>OY728162.1:253508645-258308645 GCA_963277665.1 Viscum album
CCATCAATCTTCTTTGATTAATTCTTCCCTTTCACCTACCATCTTGACATCCTTTTCTACTATTTTTCAAAGAACACATGATCATCGAAAAAATCCATTTCCACATTCTCTTCTCATAAAAAATGTTTTTTAAAACTCTTGAATTCAAAATAATCAAATGCCATTTGATATTTTTGGATTTAATCCTGAGTAAAAATTATTTATTTTACTATCAAGATCCTAAATGAAATTTGGAGCATACCTTGCATGTCATGTTTTTTTCTTCATATGCGTCCACTAAATCCTACTCCTACATCAATTATAATAATTTTTCCCATCCTAAGTCAAACCGCCTTAGGAAAATATTTCTCAAGAACAATATTTTTGAATTCATCCCACTCTAAAGCATCAATCTCATCACATTCTCTAATATTATTAACCATAGAACACTGCTGATCGACTTCACCTTAAAAATGATAAACATCAACACTAATCATTTTGATTTTCTAAACACCCCATGACATAGAAAATATTTTTAGGGATTTAATCCAACCTTCAACTACCACCGAGTCAAATTATCCATTGAATAATGGTGGATGTTTCCACGTGAAATGCATCGTCACTAAAATATTTCTCTATGGTTGATTTAGATGATCTCGTGCATGGATGCCACCAACATTTATAGTCTACATGAACTAATCCATCATTACAAAAAACTATTCAGTTATGATTTTGACCATCTCAGGATGCTAATTTGGAAGGATTCTTTCCTCCCGATGCCTTCCCACCACAGCTACCAAGTTTCCTCTATGGAAAACCATTCTGAACATATATATCATAGATTAAGAAACATGATAATATTTAAATATTATATCATTTCAACTTAATAATAAAGTAAAAATAATTTATGGATATTCTATTAACAATATTCTAACCCCTAAAGTTATCTAAACCGGCCTTTGATACCAACTATAAGGCCCCAACCTTAAACATTACATAATATTGATTTTTAGTCAAGAAATTAATTTCTTTCACATGGAAGAACTTGTTAGGTTTACAGTTTTATATAATCATATCATATTTCATACATTACATCCCACTTTAATACAAATAGGATACTCCTAAAACATTATCCATTTCTTTCATAATATAAAACTTTTAAAATAAAACATGATTTATTTTTTGTTAAAAATATTCATAAATTTTAAATTGAATTACTCATTTCTCTTACCCATCCTTATAACCTAAGAAAAACATTTTAAAACTTGGGATGATCACAAAATTCTTGGTAAAGGACATAAAAATAAAGAAATAAACTGTTACTATAAGTGTCCAGTCAGGATGGTTCTATCATTGAGAGAGGGATAGGGTGAATCAATGATAATTTTTCTTTTATGTTTCTTTTCCAAAGTTAACAACCTTTTCCTCCTATTAAGAATTTTAATTTCCTACATAAAACAAATCAAGCATGCATCCATAAAAACATGAGAATTTACAAGGTTCAATATTCAATACAAATAGCTACTTCCTTGATATGGTTGGAAGACAATCCAAAACCATAAAATCCAATAGAAAAAAATCCTTAGATTATAATGAGTAGGATATTCCCTTTCACTCATGTATCACTATATAAACAATTCCAATAGTGTGTGTGAACCCTCTTAGAACAAATAGGGTAATACAATGCTTATATAATAACTCATTTTATCTATACTTCTTTTCAATTCCACGAATTTATTCAATTGAAATACAATCCTTTAATTTATAACCCATAAAATGGGAAGAACTACTTGGACTTGTTATGTATAAATTAGTCTGATTTTCTAGAATATGATTTTCCCAGTCCAATACACTCCAATATGATTCTTCCAAACTGATTTTCTTTCAAAATATAATATAAATGGAACGGAACCACTTCAATTCCTAAGTATGATAAACTCGGTAAAATTCTTCCTCAGTCTGAGAATCCGAATATGGAAATCCCAAAGTAGATTAATCTATCACGATATGATGATATGACAAATACAATTGACAAGCCAAATATGGTAATCAAATGAATATGATAATCACTGAGTATGATTATCAGGCGAATACAACAATGTGGTCTTGTCTCTTCTCCTATGTCTTCTTCCTGTTGGAACGTCTTCAAGAAAGATCAATATAGTATCTTATTTCTCTCATTGAAAACTCAGAGCTTCTCTCTAAACTATAATGAATAGTACCAATAGTCAGAAAGTAAAAAGTACTTCTCCTTTTATAGGTGACCATAGAATGTCTTTGGTGGGAATGAAAAAAATATTTCCTACTCACACAAATTCACCCAAATATCAATTTTCCATAAAATATCAGGTGAATTTTGAAGTTTGATACTCTTATCAAAGATTCTCGATTATTCTACAATCTTCACTTATTCTTCATTATTTCATTTAAATTTTCAATATGATTTCAATACATGATTCTGATTTTATGAAACTTATTTCTTCAATACAAATCTTTGTATCAATTGAAAAAAAAATATAAATAAATGGATACCACTTTTGAATGTTGAATACGATCATTCTTTTTAATTTTGAGCTCTGCCTTGATATTACATCTAGAAAAATCCTTCTATTTTTCTCTTGGCCCACTTGAGATACAAAACCTCATCTTATCCTCTTCTCTTGACCCAGTTGAGAACCTACAAAGTAATTCAACCCTTTTGAAATGGTTGGCTACATTTTTTATCTCATTCTTTCCTTCACTTTTCATTCATCATCCTCAAGAAATTTCTTCTCTGAATATGATTGTCCATATTACGATCTTTCTATGTACGATTGTTCAGGATACACTCATTTATGGGTATGACTATTTTGGGTATGATCTTTTTCTTTTTGAGCTTTATTGTGATTATCTTAGGTATGAAAAGTTTTTAATGCTTCATATGGACAATCAGATTCTATAGTGAATTAGAAACTTATTTTTCTTCCCTTTCACCCAGATTTGATTAATCTAGGTATAATCCTTTTTCAATATTTCTTCTCTTCCACCCAGATATGATAAGTCTGGGTATGGTCCATTTTTAATCAGAAATATCTCTTTCTTCTCTTCCACCTGGATATGATAAATATGGGTATGATCTCTTTACAATCTGCAGCATCTCTTTATTCTCTTCCACCCAAATATGATAAATTTGTGTATTCTTTGGAACACTTCTTTTCTCTTTTCTTCTATCAATATTGCATCATAATTTCTTCAATCAACATATTATTTATGAAATAAAAATCAAAAAATCATCATCACATTTAATTTATCATAGTCATAGAGACTTTGATTCACCATCCAAACAAAAACTTCTTCCATAGTGAATTCAGAGTGAATCTAATGACAAAAAATCCCCCATTACAATCTTCTCCCATACTGAACCCAAGGTGAGTCCAATCATAACCACTTCTTCCAAAGCAGCTTCTCCTTGTTACGATGGAAAATGTGAGTCCTATTTTTCAGAAAACAAGAATCTGATTCTTTTAAAAACATGGATCAATATTATTCTCAAAAAATACAAAGTGTAGTGATTTCATTTCTGCAAACAAACTTCCTTTTGAAAACAAAAGATGAAATTTGAAAACAAATACATTCCTCGTTAACTTGGTCCTAAAAATCTCACCTTTTAAAGTTTGTTTTCAACCTAGTTTCATAAATCTCTGAACTTTGTATCCTTGAAAAATGGATAACCTATCAATAATTCTAAGTCTATACGAGTTAACTCATTGTAGGAATAAAGAATCATTTATAGAAAAACCTTGTTTTCCAAAAGTATTAATTATGAAAACGTTTTTATTTTTCCTTCTTCAGATTCTTCTTCAACCTCATATTTTATTTATTCTCCCTTGAATAAAAAAAATTAATTTTCCTAAAACCACCCCAATAAACAGTTAGAATAGTTCAGTCACAAAACAATTCTGAATTCACATCATACCCACAACTCTCCCTTTTACACCCAAAAGGTATTGATTTATGAGAAAATTATCCCCCTTGGAAAAACAATCCAAAGATAATATGGGATAGGAGACATAAACACATACCTCAACCTTGAAGAGAAATAAGTTGGACACTTATGTTCAACCTCAATTTAGAAAATGATTCCTTCAGAAAAGGTTTTGTGAATATTTCAGCAACTTGTTCCAATGTTAGAACATACTCCAGCTTCAATTCATTCTTCTCCACATGCTCTTTGAATAAATGGTATTTTATATCAATATGTTTTGAACAAGAATGTTGAACATGATTCCTAGTGAGATTTATTTTTCTTTGATTGTCACAACCTAATAGAAAGGGTAACTTCACTTCAATAAGTAAATCTTCCAATTGAGATTTCATCCACAAGAGTTGTGTTGTTGCTTGATTAGAAGCAATGTACTCAAATTCGTTTATACTAAGAGTTACTTAATTTTTTTTTATTTTAATTACAACTAAAAAAAAATTTTCCCAAAAATAATACTCCACCAGATGGGGATCTTTGATCATCAATATTTCCTTCCCAATCAGAATATGAATATCCAAACAAATCAATACTGTTTGAGCTGTAATACCTAATTACAAATTCTATTGTTCCTCTAATGTATCCAAGAATTATTTTTACAGAAATTAAATGTGATTCTTTTGGAGTACTTTAATATATGTAACATATGGTAAAACATAAACAATGACAGGTCTTGAGGTAGGAAATTAAAATAGTCTTCTAATTAGCTTCTGATACTCTTTATGATCAATTTATTTTCTTTCTCCATCATTGCCCAAATTGGTTCCCATTGAAATAGGTTTGAAAAAAGGTTTTGATTTTTCCATGATGAACCTCTTAAGAAGTTTCCTTATCATACTTTTCTTGTGAAAGAAAGATGTATTTCTCCTTTTGTAAGATTTATAACCCAAGAAATTATTTCATTTCCCCCAACATGGACATTTCAAATACATTCTTCATCTCTTCATCAAATCTTTCACAAGCTCTTTCATCATTTCCAGCAATGATAAAATCATCAATATAAATAATTACAATGAGGGAATGCTCTTGACTTTATCTAATATATATATTTTATCCACTCTTAATTTATTTAAACTCATATTCCTTAATCATGTATCTAATTTGGAATACCATGACCTCCAAACTTGTTTTATCCCATATAATGACTTCTTCAATCTGCACACATAACTTTTATCTTTTCCAATAACAAAGTCTCATGTTTGTTCAATATAAACTTCCTCTTCATGATCACCATTCAAGAAGGAATATTTAACATCCATTTGGAAGATCTTGTAGCCTCATTGTGTAGAAATATCAAGAAATATTCTAATTAGTTTTAATCTGGAAATCGGAGCAAAGGTCTCATCAAAATCAATTCCTTCAATCTGTGAATACCCTTTTCATAGTGATCTTTCTTTGTTTATTATATATTCAACTTCTTCATTCATCTTGTTCTAAAAACCCATTTTGTGCTAATAATTTTTTTCAGGCTTAAGTATGAGTTCCCATGTATCATTCTTTTCAATATGATCCAACTCTTCATTCATGACCTGGGCGCATTCTAGATTCTCAAAATCTTATTTCACATTATTCGGTTCCACTTTTGAATACAGAGAAGTATGTGTGATAACATTTTTTATTCTTATGGTTTAAACCTTTTGATTTTCATCACCAATTATATTTTGAGATTCCACTTGTTTCCTCATCCTTGAATGATATTTTAAAGAGTCTCCCTCATCTTTGGAAATAGCTGAGTCTATTTCTTCTTTTTGAGAAGGATTGCAATTTTTTTATCTTTATCAGAATTGTTATATTAAACTTTCTCAACTTCCTTTTCTCTCTGAGTATGTTTTTCTTTCTCTCCTATTTCAATTACTTTCACATAAACATAATCAACAATTATTTTTATCTATTTGTTGAAGCATCTATATCCTCTTCCTTCCAGGGAATAGCCAAGAATGATTACCTTTTCACGTTTCTGGTCATACTTCCCATAGTTTCCACCTTTCTTCTTTATAATACATGGACTCTTGAAAACTCTTAAGTATTTCAAACATGTAGTTTTTCCATAAAAATTCATATGGATTCATATTTGATTTAGGCTTGTAGAAATAATTATTCTTAATATAAATAGCAGTACTCATGGATTTCCTCCAAAATTAATGAGAGAGGCCATGTTCAAGTAACATGGTACTTCCCATTTCTACCAAGCTTCTATTATTTCTTTTACCAAACCCATTTTTTTAGGGAGTGTATGGGGAACTATACTCATGCTGACTTCCATGCTTCTCAAAATAGCCTTCAAACTATTTGCTTTTATATTCACCACCATTATCTATTCGCAACATCTTCACTAAATACTCACATTCTTTCTCAGCTTTCCTTCTGAAACTTTTAAACATTTTCAAAGAATCTTATGTTTCACATACATAACACAAGTAATGTGAGTAAAATAATCAATTAAAGTAATGATGTACTTATATTTATTTTTTGATTATTTTCTCATCATCCCATAAATATCAGAATGAATTTTCTCTAGGGGTGGTCTATAAAAAATCTCAACTTTCTTACCCACAATATTTGTAATTTTTCCTTTCTAGTAGATGGTACAACACCAATATCTTCTTCTTGGAAAATCAGGAATGTCTCAGACACTATCTATTTTAGATAACATTATCATTTTTCTGTGATACATGTGTCCCAGAATTTTATACCATAATTGATTCTCTACAACCATGATCATGTAACAAGAGTTTTGTATTTCACCAACCTAAAATAAATTCCATATTATACATTGTCCTATTGTAATAATCTTCTTATCTTATTCATTATTTACAAAAAAAAACTCATATTTCCAAAATATAACCTTGTTACCCTCATCACACAAATTTGAAACACATAGAAAATTGTGTTTTAGCCCATAAACATACAATGTTTTATTGGATGTTATCTTTTTTTCTAATGATAGTTGATCCAAAACCTTTGATTTTCAGGGATTCATCATTACCAAATGTCACCGTGCCATATTTAAAATATTTCAAATTCTTAAAAAATTTCAAGTCTCTTGTCTTGTGGGAAGAATACCCAATGTCAAGTATCCAAGGTCATTATCCCTTTGATGCTTTCAATGCTGTTTCAAAAACAATAGATTTTTCTTCTTTATTTTATTTCTTCACTTTCAACTTTTTTGAATTAAGAATCTTTTGCTGATCCGATAACAAAAGAAGATATCCTTTTGAAAGATGTATTGATTGATTGGATCTATCATAAATAGTTTCCATGGGTTGGAACCTATTTTAAATCTTCTATTTAACCTTTTTAGGTTTCTTCAAGGAAACCTTCTCATTATTCTTTATTTGAGGAGATTGAATACCCTTAAAACTCTACCTATCATAACCTATGGGATAGTAGAAATGTTTTTGGTTGAACCAATACAGACTTTCCATGTGTCCAAATCCCCCACAATATCAGTAATATCTATAAAAATAATATTTTACTCTGAAACATACATATTGATTTGAATTGTGAATACACTTATCAGAAACTCTCTTGTCTTTCTTTTCAAACCCATCATCCTTTTTGTTATCAATAGGATTATTCTTAATCTTTTAAGACTTAACAGAATTATAAATGTTTAAACATTTTCCAGATCCAAATAAAACATTTTTCATCTTAGGATGTCTTGTAACTTTTGAATTCATCAATTTTTCCACACACATAGCTTTTCTAGATTTCTTATTTTCAGAAACAACTACACACTTATTCTCACCCTTTAAAGGAAACTTTTATTGAACCTTCTCTGGTTTCTCATTCTGATAACTTTTACTAATTTTAGCGATAATGTTTTAGAAACTTATAGTTTTCAATTAATCATTAGAAATTTTTTGGTAGACAAGTTCTAACTATTCTTCTCTTTCCTTCATCTTCATATCTAGATGCTCATTACAATTCTTTTCTTCATCAAGATATTTCATCAAGTCATCAATCTTTTTTACCAGCTTCACTTTCTCATCAACAAAATAGTCTTGAGTTCTTATTGAAGAGATTTCATATTCCAATTTTTTTTTTTTTTGATTTTCAAGCCTTCTGATATTTCTCAGACATTCTTTGAATTCTTCTTTCAAATAAATTTAAAGTTGAGTTTCTTCTTCTTCAGAATTAATACTTGTAAATTTTTCATCATTCACTATTTCTATAAAAGTATTATCAATACCGTACTCAAATGATTTTTCAAATTTAGAATCATTGACTTCTTTTTCTTCATATTTTAATAACCAACTTCATCTTTTGAATTTAAATAATTTTATTTCTTTCCTTATGAAATATAATTTTTCTTTAACACCATGTTTCTTCCATGATCTTCTTAGATTTCTTTCTTTATATTCACTATCCTCTTCTTTCTTTCTTCGATGAAAAATTATCTACAAAGTGACCAATGCCTCCACATTCAAAACATTTAAAGGGAATTTTCCCCTTTTATTTTTCTTATACCTCTTTTCACATATTTATAAAACAAGTATAAAATATCATCAATATTTTTACAAACCTCATTTTCAATGTCAGAATCACTAGTATCATCTTCAATAAGAATAATCTTTGTATTTTCTTTCTTTTCATCATTTAAATACATTTAATTATCAATTTTCTTTTATTTTCATATATTTATATCTTCTAATTTTATAAGTGAGGAGAGTGTAATACAAATCATCAAGAGATAATGTTTCAAGATCTCTATATTCTAATGAAGAAACTTTTGCGTCAAAATTTTCAAGAAGGATTCTCAAGATCTTTTCAACAACTATAGAGTCTTCGAAATTTTCACCAAAACATATGATAGTACTCACAATGTCATTTACCCTGGTAAATAAGTCCTCAATAGATTCATTCCCACTAATCTTCAAGTCTTCATACTTCAGTCTCCTGATTTTAAGTTTTTCCTTCTTCACTTTTGTATTTCCTTATTATATGTTTTTCAATTTATAATATATACCTTCGGTTTTGAAAACACCTTTCACTCTTAAGAATTTAATTTCATAAATTAATGATAATATAGAATTATTTTCCCTTCCATGATTCTATGCTGCAAACCATTTTTTTCCATTTTCAAATAGCTGGTTTTTGGATAACCGGTTCCCATTCAAACACATCTAATTTTTAAAATTCATATTAAAATCCAAACATCATCATACCAAGTCTCTGAAAACGCCCCTACCATCGAAACCTTTGTTGAAAGCTAAAATCCATCATCGAAACTCACCGGAAAGAACCCCCTCGTCACCACCACAAAATTAAGGACTCATCCACACAACCCAGCAGGACGCCGACGGAACCAAGCCGTCGTCGTCGTCGAAGTATAGTCAACAACCACCATCATCACTTCCACCATAGAAAATCCCAACTTTTATAACTTCATAAATATCATAAATTGTATATATAAGATAAGGAAACATTCTATCTTTCTAGATGTGATAATTATTTACATCGAAGACTGGAATACCTTTATAGTTCACACAATTCATATTCTCCATCATCAAAGAATAATCGAAAGGAATATACCCTCTGATACCAATTGTAAGCTCCCATTCAGGATGTTTTTATCACTAATAGGGGGATGGGTGAATTAGTTATACTTTTTATTTTATGTTTCTTTTAAAAATGAAACAACCTTCACCTCCTATTAATGATTTTAATTCCCTACTGAAAAAATAAAACACACATCCATGGAAACATAAGAATTTACAAGGCTCACTATTTAATAAAAATATCTACGTCCTTGGTATGGTTTGAATACAATCCAATACCATAAAATCCACTAGAAAACAAATCTTGGAATACAACAAGAAGGATATTCCTTACACTCATGTAACACTACATAAACAATTTCAATAGTGTTTGTGCACCCTCTTGGAAAAAATAGGGTAATAAAATGATTGTGTAACAACTCATGTTACCTTTTCTTCTTTTCAATTCCACAAATGTATTCAATTGAAATATAATTCTTCACTTTATTACCCAGAAAATTGTAAGAACTTCCAATAATTTTTTAAGTAAAACTCATTCTTATTTTCCTAGGTATGATTTTCCCAGTCCGATTCCTCCAAGTCTGATACTCTCCAATATTATTCTTCCAGACCTATTTTATTTCAGAATATAATATAAATGAATCATCACCACTTCAATTACTGAGTATGATAAACTCAGTACGATTATTCCTCGGTTCGAGAACCCGAATATGAAAATCCTGAAGCCGATTAATCTATCCCGATACGATGATCATATGAATAAAATTGAAAATCCAAATATGGTAATCAACTGAATATGATAATCATTGAGTATTATTATCATTTAAATAAAAAATTTTGATCTTGTCTCTTCTCCTATGTATTCTTCCCGTCGAAACATCTTCAACAAAGATCAATACAGTATCTTCTTTCTCTCACTGAAATCTACGATCTTATCTCTCTACTGTAGTAAATAGTACCATCATTTAGAAAGTAAAAATTACTTATCCTTTTATAGATGACCCTCAAATGGATTTGGCAGGAATCCCAAAAATATTTCCCACTCAAAAAAATTCACCCAAATCTGAATTTCCCCTAAAATCTCAGGTGAATTTTGACTTTTTCAACTCTTCTCAAAGATTCTTGAATATTATACAATATCCAATTCTTATTCATAATTTAATTTCAATTGTTATAATGATTTCAATACCTGATTTTGGCTTTATTAAACTGATTTCTTCAATACAAATATTTGTATTAATTGAAAAAAATGTATAAATAAATAGATACCACTTATGAATGTTGAATATGATCATTCTATTGAATGTTGAGATCCCCCTATATAGTACATCCAACAAACTCCTTATATTTTGTCTCTTGACCCACTTGAGATACAAAACTTCATCTTCTCCTCTTATCTTAACCCAGTTGAAAACCTACACAGTCATTCAACCATTTTGAAATGGTTTACTAAATTTTTGATCACATTCTTTCCTTCTCTTTTCATCCATCAGCCTCAAGTAATTCCTTCTTTGAATACAATTGTCCAAA
This sequence comes from Viscum album, assembly GCA_963277665.1. NCBI lineage: Eukaryota > Viridiplantae > Streptophyta > Magnoliopsida > Santalales > Viscaceae > Viscum > Viscum album. The sequence goes on from OY728162.1 coordinate 253,519,674, forward strand.
TTACGATCTTTTTAGTATGATTGGACTAGATACACTCATTTATAGGTAAGATCATTTTGGTTATGATATTTTGCTTTCTGATCTGGAGTATGATCATTTCGGGTATGAAAATATTTTTATGCTTCAGATGGATTATCATATGCTACAATGAATCAAAAAATTATTTTCCTTCTCTTTCACTCAGATATGATTAATCTGGGTATGATCCCATTGGGATTGGAATCATCTCTTTCTTATCTTACTCATAAACATGATAAATCTAGGTATGATCTCTTTTAAATAAGTAGCATCCCTTTCTTCTCTTCCACCCAGATATAATAAATATGGGTATGATATCTTTTCAATCAGAAGCATCTCTTTCTTCTCTTCCACCTAGATTTGATAAATTTGGGTATGCTCTGAAACACTTCTTTTCTCTTTTCTTCCATCATTCTTTCATCATAAATTCTTCAATAAACTTATGATTTATGAAATAAAAATCATCCAAGCATCGTCACATTTAATTTATCAATCATATAGACTCAAATTCTCCATCAAAATAAACACTTCTTCCATATCAAATTCAGAGTGAATTTGATGAAAAAAATTCCTCATTACAATCTTCTACCATACCAAACCTAAGGTGAATCTGATCAGAACCACTTATTTTGAAATAGCTTCCCTCATTACAATGGATAAAGTGAGTTTTATTTTTTAGAAAACATGATTCTGATTCTTTTGAAAGCATGGATCAATATGATTCTCACCAAATACAAAGTGAGGTTATTTAATTTCTTCAAACAAAATTTCTTTTGAAACAAAAGACAACATTTTAAAAAAAATACCTTCCTTATAATCTTGGTCCTAAAAATTAGTCCTTGAATACTTATAAACTCATGGAAACATTTAAATAATTTTATACATTCCACCCCTAAAATGTATGCTCTTTATATTGCCTCATGAAATCATAAGATTCTGATAAAACTCAATAGAAAACATAAATCATAAATATAACTTTTGTCATCAATTCCATTTAACTCTTATATTACCTTTCATATCTACATATGTAGTAACCTTCATGGTTACATTTGGAATACCCACTGTAGTATATTCCCTAATCTATTAGGGGAAACCCTACTAGTTAACTCTGTCTCATTACCCAATGCATTAGAGAGATATAACGGGATCACCCACCATCGATTTATCATGAAAACACCCATACTCATAAACAATTACTACGAACAAAAACAATATTATAACACATAAAACAAGCATAAATTATAAATATCATTTCCACTTTGAAATCACATTTCATTTTTACAAAGTCGTGAACTCAAAAATGAAATCAATTTATTTGAAAATAAAACTATAAAATTGTAATTCAATAATCAAAAAATTAAAGTGACATAAAATTTGGAGAATAAATTCATGTCATATAAGTTAAAAAACATTCCTTTTAGCTTTTGTAAAAATTATTGAAATAGTAACCTTAAAAGTAATTTTTAAAATAAATTCTCTTACCTTGAGTATGAATCGTTATGTACAATATTTATATTGTTGAATAATAAACATTGGTTGATTTTTTAATTTCTTTAGAACCATTTTCACATTTTTTATTCCATTTAAATCACTTAATGTCATGTTATAACAATTACATAATTATTAACCTTCATGTTGGACGTTTTGATGATATTAGGTATTTGAGTCCAAAATGAAATTTGTAAGTCAAATACGGTCATAAGGGTCATTAGTCCATCATATAAAAAATAATATTCATGAAATAATTATTATTATTATTAATAAATAATAATTTTAAATACATTCATTAAATATGTATAATAAAAACGAGCGGTGTTACAATCATGGAAATGGTAAGGCGTACAAACACATAAGTAACATTTTCATTTTTCAACGATAAATATAGAAAAAAGTTAAGTTTTTTTTATCTTTAAATAATTGTAATAATATAATTAATATCATATTTATCATTTAAATATGATTATATATATCATCCATTTGATGTGGTGATGAAAAATGAATCACATCGCTTCATGGCGGTGATAGTTCACATGTACGCACGAACGACATTATGATTTTCATGTGTATGTAAAGTAAGAATGTAGTTGATATATTACTACTTGATAAGGATTAATATTTCATTAATATCATATATAAACATTAATTCCATCATTATAACCAGTATTGAGATATGGTAATGAAAAATGAATTACATCGGTTCATGGAGGTGATAGTTTACTTGTACGCACAAACGATTAATTCATTTCCCATTTGATGGAATGAAAGATGGATTTTTGGGATGATATTAACATGAAAACATATTATTATATTTCTGATACTATATTTATTATCTCATCAGGGTTGGATAATATTTTAATGAAGTGGAAGAAGTAATAAAACAAAAAAACTTAATTAAAAACTATACCTCTTCTTCGGACGATCAGCATTGATTAACACCATAACACATCTAAGAAGAGTGTTATGAATAAAATAATGAATATATAATGTATTGAGGTATTATAGGAAGAGATTTTGATAGATATTTTTAGAACCAAATAGTTTTTTATGTGTGAAAAAAATATATGAATGGGTGCCTTTTTATTGGAGAGGGGAGGGGCACTCTTGGAAATCTTCAATGTATTAAATTAATATAAATTAATTTTATATTATAACTAAGTAAAAAGTGATTTATTTAAAATATGGGATTATTATGTGTCTAAATAATTTCATTCAATAAAAATTAGACAAGTTTGGTTATTTGTTTAATCCTTGTCTTTTTTTTAAAACCCTATTTTACCCTTATAACTCTTATTCTGTTATTATTTAATTTACACTTTGAGGGTTAATATAATTACCATAACATTCCAAATGATGAATAAATGAGTAATTTATAAAATTTTAGGAATTATCCTAATTATTTTGATGAATTTTAGATTTTAATAATTTTTACATCATTTATTAAAATATTATTTATTTTGAGATATCAAATATGTCAATTTTTGACACTCTTCCTTACTTGACTTTTTAAAAATATCAAAAAAACTTTATATCTTAAAAAAACTATATTAAATAATCAAAAAAATGTAAAATTAATCCATAAAATTCATGTATGACATAACTTATATAAAATTATATTTATTTTAATATTTTTAATATCATTCATTTGATTCTTCCATTGATGAAGCAATTACTGTATCATTATCGTGTCACCATTTAATATAATTATTTATTTCCTAAAAATTATAAATAAATTACCATAATTTAGGTAAAAATTTATATTTATAAATACTATTTATAGTCTAAAATATACATTATATAACCCCATATTAAGAATAATTTATTTGTTTAAAACAAGAGTGTGACAAAATTGTATTTTATTTGAATAAAATAATATAAATCTCTTAAAGTCATATAAGTGAATTAAAAAGGTTATATTTATACCCAAGGATTATTTTAGGTTGAAATAAACTCATTAAATTAAATTAGGGAAAGTGTTAGGATAATTTATAATATTATTTTTAATCTTAATTACCTGACTTACCCTTAATTGTGGTAATAAAAATAATTACTAAAGTTATTATTCATATATTTCAAAACTTTTTTTGATCCTATTAGATCATAAATATCATAATGATTACAATTTTGTATGCCTATTTTTCAAAATTTAAAACATGGAAGTGGATAAAGTTAATTTAATATTAATCTTAATGACGGATCGAGAAAATGAATTTTTAAAGTAAAAATGTTTCTTAAGTTTACAAATTCTTTATATCTAATTTGAATGTGAAATTTATTAAAATAGCATAAATTGGATTAAATGATAAAAAATTGATTTAATTATACTTTAAAAAAAATATAATTTATCTATATAAATAAATTTGAGGAAAGGGGAATTTTGAACTTATATTTGTATTATTCACTTTTCATCAAAATATGAATGTTCTCATAAAAATACCAAAAATTTAACCAAAGTAAATTTTGATACTCTGATTCTAAAGAAGAAGTTTATTTTTTCAAATAGGATTTATTAAAGTGATAAAAACTAGATTTAAAATGGTTTCACCATCAAAAGGTGGTAAATATGATTTTTTTTAAAATAATTATTTTTATGCATAAAATTGAATTTTTTCTTATATCAAGTATGTCACGAACCAACCCGGGTTAACCCTGAACTGATAACCTGATTTGATCTGTGATAATTTCTAAAGGGTATTCCTAATCCCCATGGGCCAGTACAAGTTTCTGGGTATCAAATAAAACGTGTGATAATGATTTACCCAAATTTACCATATTAAAATAATCAAAAAAACCAATAAACTAGATATGAAAAATTTAAACCAAACATGACCTTAACCATTTTCAGATTTTAAGTTTACAAACTAATACAAAAAACAAAAGGTGCTACAACAAAATAGAAAACTAGAACATCACCCCAAACCTTCATGAAATAAGAGGAGAAATTTCCTCAAGCTGCCACCACCAAGACCTACAACCTGAGCCACTAGGAACCCAATATGAAAACACTACAAAACTTACCTTATCCTAAAACAAATAGACAAAAATATTTACATACATCCAAAGGTGTATGTAGGGTATGAGATAAATCCTGGTAGGATGCCACCCAGATTTAAATATTCCATGCCAAAACATTTTAAAGGTAATATAACATGCTCATTTAAATTAAAGCTTTTAAAACATTTATAGTAAATCATTTGTGAGTAAACATTTTAAAGAAAAAAAACCACTTACAAATAAAACCAATACATAACCATTTTCTTGAAAGAAAGAAAAAATTCTAAAAGTTCATAGACACACACACATCCATACAAAAGAGGTCCACCATATGTTGATGGTTGGAACCCCATAATATAATGTAGAGCATCATGGGTAAATCTCAAGGGTGAAACTAGCTCAAGTGGGATTCTAGGAACCTTGTATCTCAGTGAAAATTTGGTATAGAAATCACAACCATCAGTTTTCTTGCTTATGAGATGCTAGTAGGGAACACACCCATAACATAGTGGTCTCTAATCATCATCCATTATTAGATAGTGTTGTAATAATCAATCCCGCTAAGTGAAACCAGGTCATATCTACTTCTGTATCACTAGAAAGCTACTCCTAGTTCCTCCAGCTAGTTACCCAGGATTCCCTCTTTGTGGTCAATCAAGTTTCACATGTCACACCACACCACTTCTACATTTCATCGACCAAATCAAGCATCACATATCACAAGCCATCACTTACACACTAAAAATCCATTTTAAAAGCACATGCACAACAAAACCCTTTCTGAACATAATTCATACCTCTCACATAATTTAATAAATGATTTAAAAAATTATAAAAACAATTAAAGGAAGAACCATAAGTCTTTACACCATAAACACACTCAAAATACTGTTTTAAAATTAAATTCATACCAAAACCATTTCACAATATGATTTTCATCACATGTGTAATTTAATAAATCACATAAACAATTTATAAAACATTTCTAAATTGCACTCCAAGGGTTTGCACCAATAACACCCTCAATTTCATGCAAAAAATCCACTTTAAAACCAAACGCCCAACAAAGCCACAATAAAACATGCTTTCCAATATTCAAACAATTTTTAGTTTAACTTTGAAGGTGTGCAACAAGGATGACACATAAAAACAATCCATTTTCCATTTTACACACACCAAAACCACTTGAAAAGACTTTTCGAACCACTTATGTAACTCATAAAACCCAATTAAAACATTACTAGAAAAGCACATAATAATTTCAAAAAAAAATCATGTGCCTACCCCTACCAAACCAAAACATAAGTCAAGTTCCCTTTTAAATCATGTTTCTCAACATTTACAAAATTCATACATCACTTTTAAAGGTGAACAAAAAAACCCAACATACTAAAACAATTCATTTCCCATTGAAAACCCATTCTTTAACACATTCTTACCTCAAGTGCCTTTGAAAACCCAATTCTCACCCTTACCACAAATATAAAAACACATTAAAAAAACACAATGTATCACATACAAGTAATAAATATTTTCATTTTAAAACCCCATTTTCACCACATACTCATGTCAAACCAACTCAAAGGTATACTTCAAGCCACACAAAAAAAAACATAGAACATGTTAAAATAAATTTAAGAAATGAATTAAATGATTGATGAATTTTAAGTCTTGGAACCAACTACCTTGGGTAAATAACTTACCGGGAAAATTATTCGGAGTCCAGATGCACCTCAAGAAACCATGAACGCACCCTAACATAAATATTAAACTGAAATCGGGTCAACCATCAAACCCTAGGTCTACCTGAATCCATACCGAGTGACGGGGAAGCCAAAACCCTAAAGAAATTGAAGGAAGAGCTTACCTAGAGGGAGAGGGTGTGGCGGTGGGGTCTCATGAGGGAGGGCAGTTGGATGGGGTTGATGTCACTAGAAGAGAGGGTAGAGGCCATTGGAAGTGGAAAGAGGTGCTACCAGAGGTGTGCGCATAGGGGACTCGAGCAGGGTGGGGCACCACGCGAGCTGGATGAAAAGGAGGAGAGGGTTTGCTGGAAGGGAGGCTAACTAGGGTTCATTATAGGAAGAGCAAGAGGGGGTCAGTGCACCAAATAGGGAGGGAGAGGGGTTGGGGAAGGGGTCGCGATAGGTTGGAGGGGAAGGGAGAACCAAAAACCCAAAAAAAAATAATAAATTGATAATAATAATAATAATAATAAACATTATAACTCTAAACTTAATATTTATAATAAAATTTATAATAAAAGACCTAATAATAATAATAAATTTTATAATAATAAACTTAATAACAATAATAAAATTTATAACAATAAACTTAATAATATTCATATTCATATTAATAATAATATTATTATCATTATTATTATTTTTAAATCATTTTATTTTTATTTTATTTTGTAGTCATTTTATTATTATTTTTATTTTTTGTATTTTAAACATTGGGAAGGTTGCACAATGACCTATGACAAGTCATGCGGTTTCCAAATTGTGCTCTACACGTGCGGTCGAAGCTGGCAAGCCTAGAAAAAATAATTCTTTAATAAAAACTCAAAAAAATAAACTAGGCTTCAATCCGAATCTCAACATGGATACCTAATGCCAAGAAAATTAATAAAATAGAATAATTAAAAATGGTTGGGTGTGATAATTCTCTCTACCATAATGCTCTCCGCCCCTAGAAAGCCACAACAGGGCTTAACCCCGACATAGAAATAAACAGCCCTTCATATTTATAGGGGATTACAAATGAACAACAAACAAGAAAAGTCTATAACACTATCAATAAAGAAATATACTTACAAATCAAACATAGGAGACTCAAAATGGACTCCTTGATGTGTGCCTCCCGCCTCCTAAAGTGAAAACACCTCCAATTGATCGATCAAATGAAAAGAGCCTCCCACAAAGCCTAATCCAAACTCTTAAGTCAAACACCTGAGATATCACTAAACGATACTTACACTTCTATCATGAAACAAGAAACAAGAATCAAAACACTACTCGAAAAATACTCCCATTATTTTAATTTAATGAATCTATTGGGTGCGTTCTGGTCCCAAGTTGACACCTATCTCCAAGTCGGCACCAAGAACATAACTAAATTACTGACACAAGGAACCCCGAATGAACTCCCCATCATAAGAACAACCAACACCCAAGGCGGAGCAGAGGACCAACATGGGGAGGCCCGAACAAACTCCCAACCATAATGAAAATACTAACAATGATTTACTTCTAAGGAATGTCAGCAATACCCATAGTGGGTCTCCCCACTATAGAGACCAACTAGATTAACTGACTGGTAGAGAACGATGTGAAAAACCCGACATGGTTAACTTAGGAGCATCCCAAACACCAAATCTATCACCGCAAGGGCTCGACCACGAAAAATTCATACCCAACAGAATACATCACGCGGTTCATCCCTCCAATGGGCATTACCATTCTCGGATGTTCCCAACCAAAACTGAAATTGAAACAGACTTTAAAGGTTGTTCACATTTGAATAACCCACGGAGAGCCGCACCCACTAGGGTACCAGCACTGAGGTTCAAGATAATGAAACAATCCCACCTATTTATTACCAAGGAGGGACTCTCCCACCTACACGGATCGCAAAATTATGGGACTGGGTCCCCATGTCCCTTTCCACCCCGTGGGACCACTTGAAAAGAATCTTCCACATCCAACACTTAGATTGTATCTATTCCCAACATTAAATACAAAATTTAAACCAAGATCCTTTACACCCCTGGGGGTTTTTAACTACGCACCAGCTTCACTTCACGACCTATGGCTGGAGCTCTGATGGTTGAACCATCTCCTGCCTCGCAGTCAGGTACTAAAAACCCACAAACGTAACTTCTTATTCTGGTGGCACAAGCAACCACACCATAATCCAAATAGAGCCCCTGAACACAACACATCTCACCACCTATTTTTCCTTAAAATGGAATTTCACCGCGAAATGGACTTAGAAGATACCCATGCATCATTCCATTCACCTTGAGCAAAGATACGGAAAAATAAGAACATGTAGAACACACTTCTCTCTCAAAGGGGAAAATTTATAATTCCTAAAAGAGATCATGTTTCTATTAAAACATTAGTTCTCGTAAAATTTCACGACATCCACCCTTGCACTTGAATGAAAACATGATGTTTCAAAATATCACTAAACGTGACTACTGCAACTTAAGAGTCCTTACAAATAAAATCAGTTTAAACTGAGTTCTGAACAATGCACAACTCCTGTAAATGGTTATAACAGCCTCTTACGACCAGATTTTCCACATAGGTGGCCTAGCACAATCTCTTTCTTAGAAAGATCCAAATACCTTTTTAATATAGTATCCAAAACCAACAACCCAGACCGCTTTCCTCATTCCCCCACTGAAATTTCCCTTCGCTGATTCCAGAAAAGCACATAATAAGTTCAATAATATTTTTTCACGGGCCAGCCCCATCAAAATCAACACACAAGCCAAGTTCCCTTTTTAAAACATGTTTCTCATCATTTTCACAATTCACACATCACCTTTAAAGGTGAAAAACAAAACCCAACATACCAAAACAATTCATTTCCCATTAAAAACCCATTCTTTAACACATTTTTTACCTCAAATGCCCTTGAAAACATAATTCGCACCCTTCACACAACCATAAAAACACCTTCAAAAAGCACCAAAATGAATCACATACAAGTAATAACTATTTTCATTTGAAAACCCCATTTTCACCAAGTATGCATGTCAAACCACCTCAAAAGTATACTTTACACCACACATAGAAATCATAGAACATGTTAAAATAAATTTAACAACAAAATTAAATTATCGATAAATGCTAAGGCATGGAACCACCTACCTTGGGTGAAGAACTTTTCGGAAAAATGGTGTGGATTCCATCTGCATGTCAAGAAACCATGAACGGACCCTAACACAAATATTAAACCAAAATCAGGTCAACCTTGAAACCCTAGGTCTGTCTGAATCCATACCGGGTGACAGGGAAGCCAAAACCCTAAAGAAATTGAAGGATGAGCTTAGCCAGAGGGAGAGGGTGCGGCGGCGGGGTTGCACGAGCGAGGGAGGCCAGCTGGGGTCGATGTTTCTGGAAGAGAGGGTGGAGGCTGCTGAAATTGGAAGGATGTGTTGCCGAAGGTGTGCGCACATGGGACTCAAGAAGGGTGGGGCGTCACACAAGCTGGAAAGGAAGGGGGAGAGGGGTTCACCGAAAGGGAGGCCGGCCAAGGGTTGTTGGAGGAAGAGCAGGAGGGGGTCGGTGCACCACACAAGGAGGGAGAGAGGTGGGGGAAGGGGTCGTGACGGGTTGGTGGGGAGGGGAGAACCAAAAACCCTAAAAATATTAAATTTATAATGATAATGATAATAATAATAAACTTTATAACAATAAACTTAATAATAATAATAATCTTTATAATAATAAACTTAACGATAATAATAAACTTTATAATAATAAACTTAATAATAATAATAAACTTTATAATGGTAAACTTAATAAAAATATTATTATTATTCATAATAATAATATTATCATTATTATTATTTTTAATTCATTTTATTTTTATTTTATTTTATTCTCATTTTATTATTAATTTCTTTTATTTTTTTATTTTGAACATCGGTTAGACTACACAGTGACCTGGGCGAAGCTGGAAGGTTTCCAAACTGTGCTTTGCCCGTATGGTCGATGCTTCCAAGCCCAGAAAAACTCATTATTCAATAAAAACTCAAAAATTTAAACTCGGCTTCAACCCGAACAGTGATAAGAATACCATATTCCAATAAAATTAATAAAATAAAATAATTAAAAAGTATTGGGTGTGATAATGTCTAGAAAACATATAAGATGAATTATAAACATTACATTTAATATATTGTATATATTTTTCATTAATATAATCTGACAAGTGTGATTTATTTATTTATTGGTATAAAACACACTTGTGCACATATAAATTGTTTTTTAAGAAAAACATCTCCTTTTATTTTCAAAAGGGTTTTATCTTTATTTATAATTAATTGGTCAACAAAAAATTAATTATATATACATGTGTAAACCAAATTTTAATAATTTATTTAATCATGTTCATACCCGCCTGTCTAGCGACTATGTGTTAACTTCCATATTAAATAATAATATTTAGTTGTTTGTTTAAGCTCGATGTAGCGTATTATGTATGTTATCGTACATAGTGCCTCTTTTAATTATTATCTAATTCATAAATATTAATAAATGTGAAAAATATATATATTACCCAGGTTGTCACATATATCATGATTTAATTATTTCCAAAATGTAAAAATTGATATAAATATCATATATATTTAGTATATATGTATTTTTAATAATCTGTAAAATATATAAAGATGAAACAGAATACACCATTCATGGAGATGGTAGGTTGTATGTATGCATGAACGTTGTTTTCATTGTATTGATGTTTTGAAATAAAGAAATTAAATGAAATATATGTGTATATATATAATATCATTCCAATAGCATTATTATTTCATATATATCATATATGTTCACTAAACTCATCCTTAATACTTTCCATGTAGAGTGTGAACAAATCATATCACTTTGAGGAGGCGGTAGTCCACACTTCCACAAATGAAGTTATTGTATTTACAAAAAAAATGAAAGCATAAAGGTATTTGTTATATAATAATTCCATAAGAATAAATACATCATAAATATCATATATATCATATAAAAATAAAGTGTACATCATAATTTCTAACCATTATGAGCGGTAAAGAAAAAACGAACAACATCGTTTCATGAGTCGGTAGTTCGTCGTACATAAGAACGATAAGTTTGTTACCTATTAGACATAAGTGTGTGTAAGTGTAGATCTAACCCTTAGAATAAAAAATATATAATTACATTGAGGATACTTAGGATATTACATAATCATGGAATAATAATATTTTAGGTGGTGGATAATGAAAATAAAACAAGGGATCTTGATGAAGGATATTACCTCTTCTTTGGGTAACTCGTTTTGGTTTGCACAAAAGGGCTTCTTTCACTAGGGCAAAATGGATATTTGCGATGAGCTATTTATGATGAGGAGGGGCCTCATCGCAAATAGTCCATCGGGTGGAACAATTTGTGAAGGGGTCCACTGACCATCGCAAATAAGTAGTTATTTGCGACGGTAATTGGGTTCCTATCGAAAATGTTTGGTTCGGGTTGCACGCCAAACCGCGAGAATGGTATTTGCAACGGGTTTTTATACCCGGTGAAAATATTTGTCTGTGTTTTTTAATATTTGTGATGGAAGTTAACTCTCATCGTAAATATTATGTCAGCAGGTGGGTATTTTCAACAAGACCCATCGCAAATAACTTTTTAATCTCCGCCACTAATTAATAGGGGGGCTAATATTTACGATGGATCCCTTCGCAAATACTCATGTTGCAAATAATCTAATCTATATATACTCTCATCCGATTTTTTCTCATTCCACTCCTTTCTCTACCCCTATCTCCCTCCCTACATATATTTTCCCTCTCAAAAATTTTCAAAGTTTAAGATTCTACATCATATCAATATTCAAGTCTTACATATTGTGAAATATTCAGTTTTAAGGTATTTATCTTTATCTTTTATTTTTTAGTTATTTTATTTTATTTTATATTAGTTATAATTATTGTTAATTAGGTGCAATTAAATTAAATTAGAATTAGATCGTTTAATTTTGCATTATTTTTTTACAAATAATTACGTGTGATTAATATTAATTAGTATTAATTAATTTTTATTAAATTAATTATTAATAATTAGTAGCCATAATTAGTAATAATTAGCGATAATTAGTAAAAATTAGCGTTAATAAGTAGTAAATTGAAATAAATATTTTTAAATATTATTAAATAATAATAATGAGTAATAATTAGTAATAATTAGTGATAATTAGAAATAATTATTAATAATTAGAGGTAAATATTAGAAATTAGTAATAATTAGTAATAATTAGTGGGAATAAGTAATAATTAGCGGCAATTAGTAATAAATAAGTCATAATTAGTGATAATTAGTAACAAATATGAATAATTAGTTATAAATATGAATAATTAGTAATAAATATGAATAATTAGTAATAAATATGAATAATTAGTAATAAATATGAATAATTAGTAATAATTAGTAATAATTAGTATTAAATAAGAGTAATTAGAAATAATTGCGAATAATTAGTAATAATTAGGAATAGTTAGAAATAATTAGAAATAAATATGGATAATTAGAAATAAATATGAATAATTAATAATAATTTGTAATAGTTAGTAACAATTAGTAATAATTTGTAATTATTTTTAATAATTTATAATAATTAGAAATAATTTGTAATAATTAGTAATAGTTATGAGTAATTAATATTTATTTGTAATAAATATGAATAATTAGCAATAATTTGTAATAATTAGTAATAAATATGAATAATTAGTAATAAATAATAAAAAATATGAATAATTAGTAATAAATAGTAATTAATAGTAAGAATTAGGAATTATTAGGAATAATTAGTAATAATTAGCAATAATTAGCAATAATTAGTAATAAATAATAATAATTAGTAATAAATAGTAATAAATGTGATTAATTAGTAATAAATATGATTAATTAGTAATAATTAGTAATAATTAGTAATAATTCATAATATTTAGTCACAATTAGTAATAAATAGTAATAAATAGTAATAAATAGTAACCATTAGTAAAAATTAGTAACAATTAGTAATAATTAAAAATAATTAGTGTAATTAGTAACAATTAGGAATAACTAGTAATAATTAGTAATAATTAGTAATGATTAGTAATTAATAGTAATAAATAGTAATAAATAGTAATAAATAGTAATAGATAGTAATAGATAGTAATAAATAATAATTCTTAGTAATAATTAGTAATAATTTGTAATAATTAGTAATAATTTGTAATAAATAATAATAGATAGTAATAATTAGTAATAATTTGTAATAATTTGTAATAATTAGTAATAATTAGTAATAATTAGTAATAATTAGTAATAATTAATAAGAATTAGGAATAATAATTTATAATTAGTAATTATTAGTAATTATTAGTAATAACTAGTAATAATTAGTAACAATTAGGAATAATTAGTTATAATTAGTAATAATTAAGAATAATTAGTAATAAACAGGAATAAACAAAGATAAATAAGAATAATTAGGAATAATTAGTGATAATTAGTAAAAATTAGAAATAACTAGTATTAATTAGTAATAATTAGTAATAATTAGTAAAAATTTGTAATAAATAGTAATAATTTGTAATAAATAGTCATAAATGGTTATAAATAGGAATAATTAGAAATAATTAGTAATAGATAGTAATAATTATTAATAAATTATAATACTTAATAATAAGTAGTAATAAATAGATATAATTAGTAACAAATAGTAATAATTTGGAATAATTAAGAATAATTAGTAATAAATAGGAATAAATAGGAATAATTAGGAATAATTAGGAATAATTAGTAACGAAGGGTAGTGATTAGTAATGATTAGTAATGATTGGTAATGAATAGCATGAATAGTAATGAATAGTAATTAATAGTAGTAATTAGTAATAAATAGTAATAGTTAGTAATAATTAGAAATAAATAATAATTATTAGTAATAAATAGTAATTATTAGTAATAAATATTACTAATAACTAATAAATAGTAATAATTAGTAATAATTAGTAATAATTAGTAATAATTAGTAATAATTAGTAATAATTAGTAATAATTAGTAATAATTATTAATAATTAGTAATAAATAGTAATAAATATTAATAAATAATAATAAATAGTAATGAATAGTAATGAATAATAATGAATCTTAATGATTGGTAATGATTAGTAATGATTAGTAATGAATAGTAATGATTAGTAATGATTAGTAATGAATAGTAATGAATAGTAATGATTATTAATGGTTAGTAATAAATAGTAATGATTAATAATAAATATTAATAAGTGGGAACGATTTCCAACATAGTAATAATTAGTAATAAACTGGCACAATTTCCAGCGGATTAGTGGTAAAAAAATTTCTCGAAGGCTCATCTACTAGAAACTTTCTACCACCGAAATCCTTATGAAAATCTGCTCCAATGTACAGATATCCATTTTTGTATGCACGAAAATAGAGAGTAGTGCAGCGAGGCCTCGCTACTCTCTATTCTCATGCATATAAAAATGGATATGTATACATTAGAGAATATTTTTCATACTGATTTTAGTCAGAGAAAGTTGCAAGAAGATGTGATGTTGGGAAAAAGAGGATTTTTTTTCCTGATGCCTCATCTCCTTGCAACTTTCTCCAACTGAAATCACTATAAAAATATGTTTCGACTTACACATATCAATTTTTGTATGCACGAGAATAGAGAGTACTACAGAGAGGCCTCCCTACTCTCTATTCTCTTACATATAAAAATGGATATTCATACGTCTAGGTAGATTTTTCATAGTGATTTCAGTCAAAGAAAGTTGCAAGAAGATGAGTCATCGGGCAAAAGAGCTACCGCCAATCCACTGGAAATTGTGGCACCCATAATTAGCAGTAAATAGTATAAATCAGTTGTAATTACTAATAATTAGTGATAATTAGTATAAATTATTATAAATTAGTGTAGATTAGTATAAATTATAAAAAAGTACTATAAATAACTATGAAATAATAGAAATTATTATAAATTGACAGAAAAGTGAATTTAATTTTTTTCTCTTTTTTGGATAGTTTCTTTATTATATCAAATTATTCAAAAAATATATTTATTTTATATTTTTTATATAAATATAAAGCAAGGATGTTGAAAGCAATCATTATTAGATGATCACACTTAGATAAATCAGCACAGGAATCCAAATGGTTATGGTTTAAATCCTATATATATTGAGTGTGTTGAAGAATTATTATCATTTGTATCATCAAAACCATAATTTTTTTAGAAGGGAAAATTAATTGTCCTTGTAAAAAATGTACTCTGAGGATTTTTGACACATTTAAAAACGTCGGGGTCATCTATTGCATTTTGGTTTTCAACCAAATTACGTTTTTTGGTATTAACATAGTGAACATAGTTCTATTAAAGATACTAATTATTTGGTTCCAGGTCTATTGTGGTTTCAAAAATTAGTATATGATGTGGAAGGTTCATCTTTTCAACAAACTAAAACATATGATGATATTGATTTAACTCTTGAGTTGGAACTATCTCAATTTTATGAGTTATTGATGTGTGCTAAGGATTCCTTATATCTTAGTTGAAATATAAGGAAATTTGAAGCAGTTAAAAAATTTGTTGCTATTAAATCAGATAATGGATTGTCAAATAGTTATTTTGATCAGATATTCTCTTTGGTTAAAACACTGTTACCTGAATGAAATGTGTTTCCTACAAATTTATATAAGATAAAGAGGTAGGTTTGTAATATGGGTCTTCATCATCAGAAGATTCATCCATGTTTAAATGATTGAATCTTATATTATGGTTAAAATGAGTCATTGGATAGTTGTCCAATATGTGGAAAATCAAGGTATAAAGAGGCTTAACTAGAGATGTCTGGATTGATTCCTGTAAAATATTTTAAGATATTTCCCACTTACACCTAGATTAGAACATTTATTTATGCCTCAAAACACAATGACATTGATTTCATTGCACAAAGAAAATATTTCAAATGATGAAATATTAAATCATCCCTTTAATGGTGATTCATGGAAACATTTTGATCGAGTGCATCCATATTTTTCTTTATAATCCAAAAAATGTGAAATTGGGTCTTTTTACTAATGGTTTCTGTCCATTTGGTTCTTATGGTAGTCAGTATTCATGTTGGCATGTCATTATAACTACGTACAATTTACCTATTTTGATGTTCATGAAGAATCCATATATATTTTTGACCTTATTAATTCCAGGAAATTTGAAAAGGAATATTGATGTTTATTTGAAACCATTGATTGATGAGTAAAATTCATTGTGGAGTAATGGTGTCAATACATATGATGTTGCTGCAAAACAAAATTCTCTACTAAAAGTTTCATTGATGTGGATGATTAGTGAATTAACAGCATATGTAATGTTATTTGGCTAGAGTAAACATGGTCCAAAATCATGTCCATATTGTATGAGAGACAAAAAAGTGTTTATGCTCATCAATGAGAAAAACTTGTTTTTTCGACTATCATCACAGATTCCTTCCAACCGATCATCCTTTTCAGAGGAACAAATATCATTTCAAAAAAGGCACAATTGAAATAGATGGAACTCCAACAATGATCTCAGGTAAACATTTAAAATCAATTTTCTCTTCATTACCTCCAATCACATTTGGACCAATGATAAACCAATAGAAAATTGATGGCTTTAGGAAAGAACACAATTGGATAAAATAGAGTATTTTTTGGGATATATCATATTGGTCTGATTTTTTAGTATATCACATGTTGGATGTCATGCATATTAAGAAGAACTATTTTGATAATTTATTTTATATAGTTTTGGATACACCAGGTAAGACCAAAGATAATGTAAAGGCATGATTAGATCTTTCCCAAATTTGCAGGTGACCAGAACTTGAACTGTTTAAAAATATCTGATCATAGAAGTTAATGAAGCCAAAAGAAACTTATACACTATCTAAATAAAATCAATTATTATATTGTTAGTGGATTGCAGATTTGAGACTTCCATATGGTTATGCTTCTAATTTGGGCAGATGTGTCAGTAATGGTCATATTACCAGATTAAAAAGTCATGGATATCATGTTATAATGTAAAGACTTATACTGATTGGATTAAGGGTTTTGTTTAATTATATGATTTGGGATATGATAACAGATATATCATATTTTTTCTGAGACATTTGTACGGCGAAAACAGACAATGATGCACTAAGCAGACTATAAGAAGATGGTGTTTTAATTTTATATAAACTAGAGAAAATATTCTCATCGTCTTTCTTTGACTCAATGGAACATTTGGTATTAAATTTGTTTTATGGAGAAAAATGTAGAGGTTTGGTATAGTTTCGATGGATGTACCCATTCGAGAGATGCATGAAAAAATTGAAGAAAAAAATGTGTAATAAAGCATTAATTAAAGGCTCAATTATATAAGGTTATTTGCAGGAGGAAATTTCTTTTTTATGCTCTCATTATTTTCAATTTGAATATCCCTAAAAAATGGATGGTCCATAACATATTTAATTTTGATGATGAAATGAGAAATCAATTACTAGTTTTTAATCATTCCAAACATGGATTTGGTGGAGTTCATGAATAATGGCTTTTAGATGATGAACATCACAGAGCTCATACATATGTTCTGCTCAATTGTGAATAAATGACACCATTTGTACTTTGAGTGATCATATCAATTATTCTATAATCTTTGTTATAATAAATTAATATTATTTTATTTATAAGTTATATTATAATCATATCAATAAACATCTTCCACAAATTATAATAGTTGCTCTTGAAGAACATCAGAAAAATAATTTTTCCTACTAATTTTAAAAACTAGTAACATAAATTATTTATTGTTTAACATATAAAATCAATTTATTACATGTTATATTGATAATTTTTTTACAAATTTTTAGGTATTTCAACATGCTGATAAAATTGATAATTGATTGTGTGTATTGAGTAACCCACCATCCAAAATGGTCAAATATTATAATGCATATGTGTTGAATGGTTTTTGATTTCATACATGTGCATATGGGGAATCAAATAAACAATTAATAGTGATGTTTACTTGAAATGATCTCATCATAGAGAAACTAAAGTTGACTTTTACAACATGCTAGAAGAAATTATTGAACTGTGTTATTTGGGACAGAATTACACAATGATATTTAAATGTTAATGGTTGGATATTGAGAGAGGATTGTGTGTTTATCCAATCCATGGAATCATTGATATTAAATATAAAAGTATTATTGTAGTAAATGAACTATTTTTATTATAACACCAAGAACATCAAATTTATTATGTAAATTATTATGCTACTTAAAAAGAGTTGGGTGATTGGTGGAGCATAATAAAAATAAAATCTCAGGAAAATCAGTTTACTCAAAGTGAATGTGGTTCTACTAAAGTGGAAGGAATTGAAAATTTTCAAGATGCAGCTCCAAATAAATCTTTTTCATGAAGCGACATGAATTTCTATGATGATACCCCAAAATTATGGGTCGATAGTGATGATGATGTTAATGATGTTACAAATAAATTTAAAATGACAAGAGACGATGAAAATAAAACTCATATGGAAATTGATGATGGTGAGGAGAAATATGAAGAAATTGACACCATCAGATATGAAGATGGGGGTGAAGATGAAGATTGACATAGTTAAATAATAGTAATAATAATATATAATATATATCTATATATAATAGTTGTTTTAAACTATTTTCTAAAAATTGATATTCCATGTTTCGGATGGACGAGAATCTGTTTTGTTAGTTGTAAGAGGTTGATCTATCTAATGATAAGCAGGATGTTGGATCATCTGACCCTCAGACTGTGGGCGGTTTAGGGAGGAGTCAGAGGGGATGTGGTCTTGCGTGATTGATGATTCCAAACCCTATCACTGAGCAACGTCTATGTCTTGGCTTAAATCCACACATGCGTATGTTTACCAATGTATTTTAGTTAGTTTTCATTAATTATTATTAATTTATTTATATACTAATTGTTTGATTATTCGTTCTTTTTTTATCACAGCTTTACGCATATAGATATAGGATATGGAAGTGCTATATTGAGAAATTATTTTTCTAAGGCATGGGTTATATGGGATCATATTTCCATTGATGTTTAGCACCGAATGTTCAATCATTAGCTGGTATGTAAATAAATAATATTTATTTTGAAATTTATTTAATTAATAACTTGATATTATTAAATTTTTGTAGGGTTTTTGGTATCCCGTCGATGAGAGCATGCATGACTCTATCAGAAGGTCATGAGAGGGTTTTATTCATGAGAGTTTCCATCATTTTTTTTCATAATTTAAGGAGGATAGAAATGAAGAAAGCTAGAGTCATAGAGTTTGATCAGTCTTGTCGCACCCACTGACCTAATTACATTTCATATTAGGTTTGGGATAGATTATGTTCACACTAGATGGATGGTCATTTTTAGAGGAGATCATTAGTAGGTCAATAAAACCATCGGAGATAGAAGAATACACATTAAGCTGTTAATCGTAAATTCAGTACACATAGGTAACATATGGTAAGTATCTTTTTAAAATTAATTTATATAACTTTAAATGTGAACTGTTTATTTTATACTCATATAGGTAGTCGAACAACCTGATATTATAGAGGTTGGAATTTATAGGAGGATTTACATTGATCCTATCACTGGAGAGATTAGAGGTGATTGCTAAAATCATATTGTGGTTAGTATAATTTCTTTTTTATTTTTTTAATTATTTGAAAATAATATTTTAACTATTTTAATTTTAAATTTCAATTGAAGGAGTCATATGAGGTTGTGCCATCTCAAATGAAAACTGAGAGTCGGGTTGAGACTAATTATCAGACCTGTGTATCCAAATTTGATGAGGCAGCATGGATGCAGTCCACCGAGTATTCCTTCGAGAAAGGCTGAGTTGTTGGTATCGGCTCTTGATTGACGCCTGAGAGTTATTATGGTACCGATACGATGTCAGCATCTAGATCGAGTGGAGCTAATGGAGGGTCATCATCATCTGGTGTATAGTAATAGAAGAAGTTGCAAGATCAGGATGAGATTATAGAGAGTATGTGTAGGGATCATGAAGAGCTCTAATGACAACAACAATAGTAGAAGGAAGAGTTCTGATGATATCAATAGAAACAGTAGGAAGAGATGTGTCGATGGCAGCAGTAGTAGCAGTATGAGCAGAAGATAAAATACATGTGACCTTTGACTCATGGTTTAGGGATGAAGTTCCCTCCACCATCTCCTCCGGAAGACTCTCCCCCTCAGTGATGTATTTATTTTTTATAATAAAATCTTTGATTGTAATTTTTTTTGTAACATTAACTATTTACATTTCTATATAGTGTATTTTTTATATATTTGTGAATATTGCATTTTTTATTATTTATTTAATTTTTTATTATTTTATTACTTTATTTAATTTTTTTATTATTTTATTGTTTTTATTATTTTATTATTTATTATTTTATTATTATTATTATTTTATATTTTTTTGAATATTGAGGTTTTTATTATTTTACTAATATTAATATTATTATTTCATTAATATTAATATTATTTTTTTATTATTATTTTATTTTATTTTTTATATTAATATTATTATTTTTATATTAATATTATTATTAACATTATTATTTTATTATTTTTATTTATTTTAATAATATTGATTTTATTATTTCATTAATATTAATATTATTTTATTTTTATTATTTATTAATATTATTATTATTATTATTAACAATATTATTATTATTATTATTATTTTATAATATTATTTTATAATATTATTTTATTATAATAATTATTATTATTTTATTCAATTTTTTAATCTATTTGTGAGGGGGTCGTCACAAATATTATTGAAAATGGGCCATAGCAACAAGGTTTTTAAAAAAACTTGCGAATACTATTTGCGATGTGCTAGATCCCTGTCACAATATGTTTTTTAAAAAACCCTAGGGAATCTATTTTCGACGGTTCCACGTCCCATTGTAAATAGATTTTTTTGGGATAATCAAAAAAATCTATTTGTGATGCACTTTTATGCAATGGGGAATTTGCGATAGGGTCCCATCATAATAAAATAATTTACAGTAGTGCTTGGATAGCTTTCTTATAAAAGGGATGATTCTATAATGAAGGGATGGATTTTGGTAGTTTATTTGAGTAAATTATAGGTGAGCCAAAGGGCTTGAGATTTGTGAATAAGGGGAAGGGTTGAGTGCCTATGTATAATTTAGGAGGAGTGAAATTCTTGTATATTTTGGAAAATAGAATTGTATATATGTTTTTCTTATAAAAATTGGCTCCAATAATGGTAAAAATACTATCCAAGGGATTATAGGGTCTAAATATTTCAATCCAATATCTTTTTTTCAGGTATATAATTCATTTTTTCCCTTAAGTTTAAGGTTTAGTCCTTCGTTAAGCTATTTTTTTAATCACTGTAATTAATTTTAATCACTTTCACTAATCTTTTTTTCCAAATAATAATAATTTAAACTTATTATAAATTATAACATATGTTTATTCTAAATATAGAATCCATTTTTCCAAATTCTAATCACATAAGTGGCCAAAATTATTTTAAATTTAATCCCATAGAAGGGTCGTGACAGCGGGATTTTTAAGAAAAAATGTTTAACATTTTGGAATGTTTTTATATACAATTTCAATGTGAAATTTGTTCTGATGACATATATTTGATAAATTTATTTATAATTGATCTAATTATACTTTAAAACAAAATTAATATATAGTTTATCCCTATAAATAAATTGTAATAAATAGTTGTTTCGAATTAAAATTTAGTATTTTTCACCATTCATCATAAAATAGAACTTCACTGAAAAATAACAAAAATACAACCTAACCTAATTTTTATGTTTCTATATCAAAAATTAAGTTTTTTTATATATAAAATTAATAAAAGTTCCAAGATTTTGATTTAAAATAGGTTCTCCATTAAAATGCGGTAAAACTATCTTTAGAAAAATATAGGTTTTTATACGTAAAATTGTGTTTGTTCTTATATTATACTTATCAAATATATTGGATGAATGTCAAAAAAATTATTGAATATATAACATATATAAATTCATTAATATCATTCAAAAAAATTAATTAATTTAATTTATTAATATACCACACCTTTGAGAGAATAAAAATATTCCCTTATTATTTAATTGGTTCATATTTTCATTTCTAATTAATTGGTTACCAATGAATTCATCTTATATTTTTATAGACCATATGTTTTCATAAGTTAGTTAATACTACTCATAACCACTATTTTAACATCTAGGTTATATCTTATTATACTAAATAATAATGTTTTTTAATATATTTTTATTTGGTAAAACTCGGTATTGTGTGTAACACAAGCTATCGAAGGGACTCAGTATTGTGTGTAATAAAAGAAAAACATAGTGTCGTGTGTACCACAATATAATATAAGTGTTGTGTTTAGTGCATGATTAACTTGGTGTTTCATATAACACAATCCAAACTTAGTCCTTAAATATAAAAAAAATTATATTCAGTGTTTCATGAAATGAAAAATATAAAAAAGGTTAAATTAATTTGAAAAACTATATTTCACAAAATATTAAGGTGTCACGTTATACCCCCATTAAAATTAATTTCTCCCTTGAAATTTTTCTGGGCTATCGAAGGTTTAATACTTTAAAGTTACATTCATAGAAATAGACATTGTAAAAATGAATACAAAAACTTTATTTGAAAAGGGAAAGTTGGAAATATAACAGTTACCCAAATTATCGCATAACTAGGTTTCCAAATAAGCGAACATAGGTGGGAAGGAAATATTGGAAATATAATAAAAACATAAATAATTATATATATTGATAAATATCCTTGATCACCAGTAATTAGATGGTCAATGGAAAGTTAAGAGCCTCATAACCATAAATCTATAATAATTTATAAGACCATCGATTCAATAGAAATGATGGTTTTAGGATAAATATTTTTTAATATCTTTTTCCTATAGTTCATGAATTATTTTTCTATCCAAGAACATAAGGAAATAAACTTACTTCATTTTATTCCTTTTTATATGAACAATATCACCCTTTGTTTGTGCCTTGCTCGATTTATACTTCATCTCTTACTCTAAGAAATGAAGGTGAATTTTTCATTCATGAAGTATTAATAGATCATGAGATAGAGTGATGATTTATTCCATCTATCTTTAGTTACCATAAAAAAATTGGTTAGAAAAAGTTATCCAATATGTATAAATTCTCATGTGGTGAGATAATACTTTAATCTCATAAACATCATATGAAATTTAACTTAAACTTTCCATAAATGGTTAACCTTATAACCCTTATGAAAGATGAAAATATAAAACTTTATAGTGAAGGTTAGGAAATCATCTAAACATTGATCCTCCATATATCACAAACCAATTCTTGGTTGTCGCATTCTAAACATGTGAATACCCTCATTGTATATTCTCTTTAAACATGGTAATAATATAATTTACAATAAACCCATCTAGAAAAAATGCATGTTTCCTTATTCTGAAGATCACTAGACATATTCCATAAATCCAAGAATTTTTAAACATCATCATGATAACATTTAACACTTTGTAAAAAATCCTTTATCTATTCTAAGGTCATAAATAGTATCCAATTTACTTTATCCTCCACATATGAAACATTAAATGTTAACAATGTCACTTTGAGTCCCCACCATTTTCTAAAACCAAAAATCATAGTATAGGAAACATTTATCATAATGAAACCTTATAATAGTGAAAAATCACTTATAGGATATATAAATCATGAAACATACTTCTTTAATCTACTAAAACATAGGTTTGTACTAGGTAATTCATAACCAACATATATTTAAATACTTCATGATGGTTTGTAAATACTTTGTGAATTTCCAAAGCATATCCCTCGGGAGTGTTAAACCATGTGCATAGTAAGGATAATTTTCATATACCAGGTTATGCTCGAGTCAGTCCCAACACACCTTTTTAAAGTTGTTGCCCCAAGGTACATCTGTGCCAGATCCATATCCACTTACAGTAACTAGACAAGGATGTATTACTAGGAAACCACTAAAACTATCCTTTACCAAAATTCTAGGACATTTTCCTATTCTTTTCCTCATCCTTAGACTTATCCTTAGAGATATCCCTAAACATATCCTTAAAAATATCCCTTTGGGATCTCACTAAAGTTTTCTCATCCTAGTTTCTAAAGGTTGACTAAACTTTTACTCTGAGACCAACTATAATGACCCAGGATTAACATATATAGATATTACATCATTTTTGTGGAATACTTAATACATTACATAAATAGACACCCAAATACTGTATTAGTTTAGTGTCTTTAGAAACATGGAAATGTAAACAATGGTACATAAGTGAGCTACATTATCTCCTACTAGGTTCATCATGATTATCACCCTTCTTAGACATATCATTCATAATACATATCATCATAACATTGAGAATGGAAAAATTAAAAGTGGTGAGCTCAGATGCTCAGTAAGGGTAAAGAATGGAGACATATAAGCATAAACATGGTAATAATGTTATGATAATGTGATTATGACATTTTAAAATCACACCCTACATATCAAAGATCATAAACATGAATCATGTCATAAATATTATCAGTTCATAATAAATGAATCATAATGGAATCAAGATCCTAAGTCGGGAAACCATAACATAAGAATAAGACATTAAATTGTTGAAGATGCATAAACATGTAACATAATTCCCTCTAAGTCAAGGTACATTGAGAAAACTTAACAGGGCACTTCATGGGAACTACACCTACTGGGCGGGACACACCACCATCCCCAGTCATAGTCCTTTACTTGTAAGGGATTAGGTTTCCTTGTCTTCCCATAGTGGATCGAGTTTCCCCATCTTCCTATAGTGGATCAGGTTTTCCCATCTTCCCATAGTGGTTCAGGTTTTCCTATCTTCTATAGTGGATCAGGTTTCCCCGTATTCCCATAGTGGATCAGGTTTCCCCATATTCCATAGTGGATCAAGCCTATCGACTTGAATACCATCATTATCTCATGAGATATAAATATTTACCCAATGAATTGGAGGTATATATAGGTCACACAAGTATAATAATAAAATCATACATACATGTGCCACAAGATAATAAAAATTGCATCATAACATGAAACATAAAAAGAGATGGGTTTCATAAACATCATATATAACCCATGAAATTATATGAGTATCCTAAAATTTTATCATATCATTATGTATGGAAAATATATAGGTTTTATAATCATTTTATCAATTCATAACACATGAAAAGAAATAGTTTTCAAAATAATATAACTTGTGGAATAGGAATGGGTGTCATAAACATCATTCTATCTAATTATAAACTATGAAAGAAAGAATATGAATGGTATTCCTAGATCATATTCCTAGTAAAGAATAAACTATAATAAAAAAAATTCATCTTATATGTAAAAGAATTTTGAAATATCACATTTAATATTTCTTAAGTTAAATATCATTTCTTTAAAAATCCTTTTCATAAAACCATTTCAGAAATCCTTTTCTTATAAAGAAAGCTCCACCATTTCATTTAAAATATTTCTTCTAGAAAATATACTTCCTTATTTGAAAAATAATTTTTATAACATAAATACTTTTGAAATCCATTTTATATTTAAATAATGTTTAAAACTTATAAATAATCTTTAAAACACTATTGAAACCTTTTTTCTTGAAAACTTATAAAATAAGGTTGAAAAAAATTAAAAAAAAATTTCCATGAAAACTTATAAAAGAATATTAAAAAATTTGAAAACCATTTTCCTTGAAAAAAATTTAAATAATATTGAAAATATTTAAAACACTTTTTAAACAAAAAACATTTTTATAACCTTTTTAGAAAACATGGTTTTGAAAGAACACATATTTCTGGTCAAAAGGAGAAATAAAGTTAGATTTTCATAAAAAAACAATTATTAATTATCTTAAGTAAAAAAGAAGCAGAAAATGGTAATAATTAATAAATATATCATGGATAACAAGAGTATAAGAAAAATCATGAGTTTTCTTGAGAGATTTATTATAATATTTTATCAATGGAAGCATAATCATAAACAATCCTGATAAATGATGATATTGTAGTACTAAATTATTACCCCTTTGGTATCTTTGAATCATAATACCCATAAAATAATAACATTTAATGAAGCTTAAAATATCATTAAAATAATTATATTCATGATATAACATGTCAATGTCAACATATATATCTCATATAAAAATATAGATGTATAACAAGGCATGTGTCTCCAAGAAGGAAAATTGAGACAAAATTACTTTACTGATTCAGTAACTTTTGAAACATAAAACCCATGAAAGAAACGTCATAAAATATATATGTAAATACCAATAAATTTAATTATAATAATTATATAATACATCCATGGGAATTATACACACCACATATAATAAATTAGAGGTGAACATGGCTTGTTCCTCACAGAAAATAAAGGTGAGACGAGAAAACCCTCACTACTTGAGTAATCTTTGAATCATAATCCCAATGAAAGAATGAAATCAATTGAAACATATAATATCATTAAATAAATAAAATAATTATATAAAATTTTATATTTTAGTATATATACCACACAATAGAATCTATATGTGAATATGGCATGTATCTCATGGAAATAAAATGTGAGATGAAATTCTCTTACCTTAAGCCTTGAATTTCTTCGTACACATTCAAAAATACTGTATAATAAATTTAAGTTTATTTTAAATATAACATAGAATAATATAATCATATTTAATACCATATATTATTTGTTTATGACTTTATATTACTTGTTTATTAATAACTCTATGTTGATGTTATGTTTCGAGTAATATTGTTTTTGTTCTTCATACATGTTTTGACTTATTATTATTGATCATCTTACTTATATCATGATTTAATTAGTTAAAGAATGTAAAAATTGATATTAATATAATATATATTCATTATATTTTTATTTATAATAATCTATAAAATATATAAATATGAAATGGGATGCACCATTCATGGAGACGGTAGGTCATACATATGCATGAACGTTGTTTTCATTTTATTTTCATAATGAAAGAAAGAAAGTAAATGACATATATGTACATATATATATAATATCATTAAATTAAAATTATTTTTTCATATATATCATATATGTTCACTAAAACCATTCTTAAAACATTCCACATAGAGTACGGACGAATCACATCGCTTTGAGGAGGCGGTAGTCCACACTTCCACAAACGAAGTTATCATATTTACAAAAAATAGAAAAAAATAAAGGTATGTATTATATAATAATAAAAGAATAATAAATACATCATAAATATTATATATATCATATACAATTATATTTTTTGTCCTAATTCTCAATCACTGGGATTGTTAAAGAAAAAACAAACAACATCATTTCTTGAGGTGGTAGTTCGCCATACACAAGAACAGTAGGTTTGTTACCCATTAGATGAAAGTGTGTGTAAGTGTAGGTCTAACCTTTAGAATAAAAAAATATCAGTATATTTAAGATTATTATTTTATTATATAATCATGGAATAATAATAATTTAGGTGGTGGATAATGAAAATAAAACAAAGGAGCTTGAGGAAGGATGTTACCTCTTATTTGGGTAACTCCTTTTGGTTTGCACCAAAGTGATTCCTAGGATGGATTTATGATTAAAGGGGGATTCTAGGATTAAGTTAGGGATATTTATAGTTTATTTGAGCTTATTTTGTGCTATACAAGTTTATTGAGAGGTGTGAATAAGTAGGATGGGTGAGTGCCTTTTTATAGTGGTGGAGGAGTGACATTCTTGTAAATTTTAGAAAAGGGAATTGTACCCACGTTTTTTCTATAAAACTTGGCTCAAATAATGATCAAAATTTGATAAAATAGAGTATAGGGTATAAATATGGAAATCCAATATATTTTGGACAAGTTTCTAGAAAATTTTTTCTCTAAGGATTAATGTTTAGTCCTTTGTCAAGCTAATTTTTCTCTTAGTCGCTGTAATTAATTTTAATCACTTTAACTAATATTTTGGTCAAACAAATTAGTTTAAATTATCAGAAATTATAAATTATTCTTATTAATAATATGGAATCCTTTTTTCTAAATTCCAATCACATAAGTGGAAAAAATGAATTTAAATTTAATCTCAAAGATGGGTCGTGACAACGGGTTTTTTAAGAAAAATTGTTTAAAAGTTTGTGATGTTTTTATATCCAATTTCAATGTGAAATTCATTAAAATGACTAGTATTGGATATATTTATATATAATTTATTTAATTAAAATTTAAAACCAAATTGAAACATAATTTATCCCTATAAATAAATTTGAAAAAAATGGAGTTTTGAATTAAAATTTAGTATTTTCACCATTCATCAAAAAAGGAAGCTTCATAGAAAAATACCAAAAAATCACCCTAAACTAATTTTTATGTATTTATTTAAAAAATAAATTTTATTTTTACATTTGAAATTTCTAAAAGTTCCAAAAAAAATTATTTAAAATAGGTACTCCATTTAAAGGTGGTAATACAATATTTTGAAAAATATAGGTTTGTATGCATAGGATTAGGTTTTTTCTTATATTATACCTATAAAATATATTGGATGAATGTAAAAAATATTTTATTAAATATAAAAAATATATATTTCATTAACATAATTCACTAATTTTAATTAATTTAATTTATTAAGAAAACATGACTTTGGGAGCATAAAAATATTTCTATTATATTCAATCATTTTATATTTTCATTTCTAATTAATTAGTAACCAATTAATTTATATTATATTTTTATAGACCATATATTTCCATAATTTAGTTAATAAAATTCATAACCACTAGTTTAATGTCTAGGTTATATCTTATTATACAAAATAATAATATTTTATTAATGTATTGGTGTTCGGGAAAACTCGGTCTTATATGAGATGCAATGTAACGTCCCAACCTAGGAACCACACGATGGTGTCCCGAGTCGGTTCGCTACATGACCTCAAATGCACCTACCCATATGCTAGAGTATTCCAAATAGCAACAAGGGTCTGGTAAGTCATTCCTGAGGAGACTATACCCCCAATTATCATTGTAAAACACCAGTAGAAGTATACAAAAAACATGGAAACATATATAACCAGAACAATACTCATGTCACAAGATAACCAAAGAGAAAATACAATACTCAACTATAAGGGAAAAAAATTTCCAATATAAGTTTCAAGTTTCTATAATAAAAGTGAAAGTAAAGACACTACGACTCCCCAAGCAGCTTTTGAACCATGCATGGTCCCCTCATCCATGCTCTATCCCAAAGCAGCAATCCATCATAGGACCTTTTCCCTTATCATGTCTTAAAATAATATAATCTATTCAAGTACTAATCAAGAAACCTGGATAGGGTGTGATTAAAACTCAGTAGTTCACCACCAATGAGCTCTAAAACAAGTCTAGTCAAAAGATAGTGTATGTGGTTCTATAAATAAAATAGGACAATGCATAAATAAACAATTATCGTATTATCATTTAT
The DNA here is from genome assembly GCA_963277665.1 of Viscum album. Lineage (NCBI taxonomy): Eukaryota > Viridiplantae > Streptophyta > Magnoliopsida > Santalales > Viscaceae > Viscum > Viscum album. The sequence continues at coordinate 253,549,595 of OY728162.1, forward strand.
TATTTATTTAGCCATATTAACTCCAGGGTTCCTAAGCATGCCCATACCTCAATACTAACTTTATCTCATACTAGAGCCTGAAGCATTTCTTAAGTAATATCAAATCTTAATACCTACTTCTTGTCGAATCTTGAAGTATCTAAAGGTGCTATGATATCTCAGTACTGGATTTGAATCATGTTGGAGTTAAAAATATTCTCTTGTGAGGCCATAACTCAGAGTTCCATTATTTCCATTATTTAATTTTACATTTATAATCCACATTTCCAAAGTTACCAACATCCCAAATGTAAGTAATATTACCATGTTACTATGCTTACTCCTCAATAGAATGACCATGTTCCCATTCGCTTTACTCATAAGTAAGATAACCATGTTACCATGCTTACTCTTCAATAGAATGACCATGTTCTCATTTTCTTTACTCATAATTATCAAGACCATGTTACCATGTATACTCTTCAATTTAGAATGACCATGTTCACATTAATTCACACATAATTAATTCATAATTAAATGTCCACATAAATTACATTATTTAACACAAAAATTAACTAAATGGCTCAATCCCATTAATGAATTCAATAATTAATTAACCAATATCATAATTCATATCCCATAATTAATTTTCTAGAATTAATTATCTCATTCTAAATCTCAACTCTTTATAATTAATTCCATAATTAATTATCTATATCATAATCTAAAAGCGTATAATTAATTCAAAATTAATTATCTCAACTTAACCAACTCAATATCACATAATTAATCACCTGATTAATTATCTGGATTATAATACCTAAATCTTGTAATCAATTTATTAAATTAATTATCTAATAGGGCAGCTTATTAGTCTCATGATTAATTTCTCAACTAAACATTTAATTCAACAATGCTTTGATAAATCAATTGGACAACCTAATTAACCCAATTTAAGAAAATAAATTTCTAAAGGAAGCTATAAATTCTAAAATTTTTAATATATATATCAAATCCATGACTATGGGAATTAGATTTTAGACCACCTGCCTCAATTCATCGATGGATGTTTGTTCCACGAAAATTCCCAAAATCTGAGCAGCACAAAGATGTAGATCTGAGTTCTGGATCTAAATACCCAAATCAAGATAAAGGATATCAATATCTTATCAATATAGATCTATATCTACAACAATATATCTAGATCTCACCAAAAAAGTTTAGATCTACAGAAACAGTGGATAAACTCTACCAAAATATCAAGTAAGATAGAAGAATGAATGGGATACACATTGAGATGAGATCCAATTACCCAGATAATAGTGGATCTTCGATTTGGGATTTGAATCTTGAAGAACAGAGGTCATATGGCCTTGGAACCCCTCCAAAAAGCTCTGTAATTTCCCAAAAATGTTTAGTCTTGAGTCTAGGTCAAATAGGAGGTGTTTCGTGGGTTCGGGGGGATTTTAAAATAAATTTTTAGGTAATAAAAAATTATGCGCACATTTTTCTGTGTAGGGGAGCATGGATATGAAAATTTTGTGCCAACCTTATAGACATAAATATCTAGGGTTTCATGGTTACCTTGGTTTGGGTGCATAGTTTTTCAAATAGTGTGGCAGTCAAGTAAACCTCTCTGCCTAGGTTCGCACGGTTAGCTGGGTTGGGCGCACGGTTTACCCTAACTATTCACCAACTGTGTATAGAACCTTTTTCTCAACATTTCTTAAAAACTCCACCCAAGCACACCCCAAGTCATAACTACAAACAAAGGTACTTAAATAAGCATGAAAAGTACTTAAATTTTATCCCGAGATAATTCTAGAAAAGGTCAGGATCTTACAATCTCCGCCACCTTATAACAGCTCATCCTTGAGCTGCACTTCCAAGAATTTCTAAGATCCTAATCCAAAAATATTGGTCCATTGATCCCTCATATCTTCCTCCATTTCCCATGTTATCTATTTCATATATCCATATTTCCATAACACATGAACTATCAACACGGTATTTCCCCACAACACTTTCTCACTATGATCCAACACACGTATCAGATGCTCCTCAAAGGATGCATCCATATGAAGGTCAACCTCACCCACATCGATCACATGAGATGGTTCAAGGTGATACTATTGAAGTTTTGATACATTGAAAACATCATTCATAGTGTTGTATCTATGTGGAAGAGCCAATCGGTATTCCACCGACCTAATTCTCTCCACTATCATGAATAGTCTATCAAAATTGGGTGCCAACATTCTCTGCCTCTGTATCCTGTAGTGACCCAACCTAGGCGACACCCAAAATAATACATGATCACCCTCTATAAACTCTAGGGGTCATCTTTTTCTATTATCATATGAATTATATCTACTCTAATCTATACCCACACATTTATAATTCAACTATACCTACTCTGATGTCTCCTACATGAGAATCAGTCCCAACACCAATGACTCACCCACCTCCATCCAGCATAGTGGTGATCTACATGGCCTATCATAAAGATCCTCATATAGTGCCATATGTATAGTTTCCTGGTAACTTTTTTTATATGCAAGCTCCACTAAATCAAAGTGATTCTCTCAAAACCCATTGAAGCCAAGAACACATGCCCACAACATTTTCTCAAGCACCTGTATAGTACATTCTGATTACCCATCTATCTGTGGGTGAAAATCCGTACTCAATAAAACCTATGTGACAAGCAATTTATGCAAGCCCTGTCAAAATCATGAAGTAAAATGTGAATCACAATCTTAAACTATATTCTGTGGAACCTCATGCAAACAAACTATTTCTCAAACATACAATTCTCCTAGATACTCTACTATAATGGTTTCCCTTATAGGAAAGAAATGTGATACCTTTTTCAGTTGATCCACAATGACCCAAATAGAATCATTTATCCTAATAATATTTGGAAGTACCACCACAAGATCCATTACCACATCATCCCACTTCCATTTAGGAATAAGAAATGGCTATAGTAATCCTCCAGGACATTCATGCTCTACCTTCACCTGCTGATAGGTGAAGCATCTTGTCACAAACCCTGTTATCTCCTTTTTCATGACTGGCCACCAAAAATTTCACCGTAGGTCACAGTACATTTTAGTCACACCTAGATACATGACCTTCTTTGAGTTATGAAATTTTCGCATGAGTTCCTATCGTATACTCGTAGGTACAACAACTCAATTCTTCACATAGATGATCTCGTCCTCATATATCAACCAATTCAAAGAAGTCTATTCACCTTCAAATATTTATCTCATGGATAAGCACTCTATATACTTATACTATCTATACCTAATTCATCTCAAAAGTGTATATTCCACTATAACTAAAACCAGAGTCATCTACTTTGGACTCTCTTGAACCACCACATGCATTTCATCCCGAAAGGTCGTCATCTTACACTATTCACTAGACTCCTGAACCATTGGATTCTGAGTTTTACTACTCAAGGAATCAGTCACACTATTTCCTTTCTTAAGCATATGTTCTTGTTCAAAATCTAAAGACTACATACACTCAACCCATATCTACTACTGAAGATTCAAATCACTCTATGAAAAGATATACTTGAAGCTCTTATGATCTCTATAAACTGTAAAATTTTCTCCCAAAATATAGTTTCACCAACACTTAAGAGCATAAAACATTGTTGTTAACTTGATTTCATGCATTAGGTAATTCTATTCATGAGGACTAAACAACTGAGACCCATACACCACAACTTGATCTCCTTGCTTCTGCACAACTCCGAGTCTGATCCCAGAAGCGTCACAATAAACTGTGTACTCCTCACCTAACTTAGGTAGGATCAAAATTGGTGATGATGTTAATCACTTCTTTAACTCCTTAAAATAACTATCACAAGCCTCTAACCTCTCAAACTTTACTACATTTTTGTTCAAGCTCAAAAGTGGTGCTTCAAAATGTGAAAAGACTTGGATAAACATATGATAATATCTAGCTAACCCCGTAAAGCTACAGATATAGAAAATGTTCTTAGGATACTCCCAAGAAACCACTTCCTAAAGCTTATTCGGTTCCACTACCACACAATCCTCTAAAATGATGTGCCTCAAGAAGTGTACCTGATCGATCCAAAACTAAAACTTATATAGCTTGGAATATATATGATATTCTCTAAGTGTATTGAGGATGATGTTAAGATGTTGGGAATGATCTTTAGGAGTATTGGAGTACACCAATATTTCATCCATAAACACCACCACAAAATGATCAAGATACAGATGAAAGATACTATTCACAGGTTCATAAACACTACCGGTGCATTTTCAACCCAAAAGGCATTATGAAAAACTCAAAAATTCTATACTTACTTCTGAAAGCATTCCTCGATATATCATAAGTTCGAACCCTCAACTAATGATACTGCGATCTCAATTCAGTCTTTAAGAACACATAATATCCCTTAAACTAGTAAAATAGATCATCGATATGAGGAAGAGGATATTAATTCTTCATAGTCATTTTGTTCACCTTCAAGTAATCAACACATAAATGTAAACTCCTATAAACCTTCTTTGTGAACAAAATAGTTGATCCCCAATGTGACGTACTTGGAAAGATAAATCCCCTATCCTCCAAATCCTTCAACTGAGTCTTAAGATATTGAAGCTCAGTAGATTCCATTATGAACGGTGGAATAGATACTGGCTTAGCCCCCGACATGAGATCAATAGTGAATTCTACATCTATCTGAGGTGGTAGCCCTTATAAGTCTTCAGTAAATACATCCTAATATAGTTCTACTATAGGTTGAAGGAAATCTTTTCTAACACCCCAATAATCTAACAATAGACTGGAAAATTGGGTTTTGATCTCTCAAATTTGCTAAGTAATTTTCCATGCTCGTTCTTCCTGAATATCCCACTCTTCTCAATGAATATACTAGTCACCCTTAGGAGACACAAATGTCACTCTCCTATGGTAACATCTATGTGGGATCGGTAGGCGACTATCCAGTCCATCCTTAAAATTAGGTTGAATCCTAACATATCAAGAACATATATATCCCATAGAAAATGATATTCCGGGATCTCTAGTAATCATCCCTTTCATAGAAAGATATATCTAGACCACACTCCCAATGGTGTATCTATAGTCATTACCCTGCTCACAAACTCCACCGTCAGGATCAAACCATCAAAAAAATTTACAAATATAACATAATGAGAGGCACCAATATTAAATAAAGAACTGTATAAAGTAGAATATATTATAATAATACCTATCACGGTCAATGTTCCAGTCTCTCTATCCATAAGTGTAGGTTATACTGCATGTAATTGTGTTTCCCCTCTTCCATGTGATGTTGTCTGACTCCTCTGAGTAGCACCACTCTACTGATGCGGGCTCTCCCACCCAGAAGCACCATGTCTACTAACTCTACCACCTCATCTAGTAGAACTACAACTTCCAATATGATATGGTGTAAAAGACCTTATTCTCGTACTCTGACTTTGCCCATCTTCTCCTTAAGTACTAGTCTGTCGATGTGACCAGCAGAACTTCTGTAGATGCCCCATGTTTTTTCAAGATATAAATTCTATTAGTGGTCAGGAAAAGTGTCTGAAATAATGTCTCAACCTACCACACTGATGAAAGATCACCCCAGTAAGGTATTTTCCAATCGACCCTTCTGTATGCGTACTATTCTTTCCACTACATTGGATAAAGTTATCATAAAAGCACTTCCTACTCTCAAAAGTCTCATCTCCTAATCATACAATAACAATTACCTATCCACCATTGGAATCATCCCTAAGGTTCCATTCAAATATGAGAGCATGATCCACACATCTGTAAATTTATTCATCCTGAAGATATCCACCTAAGATGTGATCTCACACTTAAGTCCATCCTAAAAATGTTTCATCGTAGCTACCTCATCTCCTACTAATGTTGGACCAAAGCATTGCAGATTTTTGTAGTTTCCAACATAGTCCATCACCGACATGTTCCCCTATGTAATATTTATGAACTAATTAGATTTCTATTATCTCAGTGTCTCTGGATAAAAGTGCTCCAATAACCTCTCCAAGAAGTCCTTCCATAACATACCACCAGTATGTCCAGTTCACGCCTGAATGTCCCACCATCACTTCACTTATAAGGACACAACCTTATTACATTACATAATTTTTAATTTAGTAAATAAATATATTCCTTTAACATTGAGTATCTTTTTAAGTTTATATCTTTAGAGAATTGTGACATAAAACATTCATAACATTACACCTTAATACAGAGTGGATACCATAAAAATAGTATTCATTTCTTCCAAAATATAAAACTTTTCAAATAAAATGTGATTTATTTGACAATTCTTAAAACATTTAACTTGGATCCCTTCTTTATCCTACATATCCCTATAACCTTTGAAAATCATTTAAAAACATGGGATGAGCACAAAAATCTCAGAAATGTATATAAAAATAAGGAAAGAACTCATTATTCCATGATTACTTATAACATATGAAATCATTTTCAAAAGATAGACTTATCACCCATATATACTTAATTTGTGAAACATGATATTTCCACAAGATTAACAAAAAAATAAGAACATAAATATAATCATAAAAGGTATCTTTGAGCATTACTTACATAATATTTTAACTCTCTTGGCTACCTTATAATTTGTAACCCTCATAGCTACCTTACAATTTGTGTAACCATCATAGTTATACTTGGAGTAACCATATGCCCGACCTCAAACATACACATACCCAATGCATTGGAGGTAGATATAGGTTCCAATATTCATCATAAACAATTCTCAAGAACCATAACACAATCATATAATATGAATAATTGCATAAAAACATTTCTTTTGAATTTTGTAAAAAATAATTTTTAAAGAGGATTTTAAAAGAAAAGCCCCTTACAAATATCATATAATTAAAGTGATACTTAATAGAGTGGATGTAATATGTATATAAACTATATATAAATATAATTAAGCATAATATAAACAAAATTAATCATGCAAAAAAATTTAATACCACATAAATAATGAAGTAGAATGTTAACCCAAAGAATGGAAATCGGTTTAAGAATTCCTTTACCTCAGGTTTTTCTTACTTAAAACTTGTTTAAACCTTCTGTATAATAGTTAAAATAGTGTTATTAATATATTAAAAAAATATATACATCTTTATAATACCTTATATTATCATTTCATTACATCATTTCACCCTTTAATTATTAGTATTTTGTTCCTTGCATTGTTTTGGGTGCATTCTTTACATGATTTCCATGATCAGTTCATGATGGATATTCTTGTCGATTAGAATTGAAACTTCAGAATTGGAAAGGATAGGTATTTAAATATTTTCAAAACCATAAGTTATACCATTTATCATTTTTAATTCTTTCATGGTGATGATTCATGAGTTAAAACATTATTTATATTTGTTTAGGTTATTTTGGTGATTCTTCGATCGTAAAGAAGTCATTTTGTTTTATAAATTAATAAAATATGTGAAAACTAATTACAGAACCTTATATAAGTTATAATACATAAATTATAATCTTTTTAAACCATAAAAATTGATTCATGACCAGTCTTTAAGGAAGTAAAATAAATTGAAATCACATCATCCATGATGTCGGTAAATTGACACATCACAGACTGTGTTTTAATTTCTTGAATAAGTGGGAGAGGAAAAGAGGTATAATGGTGAATCTTACATGAACATGATTAAATCAAGAATATGTGATATACTAGATCATTCATGCCTCTTGGATAAGTGGAGGTGAGGAAAAAAGAAGAATACAAAATAAAATTAAAAGAAATGAATGAAAACAAAAGAGGATGTTTACCTCTTGATCTCTTCTCCTTGAGATCCTTCTTTAAAGCCTTTGGTTTTGGCCATTTGGTGAGACCAGAAGCTATTGGAATTGTGGAAGATACTTGGGAGGAGTATTGGGAAGAAATTAGGTAAGGATCAATGCTTTAGAGGTGTGGGAGGAAGAGGGGAATGAGGGTGGTATTTATAGTGGAGGAGAAGAGGTATTTTTCATTATTTTAATCATTATTATAATATTTTTGCTCAAGACTATTAATAGTCTTAATTAATGTGACTCAAAATATTAATAATGGAATGTGAGTTTAAACCAAGTGGTTTTACATAACTTAATATGTCATAAATAGTGTATTTAACTGATAATTTGAATATACGGTATTTTACCATATCTCACTGTTCATCGAAAATTCAAGAATTTCAGAAAAATCCCAAAAATTCACCCTAACCATTTTTATGTGTGTAGAATTCAAAAATGAACTAAATTTTTTGAAAATAATTTTCTAAATATTATTAATTTGATTTTTAAATAAAATTATACTTTATTCAGAAATTAACAATTTTAAAACTATAACTATTTTTATATCACATTGAAAAATTAACAAAGATGTAATTATCTTAAATCCTTAAGAAAATAAAATAATAATACAATTTACTATTCATTAGAATCGTATTAATATTCATAATGGTATTTTACTATTCACTAAAAATCAAGTGGGTTCCATTAGACTCCAAATAACTTACTGAACATAATTGTAGATGATAATTTTTCGAAATTCAAAAAAATAGAAGTGGAAAAATTATGTTTAAAGGCTAGTTATAAATATATACTTAAAACAAAGTTTCATTCATTTCAATTCATTTTTAAAACCTTGTGGTGTCACCTTCTAGAAATTGTTCCCTCGCAATTTTATTTACTCATTAAAAAAGTGAGGGTACCTTTCCCTCATATCATTTTTAGATTCCCATGTTGCTTCTTCAACCATATGGTTTCTCCACAAAACCTTTACCTGGTGGATTGCCTTATTTCGCAATATATGTTCCCTTTGATCAAGAATATGAACTAGTTTCTCTTAATAAGAAAGGTATTCTTCCATCTGAACTGCTTTTGGTCTCAAAACATGAGTTGAATCTGGAACATATTTTCTCAACATCGAAACCTGAAAAACATTATGTACCTGAGACAAACTCAGAGGAAAATCTACTCGGTATGCAACTGGTTCATCTTTCTCCAGTATTTCAAAAGAACCTATGAACCGCGTAATTATCTTTCCTTTCTTACCAAAACACATCACACTTTTCCAAGGATATATTTTAAGGAAAACATGGTCACCTACCTCAAAAGAGAAGTATATACTTCTGTTATCTACATAACTTCTATGCCTGATCTGAGCTGTCCTCATGGGCTGCTAGATCATCTTCACTTTCTCATCTACTTCCTCTAGTAATTTTGGCCCCATCAACTTTATTTCATCGAATTCATCCCAAAACACTAGATTCTGTCACCGCTTCCCATAAAATGCCTCAAAAGGTTCCATATGTATACTAGAATGGAAACTATTATTATAAGAAATCTCAACTAAAGAAATATGTTGATCCCAACTTCCTTGGTAGTCTATTGAACAAGCTTGAATCATATCCTCCAAAGTCAGAATCATTCATTCTGACTTCCCATCTGATTGAGAATGAAAAGTTGTACTGAAATTTAATTTTGTGCCAAATGACTTCTGAAGCCCCTTACAAAAGTTACAAGTGAACCTGGGATCCAGATTAGATACAATGGAAATAGGAACTCCATGTAACCTGACAATCTTGTTGAGGTACAATTGAGAAATATGATCTGAAGATATTGTATCTAAAATAGAAATGAAATGTGCATATTTTGTTATCCGATCAACAATAACCCAAATCACATTGTTACCTCTACATGTCTTAGGTAGTCCCACCACAAAATCCTTGGATACATTCTCTCATTTCCACTCTGGTACTGGAAAAGGCTGAATCATCCCCTTCGGTAACTACCACTCTACTTTAACATGTTGGATTGTCTAACATTTCATGGAAAAATCAGCAATATCTCTTTTCATTCCATCCCTCCAATAATACTCCCAAATGTATCCATACATATTACTACTTCCAGGATGTACTGCAAATGGAGAACTATGAGCTTCACACAACAAATCTTTCCTCAACTGGGAATCACAAGGCACACACAACCTTTTAACAAATCGTAAAACACAATATTTATCAAGGTTAAATTCTGGAAACTTACCCATTTTAACCAATTATACCTTTTTCTATAGCTCATAGTATTCCTTTTATGCTTTCTTAATTCTGTTTGATAACGATGACTGCACAGAAACCTGAAAAAAACAGATGTATTTCCTACACCAATAACTTCTAAGCCATAATTCATCAAATCATTAATCAAGGGATCATGTTCTAAATGTAACGAGGTTAATGATGCATGATGTTTTCTACTCAAGGAATCTACCACTTTGTTTTCTTTTCCTAGATGGTAATTGATCATGAAATCATAATCCTTTATCAGTTTAAGCCATCTTCTCTGCCTCATGATTAATTCCTTCTGAGTGAATATATACTTTAGAATTTTATGGTCTGTATATATTTTACATTTGGCTCCGTATATATGATGCCTCCAAATTTTTAAAGTAAAAACCATAGCTTCCAATTCCAAGTCATGTGTGGGATAATTTAAATCATGAGGTTTTAGTTGTCTTAAAGCATAATCAATTACTTAACCCTTCTACATAAAAACACAATCAAGTCCCTTAAAAGAAGCATCACTATAGATGACAAACTCACCATTTCATGAAGGCAAGACAAAACTAGAGCATTCACCAATATCTTCTTCAATTCCAAAAAACAAACATCACATTCTTCTATCCAAATAAATTTAACCCCTTTTCACATTAACATAGTTAGCGGGATAGATAACCATAAATTGTTTTTAACAAACCTTCTATAATAACCTGTTAATCCAATAAAATTAAGAATATTTGTAACATTTGTGGGTCTTTTCCATTCATCAACCACTTTTTTTGTATGATCAACTGTAATTCCATCCTTATTTACAATGTTCCCAAGAAAAGAAATTTGTTGCAACCAAAAATCACACTTGATGAATTTTTCATACAGTTTCTTTTCATTTAAGGTTTTCAAAACAACCCTTAGATGCTTTTTATGCTCCTCTTTACTCTTATAAAATACCAGAATGTCATCAAAAAACACAACCAAAAATTTATTCAAGAACTCATGAAATATTATATTCATAATATTCATGAATAAAACAGGTGCATTAGTTAACCTAAATGGAATAACAACAAATTCATAATTCCTATATCTAGTATGAAAAGATGTTTTTGATATGTCATCCTTCTTCACCTTCAGCTGATGGTATCCATATCTCAACTCAATCTTGGAAAAGTAATGAGATCCCTAGAGCTGATCAAAAAATTCATCGATATGAGGAAAAGGATACTTGTTTTTAATAGTGATGTTATTCAAAGCTCTATAATCAATTAAAAGTATCATGGAACCATATTTATTTTTAATGAACAAAATAGGATCACCCCATGGTGAAGTTCTAGGAAAAATGCAGCCTTTATCAAGAAAATCTTGAAACAGGTTTTTTAATCTAATAAGTTTCATTTGAGCTATTATATATGGGGGTTTTGAAATTGACTTAGCATCAGGAACTAAGTCAATTGTGAATTCAAATTATCTATCAAGTATGACACCAAGTAACTCATCAGAAAAAACATCAAGGTATTCATTTACCACTAACACATCATTAATCTGAACAGTTCCCTTGTTTTCAACAATGTGAGTAAGATAACTTTCATTTCCATCTTTCAATAATTTCTTAGATTTCTGGTATGTTATCAATTGTATGGGTTTGTTCTTGTATAAAAATAGAAACTCTTTATGAAAAACAACTTCTTTAACTCTATAATAAATCTTATCATGATAAACATAAATCCAATCCATTCTTAGAATGACATCAAACTCTACTAAGGAAAAAAAAAACAAGGTTTGTAGGTGATGTATTTCTATATACCACAATAAAAATTTTCTTATAATTTCTTTTTGCTATAATATTTCCCCCTGTTGTTTTAACAACAAGTTCTGGTATCATTTTTTGAGGTGATATTTCCAATTTACAAGAAAATTTATCAGAAAGAAAGGAATGTGTAGACCCCATATCGAACAAAACATTTGGAAAATATGAGTAAACCAAAAAAAATTACCTAATAAAACTTCATTGGTTAGCCCGATGTCTACTAAGGTAGTCACAAATGATCTCACTACACCTTTTTATATGTATTCTAGCTTCTTTTCATCATTAAAATCTATCTTTGGGAAGGAATTTTCATAATGACCCATCTCACCACATTTAAAACACTTTACAGTTTTCTTATCAGGATTAGTCTAAGGATCATTTTCATTACAATCTCAAGAAATATTTCCAAACTTACCACATTGAAAACACTTCCCAGTTTTGGTAAGGCATTCCCCAAGGTGATTCTTGATACAATTTTCACAAACTAAAAACTATATTTTCTTACCATCAGATTTCTTTGGTTGATTCTTACTCATTGATTTCCATTTTGACCTCTTATTCTTATTATTTTCAAAGCGCACGTGATCATCAGAAAACTCCATCTCTACCCTCTAAACACATCAGAAAAGTTTATCATAACTTTTGAATTCATGAGAGTCCAATTCCCTTTGATACATTGGCTTCAATCCTGAGTAAAAGTATATTATTTTTCTATCAAAATATAGAATAAGATTTGGAGCATACCTCACTAGTTGGGTGAATTTTGCTTCATACAGAACCACTAAATCTTCCTCCTTCTGCCTTAATTCAATAAATTTATTCTTTATCCTATGTCACACCACCTTATAAAAATATTTTTCAAAGAAAATAATTTTTAATTCATCCCACTCTAAGACATAAATATCCTCTATATCCCGGATATTATTTACCATTGACCACTACTAATCAGCTTCACCTTAAAAACAATAAATGGAAAGAATCCTGTTTTTATTATCTGAACATCTCATAACATCAAATATATTTTCAAGGTATTTAATCCATCCTTCAGCTGTTGCTGGGTCAGAAGATCCAATGAAAGTTGGAGGGTGTTGTCTCTTAAAATGTTCCACTATTGTCATGTTCTATTGTGGTACCTTTGGTTATTATCTTGCATGGATTCCACCACCATTTATTGCCTATGTTAGCTGGTACATTACTTTCACAAACTTCTTAGTTCCAATCCCTACCATTCCGGGATTCAGATTCAGAAGGATATTGTTCTGTCGGTGCCTCTTCTCTTTAGATTCATGATTTATTCTATGGACAACCATTCTGAATAAACACATCTTAGTTGAAGCAACATGGTAATATTTAAATGATAAAACATTTCAAATTAATCATAGAGTAAAAATCATTTATGGTATTCTATTAACATTACCCTAACCCCTGAAGTTATCTAAACCATCCTATGATATCAACTATAAGGACCCGACCTTATTACATTACGTGATCTTGAATTTAGTCAAGAAATCAATTCCTTTTACATTGAGGATATTTTTAAGTTTAGATATTTAGAGAATTGTAACATAAAACATTCATAACATTACACATTAATACAGAGTGTATACCATAAAAATAGTATTCATTTCTTCCAAAATATAAAACTTTTCAAATAAAACATGATTTCTTTGAAAATTCTTCAAACATTTAAATTAGATTCCTTATTTTTCTTACACATTCTTACAACCTATGAAAATAATTTAAAAACATGGGATGAGCACAAAAATCACAGTAAGGGATATAAAAATAAGTAAAAAACACCTCATTCCCTGATTACTTGAAATGTATGAAATCATTTTAAAAAGACATACTTATCACCCATATATACTTACTTTATGAAACATGATATTTCCAAAATATTACCAAAAAAATAAGAACATAAATATAACCATAAATGGTATCTTGTGGCATTACTTACATAATATTATAACCCTCTCATCTACCTTATAATTTGTAACCCTCACGGCTACCTTACAATTTGTGTAGCCATCACAATTACACTTGGAGTAACTATAAGACCGACCTCCAACTTACACATACCCAATAAATTTGAGGGATATATAGGTCCCACCCTTCATCATAAAAAAATTACCAAGAACCATAACACAATCATACAACATGAATAACTCCATAAAAACATTGCTTTTGAATTTTGTAAAACATAATTTTTAAAGAGGATTTTAAAAGAAAAGACCCTTATAAATATAATATAATTTAAGTGAGACTTAATAGAGTGGATTTAATATGTATATACAATGTAAATACACATAATTAAACATAATATAAGCAAAATTAATCTCACAAACAATTTTAATACCACATAAATAATGAAGTAGAATGTTAACCCAAAGAATGGAAATCGGGTTAAGAATTTCCTTACCTCAAGTTTGTCTTACTTAAAACTTGATTAAAACTCATGTATAATGGTTAAAATATTGTTATTAATATCTTAAAAACATATTTATCTTTATAATACATTATATTTTCATTTTATTACATCATTTCACCCTTTAATTTTTATTATTTTGTTCCTTTCACTGTTTTGGGTGCGTTCTTTACATGATTTCCATGATCGGTTCATGATGGATATTCTTGTCGATTGGAAGTGAAACTTAAGAATTGGAAAGGATTTGTTTTTAAATATTTCCATAACCATAAATTATACCATTTTCAATTTTAATTATATCATGGATATGATTCATGAGTTAAAACATTATTGATATTTGTTTAGGTTATTTTGGTGATTCTTAAATCGTAAAGAACTCATTTTGTTTTATATATTAATAAAATATGTGAAAAATGATTCCATCACCTTATATAAGTTATAATAAATAAATTATAATCCGGTGCATTCATAAATATGGTTTCATGACCATTATTTAAGGAATTAAAAAAATTGAAATCACATCGTCCACGATGTCTGTAAATCGACACATCATGGACGGTGTTTTAATTTCTTGAATAAGTAGAAGAGGAGAAAAGGTATAGTGGTGAATCTTCCATGAACATGATTAAGTCCATAATATTTAAGATAATAGATCATTCATGCATCTTGGATAATGGTAGGTGAATAAATAAGAAGAATATAATAGAAAATGAAAAGTAGAGAATGAAAACAAAGGAGGATGTTTGCCTCCTGATCTCTTCTCCTTGAGATCCTTCATAAGGAATTTGGTTTTGGACTTTTGGTGGGAGAAGAAGCTCTAGGACATAGGGAAGAGCATTGGTAGAAGTATTGTATAGAACTTAGGCAAGTCTCAACGCTTGAGAGGTGTGGTAGGAAGAGGGGAATGAGGGTGATATTTATAGTGGAGGAGAGGAGGTATTTTTCATTATTTTAATCATTATTATAATATATTTGCTCAAGACTATGAATATTCTTAATTCATGTGACCCAAAATATTAATAATGTCATTTGAGTTCGAACCAAGGGGTTTTACATCACTTATGATGTCATAAATAGTGTTTTTAACTAATAATTTGAATATACGATATTTTACAGTATTTTACTATTCATCAAAAATTCAAGAATTTCATAAAAATCCCAAAAATTCATCCTAAAAATTTTTCAACATGTAGAATTAAAAAATAAACTCCATTTTTTGAAAATAATTTTATAAATATTATTAATTTAATTTTTAAATAAAATCATACTTTATTCAAAAATTAACAATTTTAAAATTATAACTGCTTTTATATCACATTGCAAAATTAACCAAGATGTCATTATATTAAATCCTTAAGAAAATAAAATAATAATAAAATTTACTATTCATAAAGGTTATATTTCTATTCATATTACTATTCATAAGGGTATGTTACTATTCACCAAAAATCAAGTTGGTTCCATTAAACTACAAATAACTTATTGAACATAATTGTAGATAACCATTTTTCTAAATTAAAAACATAGGAGTGGAAAAATCATGTTTAAAGGATAGTAATAAATATCTACTTAAAACAAAGTTTTATGAATTTCAGTTCATTTTTAAAACCTTGTGGTGTTACATCACCGATCCCCGTAGCATATAAGCAGTCAGCTTGACCCTCCTCTTAGCAAGAGTATCCAAATGGTCAAGTATTGTCTCTATGGAATCAACCCAAAATTAATCTCCCTCAAGTCCACCATATACAATAAAAGTTATACGGATTTGCAAATGAAACTCCCTAGTCAACTTAGACAAAATTTTCACAGCACACCTTGGGTCTCCTTCCATGAATTGCATGAAATGATAAAATTTTTCCTAGAACTTCTTCCCTTCATCTCCAGCTGGCACGATCGGTGCATCAAGTTCCCTAACTAGAGGACCATTACCAGCCATGCCCCCCGGTCGTCCCCTCAACAAGAACCGTAGAGGCATGCTCTCTATAATTACAGCACACATCTTAGGTCTTATAACACAACATGATAACATTTATATAAGAGGAAAAGATCGCAATAGTTCAAAAAATGTACTTTCCCCAAATCTCACCACATGGTCAAACTGAGGCGCTATCACTACCCTTAACCATCCTACTCCTAAGTTTTGGTAACAAGTGTAAAAACACTATCATAATCAAATTTATAATTTAAACACCCAATTATTCTCATTTCACAACATTTTTACAATATTTTTCAATTCATGTTAGGAACCATTTTTCATTTTATTCTCAAAAACAAGAAAAACAGTTCAATTTCAAAAATTTACTCAGAACCCTTTTCCCAAACGTGCCTAAAATGATGCATGTCACAATAACCCTGAGTGCCTAAAATGATGCATTCTGACTCAACTCTAGTTTCATTCTGATCCATGAATCACCACTAAAAAATTATCAGAAACAATAATCACATTACAACACAAGTGCATCACCCAAAGTGAAATAATATTCAACTGTAACAACAAATTGCAATAACAACAATCCGGCCCTAAGTACCTAGGTTTCCCCCCATACATGTATTTGAAAATCCCATGCACGAGATCATTACCAAGCCCTGAATCTTCATAGTATCCCATATAACTTTCCCAAAATAGTAAGACAAAATAAAAATAAAGAAAACTAGTGCTCTGATACCACTTTGTAACATCCCAACCCGAGAACCACGCGACGGTGCCCAGATCTGGTTCTCTATGTGACCTCAAGTGAACCTCCCCATATTCTAGAGGATGATGACTAGTTACAAGGCTATGGTAAGCCACTCATGGGAGTATATACCCCCGATTATCAAAGTAAAACATCATTAGAAATAAATGAACAAATGTGGAAGCATATATATCCCTAAAAAATACTCATGTCACAAGATAACCAAACAAGAAATACAATACTCAACTGTAAGGAAAAACATGATATTTGAATATAAGTGTCAAGTGTCTATAATGAAACTAAAATTAAAGATAATAAGGCTTCCCAATAGGTTTATGAACCGTGACTGGTCCCCTCTTCTAATCTCCGTCCCAAATCAGCAATCCATCCTAAAGCCTTTTCCCTTATCCCATCCTGCAACAAGATAATCTACTCAGGTACCAATCAGGCATATCGAATAGGCTGTGAGTACAAATTAGTATTCCACCACTAATGGAGTATAAAACAAGTATAGTAAAAAGTCAGTGAATGCAATTCTGTAAAGAAAATAAATCAATGCATAAATAAATAGTTATCACATTATCATTTATTCTTTATTTAGTCATATTAACTCAATGGTTCCTGGGGATACCAATATCTCAATACTAACTTTATCTTATATCAGAGCCTAAATCATTCCCTAGGTAATACCATATCTTAATACTTAATTCTTTCTAGAGCTCTAAGTATTCAAAGGTGTTATGATATCTGAGTACCTGATTCGACTCATGCCAAAGTTCAAAATATTATCATGTGAGTCCATAACTCAGAGTTCCATTATTTACATTCTTTAATTTCACATTTATAAGCCACATTTCTAAAGTTACCAATATCAAAAATTTAAGTAAGATGACCATATTCCTATTCTCTTTACTCATAAGCAAGATTACCATGTTTCCATGCTTTCTCTTCAATAGAATGACCATGTTCCCATTCCATTTACTCATAAGTATCATGACCATGTTACCATGTATACTCATCAATTTAGAATGACCATTTTCCCATTCATTCACACAAAATTAATTAATAATTAATTATCCACATAAATTCCAATAGTTAACACAATAATTAACTAAATGCCTCAATCCCATTAATTAATTCAATAATTATTTAACCAATATCACAATTCATATAACATAATTAATTTTCCAGAATTAATTATCTCATTCTAAATCTAAACTCTTTATAATTAATACTACAATTAATTATCTAGATCCTAATCTCAAAGCACATTATTAATTCAAAATTTATTATCTCAACTTAACCAAATAGATATCTCATAATTAATCCCATGATTAATTATGTAGATTAAAATCCCTAAATATTATAATCAATTTAAAAAATTAATTACCTAATAGGGAAACCCATTAGTCTCATGATTAATTCCTCAAATAATCATTTAATTTAACAATGCTTCGATAAAACAATTGGTCAACCTAATTAACCCAATTTAATAAAATAAATTGCTAAAGGAAGCTAAAACTCTACAATTTTTCATATACGGATCAAATCCAAAACTATAGGAATTATATTTTAGACCACCTACCTCAATTTGTTGACAGACCAAAATTTGAGTAGCACAATGATGTAGATCTGAGTTCCAGATCTAAATCCCCAAATCATGATAAAAGATATCAAGATCTTATCAATTTAGATATATATCTTCAATCCAAGATATAGATCTCACCAAAAAAATTATATCTATAGAAATAGAGGATAAACTGTACCAAAAGATCAAGGAAGATAGAATAATGAATGGGATATGCATCGGGATGAGATCCACTTACCAGGAGAAGAGTGAATCTTCGATTCGGGCTTTGAATCTTGAAGAATGGAGGTCAAACGACCTTGGAACCCCTATAAAAGCCATGGAATTGCCAAAAAAAGGTTTAGTCTCGAGTATAAGTCGAATAGAAGGTGTTCCATGGGTTTTTGAGGATTTAAAAATAATTTTTCAGGTAATTAAAAACCTTGCGCATAGTTTTCTGGGCAAGGGCGCATGGTTATGCAAACTGTGTGCCAACTGTGTGGACCTCACTATCTAGGGTTGCATGGTTACCTAGGTTTGGGTGAATTGTTTGTTAAATTGTGTGTTAGTCATGTGAACCGCTCTGTCTGGGTTCATACAGTTATCTAGGCCGGGCACATAGATTACCTAATCGTGCACTAACCATGCACAAACCCTTTTTCTCAAAAAAATTTAAAAACTCCACCCAAACACTCCTAGTTTCATAACTCTAAAAAACGGTACATAAATAATCATTAGAAGTAACTAAATTAAATCTAGAGATAACTCTACAAAAGTTCGGGATCTTAGAATCTCCCCACCTTATAATATCTCACCATGAGCTGCACTTCCAAGCCTTTCTAAGATTTTTATCCAAAAAGACTGGGTCATTGAGCCCTCATATCTTCCTCCCTTTCCCATGTTTCCAATTTCACACATCCATGTTCCCATAACACATGAACTATCAACAAGGTATTTCCCCACAACACTTTCTCATTGTGATCCAACACATGTATCAGATGTTCCTCAAAGGACACATTTATCTCAAGGTCAACCTCATCAAAATTGATCACATTAGAAGGGTTAGGGTGATACTGTTGAAGTTATGATACATGGAAAACATCATGCATAGCATTTTATCTCTATAGAAGATCCAATCGGTATGTCATCGGTCCAATTATCTCCATTATCTCAAACTGTCTAACAAAACTAGACGCCAACTTGCACTACCTTTATATCCTATAGTGACCCAACCTAGGCAAAATCTGAAGGAATAGATGATCACCCTCTGTAAACTCTAGGGGTCATATCTGTCTATCAGAATACGACTTATTTCTACTCTAATCCATTTCTATATGTTTCCAAATCAACTATACCTACTATGATGTCTCTTTAATGAGACTCGGTCCCAACAACTATGACTCACCATCCTCCGTCCAGCATAGAGGTGATCTGCATGGCCTGCCATAAAGAGCCTATATGGTTCCATGTATACAGTTTCTTGATAACTTTTTTTATAAGAGAACTCTATTGAATCCAATTGCTTCTCCCAAGACCCACTAAAGTCAACCACACATGCTCGCAGCATATCTTCAAGAACCTGTATAGTACTTTCCGACTATCCATCTTTCTGTGGGTGGAAATCTATAATCAATAAAAGCTATGTACCTAGTGATTTCTATAAGCCCTACCAAAAGAGTGAATTAAATTGTGAATCATAATCTAAAACTATAGTCTGTGGAACCCCATTCAGAAAAAACTATTTTTTGAACATACAGTTCTCTTAGCTACTCTACTGCAAAGGTTTCCCTTATAGGAAAGAAATGCGCTACATTTTTCAGTCAATCCATAATGACCCAAATAGTGTCATTCATCTTAAGAATCTTTTTAATACCCACCACAAGATCCATTTTCACATCATCCCACTTCCATTCCTGAATAGAAAATGGTTGTAGTAATCCCCAAGGTCATTGATTTTCTGCCTTCACCTCCTGATAGGTGAAGCATCTTATCATAAACCTTGGTATCTCATTTTTCATGCCTAGACACCAAAACTATCATCATAGTTCATGGTACATTTTGGTCACACTTTGATGCAATGCCCACTTAGAGGCATGAAATTATCTCATGAGATCCTCTTGTATACTTTTAGGTACAACAACTTGATTCTTCACATAGATGATCTCTTCCTCATATATCAACTAGTCCAAAGATATAACCACACCATCAAATATTTCCCTGAAGGATAATCACTATGGATCCACATATTATCTATCCCTAATCCATATCAAAAGTGTAGACTCCACTGTAACTAAAACCAGAGTAATCTGCTCCTGACTCTCTTGAACCACAAAGATCATTTCTGCCTACAAGGTTATCATCTTCCTCTCTGCACAAGACTCTTGAACAATATGAGTATGAGTTTTCCTATCAAGGCATCATCCATGATATTTCCTTTCCCAGGAATATATCCAATTCAAAATCAAAATACTTCATATAGTCAACCCATCTCTGCTACCAAAGATTAAAATCACATTGTGAAAAGATACACTTAAAACCTTTTTTGATCTGTATAAACTCTAAACTTTTCTCCTAAAAGATAGTGCCTCCAACACTTAAGAGAATAAAACACTACTACTAACTTGAGTTCGTGCATATGTTAATTCTATTCATGATTCCTCAACTACTGAGACCCATTTTCCACAACTCGATCTTTTTGAATCAACACAGCTCCAAGTCTGATCCCAGAAGCATCATAATAAACCGTTTACTTGGAATATAGTCGATTCTCTCTCAGTGCACTTTGGATGATGTCAATATGTTGTGAATGATCGTCATGATTCTCGGAGTACACCAAGATGTATTCCACAAACACCACCAAAAACTGATCTAGATACAGATGAAAGATCATGTTCATCAAGGCCATAAACACTGCTAGTGAATTTATTAACCAAAACGGCATTACAAAAAACTCAAAAATGTCATACCTAATTTTGAAAGTAGCCCTATGTATATCCGAAGTCTCAACTCTCAACTGATGATACTGTGATATCAACTTGATCTTTGAGAATACACAAGCTCTCTTCAACTGGTCAAACATATCATCGATATGTGGAAGAGGATATTGGTTCTTCATAGTCATTTTTTCAACTTCTAGTAATCGGCACACAAATGTAAACTCTCATCATCCTTATTTGCGAAAAAAAATAGGTGATCCCCAAGGCAATCTACTTGGACAGATAAATCCCTTATCCTCTAACTCATCCAACCGAGTCTTAAGCTCTTGAATCTCAGTTAGTGCCATTATGTATAGTGGAATAGATACTGTCTTAGCCCCTGGAATGAGATCAATAGTGAATTCTACATCTCTCTCAGGTGGTATCCCTAAGAATTCTTTAAGAAATACATCTTGAAATAGTTCCACTACTGGTGGAAGGAAATATTTTATAACACCCCCATCATCCAAAAATAGACTAGAAACTTAGGTTGTGAGCTCACAAAGTTGCTAAGTAATTTTCCCTTCTCAGTCAACATGGATATCCCATTCTCCACAATGAATATACTGGTCACCCTTAAGAGACACAAAGGTCACTCTCCTATGGTAACAATCTATGTGGGCTAGGTAGGTGACTAGCCATTCCATCCTTATAATTAGGTCAAAGCCTGACATATCAAGATCATAGAGATCCCATAGATAATGATATTCTCCAATATCTAGTGAACATCCCTTGGATAGACAGATATCTCTAGACCACACTACCAATGGTGTATCTATAGTCATTACCTCACTCACAAACTCCACTTTCAAGCTCAAACCATCAACAAAATTTGCAGATATAAAGGAATGAGAGGCACTAATATCAAATAAGGAACTAGCCAAAGTAGCAGCTACTAGAATAGTACGTCTCACTATTGATGGTCCAGCCTCCCTATCCACAAGTGTAGGTTATACTAAATATAACTGTGTTACCCATATTTCATGTGATATTGTCTGACTCCCCTGAGTAGAACCACTCTACTAATGTGAGAACTCCTACCCAGAAGCACCACATCCACTTCCTCTACTGCCTTTCCCAGTAGAACTCCAACTGCCAGCCCAATATGGTGTAGAAGATTCTCTTCTCATACTCTAACTTTTCCCAGATGCTCCTTTTGTACCAGTCTATCATTGCAGCCTGCAGAACTTCTGTATATGTCCCATCTTGTCTCAAGATCAAAACTCTATAGCTAGTTAGGAACATTGTCGATGATAGTGTCCCGACCTACCACACTAAGGATAGATCACCCCAGTAAGGTCCTGTCTAACTGACCCTCCTATCTTCATACTTTGCTTCCCACTACCTTGGATAAAGTTGTTATAATGGAGCTTCATGCTCTCAGAAGTCGCACCTCCTGATTATCCAGTAAAAAATACTTGTCCAACATTAGAATCCTCCCTCATGTTCCATTAAACTATGAGATCTCGATCCACCACTTTCATAATATTCTTCAGCTTGAAGATATTCACCTGGGACTTAATATCACACTTAAGTATATTCTAAAAAAAATTCGTCATAGCTACCTCATATTTGGATAATGTTGGAGAAAATCATTGCAGATCTGTGTAGCGTCTAGTGTATTCCATCACCAACATGCTCCTTGGTGTCATATGCATGAACTCAATAGCTTTCTCTTGTCTCATAATCTATGGATAAAAGTTCTCCAAGAACCTCTCCAACAAATCCTTCCATAACATACCGCCAGTCTGTTTATTTTGCACTTGAATGTCCCACCAGCAGTTCAACGATCCCAATAGCATATAAGCATCCATCTTGACCCTCCTCTCAACTAGAGTCTCCAAATGGTCAAGTATTGTCTCTATGGACTCAACCCATAATTCATCTCCCTTAGGTATACCCTCTCTAGAAAAAGTCGCATGGTGTTGCAACTAAAACTCCCTAGTCAACTAAGACAAACTTTTCACAGCCCACCCTAGGACTATTTCCAAGAATTAAAAGAAATGATAATAGTTTTCCCAAAACTTCTCCCCTTCATCTTCAGTTGGCATGATCGGTGCCTCAAGTTCCCTGACTGGTGGACCATTCCCAACCATTCCCCTCATTTTTCCCCTCAACAAGCATCATGGAGGCATACTCTATACATTTACAACACAAATCTTAGATCTCATAACACAACCTAATAACATTTACATAAGAGGAAAATATCATAATAGTTCACAACATGTCTTTCCCCCCAAATCTCACCACACGGTTAAACTGAGGTGTTATCACTACCCTTAACCATCCCACTCCTAGGATTTGGTAACAAGGGTAAATACACTATCATAATAAAGTTTCTCATTTAGACACCCAATTATTCTCATTTCACATCATTTTTAAATCCTTTTTCAATTCATGTTAGGAACCGTTTTTCATTTTATTCTCACAAACAAGGAAAATAGTTCAAGTTCAATAACTTACCCATAACCTATTTTCTCGTGCATGCCTAAAATGATGTATGTCACAATAACCCTGAGTTCCTAGAATGATGATTGCAGACTCAACTCTCTTGTAATTCTGGGCCATGAATCTATACTAAAAATTTATCAGAAACAATAATCATATCACACCACAAGTGTAGCACCCAAGGTAAAATAATACTCAAATGTAACAACAAATAGTAATAACAACAATCCCGCCCTGAGTACTTGGTTTTCCCCTCGTACACGGGTTTGTAACTGTCACGACCCATCCCTTAAGGCATGTTCTGTGACTACCCCACTCCCACCTTCCATAGGCCAAGGGCTGGTGACTAGAAACCACGAAGTAAACTACTGTAGTGAAAAGTGTACTGAAAGTAAAGGGGTCTTAATACAAGCCCAACTGAAAAGTACAAGTACAAATGAAAAGGGAAAACAACTCCTATATCATCCACCGAGGATCCTACCTAAAGGGTAGGTATAGCTCACGATCAATAGTCCTAGGTCACATCACGTCAAATGGTCCACCTATGAGCATTGTCCAGTCTTGGATCCCTTAGCCTCAATCAACATTGTTCGTCGTCTGCACAAGACACAACAAGGTGCGGGTGAAGCCCGTGCAGGGTTGAGTATAACAATACTTAGTAGGGACCCCAAGACCCCCAAAGGTCTCCCAGAGTTCCACAAAGGAAAAACCACAAAGCAAGACCTCAACCACAAAGCATGAAGTAGTCAACAAATCTACTTAGGTATATTCCCATACATATACCTAAGTTATTAAAACATACTCATCTCATACATGAGGAAACATAAGGCTCCAACTTCTAATCCAATAGCACAACTAAGCCATGAGGGAAGAATACCAAAAAGGTAACACCATGAAGGTAACACCAAGAAGGTGAAATTACCATAAAGGTAACACTATGAAGGTAACACCACGAAGGTAAAAGTACCACAATGGTAACACCATGAAGGTAACACTATGAAGGTAAAAGCACCACAAAGGTAACACTATTAAGGTAACAACATGAAGGTAAAATTACTAAATAGGTAACACCATCAAGGTAAAACCATAAAGGTAAAAGACTCATCTCACACAGGTATATAACTTAAGCACATATGTACAAATAATTAAATGTATCACTGGATCATCTTACTCTGTCGAGAGGCTTTGCTGCTGACCCAAAAAAGATCGATAAGTGCTAACCCACATAGGATCGCTAAGTGTTGACCCACATAGGATCTGACCCACACAAGATCGGTATGCACTAACCTACACAGGATTGCTGAGCGCTAACCCACACAGGATCTAAAGGTACTAACCCACACAGGATCTCTATTCATTATTCACGTCACATTCAATCTCCTCCGACTCACTGCCAGCCACTGGATTCCTTCTCATAGAAAGATTGATTCTATAAGAACTTCTCCTCAAGCCATCATTCATATTTCATCCGGCAAAAAGTTCCAAGAATAATTATCCCAAAGGACCACCATGTTGTAAGGGTTCCAAAGAGATATACGATGTGTCGATCAGACACTCGTTCTGTGACTTATAATCATTTTAGTATCGAGGGCCCGATTTGATTTGGGTTCGATCCAACCCTTAGGTAGTTCAAATTTCTCCAAAACTCAAGTGGAGTATACCAAAATGATTGTCTCGCTCCAAGTATCCCAGTGCTGCATATGGTTTGTCAAACGGATGCCTGGTTCACAAGTTATATCTCTTTTAGCGAAACTGGGTTCGGAAGGGTCTGGGTCCGGTCTGACCCGGCCCGACCCAATCTGGATCTGACCCAAATGGGTTGGGCAGTTTATTCTTATACTGTTGAGCCGCGGACCGGCCTGGCCCACTGGGCTGGCAAGGCCCGACCCACAGAGGGGCGCAGTCTGATGGGCTCGCGCAGTCTAGCTTGCTGGGCTCACGTGGCCTGGCCCGCGAAGGGCACAACCCACTAGGCTTGTGTAGCCTGACCCACTGGGCACACACTTCTAGACCCATATAAGTGTGCGTACCACTGGTACAGGGCCCACCCTAGCTACCATGGGGGATCCCCCCTCCCCCCTCAGTTTCCCGAACGGCCTTAGCCGTTCGGTTTTGTGTGGCGGCCTCACTAGCTAGGGCCCACCCTAGCTGGCACGGGGGGTGTTTTCCCCCCATTCTGAATCAAAGTGGCGGCACCACAGGGTACCACCAGGTCACCCGCGGGACCCACTTCGGGTCCCAGTCCACCACCACGGCTTCCGAGTCACAGCCATCTTTGGCAGCTCATAATGGCATGCCACCCGCCTTCGTCTGTGACCTGTCGCCGCTATCTGCCATGATGATATGTTGTGGCCCCCTTCTCTGGCGGCACACGATGATGTGTCGTCACCCGATGTGGCTACGGTCATGGCCTTCTTCACCGGAGGCACACCACCATCTCTTTCACGGCCAACCGTTGTTGGCCGCCATCGTCACCCAGTGTTCCGGGTTTTGTTCAAGATGAATTAAATGCTCATGAAGAATAAACCAAATTCCAAAAAAAATGTGGAGGGTCTGGGCCTTGTTTGTTTGGCCCATGCCCTCCGGGTTAGCTTGATATCATAAGGGAAGAATAGGATTCAACAATCTCTTGAAATTAAAACAAGATAAATCTCTACCTCAAAATTTTTGGAGAACCCCCGTGTTTGAGGAAGATTCGGTGATCGTTGTTCCTGAAACAAACCTCCAATGACGCTGCTCAATCACTATTTCTTGGTTCATGATTCAGTGGTGATCTTCACCGCTCGCTGAAACCGGTTTTTTCCTTCAAGTGGTTGGCACCATGTCACTTTATCATAACTTCATCTCTTGGTGAAGTTGTGCCAATACTCCTCCCCAAGCTCCATATAAATAGGATAGGGGAAGGGTTATTAAAACATGTTGAATTAATGGGGCTCAATTAATTAATGAACCTTCATAATTCCAATGGCGTTGTTACAAGGAAATGTGGAGTCAAGCCAATTAATGGCTTGAAATGTCATTGGTCTTGCCATCGCTTCTTGTCCATTGGAGGAAAAAGAAAATGAGAGGAATAAAATAACTTTGTTATTTTATTAATTCTTTAAAAGTCTAAAAATATATATTTTTCTCCCAACCTACTGTAGTTGAAGTGAATCTTTCCTTAAGTGAATCTCTTCATTGCAGATTCAACGGTGCTCTTGGATTTTTAATCTGAGCACCATTTCAAAAGTTAGATAACGTTTTTTGCATGTTTAATTATCATACCTTAAAAAAAGTTAAAAAATTAATTTCGGGCCCACCGGGCCTCAGAATTACATGCCATCAATTTTTGCAGACTCGTAATAATTCCATATAATTAAAAAAATACATGGGAAATTTAGGTCTTTACATTATCCCCCCATTAGGTATTTTCATCCCCAAAAAGCCACAATATAGACTAAGGAAACAAATAATGGTACTGAGCATGAATCTGAGCCTCCCACTCCCATGTGCTCTCCTGGAGGTTCTCATGCTACCAGCAAACACAACTGGAGGTATCGATCATCCATGGAGGACCAGCTTCTGTCGATCCTCAATCTCCACTGGATCCTCTTTAAATGTCTCCCCATCATCAAAGTCCAGCTCTCCATGGTCGATGATGTGAGATGAGTCATGAACATCTCTCATCAGCTGGGATACATGGAAGATTTCATGCATCTGATGCATCTATGGGGGAAGATATAGGCAATATTCCACCTCTTCAACTCTGCTGAGAACCTAAAAGAGTCTGATGAACCTCAGAGATAGTTTTTCGCCCCAGCCAAATCTCTAGAAACCTCATCGAGTTGAGACCCATAGGAAGACATTGTCTCCCTCCTCAAACTCCAAAGGTCTCTATCTCCTATCAACATAATACTTTTGTCTATTATGTGCAGTCTTCATCTTCTGATAGATGATCTATACCTTCTCAGTAGTAGCTCTTACCAACTTTAGACCCATATGTGCTGACTCCCATGGGTCTGTCCAGCATAGAGGTGATCTGCATGGTCAACTGTACAAGGCCTAAAATGGTTCCGTACTGATGGTGGAGTGATAAATGTTGTTGTATGTGAACTCCATCAAGGGAAAGTGATCCTTCTAACTGTATCCAAAATCTAGGATGCAAGCATGAAGCATGTACTTGAGTGTCTGAATGGTCTGATTTGTCTGACCATCTGTCTGAGGATGAAAGACGGTGCTCAAGGGTAGTTGAGTCCTGAACGCATCCTGTAATACCTTCCACAATTGGGATTTAAATCATGCGTCATGGTCAAATATGATTGTCTATGGAACCCCATGAATTCGTACAATCTCTTGTATGTAGAGGTGTCTCAATCCCTCTACTGATCCCTACTCTTGGATAGGTAGGAAGTGGGCTAACTTGGTGAGTCGGTCAATGATCACCCAGATGGAATCAGGTCCCCTGGATGTACGTGGAATCCCTATCACAAAGTCCATGGATATACCATCCCACTTCCACTCCAGCACCTTCAGTGGCTATGCTAATCCTACTGGAACCTAATGCCTGGCCTTCACTTGTTGACCAGTGAGGCATTGTGAAATAAAATTTTCCACTTCTTTCTTCATCCATGGCCACCAGTACTGATTTCGGAGGTCTTGGTACATCTTCACTACACCAGGATGTACCTCCAGAGGGGACGTATGAAACTCCCTCAACACCTCCTCCTGTATCGCCACTAGTACCATGGTGCATCCTCTAAAGAGGATGATGTGCTCCCCACCTTCAGAAAATTATCAGGTGCCTATCTAGAGGATATCTGAGCACGTCGAGCCTCACAATCAATGTTCCCAAATTATGCCTCCCAAACTCACTAGAGAAGTGGGGGAATGACAGTCATATATTGGAGGTAAGTTGCTCCATATCTATCCAAAAAGGATATCTGCAACACGGCTAGCTACTATGTCGTCTCACTCAGCAGCTGTAAACCAGACCGCCTACAAAGTGTGTCTGCCATTATGTTTCCCTTCCCAGGAGTGTATACTATCTCAAATTCATATTCCTGGAGGAAATCTATCCATCTCCGCTATCTCAGGTTTAGGTCCTTCTTAGAGATGATATACCTGAGACTCTTGTGATCAGAGTAAATAGTAAATTGTTCACCCATCAAATAGGGTCTCCACATCTTCAAGGTGAAGACCACTGCTACTAACTGCAGGTCATATGTATCATAATTCTTCTCATGTTGTCTCATTTTTCATGATCCATAATCGATCACTGCTCGCTCCTACATCATGACACATCCAAGTTTGGTCCATGATGCATCGCAGTAGATTACATAACCAACACCCTCTTCTGGTAGCCTCAAGATGGGGGCACTCGTCAGTCTCTTCCTTAGCTCCTAAAAACTATGTTGGCATATCTACATCAACACAAAGGGTTGTACCTTCTTCTTCAATGCTGAAAAGGGTTCTGTAACCCTATAAAAGTTAGGTACAAATCTTCCGTAGTACCCAGCCAATCCCAAGAAACTCTCAACCTTGGTAACACTCTGGACGGATCCCAAGAAAGCACTACCTCTATCTTCTCCAAATCTACCACAAATCCAGCCTTTGAGATAACGTGTCTCAAAAAGTGGACCTTCGTATCTAGAATTGGCACTTCGAGAACTTACAATAAATCTAGTGCTCTTGGTGTGTATCCAGAACTATCTGCATAAGATAGGAATTATCCTCCTTCATCACTGAGTACACCAAGATATCATCGATGAAGACCACAACAAATTGATCGAGGTATGGTTGGAAGATCTTGTTCATGAGTCCCATAAACACTGATGGGGAATTGGTCACACTGAATGGCATAACCAAGAACTCATAGTGTCCATACCGTCATCTGAAGTTCATCTTCTTCACATCCTCATCTCGTACCCTGAGTTGATGATAGCCTAATTTGAGGTCTATCTTTGAAAACCAATGAGATCCCTTCAACTAATCAAAGAGGTCATAAATCCTTTTAAGTGGATACATATTCTTCATGGTCACTTGGTTCAGGCATTGATAGTACACGTAGAGTCTCAAACTCCCATATACATTCTTGGTGAACAAAATCTGGGCTTCCCATGGAGACACACTAGGCCTTATGAACCCCTTCCTCTACAAGTCCTCCAGCTATACCCGTAACTCATGAAGCTCCATAGGATCCATCCAATATGCTAGTGTAGATATCAGTGTCATCCTGGGGTATATTTCAACGCATAAGTCCGCCTCTCTATGAGGGGGTAGTCCCAAAACATCATCAGGGAAGACATCAGCATACTGTTCCACCACTATAGGATAGCTCAGACTCTCAACATCAATTGCTTAGAGGGTAAGGCTAGAAAAATAATGTGTGATCAGCTTCACCCTCCTCCATGAAATTCCATCCTATGATGCAAAGGTTCCCTTCTCACCGGTGAAGGAAAACTTGGTCCCATCCTCACGGACACACCCCACTTTGCACCCAATATGGTCAATCTGAGCATGGACTGTGGATAACTAGTTCATACCCAAGATGATGTCGTAAGGCCTTAACACTGCTACTAGAAGATACTATCTGAATATCTCACCTCCTATAGTAATCTCACACTACCATCACCAGTGTGTAATCATTGAATCTTCTCCCATAGAAGTCATAATCGCAAGTATTGAGCCAACAGCTCCATCAGAATCTCCGAGCTCCGAATGAGGGTCATGGAAATAAAGGAGTGATTGTAACCTATGTCTATAAGTACTACAACTAAGTTAGAAAAGAAACAAATAATACATCTAATCATCTCTGGAGCATCGTGGTTGTATGCCTTAGCTTCCTAGAGCTAAGCTCATCCCTATCCACCTGCTCCCTATGGTTGGGGTGGACCACCTGGAGGTGGTGGAGGTAAAACCTCAAATCACCAATCACCGCCTAATACATGGCTAGCTCCTCTGCCACATCAGCCACCCTATAGACCTTCTCATTCAAACCTCTACATCTGCCTCAGTGGTCCCCCGATCATCAGCTAGTCGTCTGTATGGTGGGTCAGGCAGTCGCAAGCCATGTGGCACTGCCTACCGCATGAGTAGCACTGTCAGCTCCTTGTCTGTCCTCCTCTATTTTGTGAGCCCCTAAGCACCGACCCTATATCCTAAGGTCGTACACCAGAAGTTCGGGTCTGCTTGGGCCCCTGCATCGTCTATCTACTACCTACTGTGGATGAATCTACTACCTGATGTCTGGTGGTGGCTCTCGTTGTTGGTGCCTACTCGGCTTGGAAGATCTCCACCAAAAGCACTCGCCCTAGCACCCCATCCTAAGTTAGAATGCTGAGTGATATCCTCGATGTTTTGATCTCCCATTAGAGACCCTGCTCAAATGTCCAGACCCTGAAGAAAGGGTCTCGTACCATGTCCCTGGAGTGGCGGGAGAGATCAGTGAACCTTGACGAGTACTGAGCCACGATCATGTTGCCCTACTATAAGTGCAGCAGCTCCTGTATATGCACTGAGCGTAGAGTCACTGGGATGAACTCTTCCCTGAAAAGGACCTCAAAGTTTATCCAAGTGAGAGTTAGCTCTTCGTGTAAATGGAGTGTCAAACTCCACTATATCTTAGCTACTCCCTGGAAGAGACTGGCGGCTAGTATCACCATCAGATCATTTTTTGTCCCTACTAAGTGAAAAACTCTGGCCATAGCCTCCAGCTAGTCCTCAGCCACCTGTGGATCCATCTCACCTCGGAACCTCGGAGGCCTCTACTGATGAAACTCGTGCATCATGCTCAGTCGTCATGCAACCTCTACTGGTGGGGATGGTGGCATCTATTTCCCAATGGGTGGTGGTGCTACCAGTGCACCACTCGATGGTACAATCACCATAAGAGGGCCCTGCACCAAATCCTCGTCGTTTGGTGGGACTTCATCATGTACTCTCTCAGGAATCCTGGCTGGCTGTCTACGTGGCGACATATTAAAAGAAAACAGGTGCACCACAGTCAAAAGTTATACCTGGTGAGCTGACTCAAAGAGATCAAAACTAAAACACTTTTCAAAACACATGCAATCAGTGTTTTCATGCACTGAGTCAGAAATCTGAATTCAGGGTCCTGGTGTATGGACATGTCGATCGCTGCACCAACATTAGATTCCCCAAACTGGATACCCCAAACTGAAGACCACACTCATAATAGTTAACACTATTTCCACATTGAAAATATCAAAGGCCTAGTTCTTCGGTAGAACCAACTCCTCTGATACCACTTTGTCACGACCTATTCCCCGGGGCCTATGTCGTGACTTCCCCAAGCCCACCTTCAAAAGGCCATGGGATGGAAACTAGCACCGAAAAGGCATATCCCTATAATGGGAAGGTGTTACCTTTAAACCTATACAAACACACAATATAAGAACACAACAATAAGAAACCATGAAGTAAACTTCCATAGTGAAAAGAGTACTAAAAGTAAAGGGGCTGGAATACAAGCCCAACTAGAAAGTACAAGTACAACTTAAAAGGGAAAACAACTCCTGGATCGTCCACCGAGGATCCTACCTGAAGGGTAGGTACATCTCACAATTAGTAGTCCTGCATCAAATCACATCAAATGGTCCACCTCTGAGCATCGTCCAGTCATGGATCCCTCATCCTTGATCAACATTTTTCATCGCCTTTATAAGACACAACAAGGGGCGGGCGAAGCCCGTGCAGGGGTGAGTATAAAAATACTCAGTAGGGACCCCAAGACCCTTGAAGGTCACCTAGAGTTCCACAAAGGCAAACCCACAGAGAAATACCACAACCAAAAATCACAAAGAAGTCAACAAATCTACTTAGGTACATTCCCATAAATATACCTAAGTTATCAAGATATACC
This sequence comes from Viscum album, assembly GCA_963277665.1. NCBI lineage: Eukaryota > Viridiplantae > Streptophyta > Magnoliopsida > Santalales > Viscaceae > Viscum > Viscum album. The sequence goes on from OY728162.1 coordinate 253,582,452, forward strand.
TGTCTCATACATGAGGGAATATAAGGATCCAACTTCTAAGACAATAGCACAACTGATCCACGAGGGAATAATACCAAAAAGGTAACACCACGATGGTGAACGTACCACAATGGTAACATCGTGAAGGTAGCACCATGAAGGTGAAAGTACCACAAAGGTAACACCATGAAGGTAACACTACGAAGGTAAAAGTACCACAAAGGTAACACCAAGAAGGTAACACCATGAAGTTAACACCACAAATGTAAAAGTACCACACAGGTAACAACAATAAGGTAAAAGACTCAACTCACACAGCTATATAACTTAAGCACAGAAGTACAGATGATTAGACATATCGTTGGATCATCCTACTCTGTTGAGAGGCTCTGTTATTGACCCACATAGGATATAACCCACATAGGATCGGTATGCACTGACTCACACAAGATCATTGAGATTTTCCCTACATATGATCAAAAGGTACTGACCCACATAGGATCTCTATTCATTCTTCACATCATAGTCAATCTCCTCCACCTCACAGTCAGCCACAAGATTCCCAATCATAGTACGCTTGATTCTGGGAGAACTGATCCACAAGCCATCGGTCGTATTTCATCCATCATTAAGTTCCATGAAGAAGTATACCAAAGTAACACCATGTTGTAAGGGTTCCAAAGTGACAGACGGCTCATCGATCGGACACCCAGTCTGTAAATAATAAGTGTTTTAGTACCGAGATCCCGATTAGATTCGGGTTCGATCCAACCCAGTCGTACTCTAAGTTTCTCTAAAACTCAAGTGGAGTTTAAAAAAAGTACTGTATCTATCCAAGGATACCAGAACCATAGAAAGTTCATCAAACGGACGCACGGTTAATAAGTTATGGCTCTTTTAGCAAAATCGGGCCTGGAAGGGTTCGGTTCGGGTCCGACCTGGTCCAACCGACTCGACCCGACCTGATCTGGGTCTAGCCTAGATGGGCTGCGGACTGGCCCGGCCCGCCTGGGGGGCACGCCTCGCCTGGGCTGGCACAGCCCGGCCCATGGAGAGGCGCGAACTTCTAGGATCGTGCAGCCCAGGCCATGGAGGGGCGCGGCCCATTGGGCTCACGCAGCCCGGCCCGCTGGAGGTGTGATTCGCCAGAGGTGTGACCAGCTAGTGTGGGGCCTGCGCTAGATGGCATGGGGGAGCCCCCCCCCCACCCCCCCAGTTTCCCAAAGAGCCTTATCCATTCGATTTTGTGCGGTGGCCCCACTAGCTGGGGCCCACCCTAGCTGGCGCGGGGGGTGGTGGGCATTTTCCCCTATTCAGAATTGAAGTGGTGGCACCACAGGGCGCCGCCGGGTCACCTGCGGGACCTACTAAGGGTCTCAGTCCACCGCTGAGGATTTTGAACCGTGGCCATCTTTGGAGGTGCGTGATGGTGAGCTACTCACCACCATTTGTGGCAGGCCGGTGCCGGCCATCGCTGTCTGTTGTGGCGATATACCACGGCCCCCTTCTCTGGCAGCGCATGATGGCAAACTGCCACTTCCTTCACGGCCATTCATTGTCGGTCACCACCATCACCCGTCGTGGCTACAGTCGCGACCTTCTTCTCCGGTGGTGGGTGACGCCGTGCCATCATCTCCTCCTCAGCCGACCATTGTCGGCCGCCATCATCACCTGACGTTCTGGGTTTTGTACAACCCAAATTAAATGCTCACGAAAAATGCACCAAATTCCAACAAAAGGCGGAGGGTCCCGGCCTTCTTTGTTTGGCCTGCACCCTCCGCGTTAGCTTGATATCATGAGGGAAGAATAGGATTCAACAATATCTTGGAATTAAAAAAAGATAAATCCCTACCTCAAAATCGTTGGAGAACTCCCGTGTTTGAGGAAGAGTCAGTGATCTTTGTTCCCATAACAATCATCCAATGACGTCGCTCAATCATCGTTCCTCATTTTGTGATTCGGTGGTGCTTGTCACCACTCAATGAAACCAGTTCCGTCCTCCAAGTGGTTGGCATCGTGGCACTTTATTAGAACTTCTTCACTTGGTGAAGCCATTCCAATACTCCTCCTCAATCTCCATATAAATAGGATAGGGGAAGGTTGAGTAATGCACATGGAATTAATGGGGTTCAATTAATTAAAGAACCTTCCTAATTCCAAATGTGATGTTATATGAAAATGAGAAGTCATACAATTAATAGATTGACACATCATTGGTCCTGCCATCACTACTTGTCTGTTGGATGTAAAAGAAAAAGAAAGGAATAAAATAACTTTGTTATTTTATTAATTCTTTAAAAGTCCAAAAAGTTATCTTTTTCTCTTGACCTACTGTGGTTGAAGTGAATGCTTCCTTAAGAGAATACTAGCACTGCAGATTCAAAGGTCCCCTCAGATTTTTAATCCGAGCACCGGTTCAAAAATTAGAAAATGTTGGTCACACGTTTACTGATCGTACCTTAAAAAAAGTTCAAAAATTCATTCTGGGCACCCCAGGCCTCGGAATTATGCACCTACAATTTTTGCAGACTTGTAATAATTCCGTATAATTAAAAAAACATGGAAAATCTAGGTCTTTACAGTAACTCCCATGAACAATCTCATTACCAAGATCTAAATCTTATTAGTATCCTATATAAATTTTCCAAAATAGTAAGACAAAATAAGAAGAAGAAAAAAAACTGGAGCTTTGATGCCACTTTGTAATGTCCCAACCTGGGAACCATGCACGAGTTCCCCGATTCGGTTCACTACATGGCCTCAAGCGCACCTCCCCATATACTGGAGGCTACCGGCTAGGGTCAAGGGTTTGTTAAGTCATTCATGGAGAGACTATACCCTAAATTATCTGAGTAAAACACCAGCGGAAATAAAAAAATCACAGAATCATATATAACCAAAACAATACTCATGTCACAAGATAAACAAACAATAAATACATTACTCAGCTGTAAGGGAAAACATGATATGACAATATAAGTTTCAAGTGTCTATAATGAAACTGAAATTAAATACACTACAACTCCCCAAGAGGGTTTCGAACCATGTTTGGTCCCCTCATCCAAGATCTATCCCAAATCAGCAATTCATCCCAGGGCCTTTTCCCTTATCTTGTCTTGAAACTATACAATCTATTCGGGTACCGATTAGGTATCCTGAATAGGGTGTGAGTACAAATCAGTATTCCACCACCAATGGTGTCTAAAAAAAGTCCAGTCAAAATATATTGTATGTGGTTCTATAATGAAAATAAAACAATGCATAAATAAACAGTAATCACATTATCATTTATGATTTATTTAGTCCTATTAAATCTAGTGTTCCTGGGGATACCCATACCTCAATACTAACTTCATCTCATATCGGAGCCTAAAGAGTTCCATTGGTAATATCATATCTTAATACCTACTTCTTTCTAGATCTCGAAGTATGCAATGGTGCTATGATATCTCGGTACTTGATTCGAATCATTCTGGAGTTCGAAATATTCGCATGTGAGGCCATAACTTGGAGTACCATTATTTATATTCTTATATTTCACATTTATAAGATAAATTTCTGAAGTTACCAATATCAAAAATTTAATTAAAATGAATGTGTTACTTTTCTTACTCCTCAATAGAATGATCAAGTTCTCATTATCTTTACTCATAAGTAAGATGACCATGTTACCGTGCTTACTCTCCAATAGAATGACCATGTTCTCATTTCCTTTCTCATAAGTATCATGACTATGTTACCATGTATATTCCTAAATTTGTAATGACCATGTTTCCATTCATTCACACATGATTGATTCATAATTAATTTTTCACATCAATTCCATTAATTAACACTATAATTAACTAAATGCCTCAATCCTGTTAATTAATTCAATAATTAATTATCCAATATCACAATTCATATTCCATAATTAATTTTCCAGAATTAATTATCTCATTATAAATCACAACTCTTTATAATTAATCCCATAATTAATTATCTAGATCATAATTTCAAAGCACATAATTAATTCACAATTAATTATCTCAACTTAACAAATTTGATATCTCATAATTAATACTCTTATTAATTATCTAGATTAAAATCCCTAAATCACATAATCAATTTCCTATATTAATTATCTAATAGGGAAGCCCCTTGGTCTCATGATTAATTCCTCAACTAATAATTTAATTCAACAATGCTTTGATAAATCAATTGGTCAACCTAATTAGCCCAATTTAAGAAAATCAATTTCTAAAGGAAACTATAAATTATACGATTTTTCATATATGTATCAAATCCATGACTATGGGAATTAGATTTTATACCACCTAAATAAATTCATTGATGGACATTCATTTAATGAAAATTCCCAAAATCTGAGCAGCATAATGACGTAGATCTGAGTTCTGGATCTAAATCCCTGAATTAAGATAAAGGATATCAAGATCTTATCAATATAGATCTAGATCTACAATCCTAGATATAGATCTCACCAAAAAAAGTATAAATATACATAATTAGGGGATAAAATCCACCAAAAGATAAAGTAAGATAGAAGAATGAACGAGATATGCATCGAGATGAGATCCACTTACTTGGAGAAGACCAGATCTTCAATTCGGGCTTTGAATCTTGAAGAATGAAGGTCGTAAAACTTTTCAACCCTTCAAGAAAGCTCTATAATTTCCCAATTATTGGTCAAATAGGAGGTGTTTTGGGGGGTTCGGGGGATTTTAAAATAATGTTTCGGATAATTAAAAACAACACACACAGTTTTTTGGGTGGGGGCATATGGTTAGGAAAAGTATGCACCAACCGTACAGACCTCACTGTCAAGTTTCACATAGTTACCTAATTTTGGGTGCAGTTTTTGTTAAACCATGCACCAGCCATGTGAACCTCTCTTTTTGGGTTCACACGGTTTTCTAGGATGGTCATACGGTTTACCCTAACCGTGCGCCAATTGTGAACAAACAATTTTTCTAAAAAAAATTAAAAAATCCACCCAAACACACACCAAGTCATAACTCCAATCAAAGGTTCTTAAATAAGCATGAAAATTACCTGAATTCAATCATGAGATAACTCTATAAAAGTTCATGATCTTACATGAAAGCTATCAAATGGACTCAGTATTGTGTTTAATACAAGACAAACATAGTGTTGTGTGTACCACAAGATAATCTAAGTGTTTCATGTAGTGCATGATTATCTTTGTGTTGCATATAATGAAATAAAAACTTAGTGATTTAATATAAAAGAAACTATATTCAGTGTAATTAAAAATATCAAAAAGGTTAAATTAATTTAAAAAATATATTTCAGAAAATTGCAGGGTGTTACATATTCCATTCTCTTATTCACAACACACTTAACCATCTTGACTCAAAACAATGTGATTCATGTCCATAAAAAATATAATACCCCACAAATAACAAACTATCTTATAGTTTTAGACAATAGACAATTAAGGTGTTTTCATAAGAATTCCTTGACCACCACACCCTATTCCAAATTCCTTAGTCAGTGATCTATCCTAATTTCAAATATACTATTTATTTACTAACCCAATGAGAAAACCATAATAGTGTACAATAAAAACTCCTTCTAAAATAAACTCACCCTAATACTAATTTTTCATGCCCCAACCCCATAGGTATTCCCCATGAATCGGATATGAGACCATGTATGACACCCAATCACTCCTTAAATAATCAAGAGATTTAATACTAGTGTCGAGGGTCTAAAACTCACAAGTGAAAACCATTAACTTGTAAAAATAAAAATCCAAACATTTAATAAATACAAACCATAATGAAATATAAATTTATATAACAATATATATGTAAATATCAGACATCATAATAACCCAAAATTATGTAAGGAAACTAGAAAAGAAAGGTATACCTCAAAGTAAACTATATCTGGACTCCTTTAAAATATCTTCAAGCCTAAGATATTAATGAAGGATTCCTCCATTAACACACTCCTATAAATTTTTAAAATAATATATATTGAATAGTTTTTAATATAAACATAGTCATTAGGTTTCTTACCTTGGAAAACATGTATTAATGTGTATAGATTATACAAATATTGTATTGAGATGATGAGATAAAATAGAATAACTACTAATATGATTCCATAGTTAGGGTTGTATCCTAGTGGAAAAAATAAATGTTGTAATACTAGATTAAAGGTCAGGTATAAGTCTTGGAGAAATTAATTTCAAGAGGAATGGAACCCAGTGTGGGATGACCCAGGTAAGTTTCCACATGAGGTGTAGGATGTGGGTGCCTTTGGGGGATTTGGTATATGGAGCAGGTTAAAAACCAAATCCCGGTGGACTTAGTAGTGGTAGGGTAGTTGGTCCTTGGAGGCAGCGAGTGAATCAGTGGGATATCAGGGTGATGGGATCATAGGTGGAAAACAGATCATTAGATTTATAGGTGGCTACATGGCATCGGGCAGGGGAAATAGCTAGGCAATGATAGTCTCCTGATGTTGGTGATAGATCAGTCTCCTAGAAACTCTAACATGATACAGAGGTGGATCAACAAACGAAAAAGGAAAAAAAGAGAGAAATATGGTTTAGATTCCCAGATATAGTTCTAGATGAGGTAAAATTAGGAAAAATCTACAACCAATAGATCAATCATATTTGGAAGAATGAGAGGGTATGAATTTTATATCAGTATGAGGCCCCATGCATTCTTGCATGGGGATTTCTTACTGAGTAGCATTATAGTTCAGATGCTTTGGATCATTTAATTAAACAACATATGGGTGGGATTTTTGTTAGTTGTTTAGTATTTTAGACTTCAATGGTAATGTATTAGGCTTAGTTCCTATGGGCATATGAGACATGTAAAGGTTACCCCTGAACCCATTTAAAAATGGGACTATCCAAAAAAATAATTAAAACTAAGAACTTTGGGCTTCCAGACCAAAACTAATATGATTCCAAAATCTACCTATATCTCACTACAGGCACCATAATTTCAAAGTTATATTATTTATATATAACTCACACCATGAGAGATATATAAAAAATAGAAAAATAAGGGACCCTATATACATGTACTTTATATCTCATGATTTATCCCAACATCAAGAGTCATATATCCAAAGATGAAATCTACTAATGGGTTAGGGTTAATTATAAATATACTGCTTGTATATGTAGTAATCTTCATATCATTAGATCTTGTTCACACCTTGCACTAAATATCATATGGTGTTTTAATAGTGAATAATGAATGTGAATCACTACTCAAATAACATAAACATACAATAAAAGTCATAATTCACATCACAATACTTCCATTGATATCAAACTATCACTAATCATCATCAATAAACATTGGTATATGCATTTACCTAGGATTATCATCATTTATAATCATATGGTTTGATAAGGCTAATTTTTTTATATACTTTCCTGCCATATATTTATAGTTTTTCATTTAATTATTCGATAATATATGTGGTATGTGTATAATTTTGTAGAAATAAAATCATCACAGGTTTTCAAGAAATAAAATGAAAAAAAAGTGAAAAACCAGCCAAGTACACTTTGTGATGATAAATTTCATGTCGTGTACTTGAGGATCACAACCTAACCCAAGCCATGAAGCCAAGTCATGACCATGCCACAAATCAAGAAGCAAAAATCTACTACACGTTGTGTCCAGACTGGCCACATCATGACACCAGTCAAACCAGTTAGCGAGAAATCCATGAGGATTCCACGCAAAATCCAGCCATACAAAGTGTACATGTTGTGAACTACTTCTACATTTTGTGTACCTGGTCAAACATCCTTATCTATGAGAACTGAGTGCCACGCTAGAGATCCAAAGGAAAATGATGAAGATCAAGGGTACACATCATGTACCATAGGTACATGTTGGGACAAAAATGCCTATATAAGAAGTGGAGTGGAAAATCATTTAACCACAATGAAGAGAGATCTTCCATCTCCCTTCTCTATCACTTGGGATCCATTCTTACTCGTTTCCCTTTTGAAAACCGATTTCTTCATAGTTTTAACATTTTTTTCGAATCAAGAGTTATGGAGCTTAATTTCTTCAACACCTTCTTTTCCTCATTCCACGCTTAAAATTCAATTCTGATTTATGTCTCAAGTAATTAATTTAGTTTAATTCATAATTCTCTTATGCATTTTTTCTATTTTTTATCCTAGAATCTCATTTTTTATAATTTTTTTAAGAAATTTTTATCTAGTTTATTTAATTGTTCCACTATCCCTAATGAGTAGCTAAATTTCTTAGGGATAGGGATCAAACTTGATGTATCTGCATAGTTAAATACACCCTTAAGTCTAAACATGTATAGTCTAATTGAATTAGTAACAATCATATTAATCCAAGGTATACCCCATTTTTACAAACATCCCTAACCAAGGGACAATCAAACAAATGACCCTATCCTAATTGGAGCAGATTGTGCTATGACCATTAGCTTAGGAATCTTTCTACCCTAAAATATCCAAACATAATGCACTTAGGTTTTCGCTATGTCCCAACCATGGAATAGCTACTTCCTAGATAGGACTAGGAGGCTAAGACCAAAGTCAAATAGTGACCACTGTTTTCTTCGCAAACTAAAACATAGGATCTTTCCAAGGTTATAATTAAAGGAAATCCTTCACCCAAATACTCAACTTGATCCTGACCCCTCATTATTAATTTAATGTCATCCCAAAATAGAACTTAGAACAAACTACTAAACAAAATAATTCTATAAAGGACTTCCTTATAGGTTTAGAAACCAGATCCTCTTTGAGATTTAACAGCAGTCTCCTTGTGGATTTGACCTCGTACTCCCACTATACTATGTCTTAGTAGTTGGTGAAAGTTTGGGAAAAATTATAAATTCAAATTTGATTCACAATGGAGGAAGTAACGACACCACCATGTAGAGGCCATCAAATTTATGTCATTTTTTTCAGGGAGGCAATGTCGTTTCATAGAAGAACTTTGGTTTTTTATATGACTTTGGATGAACATTCCCTCACCGTTTTTTCTGTATTTCATTTCAAGATGCCCTTTTATCTTCACCTTAATATTAAGTTCATGTACCAAGGTCCCTTGACCTGATCAAGGAACCTTGAATCACAAGAATAGTTGTCCTTCAATCCCAAGATCGAAAAGAATCTTTTTTTACTCCTCTGGTCAAAAATAGATGAGCAACATCACAATGCAGGACCCAACCTACCAAATCATCAAATCATACTGGGAGAACAGCTGATACACCCTGTGAATACCATCATGGACTATAGATTTCCATCAATCCATGATATGAATCCAAGAATCGTTCACCTTCCAATTCAATCCCATACCTCTGGAATCAAGCCTAGACTCATTCATATAATCCAAAACATGGTACAATTCAGTGGTCTTTAGAGCGAAGACTCACATGAACATATTTCCAATTTCTTGTAGGTTTGTGATACCTTTCGCAACCAAGGAGTTTCTTCTAATGTGATAAGACTCTATGTTTTTAATTTTTCAATAAGATATAGAGCTAAAGATATGCTCAAAATCTAAGCTCCGGAGTCAATCACGACTTGGGACAAGCTCACAAAAAAAGTTTCTCAATAAATACTTTCCCCTGATCTGAACCTAGAAACTATGAGATGAAATTCATAAATTTGAAAAATTAGATAGATAATCCACGTGGGATGAATGGGATGGATTAAAAGAACTTGTGAAGAAATATCCACATCACATACTTTAAACTTTGATTCAAATGAAAACCTTTTATCGAGGACTCTAGCCAGTGGAATGAACTATTGTCGATGCTTCCGCTAATGGAGGTCTGATGTTCAAAACACCTGATACAGGAAGAGCTATTTTGGACAAAGTATACCATAATTATAGTCTATGGAAAAGTGATCATGGACCACCATGACATGGAATCCACCAAGTTGATGAGACCACTCCATTATCAGCACAAGTCAAAGCACTAACCAAGAAGCTTGAGTCATTTCAAATACCAACCACACAACTTCATTCTACCCCAGTTATAGAGATCCATTCATGCGAGATGTGTGGTGGACCACACCAGTATCAAGACTACAAAGCAGGTTATGAGGAACCACAGGATTTTAATTACATTAATTACAATCAATAAAGTCAACTATTTCAGCAGCAACAACAATAATCATTTTTTCAGTAGAGGCCTGCTCAGTAGTATTTTCAAAACAATCAAGGATATTTTCAGCCTTGTAGTGGTTAATCCCAATTCTAAAACTAGGGACCAACAAGGTATCCACCAATGAACCCTATCCCAAGGCCAGAACAGCTAACATATCTGCAATAATCCTTTCCAAGGACCCAACAACAACAAATTCTACCTACCCATCCAAGACCACAACATCCACCTCCACCACTGAAAAGTAACATGGAGAACCTCCTAACATCCTTCATTCAAAATTCATATCAAAGGATAACCATCCAGGAGACATAAATTCAAAATCATAGAGAAAATTTAAGAAACTTGGAGATGCAGATGGGGAAAATCTCAAAAACATTATCTGAAAGATTAGCAGGTACTATACCCAATAAAACTAAGACATACCCATGAGATTAATATAATTTTGTAGTGTTGAGGAGTGGAAAGTATTATATTTCTAATAATCAAGGGAAACAAGGCCATAGGAAGATCCCAAACAACAACCATAAAAAGTATAAGCAATACCAGATGAGAAAGATAAAGCCCTAGAAAAACTGAAGGAACCCATTTATGTAGCCCCACCTCCATACAATCCACCTCTTCCCTTTCAAAAAATAGAGAGGCAAGGTAGGCAGGAGGCTAAGTACAAAAAGTTCCTCAAAATGTTCAAAAAATTAAAATTTAGCATTCCTTTTGCTGAGGCAATCTCTCAAATGATTGTTTATGAGAAATTTATCAAATATTTTCTATCAAAAAAGACAAATATAGAAGATCTAGGAGTCATATCATTAAATGAATAATGATCTATTTTTTATAATAGAAAATCCCACTAAATATGAGGGATCCTAGAAGCCTTTCAATTCTGTGTGCAATAGGAGAGTGCAAATTTGGAAGAGCGCTTTGTGATCTTGGATCCAACATTAACCTAATGACAATGAGTGTTTTCCATAAACTCAAAATCCAAGAGCTCAAGGAAACAAGAGTAGCATTGCGGTTAGCTGATCATTCAGTTAATTACCCACATGGTATTCTTTAATATGTTCTGGTTAAAGTTGAAAAATTCATTTTTCCAGAAGACATTATTGTTTTAGACATTGAAGAGGAAGGAGATGTCCCGGTCATTATTGAAAGCCTTCCTAGCAATAGGTAAGGCCTTGATTGATATTAACCAATGATGTATCATCTTCAGAGTTAGAGAAGAAAAAGTAGTGTTTAATCTGAAAATGGTTGTGCAACATTTAGATGATACGGTTGACTGTCACGCCATCTCTATCGCTCATAAAGGAGGGAAGTACATGGCTACTGAGGAATATACCGATGATTCAGGTTCAGAAAAGGAATAATACTATGACTTCGAGGAAGTCATCTTTATTGAATGACTAACCAAATACACCATACCACCATTTATCACATCCATCATTTAGCCACTCAAGTTGGAATTGAAACCATTACCCAGTACATTGAAGTACTCCTACATACGATATTCATTCTCTTTACCTATCATCATCAATGCTGAACTATCTCAGGTTCAAGAAGAAAAACCGGTTGATTTCCTACAAATACACAAGCAATCAATTTCTTGGGGGTGGTGGATATTAAGATAATTAATCTTTCAGAGTACACCCACCAGATTTCACTCAAAAAAGATGAAAAACCAAAAAGAAAACCTCATAGGAAGCTCACACTTCCAATGAATGAGGTTGTCAAGAAGGAACTGGTGAAGCTTATGGATACTAGAATAATCTTTCCTATCTCAGATAGTGAATGGGTGCATCCCCTCCAAGTCATTCCCAAAAAGGGAGGACTCCTATAGAAAATACAGCTGATAATGAACTCATTTCAATACGCACCATCACTGGATGGAGAGTTTGCGTGGATTATAGGAGTTTGAATACAGAAATAAGGAAAAATCATTTACCTTAACTTTTATGGATCAAATGATTGAGAGGCTAGCGGGACATGATTTATACTATTTCCTAGATGGCTATTTAGGATAAAATAAAATTCCATTAGACCCCACTAACTGTCCCAAAACCACCTTCACTAGCCCCTTTGGTACTTTTGTGCATAGATGCAAGTCATTCAGTATGTGAAATGCACCAAAAACATTACAAAGATGCATGAAACACATATTTCTTGATATGGATGAAAAATTTCTTGAAATATTCATGGTTTATTTATCTATCTATGAAAGATCATTTGATATTTTTATAAGCAATCTAGAACAAGTTCTCCAACACTTTGAGGAAAAATTATTAGTGCTGAATTGGGAAAAATTTCACTTCATGGTGTAGGGAGGAATTGTGCTGGGACAAAAAAACTATAAAGAAGGCACTGAGGTTGATCCTACAAAGATCAAGGTTATCAAGGATCTACTAGAACCATCAATCATAAAAGGGATCAAAAGTTTCCTTGGGAATTATGGATTCTACAGATGTTTCATAAAAGATTTTGCTAAGGTCTCACATCCATTGACACACTTTTTTTCAAAGGAAATTCCATTTGAATTCAATGAGGACTACCGAAAATATTTTGAAACACTAAAAAATAATTTTATTGCATCTTTGGTTATCATTGCACCAAACTGGGAAAAAGAGTTTGAGATTATGTGCAATGCCAGTGACCTTGTTGTAGGATATGTGCTCGAACAACATATTAAAAACATATTTTTTCCAATCTATTATGCCAACCACACATTGAATGAAGCCGAGACAATTATATGACTATGGAGAAGGAGATACTAGCTATTGTATATGCCTTTGAAAAATTATTTTCATACCCCGTTCTATCCAAAGTCATTTTCCATACAGACCATACCGCCCATCGATACCTAATGAACAATAAATACACAAAACCAATATTGATACACTAGATTATTTTATTGCAAGAATTCGATGTCATAATCAAGGACACCAAAGGGAAATAAAATTTTGTTGTTGACCACCTCTCTCGATTACCACTGACCATCATTAAATAAGACAACAAGACTAATATTAATGTATATTTTCCATATGATACATTGTTTAGTGTCAAAACCTAGCCATGGTTATTAGACATGTCCAACTATCTTGTCACAGGATATCTCCATCATGACCTCTAATACCAGCAACGTAAGAAGTTTCTATCTGATTCCAAACACTAATTTTTGGACGAATCATTGTTATTCAAGTGTTTTGTCGATAGACTTTTACGATTTTTTATCTCGGAGGAAGAGATATAAAATTTGATTGAAATGTGCCACACATCACCAACTAGAGGTCATCATGAACCAGAACACACAGTGGAAAAGATCCTACAAAGGGAATTTTTCTGGCCCTCAATGCATCATGATGCTAGGGAATTTTGTCATCAATGTGATAGATGTCAAATAAAGGGGAACATTAGTAAAATAAATGAGATTCTAAAAAACACCATTCTATAATTTGAAGTTTTTTATGTCTGGGATATTGACTTTATGGAACTATTTCCCTCGTCACATGGTAGGAATTACATTCTAGTTGTAGAAGACTATGTTTCTAAGTGGGTTCAAGTCGAAGCCACAACACATGACACAAAAAAGGAAGACATGAATTTTATTCAAAAGAATGTTTTTTCATGTTTTGGATTTCCACGAATAATCATTAGTGATCGTAGAACACATTTATCAAATTATCCAGTACGAAAAATTCTTCAAAATATGGAATTCTCTACATTTATGAAACCCCCTATCACCCATGAACAAGTGGGAAAGTTGAATATTCAAATAGAGAGGTGAAAAAAAATTTATAAAATACTTTCAATGATAGTATAATTTATTGGAGCCTAAAATTTGATGATGCATTATAGTCATACCAAACTTCATAAAAAACACCCATAGGCACCATCCCATTTAGACTGGTTTATGATAAACCATGTCATCTTCTGGTGGAATTGGAACATCATTCATTCTGGGAAATTAAAAGGATGAATCTGGATTTTAAAAAGGTCAGAGAGGAACAATTATTTCAATTAACCTCATTGGAAGAAATAAGGAAAAATGCATATAAAAACACAAGGATTTATAAGGAAAAAAATTAAAAAGTGGCATGACCAATGAATTAAAATATGTACCTTCATTCCAAGGAATAAGGTTTTGCTATTTAGTTCAATATTAAAACTATTCCATGGGAAGTTAAAGTCATGATAGTCTGGTCCTTTTGAGTTTGTCCACATTTTTCCTTATGGAACAATTTAAATTCAATGAGAAGGAGAACCGCCATTAAAATTAAATGGTCAAAGGTTGAATATCTTTCAGGAACCATTCCACGAAGGTTGTGTCCTCAGCCTCAAGTTCTACTAAACTTAAAATAAGTCAAGCTCCCAAATTTAAAGGAATAACTGACTGGGAGGCAACCCAGGTTTGGAAATATTTAGGTAAGTTAGATTAGGATCATTAAAGAAGACTTTGCAGTTTGAAGGAAGATTAAGTATGGGATAAATAAGGAAATTGAGAAAACCATAGCTAAGTACACATCATGTACCTCATGTTCATGAAATGTGTCTATTTAGCCCGTAAAAAATTAAACAGTATTCCAATTCATGATGTGACCAAGAATTAAACTTCATGAACTCTTTCGGTTTAGTTTTTAAAAATTACAGCTCATGACACACAATGTCACGATCCCCACTTCTCTCCCTCATCTTATAACACTCAAATCCTCTCCCCCTCCCTTTCTATAATGACACCCATCCCTCTCCCTCTTTCTCACTGTCGCACAACCCAACCCCCTCCTTCTCCCTCAATATCATGTGCCCTAACCCCTCCTATATCAATGAAACACACCAAACGACCACAACCATCCTCTATTAAATCTTCCTCCTTCTATTCCTCACCATTCGAGGAATGGCCGGCATCCAAGAATTTGTGGACCACGGTAGACAAACCTTCTGCACCAGCAACCGCCTGTGTGGCACCAGCCACTCAGGCATGGTCTGATTCCACCATGACTTATAGTGATGAGGACCTGCAACTGCACCCCATATTATGTTTCTCCAACCAAATTCACTGGTTTAATCTTATTATATTACAAGAAAATCCCATGTGAACAAATAAGACCTTGGACATGAGGATCCTCGCCCAGTTGAATATTGAAGATACTATCACCGACCTCCTCGAGGCTCTTCACATTGGAACCATTATCTAGGTTCACGAGAAATCATACATAGAGTTATTTATGGATATTTTTTCCACCTTTGAGATAGGTATTGATAGTCTCTATTTCCAACTAGGTGTCCACCCACACGAGTTGTCTTTTGCTAAGTTTGGGGTCGGGCTTGTCATTTATACTAAGGATTTTTTTATTTCAGACATTTATCTGACACTTCAGCTACATCCATCTCTTGAAATCTTAATGCAGTTATAGCCTATGATAGCCCGTGACCCTCAGTCACATCATGACCCACACATCACCAAATCCAATCAAATCTGGGGTCTAACTTTTCACATCTTACATATAGACATGGAACATGGCTGGTTTTCTCAGGATGAGAGTCATGGCAGCATTAGCCAAGTGGATTCGTTGATTCTTACAGTAGCCATGGGCGGACAAGCCATCAACATGGACACCTAGTTCACATAGTAATATAGGAACCTGGCATAGTAGACATGAGGAACACTCATGGGTGGATCTTTAATCACCTACCTAGCTAGGTACCTAGCCATTTTTGAAGCTTTGCATCCCCTCACCTCTGTTGGACCACTAGAGCTGATCGATCTTGTGCTCCTGTACAAGATGAAGATGTCAGTAAAGAAGGGAGACGTATATTTTTGGGAACCATGTGTCACATAAATTAATTATTTTAAAGTTATTTTTAATTTAATTTTCATTATTTCTTTGTTTTGTGGGTTTTTAGTGCATTTTGGTGGAAATTGTGGGTTTTCAAAATTTGGGCCAAATCGTGAGCTCATTTCCAGATTTAAAACCCAATTTTTTTTCTTTTATAACTCCTTAATTTTTCAACATTTTTCATCCATTTTAATTTCTACTTGGTCTCCCATATTCTATTAACACCACCATGTAAATCTGGAGCCTTTATAAATCCATAATCATGATGTATTTGGGTTTTTATTTAAGGTATTGGGCCTCCCCATAAGCCCATTTTCTTCTTTAAATGTTTTTCTTAATTATTTAATATATCCTTCATGTTTTATTTTTTTTCATTGTTTATACCTCCCTATAGAATAAAATATCCCTAGAATCACCCCCATTATCGGTTTCACATTTTTTGAGCTCATTTGAACTGCGAATTAGGGTGAATCGTTTCAAGGTTTCTCAAACCATCCAGATTTGAGAGGGTAACTTGATTCCTTCATAAATCATTCATTTTTCACTCTTTATCCCCCATTTCAGCCCCCACATGAACTCATCATACTCATTAAAGCCTAGCTATCAGGTTTTGTTGCTTGGAGATTCAATATTTGGTTGATTTGGGGTGATATCTTCAACTTCTCTTCAAGTAAGTGTTTCTCTATTTGATTTATTCCCTTTTATTAGGGTTTATTCCACCTTTAATGAAGTTCCCTTATGTAAAGAAGTTAGGTTTAGAACCTAGGTTTTGAGTTTGTGTATTTTTTGTGAAATATTGTGGATTTAGGTTGGGTTTATCTCCCTTTTGGTGCGGCGGTGTTGCGGTTAATGTTTTGCACCAAGATTCAAGGGTTTTGACTCAAAAGGTAGGTTATTCCATGTGTAACCATTTATTTATGAGTTATTTTTCTTGTTTTACTGATTTTTCATTTTCCTCATATGTTATTTTTGGTGAAAAAACTATTTTTTTGGATTTGGTTAGGCATTTAATTCTATAGTTTCATTTTGATTTAAATTGGGCGTATTCCCATGCGAAACTCTTGTGGTATTATTTGGGTTATTCTCTAACATATGAAAGTGGTTTATTAAATGTTATTTGGGCTTCCAATTATGTTTTGGTAGAGTCTTGGTGTGATTTTGGGTTTTTAAGAGGGTTTTTAATGGGTTTTATGAGTGAAACCATGTAATTCCTCTTGAAAGCATTTTATGAAAATGTGTGTTTTTCATGTGCATCTTTTGTGGTATTATTTGACGTGATTTATAATACTTTAGAGTGTGTAGATAAATATTCCTTGGACTTTCAATTCTGTTTTGGATTGGTATTAGTGTGATTTTTTCTTTGAAAGAGGATTTGGAAATTGGTTTTGTGGGAAAAACATAGTTATACCCCTTGGGTTGGTTTTATGAAAATTTTAAATGATTTAAGAAGTTAAAAAAAGTGTGAAAAGGGTTATTACATACTATTTTGGTGGTAGTTTGTTCATAAAATGAGTTTTTAAAATTCAAATTGGTCATTTTTTATGTCAAATGTTTTGGTAATGTTTTGTAATTTGTTGAGGTGATTTATGAAATTGTGATGTGGGCGAGAAACATGTTTTTAGGCTATTTTGTGTGTGTGTGATGTGAAAAATGGACTTTGTTTATGAAAAGGGTATTATGTAACATGTGAGTGGGATGTTATGTTATTTTTATCATCTTGGGAAAGATTTTATAAAAATTTTAAAGGGTTTTTTGAATTGTGAAAGATATGAAAAACGTGTTGTGGGTTATTTCGGTGTGAGTTGTATTTCAAAACCAATTTGAATAAAAAGGGGGATGATGTGACTTGTGTGATATAAATGGGGGATGTTGGGTTAATGTGTGATTTGGAAGTATTATTTTCATGTGAAAACTATTTTTATTTGTTTGTTGAACTTTGTTGAAAACAAGAGGGAAACTCAGGTATCTAGGTGGGTGGATGTGTACTAGTATGCTAGTGATCCTATGGGGTTTGGCCTCAGTTTCATGTAGCAAGATTGATGATTACAACACTAACTAAACTATGATGATGATAATTATGGGGTACCACAAGGTTATGGGTATGTTCCCTACTAGTGGCTTGTGCACGAGAATGAATATTTTTATGATTACTTTCACCGAGATACGAGGTACCTAGGACCCATAATGAGCTAGTTCCAAGGGGTTATTTCCTATTGTTTGTTCTCATTAGATGATTTTTGCTTTCCATCAAAATATGGTATGATTGGATAGAAAAATTCAGTATCTTTTCCATTTCTTTCAAAAGTGTTTATTCTTTATAATAGCCCACTTGAAAACTTCTTATATTTAAAGGTGAATCTTTTAGAAATTGTAGCTAGCATTTCATGTTTTGAAAAAAATTCATGATTTTAGCCTCTAAATGTTTATCACATGAAATATCTTAGTGGTGGTATTCTACTGGGATTTGGATCACACCCTACTTACACCTTTGGGTGTAAGTAGAGTGGGTTATTTTTGTCACAGTTGTGGGTACCGTTTTTAGTGTCAATGGTTCGGGATTCTAGCAGGTCATTTGTGGTGCTGGCTTGTGGAGATGGCTTGAGGGTGGTGCCTCTTTCCATGTAGAGGTTCTTGTGATGTCATTTTTGGTTTTGTACCTTTGTAATAGTCTTTGATCATTGTTTTAAATTCTGTAATTCAATTCTGAAATTTTGTAAAAGATTATTTTGTTTGAAAAATCCAGATTCGTTTTATTGGACTTGTTTGTCATTGTATATTTATAAACTCAGGTAAATCATTCCAAATTTTTAGTTTATGATACCCAAGTACTTTTTCCATCCCATTGGGATCGGGAACACCCTTCGGGATTTGTCACGGGCTAGGTCAGGTGCCGGTTTTGATGGTGACCAGATTCAGGTCGTGACACCAGGCATCTAGGAGCCTGCCCCTCGAGAGTAGTACTATGAAGTGGTAGTAGACCCACCAGCCCATACCCCACATTACAACACCACACCACCTCCACCTAGAACATCCTCCAGCATAGCTACCACCCATCTAACCCTTGCAGATTTGTTGAGTCTCTAACAATGCATCCTGGAGAATCTTTTCCATATCACTACCCATATCTATATCCCCTTCATCAATCCTACTATATTTATACCATCACCCTCACCCACCCCAGCCAGCCCATAATCTTCCAATATTACACCACCCCCTTTTAGCTAGTTGGAACTTCCCCCCAATATCACCGACCCCGCCGCCCAGCAGGAGTTCCTGGCGAAGCAGTCCTAGAGGGGTAAGGGAGTTGCCATTGAGGCCATTCCCAAGGTACCATTTATTGATCCAGCTTCCATACCCATGGCTCCGGTATAGATCAATACTTCACCACCCACTACCCTATCCCCCCTCCATACCTCTGCTACCACACCACCCACTGCCCATTCACCTCCATCCTCTACTACTATTGCTACTAACGCGGATACGCCCAACCAGTAGATCAAGACACTGAGCAGTGGAATGACGCTTGAGGTGATTTTTGGCATAGATCTATGATCTGACTTTGATATATCTTTTGGGATTTTTGGGACCTTTCCATGTAATTTATCTGGTTTTATTTTCATCATTTTGTTTCGCTCCCTTGAATGTACTTTTTGATATCTATATATACTTGGGATTTCATTTTTACATTTTGTTTTGTTTTAATTTTTGTGTATTTTTTTAGCATGTCAAGCTCCTCAAAATATTCTACCATATTCGATGGTCAAGTCCTGCTAGAAGTATTATAACAAAGAGTACTTGAGAAATTCATAGACGTTTCGCAATAGCTTCATGAGATATATTTTGACATTCACCAATAGCAACAGCCATCGCAACCAATGATTCCATTCTTACCACACCTCATCCATACTCACGCAGTTTCGCCCAAAGTAATCAACCCACCAAAGAGACCATGGGAGCTTGAGGACACAACCTCTAGAATCTATAAGAGGAAATGGAGAAATTGAGTCGATGGACCATTTGAAAACAATCTCCGTCCACCCATCTAGCTGAAAATGTTTATTTATCAATTTATGGGAGGAAACCCATAGTTAATCTCTATTTTTCCATATCTTCATTTTCGTGTCTAGTTCATTACCTTTTCATTTTTCATTTCTATATTTCATGCAGCTACATTGTAAACTTATCAACATTTAAATAAAATGACTCTCATTTTCTCAATCTGTGTGCCTTCCCTTTTATCTAATATTCATACTATTTATACCTATGGACTAATATTTGTTACCTAGTGCAGGATTTATTTCTCTAAAATTTTTCTAGGTACACTGTATATTCATGTTACGACAGCACAAACACCCCCATGGTGTACAACTTTTCCCAAGGAGCTCTCGATTCCATTTTATTTTCATTTTATCCAATATGCCATTCCAAAATCTTTAAAAATCACTACCACACCACTCCCACCTATATTTCACTAATAGTCGGGAAACTGTATCATTTTAAGTGTGGGGGGGTTCTCATAGTTTCACTTGTGATGCACTTTAATTTTTATTGTTCTCACTTGTCTAGGAGACATTTTTCTAAATAATAATGATGCTTTAAACCTGATAATCATTATGACATTCTAATTAAAGAAAACATTAAGTGGAAAAGTTTTAAAGACCATGTTTCATTCTTGATTATATTTTTTTAGAATTATTTTTGAGTTTTGATAATTAATTCAAATTTAAAATCTTTGAAATAATGATTAATTGACCTATTACTTAGGATTTATTCCCTTTTTGATTACCAGTTTGTTTTTGATTCTCACTACCCAAGAGAACTCTAAGCCTTTAATTTCATACACTTATCTGATCATATTTATTGACAGATACCTAGGGTATGTAAACCAACTAGAACTTTCATTGAGATTTTATCAAAGTGATGAATGAACAAGTATAAAACTAAAATGATGTGGGAACTCTTTGATATCCAATTTCCCTGAGACCCACCTAAAATCTATCCCTCATTCTTCCCATAGTTTCCATGAATGACCTGTTAGAATGAAGATATTTCAAGCCTATTTTCCTTCCTACCATGCTCCATGTACAATGATTATGGATATCTTTGAACAATTGTGGGAGAGGCATTCCAACAGCATGAAATTCTTCCTCTTCCAAAGATGAACGATGCACTCACCTGACTATGGGGGTTGTGATCCATTTACCATTTTTTTATTTCATCCGTATTTTGTTCCATTGAAAAATAGAAAAAGAAAAGAAAGAAAAATTGATTTAGGTTGTGTAATAAGTAGGTAAAAGTCACCATTTTCCTAACCAATGAATCCCTCAAAGGATCATATGTGGTTATGTGATGGATTTGAGATCTATATTAGGCATAAATTTCAAAAAATAAAAATTTAAAAGAAAAAGAAAAAGAACAAAATCAATTATGTGTATATGTACTTTCCATACATATGGATCCAACCTGAGATGATGGAGTACAGACTTGACCATCCAGAAAGAAGAAATTCATCACACTTGTCCTTTCACTTTTTTGCATTGTACTATAGATTTTACCCTCATTTTTGTGCCTGATGTTTCACATTCTACCTACTTACCCACAACCACAGAGTCATTAAAACCTAATTGCTTAAATCCCTCAAGATAAATCTTATGCTTGTCTTTACATAGTGGAGATGATAGAACCAGTGCAAGCCTATGGTTAAGAATATGTACATAGGGTACAAGCATACCTCTACTTACATTTTCTACCCTAAGTGATGAGATAAATTAATGGTGAGGTATATTATAATTGGGCATATAACTTAAGGAACAGTTAATAGGGTATGATTAGAAGACTAGAATTTGTTTTAAAAACTAGACTATGAGGCATGACTAACTTTCTATACAAGATTAATTATAGAAATTTAATTTTCTCTACTTACACCTAATTTTAATTTCATGGAAATAATTAATATCTCTTGATTTACAAATTTCTTATCCTTTATGAAATCATTGTTGAGGCGTATATCTTTTGGACAAGCAGTTGTTCAAGTGTGGGGGGGTTTGATAAGCCTAATTTTTATATATAATTTTTTTTCATTTATTCATATTTTTTCATTCAATTAATCTATAATGCACATGGTATGTGTCTAATTTTTCATGAATAAAAGATTCACAGGTTTTCAAGAAAGAAAATAAAGAAAAATTGCACAACCAGCTAAGTACACGTTGTGATGA
Organism: Viscum album; assembly: GCA_963277665.1. NCBI lineage: Eukaryota > Viridiplantae > Streptophyta > Magnoliopsida > Santalales > Viscaceae > Viscum > Viscum album. The sequence goes on from OY728162.1 coordinate 253,604,641, forward strand.
TAAAGTTCACGTCATGTGACTAGGGATCACAGCCTAACCCAAGATGTGAATCCAAGTCGTGACCATACCACAAAGCTAAAAGGAAAAAGCTACTACATGTTGTGTACTAACTGACCACGTCATGACACCAGTCAAACTGGTTAGCGAAAGAGTCATGAGGATTCCATGCAAAAGCCATCCAGACAAAGATTACACATCATAAACCAATTATATATGTTGTTTACTTGGTCAAACATCCTTATCAATGAGAACCACATGCCACGCTGAAGATTCAAATGAAAATGAAGAAGATTGATGGTACACGTCATGTAACATAGGTACACGTCATGAAAAAAAAATGACTATATAAACAGTGGAGCAATAAAGAGTTTAACAACAATTAAGAGAGATCTTACTTCTCCCATTTCTATACCCTATGATCCATTATTACTCTTTTCCATTTTGAAACCCAATTTCATCATAGGTTTCACATTTGTTTTGATTCAAGAGCCATGGTGCTTACTTTCTTCAACACCTTCTTTTCCTCGTTCCGCGCTTAAAATTCAATTCTAATTTCTGTCTCAAGTAATTTAGTTTAATTCCTAAATTCTTACGCATGTTTTCTCTTTGTCATCCTAGAATCTATTTTTTTATAATTCTGTTAATCATGCTTTATCTAGTTTATTTAATTGTTCCACTATCCCTAATGAGTTTCCAAATATCCTAGGGGTATGGATCAAACTTGATGTATCTACATAATTAAATAAACCTTTAAGTCTAAACTTTGAAATTCTAATTAAAGTTTTAACTAGGATATTAATTCAAGGTCTACCCCATTTGTGTGAATGTCCCTGACCCTAGAACAATCAAATAAACAACCCTATCCTAATTGGAGTAGACTAAGTTATAACAACTAACTTAGGAATATTTATGACCTAAAGAATCCAAAATTAATGAACTTAGTTTTTCACTATCTCCCTACCATAGAATAGATAATTCCTAGGTAGGACGAGGAGGCTAAGACCAAAGTCAATTAGTGACCCCTGTTTTCTTCACAGACTAAGACATATGATATTGCCAATGTTAGAATTAAAGTACATTCTTCACCCAGATACTTTACTTCATCTCAACCCCTCATTTATCATTTAAATTCATCCCAAAATAGAACTTAGACCAAACTCCCAAACAAAAGACTTCAAGAAAGTACTCCCTTATAGGTTTAGAAATTAAATCCTCTTGAAATTTAACAATTTTCTCCCTCTGGATTTGACCCTGAACTTTCACTACACTACATCTTAGTAGTTGGTGAATGTTGGGGTAAAATTATAAATTAAAATTTCATTCATTCTAGAGGAAGTAAAGACATTATCTCTCAGATGCTATCATAGTTCTTATTATTATAAATAATTTAACACCAATCATTATAAAAATTTCCCATGAGAACAATTGATAATTACCCAAAATTTTGAATCCAAACATATTACCCAAAAATGTAACCTAAACATGCATCCAAATATATAAATCCACACCAATACCCATATCCAAGATCACAACCTCTATCTATTATAATTAATCATCTCACCCATTTTCTTAAAAACTGTTATTAATTTTATTTTTATAATAATTAACTTGAATTATAGAACCATCACTAAATATAAATCCCTTCTATATGATTATAATTATCTAGAACTACAATTAAATAAAACCAAGTAACTAATCAGAGTTAAATTTCATTTTTATTCTCCATAAACTCTCCTACAAATACTCTAATATAATATATTCTACCCACATTAAAGATGAGGTAAATATATAAGAAATAATTAGAAACATAAAAATTCTTGATTTTAAACTATATGGTGGTAACAACACAACCTTCCTGAAAGTGCATAGAGAAGTGTGACAAAATAACTAGGAAGTTACCTAGTTAGTTTCCAAAAGAATTTTAAAATTAAAATCATATATTGAGTAAACTTATGAAATAATTTGTATGGAGTATGGTGTGTGTTTGAATCAAGGGTTACCTTATTAAAGAAGAAATATTTGTGCAAACAAAGTTGTAGAGAAGATGAGAACATGTGTAATGGTTATTGGTTTTGATGAATCTATAAAAAATAATGTGATTGTTGGGATCAATTAATTTTTTTTATATCACTTATACTTGAATTCATTATCCCTTTTCTAGTACACTCACTTAGTTTTTTAAATAAATCTCATTAAATACTGTTCAATCTCTTATAATAATCACAAATCTGTGTAATGTTTTTCAAGATAAATATACTAAGAGAAGTAAGTTATAATGGTCTATGATTAGCTTTCCTTAGTATCGTAGGATACTCTCAAGCTTGAAAACTATATCCCTACATTAAGTGTATGGAATAAATTTCATATCTTATTTCTTCACCCAATCCCCCGTTTTCAATTACTAGGTGACCAAGCTTATAAATAATTAATAATATAAGAATAATATAGAAGAATATGATTTGTTTTTTCATTAGAAAATAGTATACAAATGTTCTTCACTCAAGACCCACTAGGTGATTAGGAATTTATATTCATGTAATACAAACAAAATAGAATGAGTAAGAAGATGCTTCATTAATGGTGATCTTGAGGTAGCCTCTTTAGGGTGGTATTATCTTCTACTCTTTTCCCAAAGCCCAAAATTATTATTCTCCTCTATAAAGTATTATCTCCTTCCTTTATACATGAAATATCTAAAATATATTTTATATCACTTTCAATGGTCATTTCACATGGGTGGTGTGTTTTTTATCCTTCCATAGGGAATAATAATGTACATTATCTTCGATTAAGCTCCACTAAGTTTCTCTCATGTCTATTCTTTTCCCTTTTTGATATTGGGTTTCATATGTCCATTTGTTATGGCATTAATTGAATTGGTTAAATGGGTTTGTATAGAGATTGTTTTGGTCCTCAAAAGCAATATGTTTTCTCTACATGAAAAATTTGTTGATCAATAACCACCAATGCTCAAGATTATTCCATTACTTATGATTTGGGAATTTTAAGTAGTTTTCCAATGATTTTGGGTTTTATGATAACTTCTATATACTTTTAAAATTTTATAGATTCAAACTATAACATTTTATGAAATTGGATCCTTGAGGATCCATTAGATGTGGCATATCCTGCATTGTGTCCCAATATTACATTTTTCTAGAAACATAGTCTCAAGTTCGTAGTGATTAGGCTATGTTGGAGTGAGTTGGTAACTTATGTCATCACCTAGTATTGCATCAGAGCTTGGAATATTTTCAGAATGTGATATGGGTTGATTTTTTGAGTATGTATCCTTATAATTAGATGAATACCATGTTGTATTAGAAAAAATACATAACCACCCAACATTTAAAATTCATAGAAGTAGAGTTTTGAAATTCAGAGGACCTTCCCTTGAGTTCATATGCTAAATTATCCTCCCATGCTATATTGATTCATGATGATATCTTATATTGACTATGGAAAGACAACATTGGATGTAACAGAACCACATGTGTTTCCCCCACACAACGTTACAGATGGAATAGTCCAAGTAATTTGGCGCAAAATTCATTGATAAGAATACATAAACTTGTAGTGTTAAAGATGATATGGATTTGGAGTTCTAGAATACTTTTATGCTCTGATGTGAGGCTATGTTGTCCTTGATATACTCTCAAAGTCATATGTGACATAATTTAGGCATCCTTATGCCCTCTTGAGATCGTCTGATACATTATGTTGGTGATTTAACACCTCTTAGTATTGGACCAAGATTGCATTGGTTGGGTGATGTAGTCTTGAGTTTCCCAATGTATCTTACATTGTCCCCCAACATTTTCTTGACCACAAAATATAAATTTTAAGAATCTTTCTTCAAATTACATTATTTCCTTCACAACCTTATCCCATGTAATAAAACACACCAAAAAGTTATTAAAACATCCACAAACATATCAATATTAAAATTATTAATTTAGTGAATAAAAATCAATTCATGGATGATCAAAAATATGATCCTATTTTCACAAAAAAATCATAAAATATTCCATAAAATATTGAAAATAATATAAAAAACATAAGTGATGTTTGAAAAACTATCTTAAATCAATGATTTCTTTTTGTAATATAGAATACCCCAAAATTGAATGATTTATTACCCTTAAGTAATTTTTCGCAAAATGTTTGAAAAATATCCCAAATCATCTCATGTTTGATTCCCATGTCCTTGAAATTAAATGAGTTTAAATTAGCTGGTGGAAACATTAAATGAGAAACACTTTCACATATCCATATACTTCAAGTTCCTAGTATATTTTTTGGTTTCTCAGTTTTATTATACAACATAAATGAAAATATAATAATTCAATTTCCCCTTATTTATCAAGTTTTAATATTTAACTCATTATCCATTCATTTTAATTAACTAGGAATAAGTTATTATTATCATTTTAATGAAAAGTATGTGAAATTTGAACATATTAGATGAAATTTAATAACCTAAAACTAAACCATCCATTATATAATGAATCCAAAAAGGTTTTTTGTGATAACAAGGGAATCAAAGTAGGATAGGGGTTGTCCTCTCTTAGTTTTCTAGTTTACTCTTATGGTCATGGTTTTTTATTCACAAACACATAGTGTTTAATTATCTCATAAACATCAAGTAAGATCCCAACTATCAATTTTACTATATTTTAAAGAACATATATAATTTTCCTTTAAGTTGGATCCCTTAGGTTTTATTACCTCGAAATTTACAATTCACTTGAAATTCAATTTAAGCTTCCATCATATGCAAGTATAATTATAACCCTCATAAACCTTCTATTTCAAACATCATGAACCATGCTCATTAGAAATAGAATCAATGATTTATAATTAATTTTTATCCTAGAGAACCGATATAAATAATACTCACATGATTTCATCTTAATAGTGTACACACAAAAACTCCCCCCTACCCACAATTATTTTTCACTTAGGTTAAATTATGTTCAAATCATGAGATTCAAGTATACTGTCAGAGATATGGTAAGTAGAGTACCCCATGAATTATTTTTTCTTCTTGCATGGTGTGTATTATTACCTTATCTTTAATCTATATTATTCTATTCATCCTAAAAAATCTAAGTAATACACTTTGTGGGGTGAAATTAATCTTATTACAAAACTAAATAATAAAGGGAAATATTTTAGAATACACCACAATATTTATTGGTTTATAGTCGCCAGCCTAACTCTTCATCCTTTCAATATAAAATCTCTAAAGTGGGTATTTCTATACCTTTTCATCTTTAATGTATAAATTCAACCTCTTAACTTCCATAGTGAATGATTACTCATCTTCTCCTATTATCTTCACTACTACATTTGAGTTCACTTTAACCACCTTAAATGTTCAAGACCATATGGAATATATTTTACTCAGGAAAAGATTCATCATTGAGTTAAATAAGAATACCAAATTTTCTTCATCAATTTATTTATTTTAAATAAACATATCATGAAATATATTGTCCTTATATTTCATAATCTTACCATTCTCATATGAGTCACTTCTTCTTTTAGCTAGATCATTCAAATCAAATGCCCTTTTCTTAACAACACTCATGTAATCTTAATTTATTTTTTTTATATCCAAAATTATTTTTATTCAACCTATACTGAAAGATGATATGTTTTTATGAACACATGTCTATAAGGTGACATACCATTACGAATTTTCTTAAGGAGTTCTATGTGCCAATAGTGCATCTCACCTCTTGTAAATTCAATCATTCCTTATACTAGTCACTATCTTTTCTATAATTTCATTTACAGATTTTTTTATCATCTCTACCTATCCATTTTTTGTGGATGATAAACCATTCATGTCTTATGAGTATATCTCTATATCTCCTTAAGAACTTTGAAATGATAATTCTAAAAATGTACTCCATTATATTCTTGGGAACTCTATATCAATATAATGTGTTTTTTATTTATAAAAATTACCATATAATATCAAATTTTATATAAGTTTTCCATGGATTCTACCTAATTGGATACATAGTCAAATTCCACTACTATATACTCATTACCATGATATTTTGGTAATGGTCCCTTGAAGTTCAGACCCTAAATATCAAAAATTTCAAAATCCAATATGCCTGATTGTGGAATATATTTCCTTATCCCCAAATTTCTTATCCTTTTATAGTTTTCAAAATTATTTAAAAAAATACCTTGCATATCATAATTTTTTAGACCACCAAATTGGAATACTTTGGTAGCAGTTTTTAGATTTCCATAATGTCCACCACATGGTATTGTATGGTAGTGATTGAGAATATACAACATCAAATCCTCAAGAACACATATTCTAATATTTATATTTCCACCTTACCTTTATAAGTATTTCTCTTACCATATGATGTAATTAACATTGACTTCACACATATTCTTCTCATTATATTTCATTCCATGGGTCTTTTTCTAATAACTATGTAATTTGTGCACTTACAATACCATGGAAATACTTTTAAAAAAAGTTGTTCATATAGAAATTATACCTTTATAGGATTATTTTGCTCTTATTTTAGAGTTTACAATCATTAAAGGTGACCAAAAATATAATTTTATACTCCCTTATTAACTTTGATCTCCAAATCAAATTCTTATATCAGTAGAACCTATATAATCAATATTTTTTCCATTTCCCTTTCAGAAAAAAGATAATTTAAATCTAAGTAGAATATGTAAATTATCACTTTACTTCAGATTATGGATGGTTTGTATTATTCCATTTTATACACCATTTCCCACACCTGCTTTATGATTTTGGAATAATTGAGTTGTACTCCATTGAGAAACTTGTTATCTTAGTAAATAACATGTTTATTTTTTCCCTTTTTCCCAAGGATTTATCCCATAACAAAGTCTCTTACAACACACATGGTTTCGAAGGGTATACTCCAATTGGGTGGTGTGATAATAAATGTTGAGATAAAGTCCTTTTTAACTTTATTTAATGATTTTAATAATTTCTCATTAAACTTAAACTTGAAATCCTTTTCCATCAATGATCATAGTAGTCGATCTATCCTAGAAAAATCCTTCATGAATATTCAGTAAAAACCTAGTGTTCCCAATAATTCTTCTCAAAACCTAAACGTTGATGGTGGAGGTAGTGATAAAATAAATTATATTTTTCATTAATCCACTTCAATTATATCTCTTGAGAATATGAGTCCTATAAATTATATCACTATAAATCAATATTTTTATAAATTTGGAACTGTCTTTTTTTTCTTCATATCTAGTTAACACCTTTGATAGATTCTTTAGACAATCCTCAAATGTAATCCCTATGACTAAGAATTCATCCATGAAAAATTCAAGGATATTATATATCATTTATAAAAGTATGGTTATTATGCACCTATGAAATGTGAAATTCACTTTACATAATCCAAATAAAATTATTATATATGTAAATTTACTATATGGTCATGTGAAAGTTGTCTTCTCTTGATCGGTGAGATCAATTAACACTTGGTTGTACCCTGAGTATCCATCCAAAAAAGAAGAAGTGAGAATTTCATGTCATCCTTTTAGGTATCAGAGTAATGAATGGTAGAGGGAAATGATATTTAGTTATATCTTTATTTAAATTTATATAATCTATAAAAACTCTCCATCTATTTATTGTCCTTATTGAAAATTGTACATTCTTTTTATTTGTGATCGTAGTCATACAACCTTTCTTAGGTACCACATGAATTACGATCACCCATGTACTATAAAATTTGGGATATATTATCCAAACATCAACAAGTTTTAGTAATTCATCTTTAACAAGATTATTTATATTCAGATTCAATATTCTTTAACACTCAATAGTTGGCTTCACAACTTCTTTCATGATAATTTTGTGCCTAAAATGTTTTAGATAATAGAGATCATAATTTCATACATTTTATTCCATAATTCAATGTTTTTAATCCCACCAAATTTTTATTTTAATCTAAATTGTTATATTTTTACGTTTTTTGGATTAAATTGATCTTAATTGTGAAAATAGAATAATTATTTAATTTTAAACATTTTAAACCAGTTTCATATTTAATCCATAAATATTTTTAAACTATTCCAAATTGTGAAGTTACTTTTTTGTAGTATTATATTTTATTTGAGATTTATTTCATAAAACTATTCCAAGAATTGAATCCAACATTTTGAGCCCCGAATGAAATTCAAAATTAGGGCCTTGGAATCTATTCCCAGTTATGAAGACTTTCAGTGATGGGATTATATCTCTTAAATATCCAAAGTTAAGGAGTTGAATTTTTTTTTTAAAGAAATATAAGATGGAAAGGATCATTTTATTTCTATAGATATGTGTCATTATACTTTTTTCATGGTCATGAATGAATGGGAACTTAGTGAATTGAAATATGAAGAGACTCCAAGATAGAAATAATTTATTTAGAAATCAGGATATAACTTTGGCTACCCATGTTCTATAGAGGTTAAATTTTGTGGTTTCATGGGAAAGACATGGAAAAAATTAGATTAAAACTTTATCAAATTAGTCTATTTAATACCCTACACACATGAAATATTCTAGAGGTCAAAATTTTAGGGAAATATATCCACCATATTTCCTATAAAATTGTGCATCCTTTTCCATTTAAAGGAGTTATCAATTTTTGAGTATATTGTTAGGGGATTTTATAATTTAATAGTTTTCAATAGTTTTAATATATATTAGTATTATTATTCTATCATATATTATTTTCACATTTTTATTTCCCTATTTTACCTCTATAACACTCACAATGGAGTGTGACTAACTCTTATCTTGTCCTTGGGGAAGGTTTTCACGTTGTTCTTGAATTATTGATATTTAATTATTAATGTTTTTATTAGTTTATGGTGAGTAAAAGAGTAGTGTTATAGGTTGGTTTTTTGGTCTTCCACCACTAATTGTAATGACTCTTGGACTTATGTTATTCTCTACCAAATCACCATTAACACTTTTCTATTTATAATGATCTTTATACGATTGAGTTGAGTGGGTTTGAGGAATGAAATGACATATTATAAATCTAGGTCATGGAATGTATCTTTATCTATATTAATATGTGTTGATCTTTCTTTTTTATTATAGGAGGTTAGATTTGGTGTTCCGAAGTGATCTCCTAGGCATGATAATTTTATCACTCAAATTATAGGATAATAGTTAATATATGATGGGATAAACTATATAATAGAATTTATAAAATAATAATGGAAAATTAAGGAACCCATATACCAACCCTAGGACTAAGCACTTCCCTACTAACTTGTCCATTATATCTGAATTGAAACTTCATGCTCATTTTTCCATCATGAAATATAATTCTAAAACACCTATCTCTTTTAAATTATTTTCAAAAAATATAGGAAACACTAAAAAATATAAAAAATCATTATGAATAGTGAGTGATTTACTATAAATATCTTTAATATAGATAACCCTATTTAGCCACTATGATTTACAAGGAAAATAAATTATTTCCTTTTCCACACCCTATGATAGGTGTGCATCAAAACATAGTTCTATTACTAGGGATCCTAGTGGTATTTCACTCACTATTCCTTTTCATTTTTTGAATATTATATTTATTTTAAATAAAATATAGAAAATATTTTCCATGATTTATTTAAAATTAAATTATTATGCATGGAATAAATACTCTTAGGTTAAAAAACAAGAATTTTTCAATGATGAAGAAGCCCAGTTGCATGGACTTATAGAGAAAATAAATAACTTAGAGTTAAAAATAGAATGTATATATGAATATGTCCATGTATATCTGGATCTAAAATTGGATAAACTTGAACCAGAACCTGAAAAACCAGTGGTAGAATAATCTTTCCCACTCATATATTTTTTTTAATAACTTAGAAGTCTTTGAAGGGATACACTATTGGAAAACAATGATATACAAATGGTTATATAAAAAACCATGGGTATAGGTCACCCCTATACCCATGGTTTCTGTAAATCATGGTAATAGGTTTTTTAGGGAAAATAATTTCACAGGAAGAAGATATATCCACGGTTCTCCAAAAAGTGTGGGTATAGGTCACCCCTATACATACGGTTTTTATAAACTGTGGCAATAGGTTTCATGTAAAAAAATCACCAGAAGTACCTATACTCACGGGAAGTACCTATACCCACAGTTTTTGTAAATCGTGGAAATAGGTTGTGAGGTAATTTTTTTACAGGAAAACCTATATCCACGGTTTAACCAAATCGTGGGTATAGGTTGGCCCATTATTTTTCCATAATAATAATAAATTATTTTATATAAATAAATTTTTATATTTATACATATACATATACATATTTTTAAATATAATAAAAAATATTTTTTGTAGTATAATGGTGAAGTGGTTGTAGTGTATGCGGAAGGTGCTGGGATCAAGTCCCGGTATAGAATTTTTTTTAATAAGGACCTATACCCAACATTTGACCAAACCGTGGGTATAGGTTGGCCCATTATTTTTATATAATAATGATACTAATAAGTAATTTAATATAAATAATTTTTCTTATATATATAATTTTTTTCAATATAAGAATTATAAATGTGTTGTAGGATAGTGTTAAAGTTATTGGAGTGTAGGCGAAATGTGTTGGGATCAAATCCTAGTGCAGGATTTTTTTAAAGAAGGTCCTATGCCCATGGTTTGACCAAACCATGGGTATAAGAATTTCCATTGAAATTTCCTAATTTAATGGGGACAATTTTGATATTAATTTTTTATGTTTAAATATTATTCAAATAGAATTAGACTTTTAATATACCTTTGAAAAATAACTTGATGGAGATCATTATGAGAAATCCCTTTAAGTGAAGAAAGAGGTCAAAGAAGTTGTGTCCAAACAAAAAGAGGAGGACCCATTATTTATCCTACCCCAACCTGACAAGATATATCTCATTTATATGGGGATAGAACTACTTCACTATATCCATGGAGTCCCCAATAAGAATGGAAAAGTGAATTGAAGTGGATGAAACCACATGTGGTGGTTTGAATCAATTAATATCAACCCACCATGAGATTATGGATAGCAGTTGTCACTACCTTTCTGGGGGAAAGAAAAACTCCAGGTCCACTTGGGGGGGTTAAACCAAGACTTATCCATTTCCTTCATTTTCCTTTTATTTTATATTTATATTATATTTATTTATGATTTTAATAATTTTCTTATGTTTTTTACTATTTTATTTTATGTCTGAAGTGGTAGTATCTAGGATCTTAAGTCTGGGATGTCACTAAAAAATAAAATCACATTCAGTATTTCCTTCTCTTGGGGTTTACTTCCCTTTTATTTTGATTATATTGAGCTTAAATGAAATCATGTTTTTATATTAATTGTGGGTTGATATCAACATGATTAGATATAATTTATCAATTTTTTCTTCTTTTTAATTTTTGGTTTGTTTTTAGATTAGGAAATTTGATCTTAAAATGTTGTTCTTCCAAGTGAATAATTCCATGATTGTCTTTAGATTTAATTGTCTCTAAAATTTATATAATAAAATAATTAATGAGTGAATTTTTCAAATATTTTCATGGAATTTTTTTATAACTATAAAAATGAGCGGGATTAAATATATCTATATGGAATTGGAATTATAACATGAGTAAAATATAATTTTAAACTCTTCCTTGAGTAATTTTTCCTTTGTGATAAATAAAACCGTAGGAAGCCAACTCAAAATATTTTTTTATCCATATAATTCCTTGGAAACTAGAATAAAATGGGTAATTTAGACCCCACATAAAGTTATGAAATATTAGGAATTAAAGAAAAAAAGATAAATAGAGAAATTATGGTGCCTAATTACAAAAAGTGAATGGATTTAGAAGATGGGTATATTGAATTCAAAATGAATAAGAGGGTAATTAACTTATAATAACATCATTTGGGTTGAATCAAGAAATTATAAAATGGAACTTAGATATAAGGAATATATGGGAGGGTGATAATTGAAAGTGATTCTTGTTAAATTTTTAATTCCACTCTAATCTATTTTTTCACACCTAAAATTGAGACATTAACTTCATTTGAAGTGATTTTATGAGTGAGATTTATATAAGAGGAATGAAATTTTAATTAAAAGATTAATTTTTTCATTTCTACATTTCTATCTATGTATCGGAACCTAAGCATGACACATATTTTCATTAGGTTAAATTTATGGAACTTCTTAGGAGTACAATGTTTAAGTGTGTGAGATTAATAGAGATAGTAATTTCATACATTTTATTATATAATTAAATATTTTTAATATCACAAAATTTTAATTTTAAGGGATATTTTTACATTTTTAGGTTTTTGGAGTAAATTAATCTTAATTCTGAAAATGGAATTTTTTTTGAATTTTAATAATTTTAAATCAATTTCATATTTTGACCATAAATTTTTCTACACTAATAAAAATTGTGTGGTTACTTTTTTTAGACTTATATTTTAATTATTATTAATTTCATACAACTTTACTAGGTACTTAATCCAAAATTTTAATTCCTAAATTAATCCCACAAGTGGGGCCTTGGAATATGTGCCAAGTTATGGTGACTTTCAAAATAGACCTATATCTCTTAAACAGTCAAAGTAAAGGATCTAATTTTTTTAGATAAAGATAGGATCAAAATGAAAATTTTATTAAACTATTGTTTATTATGGTTCACCCTCATTTATGGTTATAAATTCATGCCAAATCGGTGCATTGGAATATGAAGAGTCACCAGGATAGAAAAAATTTCTTTAAAAATCCCACTATAACCTCTTCTATGGGTGGAAAATATAGCTAAAATTTTGTGGGTGCATACACAAGACATGATCTAACAACTTTATAGAATAACACATTTCATTATTCAATCATTATTACCCTAACCATGAATACTATTTCAGAGGTATAAATTAGAGGGAAATATAGCCACCCTTTTTGTAACACCCTGATATTTTATGAATTTTCTTTTCTAATTAATTTAATCTTTTTGATATTTTTCATTTCACACAACACTGAATATAGTTTTTATATATAAAATCACTAAGTTTATCTTGACTTATACCCAACACTATGCTAATATTTTACTGCATGAAATACTTATAATATCTTGCAGTACACACAACACTATGTTTGGATTGTGTTACATAGAATATTGAGTCCCTTAGATAGCTTGAGTTACATACAAGGCCGAGTTTTTACTGTACTATAATATACTATTAATATGATTATTAAAATATTATTATAGCTACCGCCTAGAAATTACAATAGAAGTTACAAATAATATTAAATAAACTATGAAAATATAATTTACACATGTATATAAAATGAATTCTTTGGTTATCAATTAGTAGAATTGAATGAAAGAACTATTTGAAAATAAATAAATTATTTTTCTAAGAAAACTATTTTTCTATGTCAAAACACAATTTTATCTCAATAAATTAAACAAACCACTTTTGATTAATATTTTAAATAAAATTTATATTATATATTCAATAAAAAAATTCAGTACTCATCCAATAGATTTTATAGGCATAAGATAAGAATGAATCCAATTTTATAAATAAAAATACGTACTTTTCTAAAATGTAATTTTACCACCTTTTAATGATGAACTCATTTTAAATATACTTTTTTACACTTTTATAGTTTTTATTTGAAAAAACAAAATGATAATTTTTTAAAGAATAATAACAAAATTTACTTTGGGTGAATTTTTAGTATTTTTTTGATAAGTTTCATTTTTTGATAAATAGAGAAAAATATTGAACTTTAATTCAAAACTGCTTTTTCATATAATTTATTTATATAGTAAAATTATGTTTTAATTTTATTTTAAAGTATATTTATATCAATTATAAATCACTTAATACAATGAATGACATTTTAACCAATTTCACAATGAAATTGGATAAAAAAACATTTCAAAATTTTGGACATTTTTTCTTTAAAAACTCACATTGTCGTCCCATATACGGGATTAATTTTAAATTAATTTATACCACTTCTGTATTTTGAATTTATAAAAATGGAATCCATATTTATAATTATAATAATTTATAATTTATAATAATTTCAACTTAGTTTTTTACTAAAAATATTTTCGAAAGTGATTAAAATTAATTACAGTGATTAAGAGAAAAATTAGTTTAACAAAGGAATGAGCCTTAAAATTAAGTCCCAAAATGACCTTAAAACTTTTCCAAAATCCATTTTATATTAATATTTATACCATATAATCCCTTTAATATAATTTTTATTATTACTGGAGCCACTTTACATGGGAAAAACGTGGGTGCAATTCCCTTTTCAAAAATTTACAAGAACTCCACTCCTCCTCCACTATAAAAAGGCACTCAACCCTCCCACATATTCACATATATGAAGCACTTTTTATTTCCCAAAATCATCTCAAATAATCTCCCAAAATCCATAAATTCATCCTAGAATCCTCTCTTTGGGCATAAATCTGACCAAGGAATCCCTTTGGTTAAAACCAATAGGAGTTACCCAAAGAAGAGGTAGCATAATCTCTCAAGCACCACTATTTCATTTTCATTATACACACCCTCAAATATTCTTATTACATGATTATATAATCACATAATTATCCTAAATATACTTATATTTCTTCATTATAAGGCTTCTATCTAAACTTACACATACTTCCATATAATGGTTAATGAACTTACCGTTTGTGTGTACGACGAACTACCACCTCGTGAAATGATGTTATTTGTTTTTTTCCTTTAACACCTATCATGGTTGGGAACTATGATGGAAAATATATTTTTATATGATATATATGATATTTATAATTTATTTACACTTACATAATTATTATATTAAACATACCTTCATTCTTTCCATTTTTTTAAAAATTATAACTTCGTTTGGGGACGTGTGGTCTACCTCCTCCTCAAAGGGATGTGTTTTTTTCACAATTTAGATGGAATGTATTAAGGATGGTTTTGGTAAAATTATATGAAATAAATGAAATAATAATTATAATATAATGATAATATATATATATATATATATTAATATACATATATTTCATTTACTTTATTTCTTTCAATATAACAATAAAATGGAGACAATGTTCATGCGTACGTACGACCTACCATCTCCATGAACATTGTATTTAATTTTTATTTATAAATTTTACATATTATTAAAAATATTTTTATAATTAATATATATTATATATATCATTTTTTATATTATGGGGATACATAAATTATGATCTAAGTAATATGATCAAGAATAACAAGTCAAAACATATATGAAAAACAAAGCGGATATTACCCGAAACGTAACATTAACATGGAGTTGTTAATAAATGGGTAATATAAAGTCATAAAAAATTATATGGTATTAGATATATTAATATTTTTATTTGGTAGATTTATAATAAAAATATATGTATTATACAAGATTTTTGAACATGTACAAATAAATTCAAGACTTAAGGTAAATGTTTTCTTGTCTCGCTTTTAATTTCTGTGAGGCACAAACCATGTTCACCTCCTATTTCATATATCCGTTGTGTATAATATCCATGTATGTATTATATGACTATTATACTTAAATTTATGTATATTTAAATATCCATTTTATGATTTTTCTTTCATGGGATTTATGTTTCAAAAGTTACCAAATCGGTAAAGTAATTTTGTCTCAATTTACCTTCTTTGAGACACATGCCATGTTATACACCTATATCATTATACAATGAGTATACACTTCCATTTTGAATGTAATATAATTAATATACTTCTTTCCATTATATTTTAATATTCATTAAATTTCTTTTTCTTACATTGGGATTATTATTCAAAGTTATAAAGTGGTAATATTTTATTGAAATAATCTCATCGTTTGTCAGGATTGTTTATGATTATGTTTTCATTGATTAAACCTTATGATATATCTTTCAATGACACTCATGAATTTTATTATACTTTTGATATTAATGATATCTATAATTATTGGTACCATTTTTTCACTCTTTGTCACTTAATATAAATAAGAAGTGTTTTTAAGAAAATCTGACTTTGTCTCCTTCTTCGGTTAGAAATATATGCTCCTTCAAAACCAGGTTTTATAAAAATGGTTTTAATTTTTTTCAATATTATTTTATAAATTTTCAAGAAAATTTGTTTTCAAAATTTTTTCAAGATTATTTTATATGTTTTTTAGGATTTGTTTTTCAAAAAAAATTAATATTATTTTATATGTTTTCAAGTAAAATGGTGTTCAAGTGTTTTCAATATTATTTTATATGTTTTCAAGGAAAATGGCTTTAAAATTGTTTTCAAGTTTATTTTATATTTTTTCATGGAAAATGGTTTTCTATCTTACTTTATAAGTTTTCAATTTTATTTTAAAATAAAATGGTTTTCAAAAGGTTTTATGTTTTAAAAAGGTTTTTTTAGGAAGAAATGATATTTTCCTCAAGAAATGTTTTTAAAAGATATTTAAAAATTATTTTCCATCTAAGATCACATATTTTGGTATCACTCATTCCTTTCTAGGTAAATGATCCAAAAGTTTCATTCATATTCTTTCTCTGAATGGATTATGTTTTGATGGCATGATGTTTATAAAACACATTTCTATTTCACGGGTTACATGTTTATAAAACCTATTTATCTTTTATGGGTTATATTTTTATGAAACCCATTTCACTTTCAAGGGTTATATGTTTATGAAACCCACCTCTTTTCATGGGTTATTATTTGATGAAATGATTATTTAACTTGTCTATTTTACACAGGTTATGAAATGATTACATGTTTATGATACCCATTTCCTTTCATGATTTATGAAATGATGAATGTTTTATTTTATTGTAGTATACATATATATGATTTAATTATGATATGGGTGGGACCTATATATCCCTCCAATTCATTGGGTAAAGATTTTTATCTCATGAGATACACATGGCTAGAATGGGGAGTGAAATCATTTTAGTATAACAGGGATGGAATGAGGATTTAAATCGATTCAGTATGAAAGGTATGGAATTAGGAGTGAACTAAGTTTAGTAATATAGGGTTTGAATGAGGAGTGAACTCAGTTCAGTAATACAGGGCTGAAATGGTAGGTGAACTCAGTTTAGTAATGCAGGGATGGAACAGGGAGTGAACCTTGTTTAGTAAATGACTTTTTACACTAAGATGGTCTTGGGAGTGATCCTTGATTACTAATATGGTTTGAAGAGTGAACCATTTCCACTAATATGTTCTCAGAATTAATCCTTGAATACTAGTAAATAATTTTATATATTTATGTGTCTTCCAAAATTTGATTCCTTATCCCTATATTAACATGGAGTTGTTAATAAATGGGTAATATAAAGTCATAAAAATCATATATGGTATTATATATAATAATATGTTTATTTGGTAGATTTATAATAAACATATATGTATTATACAAGATTTTTGAACATGTACAAAGAAATTCAAGACTTAAGGTAAAGGTTTTCTTGTCTCGCTTTTAATTTCTGTGAGGAATAAACCATGTTCACCTCCTATTTCTTATATCTGGTGTGTATAATACCCATGGATTTATTCTATGATTATTATAATTAATTTTATGGTTATTTACATATCCAATTTATGATCTTTCTTTAATGTGGTTTATGTTTCAAAATTTACCAAATTGGTAAAGTAATTTGGTCTCAATTTACCTTCTTTGAGACACATGCCATGTTATGCACCTATATCATTATACAATGGGTATACACTTCTATTTGGAATGTAATATAATTAATATACTTATTTCTATGATATTTTAATATTCATTAAATTTCTTTTTCTTACATTGGGATTATGATTCAAAGTTATAAAGTGGTAAGATTTTATTGCAATAATCTCATCATTTGTCAGGATTGTTTATGATTACATTTTCATTGATGAAACCTTATGATATATATTTCAATGAAATTCATTAATTTTATTATAGTTTTGATATTAATGAAATATAAAATTATTGGTACCATTTTTTCACTCTTTGTCACTTAATATAAATAAGAAGTCTTTTTAAGAAAATTTGACTTTGTCTCCCTCTTCAGTTAGAAATCTATGCTCCTTCAAAACCAGGTTTTATAAGAAATGGTTTTAATTTTTTTCAATATTATTTTATAAATTTTCAAGGAAAATTGTTTTCAACAAATTTTCAAGATTATTTAATTTTTTTTAAGGATTTTTTTCAAAATGTTTTTAAGCTTCTTTTATATGTTTTCAAGGAAAATTATGTTCAAATGTTTTCAATATTATTTTATATGTTTTCAAGGAAAATGGCTTTAAATTTTTTTCAAGTTTATTTTATTTGTTTTCATGGAAAATGGTTTTCTTACTTTATAAGTTTTTAATTTTATTTTAAAATAAAATGGTTTTCAAAAGTTTTTATGTTTTAAAAAGGTTTTTTTTGAAGAAATGATCTTTTCCTCAAGAAATGTTTTTGAAAGATATTTAAAAATTATTTTCCATCTAAGATCACATCTTTTGGTGTTACTCATTCCTTTATAAGTAAATTATCCAAAAGTTACATTCATATTATTTCTCTGAATGGATTATGTTTTGATGGCATGATGTTTATAAAACCCATTTCTATTTCACAGGTTACATGTTTATAAAAGCTATTTATCTTTTATGGGTTATATTTTTATGAAACCCATTTCACTTTCAAGGGTTATATGTTTATGAAATCCACTTCTTTTCACGGGTTATTTTTTGATGAATTGGTTATTTAACCTATCTATTTTACACAGGTTATGATATGATTACATGTTTATGATACCCATTTCCTTTCATGATTTATGAAATGATGAATGTTTTATTTTATTTTAGTATACATATATATGATTTCATTATGATATGGGTGGGACCTATATATCCCTCCAATGCATTGGGTAAAGATTTATATCTCATGATATATACATGGATAGAATGGGGAGTGAAATAATTTTAGTATGATAGGTCTAGAATGAGGATTTAAATCGATTCAGTATGAAAAGGATGGAATAAGGAGTGAACTTAGTTTAGTAATATAGGGTTTGAATGAGGAATGAACTTAGTTCAGTAATATAAGTCTAAAATGGGAGGTGATCTTAGTTTAGTAATGTAGGGATGGAACAGAGAGTGAACCTTGTTTAGTAAATGACTTTTTCCACTAAGATGGTCTTGGGAGTGATCCCTAATTACTAAATGGTTTGGAGATTGAACCCTTTCCACTAATATGTTCTTAGAATTAAGCCTTGACTACTAGTAAATAATTTTATATACTTATGTGTCTTCTATAATTTGATGTCTTATTCCTATATTATGCTTTCATGGCTTACTCTCTTGATTCCCTTATAATTCATGTCTTATGAACTGCCAATATTTATTTCATGGTTCATATTTATGATATTTGATATGTAGGGTATGATCTTATAATATTATGATCACTTTATCCTTCCCTTATGCTCATGATTGTGCTTACATATCTCATTTTTTTACACTCATTGAGCATCTAAGATCATCACTTTTTATGTTTCCTTCTCCCATGTTATGAAGTTATGTATTATTTATTATGTGTCTAAGAAGGGTGATAATCATGAAGAACCTTGTGGGAGATAGTTTAGATAACTTGTAAACCAATATTTTTGTTTCTATGTTTCCAAAGGCACTAAACTAATATGGTATTTGGATGTCTATTTGTGTAATTTATTAAGTATTCTATAAATAATTGTGTAATGTTAATGTATGAAAAGTGAGGGTTTATATAGTTGGTATTTGAGAAAAGGTTGAGTCACCCTTTGAGAAATTGGACCAGAAAACTTTAGTGAGATACATAGGGATATTTATAAGGATATGTCTAGGGATATATACAAGAAAAATCCTAAGGTTTCATGGATTAAATAAGGTTTCATTATTTAGACATTATATAAGTAAATTTTCATGATTAGTTGGTTTTTTCACTATGATAAGTGTTTCTCACACTATACTTTCTATTTTTAGTCAATGGAAGGGACTAAAAAGAAATAGGTTAACATTTAATGTTTCATATGTTGAAAGTATGGGCCTTATGAAAATTGACTTCCCACTAGTGCAAAAAATGTTTTTTATGTAGATTATTTTTCATTTTTTATGTCGGTTTTTAGCCGACGTTAATACAGACGACGTTATAAATATTGTTTTTTACGTCGGTTATTTAAAAATTGACTTAAAAAATATAACATCGTGGTATTTATCACATCGGTTATTTAATAACCGGTGTTAAAAAACCAGTGGCGGAGTGTTTATCACATCAGTTATTAAATAACCGACCTGATAAACCATTTCCCAGGTTTTATCACGTTGGTTATTCAAATAACCGATGTTTTAAACCCTTACCAGTTCTTTATTATGTTGGTTATTTAATAACCGATGTGAAAAACCAGGGGGAGGTTTTATCACGTCGGTTATTTAATAACCGATGTGATAAACCATTTCCTAGTGGTTTATCATGTCAGTTATTTAGTAACTGACATGATAAACCAGTGCGGGGGGTGTTTATCACATCGGTTATTAAATAACTGTCGTGGAAAACCAATTTTTAAAAAAAATAGAAAGCAGTCCTCTCCTCTCCCCAGAAAAAACCAGAAACCAAACAAATAATTCATACCAGAAAAATAGAAGTAGAAAAAAAACCAAAGAAAAATTAAGCATTTACATTAATAACATTTAAAACTAACCCCACTGGACAGCCCCCCTCACCCCACTGGACAGCCCCCACCACACTTCTGGACACCCCCCCTAGACTGCCACCCGACCCCCTGGATAGTCCCAAACACCCCTGGACATCCCCACCACCCCCTGGACAGCCCCCCACACCCCTGTACAACCCCCCCCCCCCCCCCCCACCCTCATGTATACCCCCCACCCCTGGACATCACTCCCACACCCCTGGACAGCCCTCCCACAACCCTAAAACAGGACCAAAAAAGTTACCAAAATTAGACCAAAACCCCATCGCCCCACTAGACTACCCCCACCACACCCCTGGACCCCCCCCCCCCCCCCCCCCCACACACACACACCCCTAGAAATCACCACCACCCCCTGGACATCCTCACACCCTCCTGTATACCCCCCACCCCTGGAAAACACTCTCAAACCCCTAGACAGCCCTCCCACACCCCTAAAACAGACCAAAAAGTTACCAAAAACAAACCAAAACCCCCTCACCCACTAGACAGCCCCACCACACCCCTGGACACCCCCCCCCCCCCACACAACCTTGGACTGCCCCCCCCCCCCCCCCAGGGCAACCCCCAACACCCCTGGACAACCCCCTCGATAGCCCCAAACACCACTGGACATCCCCACCACCCCCAGGACATCCCCCCACACCCCTGGACAACCCCCCTCCCCCCCCCCCACCCTCATGTATACCCCCCACCCCCTGGACAGCAATCCCACACCCCTAGAAAGCCCTTCTACACCCCTGAAACAGGACCAAAAAGTTACCAAAAATAGACCAGAACCCCCTCACCCCACTGGACTGCCCCCACCACACCCCTGGACACCCCCCCCCCACACACCACACCCTTGGACATCACCACCACCCCCTGGACATCCCCACACCCTCCTGTTACCCCCCCCCCCCACCCCCCCCCCCCCCCACTAAACATAGTAATGCGAAATGGGCGGGCCGGGGTGGGGCGGGCCAAACCCGCACGGGTTTGAGCCCGTGTGGGTTTCTCTGCAAAAGCCCACATAAAATGTGAAAAAAAAAAATCAAGCATGCCTAGCCCTACATAAACCCGCGGGTTACCCACGGGTTGCCCGTAGCCTTACCCACATTTAAAAAAAATACTATCAATAATAATTTAAATACTGTATTTTTTATCATTCTTAATGGTATTTGAGGGGATAAATATGAATTAAGAATAATTAGAGTTTTAAGGGATGCGATTGAACATTTTTTTGTGGGTTAATGGTGGCATGTGGCAATGTTTATGTGGTGACAAACTGTTGCGATAGAAAGTAGGTGAGTGATTGGTGATGTGTGATGAATGATAATGTTGGTTGCGTGGTGATGTGAACAACTAAACCTGTGAGTGAATGAAGTCTCTCCAGATAATGATCAGTTTCAGAGGAAGCTATTAGTGTTCCCATGAGATTTTATCCTATTCTCTTAATAACAAAATTAAATTAAATAATAACAAAATTAAATCGACCTAAAAAATATTATGATTATAATAACTCTTAAAGAATTTAAACCATGTGCACAGGCGATAGGTTCCATTTTTCAAGAGACGGGTCGACACACCATGAGAATATAGTTAATAATTATGATATAAATAATATAATATCATATTAAAACAATAAATATAGGCCTATTTAAAATTCACATGTAAATAAATGGTGAATTAGTATGACCATTATGGTGAGAAATTATATGTCACCATTTAACCATGATTTTTTTATTAAAAAAACTAAAATTTTAAAGAAACATATATTGTAAAAATAATATATTTTTTTAAATTAGGCATGCATGAAAGCCCGCACCCACGCGGGCTCAACCCGCATTGGCCCGCACCTGCGCGAGCTCAACCCGCATTGGCCTGCACTCTAAACGGTCAAAAATTTTAGGTCTGCCCCGCCCCACGTCTACCCCATACCCGCAAAGCCCGTGGGCCATGGGCCCGCTTTGCATCACTAATAAATATAAGCCTATTTAAAATTCACTTGTAAATAAATGGTGAATTAGTACGATCATTATGGTGAGAAATTATATATCATAGTTTAACCATGATTTTTTTATTAAAAAAACTAAAATGTTAAAGAAATATATATTGTAAAAATAATATATATTTTTTAAATCTGGCTTGCGAGCAAGCCCGCACCTGCGTGGGTTCAACCCGCATTGGCCCGCACTCTAAACGGTCAAAAGTTTTAGGCCCGCCCTGCCCTACATCCGCCCCATACTCGCAAATCCCATGGGCCGCAGGGCCGCTTTGCATCACCAGTCACCACTTTGTTGGACTGACCCAGGAGAGTCAGCACTCATGAGCCCGAAGTTTGTGTGAGCTATCACAGATAGGCTGCAAATCATCCAGGAGCGGATAAAGACTGCATGGGGCTAAAAGAAGTCTTATTATAATAGTTTGCAGAGGCCTTTGGAGTTCGAGAAGGAGACCATGTGTTCCTTTGGGTCTCACCTCAACGCGAATTACAGAGATTTGGTCGGGGCGACAAACTATCTCTGAGGTGCATTAGACCTTTCTAGATACTACGTAGAGTTGTTAAGGTGTCATACCGCTTGGCTCTACCATTGCATCTAGATTGGGTACATGACATATTCCATATGTTACAGCTAAGGAGGTACGTGCATGGATCATCACACTTTATTGACTGAGGTGAACTGAAAATCGATGATGGGGAAACTTTTGTTGAGTACCCGGTAGAGATTGAGGATCAACAGGAGAGGATTCTTCATGTTCTGGAGTACAATGTTTCACCCCCATACGGACAACCAAACTAAGCATACCATTCAAGTTCTGGAAGACGTGCCGCAGGTGTGCATGTTGGATTTTGGTCATAGATGGGAGGATCACCTACCACTGGTGGAGTTTGCATACAATAATAATTATCACTCCACCATTGGTATGACACCATTCGAGATCTCGTACGAACGACCCTATAGGTCGCCAGTAGTAATGAGAAATCGGCGGGCCGGGGCGGGGCGGGCCAAACCCACACGGGTTTGAGCCCACGCGGGTTTGTCTGCAAAAGCCCACATACAATGCGAACAAAAAATTTCAAGCCCGCCCCGCCCCGCATAAACCCACGGGTTGCCCACCGGCTTACCCACTATTAAAAAAAATAAAATTTATAATAATTTAAATACTCTATTTTTTTATCATTCTTAAAGGTATTTGAGGGGATAAATATGAATTAATAATAGTTAGAGTTTTAAGGGATGCGATTGAACATTTTTTTGTGGGTTAATGGTGGCATGCGACGATGCTGATGTGGTGATGAACTGTTGCGATAGAAAGTAGTTGAGTGATCGGTGATGGGCGATGAATGATAATGTTGGTTGCGTGGTGATGTGAACAACTAAACCTGTGAATGAATGAAGTCTCTCCAGGTAACGATCAGTTTCAGAGGAAGCTGTTAGTGTTTCCATGAGGTTCTACCATATTCTCTTAATAAAAAAATTAAATTAAATAATATCAAAAATTAAATCGACCAATAAAATATTATGATTATAATAACTCTTATAGAATTGAAACCATGCGCACGGGCGATGATTTCCATTTTTCAAGAGATGGGTTGACACACCATGTGAATATAGTTAATAATTATGATATAAATAATATAATATCATATTAAAACAATAAATATAGTAATGTGAAACAGGCGAGTCGGGGCAGGGCGGGCCAAACCCGCACGAGTTTGAGCCTGTGTGGGTTTGTCCTCAAAATTCCGCATACAATGCGAACAAAAAATTTCAAGCCCGCCCTACCCCGCATAAACCCACGGGTTTCCCGTAGGCTTACCCACATTTAAAAAAAAATACTATTTATAATAATTTAAATACTATATTTTTTTATCATTCTTAAAGGTATTTGAGGGGATGGATAATTTTTTTTATAAGTTTTTTAAGACAAATAATTTTTTAAAACATGCTGGGTTAAAAAAATTTAAAAATTCCCTACAAAGGCGGCATCGCCGATGTCGCCTTTCCCCTAAAACAAAAAAAAATATTTTTTTTAAAAAAAATTATTTTTTGTTTTGTTTTATATATATATATATATATAAACATAACAAATATAAAAATAAAAATAAAATTTTCAGCAGAATTTATCTGCTATTTAAAATCCAGCAGTACTACCATTACAACAGTCAAGATTCTAACATAAGCTCTCACCCAGGGCTCTCTTTTATAAGAGAGCTTACATTGGAAATCATTCTGCATTTCCGATGTGAGATTCTGGTTCTCCCTTTCCTGCACAGAACATTCTGCATTTCCAATGTGGGATTCTGTTTCAAGTATGTGACTTTGAAAGACTATAAAATATAAACTATAAGACCAATATAAATGAAACTTAAAACATAGATTAAACATATAAAAAATATTTGAAAACAAAAATAATTTCATAAAAAATGATGATAAAAAATGATTTATAAGCTTTCAAAACCACCTACTTGAAACTTAAAAATGTTTCAAGTACGTGACTTTGAAAGCCTATAAAATATAAACTACAAGACCAATATAAATGAAACTCAATACATGAATTAAACATATAACAAATAGTTGAAAATAAAAAGAATTTAGTAAAAATATTTGATGGAAAATAATTTATAAGTTTTCAAAAACACCTACATGAAACTTAAAAATGTTTCATGCACGTGACTTTGAAAGCCTATAAAATATAAACTATTAGACCGATATAATTGAAACTTAAAACATGGATTAAACATATAAAAATAGATGAAAATAAAAAAAAAATCGTAAAAAATGATCATGAAAAAATAATTTATAGGCTTACAAAACCACCTACTTGAAACATAAAAATACTTCAAGTTTGTGCCTTTGAAATCCTATAAAATACAAACTATAAGATCGATATAATTTAAAGTTCAAACATGGATCAAACATATAATAAATTATTTAATTAGTTAATTAATATTATTAATAATTAATTATATAATAATTAATTAGTTAATTAGAAATTATTAATAATTAATTATATAATAATTAACCAATTAATTAGTAATATAATTATTCAGTATATAATAGTTAATTATTAAATTAGTAATATAATTATAAATTTTAATTATTCATTATAATTATTAATTATAATTATTCATTATAATTACAAATTATAATTATTCGTTATAATTACTAATTATAATTATTCATTATAATTGCTAATTATAATTATTAATTATTAATTATATATTAGTTAATTATTAATTAGTTAATTAATAATATAATTATTAATTATATAAATATTAATTGAATAATAAGTAGTTAGTTAATTAGTAATTATTAATAATTAATTATATAATAATTAATTAGTTAATTAGTAATATAATTAATTAATTAGTAATATAATTATTAATTATTTAATAATTAATTAGTTACATAGTAATATAATTATTAATTATATAATAATTAATTAGTTAATTAGTAATATAATTTTTAATTATATAATTTTTAATTAGTTAATAGTTAGATAGTAAAATAATTATTAATTATATAATAGTTAATTAGTTAATTTTTTGAAAAAGATAGAGCCAATGCCGTTTTTTATAATTAGTTAATTAGTAATATAATTATAAATTATAATTATTCATTATAATTATTAAGTATTATTTATTAAAAATTATTATATATTAATTAATTAGTTAATTGGTAATTCAATTATTAATTATATTATACTCAATTAGCTAATTAGTAATATAATTATTCATGATAATTATTAATTATTAATTATTAAAAATTATTATATAATAATTAATTAGTTAATTGGTAATATAATTATTCTTTATAATTATTCATTATAATTATTCATTATAATTATCCATTATAATTATTCTTTATAATTATTAATTATTAATTATTAAATACTAATATAATTATTAATTATTAATTACTAATATAATTATTAATTATATAACTATTAATTGTATAATAATTAGTTAGTTAATTAGTCATTATTAATGACTAATTATATAATAATTAATTAGTTAATTAGTAATATAATTAGTTAATTAATAATATAATTAGTTAATTAGTAATATAATTATTGATTATATAAATTTTTATTAGTTAATTAGTAATTATTAATCATTAATTATATAATAACTAATTATTTAATTAATAATATAATTATTAAATATATAATAGTTAATTAGTTAATTTTTTTAGAAAGATAGACTTGATGCCCTTTTTATAATTAGTTAATTAGTAATATAATTATAAATTATAATTATTCATTATAATTATTAATTAGTATTTATTAAAAATTATTATATAATAATTAATTAGTTAATTGGTAATATAACTATTAATTATATAATAGTTAATTAGTTAATTAGTAATATAATTATTCATTATAATTATTAATTTGTAATTATAAAAATTATTATATAATAATTAATTAGTTAATTAGTAATATAATTATTCATTATAATTATTCATTATATTTATTCATTATAAGTATTCATTATAACTTCTAATTGTTCATTGTTTATTATAATTAGTAATTATAAATTAGTAATTTAAAATTATTAATTAACTAATTAAATAATTTATTATATGTTTAATCCATGTTTGAACTTTAAATTATATTAGTCTTATAGTTTGTATTTTATAGCTTTCAAAGCACAAACTTGAAACATTTTTATGTTTCAAGTAGGTGGTTTTGAAAGCCTATAAGTTATTTTTCATGATCATTTTTTATGATTTTTTTATTTTCAACTATGTGTTATATATTTAATCCATGTTTAAGTTTCAATTATATCAGTCTAATTGTTTATATTTTATAGGGTTTCAAAGTCACGTGCTTGAAACATTTTTAAGTATCATGTAGGTGTTTTTGAAAACTTATAATTATTTTCCATTAACATTTTTTATGAAATTCTTTTTATTTTAAACTATTTCGTTATATTTTTAATCCATCTATTATGTTTCATTTATATTGGTCTTGTATTTTATATTTTATAGGCTTTCAAAGTCACGTACTTGAAACATTTTTAAGTTTCAAGTTGGTGGTTTTGAAAGCTTATAAATCGTTTTTTATCATCATTTTTTATGAAATTCTTTTGTTTTCAAATATTTTTTTATATTTTTAATCTATGTTTTAAGTTTAATTTATATTGGTCTTATAGTTTATATTTTATAGTTATTCAAAATCATGTACTTGAAACAGAATCTCACATCAGAAATGCAGAATGTTCTGCACAGGAAAGGGAGAACCAGAATCTCACATCGGAAATGCAGAATGATTTCCAGGGTAAGCTCTCTTATAAAAGGGAGCCCTGAGTGAGAGCTTCTGTCAGAATCCTGACTGTTGTAATGGAAGTACTGCTGGACTTTAAATAGAGTATTAATTTTGCTGAAAATTTTAATTTTATTTTTATTTTTGTTTTGTTTATATATATATAAACAAAAACAAAATAAAAATAAAAAAAATTAAAAAAATATTTTTTTTTGTTTTAGGGGAAAGGCAGCATCGTGGATGTCTCCTTTCACCCGAGACCCAAAGGCAGCAATCCGCGATGTCGCCTTTGTGGAGCATTTTTTTTAAAAATTAACCTAGTCTGTTTTTAAAAAAACTTATTTTAAAAAAACTCTTGAGGGGATAAATATGAATTAAGAATAATTAGAGTTTTAAGGGATGCGATTGAACATTATTTTGTGGGTTAATGGTGGCATGTGGCGATATTGATGTGGTGATGAACTATTGCGATAGAAAGTAGGTGAGTGATCGGTGATGTGCGATGAATGATGATGTTGGTTGCGTGGTGATGTGAACAACTAAACCTCTGAGTGAATGAAGTCTCTCCAGGTAACGATCTGTTTCAGAGGAAGTTATTAGTGTTCCCACGAGGTTCTATCCTATTCTCTTAATAAAAAAATAAAATTAAATAATAACAAAATTAAATCGACCTAAAAAATATTATGATTATAATAAATCTTATAGAATTTAAACCATGCACAAGAGTGATAGGTTCCATTTTTCGAGAGATGGGCTCACACACCATGTGAATATAGTTAATAATTACGATATAAATAATATAATATCATATTAAAACAATAAATATAGTCCTTTTTAAAATTCACATTAAAATTAGTGGTGAATTAGTATGACCATTACGGTGAGAAATTGTCTATCACCATTTAACCATGATTTTTTTATTAAAAAAACTAAATGTTAAAGAAATATATATTGTAAAAATAATATATTTTTTTAAATCAGGCCCGCGGGCAAGACCGCACCAAGCGGGCTCAACCCGCATTGGACGACACCCACGTGGGCTCAACCCACATTGACCCACACTCTAAACGGTCAAAATTTTTTGGCTAGCCCCACCCCATACCCGCAAAGCCCGAGAGTCGTGGGCCCGCTTTGCATCACTACCTGGACAGCACTCCCAAACCCCTAGACAGCCCTCCCACACCCCTAAAACAGACCAAAAAGTTACCAAAAATAGACCAGAACCCCCTCACCCCACTGGACAGACCCCCACCCACACCCCCTGGACACCCCCCCACACACACCCCTGGACTGCGCCCCCCCCCCCCACCCACCCCCGGGAAAGCCCCCAACACCCCTGGACAACCCCCCTTGACAGCCCCAAACACCCATGGACATCCCCACCACCCCCCTGGACTACCCCCACCCCCACCCCCGAACTACCCCCACCCCCCTGGACAGCACTACCACACCCCCTGGACAGCCCTCCCACACCACTGAAACAGGACCAAAAAGTTACCAAAAAACAGACCAGAACCCCCTCACCCCACTGGACTGCCCCCACCACACCCCTGGACCCCCCCCCCCCCCCCACACCCCTTGGACATCGCCACCCACCCCTTGGACATCCCCCCCACCCTCCTATATACCCCCCACCCCCCTAGAAAGCACTCCCCCACCCCTGGACAGCCCTCCCACACCCCTAAAACAGGACCAAAAAGTTACCAAAAATAGACCAGAACCCCCTCACCCCACTGGACTGCCCCCTACCACCACCCCCCCCCACACACACACACACACCCCCTGGACATCACCACCACCCCATGGACATCCCCCCACCCTCCTGTATACCCCCCCCCCCCACCCCTAGATAACACTCCCAAACCCCTCGACTGCCCTCCCACACCCCTGAAACAGACCAAAAAGTTACTGAAAACAGACCAGAACACCCTTACCCCCACTGGACAGCCCCCACCACACCCCCTGTACACCCCCCCACACCCCTGGACTGCCCCCCCCCCCACCCCCTGGACAGCCCCCAACACCCCTGGACAACCCCCCTCAACAACCCCAAACACCCCTGGAAATCCCCACCACCCCTTGGACTGCCCCCCCCCCCCAGACTACCCCCCACCCCCTGGACAGCACTTCCACACCCCTGGACAGCCCTCCCACACCCATAAAACAAGACCAAAAGGTTACCAAAAACAGACCAAAACCCCCTCACCCCACTAGACAGCCCCCCCACCACACCCCCTAGACACCACCCACACCCCGGGGCTACCCCCCTGGATAGCTGCCAACACCCCTGGACACCCCCCCCCCCCCCCACCCTCCTGGACACCCCCCTCCCCCACCCCTGGACTTCCCCACCACCCCCTAGACAGCCTCTCACACCCCTGGAAAACCCCCACCCTCCTGGACACCCCCCCCCACACACACACACCCCTAGACTGCCCCCCCCCCCCCACCCCCAGGACTACCCCCCACCCTCCTGGACCCCCCCCCCCCCCCCACACCCCCTGGACTGCCCCCCCCCCCCCACCCCTATCATCCCCCCCACACCCCTGACAACCCCCCCCCCCCCCCACACACCCTCCTGGACACCCCCCCACACCCCTGGACTACCCACCTACCCCATGGACCCCCCCCCCCCCCCACACCCTCCTGGACACCCCCCCCCCCCCCCCCCCCACACACACACACACACCCTTGGACTGCCCCCCCACCCCCCAGGACTGCCCCCCACCCTCCTGGACACCCCCTAGACACCCCCCCACCCTTCTGGACACCCCCTTAGGGGAACACCACTGGAAGGTACTCATCACTCCCACATGCGAAGATTGAGCTCTCAAAATGTTTCACATGTGGGAGTGATGAGTACCTTCCAGTGGCGTTTATCCCCTCGAGGGATGGCAGAGCCTCCTCTCCCACCCCCCTTGGACTACCCCCCCCCCCCCACCCCCCCCACCCCCACCCCCACCCCACTGGACAGCCCTCCCACACCCCTAGAAACCCCCCTCACCCCACAGGATACCCCCACACCCCTGCACCACCCCCTGGATAGCCTCCCACTCCCCCTGGATAGCCCGTACACCCTCCTGGAAATGTTCCCCACCTGTACTACCCCCCACTCTCATGGACACCCAGCCCCCCCCCCCCAACCCCACTGGACATCCCTCCAACACCCCCTGGACACCCCCCACCCCACTGAATACCCCCCCCCCCCACACCCTTGTAAACCCTCTCTCCCAGACCATAATCCATACTATAAAAACCATCATAAGTATACCAAAACAAGAAGTATAGAAAAATTAAACATTCACATATATAACATTCAAAACTTACACTTTTAACTTCAAAAAAAACTAAATCCAACCTAAATTACTACCAAATACACAATTACAACGACAATATTAAAAATTACATTTTACACTACAAACAACTAAAATTCAATCAAACCTGTAAAATAATTTGACCATTCCACTCGTAAGTGTTTTATGTCTTGATTAGTATATGTTTGAGGGTCATAAAATAGCTACAAATTAAAAGGATAGTAGTTAACATGTATAATGAATAAATCAAATTGAAATATTATGGCAAAGTTTAAAAGGAATTCTTACCAGGTCAAAGTTCACAACTGTCCCAGTTGTTATTATTTCATACATAAATCTTAACATATAATATCCGTATTCGATGACACCTTATTGTTCATGATAATTCTATTTGAATGAGTGTAAATTCAATATATTATTTTTATGTAATAAATCAAAAATTACAAATTATAAATGGATATTTACCTTCACATTTACATATTTTATCTTCTCACTCCTTTTCCTTGTGTTTTTTCGGAAGTAGACCCATCCCCTCTTAGAAAACAATACGAATGAGGTAAATTTAAAATTCATTATAATATATAAAACTATTGAGAAATTGAAACTTACTTTTACAATATTTTATTAAAACTTTCCCACACATCACCATGGACAGAGCATATCCAACAAAGTGTTTTCTCCCTTGGGCAAAAAACCCCTAACATCCAATGATCACTGATAAAAGACAATTTAAGGTTAGTGGTTTTTTATGTTAAAAGATAATGAACTCTTTAAGAGAGTTGTGTTTCATACCTCTCACAAAAAGGCATCATCCAACATTGCGTTACTATATTTTGTTCAAGTCTTTCAGCAATATAAACAATTCTTTGTTCCTCATCCAATGCACATACTTCAGGGGAAATCAATTGTGGGTCCATGAATCCATATACATCTGTCTGCTCATTATTCTCACAAATGTTATAAATATACCTAATACAAAATAGACATAAGTATACATTTTTAATAAATATAGCGCAAGGAAATGGTGTTAAGACTTACATGGAAAAAAAATTCACCACGTTGATGTCCAACTTATCTCCAGTAACAAGCTCCATGATATCAGTTTTCATAATCCCCCACGGTTATTTCACTTCACAAACACGATCTTCCATTGGAAACTCATAATGACCCACCAAAAAATTTGAATATCTTGACAATATGTAAAAACTACTAGAATCTATATCTGATGTCATATCCATTTGTCTTTATTGTTGTTTATACAATATTTCTTTACCTTTGAATTAATCCTGTAAAAATAAATAGAAAAATATATTAGTTTTCAAATGATAAAACAACTTTAATAAAAAAATAAAATAGAATATATAACATACATACCTCTATGGTAATAAGTTGAAGAAGTCTGGATGGGCCAAATTAAAAAATGTCTGATACTATGTCCAACTGTCGTCACCTCATCTGTAGGTAATGGTACTTGAGCTGATCTATCTATAATATCTTATACAGTGACCCTCTGATTCTCTCACTAGTGCAGAAAACGTTTTTTTACGTCACCATTTTTTATGTCGGTTATATATAACCGATGTAAAACATGCGGCGAGTAGCTTTTTAATGTCGGTTATTTTCATAACCGACATTACAAATCGCGCCTGTTCATTTTTTAAGTCGGTTATCCTATAACCGACGTAAAAAACCAATGCGTGTGGGGTTTTTTACATCGGTTATTTGGAAACTGACGTAAAAAACCTGATATCTATGCGTTTTTTACATTGGCTATGTGATAACCGATGTAAAAAACCAAAGTGCGGGGTTTTTTACATTGGTTATTTTATAACCGACGTAAAAACCCCCCCCGGGCTTTGGTTTTTTACGTCGGTTTCCAAATAACTGACGTAAAAAACCTCCCGCGCATTGGTTTTTTACGTCGGTTATCTTATAACTGACATAAAAAATGATATGTCTACGCGTTTTTTATATCGGTTATAAAAATCCGACATAAAAAACCAAAGCACGGGGGGGGGGGGGGGGGGTTTATGTCGGTTTTAAAATAACCGACGTAAAAAACCCGTACATAACTCATTTTTTACGTTGGTTACAAAATAACCGATGTAAAAAACCAAAGAGCAGGGGGGGTTTTGATGTCGGTTTTAAAATAACCGACGTTATAAATTTAAAAAATAGTTTATAACATCGGTTATATAATAACCAACGTTATAAAACTTTTAAAGAAATTAAAGCCCCGTGGACTGTCATTTACAATTTTTCGATTGACAGTCGGCTGGCTCGTCTCTCTCGCGCGGTAAACCCTAATCGGCTCGTCAATCGACCTGCGTTAAACTCATTTTGGCTTCATTGTTTATCTTCTTCACTCCTCTCAGATCTATCATCTCAACTCACAACATTCAAGTAAGCCTTCCACGAATTTATTTCGTTTGTTTTTTTTCACGGATATTCTATAATTATGTTTTTCGATTTTTGATGTGCACCATTAGGTCGAGAATGTGTACCTTATAAAGTATATGACATGTGCCTTAAAATACTGGTCTGTGGGGCACATAATCTCCGAGGAATGTATTGAAAATAATTTTGGATCTATCTACCTTGGTGTACATGGTATCAAAAAAGATACACACTTGTGTGTAGTTCCATATAGATCCAATGGCAATTACACCATGTACCCACCGAACTAACCAACTACGGTTCAAAAGGAATGTGGATTTATCACACGAAATATGGTATTTAACTCCATATAGACACCCTATCTTATCCATAGAGGGGACTACACAACCTATCTTCATTGGAATACACGTCATGTATAGTAGGATTTTGATAGAACATCTGGTTTCCCACACGGTTCCACTCATACTACCGATGCATACTATCCGGCTACCAATATTTCCCATGAATCATATATCTTATTTTGACTATGACTTTTTCAGTAGTTTCTAGATTATATACATCCAATCTACTGGGGCATATATCCTCATTGCACTGCATCACCAAAATCTATTCCTATGAACCATCATCATCAGATATATCACTTGATTGTACATCATCATTGTAAAACTTGGATCACCCCAATGATCCTTATTTCAAACTCAATGTATCAATTTGTTTAATTGATTATTAGTTTCATAGAGATCATTCATTTTTTATTTTTTGAACAACTATTAAAAAAAATTGGTGACACATGTCTAATAAAGGAGGGATGAAATGAACAAAGAATGTAGACTGGGAACAAACCTCAATAATTGAACATGTTGGCCTCAATAAATTTTTATTAAAATGATAAAT
Source organism: Viscum album (assembly GCA_963277665.1). NCBI lineage: Eukaryota > Viridiplantae > Streptophyta > Magnoliopsida > Santalales > Viscaceae > Viscum > Viscum album. The sequence goes on from OY728162.1 coordinate 253,639,281, forward strand.
GAGTAATAAAAAAATTATCTTCAAAATCACAAACTATTTATTGAAATCTGTATACCAAAAATCATCATTCAACCAATGAATTTTTGAAATAGTGGGTGCTCTCGACCCAACTATGTAATGTTTTTGATTACCATATCATGTATACAGATTTCTGTAAATGATTTTTTTTACCATTATATTGTATACTATTCTATGCCTACTATTGAAATGATAATTTTTATAGATTAATTATTTAGATTCCATTTTTCATAGGGCTTTAGTGTGTTTCCTCAACATTTTCATGAGATGTTTTAGGGAGGATCTTACTATGTATACATTTTATGCCCACCATACATAAATATAAACAATTTTTTTGGTTTTTAAAAGCAATTTGTAGTTTTTATAGATGTTAGTAGCATGTAAGTGTTGTGGAGTAGCGCATTGGGGTGTGAGAGGAAAACTAGTGGAGAAGTGGTATCCGAGAACCTTAATTTTAATATATATATATATATATATATAATTTTTTATACGAAAAGGTTTATTTATATGAATTATTTTTTGAGTGATCCATAGTGAGTATATGAAACTATTTTTCCTTGTTTAGGTGATGATTTAGATTCCTTTTTTCATAGGGCTTTAGTGTGCTTCCTCAACATTTTCATGAGATGTTTTAGGGAGGATCTTACTATGTATACATGTTATGCCCACCATACATAAATATAACCAATTTTTTTGGTTTTTAAAATAAATTTGTAGTTTTTTATAGATGTTAGTAGCATGGAAGTGTTGTGGAGTAGCTTTCATGAGTATATAGAGTTTATTGTTTCTTCCTAGTTTTACTTTTAGTACTAATAATCTTCTTTTTGGTTTATGTACAATAATACTTGTATGAATTCATGCATAATTATCTAAATTTATTCATTTCGAACTGAGGAGGGTTACTTTTGGTGGGAGCAGATCTTAAATGATATGGTATGAATTCATTCTATCATAACCATAAATAAAATATATTTGTATTTTATTTATCATATACATCAAATTATACTCTTCTTTTTCATCACAAACCCTTTGAGAATAAAAAACCAAACTAAGGGCTTTGGCATCCACATTTCCTTTTGTTATAGAATATGGGACATCAAAATCAAATGATTGAACATATTCCTCCCAAAAACACTTCCATTGATTTTTATAATTGTGTGAAAATATTTACCAAATGGATTTAGGGTCTACAGAAACCATTAATAACATGTTAAATAGGTAGTTTATCTAATATATTAAAACATCAAAACCGCAATCAATATTAAACTATGTAGGTGTCATGGTTTTCTTTGATTCAATGAAATTTAAAACTGTTATATCTAACTATATTTTGTTTAAAAATAATATTCAAGCATATTTTTTTAAATACCTATAGATTTGATTTATATTTTAAATTGTTTTACATTCAAATTATGATTTTTTCATATAAAAATATATTTATCTTATCTTAAAAATATATATTTTTTGTTGATATTTGTTATAGGTAATAATGAGTCGAAGTTGGATTACAGCACATCGAATGACCAATGAATTTGAGGAAGGTGTTGATGCCTTTTTGGAATTTGCAAAATGAAATGTTCCAAGTAGTGACATTTTTTTCTGTCCATGCCTAAAATGTTTGAATATGAAGAAGTTGAAAAGTAGAGAGATAAAAGATCATCTGATTTGTCATGGTTTTAATCCGAGTTACAGCCCTTGGATTTGGCATGGTGAAACTGGACGAAATGTCACTGATGATGATGATTTTCAAGATGGTAACTCTGATGGAATTGAAGAAATGATTCGTGATATTGTAGCAGAACAAATTGAGATAGAACCGATAGTTGTGCGTCTATATGGTGATGCTGAAAAACCATTATATCCTGGTTGTAAAGATTTTACGGTTTTGTCGGCGGTGTTAAGATTTATTAACCTAAAGACGAAGCATGGATGGAGTGATAGAAGTTTTACAGATCTGCTACAATTGATGAAAGACATTCTTCCAAAAGATAACGATTTTCCAGATTCACATTACAAAGCCAAGAAAATATTATGCTCGATGGGATTGGGATACAAGAAAATACATGACTGTCCGAATGACTGCATTATATATAGGAAGGAATACGAATTTCTGTTAGAGTTTCCAAAATGTGGGACATCATGGTATAAGGTGAAAGAAAAATCACAGGCTGATGTAGAGATTACAAACCTCCCTTCAAAGGTATTTTGGTATCTTCCTATAATTAATCGTTTCAAACGTTTATTTGCTAATTCACATGATGCAAAAAGGTTAAGATGGCATGCTGAAGGGCGGGTGTGTGATGGAAAAATACGTCATCCAGCTGATTGTCCACAATGGAAGAAAATTGATGCGCAATATTCTACATTTGGAAATGAAATTAGAAATCTCAGACTAGGGTTGTGCATAGATGGAATGAATCCATACCGAACACTCAGTAGTACACATAGTTCATGGCCTGTTTTATTGGTAATTTACAACCTCTCTCCTAAAGTTTGTATGAAGTGCAAATATGTCATGTTGAGTACAATGATCTCTGGTCCAAAGCAACCCGGTAATGATATTGATTTTTACTTATCACCGTTGATTGATGATTTGAAACTGTTATGGGCTGATGGTATTAGGGTGTATGATTCTTATAAAATGGAATATAATCAACAGCATGTAGTGCTTTTGTTCACTATAAATGACTTCCCAGCATATGGAAATTTGTCTGGATACAGTGTTAAAGGGAATAAAGCATGTCCAATTTTCAAACAACAGACGTCCTATTGTCAATTGCATCATGGGAGGAAAATATTGTACATGGGTCATCGAAAGTTTTTGCCTATGGAACACCCTTATAGAAGACTAAAAAAGGCATTCAATGTCTCACAAGAATTTTATACTGCTCCAAAACATTTATCCCCTGATCTATATTTTTAGAGGGTGAAAAACCTTGACATGACATTGGGAAAGACACAGAAATCTGGTAATTATAGACATATTTGGAAGAAAAGGTCAATTTTTTGAGCTACCATATTGGAGGTATCATGAAGTCAAACATAATATTGATGTCATGCACGTGGAGAAGAATATTTTTGATTCTTTGATTGGAACATTGTTAGATATTAAAGGAAATAATAAATATGGGTTGAATGAAATATTAGACTTACTATCAATGGGAATACGTTTGGAGTTAGCTCCCACTCCTAAAGGAAGATGAACACTTCTTCCCCCGGCTTGTCATACATTATCGAAGAGGGAGAAAATTAGATTCTGTCAGTGTCTTCATGATACCAAAGTGACTCAAGGTTATTCTTCTAATGTAAAAAAAAATTCTCATTGAAGCACTTGAATTTGATAGGTATGAAATCACATGATTGTCACGTCATGATGCAACAAATTCTACCAGTTGCATTGCGTGGAATATTTCCCATTCGTGTCAGAAATACTATAATGAAGTTGTGTTGTTTTTTCAATTCAATTTGTAACAAGGCGATTGATGTGAATGCTTTGAACATTTTGGAAAAGGATTCGCGGCTTGAAAGTCAAATCATTTTCATCTGAACAGATGAAGAAGTTAGAATCATACATCTTGAATAACATAGCTGATTCTCAACCATATATCACATTGAATATTAATGAGTTGAAACAATGTCATACAAAGAAGAAAGAAATGTGGATTTTGAATGAGGACAACAAAACTTTTTTGTCATGGATTAAAAATACTTTGCTTGGTAGATCTGATGTATCAGAGACATTAAAATGGATAGTGGGTGGTTCATGTTTAAATGTGATAACATGGTCCGGTTATGACATTAATGGTTATACATTTCATACAAAAGCTCAGGACAACAGAAGTGCAGTTCAGAATAGTGGTGTATTGGTGTTTGCAGAAGCAATGCATTTTTCGAGTGCTAAGGACAAAAACCCAATTTCTGCATCAAATGCATATTATGGAGTGATTGAAGACATATGGGAGGTTGATTACTTTAAAATTAAAGTTCCTGTTTTTAACTGTAAATGGTTTAACGGTAACAACAGTGTCAGACACGATGAATTTGGAATGACACTTGTTAATCTGAATAGATTGGAAGACACAACTGATTCTTTTATAATGGAAACACATGCAAAACAAATTTTCTATGTAGTAGATCAATCAGATATGCAGTGGGATGTTGTTTTACAAGGTAAAAAACAATATGTTGGTGAGGATTAACTTGATGAATATGCTGATTTATGTGAGATCCCTACTTGCATGGAAATATTAACAGAACATAATGATGATCATGTTGAAGACATATTTTGTTCCATAAGGAATGATCACGACGAAGGAATTTGGGAAAACAATCCATTTGTACATTCCTAAAATTACAGGTAACATATGTTTATTTCTTGTTTACATTTATTTTTTCCATAAATGTTAGATATTGTAAGTTTTTTATTTATTAAAACATGTTTTTAAATTAAATAAGTATATGTTTTTGTTTGTTTTAAGTTTGTTTAGTTTACTTTATCATGTTTATAACCATTACATGAATTTTAAAATGATTATTTTTGTTAACTGAAAATTACTTTACCATGTTTACAATGTTTACCAGGTTTACCATTTTTACCATTTTTACCATCTTGACCATCTTGACCATCTTTTCCATATTTACCATTGTTTAACATGCTTACCATATTACCAATATTTACTATTATGTAACTTAGTACACTTTTCTATTTTCTGATTAGAGTAGTATTAAAATATTTAAATTTGTATATTTGTGAACTGACGTTTGTTTTTTTGATTTGAAGGATAATGATAGATCATTCAGATGATCAACCACATGATTCTGGAGAGGAGCATATTGCTGGTCATACCTCTGGGGATGAACATTCACATGCTCCTATTACGACAAAGAGTTCAAAGGTTGGTAAATGTGGGTGCACACGTTTACCAAAATTATCACTTGCCCGTACGCAAGATCAGAGGATAGTAGTTGAGTTTTATGATGATGATATTCCTAGAGGTCTGAATGCCAAATATTTTAAGAGTTTTGTTGCAACTCAGGCTAAGACCAAAGTAAGCATTCTGTATGATGATTGGAGAGGTGTGGATAAAGCGATTATCTCTCAGTTGTGGGAGATGATTTTGGTAAGATCTTTTGTCATTGTTTGACCATTCTTTTAATGTTTCTAGTATATATAATATGTTTAACCTCTTCTTTATCAGATGACATTTGATATTCCTGACACTGGAGGAGTCAGGAAGAAATGCTTATCGTTGGCTTCGAGGAGATGGAGGGATTTCAAATCAACCCTCTCATCTAATTTCATTTATGGTCATAGGAGTCATGACAATCCATGTCATATGTATCCTTTTATATATGAAGACACATGGAGATAGTTTTTTGAAATTAGAAAAAAAGAGTCATTTCTGGTAAGGTCAATGTAAACTTTTATAAACTTTCTTACATAAATGATTTTATTAATGTTTTGTTAATGATTTATTATTCTTAAATTACAGAAAACAAGGAAATCTCATCAGTAGATCCAATCTAAAAATGTATACCCTCATAGTTTATCTCGGGGAGGGTATACATTATTGGAAGAAAAAATGATGGCAGAAAAATTTCAACAACTAAGAGCTGAGTCTTCAAGCTCTGGAGAGGTGGCCCCTCCATCCCCTCCATCTAGACATGAAAAATGGAAGAGAGCTCGGAAGGGAAAAAAGGGAAATATCTTTCGGAAGAATCGAGAATCGTAGCTGAGAGGATTGTAAGATATCTATTTAATTTATTTAAGTTAACTTTTTTCTTCATATAAGTTTCAATCATTACAGAAATGTTCAATTAATTAATACAGGACTCTCTTGAGGAGTAGAGTTCAGAGGGGACAATTACAGCTACTGGGAGGGAAGATATTTTATTTGCAGCATTGGGAAGGCCCGAACATCCTGGTCGTGTAAGAGGATATCTGGCAGGTGTATCGGTAAGAAAAGTGTTTCCACATTCTTCAACTTCTAACATTGAGGGGGTTTATAAAAAAAATAGAATCCTTGGAGGCTGAAGTTCAAAATATTAATGCGACAATGGAGGACAAGATTAGAGAGTCGGTACAGTCTATGTTTGCAGAAATGCAAAGACAATTTCAGACTGCAGCTCTCACTCCTCCACCTCCCCCTGTAGACCCCATTATTTATCCTCCACCTCCGCTAGTAGCTCCCACTCCCCCACCTCAGCCTGCAGACCCCACTTTTTATCCTACACCTCCGCCGCAGCTTCCTACATATTGAAAGTTGTATGTTGATGATTCTCAACATCATATAGTAGCATACGGGTTGGTATATTGTATAGGAGATACAGTTCATCATCAGCAATTAGAGGTAGAGAATCAGAGGGTCACTGTACAGGATATTATAGATAGATCATCTAGGGTACCAATACCTACAGATGAGGTGGCGACAGTTGGACAGAGTATCGGCCATTTTTTAGTTTGGCCATCCAGACTTCTTCGACTCATTACCATAGAGGTATGAATGTTATATCTTTTATTTTATTTTTTTATTAAAGTTGTTTTATCATTTGAAAACTACTATATTTTTCAATTTTTTTCACAGGAATACTTCAAAGGTAAAGAAATATTGTATAGACAACAACAAAGACAACAGGCTATGACATCAGATACAGATTCCAGTGGTCTTGACAGATTGTCAAGATATTCACATTTGTTGTTGGGTTTTTATGAGTTTCCAATGGAATCTCATGTTTGTGGACGTGAAATAATTGTGGGGATTACAAAATCTGATATCATGGAGCTTGTTACTGGAGATAAGTTGGGCATCAACATGGTGCAAATGTTTTCCATGTAAGTCTTAACACCTTTTCCCTGCGTTATATTTATTAAAAATGTATACTTATGTATGTTTTGTATTAGGTATCTTTATAAAATTTTTGAGAGGAATGAGCTGACAGAAGTATATGGATTCATGGACCCACAATTGATTTCCCCTGAAGCATGTGCATTGAATGAGGAACAAAGAATGGTTTATATTGATGAAATATTTGAAAAGAATATAATCACACAATGTTGGATGATTCCTTTTTGTGAGAGGTATGAAACACATTTATCTCAAAGAGTTAATTATATTTTAACATAAAAAACCACTAACATTAAATTTCCTTTTATCAGTGATCATTGGATGTTAGGGATTTTTTGCCCAAGGGAGAAAGCTCTTTATTGGATATGCTCTGTTCGTGGTGATGTGCGGGAAAGTTTTAAGAATATATTGGAAAAGTAAGTTTCAATTTCTCAATAGTTTTATATATTATAATGAATTTTAAATTTACCCCATTCGTATTATTTTCTAACAGTGCATGGGTCTACTATCGAAAAAACACAAAGAAAAGAAATGCAAAGATCAAATATGTAAATGCGAAGGTAAATTTCTATTTATAATTTGTACTTTTTGATTTATTACATAAAAATAATATATTGAATTTACACTCATTCAAACAGAATTGTCATGAAAAACAAGGCGTCATCGAATGTGGATATTATAAGTTAAGATTTATGTATGAAATAATAACAACTGGGACAGTTGTGAATTTTGACCTGGTACGATTTCCTCTTAAACTTTGCCATAATATTTCAATTTGATTTATTCATTATACACGTTAACTATCTTCTTTTTCATTTGTAGCTTTTTTATGACCCTCAAACCTATACTGTTGAATACATAAAACACGTACAAGTGGAGTGGTAAAATTATTTTACAGGTTTGATTTAATTTTAGTTGTTTGTAATGTAAAATGTAATTTTGAATATTGTTGTTTTAATTATGTATTTGGTAGTTGTTTAGGTTGGATTTAGTTTTTTTTTGAAGTTGATAGTGTAAGTTTTGAATGTTATATAAGTGAATGTTTAATTTTTCTATACTTATTATTTTGGTCTACTTTTGATGGTTTTTATGGTATGGATTTGGGTCTGTGGGGGAGGGGTTCCAAGGGTGTGGGGGTGTGTTCAGTGGGGTTGGGGGGTGTCCAGCGGTCTGGGAGGGCTATCTGGTGGGGTGGGGGACAGTCCTGGGGGGTGGTAGGGATGTCCAGGGGTGTGAGAAGGCGGTCCAGGGGTGTGGGAGTGCTGTCCAGGGGTGGGGGGGTTGTCCAGGGGTGTTTGGGGCTGTTTGGGGCTGTCTAGGGGTGTGGTGGGGGCTGTCAAGTGGGGTGAGGGGGTGAGGGGGTGCTGTTCAGGCGGGTGGGTGGTTGTCGAGGGGTGTTTAGGGGTGTCCGGGGGTCGGGGGCAGTCCAGGAGTGTGGTGGGGGATCCAATGGGGTGGGAGAGGGTTGTCCAATGGGTATACATGAGGGTGGGAGCTTCAATGGGTTGGGGGAGGGATGTCCAAGGGGTATACATGAGGGTGAGGGCTCCAACGGAGTGGGGGAGGGTTGTCCATGGGGTATAAATGAGGGTGGGGGCTGTCTAGGGGGTAAGTTTTATCCAATGGGGTGGGGGAGGGTTGTCCAGGGGGTATACATGAGGGTGAGGGGGTGATGTTCAGGCGGGTGGGGGTTGTCGAGGGGTGTTTGGGGGTGTTCGGGGGTCGGGGGGCAGTCCAGGAGTGTGGTGGGGGATTCAATGGGGTGGGCGAGGGTTGTCCAAGGGGTATACATGAGGGTGGGAGGTCCAATGGGGTGGGGAAGGGCTGTCCAGGGGGTATACATGAGGGTGAGGGCTCCAATGGGGTGGGGGAGGGCTGCCCATGGGGTATAAATGAGGGTAGGGGCTGTCTAGGGGGTAAGTTTTATCCAATGGGGTGGGGGAGGGCTGTCCAGGGGGTATACATGAGGGTGAGGGCTCCAACGGGGTGGGGGAGGGCTGTCCATGGGGTATAAATGACGGTGGGGGTGTCTAGGGGGTATGTTTTATCCAATGGGGTGGGGGAGGGCTGTCCAGGGGGTATACATGAGGGTGAGGGCTCCAACGGTGTGGGGGAGGGCTGTCCATGGGGTATAAATGAGGGTGGGGGCTGTCTAGGGGGTAAGTTTTATATGTTATCAATGTACATGCTTAATTTTGATCTACTTCTATTTTTTGGTATGATTTCTTGATTTTTTTTCTGGTTGATTCTGGTGGAGAGAAGATGACTGCATTCTGTTTAAAAAAAATGGGTTTATCACATCGGTTATTAAATAACCGACGTGATAAAATTCCTAGAAAATAGTTTATCACGTCGGTTATTTAATAACCGACGTGATAAAAGGCCTGGAGAATGGTTTATCACGTCGGTTATTTAATAATTGACGTGATAAAAGGCCTGGAGAATGGTTTATCACGTCGGTTATTTAATAACTGATGTGATAAAAGGCATGGTCAATGGTTTATCACATCGGTTATTGAATAACTGATGTGATAAAAGGCCTGGAAAATGGTTTATCACGTCGGTTATTCAATAACCGATGTGATAAACCCCCCTCCCCCGGTTTTTCATGTCGGTTTTATAAGAACTGACGTGATAAACTACGCTCACCCCGGTTTATCACGTCGGTTCTTTTAGAACCAATGTGATAAACCCCCCTCACCCCGGTTTATCACGTCGGTTCTATATGAACCAATGTGATAAACCCCCTCACCCCTGTTTATCACAACGGTTGTTTAATAACCGACGTGATAAACCATTTTCCAGGCCTTTTATCACGTCGGTTGTTAAATAACCGACGTGATAAACCCTTCCCATTTTCTTTATCACGTCGGTTATTTTAGAACCGATGTGATAAACATCTCGATTTTATGTTTTTGACGTCGGTTTTTAAATAACCGATGTCAAAAACCTTATTTATAACGTCGCACGTATTAACGTCGGCTAGAAACCGTCGTAAAAAATGAAAAATAACCGACGTAAAAAACGTTTTCTGCACTAGTGTCTACCTCTAATTGTTAATGATGAACTATATCTCTTATACAATGTACCAACCCATATGCAACTATATGATGTTGAGGATCATCAACATACAACTCGCAATAAGTAGGAAGTTTCGGCGGAGGAGTAGGATAAAAAATGGGGTCCGTAGGCTGAGGTGGGGGAGTGGGAGCTACTGGCGGAGGTGGAGGATAAATAATGGGGTCTTCAGGGGGAGGTGGAGGAGTGGGAGCAACATTCTGAAATTGTCTTTGCATGTCTGCAAACATAGACTGTACTGACGCTCTAATCTTTTCCTCCATCGTGGCATTAATATTATGAACTTCAGCCTCCAAGGATTCTATTTTTTTAATAAACACCCTCAACTTTAGAAGTTGAAGAATGTGGCAACACTTTTATTATCGATACACCTTCCGGATATCCTCATACATGACTTGGATGTTCGAGATTTCCCAATGCTGCAGATAATATATCTTGCCTCCCATCAGTTGTAAATACCTCATGTGAGCTCTGCTCCTCAAGAGAGTCTTGTATTAATTAATTGAACATTTCTGTAATGATTGAAATTATATGAAGAAAATATTTAACTTAAATAAATAAAATATATATCTTACAATCCTCTCAGCTACGATTCTCCATTATTCTGAAAGATATTGCCCTTTTTTACCATCTGAGCTCTCTTCCATTTTTCATGTCTAGATGGAAGGGATGGGGGGCCACCTCTCTAGAGCTTGAAGACTCAGCTGTTAGTTTTTGTAATTTTTCCACCATCATTTGTTCTTCCAAAAATGCATACCCTCCCTGAGATAAACTACGAGGGTATACATTTTTAGATTGGATCTCCGGATGATATTTCCTTGTTTGCTGTAAATTAAGAATAATAAATTATTAACAAAACATTAATAAGATCATTTATATAAGAAAGCTTATAAAAGTTTATATTTCCCTTACCAAAAATGACTCTTTTCTTTTAGTTTCAACAAAATGTCTCCACGTGTCTTCATTTATAAAAGGATATATACGACATGGATTTTCATGAATCCTATGACCAAAAATGAAATCATATGAGAGGGTTGATTTGAAATCCCTCCATCTCTTAGCAGCCATCGATAAGCATTTCTTCCTAACTCCTCCAGTGTCAGGAATATCAAATTTCATTTGATAAATAAGATGTTAAACATATTATATATACTAGAAACATTTAAATAATAGGCAAATAATAGAAAAATATCTTACCAAAATTGTCTCCCACAACTGAGAGATTATCGCTTTATCCACACTTCTCTAGTCATCATACAAAATGCTTACTTTTCTCTTACCCTGAGTTGGTACAAAACTCTTAAAATATTTTCCATTTGGAAATCTAGGAATATCATCCTCATCAAACTCAATGAGCATCCTCTGATCCTGCACAAGGGAAAGTGATAATTTTGGTAAACATGTGCACCCACGTTTACCAACTCTTGAACTCTTTGTCGTAATAGGAGCACATGAGTAAGATTGGGGAACATCAAGAGGAGCATGTGAATATTCCTCCCCAGAGGTATGATCAATATGCTAATCTCCAGAATCATGTCGTTGATCAACTGATTGATCTCTCATTATCTTTCAAATCAAAAAAACAAACATTAGTTCAAAAATATACAAATTAAAATATTTTAATACTACTGTAATCAAAAAATAGAAAATCGTGCTAAGTTACGTAATAGTAAACATGGTTAATATGGTAATCATGTTAAACAATGGTAAAGATGGTAAAGATGGTCAAGATGGTAAACATGGTAAACCTAGTAAACTTGGTAAACATGGTAAAGTAATCATCACTAAACAAAAATAATAGAAATATAATTTATGTAATGGTAAACATGATAAAGTAAACTAAACAAACTTAAAACAAATAAGAACTTATACTTACTTTGTTTTAATACATGTTTTAATAAAGAAAAAACTTTCAATATCTAACATTTTATGAAAAAAAATGTAAATAAGAAATAAAAAAATGTTACCTGTAATTTTAAGAATGTACAAATGGATTTCTTTCCCAAATTCCTTCGTCGTGATCGTTTATTATGGCACAAACCATGTCTTCAAAATGTTAATCATTATGTTCTGTTAATATTTCCATGGAAGTAGGGATATCACATAAATCATCATCTTCATCAAGTTCATCCTCACCAACATATTGTTTTTTCCTTGTAAAACAACAGCCCACTGCATATCTGATTTATCTACTATATAGAAAATTTGTTTTTCATGTGTTGTCATTATAAAAGAATCAATTGTGTCTTCCAATCTATTAATATTAACAAGTGTCATTCCAAATTCATCGTGTCTGACACTGTTGTTACTGATAAACCATTTACAGTTAAAAACAGGAAATTTAATTTTAAAGTAATCAACCTCTCATATGTCTTCAATCACTCCATAATATGCACATGCTGCAGAAATTGAGTTTTTGTCCTTAGCACTCGAAAAATGCATTACCTCTTCAAACACCAATACACCACTATTCTGAACTGCACTTCTATTGTCCTGAGCTTTCGTATGAAATGTATAGCCATTAATGTCATAACTGGACCATGTTATCGCATTTAAACATGGACCACCCAATATCCATTTTAATGTCTCTGATACATTTGATCTACCAAACAAGGTCTTTTTAAACCATGAAAAAAAAATTCTCATTCAAATCCACATTTCTTTCTTCTTTGGATGACATTGTTTCAACTCATTAATATGCAATGTGATATACGGTTGAGCATCAGCTATGTTATTCAAGATGTATGATTCTAACTTCTTCATCTGTTCAGCTGAAAATGATTTGACTTTCAAGCCATGAATCCCCTTTCCCTCATTATTAACTCATTTGTGGTGAGATGGAGGAAAACCTATGTGTTGCAACCGCAGCCAAGTAGCTCGTAAAAAATATGCAACCTCCTCATAAATATACTTTTCAATAATGGAGGCTTTAGGTCGATATGGATTCTTAACATACCCTTAAATATTTCATATACCTTTCAAAAGGATACATCCAATGAAGATATATAGGTCCACAAATCTTATTTATCGAACCAGATGAATCATTAAATGCACCATTATATCAAAAAAAGTAGGAGGAAAATACATTTCCAATTGAAAAAGTATAAAAATTGCATCCTTTTCCAAAATTTTTAAAGCATTCACATCAATCGCCTTATTACAAATTGAATTGAAAAAAATAACAAAACATCAATATAGTCTTTCTGACACGGATGGGAAATATTCCATGCAATGAAACTGGTCAAAGTTGTTGCATCATGATGTGACAATCATGATATTTCATACCTATCAACTTCAAGTCCTTCAATGAGACAAAATTTTTTACATTTGAAGAATAACCTTGAGGCACTTTGATATCATGAAGACACTAAAAAAATCTAATTTTCTCCCTATTTGATAATGTATGACAAGCCAGGGAAGAAATGTTCGCCTTCTATTAGGAGTGGAGCTAACTCCAAACATATTCCCATTGATAGTAAGTCTAATCTTGCATTCAACTCATCTTTTTTTCTTTCCTTTAATATCTAACAATGATCAATCAAGAATCACAGATATTCTTCTCCACGTGCATAACATCAATATTATGTTTAACTTCATGATATCTCCAATATGGTAGCTCAAAAAATATTGACCTTTTCTTCCAAATATGTCTATCATTACCATATTTTTGTGTCTTTCCCAATGTTACATCAAGGTTTTTCACCCTCTCAAAATACAGATCAGGGATAAAGGTTTTGGAGTAATATCAAATTCTTGTGAGCCATTGAATGCCATTCTTAGTCTTCTATAAGAGTGATCCATAGGCAAAAACTTTTGATTAGCCATGTACATTGTTTTCCTCCCATTATGCAATTGACAATATGAAATCTGTTGTTTGCAAATTGGACATGCTTTATGCCCTTTAACATTGTATCCAGAAAAAATTCCATATGCTGGAAATTCATTTATAGTGAACAAAAGCACTGAATGTAGTCAAAAATATTCCATTTTATAAGAATCATACACCCTAATACCATCTACCCATAAAAGTTTCAATCATCAGTCAACGGTGACAAGTAAACATCAATATCATTTCCAGGTTGCTTCGGACCAGAGATCATTATACTTAACATGACATATTTTTTCTTCATACAAACTTCATAAGAGAGGTTGTAAATTACCAATAAAATAGTCCATGAACTATTTGTGCTACTAAGGGTTCGGTATAGATTCATTCATCTATGCACAACCCTAGTATGATATTTCTAATTTCATTTACAAATGTAGGATATTGCTCATCAATTTTCTCACATTGTTGAAAATCAGCTGGATGACGTATTTTTCCATCACATAACTGCTCATCAGTATGCTATCTTAACCTTTTTCCATCATGTGAATAGAAAATAAATGTTTTAAATGATAAATTATAGGAAGATGCCAAAATACCTTGAAGGGATATTTGTAATCTCTACATCAACCTATGATTTTTCTTTAGGTTATACTGTGATGTCCCACATTTAGGACACTCTGACAGAAATTCATATTCCTTCCTATATATCATACAGTCATTCGGAAGGCATGTATTTTATTATATCTCAATCCATCAGGCATAATATTTTCTTGTCCTTATAATGTAAATCTGGAATATCGTTATCTTTGGAAGAATGTCTTTCATCAATTGTAGCAGCTCTGTAAAACTTATGTCACTCCATCCATGTTTTGCCTTAGTTTAATCAATATTAACATCGCCGACAAAACCGTAAAATCTGTACAACCAAGATATAATGTTTTTTCAGTATCACCATATAGACGTGCAACTGTTGGTTCTATCTCAATTTTTTCTGCTCCAATATCATGAATCATTTCTCCAATTCTATCAAAGTTACCATCTTGTGAATCATCATCATCAGTGACATTCCGTCTAGTTTCACCATGCCAAATCCAAGGTCTGTAACTCAGATTAAAACAATGACAAATTAGATGATATTTATCTCTTTAATTTTCAACTTCTTCATATTCAAACATTTCAAGGATGGACAGAAAAAAATTTCACTACTTAGAACATTTCGTTAGCAAATTCCAAAAAGGCATCAACACCTTCCTCATATTCATTGCTCATTCGATGTTTCATAATCCAACATCGACTCATTATTACCTATAACAAATATCAAAATTATACATCTTTTTAAGATAAGAAAAATATATGTTTATATGAAAAAAATCATAATTTCAATGTAAAACAATTTTTAAATATAAAACAAATCTATTCGTATTTAAAAAAATGTGCTTGAATATGATTTTAAAAAGAAAATATAGTTAGATACAACAGTTTTAAATTCCATGGAATCAAAGAAAACCATGGGGCCTCTAATGGTTGATAGAAAAGTGGAGAAAATGGAGTAAACCTGAGAATCAAATCGAATTTAAAATAAAAACTCGGATGGAGAAAATCACAATGTAAATCCAATCATCACGGCATAATGGGTCGGGATAACTACGCATATTTGAAAACCATGACATGGTCTCCCCCATAACCCATAATTTTCTCATAGTCGATGACTGGTAAAAATATATATAACCAAATAGAATCATATTTCAACACTAATATCCATGAAAAAATACAATAATCATGTCATAATCTCACAAACCACGATACAATAGTCAATCCCAACTGACACTTATCCCCCACCCCCTTGGAGACCCCCTGGACACCACCACCCCTTGGACAGCCCCCCCCCCACCCCCTGGACAACCACCCCCCACCACCTTGGACACCACCTGGACACCACCACCCCCTTGGACAGCCCCGCCCCCCCACCCCCTGGACACCACCCCCACCCCCCTTGGACACCCCTGGACACCACCACCCCCTTAGACAGCCCCCCACCCCCTGGACACCACCCTCCACCCCCTTGGATACCCCTTGGACACCACCACACCCTTAGACATCCCCCCCACCCCTCAGGACACCACCCCTCACCCCTGGAAACCCCCCCCCCCCCCCACCACCCCCTTGGACACCCCCCACCCCTCCTGGACACCCCCACCCTTCCTAGACACCACCCCCCACCTCCTACCCCTTGGACACACCCCAACCCTCTGGATAGCCCCCCCCCCCCCCCGAAAAACACCCAAACCCTCTGGACAGGTCCCCACCCCCTTGGAAATCCCCCCACCCACTTAGACACCCCCACCCCCTTGGACCCCCCCCCCCCCCACACACACACACACACCCCTAGACTGCCCCCCTCCCACCTCCATGGACACCCTGGACAGCCCGAACCCTCTGGACACCACCCCCACCCCCTTGGACACCCCTGGACACCACCACCCCTTGTACAGCCCCAACCCTCTGGAATGCCCCCCCCCCCACCTCCACCCCCTGGACAGCCCCCACCCCTTTGGACAACACCCCCCCCCCCCCCCACCCCCCTTGGACACACCCCCACCCTCCTGGACACCACCCCCACCCCCTACCCCCTTGGACACCCCCCTGGACAGTTCCCTCCCCCCCCCCCAACCCTCTGGACATCCCCTACCCCTCTAGACAGCACCCCCACCCCCTAGGACACCCCCACCCCTCTTGGACACCACCCCTACCCCTTGGACTCCCCCTAGACACCCCCCAACCCTCTAGACAGCCCCCATCCCCCCGGACAACCCCTCAAACCCTCTGGACAGGCCCACCCCCTCGGACATCCCCCCCTACCCACCCCCTAGACATCCCCTCCCCCCCACCCCTTCGACACCCCCCCCCCCACACACACACACCCTGGACTACCCCCCCCCCCACCTCCATGGACACCCTGGACAGCCCCTAACCCTTTGGACAGCCCCCAACCCTCTGGACAACCCCCCATAACCATGGGATTTTAATCTCAAGCTTCTAGTTTTGGCATATCTAGGGATTTTAACCTTAAGCTACTAGTTTTGGTATCATGCCATTATTCAAAATGAGAACCATGAATTCTATCTCCTACTATTCTAAAATTATCTATTTTCAATGAAATCGGGTTTTAATATCATATGAAGACTTATAATAGTCCACGAAAATAAGCAATGTAAATAGTTTATGGAAAAAAAAAGTGATAAACAAAATAGAAACAACCAAGGATTCAAAACAAACATTCCACCATGAAAAACCATATATACTTATAAAATAAATCACACTGTTACACAGAATGGGTGTATCACAATGGTTTAGATATAAATTGTAGTAATATAGGTGGATGAGATCATTAGTTGTCAATGACAACAAATATTACCATAAATGTAGGGCATCCATGAAAAAAACAAATGAAATAGAAGTAGGTGAGGATTACTTTAATATTTCAAGTCAATCTAATAGATCTGGTGATAATAAATAAGATGATGATGGAAAAACAAGGTAAGAGGGTTCGAAATCGAAGAATCTTACCTAGTTTAAACAAAAAAATCGCAAAACGTAAATATATACTATCCGGGAAAAAAAGAATGAAATAAAGTCGTGGGAGGCTTACCTGAGTGTTGCGAGTGGAGATGATAGATCATAGGAGAGTAAAGATGATATGCAATGATAGAAAAATGGGTTTAACGAAACGAGATCAAAGAGTTGATTCTAGGTTTTCTGCGCGAGAGAGATGAGTCACAGGTCTGTCGATCGAAAAATCATAAATGAAAATCCATGGGGCATGATAAATTTTTTAAATGATTTATAACATCGGTTATTTAATAGCCGGCATTATAAAATATTTTTTATTGCATTTATAACTTCGGTTATTATAATAACTGACATTATAAATGTATCATATACCGCATTTTTTAGGTCGGTTATTTTTTAACCAACGTAAAAAAAGTTAGGTGTTGGTTTTTTACATTGGTTATTCTATAACCAATGTAAAAAACACATCAAAAACCACAGTTTTTACTTCAGTTATTTTATAACCGACGTAAAAACTGTCTTGTGTTGGTTTTTTACAACGGTTATAGTATAACCGATGTAAAAAAATTTGCGGGTTGGGTTTTTACATCGGTTATCAAATAACCTACGTCAAAAAGGCCTCAAATTCTGCCTTTTTTACATCATTTATTTTATAAACGACGTAAAAAATTCATTAGATACCTCGTTTTTTACATCATTTATCAAATAACCGATGTAAAAAATGTCGCCCGTTGATTTTTTTACGTCGGTTAATTTATAACCGATGTAAAAAACCAATGCTCAGGATTTTTTACGTTTGTTATTAAAATAACCGGAGTAAAAAATTTACTCTCAGTATTTTTTATGTCGATTATAAAATAAATGACATAAAAAAACCACATATTATAGATTTTAATGTCGGTTATATATAACTGACATTAAAAACATTTTATTCACTAGTTTCCTGAGTGGAAATCTCATGAATATGATTAGGAATATTGTACAATTATTGTTTATACTTATAAAGACAAAGAGACTAAAAATGACATGTGAAAGGTATGAGATGTTCTTCAAGTGTTGTTTATGTTAAATTTAAGAAGCATGATTAGATTGAGTTTGATTAAACTTAATTCATGATTCATATTTCATGTTATAGGAAATATTTATTATATAATAAGTTAATTAAGCCTGGGTAATGGTTTAAGAATAAATTTTGATGATCGAAGTGTATATGTTTTGTAATTAAAAGATTATGTTATAGGAATCATGAATTATATAAGGACTATTTGTAGAATTCTTTCTTTATGTGTTTTTATGAATGTTCTAAATGATACTGATGACCTATAAAATTGATTTAAAATTAAATTTACCTTAAGGGGAGGTAACCCTTAATATGTTCATGAGGATGAGAAAATGATATTTCATATGGATAAATTAAATTGGATAGTATTTATGACCTTAGAACTGATAAAGGATTTGTTGATAAAGTAGGATATTTTACCATGGATAAAGTTTACAACTTATTATATTTAAGGAATATATCCATTAATCTTTGGAATAAGGAAGAATGCATGTTTTCCAAAAGGATTTATGGTAATTCGGGTTATTACCATGTTTCATGAGAATATACAATGATATTATTCACATATTCGGAATGTGACAACCAAGAGATACTTTATGATTTACATGGGATCAACACTAAGATGTTTTTTATAAATTTATTGACCTTATTTTGGACTTTCATCTTTCAAAAGGTTTATAAGGTTAACCATTTATGAAATGGTTTATACTAAACTTCATGTGATGTTTTAGAGATTAAAGTATTATCTATCCATATGAAGATTTATAAATATTAGATAACATGTTCTAACCATTTTGTTATGATAAAGACAAATTAAATGAATTATCATTCTACTTATGGATCTCATGATCTACTTATGCTTTTGGTATGAAAAATTCACCTTCATTTCTTGGAATAAGAGATGAAGTAAAAATTGATCAAGGAACAAAAAAAAGTGGGGTCATCCTGAAATCATGTAAGTATTTATTATCATGAAAATTCTTCAACATTAGGAAAAAGGGTCTTGAAATAAAAAAATTTCACTTTATCATCATTTTTTATGATATCAGTGACCTTTTTCAAGCCTCTTTAGGTTATGGCTTTGTGATTATTAACTTTCATCTCAAAATCTTCTCTATTAGTCTCCATCAGAACTTAATGGTTATATTTCTCTTCCATGTTCATGTTTTCACTTATCACCTATGTTCGCCTATGTGGAAAAATAGTATGAGTTACTTTGGGTAACCATTATGGTTCCAAATTTCCTTTTTTAAATGAATATTTAGTAATCATTTTTATGATGTGTGTTTCTATAAAATAAATTTTTAAGTATTAAAACTTTAATAACCTAGAAAAAATTTGATGGTGAAATTAATTTTAAGGGAGTAGAGTGTAACACCCTAATATTTTTTCAAATATATATTTTTGAATTAATTTTATATTTTTTATATTTTTTATTTCTCACCCCACTAAATATAGTTTTTATATAAAATCACTAAGTTTGGATTGCATTATATGCAACACCAAGTTAATATTGCATTACACAAAATACTTAGATTATCTTTCAGTACACATGACACTATTTTTGTCTTGTATTACACACAATACCGAGTCCCTTTAATAGCTTTCATTACATGCAATGCAAGGCTGAGTTTTTATCGAACTACAATGTAATGTTAATATGATTATTAAAAAATTATTATAGCTACCACCTAGCCATTGGAATGGAAATTTTGAATAAGATTAACAAAATTGTGAAAATATTATTTAAACATGTATATAAAATGAATCCTTTGGTTATCAATTATTATAAGTGAAAGAAATAACTATTTTAAAATATAGAAATTACTTTTCTAAGAAAACTATTTTTCTATGCACAAAAAAAATTAATATAAATAAATTAAACAACCCACTTTTCATTAATGATTTCAAAAAAAATTAAAAATTATATATTCAATAAATATTTTTTATACTCATCCCATAGATTTGATAGGTATAAGATAAGGATAAATCCAATTTTATTAATAAAAAATATGTATTTTTATAAAAGGTAATTTCACCACCTTTTAATGGGAAACCAATTTTAAATTTGATTTTTGACACTATTATAATTTTTATTTGAAAAAATAAACTTCATTTTTGAAATGGGGATATAAAATTTCACTTTTGATTAATTTTTAGTTTTTTTCTGAGAAGTTTCATTTTTTGATTAATAGCGAAAAACATTGAATTTTAATCCAAAATTATGTTTTCATATAATTTATTTATATAGTTAATTTATGTTTTATTCTAGTTTTAAATTATATTTAGATTAATTATACATCACTTAATCCAATTTATTTCATTTTAACCGGTTTCACATTGAAATTGGATATAAAAACATTTTAAACTTTGGACCTATTCACTTTAAAAACTCGCATTATCGTCTCGTCTATAGGATTAATTTTAAATTACTTTCTACCACTTGTGTGATTGGAATTTGGACAAATAGATTCCATGTTTTGAATTATAATAATTTCTAATTTCCAATATTTTCAAATTATTTTTTTAAGAAAAATATTAGTGAAAGTGATTAAAATTATTTACAATGATTAATAGAAAAATTAGCTTAATAAAGAACTGAGAATTAATGTTAAAGCCCAAAATGACCTAAAAACTTGTAAAAGTCCATTAGATATTCATATTTAGACCCTGTAATACCTTTTCTCAAATTTGGAGCATTATTGGATCCACATGACATTGGTAAAATATGGGTGGAATTCCCTTTTCAAAAAAATCAAGAATTCTACTCCTCCTCCACAATAAAAAGGAACTCACCCCTCACACTTATCCACAACTCTATATCTCTTTGTATTTCCCAAAATCTTCTCAAATAAGCTCCAAATATTCCTTAATTCATCCTAGAAGCCTCAATTTGGTCATAAATCCAACGAAGAAATCCCTTTGGTTCAAACCAAGAGGATTTACCTAGAGAAGAGGTAACATACTTCCTCGGGCTCCTTTGTTTTATTTTAATTATACACCCCTAAAATATTATTATTCTATGATTATATAATAATATCATTATCCTAAATATACTTATATTTTTTTATTCTAAGTTTTCTACCTACACTTACACACACTTCCATTTAATGGGTAACGAACTTATCGTTCGTGTGTACGACGGACTCCCGCCTCACGAAACGATGTTGTTCGTTTTTCCTTTACCACCAATCATGATTGAGAATTCTGATGTACACTATATTTTATATTATATATATGATATTTATTATTTATTTAAAATTATTTAATTACTATATAAAACAAACCTTCATGCTTTCTATTTTCTATAAAAATGGTAACTTTGTTTGTAGATGTGTGGACTACCTCCTCCTCAAAGAGATGTGATTCATTCACACTTTACATGGAATATATCAAAAATGGTTTTAGTAAAATTATATTATATATATGAAATAATAATTCTAATATACTTATAATATATATATTTACATACATATATTTCATTTACTTTCTTTCTTTCAATAGAATAATAAAATGGAAACAACATTCATGCGTACATACGACCTACCATCTCCATGAATGATGTATTTCATTTTTATTTATACCTTTTATAAATTACTATAAATATTTATATAATTAATATATATTATATTTATATAATTTTTTAAATTATATAAATAACTAAACCATGATCTAAGTAATAATATTAATAATTACAAGTCAAAACATATACAAAAAAACAAAGTGGATATTACCTGAAACGTAACATTAACGTGGGGTTGTTCATAAAAGGGTACAATAAAGTCATAAAAAAATATTTTATGGTATTATTTATAATAATATGGTTCATTGGTAGATTTATAACAAACATATATTTATTATATAGTAGGTTTTAACGTTTACGAATAAAGTTAAGACTTAAGGTAGGGGTTTTCTTATCTCACTTTTAATTTCCATGTGGCACAAGATATGTTCACCTTCTATTTATTATATACGATGTGTATACTTTACATGTATTAATTATATGATTATTATACTTAAATTTATGGTTATTTACATATCCATTTGATGATCTTTATTTTATAGGGTTTATGTTTCAAAATTTACCAAATCTGTAAAGTAATTTTGTCTCAATTTACCTTCTTTGAGACATATGTCATGTTATGCACCTATGTCATTGCACAATGCATATAAAATACCATTTGACATGTTATATCATGAATATAATTCATTAAATGATATTTTAAGCTTTATTTAATTTCTTTTTATTACATGGGAAGTATAATTCAAAGTTACCAAGTGGTAAGAGTTTATTGCAATAATTTTATCGTTTATCCATACTATTTATGATTATGATCTCATTGATGAATTATTATGATACATATTTCAAGAACACTCATGAATTTTATTATCTTATATCTATTAATTATATATTCATATATTAGTACCATTTTCCCACCCTTTGGCATTTATGATAATTAATAAGTTTTTCAAATAAAATCTGACTTTATCTCCCTCTGTGGTCAGAAATCTCTGTTACTTCAAAACCAAGTTTTCTAAAAATGATTTTAAAAATGTTTTAAATATTATTTTATAAGTTTCCTAGGAATATATTTTTCAAAAAAAATAAAATTATTTATATTTTTTCATGTAAAAAGGTTTTCAAAAGGTTTTGAAGATTATTTTATATATTTTCAAGGAAAATGGTTTTCAAATGGTTTCAAGATTATTTTATATGTTTTCAAGGAAAATGGTTTTATATATTCCGTTGTAAGTTTTCAAGTTTATTTTAAATGAAACTTATTTTCAAAATGATTTATGTTTCAAAATGATTTTTTTTAAAGAAGAAAATATATTTTTCTCAAGAAATTTTTTTAAAAGATATTTCAGAATTATTTTCATTCTAAGATAACATCCATTGGTGTTACTCATGCATTTATAGGGAATTGATCCAATAGTGACATTCATATTCTTTATTGAATGGATTATATTTTTATGGAATGATTTTTATGAAACTTTTGTTTCTTTAATGGGTTATATTTTTATAAAACCCATTTATCTTTCACAGGTTATATGTCTGTGAAACCCATTTCACTTTCATGGGTTATATGTTTATAAAACCAACTTCTTTTCATAGGTTATGCTTTAATGAAATGATTATTTATCCTGTCTATTTTCCATAGGTTATGATATGATTACATATTTATAATATCCATTTCATTTCATGGGTTATGATATGATGAATGTTTTATTATAATGTGGAACACGCATGTGTGATTTCATTATCAGATGGGTGGGTCCAATATATCCCTCCAATGAATTGGGTAAATATTTATATCTCGTGAGATAAACATAGTTGGAACAGGGAGTGATATTGGTTTAGTATGATAGGATTGGAATGAGGAGTTAACTTGGTTTAGTATGATAGGGCTATAATGAGTAGTGAAATGATTTTAGTAATATGGGGATGGAGCAAGGAGTGAACTAAGTTTAGTAATATAGGTCTATAATGGGAGATGAACCTGGTTCAACAATACATGGCTGGAATGGGGAGTGAAACTAGTTCATTAAAGGACTTTTTCCACTAACATGGTCTTGGGAGAGAACCTTGACTACTAAGATGGTTTAGGGATTGTACCCATTCCACTAAGATGTCCTTGGAGTTAATCCTTTAATACTATGGAAATCATTTTATATACTTATGTGTCTTCCAAAATTCCATGTATTATTCTTATGTAATGTTTTCATGGATTATGCTCTTGATTCCCTTATGATCAATGTCATATGAACTGTAAATATTTATGACATGATTCATGTTTATGATATTTGATATGGATGGTATGATCTTTTAATATTATGATCATGTTTTCATACCCATATACGCATGATTATGCTTACATATCTCCCTTGTTTACCCTTACTGAGCATATGCGCTCACCCATTTTTATGTTTACTTTCCATTGGTTATGAAGATATATATTATGTACAATTCATCTAAAAATGGTTCTAGTCATGAAGAATCTAGTGGGAGATATTGTAGCCCACTTATATTCCAGTTTTTATGTTTCCATGTTTCTAAAGGTACTAAACTAATACGACATTTGGGAGAATGTTTGTGTAATGTATTATGTATTACACAAAAAATGATGTAATGTTAATGAATGGAAATTAAGGTTCTCTATACTTTTTCCTATGAAAATTAACCTCCCCTTTTATTTAACGGAGTTATCATTTTTTTAAAATATTTTTAAGGAATTTGTTTCTGTGATAGTTTTTTATAGTTTTAATATATATTAGTCTTCTTATTCTTTCATTATTTCTTTTAACTATTGTGTTATTCTATTGTACCTATACGGTACTCATGATGGTGAGTAACTAGCCTTAGTCTTGGACTTGGGGAAGGTATTCAAGGTGTTCCTAATTTTTTTCTCATTAATTTGAAATATATTTATTCTATTTTTGGTGAGGGAAAGAGGTGTGTTATAGGTTAGTGCCACAATCATCCACCGCTCCTTGGAATGACTCTTGAACCCATTATATTCTCTACCAAATAACCATTCCATCGATTCTATTGATCATTCTATTAATATTATGGAGTTTAGTGTGTTTTAGGGGTGAAACAACATACAACGAATCTGGTTCTTGGAATGTGTCACACACTCGATTGAGGTGTGTTCATTATTCTTGACTATTAGAGAATGAGAGATTTGGTGTGATGAAGAGATATTTTGGGAATGCTATGTTTTACACTCATAGTAGATGATAGTATTTAATGTACAATGATATTCACTATCAAATTATATTTAGAAAATAATAATGTATAATGAAGGAACTCATGTAGCCAACCCTATGAGAAATTCATTTCCTACTAACTTGTTTATTCTATATACATTACATTTGAATTTTTATTATAATATCTTGAAATATAATTCTAAAAACCCATTAAATTTTACATTAATTTCATAAAATATAGAAAACAACAAACAAATTTAATAAGTGATTAGGACTATTGAGTGATTGACTGTGAAGTTCCTCGGGAAATTTGACCCTAGTCCACCACCATGCTACATTAGGAAAATAAATTATTACTTCTGCCGCACCCTATGATAGGTTTGAATCATTGGAATAATTAAATTTATGTTTTATATAGTCCAATAAATTAATATATTATGATTCTTAAATACCTCAAGAAACATTTCTTCATATTTATCTTGGGGACTGACTACCACAATAATAAGTAGTCTCCCATTTTCACCCAAGTATGCATACTTCAGTTTGTCAGACAATGCCTTTAATTTCAAACATAGTGGTTGTTGAATTAATGGTTTCATGACTATTCTATATTATTCCAATTATTTCATAAGATAATCAATTTAATATTTATAAAATCTTCCTCCATAAATTACCTCCAATTTCACAAAATTCATAGATTTATTAGCTACTTTGTTCGTTAATTATATAATTTCATCTTATTCATAATCATATTAAATATACAATTTATATCTCACCTCCTAATCAATGAATTCAACTGAAAAATAGTTATATAAACCATCAGTATTCTTTATAGCTTGAAATATATTGTGAATATCCATTTATTTTCCCATGTAAATTTTTATATATCCTTATGGAACATCAATTAAGGATCCTACCATATCCATGAATGGTATTCCAAATATAATGGCTACCTCTTTATCACTTTCCATTTCTAACAATAATAAATTTACTAAAAATATAATCTTTCCAAATCCAACTAGTAAATCTTAAACCACTCTTGATGGGTATATAAGTGATCTTCTATCCAATTTTAATACCAATTTTTGGGCTTAAGCTCTCTAATTTCATGTTCCTTGTATAATTTTAGGGGAATAAAGTTTATACTTTCTCTCAAATCCAAAAAAAAGAATATATTCCCTAATATTAATATTTATATAGAATCTTGAAAATTATCAGATTGTTTAGTTTTTAAGGCACATTGCTCTGAATAATACTGCTACACTACTCAATGATTGGAAAAGTTGTGAACTCTTCAAACCTTATTTTGTCTGAGATGATATTCTTTAATAATTTGGTATAGGATGACATCCTATAAAGTGATTATACGAATGGAATATCAATTATAATATTTTAAAAAATTTAATAAAACACTTAAAATACTTATCCATATGTTAATCTAGTTCTTTTTTTATTTTTTGGAATGAATCCGGTAAATCATAGGCTTTTTCATCACTATCAAAAAGTTTAATCATCACTCTCCCATAATATTTTTCTTTTATTTTCTTATTTATCTCAACTAAATCATATTTTAGTTATCATTTTTTAAATTTCACTTCCTTATTTTTATTTTTGATATTCAACTTATTTCATTGGTTAAACTTATACTTTATGTTACATAATCTTCTACTTATCTCTTCCTTTGACATTATTTCATCCTCCAGTTGTTATTATCATTCAACCCTCCATTGGGTTTGTTTTTTTATTACTTGGTATCTTTTAATTGTCTCTAATGGTGTTTTATTTGGAAGTATATCCATTTTTTTCAAAGTTATGTGAACCTGATTCCCTCATATTAGCTCCACAATTCTTGAGAAATTTCAATTTATTCTTAGGAAAAAATTATTCATCTACATATGATATCCCTTGATCTCTCAAGGTTCTTCCATGTTATTTACTAAACCTGAATCAATTTGATTGGATGTTGAGTTTTAGTGACCCTAAATTCATTGATTATTTATATCTTCATAGAAAAGTTATGGGTTCCCTTAAAACATACCTTTTCCTCCTTTATTTATTATACATTTCCCCTTCCAAGATAGATTTGTATGGTTCTTCTATCCAAGTTTATATGTGTATGAGAATTGATTATTTTATATAGGTAGTCTTTTATAACCTCTTTGACTGAAAATTATTTTTTTTATTGAGATAACCCCCCTTTTAAAGAATAAGGGGGAAACCTATATGACATTAAGGACATAAAAAAGTCAAAAAAAACCCCAACGATCAAAAAGTGCAAGTCAAAAAACCCACACTACTTGAGAAAGCCCCCCCCCCAGCATCAAAATACATAAAATACAGCTTCCACCTTCAGCCGTTGATCGGCTAGCTGTCTCGTGTATTAATGCACAGGACTGGTACCGATGGTCGTAGCAATACCCTCTCAAACATCCAAATCCAAAAAGTGATGTTACAGTGGAAACTCATTGCCCTAAACCTCATTTGGATCAACCCAATATAGATGATCTGATTGTAGAATCCCCTAAACTGTAGACCACTGAGGACAAAGAAAATAAAACCACCGTAAGTAGACACAAAGATAAACCTACCACTAAAAACCACCACTAATTATAAACTTCAACCTTCACTGACACCGTGATCTTAAAACAATTCAAAAACAATTCACACCATTCCAGAAAATCATGAGCAGAAAATCCATAACCAAAAATTGTAGTTCCTTCAATACATTTAAAATCAAAGGCACTCAAACATCTGGAACCCTCACGAGCAGAAAATTCAAAGTTCTAGCCTCGGATCCTCAACCACCAACTCCTCAACTCACTGCAATACACATTAAACACTGATTGCAAAAGCTCACAAATAATAGGAATCAAGGAACCAAACCTCAATCGACATCAAATCCATAACTAAATCACACAATCAACAGAAGACCACAATTTAGACCGTCACTGTCTCCAAAAAGACCTCATTCCCTCATGAAATCAGTATCATGAACAAAAAAAACTGTAACCAGAACAAACAATGACAGCAAAAATAAAATCTAGAAAATAATCACCAGCACACCAGAAGAAAGACTCACCGAAAAACAGATCTTTTCACCGCCAACCCTGATGCCAGTGGAAGCCACGAAGAAACATCCAACACAGACACAAGAGAAGAGGCATAAACCCACCGGCCGTAGGAGAAGGAACTCAGTCGCAGACCGTCACTGTGTCGCCATGGGAAACTCTATCCGGTGATTAAGGAATTAGGTGAAGAAACAGACCAGCAACGGTGCAAGAAGTCGAGCCGGCCGAGTCTATGAAGCCACACAACACCACCGCAATAGGGATCCACCACCAAGAACTCCCAAAGTGCGAGGAGGGATGTTGTTCCAACCCAAGATGAAGTAGGTAGCGATGAGGGGAAACCCTAGCTTGAAGATCCCCTTACGGGTGCATCCTTCTATATTTTATAACCTCTTTCCATGTAGATAACTTCCTATACTTTATTAGTTTATGATTTATGGGTTGGAATGCCAAAATTCATTTTATATATTTCACTATATCTAAACATGATAGTATGGTTTCAATTACCCTTATCTCATTTAGTTCTTAAGACCACAACTTACATTAAATTAGAAATGTTTGCATTATAATCATCTTTTACTTCCACTTCATTGATATATACTCTTTTATCTATGATTTAATTCTATTGAGAATTCGAAAAAATATATATTATAGAGATTCTTGAGCTCATCATCTATCTTGTCACCAAAGTGACCTCTCTATAGCAGTGTTAACTAGGGTTTGTACTATAACATTAAACCATTCATAGAAAAAATATATACGATAATATATTTTAGAAATTGATGATTATAAAACTATTTATAGTATTAATTCAATATTTACAATGACTCGTGTAAAGATTATTGATCCTTTTATATAAATGTGAAGATTTTGTTCCTTAAATCCATAGTCCTATGAGTAGAATCACTTGATGAATACATTATATATTCCCTCCCATGTGTTGAATGTGTCCTCCTCCTAATTTCCCAATATAAAAATCACTATACATATAACACTGAACTCTATTCCTTAGGAAAAACCATATTTGATATGACTCTAACACAACCAACCATTGGTACCCCACTCGAGATGGTGGTAGGTCAAGTGTGCCATCCAAAACCTACCTTCAATAGTCTAGGTCTGGTGAATAGAATCGAGTAGTCATATCTACAACATTGGATGAATTTTCTTTTAAAAACTATAAAAAACACATCTTTATACAAAAGATAACCCAAAATACTAAAAGGATATATATGTGTGTTTTTGTGTGTATAATCAACTAAAAAATATATAACATATTCATAAGGAAAAGAATACATATATAATGGAACATAGGAAAATACAAAAGAGCTATAAATATGACAACCCTATGGATCTAACATATAAAATAAACTAAAAATCCTCTCCTTATTGTATATACTCTTGGGGTCCTCATTGACTATTAAGGGGTCAATTTCTAGGGAATGGGTGGTGTAGGAGTATATGGGGATGGATAACACTATGGTCTTCATCCATCATTACCTTGGGTTAGTTCCTATCAGGTATAAAGAGCTGACAGTCAGACATTCAAAGCTACACAAGGATGCATGTGATGTATGACTATGGTAAAGAGATAATAAATTCAATTCAAAGTATGTTTATGTCCTCTTTTTAAGGACCCTTATATCATATAAATCAAGAACAAGTTACACCTTTTACATCTTGTGTTCAAGAGTTTGATATTTTGGTGGAACACCAAGCCAAACCTTCCCTAGCTAGAGAGTTTCCACTGATGGAAAGCATTTATCACTTTCCCCTTCACATGAATTGGTATCATCATATACATGGATGGGGTAAGCACTTTTTTATTCAATCAAGTTTTAAAATTATAACTTGATCTGATCATGGAGTCCTGTGAGTTCTATAATGGGAAGTTTTCATTGATGTTTATGGTGAGAATTCACCCCTTGTGGGTGTGGTGAGGGGAAACAATCCTTTTAGGGATCAATTTGGATACCCATTTGATGGTATGGGTGACTTTATACACCATGTTTATGGATGATGAACTAACTACAGGTTAATGTGTAAGAGTTCATGAGTTTTTTTAAAGGATGATCTATAGTTGTTCTTCAATGAGAGACCTTTATCTGAAATTATTTTCATTTTTACGGTTATATTTAAGTTCTTATGAGTGGAAAGATAAACACCCTCTTAATTTTTTAAATTCCCTTAGACTAAATCTTCTTTAGTTCTAGTTTTAAAAGATCATGTTGGGAATTCATAGAATTTACCCAAGTCATAAAACCATAGTATCAGTTTTGTGGTATCCTCTCTTAGAGTGAGTTTTATCTACATTGAGTAGTATCTATCTTTGTTAAATTAAAGTTGTAGATAATGATGAAACCATATTGGTGTAGAAGAAACATGTAAGTTGAAACTTCTAAAAATGACTTTATGTTTGGGTGATGGAGGAGGTTCATGAGTTGTTAGCTTCAGGGTAATGATTCTTGTATGGAGAGAGATATGTTATTTAACATTGGATAATGATTAAGTCCCCACACTCTTTCCTTGTGTGTGAGAGGTCCATAGTGGTAATTTAATCTTAGTGGTTATATTTGGAAATACACTCTCAGGTGTTGGACCTTGATGGGTTGTTCTTTAATGTGTGGAGCGTCTCCACCACTCCCCTAGGTAGGTAGTAGTTTTTCCTTAATGTACATAGTGAATATCAAGACATTCATTCAAAGTATAGACTATCATAGTGGTGTTCTACCCTTACTAAAATATAGTCATCTAATATTTGTGGGCATTCAAATCACAAGGATACTCTTGATATGTGGTGGAGGAAGAATTTTTCTTGAGAGTTTGTAGTTTTCAATCACGCATGTTTGGTAAGTGTTATCCTGGGGTTTAGAGCTAGAAAATCATGGTCATCTAAACTTTCAAGGACATTTTCTTTAGATTATAGGGGAATAAGAAACCTAATGAGATATTATTTGATGCTAATCAATTTAAGGGGCTTGTTCCTGATTCCATATGTTCTCATTAGTAGTTTTCATTAATAATCAATGACAACATATCCATGCTAATTTCATTAGTAGAATTGAAACTGATTGGTGCGCAATGTATAGATGGAGGATTCAAACTGTAAGTTTCATGAAGATTAGGAAATAATACTTTTATTTCCTTTTTTCTATGAGATAGTGATGTGGGTTCTTGTTCTATTCTAGAAAGAGATTACGGAAAACCCAATGTTAGCTTAGGGTGTCTTACTTATTTACAACTTTTATGGTGAAAATGTGAAATTTTTAGAAGAACTCGGTTTTGGGTGAGATGTAGATGTGTTTCCCTCATGTAGTGACCATATATAATTCTCTCAAAAGTTGGGGAGTAGAGCACTCTCATAAGTTATAATGTTCTCAAAAAAAATCTGAGATGGGTGTCAATAGTTCATGGTTTCATTTCATTCTATAAGGTAGGATAACCTTTAGATAAGGAAATGTCTTGGGTTTTGATTCATGTAAATTCCCACATAGACTATATGTGTATTTTAATTAAGGTCATTCTTTGAGATGGGATAGATTTGATGACATTGGTGAAGATAAAATACATTCCCTTCTTGGTCTGTGGTGTACCAAGCTTGCATAGGGTTGGACCCCAAAGTTGAAGGAAGTGCATAAAAGTGTATGTTGTTTTGTAAATGATGTTTTTTGAGTTTTCTGGATGATAAAATCATTTTATTCCCTTTTTAGGGATGAAAAGGGGTTTAAAGGTGGTGAGGATTTAGTAACCTGGGTTTTTCCCAACCATGACTTGGCTCAATTTTGAGTTTTGGAGTCTTGAGACCTTCCCATGTGTAAAATAGTAAATTTACCATAGAATATTACCTTGTAAAAATTATTTTATGTTTTCTTTATTTCTGGGGTGTTGTTTTTACCCCTGTGATGAGCTAGTGTATAATTTTGGGTACGAAAGATCCTTATAAAAAACATATTGAGTATAAAAAATATTATTTTTAGATGTTCACATGCATTCTTGATAAAAAATTATTTTTCTCTTTAAAAAAGTGTCAAACTTGATTTTTGAAATCTTAGTAGTAACTAGAACACTGAATGTACCCTAGAAGTAGTGTAATTTGAGTTTTTATTAGGCATTATAGGTTTTATTATTCATATGTGCATGATTAAATAAATTTATCAATATTTAAATTAATTATTATTATTTTTTCACTGGAATTTATTATCTTCTCTATTTAATCCTCCTAATGATTAATCTATAGGATTGAACCTTTATCAATGGTGTGAAACCTATAGGGAGTAATTGGAGGAAGTGGACAAAATTTGGAAATAGTGACAATGAATCAAATAAGGGATCATTGCCAATGATCATAACTATATACATGGATAAAAACTTCATCAATGATTGATCCATCATGTGGTAAGACTTTATTATTTTTATTTTATCTATTATTCATGAATTATATATCATAATTTATGATTGGGTTCCCCCCTTATTCATGTATGATTTAGGGTGTTTATAATTGAAGATTTATTCTTGTATTATTCCCCAACCTTAAATTGTGTTCATCAAATCTCCATTAATGGATCATTTCATCCACTCCTTGAGTATTTTTTAATGGAAAAATATTTATCCATAACATTTTTCTTAGTGATTATATAATTTCATTACTATAACTATAAATAATGAGAGAGAGTTCCATGAAGCATGAAAAATGGATTACCTTATATTCTTCTCTCTATTTTCTTCTCTCTCTCTATATATATATATAGATATATTTATATTTATATATATCCATTATACTATATTTCCTCTCATGTGAATGCTATGTATTCTATCCCTAACACTGGTCGTCGATGGAAAGGGAAGACTCAGGCAAGTGGATACTACATGCTAGGTAGACAGTGGTAGTGTGGTGATGGGGAGGCCCTGACAATGGGGTTATCATGACTAGGGTTGGATTGAGGTATTTTGGGTGGTAGTGTGATGAAGGTTTGGATGAGGAAATCTATATAGTTAGTGGCCTAGGGAGGAAGCTCAGTCAGTAATAGTCTGCATGAGGAGGTTGTGTGACAGACAACATTTTTGAGCAGGAGGCACACAGAGGATGTAGACAAAATAGTCAATGTAAACTATCCATGGGGATTCATTTTATGTCTTTGAGACCTGTATTAACATGTCAAATAAAATAAAAATAGAATAAATAACTTATAAATTAATTAAATAAAGAAAAAGGGATATTTTATTTTTGAGTGAAGGGGGTTGGAATGGAAAGAGTAGTGGTGTTCGTAAGGTCAAGCTCGTGGATTGGGTGTATGAGTTGTAACCCAAAAAACAAAATATTATTATTATTATTATTATTATTATTATTATTATTATTATTATTATTATTTTAAAATATTGTTTCAATTTTAAAATTTTATTTATACTTTGAATTAACGATTTGTATTTGGAATCACGAACTAGACATTGAGACAAAACTTTCAGTAGAAATGTGGGATACATAATTCTAACTCATGGAATGAGCCCTGATTATTTCCATGTAACACTTCTTGTTTGTGTTATAATGAAATGTATATTTTTATTCTGATGAAAATTTCCAATAAATTAATAGCCTACCCAGATTATTTTTCTTTTTAATTCATAGAAGATAATTCCATTCATCCACCTGAGACCATTTCTAAAGTGATATAGATAGATTTATAATATATCTCTATAGGGTTAATGATGGTATTCTAGTGTGATGATCAGAGCATTCTCATCCTATAGGGTGAGCCAGTATTTCTCCCATGTTCTCCAGCCTAGATCCTCTATCTTCAGGTCATTTTATAGGTAGTGTCAATATTTCCCCCTAAAAATCATGGATAAGATATTCTATCTATAGAGTCAGTATTTAACCCGCTTAAGCACCCATTTGGGGATAGGATTCTCTATTAGAGTCATTATTACCCTTGATTGAGGTGTTTTTCAGTGATTCATGGATCCTCTACATTATTTCATGTGAGGTTTTGTAGGTTTATTAGCATTGTTATTATGTATACTTGATTATTGGAATAGTACTGATGGAATAGAGGGTGTAGTGTATCCTCAATTGATAAGAAGGATTTAGTGATGATAAATCTCCCCTTCATAGATTATGGTGGTGGAATAGTTGTTGCAATGGCTAGATAGATCAGTTTATTCACGTCATGTGACTCCTCAAGTACCCTAAGTTTCCTTTAGGATGAAATATATAGTTGGATATTGATTTTAGAATTCATACGCTATTCAAAACTTATAGAATCCCTAGTATATCATAATTTTTATACCTTCATTTGATGGAGTTGAGTTTATTAAGACTTCTCCATGTTCCTAATAATTCTGGTTATAGAGAATATCTAGATTATACTTTCTTCTCTTCATCTATGTAATGTCATGTATTTATGTAAAGGTACATTACATTAAATTTGTTGGTTTATTTCCTTAAGAAAATAGTTAATTTGAAGTCTAATGGGTTCAAGGAGGTCTAGGGGCATCTGGGGCTCATTTAAATCCTGGATCACCAAAAATGGGGAAAATAGGCAGGGCCGCATGATTTTACAAATTGTGTGACCATTTTTTGGTCTCAAACAGTGTTAAAAGACATGGTTTTAATATATTTAGTCAAATCATATTCCTAACCATGAAAGTTTCCCTAGTGAAGAAGAACCTATAGAATATTTGGAACACAGTTTGGCCAATTGTGCGGCCAAACCATGCGACCACTGATGTGTGGGTAATTTTGATGAAATTTTTTTAACCCATTTGTCTTCCTCTCTCCTATCTTCACTCGATATTCTCCGCCCTCAAGGATTTCATGGTTTTTCTATCCTCATCAATTTGGTTTTGATCTTTCACCTCTCAAATCTCATTTGTTTCCTTTTCTATCAGAAGCTATGGACTTTTCTTAGTACGCTCTCTCATCCTTACTCGCCTATTTCTTGGTTCCTACACTTCTTGTTGTGCTATATTCATTTGACTGATCATTTACATATTTTTGGGGTTTTGTTAAATCTATTGATTTCTCTAGTTCTAGGTTAAATCAACCATTCTACCAAATGTGTGGATTATTATGACTATGAGGTAGGGTGTCTACTCTTTTTCCCATCAATTTCATTGATTTTTAGACAATGCACCATTATGCTGCTCATCAGAACAATCCGGTGAAGCTTGTTATCAGATATTAAAATTATTTTATTGTATTTTCATGTCTGTTGATTCCATACCTTGTGGTGATACTCATATTTAGGGTGTTCACCTTGACTTAGACAACCCATTTGTGTGTACCCACTAAAATGGCCTAAGTTGTTTTATTCCTTGAGTGGGGTTTCACATCGTGTTAGTGTTTTAAATTGATAAATGGTTTAATATGGGAGTTGAAACATGGAATGGGTCCCTTTGAAAATGCATATACATGATTCTTATTAATTAGACACATGTGTAAATCCAAATTCTATTTACTATGCTTGTTTATATAGGTGCTCACTATTAGCCCAATGCTTGTTTGAATTGCATTGATTGATTTTTGTGGTTAATTTCATGTGATATACATTTTTCCTCTATTTATATTAGATCATTCTCTTTTGATGTTTATTCCATGATTTACTATCACACTTGAGTTGTGACATGAAAAATATACCCCAAGACAAAGCACAAGCTTGAGGGTATGCCTTTATTGGTCTATCCTATTTATTTGGGCCATTGTATACATTTTATTCTTTACTCAAGTACCTATATTAAGCCTCCCGTCTTAGGCTGATATAGGTAGTATGGGACAAGTTTCTACTTGGGAACCCAGACCAAGGTTTACATGCTTATTTATTTATTTCTCTGCTTTTATTATATTGGCATATTGTTATCTATTTTTTGAAAGAAATATAAATTTCTAGAAACTGTGGGTGTTAGCCTATTGAGATTTATATATCACACCCTACTCAGAAATCATTTTCTACTTGAGTACACTTTATTCTTGTATGTATGAATAAAGTTAGGAATACTACTTCTGATGTTTGATTGCCTTGTTGTCTAGGTAAGAGCTTTAGGGGAAGAGGACAAAGCCTACGGTCAAGATGTTATTGTAGTAGTTTTTTGGATCTTTTTTAGTTTTTATATCATACAGTATACACTTTTAACCTTGTTTCCCATACAATTTCATTTTGTGTAGAATCATAACATGCCATCATTATTTTTGTGTCTATTATTTATTATCTGCTTCCACCAATTATTAGCTTTTATCGCATGGTTTATTTCTGCTACAGTCTTTTATATTTATCTTTTCTCTATTTCTTATTCTTTGTTTAATTCTATGAATACTTGATCTATGAGTTCATAGTATCCCCACAAACACACCTTAGGCCCTCTATAAAAGTCAGAAGCCTCTAGCATCCGGGGATATGCATGTGTGGTCATGTGGCCCACTATCTAAGAGCCCGGTTTAGTGTCACTCAGGGTAGGACACTATAAAGTGGTATCAAAGATTATTTTTCCTTTTTATTACTTTTTGGAATTAGATAGAAGATTAGGATATAGGTGTCTGGACTTGAACCAGTGCTTGAACATAGCTAACCCATGTATAGGGGAAACTCAAATTTCCTTGGCTGTGAATTGTAGATATTGATTATGTAATTGATAGTTGATATAATTTCACTGTTGGGTGATGCACCTTCTTTGTTCCTTTAATGATATTGGTATAATCAAGATGATAGTTTCTATTACTTCAACCTAATGAAATGAGGGCACTACATTACCTGCATCATACTAAGAACTATAGGAAATGAATTGACATGCATTGTGACATGTAGCATCTACCTTTCAGCATGCATTTCCTGCTTTCATGTGATTATTTATAGTTCCATACAATGATTATTTTTTAATAAAGATATAAGTGTGCCAAATTTTCCTTGAAGGGTTATGTGATAGACTATGGGGCATCATTAAATCCTATGGGGATAACCAAATTTATTAATTTATACAGACTTAGAAAACCTAAAAAAATGTAGTATCTAGCCAGTCCAAGTTTCAAACCCATATGGACAGATTGTATGTTATAAATTAATTAAGGAATCTAAAATTGAAATTGTTTAATTCATTTGAGAAAAGAGAAATAATAGCAGTGATGAGTATGTTGAAATTCAAGATGGGAGACATGACATGTTCAATGATTTTTAGGTTTGTGTACTATGGATTTAATTGAAATTGTATTTATTAAGTTCTGGTGTTGGAATTGGGTATACAGGGATACTTAGTCTTGGTATCCCACCCTAAATCTATGATTTCACTATTGTAATGGTCATCTACTAAATGTAATTACAAAATTAAGTGACCCAAAACCATTTTTAAACATAGCTAACCTATATTTCATAATGGTCATGCACAAATAGGCCAACTAATTGATGTAATTAATATGAACAAACTCAAAACTTCGAAATGGTCCTGAAACGAAAAAATAAGATGAATTGGAATTGATAATAAGTTTTCAGAAATCCAAAACAAGAATAAGAAATAGAAAATTATCCCATAAAACACACCCCCCTACAATCACATCACCCAACACTAAGAGGACTACTTACTCATGCTATGCATGATGAGAATGAACATCATTGGTACCTAAAGAAGAAAGGTTGCTATGGTTGGTAGTGAATCTAGGCTTTGGATCATCACTCCATCATGTAGTAGTCACCCCTTGGTGTCGCACTTTCTCCCTTTAGTCCAGATTACCTTCAAAGGGTGGATGAGGTTGGTATTTATAAGAAAAATACGTTGAAACCTATGGTTATAGTGTCTTTATTTTTCAGTGCGTCATTGTCATGATGAAATGAACTAATGTTTCACATCATGTAATTCATCTAAGTTCTCCTCTATGTGTGAAAATCTCACATGATTCTCATTTGAAACTTTGACTTCAGTCTCAATGTGAAACAGGGACTCACGATGTGTAACTTCATTTCACAGTGTGTCTTCATGTCACGAATTATTCAGTGTGACAATTTCATTTTCAAAAAATCATGATGTGTAATCCCATTTCACAATGTGTAATCAGTTATTGTCTAGTTTTCCAGCTCCACTTCATCTTTGAAAATCTGATGTCGTGTCACGAGTGAAGTGAAGCGGCACAAAGTGTCTTTAAGCTTGTAATTTCTTCTCCTTTTGTTCCTTTTCACATATTCATTGAATCCTTCCATAAAACAAAAATAAAATAAAATATATCTAAAATTGGAAAGATTCTTCATTTTAATACAAAATTCAATACATTAAACCACTTTAAAATATATGCATGAAATACACTTATCATTATGTTATGGTTTGGGTTAAGTGGACACTACTTTCAACTCATGAGGTGTATGGGCCCTTATTAATTGGGATGGTGATCCACCTAACTCATTCAAATAATAAGGGTAAATAAATCCTTAAATAAATTTTAAAATGAACACTACCTATTAAAATGAAATGTCTACCTTAAAGAGTAAATAGTATACCTTGACCTTACCTTGGTTAGGGGCTATAGGACATATTTTTAGTGATCATCTAAGGTCTTATGCTCTTATCTATACATGGCTATTGGAGTGGGATGTCAGTTGTGTTATGCTCAGGGAGGATTTTTACCTTCCCTTTTTATCACTTTCCTTTTCTGTTATACCATGTTTCAGGGAGGACTTTCACCTTCCCTTCTTAATATGTTTACCTTATCTGTTATAAATCTTGTCTGATGAATAAATTTTGAAATTGTGGAGTTATGACACTGTGACTTCCTCATGTTGTATTCTAATAGAGTAGTGATGAGTGAACTCTGGAGGTGGTGGTCCATGAGCCACCCGTGATCCCTCCCATAGTTCCACTTGAGGTGCCTCCTGTTGATCTTCTATTGGACACTGATGCTTGGATCAGGGATAGATTTCTCAGGTTCATGTAGTCAGTTTAGTGTGCTCCCAAGTCTACCCTGACTATAGTAGAGCTTACTTGGGACTTTCAGTAGTGGCATCCTCCCACTATTTTGGGGGATGTTAGTCCTTATGTTTCTAATTCATGGATAGATTCTATGATAGCCATCTTCGACCATCTTGAGACTCCTCTAAAGTGGAGGGTCAAGATTAAAACCTATATGCTATGTGACTTTGCCAAGCATTGGTGGGATGTTGTATCTCAGTCAAAGCATTACCAAGACATAATTTTTTCAAAATTCTAGATATATTTCTTTGATCACTTTTTTCTATAGACTTTGAGAGAGGATAGATCCAGGGAGTTCTTACAGCTTCAGTAGGGCTCTATGATAGTGCTTGAGTATTCTACTCATTTTACCAATCTTCATCATTTTTATTCTTCTCTGGTGGGTGATGAATTGACCATTGTGACCCTATTTGAGGACAGGATTGGGTATGTTGTCAGCTCAAAGGTGAACATATTTCGGTTGATGACCATCATAGAGATAGTTAACCATGCCCATATTGTTGAACTAAATCTCAGAGAAGTTGGTCTTGTGAGACAAGGTGGTTCAGTTCTGAGACAGGGTGATGGTTCTTCAGGCATTAAGAAGTGCATACTTGAGGGTGCACATGGGGGTTCTGATTTCCAAGTGACATATATGAAAAACTCTATAATATGTCACCAATTCAGCAGGATAGGCCATAAAAAGCCTCAGTACATGAGGAACCCAATGGAATTCCAAGATGGAGCCAAGATGGGTTATCTTCAGTGCTTCTTCCATTCTTTTACTCTAGTATCTACTGTCAATGGATCTATAATAGTTCCTCTATCTAGTATAGGATCTATGAAACCATATTAGGCTAGAAGTTTTTCTTCCACTGGCCAGTCAGGATGAGGTGGAAATGGATGTGGTTGAGGTAGTCAAGCATCAGATGATCAGCATCATCATAGTGGATCTGCTCAATCAAGTCAGACATAATTTTAGGGTCGGGGTTTAGGCCATATATATTCAGTTCATCTAGGACTAGATAAGAAGAGTTAAGGGCTATCTACAATTAGAGGAACTGTTCTGGTAACCTCTATATTAGTTTTTTCCCTTTTCAATACAGGTACATCACACTCTTTCATATCTGTTGTGTGTGTGGAAATCCATGTCCTTTCTATTGAGTATTTATATGGTGTTATGTCCATCAAAAATCCTCTATGGATTAGAACATATGGAATATTTCAGTGTCAGGAGTTCCCCTTGATATAGGTGGGTATCTTTTCTTATATAACTTTTTTATCCTCGAGGTGAGCGGATTTGACGTCATTCTCGATATGGACTTGTTTGTGCTTTATCATGCCCGAGTGTATTGTTATCACCACTGAGTGTCTTTTTCATTACCTGATGGCAACAAATATATATATAAAGTTGAATGGGATATCTAGGAAGATTGATTTGGACCCAAGAAGACTAGTCTTGCAAGAGTGACAGTTCAGCTAGAAAGTCTCTTTATGTGTGATCATGGAATGCATCTC
This sequence comes from Viscum album, assembly GCA_963277665.1. NCBI lineage: Eukaryota > Viridiplantae > Streptophyta > Magnoliopsida > Santalales > Viscaceae > Viscum > Viscum album. The sequence goes on from OY728162.1 coordinate 253,679,895, forward strand.
ATGGAATTATATCAATTTGTGGATTTTTTTTAGGGAAATATTCCATTATGATTCATTTGTATTTCCTCTTGAGAGATAATTTTAGTTCACCATAGAGATAGTTCCATATTTAGAACTAGTTTCCATTCCCCTGTATCGGATATCACCAACAGAGCTCTGGGAACTTAAGAAGTAGTTTGAAGATCTTGACTCTAAGGGTTTTATCATACCCAACACATATCCATGGGGATATCTTGTTATTTTTTGTCAATAAGGAAAATTTTACCCTGCAACTGTGTGTGTATTATAGGTGGTTGAACCATCTTAATGTGAAGAACCATTATCCATTGACTCATATAGATGACCTCTTCAACTAGCTCTGAGGAGTAACTTTTTTCTATGAGATCAATATGAGGTCAGGCTATCATCAAGTTTATGTAAGACCATCAGATATACCACATATAACATTCAATATTAGATATGCATTGTACAAGTACTTGGTTATGCCATTTGGTCTGAGGAACATGCCACCAGTATTCATGGTTTTGATGAATTGGGTTTTCCACTCATATTTGGATTCCTTCATGATAGTCCTCATAGATGACATTTTTTTACTCGCGTACTAGACACAACCATGCAACCAATATTTAGATTGTTCTAGGTACACTAATATAGTACCAGCTATATGAGAATTTCAGTAAATGACACTTTTGGATTAGTGAGGTTCACTTATTAGGTCATATCATATTATATGAAGGTGTATCTGCTAACCTAGAGAAGGTGAGTGTTGTGGTTTCCTAGGATAATCCCAAGAATATGTTTGATATACGTAGATTCTTAGGGATTTATGGATATTACATGCATTTTTCAAGACTTATCCTACGTAGTAGTGCCTCTTATACCCTTGACTAAGAAGGGTGTATAGTTCCTATGGTCTGAATCCTATGAGAAGGATTTTTAGTAGTTAAAATGAAGACTCACATCAACTCTGATTCTGATTCTACTCGAGTTGGGAAGATTTTATACAGTATACTATAATGCTTCAGGAGTTATAATGGGTGAAGTTATGATGCAATGTGATTGAGTAGTAGCTTATGGATCATATTAGCTGAGGCCTCATGAGTGGAAATATCCTATGAACAACCTTTAACTAGCAGTTCCAGTTCATTCTCTTCACTATTGGAACCATTATCTATTGGGAGAGAGATTAATTGTTACATGGATCATAAAATCTTGAAATATATCTCCAATCAGTGGGACTTGAATCTGAGGTAGTGCAGGTGGGTGGAATACCAGTATTAGTTTGAATTTGAGCATGCTTATACACCTGGTATGGGTAATTCCATGGATGATGACTTGATCTGGATGACACAGACACAATCTATTCAAGTGTCTATCAATGAGTGGAAGATGATGGCTTTGTTTTCTGAGTTTCATATAGAGGTTCGTAAATAACAAGGGAAGTAAGTTTTAGAAGATCTAGTAGTGACGTACTCTATTTTGGGATCGGTTTAGATGTTTCAATTATCAGATTCTGAGGACCTCATTCTGAGGGAGAGCATCGCAAGAGAGAACTTTCCTCCTAGTTGGGTTGTTGATAGATGTGAGACCCTAATCTACCATGACCATTTTTGGGTGCCTTCTAATATATGGGAAGATCTTATGAGGAAATCACATGCCTCTATTTGGGAAGTTAGTCCTAAGATTACCAAAATGTATAGGGACATGCATCATCAGTACTGATGGATAGGTATGAAGAGGAAAATAGTAAGATTTATCACTCTTTTCTCCACCTATCAGTAGGTTAAGGTAGAGCACCAGTGTCATTATAGACTTTTACAACATCTATCCATTCCCAAGTGGAAATGGAACGATATCACCATGGATTTTGTGACAATATTTCCAACATCTCCTCGATTTAGTGATGCAGTATGGGTTATCTTTGACTATTTGACCAAATCCACTAACTTCATGCTAATTTAGGATACCTGGTCTATTAATGAGTTAGGTAGGCTTTATATCTGTGAGATAGTGTGAGTTTATGGAGTACCTCATTTTATCATTTTGGATCGATATGCTCGGTTCACATCATGATTCTGGAAAGGGTTGTAAAATGAACTGATTTTATAGGTTCTTTTGAGCACTTCATATCACCCTCAGACTGATGGACAGTCTAATAAGATGATTTAGGTGTTAGATGATATGATTAGGGTCTGTATCCATGATTTTGGAGGCTCTTGGGAAAAGTATATTCCTTTAGTTTAGTTTTCCTACAATAACATATTTCTAGTAATGATTAAGATGGATCCCTATGAGTCCATATATGGTAGACCATTCCATTCACCTCTATATTGGATTTATGCAAGAGAGGTAGCTCTATTGGGTCCTCTTCTTGTTCAGGAGACTTCAGAACAAGTATAGATTATTCAGAATCATATGGATATAACTCATTCTTGAAAAAAGTCTTATACAGATCATCTCCATAGACCTCTAGATTTCAAGGTGGGGTATCAGGTCTTTCTATGTGTGTTGACTTTATTGGTTCATAAACAAATCAGGAGACATGGAAAGTTATCATTGAGGTATGTTGAGTCACTCGAGATAGTGGATAGAGTTGGACTGGTGTCCTTTCAGTTACTATTACATTACAGGTACCATGCCATGCATGATGTCTTCCACGTATGTAAGCTTCAGTAGTATCATCCATACCCATATCATTCATTTTATCCTAAAGATATTGAGATCGAGGTGGATGTGACCTTCGAGGGGCGTCTAATTCTTATCATTGATTGTAGCATGAAGGTTCTATGAGGTAGGTTAGTTAATATGGTCTGGGAGGTATAGTAGTACATACATGTTCAGGATGAGACCTAGGAGCGAGAGGATGAGGTATATGCACAGTGGTTATAACTCTTTTCAAATGACGTCATACCACCCTTGGAAGGGAAACTCGAGGATGAGATGTTTTAAGGAGGGGAGGTTGTAACATCCCATATTTATCCAAAGGTACATAACTTTAATATTTTTAGTTTAATTTCTTAAGAAAACACTTACTTTAAATCCTAAGAGGTTAAAGGAGGTCCATGGGGCATTTGGAGATCGTTTGAAGTCTAGAGCACTGAAAATAGGGAAAACAGGATGAGCTGCATGGTTTTCCAAACTGTGCACCCAGGGCGCACAACCATGCAACCAATTGTAGGTCTTGAATAGTGGAAAAATGCACGGTTTTCACATGGTTAGTCAAACTGTGTGCCTAAACATGTGAGGTTACCAAGTGAAGTAGAACATGCGACATGATTGGTGAATGATTTGGCCAACCATGTGGCCAAACAGTGAGACCCCTTTTGTGTGGGTAATTTTGAAGAAATGTTTTTAACCCATTTTTATTCCTCCATCTTCTCTCCACTTGGGTTTTTCCTCCCTCTAGGAGTGTGCAGTGTTCATATACTCCTAAATGAGTTTTTTATATTTCACCCCTCAAATATCATCTGTTTCCTTTACTGTTGAAAGCTATGAAATCCTCTCAGTATGCTCTCTCATCTACACTCATTGATTTCTTGGTTCCTCCCCTTCTCATTGTGTTATCTTTATATTACAGATCCTTTCCCTATTTTGGGGTTTCTTTAAATGACTTGATTTATTATGTTCTAGGTTGAATCAATCCCTTCCAATGGAAGTGTGGAGTACTATGACCATAATATGAGGCTTCTACTCATTTTCCCAAAAATTTCATTGATTTTTAGATAATGTGTTGTTTTGAAGAATGTTAAAACCTTCTAGTGAAAATTTTTATCACATAATAAAATGATTTTATTGTATTTCTATGTCCGTTGAGACCATACCATGTTGTTAATCCCATGTTTAGGGTGTTCGCCCTAACTTTGGACACCCATTTGGGTGTGCCAACCAAAATGGACTAAGTTTATTTATGCCTTGAGTGGGTTTTCACCTTAGGTTGGCATTTTAAATTGATAAATAGTTTAAGATGGTAGTTGAACCATGAAATGGGTCCCTTTTAAAATTAATATGAATGATTCTTATTGTTTAACCCCATGTGTAAATCCCAATTCCATTTGTTATTCTTGTTGATATTGGTGATTGCTATTAGCCCAATACTTATGCTTATTTCATAGGCCTTATTCATGATTTCTCGTTATGGTTTCTTCATATTGTAAATATTTGTTTATTATGTTAAATGATTAATCCTTATACCATGTTCAATTTCTCACCTTATATCATGGAAAGTGCCTTTCCTCGTTTGGTGCTTTTTTGATGATCCATTTAAATGGTTCAAATGGAAGGTGATAATTATTCAAGATTGATAGCTTGACATATAAGAATTTCATGGATAACATGTAAATGGAGGCATATTGATGCCATGTGCCTTACTCATATTGCATTTCTTATGAAAATTTCTTTATGATTATTCCCTTGTTTAGTAGCTTGAACTATAAGAAATTCCTTGGTAATCCTGTAATATTGTGCTACTGATTTTCATTTGATGACATGAAATTGTTTAAATCTTATTACTTGTAGATTATGCCTCATACCATGCTTGATCTTGTTTAATTTTTATTTATTTTTTATATGAAATATACCATTTTTATTTGTCTTTAATTGCATAGATTTGTTAAATGGAAAGCATGTGGTATTAAGATGACAATTGTTGGAATGTTGTTATATAAGGACATTTCCTTGAGATGCATATTGTAACGACCCAAAGTTTCATTAATGGAAATACCTCTTGATCTAATTAAATGTCTCTTTATGTTTATATAAAATGTCAACTTCTTTGGTTTTATGTTATGAATTTTGACTATTGCTAATATAGCTATTGAACAGTGATCACATGATTAGTATAAATATAAGGCTTTAACAAATCCAATTTACTCAGATAAAAGAAGCGATGGCCTCATCCAGTAGAATTTCTCCATACGAAGCCCATTTGTCGGACCTCAGAAAAGAGGTGGCATCCTTGGGCTTCGCTCTTGACCAAGCCCAAGCTGAGCTTCATCATGTCAAGCTCGAACGGGACCGCCTACGGGAGAAGTGGAAGTTGATAGAAATTACCACTCGAGCGATGTTATCCGAGCCACCCCAAGAGTCTCTCACCATCGCACACCTTACCCTTAGGTCTTATGCGGTTGTTTTAAGGGGTTATGTAACAAATCTCTAGTACTATGTTCATGTATATTATTTTTGTATATAATAATAAATATACCTTCTTGTCATTATCGATACATTGTAAATAGTTTTTAAATTACAAATAGTATTTTTAGTTATTATTTAATTAAGAATTATATTTTATTAAATTAAGGGATTTTTGAATTAAATAATATTTTAATAAAATATTATTATTATTATTAAATTAATTTTTATTAAATATAAATGATCTTATAATTTTATGAATGCAATTATAATTTTTATTAAGGTTTGAAAGCCATTTCTGTCAAAACCCGTGAATTTTCGATAAATGTCGGTTTTTATTTAAAAAGTGAAAATTAACATGTTTAGAAAATTATTTAGATAAAATAAATGTTATTTCTGGAATCAGGATTTCTAAATTATCCAACGGTGAATTTTTCATAATTTTTTGAGACAATCAATTTTTTGGGTAAAAATTAAATACTGTTTAAATATATAATGTGTTTTATGACATCATAATGACCCAATAGTGATGTAATAAAATACTATAAGCTTTATGTTCGGACAATATATGTTTTAATATTAAAATAATGTGATTTTGGGTTTGTTTTAATTACTTTTCAAAGCATTAATGGACCCTTCAATACTTATTAAACACCTTGTCTTTTTAAATTGTTTTCCATGGGAGTGTGACTCACCTCCAAATAATCAACCCCATTATTTTAAGAAGTTCGTACTATAGCCTTATAAAATATTTTTTTCCTCTTCCCTTTTCCAAAAATCATGGGCAAAAACCATCAGATTGTTTGTGGTTAGGATAAATTTAATATAAGGGGTCCTAAACCTAAATAATAAATAATTCCCTCACCTTTCCTATATAAACCCACCCAAGCTCCCACTTCCTCCTCACTCAAATCCCTTCATCCAAAATCTAAAATACTCTCTATATAATCCTCCCAAGGTTCCCCAATCTCCTAATAAACCTCTCTCAATCCTCTCTCAAGCCTTTGGAAGCACACTTCCAAGTAAGGGTTTTTTTTCATCCTTTCTCATTTTTGTCCAATTTTCTTCAAGTTGTTTTACCATTTTAATTTCAATTATGAATGTTGTGGTATGGTTTCACACCTCCAACATACTTCCCTATTTATGTTTGAATGGTGTTAGACCCTTTCTCTCTCATTAAATGCCTCCCATGTACATCCATTACTATGCCGAAATTCCGAAAGGAACTTCTCTCTCCTCATTTACATTCAAGCAATACTTTTGTATCATGAATCTAAATACCATTATAATTGTTGTAAAATGTATCTATATGACCTCCTTACTGTACATTACATGTAAATATGATGAGTAACCCCTTTCTCTCTCACCAACAGTTTTTATGAATTCTTATGTCACACTGTTACGCTGCCGAAATCGCACCAATTTTCTAAGCCAATGCCATTGTGTAGTGAATACCATGCCCATTTCTCCATCAAGGGTATTCACCTTTATGCACATTTACTTATTGATTATAAAGTTTCATGTATGAATTCCATATTCCTTTATCGTGGAATAAATGATTATATTTTGTGAATCCATGTTTTATGATCCATGTGGCACACTTATGCATGAAATGAAATGTTTAAGAAGGGTGCGCCCTTATAGTGCTCCAATGCATTGGGTAAAGTATAGTATCATGATACATCATGTGAAATGAGTGTTGAATCATGATAATTCAAGTGCAACTAGGGTTTACTCGTTCTTCATGTGCAATGAGTATTTACTCATGCTCTATGTGGAATGAGCCTTGGCTCATGCTAATTCCATGTTAAGTGTTGTTGCCACATTTCCATGTTATGATTATCATGCTTTATCCTGCCTTTATGTTCATGTTTCTCTTGTGCTCTATTGATATGCCTAATGTCTAAAATTTATTGTAATCCTCATGTTATTCCATGTGTATTCCCTTACTGGGCTTTATATCTCACCCTTTTCTTATACATGTCCTCAGGTTATCCCATGCAATGCTAAGTACGAGGGAATGTAGTGGTCATGTAAAGGAAGTTTTCAATAAAGATGTTTTATTTCATGTTTCAAGTTTTTATGTAATGATACTAAGCCCAAAATACACTAAACCTCTCGATCTTCTTTATTGTATCAAGTGAAGTTTTATGTAATAAATCATGTTTAAGTTGTAATAAAAAGCAGGGTTGTTATAGTTGGTATCAGATGGAGGTTTAGTTATTTTTTGGGATTAGGATTAGAAAACCCTATTAAAGCCTTGGAGACAAGACTAAGTATAATAAAAACATCCATAAATTTTTGTGATTATTGAGTAAGTGGTTTATCAAGAAAATACATCCCTGTCTGGATACGAGCAGGTAGAGGTTGCTCTGGCACAGATGTATCCTAGGGGTAAAACCCAAAAACACCACTTTGAGCTAGACTCGAACGAGAACTGGTGCATGACAATGGGTCTTGCTGCACTCTTGGTTACGACACTCCCGGAGGATATGTTTTTATTAATTCAGAATCTTAGTATGAACCCTTGTTAAGGGAATTAAAAAAAATTCCCTTAAGAATATATGTTATAAAGTAGATCATGAAAATCCTTTATTGAAGCCTATAGACTCGTGAGTTAAGAAAATAAAAGTTTATTTATAAGTCATCAACTTTTTGTCTTTGGATTACCCTTTATGTTTTATCCCTAAATTTCCTTTTATTCCAGCCAATGGCCGGTAATAGGAGGACTCGGGATAACAACTGATGTGAAGATCAGTGTGATGACTGTACTAATGAGATGCCCAATCCAATGGGAACAGGAATCGAGAACTTTGTCACGATTCTCTCTCAGCTAAATCAAGTTTTGAATAGAAACACGGGTCAATATTAACGTTCAACCCCCCCTAAGAAAGAACAAGTCTCTATTGAGAGCTTCATGAGACAAAGGCCTCCTACTTTTAGTGGATCATCCAATCCCACGATTTTTGAACAATGGATAAACTCCATTGAAAAGATCTTTTTCATCCTTCGATGTTCTGAACAAGAGAAGATTCTCCTGGTGGCTTATCGTATGGAGGGTGAAGCTTATCAATGGTGGACGTTGATCAAAAATACGAATCCTGAGGAGGAGATTGAGGCGTTGGAATGGAAGGATTTCAAGAATATCTTTTTCGATAAATATTTTCCGTGCACCCTTCGGATTAAGATGGAAAGGGACTTCTTTTCCCTCAAGCAAAAAGATGAAGAATCTATTGGAGCGTACGAGGAAAACTTCACAAGGCTTTCACGATATGCTTCCGGCATTGTCGTTACCCCATAATTCAAAGTTGACCGCTTCTTTGGTGGGCTAAAGCCTAGCCTGCGGAAAGAATTAATGATCCGTGACTTCGACATCTATGAGGAAATTTTCTGATGTTTCCTCAAGGTCGAAATGGAGATCGGAGAATCATAGGGGTATCATGGGGATAAGAAGCATAAGGTGGACTTCAATGATGGTGGTCTGATGGATAAATCCAATGGTGCTAAGAAGATCCAGCACCCCACTTGCCAAAAGTGTGGAAAGAAGCCCCCTGGAAATTGCCTTAAGGGGACGAGAAAATGCTTCAGGTGTGGAAGGGAAGGGCACCTAGCTGTTAACTATCGGTAAGAAAGACCTGTGGATGCGATAGAGGAGAGGAACACTCCGTTCAAACCTCAACGCATTGTTCAATTCTACAAATGCAATGAACCGGGTCATTTTTCAAATCAGTGCCCTAATCCAACGGTTTTTTGAGGCAACCAACAACCTCCAAGGAAGCAAGGAAGATCTTTTGCCATCACTTCTGCCGAAGTGAACCCTGACAATGAAGTGGTGACAGGTACGCTAGTTATTCATTCAGTAATAGCGAACGTACTTTTTGATTCAGGTTCTACGCATTCTTTTATATCTCTAATGTTTAGTATAACAATCCCAGCACCACCACAAATCATGGAAGTGAATATGTCGGTGATTACGGAAAATGGAGCAATCATTACATCCCATGAATATAAGTCCTCCCATTTTATAATCTGTGGATTGAATTTCCCAGAGAACCTCTTAATACTCCCTCTGGTGGAATTTGATGCAATTCTTGGCATGGATTGGATTTCCTTATATAGATCCAACATAAATTTTTGGGTGAGGGAAATCACACTCCATAGGGAGAATAGACCCCCGATTCTTTACAATTGTAAGGAGGAAGATGAATCTCCTTTAGCTCCATCATCTCAAGCATGGATATTACTGCCCTATGATCATGCGTATCTGGCTCAGATGATTGAGTCCAAGGAAGATACCAGCCTTGAGGAAATGCCTATTGTGAAGGAATTTGCTGAAGTGTTTCCCAAGGAACTGTCTGGTCTTCCTCCTAGAAGAGATATTGAATTCTCAATTGAACTTATAATCGAGGCTTTACCAATATCCAAGACTCCATATAGAATAGCTGTTGTAGAGCTTGAAGAACTGAAGAAACAACTACAGGAGAATCTGGATAAAGGGTTTATACACCTAAGTGCTTCACCATGGGGTGCACCAGTCCTCTTTGTCAAGAAGAAGGATGGTTCAATGCGCCTTTGCATTGATTATCGTGAGCTCAACAAAATCACGATAAAGAACAAGTATCCTCTCCCATGAATTTATGACTTGTTTGATCAGTTGCGTGGAGCACAATACTTCTCCAAGGTAGACTTTCGATCGGGATATTATCAAGTAAGGGTGAAGAAGGAAGATATCCCCAAGACTGCTTTTCGCACAAGATACAGGCACTATGAATTCATAGTAATTCCTTTTAGACTCACTAATGCTCCAGCAATCTTCATGGACTTAATGAATAGAGTATTTAGAGATTACCTTGACAAATTTGTGGTAGTATTTATAGATGATATTCTAATATATTCCAAAACCAAGGAGGATCATGAGGAGAATTTAAGAATTGTAATAGAGACTTTGTGCAAGGAGAAGCTCTATGAAAAGTACAGCAAGTGTGAGTTCTGATTAAAGGAGGTCTCATTCTTGGGATATATCATCACAAGAAATGGGATATCTGTGGATCCCTCCAAAACAGTTGCAATTGATGGATGGTCGAGGCCAACATCGGTAACAGATATCTGTAGCTTCTTAGGGTTATATGGATATTATCGACAATTTGTGAGGAATTTCTCACGATTTCCCAACCCTCTTACCAAGATAACTCGGAAGGGAGTAAAGTTTTCTTGTAGTGATGAATGAAAAGAAATCTTCAAGGAGTTGAAAATGAGGCTTATCACTGCGCCCGTGCTCACTTTACCCACAAGTGGGGAACTTTTTGTGGTATTCAGTGATGCTTCAAAGAAGGTCTTAGGCTGTGTACTGATGCAGAATGATAAATTGATATCCTATGCCTCAAGTCAGTTGAAAATCCATGAGAAAAACTATCCAACGCATGATCTGGAGTTGGAAGCGGTGATCTTTGCCTTGAAAATATGGCGGCATTATCTCTATGGGGAGAAATGTGAGATATATACTGACCACAAGATTCTTAAATATATATTCACATATAAAGAGCTTAATATACACCAGAGAAGATGGATAGATCTCATCAAGTATTATGATTGTTCAATACATTACCACCTTGGGAATGCGAACAAGGTGGCAGATGCCCTAAGTAGAAAGGACCCAGTGATTCTATCAATGATGAGAATTGAGAAGGATCCAATCTTCTTATAATTGATGAAGATGGACATGGGAATCATAAACAAGGGAACATCATCAATCTTTTCACAAATGATTGCTCAACCGTCTCTTTTGGAAAGGTTAAAGGATGCTCAAAAGGATGATGTGGGAATTCAGGAAAAAGTGGAAGCTATCAGAAAGGGGAAATCCTCGGAGTTTAATGTTAATGAAAAAGGAATTGTGCGATTTGGGAAAAGACTGTGTGTTCCATCGAGTCCGGAGCTGAAGAAGGAAATTTAGGATGATGCACATAGTTTAAATTTCTCTATTCACCCAGGGAGCACAAAGATGTATCGAGATCTCCGAGAAAACTTTTGGTGTGATAATATGAAGAAGGAGATCGCTGAATATACATTAAAGTTTCTGGTGTGCCAGTAAGTGAAGGCAGAGAGGTAGAAGTCTAAGGGGATGATTCAACTATTGCCCATACCAGAATGGAAATGGGAGAACATCACCATGGACTTTGTCACTAGACTTCCGAGGACATCTAAAGGCAGCAATGCGATCTGGGTTGTGGTGGATTGTCTTACAAATACTGCACACTTCATTGCTATTTGGGAGGATTTCTCATTGGATCAACTAGCACAGATATATATCAAGGAAGTAATAAGGTTTCATGGAGTACCACTATCTATTGTGTCTGACCAAGATCCAAGATTCACCTCTAAGTTTTGAAAGAGTCTTCAACATGCTATGAATACTGAACTGAACTTCAGTACGGCCCATCATCCTCAAACTGATGGACAATATGAACGGACTATCCAAACACTTGAGGACATGATGAGAACATGCTCAATGGACTTTAAAGGATGATAGTATCAACATCTTCCTCTGGTTGAGTTCTCTTATAATAACATTTTCCACTCAAGCATCCAAATGGCACCACATGAAGCCCTGTATGGGAAAAGGTGCATAACATCGGCATGTTGGGATGAGGTCGGTGAACGTAAGCTGCTTGGACCAGAAATGGTCGAAGAAATGGTGGAGAAGGTGAAAACCATTCAGCAGCATATCAAGGTAGCCTAGAGTCGACAGAAGAGTTATGAAGATAACTTTCGATGAGACCTTGAGTTTAAATTTAGAGAAATGGAGTTTCTACGCATATCTCCATGGAATAAGGCCATGAGGTTTGGAAATAAAGGGAAGTTAAGTCCAAGGTACATCGTCCCCTTCGAGATTCTTGATCATGTCAGGGATGTGGCCTATAGACTAGAACTCTCACCTACCATGGCCAAAGTACATGATGTCTTTCATGTATCCATCTTAAAGAAGTACATACTGAACCCTTCACATGTACTCTCTTCTGAGGTGGTACAATTGGAAGATGATCTTTCTTATGAGGAGCAACCAGTGAAGATCTTAGATCGTAGAGAAAAAGTTCTACGAAATAAGACAATGCCCCTCGTCAAGGTGTTTTAGAGAAACCACAAGTTTGAGGAAGCGACTTGGGAATTGGAGGAAATGATGAAGCTTAGTTACCCACATCTGTTTTAGTGTGAGAAAAAGAAAATTTCTAGGGCAAAATTTCTTAAGGGGGGAATATTGTAACGACCCAAAGTTTCATTAATGGAAATACCTATTGATCTAATTAAATGTCTCTTTATGTTTATACAAAATGTCAAATTATTTGGTTTTATGTTATGAATTTTGACCGTTGCTAATATAGTAATTGAACAGTGATCACATGATTAGTATAAATATAGGGCTTTAACAAATCCAATTTACTCAGACAAAATAAGCTATGGTCTCATCTAGTAGAATTGCTCCATACAAAGCCCATTTTTCAGAGCTCAGAAAAGAGGTGGCATCCTTAGGCTTCGCTCTTGACCAAGCCCAAGCTGAGCTTCATCATGTCAAGCTCGAACAGGACCGTCTACAGAAGAAGTGGAAGTTGATATAAATTACCACTCGAGCGATGTTATCCGAGCCACTCCAAGAGTCTGTCACCATCGCACACCTTACCCTTAGGTCTTATGCGGCTGTTTTAAGGGGTTATGTAACAAATCGCTAGTACTATGTTCATGTATATTATTTTTGTATATAATAGTAAATATACCTTCTTGTCATTATCGATACGTTGTAAATAGTTTTTAAAGTACAAATAATATTTTTAGTTATTATTTAATTAAGAATTATATTTTATTAAATTAAGGGATTTTTGAATTAAATAATATTTTAATAAAATATTATTATTATTATTAAATTAATTTTTATTAAATATAAATGATCTTATAATTTTATGAATGCAATTATAATTTTTATTAAGGTTTGAAATCCATTTCTGTCAAAACCCCTGAATTTTCGATAAATGCCTATTTTTATTTAAAAAGTGAAAATTAACATATTTAGAAAATTATTTAGATAAAATAAATTTTATTTATGGAATCAGGATGCTGAAATTATCCAATGGTGAATTTTTTATAATTTTTTGAGACAGTCAATTTTTTGGGTAAAAATTAAATACTGTTTAAATATATAATGTGTTTTATGACATCATAATGACCCAATAGTGATGTAATAAAATACTATAAGCTTTATTTTCAGCCAATATATGTTTTAAAATTAAAATAATGTGATTTTGGGTTTTTTTGACTTACTTTTCAAAGAATTAATGGACCCTTCAAGACTTATTAAACACCTTGTCTTTTTAAATTGTTTTCCATGGGAGTGTGACTCACCTCCACATAAGCAACCCTGTTATTTTAAGAAGTTCGGACTATATCCTTATAAAATATTTTTTTCCTCTTACCTTTTCCAAAAAACCATGGGTAAAAACCATGGGATGGTTTGTGGTTAGGATTAATTCAATATAAGGGGTCCCAAACCTAAATAATAAAGAATTCCCTCACCTTTCCTATATAAACCCACCCAATCTCCCACTTCCTCCTCACTCAAAGCCCTTGGAGTTCGTCCAACCTCTACCCTAATCTCTCTATAATCCTTCCAAGGTTCCCCAAAATCCCAAGAAGCCTCTCTCAAACCTCTCTCAAGCCTTTGGAAGCACACTTCCAAGTAAGGGTTTTTTCTTCCTTTCTCATTTTTGTCCAATTTTCTTTAAGTTGTTTTGCCCTTTTAATTTCAATTATGAATGTTGGGTTATGGTTTTTCACCTCCCTCATACTTCCCTATTTATGTTTTAATGGTGGGATACCCTTTCTCTCTCATTAAATGCCTCTCATGTACACCCGTTACTATGCCGAAATTCTGAAAGGAACTTCTCTCTCCTCATTTACATTCAAGCAATACTTTTGTATCATGAATCTAAATTCCATTACAGTTATTGGGAAATGTATCTATATGACCTCCTTACTTTCAATTACATGTAAATATGATAAGTAACCCCTTTATCTCTCATCAACCATTTTTATGAATTCTTATGTCACGCTGTTACGCTGCCGAAATCGCACCGATTTTCTAAGTCAATGCCATTGTGTAGTGAATACCATGCCCATTTCTCCATCAAAGGTATTCACCTTTATGAACATTTACTTATTTATTATAAAGTTTCATGTATTAATTTCACATTCCTTTATCGTGGAATAAATTATTATGTTTTATGAATCCATGTTTTATGATCCATGTGGCGCACTTATGCATGAAATGAAATGTTTAAGAAGGGTGCGCCCTTATAGCGCTTCAATGCATTGGGTAAAGTATAGTATCATGATACGTCATGTGAAATGAGTGTTGACTCATGATAATTCAAGTGAAATGAGGGTTTACGCGTGATTCATTTTCAATGAGGATTTACTCATGCTCTATGTGCAATGAGCCTTGGCTCATGTTAATTCCATGTTAAGCGTTGTTGCCACATTTCCATGTTATGATTTTCATTATTTATCATGCCTTTATGTTCATGTTTCTCTTGTGCTCTATTGATATGCCTAATTTCTAACATGTATTTTAATCCTCATGTTATTCCATGTGTATTCCCTTGTTGGGATTTATAGCTCACCCTTTTCTTATGCATGTCCTCAGGTTATCCCATACAATGTTAAGTACGAGGGAATGTAGTGGTCATGTAAAGGAAGTTTTCAATAAAGATATTTTATTTCATGTTTCAAGTTTTTATGTAATGATCCTAAGCCCAAAAGACACTAAACCTCTCGATATTATTTGTTGTATCAAGTGAAGTTTTATGTAATAAATCATGTTTAAGTTGTAATAAAAAGCAGGGTTGTCATACATATTGATTTTTTCTTTACAATGTGCCTTGGATACTTGGTTCACTTGATTCAAGCTAGGAGAGAACATGGGTTCTGTATTAAAGTCTCATGGATGGACTCGCCATGCTCATTCAGTTACAACCCGACACATTGGGGGTGATTCTTTGTCTTGCTAGGAAAGGGATACCCAGGTAGTTCACTATACTCATGAGTGACACTGTTTCCCTTGGGGAGAAACCATGGATGGACCTTTTGGAAAGATGTTTATGCCATGCCTTAAGTGATACTCGGTCCCCTATGTGAGATACCTGGTATGGACTCATAAGTTACCATGTCTTGTAGTGATACAAGGAACTCCATATGGATCGCCTTGTATGTAATTAGTGGTATTGTATTATCATATGTTCTTGTTGTGATACTCGGGATTCTTTTTAGATTGCCTTAGATGGGCACAGGACTCTGCCACTGGATTTGATGGATTTTTTGAATTGTATTAATTGGTTGTAGTGGTTAATTGAATGTGTTATACTTGTTGCCTTTAATTATATTAGAGCATGATCTTATGATGTTTAGTCCATGCTTTACTAGAACATTTTAGTGGTCACATGTGGAATATACCCCAATCCAAATCACAAGCTTGGGTTATTCCTTTGTTGTTCTGTCCTATTTACTTGGGGCATTGTATACATTTTCTTCTTTGCTTAGGTACCTCTATTCAGACTCTTAGATTATGCTGATGTAGGAGGAATGGGATGGGTGTCCACTTGGGAATATAGAATAAGGTTTAAATTCTTATTTATTTATTACTCTACTTTTATTATATTTTCACCCTATTATCTATTTTTAGTATGAAATGGAAAGGCCTAGACACTATGGGTGTTGGCCTACTAAGATTTATATCTCACACCCTTCTTGGGAACCATTTGATACCCGAGTAGACTTTATACTCATAGGTATGGATAAAAGGAAGCATATTTCTTTAGATGTTTGATTTACTTGATATCTAGGATGGATATTTGGGGGGAGAGGACCGAGCCTATGCTTGAGATGATATTATAGCAGTTTTTTGGATCTTTTTTAGTTTTGATAGCATGAAGTATATGCTTGTACCCCATTTCTCCATGTACTCTAATTTTTTATAGACCCATGACATGCCATCATCATTTTTTATCTATCATTTATTATCTACTTCTTCTAGTTATTAGCTTCTATTTCATGTTTTATTTCTGTTATATTCTGTTATATTTAACTTTCCGCTATTTCTTATTCATTTTTTATTGTTGTGCATACTCGATCTATGAGGGAATAGTATTCCCATGGACACACCCTAGGCCATTGCTGCTAGTCATTAGCCTCTGAAATTTGGGGAGGTACGCTTGTGGTCATGTGTCCCATCGTCTTGTGACCCGGTTCAGTGGAACTCGGGGTGGGATGCTAGAGTCTAGGTTTCTCCGTCATATTGGGGGATTTGAGGAGACAATTTTCTTTGTTTTTTCATTTTTATTTTTTGGGGATTCCTACTGAGCATATTAATACTCACCCTTATATGGGACCTATACTCACAAGTTTTTTGTCTATGAAGAGGGATCACAAGTTCAAATGTGGTCTTTTTAAACCTGGTGTTGGTATGGCATGTTTAGACATAACGCTCAGTGACGCTTGGTGATGCATGATAAAGCATGGTTCTTCTTGGTGGTTTCAAAAACCTTTGTGACTAGAAATCATTCTAGGAATACACACAGTGAGGAGGATCTTTTCAATGTTTTTTATATGTTATATCTATATGGTTATCAAATTTATTGTCCCTTTATATTTTCCTATATAACATTTTACCTGTATTATTTTATCTCATGCATGTTCCACATATCATTATGTTGATTTTAAAAACACACACAGAGATATATATATATATATAATGTTGGTAGTATGGGGAATCTTGTGTATTATATTTGTTGTTGTTCTAGGTTGTTATAGGCTAAGGCCTCTATTGTTGTTAAATATTCCTACTTGGTACTGGTCACCATCTCCAAGTCTATTAGAGAAGGGATTAAGGTGACACACTTGACCTACCATCAGTCCTAGTGGGTCCCTAGATAGTTGATTCATGTTAGTAAATATACATATATATATACTTCTAGCAACAAGGATGTGTATTTCCTATGGAATAGATATGTATTTCTTCAAATACTCCTGAGATAGTTAGAGATGCATATTTCATGTATATTATGGTGGTTGTTGATTTATTATAGTAGGTTATAGATTTATTTATAGGTAATTCCTCCCATGATTCTGTGGATACCTCGACACTATTTGATAGCCTCTGGCCTAGTAGAGGTGGGATTGGGGAGTTCACCTACCTATAAGTTGGGAAGTGAAAATATATACATAAAAAATAAACAGAGGAATATTTAAATAAATATTGGAGGTCATATTGATGAGTTTTATTATTTTTTAATGTGTGTAGTTTTTTTTATTTTTATGAAAGGATGAAAACTCAAAAGTGTGAAATAGAACCATTTTCCCAGGTAACAGTGCCAAACATTATTGATTTGAAATTCTATAGTGGTAGTTACACAACCTCCTTTAAAGTGAATAAGGAAGTTCATAACATTAACCAAGAATTTAATTAGGTATTTTACAAAGGGTTAGTAAAATTAAAGTCATAGATTAAGTCAAATTATGTAATAAAGTTTATTGAGTAAGGCATGTTTTTGAATAAAGGTTTCATGTATCAAAGAAGTTAGAGTATATTAAATGTAGTTGTAGATTAGATGATAATAGGAGTAATGGTGTTTGGTTTTGGTGAATCTATAATTAATAGTGGTGGTTTTAGGATCAATTCATTATTTCATATTACATATTCTTTAATTCACCATCACTATTCTAGTATACTCACATAGTTCTTAGAAGAACTCTCTCGATATACTATTCATGTTCATAGAATAATAATAGGTCCCCATAAGTTTTCTTATGTAACTAAATTAAGAGAAATAATTTATAAGGTACTTTTGTTAGTTGTTCCTTAGTATATTAGGAAACTTTCTTAATTCAGAAGAATAAGTCCATATATCAAGTGCACAACTTGGATTTCAACTCTTGTTTCATCACTCAATACTTTATGTTAAATTACTAGGAAATCAATCTAGTAAACTATTAATAATAGAAGAATAATTTTGAATAATGTAATTAATTTAATCATTGACAATAGTCCACAAATAGAGCTTACCCAAACTCCACTATGTGATTAGTCACTCATATTCACGAAATAAAATCGAAACAAAATAAGTAAGAAGAATATTTTCTAATGGTTATTGTGAGTTAGATTACTCATAATGGATTAATCTCTTTATATATTACCAAATCACTAATTCCATATTCTCTATTCCAAAATTTTATCCCCATCCTCTATGCATGGGATCTCTACTATGTACTTCCTATCAGATTCTATGATCGTTCCACATGGGTACTAAGTTTTTTTAGTCTTTCCACATGGAATAATAACTTATATTCTCTTTGGTTGAGATCAAATAAATTTACCAAATGGGGTTTCTTATTTATTTATAGGATTGGGTTCCATATCTCCATTTTTTAAGGTATTTCTCAATTTGGTTACACAAGTTTTTACAAAGATTTTGTTGGTCTCTAAAATTTCTGAATGTTATCTACATGGAAACTTCACTTATCAATGAACCCCAATGTATGATATTATTTCCTTCCTTATTAGTTAAGAATTTAAAGTATATTTTTAGTGATTTAGGGTTGTATGATAAATTCTATATACTTTTAAAATTTCATATATTCCAACAACAACATTTTCTAAAACTACATCCCAAAGGATTCATTGGATGTGATGTATCACGCATTGTGGCTTGTCATTACATTGTCTGAGAAATAAAATCTCAAGTTTCTAGAAGCTAGGGTATGTTAGAGTGTTGTCAAATCTTTCATCACTACTTGATATTACATTAGATATCAAATGTATTTTAATGATGTGAATTGGGTTTTGGTTTCTTGGATGCAACCTTTGAATTTGACACAACCATGTTGGGTTTCCAATGTAGCCTTAACCCCAAACTTTTCAAATTCATAGAAGTAGAGTGTCACAATGAGAGGATAATTGCCTTGAGTTTTCAGTCTATGTTTCCCACATTTATATATGTATTAATGGATGTATCTTGATTTTTCTAGTAAGATACAATGTTGGAAATAACAGAACCTTTGTTGCCCCCACCCACACAACATTATGAATAGTGTAGTCCTAGTAAGTTGATGTAGCATCTATTGATGAGATGATGTAGCCTTGTAGTGATGAGATCAATATTCCTTTAGAGAACCAACTTACTTTCAATCTCCAATGTGAGTCTTTTTTGGACTTAACATACTCTCATGGTCATCTATAACATAATTTTAGCACCATTACTCCCTCTTAAGATCATATGTAACATTTCATTGGTTCTTTGATTCCTTATTAAGTGTTTGGATGAGATTAAATTAGCTGGTGGGGTGTAGTCTTAACATTCCCAATGAAACATGAAGTTTCCCCCTAATGTCTTATTTATCCCAAAATGTTAATTTAAGTATCTTACTTTAACTTCTATTCTTTCCTTTACGACTTTATCATTTCATCCAAGCACATCAAATAGTTAGTGAATCATCCCCAAATATATTAATATTTAAATTGTATATTAAATGAATTAAAATAAATAAAATATTATAAATATTAATATCTTATTATAAAAACTTTTAAAATTATAAAAAACAACCATTAATTATTAGAAATAATATAAAAATGCATAAAATATGATTAAAAACTATCAAAAATGAATGATAGATTCATAAAATTCCAACCCCCATGCAGATTTGTTTTCCTTGGTCATGACATATATATCATACACCACCCATATGTAAGTTACTATATAAAATTTATAAATTATTAGTGTGTGGAAAACCCCCTATGAAATCATGGTTTGACCCATGCAAAGATTTATGAATGAAATATCATTACCTCGTAATTGAATTTTTCAAAATAAAAAACAAAATTATATCACAAAGTTATGTCATCATGAAGTAACAGAATGACTCTATGAATATAAAAAATAATAACCTTTAAATTATTTAAAGTCCTTATATCTATATAATATCACTAATTATCCTAGTATGGAATTAAAACCCTTATTTTATCCATGAAAAATCCATTTTTATTTAAGAAATTGATTGTCATAAACTATAATTTTAATCAATAAATATATTATATCCCATAAATATGTATAATGATTTATCAATGTTATTATTTATATTACATCATTAAAAATAACATATACATTATTTATCCATAGAGAATAAAATAGAGTGAAGGTATAGAGTCACCTACCTCAATTGTTCACCAAACTACATTCTTTGTTCATTATTCATTCTCAATTCACCATTATCCTTCCCACATTATTCATTATTAACCAACCACACCATGAATAACACAAAAAAAACACTTATTAGAAAGATAATATGGAATGTTTTTAATGAATGAAAAATCTCATGGACAATATATCCTTTTATACAAATAATTTTCACCCTCATCCTAAATTAATCAAACCCACAATAATGAAAAAAAAAATTCACCATTATACATTATAATTTCCATCATTTAATTTTAAAATTTATCCATAAAATTTTATATTCAATCCTCTAAATCATATATTCAATTAACCTCATAACTCATATGACTAGATTCTATTTCATACATTGACTGGGGAAATCATCCACTATAAAGTACATAATTGAACTAAGAAAAAATAATATAACATATATTTTGATTTATTAAAAATAATACTATAAAATAATTAATTAAATACATAAAAAATCATTTAATATTTCTCCAAAATTCACCTATCTTGGATTATTACCCATTACATCAATAAAATATTTTAATCAACAAAAACAAAAATTTGGTTTTTCATAATAAATTCTTCATACTTCTCTCATAAATCCAATATTATGAACTTTGTTAAAAGTTATTGTCAATGATTTGGTAAGACTAACTCTGGAGGTTCAAATAAAAATCTCTTATAGAATAGGGGATTTTTAAAATAAAAAATATATCCTCTAAATCTCTCTATTTATAAAACACAATATCCACTGAATTTAATGTCAAATTCAAACCAAACTTAATTCGAAATCATAAATCTTACTCTAAAAATTTCATTGAATTAACAAAATTTAAAACCAATTTAAAACTTTCAATGATCTAAAAATATTATTATTATTTACATCATTATTTTTCAATGAACTATATTGTCTTAAACATTTATGAATGTAGATCCAATGGCCACTTATTACATTAAACATGGAAAGAACGTCATACAATTTAGAATCAACAAGTTCCACATATATAAAGAATGACACTTGAGGAATATCATTTGAGTGGGATTGAAAACTTAACTAAATCCAAATAATGTCTAAAAGTAATAATGTAGAGTGAATATTATTGGGGGATGACAAAAACTTCTTGAGTGGAGAGGAATCATTTTTTAGGGAAGTCCACTTGATATCATGACTAAAACCCACACAACCCTACTACTATTTAGTGGAGATAAATTAATGGAGCCCTTATTGAGTAGATAGAAATAATTGAATCCCACTCAACCCAAGAGATAAAATATGATATGGTCTAATGCCGACATAAGGAAGGGGTCAATCCTTATGTTAAAAATAAGGGAAATAATATGATGAAAATTTGTGGTGGCTAAATATAGAACACATGACCTAATTCCTAACACCTAATAAGCCTACGAACCTTGGAAAGGGGTGCCTATAGTTATTTTTATTATGTATATATATATATTATTATATAATTATTTCACTTATTATAATAATGATAATAACAATTATTATTATTATTATTATTAGTCTCTATGTGGGGGGAATAATCCCTTGTGAATTCATTTGAGCACCTACCCTAAGTGGGATAAACAAAGAAATCAAATAATATATTCTTCATATACATATTTTAAAAACATGAATGGTGTAACATGTCATGCCCCACCCTCATCACACTATATTCTTCCTCATGGGGATTCCTCTCCCCACATTGTTCCCCACATAGTGCTAGTGGTTTTTATTTCTTTTTGTATCTTTATTTAATATATTTATATTCATGTGTGTGTGTGTTTGTGTGTGTGTGTATATATATATATGTATCTATATAAATATATTAGAAAACATTTTATATTTATAAATAAATTAAAATATTCTATATAAATTAAATAATATTCAAAATCAATAGAAATTGGCCAAATGAAATTGACTTTGATCTAAATTTATTTCCACATCATAGCCCATTAATTATATATAATTGGTTTTTTGAATATTGAGCATTAAAATAAAAAATTAAAACAAAAAAATATATAAATAACATTATATAATTTATTCCAAAAAATATTTAATTTTTATGAATAATATAAACTATTTTTGTTAACCAAAAATAAATTTAAAACAAAACTTTATTTGAGAAAAAAATCATTTTTAATTTTCATCAAAATATCATTTATCAATTTTAAATGTAAATAATACTACTCCTATTTTGAATATACCAACCACATTATCAAAAATGTGACATTCTATATAAATCCTATGACAAATTATATACATACTTAAAAAATCATGAAGATAATATATTTAAATAATTCCATGAATTTTAATTGTCATCCTTAACTAAATTCTGAAATATCCAAAAACCAACTTACTTGGATTCACCCCAAAATCACACCCTAAAGTAAACACCCTATTATAGGATCAAAAACACACTCAAAATTTCTATCCAAGATAAAAAAACTTGGAAAAAATGAAAAAAATTAACTTTAGGTAAAAATTATAAAATTTTAATTTAAAGTTCAAAAATACCCAACTAGAAATTTCATAACTTTTATAGGGGAAATACTTGAAAAATTAATCAGGGTTTTCAATGAACCACATATGATGACCTGATAATATTATAGGCTCCTTCAAGATATCACTGTAATTGGTATGATCATATTATAAGATACAAGAGTATATCATATAAGGAGTAAAGGAAGAATTTGAGGCTATGGTATGAGTTCAGGTTAATAAGAGGAAATAAAATTGATATTGTAAGGACGAGTGGGAAATAACAAGTTACAGCATAACTTTATTATTCCATATATTATAGTGCTTTATCAATTTGTTTCTTTATGATCTATACATATTATATTATAATATATAATATTATATGATGTGTAAAAAACATCTAGTGAAGTTTATTTTTTTTAAATACGGTTGAGTATGCTACACTATTCTTAAAAGTTTAGGAATAATACCTTAGAATAAGAAAAATATAATTTAATCATATGATAAAGAACCCACTGCAACATGGTTGGGAACATGGGACACATGGATACAAAAAAACATTCTATTATTTTTCTATGAATCAATATTGGTTCTAGAAAGTGAATATTAGGATTAGAGGGGTGTAAGATCATATGAATTTGTACCTTATATTTCTAAAATTTGTTATTAAAATTGAATTAGGTAGATACCCTTAATAATAATGTAAAAATATAGAATAATATTATTCTAATCATTTATTTTCATTAAAAATAAGAAGATAACCTATAATGAATAAGATAAGGTGAGTGACATATCATTAAGTTATATTAGAGAAAAGTAAAATAGTGTTTATCATAGGTAGTAGAGTAGTAAATGTAATGAATAATTTGTTGTTTTATAACTACAATACATTATTAGTGATATATTTTCTATTATATAACTTTTAATATTTTTATCATAGAAATATTAATTCTTATTATATTTAGATAAGAGTTATTGGTTTTCACCATGATCCTCACCCCAATTGTATTTGTGATTAATTAGATTACTAGTGATCTGGTTGTATAATTTTGAGTTGTTTCACATCCCTTGGAATAACCTTCATATTAAAGTTAAACCAATTAATAAAACCATGTTTTCTCTATTTATTAATTGCTATATTTATTTTTCTTAATAGATCAAATGGGGGTGTATCTATTAATTAAGATACAAGATCCATCATAAACACTAAATTGTTAAAGAAGTTAAAAAATTTAAATGTAAATTTTCCTAATTCACCTCACCCTTCTCAGTATAGTTGAATTTTTGAGACATTAGACTACCACTGACATTTTTATAAACATTTAATAAAAATTTTAATCCCAAAAAAATCAAAAATAAATAAATTTGGAATTAAATGAAAAAGTATGTGGATATTCTATAACTGATATTTTTGGGAGAATAAAATTAAATACTAAACCGTTTACTTACTAAGTGATTCAATCATTTTAATATATTTATCTAAATAAATATTTCCTTGGGAATTTAATCATGGATAAAATCTCATAGTTATTATCTCAAATTTTAATAAAGTGTAAATTAATATTTTATTAAACATGCTTTTTTAAGAAGATAAACTGATGGGTTAAATAGAATTTATTCTAAAGAATTCAAATATTCATGATGTTTCATTTTAAATCGAAAGGTTTGTGGATTTTATTATTGATAATAATAAGGAAATATTATATTCTTAATTTTATGTAGGCACATGGCATATTTTTAATGAAATTGTGATGCACCCATTTTAAGTATGCACTTAATTGTTTTATTTAGTTTTGGGATAAAAATAGATAATTTTAGAAAAATGATTTGATGCTTGGTTAGAGTTCATTTTATTTATATAAATAAGATAGACTATGAAAATCCCCATATTGTGAATCAAAATTCAAAGTGGGAAAAACTAATATGGGGATGGGTGAATCGATGTGGCCAAAAATTTTCCCCAAAAAATATTCTTATGATGATTAAATTGTAAGATATATTGGAAATCAATAAATGGATGATGACTTGAGATAAAGAGAGATATAGAAAACCACATGACAAATAGATTTAAATGGTTGACCAAGTATTTTTATCAAGTTGATATGTCCTTGGTGTTTAGTGATTTTAATCCCACTTCATAGATATTTATTTTATTATTAAAAATAGTAGACTATTTGGAGTAAGAATATGGTTTTGAAATCAAATAAAAATATGCCAAAACACTACAAGGATGGGAGACTAGTAATGAGTTAAAGTTACCGTGATATATATTCTCCAATCATCCTCAAGTAAATCAAATCATGGATCAATTATGAACCTTTATTATTCTTCTCAAACCTAGGTCTCAAGTCTCTATAATTATCCCAATAATACAAGGGTATATATCTCAAAGTTTCATCATATATCTCTAAGAAAAACTATCTATTTTTAGAAATTTTAATAAATCATGGAATAATAATCTAAATTATTTCATAAAGATTTATCAAATTCATATCCATAAAAAATTATCTCAATTTATTACTTAAAAACATAAAATGGTTCCAAAAAATCATGGCTTATCAACACATTGTAGCATAATTATTTTCCTCGTGATTTGTTTCTTTAATTTTTCCTAGAAACTCAAAAAAAATAATGATATGATAATAAGTAACTATGGTATGATACTACTAGATCTAAATTCTAGTATCCACATAAAACTTCTAAAATGTTAAAATTATGATGTAATTTCAATAACTATCATAAAATAATCAAAAATTACAAAATGAATTTTCCTTGGTAACGCCCAATAACGCACCCAACTCAACTCTTTCAATCTATTCAAAAAATGTCATAAAATTTTACTATAATATAATGGTTAATACTATAAAAGCTAAAAATATGGAACTTTCTTTACCTATAAGGAAAAAACTTTCAATCATTAAGAAGTTTAAAGCATTATGACTTATCAAGATATGTAATACATAATTGTATAGGATCATAGTGTGAAGCCAGCATAAAACTAAAACCATAATTTTTAAACATATCAATTTCAAACACCTCATTAAATAACCATAGTGCAATAAATATTTATTAGGACTTGATTTCATGCAAGTGAAAAAATTTATCCTTACAAAACACTATTATATCATAATTCATTTTTCACTATGGTGTGATTTTCATGTATGTGAAAACATTATGTTCCATCAAACCATTACGACATAACATATACACCATTATGATGTGATTTTATAAACTTATGAAAAACAAATTTCTTTTCCTATTATTTATATCTAATGAAACTTAAACTCATTAATGATCATGTTAAAAATAAATAAAACATGTGAAAAAACTTCTAATATCATGCATTAGTTCACTCAAGAAACTAATCATTGTACACTCCTGATGTGATAGTAATATATACACTACATTACTAGATAGAGTAATTTTTGTGAGAGAACTCCAAATATTAGTGTAAATATCAATACTATATTTAACAATTATCAATATAATTCCTCTCAAATAATATTGTTTCAACTCACTTCAATAAGGCTCTTCAATTTACACCTTTTTATTTTTTAGCCACATGATTTGAGCACTTAATAATAATTTCAACTACTAAGAAATATTCATGTATATCCCTAATAATAAACACCCCCTAAAACTCTTATACCATTTTTTTGATTCCCAAAGTGATAATTAATTCTTCTACTTTACTATTAAAGATAAAAAAATTAATCTCCCACTTTTTCTACAAATAAAATGAAATGAAAGAGAGAAAATAAAATAATGAACTAAAAGGGATATTGATAGAAAAATTAAATCTAAGGACACTCCAAATTACTAGAATGAATATTTAATTAAGGGATTTTTTTAATATATTTAAAATTTTATACTTTATTGAAATGTATTCTAAATTTATCTCACTACAATCCACTTTCTCCTAAATGAAGTTATATTTTAAATCAATATGTTTTAACTATAAATATTTCAAATAATTCTTTAAAAAAATTATTTCATTTTGGTTATCACGCTAAATCGCTGAAGAATATATAACTTTTAATTTTATTTCCTCAAGTGGTGACTTCATACTAATCATTTTTTTATGAATTGGGATGTCTCAACATACTAAAGTTATATTGTGATTAATGTTAAAAAAATGCTTCTTAGAATTCTAAGTAACAAGTCTTCCTACAATGAATAATTTAAAAGTTTTTTTTGGCCTCCAAATTCACATTCCTGGTTATCATCTGAAAAAATATACATATGTATTGATATAAATTTTTAATACCTCAATACATACACAATATTTTCTTTTATGTATCACAATATCTTCTTTTGAAACATGAGATATGACTCCTTTGGATTTATTTGAAGCATGAAAAAAATTCAAAAGTATATATGGTAGTCATTATTAATGTTGTTAATTAGAGTAAGATTCCAATCATCCTTTAAAATTACTTTTGATTAGTACTCCATCAATCATTATCCATAGATTATTTATCCCCAATAGAAATTCGAGCTAAAACTTCTCTTTATTCTTCTATTATAAACCATTTCAATTACTCATGTCAATATTTTTCTTGTGAAATAAAGATATAGTTTAAAATTTTTAAAAATTTAAAAAAAATTCATCACACTAATCAGAAATATTTTAAAATGTTTCTTTATTTTGTCATAAATTTTTTCACATGTGTTCTCTTAAATCCCACAAAAAATGATTTCTTCTATATAAACAATCAAAATTATTGAATTTGTATTGTCTTATTTAACATAGATATGGATTTTAATCTTGATTTTATTGAACTTCATGCTCTTCATGATGTTTTAAAACTTTTAATACATTGCTTTAGAAAATTTTTTGATCCCATAAAGATACATTTTCAGATTGGACACATGAGAACAATCACCATCAAGAATGAAAACCTTTGGTTGTTCAATAGACTCTTCCTCTTCTAGATATCTATTAAATAATACTAATTTAATATGTATTTATATCAACATTTAAATTTTTGGGGTAAAAACATAAGAAAAATCCATGTCATTTCAATTATTTCAATTGAGGGAAAAATTTTATCAAATTAAATACCCTCGATTTGAGAGTAACCATTGCATACTATATTATATTTATTCCATGTTAACTATCCTTTATCATTGACTTTATCTATGAAGAAATTTTTTGCAGCTATCATATTTTTATATTTTATATATAACTAAAATTTCAAATTATAATTATTCTTAATTTTATTTAGTTCTTCCTCTATAGAATCTATCTAATCCTTATGTTATAAATTCTCTTCAACAATTTTTTTTTATCTTTTATAAGTAGTCTTGTATGATTGGTGCTTCGAAAATTTCCTTATGTTTTAACACCCTTAATACATTCTATAATTATATTTTCAAGCTCCATGTGTTTTTAAGACATGGTATTTTAAATCCACCTTGTTCTAAGCCTTATTTATTACTTGAAATATCTAAATCATCTTGGGAATTTCTTAAACCTACTGTTATAATTATAATTATCCCTTTTTATCCTCAATTTAACCAAGATCCTCTTTAATATATTGATAGGAAACAATTATTTTAAGGATTTACCATGATTCTCCATGAAAATAACATCATATCTTCCAAAAATATTCTTTATATTTTTGTTGTAATATCGAAAGATTATTCCTCTAGGTGTATACCCAATAAATACCCCTTCATTGGCACTTTTATAAAATTTATCCCAAGTGTATTCATTTTATTTTGATATAATATAGGCTATATAAAACCTTTAAAATATTCAATTTTGGATTCTTTCAAAACCACATATCATAATGAATTATTATAGAATTTAGTAGAAGCAAACATTAATTGAGAATGTAAACAAATATTGTCGGATCTTGTTTTTGAAATAATTTTGAGGTTCCATACTCATATAAAATAATTATACCAATATAAACAATATTTATTTATTTTTATTTTCTAATTTTTTTTGTTATGTATGGATCACCATATTCATTTATTCAAAGTGTTATTTTTTTTACACAAATCCATTATCTCATCAAAATATATTGATAACATACCTTGTTTTATTTTCAATCACACATAGAAAAATTTTGAACCAATCAAGAGATTGAGACTTAATCTCCATGAAATAAACATAAGTCATATGATTAAAACAATAAAAAAGGTAAGGAAATACTTATCATGATTTTTTGATTTCATACTCATTGGGTCACACACATCTAAATAAAAAGGTTTAAGTGGAATTTTTCTCTTGATTTTTACTCAATTGTATATCTTTTTCACCATATTTGGTTTGTGAAAAATATCATAAGAGTTATTTATCTCCCAGTTTATCTTTGGAATATTTATTATAACATCACACTTGATGATATTTCTTTATTTTATGGTACAAATAACCAATTATCTATTGTAAAATCTCATTTCCCTCTATTATACTCAAACATAAATTATCTCAATAATTAATAATCTAAAATAAGTTTACACTTATTTGATTCCCATTCAATATTACTTTTTCATCCTTAAACTTTATAATAAAATATCTATTATTCTGTAAAGTTACTATTTCCCATTATTTCAATCTTAAGAAACACTAAATATAACGATCCCCCACCCCTCAAAAAATAGAATATCATTTGAAGTGATCTTCTTATTACCATTTTTTCATTATAATGCCTTTAACATACTAGTATAAAATTTCAATATGTGATGCTAGGTTTTCTCACCCAAGATCATTGTCCCCCTAGATTATTATATCTAAGTATCCCCTTTTTCTTGAGTGGTGTTTATAATATTCCTTGCTTATATTTCCCTACCCATAACTTTCTCAACTTCTTAAGAAGCGTTTTTCCTCAACACTCTTCATTTTTTGATTTTCTACTTGATGTTTTGATACAATTAACAAGATTCAAGTATACCTATGAAATTTTTCTCCTTAATAAGATAAGGTGTCATTTTCTATTTGTATATTCTAGATTCATATGTCTTGAGGAATAATCTAATTGACCTTGGCGATGTTCTTTTTAGTATAAATTCTAGAATTTTTATTTTTATGTGGCCCTGAATCATGGGTTTCTTGATTAATATGATGTCATTATAGGATGTTTGATTTATTTATATCTTTACCTACTCCTATATGAAACCATGTATTCTACATCATATCATTTTCACCACTAATGAAACTTTTCATCATGGTGGTCTATAAATTTTTATAAATTATGTTTTCCATCATGGTTTTCTTATAGTTTCCTCACAATCTATGATGTTTTCCATCATGGGGGTTTTTTGTGGCATT
This sequence comes from Viscum album, assembly GCA_963277665.1. Lineage (NCBI taxonomy): Eukaryota > Viridiplantae > Streptophyta > Magnoliopsida > Santalales > Viscaceae > Viscum > Viscum album. Next base: position 253,710,037 of record OY728162.1, read on the forward strand.
GAATCCCTAGTTTATAAACCTCACTATCAATGTTATTATTCTAGTATGTGATTCATGGTCCTTGATTCCATATATGTAATATATATTTTTTATATCTTTTAATTACCTATCTCCATTTTTTATTGATAATTCATCATATTATTACCTCCAAGAACCCATGGAAAATCCTTGATGATGGTCCCTCAATGATGAAAACCATATGATGATGTATCTCTTGGTGTTGGAGGGAGAAAATCTATAATATACTATAACTAGTCTTGGATATATCCGATGTTGTTGGAACTTAGTTTAAGGTTCCTATAGGTCTTAGTTTGTTCTAGTGTGTCTTGGTTTAGGGTTTCAATAGGATTATTGGTCGTATGTGTTTTATAGGTCATCATGTATGTGTTTTTTGATCTATATATTCCCTAAAACCAATATAAATTTGATGTATTATGTATTATATCATAAAATATAACATACTTATATTATATAGTATGACATACTTATATCATATAGTACGGCATAATCAAAACTAAAATCATATCTTATTCCTTTGTTTTAGGCATATCATAATGGGTGATTTATGATATCACTCTACATCTTTAGCCAAATCATATTGTATGATATGGATACATCATAAGACCTTCATAATTTAAATTATATATTTAATTTTATTATATGATTCTTATGGAGTTTTATGATTGATTAATGATAGTAGAATGTTAAGTGTAACATTTGGGAAAATTATTTGTGTAGCTATCATCGAATGTTTACATTTTATATTATGAACTGTATGAGAGATCAAACACACTTAAATGTTAATTACATGTAAGAAAATATAAAATTTTATAAATAGATTTAATTAATCAAACATTATATAAAATTAAATTAAATTAAATTAAATTATATGGAAGGATCCTAAGTATCCTGATGCCTATATGAATAGGCCATAACCATTGAGATGTTGTTGGTTCAATTTAGTGCATGTCTTGTTGATTCTCCCAAATATATTTTCTTCCTTCTTCCTTTTCCTTGAGAGATATGAGCATATCATGGTTGTAAGTAGGGTCATGTCTAAATATCAAGTGATTCATTAAACCCATGGATACACCACATATGAAAGAACCTAAAGGTTTCTTTTAATGGGCCTCTATCAAAATACTATTATTGAAGACAATATTAATGTCTATTTTTGGTGAAATATATATATTCTTCATTTTTTATACATGGTTTTAGTTTTTCAAAAGCATGATGATCGTGTATTTTAGGTTTCTAATGGTTTACACTAAATTAAATAAGTGTAATTCAATACTTAAAACCCATCAATGGTCTTATAGTTTTCTCATGCTTATATATTCTTGAAATATTGATTAAAATAAATAATCTGGGTATTGGTTATCGTAGGATATGATATAAATTTTTTAATGAAAATTTGATGTTTTAATTTATAACATTAAATATAATATACATTTTTCACTATGAAGGGTTTTATGATATACGATATCATAATATACAATATGGTATTTATATAGGATATGAGATATCATAATTAATTACTCAATTCAAATACTTTAGTTTTACACATATTGAAGCGTATGATATGGGATTTCGAATTGGGATTTATAGTCGATATGTGCATATCAAATGGAGACGCATATCATAAAGGTGATATTAGGCATATCATTAAATAAAAATCTGGGCATCGAAGTTTATATCACAAGCCAATTGTAAGATATGATAAATAATACATGATTATTTATCAAAGTCCATAACTCACCATTCATAGGTTGCGAAATCAATTATAAATTATAACATGACTTATGATATGGCTATGTCATTGAATACGATATATGTAGAAAAACTTTATTTTTTTAATTTCAATTATGAATATAATTTTATAATTTATAAAAAAAATTATAAATTTTATAAAAAGGTATTTTATGATATATATTTATTTTATAAATTTGTTTATAAATTAAGTAATTGCAAAAAAATTATAATTAATTGTTAAATATTTATGAATAGTTCATTAAATAAATATATATAATATTAAGTGTTTATATTAAATACCTTTTGAAATTATGTGGAATGAGATATAATTTGGATACAAATGGTTTAATTATAAATTATAAGTTGGATTTATAATTTTTTTATAAATCACGTGATAAATAAAAAATATTAAGGTGTTTATATTGAGTTATTAATTTTTCATAATATATAATTTGAAATGATCAAGTTGAAAAATGACTTATTTGAGAAAGTTATTTAAATCAGATCAAAATGAATTTAGGTAATCTATATGTTTAAATTTTAAATAATATTAAATATATGAAATTATTAATATCAACATAATATATGAATAGTACATATATATAATTTTTATATTTCAGTTATCATATATTTTTAGTAATATTCCATATAAATGTCAATATGGAAAGTTTATATTGAATATATATATTATTATTATATTAACTTCATTATATAATTTCAATAATGTATAATTAAATTATAAAGTGTTTATAATTTCATGATTTATGAATTTTTCATAAATTGTTTGTCTCGTGTATAAATTTATGAATTATTCATTTATTTATTTTATCCTCAAATTTATTATTCATTTATATAATTAGTATATTACATAATTTTTTGTATAATTTTGGTTAAACGTGTTTAAAATGATTCTATAAATTTTTATACAAGTATTTAAGGAATTTTATGCTAGGTATGATAACTGGTTTAGTTTTTTTCTTCCTTAACTCTTCCTTGTTCATGGGTTTTTTAAAGAGGAACACATTAATATGGTTTAAAATATTGGTTTGGTGGAAGAAAAATGTATTCTAAACTAAATTATTTTAATCATTTATAATATGGTTATATTTAAATCCCATTTATAAATACTTAGCATCAAATTCCTTCCAAATAAAACTCTTTTCAAGACATTGATCATCCAACTGGGTAGTACATGGAAAAGTTGGGTGCCCCTGGATTATATTATGTATGACATGAAAGTATTGATATGACCTTAATCATTAGGTTCCTCAATTTTGGTTTATGATTTGGGTTACACTTAACTATGAATCCCTAACCATTTTGATGCCATGGGAATAGAGTTGAGATAACCCAAATGATAAATTGGGTAAATAATTATCCATTTAACCATCTAAGAGTCAAATTTGATATGATTTATATAATTTTCTACCAGTTATATACCTGAATAATTTATATTCCAAACCAATTTAAGTCATGATGAATTATGGATCCTTTACCACTAATGTATATGATGTTATTACAAAAGGGGATCATCATTTTAGTTGGAGCACATTTAATAAATGGACCTTATTGAATGAATGTAAAACATGAAACTCATATGATAAAATATTCTATTGTAGATAAATAGAATCATTATCATCTAATATTAATTTTAGATCAATTCTAGATAAAGTATAATCTTGATGTAAGAAATCACTTAAATTGGTTCAAAACCTAAAAGTTTTTATTAAGAAGGATTGAAAAATTCTATGTGTTAGGGTGACACCTTCCTAAGTAACAAAAAAATTAAGTTGTTCAATGGGTGGATCTATATTATTATGAGAAACATTGAATAATTAAATTTATTTTATAAAAGGAATAAAATATAATATAACTATAGTAACTTTATTCACCGCTTATACACTCAATGTGATTGAGTATACCAATGACTTGGTGAGATTGAATATGTCATTTATGGCTTGGTCTTGCTATTGTATTTGTTTTGTAATAATTATTGTAAATATTATAATAATGTGATTGAGTTTAATAAAATTTTACACTATTTTATAAAATTTTAGAGTAGATGAATTCAGTCGTGATATGTCAATGTTTTTTCGCTTTATTGATAATACATATGGGTAAAAAATTAAACCTTAAGAAGAAATATTTATTGCAAAGTCCAAATAATGTTTCTTTGAGAAGCCATTAAAGGTCAATGGAAGATAAAGGAGAAGATAAGAATTTGTATAGTGATTCCATATGATTTAATTTTCTAGGATATGTTGGTTTCAGTAAGATTGAAAGAGGGGAGGTGAATTTTCTTTTTTTAAGATATGTGATGAAAAAATTAATAATCAAAGTGAGAAAAATGGAATTAAAAAGAATATTTTAAGTTCAAAAAAATAATCATGACAAAAAAAGAATGATATAGATAGATATTTATTTTAAGTAATTAATTGATTGATTGATTAAGCAATTTATTTATTAAATGAATGAAACTGATTTAATAAATAAAATGTGTGGAAAGTAAATAAAACACAAAATTTGTTAAGGAATATTGACAATTGATCAATAATGAGACCCTATATATCCCACATCAATGTATTGAGTATTTATGAATATATATATATATAATTTATTTTTATCCAAGAAACCTAAATATAAAAAAACACTTGGTTTTAGAGGTTACCAAGAAACCTAGGAAGACCTTGGTTTTATCTATTTTCTAAGAACTTAAAGAGAAATAACCCTTGGTTTTTGTGGTTTACCATGAACCAAAAGAGAGTAAAGTAGGGAGATTTTCTTAGGAAAAAATAATTTTAATAAAGCTCTTAATTTTATAGAAAGATATAGAAGTATAATTTTATATAATTATATAGAGATATAAATATGAAGATCAAATAATTATAAGAAATAGTTACAAAGAGATATGAAGAGTAAGCACAATAGTAGCTGATGTTTGTTCCCATTTTATTTGGATCAATTTAGTTCATAAATTTTTAGTATGTTTTCTTTAAAAACATATAATGTGTTGTATTTATATCCTCCATGGGTATCTAGGTAAATAAATAAGATTAAATGGGTTAAATTAGCAGTTGAATACCTTCTTTAATATATATATTTACTTGATGACTCGACATCTCTGGTTGGTCACCTAATTCTACCAACTAGATGATAGGCATACTGCAAGTGTCCTCACTATTATAGCCTCCACCATATAGTTTCTGGATACCATCGTATAGCTGGTGAGATACTACAAAGTATTCTAATTCTATACAATACTGCCATATGTCTAGTGACATTCAACTCGGTAGATTGTGGGATTCTAGTAACCATGGAGCTTTAGTCAGTGCCACTAGTTGGTCGGTCACACCCCACCAGGTTTATAGTGGTTAAATAATTTATGGGATACTACCTTGATCTTCTTTTCTAATTTGAGGCCTTCATTTGGTATGAATTTAACTTATCATCATTCTTAAACATCAATTTTGAAATACACTCAATTGAAAAAATTTAGAACACTAAAAGGGTGTTTGTGACCATTAAAACACATATAATAGAGAGAGGTACAATAACATCCCATTTTATGATAAAAAAACTTAAAATAAACTAAAAAATCAAAATGAATTTCAATATTTAATAATTAAATATAAATGAGATGATTAGAAAATGTTCAACACTAAATAGTTTAAAAAAATTTAATTTTAAAGAAATAATAAATTTCCCCAAACCAAAAATCCCCCCCCCCCTTTGAGATTAAATCAATTAATTTCTCCTCATTTATGACTATCAAAAAAAATAAACAGGGTTAGAGGAAAAAAAATTCACTACTCATCATTAATGATTCTTCAATAGTTAAAACAATATAATTTAATAAAAAATTATAAGTGTAAATAGATTTTTGAAAATTAAAGCATTTCAATTTTAAAAAATAGAATAACCAGTACCTTTTCAAATTATTAAAACATTTTTTAGAACTATATTATCAATGAGATCAATATTGAAATAAAACTTAAAATATTTTTTAAAATATGTTCAATATTGAAATAGGTTTACTCCTCTAGGAAAATTTCAAGATTGATAAGGTAATGTCCACCTAAATTGATGCATTAAAATTTTAGGGAGACATAAAATAATGATATTCAATATATGAATAAAAAACCTAAAACGTTTTAAGATCAAGAAATATATTACAATACATTTGTATGTTTTGAAAAGGTTATGTGAATAATCTAGAGTTTATTCCTTGAGAATGTCAAACCAGATGTGCAGTAAAGGCCCAATACTCCAACCCAGGGTGAAGATCGATTTAAAAATATAATTATCCCTTTTTGAGGTTCAAAAGTCTAGTGCATTTGTGCCCAAACCACATCCACATTTTTTGTATCTAGATAGTAATTTATTTTGTAATATTATTATACTCACTTTACTAAAATTAATGTTTTATAATGTTTGAAAATATTATGATTAAAATATATATTAAAATATATAATAAATTTTAAAAAATCATTTTTTCCAAAGTTATGTAATAAGTTTTCAAATTAATACATACCTAACTCAAACATTCTAAAATAAAAATGATAAATAGAAAGGGGATTTATTAATAAATTGAACAATTAAAGATTAGTGCTAATGAACTCAAGCATGATATCAATTTTATGGAAGTGACATCTCAAAAAGTGGAGTATCAAAAAAAATATGCCTACATTAAGGGTTTTGAATAGGATTTCTATAAATACTAATCACGCTAGTGTTATCACAATTAATATAGAGAGAATTTTAATTTATCCCATAATCTAAGAGAGTGTGTTTCATTTAAATAATTTTAGTCCAACCACTCCCAATGATTTTATATTCCACTTAGGTTGTATAAAGAGAAACAAAATTCTTCTTATTACTACTACAAGAGACAAGGGACTTTCCAAGTGGGTGATAAGTCCCACTTGTAATTTTCCTATATAGTTTTCATCCTATAATGTTGGCATTGGAAAAACTTATAAGTTCAAAAGAGGTGTATTTTGGATAAAGTAAACTAATATTTTTAGAACCTTTTAAATATACATAAATTATAATAACAATTTTCTTATATGATTATTTAGTATATGATTAAAAATAATCACAAAGGAACATATTAAACATGATGTCTAGCCTGGTTAAAATAAGGTAAATAATTCTCCTAATCATACCTCTATAAATCTTGTTATCAACTAGTTTACTGGCTTCATCCAATGTTATATTGAAATTGGTACTCATAGGTGTACTTATTTACTTTACTTAACCCATTAGAAAACACTTTTAAATTTTTATTAGTGTATTTAAATTTTATTATAAAAATTATATTTCTATTTTGAGAAATTTTAAAACCAAGAAAAAAAATAAGTTATCCAAAAAAATATTTCAAATTATTTTCTCATTAAATTAAAAAAAAACATCACAAATATATTCTTTCATAAAATAAAGATTAATATCACTTGAAATAGATTTAAAATCAAAGTTGAATTGAATTTTTCCATTTTAAAATCATTTTCTAAAATAAATTTAGTCAACTATTCATAAAGAGCATGAGGGGAATGTTTTAAATCATAAAGATATTTTGTTAACTTAAAAATATGAATTGGAATTTTTTAATCTTCTAAAATGGGAGATTATTAAAAAAAACATTTCATAAATAAAACCATTCAAAAATATATTTTAAAATACATTTTAAAAGGATTAAAATTTAAATGAGTGGTGAGTTCTAATAAGATTCTAATAGATTCAATCCTATAAACTGGTTCAAATGTATCACCATAATTAATGCATTCTTATTTATTATATCCTTTGGCTATGAGTCCATATTTTTGTATTCATCATTGAATATTTCAAGAAGAGTTCAAACATTATTACTTTTGAATTTTTGTAATTCCTATTGTATTGAAAGTAACCAATTTACATCATTAATATAATTGTAAATATTTATGGGGTTCTAGGTGTGAACCAAAATCATTAAATTCAACCTCATTTAAAATCGATGTTCTATTATGAGTACCAGCTTGAAATCACTGATAAAATTTTCTAAGGGATGGTCGTTATATTTCACCCTTTCCATGGGTAATATATTATATGGTGGTTCTTACATAACTTCTATTTATTTATAAGTATATGGATTATTTATGTTCAAATTTTCTAGTTCATCCTCAATGTGATCAATTTGGTGACGAGATTTATAAAAACTCTCATCAAAATTTGTGTGAATTGATTCTTTTAGGGTCATGGTACTTTTATTAAAAACTCAATAAACTTTAAATGAGTTTGAGTACCATAGAAAAATACCTTAATCAGATTCTAGGTAATGATTTCCAAGGTATTATTTGGTGTAAAAAATATATCATTCACATATAAACACTTTTAAAAAGTCAACTTCGGGAAAACAAATGTAACGTTATTGGGGGTTGAGGAAGGATCTTATGAGAACATAGTTCAAGTTATAAAAAATAGAATTATCCACCTCAAATAAAAAATATATATAGAGTTTAAATTCATTTAACATACCATTTCTCTATAACCCTATTTTTTTGTGGAGTCCTTGGAGCATAAAAATAATGATTATAACCTTATGAAGTATAAAGTTCATAAAAATATTTATCATCAAAATATCCACCTTGATCACTTTGAATGGATATGATATTATATAATTTTTAATTTTTAGCCTTTTTAGAATATTTAATAAAGTCTTTACAAGCCTCATTTTTGTGAGATAAGAAATATACACATGTATATCTAGTATAATCATCGATAATTATAAATATGTAAGATATAACTCATGTACTTGCAACATGGGTTGGTCCAAAAATATCAAGATGAATATGCTTAAGTGGGTTAGAGGAGGATAATTCTTTTTTATATTTACATGAAGTTTCTTATTTCTTTCCAATTTTCTATTGTTCATAAACAATGTTATTTTTTAAATGAAATTTTGTTAAATATCATACTAGATGATTTTAGTTTAGTTTGATAAGTGTGTGTGTGTGTGTGTGTGATACAATGACCAAGGCCCCTATGAAAAATCCATGAATCACTATATTTTTCACATAAAAATTTAATATTTTTAATATAAATATATTTTAAATCAATAACATAAACATTTTTAAAATGAAAGGCTGAAAATAAAAAACTTTATTTGCAATCAAATACTTTACTAAAATAATTTTTCAAAGAGACTTTAAAAACATTATCACATAATTGAAAAACACTTATAAGATTGAGTTTTAAACCTTTTAAATATAAAAAAATTTAATAATAGAAAAATTTTAAAAACTATTAATACCTATATCGATGATCTTAGTCCTTGATTTAACACCAAAAGTGACATGACCCCCATCAATCTTTTCAAGATGACTGAACTCGGAGTAATCAACGCACATGAGTCTCAACCATTCACAATCCAACTACTATATAGATACTAGGTTTTTTATCTTGAGACACTTTTCCTAAAAAATAATCATGAAACTAAAGATTTTGTTACCTAAAATTTGGGTCCACTTACGTTATCCAAAAGATATTTTTGAATCCATACTTTTTTAGAATATTTTTTACCATAAGAATTCCTAAACAAAGTATCAGAAGATATATGAATTTAATTATGCCTATCATGAAAAGAATTTTTAAAATCACATTCATAAATAAGATGAATATTTTTTATATATTAATTATAAAATTTATCTTCTGAGCTACCTTTTACAAAATTAGTATTATTTCATGAGATGATTACTTAATTTTTGAAATAGAAAAAAAATGGGTTTTTACATCCTTGAGAACCCAATATTTTATTTATAATTTATTCACCTTTGGTGAATTAAGAAATAGAATTTATGAGATCCTTATTAGTAGATTAAAGTTTATCAACATTGGGTTGTTATTTTAATTTCAGATATAATTCATTGTTTTCTTTATAAAGTTGTTTCCTTTCAAAAACAACATAATTATATTTCTTTTTTAGTTCTTTTAATTTTATAATAAGTTAACAAAATCTATTTCTTAATTATTTATAATATATTTGGTTTTAAGAACCAGAATAGATAAAATAATTAGAATTGGAAAATTTAGTGGTATTAACTTCATCACATACCTCAATTTTGGAAATGATACATTTGAAACTTTCATTATTTGAGTTAGAATAGGAGAGGGGTCATCACTTGCACTCTAAGTATAAACTTTGGGGGATTCTTGATTTTATTCTTTTCTTATTTGATAAAGGGGGAATTCATATTGATTTATCACTTTTTTAATAATGATAAAAAGTTACCTAAACTTCTTTATGTTGATTATCCTTTTGGTATTTTGGTTAGATCTATTTTTCATCATGAATCTATTTAATTTCTAGGTAAGATGTTCTATCTTGATTTCTCTTTTGGGAGCATCATCATCGATTACTTTAAAACAAATAGACTTATTTTACTTCATTTATTTTTCTTCTTTTTCATCTTTTAACTACTTGGTGAACTCATATGTCATGATATAACTAATGAGTTATTCAATCGTCATGTTTTTTATATAATTTTATTCTTGGATTGATGTTACCTTGGGTTCCCACTTACTTGGAAAGACCTGAAGTATTTTCTTCACAAGGTTTTATATAGTAAGATTATAACCAATAAACTTTATTACCTTTCATTTTTTAGTAAAAAAAAGTAAAAATTTCCTTAATATATTAATTTAAATTCATACTAAAACATTCAAAATATTTTCTATACATAGTAAGTCTAATATATTTCACTTTATTAGTTCCTTAAAGAGTAACCTCAAGTAATTTTCATATTTCAGGAGCTATTTTCATTTAGATTCAAGATTAAATTCATTTATATCTAAACCAAAATAAAGACCATTCGTAGTTTTTTATTCAATTTTAAAAACATAAATATCATAGAGAGTCTATTTTTCCTCTGATTATTTAGTTGGTGTCTAACCATGCATTATAATTTTCCAAAAAACATATCATATGATTATAAGAAATGTAAATATTCAATCATTCTAGTAAATATAGTCTATTATATCAAATAAAAGGTAAATACCCATAGAGTCTCCTTCGAGAGAACCTTGGGTGTTAAAATTAAATGCATTTTTAAAATACTGTTACTTGAAATTGATTAAGATTTTAAAAATAAACTTTGAAAATAAGACCCAAACATTTTTTTAATAAGGTTTAAAAAAATTAAAATAAGATCTCATTTGATACTAATTATTATTCCAGGTAATATGTAAATAGGAGTGAATTTACATTAAGAAAAGAGATTATACAAATAGTAAATAATCTAAGTAATCATAATGGAATTGAAAGTTAAATTTGAAATTAAAAATAATGAGTGTAGTAGAAACAAAAAAATAATAAAATAAGAGATTGATTTTAAGATAGTAAGAAATTAAAGGATTAAAAAATGGATTAATTAAATTAATTAAATTGATTTAATAAATAAAATAGAAGGAAATTAAATATAAAACACAATTTGTTAAGAATGTTTGGTGATAGCTCGATAATAAGCCCCTACATATCCCACATCAATGGATTTCGGATTTAAGAATATATATATATATATAGAGAGAGAGAGAGAGAGACCTTAACTTTAGTAGTATCCAAGAAACCCAAAAATAATAAAAACCCTTAGTTTTGGTGGTTTCTAAGAAAGACATAAAGAGAGGCTTTGGTTTTAGCGGTTTTCCAAGAAACTGAAGGGAAAGATCCCTTGGTTTAAGCAGTTTACCAAGAACCTGAAGAGAGAGGAAATGAGAGATTTTATTAGGTTCCAATAATTTAAATAAAATCTATCAATTCTATTCAAAGATATATAAATTTAATTTTATAAAATGAGAGAGATGAAGATGAAGATAAAATAATTAGAATGGATTGAAAATAGATCTCAAGTGGAAGCACAAAAGAAGCCGATGTTTGTTCCTATTCTCTTAGGATCGATATAGTTCACAATTGTTTATTATTTATTCTTTAAAATCCTCCTATTATTTTTATTTATATATTTTTAGGGTCTCTAGGTTTATATAGAGGAGTTAATTGGTAATTGGATCGATTTAATTCCATCTTTAATACTTATTTTTAATTACTGATTTGACACCGCTAGAAAGCTGCTCAATTACACTAGCTAGATGGTAGGTGTTCTATAGGTCTTCTCACCACTATAGCCTTCACTGAGTAGCTATGGGAAACCACTGGGTGGCCTCTATCCACCACTAGGTAGTTGTTGGATACCACTGGGTAACCAGTTAGATACCTGGAAGTATTATGCTTATTTCCAATGACACTGGTTGGATAGTGACATTCCACCAGGTAGTTGATGGGTTTATTGTATCCATGGAGTTTCTTTCAGTGTCATTATTTATCCAGTGACACCCCACTCAGTATCTGATGTCAAAATACTTCATTAGATCCTCCCTTGGTCTAATTAATCTAATGTGTGGCCTTTTTTCTGAAATAAATTTATATTCATGCTCAAACATAAATGATGAAATATAATAAATTGAAAATATCATTACACAAAATGGGTGTTTGTGTTTATTAAAAACACGTCCAAGAGAGTCAGTTACAATAGGATACTTATAGGTATTTAAGATAATCCATGGAAATTACATGTCATTTATTAATGTTATAGAAATCAATTCTTTGTTTCTGAAGGGTATATGATACCATAGGTATACTTTAAAAAAAATTAGTATACATGAGTTCAAAAATAAGGTAAGAATTATTGTATCTTGTAATTTTTATACAAATTATGAAGAAAAGTTGTTTTGAATCATAAATTTAAATAAAAATTAATCATTTAAGCTCAGATGAATCAAAATAAATATGTATAAAGTAATCTCATTTCTCTTATATTATTATAGATATTTTTTATAAACAAGGAGTTGTTATAAAAAATATAACATGATGTATTTAATAAACATGGTTTATAATCATCAGATTATATAAAATGTTTGACAAGAAGATAAGAATAAAAGGATTTTTATTTGGGAAAAATAGTTTATCTGAGAAATTTTTTAAAATATGAGGGAAAGAGATCCCACCACCATCAATGGAATACTTTAAATTATAATTTATTCTTTAAATAAAAATCCTCCAAACCCAAACTATATATGATTTGTATATAAAATTTTATGTTTTTAATATTAAACTAATAGGAAATAAGTGTTATTTCTTGAACAAAAATGAGCTTGTGTTTCTTAGCATGACATTATAGAGAGAATATATTTTCTATGAGGCTAGTGGGAGTATATTTGGACTTATAGAAGTTCATGTGAAACAAATAAAATATTATACTAATAAAAATACAAAGTGAAAGTCACTTCATATCCTAAAGGCGTTTAAGAAAAGTTGGTAAATAAAATGTAAAGAGTTACAATAGTTACCAAAATATCTTAGGGGAAAACGTTTTATGGATAAGGTTCTGGGAATGATAATGGTGATGATAAACTTGGAAATATTTCTATGTACATTACATAATTTATTATCATCATATCATTGGATGTTATAGAGAAATAAGTTTAAATACTATGTTCAAGGAGTTGAACATTAATAATTTCTTTCTTAAGTCTCACCATTATTCAAACATACTTTCTTCACAGATGTACTCACTGATAAGGTTTAATGGGAGGATTTTATTAGATGGACACATAGATATGTGACATGAATTATATATAGTTTTAATGAGTTTAACAAAACCCTAAAGTTTTAGTGAAATAAATTCCACTCTATTTCTCAATCATGTGTGATATGATTAGATTTTCACTTATTTATAGTTTATATAATATTATTAAAAGAGTTTAATAATATGAAATATATCATGTTATACAAAAGGTAGTCTCAACCCTTCCATTATTTCATATTTTATTTATATATATATTAGTAAAATTACAATTAACCTATCAAATTACGATTTTAAGTTACCCCTATTTGATTTTTTTCATGGAGTATTATAGGATGTTGTTAAGTGTTAAGGTTACCATGAGTATGTTTTCATATAGAGATACAAAATATACTCATGTGGCCCAAAAGTAGTCTCATGTACTGGATGATCCCCCAAATATGACACACTGAGTATCATACATTATGTATTTTTTATACTAGGTGTACATGTTTTATGTTTGTATTTCCCCATACATGAGATTATAAATACACCTATCATGATAACCTTAATAATTTTATACATTTCTTTTGAAATGATTGAGGCTTATCTAATTAGGGAGTGTCTTTGCATATTTTTGATCATGTCATCAGTTGTAACTTAACCAAGATGGGATTTTCCCTCTCATATGATGAGTATGACGTATGGGGCCTCAATTGAGTTATATTGAAATAGTTTATATCCATAAATAGATAAGACATGTGATGTGAATATCTATTTGGATAACAGGAATACAATGTACTCATATACTTAAATGAATGACATGTGATGTACTCATTGACCTAGTCAATCTATACTCAGAGAGCCAGGAACATATGAGTAGATATATGGGATTGACATACTATGTGTTCTATGGGTACTTGATTACATAGAAAATGGGATCACATGAGAGTACATACTTGTATATGGTAGAGTAGGTGGACACATGTATATAAATACATGTGTTTCGTGGAGATCATACCAAATCAAATTATAGTTTGAGTAGAAATGATGATTTTATAGAGTCCACTCTTTTTATTATATTTATAAATTTGTAAATTATTTTTTTTTTTCAATGCTATAAAGGCCCATGGGGTCACACCTTATTCTTGATTTAATGGGGATTGAGTTTTATGAGACTCAAAGAGCTTATCTAAAAGTATTTAAATTTTATCCAATGTGAGTTTTGGATGGATGTTTATAAGGTATTTAATATAATTAAATATAATGTTACATTGATGATATATTTACAAATGCTTTTTTGAAGATATCTAAAAATTTGGATATGGTTTCTCAAGTAATTATATGTGATATAATACAAGGTGAAATGGTACAAAGTCTTTGAGGATTTAGTGAAAGTGGGAGATTTATGGTGATATTCTCTAAATATTTTATAAATTTGATGTATTATGGATTATATCATAAGATATGATATACTTATATCATATAGTATGACATAATCAAAACTAATGTCATATCATATTCCTTTGTTTTGGTTATATCATAAGGTGTCATATATAATATTGATCCACTTCCTTAGCCAAATAATATTGTATGATATAGCTATATAATAAGACCTTTATAATTATTATGATATATTTAATCATATTGTATGGTTTATATAAAATTTTATAATTGATTGATGATATTCAAATGTTAAGTGTTATCTTCAGGAATCATCCATATGTGACTATGATCAATTATTTACGTTTCATTGTTAGGTCCACTAGGCTAGATACCCTGAGAGGGGGGTGAATCAGGGTTTGACAATTTAAAACAACTGCCCCTTTTGATCTTGTTTTTTGGTTAGACAAAACCATCTTCTCTATCCTTCCCATTGTAGAGTATGAATAAACCTTAAACCATGCATAGGAAACAACAATTTTTACTTGGTTCACCCTCACTGGGCTACGTCCAAGGAGCATACACCGGTAGTGTGCTGATGTACCAATTCCATTATAAGCACACTATTGTTTACAAGTTCAAAGAAGACTCACTGGACCTCCTGGTTTACAACCACTCATAATTTGAGAACAAACTTCTCTCCCAACTGAAGTGATCTCACTGCTTCTTCAGAAGATTCACTCACAGTTTATAAACCTGTAGGTCTCTTTATTAACAATAATGAATGCATCCTATACTATATGTAGATTTATTTATTGAAGTCCAAATTTCATCCACTGATGAATAAAGCTTTGCCCCTGACCACTGGGAACCAACCTTTGGGAAGTACCTTCGCAAAGCACCCTACTTCGTGAAGCTCTTAATTTCGTGAAGCTCAAACAAGCCTTAGAAAAGCTCCTGTCTTTTCAGGAAGCTCACACCTTTGCAGAGCTCAGGCCATCACGGATATCAATTTGTCATAGAGTGACTTCCTTCGCGAAGCTCACTAATCCAATACTGAGGAAACAACTTTCGCGGAGCTAAATTAGCTACCACAAAGCTACTCTCTTTCGCAAAGCACACTACCTTTGCGAACCACCTTCACAATTCGAGAGTTATGAATTTTTCTTTAAAAACCTCTTTACTTCTCTTGAGGGGGTTGAGGCCTATTTATAGGCGATTCCACCAACCCTCGAACCTTTCACGCGAAGTCAGCACCACGTCATCACAAATCATGGAGCTTTTAAATTCCCATTGAAATTCTCTCAATATCACAAAGCACCACGACAATTTTCTGATAATGGAGCTCGTCATAATTGTGGAGAATTCTGTTAATTACTTTGTGCCTTCTCCGTGAAACTCCACTCGCAATTCCCTTCTCCACTACAATGCTCTTCAACACTTCCATTCGCAAATCTTGTCGTAATCGTGAATAATCAATGTCAACATTTTTCATGTCTTCGCGAAATTCAATCCATGAAGCCTATCTTTGAAAAATTCATGCCCTTGCCATATTTTGATGAGATCTTCAAGGATATCCACTTTTCACGCTGCTCACCAAACTCCAAATTTTGGACCCCAAAAATTTGGCAAACACTGCAAAACAGTGCCACCTTGTATCTGTTCTTTTTTACCACCTCTAGATCGTCTGTTTCTTTGCCATGGTTCTTTTCCAACATGGATTTTCAACAACATCTCTGGAACTCAACAATTTACCATGGAAACTGTATTTTCAACAAACACAACCAACCCAAAAATGCTACAATGTTACCATGCGGGATATTTTTCCAAAAATCTCCCCCTTTGGGTTTGTTTACAATTCTTCTCATAAAAATTCTCTGCACTTTGATACCTCTTTGAAGCTCCTTCCATCATCACCCAACCTTCCCCCCTTGCAATTCAGATAGTGACCAAAGATTCACTCACCGCATACTCTAGGACCACATGATCAATGCTCATTGTGAGAAACAAGATTAAATTAAAAGATATTCAATGAATCACTTCATTTCTACCACCAACTGTTGATACCCAACTGATACCAATTCCCAAACTAATACCAATTGTTGATACCACACTGATACCAATTGGTAATAGTTGGAAACCTTCTAACACCATTCTAACACCACTCTTTTTCTTTTATCATGATATTCGGCTATCGTGATATCTACTCTTTGATCGATCACTTCTAGCATTGTCATATTTAAAACTCTCCCCCTATTTCATTGCTCTCCCCCTATCTCACTACTCTACCTATCAGCTTCTCCCTATGTCTTTGACTAAGACATTTTCTCCCTTCCTTAGCCATAGTTTCTCCCACTTTAGGAGTCACTATTTATCCCCCTTTGTAAACGAACCCAAAGATCACTCTTTTGTGGTCGGAAACATTGGAAAGAACACAAATTAACATATTAGAGAAAAATATATCATACCTCGGGAGATGGGGTGGGGGTCCCACAGCCACACTTTTTCAAGTGCGGGGAGTCAACTGAACTCTCAAAGCTAATCGATGCCTCTCAAAATCTTCCTTGGGTAAGGCCTTTGTCAAGATGTCTATAACCTGTAGCTCTGTAGGCACATACGCCAACTTCACGATTCCCTGCTCAACCTTCTTCTTGATAAAATGATACTTTATCTCAATGTGATTTGTCCTGGAGTGATGGACAGGATTTTTGCTGAGATTTATAGCACTAGAGTTATCATACTGAATTCTGATCGGAGACTTCACTTCAACACCCATATCATCAAGTTGTTGCTTCATTCACAATAATTGTGTGCATGCTTGAGTGGAAACAATATACTCAGATTCTGTGGTGCTCAAGGAAATGAAATATTTCTTCTTTATTAGCCAAGAAATACACAATCCACAAAGATAGAAAGCTCATCATGAAGTTGATTTCCTGTCATCTGCTAAACCGGCCCAATCTATATCTATATATCCCAACAACTCTTACTGAGAATTGTCATTATACATCAAACCAAAATCCAAAGTTCCATTGATATACCAAAGTATTCTTTTCACTGAAATCATGTGGTTTTCCTTGGGATTACTTTGATATATCGCTTCTTGACATGTGTAAAAAACAATATCAGGTCTCGTCACTGTCAGGTACAGTAAAATCCCAATAATCTACCTATATTCTGTGATATTAACTGCCTTTCCATTATCATCTTTTGATAATTTCATCTAGGAAGCAATCAGAGTCTTTATATCCTTGGAATTTTCCATTCCAAATCTTCTCAGAACCTACTTGTCATATTTGGATTGGGAAATAAATGTGCCATTCCTTCTTTGTGTCACCTGTAAACCAAATAAAAATGTCAACTCACCAATCATAGACATTTTCTAACTCATGTTTCATGAATTCAGAAAATTGTTTGCACTGTAATTCATCTGATATTCCAAATATCATTTCATCGACATAAACTAGAACCATCATCCTTTGATTATTGTTGTTGTTGAAATAGATATTGTAACCAACTCCACCGGAAACCAAGTTTCTTCAAATATTGATCAAGCCTTGAGTACCATGCTCTTGGTGCTTATTTCAGCCCATATAATGCCTTCTTCAGCCGACAAACCTTGTTATCATCCTCATGAATGAGAAAACCATATGGCTTCTCAATATACACTTCTTCCTCTAGAATCCCATTCAAGAATTCATATTTTACATCCATCTGGAACACTTTGAACTTCTGTTGCTCTACAATGTCTAGGAATAATCTGATTGTATCCAACCTTACAACCAATGCAAATGTCTCATTGACATCAATTACCTCTATCTAGGAGTATCCTTTACACACTAGTCATGCATTATTTCGAATCATTATTCCATCTTTATTCATCTTGTTGTGAAAGACCCATTTAGTCCTGATGAAATTCTTATCAGCTGGCCTCGAAACAAACTCTCACGTCTGATTCTTCTCAATCTGATCTAGCTCTTAATTCATGGCCTGAACCCAATTTTTATCTTCAGATACATCAGAAAATCATTTAGTCTCTACCTAAGATAAGAAGGATGTTTGCTGTAGTGACTTCATTCTTCTTGTCTGAACTGGAGCTGATTGATCACCAATGATATTTTTTCTATCAATTTTAGCTCGACTCCTTGGCTTCTGTGTAGATACAGATTTTTCTTCTTCATTCTCATCATCAGTATCTTCTTTTGAATCAGAATCAGCTACTTCTGCTCTTCTTGTGTTACTTTCCTTCTCATCCCTTTCATCTGGAAATTATTCACTGTTCTTTTGAATACTCTCTTCATTATCTACTACAGTGAAATCACTGCTCTCAACTAATTTTCCCAGCCTTTTGTTAAATCATTTGTATGCTTTGATTTTTCTCAAGTAGCCAAGGAATATCGCCTCATCTGCACACAACTCAAATTTCCTATGTTTCTCCTTGTTGAGGATAAAGAACTTACATCCAAATATTCAAAAGTATTTCACTATTGGATTATTTCCATACCACATCTTATACGGAGTCTTTCCTTCCTTCGGATACAAAAGAGCCCTATTAGAAATGTAGACTGATGTCAATACATCCTCTTTCCAAAATTTCTCTGGTAGGTATTTTTCTATGAGCATCATTCTTGCCATGTTGTTGATGATCTTATTTTTCCTTTCAACCACTCTTTTCTATTGGGGAGTTCTCACTGAGGAAACTTGATTCCTTATCCTATGTTTCTCAAGATAGTCTTCTACCTGAATGTTTGTGAATTCCGTACCATTATCAGTACGAAACTTCAGAATTTTCTGTCCAAGCATCCTTTAACACTCTCTCTGGTATTGTTTTAAGAAGCTGAACACATTGGACTTATGGGAAATAACAAATACACATGCCATTCTACTATATTAATCAATAAAAAGAATGTAATACCTCTTTCTGTCAATTGATCGTGGTGTGATAGGCCCACAAACATCAGCATGCACCAATTCGAGCACTCTTGTTGACTTCTTTTCCTTTTCCTTATATGTCATTCTGATGATCTTTCCTTGTTGGCATGCATCACACGTGTGAGTACGATCACGTGATAGCTTAGTGAGGTCACTTTCTCCATCACACTTTACCAAATCTTCAAGGTATGGTTGACATAGATGACCAAGTCATTTATGCCACAACTTGTTTTCTTCTACTCTGGATATAAAGCACATATCTTCTTCTCCACTTAACAGGTAGAGATTTTCCTTTGTTATTTTTTCTTGTAGAACCACTGCCCCATCTCTTCCTTTGATAATACACATCTTCTTAGTAAACCTTATAGAATGTCCTGAGTCACATAGATGACTAACACTGAGAAAATTGTGACTGAGATCTTCTACAACTAATACATCAGTTCGTCTCAACTCTTTTCCACCAAACTTGACCTTTCCTGAGCTAATAATATTAAAGACTTCATCATTTACAAACTTAACAACTCCTTCTTTGTCATATTTTACGCCTATAACAAGATCCTTATTACAAGTCATGTGAGATGTGCAGCCGCTGTCAAGGATCCACACACCAGAGCGATATGATGATTTAAGGTAAATTTCTACCACCACTACCTTTTCAACCTTTTTCTTCTGGGTCCATATTTTTCCCTTCACACTCGGCATGGATTGAGTCTTCTGATCTTTTTCAGAGTATGATGGACCAGCTTCACCTTGCAAAGCTGCAAATCTATTTTGAATTTTCAACTCACCTTTTGGTTCATTGATCTGCTGCTTGTGAACATTTTGATTCTCCTTTGGAAAATTCCTCTGTATGGTTGAAGTACAATACTTATCCATGTTCCCAAATCCTCCATACCAAAAATAGTATCCTTTGAAATATATTCTCGAGAACTGTTCTCTGTTTGGCCGCCACTTCTGTTCTTGTTACCTTCGATATCTCTTGCCTATGGAACACACATAATGTGAATGTCCCATATTTCCACAACAATAACACCTGATATAAGTTGCATTTATTTTTTTCACTTCTATACTGCTATTTTACCCTTAGGATCTCTGAATATTCCTATTCTTCTTTGTCCCCAAATAAACCTTCAATCTCTGAATGGGTGCTTTCAGTCTGACATCAATTTTCATAGATTTTTGTTTTCGATCAAGGCCCCCATCATCCTTAGCATCTGAACATAATTGATGCTTCCTTTTTGTAGAACCACTATTCTCCACATTCAGCTTCTTAGTTTTCTGAGTGATCTTCTTTCCTGATGTTCTAGTAGGAGTCAAGAGTTTTTCTTGATCCTTATCTTGGTTTTTCAAACTAAAAACTTCTTCTTCAAGTTCTTCAATATGCTTGATTTGATCTTTCCTTGTGTTATTAAATCTATTGATCTCCTTTTTTTGTTATTAAATCTTTATTTTATACTCACTAACTGATACTGAGTCCTCTGGTGTTAATGAATTTATTTTCTCAATTTCTTCCATCAGATAAGACTTCTCTTCTTCTTGCTACTGCATATAGAGTTTGCCTTCATGAACAACTTTGTTGGATTTCTTTATTTTAGCTCCCCAAACATCTATCTCCTCAAGATAATCCTCTAACTCAGCATGCATATCAACTCTTCCCTCAACTTATTCTTCTTCTTTATCAGCTTCAGTTTCATTATTATTCTGAGAACCACCGACAACTGTCACCATAGCATTTTCTCCACGATCTCTGCAGTTCCCTATCTCTTCAACCTCCTCAACCTCAGACTCATCTGAACTATCACATTCTTTTGAAAGAAGGTTCTTCTTATTAAAGAAAGTTCTCTTGAACTGTTTCTTTCCTTTCCCATAGGTTGAAGACTTCTTCTTGGGAATTTCTATTTCATCAATATAATCATCCTCTTGGAACTTTTTGGGGCACCTTTCCACAATATTTCCAACCTTTCCACATCGAAAACAAGAAATTGGAAGCTTCTCTTTAAACTTTCCTTTTCCTCTTTGAAGGTTTGAGGAGAGGAATTTTATAACCTCATATTTCTCTTCTTCTTTCTTTGAATCTTCAATGGTGAGGTTCTTCATGGCCTTGAATGACACTTCTTTGGATTTCCCTTTTTCTACAACATCTTTATCACCATTTCTCATTTAATATGCAACAAGGGTGTTGTGCAAGTTATCCAATTTCATCTCTTTCAGGTATTTATCTTACAAAACAAAAACTTTTGGATTGAACTGAGGTAAAAGTATCCTCAAAATGTGCTTTACAATATTTAGGTCTTCGATAACTTCTCTAAGACCTCGCATGTCTTCTACTACAACATTTACCCTATTAGAGAATGCATCAACAGACTCATCTGAGTTCATTCTCAGATCTTCATACTTGTTCCACAACACTTGCAGCTTTGCCTCTCTGACCTTTGTATCTTTTTCATATATATTCAATAGATTTTCCCACATTGAATGTAATTTTTTGCATGAAATCACCTTCGTATAAATAGAATTGGATAGGAATACCCCTAAAGCCTTAATTCCCTTAGCATCAGCATCCAATTATCTACGCTCAACTTCAGATAATTCACTGCTATTAATATTGGTTGTTACACCACGCATTGCTTCTGTGAACATATCCATTCCCAAGGATCTAAAGTAGTGTTGCATCTGATTCTTCCATATCTGAAAATTGTTCACGTCGAAGATTGGAATCTCTTTTTGATTAGTGACCTCCATTTGAGAGAGAAACACTGATATTAGACTTTTGCTCTGATATCAATTGTTAGGTCCACTTGGCTAGATACCCTAAGAGGAGGGGTGAAACAGGCTATGACAGATTAAAACAAATTCCCCTTTTGATCTTGTTTTAATGTTATACAAAACCCTATTCTCCCTCCTCCCCATTGCAGAGTATGAATAAACCTTAAATCATGCACAAGACACAACAATTTTTTCTTGGTTCACCCTCACTAGACTACGTCCAAGGAGCATACACCGGCAGTGTGCCAATGTAAAAATTCCACTATAAGCGAACTGTTGTTTACAAGTTCGAAGTGGACTCACTGTCCCTCCTAGTTTACAACCACTCACAATTTGAGAACTCACTGCTTCCTCAACTGAAGTAATCTCACTACTTCTTTAGAAGATTCACTCACAGTTTATAGACATGTAGGTCTCTTCATTAGCACTAATGAATGCATCCTCCACTGTATGTAGATGCTCTATTGAAGTCCAAATTTCATCCACTGATGAATACCCCTTTTCCCATGACCACTGGGCACTAACCTTTGGGAATTACCTTCGCAAAGCACCCTACTTCACGAAGTTCCCAATTTCACGAAGCTCAAACAAGACTTAGCGAGCTCCTAACTTTTTGAAAAGATCACACCTTCTTAGAGCTCAGTCTATTGTAGAGCTCAAGTCATCATAGAGTGACTTCCTTCATGAATCTCACTGATCCAATGCAGAGGAGACAACTTTTGCGGAGCTTAATTAGCCACCACGAAGCTTCTCTCTTTCACAAAGCACACTACCTTCACGAACCACCTTCGCAATTCGAGATCTATGAATTTTTATTTGGAAAACTCTCTACTTCTCTCGAGGGGTTTGAGGCCTATTTATAGGCGATTCCACTGACCCTCGAACTTTTCGTGCGAAGTCAGTGCCACGTCATCACAAATCGCGAAGCTTCGAAATTCCCACTGAAATTCTCTCAATATCGTGAAGCACCACAGAAATTTTCCAATCACGGAGCTCATCGTAATCGCGGAGCGTTCTATCAATTAATTCATGCCTTCGCCGAAAAACTCCACTCGCAATTCCATTCACCACCATAATGATCTTCAAAGCTTCCATTCGCGAAGCTTATCGTAATCACAAAGAATCACCATCAACATTTTTCATGTCTTCGCAAAATCCAATCCATCAAGCCTATCTTCATGAAATTCATGTGTTTTCAATATTTTTATGATATCTTCAAGGATATACACTTTTCGCGATGCTCACCAAACTCCAAATTTTGGACCCCAAAAATTTGGCAAACAGTAGAAAATGGAGCCACATTGTATCTGTTCTTTTGTACCACCTCCAGATCGTATGTTCCTTTTTCATGGTTCTTTGCCAACATAGATTGTCAACAACATCTCTGGAACTCAACAATTTACCATGTAAACCTGCATTTTCAACAAACACAACCAACCCAAAAATGCTGCAATGTTACCTTGAGGGACATTTGTCCAAAATTCATATTAGTAAATGTATGGGAGGTCAAACAAAATTAAATTTTAAGTACTTATATGAACATTTAAAAATGTTGTGAATGGATGTAATTAATCAAATGCTACATAATATTTGATTAAATTCCATGGAAGTATTGAGATTGTACTATGGCCTATATAAACTAGATATAACCATTAATATGGTGTTGGTTCAGGTGATTTTTCATCCTATTGATTATCTCAAAGCTCTATTCCACCTTATTACTTTTCCCTAGGATATACTAGAATATTATTTCTATAAGGAGGGTTTTTCTCAAAATTCAAGATATCTGGTTGGCCTGTGGATATGCCATGAAGTAAGGAACTTGAAGGTTGATTTTAAGGGATCTTCATTAAACTATTGTGATTAAATATAGGATAAGTAACCATATTTGGTGAAAGGTATATGTTATTAAATTATTTATATATGATTTTAGTTTTCCATAGCATGATGATATTGGGTTTGAGGTTTTAATGTCATTCACTACCTTGAATAAGTTTCATTTAATCCTTAGAAACCCAACATTTTCCACTACCAAAAAATGGAATGTATAAAAAACAAAAAAGTGTATTTAGTAAAAAAAATACTTTGAAATTTAAAGAGATTTCATTGTTAAAGGTAAGAATAAATTGATTATATTTAGAAATGTAATTTAATTTTTTTCTAATCATGTTTGATAAGAAACTGATAATCAAGACCTAATGATTTTCTCCTTTTATGACTTTATAAGTAACTTCGACCACCATCACATGCTCTTAGCCACTCCATTTATTACTATATTTGGAGTTACCTTTTAGCTTAAACTACTGTAGTAATAATTTAAGATTCTTTTTTGTTTTTATTTTATTATCTATCACTCCTACTATAAGTTTCTCTAAGAACCTCAAAGTTTACTTTGAACT
This sequence comes from Viscum album, assembly GCA_963277665.1. Taxonomy (NCBI): domain Eukaryota; kingdom Viridiplantae; phylum Streptophyta; class Magnoliopsida; order Santalales; family Viscaceae; genus Viscum; species Viscum album. Next base: position 253,734,854 of record OY728162.1, read on the forward strand.
TTCACCTACTCTTTTGGATGATACATTGGTTTTCCTCTTGAGTTTTTAGATTTTATCCCCCTCAAATCTTGGCCTTTATTTAATTTAGTTAAATACATATTATACCAATATATGTATGCCTTATAGACATACATACCACAATTGTAACACCCCTAAAATGATAAGGGTTAGATGAATAAATTATATAACTCATGTCAACAAAGTGCACCTTTCTATTCAGGAGCCTATCTGATTAGAACTCCACGGTTAAGCATGCATGTCTTGGAGTAGTGATTAGGATGGGTGACCTTCTAGGAAGTTTCTCGAGGTGTGTGTGAGTAAGGAAAAAAGCACACTTGAAAGAACATGTGTTGGCATGTGAGTAAGGACAAAGCACACTAGAAAGAGAATGTGTTGGCATGTGGGGAAAATTATTGTCTGATGACCAGTTCAGGCAGGTGGATGGTCCCCCGGGAGGGAATCACATGTATATGGGGCAACTGGTGGTACCTAGTGGGCCAAGACCCGATGACCATGTAAAGGAGGGGTGTATGTGCTATCCGTGGGGACCATTTATTATATTGGTATTAGAGCTATGTTCCCAACCTTTAGTGTAGTGGTACTGCTTGGGTTGAGATGTAGGGTCCAAAATGAAGACATTGTGCTCTCTAAATGAGGGGTGAATGTAACACCCCATAATTATAAATGGTTAGATTACTAAATGATATGAATCATGTCAAAAAGGTTCACCTTTATTTTTGGGAGCCTACCTGATTAGAACACCATCGTTAAGCATTCTGAGTTTGGAGTAGTGATCAGGATGGGTGACCTTCTGGGATGTTTCTCAGGGTGTGTGTGATTGGGGACAAAGAACACTGGAAAAACATGTTTTGGCATATGGTGATAGTTATTAGTCTAATAACTCATTCAGGAACATGGGTGGTCCCTATGGAGGGTTTACGTGTCTATGGGGAAACTGGTGGTACCTAGCGGGCCAGGACCCAATGTCCATGTTAAGGAAGGGTGTTTGTGTTGTCTGTAGGGTTCAATTATTACATTGTAATCCAACCGCAATAGATCTAACAAGATAGATCGTGAAAGAAGTTATAATATATCCTAGATCCAAAATCCCACAATAATCTACCAAGATCCAAAAAAATGGAAGTCCATTGTAAACTTAGGGAGAAGGAATCAAAAGAAGAAGGGCGATCCAAGATCAAGAAGAAAAGAACAAACCTAAAGATGATCAATGCTTCAGTTATCAATTTTATCCACCAAGAGATGAAGTGTGGGGAGCCAAAATGGCTCTATAGGGATCCCAACTATCGAATGATTGATTTAGGTCCAAGTGGGAGGAGTTTAGGGTTAATTAGGTGGTTTTAGAGAATTTAATTACAATTTTCAGGGTATTTAATTCTGATTTTCAAGGTTTCCAAGGTAGTTCGAACGGTTATTACTTACCGCGTGCCTAACAATGTGACTAAAATAGATCCCCTAGAAAATATGCATACTTAGGATGCATAGTTAGTTTAACTATGTACAAACCATGTGACCCCCTTCTATCTAGGTTGAACACTTTGTGAAATTGTACTAAAACCATGTGCAAATCAAGAATAGGACCGAAAGCCTTAAAAATGTAAAAAAAATACCTTAAACAACCTGCGGATATATCCAAAAATTGTTTATTAAAATCAATTGGTCAAAACGCATAAAAACAGGTAACGAGATGTTACAAAAATATCAATATCTCCCTTCAAATCTAAATCTCCATATTAGTTAAAATCTTTTAACTTCAAAATATACTTGTTGTTTTTCCTTTGGTATTAGAATCTACTAGTTTTATTTAACCTTATCATTATTTTTTTATATTTATTTCACAAATTATTTTCTAATTTTTTATACTCATCCTACTTTTTCTTCAACACCATGTTATTTTTGTGATTTTCATCGCAAATATTTGAAGCAACATTAGTGTATCACTCTTTTAAGTGATGATACAACTCTTATTCCTATATTATTATCACAAACATTATTATCTTTAAATTATTGAGTTTCTAAAGTGAGTTTTATTTTATTCTTAGTATATTCATCAAGTTTCTTAAAGGATTATATGACATTCTATGATGATTTCAAAGTTTACCTAACTTTTTCAGTATAATTTTTATATTAAAATTAAAATTTCTTTAATGAATTCTCATCTTCTTACAGCTTTTCTTCAAGAACATTAACCACATCAATATTTAAAATTAAATTCATTATTGAGATATCAATCATATTATCTTTTTAAATAAGAATTTTACTTATATCCCTAATCTTTCACATGAACACATCTTTCTTTTCAACATCCATTGTGACATTGTATTTGAAATTTATTTTATTCAATTTTTTTACCTAACATTCAAGTTTTTTATTTTCTTTGACCATAAAATCTATTCAAATTTGTACCTGCTTAGAAATCCCCTTTTTTACCATTTTATTTGTTTCTTTCTTCAATATTATATTATTATTTATTGTTCTTTAATTGATCCATAAAATATTTAATTCATTTACCCCCCAAATATTCCACTTCTTCATCACTTTCATCATCATAATATGACACTTTAAGATTTCATATAAAATTTATTATTCTTAATAAATTTTCCTTTCCCTTCATTTTATAAAAATTTTTCCATTTCAATAACTTGACACCTTTTTTATTTTCCTTTATATTATTTTGGGTTGACCATTTTCATATTCTTCATTATTGTTTTCAGATAAATTTATAGAAAAGTTTACAATATTTCTAAAATTTAAAAATTTGAATAAAAATTTTCATTTGTACTTTTCTTTTTATCTTTGTAATCATTTAGAAAATATTGACATAAATTAATTTAATTTCATTCAATAATCCCCATATTCCGATTACTCTTTATGAGAATTCTTGGAATCATTTATTTTTAAGCCTTTGTAGGGATTAAAGGTTATCTTCTTTCTTTTTTTATATTTTATCTTAAAGGTATGTCTTCTTTTCATCTCATAGAGTTTCAAGATGTTGTTGAGTTTTTCAATGATAAACATATTCATTTTTTTGATACTTTAGGGTATAAAATTTTTCATTTAACTTATCCAATAGGATTCTAATAAAATTACTCACCATGGTAGAGTCTTCACAAACTACTCCATATGTTTAGAGTGAACTAAAATATCACTCAAATAAATTACCCATATATTGATTCATTTTAAACTATTTGTATATTCTTAAATTATAAAATAAATATTTTAATTCATGATTCTATAATATTATTACCACCTTTATAAATATCATGTATCTTTTTCAATGTTATATTTTTTTGTTTTCAAATTTATAACTTGTGTCAATTTCTTCTTAGAGAGTGATGAGAGCGATATATTATGTGCTCCCCCATAAACTTATATATTATTTAGACTATAAAATGTATAATATGCTCTCACTTTATAATATGAACACCATTTTTAGTGTTTTAAAGAACATTTCACCCAATTTGTAAAAGATATGAAAATATCCTATCCTTATATAAGTGAAATGATTTTTTATAGAATGTGGGAACACCATTTTTATTGATGGACTTGATACACTCTATGGAAAATATTCAATAAAAAAGATATCGATAATAAATAACAATATTATATGATTAAAAATAACAAAAAATTATTATAGAACCTAATTGATATGAAATTCATGATTATCGACCACACTCTGGTATAAATTGATATGTGTGATAGAATCAAAGATCTATGAAGGAATATTTATTTGATACCAATTGATGTTCCTGGGAAAGTGAAGTGAGAAATAATGGGGGTGAATTTATGAAATAAAAAATAAATAAAAAATATTCCCATGTCTATCAAAGTATATGGTATATAAAAAATAAATCAATAGATGATGAATAGAGAGAGAGAGAGTTAAAAACAGGTAACAAAATAGATTTACAAGGTTCACCGGATTTTTTTAACAAGTGGTTATGTTCTTAGTGTTTAGTAGTTGTTATCTCTATTTAAATGTATTCATTTTATTATCAATAAAGAGTATAGGATTTAGAGGAACAATATGGTCAAAAACTCTAGTGAAAGTACTCTAAAGAAATAAAAGGAATAAATATCACCAATGAGTGAAAACAACCATGGCTGGTCTTTTTAAATCCTTCTCAAGTGGCTTCAGGTATGAATAAATTGTGAAAAAAAATTTCTCCCCAAACCCTTCCATCAATTATCTAAAATTTTACCAAAAAAATGTGGGTAAATGTCATAAATTTTCATCACAAAACTCTAATAAAAACATAACATTTTCATAGATCTTCATAAATCACAATGTAATGATATGAATTATAAATTATTACTTGTTCAAACTCAGAACTAAAATCAATTATTAAATCACTTAATATATTTCCTAAAATAATTAATTAGTACCAAAATATCTATATATATCTTCAACACATTATATCATAACAATTTCCTTTACCTCATAATTATTTTAGGATTTTAATTCTTCTTTAAAGTTTAAAATTAATTTTGATGTGATTGAAAATAACATATGGGTGATATTTCTAGATCCCAATTCTATTAGATATATCAAAATTATAAGGCCTTAACAATATGATGTAATTTATATAAATATGTTAAATTTATTAGTAATTTTATCCTGAATTATCCCTAATAACTCCCAACAATAAACAAAACACAACTCCTCTAATATTTTCAAACCATGAAATTAAATTATGGTATAATATAATAAGTAACATCACAATAACAAAAACTATGGAATAAGTCCTTACCTATAACGGTCATCCTCACAACCAACAATACATGTTTAAAATTCATGATTTCTCAAAATCCAAAACACTTCATGGTATATAATTACATATTGAATCTAGTGTAACATTATAAATTCCAAACATATCAATTTCAAACATCTTAGTAAATAACCATGGTTTAATCATTATTACTCATGGAATGATTTTCAAGTATTTTAAAAAATATATCTTCCAAAATACTATTACGACATAATGAAGTCGTTATTGTAGTGTGACTTTCACATATAAGAAAACTTCATCTTCCTTGAGACCATTATGGAATAACACATACACCATTATGTTATGATTTTAAAAACTTGGGAAAACATGATTACTTTGCCTCATATGTATCTTCATTCAAAGTAAAAAATTATCCATGATAATTTTGATAATAAATACAATATGAAAACAACTTCATTTATCATGAATTAATCTACTCAATAAACAATCCATGATATACTTCTGATGTGAGAGTTATCAAAACACTATATTCTCAATAGTGTAATTTTTTATAGTACTTAAATTCTCGGTGTAATGATTAATACTCTACAAACCAAGTCTTAATTGAAGTATTCTTAACTCCCCCTTTTTCAACTCATTTTATGAGTTCTCTTAACCTATAATTAGGTAAATTAACTACAAATATTAAAGTGGATTATTCGGAAACCATGCATAGTAACTATTTTAAACCACTATTTTAAAATTTTAACCATACTTGGTTAAGGATAAAAAAAATTAAACTATGAACAATAACAATTATTTCATTAAAAATTGTGTGGATTTCAATTTTTAAATCATGGTTTTCACTTTTTTCACTCAATACCCCTTTAATGTGATTCAGTGGCTTCATTGGGAAATTTTATTATGTTTCTTAATCTAATAAGAATCTTTTATCACCATTTTTTAGTGATTAAACCTTTGATATATGTACATTATTATATGACTCGTCCCATAAGGACCCAACCTATCTTGGTGGTAAGCCGCGTGTGGCACAAAAATCCCACCTCTAATAGGATAAGGGAAAGAAACTAGCACTAAGATAACATAAAAAATGATAGGCCTTAGCCTATATCATCCAATAACAGAAAATCAATATGAACTTACATAAAACCAATATCCATATGATATATAAACATTTTTACTATAAAAATTCATGTAAGTGACAATATCTAACCAAAAAAATATCATAAAGGTATCCTCCAATAATAATTAAATATAAGAGACCCAACATACCATAATATATTGAACCCATGAAATGGGAAACACCTCCTTGATGCAATGACTTTGGGTATGATCACCAAAAAATTTATCATTATCATGTTCACCGAAAATCTTTAAGGAATTACCATGCACCAATTCCACATCTACTATAGCCAACTCTAAACTTTGATTCGTCTACATACACATAAAACATGTGGCCACAATGCCCATGAAGGGGTGGGTATAAAACTACCTAATAGGATGAATTTAATATAAAGAGTATATAAACAATTATTCAAACCAAAAAAAAGATTATGGGAGATATAGAATACCTAAATTAAAATATATATAGTCTTTACATATCATAAACCGAGGGATATAGGGTTGTCCCTACCATATCATCTTATATCCACAAAGGATCACAAGTCATACGTAATAATATTTTACCAGTATTATAAAATATATATGATCCAAAATAAATCACCCATTTATATATATTATTTTGAAGGAAACCAAGAACATATGAAATGTTACAGCATAGGTATCACCTAAACCACACAACCTACATAACTCCCAAACCACCCTTTTATAATTACAGTGGGTAATTTCACCTCTTTGATGAATAAATTTATCTAATAAATACTAAATCCCAAAATTCCATAAAATTTTATGCCAAGTCCTTTTAAAACTATAACAGGAGAACAAACCTCATTAATGGGAAGAGTATCGATTGAGGGAGTACCAAAATTCTATGAATTGGGGACCGCACTGATACACACATGGGAGTACTAGAACTCCATCTACCCAATCCTTATCAACTATCTATAATTATAGTATGGTAAAAAACCCTCATTTGGGAGATGCGTGCTAGATTAGGTATTACTAACCCCTATATTTAGAGGTCCCACACCTCATCACATAGAGAAACATCATCTTTTACTGGTGACAGACCTACATTTCATCACATAGGGGAGTGAAGAATCAAACTGTAGTATGAAGGAACTATACCTCATCAGGAATAAGGGAATAATGACCCCATATTTGAATGTATGACCCATTCTCTATGAATTTTAGAGCTACACCCCATGTTCATAGGGTAGTATCCAAGTCCATAATACATATGTAGGACCCATTTCTTATCATCAACATGTTTCTAGGGGAGTTAAAAACCTTTTTACCACTTAAAAAGTATCACACATACTCCAAATTTATCCCTATGAATATATAAAACCCTAGTTTTCCAAAATTACTAAAAACAATCCCAAATAGAGAATTAATATGAACCAAATATTTCTATATAGAAATGTTATTAGAATAGACTGTTCGTTAGCCCAATTATGAAACATGGGTAAAAATATATGAAAATAAATAAAGTATCCAAAGTAAAAAATATGTACCCCACCATACACAATAAGTAGGCCATAGAAATTAGTCAAGTGTGTACTTCCACTATCTTTCAGTGTATTCAAAGTGTTCATGACATGTAATTTTAGTGGCATGGCATGTTCTCTCAGCAAGTCACTTGGGAATGTGCCTTATGGACAACATTGTGTGACATAGACCTATAATGTATGTTTTCATTCTATAAAAAACTTGTAAAACTAGAGGTTTAGTCAGTGTGTAAACTCCTATGACCTGAGTTGTGTGGTCCTATATTAAATGACATATTCTCTTAGACAAATTTTATATAGATCCTAAGAGATTACATTGGAGTGAACCACAAAATATTATATAATGTGTAAATGAACATTTAATGTGCTTCCAACTACACACTATGTATGTTAAATAAGGTGGATGGGAAGGTATTAAAAAACCCACAGGTAATGTACTTTATACCCAAACCATTAATATAAGGTCATATAATGGGTATGACATACAAGTATACTCATCCTGCTCTGTGGGGACTACCCTCTTCTCCAAAGGTGTAGGATTTTATACCTTCTTAGTGGGATAAATATACATCCTAATTGAGTATTCATATTAATAACTATTCGATAAATAGATCATGTATCGAGGGATACATCACTATTATGGGATTATCACAACTTGGACTTTGAATTACAGTTGGTTTTCATTAGATTAACATCTTATAGTCAACAAGTGTTGGGAAAAAATCCCTCAAGGTATCATTGAAACATTTTTTAGGTGATTGTGTTTGTTGACAAAGTGTACATCTGAGTGGTGATTGTTGACAAAGCAAAATGATGACATACAAATTTGTCGACAAAGAGGATTTGATGGTGGAATGTCAAGTTCAAGAGTTGTGGTCAACGATCCATGTTTGATTCAAGAACGTCGACAAAGGAATGGATGATCTGGAGGCGGCATAAAAAGAATAGATACAAGGTGGCGTCGTTTTCCATTGTTTGCCAAATTTTTGGGCCTGAAAATCGACAAATAAAGAAAAGTGGTTTTTGGAAAAAGGACTTGCGCGCCGTGTATATGAAGGCTTGGAAACTTTCATTCCATATGTTTTTAAGATCAGATCATCAAAATATGGCAAAGGGATAAGTGTCGTGCAAGTATTGGTGGTGTCGCACAGGTAACTTGCTCGTCGTGAAGAGACTTGCGCGTTGATGCCTTGGAAGCTTTAGAACTTGCGCGCCTATGGTTTTTCAAGATCAGAAGATCAAAATATGGCAAAGGAAAGAGGTTCCCGCAAGTTTGGAAGTAGGCCGTGCAAGTGACTTGCAGGGGAAGAGACCTACGCGTCGAGGGTTGATATGCTCACTGTCGCGTAGGGTGGTCAAATTGCCTATAAATACTAGACCACATCTCCTCATTCTTTACTAGAGTTCAACACTTTGAAGATTCAGAGCTCTCGTCATGCAGGTGTGGTGGTCACGCAAGTGGTGGTATGTGGCGCAAGTGGGACTTGTGCGCCAGTGTTGGAAGTTGCACGCCAAGTGTTAGTTGTGCACCTGGGGTGGTTTAGGTGAGGAAGGAAGTGAGTCGCGCAGGTTTGGAGTTGTAGAATATTTAGTCGCGCAAGTGGTTAAGGAAGACTTGCGCGCCAGTTGTGACTTGTGTGATGAGACTTGCGCGCCGCCTTAGAAAAGGGCACCAAGTAAGGTTGATTTTCCAGCAGTGTTTTCGGGTTGCGTGGAAGCTGGAAGTTTTCCTGATACCTTTGGTGCAAAGAGATATTCATCTACAGGTGAAAGTTGAACTTCAACAGAGCATCTACATACAGAGGAATATGCATTCCTTCATGAAAATGAAGAGACCTACAGGTATATAAATTGTGAGAGGATCCTTTCTGATGCAGTGAGTAAAGGAAGAGGAATAAGGTGATCCTCTCCACTGGCAGTGAGCCAGAGAGAGAGAAATAGGGAGTGACCCTTGGGAAAGTAGTGAGCTGACCCTAAATCTTGTAAAGACAATGAGCCTGGGACAGATTGACTGTACCCGAACCTTGTAATCCACAGCTAGTGAAGTTTAGTGGAATTTGGTACGACTGAAAACTTATTGGTGTATGCTCCTTGGACGTAGACTAGTGTGGGTGAACCAAGTAAAAATCATTGTGTCCTGTGCATGCTTTACTTTCTGTTTACATTTTCCAACAGGAATAAGAGAGAAGAGTGTTTTTCTTAATATCGAAACAAGATCAGAACGGGTGTTAATTTTAAATTAGTCATACCCTGATTCACCCCCCCCCCCCCCCCTCTCAGGGTATTCAGCCTTGTGGACCTAACAATTGGTATCAGAGCCAGGTTGATATTAGTTCTTCTCTCAATGGAGGTCACCAATCATAAAGGGATTCCGATCTTCGACGGGAACAACTTTCAACTATGGAAGAATCGGATGCAATAATACTTCTGATCTTTGGGAATGGATGTATTCACAGCAGCAATGTATGGCATAACAACTGATATTAATAGTGGTGCATTATCAGAAGCTGAACGTAGAGAGTTGGATGCAGATGACAAAGAAATTAATGCCTTAGGGGGAGCCCTATCCAATCCTATCTATACAAAGGTAATGTCATGAAAAACATCACATGCCATGTGGGAAAATCTATTGAATATATATGAAGGAGATAGAAAGGTCAGAGAGGCAAAGCTACAAGTGTTGTGGAATAAGTATGAAGATCTAAAGATGAACCTGAATGAGTCTGTTGATGCATTCTTTGACAGGGTAAATATTGTTGTGGAAGATATTCGAGGTCTTGGTGAAGTCATTGAAGACATAAAGATCGTAAAGCGCGTCTTGAGGAAGCTTCCACCTTGGTTCAATCCAAAAGTTTCTGTACTAGAAGATAAAGATCCCAAAGAGCTGACACTGGACAACTTGCATAGTACCTTTGTTGCATATGAGATGAGGAATGATGACAACGAGGCTGTGGAAAAGGTAAAATCCAAAGAGATAGAATTTAAGGCCATGAAAGATCTCACCATTGAATATTCTTAGGAAGAAGAAGAGACAGATGAGGTTATGTCATTCCTTTCCTCAAATCTTCAAAGAGGAAAAGGAAAGTTCAAAGGGAAACTTCCACTCGCTTGCTTTAGATGTGTAAAAGTTGGTCATCTTGCTGCAAGATGCCCCAAAAAGTTTCAAGAAGAAAATGATGAAGATGAAGTCGAAATTCCCAAGAAGAAGTCTTCAGCATTTGTGAAAGGGAAGAAACAATTCAAGAGAAATTTCTTCAAGAAGAAGAATCTTCTTTCACAAGAATTTGAAAGTTCAGATGAGTCTGAGGATGAATAGGTTGAGGATATAGAAAATTGCAGAGATCGTGGGGAAAATGCCTTGGTGGTGATTGTTGGTAGTTATCAGAAAAAGGAAGAAGCTGACGCTGAAGAAGTATAAGAAATTGAAGGGAGAGTTGATATGGAAGCCGAATTGGAAGCAGCTCTTGAGGAGATAGACGTTTGGAGAGCCAAAGTGAAGAAAGCTAATAAAGTGATTCGTGATGCCAAACTCTATATGCAACAACAGGATGAATAAAAGTCTGAGCTGTTAGAAGAAATTTAAAAACTAAAATCCTCATCACCAGAGAGCTCAGAAAATAGTATTGAGCATAATCTTGAAATTGAGGAACAAAAGAAGGAAATTGATTGTTTGACTAACACAGGAAAGGAGAAGGTCAGATGTATCAAAGAGCTTGAAGAAGAAGTGGTCAGTCTGCGACGAAAAATGAAGGATCAAGAAAATCTCTTGACCCCCAATGTGATATCAGAAAATCATTCCATTCAGAAGACAGAGAAGATGAAAGAGGAGGCTCGTAGCTTAGCAGGAGTGAAGCAGCAAGAAAGCTCAAATGCTAAGGTTAATTCAGGGCTTGATAAGAAACAAAAATCTGTGTCAGTTGATGTCAGACCGCAAGCACCCGTCTCAAAATTAAAGGTTGATTTGGGAACAAAACAGAATCATAATATTCAGAGATCCCAAAGGGAAACTCATAGTACTGAAGTATCACGAAGGAATGCACCTTATATCAGGTGTTATTGTTGTGGTAAGGTGGGACATTCACAGTATGTGTGTTCCATAGCCAAAAGATACCGAAGGGAACAAGAACAGAGGTGGCAGCCAAACAGAGAGAGGTTTTCTAGAACATATTTTGAAGGACACTGTTTTTTGTGTGGAGGATTTGGGCACATGTCTAGGCACTGAACTTAGACCATTCATAGAAATTTTCCAAAGCAGAATCAAAATTTTCTCAAGTAGCAGATCAATAAACCGACTAATGAGTTAAAAGTTCATAACAGATTTGCAGCTCTGCAAGATGAAGCTATTCCATCATACTCTGAGAATGATCATGAGTCTCAATCTATACCGAGTATGGAGACAAAAATATGGAACAAGAAGAAGAGAGAAGAGAAGGCAGTAGTTTCTGAAATTTTCCTTAAAGCATCATATCGTTCTAGTGTGTGGATTCTTGATAGTGGTTGTACGTCTCACATGACAGGCAACAAGGATCTGGTTACAGGCATAAAATATGACAAAGAAGAAGTTTTCAAGTTTGGAAATGATGAAGGCCTGAAGATAATTGGATCAGGAAAGGCTAGGTTTGGGGGCAAAGAAATCAGACGTGCTAATGTATTGGTTATAGAAGGTCTCAGTCATAATTTGCTCAGTGTTAGTCAATTTTGTGACTCAGGACATTCTATACAGTTTACCAAGAATACCTGTACTGTCACAGGAAAAATATGGGGCAGTTTTTCTGCAAGGAAAAAGGACAAATGGAAATCTTTACCTTGTAAGTGGGGAAGAAGATATATTTCTTTTATCCAGAGAGGAAGAAAACCAGTTGTGGAACAAGCAACTTGGTCATCTATGTCAACCATCTATGGAAGATCTGGTAAAGTATGATGCTTCTAGAGACCTTCCCAAACTATCACGTGATCAAACTCATACATGCGATGCTTGTCAACAAGGTAATATCATCAAAAAAACATACAGGCCAAAAGAACAGAAATCATCCAGAGTGCTTGAATTGGTACATGCTGATGTATGTGGACCTATTTCACCACGATCTATAAATGGTAAAAGGTAATATGTAATTTTCATTGATGATTATAATAGAATGGCCTGGGTATTCATCACTACCCATAAGATAGAGGTGTTCAGTTGCATAAATCAGTATAGGAGGGAATCAGAAAAGATGATTGGGCAGAAAATTATGAAGTTTTGTACTGATAACGGTACGAAATTCACAAACAGTCAAGTTGAAAACTATCTCGAGAAACATGGGATAAGGCATAAAGTTTCATCAGTAAGAACTCCCCAATAGAATGGAGTGGTTGAAAAGAGAAATCGAATCATCAACAACATGGCCAGAACGATGCTTATTGATAGAGACCTACCAGAGAAATTTTGGAAGGAAGCAGTTTTGACATCGGTCTATGTTTCGAACAGGTCTATGTTGTGTCCGAAGCAAGGGAAGACTCTGTATAAACTGTGGTACTAAAAGAAGCCAACGTTGAAATACTTTCGAATCTTTGGAAGTAATTGTTTCATTATCAACAAATAAAATCACAGGAAGTTTGAGGCGCGAGGAGATGAGGGGATATTCCTTGGCTACTCAGGGAAAAGCAAAGCATATAAATGCTTCAACAAGAGGCTGGGAAAAATTGTTGAGAGCAATGATGTCACTATAGTCAAAAATGAACAGAATACTCAACGACCTAGTGAACATTTTCTGGATGAAAGTGATGATGAGGTAAGCGACAGAGGGGGAGTTGAAGTGGTAGAGACTGACTCAGAAGAAGATACTGATGATGAACAAGAAAGTGTCAAGTATGTGTCTACAAGGAAGCCAAAGAGTCGAGTTGAAATTGATAGGCATAATATCATTGGTGATCAGACAGCTCCAGTTCAAACTCGAAGAATGAAGTCATTATAGCAAACATCGTTTTTATCTTAGGTGGAGCTGAAATGTTTTTCTGATGCAGTGGAAGATGAAAACTAGGTTCAGGCTATGAATGAAGAGCTTGATCAAATCGAGAAGAACCATACATGGGAGATTGTTTCGAGTCCAGTAGACAAAAATATCATCGGGACTAAATGGGTCTATCGCAACAAGATGAATGAAGATGGAACTGTGATTCGAAACAAAGCACGACTAGTGTGCAAGGGATACTCCCAGATAGAGGGAATAGATGTAGATGAGACATTTGAACTGGTTGCAAGGCTGGAGACAATCAGATTATTTTTTGCCATAGTAGTGCAAATAAATTTCAAAGTGTTCCAGATGGACGTCAAATCTGCATTTCTAAATGGGGTTCTGGAAGAAGAGGTGTACATTGAGCAGCCAGATGGTTTTCTTATTCATGAGGATGAGAACAAAGTTTGTAGGCTGAAGAAGGCGTTGTATGGGTTGAAACAAGCACCAAGATCATGGTACTCAAGGCTTGATCAGTACTTGAAGAAGCTTGGTTTCCAGCGTGGTAGAGTTGATTACAATCTCTATTTCAACAACAATGGTAATCAAAGGATGATGGTGCTGGTCTATGTCGATGACATAATATTTGGTGGATCAGATGAAGCTCAGTGCAGAAAGTTTTCCAAATTCATGAAAAATGAGTTTGAAATGTCAATGATTGGAGAGATAACATTTTTCCTTGGTCTACAAGTGACACAAGGAAGGAATGGAACATTCATTTCTCAATCAAAATATGCCAAGGAGGTGTTAAGAAGGTTTGGCATGGAAAATTCCAAGGATATGAAAACTCTGATTGCTACCCGGATGAAATTATCAAAAGATGAGGATAGAAAGGCAGTTAATATCACAGAATACAAGCAAATTATTGGAATTTTGTTGTACTTGACCACAATAAGGCCTGATATTGTTTTCACCACATGACAAGAAGCATGATATCAGAGTAATCTCAAGGAAAGTCACATGCTCGCAGTGAAAATAATACTTCAGTATATCAAGGGAATGGTGGACTTCGGCTTGACATATAACAAAAAATCTTAGATAGAGTTATTAGGATATACTGATACAGACTGGGTCGGTTCAACGGATGACAGGAAATCAACATCTGGAGGTGCATTCTATCTTGGCGGACTCTGTATTGCTTGGTTAGGCAAGAAGCAGGATTGCATTTCATTAAGCACCACAGAAGCTGGGTATATTGTGACCACTCAAGCATGCACACAGTTATTATGGATGAAGCAGTAGCTTGACGATATGGGAGTTGAAGTGAAGTCTCTGATCAGAATCCAGTGTGATAACTCAAGTGCTATCAATCTTAGAAAAAATCCAGTTCATCACTCAAGTACAAAGCACATTGAGATCAAATATCATTTTATCAAGGAGAAAGTGGAGCAAGGGCTTGTGAAGTTGGAGTATGTGCCTACAGAGTTATAGGTTGCAGATATTCTGAAAAATTCCTTACCCAAGGAAGCATTTGAAAGCCATCGACTGGCTCTAGGAGTTCAGTCGATTCCCCGCACTTAAAAGTGCGTGGATGTGAAACCCCCCTCTCCCCGAGGTATGATGTGTTTTCCCTAATGTGCTGATATGTGTTCTCTACTCTGTTACACACTTCCCTTTGGGTTCGTTGACAAAGGGGGAGAAAATAGTGATTGTTCAAGGGAAAGATAGTGTGGATATTTGAGAAATATTGACAGATAAGGGGAGAAGATGATAGGTGGAGCAGCCAGATAGGGGTAGTTGAAGCTAGTTGAACGTGCTTAGCCAGAGCTTAGCTTGGATAACATAGGAAATAGGGATAAAGATGTTTTGAAGCTGACAAGAGTTGAAGCTGTGAGAAGAAAGGGGGAGAAAATTAAATCTGACGATGCTAGAAGTGATCGATCAAAGAATAGATATCACGACAGCTGAGGATCATGATAAAAGCAGAAGAGTGGTGTTGGAAAGTGGTAAGAACATTTCCAAAAATTGGTATCTGTTTGGCAACAATTGGTATCAGTTAAGTGTCAATAGTGGGTTTCAGAGATGAAGTGATTCATTGATGAACTTTTCATTTACTCTTGTTTCTCAAGCCGAGCATTGCTCATGTGGGCTTAGAGTATGTGTTGAGTAAATCCTTGATCTCTATCAGAATCACAACAGGCGAATGGTGGCTGAAGAAGTAACGATATTTATTTTTATGGAAGAGTTTTCAACAAACCCAAAAAGGGAGATTGTTGGGCAAAAATCCCTCAAGGTATCATTGAAGCATTTTTGAGGTGATTGTGTTTGTTGACAAAGTGGACATCTGAGTGGTGATTGTTGACAAAGCAAAACAATGACATACAAATTTGTTGATAAAGAGGATTTGATGGTGGAATGTCGAGTTCAAGAGATGTGGTCAACGATCCATGTTTGATTCAAGAACGTCGACAAAGGAATGGATGATCTGGAGGCAGTATAAAAAGAACAGATACAAGGTGGAGCCATTTTCCAGTGTTTGTCAAATTTTTGGGCCTGAAAATCGACAAATGAAGAAAAGTGGTTTTTGGAAAAAAGGACTTGCGTGCTGTGTACATGAAGGCTTGGAAACTTGCGCACCATATGTTTTCAAGATCAGATCATCAAAATATGGCAAAGTGATAAGTGTCACGCAAGTATTGGTGGTGTCACGTAGGTGACATGCGCGACGTGAAGAGACTTGCACGTCGATGCCTTGGAAGCTTTAGAACTTGCGCGCCTATGGTTTTTCAAGATCAAAATATCAAAATATGGAAAAGGAAAGAGGTTCACAAAAGTTTTGAAGTAGGTCGCGCAAGTGACTTGTAGGGGAAGAGACCTGCGCGCCGAGACTTGCGCGTTGAGGGTTGACTTGCGTTCCGTCACGCAGGGTGGTCAAATTGCCTATAAATACTGGAGCACCCCTCCTCATTCTTCACCGAAGTTAAACACTTTGAAGATTCAGAGCTCCCGTCATGTAGGTGTGGTGGTCGCACAAGTGGTGGTGTGTCACACAAGTGGGACTTGCACACCAGTGTTGGAAGTTGCGCGCCAAGTGTTAGTTGTGCGCCTGAGATAGTTTAGGAAAGGAATGAAGTGAGTCGCGTAGGTTTGGAGTTGTAGAAGATTTAGTCATGCAAGTCGTTGAGGAAGACTTGCGCTCCAGTTGTGACTTGTGTGCCGAGACTTGCGCGCCGCCTTAGAAAAGGGCGCCAAGTAAGGTTGATTTTCCGGTAGTGTTTTCGGGATGTGTGGAAGATGGAACTTTTCCCGATACCTTTGGTGCAAAGAGATATTCATCTACGGGTGAAAGTTGAACTTCAACAGAGCATCTACATACAGAGGAAGATGCATTCCTTCATGAAAATGAAGATACCTATAGTTCTATAAACTGTGAGTGGATCCTTTCCGATGCAGTGAGAAAAGGAAGAGGAAGATGGTGATCCTCTCCACCAGTAGTGAGCTAGAGAGAGAGAAACAGGGATTGACCCTTGGGAAAGCAGTGAGATGACCCTAAATCTTATAAAGGTAATGATCCTAGGACAAAGTTAATGTACCCAAACCTTGTAATCCACAACTAGTGAAGTTTAGTAGAATTTGGTACGACTGAAAACTTGTCAGCGTATGATCCTTGGACGTAGCCCAGTGCGGGTGAACCAAGTAAAAATCATTGTGTCGTGTGCATGCTTTACTTTCTGTTTACATTGTGCAACAGGAATGAGAGAGAATATTGTTTTTCTTAACAGTGAAACAAGATCAGAACGGGCGATAATTTTAAATTATTCATACCCTGATTCACCCCCCCCCCCCTCTTAGGGTATTCAGCCTTGTGGACCTAACAAAAAGAAAATCTCAAATATTCAAAATCATATCTATGTGATTTTAAATACATGGAACAAAAATTAAAAACAAAACTGACATGCTACATACTACATGTACCTTCTTTTTTTATCAATACAACTATGACCTTAGAGTTACAATTCATTCAATAGACTATCATAGACTTGGTGATTGGATGCATCAATTGACACACTAACACTAGGATCCCTGGTCTGAAAACTAAAATTGATATTTTGTGACACTATTTACCTATATCCCAAACCAATCCCCACAAGACTACTAGACACAAAATCTATCCCTTGGACTCAACTGCTTTAATACCACTCTAACATAACCCAACCTACCAAGACCACACATAGGATAGTGATAAGTCAAGTGTTCCACCCTAATCCTACCCCTAATGGACCATAAGATGGGGATTAGTTCCAAGAAGGAATAAAATACATGGGAGTACACATTATATATCATCTATCAATATAAATTCCAAAAAATCACACATAAAACCAACAACCATCAAATATATGAATATTTATACTATAAAGAATTCATGTAAGAAACTACATGTGACTGAATAAATATCACCAAGGAAATATCTAATAAAAAATACATGATCCCCAACATCCTATAATACATAGGACTCATGATAAAAGAAAAAAAGTCATAACATAATGACTATGGGTATGATCACCAACAATATCTGGCATAATCAAGTGAAAAAAATACATTATGAATCACAATGAACCAACTCCACAAGCTCCACATCTATTGTATCTACCTAAAAACTATGTATTATCATCATAAACACAACATGTGTGGGAATAAATCCCATATAGGTGTTATTATAAAAATAACCAGTAGGAATCTATAAATAAACAAAGTGTATAAATAATTTTTTAGATCAAAACCCAAGATCATGGGAGATAGAGAACCCTCAAATTAAAAACCAAATATGTTTTAATGATAGAAAGCCTAAGGAAATGTAATTCCCTATAATTTTCTATTAAATCTATAAAATATCATAGTATATATAAAACTAGAGCTTTATTGTAGTAGAAATCCATATGAAACAAAATTAATAACCCAACTATATATCATTTTTTAAGGGAAACCAAGCAAGACTTATATATCATGAATCATATAGCACCAAAACTACAAAACTTTTATAACTCCCAAATCACCATTTCATAACCATAGTGGGGAATCACACATCATCGGGGGATAAATGCATTAAATGAGGACTAGAACTCTGACTTCTGTAAACTTTTATGATGAATCACATTGAAACTATAGTAGGGGAATACACCTTAATGAAGGGAAGAGTATTAACTGAGGGAGTACCAAAACCCTATGGATAGATGATCGTACCCTAGCATATAGGGTAGTATCTACCTAATCCTCATCACCTATCTAGAATCATAGTGGGGTACCACACCTCATTGGGGAGACTCACACCAGTTGAGGGGATACTAAACCCTATAGATAGAAGACTAATGCCTCATTACATAAAAAATAACCATATTTTATAGGTGGAGAACCTACACCCCATCACATGGGGGAGTAAAAACTTTGACTATAGTATAGAGTTCTTGCACCTCATTGAGGCTGAGGGAGTATTGTACCCACATTGAAATAGAGTGTTTGTGGATTGTGAATAGAAAATACATGATCTAAGTTTTTGTGGGAGTAAAAAACTCCACAATACATACAAAGGATATTCTCCCTATCATCAACATGAATATAGGGGAGTTAACAACCACATGTATCATTTGAATACCTCACCCATACTCTGATGTCATCTATATGAATCTATGTAACTCCACTAACATAAAATGCCTCATAAAAACCCTCAATAATTAAAATAGATACACCATAACATTATATTGGGAAAATGGTGAGAATGGAATATTTTTTTACCCAATTATGACACCCAATTTCAAAGATATAAAAAGAACCAAAGTTTCTAAAGAACATGATTTTTACTCTATTATACACATCATGTAGGCCTTAGATAGTGGCTATTAATTTACTACCACTATAAAACTATGAATTCAATGCTTACAAAACATACCATATTGGTGATACGACATGTATTCCAAACAAATCACTCAAGTATAAACCTCACATACCATGTTGTGTGACCTATATTTATATGAAATGTTTCCCTTTAATACATAGTGTATAGGACTCAAGGGTTAGTCGGTGTGTAAACTACTAATACTTTCCCTATGTTTTACCAAATTACATGGAATGTTCTCTTGTCCACATAGTATTTGGAGACCAAGGGATACCCTATTCCTACACTACAAGTTATTCCATGTTATATAAACAAACACGGCATGTAATTCCTACTACATTCCATGTTTATTAAATAGGGTGGTTGGGAGTATACTCAACTACACCTTGAATCATGTACCCTTTGACCAGACATTGTATGTGTAGATGAACTACAAATTTTGTGATATTTAACACCTCTATATGAACCCTGGTTGGACTGGTGATATATGAGATGTTTCTTTCAAAGAAAATGAATCATGTGATTGGGAAATACAGAACTAGTAACCCATCAAACCATCTCAATCAATCTGATTCATCATGAACCATGCTACCAAAACTAAATAAATATCTATAAAAAACCAAAAATGATGTAACAATAATTGAAATAATCTAAAACATAAATCAAAGTAATAAAAATAGAAAAGTCTTACCTCATAATGATTCAATGAATATTTGAGGTTCTCTCACTAACAATCCATGATACATCACCATTTTCCCTTAATCCGTGAATTTGATTCCCTCTGTGGATGAAATCTCCCATCTCCCTTCCTTTCAATTTCACATACATGATGGATAACCCTATGTAAAGGGAGATATAAATAGAATATATATATATATATAACCAAAATAAAACAAATAGGTCCACCCTAAAATGGCCCGGTCTAGGGCCTGGAACCCATAAAAAAAATACCATCCATAGAAAACACCCCCCATTACAAGCACAACCATGGTGTTATAATTTATATATAGGTCTATTTTTATGATATTTTGATATTAACATACATGGGTCAATAATTAAATATTCAATATTCAATTTAATATAAGCTATCCCAAAAACATGATGAAACTCCATCTAATGGTGAACACAATTCCCTGAGATCAATTGAACCATAAAAATATTTATGTAGCCTTTTCTTGTGTAAAATTCCCATATTACATTATTTAAGGGTTCAAGGCTTTTAAGATAAAAAATAAGTTAATTAATTCCTACAAAAAAATATCAAATCTCAACATTATCCCCACTTTTATACTTTCTTCCCTCGAAAAAAACAAACGAATCTATTAAACAAATAATCTCATAGTAAAACTATATAAAAAATGATAATGTACTTATAAACACGTACCTCCAACTTGGAAGATATGAAATATATAAGGACTTATAATAAAAATAATATATCCATCAAAATTAATAATTAGATCATGCTCATAATACGTAATTTCCTTGATTTATGCACCTATATATATATATATATATATATATATATATATAGAGTATCTCAAGAATATCCCTTAACTAAAAAAATTTCCACCCACAAGTCATTCATCTTTATATAATGAAAGGAAACCATGAACCCACACTATCAACTAGAAATGGTTTACTAACAAAGGCACCTTATATAGGGGACATCACTCTCCCCACCTTTTTAATGAAAAAACTAAAAATATTTTATAAATATAAAATCTACTCACATTAGACTCTATTGTTAGGAACAACTATGATAACACCATATCACACCACAAATCCTCAACGGGAATATCCCCTAAAAGTTTATTGTCCCTCCTCAGTGGATCTTGATAATTTTCATATATCAATGTTATAAAATCTATGAATGATGATAATATTAATCCTCTCATATCCAAACTCTACAAAGGAAATCCACTTCCATTCATGATCTCATCTAGGTTCTCATTGCTATAAATGACTTTATTGGGTTGTTTCTCCTTTAAAAAAGCTACAGACTAGCATTAAAATCAATTTTTCCTCCTAAAAATACTAAACAACAATATATACACTCGTTAGTGACCTATTCTACCATAAACTAAAGATAATAGTATTAATTTATCTAGATACCTTTGATAATCCTGTTTTATACCCCATAGTGACACATGTCAAGGCTCAGATGACTATAACCCCAACCCGTGTAAAAATATACCTCATCAAACCTTAAAATATCCTATAAATAACCTCACCAAAATTATAAAAATGTATATAGGGTCACCAAAAATATAATATGATTGATTACCTGGTTAGATAGACGCCTACCAAAACTTTACCCACTCGTCAATGCCTACCAAGAACAAAATCTTCTACCGAGGGCATTAACCACCACACAACCCCTTTCATAGAGAATAGAATATCAAAAAATCACAAACCTACTAGAAATCTTTTCACCACCCCTGTATCTAGTTTATATCTTACTAGGAGTAAATGTACATGAGATTAGGTGTCTTTTAAATCCAAAAAACATTAAATAGATAGTGTTCCCAATATTTCATGGTTAAAACCATCTCGGTAGGTCCTAACTCATTGAATATGTAGTTATTATCATGATCTCCCAACTATCTGAACCAAGGAAAAATAACCATCTGCCTCCACCCCAACATAAAACTATATATCATCCTAGAGATATCAAAAATCATTATGTACTCATCTCTTTCATTTTGAAAACATGGTATAAGAGAACTAGTCAAACCCTAACTCGGCTACTCAAAATATTTTAGGTATCAATAATAACATATGAATAACATGACTCTTTTCATGTAAGGGAATTCATGGAACCATAATCCTATAGAAATAAATCACAAATATCATAATATATTCTACTAACTTATATAGGTTTTTCATATTGATCACTCAAAGTCATCTCTCAAGCCATCACATACCTAGATCCCACAAAATAAACCACTTATCTTTTATCCAAGGTGAATTTCCATGGGAAATGAACTCCCCGCATTCAAAATATACACCCCAATAGTTCACACCATACAACTGGTTTTCATGAAGAAAATTTGGTAAAATCCTTATACTTTTAGTGTACTCTTCCCCAGACATAAGAGAAGATATCACTAACAAATATTATCCCAAACTAGTCTAGGAACAAGTAGAATATCTAGTTCATGAATCTCTATAAATATAATGTTTTCAGCACTCCAAATGGCATAACTAATGTCCAAATAGACATTCAACATCATATTTTTTTTCATCCTCATAAACCCAAATTTGATAACATTCGGACCTAATGATGTTCTTTAATATAAAATCTTAAGCTACTGTATTCTTTTATGGAGAAAAAAATTAGATCTACCTAGGGAAAGAATAATGGTACTAATGAATATCATCTTCAAAATATACCCTAACAGTATACTCATCTCATTAATCTCTTCTGTGGAATCCAATAATATGTAAAATATTTTAGTGTAGTCTTGGAATACAAGTTGACGCAGTGTTCAAAATCTTAATGAGAAGAAACCCTGGGGAATACTCTAGGGATAAGTAAATGAACTTATATATAACCACAATACTACTAAAAAAACATAACACACCAATCCAAGTTTTCAAACCAATGGTAGTATCAATTGTAACTACACAAGGGTTATCCCACTCATTCTATTTATGCCCCACTTACCAACGAAGGTGAAAACCAAGCCATTTTCTTAATTAAATATCACTCTATAAAGATATTAAACCATACAATTTTGATATATTTATATATATATAACCATTATATACTAATGATGATTTCATGGGGTCACGTATCTACCACAATTATATCATTTAATAACCTCCTAAAAAAGTTCTGAATCACATAGATAGCTAATGTAGGTGAATGGATGGTTGCCTCTAGTAGAATTATCTATTAAAAAAGGGTATAACTGGACATTAGTAGGATTTATAACTCATGGATAAATGATAAAATAAAAAAAATGGCTCAATATTGTGTTTAAGACCATGAATGATAATAATAAAAGGGAACAAATTGTTCCTTGCACCATATCAGGAACTACTTAATTAAAGCCCTCAATAGTATGAATCTTTCCATAATCCTTGCCACCAAAACCCTAAGCATGGTGAGGACCACATATTTGTCACGACCCGTCCTCAGGGATCGTGCCGTGACTACCCCAAGCCCACCTTCCATAGGCCAGGGGCTGGCGACTAGCACCAAAGGCGCAAATACCGATAAAAAGGGAAGGCATTGCCTTTATGAAACGCAAACAAACACACAAACAGAGTACAAGTAGAAGAAAACACTAAGTAAAGCAATAAGAAAAGTGTGATGAAAGTACAAAGGGGGCCGGAAATACAAGCCCAATAGTAAAGTACAAGGAAAAGACAAAATAGTAGGAAGGTGTAAAGCTACTCTTGGATCGTCCTCTGGAGTTCCTATCTGAAGGGTAGGTACAGATAGCCACCTCAGCTCTCCACGTCCATATGTCACCTCCGGGTACTGTCTCGTCATGAAGTCCACCTTCGGGTACCGTCTCATCGTCAAGTCCACCTCCAGGTACCGTCTCATCGTGAATTCCACCTCCGGGTACCATCTCGTCGTAACATCGACCTCCAGGTACTGTCTCGATCTACAAGCATCAACCATGATCAGTGTTTTCTGTCATATGCATCCAACATAATGAGGTGTGGGCATAGCCCGTGCAGGGGTGAGTATAATGATACTCAGTAGGGACCCCGAGACCCTCAAGGTCTCACTAAAACCAACAAGGATAAACCACAAGGAAAAATCTCAACAGATAACCTTTACTTAGGTATATGCTCATACATATACCTAAGTTATCAAGTAACCCATCTCAATCATGAGGTAAACACAAAGGCCATTGACTCAGCTCAAACCAGGATTTTTATTCACAATGACGAAAAACATGGCTGCTGGAGAACTCCTCCTCTGTCGAGTGCAGTAGTCCTATCATGACTACGAGGTGTCACTCACTAACCTTAGACTACAGAGGTACTCCTCCTGTCGAGTACTACGGGTCTGCCACCTCACAAAGTAGTGCTCATCCGCCATGGGTCTGCCACCTCACACAGTAGTGCTCCCCCTCATAGCCTACAGAGGTACTCCTCCTATCGAGTACCGTGGGTCTGCCACCTCATAAAATAGTGCTCCTCCACCATTGGTCTGCCACCTCACAAAGTAGTGCTTCCCAATGGGCTATCAAAGTCACTCCGAATCAAATCGGACAAGCAGTCATCAGGTCTCAGCCAGCTACAAGGTCACTATACTTCATATGCTCGCCTCTGGGAGGATCCACTCCACGAGCCACTGGTCGATACTCCAAGTATCACAAGGTCCCACGAAGAAGTATTACAAAGGACCGTATCGTCACAGGGGTCTTAACACAACAGACGGCGCGTTAATCGGACGCTTAGTTCATGAGTTATTAGCCTCTTTGTTCCGAGGGCCCGGTTGGTTTCGTATATGAACCAACCCAGCCATATCTCAACTATACCCCAAACTCCCATGGGGTATACTCAAAGGAACGGCTATGCTCCAAGAGTACCGGCACCACTGACGGTTTGTCAAATGGACGCCCGGTGCCAAAGATATGTCCCAAGAAGGTAATGGGCCAGTAATGAGCCTAGTTCTGGTCTGACCCGGTCAGACCAACTCAACCTAACCCAAACTGGGACGACCTGGCCTGGGTCGACTCGGTCAGACTCACTGGGTCTGACCTGGCCCATTGGGCGAGTCAGCCTGCTAAGTTTTGACCCGGTCTACTAGGCCCGACCCAGCGGACCGCGAGGGAGGTTCGGCCCGATAGTCGCCACGTAGGCGGCTCGGTAACTCGGCCCGAGAGACCGGGCTGGTTCGACCAGTGACACCTCGGGGTAGTCGCAGGCCGTTTCAGCAGGACGGGGACTGCGCGGGGTGCGGGCGGGCCGGATGGGCTCCGGTTGGCCGCGGGTACACCAGGCAGGGCGCAGGTGCACCAGGTAGGGTGCCGAACGTCGGGCATCACGCGGGGGCGCTCCGGGTAGCGCGACAGGGCACCGTGGGGGCATCGGGGTGCACCGAGCAGGCCGCCGACAGGGGCGCCGGGCAGGACGTCGTCAAGGGCGCGGGGTGCCGGGCCGGCAGTGCAGTACGCCGGGGGGGCGTCGGGCTGCGCCGGCAGGGCGCCGGGTGCGCCTGCATGGCGTCGGGGGTGCGTCGACACGGTGTCGGGGGTGCGTCGGCAGGGCGCCGGGGGTGCGCCGGCAGGGCCCCACGGGTGCGCCGGCAGTGCGCTGGTAGGGGCGCGGGGTACCGGGTGCGCGCTAGGGGGCCGCGGGGGAGGCTTAGTTCATATAGGTCGCGGGTAGTGCGGCCTTTGTTCGTCGGCTTCGTCGTCGTCTTCTCATTGCCATGCCGTCGTGGAGTCATTACAAAAAGAACAACGAAGGGGTCGGTCCATGTTGGTTTGGCCCGGACCCTCCGCGTTTAGGATGGTAGCAATAGGTTCTCGCAAGTATGAAGCACAATAACCACCGTTATTTTTTTTGAGAGAAAGTAAGAACATGGGAAAGGTTCATACTTTAAATAAAAATAAAACCCCTACCTCTTGCTCGTCGCTCGTTGGCGGAGTTGCGGAAGGAAGACGATGAAGACCGTCGTTCGCCGCGTCCGCCACACGTCCCCAATTCCGAGCTGCGTCGGTTCATTGACGATGTTGCGGAGGATAGGTTTCTGGGGAAGGAAGGTCGAATAAGAATCACGTGGAATATCGTCGTTGGCGTTCTTCACGTTCTCCGTTGGAGAGGATATGATTTCCCCAAGTGTTGGGCATCGCAATACTTTACCAGCGCTTCGTCGCTTGGTGAAGCTGTCCCAAAACCTTCTCCCAAGCTCTCTGTATATAGTAGAGGGGGAGAGGTATGTAACCATCGTGGAATTTATGACGGTTCATTTATTTGGAACCTTCATAAATTCCAATGATGCAGTTACTTAATTTAAAAAGGGGGTCGGGCGAATTAAATTGCTTTGGCGCAATTTAAGAGTTGCGTTGGCACAACTTAAGAGTGGAGGATGCCAAGAAGTTTCCCCCACATAGCCTGCGTCAAAACATATGACACAAATTAATTTTATGTTGACACATAAAATTAATTGAAAGTAATTAATTTCACGTCGACACATAAAATTAACTCACAGCAATTAATTTTTACATCGACCCATAAAATTAACTGAAAACAATTAATTTTACGTCAACTCATAAAATTAATTGATAGAAATTAATTTTACATCAATATATAAAATTAACTGACAACAATTAATTTTATGTCAACCCATAAAATTAATTGAGTGCAATGTTGAGTCAATAAGGTTTTCCTTATGACTTTTCCATTCCTTCTTATTTTGAAAATCACAAACACCTTATACTTAAACAAATGTATATTTTACCTCTATAAGGAAAATTTTCTTCCATAAGGAAATCTACCCTAACCTATATTTTCTTATACATAGCAATATTTTTCTTAAGTACAAAAACTGGATTCTTAACCAAAATCCCAGAATCATATAATGACAAGTATTGGAGTATTATGTTTCTAGGATCCAAATTCTGGATGTGGACTATAATGAAGTTCCACTCCGAATTATGGATACGAACTTTCATGAGTTCAACTTCGAACTCTTATGAAGTTTGACTCTGAACTCTTAAGTAGTTCGACTCTGGACTCTTAAGTAGTTCGACTCTGAACTCTTATGAAGTTCGACTCCGAACTCTTAAGTAGTTCGACTCTAAACTCTTAAGTAGTTCGACTCTAAACTCTTATGAAGTTCGACTCCGAACTCTTAAGTAGTTCGACTCCGAACTCTTAGAAGTTCGACTCTGAACGTTCATGAGTTCGACTCCAAACTCTTAAGTAGTTCGACTCCGAACTCTTATGAAGTTCAACTCTGAACTTTCAAGAGTTCTGAACTCTTAAGTAGTTCAACTCCGAACCCTTATGAAGTTCGACTCTGAACTTTTACTAGTTCGACTTCGAACTCTGTAAGTTTAGATACCGAAATATGAAGAAACCAGACTCCGAATTTCCTTAGAAATTTAGACTCTGGACTTCTACAGATTTCAGGTTCCAAATTCCTATAAAACAGAATCCGAACATTTCTTTTTATAGACTCTGAATTTCATTTTTTGGTTAGACTCTGAACTTTTAATTTTCTTACACTCCGAACTTATTATGGCTTTTTCTTACAAATGCTCCATTACAAAACTGTGTCATGCATTCAGTTATACATGGTTTGTTATTAAACGATGTCGTCTATTCTGTTTCAAACTAATCGTTGGTTGAGTTACACGTGTACAGGTCCCTCTGAATTTTAAGGAAAATATGATCGTTGGAGAGGGGGCCGACCAAGCCTATAAATAGGAGCTCATTTGAAAGAGATCAACAACGAGTTAATCAATCTAGAGACCACACGCTGTTAAGGTGATTTCTAGAGAGAGATACTTTTCATGATTAGTGCGTACTAAACCGCTCGTTTAGATTGCTTCGTGCGACTCCGATTGTTGGTGATTACATTCAAGGGCTTCCGGGGATAGGAAGACAGAGGTGTTGACTTCCTTGAAGTTCGAGGGCTTCCTTGCTGAGGAAGATAGAGGTTCCAACTAACCTTGAAGTTGAGGGCTTGCGGGGATAGCAAGACAAAGACTCCGATCTTCATATCGAGGGTTTACCCTGGTGTGGGTAAGATAGACTTTCTTGAAAGTATAAATCAAAGGACCTTTATCTAAGGTTGTTGGATACCCTTCTCTTTGGGTTAGAAGAGTTATTGTTTGTTACTTGTAGTTGTACTACTTATTTTTCTACTGCATATTGTATTATAAGGAAAGTATAATCTTCTTATATTTACTTACACTTGTACTCTGATTCATTTAGATTCTACAGGCTTTAAGGTAGAATCTCATATTGTAATCTTTAGTTAAGTTTCAATTTCTGGATCCATATATCCGGAACCTGTTATTCAGAATCGCTTTCCTGATTCAAGCAAGTGTGTAGAATTAGAATTTTGTAACATCTTTCCTTATTCCAATTTCTAATTGGAGTTAGAGGTGTTGTGAATCTGCTTAGTTTAACATTGTTAAACTTAGATCTTTCCTTGCTTAAGGAAATTTTTTTAAGTGTACAATTCACCCCCCCTCTTGTATATTGAGCATCTACATCATTATTTTGATCCTACAATTGGTATCAGAGGGGGTCTCTGAAATACTTATACTCACATATAAGTTTTTCTTGCTCACTTTTACTTTAATCTTCATCCTTTCTTAAAAATACTTTGTTCATTCCGAATCTGTTCATTCCGAACTTTGTGGTTACGAACTTTTTCTACTAACAAGTTTGGTTGCCGAAGTTTTTCTTAGAATGTCAGGAATCAATGTTGGATCGATTGAAAATATAAATCCTACAAGACCACCAATATTTGATGGGAATGATTATGATTACTAGAGAGATCGTATGAAGACTTTCGTTATCAATACAGGAGTGGATAATTTTTTTATGCTTACTGGTGATTATAAAATTCCTGATAAGGAAGTAAGAACTTTCCCTAACCGGGAAAAGCAAGAATATCAACTCAATTATAAGGTACTCAATACTTTACTATGTTCAATGACTAGAAATATATACAGTCAAAATTCTTCTTGTGAAGCAGCTAATTGTATCTGGAAGAAGTTAGAGGTTACACACTTTGGCACTTCTAAAGTGATTGAAACTATGAGAGCTATGCTTAGAGCTGAATACCTTGGCTTCAATTTTCCTTATGGTGAACCAATTTGTAAAATTCAACAGAGATTTATGACTATAGTGAACAGTCCTTAGTCTATGGGAGAGAAAGGTCTGGATGATGAAGCTCTTGTAGATAAGATAATTGATATTATGCCTAATCAGTGGGAATCTAAGAGAACAGTTATTAATGAGAACAGGAAGGTCACTCAAATTTCATTAGATGATCTATTTGGAACTCTTCTCTAACATGAAACAAGAATGAAGAGAGATGCTAACAACATCAAAAAGAAGAATGGAAATGGTACTGTTTCTTTTACAACAACATCAAATCATATGAAAGCTAAGACTCCTGAGAGAGTAACCAGATTCAAGTCTAAGAAAGTTATTATCCAATCCGAATCTAGTGAGAGTGAAGTCTCTGAAAATGAGTTAGTAAATCTTGCTCGAAGAATGGGCAAGATAGCTGGCCAGAGAAATTTCCAATCCAAGTATAAGAAAAATGAAAGGAATGATAGGAAATATGGAGAAGTTACTTGTTATGAATGCAAGAGAGTTGTACATATTAGACCAGATTGCCCTTTGCTCAAAAAGAAATAAAGGAAAGAAAGGAATTCTGACAGGAACAGAAAGAAGTATTATAAAGCCAAAGCTAAGAAAGTTCTGAAAGCTTATGACACCTAGAGTGCCAGTGGTGGTGACTCTTCAAATGAATCTTCTGATTATGAATCTTCAGGACAGAAGAATCTTGGTATTATAGCCAGATTACCTATAAACAATCATTGTTTTATGGATAAGGTACGAAATGATGAATCATTGACCAATGTTTATTTAAATTCTAATGATAGAGAATATTATAAATCTGTAGATGAAGAATCCTCTTTCAATGAAGAAAATACTCTACCTACCTATGATGAAGTTTCTAGGTTTGCTGAACTTCTTGAAATTGAGAATTATAAACTCAATAAAAAACTTGATAAGGAAAACTCTAGGAATACTATTCTTACAAAAGAAATAACAGATCTTACTAAAGATCTTGATAGGAAAAATTATGATTTTATAAGTATTTCAAAAAATCTTGAGGAAGTAAGTTCTGAGAAGAATAAACTTTCAAAAGAATTAGAAAAAGTAATTTCTAAGAAAAGTGTTTTCGAGCCTAGCTCTAGTTCTAAATCTAATAATTTTGAAGATAAAAACTTGGTTATAAAACTCAAGTCTGAAATTTTTTCCTTAAAGAAGTGTTTATCAAACTTTACCCATCGTAAAGAAAATTTTGATAAAATGTATTCTAAAATATGACCTTTAAGAAACAAATCTGGATTTGGTTATACCCATGCAAAACCAACTTTTAGTAACAATTACTTTGTTCCACAAAGTTCCCCATTTTGTACCAAGTGTCAATGTGGTGGTCACTGGGCAAGGAATTTCTCTTTAAACAAAACCCAATCTCTAGGTTTTCATAAGGCTTATTTTTCTAAGAATATGTGGGTACCAAAAATCTTGTTATCTGGAAATCTCAGATCCAAACAAGTTTGGATTCCGAAAGTCTAATTATTTTCTTGTTTTCAGGAAGATAAAGGAATTACCAACAACAATACATGGTACATGGATAGTGGATGTTCCCTGCACATGACTGGTAACAAAATCTATTTTGAAAAGATTATCAAGACGAAAGGAGGAAAAGTAACTTTTAGAGATAATGCTCAGGGAGAAATTGTTGGTATGGGTAATATTTTTCTTCTTGGTAAAACTTTGATTTCAAATGTTTTATTTTTTAAGGGTCTTAAGAACAACCTCATTAGCATAAGTCAGTTGTGTGATGAAGGATACCTTATGAATTTTAGGAATGATAAGTGCTTAGTTCACAATTCCAAGGAAGAATTTATTCTCTCAGCCAACAGGCAATAGAATGTTTACACTTTGAACTTAGAAGACCTTAGAAGCCAAGATTTACCTTTCCTTAGTGCAATGGAAGATCATTCTTGGTTATGGAATAGAATATTAGGTCATTGTAACCTTAGGAACTTATGTAAACTCTCTAAGAAGAAACTAGTTAAAGATCTACCGGAGCTTAGATTTGATTCTTCTAAAGTTTTTGATCCTTTTCAATATGGAAAGAAACATAAATCTAGTTTTAAATAAATCTGTGAAGTCTCAACATCTGATGCATTACAGTTGATGCACATGGATCTTTTTGGTCCAACAAAAACTGGAAGCATTGGAGGAAAATACTATGTGTTTGTTCTAGTTGATGATTACACTAGATTTACATGGGTCTACTTTCTAGCAAATAAGTCTGAAACTTTTTCTTATTTCAAAAGTTTTAGATCCCAAGTTAAAAATGATAAAAATATTCCACTGAAAACTATTCATAGTGATCATGGAGGAGAATTTGAAAATTCTGATTTTGAAACCTTTTATAGTAGAAAAGGTATTACTCACAACTTTTCAGCACTAGAACTCCTCAACAAAATGGTGTAGTTGAAAGAAGAAATAGAATTCTTCAAGAAATAACTAGAACCATGTTGAGTGAATACTCTATAGCTAGACATTTCTGGGTTGAAGCTGTTAGTACTGCTTGTTATACTATAAATCAAGTTGTGATTAGACCTTTTCTTAATAAAACTCCTTATGAGTTATGGAATGGTAGAAAACCTAGACTTTCCCACTTCAAGGTTTTTGGTTGCAAAGTATTCATTCTGAATACTAAAGATAATTTACATAAATTCACACCAAAATCTGATAAAAGAATTTTCTTAGGCTACTCCACAACTTCTAAGGCTTATAGAGTTTTCAATAAAAATACTTGTATTGTTGAAGAAACAGTGCATGTAAAATTTGATAAATCTGATCCTTTTGTTTTTAAACCATCCCAACCTACATCCTCATATGTTTTTTCAAAAACTAATTATCAACCTTTGATAGAAGATCCTTCTGATAAGGAAAATGTTCAAGAAGATACTTCTGAAACATTTACCCCAGAAGACTTTCTACCCTATGTTGATGAACAGGTTTTACAAAACTCAAATCAGGTGTTTCTTAAGAATCATCCCAGTGATAGCATCATTGGTGATGTAAATAAACCTGTAAGGACTGGGAGTTCCTTGAGAAATGAAGTAGAACATCTATCATTTCTTTCCCAATTAGAACCAAAAATCACTAATGAAGCTTTAGGTGATGATGATTGGATCAAAGCCATGCAAGATGAACTAAATGAATTTGAAAGGAATAAAGTCTGGACCTTGGTTGAAAGACCTAAGTAAACTTCTGTTATTAGAGTAAAGTGGGTCTTCAGAAACAAGTGTGATGAAAATGGATTCATTGTAAGAAATAAAGATAGACTAGTTGTTAAAGGCTATAATCAGCAAGAGGGAATAGACTATGAAGAAACCTATGCTCCAGTAGCTAGACTTGAATCTATTCGTATTTTACTTGCCTTTACAGCATTCTTCAATTTTAAAATTTTTCAAATGGATGTGAAATGTTCTTTTCTTAATGGTTATGTACAAGAGGAAGTTTTTGTTAAACAACCTTCTGGATTTGAAGATACAAAACATCCTGATCATGTTTTTAGACTTACCAAAGCTTTGTATGGTCTTAAACAAGCCTCACGAGCTTGGTATAATATACTTACAGGATTTTTTCTTCAAAATAACTATGTTAATGGAAATTCAGATCCAACTCTCTTTATAAAGAAAGATAATAAAAATGTTTTGATTGTCCAAATTTATGTTGATGACATCATATTTGGTTCAAATCAGCAATCTTTAACTAATTCTTTTGCAAGTCTAATGAAATCTGAGTTTGAAATGAGTATGATGGGTGAGTTAACATTTTTCCTTGGTTTTCAAATTTCTCAAAGACCAGAAGGAACCTATATATCTAAACATAAGTATATTAAATATCTTCTTAAAAAGTATGGTTATGACAACACTAAGAGTATAAGTACTCCCATCGGTACCTCAAACTCTCTAGATCTTGATGAAGCTGGGAAACTAGTAGATCAAACATCTTTTAGAGGTATGATAGGAAGTTTACTTTACTTAATAGCTAGTCAACTAGACTTGATGTTTTCAGTATGCTTATGTGCAAGATATCAATCCAATCCTAAGGAATATCACTTAAAGGTGGTAAAAAGAATTTTTTGCTACCTAAAGAGAACCATGGATCTGGGATTATTTTATACTTCTGGAAATTATTTTGTTTTAAAGAGTTTTTTCGGATGCTGACTTTGGTGGATGTAGAATGGATAGAAAGAGTACATCCAGAACTTGTCATTTCTTAGGAGATTCATTAGTTTCTTGGTCATGCAAGAAGCAACATTCTGTAGCACTTTCCACTGCTGAAGCTGAATATGTAGCAGTTGGAAGTTGTTGTGCTCAAGTGTTATGGATGCAACACACACTCACAAACTATGGCCTGAGTTTTACTAAGACTCAAATTTTGTGTGATAACACAAGTGTCATTTCCCTAAGTAAGAACCCTGCACATCACTCTCATGAAAAACACATAGATATTAGGCATCACTTTCTTAGGGATCACACACTTAAAGGAGATATCATGCTTCAGTTTATCGGAACACAAGATCAACTTGATGATATTTTCACAAAATCTTTACCCTCCGATAGATTTGAATACGTTAAACAAAAGTTAGGAATGATAACCGTAAGGTAATCATTCTTCATTAACTTCTTTTTGTAAAATTCTCCTAACATTAATAAACTCCTTTTCATAGGGGGAGTACATTTGATTGTTAGTATAACTAAAATTTTTGTAATCTATTTTTCAAACTTTGTGTAACTAAAATTTTTGTAATCTGTTTTTCAAACTTTTTGTAACTAAAATTTTCGTAGTCAATTTTTTTCAAACTTTCCGGAATGATAATTTCCGGAATGGAAATTTCCAGAATGGAAATTTCTGGAATGATAATTTCTGGAATGGAAATTTCTGGAATGTAAATTTCTGGAATGATAATTTCTGGAATGGAATTTTCGGAATGGAAATTTCTGAAATGAAAATTCTCGGAATGATAATTTTCAGAATCAAAATTTCCAGAATGGAAATTTCCAGGAGCTAAAACTTTCGTAGTGGGATTTTCGTACTGGAACTTTCGTAATGAGTTTTTCATAATGATCTTTTGTAATAATTTTTTTTAAGAAGAATATTACCAATTATGAACAATCTTTCTAGCCAATATGAAAGGTATGATTTCCTTGCTTAAGTTATCGTAATCATATTTTGTTTGCTGGTATTTTCCTGTTTTTTTTTAAATAATTCAGATTCTAGTTTTCCTTAAATCCGAATGTTTTCTTTAAAACCTCAAAAGATCAGAGTCAAGTTTTCCTTGCGGGAATGTTCTCAACCGTCAGATCAGATCAAAAAGTTTTTCAACTGTTAGATGGATTTTGGAAGACCAAAGGTCACCTCCATCGCCTATATAAAGGGGGCCCCAAGACTCATCTCACATCGGTTTTTCAAAGCTTTCGTGTCTCAAAGCCCTGCTTCTCTTCTTAAGACAGGTTCCGATCTTTGCAAAGTCATTCCGAATCTTTCAGATATCTTCACTCCGAATGTCTGTTGAAGCAACATCTCAAGAAATGTCAACTTCAAAGCCAATATCAATGTGGTTAGTCTTCAAGGAAAGGTTGGTGCATCCAGATTTTTATAAGCTTGATTCTATTATAACCAAGAATATTAGGTTGAATGGATGGGAATATATATTCTTGTTTAAGTCAGAGAAATAGGATCTGGTTTATACTGATTTGCTGATCAAGTTCTATGAGTCTGTTTCCTTCCAGATGGAAGATGACAGTGAGTGGTTTTCTTTCAAGTCTTATGGAAAGTCTTATAAGCTATCTTACACCAAGTCCGCGAGCTTGGTTGGTTTATTATATGATGGAGAAGCTGAGTTCTGCTCACAAAAACTTCCGGATGAGCAAGGAAGTTTCAACAAGGAGAAGGCATTGAAGTGTCTTAGACTTAAGGATGCTACGACCGCTAATATTGCTCATCTCACTCTGAACAATAAGATTCTTCAGCTCTGGGTACAAGGTTTTCTCGTACCAAGAAGAGGTGATAAAGATAATTTGAAGAAAAGTGATATTTATGTCTTAGATTTCTTGGTAAATCTAAGAAAGATAAATTTGATGATGCATGTCTTGATTATGATCAAGAACATCAAAGAAGAAAATTTGAGAGCTCAAATAATTATGTACCCTGCCTTACTATCTAAGCTGATAGTTTGGTGCTTAGAATCCTTTAAGGTTGCATGCAAATCAAAAGTTCGGAATTGTAAGCTTATGCTGGTAAGTGATGATACGCTGAAGAGGATGAAGATGGGTTATTCTAGTGAATCCAAAAAATTCTACCCTCTTTCTGTGGAAGAGGTTGAGGCAGCTCAGAAAGATACACAGACTCCGGAACCATCCAAAAAGGTAAGGAATAAGAGAAAGGTTAAGGAAGTGGTTGTTGATAAAGAAAACCCCAAGGCTAAGGAAACTCAGTCTGCTCCCCCCAAACCGAAGAAGATGAAAACATATACAGATGAAGTGGCAGCCAAGTGGAGGGAAGATAAAGAGAAGAGGAAAAAAGGGGATCCACAATTCGGATTGGACCTTGCAGAGGCTAAGGCCTTAAAAGAAAGAGCTGCGGAAGAGTTAGAGAAGCAGGAAAAATAAAAGAAGATGATAAAGAAGTTTTCTAAAGTTGAAGTGGTGCAATCTTTGTTGAAAGCTACAGAGTTAGCTTCTGAAATGCTTTCCGTTCCAGAAACTTTCGATGTTGAACCTTCTTTATCAGAAACTCCATCCAATAACTATGCCACTCCGGAAAAATCCAAGGGTGAAGAATTAGTTGAAGAAGCTGAAAAAGAAGCTGTTAAAGAAGTAGTTGAAGAATCTGAAAAAGAAGCTGTTGAAGAAGTAGAGGAAGAGGTTGAAGAATAAGAAGTGGGAAGTGAAGATTTGGATACCCTGATCAAACAAGTAGAGGATTATAAAGATAAGTAAGAATCTGCAAAGTTAGTAACTCCAGGAAAGGGAGATGTGGAAGGTAGTAAGAATGATGATAATAAACAGCAAGATGAAGAAGAAGAAAATGTCTTGTATGATGAGGAAGAATCTTATGAGAGGAATTTCCTTGAGGAAGGACAAAAAAAGGAGAAACCAGATGAAGACCATATTATTCAAGTTTCTGAATCTGAGAAAGTATCTCCTGATGAGGAACCAACTCCAAAAGCTAATAAGGGGAAGCAAGTTCTCATGGAGACACCTATAAAAGATGTCATCAGGAAGAAAGAGGTTGGTGGTACCTCTAGAAGAAAGCTAGTGCAAGTTGAAGAAGAGCAATCTCAAAGAGATTTATCTGATTCGGAATCATCATCTCATGGGCATGATTTTATTTTTGAATCTTTGAAAAAGTTGGTGGATGTCATTCCAATCTTTCCCACCATTGACACTAGATTTCAAATGCTTCAGCTAAGCCAAAACCAAAAATCAGATACACTATCCATGCTAATGGAAAAGTGTGTGAAGATAGAAGCAGAAAAAAAAAGTTTCTTTATTGATTATTATGTGCATAGAATGTCCTACAGTAAGGTAACAAAGTGGTCTAAGAGAGTTGAAGAAGACTTGGCTGTGTATGATAATTTTCAAAATGACGTGAAAGAATCTTTTGACACAGAAGATAAAAAGATTAAGAATCTTCAAGATGAGATGATTATTGAGCAGAGTTCCCAAAGTCAACAAGTGAAGGAACTAAATGACAAGGCAAATTCTCTGGATCAAAATATTATAAATGATAGAAATCTCTGGATTGAGCTTGAGAAAAGACTCGTACAGCAAGATGAATTGTTAAAGATGCAGAAAGAAGTTATCGAGTCTCAGGTAGAGGCTTTGAAAGCCCAAGAAGAAAAGACAAAATCCTTGGAGAGGCAAGTCGAGGAAGACCAAAGAGACCTAAAGAAGCTCAAAACTTTGTTAAATAAACTGATTCCAAATCAAAATAAAGACAAATAAACCCACTCCGATCTTTTGTTGTAGTTGTCTTTCTTTGTAAAATTTTCCCAACTCTAATGAATTGTTATTTGGTTGATTGTATCTTGTCATATACTAATGTTTCAGGTACCATATTTTCTTTTCCATTCCCTTCAATTATTTTTGAAAATCACAAAGGGGGAGAAGGAATAAGAACTACTCCTAAGGGGGATAAGGAAAAATAACCTCTAAAAAGAGGAAAGAGAAAATTTTAAAATATACTTAAAGTAAGGGGGAGTTTCTCACTTTGAAATTTTTCATTCCCATGATAATGAAAACTCCACTCTGGAAATTCAGAATACAATCCTTAGAGTTTCAATGCCTAAGGGGGAAATTATTTGTATTCACTTTTATCCATGAACAAAGGGAGATAAGTTTTAATTTCAAAGCCAAATGAAAATTTTCAAAGTCCTTATATTCTTTTTCGTAAGGATGTTTGTGCTTTCCAAAAAGGGGGAGATTGTTGAGTCAATAAGGTTTTCCTTATGACTTTTCCATTCCTTATTGTTTTGAAAATCACAAACACCTTATACTTAAGAAAATGTATATTTTACCTCCATAAGAAAAATTTTCTTCCATAGGAAAATCTACCCTAACCTAGATTTTCTTATACATAGCAATATTTTTATTAAGTACAAAAACCGGATTCTTAACCAAAATATCGAAATCATATAATGACAAGTATTGGATTATTCTGTTCCAAGGATCCGAATTCTGGATGTGGACTATAATGAAGTTCCACTCTGAATTATGGATACGAACTTTCATGAGTTCGACTTCAAACTCTTATGAAGTTCAACTCTGAACTCTTAAGTGGTTTGACTCCGAACTCTTAAGTAGTTCGACTCCGAACT
This sequence comes from Viscum album, assembly GCA_963277665.1. Lineage (NCBI taxonomy): Eukaryota > Viridiplantae > Streptophyta > Magnoliopsida > Santalales > Viscaceae > Viscum > Viscum album. Next base: position 253,772,698 of record OY728162.1, read on the forward strand.
CTTATGAAGTTTGACTCCAAACTCTTAAGTAGTTCGACTCTGAACTCTTAAGTAGTTCGACTCCGAACTCTTATGAAGTTAGACTCTGAACTTTCATGAGTTCGAATCCGAAATCTTAAGTAGTTCGACTCCGAACTCTTAAGTAGTTCGACTCCAAACTCTTATGAAGTTCGACTCCAAACTTTCATGAGTTCGACTCCAAACCCTTATGAATTTAGACTCCAAACTTTTACTAGTTCTACTTCGAACTCCGCAAGTTCAGATTCTGAAATCTGGAGAAACCAGACTCCAAATTTCTTTAAAAATTCAGACTCCGAACTTCTACAGATTTCGGGTTCCGAATTCCTATAAAACAGAATCTGAACATTTCTTTTTATAGAATTTGAATTTCATTTTTGGTTAGACTCCAAACTTTTAATTTTCTTACACTCCACACTTAGTATGTATTTTTCTTACAAATGATCCATTACAAAACGATGTCGTGCATTCAGTTATACATGGTTTGTTATTAAACGATGTCGTCTATTCTGTTTCAAACTAACTGTTGGTTGAGTTACACATGTACAGGTCCCTCTGAATTTTAAGTAAAATATGACCATTGGAGAGGGGGTCGACCAAGCCTATAAATAGGAGATCATTTGAAATAGATCAACAGCGAGTTAATAAATCTAGATACCACACGCTGTTAAGGTGATTTCTAGAGAGGGAAGATTTTCATGCTTAGTGCGTATTGAACCACTCGTTCAAATTGCTTCGTGTGACTCCGAATGTTGGTGATTACATTCGAGGGCTTCCGGGGATAAGAAGACAGAGGTTCCAACTTCCTTGAAGTTCGAGGGCTTCCTTGCTGAGGAAGACAGAGGTTCAAACTAACCTTGAAGTTGAGGGCTTACGGGGATAGCAAGACAGAGACTCCGATCTTCGTATCGAGGGATTACACTGGTGTGGGTAAGATAGACTTGCTTGAAAGTATAAATCAAGGGACCTTTAAACAAGGTTGTTGTATACCCTTCTCTTTGGGTTAGAAGAGTTATTGTTTGTTACTTGTAGTTGTACTACTTGTTTTTCCGCTGCATATTGTATTGTAAGGAAAGTATAATATTCTTATATTTCCTTACACTTGTACTCTGATTCATTTAGATTCTACATGCTTTAAGGTAGAATCTCATATTGTAATCTTTGGTTAAGTTTCAATTTCCAGATCCATATATCTAGAACCTGTTATTCAGAATCACTTTCTTGATTCAAGCAAGTGTGTAGAATTAGAAGTTTGTAACTTCTTTCCTTATTCCAATTTCCAATTGGAGTTAGAGGTGTTGTGAATATTCTTAGTTTAACATTGTTAAACTTAGATCTTTCCTTGATTGAGGAAATTTTTTAAAGTGTACAATTCACCCCCCCCCCCTCTTGTATATTGAGCATCTACATCATTATTTTGATCCTACATGCAATTAATTTTATGTCGACATATAAAATTAATTGATGGGGGGTTTGAGAGGTTTTCTCTCCCTCCCCGTTAAATGGGAGGTTAGGGTGTGGTGGTTCCACCACCAACTCACATGTGGAGCTTCTAACCACTTTATCAACACTGCATGTGTTTAACAAAATAAAATAAATTATTCACTTATTTTATTATATTAACTCACGTAAAACCCCAAAAACTAACTTTCATACCCGATCATCCGCTGTTGAGGTGAAAGTATTCTTAAGAAAATATCGGCACTCTGAGTTCAACAGTGCCCTTGGAATTCAATTCTGAGCACCGGTTCAAAAGTTATAAAATGCCACTCGTACGTTTACTGAACGTACCCAAAAAAAAGTTCGGAAAATTATTTTTAGTCACCCTCGACCCACTGCGGTCAAGGTTAGGCTCTACCAAGGTGAAACACGCCCCAAAGAACTCAACGGTACTCTCAGATTTTCAATTCTAGTTACCGTTTAGAAGTTATGAATTTTACAATAAAATAATTATCTCTTAATTATTTTATTTACGGCCAAAAACTAACTTTCTCAGGTGGCTCACGCCGGCAAAAGTTAGTATCTTACTAAAGTAAGAATACCTTCATGAGTTCAGCGGTGGTCTCGTATTTTTAATCCGAGTTACCGTTTGTGAGTTATAAGCATTTGAAAAATAAAATAACTTTATTTAATTATTTTATTTATGGTTATGCCATTTTCAGGTTTTCTCACAGGAGGCCTGTGCCGACTAAACTTAAGTCATGCCTAGGGTAAACCTGTCATACTGAGTAAAACAGTGTCCTCGGATTTCTGATCCGAGTAACCATTTAAGAGTTATTCCACTTTTTCAGGAAAACTGCTTACACGCATTAATTTAAGCTTAAAAAAACTTCAGAAAATTATTTCGGGCACACCAGGCCTCAGAATCATGTGCCTTCAGAAACTGCATACTCGTAAAATTCCAAAGAATTTAAGAAAAAAAAATTCCTTGAAATTTATGGGTCTTTACATTACTCCCACCTCAGTGCTTTACGTCCCCGTAAAGCTACAACACAAACTAGGGAAACTAAAGGAGGTACCAAGCATGCATCTGAGCCTCCTACTCCTAAGTGATCTCCTGGAGGTTCTCGTGCTATCAACGAACGTGCACTAGAGGAACCGACTGTCCACGAATGACCTGCTCATGTTGATCCTTGATCTCCACCAGAACCTCCGGGAAGGTCATCCCGTCGTCGATGTCCAGCTCCCCGTGATCGATGACGTGGGTCGGGTCGTGCACGTACCTCCTCAGCTGAGATACGTGGAAAGACGTCATGCACCCGGTGCAACTGAGGTGGAAGGTCCAGATGAAGTGCGGAGATAACTTGCCGCCCCGGACAAATCTCCATAGTCCATGTCGAGGTGAGACCCGTAAGAAAACGTGGTCGCCATCCTCGAACTCCAGTGGTCTCTGTATCCTATCAGCATAGGACTTCTGTCTGCACTGTGCAGTATTCATCCTCTCATGGATGATATGCACCATCCCCATCGTAGCCTGCACTATCTCTGGTCTTACAAGAGGTGCTTAGATTTCCCTTTTTCCGAAAAAGAGAAATCTTGTCTCGTCCTCTGGATGAACCACGTTCTTTGCCTAATATAGTCAATCCTGACATGAACGGTACATTTCATGTCTTGGATGATGTCGTAAGGCCTCGACGCTAATACCAAGAGATCCAACCGTCACTCTCGCCTCCAAGGGTTGAGTCACACTGTCGGAATCAGTGTGTGGTCACTGGGTCTCCTCCAGTAGGAATCTCGAAAGTGAGGTTCAAGTCAACAGTTTTAATCGGAACCTCTCAGTATCAACCACAAAAAAGGGAAGGAAAACAAAATTCACAAGGAAAAGTGTCTTTTATTACTGCATATCAAGTACAAAGACACACAACAACCACAAACAACAACATCATGGAAACTAGAAGCACCAAGAACAAAGGCCTCCATGCCTGGAACTAGTCCCACTCATGTCCCCCTGCTTCCGGAGCTCCATAGTCGTATGCTTCAGCTGCCTGAAGTTGTGTTCTTCCATGTCCACCTATTCCCTGTGGTCAGGGTGGACCTCCTGGTGGTGGTGGTGGCAACACCTCTAAGCGTCTTCCACCTCCAGCTGCACGGTCTACTCCCCTGCCTCAGTCTGTGGCTCCTTGCGGTCTGCCTCGATCGAACCTTTGCCTTTTCCTAGGAGGTCCTTCATCTATCTTCTGATCATCCGAGTGGTGGGTCGGACAGTCACAAGCCATGTGACCCTGTCCGCCGCACGTGTAACACAACATGGCAGGTATGGCTCTGTCACTCCCCTTAGTGCCTCGCACTACCGACCCTAAGTTGTGCGATCGACCACCTGTAGGTTTGGCCCTCTTGGACATCTGCGTCATTTGTCTACTGCCAGCTACAGAAGACTCCGCTGCATACCGGCTGATAGTGGATCCTACTGCTGGAGACTGCTCAGCAAGGAAACTCTCCACTAAGAGGGCTCGCTCCAACACCCCCATCTGCGTCGGGATGCTGTGAGAAACAACTGAAGCTCTAATCTCTCACCTGAGCCCCTGCTCGATGGTCCGGGCCCTGAAGAACGGGTCTCGTACCATATCAGTGGAGTAGCACGAGAGGTCGGTGAACCTTGTTGAATACTGTGCCACTGTCATGCTACCCTGCTGAAGATGTAGTAGCTCTTGTATATGCACTGCTCAAAGGGTAGATGGTACAAACTCTGCACGGAACAAGCTCTCAAAGTCTGCCCACAGAAGTGTCACCTCGTCATGCATCTGGAGCATCAAGCTCCACCATCTGTATGTTGCTGCCTGAAGGAGGTTGGCAGCAAGGATCTCCATAAAGTCTTTTGGTGTCCCTACTAGCCTGAAGACTCTCACCACAGCCTCTAGCCAATCCTCAACCGTCTATGGGTCCGTCTCTCCCCGGAACCTGGGTGGCCTCTGGCGCTGGAACTCGTGTAGCGCACTCAATGGCGTGCATCGCCTACTACTAGGGCTGGTGGAATCGGTGGCCCAATGGGTGGTAGTACTGTTGGTGCCTCCGCTGGTGCCTCAACTGGAAGAGGGACCTATACTGAGGCCTCGTCGCTCGGCGGGCTGTTAGTACGTATAACTCTCAGGGCTCCAACTGGTCGTCCTTAGGGAGGCATCCTGAAAGAAACATATGTGACACAGTCAAAAGACTATACCTGGTGAGATGGCCTGATTTGAGCTGATTTAAAGGAAAACTTTTGAAAACACACACGTAATCAGTGTTTTCGTGCACTGAGTCGGAAATCAGAAGTCAGGGTCCTGGTGTATGGATATGTCGGCCGCCGTACCAACACTGGACTCCCAGAATTGAAAACCACACTCAGTATGCTTAACACTATTGCTTCATAGAAAGAAAATATCAGAGTCATAAGTTTTGTGGTAGAACCGACGCCCTCTGATACCAATTTGTCACGACCCATCCTTGGGGCCCATGCTGTGACTACCCCAATCCCACCTTCCATAGTCTAGGGGCTGACGACTAGCACCAAAGGCGCAAATCCCAATAAAAAGGGACGGAATTGCCTTTATAAAACGCAAACAAACACACAACCAAAGTACAAGCGGAAGCAAACACTAAGTAAACCAATAAGACAAGTGTGCTAAAAGTACAAAGGGGGCTGGAAATACAAGCCCAACAATAAAGTACAAGGAAAAGACAAAATAGCAGGAAGGTGTCAAGCTGCTCCTGGATTGTCCTCCAGAGTTCCTACCTGAAGGGTAGGTACAGATGGCCACCTCATCTCTCCACGTCCGTCTGTCACCTCCGGGTACTGTCTCGTCATGAAGTCCACCTCCAGGTACCGTCTCGTCATCAAGTCCACCTCCAGGTACCGTCTCATCGTGAAGTCCACCTCCGGGTACCGTCTTGTCGTAACGTCCAACTCCAGGTACCGTCTCGCTCTACAAGCATCAACCATGATCAGTGTTGTCTGTCATCTGCATCCAACACAATGAGGTGCGGGCATAGCCCATGCAGGGGTGAGTATAACGATACTCAGTAGGGACCCCGAGACCCTCAAGGTCTCACTAAAACCAACAAGGATAAACCACAAGGAAAGATCTCAACAGATAACCTTTACTTAGGTATATGTCCATAAATATACCTAAGTTATCAAGTAACTCATCTCAATCATGAGGTAAACACAAAGTCCATTGACTCAGCTCAAACCAGGATTTTTATTCACGATGACGAAAAACACGGCTGCTGGAGAACTCCTCCTCTGTCGAGTGCAGTAGTCCTGTCACGACTACGAGGTGTCACTCACTAACCTTAGACTACTGAGGTACTCCTCCTGTCGAGTACTGCGGGTCTGCCACCTCAAAAAGTAGTGCTCCTCCGCCATGGGTCTTCCACCTCACACAGTAGTGCTCCCTCTCATAGCCTACAGAGGTACTCCTCCTGTCGAGTACCGCAGGTCTGCCACCTCACAAATTAGTGCTCCTCTGTCATGGGTCTGCCACCTCACAAATTAGTGCTTCCCACTGGGCTATGAAAGTCACTCCGAATCAAATCGGACAAGCAGTCATCGGGTCTCAGCCAGCTACAACGTCACCGTACTTTGTATGCTCGCCTCCGGGAGGATCCGCTCCACAAGCCACTAGTTGATACTCCAAGTATCACAAGGTCCCACTAAGAAGTATCAAAAAGGACTGCCTCATCACAGGGGTCTTAACGCAACAAACGACACATCAATCATACGCCCGGTTCGTGAGTTAGTAGCCTCTTTGTTCCGGGGGCCCGGTTGGTTTCGTATACGAACCAACCCGGCCGTATCTCAACTATACCCTGAACTCCCATGGGGTATACTCAAATGGACGGCTATGCTTCAAGAGTACCAGCGCCGCTGACGGTTTTTCAAACGGACGTCCGGTGCCAAAGATATGTCCCAAGAAGGTAATGGGCTAGTAATAAGCCCAAGTCCGGTCCGACCTGGTCTGACCAACTTAGCCTAACACAAACTGGGCCGACCTGGCCTGGGTCGACCCGGTCAGACTCGTTGGGTCTGACCCGGCCCATTGGGCGAGTCATCCAGCTAAGTTTTGACCTGGTCCGCTGGGCCCAGCCCAGCGGACCGCGAGGGAGGTTCGGCCTGATAGCCGCCACGTAGGCGGCTCAGTAACTCGGCCTGGGAGACCAGGCCGGTTCGACCAGCGACATCGCGGGGTAGTCGCGGGCCGGTTCAGCAGGTCGGGGACTGCGCAGGGCACGGGTGGGCCGGCTGGGCTCCAGCTGGCCGTGGGTGCACCAGGCAGGGCGCAGGTGCGCCAGGCAGGGTGTCGAACGTCGGGCAGCACGCGGGGGCGCGCCGGGTAGCGTGACAGGGCATCGCTGGGGCACCGGGGTGCGCCGGGCAGGCCATCGGCAGGGGTGCCGTGTTGGATGCTGGTAAGGGTACGGGGTGCCGGGTCAGTAGTGCAGCACGTCGGGGGGTGCCGGGTTGCGCCGGCAGGGTGTCGGGTGCACCGGCAGGGCCCCGCGGGTGCGCCGGCAGGGCGCCGCGGGTGCTCCGGCAGTGCGCCGGCAGGGGCGCGGGGCACCGGGTGCGCGCCAGGGGGCCGCGGGGGAGGCTTAGTTCATAGCGGTCACGGGTAGCGCGGCCTTTGTTCGCCGGCTTCGTCGTCGTCGCCTCATTTCCATGCCATCGTGGAGTCATTACAAAAAGAACAACGAAGGGGCCGGGCCATGTTGGTTTGGCCCGGACCCTCCGCGTTTAGGATGGTAGCAATAGTTTCTCACAAGTATGAAGCACAATAACCACCATTCTTTGTTTTGAGAGAAATTAAGAACATGGGAAAGGTTCATACTTTAAATAAAAATAAAACCCCTACCTCTTGCTCGTCGCTCGTTGGTGGAGTCGCGGAAGGAAGACGATGAAGACCGTCGTTCGTCGCATCCGCCACACGTCCCCAATTCTGAGTTGCGTCGGTTCATTGATGATGTTTCAGAGGATAGGTTTCTACGGAAGGAAGGTCGAAGAAGAATTGCGTGGAAGATCATCGTTGGCGTTCTTCACGTTCTTCATTGGAGAGGATATGATTTCCCCAAGTGTTGGGCGTCGCAATACTTTACCAGCGATTCGTCGCATGGTGAAGCCATCCCAAAACCTTCTCCCAAGCTCCCTATATATAGGAGAGGGGGAGAGGTATGTAACCATCGTGGAATTTATGAAGGTTCATTTATTTGGAACCTTCCTAAATTCCAACGATGCGGTAACTTAATTTAAAAAGGGGGTCAGGTGAATTAAATTTCGTTGGCGCAATTTAAGAGGTGCTTTGGCACAACTTAAGAGTGGAGGATGCCAAGAAGTTTCCCCCACATAGCCTGCATCAAAACATATGACACGAATTAATTTTATGTTGACACATAAAATTAATTGACAACAATTAATTTAACGTCGACGCATAAAATTAACTCACAAAAATTAATTTTTACGTCGACCCATAAAATTAACTGACAACAATTAATTTTACGTCAACTCATAAAATTAATTGAGAGCAATTAATTTTACGTCGACATATAAAATTAACTAACAAGAATTAATTTTACGTCGACCCATAAAATTAATTGAGTGCAATTAATTTTACGTCGACATATAAAATTAATTGATGGCGGGGTTTGAGAGGTTTCCTCTCCCTCCCCATTAAATGGGAGGTTAGGGTGTGGCGGTTCCACCACCAACTCCCATGTGGAGCTTCTAACCACTTTATCTACACTGCATGTGTTTAACAAAATAAAATAAATTATTCACTTATTTTATTTTATTAACTCACGTAAAACCCCAAAAACTAACTTTCATACCCGATCATCCGTCATTGAGGTGAAAGTCTTCTCAAGCGAATATCGACACTGTGAGTTCAACGGTGCCCTCAGAATTTGATTCCGAGCACCGGTTCAAAAGTTATAAAACGCCGCTCGTACGTTTACTGAACGTACTCAAAAAAAAATTTTGGAAAATTATTATCAGTCACCCTCGACCCACTACGGTCAAGGTTAGTCTCTACCAAGGTGAAACACACCCCCAAAAAACTCAACGGTACTCTCAGATTTTCAATTCGAGTTACCATTTAGAAGTTATGAATTTTAAAATAAAATAATTATCACTTAATTATTTTATTTACGGCCAAAAACTAACTTTCTTAGGTGGCTCGCGCCGTCCAAAGTTAGTATCTTCTTAAAGGAAGCATACCCTCACGAGTTCAACGGTGGTCTCGGATTTTTAATCTGAGTTACCGTTTGTGAGTTATAAGCATTTGAAAAATAAAATAACTTTATTTAATTATTTTATTTACAGTTATGCCATTTTCAGGTTTTCTCACAGGAGGCCTGCGCCGACTAAACTTAAGTCACGCCTAGGGTAAACCCGCCATTCTGAGAAAAACGGTGTCCTTGGATTTATGATCCAAGTAAACGTTTAAGAGTTATTCCATTTTTTCAGGAAAACTGCTTACACGCGTTAATTTAAGATTAACAAAACTTCAGAAAATTATTCCGGGCACATAGGGCCTCAGAATCAGGTGTCGTCAGAAACTACGTACTCGTAAAATTCCAAAAAAATTAAGAAAAAAAATTCCTTCAAATTTACGGGTCTTTACATATAGGTAGTGGTGGTGTAGGGAGGATATAAATATTTCATCCACCAAAAAATCAACCCACTTCATGACCAACTCCTCTTCCAAAACTCTAATATAACTGATGTTATATAGAAGTACAATCGCAACTCGAATCTCCCTTTAGAGACTCAATTAAAATTACAAATATTTTAATAAATACATTATATACTATGTAAAGGGATTAACTTGATAGGTACATGTTCCTCATTTGTCACTTGGATATGATCATGTTACCCCATTATTGGGCCAACAACTCTTGTTCTCGTACCGTTCTCAACATCACAAAATAGTAATCCTTTCGAAATAATCACTCAAACTTAGGCCAAGGGATTGATCTTATCATGAGTCTGAGTGGGTATAATTTATACTAATGGATAATTGAATCATGATAAGGACTCAAAGAATCACCATTTGGTCAGTGGGTGTCTAAACCAAACAGAATGTAAGGATCATTGACTCCATCTAATCCTTTGACACCCAAGGATCAAGCTCACCAAGAAACTTAAGAGAACTCATGAACTAAAGGTTGTGAAATGCATGAAACCCACTAGTATTTTTATCATACCCAATGTGTAATACATTGTACTCTATTGGTAGAGAGTCCCCCTATAATCAACATGTTAAAGATACCTTGTCATGAATCGATCAGGTTCAACTTGCCACAACATCAAACTTGGATCACAACCAATCCCAATGTGCATTCCTAATCACCCTAGATTGATAACTTTTGATAAGGAATAAAATATAAAAAAGTGTGAATGATTTCACCTTTAATCATTGAATAATAATCATATTCTTACCAATAATATGACATGGGGAATCTATACATTGGACTTCCATGCATATAAAAATAAACAATTTTAAATAAAAGTGTAATCAAAACAAGTAATAAAGAAAATATATACATAACTAACCCATAAATAATGATAACATCTTGATATATATACAATATTTCTAATACATAGATAAAATAAAGTATAAAGGAATGATTAAGTGGTCAGTGTATGAATGTCCCAAAATGAATCATAAGCCAAAACCACTGCATGAGCATCCCTATGTGACCTAAGGTCACCTCCACATGAAAAAAAATCCATATACTGGGATAACGATACAATATACAAATATAAAAACATAAATTGTATACCTAAATGAAACATATGTATTGTATACACATGAATTTGTGTATATATGGTGTGAATTAAACTTTCTCTATAGGATTTCACCAAAGAGTTTATGAAAATCCTTTTATATGACATTTTAAAAATTACAGTTTGAAATTTAGATTGAAAATAACTTGTAGCTATGAAAAATAATACCGTAAAAATAAATGAAAAACCTTTACCTTTTAAAGGATATGTTTCTTATTTTAAGTATCAATTAGAAATAATAAAATTCATAAGAAGAAAACATTTTAAAGACTTTAGGAAAGAAACCCCTGATTCTTATGAAAACAAAACAAAGGTTGGTTTCCTTTCAAAATTTAATATTTTTTTAAAGAAAACATTTTGAAAAGTTAGTTGAGAATAAAAGTAAACTACTAAAATAAATAAAACATAAAATAGAAAGTAAGGTCATAAGACAAAGTAATGAAAACATATGTAAGGTAACAATACGTAAAAAAAATGACATAATGAATTCCATATAAAAATGATTAAGTATAAACAATAAGGGGTAAGGATAATCATAATAAGAACACAAATATACAATGAGTATTATGATAGATAATAAATTGATATCATGTATAAATAATTAGGGAAAACTAATTCAAGTCATATATGTCATCGGAAACACTTTTGGTTCTATTGAAATAATCCTAGATGCATGATGTTACTTTATTTTAAAACATGTCTGCTTATATTTTTTATGGTAATATAATGTTGTTGATGTTTTTTTATTGAGAGAATAAGAACTTTACCGAAATGAAAAGCCTCATTTATTGAATAAAATAAAAAAATTAGAATTATTAAAAAAAAATACAATATTCCCTTTGTAAGAAATAAAAAAACTCATCATGAACATCCTTGAGTCAAGTCAACTCATGAGTAGTCACCCCTTAATTTTCAAGACCATCATTCATATAGTTTGCTTTATGATATGCACATGTGATGATATAATTTATGGATGAAATATATTCCATTCAATTGATCCATTTGGTAATCAGCTTCCATTATAGATGAATTGTTCCATTTGTGATAGCCTACATAACAGTGCTGGAATCACATTCAAGCAGCAAATTGAACTAACCTCATTGCTTTCTCATTTCAACCACATTAATTATACCAAATATTTTAGCATCAAGAGATGTATTGATTCCATATAGACCATAGAGGCATCCCATTGCATCACCATTGTGATTTCTGAAGATCACACTATATCCAGAAGGACCTAGATTTACTCTTGAAGATTCATCTATGTTACATTTGATCCTGCTAAGAAATGGAGGGATACACATGACTTAAATGGTTCCCAAAGGAGGATGATAATTAACTATAATTCCAAAACATATAAGCATGGAAAGATCATGTATAGAATTATCACAATAACCACTTTGAAAAAAATTCAATTTTTTCACAGAAACTATAAATCAAACCAGATTTGACTATGGATAGAAATAAATATTCTCCTGAACTAACTTATTCTATATGATCCATATAAAATGAATAACTTCAGATCTAGACACAAGAAAGAGGTTCAGAAGCTACTGGGAAAGAGGCAGGTTAATACATACTGATAAGTTCTCCTGGATACTAGCTATGTAGGGAATCTTAACTTAAAAAAATCATTAATGGTTATCCATAATATAACAGAAATAACACAGCTTAAAAATAGATTATCGATGTCATCTCTATGTTTATCAGTTGTCTATTCTTTAATCACTACTAGAGAAAAGAATTTTATCAGTGCTAGAAAAATCAATCAATAGTACTAAAAAATGTTTTTGATCTAATCACCATTAAAAGGGGTTATATTTTATCATATCTAGAAAAATGTTTATAAAAAGTGACCTTTATCAGTACTAAAAAAACACTTATAAAGATGGGCCTTTATTAGAAATACTCTAATGTTGATAAAGGCCATGCTACTATAGTGTGCTATTAAAATTACAGCACATTGTAGCACCAAATGCAGGCCCCAAATACAGATAGTAGAAACAAATATAGGATATGTAAAATAATTAATTTAATTGAAATTAAAATTGCATCAATAATAAAAAAACACAATAATATAGACATTTCAAACATTGGTTTGTACAATTACATTATCGTTCACTTTTTGTCATGCTGATCACATCGTGAATTGGATTGAGGTGCAGTTGATTCCTATATATCACAAATTACATATGGATCATTTTACTAAAGTATCAAAACAATTTGAATGTGTTTTCTCATTTTTGGGTATGTCACTTGTTTTTTTATAAAAATGTCATTTCAAACTGAAAACACGTACATGGAGTCAAACTGGTCACATTGTGTGTTGATTTTAGGTGAGACTAATTCCTACACTTAAAAAATGACTTATGAATAGTTTTCCTAAATTATAATGAAAATCCAAGTATGTTTTCTTGATTTTCAGTGAGTGACACACATTTTGAACTAAAATATCAATTTTAGACTAATAACAAACACTTTTAGTCATACCTATCACACTGTGCATTGGATTGAGGTATGTATGATTCCTACACATCATAAATATCTTATGTATTTTTTTCCTATAGTATTAAAACAATATGAATGTGATTTCTCAGTTTTGAGTATGTCAATTTTCTTTTTTACTAATATGTCAATTTTAAACAAAATACACACTTGGGGGAATACTGGTCTCACTATTCATCAGATTGAGACACAGATGATTTATACACATAAAAAATGACTTATGGATAATTTTCATAAAGAGACAAAACAATGTGAATATGTTTGATCAATTTTGAGTATTTCAATTATGCTTTTTACTAAAATTTCATTTTAGACTGAAAACACATACTTTGAATCATACTGGTCAAATCATGTGTCAGTTTGATGTGATACTAATTCCTATATGTTACAAATGATTTATTAATAATTGTACTAAATTATTAAGATAATTGGAGTGTGTTTTATTAGTTTTTATTGAGTGACAAATGTTTTGAACTAAATTGTCAATTTTAAATTGATAACAAATACATTTAGTTATATTGGGAACACTATGTATCGTATTGAGGTTCAGTTGATTACTACACATCAAAAATGAATTATTGATCATTTTTATAATTCATCAAGATAATCCAAATTTGTTTTCCTATTTTTAAGTGTGTGATGTGTGTTTTCAACTAAAATGTCAATTTTAAACTAATAACACATACTTTGTGTCATACTGGACACACTGTGCATTAGATTGATGTGCAGATGATTAATAGAAATCAAAAATGGCTTATGGATTATTTTCCTAAATTATCAAAACAATCAAAATGTGTTTTATCATTTTTGAATATGTCACTTATTTTTTTACTAAAATGTCAATTTTAAGTAAAAAGACATACTTGGAGACATGTTGGTCCTACCTTGCATCATATTGAGGTATAAATGATTCCTACACGTCAAAAATGCAATATGGATCATTTTCCTAAAGTATCAAAACAATCCTAATGTGTTTTCTTTGTTTTGAGTATGTCACTTGTTTTTTTACTAAATCACCATTTTCAACTGAAACATGCACTTTGATTCATACCAATCACATATTATGTTGATTTGATGTGAGACTAATTCATACACATAAAAAATGACTTATAAGTCATTTTAAAAAATTATTAAGACAATCCTGGGGTGTTTTCTTGGTTTTTAGCGAGTGACACACTTTTTGAATTAAATTTTCAATTTTAAACTAATAACGGACGCATTGAGTTATACCTGGAATACCATGTATAGGATTGAGGTGTATTTGATTCCTACACATCAAAAATGACTTATGAATCATTTTACTAAAGTATCAAAACAATTCAATTGTGTTTTCTTATTTTTGAGTATGTGACATGTGTTTTCAACTAAAATGTCAATTTTAAACTAAAAACCCACACTCTAAGTCACACCAGACACACCATGTGTATGACTGAGGTGCATCTGATTAATATATGTCAAAAATGACTTGTTAATCATTTTACTAATGTATTAAAATAATATGAATGAATTTTATAAGATTTTATTATTTCACTTGTCTTTTTTAATAAAATTTCAATTTTAAATAAAAAGACACACTTTGAGTCATACTGGTCACACCGTGCATCAGATTAAGATGTGGCTAATTCCTAAACATCCCAAATGAATTATTGATTATTTTAATAAAGTATAAAAATAGTTTAATTTTTTTTTCTCAGTTTTGAGTATGTCACTTTTTTTACAGAAATTTAGTTTTAAACTGAAAATAAACACTTTGAGTCATATTAGTCACATTATATATCATTTTGATGCGATATTGTTTCCTAAATTTCAAAAATTACTTATTAATAATTGTTTAAAACTATCAAGACAATCTGAGCATGTTTTCTTGGTTTTCAACAAGTGAGGCATGTTTTGAACTAAATTGTCAATTTTAAACTCATAATAGATGATTTGAGTCATACCAGGAACATCGTGCATCAGATTATGGTGCAGATGAATCATACACATAAAAAATGACTTATAGATTATTTTCCTAAAGTGTCAAAACAATATGAATGTTTATTCTCAGTTTTGAGTATGGAGCTTATGTTTTATACTAAAATGTCAATTTTAAATAAAAATACACACTTGGATTTTACCAGTCACACTGTGCGTCATATTAAGGTTTGGTTGATTCCTACATGTAAAAAATGACATATGAATCATTTTACTAGAATAAAAAACAATCTGAATTCATTTTCTTGGTTTTTAGTATGTCACATTTTTTTACTAAAATGTCATTTTAAACTAAAAACATGAACTTTGATTCATACCAGTCACATCATGTGTCAGTTTTAAGTGAGACTAATTCTTACACATAAAAATGACTTATGAATCATTTTACTGCATTATTAAGACAATATGAGCATTTTTTCTTGGTTTTTAGTGAGTGACACTCATTTTGAACTAAATTTTCAATTTTAAATGGATAACAAATAGTTTGAGTCATATCAAGAACACTGTGTATCAAATTAAGGTGTGGATGATTCATACACATAAAAATGACTTATGGATAATTTCCCTAAATTATAAAAACAATACAAATTATTTTTATTAGTTTTTGATTATGTCACTTGTCTTCTTTACTAAAATGTTTATTTTAAATTAAAAGACGCACTCAAAGTCATACCGATCAAATCATGAATTAGATTAAGGTGTGGCTAATTCCAACACATAAAAAATGACTTATGAATCATTATCATAAAGTATAAAAACAATCTTAATGTTTTTTTATGGGTTTTGAGTATGTCACTTGTGTTTTTTTACTAAAATGCCATTTTAAACTGAAAAGACACGCTTTGAGTCATACCAGTCACATTTTATGTTAGTTTTATGTGAGACTAATTACTACACATAAAAAATGAATTATGAATCAATTTTCTAAATTATCATGTCAATTTGAGTTTCTTTTTCTTATTTTTTTATTGAGTGGCACCCATTTTCAAATAAATTGATAATTTTAAATTTGATAACACACACATTGAGTCATTCCAGGCACAACGTGTATCATATTGAGGTGTGGATAATTATTGCACATATCAAATGACTTATGAATCATTTTCCTAAATTATAAAAATAATTAGAAAGTTTTTTCTTGGTTTTGAGTATGTGATGTGTGTTTTTAACTAAAATGCCAATTTTAAATTGAAAATACATACTTTGAGTCATACCAGACACACAATGTATCATATTATGGTGTGGTAGATTCCTACATGTCAAAAATGAATTATGGATCATTATAATAAAGTATTAAATAAAAATGATAAGGAAATTAACTAATGAAGTAGATAAAATAATAAGAAAATCAACTAAATACATATTAGGTAGTCATATTTTCATGATGTCTATATACATTCTAACACTAGGTATGATGCCCATTCATTTATAAACAAATATATTTTCTCTTGTAAATAGGAGGAACATCAACAATCCTATCATTAATGGGAAAATATTAATAAACAAAGGATTAATAAATATTTTAAATAAAATTTGTAATTATCTTTGAAAATATCACTTTGGGGATGCTAGTTTGTTGATGGTGTGTGGTTATTTCATAAATTTGAAAACAAAATAACCACATTCTTTGCATTTGGCTTGTTTTAAACACTTCAAAAACATTGATAAAAATAATTAATTTATTTTGATATATGTTTTGATAGTGAAATCATATTATATATACCCTAATACTTATCCACTTGTTGAAGTAGATGGGCTCCTTGTATTCATTGACTATCCTCATGTCATGATTTTGATGATATTTAAACACCACCCTATCATAACCTAATTTTCATTAAAACATAACATAAAATGTATAACTTGAAGTTTATTTGTAAAATTTTGAATGCAGTGTATTATAAATTGACAAACATTATCACATGTGGTCGGTTTTTTGGGTATCCATGCTTGAGTCCAGAAAATAGATCTTTGGAGAATCCAATTTGACTGCAATGAGTAATCAATGTATCCTAAAAAACAAAATTGAATAAGTAATGAAATTAATTAAAATATATTTTATATGATTAAATTGTATATTTTTATCCATGAATCGTGGGTATTAAGAATATTTTGTCATTTGTATGGTTTATTTCAACCATTTTGGTCAGTCTGTCCTTTATTCAATTTTCTTTGGTTCCAATTTTTATTCTTGTGTAGAAGTTATGTGAGGACTAATGAGTCCAAATTTATTTTCATAGGTTTTACCTTCAAATAGTATTCATATATATTCCTAAAAAATATGAATAGTATCTATTCATAATTAACATAGTAGATTAGCTATTAGGTAGATAAATCATGAAAACACATCTCATGTATGCATTTATAACTAAGACTCCTATCCATTCATGTATGATGATTTAATTTACACCCTCAAGGCCAATATAGTCTTTAATGGCCTCTCCATACATTTTTTATTTCCTGTCAATTATGGTCATAACACTATTTACTAACATTGTATCCATATGAAACTTTAATGTTTGTAAATGTGTAAGTTAAATAGGCGGGGTAAAGGTAATTTGTGAAGATATTTTTGATTGCTTGGTTGGTCTTTTAGATAATTTTGATTCTACCATCCATTTCACCTCCTTCCCTTTGTCCATCTATAATAACATTCATCAGTTCAGACAATTTTTCATTAATTGTAAAAGGTTTTTCATGAGAAATAAATTGGAAATTATTTCCTCCTTGTAGACATGTTTTTTTATAAGATCTAATTTTCATGATATGAATGTTTCAATAGCGTGATTGACCATATGTGTCACGACCCGACCCAACGGGGCTCGAGTCGCGACTCCCCAAGCCTGCCTCCAATAGGCCAGGGGCTGGCGACTAGCGCCGAGTAGGCTATCACACACATGGGAGGCATTAGCCTAAGTTACATGTACACACGCACCCACATACACCTCCATGCAACAGTGAAGAGATATATAAAACTGAAAAGTAAAAATGCATGCATACACTATCCCACAACCAGAGTACAGCAGAAGTACAAAGGCCAAAATAGGGCCCACCAAAAAAAAATACAAAAGCGCGTCCAACCTGCTCTGAAGAAGGGGAACACTGCCACAAACACCACCGGAAATCTCCCTCGACACCGCACCGGCAAACACCCCGGTCAGTCTCGCTCACCCAACTCCGCCTGCTCCGGGTCCTCCTGGGACTCCATCGAAAGGCCTGTGGTCTGCACAAGACACAAACATGTGTGGGAAAAGCCCGTACAGGGGTGAGTATAAACATACTCAGTAGGCACCCCAAAAACCCAAAACCAAAGAGAGAAACTGAAAGGCAACAGTCCGCTCATCCCAGCCAGAGAGAACCCATATGAGAGAGAAACTTCATCTCGTGACCATCCTCGGCTAAACACAACTAATCAGCTCAGCTCAGGTGTATGCCCGTACATACACCTTGAACAATCCAGATATACTTAGCTCACGCCACAAACCACATGAGGTACCGACCTCAACACCAGCAACTGTCCACAACCAGAAGAGTACACCCCATGATCACTGTCATCCCAGATGACACTCATCTGAGAGATACACTCCATCGGGTTTCTCACAAACCTCTCAGACGCTCACCCGAGATATCGCGCTCGTCGGTTAGCATCACTGAGGAAACCTCACTGAAACAACATAACCACCAAACTCCTCGGATAGGGGATCGCTTCTAGGGTCCGCTAGGGGTACCAGAACCCACTCCAGTATACGTAGCTCATAGATAGGGGATCACTCCCAGGGTCCCGTGGGGGATACCACGACCCGATCTAGCATATGTAGTTCTCACAGATAGGGGATCACACCCAGGATCTGCTGGGGGATACCACAACCTGATCTGGCGCTTGACAGAAGCACATCACTCAGATTGAGGATCATCGCCCATATAAAGGTGGTCACGACGATACTGGAACCCTATCTGGTATAACTCGCGATATAGGGGATCAAACTAATGATGTCGCAACCCTACCGAAACCATGCACTGAGTATGGGATCACATAACCAACGATACCGCAACCTTACTATACACCTCATGCTGAGTAGGGGATCGTATACCCGACGATGCCACAACCCTACTGAGCACGGCCCACTTCGTAGGGGATCATAATCCTGATGATGCCACAAACCCTATGGGGTTAACCAGCTAGATAGAGGATCACCACCCGTGAATAAGCGGTCACAGCGATACCAAGAACCCGATCTAGGTAAAAGATGCTAGAGGATCCCGCTCCAAGCCCACCGGAGGGATGCCACAACTCTAACAGTTTAAACATCCTATCAAGAGGATCACAAACCTATACGAAGGTTGTGATTCGACACGAACCCTCGTGGGAATGAACCAAAAGAGTACCCTCAACCACTACTGGTCCAAAATGTCACTAACCCGAGCGACTGACAACAACGCCACACTGCGCACCTCCAAGGCCAATACTGAGGCCATCATCGCGTTCTACACGAAAAAACACGTAGGATAGGCTGTTTACTCGCCTGAAACAGAGCACCGGTGAAAAGGGAAATATTCCTCGTAGCTAGCTCGTGCGGGGCCCACACAACGATCCCGAAACCCATCGAGCGTACCATACCATGGCGATCCCCTCGGAAAAACAAGATGAATCAACTACTAGATCGTCCGAAACGAACACCCGGTGAAAAAGGTACTATTCACTGAAGCCAGCTCAGGTGGGGCCCACGCCTCAATTCCAAATCTCATCGAATAGATTGCACCATTGCGATCCTCTCGGAAAAACACACATGATCGACTAATCATCCGTCAAAATCGGACTCCTGGTGTGAAAGCTGCATTTCTCCGCAAACGCCAAAACCCGGCATCGTGGGGCCCGCACCCTGTTCTTAGCCCCAAAACCCAGAAACCATCTCACGAAGTCCATCGTACCATAAAGGTCACAACGCCACTGACGGCATGTCAAACGGACACTCTAGGCAAAAGTTACGGCCGATCAAAGTCAAATAATAATTAAAATATTATTATTATTCGATGTTTCGTGACCCCGGGTCACAGACCCAGCCCGAAAAAAACCCTAACCTATCCCAATAGGTCCGTCTCAATCCCAGGGTCACGTCGCCGCATACGGCGCGCGAATCAGACCTTTGGATTACACAAAATGGGGGTTTTTAGAACCCCCGGTCAAAATTGGACCAGACCGGCCCCACCTGGCCGGTCCGGCCACCGTCGCCGCCGGCCCGTGCCGGCCGGCGGCCCTCTGTCGTACCACGGCCCGCGCCGCCATGGGACCGCCGCGTCTCCGTGCTGGGCGGCGCGCCGCCGCACACCAGGCGGTCGCCGCCGCCTCACCGGGCCAGGCCTCCATCAGCCGGCGTCGGCGCCGCCGCACCGGTGTCGCGCCGGCGGATCTTCCGCGGACCGCCGGGAGCTCCCCGGAGGTCCGTTTTGCGATCCGGAGGTGTATGCGCAACCCTCGGGACCCTATCTACACTTCTACAGCTTCAATTTGCAGGAAAAGGCAGCAAAAATGCGATCGGGGGTTAAAACTCAAATCTGCCTAACTCGCGGGCGAAACGCCGATGTTCTGCCTTAGATCCGCGCTCCAGAGCTTCTGTTGCACGCTCCTGGAACATCCGCCGTCAAAATCCGAGCTCGTGGGCGCTTCGTTTGCTATATTTGGTGGATCAGCGGTGAAGAACGACGAAGAACACCGAGAGGAATGAAAGGGGTGGTGCTGATATTTATATCAGCCGCCCACCGGCACCAAACCCGCCTCGGAACCGACACCCAATGCGAACAAATGTAAGGTCACTCCTAGGGTAAACGCGCTGTTCTGAATGCAACGGAGGACTCGGATTTTCAATTCGAGACTCCGTTCAGAAGTTATTCGAGCCGATGCTCACACACTAACTTCTCCATTTAATTACGAAAATGCCCCTGGTGGTGTTTCTCACCGCAGGCTCGCGCCAGCAAAGTTTACACCTCGCCTAGGGTAAACGGAACGTTCTGGACACAACTGTGCCCTTGGATTCCCGTTATGAGCTACCTTTTAGGAGATATCACACCCCCACCACGTGCATAGTATAAAAAAATACTTAATATTTTTATAAAATTAATTACGGGCACACCGGGGCTCGGAATCGCATG
Organism: Viscum album; assembly: GCA_963277665.1. Lineage (NCBI taxonomy): Eukaryota > Viridiplantae > Streptophyta > Magnoliopsida > Santalales > Viscaceae > Viscum > Viscum album. The sequence continues at coordinate 253,793,600 of OY728162.1, forward strand.
TCGTCTTCGCACCTAGCTCTGGAATTCTTCGTAGAAATATTCCAAAGTTTGACAGGGCCAAAAACCCGAGTATCTATATCCCCCCCCCCTAGAACTTTTTGTCCTCGAAAAACCCTGAGCACAAGGAAAGCGACTGGACTCTCAACTGGGTCTCGCACACTAGCGAGTTCAACCACAAACGCCCATTCCTGAATACATAAGTCAGAGGGACTCATCCACCACACCTCCATACTATCTGCTTTGGGTGGCACTGACTCACCCACACAGTTTTAATCGCATCACTTAAATGCGTCTCGGTGGGGGAATGATCTCTCTTCCTCACGCATTCGAAGCATGCCGAACAACACCCACACATGGTCTTACCAATGCCCTGAACAAAACTTGATCAAGCAATGGAAAGGAAAGGGTACCACTAAACAGCCTCTATCAAACTACTGTAGAAAGTAGAAAAGACACAAGGCGTACCTCTATCCATCCGTGGAGCCTCTGGGTCAACAGCCTCCAGGGCATGCAGCTGTCCTCGCCCTTGGCCACCAGCTGGGGGTGGGGGTGGTGGCAACTGGTACCGCCTACCACCTCCTCCTGCTGCACCCACTCCGCTGCCACGTTCGCCGCCCTGTGGACCTCCTTGCTCGAGACGTTGCCTCTTCCAAGGCGGTCCATCGACTGACTCCCTCTCAGCAGCATGTCGGTTTGGACAATCCCTAGCAAGATGTCCCCGACCGTCGCAATCATAACACCGCCTCTCCTACGGTTGTCCAAAACTGGTCTGCGAGCCCTGTGAGCCCTGAGCCTCAGATCCTCCATCCTGGGGACGCCTCCTAAAACGTCGGCCATGTCCAGACCCCTGAGTCTGTCGTTGGCTACCAGATGCCGATCTGACTGACAAAGTCTCAGCTCTCACATGCCCAGCACTAACAGGGGGAAACTGCTCAGACAGAAAGATCTCCACCACCAATGCTCGCTCCAGCACTCCAGCATAGGTGGGCAGACACAAGGAAACCACACCTTCTCGGATGTCCCTGCGTAAGCCCTGATTGAAGGTCTGAGCCCTAAAGAACAGGTCTCGAACCGTATCCTGGGAGTAGCGTGACAGGTCTGTAAACCTCAATGAGTACTCCGACACGGTCAGGCCCTCCTACCGAAACTGTAGAAGCTCCTGAATCCGCACTGACCTCAGTGTCACCAGATAGAAATCCTCCCTGAAGAGTCGCTCAAACTCTACCCACGTGAGCATCTCCTCATCATGGGACTGCATCACCAAACTCCACCATCGCCCGGCCGAACCATACAGAAGTCTCGCCGCTAGGACCACCATCTGATCAGGAGGTGTCCTCACTAGGCGGAAAACTCTGGTGACTACCTAAAGTCATTCATCAGCTGCCTGGGGGTCTGGATCACCCCAAAACCTCAGAGGTCGCTGCCTCTAGAACTCATGAAGTGCACTCATCCTGTGTGCAACCTCATACTGCACTGCCGGCACAACCAACTGCTCGACAGGTAGTGGCTCAACTAGCGGACCACCTGGAGGTCCAGCCTTAGAACCTGCACCCTGGTCCACAGCCTCTGCACGGGGCGGATCATCACCACAATCCGGATGTGGAACCCTCGCTGGCTGTCGTCGTGGAGGCATCCTGAAATACATTCAAGACGCACCACAGTCAAAGAGTATATCTGGAGAGCTGACTCAAGAAGGACAAGGAAAAACCCAAAAACCCAGTCCTATATGATGCATGTACCATTATGTCCCTACGACCAGTGTACGAATGTCCCGAGTCGAAAGGCAGGTTATCAGAGTCCTAGTGTATGGATACGTCGGCCGCCGCACCAACACTGGAGTCTCTGGCCTGAAAGTCGAGCTTGAAACACACTAACATTGCCGTTATGCAACCCAAACCAAACTCACAGCTAGAACAGCTATGCTCTAAGATCCCAAAGGTGGAACCTCCTTTGATACCACTCTGTCATGACCCGACCCAACGGGGCTCGAGCCGCAACTCCCCAAGCCCACCTCCAATAGGCCAGGGGCTGGAGAATAGCGCCGAGTAGGCTATCACACACATGGGAGGCATTAGCCTAAGGTACTTGTATACACGCACCCACATACACCTCCATGAAATAGTGTAGAGATATATAAAACTGAAAAGTAAAAATGCGTGCATACACTATCCCACAACCAGAATACAGTAGAAGTACAAAGGGAAAAACATGGCCCACCAAAAGAAAACTACAAAATCACGTCCAACCTGCTCTGAAGAAGGGGAACGCTGCCACAAACACCGCCAGAAAGCTCCCTCGGCACCGTACCGGCAAACACCCCGGTCAGTCTCGCTCACCCAGCTCCACCTGCTCCGGGTCCTCCTGGGACTCCGTCGAAAGGCCTGTGGTCTGCACAAGACACAAACATGTGCGGGCAAATCCCGTGCAGGGGTGAGTATAAACATACTCAGTAGGCACCCCAAAAACCCAAAACCAAAGAGAAAAACTGAAAGGTAATGGTCCGCTCATCCCAGCCAGAGGGAACCCAGATGAGAGAGAAAATCCATCTCGTGACCATCCTCGGCTAAACACAACTAGTCATCTCATCTCAGGTGTATTCCCATACATACACCTTGAACAATCCAGATATACTCAGCTCACGCCACAAACCACATGAGGTACCGACCTCAACACCAGCAACTGTTCACAACCAGAAGAGTACACCCCACGATCACTGTCATCCCAGATGACACTCATCCGAGAGATACACTCCATCGGGTTTCTCACAAACCTCTCATACGCTCAGCCGCGAGATCACGCTCGTCAGTTAGCATCACTGAGGAAACCTCGCTGAAACAACATAACCACCAAACTCCTCGGATAGGGGATCGCTCCTAGGGTCCGCTAAGGGATACCAGAACCCACTCCGGTATACATATCTCACAGATAGGGGATCACTCCCAGGGTCCCCTGGGGGATACCACGACCCGATATGGCATATGTAGTTCTCACGGATAGGGGATCACACCCAGGATCCGCTGGGGGATACCACAACCCGATCTGGCGCTCGATAGAAGCACATCACTCAGATAGAGGATCATCACCCATATAAAGGTGGTCACGACGATACCGGAACCCTATCTGGTATAACTCGTGATATAGGGGATCGAATCGACGATGTTGCAACCCTACCAAAACCACGTGCTGAGTAGGGGATCACATAACCAACGATACTGCAACCCTACTATACACCTCATGCTGAGTAGGGGATCGTATACCTGACGATGCCACAACCCTACTAAGCACGACCCACCGCGCAGGGGGTCATAATCCTGATGATGCCACAAACCCTACGGGGTTAACCAGCTAGATAGGGGATCACCGCCCGTGAATAAGCGGTCACAGCGATACCAAGAACCCGATCTAGGGAAAAGATGCTAGAGGATCCCGCTCTGGGCCCACCGGAGGGATGCCACAACTCTAACAGTTTAAAGATCACATCGAGAGGATCACAAACCTCTACGAAGGTTGTGATGCCACACGAACCCTTGTGGGAACAAACCAAGGGAGTACCCTCAACCACTGCTGGTCCAAAACGTCGCTAACCCGAGCGACCTACAACAACGCCACACTGTGCACCTCCAAGGCCAATATCGAGGCCACCATCATGTTCTATGCGGAAAAACACGCAGGATAGACTGTTTACTCACCCGAAATGGAGCACCGGTGAAAAAGGAACTATTCACCGTAGCTAGCTCGTGCGGGTCCCACACAACGATCCCAAAACCCATTGAGCGGACCATACCACGGCGATCCCCTCGGAAAAACAAGCGGAATCGACTACTCACTCGTCTGAAACGGACACCCGGTGAAAAATGTACAATTCACTGAAGCCAGCTCGGGTGGGGCCCACGCCTCGATTCCGAATCTCATCGAATGGATAGCACCATTGCAATCCTCTCGGAAAAACACACAGGATCGACTAATCATCCGTCAAAATCAGACTCCTGGTGCGAAAGCTGCGCTTCTCCGCAAACGCCAAAACCTGGCCTCGTGGGGCCTACACCCCGTTCTCAGCCCCAACACCCGAAAACCATCTCAAGAAGTCCATCGTACCATCAGGGTCACAACGCCACTGATGGCACGTCAAACGGACACTCCAGGCAAAAGTTACGTCCGGTCAAAGTCGAATAATAATTAAAATATTATTATTATTTGACGTTTCGTGACCCCAGGTCACGGACCCAGCCCGAAAAAAACCTGAACCTATCCCAATAAGTTTGTCTCAATCCCAGGGTCGCTTCTCCATAGACAGCACGCGAATCGGACCTTTGGATTACACAAAACGGGGGTTTTTAGAACCCCCGGTCAAAATTGTTTCGGACCGGCCCCACCTGGCCGGTCCGGCCGGAGGCCCTCCACCGTACCACGGCCCACGCCGCCGCGTCACCACACTGGGCGGCTCGCCGCTGCACACCAGGCGGCCGCCGCCTCCTCACCAGGCCGGCCCGTCATGGCCGGCCGCCCTCTGCCGGTGCCGGCGGATCTTCCGCGGACCGCCGGGAGCTCCCCGGTGGTCCGTTTTGCAATCCGGAGGCGTCTGTGCGACCCTTAGGACCCTATCTACACTGCTATTACTTCTATTTGCAGAAAAATGCAGCAAAAATGGGATCGGGGGTTAAAAATCAAATCTGCCTACCTCACGGGCGAAACAACGATGTTCTGCCTTAGATCCACGCTCCAGAGCTTCCGTTGCGCGCTCCTGGAACGTCCGTCGTCGAAATCCGAGCTCATGGGCGCTTTGTTTGCTCGATTCGGCGGATCGGTGGCGAAGAATGGTGAAGAACGCTGAGAGGAATGAAAGGGTGGGGGGTGCTGATATTTATATCAGCCGCCCGCCGGCACCAAACCCACCTCGGACCCAACGCCCGATGCGAACAAAGGTAAGGTCACCCCTAGGGTAAAGGCGTCATTCTGAACGCAATGGCAGACTCAAATTTTCAATCCAAGACTCCGTTCAGAAGTTATTCGAGCCGACGCTCGCACACTAACTTCTCCATTTAATTACGAAAACTCCCCTGGTGGCGTTTCTCACCGCAGGCTCGCGCCAGCAAAGTTTACACCTTGCCTAGGGTAAACGGCATGTTCCGGACGCAACCGTACCCTCAGATTCCCGTTCTGAGCTACCTTTTAGAAGATATCACACCCCCACCACGTGCATACTATAAAAAAATACTTAATATTTTTATAAAATTAATTATGGGCACACTGAGCCTCGGAATCGCAGGTCGTCTTCGCACCTAACTCTAGAATTCTTCGTAGAAATATTCAAAAGTCTGACAGGTAAAAAAACCCGAGTCGCTACAATATGAATATCTAAATCATCAAGTGGATTAGGTAGCTCGACACTCGGTTCATGACCAATGTTTATCGCCACTCTCACGTGACTTATTCAAAGTTGTATATTGTGTAGAATATCTCATTGGATATTGAACATGGTAGACCTCGAAACAAGGTGATGGGTTGGTGGAGATAGATATAAAACACAATAATTTTCATCATGTAGAATATAAACATAGGAAAGTTATTTGTGTCCGTCTAATTCACTTTTCACAAAAATAATTATGGAAATATTGATTTCCTCTTCTAAGATAGCTCTTTCAGGGGAATGGTTCACCTAAAAGCTTGTGGGGTGGGGGGAGCTTCACATAGTAGTTTTTTCTTGTGTTTTTTCTTCTATTTTATTCCTTTCATTAATATTTTCAAAAAAAAAATCTACCAATTATGTTTTTTTCTAAAAATATGTTTGGGGTGATGCCCCAAAACCCGCACATCTAGCATGGACAAACTATTCTGGCATCTCCAAGGCCATTAATAACATCTTTTCATCGGGTATAGATGATGATTATTATTATGTCTAATTCAGATAAAACATATAGGAAAATAAGTAATCATTATTTTGTAATAAAAATTTAAATCAAAATGGATTTTTATTAATTCATAATTACACTTGTTTCCCACATTTTTTTCTTTGTTTTCAACTATTACTTTCCCTTCTTTATTTACACATGCCTCCTTCCATAGTACATGATGTAGGATAGAAGTTGATTTGGATTATGATTCATCAATATACATATAAACAGAGGAACATAATTATGTTTTTTTATATCGCATAAAAATTTTACAGTAGATTTAAAATATATAACAATTTTTTTTCAAGTGAACAATACCACATCCTTACTTTATGGTGTGCATACATTGGTTTTTCTTCCCGTTACCTATTTTTAGAACTTGATTGTTGTTTCATAAATTAACAAATATTAGTCAAAGTGATTAATACATGTATTTTCAATCAATTTATTACCAATCACAATATACCTGAAAAGATTTGATGGCCAATAAATGAATCATAGAATTTTTGGTTTATTAGGTGTGCATACATATAGGGTGGGTGTGGGTTTATTTTCCCTTCAGAATCTCATATATTAAACTTTATAAGAATTGTGTGAAAGTATCTTGGATCCTTTACAGTGAGCATTAATACAAATTTCATTCAGGATTCATCTACTATAAATTCACTTTTCAAGGGATAATGAAGCATACGTTAGTGTTTAATTTTTTTTAGTAAAACAAATAAATTATATCATAATGTTACTCTAATATCTTCCCAAATCAATGTCTTAAGCACGATCACAATATTTTTCCACAAATCCACATTAATCATCACACAATTTCGAGTGGTGATCCCAATGTAACTATTGTTCATGACCTTATTGGGTTTTATTGGCTGGCCACATGCACTCCTCCATCCTCGAATTTAATTCTTTATTTCTCACCTTAATAATTTTTGCTAACACCATCACGTTGCGATGGTCCTATTTTTTTAGCACATAAAATTTTCACCATTTACTATTTTCTTAGCTTAAACGTCATCAATATGTTATTCCTATTGATTGATAGAATATTTATCTGCAGAAGGTTGTTGTTTCTCTTCATTGGGAGCACCAATATTTTGAGAAACCTATTTGTTCCTTAGGATTAGGAGCATAAAAATTTGTAGAATTCATTGTCTATATTAGTGGTTTAACATTTAATTTATATTACATAAATGAAATAGTGAATAGATAATAATATGTGGTAACATAATGTATATTACAAGAAAAAAGTACGACCTGGTTATTAAACTCTCTTTTTTAAGTTTAATGGTATTTGAACCCTCTATAGAGTATCTAAATCCATTTATTATGGTCTTCTATGACATACAAGACTCCATCTACATTGGGACTACTGTGAAATGATTGTGATGTACCAATGAATGGGTAATCCTCAGTTGAATTGAAATCTAGACCTTCAATGTGTTTGATCAATAACAGAACAATTTACAACTTTTTGTTTATGGGATCTCAAACATAAAATACTTGTACTTCTTATGATTCCATTATAAACAGGTTTTCTTTATACCCTACCTTACTAAAATTCACTTTCACAAATCCCAATTTATCTATTTTAATATCCCTCTTATTATCGATCCACTTGCATTGAAAAATATGAACTTGTAATGTTGTATAATCCAACTCCCATATTTTTTTTAATGGTCAAAAGTATGACATATTCATATAAATTGGATTTTTGGTCTTTGTACCAGATACATGTATTGCTTCATCCACAAGTGTAAATCCACTATTTTTATGGTATTATGTTCATCATGTTCATTTTTATAGAATTTATAACCATTAATTACATAACCATTATAAGACAATACATTTACACTTAGTACTTTAGCTAGCCATCGAAGTCATTCTGAAATTGAATGAGAATTTTAAGTTGAATCCTTAAAAATATAGTCTTTAAACCATCCTATAAACTATTAATTATGTGTATTTGATATTCATCATTCATCCCTTGATGGATTCAAATGACTAAGAATTTCTTTGTGGGTTTCAACGTATGGAGAAACAACAAAACCATTATAAAAAAACATAATGGTGGTCTGACTCCTAATTAGTAATAGTGACTATGACAACATCTATTTTGGAAATTACTTCACCCACAACATGCCCAGTGTGATGAGATTTCAGTAGACCGATGATTTCCACATCAGACAGGTAGTCAATAAAAAATTCAATGACTTCCTCAACAACATATCTCTCCACAATATAACCTCCTGGATGACTTTGATTTTGGATATACCTTTTAAAAATCTTCATATATCATTCATTGGGATACATCCATCTAAAATTAATAGGACTACATAGTAGAATATCTCTCACTAAGTGAACCATCATATCAAATAATTCTAATGGTAAGAACATCTCTAATTCACATAATATGACACCAATTTACTTATCCATACTTGGAAATTTCGCCTGGTCTATAAATTTTCTTCATATAGATTTGAAAAATAAACAAATATTGGTTAATGTATGCTAGAAATTCTTGTAAAAAATTTAACATAAAGTTATAGGCATTAGATATTTCATAAAAACATGAAATTCATGTAATTTTAAACCCTTTAACTTTAAATAAATCATTGACATAATATTCTTTATATTCAATTAATAATCCTATGGTACCTTTACATCGTTCAAGAAGTTGAAAAACTGATATCTCTTATATATGGAAAGAGTGTAAGTATCTGGAGGAAGAAAAGTCCATTTTTTACCCTTCACTGGAGCTAAATCTTCATGTATTCCCATGTCAATCATGTCCAACCTAACCTTAATTTCATCCTTCTTTTTTCTAGGTGCATTTAGTAACGTGTCAATGACACTATCACATACATTTTTTTCATATGCATGACATCAGGAAAATGACTGACGTAAAAATAATTCCATTATGGTAATTCAAAGAAAACTAATCTATTTTACAACTAGTTTTCATAAGGTTTTTTGAAAAAAGGTTTACCAAAAGCAGTGTCAATATCTTTTACTTTATCAAATAGTTGATCACCTATTAGTGGAGATGGTGATGTACATTCTTCTGCACTCCCATCGAATGATGTTTCCCAAGATTGATACTTATGTCACCAGGGTAGAAATTTGTGATATCCTAAAAACACAGTTTTCGATAAATGTTTCAACCTAATTTATTGTGTACCTTGTTTACAAATGGGACACCCTTCAATTACTTTAATTTTATATCCTGAAAATTTTCCAAAAGAAAAAAATTCATTTATCACCCTGTACAACATGGCTCTCAATGTGAAATCTCCATTTATGTAAGCATTATACAATATAACACCTAAATGCAATAATAATTTAAAATATTTGATCAATGAATCCAAATAAAAATCAATATCATTACCCAATGGTTTTTTTCCTGATATAAGATGAGATAACATAATGTATTTTCTTTTAATGCATAACCATGGTGGAAAGTTACAATTTACCATCATAACTAGCAATGTACTACGAGTTCTACTTTGAAAACCAAAAGGATTCACCTTTTCTATAGATAGCACAAGGAAAATGTTTTTTTTCATTTCCAAATTTAGGGTACTCGCAATCAATTATCTTCCACTTAATTTTTTCGGGTGATGAAGTTTATCATCTTTATTTCTTGTATCTCTATGCCACATCAATTTTCTTGTAGTCTCCTCACTTCCATATATGTGAGTAAACCTTTCAATTATTGGTAAGTATAATAAAACTTTCATAGGACCTGATTCATCTTTCTTATATTAATAAACACCACACTTTGGGAAATTTTTAAGTGATTTTTGGTCCTTGAAAAACAGTATACAATTATTTGTACAGGTGTGTATTCTTTTAGAGATCATACCCATTGAATATAGAATTCATTTAGCATCATATTTTGGAAAGGAGTTTCATTATCTTCTAGGAGCATATCATTCAAGAGAGAAAGTAGTTCGGTAAAACCATTGTCACTCTATCTATTTCTAGATTTTAAATTATATAGCTTAAGTATGGCTGACAATGTTGTATATTTAGTACAACCAGCATACAATGGCATCTTTTCACAACTCTTTAACTTATCAAAAAATTATGGACAATCATGAAGTTCATATTCAATTTTCATTGTCATTTCCTTTATACGATCTTCATCATCATTCACACTTGTAATCACATCATCAATACAGTATTTATCATTATCCACACTTGTAATTATATCAGATGATACATAAAACATACTTGTATCCCAATCACTATATACATTTAGTTTTTCCATGTTTTTTCCAACATTTATAACTTAGATCTATTCTATGATATATCAAGTGTTCTTCTAAATCCTCTAAACTAATTAGTCTTGAATAACAACATTGTAAACATGGAAAAATGATTTGAGAAGGGTCATATGCATGGTCTTTTACAAAATTCATGAAATCTTTCACCCCATCCTCATACTATTTTGTCATACAATTAGCATCTATCCATTTTCAATTCATATTCATCCTATTTGATTCAGTAACATTAATATTTAACAAAATAAATCAATTTTAAAAACCATTTCATGTAAAAATTTGATCTTATGATTGAAATATTAGTGTAAGGTACAATTATTAATGGATGTGATTTCAAAGACATAAATTGATTTATTAATGGTTATTATTTTACTAAAATGGGTTATCATTAATACTTTCCATATTATATAAACCTAATATACCATCTCTTGCACTAATTTGGGACACACGAGAGACCACTCCCCTATCAAGACCCAGCATAGAGGTGATCAATATATGGCCTTTAAAAACAAAGATGTTTAAGGGGGAGAAATGGATCACAAGTGATCACATACATTGATTTTAATATATCATTATAATTTCAAGATAATAAAATTAGATTAACTTTAAACTGAGACAAATATATTAATAAAAATTTTAAAATTTTAAAAAAAATGTTTAAACAAAAGTGATTTTGCATATTCATTAAAATCATTTACATAATTAATATATTTATTTACATGAAAAATATAAAAATATAAACATTTTTTACAATATATTATAAATTATAAAACTATAAAATTAAAAAGGAATAATTTTAATCATTATAGTTATATATATTTAAAATTTAAAAAATATATATATATTATTTATGATTATAGATATATATATGTGTGTATAAAGGGCAGAGTGACATGTGTGTATGTGTTTAAAATAAATGAATTCAACACATACATGTGTATATCCAATTATATATAATGCATGTAATATTAATTTTATTGTAATTTCTATATAGAATAAATTGAAATTAATTACTACTATATAAAAATTCTAAAATTAATTAATATTTTTATATAAATATTAATATATATATATATATATATATATATATTATATTAATATATATATATATATGATATTAGTTGTAGTGTACATAAAAAATGTTGATATATGTGTGTGTGTGCGTCTAAAGAACCAAAGGAGATGGATGCCTATGTGTGTAATAGGTGAACTCAACACATACATGTCTATAATATTAATTTTATTCAAATTTATATATAATATAATGAAAATTAATTTCTAATATATAAAATTTATTATATTAATTAATATTATTTGTTCATCTCCACAAGGGATTCAAAGAAGATACCATAAGTGGGGTTGAATTAGTGTATGGAAATTTTCCCACATAAACACTTTATCTTTAAACTCTTACTACCAAAGATGATATTGAATTCATTATTAGTACCCTTAATTTCTTGTTTAGATGATGATGATTTTATCATTAATCACCTCTAGTATTTATCCCTTTAAATAGATGATTCAATGATGCTAAACTTGCACACACTGATTATGTCAAGCATAATATAAACAAGTAGGCAAACATAATACAATGATTTTTGTTTGGTTCACCCAAACTAGGATAATTCAAGGAGCATACAATCGGTAATGTGATGATGCACCAAAATCCTATAATAGAATATTAAAATATATATATAATTATATATTAAAAACTTAGGTCAGAGAAGATGTTCTCGACAATGTTGTAGAAGGAGTGGGAAAATTCAGGTGACCAACAATTGTCGGTTGTGGAATGTCACATATGATAAGTGTCAGTCACTCAAATTTTCACACTCCTTTCAAATGTGCGAGGAAAGTAATGAGGAGTTCAAATCCTTTAGAAAAAAAACTAAAAACACCAAAATAAAAACAAACAATGTTAAAACCATTAACGTCAGATGTCAATTCGTTAGAGAGAGAGAAAATGAGAGTGAGGGAGAGCATGTGGTGGTGAGAAAGAGTGGCAATGCATGTAGCATCAGGGAGAGAGAGAGAGACGACAATGGTGGCAAGAAGGGAGAGTGGTGGAAACGACGGCAGGGAGGAAGAGCGGTGGCGATGACGACAGGTAGGGAGAGTAGTGAGGGAGGGAGAGTGATGATGGAGGGAGAGTGGTGGTGAGTAAGGGAGAATTTTGATGGAGTGCGGTGGTAGGGAGGGAGAACTAAGGAGAGGGGAGCGACAGTGAAGGAGGGAGAGTGGCAGTGAGGTGTCACATTCGCAAGAGTTTGATGGAATGACTGAATCATGGTCGGTTAGTGTTAAATTTATAAAGCGGTGTAAGGTTTTTATCAGCACTTCTAAAAAAGTGATGATAAAGAGGGCTTTTATCAGCATTAAAATAAAAAACATTGATAAAATCCCTCTTTATCAGCGCTTCTCTAGCACTGGTAAAGAAAAATCATTATGAGCACTAGGAAAGCCAAGTAAATATTTAATAATATAGTTAATATAATTAAAAAATTTAAATTCATATAATTATAAATATATATATATATAATTTTATATAAATATATTTCAAAATATTTGAATATAATTATAAATAATTATATAATTATATATATTTATATAATTATAAATATGTTTATTATTTAAATATATTTATTATAATTTTATAATTATTTAAATATTTGTTTTTTATTTATAATTATAATTATAAATAAAAAAATTAATAATACTTGTATATAATTATAAATATTCATATATATATATATATATATATATATATTAAGTGTTTGGGGGTACAATTATATTAAAAACACTACACACACAGGCCAAAAAGGCAGGCTATAGCCCCCACCAAGGGATAACCCACCCATTAAGACTTGTTTTTTCAGTACATGACCCGAAGGCCCAGTGGGCATAAAGCCCATTACATAAACTGAATACCTAGTGCAACGTCATGCTTGCATCATACTACCCACATCACTGCATGGCTGCATCATGCTTGTGTCACCGCTTACCTGTGTTATGTCTGCATCAAGCCTGTGTCACCACTTGCCTGCAGAAATTTGCTCCCGCTCGGATTTGAACACTGGTTTAATACATGATTACGGGGATCCTTTACCACTCAGGTAATCCCCTAAATAAAATATTCATATATAATTATATATATTTATATTATTATAAATATGATAAATATATTTATTATTTAAATATATTTATTATAATTTTATAATTATTTAAATATAAGTTTAATTATTTATAATTATAATTATAGATAAATATATTTTTAAATATTTTTATATATTTATAAATATTTTTATATATTTATATAAATAATTATATATATTTATATAATTATACATATTTATATAATTATATATTTATAAAATTATAAAAATAATAAATATATTTACTATTTAAATATATTTATTATAATTTTATAACTATAAATAAACATATTTATAAATATTTGTATATAATATTATATATATATATATATTTATTTATTTATTTATTTATATATATATATATTAATATATATATATATATTTATTTATTTAAAATTATAATTATAAATATATATATTAAGAAATATTTGTATATAATTATAAATATATTTATATAACGATATTTATTATTTACCAGAAAAGGTCCAGGAGATAGGCGAACCTACTCCTACCAAAATTTATTGAAAAATAATAGACAAACATGAAATAGAATGGATGGGATCAAACAAAGGACAAGCCCTCATATAAAAAGAAAGATAAACTATAAATCATAACTATCTCCATAATCAGGGGTGTCATTAGCTGATTATCATTCTTACTATGAATTCTTCTTATTGAAAAGAACATAGTACCTTTCCCTGAGTTTCACCTGCTCCAGAGTGAGCTCATTGTGTGAAGACCTGGCAGACCGGCCACACCCATCACCACCATGCCCTCGGCCATGGTTTTTTGGATGACAACCTTGTTTCCATGTCTTAGTTTGTTGCCAAGCTCCTTCCAGCTCTTCATTCTCCGAATAAGGGATATTCTCCATAAGAATCCTCCCCATGTGATGGGGTTCCCCAAGTGAAACATCCTTCATAACATAGGAGACATCCGCCTTCATCTTGTTCTTTCCTTTTCTGGATAAGGGATGCTCCTGCCCCAATTCTTCACCCACTTCATTCATAGCAGAACCTTGCATTGGCTCATCAGTAAGCATTGGTCTTGATTTGGATCCAATAAGGACATCTTTGAAAGAAGAACTGCCACCTTCAATTCCTTGACTGCATTCATCCCTTTTTGCATTAGAAACAGGTAATCCAATCTCAATTCCTAAGGGAGATGCATCATTTTTCTAGTTTGACCCAGGTATATCATTCCCCTTCAAATTAGCATTTATAGTTGTTCCCTCAACCACGGTGTGTTTTTTCATAGTGTCTTTATTTAGAATTTTCTTACTAGAAGGATGAGAATTATCTGCATGTTTAATTTGGATACTTTGAACATTCCTACAGTTAGAGATTTCATGTCCTACAACCTTGCAGAACTTACAGAAAGATGGGATAAACTCATATTCAAATTGAACTTCAATTATGTCACCATTTTCAACTAGCGTCATAGAATATTGGTAAGGGATTAAGCATGTCAATGTCCATAAGGACTCTCACAAAGTACCCAAATTTCCCTTTAACAGTGTTCTCATCCAACTTAATGGGTGCAACAATATAGGAGACAAGATCATTAAGAATTAGAAGATATCAAAGCACCCAACTGAGCCCATGAATTATAGTCTATATTTGTACAGTTATATGTTGTTGAGCATGCGGGTTGAAACTCAAATCCCAAGCAGAAACACAAAGGATCCCTAGATTAAGCATATAAAAACTGGAACTCCAAACACAGTCTTTATCATTTTCATTAGATAATATTAAATGAAAATACCCTCTTCCAATGGGAACAATCCTCCACTGAGAAATGCCCCAAATCTGGGAGATACGTGACTTAACCTCCCCAATATTCAAAGTTTGATCACCCTTACTAAGAATCAAACACCCAATAAGAGAAAATTTGCATGCATCTAACTTCTCCTTAACAACACGAGGGTTTACAATGAGTGTGAAGATTCCATTATCAGATCTGGAAATGTGAGGCTACACAAATGCATGAGAGCCTTCATCATCTTGGAAACTCGTCCACAAAAGGGACTAAGAAAAATCCCTTACGCAGGGGTTTTGATGAAAGACACATGGGATCTAGCCAACCCAAGCGCTCAACCCCCGATGTTGCATCAGTTCTCACCGCGCTGCATGGGGTTCGGCCAGGAGATGGATCAGGACCTCTCAAAACTGTCGGTAAATACCTTGTCATGCAGACACTGATAGGACCCTCTGACCTCGCTAAAACCCTCACCATGCCAATATATATAGCAGGAAGCAAATCGCATGTCATCACAGGTAAAATAGACATTTCACCATGAGAAGCAATAATGACAACATCCTGCTTCAAAGAAGAAATCAACGCATCTGAAACCCTAGTGTTGGGAGTTTCACCCTCCCCATCCCTGCCATGATCCATCATTCATATTTATTATTTAAATATATTTATTATGATTTTATAATTATATATATATATATATTTATAATTATATTTATAATTATATTTATAATTATTTAAATATATATATATATATATTTATATTTATAATTATAAATAAATATATTTAAAATGTATTTATATATAATTATAAATATAAGAAATATATTTGTTATTTATATATATTTATTATAATATTAAATTTTTTAGTTATGTATTTTTTTATTTATATTTATAATTATAAATAAGCCAATTCAGTGTAGGTGAGTTGGTCACATGCTTCCCTCATGACATAATGACCCGAGATTAGTTCCCGACCACTATCCTGCTTGGGGGTTCTGAGGGTATTTCGTGATGGATCATGTGTACCCCTTATAGCCTGTGTTGTTGCGTGGGTGGTGTATCTAAGTGCCCCCATCCAACAGGGGGTGGTGTCATTCAGCTAGAGACACCAGCATGAGGATGCCCTGCTATGGTGGGG
This sequence comes from Viscum album, assembly GCA_963277665.1. Taxonomy (NCBI): domain Eukaryota; kingdom Viridiplantae; phylum Streptophyta; class Magnoliopsida; order Santalales; family Viscaceae; genus Viscum; species Viscum album. The sequence continues at coordinate 253,809,828 of OY728162.1, forward strand.
GCGATGTTTGGGGGTTGTCAACCCAACGTGTGGAGGTGCCCCTACCTAATGGCGGGGGTAGTGTTGATTGGTCTAGATGGCCAAGCACACACAAGTGGACTTGCATCACAACATCAGTAAGCTGCAGGACAGTGGGTAGAAAATAACGACTCCACGATGGTATGATGAGCGGTTCAGACAGGAGAAGGGGGCTTCTCTCGGTGAAGTGATTGTGCGATGAAGCAGATGGGCTGACAATTATGGGCATAGGTGCACAGTGCAGGTGGTCTCCAACATAAAGATAGCATGCTCGGGGCAGTGGATGAAGGCGGAGGAGGGTGTCAGATGTTATATCTCTAGTGCATTGGTTGTCTGAAGTATAGGCAGTAATGATGTGTACCATCATGAAGGGGCTTGACGGTGGGGGACAATACTCTAACAGTGGTATAGTGACTACTAAATGGGAACAGTGAACCCCAGCTCGACGGCAGGGGCGGTGGTCCAACGGTCGTGTGTGTCAATGGGGCATATCATCTAACGATACAATGATAGGTAGGATATTCATTGTTGAAATATAGGAGGCTTGTTTGATGGTGACACATCTCTTGCAATGCATGTTCCAGGTTGACCATGGTGGTTTGGGTCTTTCAAGTCATGATTTGTAAGGGTATTTAGGCCAATATAGTATGGGGGTTTATTTTCCTATATAATGGGTGGGTTATCCCGGGGGTGGGGGGCTATGACCTTCCCATGGAATTTGTGAGGTGTGTGTGTGCTTCAATATAATTGAACCCCTAATTACCTATAATATATATAATTATAAATAAATCTATTTATAAACATTTTTATATATTTATAAATACTCTGAATGGTGTAAACCATGGATTAAAATCCATGGTTCTAAAAAAATTATTATTAAAAAAGAAAGTACAATACAAATAGAGGAGTTATAATGGTTGAAGTTGTCACAAATCACCACTAGAAACAAGAGATCAAACAATAATCACCTTCTTTTGTGTTAGCATCCCCGTCTTCAAGATCCACCCTAACCCTCAGTTGTATGTCTCTCTTCCACTGGATGGGAGCTTGATAAGAGTCATTCTGATCATCTGTTCCAGATGAACCATCTTCCTCATCATGAAATTCAATGCCTCTAGTGAAATTTATTTTTAATAAGTCATCTTGATTTGGGACATTATCCTTCATACCAATATCACTTATTTCCTTGAAATCTTCCTTTCCTGATGATTTTCCATAAAAAGATCTATGTATGTTACCAAATTCCTCATGGAAAACATCCCTACTATTGGATCTATTTAAAATATCAAGAAAGGTAAATCGAGTTTTGATGGGACCATAGTTTGATAAGATAGTGTCACCCGCCTTGGTCATCGCCTTCCTCATGCCTCCTAGTGAATCCTGTTGGTTATTAGCATAAATCACATAAACCTTCTTCTTAGGAAATTCGGACTGCTCACTATCCTTTATAACAACTTCTTTATCCCTTTCCCTATATTGATGGTTAACATCACCCAAAAAAAGAGTTCCTGCTAACTCATAACTAGGGTCATGCACTAACTTAGAGGTAGAATCATGTGGGCTCGATTTTCTATATGTGACCAGTTGGAATCCCTCATCATCCACTATGGTTTTTCTACCTCTGGAAGATAGAACATGAAAACCCCCTACAAAAGGCTATCCAGAATAACCAATAATTATTGAGAAAAATTCTAGATTCTTCTTTCATTTTTTATCATTAACCATGACCATATGTTTCTCCAAATCAAGTTTTTTATTATCCTCCACTTGGGTAGCAATTTCATTATTAATCTAACTATCTCATTAGGTGTGACTACCTCTGGCATCGGATCTACTAATCAGGACATCCTTAAATGAAGTCCCCTCATCCTCCATGTTGGCCTAGTACTGACCATAGCTAGTCCACTCCTTCCCTGTACTATCAATACCAACCAAATCCAGTCCACTGCCCTTGATGTTTCTCATAGCCAACTCAACTTTATAATTAGTACACAAGTAGGTTGTGTGTGATTGCCTAGATCCATCCATGGACCCCTGAACAACATTAGGAGGACCAGGCTCACGAGCATCAGCCTTCACTGCACACACTACCTGATTTTGGTGATCCAAAACTGACTATTTCTTATCCGTTTTACCAACATCATGAACAATTTTCATAAAAACATCTTGATGATGCCCTTTTTTAAAGCAGAACCCATAGACCACATCCCTATAATATATCTCCTTCAAATGTCATATGGTATTACAAATTGAAAAAATTGTAGGGAGATTCTCATATCTAATTTGCAAGAAAATATCATCACCAAACATGGAAAGAATAACTCAATCAGTAAGGGTAGAATTGAGTCAACCTTGATGAGTATCTGAGTGAAGTATCCAAAACTTGCGACTTCTGTAGATTTTTCCACCTTAATGGGGATTCCCACTGTAGATGCGATGTAAAATATGATGTGTGGGTGCCAAAGGATCAAGTTTAGGCCAAGAATTTTAATCCATAATTGAATGTGGGTATTCTTGAGATTGAAGGGGTCAAATCGATAGTCTCATTCTTGAATGGAGAACATACCTAGTTCAAGGGTGACTAATTCAAAGCCTCAGATGCACCTCTTCAGTTCATCTAAAGGGAATAAAATATGAAAAAACCATCTTCTGATCGGGATGCAGTTCCAATCTAAGAATCCCCAGACCAATAATAAATTCTTTCTCAAATAATCAACTCTCAAGGGTATCTCACTCGTGATGTGTCACTGTTTTTAGCATTTCATCTTCTTTTGTACCTTATCTTTATTTATTTTCTATAAATTCTAGGATCATGGGTCTTACCCATGGTGATGTAGGCATGATGCAAGCATGATGCTGCATAGGGACTTCAGGCTAGTTTGTGGTCCTTTGGGCAATGTAATGGTCTTTATGGCCAATGGGCATTCAAGTCATGTATTGAATAAATATGGTTTGATGGGTGGGTTATCCCTTAGGGAGGCTATGGTCTACCTTTCTAGTTTGTGTGTGTGGTGTGTGTGTGTTTAATGTGGTTTTACCCCCAAACACCTAATATATATATATATATATATATCAATGTATAAATATATATAATTATAAATATATTTTTTATTTAAATATATTTATTATAATTTTATAGTTATTTAAATATATATATATATATATATTTATAATTTTATAAATACTTTTTTAAAAACATTATATATATTTATAATTTTATAATTAACTATTTAAGTACATGCCATACATACACATGCACACATGTTTTATATATATGTATATCTCACATACATATCCACATATATATACACATACATACATTTTTACACATATAACATTTACATATACACGCACACACAACATACTCAAAGGGGTTCGGGTGTAAGTTGGAGATCCAACCCACACCCCCAAAATTTATTAGAAAAAAGTAAATAACAAGTGCATGGGTTGTGAGTTCAAAAAATTGGCACACACCACCACCAGAATACACTAAACATAAACAAACCAAAATACAATTTATAACCTGAAAGATTCACCTTTTCTTGTGCCTTCCACCCCTACCTTGGAGTTCTTCATGACCCCCTGGATGCCTGCCTCTTATCTATTACTTAGGAGCCTTCCATGTAGCATGATCACTCATGCACGAAGAGTAAACTTTCTCATTTTCATTGGACTGGTCATCAACTTCCAACCCCACAATATAAGTATTTCTAACCTATTCATGCATGGCATCATCATCCCTAATTGGAGATTCATTATAGAGAACTTCACTTCCACTCTTTTTAATGAAATTAGATGCATTTTTAGAAACCACATCCATTGGAGAGTCTACATTCAGAACCTTCACATTCAACATAGGGGAACAAGATTCATTAAGATCAAAATTAATCCTTTTTTATTATGGATTCTCTTCTTTTCAAGGCTCGAAAGGCAGAGCATGTCAAACTCATAATTATTAGTAGATGCAATCATGCCAAAGAAATTAGTAGTAGGGACACCCACACTCTTTCCACTTCTCTCTATCCTGGTCAGAGAAATATTGTCATTCTAATTTTTTTGAAGTTCAGTACTCTCAACAAATAGTGACTTGTCCACAAAATCTTCCCTACCAACCATAACAACATAACCCATACTCTTAAAAATTGCTTCATTTATGTCTAAATCAAGTCCTATGACCTCATCTATAGGTTTTGGAGACTCTCCTTTACCTTCAATGTCAGTACAACATTGTGAGCTTCCCTTACCTGGATTGACAGATGCATTTTCACATTTCAAAATAGGAGATGAATCATGCATGGAACCCTTCTTCTTCACACAAACAAAAAAATGTATACACATATTTTCGCATAAACATTGATATAAATATATAATTTTAAATATCACATATTAACAATACATCATTTAAATTTATATAATTGTTTACTTATTAAAAAAAATATATTAATATATAATATTTATATTAATTATATACATGATTTTTGTAAATAATGTATATAAAAAAATTAAATTTTGAATATATATATATATTAATAATATTTTTTGTTAAATTTTTTATCAGTGCTAAGAATATCATAGATAAAGATCCAACTTTATCTGGACTAAAAAAAGTGTTGAAAAAGGGTGCATCTTTATCAGCAATTTTTTAACACTGATAAAAGACACATTTATCATCATTTTTAGCTAGCACTGATAAAGGTTAACCATTTATCAGTGCTTTATGTTCAGTGCTGATAAAATCTAGTGTTGGATAAAGTGCGGTATGTGGAAATGAATCTCTTTATATTTTTAGGATAAATATTTTATTTGTTTTTGGGAAATGTCCAATAGAAATATTATTTTTGAAGTGTTTTTTTAAGTGTTTCAGGTGTTGGAATTAATATTTTCATGTTCCATGATTTTTATCTCAATTTCCTTTTATTAGAATAATTTTTAATAATTTTTTAGAGTGTGAAAATTTTTATGGATTTGGTGTGTAGTTTTCTTAATGGTTAAATTCATTTTTTTACTTCAATAAATTCTCACTGTGTTTATTTTTGTTTTGTAGTTAGATTTTGGAAGAGTTTAGAATTCCATAAGTCTATTTCTTCAACTTTTTAAGAACTATCTCAAGAAAAAGGAAGTAAGAATTTGACAAAGTGAATCTCATAAGGCTTTTGGGTAGCTATGTGTAAGAATTTTAATCCATTTTCATAAGATAAATTCCTAGTACACCTATTGATGCGCCTATGTAAAGTGTTCTCATGGCCTCAAAGAACATTGAACTTTTCCATCACTTCATGTATGAATTCATATAAGGCTTAAGATTCTCACCACTTGATAATGATGATTAATTATGGAGAAGGATGAGAGAAATTGTGTTGTGGTCAACCCAGATTGTGTTGGGGGAGATTCCTGATCTCAGGATGAAAATCGCTTGTGAAAAAATTTGTGAGAAACCCAATGAAATGTGGAAGTGATATAAATCATAATAAATAAATTAGCACACATTATTTTTAAAAAGTAAAAACACTATGATGTGGAGGATTAAAAAACCACACCCTGATACACCACCTCCTTCTCTCTAAAAATCATCTCACCAATTTCATGCTCAAAATATTCATGTGTACCAAAACTTCACCCATCTTTCAACAAAATGACACTACCTAGGATATCAAATATAAACATGCATTAGTCTCTCACCATCATGCGACACCCAAAGGATTTTTATCTCTCATGATCTCTCTATCATGATGTACCACCGATCATCAATCGGGACACGCCACTTGATCACTACAATCAATAAGACTCGATATATGGTCTCGATCATTAATCACGTCGCTGCTACTTTGCACCTACTCAATGTCGATGCACTGCACATTCTATAACAAATGTAATATCCCATCACATCGTAGATCCAATTTTGATGCCTCATTTACCATGGATGACGACCCACACGGGCCACCGTAAACGTGGCTTCCCCCTTCCACTTGATATCGGTAGACTACATTTTGAGAAACCTTGTCTCTATTCTCCACTAGTTACTTCCCCTTTTAAAGCATTTACATTTTTATTTTTCCAATACAGATAAGATATGGAATATTATATCTTAAATTTACAAATCAGAATGTATCTCTCGTGTTAATAATCGAACAATTATCTCATATAAATAGATATAAAAGATATATCTCATCATGAGTAACACATGCAGTCTTATCTGTGTGATAGGATAAAAGATATATCAAATTAAAAAACCATATTATCTCAAAATTGGAAACCCCCATGGGATGAATCCTGTCAATATCCTCATTCATCCCGCCAATGGCGATACTATACAACAAACTTAGTTAGACCAAAAACCTATTGGCATTGCACCAACCATAATCCTTTTTAGAAACATGATGATGCCCTTTTGCAACTTTGAAAAAAACCTAACTGCTCCCCCTGTAAAAGAAATCCAAATGTTGGAGTCTTCACCATATCTAAATCTGAACTGTCCTATCAAACATTATTGGAACCAGCAATATTTGGCTCCCCCATAATTGTGATCTCCACATAATCTGGAGAGCCTGCAATAAAAAATTCCCCTTCTCAAAATCCTGAGTAGCTAGCGCATCATATCGATCTTCAATTTTTAATTATTTCTTCACTAGTCACACGTTTTGAAGAATAGAATTATGTGTAAGACCTGAAACACCTTTCTCAACCTTCTCTGGCTACCAAACCCTATACTGCCTCACATGTCATCAATCCTCTTGAAAACATCCAAAATTATCACTATAAATTACAAGCCCGAACCTTCACCTTTGATACCACTTATTGGAGGAGATTCTCGATCTCAGGATGAAAATCACTTGTGAAACAATTTGTGAGAAACCCAAGGAAATATGGATTTGATATAAAGCAGAATAAATAAATCAACATGCATGATTTTTAATGTAGAAAAACCCTCTAATGCAGAGGATTAAAAAACCACACCCTGATATGCCTCCGCCTTCTCTCTGAAAATCCACTTGCGAACACCATGCTAAAAAATTCATCTCTGGAAAATCATCACCCTTAAATTGATGAAATGCCACTACCTTGGACATCAAATACCAACCTGCATCGACCTCGCACCATCATGTGACACCCAAAATATTTCTCTCTCTCTTCATCATGTCATCATGATATAATAGCGATCATCAATCAGGGCATGCCACTTGATCATTGCAATCAAGAACACTCGATACATGGCCCCAGTCATTGATCACATCATTGTTGCTTCATACTTACTTAATGTCAATGTGTTGCACATGCTATCACAAATTCAATATCTCATCACATCGTAGATCCACCATCGATGCATCATTCACCATGGATGACGACCCATACAAGCCACAATAAACATGGTGGCCCCTTTCCCCTTAATATCGGTGGACTATATCTCGAGCGCCTCTATCTCTGTTTTCCACCACCCCCTTTTAAAAAATTCACTATTTCTTTTTTGCAAATACAGATAACATATGAAATATTATATCTTAAATTTTCAAATCGACATGTATATGTCATGTTAAGAATCAAACACTTATCACATCTAAATTAATATAAAATATATATCTCCCAATGAGTATGTTGGTCGAGAAACCCAAACTGAAAAAATGAAGAGAATCTTTTATAACCATGCCAAACACTATACTGGAGAGTTTGTTTAAAAAAGAAATATAAAGACCAGACAAAACAGAACCGGATAGCTGTAAAAGAAACAAAAAATATCCAAAAATAATAAACTAACACCCCCCTAAATCTGGATGTAGAAACAAACCAAGCTTGGGAAGAAGATGATGATGTTGAGAATAGAAAAGAGGCTTTGTGAAAACATTTGCCAACTGTGTAGAAGTTGAAGTATGAGAGAGAGAAATGAGGCCCCGTTGAAGTTGTTCCTATACAAAATGACAATAAATCTTTATGTGCTTATTCCTCTCATGAAAAACCAGATTCTTAGTAATATAAATGGCTGATTAATTATCACATTTGATAGAAATTGGAATAATTTTATCAACAGAAAGTTAATGTAAAAGGAGAGAAAGCCAAGAAAATTCTGTTGTGACCCTACTCATGGATCGATATTCAGCTTCTGCAGATGATAAAGGAACAATGACTTTCTTATTTTACTTCCAAGATATAGGACTGCTACCCAGTAATATAAAAAACCCACTAACAGAGCATCGTGAAATGGGACGAGTTTCCCAATCAGAGTCACAGTAAGTCGTGAGGGTGAAATCTAGGGAATCATTTATTAAAATACCTTGAATATGATGACTATGAAGATATTTCAAAACATGTACAGTAGTATCCATTTGCGAAGAACAAGGACGCTGATTAAACTGGTTAAGATACTGAACTGTATAAGCAATATCAGGCCTCATATGTAGTAGAAAATTAAGTTTTTCAATAAGACTTCTGTAATCAGTGGGGTTTGAAAGAGGTTCTTCATCAGTACACTTGATCTTGAGAAAGGAAGAAAATGGAGAAGCAACCTGAGGTAGTGAATAAATTGCATATTCTTCACATAAATCCAGGATGTGAAAGAGGTTCTTCATCAGTACACTTGATCTTGAGAAAGGAAGCAAATGGAGAAGCAACCTGAGGTAGTGAATAAATTGCATATTCTTCACATAAATCCAGGATGTACTTCCACTGAAAAATAAGAAGACCTTGGGGAAAATGAAGAAACTCAAGCCCTGGGAAAAAATGAAGGGTACCCAAATCCTTTATCAAAAACACATCATGAAGAAAACACTTCAATGAAGTAATTTCATTGAGATCATCTCCGGTAATCAATAAATCATCAACATAGACAGCAACCACCACCATGGAAGTCTCATGTTTTTTAACGAAAAGAGAATGATCATGTGGTGAATTAATATAACCTTTAGAGTGTAATTTTTTAGAAAGCTTAGCATACCACTGACGTAAAGCTTGTTTAAGGCCATAAATGGATTTTTGGAGATGAAAAACTAGAGACTTATCAGAAAATGATAGTCCAGGAGGAGGTTTCATATATATCTCTTCATGGAGATCACCATGTAAAAAATCATTATTAACATCCATCTGAAATAATGGCCAATTTTTCTTAGTTGCAATGGAAATAAGAGCTCTTATTGTGGTGAATTTAACTACATGTGAAATAGTGTCCTCAAAATCAATTTTCTCTTTTTGAGTAAATCCTTGAACAACTAAACGAGATTTGAATTGTTAAATACTTCCATAAGAATGTCTCTTAACTTTATAAACCCATTTACAACTTATTGGTCTCTTTCCCTTGGGAAATTTAACAATCTCCCAAGTCTGATTTGCTTCCAGAGCAGAAAATTCTATATCCATGGACTCTTGCCATCTAGGATCAGCAGAATCTTCTAAATATGACTAAGGTTTGGTATCATGAATAATGTATTGAAACAAGTTCTGATCACTTTGGGAGAGAGAACTGAAGAAAACAGATTGAAAGGTAGAACAATCATTGGTGAAGGTATGAGGGAAAAAAGTTGAAACCACTTCACTACTTTCGTTAGCCACAGTGCGGAAAATATAATCTTGTAGATGCGCATGAGGTTTGGATGTTCTGTTAAACCTTCTAATTAGAGAAAAAGAGTGCACAATAGTGGGCAATGTGGATAGTGAGGATGAAATAGAAGGAGACAAGGATGATGTTGGAAGAGGCGAAGAAGAAGAAGAATGAATATTAATGTTATCAAGAATAGGTAAAGGAAGAGAGACATGAGAAGGATTATAAGAAATAGTCTGGAAAGGAAATATTGTCCCATAAAAGATAACATTTTGAGAAAAGATTATTTTATTAGTGAATAGGTTTAGAATTTTGTAAGCCTTTTTTTAAAGGAAAACCAAGGAACAAACTTGGATGAGCATGGGAATTGAATTTATCTGTGGTTGGAAAGGAATTGGAAAAGGTACAAAAACATCCAAAGGACCTCAAGTGGTGAAGGGAAGGTGGTTTGTTAAAGAGAAGTTCATAGGGTGTTTTAAAACCCAAAACCTTGGATGGAATTCGATTAATGAGATAAATGGCATGTAAAACCGATTCACTCAAATATGTTTTTGGAAGACCGGATTGGAAAAGAAGGGCACAAGAAACTTCTAAAATATGTTTATGCTTATGTTTAGAAACTCCTTTTTGTTGTGGGGTATAAGAAATAAATGTTTGATGAATGATGCCCAAAGAAGATATTTTTTTTGCCATCATTAGATGAACCCAATTCAGGTGCATTGTTAGATCTAATAATTTTTATGGTAGTGTTAAACTGAGTACGAACCGGAAGAATGAAGGATTTCAAAGCATGAAAGGCTGAAGATTTATTAGAAAGCTGATGCACCCAGGTAGTCCTGCTAAAATCATCAACTAAAGTTAGGAAGTAACGATGACTTGAAATAGAATGGGTTTTGTATGGTCCTCATACATCAACATGGATGATGTCAAAAGGAGAAGTAGTACTAGAAGTACTAATTAGGAAAGGAGGCTTAGGTTGTCGAGACTGGGAACAAATGATGCAAGAAAAAGGATCAACAACTTTATTGATGTGTGGAACATTTACAGGTAAATGGTTCAGCTTGTAAGAAGGAATATGACCCATTCTAAAATGCCACAAATTTACATTTTCAGAACGAACAGAAGAAAACAAAATAGGATTACAGGGAAAATCTGTACTAAAAGCAGATGAAGTATGAAAAAATATAAAAGGGCACAAGATGAATGGTCATCCTTCTCTATTACCAAGGATTAATGGTGTCCTCAATAAAGGGGCCTCGGGGAAAAAAAGAATGAGTGAAAGAAATAGTCCCATGGAATTGAGAAATCAAATTGGGAATGGACAACAAATTGAAAGTAAATGAAGGGTCGTATAAAACATTGGACAAAATGAGAGAATCTGACAATCTCACAAAACCCACATGTGTGACACTAATTGACACACCATTAGGAAGTGAAACAGAAAATGGCATAGAGACAATAGTCAAGTCAATAAAAGCATGCTTGTCAAAACACATATGGTCAGAAGCTCCAATATCCACAATCCATATGGCATTAGGTACTTGAACAGATTCAGTAACGAGATTACCAGCAAAAATGGCATGGGTGCTGCATAAAAAGGTTGATCCATCAGCTTTAAATTTGAGAGTAAATGCATGAGTTGAGAATACTGATCTGGCGATATCTGAGAACCAGGACTTAGTGCACCAACATTAGAAGCATCATTCTGAACCATAACATCGTTCTGAACCAGAGCAGAAACTCGTTTGGACTTCGTAAATTTAAAATTAGTAGGAAAATCATGAAGAAGATGACATTTATCCTTTATATGACCAGGCTTCTTGCAGTAATTGCAAATAGTATTAGTTTTTTTAAAAGGAAGAACATTCCTGGGTAAAGCCACAGTGAGAGAGGTAGTATCACCAGAAAATGGAGTAACAATAGAAGAATTTTTCTTCTGGCTCTCCTCTTGGATAATCATTGAATAAGCCTGGTTCAACGAAGGCAGTGGAGAAATCATGAGAATATGACCTCAAACAGCAGCAAATGAATCATTCAAACCCATAAGAAATTGAAGAAGTCGTTGATCTTCAAGAAGTTTTGCAATCTCTTTGACAGCACCACAAGAGCATGCAGGAATCGACTGATACCCACTCAATTCGTCCCACAATCTTTAAAAAAAAATGGGTACAACCGCGAAAGCGGCACACACGCAAGGAAGAAAATTACATTAAAATATGTTGATACAGAGTCAGTACCTTGAGAAATCGAGTATAGTTGCTTCTGGATCTAAAAAATTTGTGTTCCATTTGTCTGCTCAAACCTTTCCAAGCTCAGTCCATATTAAATGCACGGTGGTAAGATAAAGAACACTTTCTGCGCTTTTTTTGGATAAAGAGTGCATTAGCCAACTTATAACCATATTATTACAATGATTCCAAACAGAGAAGAAAGAGGAAGAAGATTCAGGCTTCAAAACATCACCAGTAACAAATCCGAGCTTATTCTTAGTTGAAAGAGCGATTATCATAGCACGCTTCCAAGAATAAAACCCGCTGCCGTCGAGAACTTTCGAAACAAGCACTGCGTCCGGATTATCAGGAGATTCGAGGAAGAAAGGATGAGAAGGATTGAGAACACCATCACGAATGGGAGAAGCAGGGGAACCGAAGTCGGGGTTGAATCGACCATGAGAAAACCCTAAAAATCCTCTGATACCATGTTGGTCGAGAAATCTGAGCGGACAAAACAAAGAGAATTTTTTATTACCATGCCACACACTATACATGAGAGTTTGTTTAAAAAAGAAATATAAAGTATATCTCAAATTCAAAAAATATCTTATCTCAAAATCACAAACCACCCACGATTTCCTATCCATCTTAGAATAACCTCAGTGGAGATTCGGTGGAGACACAGCATTGGAGGTCGAAGCCATCATAATCGATTAAATGTGGGAGATTAAAGAATCCATAGGACTGGGACTTAATCTTTATTGAGTCGAGGAAGACAAATCTCCCGATAATATCAACCGAAGTCTACTGAAGACGTCGAGCCGTGATTTTGAGAGAGCCAAAAAAGAAAATGATCTGAGATTGTCTATGATAAAGAAGGATGAAGCTTTGGTGTTTTATGAATTGAAGTAGATCCACCGTTGAAGCTGGAAGTCGACCTCTTCTGCCTTCTATGAGTAGTCGCATTTTAGTGTTAATCGAAGTCAAGCTGTTGAAGTAGGGAGTTGGGTGAGTTCAAACTGGCTGATTTGGTCAGCCCTGTGAGCCTATGAACTCGTTTCAAGTTTGACGATTCCAAGCCGAATTAAATCCGAGTGAGATCAAGCATCGTTTGAAGCTGGAGAAGAATTGTGTTCGCTGGTTCTATTGTTGTTATAGGTCTGCATTGAGGAAGATGAAGGGGGTCTCGATGCTTCAGATTGTTTTGAATGCGAGTAAGAAGATGAATGCAGGACACGTGCTCGATGAATTGTCTCAATGAGCTCGATTATTTTTCCATATTGAAGAAGACACTGGGGCCGAGCTAGATTGAAGAAGCATGGAGCGTGGTTCATGTCTGGGCTAGTGTGCGCTACAATTGGCCAACTGAAGCTTCTGTTGTGCATATCTGTAGCTGCAAACTTCTGCCAACCACTGGTCCTAGGGGAGAGTTCTCCCATTTCATCCTGGAGCTACTTGAGTTCATCCGAGTTTGTATCTATTTGTTCGAGTGTTGCATTGATTCATTTTTTTTGTGATGAAATTGGAGTTGCTTGCCAAGGAGGTTCAATCTAAGAGGTGCTATGGAGCTTGAGCTGCTATCCTGGAGAAGCTTCACCGGAAAGATTCTGGGTGTCAGTTTAAAGAATTTGAAGTTGACAGAAGCTGCTGGGTGTTATTGATTGACGCAAGGATATTAATAGTCTGGAAATAGAATGTTTTAAAAGTAATGGTACAACTTTACCGAGGTATTGGAAAATATAGTCCAGGCAGTGCATGAATTTAAGTTGGTGAACAACTGAAAAGATCCAGATCCAGAGGACGGACTATGGAGAGGAAGCTATCCGGGTAGTGAATATTTCCCATCTTCTTCATTTATTCTCTATTTTCACTGCTTTGTTATGAATTTATTGCACATTGTTGAATAAAAAATTGTTGGTTAAACTATTTTCGGAAAAATTGGATTGTTCTGATCTTTAATTTTTTACTTCGTTTTGCTTATTTTATCTTCCGGGATCGCTACTCTCATCCATTTTCTTAACAAAAATGAATTTCTTAAACCTTCAAGATTCAGTGATAGTTGATCTTGGTTGAAAATAAACCAAACTATTATGATAATTTTCCGTCCTAAATCACTTGACAAAGGGTTTTCAAAATTTTTAATAGCATCTCACCAAATTTTGCATTTGAGTTGTGTTTTTTAGTTGAAATATAGAAGAACCCAATCATATGCAAGCAAACCCATTTAATAGAGACTGTTAACATCATCCCATGGAGGGTTGGCCTAGATAGAAACCATTTCGCTTAAATGAAGGAAAATCATTTCAAGATCAGACAATCCAGATTTCCCCCGACCCATTAAATATCCATGTTATTGATACAGTTGTGATTCATCCATTTGATATAGCCCCGCATAACCATTTTTCATTCGTATTTGTTTTTCTATCACTTTTCAAACTATATCATAATCTAATGCCACTTACAATCATCATTGTTCTTGTGTTTTTTTGATTCTTCGAGTTATTTTTTCTTAGTTCGCACACATTATAAACCTTCCCTACGAGTTTGACTCTGCTCACAATTATACTGGGGATAGTAGGTAGATAAAAAATATATTATGACCTACCCAATGACTAGGTAATAATTCGGTGTCATTATCAGGAAAGGCTTTGTATGGCTAAGAAAAATTTAAAGTAAAAAAACAATTAAAAAATCTATTTTAAAAAAAGAAATTGGAATTTGTTGCGTGCTTCTTCATGTGATGTTTGTGAATACTTATGAATTCTTTTTTTTTTGCATGCACGCTACATCACAAAAAAAAAATAGATCCTATAATTCAAGAAATTGAAAAACATTTGACTGGTCTAAAGCAAAAATAAAAACAAACTCAAATGGAAGACCATAGGGAGGCAGTGGACTAAAACCAGAACAATATTCCACCTCTACCTAGAAATGAAGTGATATAAAGACCTAGACATAGGGAGTTCTAAATACCTAGTAGATCAAGAAGCCCATCACGAATCAGGCTAATTCATAGGGATTGGAACTACAAAATGAAATAGTCCTACCTTTCAATGCAACCATTCTACAACGTTTTTCCTAATGAAGACTCTCTTGACTTCATTATGGACTTCTATAGTATAGTGAAACAACTTCCCTTGCATGGACTGAGTGAGGAAGAGCTAAAGATTAGAGTCTTAATTTTTCTTAAAAGGTAATGCTAGGATCTAGTTCTCATAGTTAGACAATGAGATATTTGAAATTTGGTACAAGGTTTTCAATGCATTTGTGATAAAGTTTTATCCTAATAATATACCATTGAAGTGAGGCACAAAATTACTGGTTTTATACAGGATGCGAGAGAAGTTTCCCATGAGTCTTGGGATCAGTTTAGAGCCCTTTTTAGGTGCTGTCCCAATCACCGACTTTCCCCCACCTCTTGATAGACACATTTTATAATAGTCTCACCTATTACCACTTAACCATAGTTGATTAATCATCTGGTGGTGTTTTTTTTGACATGAAAGCTGAGGAATTGAATCAAATCTTTAATAAACTCACTCAAAACTCCCACCATATGAGTTCTAAGAAAAGAAATATTCATAGGAGTGAATCAAATGCTTAGGCTAATAAAAATTTTAAGGATAAACAAGACGATTTACTTAGGTAGCTATGTACTCATTGTGGAATTCTTGGGAATACAAGGACTTGTTGTCCTAATTTTTATCCACCCATCTAATAGGATAAAAGTAGTCAGTTTTATGTAATTTTTGGCAAGATATAAGGTTAATAATGATCCATTATCAAACAACTATAACCCTAGATATAGGAACAACCTGAACCAGTCTTGAAGAGATCAATGAGTAGTTAAATAATCTAATTCCCTTGAATTCCCACAACAACCAAGACCTCCTTATCATAATCAATGTAGGGCCAAGTTTTTTAATTCTCAAGGTAATTTAGTAGGGATGATCCGTAAAATGTTAGGTGAAATTGATTCTTTTAAAACCGATATAGACTCTAGGATTGATACCCTTAAATTACAAATTGGCCAATTGGCTGGGGACTTGACTTGTAGGGATAAAGGAAATCTTCCTAGCACAATAGAGTTAAATCCTAAGGAAAATGTTATGGTTATTACCTCAAGAAGTAGTCTGAAAAATCAAGAGGGTGTTAGGGTACAACCTAGGGAAGATGAGAAGGAAGCTTTAGGTGAATATGGGAATGGAAATTTGGAAAGGGACAAGTCTAGAAAAGTGGATAACAAGGTATAAACCGTGCAAAAAATTCTAATTCTCCACATGAAATAATTAAGGAGAAAAGGAAGATAAAATGGGAAATGATCAAGGATGGAAAGAATAAGGTTGAGAATGAGGGAAAATAGAGGAACTAACCTGTTTTCATAGCTACGCTCTTCCCATTCTTTTTCCTAAAAGGTCAATTTTATTTTTTGACCATAAAAATAAGTCAAAAAGGTAGAAATTAGTCACCACGGTAAAAGTTAAAATGAGGTAAAAATGTTAAATTAAGAGGAAAGTTTCAAAATATCAGAAAAACTTATATATAAATGGGGTTATGAGGTATTTATAGACCTTAAATTATATTTTACCCTCTTATTGGAAATTTTGTGTCAACTTTTCTTGATTATGACATTTTTTTTATATTAAAATTTTAATATTTTAAAAAATACCACCCCTCACCTATAGAAGGACCCCTTCACCACCACACTTATCCTCAAACCTAAAGCTTCTTAGATTTTATGAACTTAAAACAACCCCTCTTAAAAGCTCCTTCCCATATTCTATAGGTTCTGGTCTTACCAAAAGACTAATATAATAATACTTAAAAAGCTGTCTAAAGGAGGATATCAAAGGAAGAGTTAATTATTTTAACCATGTACTTTCAAGTTCCTTTATTCTTACACCTCAAAATATATTATAATAATACTAATATAATTACATAAGTATCATTAATACACTAAAATATTATTATGTTTATGGAATAAGTATTATCTATTATCCTCCCATTCATTAGAAAATGAAAGCGTCACCCATGTTATGATAGATTTACTACTTCTATGAACGTCATATTTCATTTTTCATCACCACCATACATGGCTGGTTCTAAAATTTGATTTAATGAATTAATATGATATTTATGACAAGATTAATATTATTTAAAAATAAATTTGACGGTCTATTAATAATATTAATAATAATTGGTTAATGTAAATTTAACCGTCTAAAATGAGCATATCGAGACACTTTTCTTAATTCCAATCTATTTTTGACAACCTATTGAATTATATAAATTCTATGCTGATGGAATGATTAATAAAATATCTCTAAAATTATGGTGATGATGAAACTATTTTATAACTCCATTAACCATGGTCAACGTACCAAAACAGTTTTGGAGGAATTGACTGAACAACCTCAAGTGGACGATAAGAGAAAAGAATATACAATAAATGAATGATATACGATAATAAACTGACCTTAAAAAATTAAATATATGTGGAAAAGGTTCTGAATCAAGAATTTAATAAACTTAATTTGGTTATTCATGAGGTTTTATGCACGCATCAAGTGAGTCAGGACTTGAGGTAAGGGTCCTTGGTCTCAATTTCAATTCATTTAGACATGGTTCTTATTATGAACAAATTTGCTTTTATATAGTGTAAATACCAACTTATTTACTTCTTATATATTAAATAATTTGATACTCTTGGTAAGGGTTCTCTCACTCTCCATTTTCATTCAACCAAACAATTGCCTGTATGTGGACTCGACCTTATCTCTTCTTTACGGTAGCGAATTTTCCCTCCATGTTCATATTATTTATATTGTTTAAAAAATTTCTTCTCTATAATTTAAAGATTTATTAATTTCATTTTATACTATTTTTTAAATTTCTTTACAAAAGTTTTAAAATGAATTTTTTAACTTCTTCCGAATGAGTCATTTTTGACTTTTTTTACAAAAGTGTGAAAAGAATACCATTGTCAACATTTTTCACATGAATGCCTTTTTAGTGATTTTATTTCAATTATTCATTATAAAGATTCCTTCCAAGTTTCCATAGCTTTTAAGGAAAATATTATTCCCATTGTTCTGTGATTTTTTCATTTAAAAAATAAATGTTAATGTTTTAGAAGAATAAATAAAGATATTTCATTCCATTTATGTATATTTTTATCTTCCACTCGTCATTTCGTGTTTCTAAATTCATTTCTTTTCAACGTTTAAATATATGGAATTATTTTAGAATTAAGGTTTTCAATGTCCTCTTTTCACCCCTTGAAATAGATTTTTGAAGGTGACTTAGAATTTTTTTTTATAACCATGTTATAAAATCTTCATGAAAATTCTTTTTATAATTTCACTTCCATTTTCCTCTAAAAATCTTAAAGATATACCTTTTTTAGAGTTATGTTTCATATATTACACTCTAAATGATCTTATGAATTTATAGTTTAGACCTCACCTTATTCACGAGTTATGTTCTCTATCACTCTTCATCTCTCTTTTGACTTTATTTTCTCCTTCATGTTCGTATTATTTAATTTCATGGATATTTCTATATCACTTCCAATATTTCTAAATTGTATTTTCTAGTATTTAATTAACCATGTACTCATTACTCTATACAGTGTAAATTTAAAGGGAGAAAGTTATTCCATTTATTGACTTGGGAAATATTGGGAATTTGTGTACTTGTTACTTCAACTTGTATAGCGAATCAGGCTTCTCATACATTGATATTACATCATTTTAGATGAATATTCAACACTTTACAAAAGTACATACCCGAGTACCGTAATAGTTTAGTGCATTTGGAAACTTGGATCATAATTCTCTAACTTGGTGAAAGATCTTCAATGTTTATCATAAAGACATTACCATTTAGTACTCCTACTTAAAACTTTTTTTCATAACATGGGGAAAAAAACATAAGAAAGGGTGATAAGTCGAGTGTACTGGTGATAAGTCGAGTGTGCCACCCGACCTGCCATAACCCCACCTGGGCTGGTGATAAGTTGAGTGTGCCACCCTAATCCCACCCCATAGGATGGGGACTAACACCAAGAAGGAATAACATACATGGGAGGTCATAGCCTATATCATCTAGCCATAAAAATTCCACAAAAACATACATAAAACCAAAAAACACTAGATATATGAATATCCATGCTATAAAAAATTCATATAATAAACTACTTCTAACTAAGGAAATATCACAAAGGAAATCTCCAATAATAAGAAAATACTTTATCCCCAACATCCTAGAATACATAGGACCCATGACAAGGGAAAAAACCTCCTTACCACATTGAATCTGGGTATGATCACCAACAATATCCCCCATAATCAAGTGCCTAAAAAATTCACTGGGAATCATAATAAGCCAACCCCACAAGCTCCATGTCTACGGTATCTACCTCCAAACTGTGTATCATCGGCATAAACACAATATGTGGGAATAAATCTCATGCAGGTGTGAGTATAAAAATACCCAGTAGGACTCCCTAAAAACAAAAAGTGTAGAAATAATGTGTTAGATCAAAACCCAAGATCAAGGGAGATAGAGAATCGTCAAATTAAAAACCTGATATGTTTTAAACATAGGAAACCTAAGGACATGGGGAAGTCCCTATCATCTTAACTAATCACTTTAAAGGATCAAAGTATATACATAACTAGAGTTTTACTATAGTAGAAAACCCATATAGAACAAAATCAACAACCCAACTATATATATTTTTTCAAAGGCAACCAAGAATGCCTTATATATCACAGATCATATAGCACTAGAACTACAAAACCTCCATAACTCCCAAACCGCCCTTTCATAACCATAGTGTAGAATCACACCTCGTCGAGGGATAAGTGTATTAAACGAATACTAGAACTCCGAATTCCATAAACTTTCATGCAAAGGAGTACTAGAATCATAATGGGGTACCACACCTCATTGGGGAGATGCACACCAGCTGAGGGGGTATTGAACCCTATAGATAGAGGACTAATGCATCTTTAAATACAGAAAACCATATTTTATAGGCGGAGGACCGACACCCCATCACGTGGGGGAGTAACAACTCTGACTATAGTATAGTGGACTTGCACCTCACCGGGGTTGAGGGAGTACCGACCCTACATTGAAATAGAGTACATGTGACTTGTGAATAGAAAACCCATGATCTAATTTTGTGTGGGAGTAGCCAACTCCACAATACATGTGAAGGATATGCTCCATATCATCAACATGCATCTAGGGGAGTTACCAACCTCATGTCTTATTTGAACACCAAACCCATACTCTGATGTCATCTATATGAAGCTAAGTAACTCTGCTAACATAAAACACCTCAGAAAAAACCCTCAATAATTAAAATATATACACCAACACATTATATAGGGAAAAAATGGTCAGAATGGACTACTTTTTTCCCAATTGTGACACCCAAGTGTAAAGATATAGAGAACATCAATGTTTCCAAAGCACATGACATGTACTCTACTATACATGACATGTAGGACTTAGATAGTATCTAGGCATTTACTACCACTATAAAAATATGTATTCAATACTTACACAATATACCATTTTGGTGATATGACGTGTTTTCCTAACAAGTCACTCAAGTATGTACCTCACATCCCATGTCCTGTGACTTCGAATTTCATGAAACGTATCCCTTCTATACATAGTGTGTGGGACTCAAGGGTTGGTAAGTGTGTAAACTTCCAAGAATTGAGTTGTGTGGTACCAAATTACATGAAATGTTCTCATGTCCATATAGTCTTTGGAGCCCAAGGGATACCTTGGCCCTACACCACAAATTATGCAATATTGTATAAAAAAACATGGCATGTAGTTCCAACTACATTCCATGCATATTAAATTGGGTGGTTGGATGTGTACTCAACTATACCCTGAATCATGTACCCTATGACCGCACATCACATGTGTCGATGAATTACACACTGTGATATTTAACACCTCTATATGAAACCTAGTTGGACTGATGATATATGTGGTGTTTCTTTCAAAGACAATGCATCATGTGATTGGGAATTCCAGAACTAGTAGCCCATCGAACCAACTCAATCTATTTGATCTTTTGTGAACTAACTCAATCTATTTGATCTTTTGTGAACCACGCCACAAAAATTTGATAATTAGCTATAAATATCCAAAACACCTATACCATGAATTTAAAGCAGTTAAAACATAAATAAAAGTAATCAGAATAACAAAGTCTTATCTCATGATGATTCAATGCAGCTTTAAGGTTCTCTCAGTAATAATCCATAATCCAACATTGTTTCCCCCTAATCAATGACTTTGATTCCCTCTATGGATGAGATCTACTATCTCCCTTCCTTTCAGTTTCACATCCATGATGGATAACTCTAGTTCAAGGTAGATGTAGAGGGATAAAAGAGAGAGACCAAACCCCCAAGGTGTGCTCTCTAAGGAGCCCTTGTGGTGCTTTTATAACAAATGGTAAAGACCACACCGGACCTCAAGTCCGATGTGGGATACAGACTCCAACACTCCCCCTCAAGCTAGGTGTACCTAGCTTGGACATATAATGAAAAGAAAACAATAAAAACAGACGCTAACACTCCCCCTCAAGCTGGACATGCCCAGCTTGATTACAAAACCAGACGAAGTAAAAAAAAAAGAACGCTGCAAAGGTGGCTGCTCCCCCTCACGATCGAAGCTCCAGCGCAGGAGATGGATGGATGATGTCGCGAACGCAGCAGATTAACCACACAGAGACCGGGTCGGTTGACGGAACGCCAGGACAGCCGCAATAGTGGGGCCGGTCGATGAAACACCGGGAAATCCAAACTAGCACTGGGAAAACCATACTTGCGGGGCCGGCGACGGGAGGCGGGGATTCCGCAGAAGTGTTGCGGGGCTGGCGGCGCCAACGGGGACCTAATCCTAGGTGGTCGAGTTGCTGCGCTAGCAAAAGGACATGCCGGCGGAGAGAGATGCGGCTGCCGGGAGGTGCCGGGAGATGCCGGCGAGGCGGGGATGCCGTAGGAGGAGGCCGGCGAGGGTGCAGGAGGCCGGGAGACGGCGCTGGAAGTTGGAGGAGGCCACCTGCGTGGAGCGGCCGGCACGGGTGGAGGCCGGTTGCTGGCCGGAACAGTCCGGATCTGCCCGGAACAGTCCGGAGATCGCTGGAACTGGCAGGAAATCTCTGGATCAGGCCGGAGCCAGCCGGAGTAGCCTGGATCTGGCCGGAAATCACCGGATCCGGCCGGATTCGGCCGGAGCTGTCCGGATCTGGCCGCCGGAGAGCAGCAGGAGAGGCCGCCGGAGAGGGGTCGCCGAACTGGAGGGAGATCCGCCGGGAGCTGCGGGAGGAGGGCTGCCGGAGGAAGAGCCGGCGCGGGATGAAGCGGGAGGCGCCGGGAGAAGGGGCCGCACCGGGAGAAAGGGGAACGGGAGGGAGGCGGAGCCGGGAAGCCGCGCTGCGGGAGGTCGAAGTAGCGCCACCGGGGAAAGGCGCTGGGCGGGGTGTCGCGCCTGAGGGAGGCCCGCCAGGAGGTGGAGCCGCACCGGGAGGGAGAGGCGGGCGCCGACGTCGGGATTCCGCAGCAGGAGGTAGGGCCGTCTCGCAGGGAGCCGTCGCGGAAGGGAGCCGCTGCGGAAGGCGGGCCGTTGCGCAGGGTGGGAGAGGGCGTCAGGACCGGGCCGTCGCGCGCAGGAAGGGCGGGCCGACGGGATGCGCAGTGGTGAGCACGACGGAGAGGCACAGGCGAGCGCACCTGAGGTCCGCCTGGGGAGGAAGCCGGCACAGAGGCGGGAAGCCGAAGCGGCGCCGGGACTGCGGCAGAGCAGGGGGAGATCACCGGGAGGGAGAGGCCGTCGGGAGGGTTGCGCGCAGAGAAGGCCGACGGGAGATCACCAGGAAGGAGGGGCCGCGTCGGATGGAGTCACGGAGGGAGGGGCGGCGGCTATTTGGATTGGAGCCGCCGCCCCCCCGAATGGGGAAACCCTAAACGAAGGGAGAAAAAAAATTCAGGAGGGAGGGTCGGGGGTAAATCCCTCTGATACCATGTAGAGGGATAAAAGAGAGACCAAACCCCCAAGGTGTGCTCTCTAAGGAGCCCTTGGGGTGCTTTTATAACAAATGGTAAAGACCACACCGGACCTCAAGTCCGATGTGGGATACAGACTCCAACAGTAGATATTGGTGGAATATATATAACCAAATTTAAAAAATAGGTCCACCTTGAAACAACCCGGTCTGTGGCATGGAACCCATGCAAAAAAACACCATCCCCCCGCAAAAACCCCCATTACAAACACAACCATGGTTTCAGAATTTCTATATAGGTCTATGTTTATGAGATATTTGCATCCACATGCATGGGTCAATAATTAAATATTAAACATTCACTTAAAATTAAACTGGCCTAGATACATGATGAAACTCCATCCAATGGTGAACATCATGCCCTAGGATCAATTAAACCATCAAAAAAATATTTACAAGGCCTTTTCTAGTGTAAAATTCTCATCTTTTCCTTTTTAAGGGTTCGGGGATTTGAAACTAAAAAATATGTTAATTCATGCCTGCAAAAAAGCTCAAATCACAACATTATCCCCACTTTTATACTTTCCATCCTCGAAAAAAACAAACTGATCCATTAAGAAAAGAATCTCATAAGACAAATATATGAAAAAGGATAATGTACCCATACACAAATACCTCCACCTTGGAAGATATGAAATCCATAAGGACCTAGAATACAAATAATGCATCCATCATAATTGAAAATCAGATCATACTCACCATAAGGAATTTCCTTGATGCATGCACCTATACACATAAAGAGTATCTCAATAATATCCCTTAACTAAAAACTTTTCCATCCATAAGTCATTTATCTCCATAGAATTAAAGGAAACTGTTGACTGATAAATGGAGAAACCCGAATCCCCAAGGTCCTCTCTAAAGGAGACTTTGAGGTTCTTTTATAATAAATAATAAAGACCACATCAGACTATAAGTCTGATGTGGGATACAGACTCCAACATTCCCCCTCAAGCTAGGTGTACCTAGCTTGGACACATGAAAAAAAGATATCAAAGCAACAACAATCCAAAGCAAACAAGAAACGCTGCAAACACTCCCCCTCAAGCCAGACATACCCAACTTGATGACAAAACAAGACGGAACAAAAGAAAAACATTCGCGATGGCAGCTCCCCCTCAAGATCGTAACTCTCCCTTGAGATGAAAAAATGGATAATTGAAGACGGCGCTGAAAGGCCGAAGAACATCAGTGGTGCGGCATGTTGTCGAGACGCAGCAGCGGAACCGCGCAGGCAGGGCCAGACATCAGAGCGCCGAGAAACCCGAACTAGCGGGGCCGAACGATAGAGCGTTGGGAAATCCGAACTAGCGGAGCCGGACGATAGAGTGCCGGGAAAGCCGAGCAGGAGGCGCGCTGTAGATCGACGACGCAATGGAGGTGCGGAAGCGAGCCGTCGCAGGAGGCTGCTTAGGAGGGGATGGCCAGGGCGCGTGGGGCTGGCAGCTCGAGGAGGGGCCAGAGCCTCTGGAGGGATGACGCACTGGAGGGGATCGTCGCACTGGAAGGGGGCGTACTGGAGGGGTGGAGGACCGGAGGGGCGGGGGGTGGCGCACAATGAGAGTCATCGCGGTGAAGAAGGACGGGCGTTGGAGATTGGGAGATGGAGTCGCGTCGGACTGGTGCACAGGAGGCCGACGACGGGAGGCGCAATCGGTGCTGCCGCGCGGGAGGACGACGGGTTCGGGAGGCGCGACGGGAGGGCGGAGCCGAGAGGCTGCAGGGAGCCGATGGGAGAGAGGGTCCGGACAGCGTTGTCGGGGAGAACTGCCGCAGGAGGAGTGGGTTGTCGGGACGCTAGGGAGAGGGATCCGCGGGAGGGATCTGCCGAAAGGGAGTCGGCTTGGAGGGCCGCTGAGGGAAATGAGGTCGGAGGGGCGACGACAAATGAGGCCTACTGGCTATGAAGGCCGTCGCCGCCCCCCACATGAGGGATTACTGGAAACCTAGATGAGAAATAAAAAAATGGGAGGGTGGGCTCGGGTTTAGAAAACCTCCTCTGATACCATGTTGACTGATAAAAGGAGAGACCCAAATCCCCAATGTCCTCTCTAAAGGAGGCATTGAGATTCTTTTATAATAAATAATAAAGAGCACATCAGACCATAAGTTTGATGTGGGATATAGACTCCAACAGAAACCATGAACCACCACTCTCAACTGAAAATGGTTTTCTAACGAAGGTACCTTATAGAGAGGACATCACTCTCCCTACCTTTTTAATGAACAAACTAAAATTCTTTTAAAAAGGGACAATCTCTTCACATCAGACTCTATCATCAGACACCTAAATGATACCCAATATCACACCACAAGAGCCTCAATGGGATTATCCCATAGAAGTTTACCTCCCCTCCTCATTGGATCTCGATAATGTTCATATATCAATGCTACAAACTCTAATAATGATAATAATATTAATCCTCTCATCTCCAAACTCTGCAAAGGAAATGCACTTCCATCCCTGA
The DNA here is from genome assembly GCA_963277665.1 of Viscum album. Taxonomy (NCBI): domain Eukaryota; kingdom Viridiplantae; phylum Streptophyta; class Magnoliopsida; order Santalales; family Viscaceae; genus Viscum; species Viscum album. The sequence goes on from OY728162.1 coordinate 253,835,154, forward strand.
TCTTAGCTCGGTTCCCATCGCTGTAAATGACTTGGTTGGGTTGTTACTCCTTTATAAAAGCTACAGACTAGCATGACAGTCAATCTGGCCTCCTTAAAACACTAAACAACCAGATATCCACTCGTTAGTGACATATTCTACCATAACCTAAAGCAGATAGTCCTAACTTATCTAGATATCCCTGATCATCATGTTCCATACCGCATAGTGACACATGCCATGGCTCAAGTGACTGTAACCCCAACCTATGTATTAGTATACTTCATCGCTCCTTCAAATATTCCATAAAGAACCTCACCAAAATTATCAAAATGTTTCTAGGGTCACCACAAATAGAAGATGATTGAATACCTGGCCAGATAGATGCCTACCAAAACTGAACTCACTCATCCATTCCTACCGAGCACAAAAACTTCTACCAAGGGCATCAACCCCCATACAACCCCTATCATGGAAAATAGATTATCACAAAGTCAAAATCCTACTGGAACTATTTCCAACACCACTATCTCTAGTTTATATCTTATTAGGAGGAAGTATACATGATATTGGGTATCTATGCAAGCTAACAATCACTCATTAAAGAGACATCATTCCAAATATTTCATGGTTAACACCATCTCTGTGGGTCCTAACTCATTGATCTTGTAGTTCATCCCATGAGATCCCAGCTATCTGGACCAAAGATAAATCACCATTTTCCTCCGCCTCAGCAAAAAACTATGTATTCTCCCAGATATATCACAAAGCATTAGGTACTCAGCTCTTTCCTTTGGAAAATATGGGACAAGAGCACCCATCAACCCCTACCCTAGCTACTCAAAATATTTTGGGTGTTGGTCGAGCCATATAGAAAACATGAGTCATTTTAGGTAAGGGAATTCATGGAATCGTAACCCTAGATAAATCAACCAAACATATCTTGATATGTCCTACTAACCTATAGAGTTTGTGCATCTTGATCACTCAAAGGTAGCTCTCAATCCATAACATCCCCAAATCCTACAAAATCAACTACTTCTTTATCTTTTACGGTGACTTTCCATGGGAAATGAACTCCCCACATTCAAAATATACACCTCAAGAGTTCACCATACAACTGGTTCTCTTGAAGAAAATTTAGGAAAATCTTTATACACTTAGTGTAATCTTCCCCAGACATAGGAGAAGATATCTCTAGCAAATACTACCACAAACTAGTATAGGAAAAAGTAGAATATCTAGTTCATGAGTCTCTATAAACATAATGCATTCATCAATCCGATTGGCATCACTAATTTCCATAGAGACACTGAACATCATCTTTTAGTTTTCATCCTCATAAACCCAAAGTTGATAACATCCAAACCTAAGGATGATCTTTAATACAAAATATTAAGCTACCGTATGCTTTCTTGGAGAAAAAACTAGATCTACCTTGAGAAAACATAATGGGACCGATGAATTTCATCTTCAACAGATCCCCTGAAAGGTATCCTTGACTCTCTAAGCTCTTCTGGGGTCATTCGATATGCAGTCTTAAAATACAAGTTGATGCATTGTTCAAACTCTTGATGAGAGGAAACCCTGGGGAATCCTCTTAGAAGAAGTCCACGAACTTTTCTATAATTGTAGGACTAGTCCAAAAAAAAACCACAACACACCAAGCCATGTTTTCAAACCAGCAAGAGCATCGATTGTGGTTGCCCAAGGGTTATCCCCACTCAAGCTATCTAGGCCCCACTTACCATTGAAGGTGAAAACTAGTCCGTTTTCTTGATAACATATCACTCTATAAAGATATAAACCCATTAAATCTTGAACTATGTTGGAGTCTATGTCCTACATCGGACTTATGGTCCTTTGTGGTCTTAATTATTCATTATAAAATAACCTCAATGGCTATTTTAGAGAGACATCTTGGGTATTGAGTTCTCCTCCATATCATTCTACATGGTATCAGAGGAGGTTCTATCCTAACCCTAGCCCTCCCGTCCCCCTTTTTTTTTCTAGTGCACATCTAGGTATTTCCCCTGCTGGTGGGCAGCGACCTCCATGGCTAGGGAGCCGTAAGTCCTGCTGTCGCCCCTTCGCTGCTCTGAGGCAGTCTTCCGTCACCGGCGCTTTTGCGGCCCTACGTGCGACTCCTCCAATGCCTGCTCTCCCATCTACACTGCTTCCCTACGCGATGCCCCCCTGTGCAGGGTCATCTTTTTGTCGCGAAATCCCCGGTGCCCACCCTCCTGATGGGCTGCTCCTCCCACTGCGGCCCCCTCTTTGCGCGCGACGACCCTTCCGCGACTCCCCAACGCCTCTTCTGTTATCCCTATCGCTGGACTCTCCTGCGGATGCATCACCTCCCGTCATCGGCCTCCTGTGCACCAGTCCGGCACGACTCCTATGCGACGACCTAGATCTACAGGCACTAATTGACGGTCCCAAACTTCCTTCCTGGGGCTTCGATGAGTTCCGCCCCTTTGTTCGCCGTCTCATCCAGGTTCTTCTCCTCCCTGAGATCCATCTTCTACGGCCTGGAGACGAACTTCGACCCCATACGCTTTGCTCCACCTACATGCAGCTCCTGCCACCTGCCACGACCTCGGGAGCTCCTTGTCCACGCGATGACCCCGGGGGGATCCTTCATTGTGCGCGTGACGTTAGGCCCCCCTCCCTACACGCAACACACGACTCCCCTCTTCTCACTGCGCCGTCCAAATATGGAGCGCTTCACTGCGAGCGACCCAGCTTCTCGGCCGCCCTCCCGTTGCTGGCATCCCCCTCTCCCTCCCGTTCGGCCAGATCTAGTCAGACGCGAGTAGATCTCCCCTGTCCGCTGCTCCTCTGCAAGGTAGCCTTCCCTGCCAGTTTCATCTGTGTCCAACTTTTCTGGCCTTCTATCTAGTAGCATCCCACTCCACTCTAACTTTCCGAGCGCCTCCGATGATCGGACCACCTACGCGGCTTTCCCGGTGCTCCGTCAGTTGGCACTTCCAGTGTGGCATTCCCGGTACTCCCTCATCCGGCACCTCCAGTGCGCCATTCCCGGCGCCTCCGACGACCGACCCACCTGTGCGGCTTTCCCGGCGCTTTGTTGACCGGCACCGCTTGTGCGGCTTAGAAACTAATCTTTTTCAGCATCATCATCCATAAAATTCTTGAGGGGGAGCAGCAGCCATGGAGGTTTATCATTTCTTATGTTTTGTGTTGTTTTGTAATCAAGCTGGATATGTCCATCTTGAGGGGGAGTGCTAAGAGTGTCTGCTTTGTTTTTTCTTTGCTCTGGTTTCTTTAATTATGTGTTCAAGCTAGGTAGACCTAGTTTGACGGAGAGTGTTGGAGTATGTGTCCCACATCATACTTGTTGTCCTTTGTAGTCTTAATTATTCATTATAAAATAAGCTCAAGGCCTCCCTTAGAGATGCACCTTGGGTATTGGGTCCACCCCTCTTTATCATTCTACAAACTATATATAACCAATATATACTAAAGATAATTTCATGGTGTCACATCTCTTCCACAAATATATCCTTTAATAACCTCTTAGAAAAGTGCCGACTCACATAGAAGACCAATGTAGGCGAGTGGATGGTTACGTGCAGTAGTAGTATTTGGTAAAAAAGGGTATAAATAAACTCTATTGGGATATATAAATCATGGATGAATGATGAAACTAAAAAATTGCTCAAGCTTTTGTTGAAGACCATGAATTATAGTAAGAAAAGGGAACGAATTTTTCCTTGCATCATATTAGGAACAACTTGATTAAAGCCCTCTATAGTATGAATCTATCCATGATCCTCGCCACTAGCCCCTGAGCCTGGTGAGGACCACCTAGAGGTGGTGGTGGTGTAGGGAGAAAATCAACATGTCATCCACCTCAAACTCAACCCACTTCATGACCAACTCCTCTTCCAAAACTCTTACATAACTGATGTTATATAGAGGTACAATCCCAACTCAAATATCCCTCTAGAGACTATTCAAATTCCAAAGCTTGTAATAGATCCATTGTACACCATGTCAAGGGATTAAATTGATAGGTACATGATCCCCATAATGATCCCCATTATGTCAAGGGAGTGATCTTATCAGAAGGACTCAAAGAAGAACCATTTGGTCAATGGGTGTCTAAACTGGACAAAATGCAAGGATCATTGACTCCATCCAATCCTCTGACACCCAAGGATCAATCTCACCAAGAAACTTTGGAGAACTCAGGCAATGAAGGTTGTACAATGCATGCAACCCACAAGTTGTCTCATCCAACCGAATGTGGACCACCCTTTGCTCTACAGGTGGAGGGTCCGCCCCTCAACATGTCAAAGATACATTGTCATGAATCTATCAAGGTCCACCAGCCACATCATCGAATTTGGCTCACAACAAGTCCCAATGTGCATTCCCGATCACCATGAGTTGATAACTTGTGACATGACATCAAATATAAATAAGCGGGAGCGATTTCACCCTCACTCATTGAATAATAAGCATATTCTTACCAATAATACAACATGGAGCATTTATACATTGTACTTCCATGCATATCAAAACAAACAATTTGAAATAAAAGTGTAATCCAAACAAGGCATAAAGAAAATCTATACACAACTAACCCATAAATAAGGTTAACATTGAGAGATATATACAATATTTCTAATACATGGATAAAATAAAGTATAAAGGAATGTTGATGTAGAAAGTAAATGAATGCCCCAAACTGAATTGTAAGCCCAACTACATGAACATCCCTATGTGACCTGAGGTCACCTCGACATGAAACAAAATCCATCTACCAGGACAGCGATGCAAGATACAAACATAAAAACATAACCTTTAAACCTTCATAAAACATAAGGACTACATACACATGAAGGTGTGTATATATGGCGTTAACTAAATGTACCCTGTAGGATCTCAAAGTGTTTATGTAAATCCTTTTATAAGACATTTCATAAATTCCAATTTGATATTTAGATAGAAAATAACTAATAGCTATGAAAAATAGTACCATAAATATCAATAAAAAACGTTTACCTTTTGAAGGAGATGTTTATTATTTAAAGTAGCAATTAGAAATAATGAAATTATTAAGAAACCATTTTAAATACTTAAGGAAAGAAACTCCTGGTTCTTATGAAAAAAACAAAGGTTGGTTTCCTTTCAAGACTTTGATATTTCTTTTTTGTAAAGAAAACCCTTCGAAAAGTTAGTTGAGAAGGAAACTAAACTACTAAAAGAAAGAAAACACCAAATAGAAACCAAGGTCATAAGAGAAAGTAAAAAAAACATATGTAAGGAAACAATATCTAAAATAAAAATAACATAATGATTTTCATAAAAAAATGATGTAGTATAAACAATAAGGGGTAAGGATAATCATAATAAGAACATAAATATACAATGAGTATTATAATAGATAATAAACCAATAACAATTATAAATGATAAGGGAAAACGAATTGAAGTCATATATGTCATGGGAAACACTTTCGGTTCTAGTGAAACAATCCTAGATATATGATGTTGCTTTATTTTAACACATGTTTGCACATATTTTTTATGGTAATATAATGTTTTTTATGCTTTTTTTGTTGAGAGAATGAGAACTTTCCCAAAAGTGCATGTCTCCTTTATTAAATAAAAGAAACATTATAAAATTCTGAAAAAGTTTTTTACAATAATCCCTTTGCAGGAAAGTAAATACTCATCAGGGATGCCATTGGTCCTTGTTGGTAGGTTTCTCGGGCGGCACATCTCAGTTGGCTCACGGGATTTGCAGGATCTATTGTGATGATGGCTTCTTTTAAATTTTGAAGCAGGGGTTTGGCGCGGTGAATGGCTAAGTTTTATTTTGTGATCTTTGAACTCTGTAATGTGTGGTTTGTTTGGGTGTGACTTTTTGTTGGAGGATGTTCTGTAGGTTCCCACTTACCCACAAAGTGTCTTTTCAATGTAATAAAAAAATGGATTGTGGAATTTTGGATTCCATTGAGTCAGGCCAAGTCATGAGAAGTTACCCCTTTATTTTCAATCCCATCAGCCAAATAGTTTGCTTCATGATATGCCTGTGTGATGATATAATTCATGGATGAAAGAGAGTCCATGCAATTGATCCATCTGGGTGTCAGCTTCCACAATAGTTGATTAAGTACCATTTCTGATAGCTTTCACAACAGTGGTGGAATCACATTCAAACCACCAATTGAACCAACCTCGTTGCTTTATCATTTCAACCACATTTATTATACTGATCATTTCAATGTCAAGAGATGGAGTGATTCCATATGGACCATAGAGGCATCCCATTGTGGCTCCATTGTGATTTCTGAAGATCTCACCATATCTAGAAGGAACTGGATTTCCTCTTGAAACTTCATCTGTGTTACATTTGATCCAGCCCAAAAATGGATGGATCCATATGAATTCAAAGGTTCTAGAATGAGGATGACAATTATCTATAATTAAAAAACTCTTAAGCATGGTAAAATCATTTATAGAATTATCACAATAGCCAATTTTAAGAGCATTCACATTTTTCACAGAAACTGTAACTTGAACCAGAGCTGACTGTAGACAAAAAACAATATTCTCATGAACCAACTTGTTCTGACCGATCTATATCACATGATAACTTAAGATCTGGCCACAAGGAAGAAGTTTAGAAGCTACTAGGAAAGAGGTAGCTTAATACAAACAGATAAGTGCTTCTGAATAATGGTTGTGCAGGGAATATGAACTTCCAAAAAATTAGTAACAGCTGTCCATAATGCAACAGCAGTAACACAACTTAGAAACAGATGATCGATGTCATCCCTATGTTGATCTATTATTCTTTCTTTAATCTCTTTATATTTTTTGAATAAGTATTTTATTTTTTTTGGCGAAATTCCAATTGAAATATTATTATTATTATTTTTAGAAGTGCTTCAAGTGTTGGAATTAATATTTTCATGTTCCATGATTTTTATCTCAATTATCTTTTATCAAAACTTTTAATACTTTGTTTGAGTGTGAAATTTTATAATGAAGTTGGAATATAGTTTTCTTAATGTTTAAATTCATTTTTCACTTCAATAGATTCTCACTGCGTTTTTTTTGTTTTTCAGTTATAGTTTTTAAGATTTTAGAAGTTCATAAGACTATTTATTCCATTTTGTAAGAGCTATCTCTAGCAGAAGGAAGTTAAAATTTGACAAAGTAAACATCATAAGACTTTTTGGTAGTTGTGTGTAAGACCTTTGTCCTTTTTCATAAGAGAAATTCATAGTACAGTTGTTGAGGTGCCAGTGCAAAATGTTCCCATGGCCACATAGAACTTTAGACTTTTCCAAATTTGGAGTTGCAGTTATCTCTATATGAATTTTCATATGACGTTTTCCTAAGTCTTGTAAGACTTAGAAAAATATATTTTAAGACCTTCAGTTTCCACATAAAACTTTTCCATCACTTCATGTATGAATTATTATAAGACTTAAAGAGTCATGTAGCTTGACAATGATAATTAAAGATGGAGAAGGTTTAGGGATCTTGTGTTGTGGTTGACCCAGATTGAACCTTCCCAACTTAGAATAACCTCATTCGAGCTTTGGTTGAGACATATCTTTGGAGGCTGATGCCATCATAATCAATTAAATGTGGGAGATTAAAGAAGCCTGATGACTGGGAATGAATCATTATTGACCTGAGGAAGACAAATATCCTGATAATATCAACCAAATTTGACTGAAGACATTGAGCCATGATTTTAAGAGAGCCAAAAAAGAACATGATCTGATATTGTCTAAGCTAAAGAAGGCTGAAGCTTTAGTGTTTTATGAATTGAAGTAGATTGACTGTTGAAGGAAGTTGAGATCTTCCGTCTTTTACGAGTAGTTTCATTTCAGTGTTCATCAAAGTCAATATGTTGAAGTAGGGAGTTGCGTCAGTTCAAACTAGCTGAATTGGGTAGCCTTGTGAGCCTATGAACTCATTTCAAATTTGATGATTTCAAGACGAATTGAATCCGAGTGAGATCAAGCATCATTTAAAGCTAGAGAAGAATTATGTTCGCTGGTTCTATTGTTGTTATAAGTCTGTATTGCAGAAGATGAAGGGGGTCTCAATGCTCTAGATTGTTTTGAATGTGAGGAAGAAGATGAATGCATGACATGTGATCGATGAATTTTCACAATGATCTCAATTATTTTTCCTGCTTGAAGAAGGCACTGGGGATGAGCTAGATTGAAGAAGCATGGAGCATGGTTCATGTCTAGGTTAGTGTGTGCTACTATTGGCCAGCTGAAGTTTTTATTATGCATATTCAGAGCTGCAAACTTCTGTCAGCCACTGGTCCTAGGGGAGAGTTCTTCTATTTCATCCTGGAGCTACTGGAGTTCATCCGAGTTTGTATCTATTGGTTCGAGTGTTGCATTTATTCATTGTTTTGTGATGAAATTGGAGTTGGGTGCCAAGATGGTTTAATCTAAGAGGTGCTATGGAGCTTGAGGGATCCTTGGTATGATTGATGGGCCTGTAAGGGGCGTCTCGCATCTGGCGCACTCTCCCCCTCTAGGGTTTCTTCCTCTCAGCGATGAGAGGTCCCAGTGCTCATCTCAGCTCCCCTTCCCCCTTAGGCTCCTCCTCCTAGCTTCCATGATGTTTCAGAGCCATCGTGTTGAGCGTTAGGCAGATGGGGCCCTGGCTGTGCTCGATGGTTGCCGTTGGGTTCTCGACTGGTTGGGGTCATTGGAGTCGGAATGTCTTAGGGCTGTCGTCTTCCTCTAGGGTCATTACATGGTCGCAGATGGCCACCACAGGAACTCTCGGAGCTGGTGGCGTCCTCTTTCCATTTCTCCTCTCAATCCTTCCGGCCAGTCTTCTCGGCATCTCGGTTCTTCATTACTTGGTTCCGCGTTCGGAGCACAGTCGATGAAGCCTTCACCGTCGCTTACCCTCCATCGATGGTTTCTGAGGGTTTCTACATCCAGGTTTGCTTGCGGCCCTGCTCCGGTGTGGTCTGGCCCTTCGAGGCTTTCCTTTTTTGATTGCCGTGTCTTCAGATGGTTCTGCTTCTCCTTGGATTTCTCTACCATTTCATTATGCTCCGTCGCGCATGACCCCACTTTGATCAGGTTCAATGGATCCCATGGAGTTTTGGATTGTTTTGGTGTCCTTGATGATGGTAGTTCTGCTGTGGTCTTTTGGCATGGTGGTGTTGTTCCTCATTCAGGAGATTTTGATGAAGCCCTCTCCATCGGTCATCCTCCATTGATGGTTCTGGGTGCTCTGATGGTGTTTTCTCTAACCCTTGTGCTCATCTCCGGCGGTTTTGATCTCCGGCTTCCGGTGTGGCGTCGGCTGTGTATCCAGTCCCAATGGTGATGGGATGGGTGAATCAGGCTATGCAAAATGGCGACAGTACAAATGGGTACTGGGGGTGTGATGTGTGGGATATTTTCAGGGGTGTGATGTGCAGGATCTTCTCATGACCCGAGGAAAATTTTGTTCTTGGGCTCTTTTTTGGTGTTAGGGTTTAGTTTGACTCATGCTTGCAACGGTGAATCCCCTTGGGCACTATGTTGTTCTTTTGTTTAGTTCCCACTTAACCATAAAAGTGATTTTATTTGAAAAATTAAAAAAAATAGTTTGGTTGCTGTGGAGCTTGAGCTGCTTTCCTTGATAAGCTTCACTGAAAAGATTTTGGATGAAATTTTAAAGAAGTTCAAGTTGATAAAAGCTGCTGGGTGTTATTGATTGACGCAAGGATTTTAGTAGTCTAGAAATAGAATGTTTTAAAAGTAATGGTACAACTTTACTAAGCTAGTGGAAAATATAGTCATGGAAGTCCATGAATTAAAATTGATGATCAATTTTTTTAAAGGGAGTTTTTCCATAGGGGGACTCATAGTTTTTAGAGGTACCAGCTTGGGTGGACATAGATGGGGATCAACAGAAAAGGTCCAGAGGAGGACAGATCATAGAGAGGAAGCTATCCTGACCTGAAATATTCCCCGACTTATTCAATTTTTATCTATTTTCACTGCTTTATTTTGAATTTATTGCATATTTTTTAATCAGAAATGCTTTTTAGTTAAAACTGTTTTGGGAAAAAATTGGAATTTTCTGATCTTTATTTATTTTTACTTCGTTTTGTTCTTTTCTCTTCCAGGATCGCCAGTCTCTTCAATTTTCTCAACAAAAATGATTTTCTTAAACCTTCAAGATTTAGTGATAGTTAATCCTGGTTGAAAATAAACCAAAATATTAATATAATTTTCCTTCTTAAATCCCTTGAATAAGGGTTTTAAAATTTTTGAATAGTAGCTCACCAAATTTTAATGAAATTTGTTTTGGTAAAATCATTCCACTCTCTGTAGTTGAAAAACATATGAACCTAATCATCTGCAAGCTAACCCCTTCCTCTAATGGCCCGAAGACCTTCATTTTTTATTGATTTTTAATAATCCACCTTTCAAGGGATGAGATGGAACCCTTACAAGGTCTGTAGGCGTAAGCATTACATGACCTGTAGGTCTTAGATGAATTCATTGCCCGTAGGCTTCAAACATTACATACAACCCAGACTAACCACTTGAAACTGCTCCTCCCCAGCATCTTCATCGTGAAATCAGCTCTACACATTCGCATGGCTGTTCGGCTAGGCTTTCCCAGCATCTATCACTTTTCAAACTAATCACCATCTAATGCCACTTACAATCATCATTGTTCTTGTGTTTTTTTAATTCTTTGAATTATTTTTTATTAGTTCACACACATTGTAAACTTTTCCAGTGGGTTTGACTCTGTTTACAATTATACTAGGGTCATTAGGTAAATAAAAAAAATATTCCGACCTACCCAATGACTAGGTCATAATTTTGCGTCATTATCGGGGAAGACTTTTATATCCTAGGAAAATTAAAACTCAAAAAATAATAAAAAATCTATTAAAAAAAGAAATTGAAATATGTTGCATGCTTCTTCATGTGATGCTTGTGAACACTTACGATTTTTTTTGCTTGCACACTAGATCAAAATATAAAAAATAGAACCTTTAATTCAAAAAATTGAAAAACATTTAACTAATCTAAAAAAACAAACTCAAATGGAAGACCATAGGGAGGAAGTGGACTAATACTAGAATAATATTCCACTATCTAGAAATGATGTGAGAGAGATACCTAGACATAGGTTTTTTTAAATACCTAGTGGATCAAGAAACCCATCATGAATTAGGCTAACTCTTAGGGATTATAACTACAAAATGAAATAGTCACACCTTTCAATGGAACCATTCTACAATGGTTTTCTAAATAAAAAATATCTTGAATTCGTTAAGGACTTCTATAGTATGGTGCAATAGATTCCCTTACATGGAATTAGTGAGGAAGAGTTGAAGATTATACTATTTTCATTTTTCTTGAAAGGTAATGCTAGGATCTGGTTCTATTAGTTCCAGTTCTATAGTTAGACAATGAGATATTTGACACTTGGGACAAGGTTTTCAATGAATTTGTGATAAAGTTTTATCCTATGAATACACCATTGAAGTGAGGCACAACACTACTGGGTTTATATAAGATGAGGGAGAATTTTTCCATGAGACTTGGGACCAATTTTGAGCCTTTCTTAGGTGGTTTCCCAGTCACCAACCCCACATTTTATTATAGTCTCACTCATTACCACTAAACCATAGTTGATCAACCATTTTGTGGGGATTTTTTGACATGACAACTAAGGAATATAATCAAATCTTTAATAAAATTAGTCAAAACTCCCACCATAAGTGTTCTAAGAAAAGAACTATTCATAGGAGTGAATCAAATGCTCAGGATACTAAATTTTTTATGGATATACATGAAGGTTTACTTAGGTGGCAATGTAATCATTGTCGGATTGCTGGGAATACAAGGACTTGATGTCCTAATTTTGATCTACCAATCTAGTAGGATGAAAGTACCCAGTTTTACAGACTTTAGGGCTAAATAGAAGGGTAATAATGATCCATTATCAAAAAACTATTACCCTGGCTATATGAATAACCTAAACCTGTCATGAAGAGATCAATGAGCAGTTAAATAATCTAAATCCCTTAAATTCCCACAACGACCAAGGCCTCCTAATCAAAATCAATATAGGGCCGAGTACTCTAATTCTCAAGGTAATTTAGAAGGGATGATTTGAAAAATGTTGGGTAAAATTGATTCTTTAAAAACCGATACAAACTCTAGGATACATACCCTTAAATTAAAAATGGGCCAATTGGATAGGGACTTGAATTATAGGGATAAAGGAAAGATTCCTAGCATAATATAGTTAAATAATATGGAAAATATTTTAGTTATTACCTCGATAAGTAGTCTAAAAAATCATGAGGATGTTAGGGTAAAACCTAGGGAATATGAGAAGGAAGTTTCATGCGAATATGGGAATGGAAATTTGTAAACAGACAAGTCTAGAAAAGTGGACAACAAGGTCTAGTCTGAGAAAAAACCTAATTCTCCACATGAAATAAATAAGGAATGAAGGAAGATAAAATGGGAAATGATTAAGGATAGAAAGAATAAGGCTGAGACTGAGGGAAAAGAGAGGAACCAACCAATTTTCATAGCTATGCTCCCCCATTCATTTTCCCTAAAAGGTCAAGAAAAACAAATAATGAACTTGATTACCTTAAATTCTTTGAAATGGTTAAGAATTTTCACATGAATAAGCCATTTCCTGAGGCTTTAAACAAAATTTCTTCAATGTGAACTTTCTGAAATGTTTTTTGGCCAATGAGAGGAACTTAGAATAATTTTCCTATAAACCCTTGAGATTTTAGTAAGTGTTGTCCTTTAAAGAAATACTATGTTTAATAGCTTGTATCACACAAAACAATGAACTAAAATGAACCATGATATATTAATACAATAAAATTATAAGTATTGCACATAACCGTTATAATATAGTTGTTGAATTGAAGGGTATAAATAGAAGTAACCAAATTATGTAACATAAGTAACAAGGAGAAACAATGGCATAAAACAGTACAAGTCTTCCTTATGAGGCTGATTTTTTCAATCTTGGAAAGGAAGTAACATCACTAGGATTTTACCTTGACTAATCCTAATCATGGAATCAACAAGTACTACTTGATATAAATCATATACTTGAGAAGTTTTAGCTTGTGGAAATCACTATGATATCCATGTTAACGGAATCACCACCTGTGATGGACACCATTTCTTATCCTACCCTTATATCTTATGTGGTGGTTCTGAGGGGTTTTAAGTATAAGTTTGGATGGTATAAACATGTATATATTAATGTAGTATATGTTCTCATTATTTGTAATTTTTATAAAATTCAATTTTAAAACAAAATTTAAATATTGCCTCTAGTAAAAATGTACTGATTAATTATTAGGAAATATGTAATCAATTTTAAAATTTTACAAGTTAAATCATTTTATGTTTAAAAGACCTATTTTTCAAAGAATTGTATTTTTATATATATTATGCATTTTAATCTTAATAAACTAAATTAATCACTTTTGAATAATAAATTTAATGAAATTTATTAACAATATTTATAAAAAAATTAACATTCATTTAATTATTTTTACTTTGTAATGAATAATAATAAATTTACATTAATCTTAAAAAATATATTTTTCTAGAAATTATTTTTCCATATTTTGTGATGTTATATTGAAATTAATTTTTATTATTTTTAGAAACCAAATCAAGTAAAATAGATTTGATTTTTGGAATCAGTATGTCTAGATTAGGTAACAAGGTCAGTTTCATTTTTTGACCATAAAAAAGTTGAAAAGGTAAAAATTAGCCACCACATTAAAAGTTAAAATGAGGTAAAAATGTTAAATTAAGAGGAAAAGACTCAAAATATAACAAAAAATTATCTATAAATGGGTGTATGAGGTATTTATAGACCTTATATTATCTTTTAACCTCTAATTACTAATTTTGGGTCAAATTACATTGATTATGAAATTTATTTTTATATTAAGAATTTAATATTTTTAAAAATGCCACTCCTCTCACCTATAAAGGGACCCCTCCACAACCTCACTTATCCTCACACATAAAGATTCCTAGATTTTCTGAAATATAAAAAAACCCCTCCCAACACTCAATCCCATATCGTAGAGGTTCTGGTCTCACCAAAAGACTAATCTAATAAGGCTTAAAGAGTTTCCTAAAAGAGGATATCAAAGGAAGAGGCAATTATTTCAATCGAGTTCTTTCAACTTCCTTTATTCTTACACCTCCTCAAAATCAATTATAATCATACTAATATAATTACATAAGTATCATTATTATACTAAAATTTTATTATGTTTATGAAATAAGTATTATCTATCATCCTCCCATTCATTAGAAAATGAAAACACCACCCATGTTAGGATTAGATTACTACATCCATGAATGTCATTTTATTTTTCATCACCACCTTACATGGAGGGTTCTAAAAATGGATTTAGTGAATAATTATGATATTTATGAAATGATTAATATTATTTAAATATAAATTAGACACTATATTAATAATATTAACAATAATTGGTTAATGTAAATTTAACCGCCTAAAACGAGAATATTGAAACACTCTTCTTAATTCCAATCTATTTTTGACAAACTATTGAACTATATAAATTTTTTGAAGAAGAAATGATAAATAAAATATTTCTATACAATTATGGAGACGATGAAACTATTTTATAACTCCAATCACCATGGTCAATGTACCAAAGCAGTTTTAGAGTAATTGATCAAACAACCCCAAGTGGCCAATAAGAGAAAAAGTTATACAATAAATGAATGATATATGATAATAAATTGACCTTAAAAAATTAAATATATGTGGAAAAGGTTCTGAATCAAGTATTTAATAAACTTAATTTGGTTATTCAGGATCTTATATGCATGCATCAAGCAATTTAGGACTTGATATAAGGGTTCTTGGTCTCAATTTCAATTCCTTAATACATGCTTCTTATTATGAACAAATTTACTTTTACATAGTGTAAATATCAACTTATTTAATTAATATATTGAATAATTTGATACTCTTTGGATTTTCACTTTCATTTATTCTCTCACTCTCCATTTTCATTCAATTTATACATTACGTAAGTCTTAAGTGTTATTTCTAACTTAATTTACTTTCATTGAGTTACAATATTTATTCTTGAAATTCATCCTTATAAGTTCAGTTTCTTCTACCATATGATTGTATTATATTTTATTACCTATTTCTTTTTTTTGGGTTTATAAGTCTTCTTGACACAATTTAACCAATAAATTGCTTTCATGTGGACTCGACCTTATCTCTTCTTTACAGTCATGATTGTTTCCCCCCATGTTCATATTCTTTATATTGTTTTAATAATTTTCTTCTATATACTTCAAAGATTTATTATTTTCATTTTATACTATTTTTTAATTTCTTTACAAAAGTTTTAAAAATAAATTTTTAACTTCTTCCAAATGATTCATTTTTTACTTTTTTTAAAAAAGTGTGAAAAGAATCTCATTTTCAACATTTTCCACATGAATGCCTTTTTACTTATTTTATGTCCATTATTCATTATTAAGATTCCTTTAAAAGTTTCCATAGTTTTTAAAGGAAAATATTATTCCCATTATTTTATGATTTTTTCATTTAAAAAATAAAGTTTAATGTTTTAGAAGAATAAATAAAGTCATTTCATTCCATTTATGTATATTTTTATCTTCCACTCCATATTTCCTATTACTAACTTATTTTCATTTCAAGTTTTCAAAATTTGGAATTATTTTATAATTAAGGTTTTCAATGTCCTCTTTTAACCCCTTGAAATATATTTTTGAAGGTGACATAGAAATTTGTTTTATAACAATGTTATAAAATCTTCATGCAAAGTATTTTTATAATTTTACTTCCATTTTCATCTAAAACTCTTAAAGATCTACCTTTTTTGGAGTTATGTTTAACATATTACACTCTAAACGATGTTATGAATTTATAGTTCATACCTCACCATGTTCATAAGGGTTATGTTATTTATCACTCTTTATCTCTTTTGAATTTTTTTAAAAGGAACAATTTATTGAATAGAGAAAAATAAAGGAGGATTACATGAGTCTGAAATATGGAATCTTATTATAATATTTTTCATAAAAAGGCAACAATTCCCCAAGAAAATCATCCTGCCAAGTAACGCCCTGGTTGACTCTCTTATTAGCAAGACCATCAGCTACCATATTTGCTTCACGAAAAGCATGCATGATAATGTACTTGGTTTCCAAAAGCAGACCAAGACAACTCATTCAACGAGAAGTAAGTGGCCAGACAAGATGCACCACACCCTTCCAGATAGCTTGGACAATAGTGGTTAAGTCAATTTCAATCCAAATATTGTTCCAACCTTTTTCCTCAGCAAAGTCGACATCGTAGATGGCCCCCATCATTTCCGATTCTAGAGACGAGGCTATACCGCATCCACCAAAGAATCATCCATGACAGTGCCCAAGATGATCTCTGAAGATAGCACCACATCCTGCTGGTCCCAGATTGCCTTTGGAGGCACCGTCGACATTCAATTTGATCCATCCCGGAAGCGGGGCTTGCCAGAGTACTTCAAAAGTGCGTCTAGGATTCCTATAAAGACCAGCAATCTGGAGTCGATGTAAAATTTCAAAGTCTTCGACAATGTTATCATATTAGGCTTTCTGAATCGAGGAAACATCGCGAATGGCAATGAGAATCTACGCCTTACTTGAATTAATCTTAAATGAGTAATTATTATGAAAAATATTATTTCTATCATACCAGATCACATGTAGGAGCTCAACAACAATGGTTAAGAAGAGATTTTTAATTTTCTAAGAAGCTTAAAAAACAACACAACGCTGCATTTGGGAGTTGATGTAATTAAGGAGTAACCATCTGCAACCAAAGAGTGTAAATTTAAAGGGTGGTTATAAAAAAAGTTATTCCATTTATTGACTTGGGAAATTATGGAAATCTGTATACTTATTACTCCAATATGAATGTTTATTGATTACTAAGGAATATTAGTTACATATTGTATTGTTTATTCATTCTTACATATAACAAATGCATTGGAGTTAATTAGTGATAGTTGGGGATCAGAATTATATAGCCCCCAACGCATCGATAGGTCTTATGAGATAAACTGGCTTGGGTATTTTGTGTAAACCTTACCCATTTATGTATGATTTCTTGGCCCAAATCCTTGATGGTATGTTTATGATGTATAACATTATGAATTAAATCACTATAAAATCAATTATTGTTTTCCTTATGATTATTCACATTTTTATATTATCCATGGATATATTTCATGCACATGTTATAAGCTATAGGAAATTTTATTATTATTATTTATTCTATCCATATTATGCATGCCTTGTTTATTCCACTATAACTTATGTTGTACACTACCCCTTACAGAGAAATTGAGCTCACTCTTCTTATATTTCCATTTCCCCAGGTTATAAAGAAGAATATTAAGTATGTTATTTCTAGATGGATATCGTGTGTAGAGAATTTTTAGGGAGATATATAAGACTTGTTATAAAATAAGGAATCCTTGGTTTAGTTGGAAAAATATCCATTTGATAGGAAAGATATGGGGTTTGTTAATTAAATCCCCCCCCCCAAATCTCTAAAACTATAATCCTAAAAGGTAATGGGTGTGTAAGTGGATCAATATATATTATTGATATTGTAAATATTGAAGGTTAATTTTGGGTTACTTTAGTTGGTTTTAAATCCAATATGTGAAGGATATGTTTTTATCACCAAATTTGGTAGTACAGGTACGAGGAATCACTTTTCCACTATAAAATTAGCCGAGGAACAAAGTGTTGCACTTTAAAAAATATTAACTCCACAATTTCAAGATCCTATGAAATTTTCCATACCATGCAAAATAGGAGAAAGTGATGATAAAAAATATTTTTGTTTCCCTGGAGTTAGTGTAATCCTTATGCATTACTCCTTGTTCTTGAAATTGGGTCTTTGGGAGCTGAAATCCACTTTTGTTTCTTTATATCTAATTGAGAGGTTCATCACTTGTCCCATTGGAAAGTTAGATAACCTACTAATTATTGTGGGGAATATAACTTTACCCACTGATTTATTATTTCTTGAAAAAGAGTGTGATAATAAGGTCATAATTATTTTGGGCATGCCATTCCTTACTATTGGGGAAACTATATTTAATGTTTCAAAGGGAAAAATAATTTTCCATGTCAGTGAATAATGAGAAGAATTAATTTTTTTTAGGAAATCTATACCAAAGTTGAGATATAAGTTGATTGATGTGGATGAAGAGGTCTTTAGAGATGAGATTGGGAACAATGTTCATGAAAATTTTGGATAACTATCTCAAGGTTCATTCTATGAAACTTTTAGGGCTAATTTCGTTGAATATGATTCCACTAAAGAACTTGAAAGTTTAGGAAGTATTGAGTGAAAAATTAGGCAAATCATTGCTAAGAATCATGTAGTGATTCAACATGAACACAATTTCTATGTTGAAAATTTTTATCAAGATTTTAGTCAACACTCACAACCATCTGTTTGAGAGAAACCCCATTCAATAGAACCAAACATAGATTTAGATTTTCACATATCTCATCCAAAGTTATGTAATATTTTTTTATGAGTGTTTCCCAACTGAAACTGAGTGTTTCAAAGTCTCAAAAGTTGTGGAAAATTATATTATTATGTTCATTATTAATAGGTTTTATCTCCTGAAGGCCACTCACCATCTATGAATGAAACTACGTATAATGATTTCCAACCTGTTTTTTGAGAATTTCACATAATTTGAGTCAAGTGAGGAATATAAAAAACATTTTGAGTACCAAATTTGATTTCTTCAAGTGGGATACTATGGTTTTGTAATATTTTAAATAAATTTTGGGCTCGTTTTATATAAATAGTGAGTTTGTTGTGGTGGGTTTTACACATATTTCTGAGTGTTTTTACCTCATGTTTGGGGGAAATATATGAGAAAATTTATACCAATTTTGGTGTTTTTTCTAGGATGTTTACATCTCTTTTTCGTTCTATTTTTCATTTTATATGATTAAAAATAGTAGTGGGTAACAACCTTAGTCCTTTGTTCTTATAGGATTTCATAAATCATTTACTTGATGCAAGTGTTTTGGAAGTTTTAAGTGATCATAATGATGTCTCCTTGTAGGACGATGAAATAAATTTCCTTAAGAAATCACCCCTAGTGGTCATGGTTAAACAGTATTTGGAGAAAGTCTATATGATGACTATAAACTTAGTATCACATGGGAGGAATCCCGAGATTTAATAAATCACTTGTGTTTGTTCTTCTTTTAATTAAAGATACTATACCCTTGTATTTGAACTTACTGGTTAACTATAAGCATTAATACTTTTATCATTATCTTAGAGTTTCATTTCCACATAATCTCAATATTTAATTAGTTTCATTTTATTGATTTTTATGGTTGAATTTAATCATTGATCTATTTTACTCTTTTATGTAGTTTAATGGATATACCAGGTGGAGTTTCAAGTTCTTTAAAGGGGTGTGATTTTTTGGTTGATCATAAAGGAAAAACAAAACTATCATAGGTTTTTTATTTCTAATACATTTCATTCTACCTTGAAATTTTAATTATTTAATTTAAATACATGTTTTCATGATAGTGGTATTAAGTTGAAAAGTTAGTTTAAGATTAGTTAAAAATATGTGGTGAAATCTTACCACAGGGAAAAGTTTCTAAGGATTTTAATTTGAATGTTTACTAAATATGTGTTTAATTGACGAGTTATTAGATTTATTAAGTATATTTTATTGAAAAACATTTATAAATAGAATCTTAATATTCCTTTATCACTATAAAAAATTATTTGTTTTTTTTTAGATTTTTTAAATCTTTGTGAAAGTGATAATTCTTGATGTAAATCTTACTTACATATTATTTTCTATGATTTGTTGAAAATTAAATTGTTTTATCCATAAAGAAATTGAATATATATTCTAAAATAAATTTTGGAAAAATAATTTAAATTATTGAAAATATACTTTTTAAAATTTATTATGACCCTTTAAACATTCACTTAAACTGGTGAATTGCAAATTGTTTTGAATGTCAAACTGTTTTCATTATTTTTACCACCTTGGAATTCAACATCAGGGGACAATGTAGAGTTTTAAGCATGGGGGAGGGTTCCATCTTTTGTGTTGAACTATATTTCATTAAGTACACATAAAAATAACCCTAATTTTTTTAGATTTAGTTTTCATACTCAGTAGTTGATTTTTTTATGAAAGATCAAGTTTTCTTCCAAATTTGAGGGGTTTAATAATTTATATTACTTCATGGATTCAATTAGGTAACATATTTTCTTTTTTATCTCTTGAATTTTTTTTTGAAAATTTTAGGGAGTAATTTTTATAATCCTAATTTAATTTTAACTTCTTGATTCAATCTAAACTAATATGATCTATATTCATATAAATTTAAAATTAACTCTTAATCCTAGTTGAGATTTTTATTTCTATATTAAAACTCTTAGATATGTTAATTATGATTTCTTGTTAATTATTAAACTCAATCAATCATTAGTGGTGTCTAATTTTGTTTTGTACGAAAATATTCATGTCAAATCACTATAGATAAGAAGATAAATTTGAAAGAGTATTTGAATGCATAATGAATTTAGTTAATTTCCTTTCAATATTTTCACATTAAATCATATTTTTTAGAAAAAAACCAACATTTTTTCCAAAATTTTTATTTTTGAGGGAGAAATTATACATCTTTCTTGAGAAAGACTATGTGGGAAATTATTTTTGAAAGTCACGTCTTGGTTAACATTGAAATTTTTTTATTTTATGATAAATTTTGATTCACTGAATATGTTTAATTGATTTCTTGAGGAAAGCAATGTATTATGTGTGGGGGAATTTTTTGTGGATTTATTTTATCCATGGTTTACACAAATTTTTTATATAATTATAATGATTTTGATGCTAAAATATTTCTTAATCGACAATACATTTAGTTTTTATCATTCCTAATTGAAAATGTTATTCTTAAATTTTTTCTTTAAAAGTGTGGATTTTTTTTCAAAAATTACCATTTGTTCTTGATTTAATATCCGTATTTTTTTTATAATTAATATTTATTTTGTTTTTAGTAAATTAAAATTTAAATATTATTTTTTTAAGTGTTTTAAAAATACTTTGGGTGTTGGAATTAATATGTTCATGCTCCATGATTTTTATCTCAATTATCTTTTGTCAAAAAAAATTTAATTCTTTTTTAGAGTGTTTTTTAATGAAGTTAGTGTGTTGTTTTCTTAAAGTTTAAATTAATTTTTTACTTCAATATATTCTCACTTTGTGTATTTTTATTTTGTAGTTGGATTTCATAAGAGTATAAAAGTTATTGATGATCTTGCTTCCACTTTACAAGAGTTATCCCAAACACCAAGTAGCCATAATTTGACAAAGAAAACATTATAAGACTTTAGGGTAGTTGTACATAATAATTTTTCCATTTTTTAAAGATATATTAGAATTACACTTATTGATTCAACTACCTGATATGTTCCTAGGTATTTGTAGGACTTTGTACTTTTTTATGTTTGACATTACGTCTATCTCCATAAGGCTTTCACAATTCCTGTATTACTTTTTTCCCAAGTCCTATAAGACATTCCATAATATTATAAGACATTAGTTTTTCATATAAGACTTTTCCAACACTTAGCATATAAATTCCCATAATACTTAAGATTACCACACCTTAATGATGATGATTGAATATGGAGAAGGACCAGAAAACTCATTTTATGGTTGTTTGAGCTCAAACCTACCCATCATTGAATAAACTTGACCAAGATTTTATTGAGACAAATATTTGGAGGTTGAGGAAAACCAAACTAATTAAAAGTAAAATATTAAATAATTCATTTTATTGAACTGAAAAAAATTTCAAGTCTTGGAAGACAAATTTCCTGATAATATTGACAGTGTATTGAAGATGTCAAGCTACAATTGTGAGTGAGTTGAAAAAGAATATGTTATATGCATGTCTGACCTAAATAATGATGGAGATTTTGTTTTCTGTAAACTAAAGTATATTAATCTTTAAAGTAAGAAGTTGATCTATATTTCCTTATATGATTAGTTACATTTGAGTTTTTTTCTAGTAAGAGTCATCAAAGTAGGGAGTTGCGTGAGTTTGGTCTAGTTGATTTGGGAATCCATGTGTGCCTGAAAAATCATTCTATGTAATATGATTTCATGTTGGATTGAAACTGAGTGATCTTGATTGAAATTTGAAGCTAGATAATTATTTTTTTTCGCTAGTTTTTTTATTGAAGGTCCACATTGAAGTATATTAAGGGGGACTCGATGCTGTAAATTTATTTGGTTATGATGAAAAAGGTGAATGCAAAAAACATGACCGATGAATTTTCCTAATGATCTTATTTATTTTCCTAGCTTAAGAAAATGTTGGTACCAAGATGGATTGATGAATCATGGAGCGTTGTTTGTGTATAGTCTAGTGAACACTATTGATACCTTGTTGAAGTTGATGCCAAGCATGTATGGAGCTACATGACACTATAAGAAGCTAGTCTAATGGGTGATTTTCACTATTTTAGGATGGTGTAACTAGAGTTTGTCCATGTTTGTATCTGATAGTCTGAGCACTACACTAGTTCACAAGCTATTGATGAAATCAAATTCAAGTGCCAAGATTATTTAAATAGGAAGTTACTATGTTTCTTGAGCTATTTTTTGAGAGAATATTTCTAGTAAAATTCAAGGTATTAGTTTTATGAAGAAGTTGATGTTGACCAAATCTGATGGGTGTTGTTTAATGACACATAGATTTTAAAATTCTGTAAATAAAATTTTTTAAAAATAAAGGTACAACTTTACTGAGGTATTAGAAAATCTAGTCAAGGTGTTGTGTGAATTTAATTCATGATTGAGGGATTTTTTAAAGGGAATTTTCTATAATTTGGGGCGAATCTACACTTTTTAGAGGAACGAGTTTATGATAATTTAGATGGGGATTGACATCGAGGATACATAAGAGGATGTATCTTGGAGAGGAATCTATACCAATGGGGAAGATTCCTAAAATTCTTTTTTTCTCTATTTTTACTTTATTGTTATGAATTTACTATACTTTTTTTTGTGTCAAAAATGGTTGTTGGATAAACCATTGGAGGGGGGATTAGATTGTTCTGATCTTTAATTTTTACTTCATTTTTCATTTTTTCTCTTCTAGGATCATTAATCTCTCCCATTTTATTAACATAAATCAATTTATTAAACCTTAAAGATTCAATAATAGTAGATGCTGGTTAGGAATAAACCAAACTATTAAGAAAATTTTCAATATTAAATCACTTCATAAAGGGTTTTTAATTTTTTAATATATATCACACCAGATTTTAATGATTTTTTGGGTAACATAATTACTCCCTTTTTCTATGTTGGGTTATATTTTGTATTTGAAAAATTGGAAAACTCAATCATCTGTAAGTTAATTCCTATGATAAAAAGTGTCAACATCATCCCATCAAATTTTGGACCATATAAAAACCATTTCATATAAATTAAGGCAAATCATTTCAATATTAGAAAATTGATATATCCTTGAACCCATTAAACACTTGTGTTACTATAGATGTTGTGATTCATCCATTTAATATAGTCTCTCATACCCATTTTTCATTGTTCTTTGTTTTTTTATCAATTTTAAAACTACATCATAATTTAATTCCACTTACAATCATCATCAACATTGTTTTTTTGTTTTTGAGTTGTTTTCTCTTGGTTTTTACACATTTTAGACCTTCAATATGGGTTTGACCTTGCTTACTATTATACAAGGGTTGGTAGGTAAATAAATAAATAAAATTCTAACCTTCCAAATTACTATTTCAATGTACTTATGTGGAACCATCTTCCATCCTATCAATGAAGTTATTAAAAAAATAAACACCAATATTTATATAACCTATCCTTTTTGAATAACACTATCTATATACAAATATTTTCATTCACTCTAGGATACTATTAATTTCCTAAAGATAACTAGCATAACATACTTATCCTGATTTCCCTTTTAGATTTATAGGGTTCACGTGAAACTAGATAATGGAGGTGAAGAAAGATTTTATTATAACATCAATCAAATACCAATAACACAGAAAAAGAAATTTCATCATAATATCAACCCCTCATCACATACCCAAACACCCATTAATTAAACCCCTTCTATTTATATAATCATATAAAATTAGTTTATTTCATCTCACAGTATACAAAAACTCCAATAAAAAATGGATATTAAACCAAGTGTGCAGATTCTAATATAAAATATTTTGATAAATTGTTCTAAACATTCATTTAACTTTAAATCGACAATTGAAACTTAAAACCTTCTTTGAAAACCTTTTTGAAACTAAGAATAAATTATAAATATTATTTCCAAATAATAATTCCAATCATCAAATAAATATACCTAGAATATATCATATAGGAACATTCATCCATAAGACAACATAAAAAATTACATAAACCCCAATCAATGTATATTATTAATAAAATAACACATCAAGAAAACACAATAAATTTTAATGAAAATGAAACTCTATACAAATAATCCCTTAAACCATTAATAAATCCTTAAACCAATAAATTATCATGTGTTAAATCATTTGGAAATTAGTTTATATCCAAAAAATCCCATTTGGTTGTCAAATATCTTGTTAAAACCCTCTAATACATTTAAAAGAACACTTTATATGCATGGGAAATGGTTTTAGATAGAAATAACTGAGAACCAAAGTAAATCATTTTATATAAACATGGAAAAGATAATTATACTTCATAAAACATCCATAACTTCAGAAATAATATCACATATAGATATAATTTTAATGAAGGGTATGTTTCAAAATATTAAACAACCAAGACATGTAAAATAAAGGAAATTTCACAAAAACCACTACCTCAATGAGATGAAATCAATATACCTCTAACAAAAAACATGATATTAGATTTAGAGGATGGATTTATCAACCTTGGACATAAAAAAAGATTAGATAAACCCTAGATATGAAGATAAACCTCCATGGACACTAGGGCTAGATAAAGAAGAAAAAAATTAGAGGAGATTAAGAATAAAAATGAGGAGGAGAAGAATAAATATGGGATAAGGTATTTGTCTTGAAAATCTATGGAGAAATCGAAGAGACAAGTTCATGGAACCATGGTAGGAAGAGGGAGGATCGACTAGGTCTCTCTCTCAATTGAGTAAAACAAAATGGAAGGGTATAGAGGGTCCAATGGGCCAAACATCAAGCAAGGGTGAACTTGTAAATCCATTTTTTTGGATAATTTTTATAGTTTGGATGCATAGTTTACCTAATTATGAGTCGGTTGTATGAGATTCATTAGACCACTTATGAAATATCACATGGTAAGACTACAAGGTTTACCAAATTATGCAGTAACTATCTATAAGATAATAAATACAATTTCACCCTATATAATATTAATCCACACATTTTCCCCTAACCTTGGACCTAACATGAAAGGTTACACATATTTAATATAGGGATATATTATTACTATTAACCATGTGAAAACCATGTGATAATCATGTAGTTGGATTTTTTTTTTTAAATTTGAGATATTAAGAGTTGGACTTCACTTAATTATAATAAATTTAATATTAAATTAAAATTATACATGAAAGTGATAAAGGAGTTTGATAATTTTATTTATCATGACACTATTACCCCCTAAAAGGTTACTGATTAATTTAAGATATATTAGGACAAACTAGGATCATTCTATTACCAAACACATCAAGGTGAAAAAATGAAGATATATTATTAATGGAAATACTAGATGGTATGAAATCCTATGAAGTGTACTGGAACTAGGAGATAAATTAAACTAAAACATCACCATGTTTTAATATAAATCTAAATAGATAAAATATCAACTTTCAAATATTATAAGTCAACTATGATCACTAATCAATTTTACAATTTAAAATACATAAAATTCTTAGGAACTAATCTCACTTTGAGGGAACAACTATGTTTGGGACACTTAATGTAAATTAGGATGAAAAATTTAAAAAAACTATATATGGGGACATTAAATACCACACCATATACCCACAGAGCTCTAAGATATACTTGGTAGTAATTTATAAATAGGATGAGACCTATTATGGGTCTCCCCACCATGTAATGTTTCACTTTATAATGGAAAAACAAATAAAAGTCACACTACTACAAGGTGATACTATCAAGAGAATATCAATTCTTACTAATACCACAAATTAATATATATAGATTAGATTCATGATAAAAAAGAACCATTATTAGAAGAAACCCCATAGAAGAAACTAGATTAAAACAAGACAAAATTATAACCTTCCAAAAATAAAAGAAAAAATATACTAATGTTACCTTGAGACAAATTACTCCCTGGACTTAGGTTGAGATATGGGTGTTTTTTCCTTCCCCATATAATTTAATTTATAAATATTATAGAGATGACATTAATGACCAAATTGATAGTAGGTATTTATAGATATAGAGAGGTAGGTCTTAGAGTGACCTGAATTACCACACTAGAAACACCTGATACATTGATTACTTTTAGGATAAGTGGAAGGATATTGAGATATCTAAATAAAATTAACCCAATTACCCTAATTTAGTTTACCTTGCTTCCTCCCACCACCATACATAGCACCATTTATTACTCTAGACCAAACTGAGACACCACCCATAATAGGTTTCCCTTCAAATCCCACCTCTAAGAAGTGGTCTTAATAGAGCCCCCCTTTGAAGAACCGAGCATTTAATAAATCATCACATACTAGCTCAAGAGAGAATAACACCAACTCAAAGAAATAGTTAGCCTACTACCATATCATTTGAGTACTATTGTGGAGAGTCATGAAATCCTTTTATTTCTCCCACTGAACATTTTTAGTATAATTCCAATGGATGAACATAATCTTGAAAAATTCTCAAGAAATGTTATTTTAGAGCTAAAATAGGGATGGTAATCTCCCACTGTCCCAAACTTGGTACTTTAAAGAAGACTATAATGGATTTTCTTTTGAAGCTTTAGGAGTTTCAATGGAATAAAAGATTCCTTAAATTTACTTCAGTGGCTCCATTACCTATTTTGGACCTTCTTTATTCTGAAATATAAGAATGTGTTGATTCAAAAAATTTGGACACAGTTTAAGGGTTTAGAATAACTAGTTTCCACCACTCTATTCGATGTTTGATAAAGGAAGAAATCCAAAGATACCAAATAAAGATTAAAATAGGAACTAACTCAAGGAAAAATTTATATGATTTACTTCCACAAATACATTGGTACCTTTCTTTATAACATTACCAAAATAACAAAAAATGCATGACCTGGTTAAAACACATTTCAAAACTCAAAACTTCAAAACACAATTCACCAGAATAAAAAAATATTTAGTATGTCAAATAGATATTCGATTTTCATATCATAAAAATTATAAAATTAATTTAACATTATTATAAATATAATTATTTTATTTTTTAATTTTATTTCCACTAAAAATACTTTCTATTTCAAACACTTTAAAAAAATTCAATCAACTTTACCTTTAAAAACTATATACTTCCTATTTAGAAATAAATTATAAATCAAAAGGTTGATTATATTCCAAATAATCCCATAATAAAACACAAGTGTATCATGTAAATTTTATAAAATATATCTAAAAAATATTTTTTTTAAACTTTTATAAAACTCACTCATTTTACAAATGTTTCATGAAAACCATATTTTACACATGGAACTTAACCTCTATAACATGAATCTAAATATCGTAACCCAAAATCTAAATATTAATTTTAATCAAACTACACTCAAATACAATGAAAAACTCCTCTAACCCATATTAAATTAATAGGAAACACATTATATACAAAACACAGGTCATAAGAGACCAAATAATAAAAGATATAGAGTTTTATGACTACGCATGGTTTGACCACATAGTTTGGAAGTCCGTGTATGTAATACCTAGGATTCTAGTCAAGTAAATAAACAATTAATCACAAAAACCATCATAAAATGAACATTATATTATTTAATCATAATTATACGACACATATTACATCACTAAACTAGAAAATTACATTCACAATAATGTACACAAATAATGTGACATAATTCATAACAATATAATGCACCACCACAATCTTAAACCATAGAGGATCATAATATAAATGTTTGAAAAATATATGAGATATATTTATATTATTAATAAAATAACTTGAAATTTAATATACATGGTATAAGATCTTGGAGAAGTATATAAATTATTTTAAGTGTTATAATGAAGTGTATTTATAAAGGGCAATATGACTATTGAAATCCGATCGTTGGGAATCTGACCATTATAATCATAATGTAACAATTATACATACAAGTGTCCAATAAAAATTCATAAATATATTTGATAATAAAACAATCAATAATTAATTATATTTTATATTTAGTAATGAATAGTAATATAATTTTACACATATATGTTAGAATAAAAATACTAGAAAATAAAAATAATTTTTAATTTTTTTGGCACAAAATGAATGGTTTTCAAATAAAAAAAGAGTTTTAATTAATAATAAAAATTATCATATATATAAATTATTTTCATAAAAATAAATTTAAATTTGGAAATAACATGTTAAAATTATCCATTGGTGTTTTTTACAAATTTCTGAGATGATCTATTTTTCTCTAAATTGAAAAATATGGTAAGAATATATGGTAAGTATTATGACATAATCATGATGTAAAAATTATTTAATAATTAATATAAGTGAATATATTACCAAAAAAAGTTATTTATCTAATATAATGTATTTTAATTAATTAAAATTATTTCTTAAATCTATAAATAATTTTACAAAGTCCATATGGAATTAAGTTTTTAAAAATAATATTTTATGTAAAAATTATATTCCCATGTACAAATTAATATAAAATAATTTATATTGGTTCTAAAAAACTAAAATATCAAAAACCATGTATTAAATATCAAAGAATATGAACTAAAACCATGAGTAAGCTAATAGTTTTCCATTTTTGACAGAAAATATTTCTAAAGCCTATGTCTAGAAATTAATAAAAATTAAATATCATTTTCTATACATACCCACCCATTATCCCATTAATCTTAATTCCAAATATTTTAAGAATGAGTCTAACATCATTATATCTCTCAAGAGTCTCTCTAAGTATTTCCCAAGGTTATAATCCATCATCTCAAGCTTTAATAAGTTACCTTTCAAGGTAAGGGTTCCTTAACCCCCTCATTCCTTTTCAATTTCAATATATTTGTTATAATATTATTTAATTTGTTTTTCATATTCTACCATTCCTATAATTCCATGTTATTATCACCTATTTGTTATACTGTTAATGTGAGATTACTTATTTCCTCTCATTATAATATTTCCCGAATCCATTGTTATGTCGAAGGGTTCCTAACATTTATCTTTCATTATTTTCACAATATTTACAATTATATTTATTTTAAATGAGAAATATTATTATACTAAATTAATATAAATTTCATATTGTATTATTAATTAGAGGTCACTACACCATCTCATTATACCACCTTCATAAGTTGTTATAATGCTTAAACTTCCCCATCCTAAAATTTTGGTAAAGTATAAAGTGTTTGATTTTAGATCATTGAAATCCCTGTCTAGAAACAAACAATTGTATTCAAGATGTAGCATAGATTCACCTAGGGGTTAAATCCCTGAAAAAGTTTGGTTGGGTATTAACTCACTCTTTACTTAGTGCACAACAAGTGGGCCTGACTATACACCTGGTTTGACACTCCTGAGGTATATGCTTTGTATAATTTACATGCTCTTTATGAACCATAATAAAAGATTTCAATATATCATTCCATTATTCTCATAATATTATAAATTATTAAACCCAATGACTACTTTATATTGATAATATTCTTCTATGAAAGTACCATACACCACTACTTAATTTTCATTATTTTAATAAGTGTAATTTCCATTACATTATGAATATTGAATAGTTTCTATATTAGTTTATTGGATATCCACCTAAATAGATACAATATTAAACTGAATAAGGAAATATATAAAATTTCATATATCCATTATTTCTATATGGACAACTATTGATTATTTAGACATTATTAAGTATGTGGTTCATTAGGGAAAATTATGATATGTATTTTTTAGACACTTTTTTATTTTATGGATGCACTAGAATTATTATGTGATGGGTAGGGATCATAATTATATATCCCTTTGATGCATTAGTAGGTCTAACGGGACAAACTATCTTGGGTATTTGGTGTATTACTTACCCATTTATGTATGATGTCTTTTCATGAGGCCTTGATGGTATGTTTATGTTTTATGAAATTATACATTCTATAACTTTGAGATTAGTTATTGATATACTTGTGTTTATTTATTATCATGTTATCCATGAATATATTATTATCCCAGTTTCCTTATTATGGAATTATTCAATTTATTTATTCTGTCCATATTTATTTATGCTATACTTACCCTATGAAATATTTGATTGTATACTTCCCCTTATTAAGCATATGAGATCACCCCTATATATTTTTTTAACATCTCCCCTAGAAACCATGAAGACCACTACATGTGAAAATGGAATTTAAAGGAGAAATAATAAATTTTCATGAATTTAGTTGATTTATTTTAAGTTTTAAATGTAATTTATTGTTCATTAATGTATCTAGTTCCCAAGAATACTAAACTAATAGATCCTGTGAATTGTGATCTATGTATTCTGTACCATTTTAATAAAATAATAACCATCTCTAAGTAACTGGAGTTTTGGAATTATGGTTTTCCAACCATGAAATATTCACTAGAATGTATCCAAAACCATGTTCATAGTTTAAAAATAGTTTTCTATATCGTACACTAACTGTGAACCTATGGATCTACTTCAATTTCAACCCAAAAACCCAAAAATTATCAAAATATCCCATGAAATTTAAAAATCAAAATATCATCAAATCAGACCATAAACATACCAAAAATAATAAAAAACCCCTCAAATTCAAGACTCACATCTTAAATACCCATGGAAAAAAAGTTTCATCACAAATAGTGGTGATTGAGCACCTACTCGTGACCTATCTCATGAGTTATAATAATCCTATACCTTTTCTACTATTACTTACCAAATAAAAATAGGGAATTTATACCATTTTTCAGGAACTAAACTAGGTCGACCTACCACATCACATGAGCTGGCTAGAAACTAGTCTCAAAGTGCATTCCTAATCACATCGAGCTTGAAACTAGTGATATATAATCAAATATCACTAAATGGGAATGATTTTACCCTTAAAATAGTATTGATTATGTGACATATTCTTATTGAGAATCTGAAATGGAGTGTCCATACACTGAACTTTCATGCATATCAAAATAAATATTATTATACGAAAGAGTAAAGAAGACCAGGAATAAACAAAATCTATACATAATTTAACTATAAATAATGGTAACATAGCGGTAAATATACAAGAGTACTGGAAAAATAATAAACTAAATTATAAATTATGACCACAGTTTCAAGTTCCTGAACACCCTTAATAAATCATAAACCTAAACCAGCACAAAATGATCTTTAGGTGACCTTAGGTCACATCCCTATTAAAATAATTATATCTACTAGGATTCCATTTATAACACCCCACCACTTTAGTTTGAACTTCCATTTAAATAAATACAGTGTATTCGATAGATTTTATACATATAACATTGAACTAAAACAAATAATGATATATTATATTTAGATAAAATATTACAATATAAGAAAAAAATTAATATGTTATGATAATACAATATGAAACATTATTAAGAAAAATATACGAGGAATAAAACCAGAAGTAAATAAAAAGGCCAAAAATATGAAATCCTTCTCCTCATGGTTTCCTTTAAAGATAATACATCTGATTATAACAATTTAAATAAAGAAGAATATTAGAAATACAATATACATTTTTATAATGAAGTAAATAAAGAGTATGAATGATTATAGATATATATGTAATTCAATATATAGGGATATAATATTTCCATTAGATATATGGCTATTAGACATATGTTGGTTTGACATATGGTCATTGAACATATGGATATTGGGTATATGGTGTCTATATATACTTGTATCCAATAAGTACATTGATTTTGTGTAATTTTTAGTAACAAATTAAAGGTAATGTAATTCAAAAATAATAAATAATTATAGAATGAAATCAAAATAATTAATTTTAATATTTTATTATATTTTTTCATTAAATAATAATAATATTATTACCCCCAAAAAGAATTATTTGGTGTGTTTATAAAATAAAAATAAATATCCTAATACCAATGTATTGATAAAATTTAATAGTTGGAAGATAAATAATTTTAATGAGATATTATTAAAATTATTTAATGCTAAAAAGTGATATCTTTATTAAATGATTTATCTTTGTAATTGTCATGTATTTTTATCTTAATAAATTAAATTTATCACTTTTAAAGGATTACTATAATAAAATTTATTGTTTTAATTTTAAAATAAATATATTAATACTCATTTATTTATTAATTGATATGTAATAATATTAAGAACACAAAAAGTTTTTAAAAATACATTTTTATATAAAAAATATTTTCCAATAAGTTTTATGTTTTCATTTAAAATATAAATTTAAAATATTTATATATTTAATTATATTAAATATATTTAAAAAATTTAATAAAAAATTAGGTAAAACAGTCAATTTGTTTTTTAGACATAAAATTAAGTTACCAGAGTGGATGGTGCATGCCATTGGTGAACTGTAAAAATCATAAAATATAGTATATATTTAAAATGATGTAGAAAACTTATAAAAATAAAAATAAAATTAGATAATGGAGGTAATATTTATCCTATATGTTTTCCCACTTATGGGCTCACATTACATTTATAAATGACCTTCTATAAACATTAAGTAATTAGAAATTGTGAAAATTCCACTCAAACTCACCTATAAAAGAAACTTTACACCACCCCATTAAATCAAATAATAAAATTTATTTATCTTTCAAATAAATAAATATTTTTACTCTCTTAAACCATTATTTTTCTTTGGGTTTGTTTTGGTCCAAATAATTAGGATTAAATCCTTCATTTCAAAGAAACTTGATTAAAGAAGAAGATAATTCATCAAAGTAAGTATCTAATTTATTCTCTAACATTTTAAATTACCATATCATGAAAAAAATTATAAATATAATTATATACTTTAAAAATGTTATGTTAAAATTATTACAGTTCTATGAAAATGATAATGCTATTATATAACTCCAAACTCTTACTCATTCATTAATATATCGTGTTCTTGTTTGGGCCGGTTCAACCACCTATATGATCAATGTTATACCAATATAGTGATTTTCATCATGACTAAGTATAAATAAATTAATAATGTTAATATATTTTGTTAATAATTAATTTATTTCATTAATACAGTTCTATATGCGTGAAACTAAAATGAATGTTCACTGTGAATCAACTTGTAGTTATCATTAGATTTCCCGAAACATGATCGTCAAAGATTTTATTCTTGAAAACTATACCCATATCTTCCATAAAATGAAAATGGGAATAAATAAATAATTATAGTAAAATGATTATACTACCCTGAATAATATACTAATGATGAACTTGTTATCAAATAATGAGGACCAACATCACTATTATGAAACTTATTTGAAACAATCAAAATTAATAATATCCTATGATGAAAATAAACAATAACTAATTAATATGTATATAATAAATGATAATAACTAAAGATTAAAAAAGTTAATATATATGAATAATGTTATTAAGTAATTTATTAATATTTTTATGTTTATTATAGAGGATTTTAAAGAACCTTAATGGAAATATAGAGTAAAGGTAAGTGTTTCTTTCCAATATAACTTTTAAATATAGATTTTTTATGATTGAATTTACATTTGGGAAATTATATGTTATTTCTCTCTAAAACCCCATTTATTTTCTTTAATTTTTTTATTTATGGGATTTATATGTCTTCATAATATTTTAACTCCCTTTGGTTCACAACTCAACCGAAAGGTTTCCTGTAAGTGGAGCTAACTTTATCTCATCTTTTCAATCAGAAAATTTTCTCCTCCATATTTATAATCTATATTTTATTCTTTAAAATTTTCTATCTATATTAATTTAATTTATTAATTTAATTTTTTATTATCCTTGTATTTATTTACAAAATTGTGAAAGGATTATTTTTATCATTTTTTTAAGAATGCATTCTCCTAATATAATCTTTGGTTTATTCAGAAAGATTCCTCTCCATGTTTTCATAGTTTTCCAAATTAATTTATTTTCTTTTTATTTTATAAATTATTTTATTTTAAAATGAAATGTATCAAAAATATAAAGGGTATTTCTTATTCTTTATCAAAGTAATTTTTTAATTGTCTTATATATTTCTTTTCATCTATGTCAATATCCTTTAATGTTTCTTGTGATTCATTGGGTTTTTTCTCCAATGATACTATCCTCCTTATATCTCTAGATGGTTTATGGAAATGTATTGTGTAAATGTCCATGAAACCCAATTATTTCATACAGGATAATTAATATATGATAGAATCATGATTGTTTTATTATTCATGTGGCACACATTTGTATATTTTATCATTATGTGATGGGTAGGTCCATTATATACCACAAATTCATTAGGTAAAATTTTATATCTCACAATATCAGGATGGGATACAGGTAGTCATCCCATGTCTAAAATATCATGGGGGTATGGGTGTTTATCCCAGGCCCACTATGTTATGGGAAGGTGGTTAACCTAGTATATTATGATATGAATGTATTATAGGTTAACCTTGATGTATGTTTTGATTTCTATGATTATTTTTGTGCTGCATTATCATATTATGAAATGTACCTATGTAATGTTATCTTAACTCATGAATATTGAATCATGTTTACACAATAATATGAATCATGTCTTATGATATGCCCACATGTTTATATCATTATTCATGATTTATGTTCCATGTTTTATTGGTTATGATTTTCTTATGTTATGTTCATGCACTTTGATTACATTCTCAAAGCCACATATTCATATTATTCCCACTTATGATCTTCGATTGATATCTATTATGTTCATTTCTTACTAAGTGTCTAAGATCACCCTCTCTTATGTTTCATTTATATTGGTTATAAAGAAGAGTATTATGTATGTCATGTCAATAAGGGTATCATTTGTGAATAATATTTGTGGGAGATGTTAGAGAATGGTTATAAAATAAGTTGATTATGTATCAAGTCTCCAAAGACACTAAACCTATAGGTTATTCATTGTGTTTTATTATGATATAAAATGAATAATAATATAAAATTATGTATTATTTATTTAGGATGTTCTTGGTTTATATTATTTGGTATCAAAGTTGTGTTTATTTATTTTTGGGGATTAGTTTATGAAGAATAAGGGTATAAAACATAAATTAACCTATGTTAAACCAAAAGTGATCTAGGATGAACCTAAAATTTTACTAGTTTAAATTATGGAGTCATAATTTATGAAATATTAGGATTTATTTTTCCCATTGTATGATTGATTACTCTGATTATTTCTAATTTATACACATGCCAACTATTTTGGTCTTATCAAGGTATTGAAGAAAGAATCATGAAATTTTAGCAGTGAAAGGTTCATTCAACATAAAAAAAATATTATTTGAACATAGTTTTATAAATTCATTAATATTTTTAAAAGTTTATAAGACTATTAATTTATGTCCCCAATGGTTAGATATTGAATTATTGACAAAAAATTCTAGTGGTACGATGATTTCAATTCAAGATGATAACTCCTCTCTAGTAGAAGTTTGTGGAAATATGCTTACTGTAAATCTTATTATTCTCCATTTAGTGAAATTTGATGTGATTTTGGGCATGGGTTAACTCTATATAGATTGATCACATATAAATTTATAGGATAGGGAAGTCACATTTCATATCCCAAATCAACCTATGATCATCATCGGTGCAAGATTGACTATTATCTCTCTAGGGAGATTACATCGATTATATATTTCTTAATACCCAATTATGAGGAGTATTTGACTAAAATGGTTGGTGATAATATATTTAGGGATTTAAATCTCATCGAACACATATATATGTATATTTTTTCCAATTATTTTGTACCTGAATGGTAAAGGCTCCTGCATGGCATCCAAAAGACTCGGGATCAAATCCGAACAGGGGTGGAATTTTCAAGTTACTATAGTAGTTAATGTAGAGGGTATTCTAGTAGAAAAAATATTCACCCAATTTGGGCCAATGGACTACATAATTGGGCCTTCAGCCTATAGGGCCTTTGGACCACCAAAGGCCTTTAGTACATAATGCCTCTGTGCCGCCATAGAGCAATAGGTGATGCAAAAATTGATTGGCCGATCAGTGCATTGCATCCGGTAGGTAGTGAAGCTTAGATTTAGGAAGCATCACTAGGTGGTCATCTCGAAAGAGTGATAGGTGTGTTGGAACCTATAAAATAGACCTCTAACCACATGGAACAAAGGGGTGATCTTCCACAAAATTATAAAGGGCTTTACAACATGATGGTTTTTGGTAGAGGTGGCGACACATCATGTGAATGGTAATGACTAAAAAGGTGAAGCGATGAATCTTGGAGGTAGTGTGGCATGGAGACATGAAGGAATTACTGGGTGGGAATCTCGAAAGAGATATGGGTGCACTGGAACCCATCATCTAGAACTCTACCAAGATATGGGTTTAAAGAGGGATGCTCTACGAAGATATTCATGATGAGGTAGTGAAATGAAATAGATGATGGAAATGGGTGCGTCACAGCGAGAAGACTAGGATCATGATGTGAAGCTTGGATTCTCATATTGGGCCTTCAGGTTATAAGGACTTTAGTCCATAATTTTTTTTAATGGGCCTCTAAGCCACTGATCCTTCAGGTCTTATAAGGGTTACCACTAGACCCTATTGAGAAGAGGGCCATACTTCCTTAATAAAAAAGGGGGTGTTTATCCCTACCTGTTAAAAAATGGTTGGGGATAATCTCAATATTGAGTATATGTTGATTTTGAATTAATAAATTGATTCTTTTATCAAAACTTTTATTATTCCTACTCTAGATTGTGAGGTTGAGTTTTTAATAGAACTCATACCTAGTGTTATACCTATATCAAATACTCTATATATAATTACCCTAATAGAGTTAGAGTAATTGAATAAGAAACTCTAATAGAATATAGATAAGAGTTTTATATACCCAAGAGCTTCACCATGGGGTGCACTAGTCCTCTTTGTTAAGAATAAAGATAGATCAATGTTTTTTTTCATATTGATTATCATGAACACAACAAGATTATGATTAATAAAAATTATCCTTTAACGTATATTGAGGAAATATTTGATCAACTATGAGGTGACAATACTTATAAATGACTACCCTTTGATTTGGATATCATTATATAAGGGTGAAAAGAGAGGATTCACCTAGGATAGTCTTTCACACAAGATATGGACAACATGAATTCATATAAATTACATTCAGTCTTACTAATTCCCCCAATATTCTCATGGATCTAATTAATATAGTCTTTGTATATTAACTCAATCAATTTGTGGTAGTCTTTGTAGAATATTTTATCATATATTACTAGATAAAGGAATAACATTAAGATCATTTGAGGATTGTGTTAAAGGCCTTTAGAAGTGTGAAACTATATTACAAATTTAGAAAGGGTTAATTCTAGCTATATAAAGTATCATTTTTGGGTCATGTCCATCCATTCAAAATAAATTTTTATCCAATGAAAAGGTGCAAGGCACCAAATGGACCCCATGATTATGGAGGTCTGAAATAGTGTAGGCCAAGGGCATCCCATCTAATTAAATTTACAGCCTCTGGTTTCAAAAAATTAGAAGAAAGAAGACTAGTGTGGATGGAGCCCTACTTTATTAAGAAATCCATATAGTCTACTACCTTATTTCCCTCGTGCCATGTGTGGGACACTTGGATGGTATCCCAAATTAAGGATCTTCAATTCCTGATGAGGTACGATATGAAACACAGAGTAATTCCTTTACCCATCATAGAATCACAAAAAATTAAGGAATCCATCTCTAATTAAGTTAATAATACCTATTCCTGAATGAAAATAGTGAGACTGGTGAGCATTGACTTATCCTCATACAAAAGGAGAGTTCCCATTCCAAAGCATTATGTAAAAGACAACTTGACTTTCCCTTGGATATGTCTGAATAAAGGAGCATCTTGCTAGTCCTGGAAGAGTGAAATAAAGTATATAAATAGGAAGAACGTCCTTCCTATAATGACTCTCTCTGTAGAAATAGAACCTTCAAATCTCGCTTGGTTTCTGGCTTACCATAAGCACCAGAAACCAGCACTCAATATCCCTAATCAAGCCAACTGATCCTTCTCCTAACCAGATGATCCTTGAAACCAACTTCCCAGGAAAGAAGAAAGGTCCCACTAATGAGCGGAGTTAAAAACATATCCTTCTAAAAATTACCACACCACTGAAGCCCACTCCACCTCGAAAAATAAGTGATACATACTCTCCTCCTTCCTAATATCATAGTAGTGGCATGAAGAGGCCAAGTTAATTTTCAGTTTTTTAATATTCTCATCCATAGCTACAACAGAATTCCTGATGCGCCATATAAGGAAGTTTAACTTCACTGGGATCTTGTGGCACCAAACCACTCTATTCCACCCATCATGTTGGGTATGCTCTGAAATCAGCTTTCAATATTCTCTAGTGAAAAATACACCTAAATATGAAGGATTAAACACACAAGAGTCCTGTCTGGTAGTGATCTCAATGGACTTAAGAAGATCCTGCTGGTATGAGTTCAACACTGCCTTGGTGAACCTGGGATGGAGATGCACCTCCTTCACTAATATAAGAGGGACAAGGCATCTCAGAAAGGCGAGAATAGAACCAGCCTAGTTTTTGTGCCAAAAGAGTAATTCCTTAGACCCAACAATCCATCAAGAGCTCGGTTGAAGAAACTAGACCAGAGGATAAATCTTCTCCCATAGGGGATAAAAGTAGCCATGAACATCCTCCACACTTCCCCTGTAAATTTTTGACATGGATCTTCCCCATAACGTACGCTCCTCCAGAATTTCCCAAGCAAGCTTGGCATGAATGCAGTGAATCGTACTCTGGAGGATCCTTACACTAATCCCACCATCTAGAACTATCCTCACCATCTTTCTCCATGAAATCCAATGCCTTTTACGTTCTGAATTAGCATCCTAGAAAAAGGAACATAAGATCTTGTCTACGTTGTTGATCAATACTTTAGAGACATTTGAGGAATCCATCACATAAATGGGGATAGATGATAGAACACTATTAACTAAAGCAATGTGGCCCCAAACGAAAGGAATTAATTTTTCCAGTTAAGTACTCGGCTAGTAATCTTAATCACAACAAGATCCAAATAACATACCCAGAGTCTACCAGAGGATATTGGCATGCCCAAGTAATCCATTGGAAGAACACCTCGCTGCATGTCCAAGCAACTGCACAGGGAGGATACTCGACTGGGGGTGCTCTTATTAGAGATAATAAAATTGCTCTTAGTTGTACTGATGACTTGCCCACTCCAGTGACAATATTCCTCTAGAATTCCCTTGATCACTTGAACTGAATCCTTACCACCATTCGAAAATATGATGGTATCATCATCAAACATCAGATGAGAAATCGGGAGGACATTCATCCTCCTCTTGAAAGGTGTTATAAATCCTTGAGATAGGCCTTAGTTTATAAGTCTACTAAGTGCATCTTGTTACAGTATGAAAATTCTAGGAGAGAGGGGATATCCTTGCCGAATCCCTCTTGTTGCCTTGAAGAAGCCATGAACCTTTCCCATAAAGGATACCACCAGTCACAAAGAGTTGAAACTCCTAAAGATGAGGCCCACTACTCTGGATGAGAAGCCAATACTTGAGAGGACTCTATTAACGAAGCTCCATTAAATCCTATCATAAGCCTTGTTCATATCCACTTTGATATCCAAATTTGAACCATGAGTTTTTACGTTTATATCCCTTATCATCTCCTGGGCTAGAGCTATTGCTCCTTGAATAAATCATCCTTTCATGAATGCATGTTTCTCTAGTCATATCCAGCCTGGGAGGAATTTGGAAAACCTCTGATTAATAATAGTTTCCATAATTTTGTAGGGGAAGTTACATAAACTAATTGTTCTATAGTGAGATAGATAGGATTTATTATTAATCTTTGGGATGAGAACCATTGTAGTAGCACTAGAAACCTGAGGGAGAGTCCCACATCAAAAATAGTCCTTAATAGATTCTATTATGTCCATCTTAACCACATCCCAAACCCCTCTTTAAAAAGATCCTGGGAAACTATCCAGCCCAGGTGCACTATCCGGGTTGAGTTTCTGCATGGCTGATTGAATTTCTTCCTCACAAGGAATCGCCACCAGGACCTCATTGTCAAGTGAATAAACCAACCTAGGAATTGCCTCCCACAGTTCACTTTCCTACTAGGATACCCCCTATTCATCCCCAGATTAGGACCAGCAAGAAGATCCCTAAATAAGGAAAACACCATTCCACCTACTATATCACAATCCTCAGTGTAAGATCTATCTTCAAGAAAAAGATTACGGGAAAGGAAACACATTATTTCTCTGATACATGCATGGAAATAAGTAGTGTTTTGGTATCCATATTACAACCACCTCACCTGAGAGCAATCTTGGGCCAATCGCTCCCGCTTAAGAAGCATCTCCACTCAACACAACTTTTTTCCCATTAAATTTTCAAACACTAAGTCATTCCACTCCTCCTCCAGGTTAGACTCCAAAATTTCAATACTTTGTTTAAGAATCTCCATGTTATGATCAAAAGGTGGAAGATCCATATCCCATTACTTCATCCCCTATTTCAACCACCACAATTTTTTATGAAGAGCTACCCACGTATGACCTTGAGAAGTTTCTTCCCATAGCTCCCTTACAGTCTGCTGATAACTTTGAATCTGAGACCACTGATGATTGAATCTGAAGGACTCCAGTGAATCCTGCTTGGGAACTAGAGAAATCAATAAAGGGGATTGATCCAATATACCTCGGGCTAGGTGCTTGAATTTGGCATCTGGGAATTTATTTATTGCATTATTATCAGCCAGACACCGATCAATCCTGCTGTAAATTCTCCTTCCACCAGATTGGTTGTTGAACTAATAATAGTGATCCCTAGAATAGACCATGTCAAGAAGACCCTTGTTAGCCATAAAATGAGAAAATTCTTGGCTGGACTTATGATGAAAAACACCTCTTCCCTTCTTCTCCTCCAAGTTGAGAATGGTGTTTAAATCCCCTGAAATAATCCATGGTAGTTCCATAGGATCAAAGGACTAAATACTTTTCCACATCCTTTTACGTTCCTATAAGTTGCAACTACTATATACGACAGAAAAGAAGAAGCAGTCCTCTCCATTTGTTACTATCGTGGTAATGAATTGACCTCCCACCTCAATCAAATCCAATGAAATCTATTTATTCTAAAAAAATCCAAATATGTCTGTTGATCAAGTCAACGTGCAAGGAACCATGCATTAGAACTTTGTGACTGAAGGCTTTGATCTTACTCGACTTCTGTTTATTCTCAAGGACAACCACAAGACTAGATTTATTTTTCTTAGCTTCTAAGACAATGAGGTCATACTTCACCTGAGCACCCAAGCCTTGAGCATTCCAAATGAGGAGGGATAACATTAAAAAATAGGTAGCCTGACTTTATCCCCAGGCACTTTGGTCTTTTTTATATTGGGAAAAGAGATTTCCCTAAGATGTATCATCTATGCCTGGATGCATACCCCCAAGCTATTGGCAGAGGCAGTAGGGGATACAGGTGGCTCAGAGGAATGGGACTTCCCCTTCATTACCCTATGTAGTGACATAGGGGATGAATAAGAACATGATAGTTTCACTAACTTCAAAAGTCCATAAAATCCTTTGAAATACTCACAAGAAATCACTTTTTCCCCATAGGGGAAATCCTTATATACATCCTTTGACTTGGGAACCCTCACCTTCCCTTTGTATAACTCAAAAGGAACTCGAGGAAAATCTCAGGATTCAGACACCAACATTCTTAGGATAACCGATAGAAAGAACTCCATCAATTCACCTTGGGAGAACACAAGGGGAGAGGAAAAAGATCTTACAGATGGATCCATAGTACTGAAACCCAAGTATAAGGGAACTATGGACTTGCTGGGAGGTGATTTTGAATACGCTGGAGGGGTAGTAGTAACCTTGCATGCAAGGAGAGACATGGAAGCATCACTAACCCCAGATAAGGAGGACAAATATTTGTCCATGAAAGGAAACAAGGTCAAATCTGACCCTCCACTATGAGGTTATGACATATATCTAGACTTGTAAGGTCTGGAAAAATAAATATGAACCCCTTGGAACCCTCATATATATATTTGAATATAATTCCCTTGAAGGAGGCGAGATGAGTAGTACCTTGGAAACACCAGGAA
Organism: Viscum album; assembly: GCA_963277665.1. Taxonomy (NCBI): domain Eukaryota; kingdom Viridiplantae; phylum Streptophyta; class Magnoliopsida; order Santalales; family Viscaceae; genus Viscum; species Viscum album. The sequence goes on from OY728162.1 coordinate 253,877,909, forward strand.
CACGATATCCTAAAGACATACCACTAAATCCTGAACTTCCATGGATAACAACTCTGGTATAGGGATAGACATATCCAACTCGACACAGATCCGAGGCATCATCGTCTCCTCCCCACTATGAGTGAGCGCATCCATGTATAGAAACCCTCCAAGCGAATCCCCAATTACTTTGAGAAAGGTACCATTCTGGAAAGGGAGTGGAAGCCCTAGAAGGCTCACCCACACTGTAGCCTGAGGACTTTCCTTCCCCTTATGAGCCTCCATCGACCAACGAGAGAGGTTAAAATGCCAACGGCCCATTACACATAGAGCGACACACCAAGCCTTGATAAAATAATCCTCTGATTAAATCATCAAATAGAAGGAGAATCTGTGTAACACCGATATTTGAACCCCATCCTTTAATCCCCAGGAATACAAAAAATGCTTGAATATAGAAAGAGAACATTTATTAAAACCAAAACACCCCACGAACATCCACTTAAGGCTGGACAACACCTCTTTTAATGCCGAGACAGGGGCAGAAAATGAAAGGAATGACCCATCCCTCACCAATGAATGCGAAAACAAAGCAATCGCTGGGAAGCACAGATCCAAAGTGCCCGAAACCTTCCTGCACAATGCTTCCTTGAAAGATAGAGGCAGAAAACCTTCTCTAGAGGAGAGAACTAGAGATCCCCTTTGGGAAGGAAAACCAGCAGCTGGAAACATGGATCCTAGATTGAATGTCACCAGAGACAGGGGCACCGTCAAGGAGCGGGATGCCAAAGGAACAACGATTGAAAAAATTTGAAAACCACTGTGTGTGTGAGGCACATTCTTCTGGAAGTAAGAGGAAGCCATGTAATAATTTCCTCTATTTTTGGGTCATGTAATCACAAGTAAGGGTATATATGTGGATCCTTAAAAGATATAGGTGATTAAAAAATGACCCATACCAACTAATATAATAGAGATCTATAGTTTTTTTATATTGGATGAATATTTTTGATAATTTTTAAGAAATTTCTCATGATTATAAAATACACTAGCCAAGTTAACTAAAAGGGTGTCAAGTTATTTTAGAAAGATAAATTTAAAGAAAATTTAAAGGATCTAAAGAGAAGTTAGGTTAGTACACCTGTACTCACACTATTCAATAATGGATAAAGGTTTGTGATATATAGTGATGCATCAAAGAAGGGATTTGGATGTTTCCTCATGAAAAATGACATGGTAATAGCTCATGCATTAAGTTATTTAAATATTCATGAGAAAATTTCATAACACATGATTTAGAGCTAACACCTGTATTATTTTCATTAAAGATATGAAGGAATTATCTATATCGTGAAATGTGTGATATACATACTAATTAAAAGAGATTAAGGTATATATTCACATAGAATTATTTCAATATTCACCAAAATATATGGTTGGGGTTGATCATGGACTATGAATGCTCAATAAATTACCACAGTAGAAAGGATAACAAGGTGTATAATGATTTAAGCCTCAAGTATTATACTAACTTATCCATGATAAGGATTAAAAGAGAACCAATAATCAAGGATTTTTAAAGGATAGATCTTGAAATTAGATAGGATGGGGAGAAACCCTATATTTCCCAAATAACTGTTAAACCATCCATTCATGTGAAGATCCAGGAGGTGTAGAAGGGGGTAATAGAGTTCTAGTATAGGGAAAAACATTATAGAGTAAAATTTTGTCCATTATGGATTTATAATATTTTATAAATGAATATGTGTTCTATCAATACCATAATTGATGAAGGGGTTGTTGGATGATGCATATAGATCATCATTATCTATCTATACCTAAAGAATAAATATGTATAGATATCTCAATAATCATTTATGGAGGTAAACCATAAATATGGATATTTTAGATTATATATCTCAATACTATGTTTTTCCAACAAGTTAATGCTAAATGTCATAATTCTAAGTGGGTGATGCAACCATAATCCATACCTATATTGAAATAGGAGAAAATAACTATGGATTTAATTATAGGTATTACTAAGACCTCTAAAGGCCATGATTCTAGTTGGTTTATAGTTGATCACATTACAAATTTTACACATTTCATTATTATTCTAGAATATTTCTCACTTGATCATATTTTTAAGATATACATAAAGGAAGTGGTAAGGTAATAATAAGTACCACTCTAAATTATATCTTCTAGAGATCCTTGGTTTACCTTAAAGTTATGGAGAAGTATTAAGAAAACATTTTATATAGATCTGAGCTAAAACATTGGTAATCATCCCTGGATTGATGGTCAATTTGAAAGAAATATTCAAACATTGGAGGATATGTTGAGATCCAGCTCAATGGATTTTAATGGAGGATGTTATCAACACCTTTTACATTATATTTTTCATATAATAAAAATTTACAATCTAAATGGAAACATATGAGGCTCTGTATGGGAAGAGTTTTTGAACTCCTACATGTTGGAAATGTTTTTCAGAGTGTTAGCTATTGGGACTGAATCTTTGTCAACAAATGTTAGAGAATATTCAAACTATTCAGTGACACATTAAAATGCACAAATTAAACAATAGAACTACACTAATAATCATAGATGATATTTGGAGTTTTAAGTTAGAGATAAGGTATTCCTTTGAATATCACCATGGAAGAGGATTGTGAGATTTGGGAAGAAGGTAAATTTTATCCCTAGATATATTGGTCCCTTTGAAATCCTATATTTTGTAGAGATGATATCTTATCGTATTGAACTTACATAAAATATATCCAAAGCACATGATGTGTTCCATGCATCACTTTTGAGTAAGTATATACAAGAACCTTCACATGTACTAAACTCAAAATTAGTATAATTGGAAAATGAAATCTATTACTTAGAATAAGTAGTTGATATCATATATTATAGAGGTGAAGTACTATGAAATAAGACCAGTCACCTGGTTAAGTTTCTCTAGAGGAATTTTATGTTTGAGGAAGCTACATGGGAACCCAAAGTTTCAATGAGGTATAAGAACCCTCGTTTTTTTCTTCTAAATAAAAAATTTTAAAGGAATAATTATTTTAAGGGTGGTAGTATGCAACACCCTAAGATTTTATTATGTATTTCCCATTAAATAAATATTGTTTGTTAGATATATTGAAATACAAGGAACATTTAAATGAAATGAATAATTATATATTTTAATGAGATAAAATATTACAATGAAAGATAAAAATTAATACATAATAATAATAAAATATGAAAAAATATTAAAATATATTGAAGTGGAATAAGACTAGAAGTAAATAAAAAGAACACAAACATGAAATCCAAGTCCTCATGGTTTTATTTGAAGATCATACCTTCAATTATAACTATAGAAAGAAGGAAAACTATTAGAAATAAAATATTTTTTTTGAGAATGGAGTAAATAAATAGGATTAATGATTATGGATATTTATGTAAAGATATATATAAAAATATAATATGAAAATTATATATATGGTTATAAGGTCATTGGATATATGGTCATTAGACATATGACTATTAGATATATGACTATTGGACATATAACCCTTGGATATATGGTTGTTGGATATATAATCATTTTATATACTAGTATCCAATAGGTACATTGAAGGTGTGTAGTTTTTAGTAACAAATTAAAGGTAATATAATTCAATAATAATAAATAATTTGAGAATGAAATAAAAACAATTAATTTTAAAAATATGTATTTTTCTATTACATATTATTATTTTTCAAAAAATTATTTGGTGTGTTTATTAAGTTTAAATAAAGATATTAATTCTAATGGATTTATTTAATTGAATGATTATAAAATAAATAATTTTAATGGTATGTGATTAAAATTATTTAATGCTAAAAAGGATATGTATTTTTCTCTATACATTTTTAGTTTTCATTTAAAAGATAAAATTTTAATATTTATAAATTTATTCAAATTAAATGGAGTTCATATTTTTTAATCATCACATCTAATTTAGATAAGAAGGAAAATTTTATTTTTGAAAAAAAAATAAGTTTTCAAGGAGAATAATGCATGACATCAGTGAACTATAAAAATTATAAAATATATTATATGTTTAAAATGATGTATAAAACTTATAAAAAGAAAAATAAAAGTTTATGATGGAGTTAATATCTATCCTCTTTGTTTTTTCCATTTATGGATGCACTTTTCATTTAAAAATGACCTTCCTTTACTATTAATTATTGATAAATTATGAAAATAATGTTGGGACCAAGATTATAATAAAGATTATCATATTTAGGAATTGTCTTTTGTAGTCAAGGAATTATCAAAGAAAGATAAATAACATTACTTTATTTTTTGTGAAAATATGAATAACTATCATATTCAAAAAATCAGACTCACAATGCTTAAAATTTTTATCAGATTGGTAGTGGAAAGGATCATCAAACTCACCTTGCGTCCAGAATGGAGTTCTGACCGTAATGAAGAAAAGAATTGGATTCATCATGGATTCAATAAGAAATCTAAAAATTATTTTCTGTTTTGTATCTACCACAAATAATAAGTATATTGTGAAATGTATGATACTATCTTGATAAAATAAAGGTGGAGAAGAAGTGATGACAATCCTATTGAATTTCTGATTAGAATAAAAGAGGTGCTACTAATAGTATTCAGTCTAATCATATTTAGGTGGTTAGAAAGAATGATGTTGCTAGAAGAAGAGAAAATTACAATAATTTCCATTATAATTCAGATGATGCTAAAACTAATCTTCAACATAAGAAAATCCATGAAGGAATTCATGCTTACAAGAAAAAGTTTTTGAAAGAATAAAGTTACTTAAGTAAAATATTTTTGATCTCAGATCATCAGATCTAGATTTTTTTGAAGGCTAGGAAGGTTTTCTTGATCTTAATGAGTGAAACTGAAGGTGATGGTTTTTAGTATGACCAAAATAAAAAATATTTAAGTCTTCATATAATGGAGTTGATAAGTATCTAAATAAAAAAATAGAAATAATTTGAGTTCTTTAATATATTTGGTATCATAGTTAGAAAATAAGAAGTAGAAGTGGTTGAATAAGTTTTAAATAAACCACCATCTCCATCATAATAAAGAAATCAAAATGAGAGTTGGTTCTAAGAATCATAATGAGAAGACATATTTTTTCTTTCTTATATTTTGTGTAGATAAATGTAATGAAGAAACTATTTTTGAGAATATGATTCCATCGTAATGAGGAAAATGGAATGGGAAGATAGTCTTTTAGGTGGTACAAAGCAATGTAATGAAATATATTTAGTTCTTATTTGTATTCAAGTTGTTCAAGAAAACTAGAGTGACCAAATTATTTTATCATAATAAAGAAATCATATTTGGTAATCTGAAACAGGAATCAGAATCATATTTATGTTTGTTAAGAAGTCTTTAGCTTCGGATTTACAAGTGGGTTAAGGAATCAGGATGACCATCGTAATTGTGAATCATAATGGGATAATCATAATGACAAATTAGAATCAGATTGAATATTTTTTAGAAATACTAAAGGAATCTGAAGCCATGAGAAGATCTAAAATTCAAGGAAGGTTGAAGAAGTCAAAGAAATATCCATATTTAATAGGGAATTTAATGAGTCAAAGAAAGATATGAGATTGGATAATTTTTTAAGATTCAGGAGTTTTGGAAAAGCGAGAAAACCTTTTCAAGACCCCACTTAAACCATTCTTTCAAGCCTATAAATATGAGGGGATTACTTCATGTATTATGTGACTTTCATTATTCACAAAATCGGAGAGAGAAGATCCACATTTCTAGAAAGTGAAGAAGGCTTCCATATTGTGATTTCTTAATAAATTTAGCCGAACAGAGGAAGAATAAGAAGAAGTAGATTGTATTTATATGGTTACTATATTGGGAGGGGTGATTGGATTAAGAAATTCATATTGATATTTTCAGACTGAGGAAGAAGAAGTTCATGATTGTTTTAGCGGTATTCTAATAGAGTATTATTTTCATATTAAGAAACCAGACTTAGGAATCAGATAGGGAAGTTGGACTGAGTATCATTACAAAGTCTAAGAAGTTATTACCAGCTTCTGCATAAGAAATTGAAGAATTTTTTTTAATGATCACATTTGTGAAAGTTGATTAAGAATAACCATAACATGTTTGTTATAAAAATTTTATTACACCATTTTACAAAAATTTAAGAACATGCATAATTATATTGAACTCATTTCTACATGAGTGTAAGGGAATATCCTACTCATTGTATTCCACACAAAAGGATTGTTTTCTTGTGTATTGTGTGGTATTGGATTGTTTACAAACTATAATAAGTATGTATCTACTCTTATTGAGCAATAAACCTTATAAATTATTATATTTCTATGAATGTGTGATTGAATTGTTTTCAGTAGGGAAATAAATATTTAGTAGGAGGTTAAGGTTATTTCACAAGTAAGAAAACTTAAAAGAAAAAGATATCAGTGATTCACCCCCTCCCCCTCTCAGTGATACTTGAATCCTAGCTGGGTAATCTCAATTGGTATCAGAGTTGAAGGTTCCCTTTGTTTACTCTTTGGAGAGGTTTTTTAAAGAGAAGTTGGGATGGATAATTTTAATTGTTTTAGTAGTAAAGGTATTCCAATATTTTATGGTAATAACTATCACATATGGAAAGATAAAATGTTTCCTTATCTTATGTCTCCTGGGTATGATGTTCTTAAAGTAACAAAAAATGTATTTTCTTTCATTGATAATGAATTTTCTCTTACTCTCATGGACAAGTAGAATCATTATAATGATGGAAGAGATAAAAATTCCTTACTCTCTTCACTTTGTGAAAGTGAGTTTTTAAGAGTGAAAGGTGTTTCCACTGAAAAAGGTATATGGGATTTTTTGAAATTTTTTTGCAATGGAAATAAAAAAGTAAAGAAGGTAAAGTTAAAAATATGAAGAATAAAGTATAAAGATATCAATATGGGTGAATATGAATATGTTGGTGACTTCTTTACTAAGGTAAATGATATATTTATCCCTATCAAATGTCTTGGTGAAAAGTTGGAAGATTTTACAATTGTTAAAAGTATCTTAATAATACTTCTTGAAAATTTTGATACCAAAGTTTCCTTATTGGAAGATAGATATCCAGAACCTCTATCTATGGATGTTCTTTATAGTACTCTCATTAATTATGAAACAATAAGGGAAAAATTTATAAATGAAAAAAAATCTTAGAGAGAAATTTATTTCAAAGATGTCAAAAAAAAGTGTAAGAAGGTTCTCAAGGAATATGATGTTGTTGACTCTGACTCCAAAAATTTAGTATGTAAAAATCTTAATGAAATTTTATCCTTGTTTTCTAAAAATTTGAGAAGAGGTACAAGTAAATATAAAGGTAAAATTCCCTTTAAGTGTTTTGAATATGGAACCATTAGAAACTTTGTGGATAATTATCCTTGAAGAAAGAAAGAAGAGGATAATGGTAAAGAAGAATTAATTCTAAGAAGGTCATGAAAGAAACATGGTGATAAGGATAAATCATTTTCTAGAGGGAAATATAGAAATTTATTCAAATTTAAAAGAGATTATTTTTTATCTAAAGATGATAAAGAAGAAGATAGTGAATTTGAATCCAAAAAATATTTTGAAAAATATGAAGAGAATAATTTTATTACAACAGTGAATAATTAAGAATTCATAAAATAAATTCTAAAGAATAAGAAACCCAATTATAGTTTCATCTTAAATAAGAATTTAAAGAATGTATAAGTAGGATCAGAAAGAAAAATAAATAAATTAGAAAAATAAATAAAAAAACTATTAAAAAAATAATCAAGAATTTTTTCCTGATGAGAAAGTTAAGATAATGAAAGAGATTGATGATTTGAAGAAATATCTTGAGAAAATAAATCTTAATGAGCATCTTTAAGTAAAACTAATGGAAAAAGAATAAGAGTTGAAACTTATCTAATAAAAACTTTCTAAATATGAACAGAGAGGTAAAAGTTTTAAAAAATATATCACTAAATTTGGTGGAAGATCTAATAAGGATAAACCTGAGAAGGATCAACAAAAGTAACCTTTGAAGGTTTAAAAGAGAGATGAAATTTTTCCAAAGAAGAAGAAATTTGGAAAAGTTATGTATGTGGCCACATTTAACAATTTTGAAAAATAATAAATTTCTAAAAACTATGTGTATAAAAATATTTCTAATCCTTATTAATATGGTAGAGTTTATATCACTTATGGTTATAATAATCCTTAAAATAAAACCAAACTAAAAAATAATATTTTGGTTGAAAACTGAAAGGTTTGTGGTCAACAAAGTTCTATTAACAAGGTTGCTGAGAAACATACTCATAAAACTGGTCAATCTAAAGGTTTTAGAGTAAAATAATATTTCTATGGGTACTTCTGGTATTGTTGTGGATTCAGATATATGTAAAATATTTTTTGGTTCAACCAAAAACATTACAAATATTTCATAGGTTATGGAAGGTAAGGTTTGAGGGGGAGTCAATCCTCTCAAAAGAAGAATTTTAATATGAAAGTTTAGAAGAAACCTGAGAAGGTTGGTGTGAATGTTGAGAATAGGTTCCAAATACTAAAAACTATTTGTGAAAGTTGTGAAAAACATTGATATATTTCTATGGTTTGTCTTGTTTTGTTACCAGCACAATAAAAGTTTCTTAACAATTCTCAGAAGATAGAGGTGAAGAAAGAAAAGGGAAATGAAAATGATCATGTTGTTGAAACCACATTGAAAGATATAAAAGGAGAACATCCTTGTATTTTTGATAGTGGGTATTCTTAACATATGTTATGATAATTAAAATTATTTAATAATGTAAAAGATTTCAAATAATTAATGTTTACATTCAACTATGATGAATCACTAAAAATTAATGGTATTAGATCAACCATCATTGGAAAATAAAAGATAAAATCCAAGAAAGCTTTATATGATGATGGGTTAAAACACAACCTACTGAGTATTTCAAATTTTTTTGATAAGGGTAACAAAGTTATCTTCAGAAAAGATGGTCTTTTTTTTGTGAAAAGTGAGGAAGATGGAAAGATAGTTACAATAGTCTAACATACAAAAGGAAACTTTTTTCAAGTTAGATAAATACAAAAATCCTGTTGTTTGGGTATGGTGTAAGAAAATTAGTTGTGGAATAATAGGTTGGGACACATTTGAAAAAGAAACTGGATCAAGATATCAAAGTGATACAGTGTTTGTGACATTCAAAATATTTCAAAAATAAGATATTGGTGCTACACTACTTTTTAGAAAGGAAAAAATTACAAACTCAGTGCATAAGAAAGTTGATATTTTTTCAAAACAACCCATGGAACTTATTCATTTCGATATATATAGAACAATGTAAAAACAATTAACTAATAGAGATAAGTACTTTATCTATTTCATTGATGACTTTACTCACATTACATGTGTTATTTATACGAAACACAATTTAGATGCTCTGAAATTTTTAAAAATTTTCAAGAGTAAAGATAAAAAAGAATGTTAATATTCAGTGAAGAAGTTGAGAACTAATAATGGAAGTGAGTATAAAAATAAATAATTTTAAATTTATCTTGATAAGAATTAAATTCAACATGAGTATAGTTTCCCATACATTCCTCAATAAAATTGTGTTACTGAAAGTAAGAATAGAAGTTTAGTGGAAATGGGGAGAACTATGTTACTTGAACATGGTATTTCTCATTACTTTTGGAGTAAAGGAATTATTACTACTGTTTATATTCAAAACTGATGTTTCTATAGGAAAAGTTTTGATATGACTCCATATGAAATGTTTTATGAAAAAAATCCAAGTTTTAAACACTTAAGAGTTTTTAGGAGTCCAAGCATTATAAATAAGAAGTTTGGAAACCTTGGAAGGTTTGACCAGAGAGGTGAATTTGGAGTTTTTCTTTGTTATACTCTAGAAGGAAGAGGATACAGATATTTCAACAAAAAGATAAGAATAATTATTGATACTATTGATGTGAAATTTGTTGAGAAGGCTAAGGAATAAAAAAAATACTTTTTCTAATAAGTCAGTTGATCTGGATGAGGAAATTTTTATCAACAATTATTATAAGGATACCGATAGTGGTAATCCTATTTAAGAAGAAGAATCAGACTCATTTATTTCAAGTGATGAGGATGGAACTCAAATAACTTATCCTAGTTTGAGGAATTTAGTGGAGTCTCAGAACATTATTGGTGATCAACATTAGAAGGGTCTAACAAGAAGAACTTAAAAAATTGTTACACACACTTATTTTTATTCAAAAGTTGATCCAAAAGATGTGAATGAATATTTTGAGAATCCAGAATAGTTAAGTCTATGAATGTAGAGCTTGATCATATATAAAATAATGATACTTGGAAACTTTTACCCAAACCAGATAACATAAATGTTATTGGTAGAAAATGGGTTTTCTAGAATAAGCTGAATGAAGAAGGTAAAGTGATAAAGAAGAAGGAAAGATTAGTGTGAAAAGGTAACTGACAAATTGAAGGTGTTGATTTTACCAATACTTTTACTCCAATGGAAAGGTTATAAATAGTTAGATTTTTTTTCTATTTTTTCACTATTAAGCTGATTTTTTTTAAAATGGATGTAAATTCCACATTTTTGAATGTGGATTTTGATGAGGAAGTTTAGATTGAACAACCTTGTGGATTTATTGTTAAGAAAGATAAAAATTATGTATAAAGGTTGAAGAAATCCTTTTATGGGATGAAATAAGATTTGAGGGAATGGTATTTCAAGTTGGATACTTGCTCAAGAAATATGAGTTTCAAGAAAGGAAAAATTGATACAAATATTTACGTTAAATAAAGTATGGAGTTTTCCCTCATCATAATTTTCTATTTTGATGACATTATCTTTGATGGGAATGATGAAAGAACATGTGAAATATTTTCTAAAGAGATGAAAAAGTTATTTGAGATGTCCATGCTAGGAGAAATGAAATACTTTCTTGGGTTACCAATTTTACAAAATAAGAAACACATTTTTATTTATGAAGAAAAGTATCCTAAGGAACTTATTAATAATTTTAGAATGGAAAATTTGAAACCAGTTTCCACACTGATTTCAGTGGGAACCAAGTTTTCTAAACATGGATAAGGCAAGTAAGTTTATCAGAAATAGTTTTGAAATATGATTGGAAGTTTGTTATATTTTTCTACCTCAAGACCTGAAATTTTTTATGATTTTAACTTATATGAAATATTTCATAGTGATCCTAAAGAATCACATTTACTTGTTGAAAAAGTAATTCTTAGATATATGAAAGGAATAAAAAATTTCATAATTAGGTATGATAGCTAAAAAATTATTGACTTGTTTAGGTATTAAAATACTGATTGGGTAGGAAATGTTGATGTTATAAGATCCAAATATGGTGGAGTTTTATTTCTAGGGAAAATTTTTGTTAGTTGTCATACAAATAAAAAAAATTAGTAACTCTTAACATAAAGGATGCTGAGTATATTACTTCCACTCAAGATACTACCCAACTTATGTAAATGAAAACACAATTGGAAGACTTACTGGTTGAAGTAAAGTTACCCTTTCTCTTGAAATGTGATAATCAAAGTGAAATAAACCTTAAAATAAATATAGTACAACATTATCATTCAAAAAATATATTCATAAAGTACCACTTCATTAATGAGCATGTGGAGAACAATTAATTGATGCTGGAGTATGTTCCTACATTGGAAAGAGTTGCTAACATATTCACAAAAAATTTACCAAAGGAACCTTTTTCTAAATTGTGGTTGACCATGGGTGTCCAACCTCGTTATCATTAAGGTTGAGGTATGTTTTTTTATACCATATCTAATCTTACCTTTGGATAGTGTTTTCAAGGGGGAGAATTATTTTATAAATCCATCCTTATGGAAGTATATATAAAGGGGGAGTTGTTGGTAAGTTGTAAATCTAGCATGTAAGTGTATGAACTATTATAACTATTTTTTAGAGTGGTTGTGGTATTTTTTTTGTATTCCAGTGAATTTGAATAAGTGAAGACAAGCTAAGAAAGTTTTTCATGAGTCACTACTTTTGGGAAATACCATTTTTTTGTCAATAATTATTATTTCTTACAATGAGTTAGCTCACATAGGATTATAATTTTTGATAAGTAATCCATTTCTTTAGGTTACAAAGTTCAGTGATTTATGAACCTTGTTTGACACAAAAATACAAAGGCAGAGATTATTGGGATCAGACTGATAAGTAATATTATCATATTTATGAATTATCTTTTGCTGTTAAGGAATTATCAAAGAAGGAGAAATCACCTCACTTTGTTTTTGGTAAAAATTTGATTGATAATCATATTTAGAAAATTGGACTCACAATGATTAAAAATTCCATCAGATTAAGAAGATATTTTCTGGTGGAAAGGATCATCAGACCCACCTTTGGTCCAGAATGGAGTTATGATCATAATGAGGAAAATAATCAGATTCATCATGGATTTAATAAAAAATATGATTATGCTTTTTTTTATATTTACCACAAATCATAATTTTGTTGTAAAACTTATGATGCTATATTAATAAAATAAAGGGGTTTAATAAGTACTGAAAATCATATTGAACATCTGATTAGAAGAAAGGAGGTGCTATAAATAGTATTCAGGACAATCTTATTTTGGAGGTCGGAAAGAAACATGTTACTATAATAAGGGGAAGTTATAATAATTTCCATTATAATTTAAACTATGATAAATTCTATCTTCAAAATAATAAAATTCATAAAGAAAGTCATGTTTACAAGAAAAAGTTTGTGAAAGAAGGAAGATGCTAAAGTAAAATCTTTCTTGTCTCAGATCATCAGATTCATATTTTTTTGAAGGCTAGGAAGGTTTTCTTGATTGTAATGAGAGAAACCTATAGTGCTAGTTTTTAGTCAGACCAAAATCTAAAATATTTAAGTCTTCTAAGAATGGATTTTATAAGTATCAAAATTAGAAAATATAAAGAAGTTGAGTGTTGAAATATCTTTGGCATTGTATTCAGAAAAGAATAAGTAGAAGTGGTTGAATATGTTTGAAATAATTTTTTGTCTTCATAATAATAAAGAAATTAGAATGAGAGTTGGTTATGAGGATCATAATGTGAAGACATATGATTTCACTCCGACATTTTGTGAATAGAAACATAATAAAGAAACTTTTGTTGAATATATGCTTCCATAGTAATGAGGAAAAGGGAATGAAAAGATAGTCTTTTAGGTGGTGTAAAGAAACGTAATGAAATATCTTTAGTTATGATTTTTTTGCAAGTTGGTAAAGAAAATTAGAGTGACCAAATGCCTTTATCATAATAAATAAATCATATTTGTAAATAGAAATTGGAAATTAGAATCATAATTAAGTTTGTTAAGAAGTCTTCAATTCCAGATTAACAAGTGGGTCAAGAAATTAGGATGACCATCATAATGGAGAATCGTAATGGGATAATTAGAATGAAAAATTGGAATCATATTTAATATTTTTTATAAATATTTAAGGGAGATGAATTCAAGAGAAGATCCAAAATTAATGGAAGGTTGAAGAAGTCAAATAAAGATCCAGATTTCAAGGATAATTAAATGAGTCAATGAAATATTTGACATTGAAGGAAGATTTATGAATAATTAATTTTGGTAAAGTGGGAAAACCTTTTCAAGATCCCACTTAATCTATTACTGCAATCCTATAAATATGAGGAGAGTACTTCATGTATTATGCAACTTGCATTATTCAAGAAAGAGGAGAGAGAATATCTTCATTTCCATCAATTAAAGAAGCTTTTCAGATTTTGATTTCTTAAAGAAGTTATATGGATAGAAGAATAATAAGAGGAATATCATATTCAACTATTTATTGTATTGGGATGGATAATCAGACTGGGAAAATTTTATTGAGATTTATGGACTGAGGAAGAATACGTTTAGGATTTTTTAATGGTATTATGATAGAGTATTATATTTGTATTGAGTAATCAGACTTGGGAATCATACTGAGAAATCAAAATGAGTATCATTACAAATTCCAAGAATTTATTATAAGATTTTGAGTTAGAAATTGAATAATTTTTTTTTAAATATCATATCTATGAAATATCATCAAGAAGCATCATAAAATGTTTGTTACAAAAATTATATTACATCATTTCATTATTATTGAATAACATGCACTATTTTATTTAAATTAGTGATACATGAGTGTAATGGAATATACTACTCATTGTATTCAACATAAAAGGATTTTTTCTAGTGTATTGTATGGAATTTGAATGTTTCCAAACCATACTAAGGACGTAGCTACTCCTGTTGAGTAGTGAACCTTGTAAATTCTTGTATTCCTATGGATGTGTGTTTGAATTGTTTTCAGTATGGAAATAAATATTTAACAGGAGGTGAAGTTTTTTTCATATGTAAGGAAACTTTAAAAAAGATATCACTGATTGATCCCCTCCCCCTCTCAGTGATCCATGGTTCCTGGATGGGTAATCTCAAATTCCACTCAAACTCACCTATAAAAGGACCACTCCACTATCCATTCCAAACCACTAATATCATTAGATTAACTCTTTAATACCTAACCCTTTTTACTATTATAAAAACTTCTTAGCTATTGGGTTTCTTATGGTCCCATGAATGAGGCTTAAATCCATCATTTCGATGAAACCTGCTTCATGAATAAGAAAATGCATCCAAGTATCTAAGTTCTTCAATAAAATTTTAAATTAATTTATCATCTCAAATATTTATAAATTTCATTATCTAATAATTTTTTTAATATTAATATCAATATTATTTTTTTAAAATGATACTATTATTAAATAACTCTAAACACTTACTCATTTGTTAGTGTAAAATATTCCAGTTTGGGTCGGTTAAACATCCTCTATGAAAAATGATATACCAACATCATAATTTTCATTATGAATAACTATAATGAAATTAATAATGGTAATATATGACATCAAGGAGTAATTTTTTAATTAATATGTTACTATAAGGGTGATACAAAAATGAATGGTCATTATAAAGTAACTTATTGTTATTAGTAAACTACCCAATACATGCTCATCATTGATTCCATTGTCATGAACCATACCCATACATTACATAAAATGAACATGGTAATAAATAAATCATTGAATAATAATGATTCCATTACCTTTAATAATCTATTAATGATTAACTTATAATCAATGAATGAGGATCAACATCTCTATTTTAAAACATATATAAAATAATAAAAATTACTAATATCTATTGATGAAAATAAATAATAAATAGATAATATGTGTATAATAAATGATTATAATTGAAAAGTATAAATGGTTGTAGATATGAATAAGTTTATTTAATAAGTTATTAATATGTTTATATTTATTCTATAGGAGGTTAAATAATCTTCATGGAAATCAGGAGTAAAAGTAAGGGGTTCTTTCAAATCTCACTTTGAATTTGAGATTATTTATGAATAAATTTAAATTAGGGGAAATTTTATGTTCTTTCACTCTAAATACCCATCCATTTTCTTATTATTAAGTTTTTTTATATTTTACATGTATTCTTACTATTTCACCTTCCCTTGGTTAATAACTCAACTAAAAGGTTACCTGTAAGTGGATCCAACCTTTTTCTCATCTTTTTAGTTGGAAATATTTATCCTAAAATTTTATATTATTTATTTTTTTTAAAAATTTCATTATTTATAATTCTATTATTTCTTAAATTCATTGTATATTATCCTTTAATTTGTTTACAGAAGTGTGAAATGAAGTTTTTTTAATTTTCTTTACATTAATGAATTTTCCTACCATCTTCTTTAGTTTTCTTTATGAAATTTCCTCTATAAATTTTCTTATTTTTAAAAATTAATTTATATCCAAGTTGTTTCATAAATTATTTTATTTTAAATAAAAAGTATAAAAATGAAAATTCTATTTCTTCTTATTTCAAAAAGTAATTTTTAATTATTTTATAAATTGTTTTCCATCTAGGCCAATATTCTTTAATGTTTCTTATGATTCACTATGAAAATGCTCTAATGATATAATCCAATTTTTTTAACTAGATGTATTATGCCCATTTATTGTGTAAATTTCAATTAAAATCAATTATTCCAAATGATTTAATTAATATATGATAGAATTATGATTATTTTCATGTTTATATGGATCAAATACGTATGATTTATCATTATGTGAAGGTGGGTCTATTATAGCCCTCAAATCCATTAGGAAAAGTTTTATATATCTTGAGATTATTATGGGATTTAAGTGGTTATCCCAAACCCAAAATTTAATGTGGCATGGGTGGTTATCCCAAGTCCACTATTTTAGGGGAAAGTGGTTAGCCTTTTCCATTATGATATGAATGTCTTATTTGTTAACCATGACATATGTTATGATTTCAATATGGATTATTATTCTGCATTATTATGTTATACAATGTACATGGTTCATATTATCATGACTCATGATTATTGACCCATGTTTACACACTCATATAGATCATGTCTTATGTTATACCTAAGAATTATATCATGATTCATTATTCATGATCCATGTTTTATTAGGAATTCTTCCTTATGTTACATTTATATACCTTTATCATGTTATCATCTCCATATGATCACCTATGATCTTCAATTGATATCCCTTATACTCACCCCTTATCGAGTGCTTGAGCTCAACCTTTCTTATATTTCCATTTCACCAGGTAATTAAGAAGAGTATTATGTGTGATATTTTTATAAGGGTATCATGCATGAAGAATATTTATGGTATATATTGAATAATTATTGTAAAATAAGTTTATTACATATATAGTCTCTAAATAAAATGAACAAATAGGTTCTTGGGTGAATTTTATTGTGAGATGAAATGAATAATTTTGTAAAATGATGTATTATTTACATGTGATGTGATCAAGTCATCACACAGATAAAAGTAAACAACAAAAAACATAACATATATACTTTCATAAAACATAATTACTATACACACATAAAGGTGTGTATGTAGGGTGTGATCTAAATTTTCCTATAAGGATTTAACCAAATATTTTATGCAAATACTTTTTTTTTATAAATGATAGTTTGAAATACATATAGAAAACATCTTTCTTACATGTAAATGTGTGCCTTAAAAACCAAGAACAAATTTTAACTTTTTTAAGGATACATTTATTCTTTTAAATAGCTATTAGAAAGAGTGAATTTCTTAAGAAGAAACCATTTTAAAGAGTTTAGGAAATAAATTCCAAATTCTTATGAATATAAAAAAATTTTAGTTTCCTTTCAAAACATTGATATTTTTTTTTTTAAATAAAACCTTTTTAAAATATAATTGAGAAGAAAAATAAAATATTAAATGAAAGGAAACACAAAATGGAAACCATGGTCATATGTCAAAGTAAACAAAACATATGTAAATCAATATTCTTTAAAATATAAACAAAATAATTAATTTTATATAAAAATGATGAAGTATAACCAATAATGGGAAAGGTTTATAATAATAAGAATATAAAACATATAATAAGTATTATAATATATAATGAAGTAATAATTTTAATAAAAAAGGAAAAAATAAGTCAGTCATATATATCACCTGTAACACCTTTGGTTCTAGTAAGGTAATCCAACATTTTCTTGAGGAAAACCATCTTTTATATTTTTGATGAAGTTATTAACAAATAACCACCTAGATTTATATAATATAACCTCTCTATGTAGAACTCCCCATGTCTATAGAATATCATTCACTAAAGGATACTAGTTAGTGTGCAAACATAATGAACATAGAATCCATCTATTGATTTCTCACATAGATACCTAGGGTTCCTATAAAACTAGATAATGAAGATTATTAAACTATTAATAATAACATAAATGAAATATTAGTAACATAGAATAATAAAATTCATAATAATATCAATCCATCATCTCACCTTGTTAAGACGAATGAAGTTTAATTATATTTTTTGAAAATAAATGGTCAATATATGTTGGAGATTATAAGAAGAGTCAAATTTGAGGAGGATGGAGAATTAATACTCTCCATATCAATTGTGATAATTTTTTAACTATTCTTAATTCCAAATATATCTGCTAATTTTATTGGGAGCTTTCAAAATAGTTATAACATGTGAATAATTGAAGATGAATTATATTTTTAATATTCCAAATGATGAACATTAATTATTGTTAATAAAATTTCAATATGTGTTGGAGAATATAAAATGAGATAATTTTGAGAATCATGGATAATTACCACTATCCATATCAATTTTGATTATTTTTTAACTATTACTAATGAAAAAGAAATGTGTAAATTATTTTTGGAGTTTGAAAAATATTTATAAAATGTGAATATTTTAAGATGAATCATATTTAGATAATTTTAAATGATAAACATCAATTGAGTTTGTTTGAGACAATTGAAATGAAATTTAATGATTGAACATGAGTTTTTGAATTTTTATAAATAAATTCCATGATTAAAAAAGGATCAGATATTGAGATTTTGGTTGGGAGTTTTTCATTTGAAATTATTACATGGAATAAATTTTCTAAGTGTTGAAGGAGAAAAAAAATTCCAACTATCAATTCAGATATAGTAGAAACTGGAGGAGTGATTTATGAAGGATGTATGGAATCATAGTGTGAAAATATCCCATAGAAAGGTGCATAGGTGTAATGGAGGTGTGTAGTGGTAATGCACAAGGATGTGGGGCCCATAAATCCTATGTGGTGTATAGTGTGTCTAGGTGCATACCTTGGTGGTGAATTTAGGTTTCAGTGACACATTGATTATTATAAAGGAGTGAAAGAATAATTTTAGAATCAATTTGGGATCTAGAACTACCTGTGTACTATTCATAAATTTTAAAAATATAGATAGAACAAGTGTATTTTGATGAGATATATCCTGATAATCTGATCAACTTAGGAGATCATCGCCAATATCCAGCCTTCATCATATATGCTTTTGTTCACCGAGATTTTCATATCAAACCATCGATGATCAAATTGAGCTATTGTATCAATTCTAAACTCATGGGACCAATCATATGAGATCATTTAAATCTTTATATTATTACACAAGGTGTTAGAGAAAGATAATAGTAGAGGTTTCCTACCCACTCAAGCTTCATTTTGTGAGGATTGTGTTTTTCATTTTCACAAAGCGTGATGTGTGATGGTGTGTGAATAAATGAGTCAATGGAAATATGTAGTGTATTATGTCAGTGAGCATGAATTAATGCAATTATGTTTTTCTATAATACCCTCAAAAGTTTTATTTTGTTGGTATGTGCCTAAAGAATATCTAAAATCATCATGAGAGAAAAAGAGATACTTGATTAAGCTCTATTTTTTCATAAGTGTTCCATGTATTCACATTATTCTTTACAGGGACTTCACATTTTCATGATAATCATATGATTCCATGATATATTGTTAAATTCACACTATGTTTCATGAAGAACAAGAAGAAGTTACCACATATATTGATACATGAATAAGAGATCTAAATAGTGAACTTGAGTAATCTTACTTTCTTAAAGAGCATAAAAAAATATAAATGCGATAATAAACATGAATTTGGATTTACAAGTATAGTATGAAACATTTTCATGAAGAAAGTGAGTTGTGTGTTGAAGTAGGAGGATCATGAGATTTCTAGGGCTTCACAAATGAGTTATTCATGATATATGAAATATTCATGTATGAAATAATGTTTATATAAAGTGGAGTACCATAAAATGTTCTAATATTTGTGAATATTATGTGTATTTGAACTAAAGCACTATAGGAAAGGATTTTTTCAAATCTAAAGTGTAGGTAGTGCATTTACTTTAATGAACATACAATAACATTTTCATGGAATTTCATATTGATATTGAGGTTGAAACATACATGCTACATGGATAAAGAATGACTATTTGAGAATAATATACATTATATTATACATGAATGAAGAATGAGAACCACATGAAATATACATTGCATGAATAGTGTGTAGTGTGTTTAGATTAAATCCAGATAATAATTCCAAGAAGGAATATATATCCGAGTTATCTATGTATTGAGATTAGTTTAGATCATTTAAAGATCAGTGAATAGTCAATGATGTCAATATTTCATCATATTGAAGAAATAATTTCCTGATCATTATTGCACAATGAAAACTGATCATATATAGGTGATCATAATTTTTGAGCAAGACCAATATACTTGATCAGTGGATAAAGAAGGTACTTTAAGTTGTATAAAAGAAGAGATGATCTATTATTCATGTGAAGGAAGGAAAATATTAATAAGAAATAGGAATTTATACTATAAGATCAATAACAATAAGAATGATATTGTGAATGGGGGACTAATGAGTTTTTTGAAGAGGCTCTAGATTGGGGGGTATAACTAATTGAATAGTTGGGGGGTTTAATAAAACTGATGAAAAATATTTGGATAATTAGGGGGTATAATTGGGATCAACTGGAGGATTGACTACTAAGGTGTATTACCATTTTCTACCTAAATCACTATAATGGATGATAATATTATAGTAGAGAATCCATGTTGGGGGGTATAACCAATATGAAAAGGAGAATGTCTTTGTACTGAACCTTGTAAATACCATGTGATGTTCTTTATCTTAGTATTTAAACATGTGAAGTGAGATTTTGAGATATCATTGAGTGGATAGAGAACCTTAACATGTGTATGAGTTTGAATTCAAAATAAAATAATTTGTAAAAGTAAACCAAATAGACTGGTAATTGAGAGTAAGAAGGATATCCAAGACTAACTCCTCATTCCAACTCAATTTAAAGTGGTATGAGATCTAACCAAAAATACCGATAACTGAGAGGAAGTGGGATCTCCTAGACTAACTCCTTAATTCCAAATCACTCTAAATTGGTATGAGATCTAACCATATATATTAGTAACTAAGAGAATGTAGGAAATCATAGACCAACTCATTTACACCAACTCACTTTAAAGTGGTTCAAGATCTAACCACAAATCCTAACAACTAAAATCAAGTATGATTTCATGGACTAACTCCTTTATTCCAACTCAATATAAAGTAGAAATATATCTAACAATATATAGTTTTATTAAAGTAAGGTTATCTCTATAGATCCAACCAATCTTTTATGTAGTGCATATTTCAAGAAACAAGTGAGGTGCCTCAGGTAGAAGATTAAATATCAATAACTATTATAGAAAATGTGAAAGTATCAGCAATGAAACTAAAAAATAAAAAGAAAAGAGATAAAAAGAAGATAAAAATGAATTTAGCAAAGAAAGAAGAACTGTTAGATGAATCAAGCTATGATGAAGACATTCTTAAATAACCATTCAGTGATTTAGTTACCGAAATCAAGTATTTTTTGAAGAAATTTCCCATTGAATAAGTTTCATATATATTTCAATATATCAAGATACTTAATAATGAAAAATAAAATATGGAAAAAGAAGAATATGTAATAGAGGAAAAACTATACAAAAATTTACAAAATTGTAATGCTCTTATAAAACTTGACAAAGCTAATGATGAAACCTTAATGATTTATAAAGAGAGGGTTACCATGGATGAATAATCAAAGAAACAATTTGTGAATCTCTATATAATTTCCCCCCTAGTTGATGAATAATTTATAATAATATTGTATGAGAAGGATGTGATAAAAATATTCTTTTTGAAGTTATCCACACAAAGAATATACACTCTAAAACCTATTTTAATGTTTAAAAATATATAATAAACACTAAATCAAGGAATATCAAGGATATTGATAATTATTTATAATAAAAAATAAAAATACATGAAGAAAAAATAAATAAGTTGAAGGTGGAATTGGAAGAAATGTTGAGATTAGTTGAGGATGAGAAAAACTCACTCAATATGAAGTGTTTAGGGATGAATGTGGGATTGAAGAATCAAGAATCACCATAAATTGGAACTTCCCAATTTTTTAGAAAAATATTTTTTGCCACAAAAGTTTTCCTAGAGGATTATGACTTTAAGAATAGAACGAGATCATACTCTAACCAAATTGAGGCAACCTACAAGAAGAAGGTATCCTATAAACTAGAAACTGTATTATATTCTAATGATGATTCAATTTCTAGAACAAGTACACTAAATTCTGGGAAAGTATGGATGATGAAAAACAATGATAAACCCACCACATAAAGGGTGGATAAGAGAATATTTATGAATATCTATTCCTACATAATTATCTGAAAGAGTGGTGGTTCCACTAAAAAACAACAAGGTATACATCCTGTGAAATCTAGATAAAGTAAAATATAAAATAAGATAAAAATATTCATAGGCTATTGTGGGCGTTACTAGAAGTTTGGACATAATAAATTGGAATGTTGTAATAACATGACAATTTATGAAAATAATATAAGTCCATAAGAAAGGGTAGTAAAATATAAATAAAATAGAAAACATAAGATTTGAATATTTCACCAAGTAAACTATGGTTAATGGTGAATCTTTAAATGTGCATGAAATGAAGGGTCAAAATAGTCAAACTAGATCTTCACCTTATCCACAAAGGACAAAAATTATTTCTTATAGTTCATGTGATAAAAATAAATCTAAAACTAGTTGGAACAAGAATAAAAGTGAGAGATCCTATTATAATTTAAAGGGATAAATAAATATGTTAACAAAATCATTTAACTTATAAAAAAGAAGGTTTAGTTTTTAAGAAGTATTCTAAAAAAAGTGTTTAGACAGAGTGTGTATCTAGGTTTATGATTCAAGTTCAGTGGTTATTGTTGGTGTTGTGAAAGGAATGATAAAAAATCCCACTCTTATAGGTATAACATGTCATTTCTATGAAATAGCCTTGAATCAAGGGGGATTCATGTTGAATATATGATAACATGTTCTCAAATAAATAATTCTTTCATCAGAAACCCACCCAAGATACTAATTGAGAGAATATATGAATTCTTATAAAAAGTTTATGGTCGATGTAAGTAGAAGGGACACAAAAATAAGAAATTAATGAAAAAACTACCAGGTGATATTCACTTTTTTTTAAAAGGTAATAGGAATTAATATAAAAATATTATTAAGTCATGTGAAGATTTTGAGAAGATAAGGAATGTCAGAAAAGAGTATATAGTTGTTTGGACACGTAAACTGAAATTGGATAAATTTTTTTATAAATCTAAAAAACATTCCAAATCCAAATGAAAGAAAGTAGATATATAAATTGAGGTGGAAAAAGGTATTCCCCATAATGTTGCTAAGAAGTTGACTGATATTGGGAGAAAATATTGGCCCAGGTTGAGAGGCAATTCTCAGCTTGAATGTTACTCATGAAGAACAAGTAGGTCTCTAATTATTCCTTAATATATATATATATATATATGATTTTTTATTGAAACGCAGAGAATTTAAGAAGATAGATGCATCCCTTGATAGGAATAATTGATTAGTTAAATAATTTAAATACTCACTATAAAGTGATTGTGGAACTCCTATTTTTTTTTGTAAAAATAGAAGTTGAGGTATGAAAATTACTCCCAAATACCTACTCTAAATGAATTTATAATCATTATCAAGGGGAGTTGATATTGAACCAATAAGAGGCCATGATATCTTTTTCACATGAACTTTATAATTTTTTTGTTTAAGTGTGCATATGATTTAGAATTTTATTGATAAATCTAATTACTTGAAACCCCAAGAGAATTGGGAATTTTTTAGCATGATTTAAAATGCATGGTTGTTTATGGATAACATAGAAAACATTGGCTATGTATCTCTTGTTTTCTACACTAGGTTTGACCATGTATACTTATATTGGATTAAATAAATAATGTTTTCTAATAAAACCATGTGATATCATCCCTCTCTCAAAAGTGTTCAAGAAACACTTATATGAGGGGGGATAACATGTTTTGGGGAAATTCATGAGATGATAATCCCCCCACTTTTACTTTGTATTTAATTTTCAATAAGGTGTAGAAGAAAATTCAAGGAATTAACATATTGACATGATTAATTATTTGGTGTTATTGATAAAAAATTTTAAGGGGGGAGATTATTGAGACCAATAAAGTTGAATTGTATTTTTTTCAATAAAGGGTCGATATGTGTTAGGAATTATAAGTGGATAAAAAATTTATAATCTTGGAGAATTACTATTCTCTATATCAATTGTGATGATTTTTGAATTTTTCATATTGTAAAATACATGTTCTAGTTGTTTTGGGAGTTTGTACAATGTTAATAACATGTGAAGAATTGAAAATGAATCATATTTCAATGATTCTAAATAATGAACATCAATTTTTTTCAATAAAGGGTAAATATGTGTTGGATGTTATAAGAGGAGATAAAGCTAATAATCATGGAGAATTAATATTCTCATTATCAAACGTGATGATTTTGAACTATTCCTAATACCAAAGACATGTGATAATTGGGTTTAGATTTTTCACAATGATTCTAGCTTGTGAAGAGTTGAGGATGAATTAGATTTTGATAATTCTAAATGATGAACATCAATTAGAGATATTTTATATCATTGAAAATAAATTTAATTATTGAATATGAGTTTTGGAATTTGAAGAAATAAATTACGTGATTAAAAAATGAATGAGATATTAATATTATGGTTTGTAATTTTTCATTTAGGATTATTTCCTGGAATATATTTTCCAAGTGTTGAAGAAGAAAAAAATTTCCAAACATCAATCCAGATATGGTGGTTGTCAATGGGAGTGATTTTTTAAGGCTGTGTGAAAGTATAGTGGGTGCATAGTCTATGGGAAGGTGCATGGGTTCAATGGAGGTGGGTAGTGGGACTATATAGTGAGGAACTACACATAATCCCATATGGTGTGTAGAGTGTCTAGATGCTAACTCTAGTGCTTTCTTGAGGTATCATTGACACATCTAGTACTATAAAGGAGTGCAAGAATAAATGGAAGTCTGATGTGGGATCAAGTTACACATGTGTATAGTTAACCCATTTAAAAAATATAGATAGAATGAGTGTCATTTAATGAGATTTATCCCGATCATCCAATCAACTCAGGAGATTTTTGTCTACCTCCATCCTTCATTATAGAAGCTTATGTTCACCAATATTTTCATGTCGAACCACTGATGATCAAACCAAGCTACTATGGCTCTACCAAACTCATGAGACAAATCATATGAGATTTTTTGATTCTTGATATTCTTACATGAGGTGTTTAAGAAGTATAGTAGTGAAGGTGTTATAATTGTTTGATATTTGTTTTAAAATGATAGAGTTTTTAATTGTCACAAAGTATGATATGAGATGGTGCAAGATGAAATTAGTTTATTCACATATGTGGTGGAATACATCTGTGCACACAAGTTGAGGTGGTGGGGTTTCTCTAAAAATATCCCTAAATGCAGTCATTTACAACTATGATCCTAAAGAATATATGAGATAATAGTTTGAGAGAAAAACAGAGACCTAAGTAACCTCTATATTCTCATAAGTGTTTCATGAAATCATGTCGTGTTTTACTAGTCCTTAAAATTCACAAGATGTTGGTATGATTATATGAGATAATGTTATATCCACACTATATTTTGTAAATAAAAATAAGAAGTTACCCCATAAAATGATACATGAAGAAGATAAAAAATAGAAAAATTGAGTGATCTTACTTACATGAAGAACATGAGAAACAACATTCACGTGATAATAAATGTACATTTGGGTTTATGATTATAGTAAGGTACATTGTCATAAAGAAAGTGAGTTGTGTAGTGAATAAGGAGTATAACAAGCTATACAAGGCTTTGTGAATGAGTTATGCATGATATATACAATATTAATTCATGAAATAATGTGAATATAAAGTGGTTTACCATGAAATATTCTAATATTCATGAAGATTATGTTAATGTGAACTGAAGTTCTATAGGAAAGGGTTTTTAAAAATATAACATGTAAGTAGTGTGCGCACTTTCATTCACAATAAATAACATTTTAATGTAAATTCATATTTATATTGAGGTTGAAACATACATGTTTCCTACATAAATAATGACTAGTTGATAAGAGAATGAATTGTATTATAAATTCATGAATAATGAGGAACACATGAAATTTATATTGCATGAATAGTGTGTAGCGTGTTTAAATTGAATTTGGAGTAGAATTTGAAGAAGGAATTCATATTTGAGTTATTAATGTATTGAGATTAGCTCATAACATTTTAAGATTAGTGAATATTTAGTGAGGTAAAGACTTCATCAGAAATAAGAAATAATTTCCTATGCATTTTTTCACTGAAGAAGCTAATAATATATAGGTGATCATAATTATTGAGAAAGAACGATAGACCTGATCTATTGTTGTTGAAGGTACTTGAACCTATAAAAAATTAGAGCATATTCTGTATGATTATGGAAGAAGATCACTCTATAAAAGAAATATTACTTCTACTATATGGTTAACAAGGAGAAGAATCTTATGATTGGGGGGTATAACCAGTTATTAAAGAGTCTTGATATTGGGGGTATAACTAGTCAAACAGATAGGGTTCTAATCAACAGAGGCAGAAGATTTGGATCACTGGGGTGGGAGGGGTATGAATATGATTAGATGGATGATTGACCACTTGGGTGTATAAGTAGTTTATTCTAAATACATAATAATTAATGATAATATTATAGTGGATAATCCATGTTGGGGGGTATAACTAACATATGAAGGAGTAGTTATTTGTACCCAACCTTATAAATATCTTGCATTGTGTTCTCTATTTGTATTTTAATATAAACGGTGAGACTGTGAGATATCACTGACTGGTTTTATAACCTTAACAAGTTCAATAGATTGAATTAAAAATAATTTTTTTAAAATTAAACCATTGATTCACCCCCTATTGGTGGTTAATATATCCTAGATCTCTACACACTTAAAACTACCCTTTAATTAATAAACCATTTACATTTACATAAGAAAAAACATTATTCAATTTCATCTCACAATATTTAAAAACTATTATAAATCATTATAAAATTAAGATTAAACCAAGAGTGTTGATTTTAATATAAAATAATTTGATTCAAGGTTCTAAATAGGTCTTTAACTATAAATCCACAATTGAAACTTAGAAACTTCTTTGGAAACCATTTTGATACTAAGAATTAATAAAAAATCCATTTCCTACAAAATAAGTCCAAGAATCAAACCAACATATCCAAAATATTTTATATAGGAACATAAATTTTGTAGAAAACATACATAGTGGCATATAATCAAATCAATGTATATGGGTAGTACAAAAACACATAAAATAAACACATTAAAGTTCAATAAAAATGAAAATTAATTCAAATAGTCCCTGAAACCATTAATAAATCCTTAAGATTTTAAATTATCATGTGTGAAATTATTTTTAAATCATTTGAAATAAAAAAACCCATATATTTTTCAAATACCCTTTTAAAACCCTCTAATACATTTCAAAAAGCACCTCATATGCATGAACAATATTTTTATATGGAAGGAACTAAGAACCCATGTAAAATCATTTTATATGCACCTGGATTTTTTTTAAAACTTCATAGAACACCCATAACTTTATCAAGAGTATCACATATAGATATAATTTGAGTGAATTATAGATTTAGAATGATCAATCACCCATGACATATCAAATAAAGGTGGATGCACTAAATAACATACATCAAATGGAAAAAATTAATCCACCTGTTACAATGAACTTGAGATCAGTTCAAGATAAGGGATTTATAAACCTTAGAACTAAAAAAACTCAAGATTAGATGAATCATAGACATGGGGATAAACCTCTATGGCCACTTGGTCTAGAGAAATATGAAGAAAATTAGAGGAGAAAAAGAAGATGAAGTAGTGAGAGAATAATAGATATGGGATAATGGATTTACCTTAAAAATTTATGGATAATTAGAAGATAGAAGGTTATAAAACCATGGGAGGAAGAGGGAAGACATCTATTGTAGAGACCCGAAGCCTGACGTACATTGACATTACATTACATCTGCGGAATACTTAGTACATAAAAAAAACACACACACAAGGATCGTAATAGTTTAGTGTCTTTGGAAACTCGGAACGTAATCTTCTAATCGTGGTGAAAGATCTTCAACATCTCCTATAAAGATCTTCCCTTTATTTTTACCTAAAACCTTTCTTTATATCCTGGGGAAAAGAAAACATAAAAGGGTGAGCTCAAATGCTCAGTAAGGGTATACAAAAGAAAAATCAATCACATCATATTCATAGGAACATAACTTTTGGAAATCTTAACCTGCAAAAGAGAGCATAATTTCATAACATGGGATGAATCATAGTAGTGAAATGTAATCACAATAATCATAACTTAAAACATGAAACTTTGTGGCATTCACACATAATCATAGAGAATCATTTCTTGTTAGTCAAGACTCATTGCCAAGACTATCTTAGTGGACAAAGTCCCTTTCTGAATCGAGTAACCTTCGTTTCAGTCCTGTTTCACTGAACCGGTATAACCTACCGTTCCAGCCCTGTCTATCTCATGAGATATAAAATCTTTACCCAATGCATTGGAGGGAGATATAGGTCCCACCCATCTCATAATGATACCATTCTTATGTGTGCCACAAAATCATAAATCATACATCATTTCATAACCCATGTAATACAAATGGGAATCTTAAACATCATGACATCATAAAACAATTCATATAAGATAAAGGAATTCATAAAAATAATTCCATCACAACATAATCAAATCAAGGTAACAATAGGGATAAAAACAGAACCCTTTTATTATCTTAGATGGAAAATAATTTTGATAAAATACTTGAACTTCATTCTTGAGAAAAATATCCTTTCTACTTCAAAAACACTTTTCCTTTCTTAACATGTCATACAATTTTAAACTAAAAGAGGTTGATTAAAAATAAACTTGAATACTTGTAAAGGAAGCTTCTTGGAAATAATTTTTTAAAAATCCATTCATGCCGTATAAGTTAAAAAAACATTCTTCGTACTTTTGTCGGAAAAGTCAAAAAGTACCTCGTACGAAAAACGACAAAAGATTCCTTTCATATTCTTTACTAAAAACTCACCAAAGGGTAAAATTGGATTTAAAAAAAATTTGTAGGTGGATGGAAGTAATATTACATATTGATGAAACATGGATGTGGATGATAAAATACACCCCAGTAAATACTTACGAATAGACAATCTCGGATAAAAATGAGATTGTGATATTTCCCTTACCTTAGGTCCGATTTGCTTCGTATGTGTCCGAACCTCCTGTATAATGATTTAAATAATGTCATTGACTTATTACAGAATCATATTCATTGTTATGATATCATATATGGTTCACTTATGACATTATATTATCCGTTCTTTTGTAAATTCCATGTTAAAGAAGCGTTTTGGGTAAAATCGTTTCATTTATCATAGGTGTTTTGACTTGTTGTTCTTGACATTATTATTACTTATATCATGATTTACTTACTTCCAGAATATAAAATATTATTTATATATCATATATATTCAGTATATATATATATATATATAATAGATAGATAAATGAAATGAAAAACACCGTTCATGGAGACGGTAGTCCGTACGTACGCATGAACGCTGTTTTCCTTTCCTTATTATCTTGAATGGAAGTAAGTAGATGACATAAATATATATATATATATATATAAATAAATCCAGTAGCTTTATAATGTCATATATTTCATTATTATTTCTTATATATACTTTATAATCATTCTTAAATGGTTAACATGGAGAATGAATCTCATCGCGTCGTGGAGACGGTAGTCCGTACGTACGCACGAGCGATGATATCGTTCCCATGGTCGTGGAATTGTGTTGAAGTGTATGTATACTATTTAATTATCAATATAACTTTATAATAATCATATATAGTTACTCATTAAACCATTATACCCATCCAATTAAGGTGGTGGCGGAAAATAGATTACACCACGGCGTGGAGACGGTATTCCGTACGTACGCACGCGCGGTGATTTCCTTTTTCCATAGGATGGATAGAAGGTTAATTAGAGTTGTTTCATATTTATAATAACATGTCAGTATGTAAGTAATACTGATGTTATTACTTTATCATGAAACAACTAAAGAAGAATAAGTTGAATAAGAAAGAAAATGAAAAGATCGGTAATGGATATTACCTCTTCTTTGAAACGCCTCTTTGAATCCTTCACTGAGGGAACTAAGATTGGTCTTTGAAGAAGACTAGAACCTCTAGGATTATTCTAGGGAAGTGGAGAAGAGGTTTTGGCAGGGGTTGGCCGAGCTTGAAGGCTCAAAGTTGTGTGAGGAGGATGGGGAGGAGGTGTCCTTTTATAAGGGAGGAGAGGGGCACCTTAGGAATTCTTAAAAATATTAATTTATAATAAATCTAACCACACTTAAAAACCTCCAAAAATGACTCATATTCGAAGATTAGATGAGATAGGGTTGTAATCTCATCAACCAATCAAATTTAGACATGTTTGGATCTTATTTTAAACCTTATCATTTTGATTTATCCTTATTTAATCTATTTAAGTTTATTTGTGGTAATAAAATTCTAAATTTTAAATTATAACAAATAATTACTTATTTGTTGTGAATTTTCCATAATTGTTTACTTTATAACATTATAGACCATATAAATATAAATTTATAATTTTTAAATATTTTTGTGATTTTTAAACAATTTTATAATATGTTATTTTTGTAAAATAACAATAGTGTCAATTTTGACACTATTCATTTATTTGAATTTAAATAAAATATATACAGAAGATATGTTCGAAATAAAAGCTTTAATATATTAATAAAAGGTCATATGTATCTATAAAATTAGTGTATCACATTAAATAGTTCATATAATATTTATTTTATTATTTTTAAAACCATTTATTTGGTTTATCTCTTAATAAAATAATTACTACATCATTTTTGTATAATTATTTAATATACTTATTTGTTGTATAAAAATTTAAAATAAAATACTATGATGAAGATAAATATATTACCTTTCACAATAATACTTTTACTCGAATTTATCATCTTAAAATCACAATATTTAAATTGTTATATTTATTAAATTATGAAGGTGACAACTTTGGCATCATTTAAAATAAAATAATATAAGGGTCATAATCGCTTTTATAAGGCTCCAAATGGTCAAATATTCGACCATTGGATGCTTATAGTTTACATTTACATGGAAAATATGTTTTGGTTAGGTATTTGTGCATTTTATGGTCACTATTAGTTTAAAAAAAATAATATTCTTGATTTTTCACTAGATAAACAATTTCTGCATCACTATTGTGTCATAATTAATGATAATTATTTAATCCCTAAAAATTATAAATAAATTTATATGATGTAGATAATTTCATTAGATTTCTGGAGACTATTCATGTTCAAAGTTTCATGAAGTTTATCACTAAATTAAAATTAATATACTTATAAGATTTAAGAGAGTGACATGTTGTCACTTTCTTTGGTTTTAATAATAATTAAGTTATTTTCATGGACAAATGTCCATTAAATGATTCTAATCCGACCCTTAGGTGATATGGGTCGACTTTTAGTCATCCAATAGGATTTTGACATTTGTTAGGGAAATTTTAAAATATTATATTTACCCTTAATTACCCGATTTACCTTTAACTATGGTAAATAAAATTTACCGTAGTTACTATTCATAATTCCCAAAAATAAAAAGTAGCTTATTAAAATAATTTGGACCCATTGATTACAAATATGAAATCCATTTTTCCAAATTCAATACACAAAAGATGCAGAAATTAAATTAAAATTAATCCCGTTGTCGAAAGAAAACGGGTTTTTCTTTAAAACATTGCAAAAGATTGAATTGATTTAACCTACGAATTCAAGGTAAAATCAATGCTAATGACATAAATTATATTAAATGGTAAAAATATATTCTATTTATACTTTAAAACCATTCAATATTATAATTTATCCACATAAGATATTACGATGAAAAAAGTTGTTTTTAATTAAAATATAGCGTGTTTTTACTATTCATTAAAATATGAAAGTTATCGGAAAAATATCAAAACTTTATCTAATGTAAATTTTTATATCTTGATTCTAAAGAAGAATATTATTTTGTCAAATTGAACATATAAACATGTCAAAAACTATATTTAAAGTGGGTGCGCCATCAAAACGCGGTAAAACTGCATTTTTTGAAAAATACTTATTTTACCCGAAAAATTTATTTTCTTCTTATAACATGTTTTAGAAATGTGTAAGATGAATAATAATGTTATAAAATTCAAAATTTAGTTAATACTATTCATAATGTCTAGTTCACGACAATATTATAATAATATAACATTGTTTATTAAAACCCGGTATTGCGTACAACACACGCTATCGAGGAAGGTCGCGATTGTGTGTAATGCAAGCCAAGTCAGGGTTACGTGTTGTGAAAGAATCCTTCATTGTTTCGTATAACATAATCCAACCATATTTCATTTATACATTTAATATATATATATATATATATACTCAATGTTGCGTAGAATAACTATTATCAAAATTATGTTTAACACGGTCCAAGAATAGTGTTGCGTATACTACAAGCTAATACGGTGTTGCGTATAGCGCAGGGTAATCTTGGTGTAGAATACAACATAAGAAATTAATGAAATTAAAATAATATTTTTCATAAAATCTCGGGGTGTTACATTCTACCCCCCTTAAAATGAATTTCGCCCTCGAAATTCATCGGGGTTATAAATGGTTTACTATTTGAAAGTTTCTTTGATAGAAACCCACATCGTAAAAAGGAATACCAAAACTTATCTTTAAAAATAAAAGTATGAAACGTAACGGTTACCCAAATAAACTAATCACTGGGTTTCCACATAGGTGAAAATATGGATATGGAAGAGAAATCTAACCATCATGTTCTAATGGAGAGTGGTAGAGAACATGGCTATGGAAAAGCCAGAAATCACAAAGCCATAAATTTGTGACGATCTAGGGTACCATCTGATTCATCAGGTATAAGATCACTAGGACAACATTTTTGGTTTTCAAGATCATTTCCCTAAAGTGGAAAATTTGAATTAGAATAAATACTTTCTTTATTTTGGTACAATCTCACTGTTGTTCATGCCTTGAACAATTTCCACTTCATCTCTTAAATAAATGAAGTTAAATTTGTTATTCGTGAAGTGTTAGCAAATCATGTGATAGAATGACGGGTCATTCCATCTGTCTCAAACAAAAGGTTAGCAAAAATTATATACATAAGTCGATCTATAGTGAGATTAATCATATATGGTTCCTAAAATGGACTTATACTTCATATATCATACTGCTTAATATAATAAAACTAGTTTCTACTAAACAGGGACTTCCTGTAGGCCAGTGGTAGGCGATAAAGTCCAGTCGCACTTCGGTTGTGGGTTCGATTCCCACAGCCTTGTCTGAAGCGATGGGCTGTCGCCCGTCCTGCAGGTTGTCCTTTTTCTAAAACTATATTACTATAACATCCCATCAATAATATCGAAAAAACTTCTATCCTTAAACAATACTAACTTATGTCCAACATAATCCATTCCAATCTTTAGGCTTATCCATAATACTGCAGTCCACTCTCATAATATAGTGAAAAAAATTACCAGAGATTTAATACCATCGTTCATCCCCATAAGATATGTCTTGTTGGTCACATTCTAAACATTCAAAGTCCTTAATCTTGTACTATCTTGAATACCCATTGAACCTTATTGAAAACATGAATTCTATTAAAAGCTAACTCTTTCCACATACCAAAATCCTCAAAATTCTATATACTCAAACCATGATATCACTTAGTCCTTATATCAATCATGAGCTCATGAATACTGTCAAATATTTCATTTTCTCATTTTCCCTTCATTATGCACATATCATCTTTTTTCCAAAAATACCTCAATCACTTCGAATACCACATTAGAGCAATACATAAATATTCCAATACACCATAAAAGTACCTCAACAACATTATTCTTGAATACCAATACATAAACACTTCAGTCCATCCACTTCAATGACTGTCCTGGAATAAGTCCTTCCTTGATTTAGAAGTATCTTTTTAGGTCAGGGCATTGAGTTGGGTAATGCCCATGATCTCCACAAATAAGACATTGAACTCCATAACAATCTGTCACTCTATGGCCCTTTTCTCCACACAGATAACATCGGTCCCTCCATTTGAGGTATTCCTCAAGGTTCTTCTTCCCTTATTTAGAAATCTCAATCTTCCTTTCTTTATGCTCCTCAACATGCGAACATGCATAATAGTTTATCTTCCTCTTCTTTGATGAATTAGTCATACCACTAAATTTCACCTTGTTAATCATATATCGCGATGACTGATTCGGCATAATCACAATATCTTTATCTCTAGGCATCACACAATTTTGTTGCTCATAGTCACAAATTTGTCCATTGGATTCAATGTTAACCGAATTCCTTCTGGTTCCATCCATTAACTAAAACACAAAAAGAATTTTGTGAGAGGCGAAATCATGCTAGGGAAGACAACATAGTAAAGGGGGAGCACCCTCAATATCTAACATCTTAGGTTAAATTATAAGATCGTTACCGTAGTTCTAGGACTATATCCTATACGTATACTTATCCTTAGGTACATCCCTAGACATACCTTAGAAATAACTCTAGGGATATCACTAAAGTTCTCGAATCCTAGTTTCCAAAGGTTGACTAAACCTTTCCTCTGATACCAACTGTAGAGACTCGAAGCCTGACGTACATTGACATTACATTACATTTGCGGAATACTTAGTACATAACAAAAACACACACACAAGGATCGTAATAGTTTAGTGTCTTTGGAAACTCGGAACGTAATCTTCTAATCGTGGTGAAAGATCTTCAACATCTCCCATAAAGATCTTCCCTTTATTTTTACCTAAAACCTTTCTTTATATCCTGGGGAAAAGAAAACATAAAAGGGTGAGCCCAAATGCTCAGTAAGGGTATACAAAAGAAATATCAATCACATCATATTCATAGGAACATAACTTTTGGAAATCTTAACCTGCAAAAGAGAGCATAATTTCATAACATGGGATGAATCATAGTAGTGAAATGTAATCACAATAATCATAACTTAAAACATGAAACTTTGTGGCATTCACACATAATAATAGAGAATCATTTCTTGTTAGTCAAGACTCATTGCCAAGACTATCTTAGTGGACAAAGTCCCTTTCCGAATCGAGTAACCTTCGTTTCAGTCCTGTTTCACTAAACCGGTATAACCTACCGTTCCAGCCCTGTCTATCTCATGAGATATAAAATCTTTACCCAATGCATTGGAGGGAGATATAGGTCCCACACATCTCATAATGATACCATTCTTATGTGTGCCACAAAATCATAAATCATACATCATTGCATAACCCATGTAATACAAATGGGAATCTTAAACATCATGACATCATAAAACAATTCATATAAGATAAAGGAATTCATAAAAATAATTCCATCACAACATAATCAAATCAATGTAATAATAGGGATAAAAACAAAACCCTTTTATTATCTTAGATGGAAAATAATTTTGATAAAATACTTGAACTTCATTCTTGAGAAAAATATCCTTTCTACTTCAAAAACACTTTTCCTTTCTTAACATGTCATACAATTTTAAACTAAAAGAGGTTGATTAAAAATAAACTTGAATACTTGTAAAGGAAACTTCTTGGAAATAATTTTTTAAAAATCCATTCATGCCGTATAAGTTAAAAAAAACATTCTTCATACTTTTGTCGGAAAAGTCAAAAAGTACCTCGTACGAAAAACGACAAAAGATTCCTTTCATATTCTTTACTAAAAACTCACCGAAGGGTAAAATTGGATTTAAAAAAAAATTGTAGGTGGATGGAAGTAATATTACATATTGATGAAACATGGATGTGGATGATAAAATACACCCCAGTAAATACTTACGAATAAACAATCTCGGATAAAAATGAGATTGTGATATTTCCCTTACCTTAGGTCCGATTTGCTTCGTATGTGTCCGAACCTCCTGTATAATGATTTAAATAATGTCATTGACTTATTACAGAATCATATTCATTGTTATGATATCATATATGGTTCACTTATGACATTATATTATCCGTTCTTTTGTAAATTCCATGTTAAAGTCTTGTGTTATACTCTACACCAAAAGGATCTTTCACAATACACTTCTCTGACCTGGCTTGAATTACACGCAATCTCAACCTTCCTCGATAGCGTGTGTTGTACGCAACACCGAGTTTCGCTAAACAACGATATGCTATTAAGATATTATTAAAACTAGCCGTTATGAATAGTAATGACCACTTTTTGAAATTTAGTAAATTTTATTTTTCAAAATGGAATTCATTTTTGGATTCGTAATATCGAAATTAGCTTAGGGTGAAATTTTGGTACTTTTTGGATAACTTTCATATTCTGATGAATAGTGAAAATTACTAAATTTTAATTAAAAACAACTTTTTTAATCGAAATAATTAATAGTGATAAATTATTAATTTGAGTGGTTTTAAAGTATATTTAGAATATATTTTTACAATTCAATACAATGTTGGTCATTGTATGTAATTTCACATTTAAACCAGACATAAACAAGTGTCAATCTTTTGATAGATATTGTTTCTTAAAAACACGCTATTTGTTTTAACAGCGGGATTTAATTATAAAATTAATTAATGCAACTTATATGTTATGAATTTGGTAAAATAGACTTCATTTTTGAATTCGTAATATGAAATATAGCTTAGGATGAAATTTTGGCATTGTTCTGAAAAACATCAATTTTTGATGAATAGTGAAACTACTAAGTGGTAGTTAAAAAAATTGAATTTTTCATAAAACTTAATTTTACCGCTTCTGTGAATGGAATTTCAAAAATCCGAGAGACACGGTTGATGTCAGTAAGTAAAATGTGGTTCAATGAGATGAAAATAATTTTTAGTGAATAGTAACTTTTTACTTTTATTTACCACGGTTAAAAGTAAATAGGGTAATTAAGGGTAAGAATGATATTAATATTACCCTAACACATGTCCTAATTCTATTGGACAAGTGTATCTCGACCAAAAACAACCTTAAGTGTAAAATATTATCATTTAGGCCCACTTGGATTAGATTAGGACATTTATTATTATTTAATTCAAAGAAGAGTTAAAAGAGTTAAAATCAAAGTTTATTTACTAAAACATTTTTAATATAGGGTTATACATAAGATAAATTAGATTGTAAATATTCATTAGAAAGATAAAAAGATTTCCCACATAATGGTATTTTATTTGTAATTTTTAGACATCAAATAAGTTAATTTATTTATGACACAAAGATGATGCAGTAATTATCTTATTAATGAAATATTGACATAATTGATGTTATAAACACCAAACGAAATATAATTTGAGACTTTTTATGAATTCAACTAATTTTATAGGTTACTATGATATATTAGTGTTGATTTAATCAACTTGGTTCGAACATATAATTCTGTTATGACTTTCAAAAAAATCATATATCAAATAGTGTCAAAATTGACACAAAATAGTTTTTAAATCAAATATTATATTATTAATTGTTATTTTATTCCTAAAAATCTAAGGTTCGGCCAAATGACTTAGATAAGGATATATATATTAATAATAAACAATTTGGGGTTCGTTTGGCATTTTATAATAAGTGTATTAACCATATAGTGAAAGAAAACAAAAAGACACGGTAAAAGTTAAATTATTTAACTTAGAGTTAAATCTAATTGATAAGGTTAAAATAATACCCTAAACTTGTCTAAATCTTATTGGTTGATAGTATTTCGACCCAACCCCACTTTAGCTTCGAAATAAGACCCTTTGGAACCATTATAAACCGATTTTGACATTAATATAAAATAATATTTTTAGGTATTCCTAAGGTGCCCCTCTCCTCCCTTATAAAAGGACACCTCCTCCCCCTCCTCCTCACACCAATTTGAGCACTCAAGATCGGCCAACCCCTGCCAAAATCTCTTCTCCACTTCCCTATAAACATCCTAGAGGTTCTGGTCTTCCTCAAAGACCAATTTTAGTGCCCTAAGAGGAGGTCTCAAAGAGGTGCTTCAAAGAAGAGGTAATTACCGTTACCAATTCTTTTATCTTTATTTCTTCTTCCACTTCTTCTTATTAGGTTGTTTCATTATGAAGTAATAACATCAGTATCACTCATATACTGATATGTTATTATAAGTATGAAACAACCCTATTTCACCATCTATCCATCCTACGAAAAAGAAATCACCGCGCGTGCGTACGTACGGAATACCGTCTCCACGCCGTGGTGTAATCTATTTTCCACCACCACCTTACATGGATGGGTATAATGGTGTAAAGAATAACTATACATAGTTATTACAACATCATATTGATTCTGATATATTGTATAATCCACTCCAATTCAGTTCAATATTTATGGAAATGATATCATCGCTCGTGCGTACGTACGAACTACCGTCTCCACGACGCGATGAGATTCATTCTCCATGTTAACCATTTAAGAATGATTATAAAGTATATATAAGAAATAATAATGAAATATATGACATTATAAAGCTACTGTATTTATGTATATATATATATGTATGTCATCTACTTACTTCCATTTCAAGACAATAAGGAAAGTAAAACAGCGTTCATGCGTACGTACGGACTACCGTCTCCATGAACGGTGTTTTTCATTTTATTTATCTATTTGTTATATATATATATATACTGAATATATATGATATATAAATCATATTTTATATTCTGGAAGTAAGTAAATCATGATATAAGTAATAATGATGTCAAGAACAACAAGTCAAAACACCTAAGATAAATGAAACGATTTTACCCAAAACGCTTCTTTAACATGGAATTTACAAAAGAACGGGTAATATAATGTCATAAGTAAACCATATATGATATCATAACAATGAATATGATTCTTTAATAAGTCAATGACATTATTTAAACCATTATACAGGAGCTTCGGACACGTACAAAGCAAATCGGACCTAAGGTAAGGGAAATATCACAATCTCATTTTTATCCGAGATTGTTTATTCGTAAGTGTTTACTGGGGTGTATTTTATCATCCACGTCCATGTTTCATCAATATGTAATATTAATTCCATCCACCTACAATTTTTTAAATCCATTTTTACCCTTCGGTGAGTTTTTAGTAATATGTATGAAAGGAATCTTTTGTCGTTTTTCGTACGAGGTACTTTTTGACTTTTCCGACAAAAGTACAAAGAATGTTTTTTTTAACTTATACGGCATGAATGGATTTCTCAAAAATTATTTCCAAGAATCTTCCTTTACAAGTATTCAAGTTTATTTTTAATCAACTTCTTTTAGTTTAAAATTGCATGACATGTTAAGAAAGGAAAAGTGTTTTTGAAGTAGAAAGGATATTTTCCTCAAGAATGAAGTTCAAGTATTTTATCAAAATTATTTTCCATCTAAGATAATAAAAGGGTTCTATTTTTATCCCTATTATTACATGGATTTGATTATGTTGTGATGGAAACATTTTTATGAATTCCTTTATCTTATATGAATTGTTTTATGATGTCATGTTGTTTAAGAATTCCATTTTTATTACATGGGTTATGTGATGATGTATGATTTATGATTATGTGGCACACATAAGAAAGGATTAATTATAATATGGGTGGGACCTATATCTTCCTCCAATGCATTGGGTAAAGATTTTATATCTCATGAGATAGACATGGCTGGAATGGTAGGTTATACCGGTTCAGTGAAACAGGACTGAAACGAGGGTTACTCGATTCAGAAAGGGACTTTGTCCACTAAGATAGTCTTGGCAATGAGTCTTGACTAACAAGAAATGATTCTCTATGATTATGTGTGTATGACACAAAGTTTCATGTTTTAAGTTATGATTATTGGGATTTCATTTCACTACTATGATTTATCCCATGTTATGAAATTATGCTCTCTTTTGCAGGTTAAGATTTTCAAAAGTTATGTTCTTATGAATATGATGTGATTGATTTTTCTTTTGTATACCCTTACTGAGCATTTGAGATCACCCTTTTATGTTTCCTTTTCCCCAGGATATAAAGAAAGGTTTTAGGTAAAAAAAA
The DNA here is from genome assembly GCA_963277665.1 of Viscum album. NCBI lineage: Eukaryota > Viridiplantae > Streptophyta > Magnoliopsida > Santalales > Viscaceae > Viscum > Viscum album. Next base: position 253,918,176 of record OY728162.1, read on the forward strand.
AGGGGAAGATCTTTATGGGAGATATTGAAGATCTTTCACCACGATTAGAAGATTATGTTCCGAGTTTCCAAAGACACTAAACTATTACGATCCTTGTGTGTGTGTGTTTTTGTTATGTACTAAGTATTCCGCAAAAGTAATGTAAAGTCTATGTATGTCAGGCTTCGGGTCTCTACAGTTGGTATCAGAGGGAGGTTTAGTCAACCTTTGGAAACTAGGATGCGAAAACGTTAGTGAGATCCCTAGAGATATTTCTAAGGTATGCCTAGGGATGCCCCTAAGGATATGTATACGTATAGGATATAGTCCTAGAACTATGGTAACGATATTAGATTAAACCAAAGATGATAGATATTTAAGTTACTCCCCCTTTATTATGATTTTTGCATCTAACACTATTCTGTTTGGGTTTTAGAATATGGCTGGAAACAAGATGATTCACAATAATGGAGGATATGATGGACAATGGAATGATATTCTTCATGAGCAACCAAATGAAATGGGATTTGGATGTCCAAACATCATTATTATGCCGAATCAGCAATCTCACAACATGATCAATAAAGTAAAATTTGGTAAGTTTCCTGACTCGACTAATAAGAGAAAGATGGAGTTCCATGATGATCATAGAGGAAAGAAAGTTCAATTTCCCCTATGTAAATCATGTGGGAAGAGGTATCAAGGAGAATGTTTCAAGGGAACTGGAAGATGCTTTGGGTGTGGAAAAGAAGGACACAAAGCAAGTAAGTGCAAAGGAAAAGGGTCGGTTAACACCATGGATGAGGATAATGGTATTGCTACGACATCAAAAATGGTTAAGTGTTTTAAATGTGGAATGTATGGGCATTATGCAAACAAATGCCCTAAGGGAAAGACTCATGAAGAGAATCAGTATGGTCATATGGGTAGTATTTATGTGGATGATGATGAAGAGACTACAAATGATATGTGATATGAAAGAATTTTTGAAGCTCGGTCAATGGTTTGAGAATGTAGTGGAATGATTACATGTTTATCATGTGTAATTTTGGAATAAAGAGACATCTATGGATTGTTACACTGTTGTCTTTCCTTGTGTTTTGAAAGTGTATGATTAATGTTACCAGTATCCATGAAAGGTTATTCAGATATTTTTGGAATGTAGATGATATGCGCATAATGAAGGGATAAGGAGAAAATTAAATGTTTGATAGTATTCATGAGCTCATGATTGATATAAGGACTAAGTGATATCATGGTTTGAGTATATAGAATTTTGAGGATTTCGGTATGTGAAAAGTGTTAACTTTTAACTGCATTCAAGTTTTCACTAAGGTTCGATGGGTATTCAAGAGAGTACAAGATTAAGGCCTTTGAATGTTTGGAATGTGACCAACAAGATATATCTTATGATATATGGGGATCAACGATGGTATTAAATCTCTGGTAATCGTTTTCACTATGTTATGAGAATGGACTGCAGTATTATGTATAAGCCTAAATATTGGAATGGATTATGTTGGACATAAGTTAGTATTGTTTAAGGATAGAAGTTTTTTCGATATTATTGATGGGATGTTATAGTAATATAGTTTTATAAAAAGGACAACCTGCAGGACGGGCGACAGCCCATCGCTTCGGATAAGGCTGTGGGAATTGAACCCACAACCGAAGTGCGACTGGCCTTTATCGCCTACCACTGACCTACAGGAAGTCCCTGTTTAGTAGAAACTAGTTTTATTATATTAAGCAGTATGATATATGAAGTATAAGTCCATTTTAGGAACCATATATGATTAATCTCACTATAGATCGACTTATGCATATAATTTTTGCTAACCTTTTGTTTGAGACAGATGGAATGACCCGTCATTCTATCACATGATCTGCTAACACTTCATGAATAACAAATTCAACTTCATTTATTTAAGATATGAAGTGTAAATTGTTCAAGGCACGAAAAACAGTGAGATTGTACCAAAATAAAGTAAGTATTTATTCTAATTCAAATTTTCAACTTTAGGGAAATGATCTTGAAAACCAAAAATGTTGTCCTAGTGATCTTATACCTGATGAATCAGATGGTACCATAGATCGTCACAAATTTATGGATTTGTGATTACTGGATTTTTCATAGCCATGTTCTCTACCACTCTCCATCAGAACATGATGGTTAGATTTCTCTTCCATATCCATATTTTCACCTATGTGGAAACCCAGTGATTAGTTTATTTGGGTAATCGTTACATTTCATACTTTAGTTTTTAAAGACAAGTTTTGGTATTCCTTTTTACGATGTGGGTTTCTATTAAAGAAACTTTCGAATAGTAAACCATTTATAACCCCGACGAATTTCGAGGGCGAAATTCATTTTAAGGGGGGGTAGAATGTAACAGCCCGAGATTTTATGAAAAATATTCTTTTTAATTTTATTAATGTCTTGTGTTATACTCTACACCAAAAGGATCTTTCACAATACACTTCTCTGACCTGGCTTGAATTACACGCAATCGCAACCTTCCTCGATAGCGTGTGTTGTACGCAACACCGAGTTTCGCTAAACAACGATATGCTATTAAGATATTATTAAAACTAGCCGTTATGAATAGTAATAACCACTTTTTGAAATTTAGTAAATTTTATTTTTCAAAATGGAATTCATTTTTGGATTCGTAATATCGAAATTAGCTTAGGGTGAAATTTTGGTACTTTTCGGATAACTTTCAAATTCTGATGAATAGTGAAAATTACTAAATTTTAATTAAAAACAACTTTTTTAATCGAAATAATTAATAGTGATAAATTACTAATTTGAGTGGTTTTAAAGTATATTTAGAATATATTTTTACAATTCAATACAATGTTGGTCATTGTATGTAATTTCACATTTAAACCAGACATAAACAAGTGTCATTCTTTTGATAGATATTGTTTCTTAAAAACACGCTATTTGTTTTAACATCGGGATTTAATTATAAAATTAATTAATGCAACTTCTATGTTATGAATTTGTTAAAATAGACTTCATTTTTGAATTCGGAATATGAAATATAGCTTAGGATGAAATTTTGGCATTGTTCTGAAAAACAACAATTTTTGATGAATAGTGAAACTACTAAGTGGTAGTTAAAAAAATTGAATTTTTCATAAAACTTAATTTTACCGCTTCTGTGAATGGAATTTCAAAAATCCGAGAGACACGGTTGATGTCAGTAAGTAAAATTTGGTTCAATGAGATGAAAATAATTTTTGGTGAATAGTAACTTTTTACTTTTATTTACCACGGTTAAAAGTAAATAGGGTAATTAAGGGTAAGAATGATATTAATATTACCCTAACACATGTCCTAATTCTATTGGACAAGTGTATCTCGACCAAAAACAACCTTAAGTGTAAAATATTATCATTTAGGCCCACTTGGATTAGATTAGGACATTTATTATTATTTAATTCAAAGAAGAGTTAAAAGAGTTAAAATCAAAGTTTATTTACTAAAACATTTTTAATATATGGTTATACATACGATAAATTCGATTGTAAATATTCATTAGAAAGCTAAAAAGATTTCCCACATAATGGTATTTTATTTGTAATTTTTAGACATCAAATAAGTTAATGTATTTATGACACAAAGATGATGCAGTAATTATCTTATTAATGAAATATTGACATAATTGATGTTATAAACACCAAACGAAATATAATTTGAGACTTTTTATGAATTACACTAATTTTCTAGGTTACTATGATATATTAGTGTTGATTTAATCAACTTGGTTCGAACATATAATTCTGTTATGACTTTCACAAAAATCATATATCAAATAGTGTCAAAATTGACACAAAATAGTTTTTAAATCAAATATTATATTATTAATTGTTATTTTATTCCTAAAAATCTAAGGTTCGGCCAAATGAATTATATAAGGATATATATATATTAATAATAAACAATTTGGGGTTCTTTTGGCATTTTATAGTAAGTGTATTAACCATATAGTGAAAGAAAACAAAAAGACACGGTAAAAGTTAAATTATTTAACTTAGAGTTAAATCTAATTGATAAGGTTAAAATAATACCCTAAACTTGTCTAAATCTTATTGGTTGATAGGATTGCGACCCAACCCCACTTTAGCTTCGAAATAAGACCCTTTGGAACCATTATAAACCGATTTTGACATTAATATAAAATAATATTTTGAGGTATTCCTAAGGTGCCCCTCTCCTCCCTTATAAAAGGACACCTCCTCCCCCTCCTCCTCACACCAATTTGAGCACTCAAGCTCGGCCAACCCCTGCCAAAATATCTTCTCCACTTCCCTAGAAACATCCTAGAGGTTCTGGTCTTCCTCAAAGACCAATTTTAGTGCCCTAAGAGGAGGTCTCAAAGAGGTGCTTCAAAGAAGAGGTAATTACCGTTACCAATTCTTTCATCTTTATTTCTTATTCCACTTCTTCTTATTAGGTTGTTTCATTATGAAGTAATAACATAAGTATCACTAATATGCTGATATGTTATTATAAGTATGAAACAACCCTATTTCACCATCTATCCATCCTACGGAAAAAGAAATTACCGTGCGTGCGTACGTACGGAATACCGTCTCCACGCCGTGGTATAATCTATTTTCCACCACCACCTTATATGGATGGGTATAATGGTGTAAAGAATAACTATACATAGTTATTAAAACATCATATTGATTCTGATATATTGTATAATCCACTCCAATTCAGTTCAATATTTATGGAAATGATATCATCGCTCGTGCGTACGTACGGACTACCGTCTCCACGACGCGATGAGATTCATTCTCCATGTTAACCATTTAAGAATGATTATAAAGTATATATAAGAAATAATAATGAAATATATGACATTATAAAGCTACTGGATTTATGTATATATATATATGTATGTCATCTACTTACTTCCATTTCAAGACAATAAGGAAAGTAAAATAGCGTTCATGCGTACGTACGGACTACCGTCTCCATGAATGGTGTTTTTCATTTTATTTATCTATCTGTTATATATATATATATACTGAATATATATGATATATAAATCATATTTTATATTCTGGAAGTAAGTAAATCATGATATAAGTAATAATGATGTCAAGAACAACAAGTCAAAACACCTAAGATAAATGAAACGATTTTACCCAAAACGCTTCTTTAACATGGAATTTACAAAAGAACGGGTAATATAATGTCATAAGTAAACCATATATGATATCATAACAATGAATATGATTCTTTAATAAGTCAATGACATTATTTAAACCATTATACAGGAGCTTCGGACACGTACAAAGCAAATCGGACCTAAGGTAAGGGAAATATCACAATCTCATTTTTATCCGAGATTGTTTATTCGTAAGTGTTTACTGGGGTGTATTTTATCATCCAAGTCCATGTTTCATCAATATGTAATATTAATTCCATCCACCTACAATTTTTTAAATCCATTTTTACCCTTCGGTGAGTTTTTAGTAATATGTATGAAAGGAATCTTTTGTCGTTTTTCGTACGAGGTACTTTTTGACTTTTCCGACAAAAGTACGAAGAATGTTTTTTTTAACTTATACGGCATGAATGGATTTCTAAAAAATTATTTCCAAGAAGCTTCCTTTACAAGTATTCAAGTTTATTTTTAATCGACTTCTTTTAGTTTAAAATTTTATGACATGTTAAGAAAGGAAAAGTGTTTTTGAAGTAGAAAGGATATTTTCCTCAAGAATGAAGTTCAAGTATTTTATCAAAATTATTTTCCATATAAGATAATAAAAGGGTTCTATTTTTATCCCTATTATTACATGGATTTGATTATGTTGTGATGGAAACATTTTTATGAATTCCTTTATCTTATATGAATTGTTTTATGATGTCATGTTGTTTAAGAATTCCATTTTTATTACATGGGTTATGTGATGATGTATGATTTATGATTATGTGGCACACATAAGAAAGGATTCATTATAAGATGGGTGGGACCTATATCTCCCTCCAATGCATTGGGTAAAGATTTTATATCTCATGAGATAGACATAGCTGGAATGGTAGGTTATACCGGTTCAGTGAAACAGGACTGAAACGAGGGTTACTCGATTCAGAAAGGGACTTTGTCTACTAAGATAGTCTTGGCAATGAGTCTTGACTAACAAGAAATGATTCTCTATGATTATGTGTGTATGCCACAAAGTTTCATGTTTTAAGTTATGATTATTGGGATTTCATTTCACTACTATGATTTATCCCATGTTATGAAATTATGCTCTCTTTTGCAGGTTAAGATTTCCAAAAGTTATGTTCTTATGAATATGATGTGATTGATTTTTCTTTTGTATACCCTTACTGAGCATTTGAGCTCACCCTTTTATGTTTCCTTTTCCCCAGGATATAAAGAAAGGTTTTAGGTAAAAAAAAGGGGAAGATCTTTATGGGAGATATTGAAGATCTTTCACCACGATTAGAAGATTATGTTCCGAGTTTCCAAAGACACTAAACTATTACGATCCTTGTGTGTGTGTGTTTTTGTTATGTACTAAGTATTCCGCAAAAGTAATGTAAAGTCTATGTACGTCAGGCTTCGGGTCTCTACAGTTGGTATCAGAGGGAGGTTTAGTCAACCTTTGGAAACTAGGATGCGAAAACGTTAGTGAGATCCCTAGAGATATTTCTAAGGTATGTCTAGGGATGCCCCTAAGGATAAGTATACGTATAGGATATAGTCCTAGAACTATGGTAACGATATTAGATTAAACCAAAGATGATAGATATTTAAGTTACTCCCCCTTTATTATGATTTTTGCATCTAACACTATTCTGTTTGGGTTTTAGAAAATGGCTGGAAACAAGATGATTCACAATAATGGAGGATATGATGGACAATGGAATGATATTCTTCATGAGCAACCAAATGAAATGGGATTTGGATGTCCAAACATCATTATTATGCCGAATCAGCAATCTCACAACATGATCAATAAAGTAAAATTTGGTAAGTTTCCTGACTCGACTAATAAGAGAAAGATGGAGTTCCATGATGATCATAGAGGAAAGAAAGTTCAATTTCCCCTATGTAAATCATGTGGGAAGAGGCATCAAGGAGAATGTTTCAAGGGAACTGGAAGATTCTTTGGGTGTGGAAAAGAAGGACACAAAGCAAGTAAGTGCAAAGGAAAAGGGTCTGTTAACACCATGGATGAGGATAATGGTATTGCTACGACATCAAAAATGGTTAAGTGTTTTAAATGTGGAATGTATGGGCATTATGCAAACAAATTCCCTAAGGGAAAGACTCATGAAGAGAATCAGTATGGTCATATGGGTAGTATTTATGTGGATGATGATGAAGAGACTACAAATGATATGTGAGATGAAAGAATTTTTGAAGCTCGGTCAATGGTTTGAGAATGCAGTGGAATGATTACATGTTTATCATGTGTAATTTTGGAATAAAGAGACATCTATGGATTGTTACACTGTTGTCTTTCCTTGTGTTTTGAAAGTGTATGATTAATGTTACCAGTATCCATGAAAGGTTATTCAGATATTTTTGGAATGTAGATGATATGCGCATAATGAAGGGATAAGGAGAAAATTAAATGTTTGATAGTATTCATGAGCTCATGATTGATATAAGGACTAAGTGATATCATGGTTTGAGTATATAGAATTTTGAGGATTTCGGTATGTGAAAAGTGTTAACTTTTAACTGCATTAAAGTTTTCACTAAGGTTCGAGGGGTATTCAAGAGAGTACAAGATTAAGGCCTTTGAATGTTTGGAATGTGACCAACAAGATATATCTTATGATATATGGGGATCAACGATGGTATTAAATCTCTGGTAATCGTTTTCACTATGTTATGAGAATGGACTGCAATATTATGGATAAGCCTATAGATTGGAATGGATTATGTTTGACATAAGTTAGTATTGTTTAAGGATAGAAGTTTTTTCGATATTATTGATGGGATGTTATAGTAATATAGTTTTATAAAAAGGACAACCTGCAGGACAGGCGACAGCCCATCGCTTCGGACAAGGCTGTGGGAATCGAACCCACAACCGAAGTGCGACTGGCCTTTATCGCCTACCACTGACCTACAGGAAGTCCCTGTTTAGTAGAAACTAGTTTTATTATATTAAGCAGTATGATATATGAAGTATAAGTCCATTTTAGGAACCATATATGATTAATCTCACTATAGATCGACTTATGCATATAATTTTTGCTAACCTTTTGTTTGAGACAGATGGAATGACCCGTCATTCTATCACATGATCTGCTAACACTTCATGAATAACAAATTCAACTTCATTTATTTAAGATATGAAGTGGAAATTGTTCAAGGCACAAACAACAGTGAGATTGTACCAAAATAAAGTAAGTATTTATTCTAATTCAAATTTTCAACTTTAGGGAAATGATCTTGAAAACCAAAAATGTTGTCCTAGTGATCTTATACCTGATGAATCAGATGGTACCATAGATCGTCACAAATTTATGGATTTGTGATTACTGGATTTTTCATAGCCATGTTCTCTACCACTCTCCATCAGAACATGATGGTTAGATTTCTCTTCCATATCCATATTTTCACCTATGTGGAAACCCAGTGATTAGTTTATTTGGGTAATCATTACATTTCATACTTTAGTTTTTAAAGACAAGTTTTGGTATTCCTTTTTACGATGTGGGTTTCTATTAAAGAAACTTTCGAATATTAAACCATTTATAACCCCGACGAATTTCGAGGGCGAAATTCATTTTAACGGGGGGTAGAATGTAACAGCCCGAGATTTTATGAAAAATATTATTTTTAATTTTATTAATGTCTTGTGTTATACTCTACACCAAAAGGATCTTTCACAATACACTTCTCTAACCTGGCTTGAATTACACGCAATCGCAACCTTCCTCGATAGCGTGTGTTGTACGCAACACCGAGTTTCGCTAAACAACGATATGCTATTAAGATATTATTAAAACTAGCCGTTATGAATAGTAATAACCACTTTTTGAAATTTAGTAAATTTTATTTTTCAAAATGGAATTAATTTTTGGATTCGTAATATCGAAATTAGCTTAGGGTGAAATTTTGGTACTTTTCGGATAACTTTCATATTCTGATGAATAGTGAAAATTACTAAATTTTAATTAAAAACAACTTTTTTAATCGAAATAATTAATAGTGATAAATTATTAATTTGAGTGGTTTTAAAGTATATTTAGAATATATTTTTACAATTCAATACAATGTTGGTCATTGTATGTAATTTCACATTTAAACCAGACATAAACAAGTGTCAATCTTTTGATAGATATTGTTTCTTAAAAACACGCTATTTGTTTTAACAGCGGGATTTAATTATAAAATTAATTAATGCAACTTCTATGTTATGAATTTGGTAAAATAGAATTCATTTTTGAATTCGGAATATGAAATATAGCTTAGGATGAAATTTTGGCATTGTTCTGAAAAACATCAATTTTTGATGAATAATGAAACTACTAAGTGGTAGTTAAAAAAATTGAATTTTTCATAAAACTTAATTTTACCACTTCTGTGAATGGAATTTCAAAAATCCGAGAGACACGGTTGATGTCAGTAAGTAAAATGTGGTTCAATGAGATGAAAATAATTTTTGGTGAATAGTAACTTTTTACTTTTATTTACCACGGTTAAAAGTAAATAGGGTAATTAAGGGTAAGAATGATATTAATATTACCCTAACACATGTCCTAATTCTATTGGACAAGTGTATCTCGACCAAAAACAACCGTAAGTGTAAAATATTATCATTTAGGCCCACTTGGATTAGATTAGGACATTTATTATTATTTAATTCAAAGAAGAGTTAAAAGAGTTAAAATCAAAGTTTATTTACTAAAACATTTTTAATATAGGGTTATACATAAGATAAATTCGATTGTAAATATTCATTAGAAAGATAAAACGATTTCCCACATAATGGTATTTTATTTGTAATTTTTAGACATCAAATAAGTTAATTTATCTATGACACAAAGATGATGCAGTAATTATCTTATTAATGAAATATTGACATAATTGATGTTATAAACACCAAAAGAAATATAATTTGAGACTTTTTATGAATTCCACTAATTTTCTAGGTTACTATGATATATTAGTGTTGATTTAATAAACTTGGTTTGAACATATAATTCTGTTATGACTTTCACAAAAATCATATATCAAATAGTGTCAAAATTGACACAAAATAGTTTTTAAATCAAATATTATATTATTAATTGTTATTTTATTCCTAAAAATCTAAGGTTCCGCAAAATGACTTAGATAAGGATATATATATTAATAATAAACAATTTGGGGTTCTTTTGGCATTTTATAGTAAGTGTATTAACCATATAGTGAAAGAAAACAAAAAGACACGGTAAAAGTTAAATTATTTAACTTAGAGTTAAATCTAATTGATAAGGTTAAAATAATACCCTAAACTTGTCTAAATCTTATTGGTTGATAGGATTTCGACCCAACCCCACTTTAGCTTCGAAATAAGACCCTTTGGAACCATTATAAACCGATTTTGACATTAATATAAAATAATATTTTGAGGTATTCCTAAGGTGCCCCTCTCCTCCCTTATAAAAGGACACCTCCTCCCCCTCCTCCTCACACAAATTTGAGCACTCAAGCTCGGCCAAACCCTGCCAAAATCTCTTCTCCACTTCCCTAGCAACATCCTAGAGGTTCTGGTCTTCCTAAAAGACCAATTTTAGTGCCCTAAGAGGAGGTCTCAAAGAGGTGCTTCAAAGAAGAGGTAATTACCGTTACCAATTATTTCATCTTTATTTCTTCTTCCACTTCTTCTTATTAGGTTGTTTCATTATGAATTAATAACATCAGTATCACTCATATACTGATATGTTATTATAAGTATTAAACAACCCTATTTCACCATCTATCCATCCTACGGAAAAAGAAATCACCGCGCGTGCGTACGTACGGAATACCGTCTCCACGCCGTGGTGTAATCTATTTTCCACCACCACCTTACATGGATGGGTATAATGGTGTAAAGAATAACTATACATAGTTATTACAACATCATATTGATTCTGATATATTTTATAATCCACTTCAATTCAGTTCAATATTTATGGAAATGATATCATCGCTCGTGCGTACGTACGGACTACCGTCTCCACGACGCGATGAGATTCATTCTCCATGTTAACCATTTAAGAATGATTATAAAGTATATATAAGAAATAATAATGAAATATATGACATTATAAAGCTACTGGATTTATGTATATATATATATGTATGTCATCTACTTACTTCCATTTCAAGACAATAAGGAAAGTAAAACAGCGTTCATGCGTACGTACGGACTACCGTCTCCATGAACAGTGTTTTTCATTTTATTTATCTATCTGTTATATATATATATATACTGAATATATATGATATATAAATCATATTTTATATTCTGGAAGTAAGTAAATCATGATATAAGTAATAATGATGTCAAGAACAACAAGTCAAAACACCTAAGATAAATGAAACGATTTTACCCAAAACGCTTCTTTAACATGGAATTTACAAAAGAACGGGTAATATAATGTCATAAGTAAACCATATATGATATCATAACAATTAATATGATTCTTTAATAAGTCAATGACATTATTTAAACCATTATACAGGAGCTTCGGACACGTACAAAGCAAATCGGACCTAAGGTAAGGGAAATATCACAATCTCATTTTTATCCGAGATTGTTTATTCGTAAGTGTTTACTGGGGTGTATTTTATCATCCACATCCATGTTTCATCAATATGTAATATTAATTCCATCCACCTACAATTTTTTAAATCCATTTTTACCCTTCGGTGAGTTTTTAGTAATATGTATGAAAGGAATCTTTTGTCGTTTTTCGTACGAGGTACTTTTTGACTTTTCCGACAAAAGTACGAAGAATGTTTTTTTTAACTTATATGGCATGAATGGATTTCTAAAAAATTATTTACAAGAAGCTTCCTTTACAAGTATTCAAGTTTATTTTTAATCAACATCTTTTAGTTTAAAATTGTATGACATGTTAAGAAAGGAAAAAAAAGAACCGTAATAGTTTAGTGTCTTTGGAAACTCGGAATATAATCTTCTAATCGTGGTGAAAGATCTTCAAAATCTCCCATAAAGATCTTCCTTTTTTATCTAAAACCTTTATTTATATCCTGGGGAAAAGAAAACATAAAAGGGTGAGCTCGAATGCTCAGTAAGGGTAAATAAAGGAAATAAAAATCATATCATATCTTTTTGAAAATCATAACCTGTAAAAGAGATCATAATTCCATAACATGGGGTAAATCATGGCAGTGAAATGTAATTACAATAATCATAACTTAAAACATGAAACTTTGTGGCATTCACACATAATCATAGAGAATCATTTCTTGTTAGTCAAGACTCATTGCCAAGACTATCTTAGTGGACAAAGTCCCTTTCTGAATCGAGTAACCCTCGTTTCAGTCCTGTTTCACTGAACCGGTATAACCTACCATTCCAGCCATGTCTATCTCATGAGATATAAAATCTTTACCAAATGCATTGGAGGGAGATATAGGTCCCACCCATCTTATAATGAATCCTTTCTTATGTGTGCCACATAATCATAAAACATACATCATCGCATAACACGTGTAACAAAAATGGGATTCTTGAAACATCATGACATCATAAATCAATTCATATAAGATAAAGGAATTCATAAAAATAATTCCATCACAACATGAACGAATCAATTTAATAATAGGGATAAAACAAAACCCTTTATTATCTTAGATGGAAAATAATTTTGATAAAACACTTGAACTCCATTCTTGAGGAAAATATCCTTTCTTCTTCAAAAACATTTTTCCTTTCATAACATGTCATACAACTTTAAAATAAAAGAATTTGATTAAAAATAAACTTGGAAACTTTTAAAGGAAGCTTCTTGGAAATAATGTTTTAAAAATCCATTCATGCCGTATAAGTTAAAAAAAACATTCTTCGTACTTTTGTCGGAAAAGTCAAAAAGTACCTCGTATGACAAAAGATTCCTTTCATAGATATTACTAAAAACTCACCGAAGGGTAAAAATGGATTTAAACAATTGTAGGTGGATGGAAATAATATTACATATTTATGAAACATGGATGTGGATGATAAAATACACCCCAGTAAATACTTATGAATAAACAATCTCGGATAAAAATGAGATTGTGATATTTCCCTTACCTTAGGTCGGATTTGCTTCGTATGTGTCCGAACCTCCTGTATAATGATTTAAATAATATCATTGACTTATTACAGAATCATATTCATTGTTATGATATCATATATGGTTCACTTATGACATTATATTACCCGTTCTTTTGTAAATTCCATGTTAAATAAGCGTTTTGGGTAAAATCATTTCATTTATCGTAGGTGTTTTGACTTGTTGTTATTGACATTATTATTACTTATATCATGTTTTACTTACTTACAGAATATAAAATATGATTTATATTTCATATATATTCAGTATATATATATATATAATAGATAGATAAATCAAATGAAAAACACCGTTCATGGAGACGGTAGTCCGTACGTACGCATGAACGCTATTTTCCTTTCCTTATTGTCTTGAATGGAAGTAAGTAGATGACATACATATATATATATATATATACATAAATCCAGTAGCTTTATAATGTCATATATTTCATTATTATTTCTTATATATACTTTATAATCATTCTTAAATGGTTAACATGGAGAATGAATCTCATCGCGTCGTGGAGACGGTAGTCCGTACGTACGCACGAGCGATGATATCATTTACATAAATATTGAATTGAATTGGAGTGGATTATACAATATATCATAATCAATATGATGTTGTAATAACTATGTATAGTTATTCTTTACACCATTATACCCATCCATGTAAGGTGGTGGTGGAAAATAGATTACACCACGACGTGGAGATGGTATTCCGTACGTACGCACGCGCGGTGATTTCTTTTTCCGTAGGATGGATAGATGGTGAAATAGGGTTGTTTCATACTTATAATAACATATCAGTATATGAGTGATACTGATGTTATTACTTCATAATTAAACAACCTAAGAAGAAGATGTGGAAGAAGAAATAAAGATGAAAGAATTGGTAATGGTAATTACCTCTTCTTTGAAGCGCCTCTTTGAGAACTCCTCTTAGGGCACTAAAATTGGTCTTCGAGGAAGACCAGAACCTCTAGGATGTTTCTAGGGAAGTGGAGAAGAGATTTTGGCAGGGGTTGTCCGAGCTTGAGTGCTCAAATTGGTGTGAGGAGGAGGGGGAGGAGGTTTCCTTTTATAAGGGAGGAGAGGGGCACCTTAGGAATTCTTAAAAATATTAATTTATATTAAAGTAAAAATCGGTTTATAATGGTTCCAAAGGGTCTTATTTCAAAGCTAAAGTGGGGATGGGTCGAAATCCTATCAACCAATAGGATTTAGAAAAATTTAGGTTATTATTTTAACCTTATCAATTAGATTTAACTCTAAGTTAAATAATTTAACTTTTACCGTGTCTTTTTGTTTTCTTTCACTATATGGTTAATACACTTACTATAACATGCCAAAAGAACCCCAAATTGTTTATTATTAATATATATATCCTTATCTAAGTCATTTGGCCGAACCTTAGATTTTTAGGAATAAAATAACAATTAATAATATAATATTTGATTTAAAAACTATTTTGTGTCAATTTTGACACTATTTGATATATGATTTTTGTGAAAGTCATAACAGAATTATATGTTCGAACCATGTTGATTAAATCAACACTAATATATCATAGTAACCTAGAAAATTAGTGTAATTCATAAAAAGTCTCAAATTACATTCATTTGAGTATTTATATCATCAATTATGTTAATATTTCCTTAAAAGGGTAATTATTGCATAATCGTTGTGTCATAAATAAATTAATTTATTTAAAGTCTAAAAATTATAAATAAAATAACATTATGTAGAAAATCTTTTTAGCTTTCTAATGAATATTTATAGTCTAATTTATCCTATGTATAACCCCATATTAAAAATGTTTTAGTGAATAAACTTTGATTTTAACTCTTTTAACTCTTCTTTGAATTAAATAATAATAAATGTCCTAATCTAATCCAAGTGGGCCTAAATGATAATATTTTACACTTAAGGTTGTTTTTGGTCGAGATAAACTTGTCCAATAGAATTAGGACATGTGTTAGGGAAATATTAATATCATTCTTACCCTTAATTACCCTATTTACTTTTAACCGTGGTAAATAAAAGTAAAAAGTTACTATTCACCAAAAATTATTTTCATCTCATTGAACCACATTTTACTTACTGACATCAACCGTGTCTCTCGGATTTTTGAAATTCCATTCACAGAAGCGGTAAAATTAAGTTTTATGAAAAATTCAGTTTTTTAACTACCACTTAGTAGTTTCACTATTCATCAAAAAAATGAAGGTTTTCAGAAAAATGCCAAAATTTCATCCTAAGCTATATTTCATATTCCGAATTCAAAAATGAAGTCTATTTTACCAAATTCATAACATAGAAGTTGCATTAATTAATTTTATAATTAAATCCCGCTGTTAAAACAAATAGCGTGTTTTTAAGAAACAATATCTATCAAAAGATTGACACTTGTTTATGTCTGGTCTAAATGTGCAATTACATCCAATGACCAACAATGTATTAAATTGTAAAAATATATTCTAAATATACTTTAAAACTACTCCAATTAATAATTTATCACTATTAATTATTTCGATTAAAAAAGTTGTTTTTTAATTATAATTTAGTAATTTTCACTATTCATCAGAATATGAAAGTTATCCGAAATGTACCAAAATTTCACCTTAGGCTAAATTCGATACTCCGAATCCAAAAATGAAGTTCATTTTGAAAAATAAGATTTACAGAATTTTAAAAAGTGGTTATTACTATTCATACCGGCTAGTTTTAATAATATTTTAATAGCATATCGTTGTTTAGTGAAACTCGGTATTGCGTATTACACACGCTATCGAGGAAGGTCGCGATTGCGTGTAATGCAAGGCAAGTCAAGGATGCGTGTTGTGCAAGCTCCTTTTGGTGTAGCGTACAACACAAGACATTAATAAAATTAAAAAGAATATTTTTTATAAAATCTTGGGCTGTTACATTCTACCCCCCTTAAAATGAATTTCGCCCTCGAAATTCGTCGGGGTTATAAATGGTTTACTATTTGAAAGTTTCTTTAATAGAAACCCACATCGTAAAAAGGAATATCAAAACCAATCTTTAAAAACAAAAGTATGAAACGTAACGGTTACCCAAATAAACTAATCATTGGGTTTCCACATAGGTGAAATTATGGATATGGAAGAGAAATCTAACCATCATGTTCTGATGGAGAGTGGTAGAGAACATGGCTATGGAAAAGCCAATAATCACAAATCCATAAATTTGTGACGATCTAAGGTACCATCCGATTCATCAGGTATAAGATCACTAGGACAACATTTTTGGTTTTCAAGATCATTTCCCTAAAGTTGAAAATTTGAATTGGAATAAATACTTACTTTATTTTGGTACAATCTCACTGTTGTTCGTGCCTTGAACAATTTCCACTTCATCTCTTATATAAATGAAGTTGAATTTGTTATTCGTGAAGTGTTAGCAGATCTTGTGAGAGAATGACGGGTCATTCCATCTGTCTCAAACAAAAGGTTAGCAAAAAGTTATTAAATATACATAAGTCATTCTATAGTGAGATTAATCATATATGGTTCCTAAAATGGACTTATACTTCATATATCATACTTCTTAATAAAATAAAACTAGTTTCTACTAAACAGGGACTTCCTGTAGGCCAGTGGTAGGCGATAAAGGCCAGTCGCACTTCGGTTGTGGGTTCGATTCCCACAGCCTTGTCCGAAGCGATGGGCTGTCGCCCGTCCTGCAGGTTGTCCTTTTTCTAAAACTATATTACTATAACATCCCATAATATCGAAAAAACTTCTATCCTTAAACAATACTAACTTATGTCCAACATAATCCATTCCAATCTTTAGTCCTATCCATAATACTGCAGTCCATTCTCATAACATAGTGAAAACGATTACCAGAGATTTAACATCATCGTCGATCCCCATATATCATAAGATATGTTTTGTTGGTCACATTCCAAACATTCAAAGTCCTTAATCATGTATTATCTTGAATAACTTAGTGAAAACATGAATGCAGTTAAAAGTTAACACTTTCCACATACCAAAATCCTCAAAATTCTATATACTCAAACCATGATATAACCTTCTTCTTATATCAGTCATGAGCTCATGAATACTATCAAACATTTAATTTTCTCCTTATCCCTTCATTATGCGCA
This sequence comes from Viscum album, assembly GCA_963277665.1. Classification (NCBI taxonomy): domain Eukaryota; kingdom Viridiplantae; phylum Streptophyta; class Magnoliopsida; order Santalales; family Viscaceae; genus Viscum; species Viscum album. Next base: position 253,935,604 of record OY728162.1, read on the forward strand.
TATCATCTACATTCCCAAAATATCTGAAAAACCTTTCATGGATACTGGTAACATTAATCATACACTTTCAAAACTCAAGGAAAGACAACAGTGTAACAATCCATAGATATCTCTTTATTCCACAGTAGCATGAGATTACTTATACAACATTACACATGATAAACATGTAATCATTCCACTACATTCTTAAACCATTGACCGAGCTTCAACAATTCTTTCATCTCACATATCATTTGTAGTCTCTTCATCATCATCCACATAAATACTTCCCATACGACCATACTGATTATCTTCATGAGACTTTCCCTTAGGGCATTGGTTTGCATAATGCCCGCACATTCCACATTTAAAACATTTAACCATTGTTAATGTCGTAGCAATACCATTATCCTCATCCATGTTGTTAACTGAACCTTTTCCTTTGCATTTACTTGCTTTGTGTCCTTCTTTTCCACACCCAAAGCATCTTCCAGTTCCTTTGAAACATTCTCCTTGATGCCTCTTCCCACATTATTTACATAGGAGAAATTGAACTTTCTTTCCTCTATGATCATCATGAAACTCCATATTTCTCTTATTAGCCGAGTCAGGAAACTTACCAAATTTTACTTTATTGATCATATTATGAGATTGCTGATTCGGCATAATAATGATGTTTGGACTTCCAAATCCCATTCCACGATACGCCTCTCTTTCAATAATGCAATAGCTTGCATTGTACGCAAGTTCGAGTTCTAAAACACCGCGACTAATCAATGTAGCCGTTATGAATAGTAATAACCACTTTTTAAAATTATAGAAATTTTATATTTCAAAACGGACTTAATTTTTGTATTAGTAATATCAAAATTAGCCTATGTTGAATTTTTGGTATTTTTCTGAGAACTTCTAATTTTTTATGAATAGTGAAAATTACTTAAAAACAACTTTTTTAATCAAAATAATTTATACTGATAAATTATACTATTTAGTGGTTTTAAAGTATAATTAGAATATATTTTTACCATTTTATCCAATGGTGGTCATTAGAATTAATTTAACATTGAAATTGGACATAGACAATTGCCAATCTTTTGATATAAATTGTTTCTTAAAAACACGCTATTTGTTGTAACAGCGGGAATTAATTATAAAATTAATTAATGCAACTTATATGTTTGGAATTTTGTAAAATAGACATCATTTTTGAATTCGGAATATCAATTATAGCTTAGGGTGAAATTTTGGCATTGTTCTGAAAAACTTCAATTTTTGATGAATAGTGAAACCACTAAGTGGTAGTTAAATAACTGATTTTTCGTTTAAATGAAATATTACCACTTCTGTGATTTGATTTTCAAAAATCCGACATACATGGTTGTCATTAAGAAGTAAAATTTGGTTCAATGAGATTAAAATAATTTTTTTGGTGAATAGTAACTTTTAAGTTCTTAATCGCGATTAGAGGTAATTAGTGTAGTTTAAGGTACAAATAATGTTATAATAATATGAGATGAGCATGACACTTGTCCTACTCCTATTGTATGAGTCATGGCCGACCAAGACAACCCATGGGCCAACTTGGGGACCCCATGGATCCACTTTAGTTGGAAAATGACATTAATATATTTTTATTTAATGTTAAAATTAAATTGACACAAACATGAGTTGTTTTACTAAAACAGTTTTTAAGTGGGGTTACACAAGTCCAAATTTTGATTATAAATATTCATTAGAAAGATAAAAAGATTTCCTACATCATAGTATTTTTTTTATAATTTTTAGACATTAAATAAATTAAATTATTTATGACATCATGATGATGCAGCGATGACCTCATTATTTAACGATTTAAATAAAATGGGAAGATAATGCAAAATACAAGGCTTAAACTTGTCCAAAGCCAATTGTATGAGGATATTTCGAACCCTTATCACATTATCCTCGAATTATATAAGTGTGGGACCTTTAGAATCCTAAAAGCATTGTGTAATAATGTAACATTTCAATCTTTCCAAAAGATCCCCTCCTCTCCACTTATAAAAGGCCCCCACCTCTCCCACCTTATTTACACTTTCAAGCCATTTGGCTCGGCCAAACTCTGCCCAAATACTCTCCCAACATTCCTCCCTTACTCATAGAAGCCTAACATGGGGCAGAACTCTTCCCAAGGAAGCCTTTGGCTCAAATCAAAAAGAGTTACCCGATTTTGAGGTAATGTCTTCTCTAATGTTGTTTTGTTTTATTTTTCTTCTCCAACCCCCTAAACTCTTTTTATTCATTTCTTTTGTAACAAAAACAGTATCCTCAATATACTAGGATGTTGTTATAAGAAGGATTCGAGCTACACTTACACACACCTACATCTAATGGTTAAATAACATACGGTTTCTGTGGATGGCGAATTTCTGCCTCACGAAACGATGATTGTTCAACACTCATATAACACCTCCAAAGGTGGCCATTAAGATGTAACTATTTTTATATATGATATATAATATGTTTATGTTTTAATTATGCTTCTGTATTTTTCATTTATGGCATACTTTATTATTTCCATTATGGGTAAAACGCGATAATTTCATTTTAGGAAGTGCGGACTACCGCCCCCTCAAAGTGATTTGAATCGTTAATGCCATATGTGGGATGTATAAAGGATGGAGTAAATGGTATTATACACTATATTATACTGGAATTATATTATAAATTTATATCATTATGATTTCGTTCCATTAAATATGAAATAGAAATGAAAGTAGCGTTCATGCGTACGTACGGCTTACCGTCTCCATGAACGGTGCATTTCATTTCTTACCTCTAAATGTTACGTAATATTATAAATGAATGTATATACTGGATATATATGATATATATGATATCTACATCATTAATATAATTCTGGATATAATGGATATTTCACCACATGAACAACTTGTAATTATAAAAAGTTTATTGTTGACTCAAGTACCAAAGATCGACAAAACGACCGTTATTAATTTAAATAATTAAATAATGTTCATAACATGGTAATAAGTGATATAAATGGAATAATGAACATGAAAAAGGTTCTTAAGTAAATAGAAATTAACTCTAGTTTATTATTCAGGAGGTTAAAGAATGGTCGAGTCAGGACAGAACACAAGGTAATGGAATTTCATAACCCAACTTCCATTCTTTGACTTTAATATAAAATAATATTTTGAGATATTCCTAAGGTGCCCCTCTCCTCCCTTATACGTATAGGATATAGTCCTAGAACTATGGTAACGATATTAGATTAAACCGAAGATGTTAGATATTTAAGTTACTCCCCCTTTATTATAATTTTTGCCTCTCACACTATTCTTTTTGGGTTTTAGAAAATGGATGGAAACAAGATGATTCACAATAATGGAGGATATGATGGACAATGGAATGATATTCTTCATGAGCAACCAAATGAAATGGGATTTGGATGTCCAAACATCATTATTATGCCGAATCAGCAATCTCATAATATGATCAATAAAGTAAAATTTGGTAAGTTTCTTGACTCGACTAATAAGAGAAAGATGGAGTTCCATGATGATCAGAGAGGAAAGAAAGTTCAATTTTCCCTATGTAAATCATGTGGGAAGAGGCATCAAGGAGAATGTTTCAAGGGAACCAGAAGATGATTTGGGTGTGGAAAAGAATGACACAAAGCAAGTAAGTTCAAAGGAAAACGGTCGGTTAACACCATGGATGAGGATAATGGTATTGCTACGACATCAAAAATGGTTAAGTGTTTTAAATGTGGAATGTATGGGCATTATGCAAACAAATGCCCTATGGGAAAGACTCATGAAGAGAATCAGTATGGTCATATGGGTAGTATTTATGTGGATGATGATGAAGAGACTACAAATGATATGTGAGATGAAAGAATTTTTGAAGCTCAGTCAATGGTTTAAGAATGTAGTGGAATGATTACATGTTTATCATGTGTAATTTTGTATAAGTAATCTCATGCTACTATGGAATAAAGAAACATCTATGGATTGTTACACTGTTGTCTTTCCTTGTGTTTTGAAAGTGTATGATTAATGTTACCAGTATCCATGAAAGGTTATTCAGATATTTTTGGAAATAAGATGATATGCGCATAATGAAGGGAAAACGAGAAAATGAAATGTTTAATAGTATTCATGAGCTCATGATTGATATAAGGACTAAGTGATATCATGGTTTGAGTATGTTGAATTTTGAGGATTTTGGTATGTGGAAAGTGTTAAATTTTAACTGCATTCATGTTTTCACTAAGGTATTCAAGAGAATACATGATTAAGGACTTTGAATGTTTGGAATGTGACCAACAAAACATATATTATGATATATGGGATTGGACTGCAGTATTATGGATAAGCCTAAAGATTGGAATGGATTATGTTGGACATAAGTTAGTTTTAGAAAAAGGACAACCTGCAGGACGAGTGACAACCCATCGCGTCGGACAAGGATGTGGGAATCGAACCCACAACCGAAGTGCGACTGGCCTTTATCACCTACCACTGGCCTACAGGAAGTCCCTGTTTAGTAGAAACTAGTTTTATTATATTAAGCAGTATGATATATGAAGTATAAGTCCATTTTAGGAACCATATATGATTAATGTCACTATAGACCGACTTATGTATATAATTTTTTCTAACCTTTTGTTTGAGACAGATGGAATGACCCGTCATTCTATCACATAATCTGCTAACACTTGACGAATAACAAATTCAACTTCATTTATTTAAGAGATGAAGTGGAAATTGTTCAAGGCACGAACAACAGTGAGATTGTACCAAAATAATGAAAGTATTTATTCTAATTCAAATTTTCAACTTTAGGGAAATGATCTTGAAAACCAAAAATGGTGTCCTAGTGATCTTATACCTGATGAATCAGATGGTACCTTAGATCGTCACAAATTTATGGATTTGTGATTACTGGATTTTCCATAGCCATGTTCTCTACCACTCTCCATCAGAACATGATGGTTAGATTTCTCTTCCATATCCATATTTTCACCTATGTGGAAACCCAGTGATTAGTTTATTTGGGTAACCATTACGTTTCATACTTTTGTTTTTAAAAATTTGTTTTGGTATTCCTTTTTACGATGTGGGTTTCTATTAAAGAAACTTTCATATAGTAAACCATTTATAACCCCGACGAATTTCGAGGACGAAATTCATTTTAAGGGGGGTAGAATGTAACACCCCGAGATTTTATGAAAAATATTCTTTTAATTTCATTAATTTCTTGTGTTGTATTCTACACCAAGATTACCTTGCGCTATACGCAACACCGTATTAGCTTGTAGTATACGCAACACTATTCTTGGACCGTGTTACACACAATTTTGATAATAGTTATTCTACGCAAAATTGAGTTTATATATATATATATATTAAATGTATAAATGAAAATATGGTTGGATTCTGTTATACGAAACAACGAAGGATTCTTTCATAACACGCAACCCTGACTTGGCTTGCATTACATGCAATCACGACCTTCCTCGATAGCGTGTGTAGTAAGCAATACTGAGTTTCACGAAACAACGATATGCTATTAAAATATTATTAAAACTAGCCGTTATGAATAGTAATAACCACCTTTTAAAATTTTACGAATTTTAGCTCTCAAAATGGACTTCATTTTTGGATTCGGAGTATTGAATTTAGCCTAAGGTGAAGTTTTGGTAGTTTTCGGATAAGTTTCATATTCTGATGAATAGTGAAAATTACTAAATTATAAATAAAAACAACTTTTTTAATCAAAATAATTAATAGTGATAAATTATTAATTTTAGTGGTTTTAAAGTATATTTAGAATATATTTTGACAATTTAATACAATGTTGGTCATTGGATGTAATTTCACATTTAAACCAGACATAAACAAGTGTCAATCTTTTGATAGATATTGTTTCTTAAAAACACGCTATTTGTTTTAACAGCGGGATTTAATTATAAAATAAATTAATGCAACTTCTATGTTATGAATTTGGTAAAATAGACTTCATTTTTGAATTCGGAATATGAAATATAGCTTAGGATGAAATTTTGGCATTGTTCTGAAAAACATCAATTTTTGATGAATAGTGAAACTACTAAGTGGTAGGTTAAAAACTGAATTTTGCATAAAACTTAATTTTACCGCTTCTGTGAATGGAATTTCGAAAATCCGACAGACACAGTTGATATCAGTAAGTAAAATGTAGTTCAATGAGATAAAAATAATTTTTTGGTGAATAGTAACTTTTTACTTTTTTTACCGCGGTTAATAGTAAATAGGGTAATTAAGGGTAAATATGATATTACTATTACCCTAACACATGTCCTAATTCTATTGGATAAGTGTAATTCGACCAAAAACAACCTTATGAATAAGATATGACCATTTAGGCCCACTTGGATTAGATTAGGACATTTATTATTATTTAATTCAAAGAAGAGTTAAAAGAGACAAAATCAAAGTTTATTTACTAAAACATTTTTAATATAGGGTTATACATAAGATACATTCGATTGTAAATATTCATTAGAAAGATAAAAATATTTCCCACATAATGATATTTTATTTATAATTTTTAGACTTTAAATAAATTAATTTATTTATGACACAATGATGATGCAGTAATTACCCTTTTTAAGGAAATATTAACATAATTGATGTTATAAATGCTCAAATGAATGTAATTTGAGACTTTTTATGAATTCCACTAATTTTATAGGTTACTATGATATATTAGTGTTGATTTAATCAACTTGGTTCGAACATATAATTCTGTTATGACTTTCACAAAAATCATATATCAAATAGTGTCAAAATTGACACAAAATAGTTTTTAAATCAAATATTATATTATTAATTGTTATTTTATTCCTAAAAATCTACTTTTCGGCCAAATGACTTAGATAAGGATATATATATTAATTTGGGGTTCGTTTGGCATGTTATAGTAAGTGTATTAACCATATAGTGAAAGAAAACAAAAAGACACGGTAAAAGTTAAATTATTTAACTTAGAGTTAAATCTAATTGATAAGGTTAAAATAATACCCTAAACTTGTCTAAATCTTATTGGTTGATAGGCTTGCGACCCATCCCCACCTTATCTTCGAAATAAGACCCTTTGGAGCCATTATAAACCGATTTTGACTTTAATATAAAATAATATTTTGAGGTATTCCTAAGGTGCCCCTCTCCTCCCTTATAAAAGGACACCTCCTCCCCCTCCTCCTCACACCAATTTGAGCACTCAAGCTCGGCCAACCCCTGCCAAAATCTCTTCTCCACTTCCCTAGCAACATCCTAGATGTTCTGGTCTTCCTCAAAGACCAATTTTAGTGCCCTAAGAGGAGGTCTCAAAGAGGCGCTTCAAAGAAGAGGTAATTACCGTTACCAATTCTTTCATCTTTATTTCTTCTTCCACTTCTTCTTATTAGGTTGTTTCATTATGAAGTAATAACATCAGTATCACTCATATACTGATATGTTATTATAAGTATGAAACAACCCTATTTCACCATCTATCCATCCTACGGAAAAATAAATCACCGCGCGTGCGTACGTACGGAATACCGTCTCCACGCCGTGGTGTAATCTGTTTTTCCACCAACACCTTACATGGATGGGTATTATGGTGTAAAGAATAACTATACATAGTTATTATAACATCATAATTATTCTGATATATTGTATCATCCAATCCAATTCAATTCAATAACTATGGAAATGATATCATCGCTCGTGCGTACGTACGGACTACCGTCTCCACGACGTGATGAGATTCATTCTCCATGTTAACCATTTAAGAATAATTATAAAGTATATATAAGCAATAATAATGAAATATATGACATTATAAAGCTATTGGATTTATGTGTATATATACGTATGTCATCTACTTAATTCCACTCAATTCAATAAGGAAACGAAAACAGCGTTCATGCGTACGTACGGCCTACCGTCTCCATGAACGGTGTATTTCTTTCCATTTATCGATCCATTATATATATGTATATTCTGAATATATATTCTATATAAATCATTTTTTATATTCTGGAATTAAGTAATCATGATCTAAGTAATCATATGAATAATTACAAGTTAAAAACACGAATGACAAATGAGATGATTTTACCCAAAACGCTACTTTAACATGAATTTACAAAAGAACGGGTAATATAAAGTCATAAGTGGACCATATATGATATAATAACAATGAATATGATTCTGTAATAAGTCAATAACATGATTTAAATCATTATACAGGAGGTTCGGACACTTATAAAGCAAGTCGGACATAAGGTAAGGGAAATATCACAATCTCATTTTTATCCGAGATTGTTTATTCGTAAGTATTTACTGGGGTGTATTTTATCATCCACATCCATGTTTCATCAATATGTAATATTATTTCCATCCACCTAAAATTTTTTAAATCCATTTTTACCCTTCGGTGAGTTTTTAGTAATATGTATGAAAGGAATCTTTTGTCGTTTTTCGTACGAGGTACTTTTTGACTTTTCCGACAAAAGTACGAAGAATGTTTTTTTAACTTATACGGCATGAATGGATTTTTAAAACATTATTTCCAAGAAGCTTCCTTTAAAAGTTTCCAAGTTTATTTTTAAGTTGTATGACATGTTATGAAAGGAAAAATGTTTTTGAAGAAGAAAGGATATTTTCCTCAAGAATGGAGTTCAAGTGTTTTATCAAAATTATTTTCCATCTAAGATAATAAAGGGTTCTGTTTTATCCCTATTATTAAATTGATTCGTTCATGTTGTGATGGAATTATTTTTATGAATTCCTTTATCTTATATGAATTGATTTATGATGTCATGATGTTTCAAGAATCCCATTTTTGTTACATGTGTTATGCGATGATGTATGTTTTATGATTATGTGGCACACATAAGAAAGGATTCATTATAAGATGGGTGGGACCTATATCTCCCTCCAATGCATTGGGTAAAGATTTTATATCTCATGAGATAGACAGGGCTGGAACGGTAGGTTATACCGGTTCAGTGAAACAGGACTGAAACGAGGGTTACTCGATTCAGAAAGGGACTTTGTCCTCTAAGATAGTCTTGGAAATTAGTCTTGACTAACAAGAAATGATTCTCTATGATTATGTGTGAATGCAACAAAGTTTCATGTTTTAAGTTATGATTATTGTGATTACATTTCACTGCCATGATTTATCCCATGTTATGAAATTATGCTCTCTTTTTCAGGTTAAGATTTCCAAAAGTTATGAATATGATGTGATTGATTTTTCTTTTGTATACCCTTACTGAGCATTTGAGCTCACCCTTTTATGTTTTCTTTTCCCCAGGATATAAAGAAAGGTTTTAGGTAAAAAAAGGGGAAGATCTTTATGAGAGATATTGAAGATCTTTCACCACGATTAGAAGATTACGTTCCGAGTTTTCAAAGACACAAAACTATTACGATCCTTGTGTGTGTGTATTTTTGTTATGTACTAAGTATTCCGCAAAAGTAATGTAAAGTCTATGTACGTCAGGATTCGGGTCTCTACAGTTGGTATCAAAGGTCCCACCCATCTTATAATGAATCCTTTCTTATGTGTGCCACATAATCATAAACCATACATCATAGCGTAACCCATGTAATAAAAATGGGATTCTTAAACAACATGACATCATAAAACAATTCATATAAGATAAAGGAATTTATAAAAATGTTTCCATCACAACATAATCAAATCCATGTAATAATAGGGATAAAAACAGAACCCTTTATTATCTTAGATAGAAAATAATTTTGATAAAACACTTGAACTCCATTCTTGAGGAAAATATCATTTCTTCTTCAAAAACATTTTTCCTTTCAAAACATGTCATACAACTTTAAAATAAAAGAAGTTGATTAAAAATAAACTTGAAAACTTTTAAATGAAGATTCTAGGAAATAATGTTTTAAAAATCCATTCATGCCGTATAAGTTAAAAAAAACATTCTTCATACTTTTGTCGGAAAAGTCAAAAAGTACCTCGTACGAAAAACGACAAAAGATTCCTTTCATACATATTACTAAAAACTCACCGAAGGGTAAAAATGGATTTAAACAATTGTAGGTGGATGTAAATAATATTACATATTGATGAAACATGGATGTGGATGATAAAATACACCCCAGTAAATACTTACGAATAAACAATCTCGGATAAAAATGAGATTGTGATATTTCCCTTACCTTAGGTCCGATTTGCTTCGTATGTGTCCGAACCGCCTGTATAATGATTTAAATAATGTCATTGACTTATTAAAGAATCATATTCATTGTTATGATATCATATATGGTTCACTTATGACATTATATTACCCGTTCTTTTGTAAATTCCATGTTAAAGAAGCGTTTTGGGTAAAATCGTTTCATTTATCGTAGGTGTTTTGACTTGTTGTTCTTACTTATATCATGATTTACTTACTTCCAGAATATAAAATATGATTTATATATCATATATATTCAGTATATATATATATATATATAATAGATAGATAAATAAAATAAAAAACACCGTTCATGGAGACGGTAGTCCGTACGTACGCATGAACACTGTTTCCCATTCCTTATTGTATTGAAATGGAAGTAAGTAGATGACATACATATATATATATATACATAAATCCAGTAGCTTTATAATGTCAGATATTTCATTATTATTTCTTATATATACTTTATAATCATTCTTAAATGGTTAACATGGAGAATGAATCTCATCGCGTCGTGGAGACGGTAGTCCGTACGTACGCACGAGCGATGATATCATTTTCATAAATATTGAATTGAATTGGAGTGGATTATACAATATATCAGAATCAATATGATGTTGTAATAACTATGTATAGTTATTCTTTACACCATTATACCCATCCATGTAAGGTGGTGGTGGAAAATAGATTACACCACGGCGTGGAGACGGTATTCCGTACGTACGCACGCGCGGTGATTTCTTTTTCCGTAGGATGGATAGATGGTGAAATAAGGTTGTTTCATACTTAGAATAACATATCAGTATATGAGTGATACTGATGTTATTACTTCATAATGAAACAACCTAAGAAGAAGAAGTGGAAGAAGAAATAAAGATGAAAGAATTGGTAACGGTAATTACCTCTTCTTTGAAGCGCCTCTTTGAGACCTCCTCTTAGGGAACTAAAATTGGTCTTTGAGGAAGACAAGAACCTCTAGGATGTTGCTAGGGAAGTGGAGAAGATATTTTGGCAGGGTTTGGCCGAGCTTGAGTGCTCAAATTGGTGTGAGGAGGAGGGGGAGGAGGTGTCCTTTTATAAGGGAGGAGAGGGGCACCTTAGGAATTCTTAAAAATATTAATTTATAATAAATCTAACCCCACTTAAAAACCTCCAAAAATGACTCATATTCGAAGATTAGATGATATAGTGTTGTAATCTCATCAACCAATCAAATTTAGACATGTTTGGATCTTATTTTAAACCTTATCATTTTGATTTATCTTTATTTAATCTATTTAAGTTTATTTGTGGTAATAAAATTCTAAATTTTAAATTATAACAAATAATTACTTATTTGTTGTGAATTTTCCATAATTGTTTACTTTATAAAATTATAGACCATATAAATATAAATTTATAATTTTTAAATATTTTTGTGATTTTTAAACAATTTTATAATATGTTATTTTTGTAAAATAACAATAGTGTCAATTTTGACACTATTCATTTATTTGAATTTAAATAAAATATATACAGAATATATGTTCGAAATAAAAGATTTAATATATTAATAAAATTTCATATGTATCTATAAAATTAGTTTATCACATTAAATAGTTCATATAATATTTATTTTATTATTTTTAAAACCATTTATTTGGTTTATCTCTTAATAAAATAATTACTACATCATTTTTGTATAATTATTTAATATACTAATTTGTTGTATAAAAATTTAAAATAAAATCCTATGATGAAGATAAATATATTACCTTTCACAATAATACTTTTACTCGAATTTATCATCTTAAAATCACAATATTTAAATTGTTATATTTATTAAATTATGAAGGTGACAACTTTGGCATCATTTAAAATAAAATAATATAAGGGTCATAATCTCTTTTATAAGGCTCCAAATGGTCAAATATTCGACCATTGGATGATTATGGTTAAAATTTACATGGCCAATAAGTTTTGGTTAGGTATTTGTGCATTTTATGGTCACTATTAGTTTAATAAAGACAATATTCTTGATTTTTCACTAGATAAACAATTTCTGCATCACTATTGTTTCATAATTAATGATAATAATTTAATCCCTAAAAATTATAAATAAATTTATATGATGTAGATAATTTAATTAGATTTCTGGATACTATTCATGTTTGAAGTTTCATGAAGTTTATCACTAAATTAAAATTAATATACTTATAAGATTTAAGAGAGTGACATGTTGTCACTTTCTTTGGTTTTAATAATAATTAAGTTATTTTCATAGACAAATGTCCATTAAATGATTCTAATTCGACCCTTAGGTGATATGGGTCGACGTTTAGTCATCCAATAGGATTTTGACATTTGTTAGGGTAATTTTAGAATATTATATTTACCCTTAATTACCCGATTTACCTTTAACTATGGTAAATAAAATTTACCGTAGTTACTATTCATAATTCCCAAAAATAAAAAGTGGCTTATTAACATAATTTGGACCCACTGATTCCAAATATGGAATCCATTTTTCCAAATTCAATACAAAAAAGATTCAGAAATTAAATTAAAATTAATCCCGTTGTCGAAAGAAAACGGGTTTTTCTTTAAAACATTGCAAAAGATTGAATTGATTTAACCTACGAATTCAAGGTAAAATCAATGCTAATGACATACATTATATTAAATGGTAAAAATATATTCTATTTATACTTTAAAACCATTCAATAATATAATTTAACCACATAAGATATTACGATGAAAAAAGTTGTTTTTAATTAAAATATAGCGTGTTTTTACTATTCATTAAAATATGAAAGTTATCGGAAAAATATAAAAACTTTATCTAATGTAAATTTTAATATCCTGTTTCAGAAGAAGAATATTATTTTGTCAAATTGAACGTATAAACATGTCAAAAACCAGATTTAAAGTGGGTGTGCCATCCAAAGGCGGCAAAACTGCATTTTTTGAAAAATACTTATTTTACCCGAAAAATTTATTTTGTTCTTATACCATGTTCTAGAAATGTGTAAGATGAATAATAATGTTATAAAATTCAAAATTTAGTTAATACTATTCATAACGGCTAGTTCATGACAATATTATAATAATATAACATTGTTTATTAAAACCCGGTATTGCGTACAACACACGCTATCGAGGAAGGTCGCGATTGCGTGTAATGCAAGCCAAGTCAGGGTTGCGTGTTGTGAAAGAATCCTTCATTGTTTCGTATAACAGAATCCAACCATATTTCATTTATACATTTAGTATATATATATATATATACTCAATGTTGCGTAGAATAACTATTATCAAAATTATGTGTAACACGGTCCAAGAATAGTGTTGCGTATACTGCAAGATAATACGGGGTTGCGTATAGCGCAAGGTAATCTTGGTGTAGAATACAACATAAGACATTAATGAAATTAAAATAATATTTTTCATAAAATCTCGAGGTGTTACATTCTACCCCCCTTAAAATGAATTTCGCCCTCGAAATTCGTCGGGGTTATAAATGGTTTACTATTTGAAAGTTTCTTTGATAGAAACCCACATCGTAAAAAGGAATATCAAAACCAATCTTTAAAAACAAAAGTATGAAACGTAACGGTTACCCAAATAAACTAATCACTGGGTTTCTACATAGGTGAAAATATGGATATGGAAGAGAAATCTAACCATCATGTTCTGATGGAGAGTGGTAGAGAACATGGCTATGGAAAAGCCAACAATCACAAATGCATAAATTTGTGACGATCTAAGGTACCATCCGATTCATCAGGTATAAGATCACTAGGACAACATTTTTGGTTTTCAAGATCATTTCCCTAAAGTTGAAGAATTTGAATTAGAATAAATACTTACTTTATTTTGGTACAGTATCACTATTGTTCGTGCCTTGAACAATTTCCACTTCATCTCTTAAATAAATGAAGTTGAATTTGTTATTCGTGAAGTGTTATCAGATCATGTGATAGAATGATGGATCATTCCATCTGTCTCAAACAAAAGGTTAGCAAAAATTATATACATAAGTCGATCTATAGTGAGATTAATCATATATGGTTCCTAAAATGGACTTATATTTCATATATCATACTGCTTAATATAATAAAACTAGTTTCTACTAAACAGGGACTTCCTGTAGGTCAGTGGTAGGCGATAAAGGCCAGTCGCACTTCGGTTGTGGGTTCGATTCCCACAGCCTTGTCCGACGCGATGGGCTGTCGCCCGTCCTGCAGGTTGTCCTTTTTCTAAAACTACATTACTATAACATCCCATCAATAATATCGAATATCTTCTATCCTTAAACAATACTAACTTATGTCCAACATAATCCATTCTAATCTTTTAGGCTTATCCATAATACTACAGTCCACTCTCATAATACAGTGAAAACAATTACTAGAGATTTAATACCATCGTTGATCCCCATATATCATAAGATATGTCTTGTTGGTCACATTCCAATCATGTGAATACCTTAATCATGTATTCTCTTGAAAAATGAATACCAATTAAACCTTAGTGAAAACATGAATGCTGTCAAAAGTTAACTCTTTCAACATATCAAAATCCAAAAATTCTATATACTCAAACCATGATATCACTTAGTCTTTATATCAATCATGAGCTCATGAATACAATCAAACATCTCATTATCTTCTTATCCCTTCATTATGCTCATATCATCTATTTACCAAAAATGTCTCAATCACTCTTCATGGTTACCGGTACCATAAAATTATTGAAAACCACAATAGACAAAAACATAAATATTTCAGTACACCATAAAAGTACCTCAACAACATTATTCTTGAATACCAATACATACACACTTCTGTCCGTCCACTTCAAGGATTGTCCTGGAATAAGTCCTTCCTTGGTTTAGAAGTAACTTTTTAGGTCAGGGCATTGAGTTGGGTAATGCCCATGTTCTCCACAAATAAGACATTGAACTCCATAACAATCTGTCACTCTATGACCCTTTTCTCCACACAGATAACATCGATCCCTCCATTTGAGGTATTACTCAAGGTTCTTCTTCCCTTCTTTAGAAATCTCAATCTTCCTTTCTTTATGCTCCTCAACATGCGAACATGCATAATAGTTTATCTTCCTCTTCTTTGATGAATTATTCATACCACTAAATTTCACCTTGTTAATCATATATCGCGATGACTGATTCGGCATAATCACAATATCTTTATCTCTAGGTATTACACAATTTTGTTGCTCATAGTCACCAATTTGTCCATTGGATTCAATGTTAACCGAATTCCTTCTGGTTCCCTCCATTAACTAAAACACAAAAAGAATTTTGTGAGAGGCGAAATCATGCTAGGGAAGACAACATAGTAAAGGGAAAACACCCTCAATATCTAACATCTGTGGTTAAATTCTAAGATCGTTAGCGCAATTCTAGGACTATAACCTATACGTATACTTAACCTTAGGGACATCCCTAGACGTACCTTAAAAATATCTCCAGGGATCTCACTAAAGTTCTCGCATCCTAGTTTCCAAAGGTTGACTAAACCTCCCTCTGATACCAACTGTAGAGACCCGTAGCTTGACGTACATTGACATTACATTACTTTTGCGGAATACTTAGTACATTACAAAAAACACACACACAAGGACCGTAATAGTTTAGTGTCTTTGGAAACTCGGACTATAATCTTCTAATCGTGGTGAAAGATCTTCAACATCTCCCATAAAGATCTTCTTTTTTTTATACCTAAAACCTTTCTTTATATCATGGGGAAAAGAAAACATAAAAGGGTGAGCTCAAATGCTCAGTAAGGGTAAACAAAAGAAATATCAATCACATCATATTCATAAGAACATAACGTTTTGGAAATCATAACCTGCAAAAGAGAGCATAATTTCATAACATGGGATAAATCATGGTAGTGAAATGTAATCACAATAATCATAACTTAAAACATGAAACTTTGTGGCATTCACACATAATCATAGAGAATCATTTCTTGTTAGTCATGACTCATTGCCAAGACTATCTTAGTGGACAAAGTCCCTTTCTGAATCGAGTAACCCTCGTTTCAGTCCTGTTTCACTAAACCGGTATAACCTACCATTCCAGCCATGTCTATCTCATGAGATATAAAATCTTTAACCAATGCATTGGAGGGAGATATAAGTCCCACCCATCTTATAATGAATCCTTTCTTATGTGTGCCACATAATCATAAACCATACATCATAGCGTAACCCATGTAATAAAAATGGGATTCTTAAACAACATGACATCATAAAACAATTCATATAAGATAAAGGAATTTATAAAAATGTTTCCATCACAACATAATCAAATCCATGTAATAATAGGGATAAAAACAGAACCCTTTATTATCTTAGATAGAAAATAATTTTGATAAAACACTTGAACTCCATTCTTGAGGAAAATATCATTTCTTCTTCAAAAACATTTTTCCTTTCATAACATGTCATACAAATTTAAAATAAAAGAAGTTGATTAAAAATAAACTTGAAAACTTTTAAAGGAAGATTCTTGGAAATAATGTTTTAAAAATCCATTCATTCCGTATAAGTTAAAAAAAACATTCTTCATACTTTTTTCGGAAAAGTCAAAAAGTACCTCGTACGAAAAACGACAAAAGATTCCTTTCATACATATTACTAAAAACTCACCGAAGGGTAAAAATGGATTTAAAAAATTGTAGTTGGATGTAAATAATATTACATATTGATGAAACATGGATGTGGATGATAAAATACACCCCAGTAAATACTTACGAATAAACAATCTCGGATAAAAATGAGATTGTGATATTTCCCTTACCTTAGGTCTGATTTGCTTCGTATGTGTCCGAACCACCTGTATAATGATTTAAATAATGTAATTGACTTATTAAATAATCATATTCATTGTTATGATATCATATATGGTTCACTTATGACATTATATTACCCGTTCTTTTGTAAATTCCATGTTAAAGAAGCGTTTTGGGTAAAATCGTTTCATTTATCGTAGGTGTTTTGACTTGTTGTTCTTACTTATATCCTGATTTACTTACTTCCAGAATATAAAATATGATTTATATATCATATATATTCAGTATATATATATATATAATAGATAGATAAATAAAATAAAAAACACCGTTCATGGAGACGGTAGTCCCTACGTACGCATGAACACTGTTTCCCATTCCTTATTGTATTGAAATGGAAGTAAGTAGATGACATACATATATATATATATACATAAATCCAGTAGCTTTATAATGTCAGATATTTCATTATTATTTCTTATATATACTTTATAATCATTCTTAAATGGTTAACATGGAGAATGAATCTCATCGCGTCGTGGAGACGGTAGTCCGTACGTACGCACGAGCGATGATATCATTTTCATAAATATTGAATTGAATTGGAGTGGATTATACAATATATCAGAATCAATATGATGTTGTAATAACTATGTATAGTTATTCTTTACACCATTATACCCATCCATGTAAGGTGGTGGTGGAAAATAGATTACACCACGGCGTGGAGACGGTATTCCGTACGTACGCACGCGCGGTGATTTCTTTTTCCGTAGGATGGATAGATGGTGAAATAAGGTTGTTTCATACTTAGAATAACATATCAGTATATGAGTGATACTGATGTTATTACTTCATAATGAAACAACCTAATAAGAAGAAGTGGAAGAAGAAATAAAGATGAAAGAATTGGTAACGGTAATTACCTCTTCTTTGAAGCGCCTCTTTGAGACCTCCTCTTAGGGCACTAAAATTGGTCTTTGAGGAAGACCAGAACCTCTAGGATGTTTCTAGGGAAGTGGAGAAGAGATTTTGGCAGGGGTTGGCCGAGCTTGATTGCTCAAATTGGTGTGAGGAGGAGGGGGAGGAGGTGTCCTTTTATAAGGGAGGAGAGGGGCACCTTAGGAATTCTTAAAAATATTAATTTATAATAAATCTAACCCCACTTAAAAACATCCAAAAATGATTTAAACCATGTTATTGACTTATTCCAGAATCATATTAATTGTTATTATATCATATATGATCCACTTATGACTTTATATTACCCATTCTTTTGTAAATTCATGTTAAAGTAGCGTTTTGGGTAAAATCGTCTCATTTGCCGTTCGTGTTTTTAACTTGTAATTATTCATATGATTACTTAGATCATGATTACTTAATTACAGAATATAAAACATGATATATATATATATATATATATATATTCAGAATATACATATATAATAAATCAGTAAGTGGAAAGAAATACACCGTTCATGGAGACGGTAGTCCGTACGTACTTATGAACGCTGTTTTCGTTTCCGTATTGAATTGAATGGAATTAAGTAGATGAAATACATATAAATAATTCCAATATCATTATTATGTCATATATTTCATTATTACTTATTATATATATACTTTATAATCATTCATGAATGGTTAATCATTGAGAATGAATCTCATCGCGTCGTGGAGACGGTAGTCTGTACGTACGCACGAGCGATGATATCATTCCCATGGTCGTGGAATTGTGTTGAAGTGTATTTATACTATTTCATATCAATATCACTTTATAATAATCATATATAGTTACTCATTAAACCATTATACCCATCCAATTAAGGTGGTGGCGGAAAATAGATTACACCACGGCGTGGAGACGGTTTTCCGTACGTACGCACGCGCGGTGATTTCCTTTTTCCGTAGGATGGATAGAAGGTTAATTAGAGTTGTTTCATATTTATAATAACATATCAGTATATAAGAAATACTGATGTTATTACTTTATCATGAAACAACTAAAGAAGAAGAAGTTGAAGAAGAAAGAAAATTGAAAAGATCGGTAATGGATATTACCTCTTCTTTGAAACACCTCTTTGAATCCTCCACTTAGGGAACTAAGATTGGTCTTTGAAGAAGACCAGGACCTCTAGGATTATTCTAGGGAAGTGGAGAAGGTATTTTGGCAGGGGTTGGCCGAGCTTGAGTGCTCAAATTGGTGTGAGGAGGAGGGGGAGGAGGTGTCCTTTTATAAGGGAGGAGAGGGGCACCTTAGGAATTCTTAAAAATATTAATTTATAATAAATCTAACCCCACTTAAAAAACATCCAAAAATGACTCATATTCTAATATTAGATGAGATAGGGTTGTAATATCATCAACCAATCAAATTTAGACATGTTTGGATCTTATTTTAAACTTATCATTTTGATTTATCTTTATTTAATCTATTTAAGTTTATTTGTGGTAATAAAATTCTAAATTTTAAATTATAACAAATAATTACTTATTTGTTGTGAATTTTCCCTAATTGTTTACTTTATAACATTATAGACCATATAAATATAAATTTATAATTTTTAAATATTTTTGTGATTTTTAAACAATTTTATAATATGTTATTTTTGTAAAATAACAATAGTGTCAATTTTGACACTATTCATTTATTTGAATTTAAATAAAATATATACAGAAGATATGTTCGAACTAAAAGATTTAATATATTAATAAAAGGTCATATGTATCTATAAAATTAGTTTATCACATTAAATAGTTCATATAATATTTATTTTATTATTTTTAAAACCATTTATTTGGTTTATCTCTTAATAAAATAATTACTACATCATTTTTGTATAATTATTTAATATACTAATTTGTTGTATAAAAATTTAAAATAAAATCCTATGATGAAGATAAATATATTACCTTTCACAATAATACTTTTACTCGAATTTATCATCTTAAAATCACAATATTTAAATTGTTATATTTATTAAATTATGAAGGTGACAACTTTGGCATCATTTAAAATAAAATAATATAAGGGTCATAATCTCTTTTATAAGGCTCCAAATGGTCAAATATTCGACAATTGGATGATTATGGTTTACATTTACATGGCCAATAAGTTTTGGTTAGGTATTTGTGCATTTTATGGTCACTATTAGTTTAATAAAAACAATATTCTTGATTTTTCACTAGATAAACAATTTCTGCATCACTATTGTGTCATAATTAATGATAATTATTTAATCCCTAAATATTATAAATAAATTTATATGATGTATATAATTTCATTAGATTTCTGGAGACTATTCATGTTCGAAGTTTCATGAAGTTTATCACTAAATTAAAATTAATATACTTATAAGATTTAAGAGAGTGACATGTTGTCACTTTCTTTGGTTTTAATAATAATTAAGTTATTTTCATGGACAAATGTCCATTAAATGATTCTAATCCAACCCTTAGGTGATATGGGTCGACTTTTAGTCATCCAATAGGATTTTGACATTTTTTAGGGTAATTTTAAAATATTATATTTACCCTTAATTACCCGATTTACCATTAACTATGGTAAATAAAATTTACTGTCGTTACTATTCATAATTCCCAAAAAATAAAAAGTAGCTTATTAACATAATTTGGACCCACTGATTCCAAATATGGAATCCATTTTTTAAAATTCAAAACACAGAAGTTGCAGAAATTAAATTAAAATTAATCCCGTTGTCGAATAAAAATGGGTTTTTGTTTAAAACATTGCAAAAGATTGAATTGATTTAACCTACGAATTCAAGGTAAAATCAATGCTAATGACATGCATTATATTAAATGGTAAAAATATAATCTACTTATACTTTAAAACCATTCAATATTATAATTTAACCACATAAGATATTATGATGAAAAAAGTTGTTTTTAATTAAAATATAGCGTGTTTTTACTATTCATTAAAATATGAAAGTTATCGGAAAAATATCAAAACTTTATCTAATGTAAATTTTTATATCCTGATTCAAAAGAAGAATATTATTTTGTCAAATTGAACATATAAACATGTCAAAAACTATATTTAAAGTGGGTGCGCCATCAAAAGGCGGTAAAACTGCATTTTTTGAAATATACTTATTTTACCCAAAAAATTTATTTTGTTCTTATACCATGTTCTAGAAATGTGTAAGATGAATAATAATGTTATAAAATTCAAAATTTAGTTAATACTATTCATAACGGCTAGTTCATGACAATATTATAATAATATAACATTGTTTATTAAAACCCGGTATTGCGTACAACACACGCTATCGAGGAAGGTCGCGATTGCGTGTAATGCAAGCCAAGTCAGGGTTGCGTGTTGTGAAAGAATCCTTCGTTGTTTCGTATAACATAATCCAACCATATTTCATTTATACATTTAATATATATATATATATATACTCAATGTTGCGTAGAATAACTATTATCAAAATTGTGTGTAACACGGTCCAAGAATAGTGTTGCGTATACTGCAAGCTAATACGGTGTTGCGTATAGCGCAAGGTAATCTTGGTGTAGAATACAACATAAGACATTAATGAAATTAAAATAATATTTTTTATAAAATCTCGGGGTGTTACATTCTACCCCCCTTAAAATGAATTTCGCCCTCGAAATTCGTCGGGGTTTTAAATGGTTTACTATTTGAAAGTTTCTTTGATAGAAACCCACATCGTAAAAAGGAATACCAAAACCAATCTTTAAAAACAAAAGTATGAAACGTAACGGTTACCCAAATAAACTAATCACTGGGTTTCTACATAGGTGAAAATATGGATATGGAAGAGAAATCTAACCATCATGTTCTGATGGAGAGTGGTAGAGAACATGGCTATGGAAAAGCCAACAATCACAAATCCATAAATTTGTGACGATCTAAGGTACCATCTGATTCATCAGGTATAAGATCACTAGGACAACATTTTTGGTTTTCAAGATCATTTCCCTAAAGTTGAAGAATTTGAATTAGAATAAATACTTACTTTATTTTGGTACAGTCGCACTATTGTTCGTGCCTTGAACAATTTCCACTTCATCTCTTAAATAAATGAAGTTGAATTTGTTATTCGTGAAGTGTTATCAGATCATTTGATAGAATGATGGATCATTCCATCTGTCTCAAACAAAAGGTTAGAAAAAATTATATACATAAGTCGATCTATAGTGAGATTAATCATAAATGGTTCCTAAAATGGACTTATATTTCATATATCATACTGCTTAATATAATAAAACTAGTTTCTACTAAACAGGGACTTCCTGTAGGCCAGTGGTAGGCGATAAAGGCCAGTCGCACTTCGGTTGTGGGTTCGATTCCCACAGCCTTGTCCGAAGCGATGGGTTGTTGCCCGTCCTGCAGGTTGTCCTTTTTCTAAAACTATATTACTATAACATCCCATCAATAATATCGAAAAAAACTTCTATCCTTAAACAATACTAACTTATTCCAACATAATCCCTTCCAATCTTTAGGCTTACCCATAATACTGCAGTCCACTCTCATAATATAGTGAAAACAATTACCAGAGATTTAATACCATCGTTCATACCCATAAGATATGTCTTGTTGGTCACATTCTAAACATTCAAAGTCCTTAATCATGTATTCTCTTGAATACCCATTGAACCTTAGTGAAAACATGAATGCAGTTAAATGTTAACACTTTCCACATACCAAAATCCAAAAATTCTATATACTCAAACCATGATATAACCTTCTCCTTATATCAGTCATGAACTCATTAATACTATCAAACATTTAATTTTCTCCTTATCCCTTCATTATGCGCATATCATCTACATTCCAAAAATATCTGAATAACCTTTCAAAGATACTGGTGACATTAATCATACACTTTCAAAACTCAAGGAAAGACAACAGTGTAACAATCCATAGATGTCTCTTTATTCCATAGTAGCATGAGATTACTTATACAAAATTACACATGATAAACATGTAATCATTCCACTACATTCTTAAACCATTGACCGAGCTTCAAAAATTCTTTCATCTCACATATCATTTGTTGTCTCTTCATCATCATCCACATAAATACTACCCATATGACCATACTGATTCTCTTCATTAGTCTTTCCCTTAGGGCATTTGTTTGCATAATGCCCATACATTCCACATTTAAAACACTTAACCATTTTTGATGTCGTAGAAATACCATTATCCTCATCCATGGTGTTAACTGACCCTTTTCCTTTGCACTTACTTGCTTTGTGTCCTTCTTTTCCACACCCAAAGCATCTTCCAGTTCCCTTGAAACATTCCCCTTGATGCCTCTTCCCACATGATTTACATAGGGGAAATTGAACTTTCTTTCCTCTATGATCATCATGAAACTCCATCTTTCTCTTATTAGTCGAGTCAGGAAACTTACCAAATTTTACTTTATTGATCATATTATGAGATTGCTGATTCGGTATAATAATGATGTTTGGACTTCCAAATCCCATTTCATTATGAAGAATATCATTCCATTGTCCATCATATCCTCCATTATCGTAAATCATCTTATTTCCAGCAATTTTCTAAAACCCAAAAAAAAAATAGTGTGAGAGGCAAAAATCATGCTAGGGAAAACAACATAATAAAGGGGGAGTACCTTCAATATCCATTCATGTCGTATAAGTTAAAAAAAAACATTCTTCATACTTTTGTCGGAAAAAGTACCTCGTATGAAAAACGACAAAAGATTCCTTTCATACATATTACTAAAAACTCACCGAAGGGTGAAAATGGATTTAAACAATTGTAGGTGAATGGAAATAATATTACATATTAATGAAACATGGATGTGGATGATAAAATACACCCCAATAAATACTTACGAATAAACAATCTCGGATAAAAATGAGATTGTGATATTTCCCTTACCTTAGGTCCGATTTGCTTCGTATGTGTCCGAACCTCCTGTATAATGATTTAAATAATGTCATTGACTTATTAAAGAATCATATTCATTGTTATGATATCATATATGGTTCACTTATGACATTATATTACCCGTTATTTTGTAAATTCCATGTTAAAGAAGCGTTTTAGGTAAAACCGTTTCATTTATCGTAGGTGTTTTGACTTGTTGTTCTTGACATAATTATTACTTATATCATGATTTACTTACTTCCAGAGTATAAAACATGATTTATATATCATATATATTCAGTATATATACATAATAGATAGATAAATAAAATGAAAAACACCGTTCATGGAGACGGTAGTCCGTACGTACGCATGAACGCTGTTTTCCTTTCCTTATTGTCTTGAAATGGAAGTAAGTAGATGACATACATATATATATATATATATATACATAAATCCAGTAGCTTTATAATGTCATATATTTCATTATTATTTCTTATATATACTTTATAATCATTCTTAAATGGTTAACATGGAGAATGAATCTCATCGCGTCGTGGAGACGGTAGTCCGTACGTACGCACGAGCGATGATATCATTTCTATAAATATTGAATTGAATTGTAGTGGATTATAAAATATATCAGAATCAATATGATGTTTTAATAACTATGTATAGTTATTCTTTACACCATTATACCCATCCATGTAAGGTGGTGGTGGAAAATAGATTACACCACGGCGTGGAGACAGTATTCCGTACGTACGCACGCGCGGTGATTTCTTTTTCCGTAGGATGGATAGATGGTGAAATAGGGTTGTTTCATACTTATAATAACATATCAGTATATTAGTGATACTGATGTTATTACTTCATAATGAAACAACCTAAGAAGAAGAAGTGGAAAAATAAATAAAGATGAAAGAATTGGTAACAGTAATTACCTCTTCTTTGAAGCGCCTCTTTGAGACCTCCTCTTAGGGCACTAAAATTGGTCTTTGAGGAAGACCAGAACCTCTAGGATGTTTATAGGGAAGTGGAGAAGAGATTTTGGCAGGGGTTGGCCAAGCTTGAGTGCTCAAATTGGTGTGAGGAGGAGGGGGAGGAGGTGTCCTTTTATAAGGGAGGAGAGGGGCACCTTAGGAATACCTCAAAATATTATTTTATATTAATGTCAAAATCGGTTTATAATGGTTCCAAAGGGTCTTATTTCGAAGCTAAAGTGGGTTTGGGTCGAAATCCTATCAACCAATAAGATTTAGACAAGTTTAGGGTATTATTTTAACCTTATCAATTAGATTTAACTCTAAGTTAAATAATTTAACTTTTACCGTGTCTTTTTGTTTTCTTTCACTATATGGTTAATACACTTACTATAACATGCCAAAAGAACCCCAAATTGTTTATTATTAATATATATATCCTTATCTAAGTCATTTGGCCGAACCTTAGATTTTTAGGAATAAAATAACAATTAATAATATAATATTTGATTTAAAAACTATTTTGTGTCAATTTTGACACTATTTGATATATGATTTTTGTGAAAGTCATAACAGAATTATATGTTCGAACAAAGTTGATTAAATCAACACTACTATATCATAGTAACCTATAAAATTAGTGGAATTCATGAAAAGTCTAAAATTACATTTAGTTTGGTGTTTATAACATCAATTATGTCAATATTTCATTAATAAGATAATTACTGCATCATCTTTGTGTCATAAATAAATTAAATTATTTGATGTCTAAAAATTACAAATAAAATACCATTATGTAGGAAATCTTTTTATCTTTCTAATGAATATTTAAAATCGAATTTATCTTATGTATAACCCCATATTAAAAATGTTTTAGTTATTAAACTTTGATTTTAACTATTTTAACTATCCATTAAATAATATAATATTAAATGTCATAATCTAATCCAAGTGGACCTAAATGGTCATATTATATTAATAAGGTTGTTTTTGGTCGAATTACACTTATCCAATAGAATTAGGACATGTGTTAGGGTAATAGTAATATCATATTTACCCTTAGTTACCCTATTTACTATTAACCGTGGTAAAAAAAAGTAAAAAGTTACTATTCACCAAAAATTATTTTCATCTCATTGAACCACATTTTACTTACTGACATCAACCGTGTCTCTCGGATTTTTGAAATTCCATTCACAGAAGCGGTAAAATTAAGATTTATGAAGAAATTAATTTTTTTAACTACCACTTAGTAGTTTCACTATTCATCAAAAATTGATGTTTTTCAGAACAATGCCAAAATTTCATCCTAAGCTATATTTCATATTCCGAATTCAAAAATGAAGTCTATTTTACCAAATTCATATCATAGAATTTGCATTAATTAATTTTATAATTAAATCCCGCTGTTAAAACAAATAGCGTGTTTTTAAGAAACAATATCTATCAAAAGATTGACACTTGATTATGTCTGGTTTAAATGTGAAATTACATCCAATGACCAACATTGTATTAAATTGTAAAAATATATTCTAAATATACTTTAAAACCACTCAAATTAATAATTTATCACTATTAATTATTTCGATTAAAAAAGTTGTTTTTAATTATAATTTAGTAATTTTCACTATTCATCAGAATATGAAAGTTATCCGAAAAGTACCAAAATTTCACCTTAGGCTAAATTCGATACTCCGAATCAAAAAATAAAGTTCATTTTGAAAAATAAGATTTACAGAGTTTTTAAAAAGTGGTTATTACTATTCATAACGGCTAGTTTTAATACTATTTTAATAGCATATCGTTGTTTAGTGAAACTCAGTATTACATACTACACACGCTATCGAGGAAGGTCGCGATTGCGTGTAATGCAAGGCAAGTCAAGGATGCGTGTTGTGCAAGCTCCTTTTGGTGTAGCATACAACACAAGACATTAATAAAATTAAAAAGAATATTTTTCATAAAATCTCGGGCTGTTACATTCTACCCCCCTTAAAATGAATTTCGCCCTCGAAATTCATTGGGGTTATAAATGGTTTACTATTCGAACGTTTCTTTAATAGAAACCCACATCGTAAAAAGGAATACCAAAACCAATCTTTAAAAACAAAAGTATGAAACGTAACGGTTACCCAAATAAACTAATCACTGGGTTTCCACATAGGTGAAAATATGGATATGGAAGAGAAATCTAACCATCATGTTCTGATGGAGAGTGGTAGAGAACATGGCTATGGAAAAGCCAGTAATCACAAATCCATAAACTTGTGACGATCTAAGGTACCATCTGATTAATCAGATATAAGAGCATTAGGACAACATTTTTGGTTTTCAAGATCATTTCCCTAAAGTTGATGAATTAAAAGAAATACTTACATGATTTTGTTACAATCTCACTGTTGTTCGTGAATTGAACAATTTCCACTTCATATCATAAAGGAATGAAGTTGAATTTGTTATTCGTGAAACATTAGCAGATCATGTGATAGAAGGATGGGTCATTCCATCTATTTAAAACAAAGGGTTAACAAAAGTTATAAGTCCATCTTATAGTGAGATTAATCGTATATGGTTCCAAAAATGAACTTATACTTGATATATCATACCGCTTAATAAAATAAAACTAGTTTCTACTAAACGGGGACTTCCTGTAGGCCAGTGGTAGGCGATAAAGGCCAGTCGCACTTCGGTTGTGGGTCCGATTCCCACAGCCTTGTCCGAAGCGATGGGCTGTCGCCCGTCCTGCAGGTTGTCCTTTTTCTAAAACTATATTACTATAACATCCCATCGATAATATCGAAAAACAAACAATAATCCATTCCAATCTTTAGGCTTATCCATAATACTGGAGTCCACTCTCATAGTGAAAACGATTACCAGAGATTTAATACCATCGTTGAACCCCATATATCATAAGATATGTTTTGTTGGTCACATTCCAAACATTCAAAGTCCTTAATCATGTATTCTCTTGAATACCCATTGAACCTTAGTGAAAACTTGAATGCAGTTAAAAGTTAACACTTTCCACATACCAAAATCCTCAAAATTCTATATACTCAAACCATGATATCACTTAGTCCTTATATCAATCATGAGCTCATGAATACTGTTAAACATTTCGTTTTCTCATTTTCCCTTCATTATGCGCGTAATATCTCAATCACTTTGAATACCACATTAGACCAATACATAAATATTCCAATATTTCATGATACAACATTATTTTGGAATACCATTACATAAACACTTAATCATTCCACCACATCGTTATCATATTCAACATCGCCAATGGTGATCGCATGTGACTTCCCTTTGTCCTTTGCCTTAAGCGGTTGCTCATGTCGATCATCACTAACCCTTGGATTAGGGCATTTATTAGCATAATTCCCCATTTCATTGCACTTGAAGCATTGAAGTGTTGGTGGTGCGTTCTCTGCAGTGTTTGCTTTATTCACATCATTAGAAACCCTTTTTCCATTACTTCGACACTCAGCTGCTCGATGACCTTCTTTTCCACACTTAAAACATTTTCTAGTCCCTTTAAGACAATCTCCACCATGCTTCTTTCCACACTTTGTGCATAAGGAAACATTCATCTTCTTTTCACCATTATTCTGAGATTTCTCCTTGACCTCCATCTTTCGTTTCTTGTCAAAACCATGAGATTGATATGTAACACCAACTTCCATTTCTACCTTGATAGCACAACACACAATTTCTTCATAGCTACTGAAGTCTCTTATAGCTAATGCCCTTCGAAGACTTGGTTTTAAGCCACTGAAAAATCGATCAACTTTACTTTCAGGTTGGATGATAATACCAGAAGCGTACCTTGCAAGTCTTGTAAAATTTGCTTCATAGGTACCAACAGATTCATCATCCCTTTGCTTCAGTTCAAGAAACTCTTTCTCCATCTTTGTTCGAAGAATACGAGGGAAGTACTTACTGAAAAACAAGTTCTTGAACTCGTCCCATTCCATGGACTCAATTTCATCTCTTGGCCTCGTATTCTTGATAAGATTCCACCATTGATCAGCTTCACCTTCCAAACGATATACTGCTAAGATGACTTTATCATGTCCAGAACATTGAAGAACTGAAAATATCTTTTCAGTAGTACTGATCCATTGTTCAGCCACAAGTGGATCAAAAGACCCACTGAAAGAAGGTGGAAGTTGCCTCATGAAGGACTCAATAGAATATTGTTCCCTTCTCTGCTCATTTGGAAGTCCAGAATGATTCATAGCTTGTGTAAGTATAGCAATAAGATTTTTCACTCCATCTCCCATAACATTTGTTTGTTCAGGAGGACAATCATTGCATTGTCCATTGCATTGATCAACACGGTTCCTTCGGGTTCCAGCCATTGTCTAAAACCCAAAAAGAATAGTGTGAGAGGCAAAAATCATGCTTGGGAAAACAACATAATAAATGGGGAGTACCTTCAATATCTAAAATCTTAGGTTTAATTCTAAGATCGTTAGCACAATTCTAGGACTATAACCTATACGTATACTTAACCATAGAGACATCCCTAGACATACCTTAGAAATATCTCTAGGGATCTCACTAACGTTTTCGCATCCTAGTTTCCAAAGGTTGACTAAACCTTTCCTCTGATACCAACTGTAACGACCCATACTTTACATACATTGTTAATACATCAAAATTGAAGCACACTTATTACAACATATGACAAAACCACAAAGGACCGTATAGGTATAGTGTCTTTAGAAACTGGGAAACATAAACAATTGGTTCATAAATCTTCTACAGTGTCTCCCATTTATTTCATCATATCTAGGGTCCCATTTAGCATATTCTACTTAATATCCATCTTCCTGACCTGGGGAAAAGAAAACATAAAAGGGTGAGCTCAAATGCTCAGCAAGGGCAAATAAAGGAAATAAAAATCATATCATATCTTTTTGAAAATCAAAACCTGCAAAAGAGATCATAATATCTTAACATGGAATAAATCATAAAACTTGAAACTTTGTGGCATGCACACATAATCATGGAAAATCATTTCTTGTTAGTCATGACTCATTGCCAAGACTATCTTAGTGGACAAAGTCCCTTTCTGAACCGATTTCACTCCTCGTTTCAGTCCTGTATCACTGAACCGAAATAACCTTCCGTTCCAACCATGTCTATCTCATGAGATATAAAATCTTTACCCAATGCATTGGAGGGAGATATAGGTCCCACCCATCTAATAATGAATCCTTTCTTATGTGTGCCACATAATCATAAATCATACATCATCTCATAACCCATGTAATAAAAAATGGGATTCTTAAACAACATGACATCATAAAACAATTCATATAAGATAAAGGAATTCATAAAAATGTTTCCATCACAACATAATCAAATCCATTTAATAATAGGGATAAAAACATAACCCTTTATTATCTTAGATGGAAAATAATTTTTATAAAACACTTGAACTCCATTCTTGAGGAAAATATCCTTTCTTCTTCAAAAACATTTTTCCTTTCATAACATGTCATACAACTTTAAAATAAAAGAAGTTGATTAAAAATAAACTTGAAAACTTGTAAAGGAAGCTTCTTGGAAATAATTTTTTAAAAATCCATTCATGCCGTATAAGTTAAAAAAAACATTCTTCGCACTTTTTTCAGAAAAGTCAAAAAGTACCTCGTACAAAAACGACAAAAGATTCCTTTCATTTCTTTTACTAAAAACTCACCGAAGGGTAAAAATGGATTTAAACAATTGTAGGTGGATGTAAGTAATATTACATATTGATGAAACTTGGACGTGGATGATAAAATACACCCCAGTAAATACTTACGAATAAACAATCTCGGATAAAAATGAGATTGTGATATTTCCCTTACCTTAGGTCCGATTAGCTTTGTATGTGTCCGAAGCTCCTCTTCTTTGGAACGCCTCTTTGAATTCTCCACTTAGGGAACTAATATTGGTCTTTGAAGAATACCAGGACCTATAGGATTATTCTAGGGAAGTGGAGAGGAGAAAATGGCAGGGGTTGGCCGAGCTTTAGTGCTCAATTTGGTGTGAGGAGGAGGGGGAGGAGGTGTCCTTTTATAAGGGAGGAGAGGGCCACCTTAGGAATATCTCAAAATATTATTTTATATTAAAGTCAAAATCGGTTTATAATGGTTCCAAAGGGTCTTATTTCGAAGCTAAAGTGGGTATGGGTCTAAATCCTATCAACCAATAGGATTTAGACAAGTTTAGGGTATTATTTTAACCTTATCAATTAGATTTAACTCTAAGTTAAATAATTTAACTTTTACCATGTCTTTTTGTTTTCTTTCACTATATGGTTAATACACTTACTATAACATGCCAAACGAACCCCAAATTGTTTATTATTAATATATATATCCTTATCTAAGTCATTTGTCCGAACCTTAGATTTTTAGGAATAAAATAACAATTAATAATATAATATTTGATTTAAAAACTATTTTGTGTCAATTTTGACACTATTTGATATATGATTTTTGTGAAAGTCATAAAAGAATTATATGTTCGAACCAAGTTGAATAAATCAACACTAATATATCATAGTAATCTATAAAATTAGTGGAATTCATAAAAAGTCTTAAATTACATTTATTTTGGTATTTATATTATCAATTATGTCAATATTTCATTAATAAGATAATTACTGCATCATCTTTGTGTCATAAATAAATTAAATTATTTGATGTCTAAAAATTACAAATAAAATACCATCATGTAGGAAATATTTTTAGCTTTCTAATTAATATTTAAAATCGAATTTATCTTATGTATATCCCCATATTAAAAATGATTTACTTATTAAACTTTGAATTTAATTATTTTAACCCTTCTTTAAATAAATTAATATTAAATATCCTAATCTAATCCAAGTGGGCCTAAATGGTCATATTTTATTCAAAAGGTTGTTTTGGGTCGAATTACACTTATCCAATAGAATTAGGACATGTGTTAGGGTAATAATAATATCATATTTACCCTTAGTTACCCTATTTACTATTAACCGCGGTAAAAAAAGTAAAAAGTTACTATTCACCAAAAAATTATTTTTATCTCATTGAACCACATTTTACTTACTGATATCAACCTTGTCTGTCGGATTTTCGAAATTCCATTCACAGAAGCGGTAAAATTAAGTTTTATGCAAAATTCAGTTTTTTTAACTACCACTTAGTAGTTTCACTATTCATCAAAAATTGATGTTTTCAGAAAAATACCAAAATTTCACCCTAGGGTAATTTCGATATTCTGAGTCCAAAAATGAAGTCCATTTTGAAAAATAAAATTTATAAAATTTCAAAAAGTGGTTATTACTATTCATAACGGCTAGTTTTAATAGCATATTGTTGTTTAGTGAAACTCGGTATTGCGTACGACGCAAGCTATCGAGGAAGGTCGCGATTGCGTGTAAATCAAGACAAGCAAGTGTTGTGTAGAAAAAGATTCCTTTTATGATTCATATAACATAAAAGTCTCGGGTGTTACATTCTACCCCCCTTAAAGAGAATTTCGCCCTCGAAATTCGTCACTTTGTTACAAACAGATGAGGATACTTCTCCCTCATCATATCCTCAAGCTCCCATGTAGCTTCTTCAAGTTGGTGGTTCCTCCATAAAACTTTCACCAATCGAGTGGTCTTGTTTCGTAGGACTTTTTCGCTACGATCCAGAATCTCTATCGGCTATTCTTCATAAGAAAGATCTTGCTCCAGCGGTATAAATTCTGAGCTGAGTACATGTGAAGGATCTGGTATGTACTTTCTCAGGAGAGATACATGGAACACATCGTGAACCTGAGAGAGATTCGGTGGAAGCGCCAATCGGTAAGCTACCTTCCCAACACGATCCAGTATTTCGAAAGGACCGATATATCTAGGGCTCAACTTCCCCTTCTTTCCAAATCTCATAACCCTCTTCCAGGGAGATATTCATAAGAACACTTTATCACCCACTTCAAACACCTGGTCTTTTCTTCGGTTGTCGGCATAACTTTTCTGTCGACTCTGAGCTGCGCTTATGTGTTGTTGAATAGATCTGACCTTTTCTTCCATTTCATCAACGAGATCAGGTCCTAATAGCTTTCTTTCCCCAACTTCATCCCAACAAGTTGGAGTCCTGGATTTCTTTCCATAGAGAGCTTCATAAGGAGCCATCTGAATACTGGAGTGAAAGCTATTATTATAAGAAAATTCCACCAAAGGTAGGTGTTGATCCCAACCTCCTTTGAAATCCATAGAGCAAGCTCTCAACATATCTTCTAGGGTTTGAATTGTTCTCTCAGACTGACCGTCTGTCTGGGGATGATAAGCAGTGCTGAAACTCAACTCTGTACCCAGAGTATGCTGAAGACTTCGCCAGAACTTCGAGGTAAATCTCGGATCTCGATCAGATATAATAGAAAGTGGTACTCCATGCAATCTTACCACTTCCTTTACATATATCCTGGCAAGCTGATCTAGAGAGAAATCCTCTCTAATAGGAATGAAGTGTGCAGACTTTGTAAAACGATCAACTATGACCCAGATAGCATTATTGCCTTTGGATGTTTTAGGAAGTCCTGTGACAAAGTCCATAGTGATGTTTTCCCATTTCCATTCGGGTATGGGTAATGGTTGTAACATCCCCTTAGACTTTTGTCTCTCAGCTTTAACTTGTTGACAAACCAAGCATCGAGAGACATATTCAGCAACATCTCTTTTCATGCCATCCCACCAGAAGTACTCTTTCAGGTCCCTATACATCTTCATACTTCCAGGATGAATAGAGAATGAAGAACTATGAGCCTCATCCAGCAGTTCCTTCTTTAATTCGGGGATGGAAGGAACACAAACCCGATTCCTGAACTTTATTATCCCATCACAATCAAGGTTGAATTCAGGAACATTTCTCACCTTCTTTTGTAACTCGACATCTTCTTTCTGTGCCTCTTTAATCTTCACATGTATAGATGGTTGAACATTCATTTGAGAAAGATAAGATTTTTCCCCTTCCATTATAATTCCAAGATCCATCCATTGTAAATCCATAAATATTGGATCTTTTGTGATCCTCATCATGGATAAACTAGCATGGTCTTGTCGACTTAATGCATCTGCCACCTTGTTTGCTTTCCCAGGGTGGTAATGGATTGAGCAGTCATAATCCTTAATCAGCTCCAACCATCTTCTTTGACGCATATTCAACTCCTTTTGTGTGAAAATATACTTTAAACTTTTATGATCAGTATAAATATCACACCTTTCACCATAAAGGTAATGCCTCCAAATCTTTAATGCAAAGATTACCGCAGCTAACTCCAAATCATGTGTTGGGTAATTTTGCTCATGGATTTTCAACTGTCGTGAGGCATAAGCTATCACCATATCATTTTACATAAGAACACAACCCAATCCCTTCTTGGATGCATCACTGTAGATCACAAACCTTTCTCCACTACAAGGCAGTGTGAGCACAGGTGCACTGGATAACCTTCTTTTCAACTCCTTGAAATTCTCTTCACATTCTTCCGTCCAGACAAACTTAACTCCTTTCCGGGTCAACTTTGTGAGTGGATTAGATAATTGTGAAAAATCTTTTACAAAACGTCTATAATATCCAGCCAAACCAAGAAAACTTCCGATCTCAGTTACTGTTGTTGGTCTCGACCATCTTTCGATAACCTCTGTTTTTGCTGGATCCACAGATATCCCCTCATTTGAGATTATGTGACCCAAAAATGGAACTTTTTGAAGCCAAAATTCACACTTGGTAAATCCATTTCCAAAGGAGGTAGGAATGTATCCGATCCTTGGGAACTCTCACATGTGAGCGTTGGACGAAGCATGGCTCTCCGCCCAAGGGCTTTATGAGGAAATGGCTGCCACTGGGGATGGTGGTGTGTCCCGCCCAGGGGGTGTAGCCGCCCATGGAGTGCCCATATAGGTATCAATTATAGTCCACTGGAAGTAATTCCAGACCGTTACAGTTGGTATCAGAGGAAAGGTTTAGTCAACCTTTGGAAACTAGGATGCAAAAACGATAGTGAGATCCCTAGAGATATTTCTAAGGTATGTCTAGGGATGTCTCTAAGGTTAAGTATACGTATAGGTTATAGTCATAGAATTGCGCTAACGATCTTAGAATTTAACCTAAGATGTTAGATATTGAGGGTACTCCCCCTTTACTATGTTGTTTTCTCTAGCATGATTTTTGCCACTCACAAGATTCTTTTTGTGTTTTAGTTAATGGAGGGAACCAGAAGGAATTCGGTTAACATTGAATCTAATGGACAAATTGGTGACTATGAGAAAAAAAATTGTGTAATTCCTAGAGAGAAAGATATTGCGATTATGCCGAATCAGTCATCGCGATATATGATTAACAAGGTGAAATTTAATGGTATGCCTAATTCATCAAAGAAGAGGAAGATAAACTATTATTCATGTTCGCGCGTTGAGGAGCATAAAGAAAGGAAGATTGAGATTTCTAAAGAAGGGAAGAAGAACCTTGAAGAATACCTCAAATGGAGGGACCAATGTTATTTGTGTGGAGATAAGGGTCATAGAGTGACAGACTGTTATGGAGTTCAATGTATTATTTGTGGAGAACATGGGCATTACCCAACTCAATGCCCTGACCTAAAAAGTTACTTCTAAATCATGGAAGGACTTATTCCAGGACAATAATTAAAGAGGATGGATTGAAGTGTATATGTATTGGTATTCAAGAATAATGTTGTTGAGGTACTTTTATTGTTTATTATAATATTTTTGTATTATTTTGGTTTTCAATAATTTTAAGGTACCGGTAACCATGAAAAGTGATTCAAATATTTTGGAAAGCAGATGATATGTGCATAATGAAGGGATAAGGAGAAAATGAAATGTTTGACAGTATTCATGAGCTCATGATTGATATAAGGACTAAGTGATATCATGGTTTGAGTATATAGAATTTTGAGGATTTTGGTATGTGGAAAGTGTTAAATTTTAACTGCATTCATGTTTTCACTAAGGTATTCAAGAGAATACATGATTAAGGACTTTGAATGTTTGGAATGTGACCAAAAAAACATATCTTATGATATATGGGGATCAACGATGGTATTAAATCTCTGGTAATCGTTTTCACTATATTATGAGAGTGGACTGCAGTATTATGGATAAGCCTAAAGATTAGAATGGATTATGTTGGACATAAGTTAGTATTGTTTAAGGATAGAAGATTTTCGATATTATTGATGGGATGTTATAGTAATATAGTTTTATAAAAAGGACAACCTGCAGGACGGGCGACAACCCATCGCTTCGGACAAGGCTGTGGGAATCGAACCCACAACCGAAGTGCGACTGGCCTTTATCGCCTACCACTAGCCTACAGGAAGTCCCTGTTTAGTAGAAACTAGTTTTATTATATTAAGCAGTATGATATATGAAGTATAAGTCCATTTTAGGAACCATATGTGATTAATCTCACTATAGATCGACTTATGTATATAATTTTTGCTAACCTTTTGTTTAAGATAGATGGAATGACCCGTCATTCTATCACATGATCTGCGAACACTTCACGAATAACAAATTCAACTTCATTTATTTAAGAGATGAAGTGGAAATTGTTCAAAGCATGAACAACAGTGAGATTGTACCAAAATAAAGAAAGTATTTATTCTAATTCAAATTTTCAACTTTAGGGAAATGATCTTGAAAACCAAAAATGTTGTCCTAGTGATCTTATATCTGATTAATCAGATGGTACCTTAGATCGTCACAAATTTATGGATTTTTGATTGTTGGCTTTTCTATAGCCATGTTCTCTACCACTCTCCATTAGAACATGATGGTTAGATTTTTCTTCCATATCCATATTTTCACCTATGTGGAAACCCAGTGATTAGTTTATTTGGTTAACCGTTACGTTTCATACTTTTGTTTTTAAAGATAAGTTTTGGTATTCCTTTTTACGATGTGGGTTTCTATCAAAGAAACTTTCAAATAGTAAACCATTTATAACCCCGACGAATTTCGAGGGCAAAATTCATTTTAAGGGGGGTAGAATGTGACACCCCGAGATTTTATGAAAAATATTATTTTAATTTCATTAATTTCTTTTATTGTATTCTACACCAAGATTACCTTGCGCTATACGCAACACCGTATTAGCTTGCAGTATACGCAACACTATTCTTGGACCGTGTTACACACAATTTTGATAATAGTTATTCTACGCAACATTGAGTATATATATATATATATATTAAATGTATAAATGAAATATGGTTGGATTCTGTTATACGAAACAATGAAGGATTCTTTCACAACACGCAACCCTGACTTGGCTTGCATTACACGCAATCGCGACCTTCCTCGATAGCGTGTGTTGTACGCAATACCGGGTTTTAATAAACAATGTTATATTATTATAATATTGTCATGAACTAGCCGTTATGAATAGTATTAACTAAATTTTGAATTTTATAACATTTTTATTCATCTTACACATTTCTAGAACATGGTATAAGAACAAAATAAATTTTTCCGGTAAAATAAGTATTTTTCAAAAAATGCAGTTTTGCCGCCTTTGGATGGCGCACCCACTTTAAATCTAGTTTTTGACATGTTTATAAGTTTAATTTGACAAAATAAAATTCTTCTTTGGAATCAAGAAATAAAAATTTACTTTGGATAAAATTTTCATATTATTCTGCTAACTTTCACATTTTAATGAATAGTAAAAACACGCTATATTTTAATTAAAAATAACTTTTTTCATCGTAATATCTTATGTGGTTAAATTATAATATTGAATGGTTTTAAAATATAAATAGAATATATTTTTACCATTTAATATAATGTATGTCATTAGCATTGATTTTACCTTGAATTCGTAAGTTAAATCAATTCAATCTTTTGCAATGTTTTAAACAAAAACCCGTTTTTATTCGACAACGGGATTAATTTTAATTTAATTTCTGCAACTTCTGTGTTTTGAATTTTAAAAAATGGATTCCATATTTGGAATAATTGGGTCCAAATTATGTTAATAGGATACTTTTTATTTTTGGGAATTATGAATAGTAACTACGGTAAATTTTATTTACCATAGTTAAAGGTAAATCGGGTAATTAAGGGTAAATATATTATTTTAAAATTACCCTAACAAATGTCAAAATTCTATTGGATGACTAAAAAACGACCCATATCACCTAAGGGTCGGATTATATTAATTTAATTAAATTTTTTCAATGAAAATAATTTAATTATTATTAAAACCAAAGAATGTGACAACATGTCACTTTCTTAAATCTTATAAGTATAATAATTTTACTCTAGTGATAAACTTCATGAAACTTCAAACATGAATAGTATCCAGAAATCTAATACAATTATCTACATCATAGGAATTTATTTAGAATTTTTAGGGATTAAATAATTATCATTTATTATGACAGAAAGATGATGCAGTAATTGTCTTATTAATGAAATATTGACAGAATTGATGTTATAAATGCCCAAATAAATGTAATTTGAGACTTTTTATGACTTACACGAATTTTCTATGTTACTATGATATATTAGTGTTGATTTAATCAACTTGGTTCGAACATATAATTCTGTTATGACTTTCCCAAAAATCATATATCAAATAGTGTCAAAATTGACACAAAATAGTTTTTAAATCAAATATTATATTATTAATTGTTATTTTATTCCTAAAAATCTAAGGTTCGGCCAAATGACTTAGATAAGGATATATATATTAATAATAAACAATTTGGGGTTCGTTTGGCATGTTATAGTAAGTGTATTAACCATATAGTGAAAGAAAACAAAAAGACACTATAAAAGTTAAATTAATTAACTTAGAGTTAAATCTAATTGACAAGGTTTAAATAATACCCTAAACTTATCGAAATCCTATTGGTTGATAGGATTTCGACCCATCCCCACTTTAGCTTCGAAATAAGACCCTTTGGAACCATTATAAACCGATTTTGACTTTAATATAAAATAATATTTTGAAATATTCCTAAGGTGCCCCTCTCATCCCTTATAAAAGGGCACCTCCTCCCCCTCCTCCTCACACCAATTTGAGCACTCAATCTCAGCCAACCTCTGCCAAAATCCCTTCTCCACTTCCCTAGAATAATCCTAGAGGTCCTGGTCTTCTTCAAAGACCAATCTTAGTTCCCTAAGTGGAGGATTCAAAGAGGCGTTCCAAAGAAGAGGTAATATCCATTACCGATCATTTCAATTTCATTCTTCTTCAACTTCCTCTTCTTTAGTTGTTTCATGATAAAGTAATAACATCAGTATTACTTACATACTGATATGTTATTATAAATATTAAACAACTCTAATTAACCTTCTATCCATCCTACGGAAAAAGGAAATCACCGCGCGTGCGTACGTACGGAATACCGTCTCCACGCCGTGGTGTAATCTATTTTTCGCCACCACCTTAATTGGATGGGTATAATGGTTTAATGAGTAACTATATATGATTATTATAAAGTGATATTGATACTGAAATTATATACACATCAACACAATTCCACGACCATGGGAAAGATATCATCGCTCGTGCGTACGTACGGACTACCGTCTCCACGACACGATGAGATTCATTCTCCATGTTAACCATTTAAGAATGATTATAAAGTATATAT
The DNA here is from genome assembly GCA_963277665.1 of Viscum album. Classification (NCBI taxonomy): domain Eukaryota; kingdom Viridiplantae; phylum Streptophyta; class Magnoliopsida; order Santalales; family Viscaceae; genus Viscum; species Viscum album. The sequence continues at coordinate 253,975,201 of OY728162.1, forward strand.
AAGAAATAATAATGAAATATATGACATTATAAAGCTACTGGATTTATTTATATATATATATATATATGTATGTCATCTACTTACTTCCATTCAAGACAATAAGGAAAGGAAAACAGCGTTCATGCGTACGTACGGACTACCGTCTCCATGAACGGTGTTTTTCATTTCATTTATCTATCTATTATTTATATATATTGAATATATATGATATATAAATCATATTTTATATTCTGGACTTAAGTAAATCATGATATAAGTAATAATAATGTCAAGAACAACAAGTCAGAACACCTACGATAAATGAAACGATTTTACCCAAAACGCTCTTTAACATGGAATTTACAAAAGAACGGGTAATATAAAGTCATAAGTGGACCATATATGATATAATAACAATGAATATGATTCTGTAATAAGTCAATAACATGATTTAAATCATTATACAGGAGGTTCGGACACTTACAAAGCAAGTCGGACCTAAGGTAAGGGAAATATCACAATCTCATTTTTATCCGAGATTTTTTATACGTTGGTATTTACTAGGGTGTATTTTATCATCCACATATATTTTTCCTCAATATGTAATGTTATTTCAATCCACATACAATTGTTTAAATCCAATTTTACCCTTTGGTGAGTTTTTAGTAAAAGATATGAAAGGAATCTTTTGTCTTTTTTCGTACGAGGTACTTTTTGACCTTTTCGACAAAAGTACGAAGAATGTTTTTTTTAACTTATACGACATGAATGGATTTCTAAAACATTATTTCCAAGAAGCTTCCTTTACAAGTATTCAAGTTTATTTTTAATCAACTTCTTTTAGTTTAAAATTGTATGACATGTTAAGAAAGGAAAAGTGTTGTTGAAGTAGAAAGGATATTTTCCTCAAGAATGAAGTTCAAGTATTTTATCAAAATTATTTTCCATATAAGATAATAAAAGGGTTCTGTTTTTATCCCTATTATTACATGGATTTGATTATGTTGTGATGGAAACATTTTTATGAATTCCTTTACCTTATATGAATTGTTTTATGATGTCATGTTGTTTAAGAATCCCATTTTTATTACATGGGTTATGCGATGATGTATGGTTTATGATTATGTGGCACACATAAGAAAGGATTCATTATAAGATGGGTGGGACCTATATCTCCCTCCAATGCATTGGGTAAATATTTTATATCTCATGAGATAGACATGGCCGGAATGGTAGGTTATACCGGTTCAGTGAAACAGGACTGAAACGAGGGTTACTCGATTCAGAAAGGGACTTTGTCCACTAAGATAGTCTTGGCAATGAGTCTTGACTAACAAGAAATGATTCTCTATGATTATGTGTGAATGCCACAAAGTTTCATGTTTTAAGTTATGATTATTGTGATTACATTTCACTACCATGATTTATCCCATGTTATGAAATTATGCTCTCTTTTGCAGGTTATGATTTCCAAAATGTTATGTTCTTATGAATACGATGTGATTGATATTTCCTTTGTTTACCCTTACTGAGCATTTGAGATCACCCTTTTATGTTTTCTTGTCCGAAGCTCCTGTATAATGGTTTAAATAATGTTATTGACTTATTCCATAATCATAGATATTGATATTATATAATATATGGTCATATTCTTAGCTTCTTGTTAGTAATATTTCATTGTTACTTGTTACTCGGGTCTTTATTGCCTTTTGTTCTTATGCGTGTTTTTCCGAATACATTCTTATTATTCTTTTAAGGTTATAGATACCTTATATCCAGAATGGTATTAGTGTAACATATATCATATTTATTCATTCAATTCATTTATATAATTACTATGTAATGATGATCATGTAGAACGAGTCGCATCACATCGTGGAGACGGTATTCCGTACGTACGCACGAGTGATGATATCGTTCCTATGATCGTGGAACTGTATTGGAGTATATATATATTATTTAAGTATCAATATTACTTTATAATAATCATAAATAGTTACTCATTACACCATTATACCCATCCTTGTAAAGTGATGGTGGAAAATAGATTACACCACGGCGTGGAGACGGTATTCCGTACGTACGCACGCGCGGTGATTTCTTTTTCCGTAGGATGGATAGATGGTGAAATAGGGTTGTTTAATACTTATAATAACATATCAGTATATGAGTGATACTGATGTTATTACTTTATCATGAAACAACTAAAGAAGAATAAGTTGAAGAAGAAAGAAATTGAAAAGATCGGTAACGGATATTACCTCTTCTTTGGAACGCCTCTTTGAATCCTCCACTTAGGGAACTAAGATTGGTCTTTGAAGAAGACCAGGACCTCTAGGATTATTCTAGGGAAGTGGAGAGTAGAAAATGGCAGGGGTTGGCCGAGCTTGAGTGCTCAAATTGGTGTGAGGAGGAGGGGGAGGAGGTGCCCTTTTATAAGGGAGGAGAGGGGCACCTTATGAATATCTCAAAATATTATTTTATATTAAAGTCAAAATCGGTTTATAATGGCTCCAAAGGGTCTTATTTCGAAGATAAGGTGGGGATGGGTCGAAAGCCTATCAACCAATAGGATTTGGACAAGTTTAGGGTATTATTTTAACCTTATCAATTAGATTTAACTCTAAGTTAAATAATTTAACTTTTACCGTGTCTTTTTGTTTTCTTTCACTATATGGTTAATACACTTACTATAACATGACAAAAGAACCCCAAATTGTTTATTATTAATATATATATCCTTATCTAAGTCATTTTGCCGAACCTTAGATTTTTAGGAATACAATAACAATTAATAATATAATATTTGATTTAAAAACTATTTTGTGTCAATTTTGACACTATTTGATATATGATTTTTGTGAAAGTCATAACAGAATTATATGTTCGAACCAAGTTGATTAAATCAACATTAAGATATCATAGTAACCTATAAAATTAGTGGAATTCATAAAAAGTCTTAAATTACGTTTATTTTGGTGTTTATAACATCGATTATGTCAATATTTCATTAATAAGATAATTACTGCATCATCATTGTGTCATAAATAAATTAAATTATTTAATGTCTAAAAATTACAAATAAAATACCATCATGTAGGAAATCGTTTTATCTTTATAATGAATATTTATAGTCGAATTTATCGTATGTATAACCCCATATTAAAAATGATTTACTTATTAAACTTTGATTTTAACTATTTTAACCCTTCTTTAAATAAATTAATAATAAATGTCCTAATCTAATCCAAGTGGGCCTAAATGGTCATATTTTATTCCTAAGTTTGTTTTTGGTTGAATTACACTTGTCCAATAGAATTAGGACATGTGTTAGGGTAATATTAATATCATATTTACCCTTAGTTACCCTATTTACTATTAACTGCGGTAAAAATAGTAAAAAGTTACTATTCACCAAAAAATTATTTTTATCTCATTGAACCACATTTTACTTACTGACATCAACCGTGTCTCTCGGATTTTTGAAATTCCATTCACAGAAGCGGTAAAATTAAGTTTTATGAAAAATTCCGTTTTTTAACTACCACTTAGTAGTTTCACTATTCATCAAAAATTGATGTTTTTCAGAACAATGCCAAAATTTCATCCTAAGCTATATTTCATATTCCGAATTAAAAAATGAAGTCTATTTTACCAAATTCATAACATAGAAGTTGAATTAATTAATTTTATAATTAAATCCCGTTGTTAAAACAAATAGCGTGTTTTTAAGAAACAATATCTATCAAAAGATTGACACTTGATTATGTCTGGTTTAAATGTGAAATTACATCTAATGAACAACATTGTATTAAATTGTAAAAATATATTCTAAATATACTTTAAAACCACTCAAATTAATAATTTATCACTATTAATTATTTCGATTGAAAAATTTGTTTTTAACTAAAATTTAGTAATTTTCACTATTCATCAAAATATGAAAGTTATCTGAAAATCACCAAAATTTTACCTTAGGCTAAATTCGATACTCCGAATCCAAAAATGAAGTCCATTTTGAGAGCTAAAATTTCTAAAATTCAAAAAGTGGTTATTACTATTCATAACAGCTAGTTTTAATAATATTTTAATAGCATATCGTTGTTTCGTGAAACTCAGTATGGCGTACTACACAAGCTATCGAGGAAGGTTGTGATTGCGTGTAATGCAAGGCAAGTCAAGGATGCGTGTTGTGCAAGCTCCTTTTGGTGTAGCGTACAACACAAGACATTAATAAAATTAAAAAGAATATTTTTCATAAAATCTCGGGCTGTTACATTCTACCCCTCTTAAAATGAATTTCGCCCTCGAAATTCGTCGGGGTTATAAATGGTTTACTATTCGAAAGTTTCTTTAATAGAAACCCACATCGTAAAAAGAAATACCAAAACTTGGCTTTAAAAACTAAAGTATGAAATGTAACGATTACCCAAATAAACTAATCACTGGGTTTCCACATAGGTGAAAATATGGATATGGAAGAGAAATATAACCATCATGTTCTGATGGAGAGTGGTAGAGAACATTGCTATGGAAAATCCAGTAATCACAAATCCATAAATTTGTGACGATCTAAGGTACCATCTGATTAATCAGATATAAGATCACTAGGACAACATTTTTGGTTTTCAAGATCGTTTCCCTAAAGTTAAAGAGTTTGAATTAGAATAAATACTTACTTTATTTTGGTACAATCTCACTATTGTTCGTGCCTTTAACAATTTACACTTCATCTCTTAAATAAATGAAGTTGAATTTGTTATTCGTGATGTGTTAGCAGATCATGTGATAGAATGACGGGTCATTCCATCTGTCTCAAACAAAAGGTTAGCAAAAATTATATACATAAGTCGATCCATAGTGAGATTAGTCATATATGGTCCCTAAAATGGACTTTATACTTCATATATCATACTGCTTAATATAATAAAACTAGTTTCTAATAAACAGGGACTTCCTGTAGGCCAGTGGTAGGCGATAAAGGCCAGTCGCACTTCGGTTGTGGGTTTGATTCCCACAGCCTTGTCCGAAGCAATGGGCTGTCGCCCGTCCTGCAGGTTGTCGTTTTTCTAAAACTACATTACTATAACATCCCATCAATAATATCGAAAATCTTCTATCCTTAAACTAACTTATGTCCAACATAATCCATTCTAATCTTTAGGCTTATCCATAATACTACAATCCACTCTCATAACATAGTGAAAACGATTACCAGAGATTTAATATCATCGTTGATCCCCATATATCATAAGATATGTTTTGTTGGTCACATTCCAAACATTCAAAGTCCTTAATCATGTATTCTCTTGAATACCTTAGTGAAAACATGAATGTAGTTTAAAGTTAACACTTTCCACATACCAAAATCCTCAAAATTCTATATACTCAAACCATGATATCACTTAGTCCTTATATCAGTCATGAGCTCATGAATACTATTAAACATTTCATTTTCTCGTTTTCCCTTCATTATGCGCATATCATCTTATTTCCAAAAAAATATCTCAATCACTTTGAATACCACATCAATAAATATTGCAATACTCAATGATACAACATTATTTTGGAATCCCATTACATAAACACTTAATCATTCCACCACATCGTTGTCATATTCAACATTGCCAATAGTGATCGCATGTGACTTCCCTTTGTCCTTTGCCTTCAGTGGTTGCTCATGTTGATCATCACTAACCCTTGGATTAGGGCATTTATTAGCATAATGCCCCATTTCCTTGCACTTGAAGCATTGAAGTGTTGGTGGTGCGTTCTCTGCAGTGTTTGCTTTATTCACATCATTAGAAACCCTTTTTCCATTACTTCGACACTCAGCTGCTCGATGACCTTCTTTTCCACACTTAAAACATTTTCTAGTCCCTTTAAGACAATCTCCACCATGCTTCTTTCCACACTTTGTGCATAAGGAAACATTCATCTTCTTTTCACCATTATTCTGAGATTTCTCCTTGAACTCCATCTTTTGTTTCTTGTCAAAACCATGAGATGGATATGTAACACCAACTTCCATTTCTACCTTGATAGCACAACGCACAATTTCTTCATAGCTACTGAAGTCTCTTATAGCTAATGCCCTTCGAAGACTTGGTTTTAAGCCACTGAAAAATCGATCAACTTTACTTTCAGGTTGGATGATAATGCCAGATGCATACCTTGCAAGTCTTGTAAAATTCGCTTCGTATATACCAACAGATTCACCATCCTTCTGTTTCAGCTCAAGAAACTCCTTTTCCATCTTCGTTCGAAGAATACGAGGGAAGTACTTACTGAAAAACAAGTTCTTGAACTCGTCCCATTCCATGGAATCAATTTCATCTCTTTGCCTCATATTCTTGATAAGATTCCACCATTGATCAGCTTCACCTTCCAAACGATATACTGCTAAGATGACTTTATCATGTTCAGAACATTGAAGAACTGAAAATATCTTTTCAGTGGTACTGATCCATTGTTCAGCAACAAGTGGACCAGAAGACCCACTGAAAGAAGGTGGACGTTGCCTCATGAAGGACTCAATAGAATATTGTTCCCTTATCTGCTCATTTGGAAGTCCAGAATGATTCATAGCTTGTGTAAGTATAGCAATAAGATTTTTCACTCCATCTCCCATAACATTTGCTTGTTCAGGAGGACAATCATTGCATTGTCCATTGCATTGATCAACACGGTTCCTTCGGGTTCCAGCCATCGTCTAAAACCCAAAAAGAATAGTGTGAGAGGCAAAAATCATGCTAGGGAAATCAAAATAATAAAGGGGGAGTAACTTCAATATCTAACATCTTAGGTTTAATTCTATGATCGTTAGCGTAATTCTAGTACTATAACCTATACGTATACTTAACCTTAGGGACATCCCTAGACATACCGTAGAAATATCTCTAGGGATCTCACTAACGTTTTCGCATCCTAGTTTCCAAAGGTTGACTAAACCTCCCTTTGATACCAACTGTAGAGACCCGAAGCTTAACGTACATGGACATTACATTACTTTTGCGGAATACTTAGTACATAACAAAAACACACACACAAGGATCGTAATAGTTTAGTGTCTTTGGAAACTCGGAACGTAATCTTCTAATCGTGGTGAAAGATCTTCAATATCTCCCATAAAGATCTTCCCCTTTTTTTTACCTAGAACCTTTCTTTATATCCTGGGGAAAAGAAAACATAAAAGGGTGAGCTCAAATGCTCAGTAAGGGTAAACAAAAGAAAAATCAATCACATCATATTCATAAGAACATAACTTTTGGAAATCTTAGCCTGCAAAAGAGAGCATAATTTCATAACATGGGATAAATCATAGTAGTGAAATGAAATCACAATAATCATAACATAAAACATGAAACTTTGTGGCATTCACACATAATCATATAGAATCATTTCTTGTTAGTCAAGACTCATTGCCAATACTATCTTAGTGGAAAAAGTCCCTTTCTGAATCGAGTAACCCTCGTTTCAGTCCTGTTTCACTGAACCGGTATAACCTACCATTCCAGCCATGTCTATCTCATGAGATATAAAATCTTTACCCAATGCATTGGAGGGAGATATAGGTCCCGCCCATCTCATAATGAATCCTTTCTTATTTGTGCCACATAATCATAAATCATACATCATCGCATAACACATGTAACAAAAATGGGATTCTTGAAACATCATGACATCATAAAACAAATCATATAAGGTAAATGACTTCATAAAAATAATTCCCTCAAAACATAATCAAATCAATGTAATAATAGGGATAAAAACAGAACCCTATATTATCTTAGATGGAAAATAATTTTGATAAAACATTTGAAATGAATTCTTGAGGAAAATATCCTTTCTTCTTCAAAATCAATTTCTTTTCACAAAACATCATGCAATTTTAAAAGAAAGATATTTTATTAAAAATATTCATGATATCTTTTGGAGGAAGCTTCATGAAAATAAGTCTTTATAAAACCATAAAAATCCGTTCGTGCCGTTTAAGTTAAAAAAAACATTCTTCGTACTTTTGTCGGAAAAGTCAAAAAGTACCTCGTACGAAAAACGACAAAAGATTCCTTTCATACATATTACTAAAAACTCACCGAAGGGTAAAAATGGATTTAAACAATTTTAGGTGGATGGAAATAATATTACATATTGATGAAACATGGATGTGGATGATAAAATACACCCCAGTAAATACTTACGAATAAACAATCTCAGATAAAAATGAGATTGTGATATTTTCCCTTACCTTAGGTCCGATTAGCTTTGTACGTGTCCGAAGCTCCTGTATAATGGTTTAAATAATGTTATTGACTTATTACAGAATCATACATATTGATATTATATAATATATGGTCATATTCTTAGCTTCTTGTTAGTAATATTTCATTGTTACTTGTTACTCGGGTCTTTATTGCCTTTTGTTCTTATGCGTGTTTTGCCGAATACATTCTTATTATTCTTTTAAGGTTATAGATACCTTATATCCAGAATGGTATTAGTGTAACATATATCATATTTATTCATTCAATTCATTTATATAATTACTATGTAATGATGATCATGTAGAACGAGTCGCATCACATCGTGGAGACGGTATTCCGTACGTACGCACGAGTGATGATATCGTTCCTATGATCGTGGAACTGTATTGGAGTATATATATATTATTTAAGTATCAATATTACTTTATAATAATCATAAATAGTTACTCATTACACCATTATACCCATCCTTGTAAAGTGATGGTGGAAAATAGATTACACCACGGCGTGGAGACGGTATTCCGTACGTACGCACGCGCGGTGATTTCTTTTTCCGTAGGATGGATAGATGGTGAAATAGGGTTGTTTAATACTTATAATAACATATCAGTATATGAGTGATACTGATGTTATTACTTTATCATGAAACAACTAAAGAAGAATAAGTTGAAGAAGAAAGAAATTGAAAAGATCGGTAACTGATATTACCTCTTCTTTGGAACGCCTCTTTGAATCCTCCACTTAGGGAACTAAGATTGGTCTTTGAAGAAGACCAGGACCTCTAGGATTATTCTAGGGAAGTGGAGAGGAGAAAATGGCAGGGGTTTGCCGAGCTTGAGTGCTCAAATTGGTGTGAGGAGGAGGGGGAGGAGGTGCCCTTTTATAAGGGAGGAGAGGGGCACCTTAGGAATATCTCAAAATATTATTTTATATTAAAGTCAAAATCGGTTTATAATGGCTCCAAAGGGTCTTATTTCGAAGATAAGGTGGGGATGGGTCGAAATCCTATCAACCAATAGGATTTAGACAAGTTTAGGGTATTATTTTAACCTTATCAATTAGATTTAACTCTAAGTTAAATAATTTAACTTTTACCGTGTCTTTTTGTTTTCTTTCACTATATGGTTAATACACTTACTATAACATGCCAAAAGAACCCCAAATTGTTTATTATTAATATATATATCCTTATCTAAGTCATTTTGCCGAACCTTAGATTTTTAGGAATACAATAACAATTAATAATATAATATTTGATTTAAAAACTATTTTGTGTCAATTTTGACACTATTTGATATATGATTTTTGTGAAAGTCATAACAGAATTATATGTTCGAACCAAGTTGATTAAATCAACATTAATATATCATAGTAACCTAGAAAATTAGTGTAATTCATAAAAAGTCTTAAATTACATTTATTTTGGTGTTTATAACATCAATTATGTCAATATTTCATTAATAAGATAATTACTGCATCATCATTGTGTCATAAATAAATTAAATTATTTAATGTCTAAAAATTACAAATAAACTACCATCATGTAGGAAATCTTTGTATCTTTCTAATGAATATTTATAGTCGAATTTATCTTATGTATAACCCCATATTAAAAATGATTTACTTATTAAACATTGATTTTAACTATTTTAACCCTTCTTTAAATAAATTAATAATAAATGTCCTAATCTAATCCAAGTGGGCCTAAATGGTCATATTTTATTCCTAAGTTTGTTTTTGGTCGAATTACACTTGTCCAATAGAATTAGGACATGTGTTAGGGTAATATTAATATCATATTTACCCTTAGTTACCCTATTTACTATTAACTGCGGTAAAAATAGTAAAAAGTTACTATTCACCAAAAAATTATTTTTATCTCATTGAACCATATTTTACTTACTGACATCAACCGTGTCTCTCGGATTTTTGAAATTCCATTCACAGAAGCGGTAAAATTAAGTTTTATGAAAAATTCCGTTTTTTAACTACCACTTAGTAGTTTCACTATTCATCAAAAATTGATGTTTTTCAGAACAATGCCAAAATTTCATCCTAAGCTATATTTCATATTCCGAATTCAAAAATGAAGTCTATTTTACCAAATTCATAACATAGAAGTTGAATTAATTAATTTTATAATTAAATCCCCCTGTTAAAACAAATAGCGTGTTTTTAAGAAACAATATCTATCAAAAGATTGACACTTGATTATGTCTGGTTTAAATGTGAAATTACATCTAATGACCAACATTGTATTAAATTGTAAAAATATATTCTAAATATACTTTAAAACCACTCAAATTAATAATTTATCACTATTAATTATTTCGATTGAAAAAGTTGTTTTTAACTTAAATTTAGTAATTTTCACTATTCATCAAAATATGAAAGTTATCCGAAAATCACCAAAATTTCACCTTAGGCTAAATTCGATACTCCGAATCCAAAAATGAAGTCCATTTTGAGAGCTAAAATTTCTAAAATTCAAAAAGTGGTTATTACTATTCATAACGGCTAGTTTTAATAATATTTTAATAGCATATCGTTGTTTCGTGAAACTCAGTATGGCGTACTACACAGGCTATCGAGGAAGGTTGTGATTGCGTGTAATGCAAGGCAAGTCAAGGATGCGTGTTGTGCAAGCTCCTTTTGGTGTAGCGTACAACACAAGACATTAATAAAATTAAAAAGAATATTTTTCATAAAATCTCGGGCTGTTACATTCTACCCCCCTTAAAATGAATTTCGCCCTCGAAATTCGTCGGGGTTATAAATGGTTTACTATTCGAAAGTTTCTTTAATAGAAACCCACATCGTAAAAAGGAATACCAAAACTTGGCTTTAAAAACGAAAGTATGAAATGTAACGATTACCCAAATAAACTAATCACTGGGTTTCCACATAGGTGAAAATATGGATATGGAAGAGAAATATAACCATCATGTTCTGATGGAGAGTGGTAGAGAACATTGCTATGGAAAATCCAGTAATCACAAATCCATAAATTTGTGACGATCTAAGGTACCATCTGATTAATCAGATATAAGATCACTAGGACAACATTTTTGGTTTTCAAGATCGTTTCCCTAAAGTTAAAGAATTTGAATTAGAATAAATACTTACTTTATTTTGGTACAATCTCACTGTTGTTCGTGCCTTTAACAATTTCCACTTCATCTCTTAAATAAATGAAGTTGAATTTGTTATTCGTGATGTGTTAGCAGATCATGGGATAGAATGACGGGTCATTCCATCTGTCTCAAACAAAAGGTTAGCAAAAATTATATACATAAGTCGATCCATAGTGAGATTAATCATATATGGTCCCTAAAATGGACTTTATACTTCATATATCATACTGCTTAATATAATAAAACTAGTTTCTAATAAACAGGGACTTCCTGTAGGCCAGTGGTAGGCGATAAAGGCCAGTCGCACTTCGGTTGTGGGTTTGATTCCCACAGCCTTGTCCGAAGCGATGGGCTGTCGCCCGTCCTGCAAGTTGTCCTTTTTCTAAAACTACATTACTATAACATCCCATCAATAATATCGAAAATCTTCTATCCTTAAACTAACTTATGTCCAACATAATCCATTCTAATCTTTAGGCTTATCCATAATACTACAGTCCACTCTCATAACATAGTGAAAACGATTACCAGAGATTTAATATCATCATTGATCCCCATATATCATAAGATATGTTTTGTTGGTCACATTCCAAACATTCAAAGTCCTTAATCATGTATTATCTTGAATACCTTAGTGAAAACATGAATGCAGTTTAAAGTTAACACTTTCCACATACCAAAATCCTCAAAATTCTATATACTCAAACCATGATATCACTTAGTCCTTATATCAATCATGAGCTCATGAATACTATTAAACATTTCATTTTCTCGTTTTCCCTTCATTATGCGCATATCATCTTATTTCCAAAAAAATATCTCAATCACTTTGAATACCACATCGTTGTCATATTTTGGAATAGGTTGGAAAGGAATGGATAATGGATCATGAATAATGTTGAATTAGTAATATGTCAACATATAAGGGCTTCAAGAGTTATGGTGAAATTCTTAAGAGTATCAAGTCTCTTTTGATGATGGGGTTACATTAGAAGACTTTTTATATTATGTGTAACCCTGATGTTTAATATAGGCAAATTTTATCCAAGGAATAGTTATCTTTTATTTTGTGGACATAGTTATAAAGAACCATTTGGGTTTATATGATCCTTACTTTTGAGGATATTATGGGTTACTAAATGTTATGATTGAAGTGGAAGGCATGAGATAAAATTGAGGTTAAAATATGTTATGAATATTTTTGGAGATTTTATCTCGTTTTGGGGAATGTTTTGAGAATTATATAGTTTTGAAAAAAGGGCAACACGCAGACCGTGTGACAACCCGTCGCGTCGGACAAAGCTGCGGGAATCGAACCCACAACCAAAGTGCGACTGGTATTTATCGCCTACCACTGGACTACGTGAAGTCCCTAGTTAGTTTGACTGATTCATTCTAGTTATATGATTTTATGAATTAAGAGTAAGTTTATTTTGGGTTATTTATAAAAATGATTAACCTATCATGGAGGATATGTGATTAGGTTAATTACTTTTCAATACGAGACTTTAGGAGCAACTAATGTTGTTTGGGGATAAATGTTACAATTTAACTTGGAAGACTATGTGACTAAATCCTTCAAATATTTGGGTTTCAATCTTATGTTGGTTTACTTTGAAGAATTGTATGGACAAATTGTTTATCGGATGGTCCTCATTGAACTTTGTGTTTTTTTTGGACAAATTTTGAGATTAAGAATAGATTTTCTTTTTATAAAGGGTTATCCTTTTCTGGATTATCTGATCTTTTAGTAACTTTTTTGGTTTTAGTTTTGGTTAAGGTTTTAAGACATGTGAAATGTATAGTTGTTTGTTTTAGGCGCTCTTCTAGAAGTTGTTTATAGTACTCTTAATGCGAACAAGTCTCCCTAAATACTCGTCTTTTGGAAAAAAAATATGAGTCTGATTGAGGAATCTAGTAAAGATTGAGATTCAACATGATAAGTGATTATGTTTCCTTATGAATAAATTCCTCAATAAAAAGTAACTTAAAACAAATATGTTGTCTATTAACTTTTCCTACTGGGGAATCGAATACCGTTTAACCCATCACAAGTTTGTGATTTTCTCGTGGTTAACTTTCTCCTAAACATGTTTTCTATCACTCTCCATCGGAACATGACCCTATGTTTTCTCCTCCATGTCCATATTTTCATACTTGGAATCCTAGTATGGGTTAACTCGGGTGACCTCTGTGCTTATCTTTCTTTATTTTTAAAGTGATTGTTTTACCGACTCCTGTTCCGATGTGGGACGTTCAAGGATGTTTCCAAGCGCAATTTTAAAATTGTGAGGACGCAATTCCCAAAAGGGGGGAAGGATGTAACACCCCAGGTAAACAAAGAATAGACATTTTCATATTTATCCATATTTGTGAATAAAATATTAATATGACTTTAAAGGGGATGCAATGCTCGATGGAGTACCCAACACGCAACAACGAGTTTCTTGGGAATCTTATGTTGCACTCTAATAATAAAATAATATTATTTTAAATGGTAGTTAAAATGTAGCCGTTGTATTGGTGGGAATGGATAGAAATAACTAAAATATGATTATATATGTTTTTTTAATGTTTTTACATTTATCCAATAAAAGCTAAAGGCTTAAAATACGGAAAGAAATCAATTCTAGGCTTTTATACCCTAATTTTCACTAAAGGTTCACTTATCACCTTTTGATGGAGAACTGTCATTAAATATAGTTTTGATCACTCTTATACATTATTTTGGGCCAAATAAAACTCTTGTTTAGAATTTGGAGTTCAAAATTTACTTTGTGTAATTTTTTGGTATCTTTCTGTTTAAGTTCATTTTTTTAATGAATAGTGTAAAATGTTGTATTTTAACTCAAAACCTCTTTTTAATCTAATTTATTTATATGATTAGATTATCTTTTGAATTGGTTTTAAAGTTAAATTAGAATATATTTTTACCATTTAATCCAATGGTGGTCATTGGAATCAATATCACATTGAAATTAGACTTAAACTGGTGTCAATCTTTTGATACTTATTGTTTTATAAAAACACGCTCTTTGCTCTGACAGTGGGAATTAATTATAAAATTAATTAATGTGACTTATATGTTTTGAATTTTGTAAAATAGACTTCATTTTTGAATTCGGAATATCAAAAATAGCTTAGGGTGAATTTTTGGTAATTTTCTGAAAAACTTCAATTTTTGATGAATAGTGAAACCACTAAGTGGTACTTATAAAAGCTGATTTTTCGTTTAAATGAAATTTTACCACTTATATGTTTTGAATTTCAAAAATCCGACATACATGGTTGTCATTAAGAAGTAAAATGTGGTTCAATGGGATAAAAATAATTTTTTTGGTGAATAGTAACTTATTAAGTTTTTAATCGCGTTTAGTGGTAATTAGTGTAGTTTAAGGTAAAAATAATGCTTTAATAAAATGAAATGAACTTGACACATGTCCCAACCTCATTGGTTGTGTCATGGCAGACCATGAAAAGCCATGGGTCAACTTGGGGACCCCATGGATCCACTTTTGTTGGGAAATGACATAAATTACTTTTTATTTAATGTTAAAGTGAAAATGACACAAACATAATATGTTTTACAAAACCAATTTTTAAGTGGGGTTATACAAGTCCAAATTTTTATTATAAATAGTCATTGGAAAGATAAAAAGATTTCCTATATCATAGTATTTTTTTATAATTTTTAGACATTAAATAAATTAAATTATTTATGACATAATATTGATGCAGCGATGACATCATTATTTGACGATTTAGTTAAAATGGAAAGATAATGAAAAATATACAACCCACACATGGCAAAAACCAATTGGATGAGTGGATTTCGATGATGTATCACCTTATCCACGAATTATATCAATGTGGGACCTTTTGAAACCGAAACACATTTTCAAATAAAGTAATATTTCTTACTTTCCAAAAGTGTCCCTCCTCTCCTCTTATAAAAGGCCCCCACCTCTACCTCTTTTCCCACACTCCTCAAGACTTTGGCTCGGCCAAACCATGCCCATTTACTCTATCCACATCCCTCTCCTCATCCTAGAGGATTCCCTTTGGGCAGAATCCTTTCAAAGGAAGCCTTTAGGCTCAAATCAAAAGGAGTTACACTTTTAAAGGTAATTCATTCTCTTATGTTCATTTGTTTTATTTTGCTTCTCCAGCCCCCTAAACTCTTTTTATTTACTTCTTTTGTAACAAAACCATTATATTAAAAATACTAGGATGTTGTTATAAGATTTATTCGAGCTACACTCTCACACAACTACATAAAATGGTTAAAGAACATACGGTTTCCGTGGATGGTGAAATTCTGCCTCCCGAAACGATGATTGTTCAATACTCATTTAACACCTTCAAAGGTGGCCATTATGATGTCACTATTTTTATATATGATATATAATATGTTTATGTTTTATTTATGCTTCTGTATTTTTCATTTTTGTCTTACCTTTATAGCTTCCATTATGGGTATACGCGATATCTTCATTTAAGGAAGTGCGGACTACCGCCCCCTCAAAGTGATTTGATTCGTTAAATACCATATGTGGGATGTATAAAGGATGGAAATATGATATTATATATGACATTATACTGGAATTATAATATACCTTTATATCATTATTATTCCATTCTATAAAATATGAAATAGAAATGAAAGTAGCGTTCATGCGTACGTACGGCTTACCGTCTCCATGAACGGTGCATTTCATTTCTTACCTCTAAGTGATTATGTAATGTTATAAATCCATGTATTTACTGGATATATATGAAATATATGATATCTACATAATGAATACAATTCTGGATATAATAAACATTTGGCCACACGAACAACATGTAATTGTAAGAAGTCCACTTTCGACTTAAGAACCAAATATCGGCAAACCAAATATTATTAACTTAAATGATTGAAAAATGTTTATGACATGGTAATAAGTGGTATAAAAGTAATAATTAACTTGAAAAAGGTTCTTAAGTAATTAGAAATTAACTCAAGTTTATTATTCAGGAGATTAAAGAACGATCGAGTCAAGTCGGACCCGAGGTAAGGGATCCTACTCCTCTCTTTCTTTTTAAGTACACACTTTCATGTCATTACTTTTAAAGCTCATCTTTCTTGTTGTTGGGATGATCTTTTATATTACACTTACTGTAATTTCTATGTTCATGTGATGAGAGACCCTATTCTCTCTCATCAATCCATTTTGGAAGTTTTGAATGGCGCCGTTAGGCTGCCGAATTTTCGTAAGGGATTTTTCATCTCACTTTTATTCCCATGAGATTTATGCTACATTTGCCACAAATTCCATTGAGTGGTGTATGTACTGTCCATTATTCTACTCTTTGTGTAATATACTTTCGTTTATGAGTATTTACATCAATGACCTATTGTCTTTCTTTCATGGGGTGTATGTTTTGAAAGATACCCAAGTCGGTAAGGGAACCTTTCACCCTCCTCTTTTTTAAAAGACTTCTTTTATTGGGTCTTTTAATTTACATATTTTTATGTTGGGATATGTTCTCATACATCCTTATTGATGTAAATTTTATGTCCAAGTGATGAGATACACTTTTTATCTCTCATCAACTCATTTTGATGTGATGCCGTTAGGCTGTCAAGGGAACTTTTTAACCCAATTTCGATTTCTTTGGGTTCAACTTGTAGTCATTGAATATGTCATCCATTGAATATGTGTGAATGACCTTTTATTGTTTTACACTTAATATCCACTTATATTCGGTGTATATATATTTGTCACACATATTTTTTGAGATTTATTTGTCCTTAATTTAAGGATACCTTCTTTATAAGGGATTTCATCACATTTGACATTTCTATTGAGGGCTCATTGTTGTTATGAACCAATTCACTCTTATATGGTGTATATACTGTCCTTTGGAGTATTATATCATGAATCCTTTTATTCTCATGATATTATAAAATTCTGACTAAATGTTATTCCTCGATTATTGTATTCAAGTGTCTCTAATTTTGGTAAAACCCCTTTAACCAAAATATCATTTTAAATGTTTTAATTATTTGTTCTTATTAATATCCATGTTTTCAAAATGGTTTTAAGGATTTATTTATATGGATATTAATGGTTTAAAATGTTAAAAGCTTCAAGGTGGTATGGGAAACTTTGATTCAAAAATCTCTTTATTAAATGTTTTAAATGGTTTTGGAAATGGTTTCTCTTTGAATGGATTCATTATTTCAATATCCTAAAATGTTATATTGTGATTGAAATGTGGAAATGTCATGTTTCCTTTATTCATGTTTATGTGATACGATTATGTTATGGTTCTTGGGCATTGTTATGAAGAACAGGTGGTTCCGTGATAAACTAAGGGCGGGTGAGCCCGATATAGCTCTCCATTGCATTGGGTAACGCGAAGGAGTGAAACGTTAAGGTTTCTCCGAAGAGATTTAGGGAATATACTGTGATGGGTATTCCAAACGTAACCAAGAGGGTTACTCCCTACGTAAGAATGTTATGAATGCCTCAAGTTACCTTTATTTCTTATGTTTTCTATGATTCATTCATGATTTGATATGCCCATGTTTTATGGGTAAAGTATGATTTCATTCATATGTGTATATGAACTCATGTTTCCTTTCCATATTTTTATAACCCTTACTGAGCCATTTTATGCTCATCCCAAGTTTTTGAAATGTTTTTCACAGGTCAAGGGAAAGGTACATGATGTGATGATAGTGTCAAGGATGTGTCAAGAAAGAATCCGTTTTTTATTTTAATTAGGTTTCCGTTGATGGGAAGAATGAATATTGTCTTTTATGTAACCACTTTGTTTAAATGTGGAATGTAATGCAAGTTTCATGATCTAATTCTCTAAAACTCTAAACCTGAAAAGATCCTCAATGTGTAATCTTGTAATAACTAAAGATTAAGTAAGGTTTAAGGCTGGGGCCTTATAGTTGGTATCAGAGGTCGGTTTAGATAACTTTAGAGGTTAGGGTATTCTTTAAGCATAATTGACAATTACCATAATGGTTAGGATTTCAGAAAGTGTCTTAGTTTTAGATAAAGTGAATGAGTAAGTATATCTTATTGTCTATCTTACTCATTAGTACATGATGGTTTTGTTGATATACTCACACTGACCATTTTGGTTTTAGTAAATGGCTGGATCTAGCAGGCACCAAAGTAACAGTGGATGTGAAGGAAACTGTGACAGTTTTTTGAGCAAGAAACTGAATGATATGGGTGCTGCAATGAGAACTCTTTTGATTATCCTCAACCAACTATCTGGAGTCATGATTGACCACCTAAACCTTGGAGATATCTCTAAGGCATCATATATGCAAGAAACAAATCCCTACGGAAGTACAGGTAATAATCATAAAGGTAAGTGTGTTCAAAAACCTATGTGTCAAAGATGTGGAAAGAAACACCTAGGAAAATGTTTCAAAGGGACAGAAATATGCTATAGATGTGGAAATTAAGGTCATAAAGCAAGAACCTTCCATGGAAAAAGGAAGCATCCAGTTGACTCGAGGAAAGGGAAAGAAGTTCTTTCCGAGGGATCAATTGAATGTTCTAAATGTGGTGTGCATGGTCATTATGCAAACACATGTTCTATGAAGAAGTTTCATGAATGGGGTCACCAAGAGCGTACAAATGTTCGTTTACCAATACCTAATGCCATTCCTATTGAGGATGAAGAAACTGACAATGACCAATCAAAGGTATGTGCTATTTCATGACTATTGTTTTCCTATTTTGGAATCTTAGGATATGATTCATGATTTTGTTTATAGGAAAGAGGTATTTCGGAATAGGTTGGAAAGGAATGGATAATGGATCATGAAGAATGTTGAATTAGTAATATGTCAACATATAAGGGCTTCAAGAGTTATGGTGAAATTCTTAAGAGTATCAAGTCTCTTTTGATGATGGGGTTACATTAGAAGACTTTTTATATTATGTGTAACCCTGATGTTTAATATAGGCAAATTTTATCCAAGGAATAGTTATCTTTTATTTTGTGGACATAGTTATAAAGAACCATTTGGGTTTATATGATCCTTACTTTTGAGGATATTATGGGTTACTAAATTTTATGATTGAAGTGGAAGGCATGAGATAAAATTGAGGTTAAAATATGTTATGAATATTTTTGGAGATTTTATCTCGTTTTGGGGAATGTTTTGAGAATTATATAGTTTTGAAAAAAGGGCAACACGCAGACCATGTGACAACCCGTCGCGTCGGACAAAGCTGCGGGAATCGAACCCACAACCAAAGTGCGACTGGTATTTATCGCCTACCACTGGACTACGTGAAGTCCCTGGTTAGTTTGACTGATTCATTCTAGTTATATGATTTTATGAATTAAGAGTAAGTTGATTTTGGGTTATTTATAAAAATGATTAACCTATCATGGAGGATATGTGATTAGGTTAATTACTTTTCAATAGGAGACTTTAGGAGCAACTAATGTTGTTTGGAGATAAATGTTACAATTTAACTTGGAAGACTATGTGACTAAATCCTTCAAATATTTGGGTTTCAATCTTATGTTGGTTTACTTTGAAGAATTGTATGGACAAATTGTTTATCGGATGGTCCTCGTTGAACTTTGTGTTTTTTTTGGACAAATTTTGAGATTAAGAATAGATTTTCTTTTTATAAAGGGTTATCCTTTTCTGGATTATCTGATCTTGTAGTAACTTTTTTGGTTTTAGTTTTGGTTAAGGTTTTAAGACATGGGAAATGTATAGTTGTTTGTTTTAGGTGCTCCTCTAGAAGTTGTTTATAGTACTCTTAATGCGAACAAGTCTCCCTAAATACTCGTCTTTTGGAAAAAAAATATGAGTCTGATTAAGGAATCTAGTAAAGGTTGAGATTCAACATGATAAGTGATTATGTTTCCTTATGAATAAATTCCTCAATAAAAAGTAACTTAAAACAAAAATGTTGTCTATTAACTTTTCCTACTGGGGAATCGAATACCGTTTAACCCATCACAAGTTTGTGATTTTCTCGTGGTTAACTTTCTCCTAAACATGTTTTCTATCACTCTCCATCGGAGCATGACCCTATGTTTTCTCCTCCATGTCCATATTTTCATACTTGGAATCCTAGTATGGGTTAACTCGGGTGACCTCTGTGCTTATCTTTCTTTATTTTTAAAGTGATTGTTTTACCAACTCCTATTCCGATGTGGGACGTTCAAGGATGTTTCCAAGCGCAATTTTAAAATTGCGAGGACGCAATTCCCAAAAGGGGGGAAGGATGTAACACCCCAGGTAAACAAAGAATAGACATTTTCATATTTATCCATATTTGTGAATAAAATATTAATATGACTTTAAAGGGGATGCAATGCTCGATGGCGTACCCAACACGCAACAACGAGTTTCTTGGGAATCTTACGTTGCACTCTAATAATAAAATAATATTATTTTAAATGGTAGTTAACATGTAGCCGTTGTATTGGTGGGAATGGATAGAAATAACTAAAATATGATTATATATGTTTTTTTAATGTTTTTACATTTATCCAATAAAAGCTAAAGGCTTAAAATACGGAAAGAAATCAATTCTAGGCTTTTATACCCTAATTTTCACTAAAGGTTCACTTATCACCTTTTGATGGCGAACTGTCATTAAATATAGTTTTGATCACTCTTATACATTATTTTGGGCCAAATAAAACTCTTCTTTAGAATTTGGACATCAAAATTTAATTTGTGTAAATTTTTGGTATCTTTCTGATAAAGTTCATTTTTTTAATGAATAGTGTAAAATGTTGTATTTTAACTCAAAACCACTTTTTAATCTAATTTATTTATATGATTAGATTATATTTTGAATTGGTGTTAAAGTTAAATTAGAATATATTTTTACCATTTAATCCAATGGTGGTCATTGGAATCAATTTCACTTTGAAATTAGACATAAACTGGTGTCAATCTTTTGATACTTATTGTTTTATAAAAACACGCTCTTTGCTCTGACAGCGGGAATTAATTATAAAATTAATTAATGTGACTTATATGTTTTGAATTTTGTAAAATAGACTTCATTTTTGAATTCTGAATATCAAAAATAGCTTAGGGTGAATTTTTGGTAATTTTCTGAAAAACTTCAATTTTTGATGAATAGTGAAACCACTAAGTGGTACTTATAAAAGCTGATTTTTCGTTTAAATGAAATTTTACCACTTATATGTTTTGAATTTCAAAAATACGACATACATGGTTTTCATTAAGAAGTAAAATGTGGTTCAATGGGATAAAAATAATTTTTTGGTGAATAGTAACTTATTAAGTTTTTAATCGCGTTTAGTGGTAATTAGTGTAGTTTAAGGTAAAAATAATGCTTTAATAAAATGAAATGAACTTGACACATGTCCCAACCTCATTGGTTGTGTCATGGCCGACCATGAAAAGCCATGGGTCAACTTGGGGACTCCATGGATCCACTTTTGTTGGGAAATGACATAAATTACTTTTTATTTAATGTTAAAGTGAAAATGACACAAACATAATATGTTTTACGAAACCAATTTTTAAGTGGGGTTATACAAGTCCAAATTTTGATTATAAATAGTCATTGGAAATATAAAAAGATTTCCTATATCATAGTATTTTTTTATAATTTTTAGACATTAAATAAATTAAATTATTTATGACATAATATTGATGCAGCGATGACATCATTATTTGACGATTTAGTTAAAATGGAAAGATAATGAATAATATACAACCTAAACATGGCCAAAACCAATTGGATGAGTGGATTTCGATGAAGTATCACCTTATCCACGAATTATATCAATGTGGGACCTTTTGAAACCGAAACACATTTTCAAATAAAGTAATATTTCTTACTTTCCAAAAGTGCCCCTCCTCTCCTCTTATAAAAGGCCCCCACCTCTACCTCTTTTCCCACACTCCTCAAGACTTTGGCTCGGCCAAACCATGCCCATTTAATCTCTCCACATCCCTCTACTCATCCTAGAGGATTCCCTTTGGGCAGAATCCTTTCAAAGGAAGCCTTTAGGCTCAAATCAAAAGGAGTTACACTTTTAAAGGTAATTCATTCTCTCATGTTCATTTGTTTTATTTTGCTTCTCCAACCCCCTAAACTCTTTTTATTTACTTTTTTTGTAACAACACCATTATATTCAATATACTAGGATGTTGTTATAAGATTTATTCGAGCTACACTCTCACACAACTACATAAAATGGTTAAAGAACATACGGTTTCCGTGGATGGTGAAATTCTGCCTCCCGAAACGATGATTGTTCAATACTCATTTAACACCTTCAAAGGTGGCCATTATGATGTCACTATTTTTATATATGATATATAATATGTTTATGTTTTATTTATGCTTCTGTATTTTTCATTTTTGTCTTACCTTTATAGCTTCCATTATGGGTATACGCGATATCTTCATTTAAGGAAGTGCGGACTACCGCCCCCTCAAAGTGATTTGATTCGTTAAATACCATATGTGGGATGTATAAAGGATGGAAATATGATATTATATATGAAATTATACTGTAATTATAATATACCTTTATATCATTATTATTCCCTTCTATAAAATATGAAATAGAAATGAAAGTAGCGTTCATGCGTACATACGGCTTACCGTCTCCATGAACGGTGCATTTCATTTCTTACCTCTAAGTGATTATGTAATGTTATAAATCGATGAATTTAATGGATATATATGAAATATATGATATCTACACAATGAATACAATTCTGGATATAATAAAAATTTGGCCACACGAACAACATGTAATTGTAAGAAGTCCACTTTCGACTTAAGAACCAAATATCGGCAAAACAAATATTATTAACTTAAATGATTGCATAATGTTTATGACATGGTAATAAGTGGTATAAAAGTAATAATTAACTTGAAAAAGGTTCTTAAGGAATTAGAAATTAACTCAAGTTTATTATTCAGGAGATTAAAGAACGATCGAGTCAAGTCGGACCCGAGGTAAGGGATCCTACTCCTCTCTTTCTTTTTAAGTACACACTTTCATGTCATTACTTTTAAAGCTCATATTTCTTGTTGTTGGGATGATCTTTTATATTAAACTTACTGTAATTTCTATGTTCATGTTATGAGAGACCCTATTCTCTCTCATCAATCCATTTTGGAAGTTTTGAATGGCGCCGTTAGGCTGCCGAATTTTCATAAGGGATTTTTCATCTCACTTTTATTCCCGTGAGATTTATGCTACATTTGCCACAAATTCCATTGAGTGGTGTATGTACTGTCCATTATTCTACTCTTTGTGTAATATAATTTTGTTTATGAGTATTTACATCAATGACCTATTGTCTTTCTTTCATGGGGTGTATGTTTTGAAAGATACCCAAGTCGGTAAGGGAACCTTTCACCCTCCTCTTTTTTAAAAGACTTCTTTTATTGGGTCTTTTAATTTACATATTTTTATGTTGGGATATGTTCTCATACATCATTATTGATGTAAATTTTATGTCCAAGTGATGAGATACACTTTTTATCTCTCATCAACTCATTTTGATGTGATGCCGTTAGGCTGTCAAGGGAACTTTTTAACCCAATTTCGATTTCTTTGGGTTCAACTTGTAGTCATTGAATATGTCATCCATTGAATATGTGTGAATGACATTTTATTGTTTTACACTTAATATCCACTTATATTCGGTGTATATATATTTGTCACACATATTTTTTGAGATTTATTTGTCCTTAATTTAAGGATACCTTCTTTATAAGGGATTTCATCACATTTGACATTTCTATTGAGGGCTCATTGTTGTTATGAACCAATTCACTCTTATATGGTGTATATACTGTCCTTTGGAGTATTATATCATGAATCCTTTTATTCTCATGATATTATAAAATTCTGACTAAATGTTATTCCTCGATTATTGTATTCAAGTGTCTCTAATTTTGGTAAAACCCCTTTAACCAAAATATCGTTTTAAATGTTTTAATTATTTGTTCTTATTAATATCCATGTTTTCAAAATGGTTTTAAGGATTTATTTATATGGATATTAATGGTTTAAAATGTTAAAAGATTCAAGGTGGTATGGGAAACTTTGATTCAAAAATCTCTTTATTAAATGTTTTAAATGGTTTTGGAAATGGTTTCTCTTTGAATGGATTCATTATTTCAATATCCTAAAATGTTATATTGTGATTGAAATGTGGAAATGTCATGTTTCCTTTATTCATGTTTATGTGATACGATTATGTTATGGTTCTTGGGCATTGTTATGAAGAACGGGTGGTTCCGTGATAAACTAAGGGCGGGTGAGCCCGATATAGCTCTCCAATGCATTGGGTAACGCGAAGGAGTGAAACGTTAAGGTTTCTCCGAAGAGATTTAGGGAATATACTGTGATGGGTATTCCAAACGTAACCAAGAGGGTTACTCCCTACGTAAGAATGTTATGAATGCCTCAAGTTACCTTTATTTCTTATGTTTTCTATGATTCATTCATGATTTGATATGCCCATGTTTTATGGGTAAAGTATGATTTCATTCATATGTGTATATGAACTCATGTTTCCTTTCCATATTTTTATAACCCTTACTGAGCCTTTTTATGCTCATCCCAAGTTTTTGAAATGTTTTTCACAGGTCAAGGGAAAGGTACATGATGTGATGATAGTGTCAAGGATGTGTCAAGAAAGAATCCGTGTTTTATTTTAATTAGGCTTCCGTTTATGGGAAGAGTGAATATTGTCTTTTATGTAACCACTTTGTTTAAATGTGGAATGTAATGCAACTTTCATATTCTGATGAATAGTGAAAATTACTAAATTATAATTAAAAACAACTTTTTTAATCGAAATAATTAATAGTGATAAATTATTAATTTGAGTGGTTTTAAAGTATATTTAGAATATATTTTTACAATTTAATACAATGTTGGTCATTGGATGTAATTTCACATTTAAACCAGACATAATCAAGTGTCAATCTTTTGATAGATATTGTTTCTTAAAAACACGCTATTTGTTTTAACAGCGGGATTTAATTATAAACTTAATTAATACAAATTCTATGATATGAATTTGGTAAAATAGACTTCATTTTTGAATTCGGAATATGAAATATAGCTTAGGATGAAATTTTGGCATTGTTCTGAAAAACATCAATTTTTGATGAATAGTGAAACTACTAAGTGGTAGTTAAAAAAATTAATTTCTTCATAAATCTTAATTTTACCGCTTCTATGAATGGAATTTCAAAAATCCGAGAGACACGGTTGATGTCAGTAAGTAAAATGTGGTTCAATGAGATGAAAATAATTTTTGATGAATAGTAACTTTTTACTTTTTTTTACCACGGTTAATAGTAAATAGGGTAACTAAGGGTAAATATGATATTACTATTACCCTAACACATGTCCTAATTCTATTGGATAAGTGTAATTCGACCAAAAACAACCTTATGAATATAATATGACCATTTAGGTCCACTTGGATTAGATTATGACATTTAATATTATATTATTTAATGAATAGTTAAAATAGTTAAAATCAAAGTTTAATAACTAAAACATTTTTAATATGAGGTTATACATAAGATAAATTCGATTGTAAATATTCATTAGAAAGATAAAATGATTTCCTACATAATGGTATTTTATTTGTAATTTTTAGACATCAAATAATTTAATTTATTTATGACACAAAGATGATGCAGTAATTATCTTATTAATGAAATATTGACATAATTGATCTTATAAACACCAAACTAAATGTAATTTTAGACTTTTTATAAATTCCAATAATTTTATAGGTTACTATGATATAGTAGTGTTGATTTAATCAACTTTTTTCGAAAATATAATTCTGTTATGACTTTCACAAAAATCATATATCAAATAGTGTCAAAATTGACACAAAATAGTTTTTAAATCAAATATTATATTATTAATTGTTATTTTATTCCTAAAAATCTAAGGTTCGGCCAAATGACTTAGATAAGGATATATATATTAATAATAAACAATTTGGGGTTCGTTTGGCATGTTATAGTAAGTGTATTAACCATATAGTGAAAGAAACCAAAAAGACACGGTAAAAGTTAAATTATTTAACTTAGAGTTAAATCTAATTGATAAGGTTAAAATAATACCCTAAACTTGTCTAAATCTTATTGGTTGATAGGATTTCGACCCAACCCCACTTTATCTTCGAAATAAGACCCTTTGGAACCATTATAAACCGATTTTGACATTAATATAAAATAATATTTTGAGGTATTCCTAAGGTGCCCCTCTCCTCCCTTATAAAAGGACACCTCCTCCCCCTCCTCCTCACACCAATTTGAGCACTCAAGCTCGGCCAACCCTTGAAAAAATCTCTTCTCCACTTCCCTAGAAACATCCTAGAGGTTCTGGTCTTCCTCAAAGACCAATTTTAGTTCCCTAAGAGGAGGTCTCAAAGAGGCGCTTCAAAGAAGAGGTAATTACCGTTACCAATTCTTTCATCTTTATTTCTTTTTCCACTTCTTCTTCTTAGGTTGTTTCATTATGAAGTAATAACATCAGTATCACTCATATACTGATATGTTATTATAAGTATGAAACAACCCTATTTCACCATCTATCCATCCTACGGAAAAAGAAATCACCGCGCGTGCGTACGTACGGAATACCGTCTCCACGCCGTGGTGTAATCTATTTTCCACCACCACCTTACATGGATGGGTATAATGGTGTAAAGAATAACTATACATAGTTATTACAACATCATATTGATTCTGATATATTTTATAATCCACTACAATTCAATTCAATATTTATAGAAATGATATCATCGCTCGTGCGTACGTACGGACTACCGTCTCCACGACGCGATGAGATTCATTCTCCATGTTAACCATTTAAGAATGATTATAAAGTATATATAAGAAATAATAATGAAATATATGACATTATAAAGCTACTGGATTTATGTATATATATATATATGTATGTCATCTACTTACTTCCATTTCAAGACAATAAGGAAAGGAAAACAGCGTTCATGCGTACGTACGGACTACCGCCTCCATGAACGGTGTTTTTCATTTTATTTATCTATATATTATATATATATACTGAATATATATTATATATAAATCATGTTTTATATTCTGGAAGTAATTAAATCATGATATAAGCAATAATTATGTCAAGAACAACAAGTCAAAACACCTACGATAAATGAAACGATTTTACCTAAAACGCTTCTTTAACATGGAATTTACAAAAGAACGGGTAATATAATGTCATAAGTGAACCATATATTATATCATAACAATGAATATGATTCTGTAATAAGTCAATGACATTATTTAAATCATTATACAGGAGGTTCGGACACATACGAAGCAAATCGGACCTAAGGTAAGGGAAATATCACAATCTCATTTTTATCCGAGATTGTTTATTCGTAAGTATTTATTGGGGTGTATTTTATCATCCACATCCATGTTTCATTAATATGTAATATTATTTCCATTCACCTACAATTGTTTAAATCCATTTTTACCCTTCGGTGAGTTTTTAGTAATATGTATGAAAGGAATCTTTTGTCGTTTTTCATACGAGGTACTTTTTGGCTTTTCCGACAAAAGTACGAAGAATGTTTTTTTTAACTTATACGGCATGAATGGATTTTTAAAACATTATTTCCAAGAAGCTTCCTTTACAAGTTTTCAAGTTTATTTTTAATCAACTTCTTTTATTTTAAAGTTGTATGACATGTTATGAAAGGAAAAATGTTTTTGAAGAAGAAAGGATATTTTCCTCAAGAATGGAGTTCAAGTGATTTTCAAAATTATTTTCCATCTAAGATAATAAAAGGGTTCTGTTTTTATCCCTATTGTTACATGGATATTGATTATGTTATGATGGAAACATTTTTATGAATTCCTTTATCTTATATGAATTGTTTTATGATGTCATGTTGTTTAAGAATCCCATTTTTATTACATGGGTTATGCGATGAATTATGATTTATGATTATGTGGCACACATAAGAAAGGATTCATTATAAGATGGGTGGGACCTATATCTCCCTCCAATGCATTGGGTAAAGATTTTATATCTCATGAGATAGACATGGCTGGAACGGTAGGTTATACCGGTTCAGTGAAACAGGACTGAAACGAGGGTTACTCGATTCAGAAAGGGACTTTGTCCACTAAGATAGTCTTGGCAATGAGTCTTGACTAACAAGAAATTATTCTCTATGATTATGTGTGAATGCCACAAAGTTTCATGTTTTATGTTATGATTATTGTGATTACATTTCACTGCCATGATTTATCCCATGTTATGAAATTATGCTCTCTTTTGCAGGATAAGATTTCCAAAATGTTATGTTCTTATGAATACGATGTGATTGATATTTCTTTTGTTTACCCTTACTGAGCATTTGAGCTCACCCTTTTATGTTTTCTTTTCCCCAGGATATAAAGAAAGGTTTTAGGTAAAAAAAAAGGGAAGATCTTTATAGGAGATGTTGATGATCTTTCACCACGATTAGAAGATTACGTTCCGAGTTTTCAAAGACACTAAACTATTACGATCCTTGTGTGTGTATTTTTGTTATGTGCTAAGTATTCCGCAAATGTAATGTAATGTCCATGTACGTCAAGATTCGGGTCTCTACAGTTGGTATCAGAGGGAGGTTTAGTCAACCTTTGGAAACTAGGATGCGAAAACGTTAGTGAGATCCCTAGAGATATTTCTAAGGTATGTCTAAGGATGTCTCTATGGTTAAGTATACGTATAGGTTATAGTCCTAGAATTGTGCTAACGATCTTAGAATTAAACCTAAGATGTTAGATATTGAAGGTACTCCCCCTTTATTATGTTGTTTTCCCTAGCATGATTTTTGCCTCTCACACTATTCTTTTTGGGTTTTAGATAATGGCTGGAACCCGAAGGAACCGTGTTGATCAATGCAATGGACAATGCAATGATTGTCCTCCTGAACAAACAAATGTTATGGGAGATGGAGTGAAAAATCTTATTGCTATACTTACACAAGCTATGAATCATTCTGGACTTCCAAATGAGCAGAGAAGGGAACAATATTCTATTGAGTCCTTCATGAGGCAACGTCCACCTTCTTTCAGTGGGTCTTTTGATCCACTTGTGGCTGAACAATGGATCAGTACTACTGAAAAGATATTTTCAGTTCTTCAATGTTCTGAACATGATAAAGTCATCTTAGCAGTATATCGTTTGGAAGGTGAAGCTGATCAATGGTGGAATCTTATCAAGAATACGAGGCCAAGAGATGAAATTGAGTCCATGGAATGGGACGAGTTCAAGAACTTGTTTTTCAGTAAGTACTTCCCTCGCATTCTTCGAACAAAGATGGAGAAAGAGTTTCTTGAACTGAAGCAAAGGGATGATGAATCTGTTGGTACCTATGAAGCAAATTTTACAAGACTTGCAAGGTACGCTTCTGGTATTATCATCCAACCTGAAAGTAAAGTTGATCGATTTTTCAGTGGCTTAAAACCAAGTCTTCGAAGGGCATTAGCTATAAGAGACTTCAGTAGCTATGAAGAAATTGTGCGTTGTGCTATCAAGGTAGAAATGGAAGTTGGTGTTACATATCAATCTCATGGTTTTGACAAGAAACGAAAGATGGAGGTCAAGGAGAAATCTCAGAATAATGGTGAAAAGAAGATGAATGTTTCCTTATGCACAAAGTGTGGAAAGAAGCATGGTGGAGATTGTCTTAAAGGGACTAGAAAATGTTTTAAGTGTGGAAAAGAAGGTCATCGAGCAGCTGAGTGTCTAAGTAATGGAAAAAGGGTTTCTAATGATGTGAATAAAGCAAACACTGCAGAGAACGCACCACCAACACTTCAATGCTTCAAGTGCAATGAAATGGGGCATTATGCTAATAAATGCCCTAATCCAAGGGTTAGTGATGATCGACATGAGCAACCGCTTAAGGCAAATGACAAAGGGAAGTCACATGTGATCACCATTGGCGATGTTGAATATGATAACGATGTGGTGGAATGATTAAGTGTTTATGTAATGGTATTCCAAAATAATGTTGTATCATGAAATATTGGAATATTTATGTATTGGTCTAATGTGGTATTCAAAGTGATTGAGATATTACGCGCATAATGAAGGGAAAATGAGAAAACGAAATGTTTAACAGTATTCATGAGCTCATGATTGATATAAGGACTAAGTGATATCATGGTTTGAGTATATAGAATTTTGAGGATTTTGGTATGTGGAAAGTGTTAACTTTTAACTGCATTCAAGTTTTCACTAAGTTTCAATGGGTATTCAAGAGAATACATGATTAAGGACTTTGAATGTTTGGAATGTGACCAACAAAACATATCTTATGATATATGGGGTTCAACGATGGTATTAAATCTCTGGTAATCGTTTTCACTATGAGAGTGGACTCCAGTATTATGGATAAGCCTAAAGATTGGAATGGATTATTGTTTGTTTTTCGATATTATCGATGGGATGCTATAGTAATATAGTTTTAGAAAAAGGACAACCTGCAGGACGGGCGACAACCCATCGCTTCGGACAAGGCTGTGGGAATCGGACCCACAACCGAAGTGCGACTGGCCTTTATCGCCTACCACTGGCCTACTGGAAGTCCCCGTTTAGTAGAAACTAGTTTTATTTTATTAAGCGGTATGATATATGAAGTATAAGTTCATTTTTGGAACCATATACAATTAATCTCACTATAAGATGGACTTATAACTTTTGCTAACCCTTTGTTTGAAATAGATGGAATGACCCATCCTTCTATCACATGATCTGCTAATGCTTCACGAATAACAAATTCAACTTCATTCCTTTATGATATGAAGTGGAAATTGTTCAATTCACGAACAACAGTGAGATTGTAACAAAATCATGTAAGTATTTCTTTTAATTCATCAACTTTAGGGAAATGATCTTGAAAACCAAAAATGTTGTCCTAATGCTCTTATATCTGATTAATCAGATGGTACCTTAGATCGTCACAAATTTATGGATTTGTGATTACTGGCTTTTCCATAGCCATGTTCTCTACCACTCTCCATCAGAACATGATGGTTAGATTTCTCTTCCATATCCATATTTTCACCTATGTGGAAACCCAGTGATTAGTTTATTTGGGTAACCGTTACGTTTCATACTTTTGTTTTTAAAGATTGGTTTTGGTATTCCTTTTTACGATGTGAGTTTCTATTAAAGAAACGTTCGAATAGTAAACCATTTATAACCCCGACGAATTTCGAGGGCGAAATTCATTTTAAGGGGGGTAGAATGTAACAGCCCGAGATTTTATGAAAAATATTCTTTTTAATTTTATTAATGTCTTGTGTTGTACGCTACACCAAAAGGAGCTTTCACAACACGCATCCTTGACTTGCCTTGCATTACACGCAATCACGACCTTCCTCGATAGCGTGTGTAGTATGTAATACTGAGTTTCACTAAACAACGATATGCTATTAAAATATTATTAAAACTAGCCGTTATGAATAGTAATAACCACTTTTTAAAAACTCTGTAAATCTTATTTTTCAAAATGAACTTTATTTTTTGATTCGGAGTATCGAATTTAGCCTAAGGTGAAATTTTGGTACTTTTCGGATAACTTTCATATTCTGATGAATAGTGAAAATTACTAAATTATAATTAAAAACAAATTTTTTAATCGAAATAATTAATAGTGATAAATTATTAATTTGAGTGGTTTTAAAGTATATTTAGAATATATTTTTACAATTTAATACAATGTTGGTCATTGGATGTAATTTCACATTTAAACCAGACATAATCAAGTGTCAATCTTTTGATAGATATTGTTTCTTAAAAAAACGCTATTTGTTTTAACAGCGGGATTTAATTATAAAATTAATTAATGCAAATTCTATGATATGAATTTGGTAAAATAGACTTCATTTTTGAATTCGGAATATGAAATATAGCTTAGGATGAAATTTTGGCATTGTTCTGAAAAACATCAATTTTTGATGAATAGTGAAACTACTAAGTGGTAGTTAAAAAAATTAATTTCTTCATAAATCTTAATTTTACCGCTTCTGTGAATGGAATTTCAAAAATCCGAGAGACACGGTTGATGTCAGTAAGTAAAATGTGGTTCAATGAGATGAAAATAATTTTTGGTGAATAGTAACTTTTTACTTTTTTTTACCACGGTTAATAGTAAATAGGGTAACTAAGGGTAAATATGATATTACTATTACCCTAACACATGTCCTAATTCTATTGGATAAGTGTAATTCGACCAAAAACAACCTTATGAATATAATATGACCATTTAGGTCCACTTGGATTAGATTATGACATTTAATATTATATTATTTAATGAATAGTTAAAATAGTTAAAATCAAAGTTTAATAACTAAAACATTTTTAATATGGGGTTATACATAAGATAAATTCTATTGTAAATATTCATTAGAAAGATAAAAAGATTTCCTACATAATGGTATTTTATTTGTAATTTTTAGACATCAAATAATTTAATTTATTTATGACACAAAGATGATGCAGTAATTATCTTATTAATGAAATATTGACATAATTGATGTTATAAACACCAAACTAAATGTAATTTTAGACTTTTTATAAATTACACTAATTTTATAGGTTACTATGATATAGTAGTGTTGATTTAATCAACTTTTTTTGAACATATAATTCTGTTAGGACTTTCACAAAAATCATATATCAAATAGTGTCAAAATTGACACAAAATAGTTTTTAAATCAAATATTATATTATTAATTGTTATTTTATTCCTAAAAATCTAAGGTTCGGCCAAATGACTTAGATAAGGATATATATATTAATAATAAACAATTTGGGGTTCGTTTGGCATGTTATAGTAAGTGTATTAACCATATAGTGAAAGAAAACAAAAAGACACAGTAAAAGTTAAATTATTTAACTTAGAGTTAAATCTAATTGATAAGGTTAAAATAATACCCTAAACTTGTCTAAATCTTATTGGTTGATAGGATTTCGACCCAACCACACTTTAGCTTCGAAATAAGACCTTTTGGAACCATTATAAACCGATTTTGACATTAATATAAAATAATATTTTGAGGTATTCCTAAGGTGCCCCTCTCCTCCCTTATAAAAGGACACCTCCTCCCCCTCCTCCTCACACCAATTTGAGCACTCAAGCTCGGCCAACCCCTGCCAAAATCTCTTCTCCACTTCCCTAGAAACATCCTAGAGGTTCTGGTCTTCCTCAAAGTCCAATTTTAGTGCCCTAAGAGGAGGTCTCAAAGAGGCGCTTCAAAGAAGAGGTAATTACCGTTACCAATTCTTTCATCTTTATTTCTTTTTCCACTTCTTTTTCTTAGGTTGTTTCAT
Organism: Viscum album; assembly: GCA_963277665.1. NCBI lineage: Eukaryota > Viridiplantae > Streptophyta > Magnoliopsida > Santalales > Viscaceae > Viscum > Viscum album. Next base: position 254,008,991 of record OY728162.1, read on the forward strand.
TATGAAGTAATAACATCAGTATCACTCATATACTGATATGTTATTATAAGTATGAAACAACCCTATTTCACCATCTATCCATCCTACGGAAAAAGAAATCACCGCGCGTGCGTACGTACGGAATACCGTCTCCACGCCGTGGTGTAATCTATTTTCCACCACCACCTTACATGGATGGGTATAATGGTGTAAAGAATAACTATACATAGTTATTACAACATCATATTGATTCTGATATATTTTATAATCCACTACATTTCAATTCAATATTTATAGAAATGATATCATCGCTCGTGCGTACGTACGGACTACCGTCTCCACGACGCGATGAGATTCATTCTCCATGTTAACCATTTAAGAATGATTATAAAGTATATATAAGAAATAATAATGAAATATATGACATTATAAAGCTACTGGATTTATGTATATATATATATATGTATGTCATTTACTTACTTCCATTTCAAGACAATAAGGAAAGGAAAACAGCGTTCATGCGTACGTACGGACTACCGTCTCCATGAACGGTGTTTTTCATTTTATTTATCTATCTATTATATATATATACTGAATATATATGATATATAAATCATGTTTTATATTCTGGAAGTAAGTAAATCATGATATAAGTAATAATGATGTCAAGAACAACAAGTCAAAACACCTACGATAAATGAAACGATTTTACTTAAAACGCTTCTTTAACATGGAATTTACAAAAGAACGGGTAATATAATGTCATAAGTGAACCATATATGATATCATAACAATGAATATGATTCTGTAATAAGTCAATGACATTATTTAAATCATTATACAGGAGGTTCGGACACATACGAAGCAAACCGGACCTAAGGTAAGGGAAATATCACAATCTCATTTTTATCCGAGATTGTTTATTCGTAAGTATTTACTGGGGTGTATTTTATCATCCACATCCATGTTTCATTAATATGTAATATTATTTCCATTCACCTACAATTGTTTAAATCCATTTTTACCCTTCGGTGAGTTTTTAGTAATATGTATGAAAGGAATCTTTTGTCGTTTTTCATACGAGGTACTTTTTGACTTTTCCGACAAAAGTACGAAGAATGTTTTTTTAACTTATACGGCATGAATGGATTTTTAAAACATTATTTCCAAGAAGCTTCCTTTACAAGTTTTCAAGTTTATTTTTAGTCAACTTCTTTTATTTTAAAGTTGTATGACATGTTATGAAAGGAAAAATGTTTTTGAAGAAGAAAGGATATTTTCCTCAAGAATGGAGTTCAAGTGATTGTCAAAATTATTTTCCATCTAAGATAATAAAAGGGTTCTGTTTTTATCCCTATTGTTACATGGATATTGATTATGTTGTGATGGAAACATTTTTATGAATTCCTTTATCTTATATGAATTGTTTTATGATGTCATGTTGTTTAAGAATCCCATTTTTATTACATGGGTTATGCGATGAATTATGAATTATGATTATGTGGCACACATAAGAAAGGATTCATTATAAGATGGGTGGGACCTATATCTCCCTCCAATGCATTGGGAAAAGATTTTATATCTAATGAGATAGACATGGCTGGAACGGTAGGTTATACCGGTTCAGTGAAACAGGACTGAAACGAGGGTTACTCGATTCAGAAAGGGACTTTGTCCACTAAGATAGTCTTGGCAATGAGTCTTGAATAACAAGAAATGATTCTTTATGATTATGTGTGAATGCCACAAAGTTTCATGTTTTATGTTATGATTATTGTGATTACATTTCACTGCCATGATTTATCCCATGTTATGAAATTATGCTCTCTTTTGCAGGATAAGATTTCCAAAATGTTATGTTCTTATGAATACGATGTGATTGATATTTCTTTTGTTTACCCTTACTGAGCATTTGACCTCACCCTTTTATGTTTTCTTTTCCCTAGGATATAAAGAAAGGTTTTAGGTAAAAAAAAGGGAAGATCTTTATAGGAGATGTTGATGATCTTTCACCACGATTAGAAGATTACGTTCCGAGTTTCCAAAGACACTAAACTATTACGATCCTTGTGTGTGTATTTTTGTTATGTACTAAGTATTCCGCAAATGTAATGTAATGTCCATGTACGTCAAGCTTCGGGTCTCTACAGTAGATGTAACACCCCAGGTAAACAAAGAATAGACATTTTCATATTTATCCATATTTGTGAATAAAATATTAATATGACTTTAAAGGGGATGCAATGCTCGATGGCGTACCCAACACGCAACAACGAGTTTCTTGGGAATCTTACGTTGCACTCTAAGAATAAAATAATATTATTTTAAATGGTAGTTAACATGTAGCCGTTGTATTGGTGGGAATGGATAGAAATAACTAAAATATGATTATATATGTTTTTTTAATGTTTTTACATTTATCCAATAAAAGCTAAAGGCTTAAAATACGGAAAGAAATCAATTCTAGGCTTTTATACCCTAATTTTCACTAAAGGTTCACTTATCACCTTTTGATGGCGAACTGTCATTAAATATAGTTTTGATCACTCTTATAAATTATTTTGGTCCAAATAAAACTCTTCTTTAGAATTTGGACATCAAAATTTACTTTGTGTAAATTTTTTGTATCTTTCTGATAAAGTTCATTTTTTTAATGAATAGTGTAAAATGTTGTATTTTAACTCAAAACCTCTTTTTAATCTAATTTATTTATATGATTAGATTATCTTTTGAATCGGTTTTAAAGTTAAATTAGAATATATTTTTACCATTTAATCCAATGGTTGTCATTGGAATCAATTTCACTTTGAAATTAGACTTAAACTGGTGTCAATCTTTTGATACTTATTGTTTTATAAAAACACGCTCTTTGCTCTGACAACGGGAATTAATTATAAAATTAATTAATGTGACTTATATGTTTTGAATTTTGTAAAATAGACTTCATTTTTGAATTCGGAATATCAAAAATAGCTTAGGGTGAATTTTTGGTAATTTTCTGAAAAACTTCAATTTTTGATGAATAGTGAAACCACTAAGTGGTACTTATAAAAGCTGATTTTTCATTTAAATGAAATTTTACCACTTATATGTTTTGAATTTCAAAAATCCGACATACATGGTTGTCATTAAGAAGTAAAATGTGGTTCAATGGGATAAAAATAATTTTTTTGGTGAATAGTAACTTATTAAGTTTTTAATCGCGTTTAGTGGTAATTAGTGTAGTTTAATGTAAAAATAATGCTTTAATAAAATGAAATGAACTTGAAACATATCCCAAACTCATTGGTTGTATCATGGCCGACCATGAAAAGCCATGGGTCAACTTGGGGACCCCATGGATCCACTTTTGTTGGGAAATGACATAAATTACTTTTTATTTAATGTTAAAGTGAAAATGACACAAACATAATATGTTTTACGAAACCAATTTTTAAGTGGGGTTATACAAGTCCAAATTTTGATTATAAATAGTCATTGGAAATATAAAAAGATTTCCTATATCATAGTATTTTTTTATAATTTTTAGACATTAAATAAATTAAATTATTTATGACATAATATTGATGCAGCGATGACATCATTATTTGACGATTTAGTTAAAATGGAAAGATAATGAAAAATATACAACCTACACATGGACAAAACCAATTGGATGAGTGGATTTCGATGAAGTTTCACCTTATCCACGAATTATATCAATGTGGGACCTTTTGAAACCGAAACACATTTTCAAATAAAGTAATATTTCTTACTTTCCAAAAGTGCCCCTCCTCTCCTCTTATAAAAGGCCCCCACCTCTACCTCTTTTCCCACACTCCTCAAGACTTTGGCTCGGCCAACCCATGCCCATTTACTCTCTCCACATCCCTCTCCTCATCCTAGAGGATTCCCTTTGGGCAGAATCCTTTCAAAGGAAGCCTTTAGGCTCAAATCAAAAGGAGTTACACTTTTAAAGGTAATTCATTCTCTCATGTTCATTTGTTTTATTTTGCTTCTCCAACCCCCTAAACTCTTTTTATTTACTTCTTTTGTAACAACAACATTATATTAAATATACTAGGATGTTGTTATAATATTTATTCGAGCTACACTCTCACACAACTACATAAAATGGTTAAAGAACATACGGTTTCCGTGGATGGTGAAATTCTGCCTCCCGAAACGATGATTGTTCAATACTCATTTAACACCTTCAAAGGTGGCCATTATGATGTAACTATTTTTATATATGATATATAATATGTTTATGTTTTATTTATACTTCTGTATTTTTCATTTTTGTCTTACCTTTATAGCTTCCATTATGGGTATACGCGATATCTTCATTTAAGGAAGTACGGACTACCGCCCCCTCAAAGTGATTTGATTCGTTAAATACCATATGTGGGATGTATAAAGGATGGAAATATGATATTATATATGACATTATACTGGAATTATAATATACCTTTATATCATTATTATTCCATTCTATAAAATATGAAATAGAAATGAAAGTAGCGTTCATGCGTACGTACGACTTACCGTCTCCATGAACGGTGCATTTCATTTCTTACCTCTAAGTGATTATGTAATGTTATAAATCCATGAATTTACTGGATATATATGAAATATATGATATCTGCATAATGAATACAATTCTGGATATAATAAACATTTGGCCACACGAACAACATGTAATTGTAAGAAGTCCACTTTCGACTTAAGAACCAAATATCGGCAAAACAAATATTATTAACTTAAATGATTGCATAATGTTTATGACATGGTAATAAGTGGTATAAAAGTAATAATTAACTTGAAAAAGGTTCTTAAGGAATTAGAAATTAACTCAAGTTTATTATTCAGGAGATTAAAGAACGATCGAGTCAAGTCGGACCCGAGGTAAGGGATCCTACTCCTCTCTTTCTTTTTAAGTACACACTTTCATGTCATTACTTTTAAAGCTCATATTTCTTGTTGTTGGGATGATCTTTTATATTACACTTACTATAATTTCTATGTTCATGTGATGAGAGACCCTATTCTCTCTCATCAATCCATTTTGGAAGTTTTGAATGGTGCCGTTAGGCTGCCGAATTTTCGTAAGGGATTTTTCATCTCACTTTTATTCCCGTGAGATTTATGCTACATTTGCCACAAATTCCATTGAGTGGTGTATGTACTGTCCATTATTCTACTCTTTGTGTAATATAATTTCGTTTATGAGTATTTACATCAATGACCTATTGTCTTTCTTTCATGGGGTGTATGTTTTGAAAGATACCCAAGTCGGTAAGGGAACCTTTCACCCTCCTCTTTTTTAAAAGACTTCTTTTATTGGGTCTTTTAATTTACATATTTTTATGTTGGGATATGTTCTCATACATCCTTATTGATGTAAATTTATGTCCAAGTGATGAGATACACTTTTTATCTCTCATCAACTCATTTTGATGTGATGCCGTTAGGCTGTCAAGGGAACTTTTTAACCCAATTTCGATTTCTTTGGGTTCAACTTGTAGTCATTGAATATGTCATCCATTGAATATGTGTGAATGACCTTTTATTGTTTTACACTTAATATCCACTTATATTCGGTGTATATATATTTGTCACACATATTTTTTGAGATTTATTTGTCCTTAATTTAAGGATACCTTCTTTATAAGGGATTTCATCACATTTGACATTTCTATTGAGGGCTCATTGTTGTTATGCACCAATTCACTCTTATATGGTGTATATACTGTCCTTTGAAGTATTATATCATGAATCCTTTTATTCTCATGATATTATAAAATTCTGACTAAATGTTATTCCTCGATTATTGTATTCAAGTGTCTCTAATTTTGGTAAAACCCCTTTAACCAAAATATCGTTTTAAATGTTTTAATTATTTGTTCTTATTAATATCCATGTTTTCAAAATGGTTTTAAGGATTTATTTATATGGATATTAATGGTATAAAATGTTAAAAGCTTCAAGGTGGTATGGAAACTTTGATTCAAAAATCTCTTTATTAAATGTTTTAAATGGTTTTGGAAATGGTTTCTCTTTGAATGGATTCATTATTTCAATATCCTAAAATGTTATATTGTGATTGAAATGTGGAAATGTCATGTTTCCTTTATTCATGTTTATGTGATACGATTATGTTATGGTTCTTGGGCATTGTTATGAAGAACGGGTGGTTCCGTGATAAACTAAGGGCGGGTGAGCCCGATATAGCTCTCCAATGCATTGGGTAACGCAAAGGAGTGAAACGTTAAGGTTTCTCCGAAGAGATTTAGGGAATATACTGTGATGGGTATTCCAAACGTAACCAAGAGGGTTACTCCCTACGTAAGAATGTTATGAATGCCTCAAGTTACCTTTATTTCCTATGTTTTCTATGATTCATTCATGATTTGATATGCCCATGTTTTATGGGTAAAGTATGATTTCATTCATATGTGTATATGAACTCATGTTTCCTTTCCATATTTTTATAACCCTTACTGAGCCTTTTTATGCTCATCCCAAGTTTTTGAAATGTTTTTCACAGGTCAAGGGAAAGGTACATGATGTGATGATAGTGTCAAGGATGTGTCAAGAAAGAATCCGTGTTTTATTTTAATTAGGTTTCCGTTGATGGGAAGAATGAATATTGTCTTTTATGTAACCACTTTGTTTAAATGTGGAATGTAATGCAAGTTTCATGATATAATTCTCTAAAACTCTAAACCTGAAAAGATCCTCAATGTGTAATCTTGTAATAACTAAAGATTAAGTAACGTTTAAGGCTGGGGCCTTATAGTTGGTATCAGAGGTCGGTTTAGATAACTTTAGAGGTTAGGGTATTCTTTAAGCATAATTGACAATTACCATAATGGTTAGGATTTCAGAAAGTGTCTTAGTTTTAGATAAAGTGAATGAGTAAGTATATATTATTGTCTATCTTACTCATTAGTACATGATGGTTTTGTTGATATACTCACACTGACCTTTTTGGTTTTAGTAAATGGCTGGATCTAGCAGGCACCAAAGTAACAGTGGATGTGAAGGAAACTGTGACAGTTTTTTGAGCAAGAAACTGAATGATATGGGTGCTGCAATGAGAACTCTTTTGATTATCCTCAACCAACTATCTGGAGTCATGATTGACCACCTAAACCTTGGAGATATCTCTAAGGCATCATATATGCAAGAAACAAATCCCTACGAAAGTACAGGTAATAATCATAAAGGTAAGTGTGGTCAAAAACCTATGTGTCAAAGATGTGGAAAGAAACACCTAGGAAAATGTTTCAAAGGGACAGAAATATGCTATAGATGTGGAAATGAAAGTCATAAAGCAAGAACCTACCATGGAAAAAGGAAGCATCCAGTTGACTCGAGGAAAGGGAAAGAAGTTCTTTCCGAGGGATCAATTGAATGTTCTAAATGTGGTGTGCATGGTCATTATGCAAACACATGTTCTATGAAGAAGTTTCATGAATGGGGTCACCAAGAGCGTACAAATGTTCGTTTACCAATACCTAATGCCATTCCTATTGAGGATGAAGAAACTGACAATGACCAATCAAAGGTATGTGCTATTTCATGACTATTGTTTTCCTATTTTGGAATCTTAGGATATGATTCATGATTTTGTTTATAGGAAAGAGGTATTTCGGAATAGGTTGGAAAGGAATGGATAATGGATCATGAAGAATGTTGAATTAGTAATATGTCAACATATAAGGGCTTCAAGAGTTATGGTGAAATTCTTAAGAGTATCAAGTCTCTTTTGATGATGGGGTTACATTAGAAGACTTTTTATATTATGTGTAACCCTGATGTTTAATATAGGAAAATTTTATCCAAGGAATAGTTATCTTTTATTTTGTGGACATAGTTATAAAGAACCATTTGGGTTTATATGATCCTTACTTTTGAGGATATTATGGGTTACTAAATGTTATGATTGAAGTGGAAGGCATGAGATAAAATTGAGGTTAAAATATGTTATGAATATTTTTGGAGATTTTATCTCGTTTTGGGGAATGTTTTGAGAATTATATAGTTTTGAAAAAAGGGCAACACGCAGACCGTGTGACAACCCGTCGCGTCGGACAAAGCTGCGGGAATCGAACCCACAACCAAAGTGCGACTGGTATTTATCGCCTACCACTGGACTACGTGAAGTCCTTGGTTAGTTTGACTGATTCATTCTAGTTATATGATTTTATGAATTAAGAGTAAGTTGATTTTGGGTTATTTATAAAAATGATTAACCTATCATGGAGGATATGTGATTAGGTTAATTACTTTTCAATAGGAGACTTTAGGAGCAACTAATGTTGTTTGGAGATAAATGTTACAATTTAACTTGGAAGACTATGTGACTAAATCCTTCAAATATTTGGGTTTCAATCTTATGTTGGTTTACTTTGAAGAATTGTATGGACAAATTGTTTATCGGATGGTCCTCATTGATCTTTGTGTTTTTTTTGGACAAATTTTGAGATTAAGAATAGATTTTCTTTTTATAAAGGGTTATCCTTTTCTGGATTATCTGATCTTGTAGTAACTTTTTTTGTTTTAGTTTTGGTTAAGGTTTGAAGACATGGGAAATGTATAGTTGTTTGTTTTAGGTGCTCCTCTAGAAGTTGTTTATAGTACTCTTAATGCGAACAAGTCTCCCTAAATACTCATCTTTTGGAAAACAAATATGAGTCTGATTAAGGAATCTAGTAAAGGTTGAGATTCAACATGATAAGTGATTATGTTTCCTTATGAATAAATTCCTCAATAAAAAGTAACTTAAAACAAATATGTTGTCTATTAACTTTTCCTACTGGGGAATCGAATACCGTTTAACCCATCACAAGTTTGTGATTTTCTCGTGGTTAACTTTCTCCTAAACATGTTTTATTTCACTATCCATCGGAACATGACCCTATGTTTTCTCCTCCATGTCCATATTTTCATACTTGGAATCCTAGTATGGGTTAACTCGGGTGACCTCTGTGCTTATCTTTCTTTATTTTTAAAGTGATTGTTTTACCGACTCCTGTTCCGATGTGGGACGTTCAAGGATGTTTCCAAGCGCAATTTTAAAATTGCGAGGACACAATTCCCAAAAGGGGGGAAGGATGTAACACCCCAGGTAAACAAAGAATAGACATTTTCATATTTATCCATATTTGTGAATAAAATATTAATATGACTTTAAAGGGGATGCAATGCTCGATGGCGTACCCAACACGCAACAACGAGTTTCTTGGGAATCTTACGTTGCACTCTAATAATAAAATAATATTATTTTAAATGGTAGTTAACATGTAGCCGTTGTATTGGTGGGAATGGATAGAAATAACTAAAATATGATTATATATGTTTTTTTAATGTTTTTACATTTATCCAATAAAAGCTAAAGGCTTAAAATACGGAAAGAAATCAATTCTAGGCTTTTATACCCTAATTTTCACTAAAGGTTCACTTATCACCTTTTGATGGAGAACTGTCATTAAATATAGTTTTGATCACTCTTATACATTATTTTGGGCCAAATAAAACTCTTCTTTAGAATTTGGACATCAAAATTTACTTTGTGTAAATTTTTGGTATCTTTCTGATAAAGTTCATTTTTTTAATGAATAGTGTAAAATGTTGTATTTTAACTCAAAACCTCTTTTTAATCTAATTTATTTATATGATTAGATTATCTTTTGAATTGGTTTTAAAGTTAAATTAGAATATATTTTAACCATTTAATCCAATGGTGGTCATTGGAATCAATTTCACTTTGAAATTAGACTTAAACTGGTGTCAATCTTTTGATACTTATTGTTTTATAAAAACACGCTCTTTGCTCTGACAGCGGGAATTAATTATAAAATTAATTAATGTGACTTATATGTTTTTAATTTTGTAAAATAGACTTCATTTTTGAATTCGGAATATCAAAAATAGCTTAGGGTGAATTTTTGGTAATTTTCTGAAAAACTTCAATTTTTGATGAATAGTGAGACCACTTAGTGGTACTTATAAAAGCTGATTTTTCGTTTAAATGAAATTTTACCACGTATATGTTTTGAATTTCAAAAATCCGACATACATGGTTGTCATTAAGAATTAAAATGTGGTTCAATGGGATAAAAATAATTTTTTGGTGAATAGTAACTTATTAAGTTTTTAATCGCGTTTAGTGGTAATTAGTGTAGTTTAAGGTAAAAATAATGCTTTAATAAAATGAAATGAACTTGACACATGTCCCAACCTCATTGGTTGTGTCATGGCTGACCATGAAAAGCCATGGGTCAACTTGGGGACCCCATGGATCCACTTTTGTTGGGAAATGACATAAATTACTTTTTATTTAATGTTAAAGTGAAAATGACACAAACATAATATGTTTTACGAAACCAATTTTTAAGTGGGGTTATACAAGTCCAAATTTTGATTATAAATAGTCATTGGAAAGATAAAAGGATTTCCTATATCATAGTATTTTTTTATAATTTTTAGACATTAAATAAAATAAATTATTTATGACATAATATTGATGCAGCGATGACATCATTATTTGACGATTTAGTTAAAATGGAAAGATAATGAAAAATATACAACCTAAACATGGCCAAAACCAATTGGATGAGTGGATTTCGATGACGTATCACTTTATCCACGAATTATATCAATGTGGGACCTTTTGAAACCGAAATACATTTTCAAATAAAGTAATATTTCTTACTTTCCAAAAGTGCCCCTCCTCTCCTCTTATAAAAGGCCCCCACCTCTACCTCTTTTCACACACTCCTCAAGACTTTGGCTCGGCCAACCCATGCCCATTTACTCTCTCCACATCCCTCTCCTCATCCTAGAGGATTCCCTTTGGGCAGAATCCTTTCAAAGGAAGCCTTTAGGCTCAAATCAAAAGGAGTTACACTTTTAAAGGTAATTCATTCTCTCATGTTCATTTGTTTTATTTTGCTTCTCCAACCCCCTAAACTCTTTCTATTTACTTATTTTGTAACAAAACCATTATATTCAATATACTAGGATGTTGTTATAAGATTTATTCGAGCTACACTCTCACACAACTACATAAAATGGTTAAAGAACATACGGTTTCCGTGGATGGTGAAATTCTGCCTCCCGAAACGATGATTGTTCAATACTCATTTAACACCTTCAAAGGTGGCCATTATGATGTCACTATTTTTATATATGATATATAATATGTTTATGTTTTATTTATGCTTCTGTATTTTTCATTTTTGTCTTACCTTTATAGCTTCCATTATGGGTATACGCGATATCTTCATTTAAGGAAGTGCAGACTACCGCCCCCTCAAAGTGATTTGATTCGTTAAATACCATATGTGGGATGTATAAAGGATGGAAATATGATATTATATATGACATTATACTGGAATTATAATATACCTTTATATCATTATTATTCCATTCTATAAAATATGAAATAGAAATGAAAGTAGCGTTCATGCGTACGTACGGCTTACCGTCTCCATGAACGGTGCATTTCATTTCTTACCTCTAAGTGATTATGTAATGTTATAAATCCATGAATTTACTGGATATATATGAAATATATGATATCTACATAATGAATACAATTCTGGATATAATAAACATTTGGCCACACGAACAACATGTAATTGTAAGAAGTCCACTTTCGACTTAAGAACCAAATATCGGCAAAACAAATATTATTAACTTAAATGATTGCATAATGTTTATGACATGGTAATAAGTGGTATAAAAGTAATAATTAACTTGAAAAATGTTCTTAAGGAATTAGAAATTAACTCAAGTTTATTATTCAGGAGATTAAAGAAAGATCGAGTCAAGTCGGACCCGAGGTAAGGGATCCTACTCCTCTCTTTCTTTTTAAGTACACACTTTCATGTCATTACTTTTAAAGATCATCTTTCTTGTTGTTGGGATGATATTTTATACTACACTTAATGTAATTTCTATGTTCATGTGATGAGAGACCCTATTCTCTCTCATCAATCCATTTTGGAAGTTTTGAATGGCGCCGTTAGGCTGCCGAATTTTCGTAAGGGATTTTTCATCTCACTTTTATTCCCGTGAGATTTATGCTACATTTGCCACAAATTCCATTGAGTGGTGTATGTACTGTCCATTATTCTACTCTTTGTGTAATATACTTTCGTTTATGAGTATTTACATCAATGACCTATTGTCTTTCTTTCATGGGGTGTATGTTTTGAAAGATACCCAAGTCGGTAAGGGAACCTTTCACCCTCCTCTTTTTTAAAAGACTTCTTTTATTGGGTCTTTTAATTTACATATTTTTATGTTGGGATATGTTCTCATACATCCTTATTGATGTAAATTTATGTCCAAGTGATGAGATACACTTTTTATCTCTCATCAACTCATTTTGATGTGATGCTGTTAGGCTGTCAAGGGAACTTTTTAACCCAATTTCGATTTCTTTGGGTTCAACTTGTAGTCATTGAATATGTCATCCATTGAATATGTGTGAATGACCTTTTATTGTTTTACACTTAATATCCACTTATATTGGGTGTATATATATTTGTCACACATATTTTTTGAGATTTATTTGTCCTTAATTTAAGGATACCTTCTTTATAAGGGATTTCATCACATTTGACATTTCTATTGAGGGCTCATTGTTGTTATGCACCAATTCACTCTTATATGGTGTATATAATGTCCTTTGGAGTATTATATCATGAATCCTTTTATTCTCATGATATTATAAAATTCTGACTAAATGTAATTCCTCGATTATTGTATTCAAGTGTCTCTAATTTTGGTAAAACCCCTTTAACCAAAATATCGCTTTAAATGTTTTAATTATTTGTTCTTATTAATATACATGTTTTCAAAATGGTTTTAAGGATTTATTTATATGGATATTAATGGTATAAAATGTTAAAAGCTTCAAGGTGGTATGGAAACTTTGATTCAAAAATCTCTTTATTAAATGTTTTAAATGGTTTTGGAAATGGTTTCTCTTTGAATGGATTCATTATTTCAATATCCTAAAATGTTATATTGTGATTGAAATGTGGAAATGTCATGTTTCCTTTATTCATGTTTATGTGATACGATTATGTTATGGTTCTTGGGCATTGTTATGAAGAACGAGTAGTTCCGTGATAAACTAAGGGCGGGTGAGCCCGATATAGCTCTCCAATGCATTGGGTAACGCGAAGGAGTGAAACGTTAAGGTTTCTCCGAAGAGATTTAGGGAATATACTGTGATGGGTATTCCAAACGTAACCAAGAGGGTTACTCCCTACGTAAGAATGTTATGAATGCCTCAAGTTACCTTTACTCGTGGTGAAAGATCTTCAATATCTCCCATAAAGATCTTCCCTTTTTTTTTACCTAGAACCTTTCTTAATATCCTGGGGAAAAGAAAACATAAAAGGGTGAGCTCAAATGCTCAGTAAGGGTAAACAAAAGAAAAATCAAACACATCATATTCATAAGAACATAACTTTTGGAAATCTTAACCTGTAAAAGAGAGCATAATTTCATAACATGGGATAAATCATGGTAGTGAAATGTAATCACAATAATCATAACCTAAAACATGAAACTTTGTGGCATTAACACATAATCATAGAGAATCATTTCTTGTTAGTCAAGACTCATTGCCAAGACTATCTTAGTGGACAAAGTCCCTTTCTGAATCGAGTGACCCTCATTTCAGTCCTGTTTCACTGAACCGGTATAACCTACCGTTCCAGCCATGTCTATCTCATGAGATATAAAATCTTTACCCAATGCATTGGAGGGAGATATAGGTCCCACCCATATCATAATGAATCCTTTATTATGTGTGCCACATAATCATAAATCATACATCATCGCATAACCCATGTAATAAAAAATGGGATTCTTAAACAACATGACATCATAAAACAATTCATATAAGATAAAGGAATTCATAAAAATGTTTCCATCACAACATAATCAAATCCATGTAATAATAGGGATAAAAACAGAACCCTTTATTATCTTAGATGGAAAATAATTTTGATAAAACACTTGAACTCCATTCCTGAGGAAAATATCCTTTCTTCTTCAAAAAAACATTTTTCCTTTCATAACATGTCATACAACTTTAAAATAAAAGAAGTTGATTAAAAATAAACTTGAAAACTTGTAAAGGAAGCTTCTTGGAAATAATGTTTTAAAAATCCATTCATGACATATAAGTTAAAAAAAACATTCTTCGTACTTTTGTCGGAAAAGTCAAAAAGTACCTCGTACGACAAAAGATTCCTTTCATAGATATTACTAAAAACTCACCGAAGGGTAAAAATGGATTTAAAAAAAATTGTAGGTGGATTGAAATAATATTACATATTTATGAAACATGGATGTGTATGATAAAATACACCCCAGTAAATACTTACAAATAAACAATCTCGGATAAAAATGAGATTGTGATATTTCCCTTACCTTAGGTCCGACTTGCTTTGTAAGTGTCCGAACCTCCTGTATAATGATTTAAATCATGTTACTGACTTATTCCAGAATCATATTCATTGTTATTATATCATATATGATCCAATTATGACTTTATATTACCCGTTCTTTTGTAAATTCATGTTAAAGTAGCGTTTTGGCTAAAATCGTCTCATTTGCCGTTCGTGTTTTTAACTTGTAATTATTCATATGATTACTTAGATCATGATTACTTAATTACAGAATACAAAACATGATATATATATATATATTCAGAATATACATATATAATAAATCAGTAAGTGGAAAGAAATACACCGTTCATGGAGACGGTAGTCCGTACGTACGCATGAACGCTGTTTTCGTTTCCTTATTGAATTGAATGGAATTAAGTAGATGACATACATATAAATAATTACAGTATCATTATTATGTCATATATTTCATTATTACTTATTATATATATACTTTATAATCATTCATGAATGGTTAATCATTGAGAATGAATCTCATCGCGTCGTGGAGACGGTAGTCCGTACGTACGCACGAGCGATGATATCATTCCCATGGTCGTGGAATTGTGTTGAAGTGTATTTATACTATTTCAGTATCAATATCACTTTATAATAATCATATATAGTTACTCATTAAACCATTATACCCATCCAATTAAGGTGGTGGCGGAAAATAGATTACACCACGGCGTGGAGACGGTATTCCGTACGTACGCACGCGCGATGATTTCCTTTTTCCGTAGGATGGATAGAAGGTTAATTAGAGTTGTTTAATATTTATAATAACATATCAGTATATAAGAAATACTGATGTTGTTACTTTATCATGAAAAAACAAAAGAATAAGAAGTTGAAGAAGAAAGAAAATTGAAAAGATCGGTAATGGATATTACCTCTTCTTTGAAACGCCTCTTTGAATCCTCCACTTAGGGAACTAAGATTGGTCTTTGAAGAAGACCAGGACCTCTAAGATTATTATAGGGAAGTGGAGAAGGGATTTATTCAGGGGTTGGCCAAGCTTGAGTGCTCAAATTGGTGTGAGGAGGAGGGGGAGGAGGTGTCCTTTTATAAGGGAGGAGAGGGGCACCTTAGGAATTCTTAAAAATATTAATTTATAATATATCTAACCCCACTTAAAAAACATCCAAACATGACTCATATTCGAATATTAGATGAGATAGGGTTGTAATCTCATCAACCAATCAAATTTAGACATGTTTGGATCTTATTTTAAACCTTATCATTTTGATTTATCTTTATTTAATCTATTTAAGTTTATTTGTGGTAATAAAATTCTAAATTTTAAATTATAACAAATAATTACTAATTTGTTGTGAATTTTCCATAATTGTTTACTTTATAACATTATAGACCATATAAATATAAATTTATAATTTTTAAATATTTTTGTGATTTTTAAACAATTTTATAATATGTTATTTTTGTAAAATAACAATAGTGTCAATTTTGACACTATTCATTTATTTGAATTTAAATAAAATATATACAGAAGATATGTTCGAAATAAAAGCTTTAATATATTAATAAAAGGTCACATGTATCTATAAAATTATTTTATCACATTAAATAGTTCATATAATATTTATTTTATTATTTTTAAAACCATTTATTTGGTTTATCTCTTAATAAAATAATTACTACATCATTTTTGTATAATTATTTAATATACTTATTTGTTGTATAAAAATTTAAAATAAAATCCTATGATGAATATAAATATATTACCTTTCACAATAATACTTTTACTCGATTTTATCATCTTAAAATCACAATATTTAAATTGTTATATTTATTAAATTATGAAATTGACAACTTTAGCATCATTTAAAATAAAATAATATAAGTGTCATAATCGCTTTTATAAGGCTCCAAATGGTCAAATATTCGACCATTGGATGATTATGGTTTAAATTTACATGGCCAATAATTTTTGGTTAGGTATTTGTGCATTTTATGGTCACTATTAGTTTAATAAAAACAATATTCTTGATTTTTCACTAGATAAACAATTTCTGCATCACTATTGTGTCATAATTAATGATAATTATTTAATCCCTAAAAATTATAAATAAATTTATATGATGTATATAATTTCATTATCTTTCTGGAGACTATTCATGTTTGAAGTTTCATGAAGTTTATCACTAAATTAAAATTAACATACTTATAAGATTTAAGAGAGTGACATGTTGTCACTTTCTTTGGTTTTAATAATAATTAAGTTATTTTCATGGAAAAATGTCCATTAAATGATTCTAATCCAACCCTTAGGTTCTATGGGTCGACTTTTAGTCATCCAATAGGATTTTGACATTTGTTAGGGTAATTTTAAAATATTATATTTACCCTTAATTACCCGATTTACCATTAACTATGGTAAATAAAATTTACCGTAGTTACTATTCATAATTCCCAAAAATAAAAAGTAGCTTATTAACATAATTTGGACCCACTAATTCCAAATATGGAATCCATTTTTTAAAATTCAAAACACAGAAGTTGCAGAAATTAAATTAAAATTAATCCCATTGTCGAATAAAAACGGGTTTTTGTTTAAAACATTGCAAAAGATTGAATTGATTTAACCTACGAATTCAAGGTAAAATCAATGCTAATGACATGCATTATATTAAATGGTAAAAATATATTCTACTTATACTTTAAAACCATTCAATATTATAATTTAACCACATAAGATATTATGATGAAAAAAGTTGTTTTTAATTAAAATATAGCATGTTTTTACTATTCATTAAAATATGAAAGTTATCGGAAAAATATCAAAACATTATCTAATGTAAATTTTTATATCCTGATTCAAAAGAAGAATATTATTTTGTCAAATTGAACATATAAACATGTCAAAAACTATATTTAAAGTGGGTGCGCCATCAAAAGGCGGTAAAACTGCATTTTTTGAAATATACTTATTTTACCCGAAAAATTTATTTTGTTCTTATACCATGTTCTAGAAATGTGTAAGATGAATAATAATGTTATAAAATTCAAAACTTAGTTAATACTATTCATAACGGCTAGTTCATGACAATATTATAATAAAATCTTTACCCAATGCATTGGAGGGAGATATAGGTCCCACCCATCTTATAATGAATCCTTTCTTATGTGTGCCACATAATCATAAAACATACATCATCGCATAACACATGTAACAAAAATGGGATTCTTGAAACATCATGACATCATAAATCAATTCATATAAGATAAAGGAATTCATAAAAATAATTCCATCACAACATGATCAAACCAATTTAATAATAGGGATAAAAACAGAACCCTTTATTATCTTAGATGGAAAATAATTTTGATAAAACACTTGAACTCCATTCTTGAGGAAAATATCCTTTCTTCTTCAAAAACATTTTTCCTTTCATAACATGTCATACGACTTTAAAATAAAAGAAGTTGATTAAAAATAAACTTGAAAACTTGTAAAGGAAGCTTCTTGGATTTAATGTTTTAAAAATCCATTCATGCCGTATAAGTTAAAAAAAAACATTCTTCGTACTTTTGTCGGAAAAGTCAAAAAGTACCTCGTACGACAAAAGATTCCTTTCATACATATTACTAAAAACTCACCAAAGGGTAAAAATGGATTTAAACAATTGTAGGTGGATGGAAATAATATTACATTTTGATGAAACATGGATGTGGATGATAAAATACACCCCAGTAAATACTTACGAATAAACAATCTCGGATAAAAATGAGATTGTGATATTTTCCCTTACCTTATGTCCGACTTGCTTTGTAAGTGTCCAAACCTCCTGTATAATGATTTAAATCATGTTATTGACTTATTCTAGAATCATATTCATTGTTATGATATCATATATGGTTCACTTATGACATTATATTACCCGTTCTTTTGTAAATTCCATGTTAAAGAAGCGTTTTGGGTAAAATCGTTTCATTTATCTTAGGTGTTTTGACTTGTTGTTATTGACATCATTATTACTTATATCATGATTTACTTACTTCCAGAATATAAAATATGATTTATATATCATATATATTCAGTATATATATATATATAACAGATAGATAAATAAAATGAAAAACACCGTTCATGGAGACGGTAGTCCGTACGTACGCATGAACGCTGTTTTACTTTCCTTATTGTCTTGAAATGGAAGTAAGTAGATGACATACATATATATATATATATACATAAATCCAGTAGCTTTATAATGTCATATATTTCATTATTATTTCTTATATATACTTTATAATCATTCTTAAATGGTTAACATGGAGAATGAATCTCATCGCGTCGTGGAGACGGTAGTCCGTACGTACGCACGAGCGATGATATCATTTCCATAAATATTGAACTGAATTGGAGTGGATTATACAATATATCAGAATCAATATGATGTTTTAATAACCATGTATAGTTATTCTTTACACCATTATAACCATCCATGTAAGGTGGTGGTGGAAAATAGATTACACCACGGCGTGGAGACGGTATTCCGTACGTACGCACGCGCGGTGATTTCTTTTTCCGTAGGATGGATAGATGGTGAAATAGGGTTGTTTCATACTTATAATAACATATCAGTATATGAGTGATACTGATATTATTACTTCACAATGAAACAACCTAATAAGAAGAAGTGGAAGAAGAAATAAAGATGAAAGAATTGGTAACGGTAATTACCTCTTCTTTGAAGCACCTCTTTGAGACCTCCTCTTAGGGCACTAAAATTGGTCTTTGAGGAAGACCAGAACCTCTAGGATGTTGCTAGGGAAGTGGAGAAGAGATTTTGGTAGGGGTTGGCCGATCTTGAGAGCTCAAATTGGTGTGAGGAGGAGGGGGAGGAGGTGTCCTTTTATAGGGGAGGAGAGGGGCACCTTAGGAATATCTCAAAATATTATTTTATATTAAAGTCAAAATCGGTTTATAATGGTTCCAAAGGGTCTTATTTCGAAGCTAAAGTGGGGATGGGTCGAAATCCTATCAACCAATAAGATTTAGACAAGTTTAGGGTATTATTTTAACCTTATCAATTAGATTTAACTCTAAGTTAAATAATTTAACTTTTACCGTGTCTTTTTGTTTTCTTTCACTATATGGTTAATACACTTACTATAACATGCCAAACGAACCCCAAATTGTTTATTATTAATATATATATCCTTATCTAAGTCATTTGGCCGAACCTTAGATTTTTAGGAATAAAATAACAATTAATAATATAATATTTGATTTAAAAACTATTTTGTGTCAATTTTGACACTATTTGATATATGATTTTTGTGAAAGTCATAACAGAATTATATGTTCTAACCAAGTTGATTAGATCAACAATAATATATCATAGTAACCTAGAAAATTATTGGAATTCATAAAAAGTCTCAAATTACATTCATTTGAGCATTTATAACATCAATTATGTTAATATTTCCTTAAAAGGGTAATTACTGCATCATCGTTGTGTCATCAATAAATTAATTTATTTAAAGTCTAAAAATTATAAATAAAATATCATTATGTAGGAAATCTTTTTATCTTTCTAATGAATATTTATAGTCGAATTTATCTTATGTATAACCCCATATTAAAAATGATTTACTTATTAAACTTTGATTTTAACTATTTTAACCCTTCTTTAAATAAATTAATAATAAATGTCCTAATCTAATCCAAGTGGGCCTAAATGGTCATATTTTATTCCTAAGTTTGTTTTTGGTCGAATTAAACTTGTCCAATAGAATTAGGACATGTGTTAGGGTAATATTGATATCATATTTACCCTTAGTTACCCTATTTACTATTAACCGCGGTAAAAAAAATAAAAAGTTACTATTCACCAAAAAATTATTTTCATCTCATTGAACCACATTTTAGTCCTTGATATTAACTGTGTCTCTCGGATTTTTGAAATTCCATTCACAGAAGCGGTAAAATTAAGTTTTATGCAAAATTCTGTTTTTTAACCTACCACTTAGTGGTTTCACTATTCATCAAAAATTGAAAGTTTTCAGAAAAATACCAAAATTTCACCCTTGGCTAATTTCGATATTCTGAGTCCAAAAATGAAGTCCATTTTGAAAAATAAAATTTATAAAATTTCAAAAAGTGGTTATTACTATTCATAACGGCTAGTTTTAATAGCATATTGTTGTTTAGTGAAACTCGGTATTGCGTACGACGCAAGCTATTGAGGAAGGTCGCGATTTCGTGTAAAGCAAGCCAAGCAAGTGTTGTGTAGAAAAAGATTCCTTTGATGATTTATATAACATAAAAGTCTCGGGTGTTACATTCTACCCCCCTTAAAAAGAATTTCGCCCTCGAAATTCGTCACTTTGTAACAAACAGATGAGGATACTTCTCCCTCATCATATCCTCAAGCTCCCATGTAGCTTCTTCAAGTTGGTGGTTCCTCCATAAAACTTTCACCAATCGAGTGGTCTTGTTTCGTAGGACTTTTTCGCTACGATCCAGAATCTCTATCGGCTGTTCTTCATAAGAAAGATCTTGCTCCAGCGGTACAACTTCTGAGCTGAGTACATGTGAAGGATCTGGTATGTACTTTCTCAGGAGAGATACATGGAACACATCGTGAACTTGAGAGACATTCGGTGGAAGCGCCAATCGGTAAGCTACCTTCCCAACACGATCCAGTATTTCGAAAGGACTGATATATCTAGGGCTCAACTTCCCCTTCTTTCCAAATCTCATAACCCTCTTCCAGGGAGATATTCGTAAGAACACTTTATCACCCACTTCAAACTCTAGGTCTTTTCTTCGGTTGTCGGCATAACTTTTCTATCGACTCTGAGCTGCTCTTATGTGTTGTTGAATAGATCTGACCTTTTCTTCCATTTCATCAACGAGATCAGGTCCTAATAGCTTTCTTTCCCCAACTTCATCCCAACAAGTTGGAGTCCTGCATTTCTTTCCATAGAGAGCTTCATAAGGAGCCATCTGAATACTGGAGTGAAAGCTATTATTATAAGAAAATTCCACCAAAGGTAGGTGTTGATCCCAACCTCCTTTGAAATCCATAGAGCAAGCTCTCAACATATCTTCTAGGGTTTGAATTGTTCTCTCAGACTGACCGTCTGTCTGGGGATGATAAGCAGTGCTGAAACTCAACTCTGTATCCAGAGTATGCTGAAGACTTCGCCAGAACTTCGAGGTAAATCTCGGATCCCGATCAGATATAATAGAAAGTGGTACTCCATGTAATCTTACCACTTCCTTTACATATATCCTGGCAAGCTGATCTAGAGAGAAATCCTCTCTAATAGGAATGAAGTGTGCAGACTTTGTAAGACGATCAACTATGACCCAGATAGCATTATTGCCTTTGGATGTTTTAGGAAGTCCTGTGACAAAGTCCATAGTGATGTTTTCCCATTTCCATTCGGGTATGGGTAATGGTTGTAACATCCCCTTAGACTTTTGTCTCTCAGCTTTAACTTGTTGACAAACCAAGCATCGAGAGACATATTCAGCAACATCTCTTTTCATGACATCCCACCAGAAGTACTCTTTCAGGTCCCTATACATCTTCGTGCTTACAGGATGAATAGAGAATGAAGAACTATGAGCCTCATCCAGCAGCTCCTTCTTTAATTCGGGGATGGGAGGAACACAAACCCGATTCCTGAACTTTATTATCCCATCACAATCAAGGTTGAATTCAGGAACATTTCTCACCTTCTTTTGTAACTCGACATCTTCTTTCTGTGCCTCTTTAATCTTCACATGTATAGATGGTTGAACATTCATTTGAGAAAGATAAGATTTTTCCCCTTCCATTATAATTCCAAGATCCATCCTTTGTAAATCCATAAATATTGGATCTTTTGTGATCCTCATCATGGATAAACTAGCATGGTCTTGTCGACTTAATGCATCTGCCACCTTGTTTGCTTTCCCAGGGTGGTAATGGATTGATCAGTCATAATCCTTAATTAGCTCCAACCATCTTCTTTGACGCATATTCAGCTCCTTTTGTGTGAAAATATACTTTAAACTTTTATGATCAGTATAAATATCACACCTTTCACCATAAAGGTAATGCCTCCAAATCTTTAATGCAAAGATTACCGCAGCTAACTCCAAATCATGTGTTGGGTAATTTTGCTCATGGATTTTCAACTGTCGTGAGGCATAAGCTATCACCATATCATTTTTCATAAGAACACACCCCAATCCCTTCTTGGATGCATCACTGTAGATCACAAACCTTTCTCCACTACAAGGTAGTGTGAGCACAGGGGCACTGGATAACCTTCTTTTCAACTCCTTGAAATTCTCTTCACATTCCTCTGTCCAGACAAACTTAACTCTTTTCCGAGTCAACTTGGTGATTGGATTAGATAATCGTGAAAAATCTTTTACAAAACTTCGATAATATCCAGCCAAACCAAGAAAACTTCGGATCTCAGTTACTGTTGTTGGTCTTGACCATCTTTCGATAACCTCTGTTTTTGCTGGATCCACAGATATCCCCTCTTTTGAGATTATATGACCAAAAAATGAAACTTTTTGAAGCCAAAATTCACACTTGGTAAATTTGGCATAAAGCTTCTCCTTTCTCAGGGTCTTCAATATAATTCTCAAGTGATCTTCATGCTCTTCCTTGCTCTTTGAATAGACAAGAATATCATCTATAAATACTACCACAAATTGATCAAGATAGTCTCTAAAGACTCTATTCATTAGATCCATTAAGACAGCAGGGGCATTAGTAAGACCAAATGGTATCACTATAAATTCATAGTGTCCATACCTTGTACGGAAAGCCGTCTTTGGTATATCCTCCCTTTTGACCCTTAATTGATGATACCCTGAACGAAGATCAATCTTGGAAAAGTATTGAGCTCCGCGTAGTTGGTCAAATAAGTCATCAATGCGTGGGAGAGGATATTTGTTCTTGATAGTGATCTTGTTAAGTTCTCGATAATCAATGCAGAGTCTCATTGATCCATCTTTCTTCTTAAAAAATAGAACAGGTGCTCCCCAAGGTGACGCACTAGGGCGTATGAATCCCTTATCAAGATTCTCTTGGAGTTGCTTCTTCAATTCTTGCAACTCAATTGGGGCCATTCTATAAGGTGTCTTTGAAATAGGCAAAGCACCCGGTACGAGTTCTATTGAAAACTCAACTTCACGATTTGGTGGAAGACCCGACAATTCCTCCGGAAAGACATCATCAAACTCCCGTACAATGGGCATATTCTTAATCGTAAGTTTCTCACCAACCATTTGAGATAAATAACCTTCATTTAGTGGAATCAATACCCATAAGATGGAAGAAATTTCCACTGGAAGGTTATGTTCATCCTTGCATTGGTATACGATCGTAGATTGATCTGGAGTTTGAAATGTGACTTCCCTTCTTTGGCAATTGATATGAGCTCCATGTAGAGAAAGCCAATCCATGCCAAGAATCACATCAAATTCCACTAAAGGAAGGATCACAAGATTTGCAGGAAGCACTTTCCCACAAACTTCGATCGGAGAAGAATTATAAACTTTTGATGCGATTGATGTGCCATTAGGTGTTGTCACAGCTAACTCAACATCTAATTGTTGAGGTAATATGGTGATACCCTTAGAAAAGTCTTCAGAAATAAAAGAGTGGGTGGATACAGAATCAAATAAAACATTTGCTACTTTAGAGTGGATGGTAAGTGTACCTTTCACCACTTCGTTATCGTACTCCACATCGCTGATAGAAATTGCATGCGACTTTCCTTTGTCTTTAGCCTTAAGATTTTGTTGACGTCGACCATCATCATCAACCCTTGGATTTGTGCATTGATTGGCATAATGCCCCATCTCCTTGTACTTGAAACATTGAAGTGTAGTAGGTTCATTCTGTGTATCCCTTCCATTGGTTGCATCATTAGACATCTTATTCCCATTATCACGGCATTCAAATGCCCGATGACCTTCTTTTCCACATTTAAAACATTTACTTGTCCCTTTAAGACAACTCCCTCCATGTTTCTTTCCACACTTTGAGAATAAGGAAAAGCTCATCTTCTTTTCCGTGTGCTCTTTAGATTTTTCTTTGAATTCCATCTTCCTCTTCTTATCAAACCCATGTGACTGATGGGTTACTCCAATCTCCATCTCAACTTTGAGAGCACATCGAACGATTTCCTCGTAGCTATTGAAGTCCCTTATGGCTAACGCCCTTTGAAGACTTGGTTTTAAGCCACTAAAGAATCGATCGATCTTACTCTCAGGTTGGATAATAATACCAGAAGCGTACCTTGCAAGTCTTGTAAAATTTGCTTCATAAGTACCAACAGATTCATCATCCCTTTGCTTCAGTTCAAGAAACTCTTTCTCCATCTTTGTTCGGAGAATACGAGGGAAGTACTTATTGAAAAATAAGTTCTTGAACTCATCCCATTCCATAGACTCAATTTCATCCCTTTACCTCGTATTCTTAACAAGATTCCACCATTGATCCGCATCTCCTTCCAAACGATACACTGCTAGGATGACTTTATCATGATCAGAACATTGAAGAACTGAAAATATCTTTTCAGTGGTACTAATCCATTGTTCAGCAACTAATGGATCAGTAGACCCGCTGAAAGAAGGTGGACGCTGCCTCATGAAGGATTCAACAGAATGTTGCTCCCTCCTTTGCTCGTTTGGAAATCCTGCATGATTCATAGCTTGAGAAAGTTGTATGAGCATGGCTACAAGATTTTGCATTCCAGCTCCCATATCGTTTGGTTGCTCAGGGGGACAATCATTGCATTGCCCATCGCATTCCGCATTAACACGGTTCCTTCGGGTTCCATCCATTGACTAAAACCAAGAAGAATAGTGTGAGCAACACTAATTATAATAGGAAACCACATAATTCAAGAATAAAATTTTCATGCTTATGGTCTTATCCTAGGTTATTCATGGCCATTTCTAAAACACTAAGACTGTGTTCTATGCTTAGACTTATCCTTAGGGTTCTTACTAAGGCTTTCACATCCTAGTTTCCAAAGGTTGACTATACCTTTCCTCTGATACCAACTATAACGACCCATACTTTACATACATTGTTAATACTTCAAAATTGAAGCACACTTATTACAACATATGACAAAAACACAAAGGGTGAGCTCAAATGCTCAGTAAGGGTAAACAAAAGAAATATCAAACATATCATATACATAAGCACATAACTTTTGGAAATCATAACCTGCAAAAGAGATCATAATTTCATAACATGGGGTAAATCATGGAAGTGAAATGTAATCACAATAATCATAACTTAAAACATGAAACTTTGTGGCATTCACACATAATCATAGAGAATCATTTCTTGTTAGTCAAGACTCTTTTCCAAGACTATCTTAGTGGACAAAGTCCCTTTCTGAATCGAGTAACCCTCGTTTCAGTCCTGTTTCACTGAACCGGTATAACCTACCGTTCCAGCCCTATCTATCTCATGAGATATAAAATCTTTACCCAATTCATTGGAGGGAGATATAGGTCCCACCCATCTTATAATGAATCCTTTCTTATGTGTGCCACATAAATCATACATCATCACAAAACCCATGTAATAAAAATGGAATTCTTAAACAACATGACATCATAAAAAAATTCATATAAGATAAAGGAATTCATAAAAATGTTTCCATCACAACATAATCAAATCCATGTAATAATAGGGATAGAAACAGAACCCTTTTATTATCTTAGATGGAAAATAATTTTGATAAAATACTTGAACTCCATTCTTGAGGAAAATATCCTTTCTTCTTCAAAAACATTTTTCCTTTCATTTCTTTTACTAAAAACTCACCGAAGGGTAAAATTGGATTTAAACAATTGTATTTGGATGGAAATAATATTAAATATTTATGAAACATGGATGTTGATGATAAAATACACCCCAGTAAATACTTACGAATAAATAATCTCGGATAAAAATGAGATTGTGATATTTCCCTTACCTTAGGTCCGATTTGCTTTGTATGTGTCCGAAGCTCTTGTATAATGGTTTAAATAATGTTATTGACTTATTCCAGAATCATACATATTGATATGATATCATATATGGTCATATTATTAGCTTCTTGTTAGTAATATTTCATTGTTACTTGTTACTCGGGTCTTTATAACGTTTTGTTCTTATGCGTGTTTTGTCGAATAAATTCTTATTCTTCTTTTAAGGTTATAGATACCTTATATCCAGAATGGTATTAGTGTAACATATATCATATTTATTCATTCAATTCATTTATATAATTACTATGTAATGATGATCATGTAGAACGAGTCGCATCACATCATGGAGACGGTATTCCGTACGTACGCACGAGTGATGATATCATTCCTATGAACGTGGAATTGTATTGGAGTATATGTAT
The DNA here is from genome assembly GCA_963277665.1 of Viscum album. Taxonomy (NCBI): domain Eukaryota; kingdom Viridiplantae; phylum Streptophyta; class Magnoliopsida; order Santalales; family Viscaceae; genus Viscum; species Viscum album. The sequence continues at coordinate 254,035,834 of OY728162.1, forward strand.
ATTATTTCAGTATCAATATTACTTTATAATAATCATAAATAGTTACTCATTACACCATTATACCCATACTTGTAAGGTGGTGGTGGAAAATAGATTACACCACGTCGTGGAGACGATATTCCGTACGTACGCACGCACAGTGATTTCATTTTTCCGTAGGATGGATAGAAGGTGAATTAGGGTTGTTTAATATTTATAATAACATATTAGTATGTAAGTAATACTGATGTTATTACTTTATCATGAAACAACTAAAGAAGAAGAAGTTGAAGAAGAAAGAAATTGAAAAGATCGGTAATGGATATTACCTCTTCTTTGGAACGCCTCTTTGAATTCTCCACTTAGGGAACTAAGATTGGTCTTTGAAGAAGATCCGGACCTCTAGGATTATTCTAGGGAAGTGGAGAGGAGAAAATGGCAGGGGTTGGACGAGCTTGAGTGCTCAATTTGGTGTGAGGAGGAGGGGGAGGAGGTGCCCTTTTATAAGGGAGGAGAGGGGCACCTTAGGAATATCTCAAAATATTATTTTATATTAAAGTCAGAATCAGTTTATAATGGTTCCAAAGGGTCTTATTTCGAAGCTAAAGTGGGGATGAGTTGAAATACTATCAACCAATAAGATTTAGAAAAGTTTAGGGTATTATTTTAACCTTATCAATTAGATTTAACTCTAAGTTAAATAATTTAACTTTTACCGCGACTTTTTGTTTTCTTTCACTATATGGTTAATACACTTACTATAACATGCCAAACGAAACCCAAATTGTTTATTATTAATATATATATCCTTATCTAAGTCATTTGTCCGAACCTTAGATTTTTATGAATAAAATAACAATTAATAATATAATATTTGATTTAAAAACTATTTTGTGTCAATTTTGACACTATTTGATATATGATTTTTGTGAAAGTCATAACAGAATTATATGTTCGAACCAAGTTGATTAAATCAACAATAATATATCATAGTAACCTAGAAAATTAGTGGAATTCATAAAAAGTCTCAAATTATATTTATTTTGGTGTTTATAACATCAATTATGTCAATATTTCATTAATAAGATAATTACTGCATCATCATTGTGTCATAAATAAATTAAATTATTTGATGTCTAAAAATTACAAATAAAATATCATCATGTAGTAAAGCTTTTTAGATTTCTAATTAATATTTACAATTGAATTTATCTTATGTATAACCCCATATTAACAATGTTTTAGTAAATAAACTTTGATTTTAACTCTTTTAACTCTTCTTTGAATTAAATAATAATAAATGTCCTAATCTAATCCATGTGGGCCTAAATGGTCATATTATATTCATAAGGTTGTTTTTGGTCGAATTACACTTATCCAATTGAATTAGTACACGTGTTAGGGTAATAGTAATATCATATTTACCCTTAGTTACCCTATTTACTATTAACCGTGGTAAAAAAAAGTAAAAAGTTACTATTCACCAAAAATTATTTTCATCTCATTGAACCACATTTTACTTACTGACATCAACCGTGTCTCTAGGATTTTTGAAATTCCATTCACAGAAGTGGTAAAATTAAGTTTTATGCAAAATTCAGTTTTTAACCTACCACTTAGTAGTTTCACTATTCATCAAAAATTGATGTTTTTCAGAACAATGCCAAAATTTCATCCTAAGATATATTTCATATTCCGAATTCATAAATGAAGTCTATTTTACCAAATTCATAACATATAAGTTGCATTAATTAATTTTATAATTAAATCCCGCTGTTAAAACAAATAGCGTGTTTTTAAGAAACAATATCTATCAAAAGATTGACACTTGTTTATGTCTGGTTTAAATGTGAAATTACATACAATGACCAACATTGTATTGAATTGTAAAAATATATTCTAAATATACTTTAAAACCACTCAAATTAATAATTTATCACTATTAATTATTTCGATTAAAAAAAGTTGTTTTTAATTAAAATTTAGTAATTTTCACTATTCATCAGAATATGAAAGTTATCCGAAAAGTACCAAAATTTCACCCTAAGCTAATTTCGATATTACGAATCCAAAAATGAATTCCATTTTGAAAAATAAAATTTACTAAATTTCAAAAAGTGGTTATTACTATTCATAACGGCTAGTTTTAATAATATCTTAATAGCATATCGTTGTTTAGCGAAACTCAGTGTTGCGTACAACACACGCTATCGAGGAAGGTTGCGATTGCGTGTAATTCAAGCCAGGTCAGAGAAGTGTATTGTGAAATATCCTTTTGGTGTAGAGTATAACACAAGACATTAAAAAGAATATTTTTCATAAAATCTCGGGCTGTTACATTCTACCCGCCTTAAAATGAATTTCGTCCTCGAAATTCGTCGGGGTTATAAATGGTTTACTATTCGAAAGTTTCTTTAATAGAAACCCACATCGTAAAAAGGAATACCAAAACTTGTCTTTAAAAACTAAAGTATGAAATGTAACGATTACCCAAATAAACTAATCACTGGGTTTCCACATAGGTGAAAATATGGATATGGAAGAGAAATCTAACCATCATGTTCTGATGGAGAGTGGTAGAGAACATGGCTATGAAAAATCCAGTAATCACAAATCCATAAATTTGTGACGATCTATGGTACCATCTGATTCATCAGGTATAAGATCACTAGGACAACATTTTTGGTTTTCAAGATCATTTCCCTAAAGTTGAAAATTTGAAATAGAATAAATACTTACTTTATTTTGGTACAGTCGCACTATTGTTCGTGCCTTGAACAATTTCCACTTCATCTCTTAAATAAATGAAGTTGAATTTGTTATTCGTGAAGTGTTAGCAGATCATGTGATAGAATGACGGGTCATTCCATCTGTCTCAAACAAAAGGTTTGAAAAGTTTTAGTTCATCTTATGGTTAGATTAATCGTATATGGTTCCAAAAATGAACTTATACTTCATATATCATACCACTTAATAAAATAAAACTAGTTTCTACTAAACAGGGACTTCCTGTAGGTCAGTGGTAGGCGATAAAGGCCGGTCGCACTTCGGTTGTGGGTTCGATTCCCACAGCCTTGTCCGAAGCGATGGGCTGTCGCCCGTCCTGCAGGTTGTCCTTTTTCTAAAACTACATTACTATAAAATCCCATCAATAATATCGAAAAACGTTTTATCCTAACTTATGTCCAACATAATCCATTTCAATCTTTAGGATTATCCATAATACTGCAGTCCACTCTCATAACATAGTGAAAATGATTACCAGAGATTTAATACCATCGTTGATCCCCATATATCATAAGATATGTTTTGTTGGTCACATTCCAAACATTCAAAGTCCTTAATCGTGTATTCTCTTGAATACCTTAGTGAAAACATGAATGCAGTTAAAAGTTAACACTTTCCACATACCAAAATCCTCCAAATTCTATATACTCAAACCATGATATCACTTAGTCCTTATATCAATCATGAGCTCATGAATACAATCAAACATCTCATTATCTTCTTATCCTTTCATTATGCACTTATCATCTACTTTCCAAAAGTATCTGAATAACCTTTCATGGTTACTGGTACCATTCATCATACACTTTCAAAACTTAAGGAAAGACAACAGTGTAACAATCCTTAGATGTCTCCTTATTCCATGAGATTACTTATACAACATTACACATGATAAACATGTAATCATTCCACTACATTCTTAGACCATTGACCGAGCTTTAACATTTCTTTCATCTCACATATCATTTGTAGTTTCTTCATCATCATCAACATAAATACTTCCCATACGACCATACTGATTCTCTTCATGAGACTTTCCCTTAGGGAATTGGTTTGAATAATGCTCGTACATTCCACATTTAAAACATTTAACCATTGTTGATGTTGTAGCAATACCATTATCCTCATCCATGTTGTTAAATGAACCTTTTCCTTTGTATTTACTTGCTTTGTGTCCTTCTTTTCCACACCCAAAGCATCTTCCAGTTCCTTTGAAACATTCACCTTGATGCCTCTTCCTACATGATTTACATAGGGGAAATTGAACTTTCTTTCCTCTATAATCATCATGAAACTCCATCTTTCTCTTATTAGTCGAGTCAGGAAATTTACCAAATTTTACTTTATTGATCATATTATGAGATTGCTGATTCGGCATAATAATGATGTTTGGACATCCAAATCCCATTTCATTAGAAAGAATATCATTCTATTGTCCATCATATCCTCCGTTATCGTGAATCATCTTGTTTCCAGCCATTTTCTAAAACCCAAAAAGAATAGTGTGAGAGACAAAAATCATGCTAGGGAAAACAACATAATAAAGGGGGATTACCTTCAATATCTGACATCTTAGGTTTAATTCTATGATCGTTAGCGTAATTCTAGTACTATAACCTATACGTATACTTAACCTTAGGGACATCCCTAGACATACCTTAGAAATATCTCTAGGGATCTCACTAAAGTTATCGCATCCTAGTTTCCAAAGGTTGACTAAACCTCCCTCTGATACCAACTGTAGAGACCCGAAGCCTGATGTACATGGACATTACATTACTTTTGCGGAATACTTGGTACATAACAAAAACACACACACAAGGATCGTAATAGTTTAGTGTCTTTGGAAACTCGGAACGTAAACTTCTAATCGTGGTGAAAGATCTTCAAAATCTCCCATAAATATCTTCCTTTTTTTTACCTAAAACCTTTCTTTATATCCTGGGGAAAAGAAAACATAAAAGGGTGAGCTCAAATGCTCAGTAAGGGTAAACAAAAGAAATATCAAACATATCATATACATAAGCACATAACTTTTGGAAATCATAACCTGCAAAAGAGATCATAATTTCATAACATGGGGTAAATCATGGAAGTGAAATGTAATCACAATAATCATAACTTAAAACATGAAACTTTGTGGCATTCACACATAATCATAGAGAATCATTTCTTGTTAGTCAAGACTCTTTGCCAAGTCTATCTTAGTGGACAAAGTCCCTTTCTGAATCGAGTAACCCTCGTTTCAGTCCTGTTTCACTGAACCGGTATAACCTACCGTTCCAGCCCTGTCTATCTCATGAGATATAAAATCTTTACCCAATGCATTGGAGGGAGATATAGGTCCCACCCATCTTATAATGAATCCTTTCTTATGTGTGCCACATAAATCATACATCATCACAAAACCCATGTAATAAAAATGGAATTCTTAAACAACATGACATCATAAAACAATTCATATAAGATAAAGGAATTCATAAAAATGTTTCCATCACAACATAATCAAATCCATGTAATAATAGGGATAGAAACAGAACCATTTTATTATCTTAGATGGAAAATAATTTTGTTAAAATACTTGAACTCCATTCTTGAGGAAAATATCCTTTCTTCTTCAAAAACATTTTTCCTTTCATTTCTTTTACTAAAAACTCACCGAAGGGTAAAATTGGATTTAAACAATTTTAGTTGGATGGAAATAATATTACATATTTATGAAACATGGATGTGGATGATAAAATACACCCCAGTAAATACTTACGAATAAACAATATCGGATAAAAATGAGATTGTGATATTTCCCTTACCTTAGGTCCGATTTGCTTTGTATGTGTCCGAAGCTCCTGTATAATGGTTTAAATAATGTTATTGACTTATTCCAGAATCATACATATTGATATGATATCATATATGGTCATATTATTAGCTTCTTGTTAGTAATATTTCATTGTTACTTGTTACTCGGGTCTTTATAACTTTTTGTTCTTATGCGTGTTTTGTCGAATAAATTCTTATTATTCTTTTAAGGTTATAGATACCTTATATCCAGAATGGTATTAGTGTAACATATATCATATTTATTCATTCAATTCATTTATATAATTACTATGTAATGATGATCATGTAGAACGAGTCGCATCACATCGTGGAGACGGTATTCCGTACGTACGCACGAGTGATGATATCATTCCTATGAACGTGGAATTGTATTGGAGTATATGTATATTATTTCAGTATCAATATTACTTTATAATAATCATAAATAGTTACTCATTACACCATTATACCCATCCTTGTAAGGTGGTGGTGGAAAATAGATTACACCACGGCGTGGAGACGGTATTCCGTACGTACGCACGCGCGGTGATTTCATTTTTCCGTAGGATGGATAGAAGGTGAATTAGGGTTGTTTCATATTTATAATAACATATCAGTATGTAAGTAATACTGATGTTATTACTTTATCATGAAAAAACTAAAGAAGAAGAAGTTGAAGAAGAAAGAAATTGAAAAGATCGGTAATGGATATTACCTCTTCTTTGGAACGCCTCTTTGAATTCTCCACTTAGGGAACTAAGATTGGTCTTTGAAGAAGACCAGGACCTCTAGGATTATTCTAGGGAAGTGGAGAGGAGAAAATGGCAGGGTTTGGCCGAGCTTGAGTGCTCAATTTGGTGTGAGGAGGAGGGGGAGGAGGTGCCCTTTTATAAGGGAGGAGAGGGGCACCTTAGGAATATCTCAAAATATTATTTTATATTAAAGTCAAAATCGGTTTATAATGGTTCCAAAGGGTCTTATTTCGAAGCTAAAGTGGGGATGGGTCGAAATCCTATCAACCAATAAGATTTAGACAAGTTTAGGGTATTATTTTAACCTTATCAATTAGATTTAACTCTAAGTTAAATAATTTAACTTTTACCGTGTCTTTTTGTTTTCTTTCACTATATTGTTAATACACTTACTATAACATGCCAAACGAACCCCAAATTGTTTATTATTAATATATATATCCTTATCTAAGTCATTTGGCCGAACCTTAGATTTTTAGGAATAAAATAACAATTAATAATATAATATTTTATTTAAAAACTATTTTGTGTCAATTTTGACACTATTTGATATATGATTTTTGTGAAAGTCATAACAGAATTATATGTTCGAACCAAGTTGATTAAATCAACAATAATATATCATAGTAACCTAGAAAATTAGTTGAATTCATAAAAAGTCTCAAATTATATTTATTTTGGTGTTTATAACATCAATTATGTCAATATTTCATTAATAAGATAATTACTGCATCATCATTGTGTCATAAATAAATTAAATTATTTGATGTCTAGAAATTACAAATAAAATATCATCATGTAGGAAATCTGTTTAGCTTTCTAATGAATATTTACAATTGAATTTATCTTATGTATAACCCCATATTAAAAATGTTTTAGTAAATAAACTTTGATTTTAACTCTTTTAACTCTTCTTTGAATTAAATAATAATAAATGTCCTAATCTAATCCAAGTGGGCCTAAATGGTCATATTATATTCATAAGGTTGTTTTTGGTCGAATTAAACTTATCCAATTGAATTAGTACATGTGTTAGGGTAATAGTAATATCATATTTACCCTTAGTTACCCTATTTACTATTAACCGTGGTAAAAAAAAGTGAAAAGTTACTATTCACCAAAAATTATTTTCATCTCATTGAACCACATTTTACTTACTGACATCAACCGTGTCTCTTGGATTTTTGAAATTCCATTCACAGAAGCGGTAAAATTAAGTTTTATGCAAAATTCAGTTTTTAACCTACCACTTAGTAGTTTCACTATTCATCAAAAATTGATGTTTTTCAGAAAAATGCCAAAATTTCATCCTAAGCTATATTTCATATTCCGAATTCAGAAATGAAGTCTATTTTACCAAATTCATAACATATAAGTTGCATTAATTAATTTTATAATTAAATCCCGCTGTTAAAACAAATAGCGTGTTTTTAAGAAACAATATCTATCAAAAGATTGACACTTGTTTATGTCTGGTTTAAATGTGAAATTACATACAATGACCAACATTGTATTGAATTGTAAAAATATATTATAAATATACTTTAAAACCACTCAAATTAATAATTTATCACTATTAATTATTTCAATTAGAAAAAGTTGTTTTTAATTAAAATTTAGTAATTTTCACTATTCCTCAGAATATGAAAGTTATCCGAAAAGTACCAAAATTTAACCCTACGATAATTTCGATATTACGAATCCAAAAATGAATTCCATTTTGAAAAGAAAACATAAAAGGGTGAGCTCAAATGCTCAGCAAGGGAAAATAAAGGAAATAAAAATCATATCATATCTTTTTTGAAAATCATATCCTGCAAAAGAGATCATAAAATCTTAACATGGAATAAATCATAGAAGTGAAAATGAGATCCCCATAATCATAACATGAAACTTGAAACTTTGTGGCATGCACACATAATCATGGAAAATCATTTCTTGTTAGTCATGACTCATTGCCAAGACTATCTTAGTGGACAAAGTCCCTTTCTGAATCGAGTAACCCTCGTTTCAGTCCTGTTTCACTGAATCGGTATAACCTACCATTCCAGCCATGTCTATCTCATGAGATATAAAATCTTTACCCAATGCATTGGAGGGAGATATATGTCCCACCCATCTTATAATGAATCCTTTCTTATGTGTGCCACACAATCATAAACCATACATCATAACGTAACCCATGTAATAAAAATGGGATTCTTAAACAACATGACATCATAAAACAATTCATATAAGATAAAGGAGTTCATAAAAATATTTCCATCACAACATAATCAAATACATGTAACAATAGGGATAAAAATAGAACCCTTTTATTATCTTAGATGGAAAATAATTTTGATAAAACACTTGAACTCCATTCTTGAGGAAAATATCCTTTCTTCTTCAAAATCAATTTCTTTTCACAAAACATCATGCAATTTTAAAAGAAAGAGATTTTATTTAAAATAGACATGAAATATTTTGGAGGAAGCTTCATGAAAATAAGGCTTTATAAAACCGTAAAAATCCGTTCGTGCCGTTTAAGTTAAAAAAACATTCTTCTCGTACTTTTGTCGGAAAAGTCAAAAAGTACCTCGTACAAAAAACGACAAAAGATACCTTTCATATCTTTTACTAAAAACTCACCGAAGGGTAAATATGGATTTAAACAATTTTAGGTGGATGGAAATAACATTACATATTGAGGAAACATGTATTTTGATGATAAAATACACCCCAGTAACTTTCAAAGTACAAACAATCTCGGATAAAAATGAGATTGTGATATTTCCCTTACCTTAGGTCCGACTTGCTTTGTAAGTGTCCGAACCTCCTGTATAATGATTTAAATCATGTTATTGACTTATTCCAGAATCAAATTAATTGTTATTATATCATATATGGTTCACTTATGACTTTATTTTACCCGTTCTTTTGTAAATTCCATGTTAAAGAGCGTTTTGGGTAAAATCGTTTCATTTATCGTAGGTGTTTTGACTTGTTGTTCTTGACATTATTATTACTTATATCATGATTTACTTAATTCCAGAATATAAAATATGATTTATATATCATATATATTCAGTATATATATATATATAATAGATAGATAAATGAAATGAAAAACACCGTTCATGGAGACGGTAGTCCGTACGTACGCATGAACGCTGTTTTTCTTTCCTTATTGTCTTGAATGGAAGTAAGTAGATGACATACATATAAATATACATAAATCCAGTATCATTATTATGTCATATATTTCATTAGTACTTATTATATATACTTTATAATCATTCATGAATGGTTAATCATTGAGAATGAATCTCATCGCGTCATGGAGACGGTATTCCGTACGTACGCACGAGCGATGATATCATTTCCATAATTGTTGAATTGAATTGGAGTGTATGATACAATATATCAGAATCATTATGATGTTATAATAACTATGTATAGTTATTCTTTACACCATAATACCCATCCATGTAAGGTGTTGGTGGAAAAACAAATTACACCACAGCGTGGAGACGGTATTCCGTACGTACGCACGCGCGGTGATTTCATTTTCCGTAGGATGGATAGATGGTGAATTAGGATTGTTTCATACTTATAATAACATATCAGTATATTATTGATACTGATGTTATTACTTCATAATGAAACAACCTAAGAAGAAGAAGTGGAAGAAGAAATAAATGTGAAAGAATTGGTAACGGAAATTACCTCTTCTTTGAAGCGCCTCTTTGAGACCTCCTCTTAGGGCTCTAAAATTGGTCTTTGAGGAAGACAAGAACCTCTAGGATTATTATAGGGAAGTGGAGAAGGGATTTTGGCAGGGGTTGGCCGAGCTTGAGTGCTCAAATTGGTGTGAGGAGGAGGGGGAGGAGGTTCCCTCTTATAAGGGAGGAGAGGGGCACCTTAGGAATTCTTAAACATATTAATTTATAATAAATATAACCCCACTTAAAAACCTCCAAAAGTGACTCATATTCGAATATTAGATGAGATATGGTTGTAATATCATCAACCAATCAAATTTAGACATGTTTGGATCTTATTTTAAACCTTATCATTTTGATTTATCCTTATTTAATCTATTTAAGTTTATTTGTGGTAATAAAATTCTAAATTTTAAATTATAACAAATAATTACTTATTTGTTGTGAATTTTTCATAATTGTTTACTTTATAACATTATAGACCATATAAATATAAATTTATAATTTTTAAATATATTTGTGATTTTTAAACAATTTTATAATATGTTATTTTTGTAAAATAACAATAGTGTCAATTTTGACACTATTCATTTATTTGAATTTAAATAAAATATATACAGAAGATATGTTCTAACTAAAAGCTTTAATATATTAATAAAAGGTCATATGTATCTATAAAATTAGTGTATTACATTAAATAGTTCATATAATATTTATTTTATTATTTTTAAAACCATTTATTTGGTTTATCTCTTAATAAAATAATTACTACATCATTTTTGTATAATTATTTAATATACTTATTTGTTGTATAAAAATTTAAAATAAAATTCTGTGATAAAGATAAATATATTAACTTTCACAATAATACTTTTACTCGAATTTATCATCTTAAAATCACAATATGTAAATTGTTATATTTATTAAATTATGAAGGTGACAACTTTGGCATCATTTAAAATAAAATAATATAAGTGTCATAATCGCTTTTATAAGGCTCCAAATGGTCAAATATTCGACCATTGGATTCTTATGGTTTACATTTACATGTCCAATAAGTTTTGGTTAGGTATTTGTTCATTTTATGGTCACTATTAGTTAAAAAAAACATTATTCTTGATTTTTCACTAGATAAACAATTTCTGCATCACTATTGTGTCATAATTAATGATAATTATTTAATCCCTAAAAATTATAAATAAATTTATATGATGTAGATAATTTCATTAGCTTTCTGTAGAATATTCATGTTCGAAGTTTCATGAAGTTTATCACTAAATTAAAATTAATATACTTATAAACTTTAAGAGAGTGACATGTTGTCACTTTCTTTGGTTTTAATAATAATTAAGTTATTTTCATGGAACAATGTTCATTAAATGATTCTAATCTGACCCTTAGGTGATATGGGTCGACTTTTAGTCATCCAATAGGATTTTGACATTTGTTAGGGTAATTTTAAAATATTATATTTACCCTTAATTACCCGATTTACCTTTAACTATGGTAAATAAAATTTACCGTAGTTACTATTCATAATTCCCAAAAATAATAAGTAGCTTATTAACATAATTTGAACCCACTGATTCCAAATATGGGATCCATTTTTTAAAATTCCATACACAGAAGTTTCAGAAATTAAATTAAAATTAATCCCGTTGTCGAATAAAAACGGGTTTTTGTTTAAAACATTGCAAAAGATTGAATTGATTTAACCTACGAATTCAAGGTAAAATCAATGCTAATGACATACATTATATTAAATGGTAAAAATATATTCTAGTTATACTTTAAAACCATTCAATATTATAATTTAACCACATAAGATATTACGATGAAAAAAGTTGTTTTTAATTAAAATATAGCGTGTTTTTACTATTCATTAAAATGTGAAAGTTACCAGAATAATATGAAAAATTTATCCAAAGTAAATTTTTATTTCTTGATTCCAAAGAAGAATTTTATTTTGTCAAATTGAACTTATAAACATGTCAAAAAATAGATTTAAAGTGGGTGCGCCATCAAAAGGCGGCAAAACTGCATTTTTTTGAAAAATACTTATTTTACCCGAAAAATTTATTTTGTTCTTATACCATGTTCTAGAAATGTGTAAGATGAATAATAATGTTATAAAATTCAAAATTTAGTTAATACTATTCATAACGGCTAGTTCATGACAATATTATAATAACATAACATTGTTTATTAAAACCCGGTATTGTGTACAACACACGCTATCGAGGAAGGTCGCGATTGCGTGTAATGCAAGCCAAGTCAGGGTTGCGTGTTGTGAAAGAATCCTTCATTGTTTCGTATAACAGAATCCAACCATATTTCATTTATACATTTAATATATATATATATATATATACTCAATGTTGCGTAGAATAACTATTATCAAAATTGTGTGTAACACGGTCCAAGAATAGTGTTGCGTATACTGCAAGCTAATACGGTGTTGCGTATAGCGCAAGGTAATCTTGGTGTAGAATACAACATAAGACATTAATGAAATTAAAATAATATTTTTCATAAAATCTCAGGGTGTTACATTCTACCCCCCTTAAAATGAATTTCGCCCTCGAAATTCGTCGGGGTTATAAATGGTTTACTATTTGAAAGTTTCTTTGATAGAAACCCACATAGTAAAAAGGAATACCCAAACATATCTTTAAAAAAACAAAAGTATGAAACGTAACGGTTACCCAAATAAACTAATCACTGGGTTTCCACATAGGTGAAAATATGGATATGGAAGAGAAATCTAACCATCATGTTCTGATGGAGAGTGGTAGAGAACATGACTATGGAAAAGCTAGCAATCACAAAGCCATAAATTTGTGATGATCTAGGGTACCATCTGATTCATCGGTTATAAGGGCACTAGGACAACATTTTTGGTTTTCAAGATCATTTCCCTAAAGTTGAAAATTTGAGTTACAATAAATACTTACTTTATTTTGGTACAATCTCACTGTTGTTCGTGCCTTGGACAATTTCCACTTCATCTCTTAAATAAATGAAGTTGAATTTGTTATTCGTGAAGTGTTAGCAGATCATGTGATAGAATGACGAGTCATTCCATCTGTCTCAAACAAAAGGTTAGCAAAAATTATATACCTAAGTCGATCTATAGTGAGATTAATCATATATGGTTCCTAAAATGAACTTATACTTCACATATCATACTGCTTAATATAATAAAACTAGTTTTCTACTAAACAGGGACTTCCTGTAGGTCAGTGGTAGGCGATAAAGGCCCGTCGCACTTCGGTTGTGGGTTCGATTCCCACAGCCTTGTCCGAAGCGATGGGTTGTCGCCCGTCCTGCAGGTTGTCCTTTTTCTAAAACTACATTACTATAACATCACATAAATAATATCAAAAAAAGTTCTATACTTAAACAATACTAACTTATGGTTAACATAATCCATTACAATCTTTAGGCTTATCTAAAATACTTCGGTCCAAGCTCATAGTATAAAGAAAATGATTACTTGAAATGTCGCCAACCAAGCATGTGAATACCATCATTTATCCCCCATATATCTTGTTGGTCACAATCCAATCATGTGAATACTTTAATGATGTATTCTCTTGAAAAATATGAATACCCATTAAACCTTAGTGAAAACATGAATGCTGTCAAAAGTTCACTCTTTCCACATACCAAAATCCAAAAATTCTATATACTCAAACCATGATATAAGCTTCTCCTTATATCAGTCATGAGCTCATGAATACTATCAAACATTTTATTTTCTCCTTATCCCTTCATTATGCGCATATCATCTACATTCCAAAAATATCTGAATAACGTTTCATGGATACTGGTAACATTAATCCGACAACAATGTTACAATCCTTACATGTCTCTTTATTCCATAGTGCCATGAGATTACTTATACAACATTACACATGATAAACATGTAATCATTCTACTACATTCTCAAACCATTGACCGAGCTTCAAAAATTCTTTCATCTCACATATCATTTGTAGTCTCTTCATCATCATCCACATAAATACTTCCCATACGACCATACTGATTATCTTCATGAGACTTTCCCTTAGGGCATTGGTTTGCATAATGCCCGTACATTCCACATTTAAAACATTTAACCATTGTTGATGTCGTAGCAATACCATTATCCTCATCCATGTTGTTAACTGAACCTTTTCCTTTGCATTTACTTGCTTTGTGTCCTTCTTTTCCACACCCAAAGCATCTTCCATTTCCTTTGAAACATTCTCCTTGATGCCTCTTCCCACATGATTTACATAGGGGAAATTGAACTTTCTTTCCTCTATGATCATCATGAAACTCCATCTTTCTCTTATTAGCCGAGTCAGGAAACTTACCAAATTTTACTTTATTGATCATATTATGAGATTGCTGATTCGGCATAATAATGATGTTTGGACTTCCAAATCCCATTTCATTATGAAGAATATCATTCCATTGTCCATCATATCCTCCATTATCGTGAATCATCTTGTTTCCAGCCATTTTCTAAAACCCAAAAGAATAGTGTGAGAGGCAAAAATCATAATAAAGGGGGAGTAACTTCAATATCTAACATCTTAGGTTTAATTCTATGATCGTTAGCGTAATTCTAGTACTATAACCTATACGCATACTTAACCTTAGAGACATCCCTAGACATACCTTAGAAATATCTCTAGGGATCTCACTAAAGTTCTCGCATCCTATTTGAAAGTTTCTTTGATAGAAACCCACATCATAAAAAGGAATACCAAAACTTATCTTTAAAAATAAAAGTATGAAATGTAACGGTTACCCAAATAAACTAATCACTGGGTTTCCACATAGGTGAAAATATGGATATGGAAGAGAAATATAACCATCATGTTCTAATGGAGAGTGGTAGAGAACATGGCTATGGAAAAGCCAGAAATCACAAAGCCATAAATTTGTGACGATCTAGGGTACCATCTGATTCATCAGGTATAAGATCACTAGGACAAAATTTTTGGTTTTCAAGATCATTTCCCTAAAGTTGAAAATTTTAATTAGAATAAATAGTTTCTTTATTTTGGTACAATCTCACTGTTGTTCATGCCTTGAATAATTTCCACTTCATCTCTTAAATAAATGAAGTTGAATTTGTTATTCGTGAAGTGTTAGCAGATCATGTGATAGAATGACGGGTCATTCCATCTATCTCAAACAAAAGGTTAGCAAAAATTATATACATAAGTCGATCTATAGTGAGATTAATCATATATGGTTCCTAAAATGGACTTATACTTCATATATCATACTTCTTAATATAATAAAACTAGTTTCTACTAAACAGGGACTTCCTGTAGGCCAGTGGTAGGCGATAAAGTCCAGTCGCACTTCGGTTGTGGGTTCGATTCCCACAGCCTTGTCCGAAGCGATGGGCTGTCGCCCGTCCTGCAGGTTGTCCTTTTTCTAAAACTATATTACTATAACATCCCATCAATAATATCGAAAAAAATTCTATCCTTAAACAATACTAACTTATGTCCAACATAATCCATTCCAATCTTTAGGCTTATCCATAATACTGCAGTCCACTCTCATAATATAGTGAAAACAATTACCAGAGATTTAATACCATCGTTCATCCCCATAAGATATGTCTTGTTGGTCACATTATAAACATTCAAAGTCCTTAATCTTGTACTATCTTGAATACCCATTGAACCTTATTGAAAACATGAATTCTATTAAAAGCTAACTCTTTCCACATACCAAAATCCTCAAAATTCTATATACTCAAACCATGATATCACTTAGTCCTTATATCAATCATGAGCTCATGAATACTGTCAAATATTTCATTTTCTCATTTTCCCTTCATTATGCGCATATCATCTTTTTTCCAAAAATACCTCAATCACTTCGAATACCACATTAGAGCAATACATAAATATTCCAATACACCATAAAAGTACCTCAACAACATTATTCTTGAATACCAATACATAAACACTTCAGTCCATCCACTTCAATGACTGTCCTGGAATAAGTCCTTCCTTGATTTAGAAGTATCTTTTTAGGTCAGGGAATTGAGTTGGGTAATGCCCATGATCTCCACAAATAAGACATTGAACTCCATAACAATCTGTCACTCTATGGCCCTTTTCTCCACACAGATAACATCGGTCCCTCCATTTGAGGTATTCCTCAAGGTTCTTCTTCCCTTATTTAGAAATCTCAATCTTCCTTTCTTTATGCTCCTCAACATGCGAACATGCATAATAGTTTATCTTCCTCTTCTTTGATGAATTAGTCATACCACTAAATTTCACCTTGTTAATCATATATCGCGATGACTGATTCGACATAATCACAATATCTTTATCTCTAGGCATCACACAATTTTGTTGCTCATAGTCACAAATTTGTCCATTGGATTCAATGTTAACCGAATTCCTTCTGGTTCCCTCCATTAACTAAAACACAAAAAGAATTTTGTGAGAGGCGAAATCATGCTAGGGAAGACAACATAGTAAAGGGGGAGCACCCTCAATATCTAACATCTTAGGTTAAATTATAAGATCATTACCGTAGTTCTAGGACTATATCCTATACGTATACTTATCCTTAGGTACATCCCTAGAAATACCTTAGAAATATCTCTAGGGATCTCACTAAAGTTCTCGCATCCTAGTTTCCAAAGGTTGACTAAACCTCCCTTTGATACCAACTGTAGAGACCCGAAGCCTGACGTACATTGACATTACATTACATTTGCGGAATACTTAGTACATAACAAAAACACACACACAAGGATCGTAATAGTTTAGTGTCTTTGGAAACTCGGAACATAATCTTCTAATCGTGGTGAAAGATCTTCAACATCTCCTATAAAGATCTTCCATTTATTTTTACCTAAAACCTTTCTTTATATCCTGGGGAAAAGAAAACATAAAAGGGTGAGCTCAAATGCTCAGTAAGGGTATACAAAAGAAAAATCAATCACATCATATTCATAGGAACATAACTTTTGGAAATCTTAACCTGTAAAAGAGAGCATAATTTCATAACATGGGATGAATCATAGTAGTGAAATGTAATCACAATAATCATAACTTAAAACATGGAACTTTGTGGCATTCACACATAATCATAGATAATCATTTCTTGTTAGTCAAGACTCATTTCCAAGACTATCTTAGTGGACAAAGTCCCTTTCTGAATCGAGTAACCTTCGTTTCAGTCCAGTTTCACTGAACCAGTATAACCTACCGTTCCAGCCCTATCTATCTCATGAGATATAAAATCTTTACCCAATGCATTGGAGGGAGATATAGGTCCCACCCATCTCATAATGATACCATTCTTATGTGTGCCACAAAATCATAAATCATACATCATTGCATAACCCATGTAATACAAATGGGAATCTTAAACATCATGACATCATAAAACAATTCATATAAGATAAAGGAATTCATAAAAATAATTCCATCACAACATAATCAAATCAAGGTAACAATAGGGATAAAAACAGAACCCTTTTATTATCTTAGATGGAAAATAATTTTGATAAAATACTTGAACTTCATTCTTGAGAAAAATATACTTTCTACTTCAAAAACACTTTTCCTTTCTTAACATGTCATACAATTTTAAACTAAAAGAGGTTGATTAAAAATAAACTTGAATACTTGTAAAGGAAGCTTCTTGGAAATAATTTTTTAAAAATCCATTCATGCCGTATAAGTTAAAAAAAACATTCTTCGTACTTTTGTCGGAAAAGTCAAAAAGTACATCGTACGAAAAACGACAAAAGATTCCTTTCATATTCTTTACTAAAAACTCACCGAAGGGTAAAATTGGATTTAAAAAAAAATTGTAGGTGGATGGAAGTAATATTACATATTGATGAAACATGTATGTGGATGATAAAATACACCCCAGTAAATACTTACGAATAAACAATCTCGTATAAAAATGAGATTGTGATATTTCCCTTACCTTAGGTCCGATTTGCTTCGTATGTGTCCGAACCTCCTGTATAATGATTTAAATAATGTCATTGACTTATTACAGAATCATATTCATTGTTATGATATCATATATGGTTCACTTATGACATTATATTATCCGTTCTTTTGTAAATTCCATGTTAAAGAAGCGTTTTGGGTAAAATCGTTTCATTTATCGTAGGTGTTTTGACTTGTTGTTCTTGACATTATTATTACTTATATCATGATTTACTTACTTCCAGAATATAAAATATTATTTATATATCATATATATTCAGTATATATATATATATAATAGATAGATAAATGAAATGAAAAACACCGTTCATGGAGACGGTAGTCCGTATGTACGCATGAACGCTGTTTTCCTTTCCTTATTGTCTTGAATGGAAGTAAGTAGATGACATATATATATATATATATATATATATAAATAAATCCAGTAGCTTTATAATGTCATATATTTCATTATTATTTCTTATATATACTTTATAATCATTCTTAAATGGTTAACATGGAGAATGAATCTCATCGCGTCGTGGAGACGGTAGTCCGTACGTACGCACGAGCGATGATATCGTTCCCATGGTCATGGAATTGTGTTGAAGTGTATGTATACTATTTCATTATCAATATAACTTTATAATAATCATATATAGTTACTCATTAAACCATTATACCCATCCAATTAAGGTGGTGGCGGAAAATAGATTACACCACGGCGTGGAGACGGTATTCCGTACGTACGCACGCGCGGTGATTTCCTTTTTCCATAGGATGGATAGAAGGTTAATTAGAGTTGTTTCATATTTATAATAACATGTCAGTATGTAAGTAATACTGATGTTATTACTTTATCATGAAACAACTAAATAAGAATAAGTTGAATAAGAAAGAAATTGAAAAGATCGGTAATGGATATTACCTCTTCTTTGAAACGCCTCTTTGAATCCTTCACTTAGGGAACTAAGATTGGTCTTTGAAGAAGACCAGAACGTCTAGGATTATTCTAGGGAAGTGGAGAAGAGGTTTTGGCAGGGGTTGGCCGAGCTTGAAGGCTCAAAGTTGTGTGAGGAGGAGGGGGAGGAGGTGTCCTTTTATAAGGGAGGAGAGGGGCACCTTAGGAATTCTTAAAAATATTAATTTATAATAAATCTAACACCACTTAAAAACCTCCAAAAATGACTCATATTTGAAGATTAGATGATATAGGGTTGTAATCTCATCAACCAATCAAATTTAGACATGTTTGGATCTTATTTTAAACCTTATCATTTTGATTTATCCTTATTTAATCTATTTAAGTTTATTTGTGGTAATAAAATTCTAAATTTTAAATTATAACAAATAATTACTTATTTGTTGTGAATTTTCCATAATTGTTTAGTTTATAACATTATAGACCATATAAATATAAATTTATAATTTTTAAATATTTTTGTGATTTTTAAACAATTTTATAATATGTTATTTTTGTAAAATAACAATAGTGTCAATTTTGACACTATTCAATTATTTGAATTTAAATAAAATATATACAGAAGATATGTTCAAACTAAAAGCTTTAATATATTAATAAAAGGTCATATGTTTCTATAAAATTAGTGTATCACATTAAATAGTTCATATAATATTTATTTTATTATTTTTAAAACCATTTATTTGGTTTATCTCTTAATAAAATAATTACTACATCATTTTTGTATAATTATTTAATATACTAATTTGTTGTATAAAAATTTAAAATAAAAACCTATGATGAAGATAAATATATTAACTTTCACAATAATACTTTTACTCGAATTTATCATCTTAAAATCACAATATTTAAATTGTTATATTTATTAAATTATGAAGGTGACAACTTTGGAATCATTTAAAATAAAATAATATAAGGGTCATAATCGCTTTTATAAGGCTCCAAATGGTCAAATATTAGACCATTGGATGCTTATGGTTTACATTTACATGGAAAATATGTTTTGGTAAGGTATTTGTGCATTTTATGGTCACTATTAGTTTAAAAAAAACAATATTCTTGATTTTTCACTAGATAAACAATTTCTGCATCACTATTGTGTCATAATTAATGATAATTATTTAATCA
This sequence comes from Viscum album, assembly GCA_963277665.1. NCBI lineage: Eukaryota > Viridiplantae > Streptophyta > Magnoliopsida > Santalales > Viscaceae > Viscum > Viscum album. Next base: position 254,055,968 of record OY728162.1, read on the forward strand.
CTAAAAATTATAAATAAATTTATATGATGTAGATAATTTCATTAGCTTTCTTGAGACTATTCATGTTCGAAGTTTCATGAAGTTTATCACTAAATTAAAATTAATATACTTATAAGATTTAAGAGAGTGACATGTTGTCACTTTCTTTGGTTTTAATAATAATTAAGTTATTTTCATGGAAAAATGTCCATTAAATGATTCTAATCCGACCCTTAGGTGATATGGGTCGACTTTTAGTCATCCAATAGGATTTTGACATTTTTTAGGGAAATTTTAAAATATTATATTTACCCTTAATTACCCGATTTACCTTTAACTATGGTAAATAAAATTTACCGTAGTTACTATTCATAATTCCCAAAAATAAAAAGTAGCTTATTAACATAATTTGGACCCACTGATTACAAATATGGAATCCATTTTTCCAAATTCAATACACAAAAGATGCAGAAATTAAATTAAAATTAATCCCTTTGTCGAAAGAAAACGGGTTTTTCTTTAAAACATTGCAAAAGATTGAATTGATTTAACCTACGAATTCAAGGTAAAATCAATGCTAATGACATACATTATATTAAATGGTAAAAATATATTCTATTTATACTTTAAAACCATTCAATATTATAATTTAACCACATAAGATATTACGATGAAAAAAGTTGTTTTTAATTAAAATATAGCGTGTTTTTACTATTCATTAAAATATGAAAGTTATCGGAAAAATATCAAAACTTTATCTAATGTAAATTTTTATATCCTGATTCGAAAGAAGAATATTATTTTGTCAAATTGAACATATAAACATGTCAAAAACTATATTTAAAGTGGGTGCGCCATCAAAACGCGGTAAAACTGCATTTTTTGAAAAATACTTATTTTACCCGAAAAATTTATTTTCTTCTTATAACATGTTCTAGAAATGTATAAGATGAATAATAATGTTATAAAATTCAAAATTTAGTTAATACTATTCATAATGTCTAGTTCACGACAATATTATAATAATATAACATTGTTTATTAAAACCCGGTATTGCGTACAACACACGCTATCGAGGAAGGTCGCGATTGTGTGTAATGCAAGCCAAGTCAGGGTTGCGTGTTGTGAAAGAATCCTTCGTTGTTTCGTATAAAATAATCCAACCATATTTCATTTATACATTTAATATATATATATATATATATACTCAATGTTGCGTAGAATAACTATTATCAAAATTATGTTTAACACGGTCCAAGAATAGTGTTGCGTATACTACAAGCTAATACGGTGTTGCGTATAGCGCATGGTAATCTTGGTGTAGAATACAACATAAGACATTAATGAAATTAAAATAATATTTTTCATAAAATCTCGGGGTGTTACATCTATGTCTCACTCTTGGTTGAGTTGAATGAAATGGAATAGGAAAGAAGATATAATGGGTTAAAACTAGAGAAAGGGTAAAATTGAAAATTCAAAAATATTTTTGGGAAAGTCACATAGTTTGGCCACCTAGTTTACTAAAATGTGTTAAAGTCATGTAAGAGTTACTAGACCACCTAGGAACTATTATACAATTAGACCACATGTTTTACCAAACCCTTCATAGGATACTAAATCAAATTTCACCCCACATAATATTAATCAACATGAATTCCCTTAATTGTGCACTATCCTTATGGGGTTACTCATACATATGATAGGACCGCATGTTTCTACTAACTATACATAAACCATGCATTGATAATGCAGCTGAGAAAAATTATTGAATTTTGAAAAATCAAAACCTAGTATTTACTTAATTGAAATAGATGTCATAATATAATAAAATAATACATGAATTTGACATAGGGGTGTGACATACATCAAAATAAGGTCCTTACATTGAAATATCATCGCTCAACAGATTAGTGATTAGAGGATAAATCACTAGAATAGGCTCATCATAGCCTGAACTCTAAATAATTGATGGTTGTTTATGGTGTATGATCTAATATTCAATAGTATATACCCATTACTATCAAAGAACATTTGGGTGATATTACCCAAGAAGAACATGGAGGGAAATAAAAATGATACGTTAAATGAGGCATGTAACAACCTTTAACTTGACCCATTTCATTTTTTGAGGTGTTTGTTCGATGTTTATTTGCAAAAGATCCTCTAACATCTTCAATGTAAGTTATATTTCTTCATCTGCCTATTTTATTCCATAATCCATCAGATTTCAAGATACTAGGTAATTAATTGGGGGAATTTATTATGTTTTAATTCATATACTCTTACTCTATAACATCTGATCATTTTTTAATCATCCTAGAGGTTTATATTGTAAATCCCCACCCTAAGTTTATATGGATTTTCATCTCATGGGAGTTTTAGTTTAGGTAACCCATTATCTAGGAACCTATTTTTGTTCACTATGGGTTTTATTTTTTTAAGAGCATGAATCGATCAAATGAACCAAAATACCACATTATGGAGAGAATAATGGGGAAGAGTTTAGAGGTGATATGATTACCTAGACTATGGTTTGTGTGGAAGTATTACATTAATAGAATTCCAATTTCTAGGGGAACTTAGTATTTTTGGAAGATTATATTGATAAGTCTAGTTTCATTGATGGGAAAAATAAGGAACCTTTTCTTATAAGAACTCTAGTAATATATTTGAATGTTTTTTATCCTGTAATAGCCCTCTTTTATTTGAGGGTTCATGATGGACCCTCAATGAATGAAAACAATTCATATTCTACTTAAATAGTTAGTTCAACTATTAAAGTTTATATCTCATATATTATGGTATATCATAGTTTAAGTTAGTGTAAAGAAGAGGAGATCATGAATATCAATGAAAAGAACCATAGTCAGACTCCCAAGGATCTATTTTCTCAAATAAATAAATAAATAAATAAATAAATAAATAAACTATGTGGTATGATTCATAAATTCCTCTCATTAGTCATTATGCACAAACAAATGAATGTTTTCTCTCTAATAGAGAAATAACCCTACCCACTTCTTAAGGGATAGAAAATCCTTAGAATTATGATCAGGAAAAAAACCCTAAAATTTTGACACATAATTAATCTTAGGATTTAAAGGAGAAATTTCTAGATAATTAATAAGATGGTTGGAAAAATTAAGTTTCTAGGAAGAAGAATAAGTATATAAGGAAAGAAAGATCAGAAATTTTCTATGAAACTAAATACTTAGAAGTAAGGTAAACCAAGGATTCCATTGATGATGATAAAGGTTATGAGGCTCTTAGGATTTTTTAACCTATGATTAAGAGGTATAGTTTTATGATTTTTTTATAAAGGATCAAGAGTGAAGAAATGTAAAAAGTGTGTCTTGGATTTGGGTAATTTTTCAGTGATTACAGGAAAAAAAACTAAGAAGTGCAATGAATAATCAAACCCTCCCAAACTAATGGGGAATCACTCAGTGGTAAAACTTCATAAAATAATGGAACTTAAGAAGTTTAAGTGTTTAAAAATATAATAATTCATGGGAATATTAAAGTTTCGGAGGAGTTTTAAAATGAGGTAAACTGGGAAAAACCACTTCCTTATAAAGGACAAGAGACCCACTTTCAATTCATAGAAGGACATGCGAGTAAAAATCTATCACCCCACCAATTTACTAAAAGGATGAAAATATCATATAAAAAATTCAATAAATATACTAATGAAGAAGTAATTTTGGTTCGGTAATTTGATCCTAACTTTTATTCACAGGAATTATAAAAATTTAAGAATATGAAAGATTTTTAGATCCATAATGGAGAAATCTAAAAATGTTTTCTCAGTCTAATTGATGTTATCTATTTGGAATTCATCACAAAACCTTATCTCATGGAATAATATGTGTTAGTCTATAAATTTTTACTAGATATAAAACTTTTCAGAACCATTTGAAACTCAACATAAAAACCCTATCTTTATAATACCATTACTTTTATCCTGGCTAAAATTATTATTTTTTCTTATGGGGTTTGGAGTTATAGTACTAGGTGTTCTCACTTGTGTTGTATCCTTATAGTGTAATGACCTATTTTTGTTTTTTATTATGGGTTCTCTATAAAACCTTAAAAGTGTTTATTTCAATAACATAATAAAAATAGACATTAGAGATATGCATGCACTGACTTGTTTATTTTATGAAAAAAATGCATCAAATATTCAAGTCATTTAGCACATTATCAACGTCCTGATGAATTGATACATTAGTATCCACACCAAAATTGGGTTAACTGGTATAAAAATAAAACTTATATTTTTTGAAATTATTTCCCTATATCCAAAACTAATCATCAAAATACTAATAACTCCAAAATCCATCCCTAGGAATGGACCACTCTGATACCACTCTAACATGACTCAACCCACCAGGACCTCACCTGGGTTGGTGGTAAGATGAGTGTGACACCCCAATCACACCTATAATAGTCCATATGATAGGTACTATAACTAAAAAGGTATAATATACATGAGATTACATAGACTATATCAACCCATAATAGAAATTTAACATGAACATACATAAAAACAACATCCACAAGATGTATGGACATCTTCTCTAAAAATAAATTCATGTAAGAGACATAGTTTAGGAAAAATAATACCATAATGAAAGGATCAAATAATAATAAAATAAAAGAGACCCAACATCCCAGAATATAATGGACCCATGATAAGGGGAAACACTTCCTTGTCATAATGACTCTATATAAAATCATTGATAAAATATACCACCATAATATTCCCCCAAACATTACTAAGCATCACCAAGAACTAGCTCCTCTAGATCTACATCTACCGTAGCTACCTCAAAATTATGTGTCATATTATTAAACATATAACATGTGGGTACAAATCATGTGTAAGTGTGAGTATGAAAAATATGAAGTAGAAAACCATAAAAAAACAAATTATATAAATAATGAGTCATATAAAATTCAATGATTAGGGGAGATAATGAATTCCCAAATTAAAACCTAGATATTATTTATAGATTCAAAATCGAAGGACATACAGAATTCCTTGTCATATTATCTCAACTCTATAAAGGATCAAAACTCATACATAAATAGTGTTTTCCAGTATCATAAAACCTATATGGTTAAAAATTGATATCCTAGCTATATATCATTTTTTATAGGCAACCAAGCATGCCTGGTATGTCATGAGGCATGAATATCCTAGACTACATTGCCTTAATAATTCCCAAACAACCATTTTGTAACCAAAATGAGGAATCACACCACATCGATGGTTAAGTGAATCGAATGAGGACTATCACTACTAGAATATGATGTTTTCCCAACAGATATATACCAATGGTTTATTTAAACTGTTTCTATACTATAAAAAAGGAAACATTTTCCAACGGTTTGTTTAAACTGTTGGAAATGTGTAAATATAATTAATATTTCCTAATGGTTTGACAAAACCATTGGGAAATATTTAGTTCTTCTCTAAGATATACCAATGGTTTTAATAAACCATTGGTAATGAGTGGCTTTCCCAATAGTTTTTAAAAATTGTTGGGAAAGTTTTCCCCCAAATACCCCAGCACCCCAGCTCCCACTCGTCCCAATTAAAGACCTTAATCCAAAGCTCCTCCCAAAGTTTTCTCAGCTGCGAAACTCCTTATAGCCATATATCCATCTTTAATCAAACAAATTTTTATTTCTACACTTCAAATTAGTAAGTGTTACCTTATTTTTAATTTTTCCCCCTATATTTTTTTTTCTGTTTTCTGTTTTGATTTCAGCTAAATTAGAGTTCCTGCTATTTGTGGAGTACCAAACCCTTTGATTTGTTTTCAGTTTTTTGTTTTTACACTTTCAACATGGTAAAGGGTTTGTTAGTGGGGAAATATGGTAGTTTTTATGGACTTTAGTTTAGTTGAAAATTGGATTTGGATTTTGTATTTATAGTTTTTTGTTCAAGGAATAAATGGGAAGGGTATTGATATTGAGGATGAATTGGTATTTGTTGGGTGATGGATGGGAATTGTGAACACCCCCCACCACCCACCCCAACCTCCCCTGGACACCTCCCACCCCCTGGATACCCCCCACCCCCTGGACCCCCCCTATTAGATATCCCCCACCCCCTGCACCCCCACACCCCCTGGACACCCCCCACCCCTTAGACAACTCCCTCCCCCCACCCCCCTTGTACACCCCCACCCTTTGAACATCCCCCTCCCCCCCACCCCCTGGACACCCCCACCCCCCTTAGACACCCCACCCTTTGGACAACCCCTTCCCCCCACCCCTAGACACCCCCCACCCCCTGGACACCCCCACCTCACCCTCCCCCGGACACCCCTCACCCCCCACTGACATCCCCTACCCCCTTGGATAGCCCCCCCACCACCTCCCCCAACCCTAGACACCCCCACCCTCCTGGACACCCTCCACCCCCTTGGATAGCCCCCCACCCCCCTTAGAATGCCCCCACTGAACACCACCACACCTCCTAGACACCACCACACCTCTTAAGTGCTTGGGACCAATTTTTAAATTAGAATTAACAATGTAGTTGATTTCCACTTTCCCGAATGAAATTTTCTAAGTGACCCATAGGGCCTTATAAATTGAATTTGTCATGTTTTGATAAATTGAATTTGTCATGTTTTGATAAATTGAATTTGTCATTTTTTGATAAATTGAATTTGTCATGTTTTAATAAATTGAATGGGTAGTTTGGAATGAAATGGCTAATGCATGATGGTTTTCCTTTATTAATTAATAAAATTATTTTAAATAAAATTACCCTAAGGGTGGCTATATGAGGGGTAGGGGGGATGTCAAGGTGTGGGGGGTTGTCCAGGTGGGGGGTGGGTTGTCCAGGGGGTAGGGGGGATTCAGGGGGTAGGGGGGCTATAGGGGTGTGGGGGAGGGGGGTATGGGCTGCCCAAGGAGGGGTGTGGGCTGTCCAGGGGGTCGGGGTGGGGGTGTCCAGGTGGGGGAGGGGGGTGTGGGGTGTCTAGGGGGGGGGGGGTGGGCTATCCAGGTGGGGGGGGGGCTGTCCAGGTGGGGGGTGGTGGGTGGGTGGGCTATCTAGGTGGGGGGTGGGGGTGGGGGGGCTATAGGGGAGGGGGGGTGTTGGCTATCCAGGGAGGGGGTGGGCTATCCAGGGGGTGGGCTATCCAAGTGAGGAGGGGGGTATGGGATATCCAAGGAGAGGGGGGGTGTCTAGTGGGGGGTGGGGGGTAGGGGGGCTATAGGGTAGGGGGTGTGGGCTGTCCAGGGAGGGGGTGGGCTATCCAAGGGTGGTGGTGGGTGGGCTATCCAGGTGGGGGAGGGAGGTGTGTACTATCAAGGGGGGTAAGATATCCAAGGGGAGTGGGGGGTGGGATGTCCAGGTGAGGGAGGGGGTGTTGGTTGTCCAAGGAGGAGGGGGGTGGGCTATCCAGGTGTGGTGGCTATCCAGGTGTGGTGGTGGGGGTGTCCAGGTGGGGTGGGTGGGCTATCCGGATGGGGGGGGGGGGGGGGGGTGCAGGGGTGTAGGGGATATAGGGGTGTGGGGGGGTGTGAGTTGTCTAGGGAGGGGGGGGGGGGTGGGTTGTCCACTCCGATACTCTACAAAAAAATAATAATCAAATATAACCAATGTATAGTTGCTTTCACATGTTAAGAATTTTCTTGAAGTTCCATACCAACACTCACTCTTACCCTTCCAAGAAGAAGTGATCTCTACAAAGAAATCTCACTTGGGTTCTTATCCACTATCCATATTGATCTCATACAAATTTAACATTCATAAAACTCCATATCACCTAATGATATAACAAGGCTCATACTCTTATGAGTAGTGTCCCCTCGAAACATGGCTCATAAAATCTGATCCATATATGATATTTGGTGGTGTGTTTATAATTGGGTGTGTTGTTATTTATAGGTATGATATTCATGTTTTACACCAAAAATATTCTTATCCATATATAATAGGCTTGAAATCATTCTATAATTAGATAAAGATTGGATTTTACAACCCTAGTTTGGGGGTGGACACCCCCACCCCCTTAGATAGCCCCACCCCCTTGGATAGCCCCCCCACCCTCTGGACACCCCCACCCCCCTGGACAACCCTTCCGCCCACGTGGACATCCTTGCCACCCCCATGGACAGCCCACCCACCCCCCGTGGACAGCCTGCCCACCCCCCTAGACACACCATACCCCCTGGAAAGCCTTGCCACCCCTGTGGACAACCCACCCACCCACCCTGTACCCCTCTGGACAGCCTCGCCACCCCCCATGGACAACCCACCCACCGCTTGGATACCTCGTACCCCCTGGACAGCCCCCACCCCCTAAAAAGCCCCCCTAGACCCCCCAAACCCCTAGACAGCTCCGCCACTCCCGTGGATAGCCTGCCCACCCCCCTGGACACCCTGTACCCCCTGGACAGCCCCCACCCCCGTGGAAAGCCCGCCCACCCCCCTGGACACCCCGTACCCCATGGACTGCCCTGCCACCCCCGTAGACATCCCTCCCACCCACCCCGTACCCCCTGGACAACCTCTCTACCCCCCTAGATAGCCTGCCCACCCCTTGGATACCTCGTACCTCTTGGATAGTCCCTAGCACCTAGAAATCCCCCCACCCCCTGGACAACCCCGACTCCATTGGACAGTCCCACCACCCCCGTGGATAGCCCGCCCACCCCCTAGACACCCTGTACCCCCCTAGACAGCCCCCACCCCCTGGACAACCCACCCACCCCCATGGGCACCTTCCCACCACCCTTCGGACCTCCATCCCCCAGACAATCCCCCCTAGAAATCTCCCCACCCTTAGACACCCCTGATCCCACTGGACAACCCCACCACCCCCGTGGATAGCCCGAACACCCCCTGTGGATAATCCGCCCACCCCCTAGACACCCCGTACCCCCCTGGACAGCCCCACCACCCCCTGGACAACCCGCCCACCCCCTGGACACCCCGACTCCCTGGACAGCTCCGCCACCCCCATGGACAGCCCGCCCACCCCTGGACACCCTGTACCCCCCTGGACAGCCCCACCACCCCCATGGATAGCCCACCCACCCCTTGGACACCAAGTACCCCCTTGGACAGCCCCCACCCCCGTGGATAGCCCGACCACCCCCTGTACACCCGCCCACCCCCCAGACACCCCCATCCCCCCGGACATCCCCACCCCTGGAAAGCCCCCCACCCCTAGACACTCCTGACCCCATAGGACATCCCCACCACCCCCGTAGATAGCTTGACCACCCCCCTGTAAAGCCCTCCCACCCACCTGAACACCCCGTACCCCTGGATATCCCTGCCACCCCTATGGACAACCCACCCACCCCCTGGACACCCCGTACCCCCTTAGCAGCCCCCACCCCCTAGACACCCCACTCACCCCCTGGACACCCCGTACCCCCTGGACAGCCCCCACCCCCTAGAAAACAACCCACTCCCTGGACACCCCGACCCCCTAGAAAACAACCCACTCCCTGGACACCCCGACCCCCTGGACTGCCCTACCACCCCCGTGGATAGCCCACCCACCCCCTAGACACCCCGTACCCCCCATGGACAGCCCCCACCCCCATGGATAGCCCACCCATATGGACAACCAACCCCCCTAGATAGCCCCCACCCCCTAGACACCTCCGACCCCCCTTGACAGCCCTGCCACCCCTGGACACCCCACACCCCCTAGACACCCCCACCCCCTTGGGAAATGTATGTGATCACTCAAATAATCTACTAAAATATAAAATTTATTCGATTTAAAATTTAATCAACTCCTGAATAATTATCCTCCACAAGTGTACATGATATTGTACACTCATGTATAGTTTTTCAAAGATATTTTTTATAAATATAGTATTTTTTTGTCATTTATATTATGATTCTCAAATAGAGTAGTGTGTCAGTTATGGTTTCCTATAAAGTGAACAATTCTTCTTTAATTAAATATATTTTCAATGAAACTTCAATCTTATTGAATTTATTTTGACAAAATGACTTATTTTTTTTACAGAAAGGATAGAAGTTAGATGTATGAAACCGATCAGATCTCAAGATATTTTCAAAACAATTTGGAGAGGGTTTTATATTTTTCATTTCACAATGCTTCAGATATTGGTCACATAGACTTCCCCTGTTACAATTGTGTTAGAAGAACTTGGTTGAGCTGTGAAGAAGTAAGCTACCACATAACAAAATATGGTTTTCAAGAAAACTACTCTATGTGGTATCACAATGGGGAGAAAATGACATCTCAAATTGTTGATGATCCAAATGAGAGGAATGGATTGGAGAATTTTCTATGTGACTAATTTTCATTTATTTATCATCATGAAAAAGAAAGTATTACAACCTAATAAGATTTAAATATGACCACACATGATGCATCTAATGAAAATGATGATGTTGTCAGGGTGAAAAAATTGAATGATGCTGACACAACTCCAGTATATCGACAATGCGGTAAAATGAAAAAGATGGAATTTTTAATCTAATTGTTTCATAGGAAAACTATGTATGGGATTTCTAATACTACCATCAATTACATTATTACCTTATTGAAGGACTTACTTCCAGATGATATAGATATTCCCTCAAAATACTATATGGCATGGAAGTCAGTTGAAGAAATTGATTTTCAAGAAACAAAATTCTTGCTTTTCTGAAAGATTGCAGTTTATTTTGGGAGGAAAATTATGAAAAAATGATTGTATAAAATGTGGCACATCCCACTAAAAGCCAAAAACTAATGGAACACCATCCTGTGTGCCACATAAAGTAATGTGACACATTCCATAGATCCATAGAATCCATAATCTTTTTATGTTTAATGAAATATCAATAAAAATGTGATGGCATGATACTGAGAGAAAGAAGACTAATGATGAGTTGGTTCACCCTACAGATGGATTTGCATGGCAGAGATTTGATGCTCGATATCTTGATTTTGTAGCTGAAATGTGTAATGTGAGGTTGGGTCTTTCATGTGCTGGTTTTAATCCATTTGGTTAGATGCTTACGTCGCACAACACATAGCCAAATTTTATACACATTTAAAATCTTCCCCCATGGTTGTGTATGAATAAACCTTTCAATTTCATGAGTATACTAATATTTGGCCCTTATGATCCCAACAATGATATAGAATTCTACATGAATCCTTTAATAAAATAGTTGAAAATTCTTTGGGATGTAGGCATGCGCACATACGATGCATGTTCGAAAGACATATTTCAGATGTGTGTTGCACTTATGTGGAAAATCAATTATTTTACTACTTATGCAATGATGTATGGATGAAGCACGAAGGGAAAACTATCATGTACTATTTTTATGAAGAATACGAGATCCATAAGACTGAAACATCATTGTAGTTTCAGTTTTATGGGACATCGACGATTCATTCCAATGAACCAGCCATATAGAAATAATCGTCGAAGATTTGACAATACCATGGAGACCGATGATCCACCTCAGTATATGTCTAGAACTGATGTTCTTAATGAATTAAAAGATTTTAGTTTTTCATTTGGGAAGGGTCAAATGAAATTTGGAAAGAGATAGAATGTTTTCATTGAAACCAGTTACAATTGTAAGAAGAGAAGTATCTTGTTTGATTTTCCTTATTGGTCAAATAATTTGTTAGGTCATTTCTTAGACATAATGCACATTGAAAAAAATATTTGTGAAATATTTATTTTGATTCTTATAAATGTTAAGGGAAAGACAAAAGATGATTTAAGGTCTCAACATGATTTGGTGGATTGGGGCATCAGACCAGAATTGCATCCTGTGTGTATCAATAAAAATAAATGGCAAGTTCCATGTGCTTATTATGTGAAGAAACCTACAAAAAAATAAATTTCTGGAAGTATTAGAGACTATTAAATTTCCTAATGGTTATTCAAGAAACACACCTAAATGGGTCAACATAAGAGATTTGAAGTTAAAATCTTTAAAGACTCATGATTATCACATCCTTCTGCATGATTTGATTTCAATATAAATTAATCATATTTTTTCCAATAATGTAAGGGTGAATATTATTCATTTGTGTCATTTTTTAGAGATCTTTTTGCTAATAAGTTGTCCAAGTCTTTATTGCAAAAAATGCTGGCAGATGCCCCATTAATTTTGTGTGAGTTAGAGAAAATATTTCCTCCATAATTTTTCACATAAATGTTTCATCTGACTATCCATATTACAACTAAAATAATTCTAATAGGACCTATTTATTTTCATTGGATGTATCCAACTGAAAGAAATATGTACACATTAAAATCTTATTTCCATAATAGGAATCATCCTGAAGGTTCTATCCTGAACGATTACTTGGCTCAAGAATGTATGGATTTATACTCTATGTATTTGTCCGATCTTACTACAAGAATGAAAAAAAGAGAAACAAATAAGAACAGTATGAGAAAATTGAACCTATTTTTCCATCACTTCCTCAAATAAGAGGAATTCTTGGATCATATACATTGACGACATTAATCCTTGAAGAGCGGGAGATGGAACATCGCACAGTTTTTTTCAACTATGATTTATTCAATGACTACATCTTGTAAGTAAATTCAATATGTATATCTTATATATATATATATCTGTTAATCTATTCCTATTTTTATCTACAGGGAACATAAAGCGATGATAAATAGAAATCATTGTTCTTTATCTTTGAGAAGGAGGGAGACTTTGCATAGAAAAGAGTTTTATTCTTGGTTAAAATTGAAGGTAATAATATTACTATTTAAAATAATTAAAACAATATTTAATTAAGTTTAATATTGATTTATATTTCAGTTATTGAGTTTTCTTAATGACTCTATCTATGAGGAAATAAGAGATTTGGCTTTTGGTACTAATACCATGGTTAGTGACTGTAATTAAATTGTTATCAATGGGTACAGATTTATTATCACTAAATGAGAAAAGAACATGAGAACACAACATGATGGTGTTATGGTTACTGCCAAAATAGATTGTTATGCTAGTGCATCAGATAGTAGACCACGATTTGAAAATATAGGTTATTATGGACTCATTGAAAAAATAATAATATTGGATTATTATTCTCATGGATGAGTCACAATGATAAAATTATAGTGGTTTAATTTTATGAAGAGCAGGGCACATTTATTGATGATTGGGGATTTTGAGTAATTGATATGACTCTCACTCTTTCTACTGATGAACTATATGTATTTGCATCAATGAAAAAACAAGTTTTTTATGTCAAAGACCATATTTGACCTGAATTTGGTGTCATTATTGAAGTAATTCCAATACATATTTTTGATTATGGTGATGATGGATTTGAAACCATCCTTACTGCCATTGGAAATGATCCATTTATTACTTTTGATGACTCCAATAGCTTAATTATCAGAGTTTATTGTGAACCTGAAGTTATGTTAGGAAATATATAAAATCATCCATTCATGTTCTCAATTCTTTTGGTTTACCTCGACTTGGGCTGTTAAGGTTGGTACTATTAAAATTGATTTAGTATTGATTAAAAATATATTGTATCTGACTAGACTGTTATGTGAATTTTCAATGTTTATTGGTTGTAATTTTATTTGAATTGCATTTTCTAATTTGGAATTGAACTATATTCAAACCTATAAAACCAAAATTTCTAACTTGGTGAACATTTCAATGCTTCAACTATGATTTGTATAATTTTTTTAAAACTCTAAGACCTCTCTTTAACATTTTACCAGGTAATGAACATGATGGTTTGTATTATTCTACAAAACATGTATTGAAACTTGCATTATCTACCTGGGCTAAAGAAATTAAATTTTTCCTTAATTTTGACATCTTCTTTACCCCTTATGAATCTAGTAGAATCAATGTTCCATGATTTTAATAGAATGATGAAACTTAGTAAATAACCATCATACTAAAAATTAAATTTCTTTATTACATATTGTATGATTTATTAACTTCATTATATATCTGTTCAAGCTCAACTAAAACAAAAGATAGTTAAATTTTCCATGAATCCCCCTATTCCCTCTCATTTATTTTGTTTTTTGGGTTACACATTAGTTATACTTTTATATTTACTTCTATATTTGTTTTCAAATGTAGGAAATGAAACCAATTGAAGAGAGGCAACAAAAATAGATTATGGACAACAATCGTCGCATGACTGAGCTGGGAATTCCACCACTAGTACCTGCAGTGAGTATTTTATGTCAAATATATTTATTTAAATAATATATAATGTCATGTGATTAATTTTTTTAAACATTTTTTCAGGATCCATCTATTTGGCAACAATTATTTGATGAGCAACCTAGTAGTGGTCCCAGTACTCTGGGTGTTCGTACGAGGGGGGGGGGGGTGGTATGAGATCTAGACGATCTGGTTGGCGTACCTGATTAGACCCTACCCCTCCCCCTGACATACCATCCATCCCACATTCTGATCCTGGTGTTCCATTAGGGAAACATGGGATATTTAGGCCTCCCATGTTTTTACCACCCTTTACATTTGAGCCACCTCAACCATCTGTACCATATCCGATGATGATTCCCACTCCCCATTCAGTATTCAGCCAGCCATCCCTGTCATCTTCTTTTACTTCTTCTTCCTTCTCTCCAAGCATTTATATTCCATCTTATTCAACTCCTGCTCTGCCAAAGTTTGTCCCTATGGAGCATACATTGGGACCCACTCCATCTATACAGGGTGTTTCTTTAGTTTCTGTAGATCCAACGACACCCATTGATTATACTACCACATGTATACTTATACAACCTGAACACATTTTTACACCATTATTTATTTTCATTATAACATGTATTGATAAAATATTTCTTTTTCTTTAATAACAGATACATCTAATAATAGTAGGCGGGGGCAGGGGTGTACACACATGCATGTGGTGTGGAACCGACATACGTAGTTGATGGTGGACTATAATGAAGATAGTCTAATTATTGAAAGATCAGGGTAGCAATGTCAAAGTTTTTTGGTGACGCTTTCCAAATACTCCGACATCATTCATGTCAGCCCGCTCTCAAGGAGATAGCTGCCAAATAAAGTCAAGGATAAATCTTTGGAAAAGATATGGGTAAAAAAATCTTTTATATTTAATGAAATATATTATTTTTTGTATTTATATGAATTAATATTTTGGTTTCAGCTATGCTTTAATTTCCCTAATGGTGATGGTGCACGAACAACACGTCTAAAGGATTTAGGTGAGATTTGGAGAGCTTATAAGAATGATATGTACATTATATAGTGTTCTAGAGTGAGAACAGAGTTAGAGGCGGTCCCTGTCGTGAATGATTGTTCATTATAACAGTATCGACAGATGATTACTCATTGGAAGATTATACAATTTAAGGTATTAATCACATTAGAGGTATTTAAATGAAAATTTTCATGTTTTTCGTTAATAATAATTATTGAATTTTATTTAGGATTCATTTGGAAGAACTAAAAAAATATTGATGCTAAAAAATACATCCACACATTAGGACGTACTACGATACCAGATCATGAGAGGCAACATGTATGATAGTTTATAATATTTATTTATAAATTTCACTTTCTATTGATACCTCCATAATTTATTCGATTGATAAATTTGTTAAATAATTTTAGTTAGGAAATTAATTATTGGTATACTATTTTTAATTATGGTTTCTTACATTCAATTTCATTGTAGATCCATAAATTAAATATAGAAGGATGTGTTCCTCGAGCCAAACTATTTTGCTCAAGTAGAAGGACGAAAGATGGAAGTGAGTTTAATGAACCAACTTAGCAGCATATTGTAAGTTTTACTTTTTAGATTTAAAATTTTAATCTCTATTTTGTAATTTATTAATCAATTTATATTTTTAACAGGATTTAGAGGCCCTTGATTCCCAAGAACCTGACAATTTTGGGCCAAACAATCACTTACATCAGGTGTTGGGAGATGAGCACCCTGGTAGAGTATTCTATCGACCTGGGAAGAGTATAGATCCAACAAGGTATTGGCCCTCCTAAGGTATGAGTTGTAGTGCCACTGAGTTCTAAAAGGTTAAGGCACATGTAGAACAGGCTTAAAAAAGGCCACATAGATAGTAGAACAGTTTGCTAGGGCAAACACTACATTTATGAAACTTATGGAAGTTTTATGTCCAACACTTCCACCAGAGGCCAAAACATCTTGTGATGAATATATGCAATTGATGAGTTATATATATGGTGAACCATGTGGCAGTTCTAGTGGAGGTCAAGACGATGGTGAGGAGGAGGTCGAGGTGGAGGAGGTGGAGGGTGAGGCGGAGGCCAAGGCGGAGGAGGAGGGCGAATAGGAGGCCAAGACAGAGGATGAGGGTCTTGAGGAGGGTGGGGATGATGATGTTTACGACGATGAGGACAAGGGTGAGGCTGATGATGATGGTGATGATAGTAATGGTGATGAGGGATAAATTGATTCGTTACATTTTTGACTGATATTACTGACCTTTTATGCTTATTGATTTGTTGTGCCTGAATATATGTGTGATTAGGTAGCTCACATTATCTTTATTTTTTTTATCAATAAATAATAAAACTTGACTTGATGATTTTTTGTGACTGATTCATCCCTCCCCTAGATATCCCCCCACCCCCCTGGATAGCCCGCCCACCCCCTGGACACCTTGTACCCCCTGGACAGCCCCACCACCCCTGTGGATATCCCTTCCACCCCCTAGGAAGCCCCTCCCCCTTGGACAGCCCTCCACCCCCATGGAAAACCATCCCACCCCACTGGATAGCCCCCCCTGTGGACATCCCCCCACCCATGTGGACAACTTCTCCCCCTATGGACAACCCCCACCCCTGTGGACAACCCACCCACCCCCGTGGATAGCCCCCACCCCCGTGGACAGCCCTCCCACCCCCTGGACACCTCGTACCCCCTGGACAGCCACACCCACCCACTGGACACCCTGTACCCCCCTGAACAGCCCTGCCCACCTCCCTGGATAGCCCCACCCACCCCCCTAGATAGCCTTCCCACCCCCTAGAAATCCCCTCCCACTGTGGACACCTGTACCCCCTGGATAGCCCCGCCCACCCCCTTGGATAGCCCCACCACCCTTGGACAGCCCCCACCCCTGTGGATAGCCCACCCACCCCCTTGGATAGCCCACCCACCCCCTTGGACACCCCATACCCCCTAGACAACCCCTCCACCATCGTGGACAACCCACCCACCCCCTGGACACCCCGTACCCACCTGAACAGCCCCCACCCCCGTGGACAACCTGTCCACCCCTATAGACAGCCCACCCACCCCCATCCCCCTTGAACTTCCTCACCCACCCCCCTGGACACACTGTACCCCCTGGACAACCCCCACCATCGTGGACTACCCTGCCCACCCCCTAGATACCCCTACCCCCTGGACAGCCCCGCCACCCCTGTGGACAACCCTCCCACCCCTGTGGACAACCCGCCCACCCCCTTGGACACCTCATACCCTCTGGACATCCCCACAACCCTCGTGGATAGCCCAACCACCCCACTGGACACCCCGTACCCCCTTGACAGCCCCCCACTCACCCCCGTGGATAGCTCTCCCACCCCCGTGGACATCTCGCCCACCCCCTTGGACACCCCTCCCCCAGTGGACAACCCCCACCCCCATGGACTTCCTTCCCACCCCCTGGACACCCATATCCTCTGTGGACATCCCGCCCACCCCCTGTACACCCCCTACCCCCTGGACAACCCTGCCACCCCCATGGACAATCCGCCCACCCCCTGGACACCCCATACCCCCTGGACAGCCTCGCCCACCCCCTGGACACCCCCTCCCCCCTGGACAGCCCCCCACCCCCGTGGAAATCCCCTCCCACCCCCTAGATATCCCCACCACCCCCATGGACAGCCCCCACCCCTGGACATCCTCCCACCCCTGTGGATTATAGGGTTTATAACAACTTGAAGATCCCATTAATCATAGATACCCACTTCGTTGCCTCCTGGGATCCTTGATCACCGATAAAAAATAGTGGATGGTATTTTAGAAACTCCCATGCATAATAAATGATTCGAGAAGAACATGGCTATTCCACTTCCACAAGAGTTTGAGTAGAGACCAAGACTAGGAATACAATAGTTGGATCATAATAATGACTACCTGAGATACCCCCTTATGGACTTTTTGATTCATTTATAGTGGTAACATTCTAAATAATTATAAAAAAACCCTTTAGTACAATAATCTGATGTTCTAAAACAAGGGATACAAAATCACAAATCCCATAAAGATACATAATAAATAATTATTCATAAAACCATTTCAAAATCACATAATAGAGACTTATTTCTATTTAAAACTCCCCAATGGTTTATAAAAATTACTTTTAAGGTTCCATTTCAAAAATCATATAGTATTTTTTCCCACAATAAAAATGCAATCCATTTCTTAATAACTAAATCTCCCTTCCTACCATACACACCAAAAGCATTAATTTTTTACTAAAGAAACACATACTATTTAATTAAATACTATTCTAAAACCATTTTAAAAATACCAATGATCTTAAAATAAATGAAATTCATTCCATTAAAACCATTAAAGTCCCCCCACCCCCTGGACACCACCCCACCCCTGGACACCCCCATGGATAGCCCCCCCACTACCCTGGACAGCCCCCACCCCCTAGACACCCCACCCCCTGGACACCCCCACCACTCTTAGACACCACCCCACCACCCCACCACCTAAACACCCCCACCCCTGAACACCCCCATCCCCATGGACAACCACCCCCACCCACTGGACACCACCCCACCCCCCATTGGACAACCCCCAACCCCCCGAACCATCCCCACCCCCTGGACACCACCCCACCCCCTGGACACCCCCACCCCTATGGAAAACCCCACCCCTTGGAAAGCTTCCCAACCCCTAGACACCACCCTACCTCCCTGGACACCCCCATGGATAGTCCCCCACCCCCCTGGACACCCCCAATCCCCTGGATGGACCCCACCCCCTGGACACCACCCCACCCCCTGGACACCAGCCCACCACCTGGACACCCCCACACCCCAGACACCCCCACCCCCACCCCCATGGACAACCACACCCACCCCCCTAGAAACCACCCACCACCCTTGGACAACCCCCCAACCCCTGGACCTCCCCACACCCCTAGACACCACCCCACCCCCTAGAAACCCCCAACCCCTGGAAAGCCCCCCAACCCCCTGTACACCACCCCACCCCCTAGAAACCCCCATAGACAAACCCACACCCTAGATAGCCCCCTACCACCCTGGACAACCCCCACCCCCCTATACACCCCCATCCCCCCAGACACCCCCACCCCTGGACACCCCCTACCCCCTGGACACACCCTACCTCCCTTGGACAACCACCCCAAACCCTAGAATAGCCCCTAACCCCCTAAATTCTGAATTGAATTCTTTATGTATTTAATTAACTTATGAATTATGTGTTAATGGTGTATGGGTATAGTTGTTGTATGTGTATACTTTTTTTAATTACCTTATGAATTATGTTTTAATTTGGTATGTGTGTAGAGGGTAATTAAATACAAAATTGGAGGTATTCAGATTTATGTATGAATTATGTGTTGGATGAATTCTGTATGAATTCATACAAAATTCTGTATATATTATCCAGGTATACTTGTTAATGGTGTATTATGTTACCTATTGTATGTGTATGTATTATGAAAGTATTCTATTGTGTATGAATTTTGTAGGCTTGCTGGTGGAATTACTGTAGTTGCACAGGGGGAGGCCAACAAGCTGGCTTGCTGCAGGTACAAAAAGGATATGCCAATGGTTTACAACCATTGGTATATGTGTAAAAGTAGAACTTATACCAATGGTTTTATGTAAACGGTTGTTATAAGTATATGCCAATGGTTTGTAAACTGTTGGCATAGATAATTTTACTTCATATTTACCAACAGTTTGTGGGAAACCATTGGCAAAAGTTTATACCAATAGTTTTGTAAACTATTGGTATAGAGATAATTCTTACTATTACCTACGGTTTAAAACTGTTGGTAAACATTTATACCAATGGTTTACTGAAGTTGTTGGTATATACCTAATTTTTCAGACATATCTCAACAGTTCTCATAGAACCATTGGGACATTTCTATCCTACGGCTCAAGACCCAATGGTTTGGAAAACTGTTGGTATAGTTTATAGAAAAAATTTTAATCCGTTGGTATAGTTTATAGCAATAGTTTTAAACCGTTGGTAAAGATAAAATTTCCAGTAGTGTATGTAATGACCCAACCCATCAAGGATCAACTAGTTTGTGGAAAATTGGGCCACCACAACCCCAATACCACCTCTATAGGCTGGGGGTTGGTGACAAGCTCCAGAAATGAACAACTAAAATGGGAGGACTTTTCCTAATGTACCTATATGCACACACCCAACCATCTCCATACAAAAGTGAATTGGAATAAAAGTAAAGACTGTAAAATCTGGAGATAAACTATGCATGCAATAAACTCTAGGAATTTTATCCGAGTAAGCAGAATACAACCCAAGTGTAAAATAATGAAATAAAAAAGGGTAAAATAGTGTAAACTAAAATTTAAAGGGGAATAATATACACTCAACTAGAAAAGATGTCACATCCTAAAAATAACTAGAATAAAGTAAAGCTATAAGATATTGACTCCTGATCTCTAAGAGTGACCACCGTACATGGTCTATGAACTCGAGTATCCCTATGATCCTCTGAAATCACCACTAATATTTCCATCATATTTATAAAAGATAACACATGTGGGAAAATCCAATACAGGGTTGAGTATATGAATACCTAGTAGGATTCCCTAAAAACTAAAGAGGGAGAAATAGAAGACATGATAAAAGGAGTCTACTCAACATAATAAAGACAAGTCAATTAAAAAATGAGAAAAAAATTATAATGATAAACACAGATATTCTCAACAAGAATCCCAAATCAGAGAGAAGGGGGATCTACATCTCCACAGCCCATATAGGAACAATGAGTCTACCCATAACTCTAAAGGTCCATCTCTTATGCCCAACATCATGTATAAATGAAAAATGACCCCTTATGGAGGGTATCACACATCGCCACTACATGCACCACAACTATGGAATCCACATCCCCAAAGGTTCATTACCGATTCCCAACATCATGTACAACCACAAGAGAAACTATGGGTAGGGACCTGCAACCCTCCATTTCTATGAACCTCAACTAAGGGAGATTCAAATATAAACTATGCATCTCTCATAACCTATTTAGGAAAATAGAGGAGGGGCTCATACTCAAAAATTATTCTCCATAGCCAATGGATCCATAAATACCATGGAGGACCCGCACACCACCATAGCTCAAGAAAAGGGGAGTTCCACACTATAAGTATAGAACCCACACCCTATAGTATTAAGGGGAGTAAAAACCCTACCTATGTAAAGGATACAGGGAACCTGTTCCCTAGTACGATAGGAGAGTACTAAAATTATTAACACACAAGTAAATAAATACGGGGAACCCAATCCTTAGTGTGATAGGGGAGTTGTAGAGACCCAATCTTGACGTACATGGAAATTACATTACTTTTGCAGAATACTTAATACATAACAAAAACAGACACACAAGGATTGTAATAGTTTAGTGTCTTTGGAAACTCGGAATATAATCTTCTAATCGTGGTGAAAGATCTTCAACATCTCCCATAAAGATCTTCCCCTTTTTTTTCTTACCTAAAACATTTCTTTAAATCTGGGGGAAAAGAAAGCATATAAAGGGTGAGCTCAAATTCTCAGTAAGAGTAAACATAGAGGACATAAAACAATCCATAAATATTTGAATGAAAGAAATTGAACATAAAATCTAAACATCAAAATCTTGAGCAAATAAATAAATATTGGAAGTATGTAAGGCATATATCATAAAGGAACATCAATCATAAAAAAATCATGGGAATAAAACATGTAATTGTGGAAACCATTAATCACATGATATGATTTCCATAGTATCCAAGGCATTACTGCCAAGACCATCTTAGTGGACAAAGTCCCTTTTTGAATCGAGTTCACTCCTCATTCCAGTCCCGTATCACTGAACCGGATTAACTTACCATTCTACCCATGTATATCTCATGAGATATATATCTTTACCCAATTCATTGGAGGGAGATATAGGTCCCACCTATCTCATAATGAAACCATTCTTATGTGTGCCACAAAATCATAAATCATAACATAACCCATGTAATAAAAACGGGATTCTTAAACATCATGCCATCATATCATAATCCATATAAGCTAAAACGACATCATAAAATTAATTCCATCATAACATAATCAAATCAATTTAAAAATAGGGATAGAAACATAACCCTATGTTATCTTAGATGGAAAATAATTTTGATAAAACACTTGAACTCTATTCTTGAGGAAAATATCCATTCTACTTAATTTTTTTCCTTTCTTAACATGTCATACAATTTTAAACTAAAATAAGTTGATTAAAAATAAACATGAAAACTTTTATAGGAATATTCATGGAAATAATGTTCTATGAAATCATAAAAATCCATTCATGCCGTATAAGTTAAAAAAAGATTCTTCTCATACTTTGGCCGGAAAATTCAAAAAATACCTTATACTAAAAACGACAAAAGATTACTTTAATATCCTTTACTCACCAAAGGGTAAAATTGTATTTAAACAATTTTAGGAGGATATAAATAATATTACACATTTAGGAAACATGTATGTGGATGATAAATATTCCCCAGTAAATTTTGAAGTATAAACAATCTCGGATAAAAATGAGATTGCAAGATTTTCCCTTACAAAGATTTTTGTAAATAAAATAGATCACTTATGTGTATTCACTATAAGGTCACATAAAGAAAGTATAAATACATGATAATATTTAAAAATTCATTTCTCACATAATCAAATAACGACATAAACAAGAAATAGAAGATCAACCCAAAGAACGGAAATTGGGTTAAGAAGTTCCCTTACCTCGTGTCCGACTTGACTCAATCGTTCTTTAATCTCATGAATAATAAACCAAAGTTAATTTCTAATTGATTAAGAAAATTTTTCAAGTTTATTATTCCTTTTATATCACTTATTACCATGTTATAAACATTATGTAACCATTTAAGTTAATAACGTTCGTTTTGTCGATATTTGGTATTTGAGTCAAAAATGGACTTCTTATAATTACATGTTGTTCATGTGGTAAAAGGTTCATTATATCCAGAATAATATTCAATATTTATACATCATATATATCATATATATCCAGAATATACATATATTTATAATAGTACATAACATATGGAGGTAAGAAATGAAATGCACCGTTCATGGAGACGGTAAGCTGTACGTATGCATGAACGCTACTTTCATTTTTATTTCTTATTTTAATGGAATTAAAACATAATTATAAATAGGTATATTATAATTCCAGTATAATATCATATATAATATCATTAAATCCATCCTTTATACATCCCACATAAGGCATTAACGAATCACATCACTTTGAGGGGGCGGTAGTCCGCACTTCCTCAAATGAGATTATCGTATTTACCCACTATGGAAACCATAAAGGATTGATATAATTGGGAATTAAAGAAGAATAATGAAATAATAAACACAATATATATCATATATAAATACAGTTCCATCATAATGGCCACCATGATAGGTGGTAGGAGAAAATCGAACAATCATCATTTCATGAGGTGTTAGTTTCCCATCCACAGAAACATTATATTCTTCATCCATTAGATGGAGGTGTGTGTAAGTGTAGTTATAATAATTCTCATAAAAAAATCCTAGTATATTGATGATACTGGTGTTGTTATAAAAGAAAGTATTAAAAATAGTTTAGGGGTTGGAGAAGTAGAATAAAAGAAAACAATTTAAGAGAAACCGTTACCTTTAATTTGGGTAACTTCCTTTGGTTTGAACCAAAAGGACTTCTTGAAGTGCCTTATACCTAAGGTAAGGATTCTAGGGGGATGAGAGGAATGTAGGTAGCTTAATTTTTTAGATTTTGGACGAGCCAAATGGCTTGAGAGGTGTGAGTAATTGGATAGAAATGGTCTCCTTTTATAAGGGGGAGGAGGGGCTCTTTTAGAAAGTGTGAAAATATTATTTTATTATAAACTTATCTTTGGTTTCAAAAGGTCCAAAAATCATTAAAGATGAATATAAGATGACTCATGGTCTAAATAAAATCATCCAATCATAGTTGGACATGTTTTGGATAATATTGTAATCATTATAATCTTATTTATTTAAATCATTTATTAATGAGGTAAATATTGCATCATTATTGTGTCATGAATAATTTAATTTATTTGATGTCTAAAAATTATACACAAAATAACTTCATGTAGGAAATATTTTTATCTTTCCAATGAATATTTATAATTAAAAAATAATTTATATAACCCCTTATAAAAATTAATTACTAAAATATTTTTGTTAATGTCAATTTTGTCTTTACATTAAATTAATTAATCCAAATTGTCATTATCACTTCCAAGTGGCTTAATGGGGTCCCAAAATCGACTCAAGGATTCCCTTGGTCGTAAATGACTCAAAAAATAAGTTTTGGTCAAGTTTTAAGGTAATTTTGAATTATTATAATATTCTTTTAACCTTGAATTACCCTATTTACCTTTAACTGCGGTAAATAAAGGTCACAAGTTACTATTCCCCAAAAATTATTTTCATATTATTGAACTACATTTTACTTCTTCATAACACCCATGTATTTCAGATTTTTGAAATTCAATTCGCATAAGTCGTAAAATTTTATTTAAATGAAAGAGTCAGTTTTTTTAACTACCACTAAGTGGTTTCACTATTCATCAAAAATTAAAGTTTTTTAGAAAAATACCAAAAATTAAGCATAAGATATATTTGATATTATAAATTAAAAAATGATGTCTATTTTTCCAAATTCAAAACATATAAGTAGAGTTAATTAATTTTAAAATTAATTCCTGTTATCAAAACAAACAGAGTGTTTTAAAGAAACAATAACTATCAAAAGATCGACACTTGTTTATGTCCAAATTCAAAGTGAAATTAATTCCAATGACCAACATTGGATTAAATGGTAAAAATTTATTCTAATTAGACTTTAAAACTAATTAAAAATATAATCTAACCATATAAATTATTGCGATGAAAAACGTTGCTTTTAATTACAATATAGCGTGTGTTTACTATTTATTAAAATATTAAAGTTATCAGAATAACTTGAAAAATTTTTCCAAATTAAATTTTTATATCCTGATTCCAAGGAAGAATTTTATTTTGTCGAATTGAACTTATAAACATGTAAAAAACTATATTTAAAGTGGGTGCGCCATTAAAAGGTGGAAAAGCTGTATTTTTTGAAAAAATACTTATTTTACCTGAAAAATTTAGTTTGTTCTCATACCATGTTCTAGAAAATGTGTAAGATGAATAATAATGTTATAAAATTAAAAATTTAGTTAATAATATTCATAATGTCTAGTTCATAATAATATTATAACTATATATCATTGTTTAGTGAAACCTGGTATCGCCTACAACATACGCTATTGAGAAAGGTCACGATTGCGTGTAATGCAAGCCAAGTTAGGGTTGCATGTTGTGCAAGACTCATTCGTTGTTTTGTATAACAAAATAAAACTATATTTCATTTATACATTGAATATATATATATATATACACTCAATGTTGCATAGAATAACTACTATCAAATGAACTTGAAATTGTGTGTAACATGATCCAAGAATAGTGTTGCGTATACTGCAAGCTAATATGGTGTTGCATATAGAACAAGGAAGTCTTGGTGTAGCATACAACAGAAGATATGAAAATAATATATCTCATGAAATCTCGGGGTGTTACATTCTACCCTCCTTAAAATGAATTTCTCCCTCGAAATTCGTTGGGGTTATAAATGGTTTATTACTTGAGAGTTTCTTTCATAGAAACCCACATCGTAAAAAGGAATATGAAAACTTACTTTTAAAAATAAATGTTAGAAACAAAATGGATACCCAAAGTAACTCATCACTTGGGTTACCACATAGGAGATCATAGGTGAAAAATATGGATATGGAAGAGAAATCTAACTATCAAGTTCTGATGGAGAGTGGTAGAGAACATGGATATGAAGGAGCCAATAATCACAAAGCCATAAATTTGTGATGATCTAAGGTACCATATGATTCATCAGATATGAGAGCACTAGGAAAACATTTTTGGTTTTCAAGATCATTTCCCAAGTTTTGAAGAATTTTTCAATTAAAATAAATACTTACTTGATTTTGGTACAATATCAATGTTGCTCGTGCCTCGAACAATTTGCACTTCATATCTTAAAGAAATGAAGTTGAATTTTTCTTTCACGAAGTGTTAACAGATCTTGTGATAGAATGATGGGTCATTCTATCTGTCTCAAAAAAAAGGTTAGCAAAAGTTATCAAATATACATAAGTCCATTTATGGTGAGGTTAATCGTATATGATTCAAAAAATGGACTTATACTTCATCTATCATACCGCTTAAAATAAAACTAGTTTCTACTAACCAGGGACTTCCTATAGGCCAGTGGTAGGTGATAAAGGGTTGTCACACTTCAGTTGGGGGTTCGATTCCCACAGCCTTGTCCAAAGCGATGGGTTGTTTCCCATCCTGCAGAATGTCCTTTTTCTAAAACTATATTATTATAACATCCCATCAATAATATCAAAAAAAGTTCTATCCTTAAACAATACTATATAATGTCCGACATAATCCATTCCAATCTTTAGACTTATCCAAAATACATCTATCAAATCTCATAGTATAAAGAAAATGATTATTGGAAAGGTCACATAACAAGCACGTGAATACCATCATTTATCCCTCATATATCACAAGATATATCTTGTTGGTCACATTCCAAACATGTGAATACCTTAATCGTGTATTGTCTTGAAAAATGAATACCCATTTAACCTTAGTGAAAACATGAATGATGTCAAAAGTTACTCTTTCCACATACCAAAATCACAAAATTTCTATATACTCAAACCATGATATCACTTTGTCTTTATATCAGTCATGAGCTCATGAATACTATCAAACAATTTATTTTCTCCTTATCCATTCATTATGCACATATCATATGCATTCCAAAATATTTGAATCACTTTTCATGGTTACCAGTACCATATTCTTATAGAAAACCACAATGGACCAATACACATATATTTCAATATACTATAAAAGTACCTCAACAACATTATTATTGAATTCCAAAACATAAACCATTAAATCCATCCTCTTAAATGATTGACATGGAATATGTCCTTCCTCGATTTAGAAGTAACCTATTAGGTTAGGGCATTGAGTTGGGTAATGCCCATGTTCTCCGCAAATAAGACATTGAACTCCATAATAGTCTATCACTATATGACCCTTTTCCCCACATAGAAAACATCTTCCTCTCCATTTGAGGTATTACTCAAGGTTCTTCTTCCCTTATTTATAAATCTCAATATTCCTTTCTCTATGCTCCTCACCATGTGAACATGCATAAAATTTCATCTTCCTCTTATTTGATGACTTAGAAATACAACTAAAGTTCACCTTGTTAATCATATATCGAGATGTCTGATTTGGAATAATCACAATATATTTCTCTCCAAGAGTTATATAATTTCGTTGATCATAGTCACCAATTTTTCCATTGGAATCAATGTTAAAAAAATTCTTTCTCGTTCCCTCCATTGACTAAGACCAGAAACCATAGTGTAAGAAACAACTAAAATAACGAGGAACCACATAATCATAAAAAGTCACTTATGAGATGTCTAACTTATCAAAAATTCATTAATCCATGACACCTTAGGTTCACCCTAGGTTATTCATGATCGTCAACATAATTCTAGGACTCTAACCTATACATATACTTAACCTTAGGGACATCCCTAAACATACCTTAGAAATATCTCTAGGGATTACACTAAAGTTTTCACATCCTAGTTTCCAAAGGTTAACTAAACCTTTCCTCTGATACCAACTGTAGAGACACAATCTTGACGTACATGGAAATTACATTACTTTTTCAGAATACTTAATACATAAAAAAAACAGAAACACAAGGATCGTAATAGTTTAGTGTCTTTGGAAACTCGGAATATAATCTTCTAATCGTGGTGAAAGATCTTCAACATCTCCCATAAAGATATTCCCCTTTTGTTTTCTTACCTAAAACATTTCTTTAAATCCTGGGGAAAAGAAATCATATAAAGGGTGAGCTCAAATGCTAAGTAAGAGTAAACATAGAGAACATAAAACAATCCATAAACATTTGAATGCAAGAAATTGAACATAAAATCTAAACATCAAAATCTTGAGCAAAGATATAAATCTTGGAAGTATGTAAGGAATATATCATAAAGGAACTTCAATCATAAAAAAAATCATGGGAATAAAACATGTAATTGTGAAAACCATTAAGCACATGATATGATTTTCATAGTATCCAAGGCATTGCTTCCAATACCATCTTAGTGGACAAAGTCCCTTTCTGAATCGAGTTCACTCCTCATTCTAGTCCTGTATCACTAAACCGGATTAAATTACCATTCCATCCATGTCTATCTCATGAGATATAAATATTTACCCCATGCATTGGAGGGAGATATAGGTCCCAACTATCTCATAATGAAACCATTCTTATGTGTGCCACAAAATCATAAATCATAGCATAACCCATGTAATAAAAATGGGATTCTTAAACATCATGCCATCATATCATAATCCATATAAGATAAAAGGACATCATAAAATTAATTCCATCATAACATAATCAAATCAATTTTAAATAGGTATAGAAACGGAACCCTATATTATCTTAGATGAAAAATAATTTTGATAAAACACTTGAACTCCATTCTTGAGGAAAATATCCTTTCTACTTCAAAAACATTTTTCATTTATTAACATGTCAACCAATTTTAAACTAAAAGAAGTTGATTAAAAATAAACTTGTAAACTTATAAAGTAAGATTCATGTAAATAATGTTCTATGAAATCATAAAAATCCATTCATGTTGTATAAGTTAAAAAAAGATTCTTCTCATACTTTGGCCGGAAAAGTCAAAAAGTACCTCGTACTAAAAACGAAAAGAGATTCCTTTCATATACTTTACTCACAAAAGGGTAAAATTAGATTTAAACAATTTTATTAGGATAGAAATAATATTACATATTGATGAAACATGGATGTGGATGATAAATATTCCCCAGTAAATTCTGAAGTATAAACAATCTCGGACAAAAATGAGATTGCGAGATTTTTCCTTACAAAGATATTTTTTTAAATAAAATAGATCACTTATGTGTATTCACTATAAGGTCACATAAATAAAGTATAAATACATGATAAGATATAAAAATTCATTTCTCACATAATCAAATAACGACATAAACAAGAAAGATAAGATCAACCCAAAGAACGAAAATTGGGTTAATAAGTTCCCTTACCTCGTGTCCGACTTGACTCGATCGTTATTTAATATCCTGAATAATAAACCAAAGTTAATTTATACTTGATTAATAACCCTTTTCAAGTTTATTATTACTTTTATATCACTTATTACCATTTTATAAACATTATTTAATCATTTAAGTTAATAACGTTCATTTTGTTGATATTTGGTACTTGAGTCAAAAATGGACTTCTTATAATTACATGTTGTTCATGTGGTCAAAGGTTCATTATATCCAGAATTATATTCATGATTTATATATAATATATATCATATATATCCAGAATATACATTTATTTATAATAGTACATAACATATGGAGGTAAGAAATGAAATGCACCGTTCATGGAAACGGTAAGTCGTACGTACCCATGAACACTACTTTCATTTCTATTTATTATTTTAATGGAATTAAAACATAATGATACATAGGTATATTATAATTCCAGTATAATATCATATATAATATCATTAAATCCATCCTTTATACATCCCACATAATGCATTAATGAATCACATCACTTTGAGGGGGCGGTAGTCCGCACTTCCTCAAATGAGATTATCGTATTTACCCACTATGAAAACCATAAAGGCTTGATATAATTGGGAAGTAAATAAGAATAAAGAAATAATAAACATAATATATATCATATATAAATACAGTTCCATCATAATGGCCACCATGATAGGCGGTAGGAGAAAATCGAACAATCATCGTTTTGTGAGGTGTTAGTTTTCCATCCACAGAAACATTATGTTCTTCATCCATTAGATGGAGGTGTGTGTAAGTTTAGTTCGAATAATTATCATAAAAACATCCTAGTACATTGATGATACTGGTTCTGTCACAAAAGAAAGTATTAAAAATATTTTAGGGGTTGGAGAATTAGAATAAAAGAAAACAATTTAAGAGAAACCATTACCTTTAATTTGGATAACTTCCTTTGGTTTGAACCAAAAGGACTTATTGAAGTGCCTTCTGCCTAAAGTAAAGATTCTAGGGGGAGGAGAGGGATATAAGGAGATTAATTGGGTAGAGGTTGGACGAGACAAATGGCTTCAGAGGTGTGAGGAATTGGATAGAAATGATATCCTTTTATAAGGGGGAGGAGGGGCTCTTTTGGAAAGTGTGAAAATATTATTTTATTATAAACTTATATTCGGTTTTAAAAGGTCAAAAAATCATTAAAGATGAAGATAATATGACTAATGGTCTAAATAAAATCATCCAATCATAATTGGACATGTTTTGGATAATATTGTAATCATTATAATCTTATTTATTTAAATCATTTTTTAATGAGGTAAATACTGCATCATTATTGTGTCATAAATAATTTAATTTATTTGATGTCTAAAAATTATAAAAAACACCATCATGTAGGAAATATTTTTATCTTTCCAATGTATATTTATAGTAAAAAATATAATTTATATAACCCCTTATAAAAATTAATTACTAAAAGATTTTTGTTAATGTCAATTTTGTCTTTACATTAAATTAATTAATCCAAATTGTCATTATCACTACCAATTGGATCAATGGGGTCCAAAAATCGACCCAAGGATTCCCATGGTTGTAAATGACTCAAAAAATAAGGTTTTTACAAGTGTTAAGGTAATTTTAAATTATTATAATATTCTTTTAACCTTGAATTAACCTTTTTACCTTTAACCGTGGTAAATAAAGGTCAAAAGTTACTATTCACCAAAAATTATTTTCATCTTATTGAACCACATTTTACTTCTTGATAACAACCATATATGTCGGATTTTTGAAATTAAATTTTCATAAGTGGTAAAATTTCATTTAAATGAAAGAGTCAGTTTTTTTAACTACCATTAAGTGGTTTCACTATTCATCAAAAAATGAAGTTTTTCAGAAAAATACCAAAAATTCAACCTAAGCTATATTTGATATTCTGAATTCAAAAATGATGTCTATTTTTACAAATTCAAAACATATAAGTGGAATTAATTAATTTTAAAATTAATTTCCGTTATCAAAACAAATAGCGTGTTTTTAAAAAATAATAACTATTAAAAGATCAACACTTGTTTATGTCCAATTTTAAAGTGAAATTAATTCCAATGAACAACATTGGATTAAATGGTAAAAATTTATTCTAATTAAATTTTAAAACCAATTAAAAAGATAATATAACCATATAAATTATTGAGATGAAAAAATTTGTTTTTAATTAAAATATAGCGTGTTTTTACTATTCATTAAAATATGAAAGTTATCAGAATAATATAAAAAATTTATCCAAATTAAATTTTTATATCCTGATTCCAAGTAAGAATTTTATTTTTTAAAATTGAACTTATAAACATGTAAAAAACTAGATTTAATGTGGGTGCTCCATCAAAAGGCGGCAAAACTGCATTTTTTTGAAAAAAATGCTTATTTTGCCCAAAAAATTTAGTTTGTTCTCATACCATGTTCTAGAAAATGTGTAAGATAAATAATAATGTTATAAAATTCAAAATGTATTTGATACTATTCATAATAGCTAGTTTATAATAATATTATAACCAGATATCATTGTTTAGTGAAACCTGGTATTGTGTACAACACACGCTATCAAGGAAGGTCACGATTGCATGTAATGCAAGCCAAGTCAGGGTTGCGTGTTGTGCAAGAATCCTTAGTTGTTTCATATAATAGAATATAACCATATTTCATTTATACATTGAATATATATATATACACTCAATTTTTCTTAGAATAACTACTATCAAACAAACTTGAAATTGTGTTTAACATGAAGAATAATGTTGCGTATACTGCAAGCTAATACGGTGTTGCATATAGTGCAATGTAATCTTGGTGTAGCGTACAACAGAAGACATGAAAATAATATATCTCATGAAATCTCTGGGTGTTACAGGAGTAATGGAATTTATATCTCCTATGTAAAGAATACGAGGAACCTGTGCCCTAGTGTAATAGGGGAGCACTAACTCTAATAACACTTATTTGATCACACCTGGAAACTAACATCATCAAACATCACCTGAAGAAGAATCACGATCTGAACAACTTTCATTATACCTAAAAATACACTATGAAGGTCACTATCACGTTCTATGTGAAAAACACATAGGATATTCAGTTCACGACTCAAAATATGAGTCTGGACAAAATCTTGACAAGTGCAGGATGCTTGTCATCAATCCATCAGGATAAAACATTAAACCAGTGATATTTCATCACAAACATCCATGAAGGACAAATTTATCACACCTTTGTGACCCTCATGAAATGAAATTTAGGATAGGCTATCAACTTTCCCAAATCAGGCACTTGGTAAAAAAACACATTTCTCCGTAACACATATGTATGTTGCTTCATGGGCCTACACCACGAGTCTAAAAAAAGTACCCAAGAACGGTCTTGAATTGACCACCTTAATTTTAGGGTCATGAATCCATATATGACACATTTGACACTGCACAAAGATTTTACAACTGAATTAAGGTTTTCACAACAACAACAATAATAATAATAATTTTTTTTATTAAAAATTAAAAAGTGAAGGGGTTCACACACAAGGTTGACCCCCACCCATTTTATCTTATGAATAGTGCTCCACTAAGTGGTCTCCAATGACTACTTCTCACTTCGAGATTATTATTATTTTAAAAATATTAAAAAATGCTTATAAATGTTTCACATGGAAACAATCCCCCTTCTCCACACCTCACGTGCCCTATACCGATGATCAAACTTGGTTTGCATTTTTTATCAAATAAATAATAATAATAATAATAATAATAATACTAATAATAATACCAAATGATGCTATTATTAAAAACAACACATCATAATACATAGCCTGATGGAAATAAGATTTTGGTTGTTTTTCATCGAAAAACCATCCACATTCATATGTAGCAACCAAACATTCTCAAACACACCTCTCATGTGGCTGCCACTCAATCCCATCACCCCTATAGATCCCAGGTCAATGGAGTATCACCCTTATCTCACATTATTGCTAAATATATTTGCAAACCAATGATTTGCATGTCTCTTGTGTTACCACAATGAATCTAGGGGTTCAATCGTGCTCGAAACCACCCCACAAATTTTGAAGTGCGTACCCATAGGACAATAAGGAATAACACTATGAAAGGAGAGGGAAAAAAAAGAAAAATGTGAACCATCATTGGAAAATCATTTTTTCACAACTATTATGTAAACATGGGGGGATATTAAGAGGAATAAGGGGCTTAACAAATCAATTATACAATAAGGTAGTAAGGATCATGTGAATAAATAAATAAATCACAGATCAAAAGTAGATAATTAATCTATGTTCATTATTTTAATCAAAAGGGATAAATCCATAATTGACTATTCCTACCTAGATTATGTATTTATTGGTGGTGAAAAATTATTTCACTGGGGATGAAGAGGACCTGATGCATTCATTGCCTCCCGATCCAGCATAATCCAATGGTCATTCATCATTCAATATTGATCTGCCAATAAAAAATGATCTCCTCATCCTATAATATCTATAAATGGTTATTTAGGTAAACCTTGAAAAACCATCATAAGATGGTATTTATATAAGATTTTAGTTAGGTCATTTAATAAAACAAACAATAAATAATTTATTTATTTTAATTAAATGTGCCCGCTAATGGCTACCTTAACTGGATGTCTAACTTTGACCAATATTAGGTCCTTTATATGATAATCCCTATGTTCAAGACTCAATTATGGTATCATATTTCTGACCTGAGACTTTGTTTGAGTGTTTTCCACTTTTTTCCAAAAACTATGCAGATGGGGTATTAATATATTTAGTATTTTTATAACATCAATTTCAGGCTCACTGGTCCTAAGAATTCCACACCGTCTTAGCACATGGCTCTAAAAATATTTCTAAAAACATTACAAAGTCTTACATGAAAAGAACAGGTCTCTAAATTATTACCATATTTAAGGGTTTTATTCCTTGATAAGTACAAACTAAAAAAATTAGGGGATATTGATCCCACATACGGCTCTCCGAATCCCAACTCATCTGGTTCAACACTATGTGATGATTTGTACACATGTCTCCTAAGTTACGATAAGTGGAAAAACAAAGAACATGGTCTAAATGCAATCATAGGTTCAATAATTACACCACATCACTAACTTGACACAATAATTGGGAATTGGGCCTATGATCCTTAGATATAGTCTTCCATCCTAGAAAAATCTCAGTGATCCTCGACATGGTGATATATCTAGAAATAGATGATCTCCTCATCAAAATCAAAATTCCATAATCATCAATCCACAATGGACTCATAAATTTTTATGAGGCGACCTCATCTACCCTCGGATAACCACACCCCTTTTATAACCATCACTATCACCAACCATAGGTCTATAAGAAATTACTCCCACTAGCTCGGACCTGTGTAGTGGTGACCTACAAGGTCTCCCATATATGTCCTCAAATGGTTCTACACTAATTGTGGAGTAATAAATACTATGATACATACTCTACTGATGGTGGATGATCCTCCTAAATATGTACCAAAGATGACATACAAACCTAAATCATGTTATCCATAACATGAACATACCTCTATCCCAGGCTATCTTCCTAGGGTATAAACACTGTGCTCAAGTTCATATGAGTCCCAAAGGCCTCATGCATCCTCTCCATAATCCTGATATGAAGTGAGCATCATGGTTTGAATAATCGTCGAGAGAATTCCATGAATCCAGACTACCTCCTACATGCAAAGGAGTCCCAAACTATTCACTACAATTTTATTTCAGATGGTTCAGAGGT
This sequence comes from Viscum album, assembly GCA_963277665.1. Classification (NCBI taxonomy): domain Eukaryota; kingdom Viridiplantae; phylum Streptophyta; class Magnoliopsida; order Santalales; family Viscaceae; genus Viscum; species Viscum album. The sequence goes on from OY728162.1 coordinate 254,091,323, forward strand.
GATTCAAACTGGAGAGTCAATCTATAGTCACTCAAGAAGAATCATGACCTCTCATAAATCATGAGATCCTTTTAAAGAGAACCAAAAAACACTATCTGATTTATACTTCCACCCAACACCTCTGTCTCCACCTATATGTAGGTCAGACATCTAGAGTTAAACTTAGCAACAATAAACAAAATCCTTGGTCACAAAACCCAAAAAATGGATCTTGATAAAACAACCCTTATCCTAGGTGTATTACTAAGGGGAAACAACCTCTTCATCACCTTTTCCTATATATCGATGTCACCAAACATCCTTGTACAAGTGTATCATGTTCCCTACCTTAATGGAATCCATTAGAAATATATCTAATGTATGTATGGTCATGAAAGATATCCCAGTCGATATCCCCAAGTTTTACCTCCTAGAATCACTAAAGAAGTGGAGGGGAAACAAACATCGACTGAAGGTACATTACACCATCCTCACCCATAAGGGTAAACTGTAAAGAGTTCACTACTCTATTACCTCACTCAAAAATAGTAGACAAAAAACCATGATGTGAGAATCTACTGCTAGGGAAGCACCCTAGGTAGACCTCAAGATCACATTAACTCAACCTCTATAGGGTCCACTATCACTCCCATGTTTGAGAAGACATATCCTAAAAAGTGGAACTTCAATTCTAGAATAGAATCCATGAGAGATTTCATATTAATACCACTCCCAGATCATGTCTAGAACTATACTCTTATATATTTCATGATCCAACTCTGATGCTGAGGACATGAGGGTACCATCATAGAAGAATACCAAAAACCTATCCAAAAAAGGTTAAGGATCCAGATCATAAGTCTTGAATAATCTACTAGTGTGTTCAACATACCAAAGGGTATCACCAAAAAATCAAAGTAAATATATATGATCTTGGAATAAATTATTGATACATCCACCTCTCGAAATCAAAGCTGGTGACAACCCATCTTGAGATAAAACTCTAAGATCCACTTCATCTCCATCCACTGGATGAAGAGATCATTGATTCTCATGGGTGGATACTCCTCCTAGATAGTCAACTGTCTTGGGTAATGCTAATACACACTTAAAATTAAGTATTCATCAACATTTTAGGTATAAAACATAGGGATTTCCAGGAATACACACTGGGTCTTACAAATCTCCTACTCTACAGACTCCTCCAACCACACCTCCAGCTCTCACAGCTACACTGATTCATCTAATATACTAGTGTAGTTATCGGGTCATCCCTAGTGAAATTCCATGTAAAAAACTCTTGATGGTAAGGTAAACCTCTTACATCCTCATGATGGATTCCCTCATACTCATACACCATAAAATGAAACTAGAATCTCATGGGATATACTACTCCAAGTGTTATACTAGTCAATCTGATAAGAAAGTGGATTTAACCTCTTATGAATGAGATCATCCTAAACTGACTAGTGATAAATTATTATCAAAGGAGGAAAAATACATACCAAAAAACTAGAAGTTAGAAATCATATGAGAAAGGATGGTAAACAACCATCCTATATCGAGGAAAACATCATAGAATCCCACCACTTCTACTGAAATATTTCATGTGAGGATCTCTCTCATTGCAGAGTAAGGTAACAATGTTGGTAGAAAAAAGTGATCACTGATCCTCTCTATAGTAGCCTCCAATATCCTACCACCTGAATCTATACATTCCATTTCCCACTAGCTTACAAAAACTAGGGATTGCTCTAACACCATATCACATCAAAAAAACCACAAATATACATGTTGAAGGAACTCATCTGCCGCACCTCAACCCTATCCTACTTGGGAGGAATGGTCCCACCCTCATGGTTTTGAATCATATATTAAGAACATGTATCAGTGGGGGAAGTGTCTATATTTATTTCATGTCTGAATCCATATTAAACATCACCAACAAAGGGCTATAATAACACCCCATGTCATCCTGGAGAAGTCTCACCACCAAGACCACCATTAGGGGGTATTATCCAAGTGGTTCATTTGAACCATAGGCTCACACTAATCATTTAACACATGAGATGGATGGTTCTAGATCACCATGAAACCTAGGATATATCTATCTTTGAAACTTGTTATGTGAACTCAATATAGGTGCATCATCTGTAGGTACCTCTAGATCCAACAGCTACTCCACAGAGAGCACTGGTAGCCAATGAAACTATATGATTGAACATGTTCTACAAATGATAGAAAAACCATACCACTACCTCGAGTCAGACCTCTAGTTCCTGATGGTATGTCTCATCATGAAACCTCAATGGTCTCTATCATTAGAACTCATGTAATGTTCCATGGCTGCACATAACATTGTCCTACCTTGTTGGATCTATCGAATTCTAAATATATGGATGGTTATCTTCCCAATCCACAAAAGGATCCATGTGCCACTCAATAGTAGGTAGAACTTATTGGTGGATGCTTGGAGAAAATCGCCTCATGGGATGGTTCCTAAAATGAGGCCTCAACACCCAACCTATTGTTGAAATGACACTATCTCAAAATCCTACTTGTATATCATAGTGGGTTTATCTTGAATGTTTTCAAGATGTACCATGTTCAAAGTGAATATCAATTTAGTGAGATTAATCAATAAGGACAATCAAAATACTCAATCCTATATGATATATGTACCATGTTCCCTATAATCAATGTCTCTCTATGCCAAGTAGGCAAGAATGTATTTAGAGTCTTGGTGTGTGGATATGTTGGACGATGCACCAACATTGGGTTCCCTAGATTAAAATATCTAATTAAGACACTATGACATAATTTCCCTAAATTCCTAACCAAAACTCATAAGTGGAAAAAACTCCAAACACTATCATGAGGTCGAACCAACTTTAATACAACTCTGTAATAACCTGACCTAATGGGGCCTACCTGGATGGTAGAAAATCGAGCCAATAAAACCCCAAACCAACCTACATAGGCCATGGGATGGCAATAAACATCAAGAAGGCATAAATAAAATGGGATGAATTTTTATAATGTACCTATACGCATGCACCCAACTACCTCAATAAAGAAGTGTATAGGAATAAAAAGTAATGAATGTAACATATAGAGAAAAACTATGCATGAAATAAACACTAATAAATACAACAGAGTAAACAAAATATAACCCAAGTGTAAAAGGGGAAAATAAAATAGGGCATGATAGTGTAAAACAAAATGTAAAGGGTTAAAAAACACACCCAAACAGAAAATGTGACACATCTTGACAATAACTAGAATAAATTAAAGATGTGAGAGACTGAATATTGATCTTCTATATTGACCACCATACATGGTATATGCACATGAGTATCCATATGATCCTCCAAAATCACCTTCAATCTGTCAGTCATTTACATAAGACACGAGATATGAGGGAAAATCCCATACAAGGGTTAGTATATACAATCCCAGTAGGACACCCTAAAAATTGAAGAGGGAGAAATAGGAGACATGATATAAATAGTCATCTCAACCTGAAAAAGGCATGTAAATAAGAAACTGAGACAAAAAAAATGATAAATCCATATATTCTCAACAAGAAGACCAATTGAGAGAGAAAGGGTACTTCTATATCTATAGCCTAGATAAGAACAATGAGTCTACTTGCAGATCTAAAGGTCCATCTTTAGTGCCCAACATTATGCATAACTGCAAAAGGATCCTATGTGGAGGGACTCACACCTCACTCGTAAACTCACCAATCCAAGGGAACCAAAACTCCAAAGTTCTATCACAGATTCCCATCATCATGCACAACCATAATAAAAACTATAGGGAGTTTCTCGCACCCCATTGCTGCTACACACCATAGCTGAGGGATCCATGAAATCGAACCATGCATCTCATGTAACCTCACCAGGAAAAGAGTGGAGGGGCCTACACCCCACATCTATTCTTCATATATAAGGGAGCCACAACTTCCATAGAGGACCCACACACTGCCAGAGCTCAATGATGGGGGAGTACCACTCCTTAGGTAGAGAAATCGTGCCCTGTAGTAGTAAGGGGAGTACTGACCCTACCTATGTAAAGGATATGGGAAACCCATACCCTTGTGAGATAAGGTAGTACTAACCCTAGTAACACATGTGTAAATAAATTAGGGGAACTAACACTTTGGTATGAAAGGGGAGCACTGAACCTAATATATCCTAGGTAAATAATATAGGTAACTCATTCCCTGGTGTGCCAGGGGAGTATTGACCCTGATAACACTCCGATAATCACACCCAGTCACTAACATCATCAAACGTCACCTCAAAAATCTTCATAATCAAAAAAACTTGCATCATACCTTAGAATCTACTATGAAGTTCACCATCAGGTTTTACATAGAAAAAAACATTGGATAAGTTGCTTGTGATCCAAAATCTGAGTCTAGACAAAAGACTGACGAGTGCACGAGGCTCATCATTAATCCATCAAGATAAAATGTAAAATAACTAATATATTATAAAAAATGGACATGAATGGACTAGAATATCACACTGTTGTGATCCTCATAGATAAACACTTCTGATAGGCTATTCACTCATCCAAATAGAATAGCTGGTGAAAAAATGTATTTCACCGTAACATGTACATATATCACTTCATGGGACCGATCCATGAGTCTGAAAAAGGTACCCAAAATTGTTATTGAATTGTACACATCAATTTTATGGTCAAAAATCTATATAAGTCACATAAATATGAAATTTTATGAAGAAGTTACAATTGAATTAAGGTTTACACTACAAATTAATAACAAAAATATTTTATATTTTATTTTTATAAAACCTTAATACGGGAAGTGGTTCACGCACAAGGTCCCCCACCTTCTCATGCACATAGTGTGTGCCTAGGTGGTCTACATCATCTACTTCTTACTTAAATATTATAATTATTATTTTAAAAATAATAATAAATGATTATAAATGTTTCATATAGAAACAAACACCCTTCTCCATGCTAAATAAGGCTCATGCACCCCCATATGATGATCAATCTTGGTTTAAATTTTTTAACAATTAAAAATTAATAATAATAATACCATATAATTTTATTATTAAAAATAACAATTAAAAACATCACCCTACATAGTTGGCTAGAAATTGGATTTCATCCATTCTTTAACAAAAAAACCATCCACATCCATCCATAGCAACCACATGTCCCAGATGTGCCTCTCATGTGTCTTCCACTCAAGAAATATTCCAATTATTTATAACTATAATAAAAATTATGTATAAGAAATATTAAATTACTAAATTAAAGCTAATAAATTTAATTAAAAACTAAAATCAAGGTATAAGAAAACAAAATCTATAATCATTCCTATCATGTAACTCCTTAGATGCATGTATGATAATTATTGTAGCATTTTAACAACTTTAAATTAAATCATAGACACATTCATAATTTAAAATTTTTATATTTATAAATAAAGTATGGAATAACTTTAAAATAAATAAACATTTCAAGTATTTTAACAACAGATATAAAGCCTATATTTTATATTACATTATATAATATATAATTATATTATATATATATATTATAATATATATATATATATATATATTTATTACACACACATAGATATTTTAACACCATAAAGCCATATTTTTTTTTTGTTTTGAGAAAATCAACCTTTTGGATTAGTATAAACCATTCACGCATCCAACCAAATGACCCACACAAAGAAGAGATCTTCCTTACTAAATAAAATTACAAATTTCATACCAATCATGCAAGTTGAAAATTAAAATTACCAACTAAATGATTGATTGAGGTAAACAAAGTCATGTAAAATAGAAAAATGTACATATGAAGCCCTAATTCTTTCCCAAGAAACCTATAGTCACCTCACAAGATAAGATGACCATAGAAACCCCCAACGATTCCTGGACTGAACAACAAATAAGGATTCACCACCAAACCTCACCATAGAGCTTTACTAGAAAACCCATAACATGAATTATAAAAAAACCACTATAAAAACATAGTCAACTTTCTGAATCCAAAAATACCACCTCCACTTACAACATCATCATAAATAGAACAACACCAAACTAATATAGATCCCTCCTTGAGTAAAGAAGCATAATAAAATCATAATACTAAGAAAAACTGAAACTAATATTTATGGTTCTCTATGAAATCACACCAATGCTATCAAAAATTCATAATTGAACCCACCCATTGAAGGATTCCAAAAATCATCATCATAATCAATGAAGAAAACCCAAGAGCCACCATAGAAAATGGAGGGATAAAAACCAAAGGGAAAACTATAATCCTAGGAAAGGCAGATGATAATGGAAATCAGGCTCTAAGAGACTATAATTCTACTTTTCACCAGAATAAACCCAATAAACCTAGATATCTCTCATAAAAGACTAGATTAGAATTGGACATAAATAATTATGATACAATATAAGAGTATAAACAAATAATATCATCATCTGTGAGCAATGACTATAAAAACCAACCTAACAAACCAAAAAAACTCAACTCTAAATAAACCGAAGCACCTGAATCACAATACAACATCACCATCACCATACCAAGATAGAATAGAAACCATAATTATAGATAAATATAGTATCTAAAAATACCATTGGCATAATCCCAAAATACCAAATGAGAGAAGTAAAAAAACATGAATATAACCATTGGCACAATCCCCAACTACCATGTTTACCAACTAATTAACTAAATTTAGGGTTTGATGAGTGGTACTAGAAGTAAGAATAGTGGTGATAATGATCAGTGTAAATGAAATGGACAATAGCATAGTGAAACCACCAAAAAATTGAGGAATAACTATGGGAACTAATGGGAAATAAGAAATCAAAGAATAAAAATACCAACTAGAAATGGGGAAGAAAATAAGTGGTCGAGCGATGTGTAGAATCACCATCTCTATAATAGTATTACTAAGAAACCCTAGAGGAGCACTAGTAGATGCAAGCATGCCACATGAAAAGGGAGTGTGTAGCCATCTCCTATGTAGAACCCATATATATATTTCAAAAATTTAAATATTTGTGTGTAAATATATATATCTTTTGTGTGTGTAAACATATAAACATTCATGGATATATATATATATATATATAAATTTTCAAGTATAAAATATAAACTATAAATTTAAATAATATTCTTTAAAATTATAATACATACATAAATAAAATATATAAAATATGAATATAAATATAATTAATATGCTGATTATTATATGTTTATGTGTTTATTTATGTTGAAATGTATATATTTATACACACACACATACACACTTATAAATACAAAAACACACAAAAAACATATGAAAATATTTATATATATATAAATAGATTAAACATAGATATTTAAATTATGAAATCCTAAGACCCACACTTTTGAATCTAGTTAAAAAACATAAAACAATACATTTATAGGTTTGTTATTGATAAATGTGACCTAATTTTTTCCATAAAAAACTTATAAAATCAAAATGAAATATTGGATCACTTATATACCCAAGGAAATTTAGGTTTAGAGTTAAATAGAATTATAAAAAACTCTTAACAACTTGGGTTTATAAACAAATCGTTCATAAATACCAATATCATCTCCCACTATAACCATTATTTCATATTCAATATTAAGTCTTGAACATGTTCCATAAAATTAGTCACATATGAAACATTTATAAAACCAAATCATTTTGAATCATTCTTCATAACCTGGGAAAAAGGAACATAAGAAAGGGAAATCTCAGATGTTCAATAAGGGTAAGCATGAGAGATATCAAGAGATAATCACATGAAAGAATAATATGATCATAAATTTGTAAGATTATGAACATAACTTAAAAATTTCATACCCTATATGAAAATATCACAAAATGTTTTTATGGAATAAAACTTTAGTATTTAAAAAAATATGAATCATAAGAATAAGAAATCATCATAACTCAATCATGAACCATAATTTCATGTCATGAATGTTTGTAGAGCCATCATAAGTATAGAATCCCCTTTATATGTTATGGTTAAATACCCATACCATTAGATCAAAAATCAATACCTATTTCTCATAGCAGACCAAGAACACTGATTTGTTTCCTATAACATATTAATCACATCGTCTTGTTCCCATAACATATCAATCATTTAGACTTGTTTCCCATTACTATATCATGAGATTAATGTTTTAACCAATTAATTATATGGATATATAATTACCCCCCAAAAAATAATGAAAACCATACATATGTGTTCCATGATATTGTAACAAATTAATAATATTAAAACCCATTAAAATAAATGGGTTTTATAAACATTTCATCATAGCATAACTCATGGAAATGAGTTTCAATTTTTTTTCACCGCAATCATAATCCATACAAATATAGAATAAGTCTAGTATACTTAAATAATAACAACATTAAAGAATAAGTAGAATCAATTTTTTGTTGTTGATGAATAGATATATAATTAAAATATCATTAAAACCTTCTTGGAGAAATAACCTTTCAAATTTTAAAATTACTTTTTAAAATCTAATAACTACACACAAAATCAAGAAACTATTTTAATTGAAAATAACCTTGTAAAATTATAAATTAATGTTAAATAATTGAGGTTTCATGGTGAAAGTAAATTCTATGAATTACATATAAGTTAAAAATATTCTTTTCACACTTTTGTACACTTTAAAAAGTACCTTGTTTGGAAAAAGAAAACAATCTTTGTTTTAAACCATTTTGTAAAAAAATTAAAATGCGGTTAAAAATTTATTTACTAAATCATTGTAGAGTAATATAAATATTATTTTGAAACATTTTAATTAAAATATTTATGTGGAATAAAAATATTCCCCAGTGAAGACTTAAACAAAAACAATCTTGAATAGTGATGAGATTTTGAAATAAAACCCTTATATCTTTTATAAAATTTGATTCTTACGACCCACTAAATAAATTAAATTTTATAGATATGTAAATAAAAATAAAATTTATAATAATTGTAATAAAATACATTAAATGTAGGTATATAGACCACAAAAATAAAGAAGTGTTATATAAGACATATATCCCACATAAATAAAATTGAGACAAAAATATCTTACCTTGAGTTTGCATTGACTAGAAAGAACTATAACCTACTGTATAATATATGTAAGTTTATTATAATTATATAATATATTAATTTTAATAATTATGATATCATATAATATCCCTTTATAACATTTCAACACCGTTTTTATCAATAAAACATTATTTTTAAGCATTAACTATTTCGTTTATCATGAGTATTTCAGTTCAGTAGTTTCAGTACTTGTACATTTATCTTGGTTCCATCACCTATAAAATATTAATAATTATATAAATAAAATATATATTCATTATATATATATATATATTTATAGTCATCCATGAAATTATATATAGAAAATTTAATTACACCGTTCATGGAGATGGTAGGTCGTACGTACACATGAACGACACTTTCATTCTTCGATGAATGGATTGAAATAATAGTAAATATTAATTCACCATTATAGAATAATTAAATTTTTATATATATCCTATCTATTTATTTAATATATCCTTATTTTCATCCAATTAAAATAAAAATTAAAAATTAATCATATCGCTTCGTGGACGTGGTAGTCTACACGTACAAATAGTCGAAATTATTATTTTCCAACGATTTGGAAAGTAAGAAAGTAGATATAATATTAAAATTAAAAATTGTAATTATTTCATAATTATAATATATAAAAATTAATTGCATCATAATAACCATCCATAAAATATGATTAGGAAAAATTAATTGTATCGTTACGTGGAGATGGTAAGTTGTATGTATGCATGAGCGATACTTTGACTTCTCATTTGATGAGAAAGAGGGTGTATAATGGTGTTTTAATAGTAATAATAAAATTTCAGAATATTTATTATATTTAATTTATTATTTTATTATAAATACTATATATTTAAAATAGTTAAATAATATTATCAAATAAAGTGATCAGGTAGGAGATTACCTCTACTTGGAAATGGGTATTTGTATCTTCTATGAAGAGTTCTAGGGTTGGTCTTTTTGGAAGACTGATGCATATATTATATGTATAGGGAAGTTTAAAAGATAAATTATTAGAGTATGGTCTAGATATAAGGCTAAAAGTGGTATAGTTAAGTGATAGAGGAGGTTCCCTTTTATAATTGAGATGAGAGACACTTTTGGAATTTCTCAAAATATTAAATTATAATAAATTAATTATCAAGAAATATACCACCAAATGTAAAGGGATTTTAAGATAAGATGGGTTAAGTTTGTAATCCCATTTACCAATATAATTTAGACAAGTTTTTCTTTGTAATTTTAACCCTTATAATATTGATTAACCCTTAGTTAAAATATTTTAATTTTAACTATGATATCAATTTCTTCAATATTAAAAGGTTGTAATTTTTACTTATAAGGTGTAAACTAGACTATAAATGAAAAAAATATGAAATATTGAAACATATCATAATAAAATTTTATTATTTAAATTTTTTTATTGTTTTTAAATAATTTAATGAAATATTATTTGTATGAAATATCATTATTGTCAATTTTGACATTATTCATTTAATTTAACTTTAAATACATCAATAAAATGAGTGAATTCTAATATAATTATTTAAAACCTCTATAATATATCATATGGATCTATAAAATTTGTGGGAAACATTAAATAATTAAAATACTATCAACTTTAATATTTTTAAAATCATTTATTATATTTTTTATTAATTAAAGAAATACTACATCAGTGTTGTATAACCATTTATGGTAATTAAATACTTACTAAAATTTTTAATTTAATTTAAATAGTGAAAATTATTTAATTATTCAAAAAATTAATATTAATATTCCTTCATAATTAGTTTTTCCTAATGTTAACACATAAGATATATTAAAAAAAGAGAGTCGTGTTTTGTAACTTTATTTGATTTAAATAATATATAAGTCATTTCATGGAAAAGTGTCCATTAAACAACTTATTTATGGTACTAAGGTTATGAGGGTATAATTTATTTCAACTAATAAAAATTATACATGTTTTTACTATATTTTTATCATTATCTTTTGGTTTTAACCCTTCGTTTACCCTTTTCAAACTTATAGTGAAAAAATGTTTTACTCATTTTCAGAAAAAAATATTTACTATAACTAGAAAAAAGGCCCAAAAATGGACAATGGTTGATATTACCAGATATATCCTAATCACTTGGGCAAATATATTTTTTTTATAAATTTTATATAATTTAATAAAATATTATTTATTTTAAAATATCATTAATGTCTATTTTTAAAACCATTCATTAATTTGACTATAATAACATCAAGAAAATATGTAAAATTTGAAAATATTAATTTATTATGTCACTAATAAGTCATTTTAATCTATAAAATTAATATATAACATTAATTATCTCAAATTTTATTTATTTTAAATAATTTGATACCTTCGTTTGATTTTTCCATTAATAGAATAATTACAACATCAACATTGTGTAAGCATTTAAAGTAATTATTTATTCAATAAAAATTAAAAATAAATTACCATGATGAATATAAACCTTTTAAATATAAAATTAATTTTTATAACTTAACATATCCTTTGGTTATACCCATATTAAAAATATTATAGTTATTAAAAACAAGAGTTTTTAATTTTCTTTAAAAAAATATTAAAAAGGTTATAATCACATCTAAATGGAACAAAATACCTTATAAAAAAATATTTTAGGATTATGGATGAAATTTACTAGTAATATAAAATTATGGTAAGTTTTAGGGTTATTTTATAATCATTATCATTTTTTTGACTTTAATTACTCAATTTACCCTTTGTTGTGGTAATAAAAATTATTAATGTCACTATTCATATTGACAAAAAATAAAAGGGAATTATTTACAAAATTTGGAACCACTTATTATAAATATGGAATATATTTTAATAAATTAAAAACATCTAAATTTAATAATTTAATTTAAAATCAAACCGGTGAAATGCGACAAAAATAAGTTTTCAAAAAAAGATCATTTTAAATTATAAAATGTTTTTGTGCTAAATTCAAGTGTAAAATTAATTTAAAAAAGCATAATTGGATTATTTAAAATAAATAATAACTAATTAAATTTTAAAATTAATCCAAAATATAATATTACATTTTAAATACTTTAAAAGACAATATATTTTTTAATAAAAATAAATATTTTCACTATTCAATGAAAAATCAATTTTTTATTAAAATACAAAAAATTTCACCCAAATATAATTTTTATATGATGATTTAAAAATGAAATTTATTTCATCAAATAAAATTTATAAAATTTTCAAAAATTAATTATAATGTTTTCTTAAAAAAATAATTAAATAACATTTTTGAAAAAACATTTTTTTGAAGAATAAAATGACTTTAATAAAAAATGAGTACTTATTTTCTAATAATTGATCAATATATTTGTATTTATTGTAACATTTACTTATATATTTCATAAATTATTTTATTATATTCTATCCCACCAATTTAATTGAAAGGTTTTAACTAATGTATAATAACATTTCATGGTTTAGTGCTGCGTATTTTTTATGTTATCGAACATATTCGTTATTTTTATAATATTGGGATATTACATTATCCCCAATTTAGTAAAATGAATCCTTAAAATTTGAACTTGGTCTCGGTAACTAGGGATTTTCCTTTTCAAAACACGTTTTCTAAAATCCAAAATCATAAAAAGGGTTAATAAAATATCCACTTGAAAAGAGAGAAAGGGAGGTATGAGGGTCATCAGAAATAACACATAACTACGTTTACATATAGGAAAACATTATTGGGAAGTGAACCAATTTATATAGAAGAAAAAACTAACTTATAGGGACATAAATATAGTGATAGATAATATTATCATGAGAAATTTAACAATCACAAATCCATAAATCTATGATAGGTTAAAAGCCTATTGATTTCATGGTAAGAAAATTAAAGTGATAAAATTTTTATTTATAGATATTTTTCCTATATTTGAGGAATTACTTTATCATATATATTAAAAGAATAAGGAAATATACTTACTTGTTAAGAAGGATTTCATCTTTTAATCAATTTCTACTTAAAACTTGTTTCTCTCTCGAAATGACGAGTATTGAAGATTTCACAAACCAGAATGGGCTTCCATCCAACCCGACAACATACCTAGTTGAAGACAAGTCCCAAGAGGTGTTCCTATTCCTCCTAGGCTAGTGAATAGAACCGATCATCAAATATGTCATAGTGGGAATAATTTCTCCTAATACAACCAATATCAAACAACCAAAGTAGAGCACACATCCTAAACCAATAAATACTGAACATTAATAAATAAATAACCAAATATTAATAAACAAATAGACAAAAAAAATGAAACTAAAAACAAAACTAAACCAAACCAGAATGAAAAGACATCCACATGACCTCTTGGTCACCACCAACCACAATACCAACCTGCTCCAAAAGAAAATGCAAACTAGAAACCTAAACCTTCAAAAAAACTTGGGTCTAGCAACACTAAGAGACACAAGTAGGGTGTGAAAATAATATTGCTTAGTAGGTAATCACCATAGAGTTTGTTTGCTTACTTTCCAAAAAACCATCCATAAACTCTATTTTTCAATACATATAGTGAAAATAAGGTTTTATCATTTTAAAGAAACAAACACAACATTCCTTTTTAAAATAGTTTTCCATTCCAAAACCTTGTTTATAAAACCAGAAAACAAAAAAAAACCTATACCAAGTGATAAAATGTCTATACTAAAAATAATGATAAATAGTTGAAGTAGGAAAAAGATAACTAAAAAGATAAACATGTGTAGTAGAATAAAATAGAATATATAGATATGTAATTGTGTGAATTTCATAAACATCTCTAGAAGTAATCTATGGATGTACTTAGATCAGACTCACCTTTCGGTGTATGGTGCATCTTAATAGTCATTAACCACATGGTTTCCTTAAACTAGCCTCACCAGTGGCACATCCCACCTGGCCTCTCAAAAAATCAAGGGGGGGGGGGTACCAACTTATTTAATCAGATTCGATAAGAAACCATCACGTGACTATCTATATAGAACCCAATAATCATGTTATAATAGTATATAGTGAATAAGGAGGTACTCATACATGTGGAAAAAACCAATAACCCTCAAATCCCATCAGGATTTTCTAGCACAGACACCGATACCACCTATGCGATGACCCTATCCTTATAAATACCACCATCAAGGTTCCCATCACACATCAATCCACACACAAGTGCTAACTAGGCCTTCACATCACATTAGTTCAAAGCCATTTTCCAAATCGCTATAAAATAAAAACTGTACCTTATCATTTCCAAAGATAAAATCATTTCCAAAACAACTTCCAATTCCAAGGTATAAACACTATTTAACATGAAAAGTTCCAAATGTTCCTTTATCTCATTTAGTTAACAAATCACATTCTAAGATTCCAAATGGGAAATGATTAGAAGGACACATTTGAAACCAAAATTTGAGACCTTTTAGAAACCAAGAAACTGTATAGAACTTATAGGGGTTTTAGAAATATCATTTGGAAATTGAAGGGCTAAAGAAGAGATGGAGGAGTAAGGAAAAGTTATTTTTTAAATCTGGGGTTTAAGGTGAACATCACTAAATAGGGCCATTATCACTTGTGTTCCTATCTATATGTTCACCCCATGTACATATGGATATGCCTACATCCAATGTAAAACATGTTGATATTATAAAAGTACCAAAGGATTTATTTTCATAAATACAAATATCATAATAAAATATCAAAATATTCACACATAAGTACAGAAATCAACTCATAATCCTTAATTATAGACATAATAAGTTACCAAAATTTAACCAAGGAAAAATCCAAGTCCAATGTGCTTAATTTTTATTTTAAAAGACTAATTAACATTTATTCAAACACCATGTATACATATATACATAGGCATAATTAAGGAAACCCATTGAAAACCTATTTTCACCAATTCATACAACATTAAAACACAATAATAAATCAAACAAATGCATAAAAAGCACAATAAACACATTTTGAAATTTATTTAGAACACTCGAGCATCAAATAGATTATTTTGGAAAGAAAATGGACAAAAAAACCTACCTCAACAATGTGTGAATGAAACTATACTATCGAAGGAGGAAGAACATGGCTCAAGAGACATTATAAAAACCCTAAAATCAAAGGAAAATAAAACACACATCAACCCTAGATTCCAGGGTTCATCCAAGAGAGATCCAATGAAGGTATAACTAAAAAACCAAGATTAAATAAGAAGAGGAGGATAAAATTAACCAATAAATTACAAGTAACTCAGTATAAAATCTAGGAGAAGAATATATAGAGGGAGGGGATCCAAAGTATAGGAGTATATGGGATACCTTCATGTGAAAAAATGAGAAAGTGGGTGGAGGGATCGATTTGGGGTAAAAAGGAGGGAGGGAAAAAGGTAATTTTAATATTTTAAAACACCTGGGAAACTTGCATGGTTTGGACAAAAAGTTTTTCAAACCATGTGTTAGCCGTTCATGCCCCACTATAGAAGGTTGGATACCAACATGGTTTGGATACATGGTTTGGTAAACCATGCACCAACTGTGCAACTCAGTTGTGTCATTTGAAAGATCCATTTTTCATGATTTCCATGCAATTTTCCAGACCATGCAAAAGTCATGTGCCTGGGCCTGGACACCACTGACACACCACACAATTTCTTTTGAGCCTCTCATGGTTTGGGACAAATCATTCTCACACCATGAACAGGTCAAAAAATCAATTTAAACCTCAAAAACTCAAAAAGTATCATGGGGAAATCAACCTAAACCTCAACCAAAAGATCCAACATTAAGAAAAGAAGAAAATAAAGGATAAACTGTGGTGAGGTGTGACAATTATCCCCACCACAAAAATTTCTCCCCTAAGAAAGTCCCCCATCAAAACAAGGACTAAGACATAAACCTAAAACTGAATGAAATAGAATTAAAACACAAACCTCAGTGTGATCATTTAGCTCCACAAGTCATACCCAACTAGCTCTGGAGGAAAAAATGAAAAAAAGAACCATCTGAAGAATAGAAATAGGGGAGGGTTCTCCCCACTACAAGAACCCGACTAGAATATTCAACACTGAAGTTCTCAACATAGAACAACCTAGGAACTCCCCACATAAACCAAGTAAATCAACCACTGGGAACTTTTCATTCAAACCAAGAACCTATTCTGAAAACCATAGAAGAAACTTGAACTAAACAACAAACCAACTCAAGATTCATCACCCTCACACGACACAATCATCTCAAAAGTAAACACAATCTAAGAGTAAAATCAACCCATGAGGTCCAATCACACAAGGGGGATAACCAAATAAATAATCACATCCAAAAGAGAAAACATTTATAACTACACATAAATAAGACCACCGAGATTTTATTAAAAAAAGGAAACTTACAAAAAATTAGGATACTACAATAAGTAAAATTAAACTATTCCCATTCCACAATGAGGAAGAAAGGCTGGCCAAGGTTTCCCCACACCCCATGAATTTCTACTTCTTGAAGAGATTCAATCTAAAGCCTATGGATGAATCCACGATTTATTAAAGATTCTGATGCCCTATAGTTAAGAGTTGATAACCTTCACATGAGAAACCCTCTTATAGAAATACCTCTTATATAAATTCTTTGAGGGACCCAAGAAACCAGACCAACAATAAGATTTCAGAGGATTATGACAATATGAATTTGAATGCACAAAATGACCACATTAGAAGAACAAGAATGAATGAAATGGTGATCATAAATCTATAAATAGAAAAGTATACTTCTCAAAAATGGTTTCCTCTAGTAAAAACTTCTCAATTTATAGGTAACCTTCATGAAAACTAAGATAAATTATATCCATTAATGCTACTAAATGTGCTTTGGGAACCAACTTAGCTAGAAAGACCTCATCCACAAGCATCAAAAATTGGAATTCAATAGATAAGAGAACCATCTATTTAATATTTGGGTGAATACCCCATAAAAATAGAGTAAAATTTATATGGTCCCCAAACTCTATCTCCAGAGATAAAGAAACTAACTCCTTAAACTGATCAACATAGGACTTTATAGTTTATTGACCTTCTTGAATGCCCAAGACCTTTTCCATTTTTCTATCCTTCTTCTCCTCTACTATGAACCATTGGATAAAAGTGGTCTTAAAGACATCCCAAGAGATCCTAACTTGTAATGATGGAGGAACAATCACTTTCCACTGATCCAAACCTAGACCCTCAAATAAACTTATAACAGCACGCACCCTCACATCTTTGGGAGTTACTAAAGAGATGAAGATACATTTGACTTCCTAAAGCCACTCTAAAACCTCTGATGGACCTTAATCACAACAAAATACAAAAAAAAACTAGAATAACTTGACTCCACCACTCCAATGGGATTATAGGTAGGGTCAAAAACTAGAAGAGACCCACTAGGAACCTTTGGGACCTTTCTGGGAAGCATAATATGAATATATAAAACCATAAATTAACTAAAAAAGAGAACCCCAAGACAAAATATTTGTCTCATAATCGAAACACCACAAATGGATCCAAAATCCTCTTTAAAACCCACCATTTCTATTCCAAAATCCAAAACCATTTCTTTCTAGGTTCATTTTCAAATACCAGAACCAATGTACCAATCTAGTTTTCAAACAACCAAACCCAGTTTTGAAAATAAAACCATACCCTAAAATAATTCTCCTTTTTGAAAAAAAATTTCCCAATTTTTTTTCCATTTCAAAATCCACTCACACTAATGAAAATTAAACCAAAGATCCACTCACACCAAACTCTGAGGATAGGGAAACTAGTGACCATGCACAACCTGTTCATATTCCTTTGTAGAAAATGCTCTAAGAAAGCATAAAACTCTAGTGGTATGATGAATCGTGCACTTAGGTTCCACAAGGGTCGCTACTCCATTCAAGACCATTGTGAAACACCAGTTTAATTCCATTATTATACCCATAAAACAAAACCAAAACCAAGACAAAAGACTCAAATCTCAAACTAAAATAATAAACTTTAGGATTAAGACTAGAAAGGGTTCACGATTTTCTTCCCGTACCTACCTCTTGAGTCCCAACAATCATAATATCCAATATACCAGATGCACCAAAAAATAAAGGGATCCTCTGATACCATTTTCTCATAAACTAGGTTGGGCTTAAATCTAAACCACTATATTACTTGGTCTAATATAAGGTTTTATAGGAATTTCTGATCCTCTCAGGCTGGAAACTAGCATCAGGCATCAAAGATATCGTAGTGGGAACAATTTCACCCAATAAAACTAGGATCAAACAACCAAAGTAGAGAACAAAGTCTAAAATAATAAATAATGAACATCAATAAATACATAACTAAACCTAGATAAAACAACATAAAAAAACTAAAACTAAAATAAAAAACTAAACTAAATCAGAATGACACGATCTTTATATGACCTCTTGGTTACAACCAACCATGAGACCAAACTGTTCCAATGGAAAAACCAAACTAGAATCCAGAACCTACCAAAAATATTTGGTCTACCAATGATGAGCTACACAAGTAGGATGTGAGAATAAAACAGCTCATTATGTAAGAACCATAGAGTCCATACACTTCATTTCAAAAAACAGTCCATGTATGATATTTTGAAATACATATAGTGATCTTAAGGTTTTATTATTTTAAATAAAAAAACACATATTAAATTTTTAAAATATTTTTCCATTCCAAAACCCAGTTTATAAACCCAAAACCCAAACAAGAATCTATACCAGGTGATAAAAAGGCTATGATGAAAAAAATTAGGAATAATACAAGAAGAAAAAATCTAATTGGTTAGATAAATATGTGTAGCAGAATTAAAAAGAATATACAGATATGTAATCATTGGAATTTTCTAAACATCTCTAGAATAAATCCCTAGACGTACTCAGATTGGACTCACCTATTAGTGTATGGTGCATCTCCAAAGTTAATAAACTTCTAGCTACTCTAAACTAGCCTCACTAATGGCACATCCCACATGACCTTTCAAAAAATCTTGGGGTACCAACACATCTAATAGGGGTTGATAAGAAACGGTCACTCAACCCTCTAAATGATGCCCATGAATCCCATGATTATTTTAGGTGGTGAATGAGGAGGTCCTCACATGTATAGCATAAACCAATAACCCATAGACGCCACTAAGATTTCCTATCCCAAACACCATCACCACCTATGCGATGAACTTCTCCTGATATGGAAAACCATATAGGATCTCATCACATGTGAATCCATACACAAGTTCTAATTAGGCCTTCACATCATATGAGTTCAAAACCATTTTCCAAATCACCAAAAAATACCAACTGGGGATTATTATTTCCAAAACCAAAATCATTTCTAAAAAAAATCCAATTACATGGTAAAAACATTATTTAACTTGAAAGGGTTCAAACATTGCTTTATCTTATTTAGTTAACAAACCACATTCCAAGATTCTAAACGGTACAAGATTATAAGGAAACATTTTAAACCACATTTTGAGACATTTTAAAAAACAAGAAACTATTTAAAACATATAGGGTTTTTAAAAAAATCATTTTCAAAGAGAAGGGATAAAAAAGAGAAGGAGGAGGAATTAAATATTCATCTTAAATTTGGGGTGTAAGGTGAAAATAAATAAATTGGGAAATTATCATTTGTGTTCCTATCTATATTTTTAACTTGGGAACATATGGATATTCCTATATTAAATGGCACAAAATTTGATATTACAAAATCTCAAAAGAATTTATTTATAAATATACAAATAGAATAACAACCTATCACAAGAATTCACACATAAGTACCAAAATCCACTCATAAGCCTCAATTACAAATTTTTTTTACCAAAACACAAATAAGGTAAAAATAAAATCATAAGTGCTTAATTTTTATTTTAAAATACCAATTACATTTCTTTGAACACCTTATATAAAAATATACATATGCATAATTAAGGAAACCCTTATAAAAACCATTTTCACTAATTTCACTAATAGGAAAACACCACAATGAATAAAAAAATCACAAGAATAAAAACACATTTGGAAATTAATTTAGAACATGTAATCATCAAATATATTATTCCAGAAATAAAATGGATGAAAAAACCTACCCAATGATGTGAGAATGCAATGACAATCTTGGAGGAGGAAGAACACAACTCAAGAGACCATATACGTACTATAAACTCGAAGAAAAACAATCCAATCATTAAATCTAGCCTATAGGGTTTGTATAAGAGATAAAAAATTAAGTAATAACTAGGAAAACAAGTGGAAATAAAAAGAGAAGGATAAATTTGTTCAATAAATCCAATGGAACTCACATTATAATCTTAGAGAAGCATCCATGGAGGGAGGGGATTCAAAGGAGAGGATATTGGGGGATACATTCATGTGAAAAAAGAGAAAGAGGAAGGAGGGATAGATTTTTGGTAAAAGGAGGTAAACAAAGAAAATTTCAAGGTTTATAAAACATGGGCAACTCACATATTTTGGATGCATGGTTTTCCAAACTATCAGCCAACCGTGCACACCCCACTATAGAAGGAGTGTCACCCACACAATTTAGTAGAAAATTTTGTTTAACCATGTTCCGACTCTATAACTCATATATATAAATTGAAAGATATATTTCACACACTTACTGCATGGTTTTACAAACCACACGAAAGCCATGAAACTGGGATTATACACTACCCACACACCGTATGACTTCCTATGGACCTCACACAGTTTGGTCCAAACCATGATCAAATCACACACAAAGAAAAAATCACTTAAAAACTCTGAAAATATAAAATTATCACTGATAAATCGTCCCAAACCTCAACAAAAAGAACCAATGTTAAGAAAAGAGAAAAATAAATGATAAAATGTCATTAGGGTGTGACAAAAGATGTTTTTTGCTCGAATCACTGTAATAAACTATGAATGGATTACAGAGTCTGAAAAAGTTCAACAAGATATTCCTATTATCTTTTAACATTAACTAAACCCAAAATGGTTAGGATAAGATAAGATAATTCCCAAAATTAATAAAACATTATATAAAGAAATACTAGTTTAATTTCAAAAATTCAATAGTAATACCTAATGTTCAGCATAAATCATTCAATAAATGAATATCCTAAAAATTCCTCAAAATGTTCTAGACTATGATTGAAACCCAAAAATTATAATTATTTTATCACATTGGCTTCAAATATTTATCTTCAAATAACATTAATCACTCTAATTGTCTGATTCCAAAAATATAACTTCCCTAATAACATAATCTCTTTGATATTATAATCATTCTTATAAATAATCTGAATCATAATAAAGTCACATTAAAATCATTTATTCTTCCAGAATATAATTAAACCTTTGTTCCTCATATAAAATCTTATAATATTATATTTACCTTAATCATATAAGGTTCCCAAAACTGTAAAAAAATTTCAAAATAACATTTATCACATAATCACCAAATCAAATTCAATCTATAATAAAACATATGTTCCCAAAATAAACTTAAATTTTATCTATCAGGTAGTTTAAATAAAGAGAAACAATTTTAAACTAAAAAAGACATCACATAGGCTAGTGATAGGCGATGCACCCTTATCACCCTTCAGTTGTAGGTTCAAGCCTCATAGTCTTGTTGGATATGATAGGTTTCCACCCAATATATAGATTGTCCTTTTTATAACATTTTATTAATATAATACTTATTAAATTACTAAAAATGTATTAACATACTCAAAAATATTATTAATATATTCAACATTAAAGATATGGTTTATCCTCAAAGTTTATCCCATTCAATTCATTTTTGATCCCAAAAAAATGTAATAACCCATGATTACCTCAAAATAAAAGACCATATAAACCCTAAATATTATATATACCTTTAAACTTATATCTACAAAGTTAAAAGAGTTTAATGGTTACACATAAATTTCTCCCAAAATATCATTAGCCACCTTAAAAAATTTCATCACTTAAAACCTCAAAAGAGGTGTCTAAGCCTTTGAATTTATGATCAAAACTAAAATTTTAAACCCATGACGATATCCATGACTCTTAAGATAACATCACATGAAAACTTCGTAATCTCAAAAGTTATCTAAACCCTACCCTGATACCAACTATGATAGCCTGAGACCCGTACTTTCAGATCTGTTATAAAAAACATAACTATTACATTCCTAGATTTGATACCAATAAATGTGACCCAAGTTTCCCATCCCAAACTCAAAATAATAATAGAAAATATTGGATCAATTACATACCCCATAACATTTTAGGTTTAGAGTTTTAGATAATTAGGACAAAATCTTAATAGATCGGGTTCATAAATAAAAAGTTCATAAAGACCGACATCATATCCCACTACCCATATTTTCATATTCCATGTTAAGAATTCAACATCTCCCATAAAAATCATCACATGTGAAAAAATTATAATCACAAATTATTTATCATCATTCTTTATGACCTAGGAAAAGGAAATATAAGAAAGGGTGAGCTTAGATTCTCAGTAAGGGTAAGAATGAGAGATATCAATTGATAATAAAATGAAAGAATAATATAATCCTATGGTTATAAGATCATGAATATCACATAAAAAGTTAATTCCCAATCTGAAAAATATCATAACCATGAGTTACGAAATAAAACTTTAGTATTTTAAAATACACGAATCATAAGAATAAAAAATCATCATTACTCAATCATGACATATATGTTCATGTCATAAATGTGTGTGGAACTATTATAAGTATGGAAACCATTTTATATGTCAAGGTTAAATACCAAGACCATTTGACCGGGAATCAACACATGTTACCCATCACGGATCAATCACATCAACTTGTTTCCCATAATATACAAATCACTTCAACTTGTTTCTCATAAGATATCAAGCACTTATACTTGTTTTACATAACTATATAATGACATATAACACCTTAACCAATGAATTGGACAATGATATATGTCACAAACATCACATAATTAAAACCATATATACGTGTTCCATATAATCATAAAACATTCTTTATATAAGAACCCATGAAAAATGGGTTTCATAAACATTTCATCATATCATAACCCATGGAAAGAAGTTTCATAAGAATTTTTAATCATAATAATAGTCTATACCGATATATAATAAGGATGTTATACATATATCATAACCCTAGTAAAGCATAAGTACAATTAATGGAGGCTGTTTTTGATTAAAATAGATATCATTAAAGATCATTAAAACCTTTAGAAGGGAAATAAAATTTCAAATTTAAAATCAATTTTCAAAAACTAAAAAATAAACATGAAATAAATAAACCATTTTATTTGAAAATAGCCTTATAAACTTATAAATGAGTCTTAAAATCATTAAGGCATTATAATGGTAGGAAATTACATTCATTTTTTATAAGTTAAAGAATCATTCTTTTCATACTTTTGTACAATTGTCAAAAAGTACATCATTCAAAAAAATACAAGAAGATTCATTTCAAAACGTTTTAAGAAAAGTTAAAATTAGGGTAAAATTTTATTTAATATATAATTTTATAGAAATAATAATATTATTTTAAAAAAATTTAAGTAAAATATGGATATGGTTGAAAAATTTCCCTTGTGAATACTTAACATAAACAATCCTAAATGGTAATGGGATTGTGAAATAAAACCATTACCGTTTTAGTAACATTTCAATCATAGGCCCCATGAAAAAAATAAACTTAGACAGATATATAAATCCTAATAAAATATATAATAATAATAATAAAATATATTCAAGGGTAGTATATACACCACACAAATGAACCAAGTGGTATATAAGATATATGTCAAACATAAATAAAAGTTAGATGAAAATATCTAAACATGAGTTCTTTTTAATTAAAAAGAACTGTAACCTCCCATATAATAAATTTAAATTTATTATAATTATATACCAAAATAATTTTAATAATTACAATATCATATATGATCCCTTAATAACATTTCAACACCCCTTTTATCAATAAATAATTATTTCCTGGTGTTTAATATTTTGTTTATCATGAGTATTTTAGTTTAGTAGTTTCAGTCATTGTTTATTTATCTTGGTTCCATAACCTAAAAAATATTAATCATGATATGAATATCACATATATATATTTATTATATACATATTTATAGACATCCATTAATTTTGAGATAGAAAATTCAATTACACTTTTCATTGGGATGATAGGTCGTATATATGCAAGAATGCTATTTTTATTTTTTGACTGATGAAATGAATGAAAGGAAAATATTAATTCACCTTTACAAAAGTAATCATATTTTTATATATTTAATATATATTCATTAAATCTAGCATTATTTTTAAATAGATAAAAAAATGAATCACATCGCTTTGTGGAGGTGGTAGTCTACACGTCCGCACAGACGATGTTATGGTTTTCCAACTATTTGGAAGGAAAAAATTTAGATGTAATATTAAAATTATAGAAGATTAATTATTTCATAAGTATCATATATAAAAATTAAAACCATAATAATACTAATCCATAAAATATGGTGATGAAAAATTAACTGTACCTTTATATAGAGACAATAAGCTGTACATATTCACAACCGACACTTTAACTTCTCATTTGATAGGAAAATGGGTATATAATGGTGTTTTCATAATAATAATAAAATTCAAAAATATTAATTATAATGATGTTTTTATTCTATCACAAATAATATATATTTATAGGAGTTAAAGGAGAGTATAAATGAAAGAGATTAGTTTAGGAAATTACCTCTTCTTGGAAATGACTCCTTTAGATATCCTATAAAGGGCTACAGGGTTGGTATTTTGGGAATTCCAACACCTAAATAATTAGTATAGGGAAATTGGGAAGATAAATAGGAATATTATGGTTGATATAGAAGTCTAAAAGTACTATAATGAAGTGATGAAGGATGTTTCCTTTTTCAATTGAGGCGATGCACACTTTTAGAACTTCTAAAAAGATTAAATAATAATAAATAAATTCTTAAGAAAAATATATCTAAATGGAAAAGTGTTTGAATATAAGGTGGGATAAAGTTGTAATAAAATCAAAAAAATAAAATTTAGACATGTTTTGGTGTGATTTTAAACCTTGTCATTTTGATTAACCTTTAGTTAACATATTTTAATTTTAAATATGGTAAAAACGTTTTCATTAATAAAAGGTTATTTTTTAATTATAATTTGACAATTGGAATATAATTATAAAATGTATGAAATTTTAAACATATGATAAAAGAATTTTATAATTTCATTATTTTTAATATTTTTGAATAATTTAATAAAGTATTATTTTTCTAAAATATCATTATTTTTAATTTAAATACTATTCATTTAATTTACATTTAAATGAATAAATAAAAAAGTTGAATTAGAATATACTCATTTAAAACCTCCCTAACATTTCATACTGATCTATAAATTTTGAAGGACACAATAACTTATTAAAATTATATCACTTTTAATATTTTTAAAATCATTTATAATATTTTTTATTAGTGGAAGAAAAATTGCATCGACGTTGTGTAAGAATTTATGGTAATTAAATAATTATAAAAAATTAAAAATAAATTTTCATAATGAAAATAATTTAATTATGAAGAAAAATATAATTAATATTTTTTCATAATTAGTTTTTTACCTATGTGAACAAATAAGATATATTACAAACAAAGAGGGTGACATTTTGTACCTTTCTTTGATTTAAATAATATATCGGTCATTTTCATGTACAAGTGTCCATTAAATAAATTATTTTCAATACTAAGGTGATTATGGTATAATTAACTCTACCCAATAAAAATTAGACAATTTTTTTACTATGTTCTTACCCTTATCTTTTGGTCTTAACCCTTTTCAAGCTTAAAGTGACAATAAGGTTTTTAATCATTAAGGGATAAGATTGTTATTATAAATGAAAAAGGGAAAAAAATAGACCATGGTTGATATTATAAGTCATATAATAATCAGTTTTCTAAATTTGAATTTTTTAGTAATTTAATATCATTTAATAAAATATTATTTATTATAAAATATCATTAATGTCAATTTCTAATACTATTCATTACTCTGACTCTAATAGCATCAATTAAATAAGAAAAATTGGAACCAATTATTTTATTATATCCTTAACATGAAATTTTAATTATAAAGTTATTTTATCACATTAATTTTCTCAAATTTTATTTATTTTAATATTTTTAATATTTTTTATTTGATTTTTTTTCATTAATTGAATAATTACTACGTCATCGTTGTGTAAGAATTTAAGGTAATTATTTATTAAATAAAAATTAAAATAAATTACCATTATTAAGATAAAAATTTTAAATTTCAAAATAATCTTTATAACTAATCATATCCTCTGTGTATCCCCATGTTAAAAACAATATAATTATTAAAAATAAGAGTATAGAGTTTTTTTATTTTCATTAAATAAAATATTTTAAATGTTATAATCACATAAAAATAGAAACAGAAGGTCATATAACCAAATATTCTATGTGTATGGATGAAAGGGAATCATACTATAAAATTAAGGCAGCTTTTAGGGTCATTTTATAATTGTTATCATTTTGTTTTTAACTTTAATTACCCAATTTTACCTTTTACCGTGGCAATAAAAATTAATAAGGTCACTATTAATATTGAAAAAAACTAAATTGAAAATATTTACCAAATTTGGTCTTAATAATTCAAAATGTAGAATCAGTTTTTAAAAATTCAAAGCACATAAATTTCACAATTTAATTTAAAATCAAACCGGTAAAACGTGATGATAAATAGTTTTTCAAAAAAATGTATTTTTTAAATGTAATATGTTTATTTAATAAATTAAAGTATAAAATTAATTTAAAAAATAAAAATTAGACTGTTTAAAATCAAAATTAACTAATGAAATTTTAAAACTAATCCAAAATTGAATTCTATTTTGTAAATAATTTAAAAGAAAAATAAAATTTAAATAAAAATTAGTATTTTTCACTTTTAATGGAAAAATCTAACTTTACATAAAAATAAAAAATTTCACCCAAATATAGTTTTGATATGATGATTATAAAAAATGAAATTTATTTTATGATATAATTTTTTTAAAATTTCCAAAAATTATTTATAATATTTACTCAAAAAAGGTAAAAAAATCATTTATTGAATAAAATATATTTTTGAAGAATAAAATGTCTTTACTAAAAATATTAGTTCTTATTTCCTAATAATTAATAAATAAATTTGTATTTATTAGAAACATTACATATATATTTTAAAAATTAGTTAATTCTTTTCATACCCGTCAATTTGATGGCTAAGTTATAACTGTCATATAATAATATTTCACTGTATGATTATGCTCAATGGTACTTATTTTGTACACTATTGAACATATTCATTATTTTTAAAATATTAGGATATTAAATTCTACCCCCACCTTTATTAAATTACATCCTCTCAATTTGAAATTGGTCTTGGTAATCGCGGGTTTTACTTTTTAAAATACCTTTACTGAAATATGACATTGTAAAAATGGTTAATAAAATTTGCACATGAAAAGAGATAAATGGATGCATGATGGTCATCTGAAATAACACATAAATTTGTTTCCATATATAAAAAAATGGTGGGAAGTGAAAAATGTATATGAAAGAAAAATCTATCTTCCTAGAATTGATAGAGAGTGATAGAAAAAATATCATGAAAAGTTATCCATAAATATATAATGGGTTGAAAGGCCATTGATTTCTAGATAAAGAAAGTAAATAGATAAATCTTTAATTTTAATATCCTTTTCCAAAAATTGATGAAATAATTTATCATGTATACTAAAACATAATGAAGTATACTTACTTATCAAGAATGATTTTATCTTTTTATCAATTTCCACTACAAAATCATTTTTTTCTCAAAATGATGAGTATTGAAGATTTTTTTTTGTTTTAAGAACTCGAATAAACTTTTAATAGATAAAATAATATATAAAAAGGTTAAAATTTTATTCTTCATATATTTAGAAAATAACTAAAACCAAAATGGGTTGGACATGATAAGATAATTAACAAAATGAATAAAACTTAATATGAATAAAAACTACTTTAAGTCCAAAAAATGAACAGTAATACCCAAATCTAAACATAGATCATTCAATGAATAAATATCCTTAAAATTCCTCAAAAAATTTGAAACTAATATTAAAAAACAAAAATTAGAAGGATTTGGTCACAATGTATTCCAATATTTATCTTTAAATAATAGTAATCACTCTTAATGTCTCATTCCAAAAATTTAATTGACCTAATAACATAATCTACAAGATATGGTAATCATTTTTTAAGTAACCTAAATCACCATAATGGAATATTAAAATAATTTATACTTCTAATATATAATTTAGCCTTTATTCCTAAAATAAATCCTATATTTTTTTACCTTAATCATATAAGGTTCCAAAAAAATAGTAAAATTTTTCCAAAATAAAATTAAACACATAATAATCAAATCACTTTCAATATGATGGTTATTTATATAATAAAACATATGTTCCCAGAATATACTTAACTTTTATATTTCATATAGTTTAAATAAATAAAAAAACTTCATAATAACTAGAAAATAATATAGGATAGTGGCAGGAGATGAACCCTTGCCACCATTCGGTTATAGATTCAAACCTCGTGGAATTTACAGATGTGATGGGATATTTACCTTCCTAAAAGTTGTCATTTTTCTAAAATTATATTATTATAATCCTTATAAAATTCCCCAAAATGATATAAACACCCTCAAAAAATAATATTAATATATTCAACCTTAAAGAAATATTTTTAACATCAATAGGTATCGCATACCTTTCATTTTGCATCCCAAAAAAAGTAATAACCCATAATTACCTCAAAATGAAAGATAATATAAACCCTAACAGTTGTACATACCTTTAAAATTATGTCCAAAAAATGAAAATAACATAAATTTTACATATAAATGTCTCCCAAAATATCAATAGGCACCTTAAAAAATTTGTCACTTAAAACCTCAAAATGGATGTCTAAGACTCTAAACTTATGACCAAAATTATAATTATAAACTCATGATGGTATCCATAACTATTAAGATAATGATAATTGAAAACATCCTAATATATATTGTTATCTAAACCTTGCTATGATACCAACTATGATAGCTCAAGACTTGTACTTTTGGATCCAGTATAAAAAAATAAACATTAGATTTATTACTTTGATACTGATAAAAGTGATCCAATTTTTCTCATTCAAAACATACAAAATCAAAATTAAATATTGGATCACTTACATAACCAATGACTATATAGGTTTAGAGTATTATATAATTAGGAAAAACTCTTAACAACTTGGGTTCATAACCAACTGGTTCATAAATACCAAATAGTTCCATGTTAATTATTCAAAAACTCCCATAAAATTCTCCACATATTAAGCCTTTCTAAAAAAAACATTCAGAAAAATTATTTATAACTTGGGAAAAGGAAACATAAGAAAGGGTGAGCTCAAATGCTCAGTAAGGGTAAGCATGGGAGAATCAACTGATAATCATATAAAAGTATAATATAATCATAAGGGTATAATATCACAACCATTACTTAAAAATTTCATACCCAATATGAAAAAGATCATAGACATGATTTATTACATAAAACTTTGGCATTTACAAAGATAAGAATAATAATAATGAGAAATCATCATAACTTAGTCATGAACTATAAGTTCATTTCATAAATGTTTGTAGAACCATCATAAGTATAAAAATCATTTAATATTTCAAGATTAACTACCAATATCATAATAGTATGAATCGAAACCTTTTTCCTATAAAGTATCAAGAACATTAACTTGTTTCCCATAATGGATCAAACACTTCAACTTGTTTCACATAATAGTTCAAGAAATTCGACATGATTCCCATAACTATCTCGTGATATATAATACTTTACTCAATTAATTTAATAGATATATTGATATCACCCATAACTTAATAAAAACCATATGTATGTGTGCTACAGGTTCATAAAACATTCATCATATTAGAACCCATAAAAATAAATGGTTTTTATAAACATTTCATTATAACATAACTCATAAAAATTGGTATCATAATTTTTTTTCATTATAATCATAATCTACCTAGAGATAGAATAAGGATGTTATCCTTATATCATAACCCCGGTAAATAATAAGTATAATAAATGTATTTTATCATTGATTAATAGAGATACCATTAATATATCTTTAAAACATTCTTAAGGAAAGTACCCTATCGAATTTGAAAATCACTTCTCAAAATCCAAAAACTATGCATAAAATAATAAAATAATTTTCTTTTAAAATAAACTTGTAACTTATAATGTATGATTTAAATAATTGAGGATTCAAAATGGTAGGAATTTCATTTAATTCTATATAAGTTAAAAACATTCTTTCTACACTTTTGAACAATTTTTAGAAAGTTCTTCATTCATAAAACTATAAATATATTCCTTTCAAATAGTTCTATAAAAAGCATAAAATATGGGAAATATTTCTTTATTATATAATTGGATAGTAATAGAAATATTAGTTTAAATTTTTTTAGTAAAAATATGTATATGAAATAGAAATATTCCCTAGTGAATACTTGACATAAACAATCCTGAATAGTGATGAGATTGTGAAATAAAAAACTTAACACTTTGATAAAATTTGAATTGTAATCCCCATGAAATAAGTAAAATTATATAGATATGTAAATTACCATTTAATCCATAAAAATAATTACAAAATAAATTCAAGGGTGGTATATATACCATACAAAAGGAACAAGGGGTATATAAGAGATATGTCCCACAAAAATAAAAGTGAGATGAAAATCGCATACCTCTAGTTCTCAATGATTAGAAAGTACACTAAAATACAATATAATAAATTTAAATTTAATAAAATTATTTACTAGATTCATTTTCTTAATTATAATATCATATATGACCCCTTTAATATATTTCAACACCCCTTTTATTAATAATTTGTTATTTCTGGGTGTTAACTATTTTGTTTATAATGAGTTTGTCAGTTTATTAGTTCCAATCCTTTTTCATTTATATTTTCTACATAAAATCCATAATACTAATAATGATTTAAATATAATATATATTCATTATATAAATATTTATATTCATCCATTATGTTATAGATAGAAAAATTAATTACACCCTTCGGGAGACGGTAGGTTGTACGTATTCATGAATGTTGTTTCCATTTTTCAACGGATGAAATAAAAGAATGGTAAATTTTTATTCACCTATATAGAATCATTATATTTTTATATATATCATATATATTCATAAAATCTATCATTATTACCATCCAAGTAAAATTGAGATGAAAAATGAGTCACAACGCCTCATGGAGGTGGTAGTCCACACGTATGTATGAATGAAATTATCGTTTTCCAATGGTTTGGAAGGTAAGAAGGTAGATGTTATATTAAAATTATAGAAGTGTAATTAAGTCTGAATTATAATATATAAATATTAAACCCATTATAATATGTATCCATAAATTATAGGGATGAAAAATGAATTGCATCGCTATGTGGTGGCGGTAAACCAGACATACTCATGAGCGATACTTTCAATTCTCATTTGACAGGAAAGAGGGTGTATAATGGTTTTTCCATAATAATAATAAAATTTAATCATATTTAGGATACTGAAGTTATTATGTTATGATAAATAATTTATATTTAAATTAGGTAGTAGAAAATAAGGAGATTGGTTTAGGCGATTACCTCTTATTGGTAATGACTCCTTTAGATCTCTTTTAAAGGGACTTATAGTTTGTATTATTGGAAGAATAAAATATATAAAATGTGGATAGGTAATCTAAGAAGAGAAATTAAAATATAATCATTAAGGTATAAGGCTCAAAGTGGTATAATTAAGTTATGGAGGAGGTTCCCTTTTATAATTGAGATGGGGGGCATTTTTGGAATTTCTCAAAAGATTAAATTATAATAAATTCAATCCCAAGAAAAATATATCCAAATGAAAATTGATTCTATGAGAAGTTGTGATAGGGTTTTAATATAATAAATTAATATAATATATACAAGTTTTGGTATAATTTTAAACGTCATCATTTTTATTAACTCTTAGTCAACCTATTTTAATTTTAACCACGCTAACAAATTCTTCAATATTAAAAAGTTTTTATTTTTACTCATAAGGGGAAAATTGTAATATAAATGGAAATTTTTTTAAATTTTCCACCATATCATAACCACCTTGTATTATTTCAAGTTTATAAATATTTTTAAATAATTGAATAAAATATTATTTTGATAAAATATCATCATTGTCAATTTTGACACTATTCATTTAATTTGACTTTAAATATATCAAGATAAAGGGATAATTTGAATATAATGTTTTCAAACCTCCCTAATATTTCATATGGATCTATAAAATTCATGGGACACATTAACTTATTAAAATTATATAACTTTTATTCTTTTAAATCATTTATTATATTATTTTAATTGAAGAAATACTGCATCGACGTTGTATAAAAATTTATGGTAATTAAATATTTTCTAAAAATTAAAAATAATTTTACATGAATAAATTTTTTTCATTATTCACAAAATTACTAATAATTTTAATTCATAATTAGATATTTCTCTATGTGAACACATAAGATATATTAAAAACAAATAAGGTGATATTTTGTATCTTTCCTTGATTTAAATAATGTATATGTAATTTTCATGGATAAGTGTGCATTAAACAACTTATATTCAAGAATAAGGTGAAGATGGTCGAATTTAATTCACCCAATAAAACCTAGACAGATTTTGATTATTTTTTTACACTTATCTTTTTTGTTTTAACCATTCGTTAACCATTTTCAAACTTACTATGACAATAAGGTTTTTTACTCATTAAGGGTCAAGATAGTTACTATAAATGGAAAAGTCCCAAAAATAGACCATGGTTGATATTATAAATTATATTATAATAAATTGGTTGAATAAAATATTTTTTTGTAATTTTAAATCATTTAATAAAATTATATTTATTATAAAATATCATTAATGTCTATTTTGAGAATTATTCATTACATTGACTTTAATAACATCATGAAAACAAGTAAAATTTGAACAATTTTTTTATTATATCTCTAACATGTCATGTTCATCGATATTTTTTTAATCTTATTAATTATCTCAAATTTTTTTTTCTTTTAATATTTTTAATACCATTTATTTTATTTTTTCGATTACGAGAATAATTATAGTGTTAGCATTGTGTAAGAATTTAAAGTAATTATTTATTTATTAAAAATTTAAAATAAATTACCAAGATGAAGATAAATATTTTAAAATTAAAAAATTATATTTATAACTAAATTATTTTCCTCATTATCCCCATGTTAAAAATATTATAGTTATTAAAAAAATATTGTTCAATTTTTGAATTTTCTTGAAATAAAATATTATAAAGGTTATAATCGCATCCAAATGGGGAAAAAGGGCCATATGAAAAAATATTAGATGATTACAGAATAAATTAACTAATAAAATAAAATTAAGACAAGTTTTGGGGCTATTTTATAATTCTTGTCATTTTATTTTTAACTTTATTCACTCGATTTACCCATTACTCTAGTAATAAAAATTACTAAGGTTGCTATTAATATTGACCAAAAATAAAATAGGACTATTTAAAAAAAAATTTACCCACTGATTTAAAATATAGAATCAAATTTTAAAAAGTAAAATCATATAAATTAAAAAATCTAATTTAAAATCAAACCATAAAAATGTGATGAAAAATGTTTATTAAAAAATGTTCTTTTTAAATATAAAACATTTATATGCTAAATTCAAGTATAAAATTCATTTCAAAAACAATATTTGGATTATTTATAATTAAAAAGTAGTAATTAAATTTTAAAATGAATCTAAAATATAATTTTTCTTTTTAAATAATTTAAAATAAAGTAAAGTTTTCAATAAAAATTAGTATTTTTCACTATTCAATGAAAAATTATTCTTTTCATAAAAAATATTTATCCATTTTTTTGATATGCTGATTTTAAAATATTTATATATTTCATCAAATAAATTTTCTAAAAGTTCAAAAAATTAATTATAATATTTTCTCACAAAAATAAATAAAAATCCTTTTTGGAGAAATTTTTTCTTAAAAATAAAACAACTTTACTAAAAAAACATGAGATTATTTAATAATTAGGTTATAACTATCATATAAAAATATTTTGGGATTTGTTTATACTTAGTGTTTCATATTTTCTAGATTATTATGAAAATAACAACCAAAATATCTCTAAAGAACTGATGCATAATTGAATGAGAAATCCACATATTTAATGCCAAATGTCAAATGCCATAAAAATGTTGTTCAAAAGACATAAAAAATTATCTTTTCCTGATTAAATAATTGTTTTGAATTCATATTGATCAATGCATCAAAAAACTGATTTAAATGAAAAAAACACGAGTTAATTAGTAATCATTTACATTTTTTTGAATCACATACCTTAGGTTTTTTGAACTCAAATCTTCAAATATTTTGGGCAGTTATATCAACATAGGCCATATTTCATGAAGCCTTGAGGAACATGGATGAGTGATAGGGAGATTAGGGTTCTTTTAAAAAAGTCCAAAAAATTTATTAGTGATTCATAAAAATAATTGATGAATGTTTCTTTCATCAATGCTAAAAAGATAAGTGCTTATAAAGTGACATTTAATCAATACTAGTTTAATATTATGTTGCTTCCCAAAGAGCCATTTTAATCTTACGTAAGCTTCCAAAAGATCAATGTTATCTTACAAGATCCTTTGAAAATGCTAATTTTATCACTAATAAATGCATATTTTAATCTTATGTAGTTTCCCAAAGTTATTTAAATCATATATAAGATTCCTAAAAAGACATTTAGTCTTATATGAGCCTTTTATAATGTTATTATTGATTTTGATAATTCCTAAAGAAGTATATATATATATATATATATTTATTATATAAAAACACTAATAATTATTAATTAATTTCATTATGAATAATTTCATTTGAAAGATATTATTAATTATATAAATGTGTAAATATTTTTTAATGTAAATCTTATTAATTATATTAAAATATAAATAAATTCAAAAACATTAAAAAAGAAATTTTCATACAAAAAAATTAATAGATTACTTATTATGTTATTGTATATAATATTAATTAGATATAATATTAATAATTTTTATCTCTATTTAAATATTTTTTATAATATATAATTTTTTTAGTAATTATACAAATGATCACATATTTAATGCTAAATTGATTTCAATTTTTAAGGGATTATTTTCTATATATCACTTATTAAATATAAATAATAAATTTACTATCTATCATGTTTGAAATTATAAAAAATTATTTTAAAAAAAAATACAAATTTCATATTTAATCATATAATATTTTTTAATAAATTACATGAAAATTATAAATGAATAATTTTTTTTCACAATATATTATTAATTACAAGTTAAAGGTAATTTTTTTTAATAATTATATTTATATTGATTTATAATATCTAGTGTATATATTTATATATTATTATTTATATATAAAATTATTATTAATTTTTAATTTTTTTAAACTAACCAATTTTTAGTTATTTTTTACTCTTATTACATATATTTTAAAAATATAATTATATATATAAGTGAATAAATATTTTTTAGAATATAACATACATTATTTATATATAAATTATTATTAATTATTAATTTTTTTAAACCAAACATTTTTTAGTTATTTTTTATGCTTATTACATATATTTTAAAAATATAATTATATATATTAGTGAATAAATATTTTTTAGGACATACATACATACATACATACATACATACATACATACATACATACATACATACATACATACATACATACATACATACATACATACATACATACAGACATACATACATACATATAATTATTTGATTGTATGATTAAATACAATAATATTAATAACTGTTTTGAATGATTGGATGGAACACTATGGGTACTCTCAGGAGGATGGTGATTAAGCTTCTGCCTATGATGATTAGTTCTTTATTTTTATATGTAATTGCCCTAGGAATTGGTTGTAGAAATTGAGGTGCTTCTTAGTGGAGGGAATTCTTCTATTTCTCATGGAAATGTTTCCTCTTCCAATGGTATAGATGCACAAATTAATAATAAATGGGATGATAGAGTTCCAAATGAATTGTATTGAAAGTTTGCAGACTAAGGGTTTGCGTCGCACTATGGTAGCTCGATAGAAATACTTATTAATAAAGAATCTACGAAGCATATTGTTTCAAATCAAGTGGTGATTTTAGAGCGTTTTGAGTTTTGTAAAGTATTGATTATTGTAAGAATTTCTCTATCAATGGGTGAGAGACCATAAAATCGAGAGGCTCTGGTAAGTCCTTTATCTTCGATTTGGGGTTTTTACATTTTACAATGTATTTATTTAGATTGTCAGTTCTACCACTTTTTGTTTCCTTTAGAAAATATTAAAAGGAAATATCAAGGGGTATTAATGGATTCTAGAGTGCGAAATGAGCTACTGATCCTTATGGGACAAGGTATTGAATGTTGATGGAAAAAATCACCACCTCATGGTTGGTGGATTCCAGAGAAGACCGCAAAATAATTTGGTGCTTCTATGATGGCCTATAGGTTCGTGCCTCCCAAAATAATTTGGTACATGTTGGTGACCGTCCAAAGATTTTTTTCCGGGGTTTTTGAGTGTTTCTTGTCTAATATTTTTCCCTTTAAATATGAATTCTAGTGTGGGAAAAAATATAAGACTATTTTTAGTGTTCCTAATGCATTTGAGTCACCCCAACCTAACCACATGTGCTCTATTCTTTTCTCTTAAGAGTGATAGAATTTGAGATATAGAGTGATTCCACACAATAAATTGGTATCAGATCTTAAGTTCTATTACAAACATGCTATATGTGCTTCTCTACTACTATTTGAAATTAATTCCCTAGATAATTGTGTTTGTAAATCCAAATATATTCTAGGTGAACCTCCTTGTGTGACCCCTTTAAATGGTTGATCATATACCATCCTAATCCTTTCTACTTGATCCTTTTTTCCCTTTTCTGCTGGGTATTTTTTTCCTGTAAAGTGAGTCAATATCCATGAAATCTGATTTTGAATAAGATAAAAAGGGTAATGGGGAGGTTCTACCTGTGTAAAAGAAAGGATGACCTTTTTTTTCTATGTGTGGAAGAAGAAATAAAAAAAGGAGAGGCCACATGATTGTTGGGTTGGGGGAACATAAATTTTATAAGCCCCATATAAATAAATGGTGGTATTTTTTGTTAAAAACTTATGTTGATCTTTTTTTTGTATTTTTTTAATAAAAAAAATATTTTTATTTTTTTGGAATTCATTTGAGATCTGATTTAATAAATTAATTAGTCAGTTTTAGAATTTTATACTACTAAAAATTCATTTTTTCATTCTAGTTTTGGAACTTCTAATATTTTTTTAAAGAGAATCCCAAGCCAAAAGTAGCACTATATCACCCTAAGAGTCTGCTTCATATACACATGTCAGGATTACAAGTACATTCAGATATAGAAGTATGATGTCTGAAACCAAATTTGAGGTAGAGAAACTCAACAACACAAATAACTTAAACATACAACAATGTGAAGTCTTGGATGTTCTAACTCATCATGAGTTAGATATCAACTTAAAATAAAAGTCGTCGACATCTCTGATGTTGATTAGAGAAAAATAAATGACCAAGATTATAGTATAATCCAAATTTGTTTAGCTAAAGATCAGAAACACCATGTGATGTGATAGACCTCTGCTAAAATCTTATGAAATATTTTAGAGAACAATTATATAGCCAAAAGTATTGAAAATAGGCTCTACTGGAAACAAAAATTAATCAGATTTCAGCACAATGAAGGTATATATATGATTGGGAACCTTGAATGTTTTAATAAAATCGTAAAATATTTACAAAGTTTGGATGTAATGATTAGATATGAAGATAAGACCCTTTTGTTCCTAAAATCTCTACTGAAGAGTTATAATCACCTTACTAAAAAATTATTGTATGGAAAGGATGATATACAATTTTTTAATGTATCAAATTCCTTAGTAAATAATGAGTAAAGGTTGAAGGAAAAGTATGACCATAGTGATTCTGAATTAGAGGCATTGATGATAACTAGAATAAATTTATCTGGTATGAAATCTAGAGGATTCAAAATAGATGAATCATAGTTATGTAGAGAGTCCGACTATATATTTCCATTGAAATATGAGTGTTCCTACTATCATAAAAAAGGGAATTGTAAGATAGATTATCCCAAAATTGGGATATCGAAGGATAATGTTGAATAGAAAACTGAGGATATTGAAGATACTACTTTACTCTTTTAATCAATGATCAACCACTTTGAAGGATGTATTCTTGATTCTGTTTGTTCATTCCATATGTGCATGAATCGAGATTGGTTTTCAAACCTCAATAAATTAGATAAAGGTGTGGTGATTATGGCCCATAACCACTCTTTCGCCATGAGTTTTATTAGAACAATATGGTTGAAGATGCATGATGGTAAAATTCAATGCTTATATATATGTAAGATATATACCAGAAATTGAAAAGAACCTCAAATCACTTGGATCCATAGATAAGCTTGGTTAATGGATAACCCTTGAATATGGAGTCATGAAAGTTATCCATGATGTTCTCATTATGATGTAAGGTATTTGAAAAGGTGTTTGGTATTATTTGGATAACGAGATTATTATAGGTGGAGTAGTAATATCAGAAGAGAGTGTCACCACTGGTAGAATACGAAGGACCATTTAGAGACCTTACAGGTATAAAAAATTTGTTTGATATGCTCTTTATATAATTGAAAATTATGTTCCAGACATCTATCAATATATTTGGGATAACAAAGAAATGAACTAGTGGAAGTTATACAAGGAAGGGGAAATGAGTCCACTACATCAAAATATGACATGGGATGCTATTCCTCCTCCAAAGGACTAAAAGATAGCTACATGGATCAAGTTCCATCATTTTATGGACTTGGTCAATATCTCTCATACATAATATGACTATGAGTATCGATAAGGCATCAATATTAGGAATAATTGTTTGAGCAACAACACAATGATAGTTTTCATAAAGGTGGTGATTATTGAATATTGATGGAAAAAAATCACTAATTCATGGTTGGTAGAATCCATATAAGACTCTAATAAGAGTTGGTGCTACCCAATGATGACCTACAAATGGGGTTGACTCCACCTGATGACTACAGTTGGAGTTTGGTGGCTCCCAAAAGAATTTATAATAGGTTAGTTACTGCCCATATATTTTTAAAGGTTTTTGTGTGTTTCTTCTCATTCCTTTTAACCTTTTATTATGGATGTCAATGTGTGGGTTAAATATTATAATTTGTAAAATTTGTATTCTTGTTTGATAATAAGAATATATTCTACCTTCCTCATGGATGTTGATCACCCTGACTGAACCATTTTAAATTTGTCTGTTATATTCATTATTATTTATCCTTATTGAGTGAGAGAATTTGAGGGAGACAGAGCTTCTGAAAAACATAAGGAATTATTTTTTTCAAGTTTTGGTGTGGATTCATGACTTAATTTTTTTCATTCAATAATCATTCACGATATATTTATTTCAATTGAAGTACCATTTTTGATGGATAAGGAAACTACAAAAGTTAGTTTTGGGAATATTGCTTGGGTTCTTATTAAGGCGGACCTTAGTGTAACTTTAAGTAAAAAAGTGGAACTATTTACTCAGAATGATGATTTTTTGTGTGCATTGAGTATGAAAAACTTAATTTTTTATTTGTTTTTTTTTAACAATGGACATTCATCAAAAGGATTTAATAGGAATACCATATGTTCAAAATGATCTTCTTGGGCGAATGATGACAAGGTTTGTAAGAAAAAGATTGTGCAAGAATATAAATTTGAGATTCTATTTGAAAAAGTGATCACATTTAGGTCAATCTTTCCAATTCTATATAGGCTGGTAATGTGAAGGATAGAAAGGGAACTAGTCAATATGATGAGGGTTTATAGAATTATACTATTATTGGTAAACATTGTGATGGTTAAGACTAGTTACTTGAAGTGGATGTGATAGGATCATGGAAACATTAATGATTGGATGGTGCTATTGCAAGGTATTCATTCAGTTGGGAGTGGATCAACTTAGGGGGAGAAGGCTTGGGATAACCAATAATATATAATATAGTAAATTGAAGGGGATTATAGACACTAGTGTTCATCCTCTCCTATATAAGTGACTGAGACTAGGCATGTAATAGAGGGTTAGCAGGTAAATGAGAAAATGTAGGGGGCTTTATATAGTTTTGGACTATTTGGTTATTATAATCACGGAAAATTCAGAGGATGTTACTTATATATAATAAATAAAAAATTTCCCCTATAAGGGTATTGACAGTGGTGGCCACTCTAATTTTATAATAAAAAATAATTATATTGATATAAAAGCATTGAAAATATATTTTATTAATTACTTAAATATAATTTATAATGAAATTTATTATCTTTTGTATTGAAAAAATATATATAATATTCATTATCATTTATAATTAATTTATTATTTTATATTTTTAAGATATTTTTTAATTATATATATAGGCGAATTTAATATTATAGTTATATTAATAACATATCATATTTTTCAAATATAATACATAATATATACATATATAATATTTTTGTTATAATTTATATGAAAAATAAGATTAATTACATTTGATAAATATATATATATATATATATATATATTATGAAATTTTCTAAATATATAATTTTATAAATTTATTTAATCGAATAATTTACTTATTAAATCCATTATCTATACCAAGAGGCATACCTCCATATACAATTGTCTCCTTTTCCTAATTCCCCAAAATATGTTGCCATTTCCCCTTCTTGGTTCTTCTATTCCCCCACCTCCATGATTTCACATTGCTCCCAGACTCTTCCCTTCCATAATTCTCTAGATTCCCTCATCTATTTCCCTATCCACTATTATACTCCTCACCACCATGACTCCCCAACTCTCCCTCCTCTTCCCGATTTCCACATCCTCCACCTTGTTTCCTCAATTTTCTATTTATAGCACACATATCCTCTATTCTAAATACCACCACAAATTTCATTCATATTTCCTCTACAAAGACCAATTCCCTCATAAGGTAATTACATCATCCAATTTATTTTCACATATAATTTCCATTTTATTCAATGTAATCATGTATAATACAATTTAGTTTTTTATAAATCTCCCCTATATCGTTTGTAAGGCCATTCCTCCTCATGCATAACAACGTTTGAATCACCAAACCCTAACAAAAATTCATACTTTCTCGAGAAAAACAATAATATACAAAAAATATTTCCTTCGGTATATATAAATATTTTTTATTAATTCTATGATAAATTTAAAATAACTTTTTATATTCCGATTTGTTTTTTTATATCTATAAAGATCCAGAAAATCTTCTAATTTTTATTTTTGATTTTGTTTATTTTTATGGTCATAGACTAGATTTTTTAAAATTATAGGTTCAATTCATATACCATATATTGTATATTATAGGACTAAAATTATTTTTGGAATCTTATCCTCTAATGTAAGTAAGATCCCTGGTAGAAGTTTCTTCTCTCATGCATTGTATTGACTATTTTTTCAGACCTCTATTATTCTGATCCTTGACTCTTTATTTTTTATTGTGGTTTTGATATATATCTACTAATTTTTTCCTGTCTTCTATGTGTTTTATTATTTTGATGATGTTTCTTGTTTTCATGTATATCTATATGATTAGTATCAACCATGCATTTGCACCCTACTATTGGTAAAATTCATGGTCTTCCCTATAAACTGATTTGAATTTAATTTCATATAATATTTTTCTTAAAATTTCATCCAGCTATCTCCTCATTATGAATTGATCTACTTGGTTCCCTCATCAAATTGTGAAAAACAATTATCATTAAAATAAACTCTATGCATGGATTGATTTATATAGGAAGTCAATTTTTTACATTTCAATCCATGCCGATCTAGATATGTTATTCTCTTTCTTAAATTAAATATTTCCTAATATCTTTGTTTCATATTTGTTTTTTTTGCATCTAATTTTAATTTTTAGTAAAGAATTATCTGTGGAATACAACTTGGAGCCCTTACATTTGGTAATCCCCATGTTTTAGGTACTGATTATAATATATTATTTCTTACCCCTCTCTTTTAGATAATAGAGATCAATTATTAATTTTATTCACTTTCTCGGTATTTTAATGTGTCCAGATATATTTATATTTATGTGCTTCATGTTTTTGGGTGATATTATTAGGAATTATAACTATATTGGGGTATTATAATTGTTCATTCAATGGTGCTTGGTATTTTTTTATAACTTATAGTTTCCTATTTTTAATGCATGGTTTATACTGAGTACATATTCAAGAAAATTTTCCTTTTACCTTGATGTTTTTAGATTATTTTTAAATAAAAAAACTTGAAAGCATTGGCTCTATTTAAATTTATTATTATTCTACATCTATGTGTTTATTTTAGAAGTTAATGAATGCTTTAAAGAATTGATCTACCACATCCCTAGCTCTAAGATACCATGAGAAACATCTATGGTTTTCACTGTAGTTGATCTTGTAGAATATAAGTATTTTCTTAAGGGTCTCCAAGTTGGTGGAAGGACAAGATATGTGTAGTCATACATTAGATTAAATTTTAGTGATATGTTTTAATTCCATAAAATATATGTTTCTTACATTTAATATATTTAATTACAAATAATAATTCATTAGTTATCATCAATTTATTTTATGATATTATTTCATGACATCCTATATCGTGCAATTAAGTTAACTTATCCTTTTAATGAATATTTTATGATATTATTTCCTAACCTGTTATGTCTTTTATTTTATATATTTCTACCCTTTTATTATTTCACTACATGCTTCTATATGTCTAAGAAAATCTACAAGTGGATTTCCATTTACTTAAGTGAAGTTTAAACCCAAAAACATTTATTATGGATAAACCATAATATTTTATAATTCAAATCTATTGTAATTATTCAATAGAAATATCATTATTATATTTACTTTGATTTCATATAGATTTATTCATAGTCTATTCACTATTTTGAAATATGTTATTGCTAATATGTCATTCAATATTCTAATATAAGAAGCATATCAAATTTTGAATTCGATATCCGTTGGAAGAGTTAGACCAAAATTACACCCTAGGTTTATGTTTCATACATATTTACTACAAATAAAAATTTTATTAGTACATGATGTTTAATTGTTCCCATGAATGAGAAATTATTCATTTCTTCTTATGAATTAATGTTTTGAAGAATATCCACATTCATTGACATTTACATGTTGGTGTCTATTTTTAATATTTTTTATTATCTTTCCCTTATAAATTAATATTTACTATGTTTTATCATAAAAATATAAAATTATTACATTTTGATCATTTATATATTAAACCACCATATTAACATCACTATCTGCGTGAACAAAATATGTTTTCTAGCTATTGTGTTACTATTCAACCAACTTGATCAATTTGTTATATTTGTGTTTGACTTTCATTTACAAATTGTTTTAGATTGTCTACTCATCACAACCTTTATAAATTCAAGCACAAGACTATTATTTATATCACATATAATTTTTGACAAGGTATGAGTGATATGTTATGCATATTTCAGCTCTTGCATATACATTCTAACCACCCCTTATGTTCTTCAATATTTTATCTTGTATTGTACCACCCCATTATATACTCCATAAGACTTTATAGAATCCACTATGAATCATATATTTTTATATATGATTTAATGATCACATATATCTAGCCTTTCATTTCAATATTTCATCAAATTCTCTGTTTAAGTGACTCTTTACGATTTTCAATATATGACTAACATTAGTTTATTTAAGAATTTTTTTATGGGAAAATGTGATTATTCTACCAAGTGATAAATTTCATAAGAAGTTTTCAATGTGTTATCAAACAGATTATAAAATAAAAACTTACTTGATAATAGCGGTGGAATTCCTTTATTTTTCCATGGATACAAATTCATACAATC
This sequence comes from Viscum album, assembly GCA_963277665.1. Lineage (NCBI taxonomy): Eukaryota > Viridiplantae > Streptophyta > Magnoliopsida > Santalales > Viscaceae > Viscum > Viscum album. Next base: position 254,135,806 of record OY728162.1, read on the forward strand.
ATATTTTCATTCTTGAAAATGGGGAGAAAAATCTTAAGAATGAATTCATGATTTTTTACTAGTATTCTCACATATTATTATCAAACATTAATATTATTTTCCTATACATCTATTTAAGGTTTTATCTATGTACATTTTCTCAATTATTAGAAATGTATTAAAGTTACTTTATATTTAGTAACATATATGTAAATATTTACTTGACTGGTTATATAAAGTTAATATATATGTAACTTTCTCAATGTCAATAGTGTAAAGTATTTTGCTAATACAGCTACATCAGTAGATGAAAATATTTAATTTACTGGTAAATATTTACTTTACTAAAGGAGTAATGTTATATTTACTTTAGGAAACAATTAATGTACATATTTACTTTACTAAGTGTGTAAACACATAAATAGTTACTCATTTCATAAAAATGTTATCTTTAATATTTTTTTCTCATTCTTAATATAATTTCTTATAAATGGCCTATTTGAATACTCAATTATGATAAATTTCTATTGAATATGGTTAAACATTGAAAATTGAAGAACAAATTATTTGGATTTGGTTCACAAAGTCATCAAAATTATCAAATGGAATAACAGTCATTGATTTTATCCTTGTCAATGAAAATGTGAGTTATATATTATATCTTTACATCAAAATTTATAAATAAAAAAATATAAGCTACATTATATATAATATTAATCATGATGCATATATGTTTTATAATTAGTTAATAATTATACTATTACTCTTTTTATACTTACTATCCACAAATAGATGTATATATATTATGTATTATATGTATGAAATTTAAGGAAATATTTAAAATAGTACAAAATATGTTAATATTTTAGTAGGAAACTTGATCAAGGTTGTTTTTCAACATTACTTGAATACTTTATGGAATTATATATAACATATCCTTACACATGAACCATGATTATATTATTTATTCACTATAAGTTATTTAAAAATGTATTCAAAAATATATACGATTTACAAAGGTTAAAATTTGGATATACTGTTTAAAAAAAATCATTAAATGAAAGTACGCTGTATCTTAATAAAAGAGCTTAGGCATTGAATGTTAACCAACACGAATGTTCCTTAAAGATTAAGTGAATTCATATACATGAATACAATGATTACGTGTAATCTCTCTTTGAGTATATATTCTATAAATTAATACATGGTCAATTTTTATAGATACTTTGTATATGAATACATTGTCAAATCTTTTGAGTACATACTTAGTATGTACTATGTATTCATATATAGAATAAGAGTATTCCATAAAAATTACACAAGGAATACACTATCAATCCTATAACACTCCTCACAAGGTATTATTTTATTATCTCTTATCTTATGATTACATAGACATTCAATGTAACTAGACTAAATTTAGGTTGAAACAATATAGAGATTGAAATATAAACAAATATGAAATGACAATTAGACCATCAACTGCATTAATTTTATAATGGTATAATTTTTAACTTTTCCCTTAAAAAACAAAAATTTTATTAGGATCCCACTGTATTATCATTTCATAATGATATTTATCCACTACTTACACTTGCTTAGGATATGACAAAACTTTAAACCATGTATTTCATAGAATTGGTGGAAATGACTATATTTCTATACTATTATACTCTGATTTTTATATTAATGTATTTGTATAAGCACTATATTTTTATGAGTATTATATTTCCATAACCAGTATGTATTTACATATATCATTATAAGAAATTAGATTGTAACTTTCCATGACCAGTAATGTAGAAAGAGAGGTATTTCTTATATATATTTCTAAGAAAGTATATAATAATATAATTTTAACTATCTTCATTGATAATGTTACATATATGTTTCTATGAAATTAGAAAGTGAATTAGAAATAAACTTTAATATATTTCTCAATTCCATAAAATAAATATTTACTTTAATGGTAAATATTTACATATATGTTTCTACTTTCTCAATTCCCTAACTTTACATAACTAGTTTCTTTAAACTTTCTATAATAAGAATAATAACTTTCTCAATACTGATAGTGTGTATGTTGTTAGTTGAGGATCCTTTCTATATATATGTGTTTATTTATATGTGTTCTTATGGTATATAAATCATTATAAAAGATAGGTATTAACCAACATCAATACATTATAGATATAAAAATGTGGTTAAAATTTTATAATTGCTTTCCATTACTACATTTACTATTACATGGTCAGTTTAATTTTAATTATTTATTCAATTATATTACTATTTTTTTACAATAGTTAAAATCATTCAAACCATGCTATTGTTTAATATAATCATCATATTACAAACTATACAACTAAGAAAATTATTGAGAGTTAATCTATAGGAGTGGAGAAAGTGAATACATGCATTTATGTACCTCAACAATTTTTGTAATATATATAAAATAACAATAAATTTAATTAAAATTATTTCATATTTTTTATATATATTTACAGTTCAATAGTCTAGGTTGTGAAAAAAAATCATCTATAATCTAGACATAATTTATAATCGGTGACCATCCAAGCATTATATATTATGAGTATTGAGTAAATATGAGTAGTAATTATTCATCATTGATTTTTTCTATATATATTATATATGAGAACTTAACATTGAAATTATACATTTTTTAAATTCATACTTTGGAGAACATTGAGATGAATTGTTGTAAATAATTGGTTAATTTTCACCCAAATAGGTGCTCAGACTGTTTCAAGAACATGGTTATTTAGAGAAGAGACATATATTGGAAGTCAGTGTGGTCAATTTCAATGGAGTATGAATTAAATATGAGTAGTAAGTATACATCCTTGTAAACTTTTTATTCTATGTATATTATATATGAGCACTCAATATTGAAATTATATCTTTTTTTAATTCAAACTTTGGTGGTGAACATTAAGATGATTTGATAGAAATAATTGGTTAATTTTCTCCTAAATAGGTGTATAAAAAGTTTTAGGCACACATTTTTTGGACAAAAGGTAGATATTGTAAGGCATATTTGTTGGCTTCAGTGGTTTCAGACTCACAATAGGTGGTTAGACACAAGTGGTTTTGGGTCATTGGAAGATAGATCAATACAGGCAGTGTGACATTAAGTTTGGTTTCTCTAATAACAGAATCATGAGGTTTCTCCTCATAATCTCTTTCACTCATAATAATGGAATTTCTATAAACTTATTCAATAGGGAGATAACATTTTTATAAAAAATTTCCAATTTATTTCTTTTTATTTCAATATAGATAACTAATTTTATATCATTTAAACCCTATAATTTCCAATTTTTGAAAAGTATTCATACATTATATACTACATGAAATTATATTATGAATTCTTTCTATATGCAATTTAGTGTTCCTCCCAGGCTTATTCTTGATTAAAAAATTTCATATAGTATGCACCAATTTCATACTATATAACTATAACTAAGAAATCATTAGTAGTGATTTTTTCTACTGGAGTAAGTTTAAACCACCTCTAAATTATTTAGTGGTGGTTAAAGAACCTTCCACATATTGTATGGTCAATAGTAATTTAACAGTAGTTTTTTTATTTTTTCAACAGTTTATGTATGTTTCATTTTTAAAGCATTTAATGTCGATTTTGACTTTATTTAGTAGTTTTTTTTAAAATGAAATTAACTAAAAAATAAAATAGATAAAATGGAAATAACTTCTGATAATATATATAAAATCAGTTTTTTCAGTGGAATTTAATAGTAACCATTGTTAATTTTTTTTAGTTATTTATTTAGCAATGGGATTTATAAACCTTTAGTAAATATTTCACTTAAATTTTTTTTTTGAAATATTTTATAATATATATAAAAACTCTAATATGTAATAAAATAAAACATAAATTCATAGTAAAACCATCATAAATACACTATAAATAATACATACATAGTCATATATACATACATCCACAGACACTATAATCCCAGTCACCATAAACTTAATTAACTGATAACATTAGTCAACCCATACCTCGGTCATCAATATATACAAACAAAATATGTCCAATAATAACCCATTCCCAATATAAACCCACCCCATTAATTCTGTTGCATTCATCTACCTCTACACCATCTCATCAATTGGAACGTACCACATCATCTCATCAATTGTAATAAAAATGAAGACAAAAATAAAAACTGAAAAAAATAAATCAAAATTACAGTAGAGTAATTGATAAAATTTAAATATACCAATGAAAATATGTACCATCATGACTACCTTATGAAGAATTTCATAGATCAGAATAGTCAACCTCCTATCTAATACTACTATCTATCTCCTATAATAAAAACTAGAACATTTAAGAAAAGAAATTCGAAAGAAAAAAGGCACAAAAATATGTTAAGAATGTAGAACATAAAATTTCTCATTTTTTTAATCAAGCAGAATAAATTCTTTAAAAAAAATAATCTGTCATAAAAAAACTTTGAAAACATAAAATTTCCTATTTAGGATACGATTCAACACTTAAAACTATAAGTGGATATGTATACAACATTTTGATTAATTTTTAAATCAACACGTGATGTGATTGAAATTTATGTAATCAAATTTTTTTTAATGAAATTGATATGAAAACATGTAACATATTTAAAAATAAACTCAACGGTTTTTTTCTAATGATTTTACATCAATATGAAGTCATTTTCTATGATTTTGATCATTACACACATGTTTTAGTGTTTTAAAATAGTAATAACATGTTTATGATCATATTAGGAAAATACTAACTTGAAACGATGTGTCATATATTAATATATTTAAAAAATAAATATGTGGTAATTTTCATATTATTTCTTGGAAATACGACATCGTTTTCCTAGTTATGACCCCTGATGCATGCTTTTTAAGGCTTTGGTACCTTGAAAAATTGTTTACTGAGTCATTCTGACCACACCACACATCAGATTGACATGTTGTCTATGTGTACACTTAAGAGATATGTCAAAATTATTTTTCCCTTGATTTCACATCGTCCTAAGGTAGTTTTCTATTCTTTTTACTGTCACATTCATGTTTTATAGTTTTAAAACACTAAAAATGCATTTATAGTAATCCAGGGAAAACTTTTACTCAGAATGATGTGTCGTCAGTTCTTATATTTCAAAAATATATCTATATTAATTTTACTATGATCTCATTGAAATTTGATAATGTTTTCCTAGTTTTAACCCCTCGACACACGTTTTTAAAGGATTTAGTACCTTTTAAAACTGTTTACCAAGTCATTTAGACCCAATACATGTCACATTGATGCGTTTTCTATGTATACTCATAAAAAATAACTCAATGGTGGTGTCCCTATGATTTTACCTCAATATGTGGCCATTTTCTATTCTTTTGACAGTTAGATGAATGTTTTAAGGTTTTAAAACGCTAAAAAAATGTTTACAAGAATCCTAGGAAAACCATAAATCAAAATTTCATACATTTAGTTCCTATATTTCAAAAATCAATCTACGATCATTTTATTCTAATATCATGGTAATTTTATGTTTTTCATAGTTTTGACCCCCCAATGCATATTTTTAAAGGCTTTGATATGTATAAAAACTATTTAATGATTCATTCTGATGACACCACATTTGAGATCAACTGATTGTCTACGTGTATAAATAAAAAATAACTCAGCATCAGTTTTCCATGATTTAATTTCAATATTAGGTTGTTTTCTATGAGTTTGACTATTACACACACTTTTAGTGTTTTAAAACACTAAAAATATGTTTATAGGAATATTGGGAAAATCATAACTTTGGATTATGTTTTATTAGTTCCTGGATTTCAAAAATCAATCAATAGTAATTTTTTTCTAATTTCATGGAAATCCAATGTCATTTTCCTAGTTTTGTCCCCTAACAAATGTTTTTTAAAGGATTTAGTACCTTTAAAAACTGTTTACCAAGTCATTCTGACAACACTACTTGTTATATTGACATGTTTCATATATTTACATGTAAAAAATAAACTGAAGGCAGTTTTCCCAAGATTTCATGTCAATATGAGATCGTTTTATTTTATTTTTATAGCTACATGCATGTTTTAGTGTTTTAAAATAATAAAAACACATTTATAGGAATAATATAAAAATAATAACTCAGAATGATATTATGTTAGTTCCTATATTTTAAAAATCATTATAAGGTTGTTTCCTTTTATTTCATGGAAGTCAAATGCTGTTTTCTTTATTTTAAGCCCTTGAAACACGCTTTTAAAGGCTTTGGTACCTTTAAGAACTTTTTACGAAGTTATTCTCGCAAAAAAAAACATATCATATTGACATGTTATATGCATATAATCATTAAAAATAAATTAACAGTGGGTTTCCCATGATTGAAAATCAATATGAGATTTTTTCAATGGTTTTGACCGTTATATACATGTTCTAGTGTTTTAAAACACTAAAAACACAATTATAGTCATTCTGGGAAAATCGTAACATGGAATGACATGAATTCAGTTCATATATTTCAAAAAATAAATCTATTGTCATTTTCCTCTAATTCATATCAATCAAACACCATTTTCCTGGTTTTGACCCCCCATATGCATGTTTTTAAAGGCTTCAGTACCTCTAAAAATTGTTTACTGAGTCATTATGACTACAACACACATTGGATTGACATTTTGTCTTTTCATAAATTTCAAAAATAACTCAACGGTGGGTTTAACATGATTTTACAAAATACGAGGTCATTTTATATGCTTTTGACCATTACACAAATGATTTAGTGTTTTAAAACACTAAAAACATGTTTATGGGAATCTCGACAAAAACTTAACTTAGAATGATGTGATATTAGTTTATACATTTCAAAAAAAAATCTATGGTCATTTTATTCTGATTTAATAGAAACATGATGTTGTTTTATAGGTTTTCACTTCCCAACACACATTTTCAAGGCTTTAGTACCATTAAAAACTCTTTATCGAGTCCTTCTGACCACACTACATGTCAGATTGATGTGTTGTTACACATATAAGTAAAAAATAAATCAATTTTCAGTTTCCATGAATTTATGCAAATATGAAATTTTTTAATAGGATTTTTGATGCTACACACATTTTTTAGTGTTTTAAAACACTAAAAACACATTTATGGGCATATTAGGAAAACCACAACTTATAATTACATGATTTTGAATATTACATTTCAAAAATTAATCTATGGTATTTTTTCTATGATTTCATGGTAATATGACATTGTTTTCCTAGTTTTTATCCCCAACACAACTTTTTAATGGCTTTAGTACCTTTAAAAACTATTTACTGAGTCATTCTAACAATACCACATGTTGTATTGAAATTTTTTCTATGAATAGAAATAAAAAATAACTCAAAATTGGTATACCTATTATTTCACATCAATCCAAGGTTATTTTTATGCTTTTAATCATTACACACACGTTTTAGTGTTTTAAAACACTAAAAATTCATTTACTAACATCCCAGGAAAACCATAACTTAGAATAATGTGAAATTATTTACTACATTTCAAAAATAAATCTATGGTAATTTTTCTATGATTTCATGTCAATTTGACATCATTTTCCTAGTTTTTATTCCCAGAAAAATGTTTTTAAAGGCTTTATTACCTTTAAAAACAATTTATTGAGTAATTCTGAAAACAAAACATGTTAGATTTATGTGTTATCAATGTGTACTTTTCAAAAATTACTCCAAAGTGGTTATCCCATGATTTTACATACATATGAGGTCATTTTATATGGTTTTTAACTTTACATGAATGTTTTAGTGTTTTAAAACACTGAAATAACATTTACAATAATTCTAAAAAAACCATATCCTAGAATGACATTCCTTAGGTTCTTACATTTTAAAAATAAATATAAGTTATTTCTTATGAATTTATAGAAAAGCAACATTGTTTTCTTAGTTTTGACCCCCTAACACAAGTCTATTAAGTCTTTGGTACCTTTAATAACTATTTACCTAGTCATTCCAAAAACAGACCACATTAGATTGACATGCTGTCTACAAATACACATAAAAAATAAATCCATGGTGGTTTTCCCATGATTTCACATCAATCAGTGACCATTTAATATGTTTTTTACTGCTATATTCACGTTTTAGTGTCTTGAAACACTAAAAATGCATTTACGAGTATAACTGGTAAACCGTAACTAAGAATCAAATTATATTAGTTCTTATATTTTACTAATTAACATTTTATCATTTTCCATTAATTTCATGGAAATATGATAATTGTTACCTATTTTGATCCCCCAAAACATGTTTTTAAAGACTTTTGTATATTTATAAATTTTTTATTAAGTTAAAATAGAGAAAGAAATATTAGATTGTTTTCAAACTTAATGATAATGATATATAATTCATTTATGATGTTTTAGAATAAACCACACATTAATTTGGCACAATATGTGGTTGGTGCGACTCAAAGTGTGTGTTTTCAATATAAAGGTTTCATTTTAGTTTCATTTATAGAAGTTGTATCTGTTATTTGGAAATGTGTGAATGATCTATGGAATTTATAATTTACCATGACAAGATGAGCTTTAAGGCTAGAAATTTCTATGGGGATCGTGCAGGTGATCCACTGAAATAAAGAAACTAAAACATTTTTTATTTCTGACCACAACTAATCATGTTTTTACCTATAAGTGTATTATTCTTTTAAGTTTTCTTTTAACCATGTGATTTCTTTTTATGATTCCTGATCGATGACTCTACTCAGACCACCAATGGATGAAATAGTAACAGATGAAAAATTCCTGCCAAATACAGCTAATTAAGTATGCCCATAACTCATCCTCTGTACACATCCATGATGCTCCTCCCCTAAAATTATTGCAATTGCATTTTTCTAGAAAACCGATGAATATTGTGTAGGGGTTTCAACCCAAAATTACTGAATTTTTACTTGATAATATAAAATATTAACAATTATTTTTTAAAATATCTTAACTTTATAATATTTTCAAATAACTAATTTTTTTATTATTATAAAAACATAATATTGAAAATAAGTTATAAAAACAAATAAGACATAAAACCAATTAACTGGGTGTAGTTATATGTATCAAACGATGCTATATTGGCATCATTTGATCCATCTAGCTCAACCCATTTAATTAGGTTTTAGGATTATTTGTTTTTATAATATAATTTTAATTATTATGTTTTTATAGTAATGATATAACATTAAATAGTAATGAAAATTAGTTACTACAATGTCATTGGTAGGGTCATTTACAAAACATTCATCAGGTTTCCTATACACTTTAAAACGCTTCTCTGTTCATCCAACAGAGTGACCTAATTCATTAGGCTTTATAAAAAATATAAGCAAGCTAGAAAAAACCATGACTTATAATAAAATTATATAAGTAATAATGGATAAAATAAAAACCAAAAATTTTCTTTTTCTCAAAAGACCCTAAGGCCCATAAATACTAGGAATGAATTTTTTCTCACGATTTACAATATTTTTTAGATAATTCCTTTAAAAATAGCAACATTAATAAAAATTATAATTTTATTATGTTTATGTTATTAAGATACTATAGAAAATTCAATTACCTCATTAGATATATATGTATTAATACCAACAAAAAACTTCCATTTCTTAAGGGAAATTCCTTCAGACACTATCTCATATGTCGATCGTGAGCTCAGAGATGTTTCATGAAAATCATTCTATAATCTCAATTTAAAATTTCTCAATTTATTGCCCACATTTTTCAAAGTCCATGGGCATGAAATGGAGTCAGGTACATTAAAATGAATAAAAATATAGAAATAAAAAACACAACAATTTATTTGTATATTAAAAACCTTTAATCATGTATTTTGAATTAGTTATCAATTAATATTAAAATAATATTTCCTTGATTATCGAAGGACTCATTTTTCCAAGATGTGGAAAAGTTTCCACCAATATTTATAATTAATAAGAAATCTCACTATCTTATATGAAAGCTTCCCAATAATCTATCCATTGATTAATAAAACATCACTGGTAGGCACCCCTAACTCATCAAATGGAATGATAATAATAAATTCCTTCTAGTCCCATATATATATTGTGTTAAAATTTATATCCCTTTTATTTTTATCTTTATATGTTTTAAAAATTCCTTAAACAATCAATAAAATTTATATATTTTTTACAATACATACATACCATTAACGATAACTCACCAATATCCACTAGACAGATGGGTGACCAACTACTCCATTATAGGAGGTGAATTGGATGGCGAGCTACCAAAAAAATCTAGGAAAATAACTGGGTCACTTTTTGTCTTGATTATAATATAATCACTTATATCCACTAAATATTATGGTATTGGTGGTCTTCTCTGAGATAATGGTTAGATAAGATCATTAATTTTTTTTATTCTCATCATTTCTTCTATTAAAATGGTTCAGATATATTAAATGTATAAAAAATGTAAAATTAAAATATTTTAACAAAAAAAGAAAAAAGGAAAAATATAACAATGTATATATGTATGAAACACTTATCAATGAGAAATTGTAATATATTTTAATTATCATTTTTTACATTAAATTATCTTCATCTTTATTGTCTTCATTTTTATAAACCTCCATTGCGATAAGTGCTTTATTTTCCAATATCTTGGAAGTCTTATTGTTTCGATATTATTAGGAAAAAAACTACTCAGTTTTTTGTGGTTTATGAGGTTCAATATCACAATGTACCAATTCATCTTCATCACCTACATCATTTAATTATATTTTATTTAAATATACAACCAAAATCTAACCTTAATGTATTTTATCATCCACATAATAAACAATCTTCATTTTTGAATAAAAGGTAAATGGATAATGATCTTTATGCTCATTGGTATGGATCAAGTGAGAGAAGTTGATAGAAGTAAAATTTAATGAATCTTTCATTATAACCTTATCAATGTTGACCCACTTTTATTTAAATAATATGACTAGAAACTAACCATTTTAGTTTAATTCAATTATATCATTCAACTTTATATAGTTTCCCACCTATACAAGTGAAAATACCCCACTTTTTTAATTTTACATGTATTTTTCATGATAAATTATAAAAAACCTAAAGCCATAAATATTTTAGGTATCGAATCTCTTATACTTCCTTAGAGAACATCGATCCAAAAACATAAAATCATTTGATATTTCATCTTGATTATCAACATTAATTTTCTTGATAAGAAGATATAAGGTGTTACTTTTCACATCTAAAAAATGACTACACATCAATAATATGAATATGAGTATAAACTTACATTATGGGTGAATGATTTGATAATCTATTTATTAACAAATTTTATTAATTCCAACTCATTTTAAGCTCAAATATTTATTCACCTCTTTGTTTTCAATCACAATTATTCAATAAATCGATCTATAATAAGAATAATTAGGAACACATATCTACATTCTTATATAAACATCAATTCAGTCAGTGTAAAATGTAACCCATTATTAATTGTTCATCTAATAGTTGGAAATAACAATGACTATTTTTCATAATGAGAATTAGTGGAGAAGTTTTCAACACATCCAACACAATCGAATCTAGTATCAATCCCATTAAAATACAAATAACAAAAGGTAAAAAACTCTTTGGCTATGTAACATTTAGCAATTGAGCCTTATAGTTGAGCTTTATTCCTCACATATGATTTCAAATTTCCTCAGTACCTGATGAAATAAATAATAAATAGATTAAAAAAATTTACATAATGATTTTATATTTTTGAATTCACTAATGAAAATAAAAATAATATCAGTGTACCTATCAATTAGATACATCCATCAATAGTGCACCAGTCCAACAAGTTTAAATTATTTAGCTAAATGAATAGTAAAAAGAATCTTCACAGAGAATAATGAAGGGGGAAATAATATACCTAAATGAAAACGTTTCAAAATAATTCATTATTGAACTATATCAAGCTCAGTTAGATTTAGAATTTTTACACAAAGCTATCTGAAAATTGTACAAACTCAACTATAATGGTATATTATTTTTCAAGTAACGTATTATATAATGCCAATAACAACAACTACTCTATCAGAATTAATGAGTCATTAATTTTAAAACCATGAAACTTTTGATGTTTTATGTCAACGTACCTTGATATGTTACAGGAATATCCATCCAGCACTTTTACATTCTTTAATGTTTTATGTAATATGTCTTTCTCATGAATTTTCATTTTAAAAATAGTCAAAGGATACTTTATATTATCATTTTCCCACAAATAATTCTATATATCCATTGACTTCAAATACTTATGATCATTAGTGAAATACTTCCATTTAACCAAATCATTAAGCAATGTAAAATTTTAATTTTCATAAAAATTCTTCTTAAAATTCATTACATCAAGATTATGACATATAAAATTAAACTCTCAATAAATAAGTTTGGAAAAGATACTCATTTTATTCCATTATTGTGTTCCAAATACTTTCGATATTTTACCTCATACTCTTTACCCCTTCTTTAAACTAATTACATTTTCTAAATTATTCATTAATATTGATTAATTTTTCCAAGATTTATGAACTAGACAACTTGTTCAGTGGCTATCTCAATTCAATATCTATATTTAATTGTGTATTGTTAAACCTAAATATATGAGAAGCATTAAGAAATTGATGATAAAACCTAAAATACAATTTTCTACTATAAGTTAATTATTGAAGTTCAAAATCATAATTACAAACTGAACAAACCAAACCAACATGAGTGTTCCAAACAGATAAATTTACCATTCCAAGAAAGTAAATACATATCCACATTAAATTTGTATGAATTTTGAGTAGTTTTCTCTCTAAATAATCATATATTTCTACACCATCATACCATAATTATAACAATTATTTGATTAGAGGTTGAATGTATATATCAATGTCATTTACAAGAATTTTTTTCTAGGAATATTCATTGAAATAATGAAATAATTTTTATTCATTAAAATCCATGGAGGTAGATTATAGGGGATAAAAACAACTGTCCAAATGATATAATTAGTACTTAAATTACCAAAAGGGTAAAAAACACTAGAAGCCAATCCCAAATGCACATTCCTATGGTCCAAAGAAAAAAATCGATATAATGAATCAAATATTTTCCATGATTTTCAGTCTTTTGGATGCATCATCAAGCCATCATTACTATCTTGAGTATGTCGCATCATGTCATACACAGTCTTTGTGACATGAATAATCTTTGGAATCATGGTTTCTGAGGAAAGTAATGCAATACCTTTATAGTAAATTTCTTCTACTATTTCTTCCTAGTTTTGTATTAATTTATAATCTCATTTTTTTACATTAACATCCATTTGATTCTATAAAATTTTATGCATTTTTCTTTATCAAAATCATTTCCCCAATAAACCATGCAACCATTAGGAAATACATGTATCTTTTTATAATTAGTTCCATATTTTTTGATGAATTTATTCATATCATAGAATGATATAGATATCTCAGATCCACTAAATATATATGAAGAAACTCTAAAATCATGGACATTATTTTATCAATAATTCCACAATTACACTTTATATGATACAATTTAATTCAAAAAGAAAAATTCAAATACTTGGTACACCCATCATATAGTTCTTGTTTACCATCTTTAACTAATTCATAAAAATCATTTTTTGGTCACTAAAGTTATGAGATATATTAACCTAGTCAAGATAAACTAAAGGTTCCTTTGATTTATTAAAATCTCTGAGATTTTACATTGAAAAAAAAATCCATCATTAAACAAATTTCGATCTTAATTATCCTATAGTGGATTACTTTGTGTTTTATAGTATTTTCATTGTTTTGACTATCCATAACATTATATTCACCATGAGAAATCCAAAATAAATATCGATCAGGAAACTATTTTAATATCAAATGCTCATATACTTCATTTCTATTCAACCATCTCTTGAATTTACAACCAAGATAGATAAATTTTATTATACAATCAACCGATCAGTTTGCAATTGCATAATCTGAAAATTCTTCCCAACCCTTGGATTATCGATGAGTCTTTGAGAAAAATTAATCCAACAATTATCCATAGGTATTGGTTTGTAACTATCCTCCATCTACATTTATATATAGGGATATAAATGTTTAATCACACTAGTAAACATCAACCTACTTTGTCATTGACCAGGGTAGGGTCTTGATTCAACAAAAAATTCAACATAAAAATGATTCAACCCAACATTAAAAGATCTCTAACTTTTTTCTTTGCATATTATCATTTTTTATTTTATATTATAAATACAAGATTGTATCTATAGCTACCCCTTGATTTAATAATCATGTAAATCAAGATTTTTTGAATCTCAAAAATAATATATTAACACTGTGATATATGGTGTCATAGTCTCTTTTAGTCTAGATTTCAAATTCTTACAATCGTCAAATATAAAATATATTATTGGTAAATGTAAATCAATTTAAAAACATACTATAAAATTACCCAAACCATTCCAAATATGAAATAGATTCATTTTTCATAAAAATATATAACCAAAACTATATTTAATATTGACATTAAAATTACAAGTTTTTTATTGATAAAAAATAAGAAAATTTTAATTATATACTTATAACACATTAAAACACTAGAATATGATAATATTAAAATTATAACATGTATTATGGGTATTTGAAAAATCAATTAAAACTAAAATCTAAAATAAAATTATGTTTTTTATTTATCCACAATTGAAATTTAATCTATAATAAAATCAAAATCAAAGGGTTTCTAAAAATTTACACTAGGATAACTGGCCATTATAAATATTTTAGAACATCATTTTTAAACCATGCCAAAATTTTCACACTTAGAATTTTAAAGTACCAAGAAAGTGATAAATTATATATTTCAAGGAATTATAGAAAGGTTTCATGAAAAAAATGAAACTCATAAAGAAAGACTCAAAATAACTTTCAATACTCAAAAAAATTACACTTTTAATCAATAATGTGGTGGAAAACTATATTAAAAATCAAGGGTAAATCCAGTTCCACATTTCAGTTTATATTTTCTAAAAATTTATTATCACTCTCAAATGATAGTAAAATATCAAGATTATTTAGATACATAAAAATATTTACAATTCAAGGCATCAAATAAAACAACACTCAATTATACATAATTATACAATATAATTAAAACCCTTAGAAAAAATACAATATAAATCATATACCTTCATTGAAACAGAGCTTAGAGGATCCACTAAGAGGGGAATAGGGGAACCATTGGGGATCAAAAAATGAGGGTCAGTGGGGTGTTGTGAGGTTAAAGTCGGTGAGTAGGAAGGTAAGGTCCTGGGGATCAGAGGTGAGGGAGGGGTGGTCACCATTGGGGAGAAGGATGTCAGGGAGAGGGGGGATTAGGGTCGGTCATCATTGGGGAGAAGGCCTTCAGGGAGAGGGTGGATTGGGGCGGTCACCATAGGGGAAGGCCATTAGGTAGAGGGAGGGAGGGGTGGTCATTTTCCATCAAAGTGAGGGGGGAGGGGTGGTGATTTTCTATCAAGGAGAGTGGGGAGGGGCCAAGGGATTGGGGGAGGGGTGGTCATAATCGATTGGTGTGAGGGGTTGAGGGGTCGGTGAGGGGTGGGGTGGTGGGGGTGAGGGGATCAGGTTTTTGGGAGAGGGGGTAAAAATATTTAGATAGTTTAGGATTTAGTGGTGGTTTAAATAAAACATCTAATAAATGTAAAAATAAAAAAATATAGCGGAATTATAATATAACTATATCTTTAATATAGATTATATTTAATATGATTTGTTTAGTGGTGGTTATTAGAAATGCTGCTAATAAATGACAATTAATACCAATTTTTTTTGTAGTGTATGTGTAATATCTTGAACTTCAAATGAGGTAGGTTTTTTATTAAATATTTCATTAACCCACTTTGAAGTGATTAATGGAATGCCTCTTGAGAGTATGAAAGATATCAGGTGTGTCATAGGGGTTAGAGACATGAGGGGAAATGTGAAAATCTAGTGTGTGATACATGGTTGGTGCATGGTTAGTACTAACAATGCACCAGAATCATGAACCCTAGATAAGTGGGGTTCATGCTTTGTAAACTGTGAAAGGGGAGGGTGAAAACCTTGTACCCTTGGTTATAGACAACTACATGTCCTCTGCAAGGTTTGGATAATTTTTTAGGCTCACTAGAATACTGTTCTACCTAGATCCCCTCTTGGATAGAGGGAATCTCACAGTTGGCATATGGTTTAGCCAACTATGTGACCAAATTGTGCATCTCATAAAAAGTGGGGAAAATGACCATTTTTATCTCTTGTTCTTAAAGGTTTCTTACACGATTTTCTACCCCTTTCAACCTACACTAGTAAGGGTTACTAACCAAATCCTCCCAATATATCCAAGTGTTTTTATCCCTCAATTATTTGTAATTTGAAGTGTCTTTTATTTAAAATAAAAGATCTGGGTGAGTCTATGAGTCCTCTTTCTTATATTTTTTATAAAAATCATGATTGGTGGTTTTATATTCTTCAAAATATCATAAAACCTTATTTTCCATAAAATTATTGGCTTTGGAAGTAGTGGTTTTATTATCTATAATCAAGGTCCAAGGTTTAGTGAGTTCTTTTCTATGAGATTGAGGTAAATGGACTGCAAGATATTTCCCATAGTCTTGATGTTTATTTAGGAATATATGGTATCCACGTTCATTCTGTTAAACTAAAAAATTTATTCTTCATAATTGAATGATAAATTTTCTATCCAATTGATGTGTTAAATATTTCACAAATCCCATTAGATCTGTTGATGATGAGTATACAAGACTAAATACCACCCATTGAGTGTGCCACTCCATTGAGCTTGGAAATGAAGTTTTGGAGTGGTGAATTAAAGGGTTTATTAGATTGAACCAATTATAATTGTTTTTAGCATGTAAACATCATATAAATGGTTGTTTGGCTGAATATGGATGGTAAAATGGGTTTTGAGATAATTAAAGAGAAAATTGATAAATGGATAATGGGGGCATGTACTTATTCCAAGATGGGTTAAAAGTATGTTTAATTATTGTGGTCATGACTAAATGGTAAAATGGGATAGTTATGGAATTGTTTACATTTATCAGGATTAATAAACCACGTGAATGTTGTTAAATGAAAAGGATTACCCTAGTTATTGTGTGTTAAAATAGTCAAGTGTCGGACCTTGGAAATGATTATTAATGAAATGGTTATGGGTGTTAGTCATGGTGGTCCACACCATGGTAATAATGTTGGTCATGATGGTCCACATCGAGGAAGGAGTGTTGGTCATAATAATCCACATCAAGGAATGGGTGTTGGTCATGGAGTTTCACACCATAGTTTAGATACTTTGACTGATACTCCTTTTATAGTATTTTTACCCCTTTGACATATGCTTCAAACAATCAGTAGGGGATGAGGAAGGTTTGATGGGTTTGGGTATCATTTGGAACCCATGTGAAAATGTGGTTAATTTATAACAATTAAATTATGAAAACTATATTATTTACTACTTGTCTATTCTTCATTTATACTTCTACATATACTGTTATGGATTGTATATTTCATTAGGAACCATTGGTGGTGGAAAACTGAGTATTACTCACACCTTTATCAAGTCCCCATTAGTACCCAAGAATATTTAATGGTTGAAGGTCAGGATAAGGGAAAAGTCCATATGATAGATGGCCACATTGGGATTTGAGGATGGACCATGGATGAGGGAAAAAGAATGATGTCAGGACCTATTTGGGGATCTTCTTTAGTATCTTATTTTGGGTTCTCTTTTTTCAATTTAGACTATTATGACATGACATGCTAATTGTACCTGGATTGTGGGAATTTACCTAGATTTGGGAATTGATTATATCATGCATGGTTATGTATTATTACTAATTTGGTTATTATTGATATATTTTGTTAAAGATGGTATAGTATCCCCACGTCTCTCACTAGACCCTCTTTGCTAGTCAGAAACCTTTGACATATGAGGAGGAGTTCCTGAGGTCACATGATGAACATGATTGGGGCACCGGTTTAGTGTCACCCAGGCCAGGACATTACAATATGCATATAGTATGCATACACTATTTGAAATAACATACACATGTATGTATACACTATGTATACATCAATTTAATTTACTCACTATTGTGAACTTAAATGAACATCTATAGTTATATAGAGTGATTCCAACTACACCTGTCACCACCAACCTTCACTCTATTTCCACATGTCACCATCATCACACTCACTTCATTTCTTCTTCTAATTTCCTCCCATTATCCCTAACAGTGACACTGATTTCTTTTTATCCCTATTTCGGCATGTAACATTGAATACTATCAAAATTTTCTCCTTTTATTGTATATATATACTATATTCATATATTCTAAAATACTATACAATTACAATATAGGAGTTTAGTATTATGTACATAATATAATTAATTTTTATGCGGATTCATTTGGTTATGAATTTTAGATCCTTCAAATGATACATTCTATATAATTATGAAAATGATTTATAGATATGAATTAATAATATTAAATTCTATGTGATTAACATAGTGAGCACCGAATTAACCAGATATGGTTCAACTTCTAGGGATCTTATAAAGCAGTTCAAAGGAAAAATTCAATATATCGAACTTCTATCATTTGATATGTTCAAATGTTTCCTTGAAATGTAATGGATCACTATTTAAATAAATGATTCTATTTTCGTTTATATATTAAATATTATTTAATCTTATATTTATTTCTTTTCATATATTGCATCTTTTTATAGGTCTTATTAGTTAAATCTACATTATCATTGATTTATACAATGTCCCATGAAATTGTATGGGTGAGGTACTAGTTTATATACATGATCACATATCTATATTAATACACATGTGTGTGTCTATAAAGTGACATGCATGTGTATAGGTGAATCTGACACACGCGTACATATATCTAACTATATACAATATTTATATAATATTAATTTTATTATAATTTCTCTATAAGATTACAATAACTAAATTATATTCAAATTATTTATTATTTATATATATATATGAAATATATATAAAATAATATCTATAATATATAAAAATCATATAAAAATATCTAAAATTTCGAAAGTTTATTAAATTAATATTAAACATTAAGTTTCATATCTTTCATTACAATCAATATATATATATATATATATTACACAAATAAAGAGAGACATATTTTACTACCTCTAAATAAAAAATTATTAAAAGTCAACTTTAATAAGAGCTTATAAGAGGCACTAATAAAATTCAGCGCCTATTTTCCATGATTCTATAGTAGGGACAATGATGACAATGGAGTGTAGAGTGGCCTTGGTGTCCTATTGGGTAGACGGATGTATGGTGTATCATGATTAAGAGGGTTAACAATGTTGGGAGAGTGAGTAAGGGAAATAACATGGTTATGTTTAAAAAAAATAGCATCTATTTTCATAAAAAACAATTAATGATATTAATTAGGGATGGTTTAATTGAAATCTCCCATAATTTTACTATTTAATGAAGTTTTTTAATTATTATGTGTTATTAATAATAATTAAATTATAAATTATTTTATGTTCCATCATTAATAGTCAACTTTTATAATCACTTTAGGATTGAAATGGTCTATAAAAATCTATGCAGGTTTTTTCATTCTTATATTAAAAATAAAAGAATAAAATTAATAATACACACACCAACATAATAAACATTATATATATATAAGATTTAGGTATGTATAAATTTATATATATATATATAGATATATATATTAAATAATTACAATTATTTAACCTAATTATATTACAATATTAGTTAGGGGAGGGAGATAAACTATGGAAATCTACACTCTATGTGCATGGGGAGGCTCAAATATTAGACCTCTCAAACATAGGGGAGGGGGATAAACTATGAAAATCTACACTACATGTGCATGGGGAGTCTCAAATACTAGAACTCTCAAACATATCCAAAGGGAACCAAAATCAGTTTCCTAATGATTTTTTGTAGAGTGAAAATTCTAAAAGAGCAATTCCATTATTTTTTTTTGTTTTTTATTGGAGGAGTTTTTTTTGGTTGACACAATATATGAATGATGGGGTAGTGATATAAGACTCAATTTCTCTCTCGGATTATGCTGTGTTTATTTTCTATTTAATGATATTTTCAAATACAATTCTTAGATACTATCTTCTTATCCACCATCCTAGTGCAGCGTTGCTCCCGCTTTAATAAATTAGGGTTTTATCCAAAATCTCATCATTATTGGATATTTTTTGTTCTGACTGTAAAAATGGGATTTTCTTCCTATTAAGATAAATCTTAATATTCATGGTTACATTCTCAGCCCTTTGGTTATAGTGAACCACCATAGGTCACTTCTTATTTCTCCTTAGAATCTGGTGGTGATTCATCCATTGGCTAGGATTTATCCTCTTCTATGGAAAAGTTCCTCATTTCCCTTTCAAGTGGCATTAATTGCAGAAAAATTTCAATAATGGGGATTAATTCCATTGTTATCCCCCCTCATTATTCTCCCTCATTTATTGATCAATATGGTTTAACCAAATTAAGTCTACCATTTGGTTTTAATTAAATTATAAATATAATTTGTATTAGTGTGTGTATATAAAGTAATGAAACCACCCCTAGAGAAGCATCCCACTTAGTGGTGTGAAAAAATATATTATGTTCTAGCATTTTTCTTTCTCCTTCTAAGATATTCACATGTGTTTTGTGGGTCTCGATCAGTCATGAATTTATAACATCAAGTATCAGAGTGAATTTAACTTGATCCATGATATCAGACTCTAACCCCTCATTGCCCCAACTCCTCCAAAAATCATCAGCATGTACTAGATCCCTCGTAAACAATGATTATGTCCCTCTGGTGGTATATCGGGTGGTGAAGGAGATTGAGGGATCAAAAAAATATCTGATCCTCATGAAGAAAAACTATAGCATCTATTATTTTATGATGAAGGCTATTCTCCAAGAACCTAGACCATATAACACTGTTGACATTGATAGTGCTGAACTCCAGGAAGATCGAATGGTGCTGGAGGCCATCCTGCATGCTGTCCTGCCAGAGATGATCTCCATACATGCCGTCAAGGTAAGCTCCAAGGAAGTAGGGGACCTAGTCAAGACCATGTACATCGACATTGATTGAGTGTGAAATTAAAATTCCCCAAATATTATTAAGGAGTATGAAGGAATTAATTTCTACATTGGTGAACTGGTGGATGAATTTTCAATGAGGATCATCAGGTTGGTCAACCAGCACACAATACTTGGAAATTTGAAGCCTCAACACAAGGTCATTGAGAAGTACATATGTTTTTTCCCCTATAGGTTCTCCAAAATTTCTCTTTTAATTGAGACAATTAACATATAGACCTAATGCGGTGGATGATCGTTTTGAGCTGGAACCCACTGCCAACACCGAAGGGAAGATGCTCTTCATCAAGGAGGATTGGGTTGGATGGATGAAGGAGTGAAAGATGAGGGAGGCATCCTTAAAAAACTCCAAGTCTAGTAACTAACATCACAAAACACAATGAAAAATAAATAATGGTGGAAACAATGAAAAATGAATGGATAACTTGATATATGAAAGTGACCATGAATTCTCAAGGGAAAATGTTGCAACTACATAAAAAAGGGCCATTGGGCCAAATATTATAGCAGCAGGCCAAAAAAGGGCCAAGGCCCATCTAAAATAAGGTGATGATGATGATCCCTTCCTACTTATGGCAAGGTCATGCACCAAAATTCCTGATTCCCCACCAGTACAATCTGCCACCCCCAATATTCTACGACTATGATGCAACCCTATACAGCTAGTCGAGGAGAATTTCTTTACACAACTAGATTAGGATTAGGCAACTGATGATGGATTATGGTGACTTAACAATAATTCCACAAAAAAATTACTAGGCCCCATAATGTATTCTCTAATTTTTAATCTTGTATTTAAGACACCGTGAAATTTGGAGATGGATTCACCATAAAAATCAAGGGGTGAGGAACTATTTTGTTCTCTTGAAAAAATAGTGAGCACCACCAGATAATAGGGTTATAATTCTTCCTAAGGCTCACCACCAACATCATTAGAATACAAAAACTTGATGAGAATATTTTATAGATACTTATTGAAGAGGGATTCATGGGGATCCATGACCAGAAGTAGCAACTACTCGATAAGGTGAATTGATCCCCCTTATGGATGTAAAAGATCAAACTCAACATTTAAAAACTAGTATGTTTGTCTGTAATGGTCTTAGAGAAGGCATGGTGGTGGAATTTGAGGTACATCCACCTAAATTTATAGAATCTATGTAAGATCAATAAATATGATATGGTGCGAGGGATTCCAAAAATTGATCAGGAGGATAAATTATACAAAACTGCCTCTTTGGGAAACAATAATGAGTGTCTTTTCCAAAACAAGTGAATCATCATTGGGAGAAAGTACTCAACCTTTTCCATGAATACCTTTGTGTTTTGATCACATTTAAAATAAAATTCAAGAACCTATACATTTTTATACTCTCATATTATAAGTTCCACTACATGGGGATTAATCTACTTACTAGAAAGGACCAAGATCTGGTGGAAATCAAATACTTTTAGGATATAATGGAGGTGAAGATATTGTGTGAGTTAAAGTTCATTTGAATGAACTGTGGTGGTGAGTTCACTTCAATGTAATTAGGTGAATACTATGATTAGTGTGGCATACAACAATAACTCACGAACCCCTATTCACCACACTGGAATGGGATTGTTAAACGACACACCATATTGTGGTTTCCAAGGCTTGAAGCATGCTTAAGGAAAAGGGCCTTCCCAAGAATTTATAGGGTGAGTTTATCTCTATTTCTATCTTTATACTCAATTGAGTACCAACACGAAGCCTTGATAGGATAAAACCGTATAAGGAATGTCATGTAAAACAACCAATGGATCACTTTCTACACACCTTTAACTTCATTTCACATGTTAAGATCATGAAGGCTCACTTGAAGAAGGTGTTTGACTAGAGTACATGGATGTCAAGTTATAATTTCTTAATAGAGACCTCCATAAGGATTTATATGTTGAGAAACCACCCTAAATCATCATCGAAAACCTTGATTAAATGGTACTCCAGCTCTATAACACACTCTATGGTCTCCCCCATGCACCAAGAGCATGGAATTATAAGCTCTGTGCTTGCTTTATGACACTTGGGTTTCACAAGAGCATATTTGAGCATGATTTGTACACCTGTGAAAATATAATATCTCATATGATCATCAAGGTGTACATAGATGAGTTGATCATCAACGAAACTGATGTCACCAACATCAGCATGTTAAAGGATAAGATGAAGAATCACTTTTTGATGAGTGACTTGGGATTTCTATCCTACTACCTCGACATTGAAGCGAACCAATGTCCAAGTAGAATTTACCTATATTAATATGCCTATGTTACTAAGCTATTGGAGAATAGTATCTTGGGAGAGTGCAACCCCTATTAAGTTTCGATGGAGGCCCATCTGAAGCTGAGAAAGTCTAGAACCTTCTCATTGGTCGATGCCACTTAGTACTGGTGCATCATCTTCAACCTCTGGTACCTAGTGTGTACACGTCTATACATTACGTACGTGGTAGGTTATGTAACCTAATTCATAGAGGAACCATACAAAGATTAGTTGGTCTTAGTCAAGCACCTATTTCGCTACATCACCAGGAAACATAACCTCGATGATCATTATGCAAGGAAAGTAAATAGTTGGTTGATCCTATTGAGATTTAGAGATAACGACTTGGAAAATGACATTAAAAACTACAACATAACTACTGCAGCATCATTTACCCTTGGATAAAAGACCATAACTTGAAAATCACATAAGAAAAAGGTGTTGGCATTGTTCTCATGAGAAGTGGAGTACATTGCTGCAAAGACCACAACATTCTAGGGAATCTGGTAGGTTCAATTGTGAGGAGAACTACTCTTCTCATACCTCAATGAACTGATGCTCAAAGTAGATAACAAGTCCCTATCTTCCTTGAATGGATCGAGCACATCAAAAACTAATTCCATTTTATTCAAGAGTGAAATAATGGAGGAAAAATCATTCTCAAATAGACTTTCACTAAGGAGTTTCTTATAGACATTCTCATGACGTAACATGGGCATTCTTGGTTTTAGGAGCTGCACGTAAAGATTAGTATCATTGAGATATAATAAACGTGACAAAAATTTGGGGGTGATTGTTGACTAATTTCAATAATGGGGATTAATTACACTATTATTCCCCCATCATTCTTCTCACTGATTTGTATCTCAACATGGTTTGACCTCTTTAAGGCTCCTGCGTGGTTTTAATTATGCTGTAAATATGTATTGGTTTTGTGTGTGCATATAAATCAATGAAAAAACATACATAAAAGCACCCCACTTGATGGTGTGAAAAACATATTTTGCGATCTATCATTTTCCTTACTCCTTCCATGATGTTCACTTGTGCTTCGTGGGTGTTGAACGGTTGGGAATTTCCAACAGCATCTATTTTGGTTTTTTCTACTTCGACCTTCCAATTGAATTTTTTAAACTTGGTTTTTTAAAATAATAATAAAATAAGTCTATGTTTAAAAATAATTTAGAAAGGTAGTGCATGTCTTAAGGCCTTTTGGATAAATCAGAGAACCGTTGAGGGAATAAATTCCCTTGCCTTGGATCAGTGACATGAAAAAGGTATTAAGGCCCTCAATGTCGTTTAACTTTTATTTAGTGAATGGTGTTGATGTCTTCAATATCTTATACCCCTCCCTTCTCTAACATAAAACCCATCCTCTTTCTAACTCTGCCCCATTTTGACTCTCACTCACTCTCTAAAATTCTCTCTATCTCCCTTCCCCATGACTATTTGGGTGGTCTTAAACGTGTAATTTTTTTTTGAATCTTCATTTAAATGTATTTTTTATAATTTATTTTAAATTTTTTTATTTACTTAGTTGTTTAGTTTTTTATTTATTTTAATTATTTTACTTACTTAGTTGTTTCGTTAATTTACTATAATTTGTAAATAATAGATAATATTTGTGAATCAATTATTATTATTTAAGGATAAATATTTAGTAAATATTTTATAATTAGTCTTAGTAATTTAATAATTAATATGATTTGATTATTATTTAATATATCATATTAGTTTAAAATAATTACTAAACATTAATTATTAACTAATAGATAATTAATTAACTAATAATTATGAACAAATAATTAACCAACATTTAACTAATAATAAACTAATAAAATAATAATAATAAATTACTAGTTTATTATTAATTAATATTAATTGAATAATGATTAAATATTATTAAAACAATGATTAGATAATGATTAACTATTGATTTAATAAGAATTAACTAATGATTAACAAATTATTAACTAATAATTAATGAATAATTAACCAATAAGTAACTAATAATTAACTATTTATTAAATATTGAATAACTATCAATTAAATACTCAATAACTATCAATTAACTATTAATTAAGAAATAATTAAATAATGATTAGTGAATGATTAAATAATTATTAAATAATGATTAACTATGTATTAAATAATGACTGATTTAGGATTAACAAACAATTCACTATTGGTTAACTAATGATTAAAAATTAAGTAACTAGTCATTAACCAATGAATATCTAATGAATAACTAATGATTAAATAATAATTAATAAATAATTAAATATTAATCAACTAATAATTAACTAATAATTAACTACTTAATTACTATTAATTAACAATTTATTAATTAATAATTAACAAATAATTAATGAATGATTAACGAATGATTAACTGATCATTAAATATTTATTAACTAATGTTTAAGTAATGATTAAGTGATGATTAATTAATGATTAACTAGAAATTAGATATTAAATAACTATTAAATATCTAATGATTATAAATTAATTAAATATACATTGTCTTCTTATTATATAATGATTAAATAATAATTAAGTAATAATTGAGTAATAATTAATCATTAACTAACGAGTAACTAATAATTAAATAAATATTATATATTGATTAACTATTAATTAATGACTGATTAACAAATGATTAATGAGTGAAAAAATAATGATTAAATAATTATTACCTCACTACAAAAAAGGAGGGCTTAACGATAGTTTGTTTAGCTATAGGTGATAGTTTAAACTGATGCTACATTGTTTAGCGACAATTATGAAAATTATTGTGTATTTCATAGTCAATAATAATTTAGAAATGATTATTCTTTTTTAGAAGTGGTTTATATATGTTTTATATTTGGATCATTTATTAGAGATTTTAAATTAATTATGCAGTAGTTCTTTTTAAATACAAAAATAAAATACAGGAAATGAACATAACTACTGTAATATTCTTTAATAGTGGTTTATGATAATTATAGCTGAATAGATTTTAATGAATCTATTTAGCATCAGTTATCATTATCCACTACTAAATAAATTACAATTTTTTTAGTTATTTATTAACATAAAAATAAAAAAATATATATAATGAGACCTAATATAAACAAAAAAATGTAAAAAAAAATAATTATACATACACCATCATACATCTGTAGTCATTTATATATAACCTCTTTCACCATAACCTTAATCATCCCATACCTTAGTCATCAATATATACATATAAAATATGTGAAACAATAACAAACCATAACCAATATGCATCCATCCCACGACCTCCGCTGCATCCATCTACCTCCACTTCATCTCATCAACTGGAACAAACCACATCATATCTTCTACTAGAATAAGAAAGAAGACATAAATTAGAACTGAATTTAATTAATTAGATTTACATTAGAATAATTGATAATATTTAAACATATCAAAGAAAATAAGAACCATCACAAATTCATTCTTATGAATTTCATGGATCAAAATAGTCACCTTCCGTACTAATGCTGACATATGTATTCTATAATAAAAAAAATTAAGAAAATGAAGACAAAATAGAATAGACATAGAATATACTTATAATTTCACACATAATTTTTTTTATTTTTTTAATAAAACAGAATACATTTCATCATAAAAAATAATATATCATACTAAACACTTTGAAAATATAAATTTACTTATTTAATATATGATTCAACACTTGAAACTGAAAAGGGATAAGTGAATAATAATCTAATCAATTTTTAAATCGATGTGATTTGTGCTTGAAATTTACGTAATTAAAAGTCTTTATTATTTTTGATTTGGTAACATGTCCTATATTTCAAAATTAATTCAATGGTGGTTGTATAATGATTTCAAAATAAATATAAGGCCATTTTATATGGTTTTATTAGTATTTCATGTTAATATTTGGTCATTTTCTATGGTTTTAACCGTTACACACTCATTTTAGCGTTTTAATAGTCTAAACGCATGTTTACAGAAATCCCAAGAAAATGGTAACTTTGAATGATGTTATGTCAGTTCCTACATTTCAAAGATCAATATACGATTATTTTACTCTTATTTCATGGACATATGATACTGTTTACTTAGTTTTGAACTAATGACACATTTTTTAGAGACTTTAGTATCTTTAGAAACTGTTTATTGAGTAATTCTGAGCACACTGCATGACATATGGTTCTTCTGTCCATGTGTAAACATCACAAATAACTCAATAGTGTTTATACCATTATTTAACATCAATATGGGATCATTTTATATGGATTTTACCATTACATGCTTGTTTTAGTGTTTTAAAACACTAAAAGGAATTTATGGGAATCCTGGGAAAACAATAACTCAAAATGATGCTTATTCAGTTCCTAAATTTCAAAAATAAATATTCATTCATTTTCTTATGATTTCACATCTATTTGACATCATTTTATTGTATTTTACCCCTTCAAACACATTTTTAACTTTGATATCTTCAAATACTATTTATTGAGTCATTCCAAGGACATTATACATAATATTGATGTTTTTTCTATGTGTTCATGTCAAAAATAATTCAACGGTAATTTTCTTATGATTTGACATAAATATGAGCTTGTTTTATATTATTTTGATCATCACACACACGTTTTAGTTTTTTAAAGCACTAAAAATGCATTTATTGGCATCCTGAGAAAAATTGTAACTTGTAATGACATATTGTGAGTTCCTACAATCCAAAAATCAATATATGATAATTTTTATATTATTTCATGGATATATGACATCATTTTCATATTTTTGACCACCTAAAAAATGTTTTTAAAGAATTTTGTATCTTTAAAAACTACTTATTGAGTCATTCTGAGCACACCACACATCATATGGATATTTTATTTACTGCACACACATAAAAAATAACTCAACATTGGTTTTCCCATAATTTCATGTCATTACATTGTCATTATATAGGGTTTTTACTATTACATGCATGCACATTTATGTGTTTTAAAACACTAAAAACATATTTACATGCATCGTGAGAAAACTATTTCTCATAATGACATTAAAAAATAAATCTATTGTTAATTTTCAATTATTTAATGGCCATCCAAGATTGTTTTCCTGGTTTGACCCTTTACACAAGTTTTAAAGAATTTGGTATCTATAAAAAATATTTATTAAGTCATTCAAAGAACACCACATGATATATGAACATGTTTTCTATGCTTACACAAAAAAATAACTTCCATTTGGGTTTCCTATGTTTTTTTTTTCAATATGAGGTTGTTTTATATGGTTTTGAATTTTACACACATGATTTAGTGTTTTAAAACACTATAGACATGTTTATAGGAATCCCTAGAAAATAATAAATTATATTGAGGATTCAAAAGTTAATAAATTAAAAAAATAAATCTACAATCACTTTACTATAATTTCATGGTCATCCGACATCATTTTCCTAGTTTTAACCCCTGAAAAATGTTTTAAAGACTTTGGTATCTTTAAAAATTATTTATTGAGTTATTTTGAGAATAATTCAAACCAAATTGATGTATGTTTTGTGCATACACATAAAAAATAACTTAATGGTGGTTTTTCCATGATTAAAATTCAATATTATGTCATTTTATATGGTTTTAACCATTACATGCACATTTTAGTGTTTTAAAACACTAAAAATGAATTTATGGGAATTTGGAAAAAACTGTAACTCATAATGAACTTATATAACTTCTTAAATTTCAAAAATAAATTTGTGATTATTTTCCTATGATTCCATGGAAATCTGATAATGTTTCTTAGTTTTTAACCCCTCACACATGTTTTTAAAGACTTTGGTATATTTAAAAACTGTATGTTGAGTAACTCTGATCAAAATGCATGTCATATTGACATGTTTTATACATGTTCACATCTTAAATAAATCAAAGGTGGTTTTATCTTGATTTCACATCAATATGAGGTCATTTTATAGGGTTTTGACCTTCACACACACATTTTAGTGTCTTAAAACACTAAAAACATGTTTACAGACATCAAAGACAAACCACAACATGAAATGACATGTATTTAGTTCCTATATTTCAAAAATAATTCTAAAGTAATTTTCCTCTTATTTCATAGCCATATGATGTCATTTTTCTAGTTTTTACCCCCCACATTTTTTTAAAAACATTGATATCTTTAAAAACTATTTATTGAGTCATTTTAAGAACACTACACATCAGATGGATGTGTTGTCAGTGCGTACATGTCACAAATTACTAAATAGTTGTTTTACCATGATTTCAGATCAATACAGGGATTTTTTTCTATTTCTTACTATCACACACACATTTTAGTGTTTAAAACATTAAAGTCATGTTTACAAGCATCTTGAGGAAACAATTACTCATAATGACATGTTATTAGTTCTTATATTTCAAAAATAAATCTATGTCCATTTTACTCTAATTTTACATTCATATGATATTGTTTTCCTGGTTTTGACCCGCTCATACACATTTTTAAAGACCCTGGTACTGTTAAGAATAGTTTATTAAGTCATTCTAAGCACTCTACATGTCATATTGATGTGTTTTATACATAAAAATGTCAAAAATAATTAAATAGTTGGTTTCTCATGGTTTTATGTCAATATGATGTTATTTTATATGGTTTGACTTTTACAAGAACATTTTAGTGTTTTAAAACACAAAAAACATATTTACAAGAATCCTGAGAAATCTGAAACTCTAAATAATGTACTATGAGATATTATATTTAAAAAATAAATCTACAGTCATTGTCCTCTAATTTCACGACCATCCAACGGTGTTTTCCTAGTTTTTACCTCTCTACAAAAGTTTTTGAAGACTTTAGTATATTTAAAGACATATTTCACATAGAAAAAACTAAGAAAACAAGGATGAATTACTTTGAAACTTTAAAAAATTATCCATAATTCATTTTTGACATGTTGAAATCAATTTCATGTCATTCAGACATACGATCTGTCCAGTATGACTCAAAGTACATGTTTTCAATATAAAAGTATCATTTTAGTTTAAAATGTTTATAACATTTTAAAAACTCATAGAGAGATCTCATATGGTTCTCAAAATTTTGTAAAACAATACATGATTCATTTTTTTATGTGTAGGAATTGACTGCACCTGAATCTGACACACGAAGTGATCGGTATAATTCTAAGTGCGTGTTTTCAATATAAGCATCATTTTACTTTAAAAATATATTCACATAGAAAAAACTGAGCAAACAAGCTCATATTATTATTAAACTTTATTAAAATGATTTATGACTCATTTTTTATGTGTAGGAATCGACCAAATTTCAATCCGATATACGATGTGATTGGTATGAATCGAAGTGTGTAATTAAATATAAAAGAATAATTTTAGTTAAAAACTGTTTTATCATTGTAAAAGTTGATAAAATGAACCCAAATTATTTTCAAAAATTAGAAAAATGATCAATAATTCATTTTATATGTGTAGGAATTGACCACACCTCAATCTTTCACACGAAGTGAGCAGTATGACTTAAAGTGTGTAGTTTCAATATAAGTGTTTTTTTAATTTAAAATTATTGAAACTAGTGAAAATTGAGAAAAAAATATTGGTTTGTTGTAAAAAATTAATAAAATGATCCATAATTAATTTTTTATTTATAAGAATCTACCACATGTTAATTCGACACACGATGTGGTTGATATTACTTGAAGTGCATGTTTTTAATATAAAAGTGCCATTTAGTTTTATTTATTGATATTACATTTTTTATTTGAAAATGTGTGAATGGTCTATGAATTTTAGAATTTACCTTGGTAGGATGGGATATAATGATGTTAATTTTCTTGCAGATCGTGCACTTTATCCTCTAAAATCCAGAAACTAAATCATTTTTCATTGTCAACCACCTATAATCATGTGATTTCCTATAAGATTCATGTTCTTCCATTTTTTCTTTCAACATTGAAATCTCTCTTTGTGTCTCCCAATCAAAGGCACTACCTAAACCCCCAATAGGTTTAGAAGTAATGATGATGACTCCCTACAAACAATAGCTGATGTAATAGTCCTTGAACTCATCCCTTATACAGTTTTGAGATTCTCCTTCCCTAAAATGATTGAAACTGTATCATGCTGGGATACCGATGAAGATTGTGAAGGTTTCACATACCAATCTTCTTAAATTTTATGTTGTTAATAAAATAATATTAACAATGATTTTTTAAACTATATGAACTTCATAATATTATCTAATTAAAAAAATTCAATACTGTTGAATTTTATTTTATTACTATAAAAATAATAATAATGAAAAATAAATTATAACAAAAAAAATCCTTAAACCCAATTAATTGGGGATGTATTTATGATTAAAAGATTCCAAATAACATGAAATAATAACGTACTCCAACATATTTGGTAGGTTAATTCCCAAAACATCCATTGGGTTTCTTATGAACTTTAAGCCATATCTTTTTCCACCCAACAAAGTGATCTAATTCATTATCCTTTATAAAAAATATATATACAAGTTAGATAAATCCTTTACTTATAATAAAATGATAAAATAAAACTATATAAAATAAAAAAGGTTATTCTTTTTCTCGAATAACTCTGAGACCTAGGGATATGAAGAATGACTTATTTATCATGATTCAAAGTATTTTTTAGATAATTCATAAAAAAAATTAAAAAATCAATAAAAATTATATTTCATTGATTTTATGTTATTATGTTACTTTTAAATATACAATAACCTTATGAGTTGAATCGCTCTTAATATCAACAAACATCTTCCACATCTGTTGAGAAATGGCTTTAGAAACTTTGTCATACATTTCTTATGAGATCATAAATGTGTCACTAAACTCATGTCATAATATTAATTTAAAATCTCTCTATTTATTACCCAAAATTTACAGAGTCCAAGGGAATTAAACGAATCCTGGGACATAAAAATGGAAAAAAACTCAAAATAAAAATATAACACTTTATAAGTATATTAATAATTTTACTCATGTTTTTTAAATTAATTATAAATGAATATTAAATTAATATTACCTTTACTTTATTATCAATTAAATTATTTTTCTGAGAACTTGGCATATGCATCCAATATTTATAATTAATGGGAAAATATCACTGTCTTTATAGAAATATTCC
Organism: Viscum album; assembly: GCA_963277665.1. Taxonomy (NCBI): domain Eukaryota; kingdom Viridiplantae; phylum Streptophyta; class Magnoliopsida; order Santalales; family Viscaceae; genus Viscum; species Viscum album. The sequence continues at coordinate 254,168,566 of OY728162.1, forward strand.
TAAGAATATATCGATAGATTTTGAAAAAATCCCTAGTAGGAACTCTGAACTCATCAAATTGATTGATAATGTTGAAGTCTTTTAGGTCCCATACATCAACTGTGTTCATATTTATATGCCTTCTATTATTATATTTATCTTTTTTAAAAATGAATTAAAAATTTAATAAAATATATTGTTTTTTATACAATGACATGCATACCAGTAATGGTAACTCACCAATACCCCCTAGATGAAAGGGTGGCCAACTACTCCATCACTGGATGTACATCGAATGGTGGGCTACCAACAACATCTAGGGAAGCTTCTGGCTTGCTAGAAGTCTCCAGTATAGTAGAATGACTTGGGTCCACTAAAGTTGAATACAATGGTGGTGTGCTCTGAGATATTAATCAACAGGTATCTTGAATTTTTCTTCTTCTTTGTATTCAAACAATTAAAATGGTTTAGATATGTTAAATGTATAAAAAAATGTAAAAGTAAAATATTTTTACAAAAAAATAGAACAATGTATGTATGTATGAAACACTTATAAATGAGAAATTATAAGATAGTTTCATTACCAATTTATACATATAATTATCCTTATCTTTATTATATTAATTATTATCAACCTCCATTACAATTAGTATTTTGTTTTCAACCTATATTTCAAGTTCTATTATTTAAATTTTGTTAGGAAAAAATTGTTCAATGTTTTATGGTTGACGGAGTTCACAATAAAAAAGTACCAATTGATCTTAATTTACAATATCATACAAGTATATCTACATTAAATGTACAATACAAATCCCACCTTAATATATTTCATCATCTACATAATAAACTATCTTCTCTTATGCATCCAATATAAATATATCATACTCTGAATGCTCATTGGTATAAATAAAGTGAGAGATGTTGAAAAAAGTAAAAGGTAATGAGTATTTCATTATACCCGAATCAATGTTGACCCACTTGAATTTGAATAATACAACTAAAAATTGACCATGATATTTTAATTTTATTATATCAATTATCTTTCTATAGTATCCCACCTTTTCAAGTGTAACTAACCATTATTTTGAGTTTTTATATCTTCTTTATGATAAATTGTATGAAACATGAAGCTGTGAATATTATAGCATCAAATATCTTAGCTTGCCTTAGATGACCTCAAGATAAAAACTTCAAATAATTTTATATTTATTATTGATTACAAGAATTCATTATCTTGAAAATAATATATAAGGTGTTAATTTTAACATAGAAAAAATAATTATGAATCAATAATATGAATATGAGTATATACATACATGACGGGTGAACCAATCATCAATATCCTTATTAAAAACTTTGGTTAATTCCATATAATTTTGAGCTTAAACCCTTGGTTTCCTCTTTTTTTCAGACTCAATTATTTCATAAATGGACCTATAATATGAATATTGAGTAGCATATATCTATGTGCTTGTAGTAACTCCAAAATAGTCAGTGTAAAATTTGAACCATTTCTAATTGATTATCCAATAGTTTTAAATACCAATTACTAGTTTTCAGAATAATAATTAGTGGAGATATTGTCAACATATCCAACATGATTGAATCTAGTCTCAATCCCATAAAAATACCTAGAACATAAGGTCAAAAAATCTTCATCTATATAACCTTCAGTAGTAGATCCTTCTAGTTGAGATTTATTCCACACATATGATTTCAAATGGAATAAGTACCTGATGAAATAAATAAGAAATATATTTAAAAAAATTATGCAATTTTTGATAAAATTAAATTCATTAAGGAAAATAAAAATAATATAAATATAACCCTCAATTGTATTCATCCATCGAGAGTGTTCCGATCCACCATGTTTATCTTCTTCAACCAAGTGAATATTAAAATCAATCATGTCTATGAAGAATAAATGGGGGAAACAACATCTCTAAATTAAAAAGTGTCAAAACAATTATTCCTTGAAGTTTATAATCCTTAGTTGGATTTAGAGTTTTTCTAAAAAATTCTTTGAAAAGGGTACAAAAATCCACTATAACTACTATTACATTTTTAGGAAAAATATTAAAAAATTCAAATGAAAATAAACTAGTCCATAAAATTATGTAAGTCATGGTTTTTAAATCCAAGTAACTTTCGATGTTTTAAGTCAATGAATCTATAAATTTTACTTAAATATCCATATATAACTTTTACATCCATTAAAGTTTGTAGGAGTACATATTTATCATTATTTTTCATTATAAAAATTTCCAAATAATACTTTCCATTCTCATTTTCCCATAAACCATGATTTATATTCAATGATTCCAAATCCATACAAGCATTAAATAAATCCTTAAATTTACCCAACTCATTAAGCAATGTAAAAATTATATTTTCATATATATTATTCTCAATATTTATTACATAAAGATTATAAATGTAAAATTAACCTCCCAATAAATAAGTTTAAAAAATATTCTTATTTTATTCCACGATTGTGTTCCAAATATTTAGGATACTATAACTTGTACGCTTTCCCCCTTCTTTAAACTAAATACATTTTCAAAATTCTGTAGTGACATTCATTAATTGTCCCAATATTTCTAAACTAGATAATGCATTTAGTGTCTTTATCAACTCAATATCCCCATTGAGTTGTGACTTGTTAAACCAGAATTTATAAGAAGCATCAAGAAATCAACGATGACACATAAAACATCATTTTCTATAATGAAGTAATTATTGTTGTTCAAAATAAAAATTTAAAACCACATAAGCTAAACCAATATGAGTGTTCCAACTAGATAACTTTCATAGTCTAGGAATTTCACTAATTGAACACCTTAAATTAATATGCATTGAATATTTTTCCCATTGAAACATCATATGTTCACAATCCATTATCCCATAATTCCCAAAACTATTTGATTAGAGTTAAAAGGTATACATAAATTAAATTTTTAGGAATTTTATTTCTAGTTATAATCATCTAAATAATTATATAATTTTTCTATATAAACATTCACGGAGGTATAATATAGAGGATCAAAACAACTGGCCAAATTATACAATTAGTTATTAAAGTACCAAAAGGATTAAAACAATCAGGAGTTAATCCAAAAAGTCCATTCATAGGATATCAAGAAAAATATTGATATAATTAATCAAACACCTTGAATGATATTGAATATTTTGGATGTATTATTAAAAAATCAATGTTACTATCTTAAACATGACCCATAATGTTGTATGTAGTCTTAGATGACATGAATAATCTTTTCAAGAATGGTTTCATAGGAAGGTAATACAATACCTTCACATGAGTTTTCTTCATATATTTGTTCCTAGTTTTGAATTGATTTGTACTCTCATTATTGTTAATTGGATTCCATATACTTGTATGAAATACTATGAGTTCTTATTTAGCTTACTATTCTCCCTAGTAAATCCTAAAATCATTAGGGAATGAATATATTATTGTATAATTATGTCCATGTTTTTTGATGATTTTATTATTCTCATAGAATGATGTAGAGATCTTAGATTCACTAAAAGCATCCTGACGCAACTTTAAAATCATGGAAATTTATTTGTCAATAATTCCATATAGACACTTAATATGATACAACTTAAGTTTAAAAAAAAATTTGAATACTTGGACACCCTTCATACTATTCTTGTTGTTTGTCTTCAACTAATTCATAAAACTAATTTTTATCACTAAAATTATGAGAAATATTAACTAGATTAGGATCAACTAAAATTTATTTTTATCTATTAAAATCTTGGACATTGTATCCTACAAATCCAAATAAATAATTTATCATGTTTTGAACTGAATTCTCCTCTAGTGTGTCAATTTTTATTTCATTCAAAGGATAGTATTTTTTTATATTTTATAACATTATATTCACCATTCCAAATCCAACAAACATATCAAGTTGGAAACAATTTCAATATCATATGAAGATATACTTCATTTCCATTCAACCTTCACTTGAATTTATAATTAGGAAACATACATTTTATTATATAATATCTTGATTAGTTTGAAATTACAAAATCTAAAAATTCTTCCAAACCCTTTGTATAACAAGGTCTGTTTTGAGGTAAATTATTATAAATTTTATCCATAGTAATTGGATTTTTACTCTTCTATATTTATATTTAGATATAAATATATAATTTTTTAATCAAACAAGTACAATAAAAATTAAACATCACCTAATTTTTTTATTGACTAGGGTAGGTTATTGAGTTGACATAACATAAATTTAACATAAAAATGATTCAATCAAAAAATGAAAATAAAAAAAAGAATAAATATTACCCCCTATAATAACAGTTGGATGTCATGGAATAAGTTCATTGAGTTGAGAAGAGAGGGAAACCAACCTAGGTAGGGGAAGTCAGATCCGGATAGAGGTAGGAATAGGATAGGGTCATGGGTTGAAGAGGGATATCATTTTTCCACGATTGAGTGTCATAGTCACCTAGAAAAGGGGAAGATGGGTTTCCATTGGGGGTCACCATCTAGGGGCAGGGGGTTGCTATGGGGATGTTTGCGGGGAGCAGGGGATTGGGGTCATGAGGATCGGTGAAGGGGAAGGTTTTTTAATCATCAGGGAGTAGGAGGTCGATATCGTAGGGATCAGTGGTGGTGGTGGTGGTGGGGGGGGGGGGGTCTTCATTGAGGAGTAAGAGTCATGGGGATTAGATTTGGGGGAGGTTCAATCATCATTAGGTACCAGGTGGGATCAGGGCCAAGGGGATTGGGTGTAGGTGGGGTGGGGGAAAAATTAGAGTGTGTTTTAAATATTTAGCTATGTTTTAGAAAAAACCACTACTAAATAAAAAATTAAAAACCATATAACAGTGGTTATATTCAACAACCACTATATTATAAATTATATTTAATAATACTTATTTAGAAACAATTCTAATAACCATCACTAAGACCTCTTTTTTATAGTGACTAGTGATTAATTAATGATTAATTATTTACTAACATTTAATTAATTAATGATTAAATAGTAATTTGATAATCATTAACTATTGACTAATGAATGAATACATATTCATTTTCTAATGATTAAATAATTATTAACTAACTATTAACTTATCATTAACTATTGATTTTTCTATTAAAAAAATTAATTAATTAATAAAAATATATATAATAATTACTAAGTTAGTTACTAATAATTTGGAGAACCTATTTACTAACTTCATTACACTAGTATAAAAATAGGTTTTTATGCCATTACTTATGTTTTTAACGTCAGTTTTTAAGGTGATGTTATTGTCGAGAATGTAAAAAATGATTTTTTAATATAAGTTTTTATAAATAAAATTGAAAATATTATTTTGAAGAAATTTTATTTCAGTTATTTTATAACCAATGTAAAAAGTTCCATTCAACATCAGTTATAAAAAACCAATGTTGAATATGAGTTGTTACATCAATAAGAAAATAAACGATGAAAAGTTATCTTTTTTTAAATTCAATGATGATGATTCCATCTTATGAAAATGAAATATTGATAGAAGGTAAAAAATTATACATACCAAATAAAATCTAGAAAATCATAATTAAACCTTTGATTTAATTTTCAATCTTTTTATAGTGTTCCTCGATATAATTTTATTCAGATAAAAGACCTCATAAGGCATATGAAGCTGCATCATTTCTGTCATTTTAGATTGTAATAGAAGCTTTATGATTTTCGCACAATACATAGAAGTAATATTCATTATAATAAAAATCAAGCATTAATAGTTATATAAATTGAGAAAAATAAATCATAAAATGACCAAATCATGGAAAAATTATTATAAATACCATGATGAGATCACTAAAATAAGAATTGGTTGAAAATGACAAATATGTAAAGATTTCACTTAGTAGAACAATGATGAAGATTGAAAGAGTTGATCTAAAATGAATATGTATATAGCATCAAAAAATATAAATGAAACATGAAAAGAAAATGATGAATTCATAAATTTAGGTGAAAATTAAAAATTAACAAGGTGCACTATAAAAAAATGGAACACCACATTGGAATGATGTGGAATTTTATCTTTCATGTTGGTTATATGTTAGCCGACCTAAAAAAAGAGTTTTTAACATTGGTTTTCAACCAAATTATCTTAAAAAGTTGGTTTTTTCTCATTGGTTATTTAAATACCAACATGAAAATTGAGTTTTTCATGTTAGTTAGCATAAAAAAGATGTAAAAACCTACCTAGAATGATTTTCATGCCAGCTGTATAAATAAATGATGTGGGAATTTTTTTATCATTATTTATTTAAGAACAAATGTCAAACATATGATGTAAAATATATTTTTATACTAGTGTTACTATAAAATAACTTCAAACATATTCCACTTTTAACCCTACATGATTATTCCTAATAGCGAATATTGTCTATTAATCAATTAATAAATTAAATATTGTGTAGTTATTTAAGAAATTACATCCTTGTTTGGATACTACAAGTGGATATAGAATCTAAAAATGATATACCTAGGGGTAGTAACCCTAAAAGGGTGGATTGAGTATTAACTCAATCATCACCAAGTGTATAACAAAGTGGCCTAACTGCACACCATTTTTGACACTCTTGGGGGATTTTTGTTAGATGATTCACATTCCATTTAATTAATATATTTATATACTATAATGAATATAAAAATTTAGTCTATGAAAAATTAGTAAAAACATCAGGGATAAGTCAAAACATAAGAAAACAATTCTTAAATTTCACTAATGTAAATATTATGTAGTTATCCAAGAAATTACATATCTTTTCACAACTATAAGTGGATATAGGATTTAGAAAAAATGTAACTAGGGTTAATAAACCTGAAAAGGGTTGTTTGAGTATTAAAACAATCATCACTTGGTGCATGAAAAAGAGACCCATCCATACAAATAGTTTAACACTTCCCAAGTATCTGTTTTAGATAATTCACATTCTATTTAATTAATATCATTAGATACTATTAGGAATATTAAAATATAAACTATGAAACATTAGTGAAAACATTGAGGATATTTTTAAACATTTTTTTAAATTTCAGTAAAGTAAAGACTATGTGGTCATTTATGTAATGGAATCCATTTTTAGATATTATAAGTGGATACATGCTCTAGCATAGATGCACCTATAGTAAATAACATCATAAAGGGTGGATTGGTATTAACTCAATCATCACCTAGTCCTTGAAAAAAATGAATAACTAAAAACATGATTTGGTACTCTTAGGAGATATGATTTAGATGATTCATATTCTATTTATAAACTATTTAACTTCTAATTATAACCTTTTATAATGAAATATATTAACACAATTATTCTATGATCAACCCTACATAATCAGTCCTCATTGGGAATATTATTAACCCTATTATAATCATGATTAGAAACAATTTTTCTTATAGAAAATCATGCCTAACTATTTCTATTTCTAGAAGGATGTTATTAAAACTAATCATGGAGCTTCATATATAAGACAAAAAACATGAATAGTTAGCATATGTGATTATGTTACCTTAAGAGAACTTCAAAAAATAATTCTTGGGCAGTTAAATCTGATAATTGATTTGGAGATACAGTCTATTACATATAAAAATTATAAATTTTAGAATATCCTATGAAGTTTAGCTTATCTATTTGTTTATTATGAGTAATGGTTAAAATAAACAACATTATTTAACCAAAAATATGATAATTCTTTGATGGAGTTATACAGAGGGGTTTCTACTATCCAAAAAGATATTTCTAGTGTACGATAATATAGGCATAAAATAGTCATTAAAGAAGTTCCATCCTAATAATATACAACTCTTCCATATCATGTGGAAGAAGAAAAATAAACTGATCACCCAAATATGATGAAAAATAATTTTTCTGATAAGAATGTTTCTAATAATGTTATTGAAGGAGAAAATACTAATGATGATGAGGTAGCTAGAAAATCTAGGGAAGAAGTTTCTAGAAATTAAATAGTATATCATCCTTGATGCATGATAAATCACTTACCACTCTTCACATATTGAACAGAATCTATGATACATTTTCCCAAATTCAACTGGAATATTAATACACCTAAAACTAAGTTTCTAGGAGTTTTAGAGGATAAATTTGGTCAAATGGACAAAACATTATACATTAAAAGATACTTTCCAAGAAAATATTCCATGAAAAGCATACTAAAATGATTTCATATTTAGGGAAACTATATATATATTTAATTAATGCATTAAGTAGAAAAAATACATTATATGGTGTAAAAAATAGGTTTATGATTGTATATTTCTCTTGGAGATGATTTGTGACATTGATCTTGGAGGGTAGAGGATTTTTAAGATCAAGGTATCTCATAATTGTGTGCTTCTTAACCTGATATAATGTTAGAAATAATTGGATTCTAAATTTGTGTTATCTATTATTACTAAGATTATTAGAAATTTCTAAGATGTTTCTATATCCCTTGTGTAGGAGAGGATATAACAAAATTTTTGTTTTAAGATTTCCTATGGAAAGGAATGGATGATGAAATAGAAGTCAATTGTTAAGGTGTATACTGATTGGTATGACTCATGTTAGGTGATTCTATAACTACTATTAATACATAAGAAAAACAACCAACTTTTTTTCCACATTGATAAGAATGAGCATTTGTTTCAATATAACAGACTTGATCATTCTCATGGTAAATATCATCTGTTGTTCTGGGAATTCATTCTATGTATTTTATCATTTCATTTTTTGTAACAGTTTATATATATTTATGGGATTTTTTTATATGGAAAGTGTAATGGAATATTACTAATTGTAAAAATCAAATATAGGAGTCATACACCTATGCCACTTGAATTTTCAATACCAGACAATTCCATCCAGAAGCAATGCTTCTGACCATTTATTAAAAATAAAGAAAAAGGTACATAAGAGTAGCAGAAAAGGTCAAACAAACATAAATTCCCTCATCCACCAAAAGCAGGTCTAGAGATCATAATACGACATATAATTTCCATAATCAGAGTCACCAGCTGTCTCCCACTCTGATTGAGACTTATCCCGATTTAAGATTTTCAAAATATTTGTATCCACCTTCCTTGACACCTTAGATGAAGATATGGTAGACATGTTTCTAGGAACATTAGAGTAATCCTTGCATGGTCTCCGCTTTATGGGAACAAATGTGAAACCCTCACTAACAACACCCTTTATATTTACACTTAAAACAGCATCCTTATAGGAGGTGTGACCGCCACTTCCCAAGACTCTAATCGGGGTACCTACATTCTCCTTCTCACTCTCAGAAACGTTCCCCCATTTGTCAGGTAATTCAAAAACTTGGAAAAGCTTCTTGATTTCTTGCTGGCAATCAAAATCTTATTGCACATCATTCTGCTTAGAGACGTCAACCTGGAGAGTATCAGGGTCCACAAATGCACATCATTGATATTGCATCAAACACATTTTCAAGAATTTGTGAAAGAGAATTCATGATGTAACTATGAAGAAAGGTATCATGAAGCTTGTTATATAATCTATTTCTTATTTTTTACGTTTTCAACACAATTATCAAATTGATTTATATATAATATAATACCTTTTTATATTATATGATACATATAATTGATGGTTTAAGCCATGATTGGAAAGAATTCATAAGGAAAATCATGGACTTTATAACTACATGAAACATATTCCAAAACAGAAATGGATGTTGGCATAAAATGGGGGAAGTGGTATGAACACATGGACATATACAATGTGGAGTTCATGAATGAAGACTTCAAGGGGATTTAAAATTTACCTATAACTAGAATATTTTAGGCAACATTTTTATTATTGTGTAAAGTATTTTGTAGAAATATGAAGACATAATGCTAATGAGATTCATTTTGGGTTACGATAGAGATGAAGATTTTAGAGAGAGATTGATGGGAACATTTATGAAGCATCTTAATTTTGAGTGTGAATGTTCAATAAATAGGAAAGACGATTCAATGTTATAGAGTGTTAGGACCCCATCACAGGAAGTAGCGGTCGAGTGTTGGCGGCATTACTGTATGTGAGACATTATGACTATGGAAACATCTAGGCATTGTGTTTTACATGAATGCATTCCATTGATGCATGTGACTCTATGAACATCTCATGAAAAACATATGTTGATCTAGTGTATCGGATCAACACCATTTATAACTGCTGTATTGAACTATTGATGCCTATTGGGGAGTTTCAAAATTTTACCTTGCCCAAAGTTTATCCCACATGGATACATGACATAAAAAAGTTGTAACCATGAGGCATACCAAAGACTAGTAAGAATCAGGATGATATAGACTAGCCTTAGGATAAGGAAAACATCTAAGATGAAATATATGTCCTAGGGAGGTCATAACATGATTTAATTCTCTAACATTGCTAAAAATGTGTTCCCATTCTCCATCATGATGATGTATTTCCTAAAATTTATTTAATGTACAAAGTATTTAAAAATTAGATTAGGGTCAGACTTTAGGTCTACCTTTTTAGTGGTTTTTTAAAAGATAAAGAGATTGAAAATCAACATTCCAAAAATATATTACATATGAATTTGAAAACCAACCTTATGAAAATATTCAATCAACCCTAGTGATTTTTCAATTCTATTATACATGTTACATTCAACTCTTCTAGTGATTGTTTATAATATTCTAATTCTTGATAAAAGTGATGACCTAAGTAAGCATATAATGTTTTTAAAAGGACTCATCAAGAATATCAAATAAAGATGATAAACTAATTTTTTAAGAATAATACTTATGTAATTATGTACAATACACTATGTGATGAACAATGATTAATCCATTTTATCAACTTAAGAAAGATAAAATGGAATTAAAATAACTTTTATGTCATATATTCTACCAATCAAAACATCCTAGTAACTATAAAATTATATTTATATTTTACACTTTCATAGTAGTTGTTTTATTTTTATGTGTTGAGTTGGCGGATACTAATTTTCTCAATATGTAGTACAAACATGTTTCTCATGAGGTACTATCAGGCCATGATGTTCAATGGGTTATGAAGTATAGGGAACACGATCATCATAATATATCACCTTAAGCTTATATTATACCAAACCTATAATGTTATGACTTTTATGACGTCACTATATCATATTTTACATTTGTTTATCATTGGTTTCTTTATAGAATAACCGAGAGATGGTGACCTGAGACTCATATTGAGTGAATCCTTGATCCACTTTATATTTTTATAATTAAAAATATTTATTTTATTTATTTAAATTTATAGAAGTATTTAAAAGTATTAATATTTTGAATTGTGTATCTATAATTAATATCTTATATATTGATTAAAGTATGTTTAACATTGATTATTTCATAATACTTATTTACATAAATTATCTTTAGATTTCATATATTTATTATTTATAACATTTTATACATGTTTTATGAAGAGTTACTTGGATAAAAATGTCATTTGGGACCCTAAAATTTCTTTTATACATGATTTTCACTATTCCCATATAGATAAATCAAAAATCCATGTTGCTAAATGAAAATCTATATAGCCAAATTGTAAAACACATAGAAAAATTTCCAAATTTAGTTACCTTTTTTATTTTGGTCATAACTTGGGGTAAATAAATCCAAATTTACTAATTATTATTTCATTTATAATCTAATAAAACTATCTACACACAATTTGGAGATATAAAATTCTAATTTTTTTCTTATTATGTAAGAAATTATGTTAGAAGTCACAACATGTTTTCAGTCAGAATTCTATAGTTTTTCAAAACTATTTTTCTACTATATTTTAATTTTCACTTGAGATATATAAATATGATTAATGTGTTTATTAATGATTTGGAAAACTAATGAAATTTTCTAAATATAATTTAAATGTAATTAAAGATGATTCTTTCATTAAGAGGGTTTGATTTGGGTCTAAAATTTGATAAGTTAAGATGTTTACATATTTCAAGATATTGGATATGTGAATTTGTATACATCAAAAATTGGATATATAATTTTATCTACATAGATTGATTCTATTATGTAGTGAAATTAACTTACATGGTATATTTGGAAATTAAATTTTGGTTACTTAGATCTTCTAGTTAGTGGATATTTCACTGATATGATTAATTCACATACATGGAAATTGACTATATAATCAAATTCACCTATATGGTTATGTGAGTTTCTACAAGATTATCTAAACCAGTAATTATACTCTTTTTTTGTATTATTTCATATTTATATTTTGTATAAGTTTATTTTGAATATTTTTAATGTTTTATTTTCTCTATTATTAATAATTAATTATCTAGAATTTATGAAAAGTTATTTTAGATTATTTAATGATGAATTAAATGAGATCCATATGGGATTCAGTGTTTATAGATATTCATGATGAATTTTTGGAACATGAGATATTCAAATTCAATCTAGTTGAAATTCAAAGATTTAGTATTGTATATTTTAGTGAGTTTAATAGTATAATTAATAGTCATTATTATGAAAGAATTTACTACAACATTAAATGTTTAAAGGAGTTATACTGTACATTTTGTATTTATCTTACAAAATATCAAGGAGGAATAACATGAATATTATTTTTCATTTATGTAATAAATACATGTGAAACATTTATCTGGGAAATAATTATGAGAAAATAAGAATATATGCAAAGATAAATGATTAAATTAAAATTGTTTTAGAAAATGAAGAGTTAGTCTTTCATGTGTTATAAGATCATTCTAAACAATTTATGATCAAATTTTATGGATGTATTTACTATTATATTAATTTTTCTTCTAATGATATTTTTTATAGCTTGTTTTTCATTTTTATATTATATCAAAGCTAATTAAAATATGATTCTATGTGAAGATTTTATTTTTGTAATTTATAAATGATAATCATGTATTTGAAAGTAAAAAATAGTTGTTTCTATTTTAGTGTTTAAAAATACCGAGGAATGAAATAAAGAAACACACCATGAATTTGATTTAACTATTTAATAATACATAGTTTACAACTATTTGTCGCTGCTTCATCGTTCAAATACATATTGACGTAAACCAAAAGTTTCCCAAGATTCATTATTTCACCATCTTAAAGGGAAAAAACACTACCTAATCTAGATTCCAACTTCTTCATTGATAGTCATTAACTATGTTAAATTTTTTATTCTATCAATATGAGGTAATTGTCTTTGTATTGTAGTTCACTTTTAGTGCATCATGCATGGGGTTATAATATCCTAATAATAGGTAAATATGGTTTTATTCTATCCCCTTAGAGGATTGAGTTTATTCTATTCCCTTATAATATCAGGTTCCACTTAACTCATAAAAGAACAGAGGAAAATACTACTCCTAAAAGAGCCTGGGTTTAGTATATCCCCTTATAAGACTAGGTTCCTATATTCCTATAACATAGAAGAGGTTAGAAATTTTCCTTTTAATTTCTAGGTTGGGTATATAGTTTTAAAATACCAAGTTAGGTTTTCACTTGTAAAATACTAGGTTTCAACTAAAATCAAAAGGGAAAGTGGTTTGGATTGATCCTACAAAGTTCTAGGCCGTGTATTCTCCTATAAAAGGACGAGTTTTTGTCTGAACTTGTAAAATACAAGGGAACTAAGTTAAGACTCTAGATGTGAAAAATGAAGATGTAAAGAGTTAAATCTCTTTCAAAAGTGATATACCATAGTGGGTGATATACACTAGGTTGGTGTGTGAATAGTAGATATAAGAGCATATAGATCCATACTTCTATAAAATTATTAGGTTTATATTTTACTTTCATGAATTTATTTTATTTTTTATTTTCATATATTGGTGTGGTTTAATTGTGTAATACTTAGAATATTATATTTTCTCTCTTAATGTTAAAAAAATTATTTATTTTTAAAAATAAAGACATTTCTCTCCCATCTTGTCCATTTCCATCACTCCTTCATGGCCAACAAATTGGTATCAGAGCCCGACCCTTTGAGGATAAGTTATCTTGTCACATTGTTTTATATACCACAATTGGTATTATAGGTTGGATCTTTTAAGATATATTGTTCATCATTTGACTGTTAATACTAATTGTGCCAAATTTTTATCCTATTCCTTAATGAGGATAAGGTAAAGATATTTTTTAATGATGGCTGAATTAAGGAATAAAAATGATTTGAATCCAAAAATTCAATTAAATTTAAATGATAGAAAGTATTCTCAAAGTAATATTTATATGGAATCACATATAAAGTGTAAAGACCTGGAAATTACATGGAAATTTTTTTCTTAAATACTTGGGAATTTTACGAGTCCGCAGTTTCAGACGGTGCGTGATTCCAAGGCCCGGAGTGCTCAGAATGATCTGTCAAAGTTTTGTTAAGCTTAAATTAGCGCTCATATGCAGTTTTACTAAAAAATTTGAATAACTCTTAAACGGTTACTCGGATCAGAAATCTTAGGTCACCGTTGCGTTCAAGATGGCGGGTTTACCCTAGGCGTGACTTATGTTTAGTCAGCGTGGGCCTCCTGTAAGAAAAACTGAAAATGACATAACCGTTAATAAAAAAATTAAAAAAATTATTTTATTTTTCAAATGATTATAACTCAAAAACAGTAACTTAGATTAAAAATCCGAGACCACCGATGAACTCGTGAGGGCATGCTTTATATAAGTAGATACTAACTTTGGCTGGTGCGGGCCACTAGAAAAAGTTAGTTTTCACTGCAAATAAAATAATTAAGTGACAATTATTTTATTGTTAAATTTATAAATTCAAAAAGGTAACTTGGATTGAAAATACAAGAGTATTGTTGGTTTCTTTGGGTCGTGTTTCACTTAGGCAGAGCCTAACCACGACCGACACAAGTCGAGGGTGACTGATAATAATTTTCTGAAGTTTAGTTTGGGTACGTTTAGTAAATGTACAAGCGAGATTTTATATCTTTTGAACCAGTGCTCAGAATTGAAATATGAGGACACTGATGAACTCGCAGCGCCAGTATTCACCTAAGGAGACCTTTACCGTAGTTGTGTTTTATTGAGAGCGGAAGTTAATTTTGGGTATTTCTAATTAAATTAAATAAAAATATGTGCAACATATTTTTGATTTAGTGGTTAAAACCTCCAATAGAAGGTTAGAGGTGGGACCCACCGCACCCTAACCTCCATTGGGAGGATATTTTATAAGGTGGGGTCCACATGATCATCAAACCCCCTTTAACCCCTTGTGGGAATGATGACCGTCTCCTGTGACATAAGATTTGTGGGGAGAACTAAGGAGAGGAGGACATTCTTGGTAGAGCTTCGAGAACCCTTGGAGAAAGCTATCAACAGAGAATCATTCTTCCAATGAGGAACATGAAGAACACGAAGAATGCCCTTTCTCTCCAACAAAAAATGACGAACCTCTCTTACTCCTTTAACTAGGGCAAGATAGGGAAGCATCACCGTCTTCGAAGTACACTGACGGCGTCGACTCGACTCGTCTTCACCGAGCTCTTCTTCCTCCGATATTGAGGGAACGGTGACCGTCTCCTATGACGTCCACCTATCAAGAATCCATTGTTGATCACCGAAATTGAGGTAGGGGGATTGGATTATTTTAAATGAATGAATTTTTACCTTTGTTCTTTGATGTTTAATTCAGTTCGATGGTGCCCAAATGTTATCATCTAATACGGAGGGTGCGGGCCGAACAAACACGGCGCGACACCCCTTCGTTGGTTCTTGTTTTATGAAGACGGAGTCAGACCTGAATAAGCATGGTGCCGTCGCACCATGCTGGAGAAGAACCGCGGCAGACGAAAGAGGAACCGCGGCCGGGAGGGCTGCTGCGGATGAACAAGCGCGACACCGTCACGCCGCGTGAGGGAGTCGAAGGCCGCGGCCTGGTCGGGCCGTAGCGAAGGTGGCACGACACTGTAGTGCTGTGCGGAGGGCAGCGGGACCGCTGCGCCGTCGCACCACGGAGGAGGTGCAGAGGTGGTCGGCTAAACCGGCTTTTGTGGAGCTGGACCGTGGGCTAACCGGTCGGCCCGCAGGCACCGCGTAGAGGAGGACGCAGCCTGCGTCTGTGAGCTGCTCGGCTGGGAAAACCAGCCGGCCGGGCTGGAGAACCGTGGCGCCCACAAGAGCCACATGGGAAGAACCATGGCCCTCAGCACGGGCCGTATGTGCCAGGCTGAACCGGCCGGCTACGACCAGCCGGGAAGAGGTGGGGCAACACCGTTTGGCGCCACCGGGCGAACCAGACCGGCCCGCAGCGTGGGCCGGGTCCGCAGGTGGGCTACGCCTCACCAGGCCGAGCCAACCCTCAACTAGGTCGGACCCACCGAGCCGAGCCGGGCCGACCCCCAGCCGTTTCGGACTCACCGAGCCGGGTCTGACTGACCCGCCATGCCACTGAGCTTGACGGGCTGGGTCTGACTTCTCTTAAATGCGAATAACTTCTAGACCGTGCGTCCGATCGATATCCCATTTGCGGCACTGGGAACCTCGTAATGAGGTGGTCCTTTTGGGATACTCTAAGTGTGTTTTGGACAAATTTGGAAAATTACCGGGTTTGTATCGAGCGTAAATCCAACCGGGCCCCTGGAACGGAAATGCCAATAACTCTCAGACCGGGCATCCGATTGACGGTCCGTCTGTCGCGTTGAGTTACTTATGATGATACAAAACTACGGGATACATAAAATCAATACTTCTTGATAGTTGATGTATCGGAACTTGGCTCGAGGAGTGGACCCTCCTGGAATCGAGTGTGCTATGTGCGAAAACCCTAGGGCTGGCTTTGACAGCGATGACTTCTAAACCAGAATCCTCTGTGGGTTCAACATCAATGAATACTGAACATAAATCCTCCATGGGCTCGACAATGATGACTACTGTACCAGGATCCTCTGTGGTTCCAACAGTTCTGACTTTTGTTCATGTTTCCTGTGTGGGTCTGACAGAATAACGGGTCCTGTATCCTGTGTGGGTCTGACAGCTTAGCTGGTCCTGTATCCTTTGTGGGTCTGACAACTTAGATTAATCAGTGACTACATATGATCATCTATATCACTCTAGAATAGTTGTTCCTATATCCTGTGTGTGTTCGACAGCTTAGCTGGTCCTGTATCCTCTGTGGGCCCGACATCTTAGACGAATCAGTGACTACATCTGATCGTCTCTAGCACTCTACAAAAGATGTATACCTATGTGAGATGAGTCTTGAATTTCAGTCGATATTATTAAGATGATTGACTTTACTTTTGTGATTGATTACTTAGGTATATGTATGGGCATATACCTAAGTAGGGTGGGTTGATACTTCGTGATTGCATTTTTCTTTGTGGTTTATCCTTTGTGGAATGGTTTGTGCTTGGGCTCGAGAGTTGGAGTTGGACTGTGATTGATAACTTAGGTATATGTATGGGCATATACCTAAGTAGGATTGGAAGATACTTTGTGATTGTATCTTTCTTTGTGGTTTATCCCGATTGGATATTGTGTGACCTTGAGGGTCTTGTGGTCCCTACTGAGTATCGTTATACTCACCCCTACACGGGCTATGCCCACACCTCGTTGTGTTGGTTCCAGATGACAGATAGTGCTGATCGAGGTAGAGAGTTGTAGAGTTGGACGGTACCCAGAGGTGGACCACTTGGAGAGACATACATGGAGCAGACAGACAGACTTGGGGTGCTGAGGAGGCCATCTGTACCCACCCTTTAGGTGGAAATCTCAGAGGACGACTCATTAGTTCCTGTTTTACTTCTATAGTTGTACTATCTTTTCAGTTGTATTGTACTTTACTGTTGGGCTTGTATTTCTGACTCCTTTACTTTCAGCACCCTATTTTATATATAGTTTCACTTAGTGTTTTACTTCCCATTTCACACTCTTTTGTTTTTTGTTTACTGTTATAAAGGCAATTCCTTCCTAGTTTATGGATTTATTCCTTTGGTGCTAGTCGGCAGCCCCTAGCCTATGGAAGGTGGGCTTGGGGTAGTCACGATACGGCCCCCAGGGGATGGGTCGTGACATAAAGAGTATTAATATTATATTTTGTGATATTGTGATTAAATCTTATGTTTCACCTAAATATGATACAATTTATTTGAAAAGATAATATGCTATTAAATGTGATATTAATTATATGGTCATTAATATTATTTAATTTTAATTTTTTATAAATATTTTTTAAAAAATTTATAGTCACGACACTGGTCATGAAATTTAGAAACATCTTGAAATAATTATACTTGAAGAAGGATATTCCAATAAATTTATTTTATTTAGTTTTAGAAAGTATAGACACATGAAAATGGAGTGTATAACCAAGAAGAATGAAAAGAAACCCATTTTACAGAAGTAGAGATCACTTAAAGTAATTTAAATTTGAATTTTGATAATTCAAGTCTGATTTTTCATGCTTATAGAAACAAATGACATATTAAACCCACTTGTATGAATATTAAAAATTAGTGGAAGTTCAAAAATAAATGAAATAAATATTTTAATTCTTGGAGTGATTCCAAAATCTCATGCAACTAGGTTCAAAGTCAAAAAGAAATGGGTAAAGTTGCATTAATAGAAATATAATCTAAGGTAAAATATTCACATACTAATTATTATTTATCATGTAATCTTGGTACATAATCTAGAAAAGGTGGAAATATATGAGTGACTAGTATATATAAAAATTATGACTTTTTTCTTATTCTCTTGATTCTATCAATCCTAGAAATAATGATCTAATTATTGAATATCTAAAAGAAATGTGTGATTCATATGAATATCAAATAAAATAAATGAATTATATAAATATGGAACACAAAGAAATATATAAAAGTGTTTGTGAAAATAATATGAACTTATCTTTTAAATTAAAAAATGTTGATACACAAGTTTTAAATCTCAAGGAAGAAAATGAGATGTTAATTAAAAAGATTAGAAAAAAGCTTCTTCCACACATGAAAAGGTTTTTGATTATTTATAATATGTTTAAAAATAAAATTATAGGCCAAAGAGTGAAATGAATATTATTAAAGAATAAAATATTTGTTTAAAAAGGAAAATTTATAATAAATTTTATTAAAATATAAATATTGAAAGATATATTATTTAAATATATATTATTTCAAAAAAAACATGGTTGTTATTCTTTTCTTCCTACCATGTTTAAAAATTATTATTAGAAAAGAAAATATAGTGGAATTTTTTGGGTTACTTATTTTAAATGTGGAAGTTATGTTCATTATGCTTGTGATTTTCCTTTGAATTTCACTCAATCATTTGTTCACAAAGGACTTTTATATGTAAATATTATTTCAATGCCAAAATTTATAAACCATATACTATTTGGTGACCTAAAGGTATGTATTATAATTTAGGTGAAATTGAGCCATTTTTATACCTAGGAAATTTGTATTTTCTAATTCTTACATTCAACATGACTGTCATTGTGGTTTTATACTTTTCATGTTGAGATGATCATTATAATATTTAGTATTTCATTTTGGAAAATCTTGAATACCTTGTATCATTTTTGGATGCTACCATGCACTTCAATATTTAATTTTTTCAGTAAATGTGTGTCAAATTTTGTTTATATTTCATACTATTTAATTTTCATTTTCATATAGACAACGAATATGTTATATCAGTTGTAAATTCTGGTTTACTTTTCTGATATTATAATGTGGTTACTTTCAAAATTCTTTTAATATATTATAACATGTTTCATGGATCCGTGTGATATTGAATTATGTTTTTTAGGAGTTTTTACTAATGGAATTAAAAATCTACATATACATCTTTGATATTTTCATTTTTTAGGAAAGCATAAATTTATATGGAGTTAATCTTGTTCTTAATTTATAATTCATCTTAGATATTTTAGTTATTGGAACCTATTACAAAAATTTGTATATGTGTAGTTTTGAAAACATTAAAACAGTATATTTCATTTTTTTATGAATTCTTAAAATACATATGAATAGGTTTTATTTTTATATAAATAAGGAATTCAAAATTAAAGGGGAATAAATAATTTTTTCTTATATTAAAATTTATTCTATAATTTTTAATTATTTAAACATTCAAATTATTTATAATTCATTTTATAAAATATGATAAGTTTAATTGGGAAGTATTTTAAAGTGTAGAATCTATTTTCATGATTTAAATATAGTTTTTTTTAATTTTAAATATGATTTATAAAGATAAATATGTTTTTTGAAAAGGTGTTTCACTATTTTTCTAAGCTATAATTAAATTTCTATTTAAAAAAGTGTCTTTATTTATAATATGGTAGCTAAAATTGGGGTGTATATTTTCTATATAAAGTTCACAATTTTTGAATTAATATATAGAATGAATTAATTGAAGGGGAGATAACCTTATATCAATTTTAAAGTTTTTCTACTAAATTATTCTTTTTTTATTTATGTTTCAAGAATATTGGAATTTGATTTGTATTTTTGTTTGTTCATGATGAAATTTTAAATTTGTACTTTAGTTCATAATATGTTAAATCAAGGGGAAGATAATATGCTTTATTCTTGTTTAGGTATTATCAATTTATACATATTTTTTATGTTTAAAAAATCTCAGTTTTATCTTATATAAAAATATTAGTTCTTTTACATTCAGGGAGAATCATATTTATTGCTCAAATTTAGGGGGAGTTTTAATGTGTTTATATGCTAAATTTATTCATATTTAAATAAAATTTACAGTAATATGGAATCTATTTTCAGTTTAATATTTTTATTTTTTACATATTTGTTTATTAAATTACTTTTTTAAGTTTTATCATACATATTAGTTGATATATAATTATTAATTAGACTTTCTCATTGCCTAAATGGTTATTTTATGAAGGGTTTCACATTAATTTTCACAAAAATATTTTAAAGTATTCTCACTATATTCAACTCAGTGTTTTATCAATATAAGGTTTTATAGTGGATTAATTTTGGAATTTACATGTTTAAGAAAGTTGAATAAAATATTTATATTTATTTTTATGTCACTTTAACTCTATTTATTACAATTTTATCTTTAAAAATCTGCCTATAAAATACAATGGGTTTTTATTTTTTAATAATTCTTAAATTTATTGGGAGTTAATTTTTTTCTATCAACCCAAGGGAGTTTAAAACCATAATAAGGGAAAATTATTATTATTTAAAAGGTGTAATTTTTCTATTAAAACTTTATCTCTTAGATAATTTCAAAAGGGGGAGATGTTATGAAATTATACTTGGTTTTGTAATTTTGAAAAAGGGGTATAATGATGAGTAAATCCTTGAAACACTCTATGTTTTGATAATTACAAATATATTTTTTGTTTTATTTCCTTTAACATAAGTTTTTAAAAGTATTAATACTTTCAATTTTTTAACTATAATTATTATATTATGTATTGATTAAATTATTATTAGTCTTCATTATATCACAATATTTTTTTTCTTAAAATATCTTTAGATTTCATGTTTTGATTATTTATAACATATTTTACAAGTATCAAAAATATTTCCTAGGATAAAATATGATTTGAGACCTTGAAATTTCATTTATAAATGATTTAACTATTCCTACATTTCCAAAGCTCTATTCCCATTTAGGAAAATTGAAAATCCACATATCCAAATGAAAATATACATAGCCTAATTGTAAACCACATATCTAAATTTAAAAATTTTGTTACCATCTATATTTTGGTTATAACTTGGGATAAAAATTACCAAATTGAGATATTATTGTTGCATTGGAAATATAAGAAATTTATCTACACTTAATTATAAGAAATATAATTATAAATCATTATTTATTATGTATGAAATTATGTTAGAATTCATTGATTGTTTTCAATCTAAATTTGATAGTTTATCAGTACTGTTTTTCTATTGTCTTTTAAATAAAACATGAGATGAATAAATAAGATTAAGATAATTATTTATTAATTTTAAATATAATGATATTTTATAAAAATAATTCAACTAGAAACAAAAATGATTATGCATTTTTTAATGTATGATTTTGGTATTAAATTTGATAAGAAAATCTGTTTATAGATTTTGCAATATTGGATATGTTAATTTAGATATGTCAAATACTTGATACGTGAATTCAGTAATATATATTATTGGATACATTAATTTGGTTACTTTAAATATTTAATATGTGAATTTAACTACATGAATTATTTGACTTACATGAATATGATAATATAAAAATCAATTACGTAGATAGATTCTTTTATGTGGTGAAATTCACATACATGGTATATTTAACTATGTAAATTTTGGTTATATAGATATTTTGATTATATGGATATTTCACCTACATGATCCATTCACATATGTAAAAAACCACCTAAATAGTAAAATTCACCTATATAGATATGTGGGTTTCTATGTGATGTTCTAAACCTTAAATTATTCTATGTTTTTCATTTTATTTCATTTTACTATTTGGTATATGATTATTTTTAATATTTTTAATGTTTTATTTGTTTTAAAATTACTCATTAATTATCGAGAATCCATTATAGGATGTTTTAGATTTTTTTATGATGAATTAAATGAGTTCCAAATATGATTAAGCATGTATGGATATTCATGATAAAATTTTGGAACTTGTGATATTTAAATTCATACTGGTTGAAAGATGAAAAGTTTGAATCATGTATTTTAGGGAGATTTCTGATAAAATTAATAATCAATTTTATGAATGAATTTAATGTAGTATTAAACATTATAATCAGTTATACTGTAAATTTTGTATCAATTTTATAGAATATTGAGAAGGACTCACATGGATACTATTTTTAATTAATAAAATAAACACTTTTGAAATGTTTTTCTAGGAAATAATCATGAGAAGTATGAATATATTTATTGAGAATTTTTTAAATTATAATTATTTTTAAATTTAAAAAGTTATTCTTTCAAGATTTATGAGAGTATTCAAATGAATTTATATAACGAACCATACTTTACATACATGGTTATTACTTCATAATTTAAACATACTTATTACAATATATTACAAAACCATGATAGGACCGTATAGGTATAGTGTCTTTAGAAGCTGGGAAACATAAACAACTGGTTCATACATCATCTACATTGTCTCCCATTTATTTCATTATATCTAGAGTACTGTTTTTCATATCCTACTTAATACCCTTCTTCCTGACCTGGGGAAAAGAAAACATATGAAAGGGTGAGCTCAAATGCTCAGTAAGGGTAAACAAAAGAAATATCAATCATATCATATTCATAAGAACATAACATTTTGAAAATATTAACCTGAAAAAGTGATCATAATATCATATCATGGGATAAATCATAGTAGTGAAATGTAATCCCAATAACCATAACTTAAAACATGAAACTTTATGTAATACACACATAATCATAGAAAATCATTTCATATTAGTCAAGGCTCATTGATAAGACCATCATAGCAGACAAAGTCCATTACCGAACCGAGTTCACTCTTCATTCTAGTCCTGTATTACTGAACTAGATTAACTTTCTATTCCAACCATGTATATCTCATGAGATATAAATCTTTACCCAATTCATTGGAAGGAGATATAGGTCTCACCCATCTCATAATGAAACCATTCTTATGTGTGCCACAAAATCATAAATCATAGCATAACCCATGCAATAAAAATGGGACTCTTAAACATCATGCCATCATAACATAATCCATATAAGGAAATCATAAAATTAATTCCTTCATAACATAATCAAATCAATGTAAAAATAGGGATAGAAACAAAACCCTATATTATCTTAGATGGAAAATAATTTTGATAAAACACTTGAACTCCATTCTTGAGGAAAATATCTTTTCTACTTCAAAAACATTTTTCCTTTCTTAACATGTCATACAAATTTAAAATAAAAGAATTTGACTAAAAATAAAATTGAAAAATTGTAAAGGAATATTCATGGAAATAATGTTCTATGAAATCATAAAAATCCATTCATGCCGTATAAGTTAAAAAAACATTCTTCTCGTACTTTGGTCGGAAAAGTCAAAAAGTACCTCGTACTAAAAATGAAAAAGATTCCTTTCATATCTTTTACTAAAAACTAACCAATGGGTAAAATTTGATTTAAACAATTGTAGGAGGATAGAAATAATATTACATATTGAGGAAACATGGATGTGGATGATAAATATTCCCCAGTAAATTCTGAAGTATAAACAATCTCGAATAAAAATGAGATTGTGAGATTTTCCCTTACCTTAGGTCCAATTTGCATCGTACGTATCCGAACCTCCTGTATAATGATTTAAATAATTATATTTAATTATTACAGAATCATATTCATTGTTATGATATCATATATGGTTATATTCTTATCTTCTTA
Organism: Viscum album; assembly: GCA_963277665.1. NCBI lineage: Eukaryota > Viridiplantae > Streptophyta > Magnoliopsida > Santalales > Viscaceae > Viscum > Viscum album. The sequence goes on from OY728162.1 coordinate 254,192,985, forward strand.
TTAGTAATATTTCATTGCTACTTGTTATTCGGCTGTTCATTGCTTTATGTTCTTATGCATGTTTTGTCGAATAAATTCTTATTATTCTTTTTAGGTTATAAATACCTCATTTATAGAATGGTATTAGTGTAATATATATCATATTTATTCATTCAATTAATTTATATAATCATTATTCAATGAAGATCATGTAGAACGAGTCGCATTACATCGTGGAGACGGTAGGCCGTACGTACGCACGAGCGATGATATCATTCCCATGATTGGGGAATTTTATTGAAGTGTATGTATACTATTTCAGAATCAATATAACTTTAAAATAATCATATATAGTTATTCTTTAAACCATTATACCCATCCAAGTAAGGTGGTGGTGGAAAACAGATTACACCATGGCGTGGAGACGGTATTCCATACGTACACGCACTCGGTGATTTCATTTTCCATAGGATGGATAGAAGGTGAAATAGGGTTATTTAATATATATAATAACATATCAGTACATTAGTGATACTTATGTTATTACATCATAATGAAACAACTAAAGAAGAGTAAGTAGAAGAAGAAATAAATTTCAAAGAATCGGTAACGGATATTACCTCTTCTTCGACACGCATCTTTGAAACCTCCTCTTAGGGCACTAAAATTGGTCTTTAAAGAATATCAAGACCTCTAGTATGTTTATAGGTAATTTTAGAAGGTAAATGGTCCAAGTTTGTCCAAGATTGAAGGCTAAAAGTTGTGTAAAGAGGAGAGGGAGGAGGTGCCCTTTTATAAGGGAGGAGAGGGGCACCTTAGAAAAAACTTAAAATATTATTTTATAATAAAGTCATATTCGGTTTATAATAGCTAAAAATTGATTTATTTCGAAGATAAAGTGGGTATGGGTCGAAATACTATCAAAAAATAGGTTTTAGACAAGTTTAGGTTACTATTTTAACCTTATCATTTATATTTAACTCTAAGTTAAATAATTTAACTTTTACCATGTCTTCTTGTTTTCTTACACTATATGGTTAATAAAATTACTATAATAAGACAAAAGAATCCCAAGCGGTTCATTATTAATATATATAACCTTATATAAGTCATTTGGCTGAACCTTAGATTTTTAGGAATATAATAACAATTAATAATATAATATTTGTTTTAAAAACTATTTTATGTCAATTTTGACACTATTTTATAATTGATTTTTGTGAAAATCATAACAACATGATTAGTTCGAAAAAAGATAATTAAATAAATAATAACATGTCATATTAACCTATAGAATTAGTTTAAGTCATAAAAAGTCTCAAATTACATTTATTTGTGTATTTATAATGTCCATTATGTTAATATTTCATTAATAAGGTAATTACTGCATCATGATTGTGTCATAAATAAATTAACTTATTTAATGTCTAAAAATTATAAATAAAAAACAATTATGTAGGAAATATTTTTATATTTCTAATTAATATTTATAGTCGAATTTATCTTATGTATAACACTATATTAAAATTTTTTTAGTTATTAAACTTTGATTTTAACTCTTTTAACTCTTCTTTAAATAAAATAATAATAAATGTCCTAATCTAATCCAAGTGGACCTAAAGGGTAATATTTTATCCCTAAGGTTGATTTTGGTCGAATTACACTTATCCAATAGAATTAGGAAATGTTTTAGGGTAATAATAATATCATTTTTACCCTTAATTACCCTATTTACTTTTAACCGTCGTAAATAAAAGTAAAAAGTTACTATTCACCAAAAAATATTTTTATCTTATTGAACCACATTTTACTCCTTAATATTAACCGTGTCTCTCAGATTTTCAAAATTCAACTCACAGAAGCGGTAAGATTATGTTTTATGTACAATTACGAATGCTCCTAGGAGGTGGGTAAAAGATGGTCAAAAAGTTCAATAAATTTTTTATATATCTATATTATTATAAAATTAATCCAATGAATTAAATTGAACTTATATAGGTATTATGTATCTATTTTGACCGAAAATAAATTTTAATAAAATAAATAATTATTTAAATAAAAATTCGGTTTTAAACTATAACTCAGTGTTTTTCACTATTCATCAAAAATTGAAAGTTTTCATAAAAATACCAAAAATTCACCCTAGGATAATTTCGATATTCCGAATCCAAAAATGAAGTCCATTTTGAAAGATAAAATTTATAAAATTTTAAAAAGTGGGTATTACTATTCATAATAGCTAGTTTTAATAATATTTTAATAACATATCATTGTTTAGTGAAACTCGATATTGCATATAACGAAAGCTATCGAGGAAGGTTGCTCTTGAATGAAATACAATCCAAGACAGTGTTGTGTGCAGTGAAAGATTCCTTTAGTGTTGCGTATAACATAATACATAAAAACAAAATATTTCTTATAAAATATCGGGTGTTACATTCTACCCCCCTTAAAATGAATTTCGCCCTCAAAATTTGTCACTTTATAACAAAAAGATGAGGATACCTCTCCCTCATCATATACTCAGGTTCCCATGTAGATTATTCTAATTGGTGGTTCCTCCATAAAACTTTCACCAAGTGAGTGGTCTTGTTCCGTAGGACTTTTTTGATATGATACAAAATCTCTATCGGATGTTCTTAATATGAAAGATCTTGCTCCAGCGGTACAACTTCTGAGATTAGTACATGTGATAGATCAGGTATGTAATTTCTCAGGAGAGATACATGGAACACATCATGAACTTGAGAGAGATTCGGTGGAAGATCCAATAGGTAAGCTACCTTCCCAACATGATCCAGTATTTCAATGGGACCAATATACCTAGGGCTCAACTTTTCCTTATTTCCAAATCTCATTACTCTCTTCCAAGGAGATATTTGTAAGAACACTTTATCATCCACTTCAAACTCTGGGTCTTTTCTTCGGTTGTCATCATAACTTTTTTGTCAACTCTGATATGCTCTTATGTGTTTTTGAATAGATCTAACCTTTTCTTCCATCTCATCAACAAGATCAGGTCTTAATAGATATCATTCCCCAACTTCATCCCAGTAAGTTGGCGTCCTACATTTCTTTCTATAGAGAGTTTCATAAGGATCCATCTGAACACTGGAGTGAAATCTATTATTATAAGAAAATTCCACCAAAGGTAGGTGTTGATCCCAACCACCTTTGAAATCCATAGAGAAATATCTCAACAGGTCTTCTAGAGTATGAATTGTCCTCTCAAACTGACAGTCTGTCTGAGGATGATAAGAAGAGTTGAAACTCAACTATGTATCTATAGTATGCTGAAGACTTTGCCAAAACTTCGAGGTAAACCTCAGATCCCGATCAGATATAATGGAAAGTGGTACTCCATGCAATCTTACCACTTCCTTTATATATATCCTAGAAAGTTGATCAAGAGAGAAATCCTATCTAATAGCAATGAAGTGTTCCGACTTCGTAAGACGATCAAATATGACCCATATAGATTTATTGCCTTTGGATGTTTTAGGAAGTCTGGTGACAAAGTCCATAGTGATGTTTTCCAATTTCCATTCAGGTATGGGTAATGGTTGTAATATCCCCTTAGACTTATGTCTCTCAGCTTTAACTTGCTGACAAACCAAGCATTGAGAGACATATTCAGCGACATCTCTTTTCATGACATCCCACCAGAAGTACTCTTTCAGGTCCCTATACATCTTCGTGCTTCCATGATGAATAGAGAATAAAGAACTATGAACCTCATCCAGCAGCTCCTTCTTTAATTCTGGGATGGGAGGAACACAAAACTGATTCTTGAACCTTATTATCCCATCACAATCAAGGTTGAATTCAAGAACATTTCTCACCTTCTTTTATAACTCTACATCTTCTTTCTGCACGTATTTAATCTTCACATGTATAGATGGTTGAACATTCATTTGAGAAAGATAATATTTTTCCCCTTCCATTATAATTCCAAGATCCATCCTTTGTAAATCCATAAATATTGGATCTATTGTGATCCTCATCATGGATAAGCTAGCATGGTCTTTCGACTTAGTGCATCTGCCACCTTGTTTTCTTTCCCAGGGTGATAATTAATTGATCAATCGTAGTCCTTAATCAACTCCAACCATCTTCTTTGGCACATATTCAGATCCTTTTTTGTGAAAATATACTTTAAACTTTTATGATCAGTATAAATATCACACCTTTCACCTTAAAGATAATGCCTCCAAATCTTTAATTCAAAGATTAATGCAGCTAACTCCAAATCATGAGTTGGGTAATTTTTCTCATATATTTTCAACTGTTGTGAGGCATAAGCTATCACCATATCATTTTTCATGAGAACACATCCCAGCCCCTTCTTGGATGCATCACTATAGATCACATACCTTTCTCCTCTAGAAGGCAGTGTGAGCACAAGTGCACTAGATAATCTTCTTTTTAACTCCTTGAAATTCTATTCACATTCCTCTATCCAAACAAACTTAACTCCTTTCTGAGTCAATTTTGTGAGTGGGTTAGATAATCTTGAAAAATCTTTCACAAAACATCGATAGTACCCAGCTAAACCAAGAAAACTTTGGATCTTAGTTATTGTTGTTGGTCTCGACCATCTTTCAATAACCTCTGTTTTTTCTAGATCCACAGATATCCCCTCTTTTGAGATTATGTGACCCAAAAATTCATCTTTTTTAAGCCAAAATTCACACTTGGTAAATTTGGCATAAAGCATATCCTTTATCAGGGTATTCAATACAATTCTCAAGTGATCTTCATGTTCTTCCTTGCTCTTTGAATAGAAAAGAATATTTTCTATAAAGACTACCACAAACTGATCAAGGTAGTCTCTAAAGACTCTATTCATTAGATCCATGAAGATAACAGGGGAATTAGTAAGACCAAATGGAATCACTATAAATTAATAGTGTCCATACCTTGTTCGGAAAGCTGTCTTTGGTATATCCTCCCTTTTGACCCTTAATTGATGATACCCTAAACGAAGATCAATCTTGGAAAAGTATTGAGATCCGCATAGTTGGTCAAATAAGTCATCAATGCGTGGGAGAGGATATTTATTCTTGATAGTTATCTTGTTAAGTTCTCGATAACCAATGCAGAGTCTCATTGATCCATCTTTCTTCTTAACAAACAGAACAAGTGCTCCCCAAGGTGATGCACTAGGGCGTATGAATCCCTTATCAAGATTCTCTTGGAGTTTCTTCTTCAATTCCTGGAACTCAATTGGGGCCATTCTATAAGGTGTCTTTGAAATAGGTAAACCACCCGGTACGATTTCTATTAAAAACTCAACTTCACGATTTGGTGGAAGACCAGGAAATTACTCTAGAAAGACATCATCAAAATCCTGTACAATGGGCATATTCTTAATCGTGAGTTTCTCTCCAACCATTTGAGATAAATAATCTTCATTTAGTGGAATCAAGACCCCTAAGATGGAATAAATTTCCACTGGAAGGTTATGTTTATCCTTGCATTGATAGACGAACTTAGATTGATCTAGAATATGAAATGTGACTTCCCTTTTTTGGAAATTGATATAAGCTCCATATAAGTAAAGCCAATCCATGCCAAGAATCACATCAAATTCCACTTTAGGAAATATCACAAGATTTATAGGAAGCACTTTCCCACAAACTTCAATTGGAGAAGAATTGTAAACTTTTGATGTGACTATTGTGCCATTAGGGGTTGTCACAGCTAACTCAATATCTGACTGCTAAGGTAATATGGTGATACCCATAGAAAATTCTTTAGAAATAAAAGAGTGGGTGGATCCAAAATCAAATAAAACATTTTCTACTTTAGAGTGGATGGTAAGTGTACCTTTCACCACTTCGTTATCGTACTCCACATCACTGATAGAAATTTCATGTGACTTTCCTTTGTCTTTGGCCTTAATAGTTTGTTGACATCAATCATAATCAACAACCCTTGGATTAGTGCATTGATTATTATAATGCCCCATTTCATTTCACTTGAAACATTGAAGTGTAGGAGGTGCATTCTGTGTATCCATTTCTTTTTTCACGTCATTAGACATCTTCTTCCCATTATTTTGACATTCAACTGCCCGATGACCTTCTTTTCCACACTTAAAACATTTAATTGTCCCCTAAAGACAATTCCCTCCATGTTTCTTTCCACACTTTGAGCATAAGGGAAAACTCATCTTCTTTTCAGTGTCGTCTTAAGATTTTCCTTTGAATTCAATTTTCCTATTCTTATCAAACCCATATGATTGATGGGTTAATCCAATCTCCATCTAAACATTGAGAGCACATTGAACAATTTCCTCATAGCTATTGAAGTCCCTTGTGGATAACGCCCTTTGAAGACTTGGTTTTAAGCCACTAAAGAATCAATCGATTTTACTCTTATGTTGGATAATAATTCTGGAAGCGTACCTTGCTAGTCTTGTAAAATTTTCTTCGTAGCTACCAACAGATTCATCATCCTTTTGCTTCAGTTCAAGAAACTCATTATCCATCTTTGTTTGAATAATACAAGGGAAGTACTTATTAAAAAATAAGTTATTGAACTCATCCCATTCCATGGACTCAATTTCATCCCTTTACCTCATATTCTTAATAAGATTCCACTATTGATCAGCTTCACCTTCCAAACGATATACTGCTAAGATGAATTTATCATGTTCAGAACATTGTAGAACTGAAAATATCTTTTCAGTGGTACTAATCCCCTGTTCAAACACTAATGGATCAGTAGACCCACTAAATGAGGGTCGACGCTACCTCATGAAGGATTCAATAGAATGTTTCTCCTTCCTTTACTCGTTTGGAAGTCCTGCATGATTCATAGCCTGAGAAAGTTGTGTGAGCATGGCTACAAGATTTTGAATTATAACTCCCATAATTTTTTTTTCTTAGGGGGACAATCATTGCATTGACCATCACATTCCGCATTAACACGGTTCCTTAAGGTTCCATCCATTGACTAAAACCAAGAATAATAGTGTGATAAAAACTAATTATAACAGGAAAACAACATAATCAGTAATAAAATTTCACACTTTAGGTCTTATCATAGGTTTTTCATGGCCATTTTTAAAACACTAATATTGTGTTTCATGTTTAGGCATATCCTTAGAGCTCTTACTAAGGCATTCACATCCTAGTTTCCAATGGTTGACTATACCTTTCCTCTAATACCAACTATAACGACCCATACTTTACATACATGGTTATTACTTCAGAATTGAATCATACTTATTACAACATATAACAAAACCATGATAGGACCGTATAGGTATAGTGTCTTTAGAAACTGGGAAACATAAACAACTGGTTCATAAATCATCTACATTATCTCCCGTTTATTTCATCAAATCTAGAGTTCCTTTTGGAATATCCTACTTAATACCCTTCTTCCAGACCTGGATAAAAGAAAACATACAAAAGGGTGAGATCAAATGCTCAGTAAGTGTAAATAAAATAAATATCAATCATATCATATTCATAAGAACATTACATTGTGAAAATCTTAACTTGCAAAAGAGATCATAATATCATAACATGGGATAAATCATAATAGTGAAATGTAATCCCAATAATCATAACTTAAAACATGAAACTTTGTGTCATATACACATAATCATAGAAAATAATTTCATATTAGTTGAGACTCATTTCCAAGACCATCATAGTAGACAAAGTCTATTACTGAACCGAGTTCACTCCTCGTTCCGGTCCTGTGTTACTGAACCGGATTAACTTTCCATTCCAGTGATGTATATCTAATGAGATATAAATATTTATCAAATTAATTGGAGGGAGATATATGTCCCACCCATCTAATAATGAAACCATTCTTATGTGTGCCACAAAATCATAAATCATAGCATAACCCATGTAATAAAATTGGGATTCTTAAACATCATTCAATCATAACATAATCCATATAAGATAAAAGGACATCATAAAATTAATTCTATCATAACATAATCAAATAAATGTAAAAATAAGGATATAAATAGAACCCTGTATTATCTTAGATGGAAAATAATTTTGATAAAACACTTGAACTCCATTCTTGAGGAAAATATCCTTTCTACTTCAAAAACATTTTTCCTTTCTTAACATGTCATACAATTTTAAAATAAAAGAAGTTGATTAAAAATAAACTTGAAAACTTGTAAAGTAAGCTTCATGGAAATAATGTTATATGAAATCATAAAAATCTATTTATTCTATAAAAGTTAAAAAAACATTCTTCTCATACTTTGTCCAGAAAAGTCAAAAAGTACCTCGTACTAAAAACGACAAAAGATTCCTTTCATATATTTTACTAAAAACTCACCAATGGGTAAAATTGGATTTAAAAAATTATAGGAGGATATAAATAATATTAAATATTGATGAGACATGGTTTTGGATGATAAATATTCCCCAGTAAATTCTGAAGTATAAACAATCTTGGATAAAAATGAGATTGTGAGAGTTTCCCTTACCTTAGGTCTGATTTGATTCGTACGTATCCAAACCTCCTTTATAATGATTTAAATAATGTAATTTAATTATTAAATAATCATATTAATTATTATGATATCATATGTGGTTATATTCTTATCTTCTTATTAGTAATATTTCATTGCTACTTGTTATTCGAGTGTTCATTGCTTCTCATTCTTATGCATGTTATATAGAATAAATTCTTATTATTCTTTTTAGGTTATAGATACCTCATTTCCAGAATTGTATTAGTGTAATATATATCATATTTATTCATTCAATTCATTTATATAATCATTATTCAATGAAGATCATGTAGAACAAGTCACATCACATCGTGGAGACGTTAGGTCGTACGTATGCACGAGCAATGATATCGTTCCCATGATCGTGGAATTGTATATAAGTGTATGTATACTATTTCAGAATCAATATCAATTTACAATAATAATATATAGTTATTATTTACACAATTATACCCATCCATGTAAGGTGGTGGTGGAAAATAGATTACACCATGGCGTGGAGACGGTATTCCGTACACACGCACGCACGCACGGTGATTTTGTTTTCCATAGGATGGATAGAAGGTGAAATAGGGTTTTTTCATATTTATAATAACATATCATTATATGAGTGATACTGATGTTATTACTTCATAATGAAACAACTAAATAAGAGGAAGTAGAAGAAGAAATAAATTTAAAAGAATCGGTAACAGATATTACCTCTTCTTCGACACGCCTCTTTGAAACCTCCTCTTAGGGCACTAAAATTGGTCTTTGAAGAAGAATAGGACCTCTAGTATTTTTCTAGGGAAGTTGATAAGGGAAATGGGAATGGTTAATCTGATCTTGAAGGATCAAAGTTGTGTAAAGAGGAGAGGCAGGAGGTGCCCTTTTATAAGGGAGGAGAGGGGCACCTTAGAAAAAACTTAAAATATTATTTTATAATAAAGTCATATTTGGTTTATAATAGCTCTAAATTAATTTATTTAGAAGATAAAGTGGTTATGGGTCGAAATAATATCAACCAATAGGTTTTAGACAAGTTTAGGTTAATATTTTAACCTTATCATTTAGATTTGACTCTAAGTTAAATAATTTAACTTTTATCGTGTCTTATTGTTTTCTTACATTATATGGTTAATAAACTTACTATAACAAGTCAAAAGAACCATAAGTGGTTAATTATTAATATATATAACCTTATCTAAGTCATTTAGATGAACCTTAGATTTTTAGTAATAGAATAATAGTTAATAATATAATATTTGTTTTAAAAACTATTTTATGTCAATTTTAACACTATTTGGTAATTGATTTTTGTGAAAATAATAACAGCATGATTAGTTCGAAAAAAGTTAATTAAATCAATAATAACATGTCATATTAACCTATAAAATTAGTGTAATTCATAAAAAGTCTCAAATTACATTTATTTGGGTATTTATAATATCAACTATGTTAATATTTCATCAATAAGGTAATTACTTCATCATCATTGTGTCATAAATAAATTAACTTATTTAATGTCTAGAAATTATAAATAAAATACAATTATGTATGAAATATTTTTATCTTTCTAATGAATATTTATAGTCGAATTTATCTTATGTATAACCCTATTTTTAAAAAATGTTTTAGTTATTAAACTTTGATTTTAACTCTTTTAACTCTTCTTTAAATAAAATAATAATAAATGTCATAATCTAATACAAGTGGACCTAAAGGGTAATATTTTATCCCTAAGTTTGTTTTTTTGTCTAATTACACTTATCCAATAGAATTAGGACATGTGTTAGGGCAATAATAATACCATTTTTACCCTTAATTACCATATTTACTTTTAACCGTGGTAAATAAAAGTAAAAAGTTACTATTCACAAAAAAATTATTTTTATCTTATTGAACCACATTTTAATCGTTGATATTAACCACTTCTCTTGGATTTTCAAAATTCAACTCAGATAATAAGTAAAATTAAGTTTTATGTACAATTACAAATGCTCCTAGGAGGTGGGTAAAAGACGGTCAAAAAGTTCAATAAAATTTTTATATATCTATATTGTTATAAAATTACTTTAATGAATTACATTGAAATTATATAGGTATCATGTATCAATTTTTAGCTAAAATAAATTTAAATAAAAATTCGGTTTTAAAATATAATTCAGTGTTTTTTACTATTCATAAAAAAATTGACAGTTTTCAGAAAAATACCAAAAATTCACCCTAGGCTAATTTCGATATTCCGAATCCAAAAATGAAGTCCATTTTGAAAGATAAAATTTATAAAATTTCAAAAATTGAGTATTACTATTCATAGCAGCTAGTTTTAATAATATTTTAATATCATATCATTGTTTAGTGAAACTTGGTATTGCGTACAACGCAAGCTATTGAGGAAGGTTGCTCTTACGTGTGATGAAATCCAAGACAGTGTTGTGTATAGTGAAAGATTCCTTTGGTGTTGAGTATAAAATAATACATAAAAACCAAATATTTCTCATAAAATCTCATGTGTTACAATTTATGAACAAATTTTATGGATATATTTACTACTATATTAATTGTTTTTCTAATGATATTTTGTGTATATCATGGATTTTATTTTTAAAGTATATAAAAGATAAATAAAATATAATTCCACATGAATATTTTATTTTTTCAACTTATGAATAAGAATTGTTCCTTTAAAGTGATGAAAATAGTCATATATATTTCGGAGAATAAAAAGACCGAGGCATGCACTAAAGAAACACATCATGAATCTACATTGACTATTTAATCCTAAAAAGTTAACAACTGAGTCTTGGTGCTTCAACATTAAATTGATTTATAAAGTAAAATATTGGTTTCCTGAGCTTCATTATTTCAATATCTTGAAGGGACTGAGAACTACCTGATCCAAATGTCAGTAACTTCATCGATAATCATCCCCAGGTCTAAATTGTTTTATTCTTTATTTTTTCTATAACTATATATGATGTATAGTACACACTTATTACATCTTGAAAGGGTTATAATATGCTAAAAAGGTATGTATGGGTATAGTTTTTCCCCTTAGATGACTGGATTTAGTATATCCCCTTAGAATATTGGGTTCCTCATAACCTATAAAATAGTAGAGGAAATAAATACTTCTATAAGATTCTGGGTTTAGTCTATCCCCTTAGAAGACTGGGTTCTTCTTAACCTATAAAATATAAGTGGTCATGACTTTGACATTGAAAATATAGGTTGGATATGCACTTATAAAATACCGGGTTAGGTTTTCACCTATAAAATACCAGGTTCTATATAAACCCAAAAGTCAAGAGGTTAAGATTGAGCCTATAAAATTATAGGTTGGTTCTTATCTTATAAAAGGGTGAGGTCTTGTATGAACCCATAAAAGACAATGGAATCGGGTTAAACACCTAGGTGTGTAAAAGGAAGATGTAAATAGTTGTCACTCTCCTTTAAAAGTGATATATCATAGCGAGTTCCGTACACCAGGTTGTTTTGTCAAGTGTAGAAATATGATCATATAGATCTAAAATACTAAAAAATTCTTATTTTTGTCTTTTACTTTCATGAATTTTATTTTATATTTATTTTCTTATATCAATGAGTTTGAATTGATTAATATTTAGACCATTAAATTTTCACTCTTAAAATTTAAACATTGATTAATTTTTGAAAGAAAGAAAATTCACCACCGCTAATCCATTACCATCACCCCTTTGGTACCCAAAAATTCACACATTCTAATTTCCCTAGGGGGATATTTCCATCACACTAAAAGATGTTTTAGTTATGATTGGTATTCATATTTGGGGTGTTGTAGTTATAGGTTCTACACAAAAAATATTGACATGAGATTGGACAATGATTTATAGGACTCTACATTATGGGATATGATACTATTATAGATGACGGTTCTCTATCTATGAATTGGATGGACATGCACTTCACACATTTACCCACTAATGCTGATGAATAGACTATCATATATTACAACTGTGCAGATATATTGCAACTCATTGGAGAGACAATGTTCACTGGTAACTCCAGTATACATTTATGCATTTTGTATTTAGGGATACCATTGGACTTTGATCAGGTTGAGAGATATATTTTTTCATCTATGTGCTTGGAATACACATACAGATCGTTACTCATTTAATTCTGATTAGATTTCAATGATCTTGGGGGATGTTTGATCCTCATTCATATATGGTAATGAGAGTTCATCCCTCCCATATCCCTTATTGTTTTTGGTTTGGAGATTGATATGGAATTTTTTCCCAGCAATTCATATTTATGTCAGAATGATCACTCATATTTATTGTTTTCTAATTTTAATATGAGTTATCACACTTAATTGATTATTATTTATAACTTTTTATATTATCTGTTACAGTTTGATTCAAGAAAACCAGTCCTTCAGGACACCAATACAAAATTTTTATGCATATTGTATCATGTTTGAAAGTCTACTACCCAATAATATAAGTATATAGATTCTTTTATCAACTAATCAATTTCATAATATTATCATTTTTGGAAATCGATAATAAAATATTTTAAAAAATGTCACCTATCATTTCAGATTTCATAGCTACCATTCCAGAAAATATTAGACCATATTCTAAGACAATTCACTATTAGGATTGATAATTTTAAAATAAGTAATTCCTCTTATACCCATTCATATTGTTGAGTGGTAGAAACCCAATATAGTCATGCATTAGTTTGTATTGGTTCAATATATTACATTGGAACCTTGAATGACAACAATGCTTCATTCCATATAGCTGAAAGGGAGGTAGGATGTCAAATGGTGATGATTACATTAATAATATGTATACATATGGGAAATATGGGCATCGTTTCATATTGAGGGCATATATATGATGACATATCATCTATCACAATATCTAGAATATGTGTCATGGTATATACTGAAGACTATAATATATATTACACCATATATCTAAGGGATCTGAGATCATTAAAGTCAATTACTTTACATTTTTTTGTTTGTTATATGTTTTTTAGTTTAGTTCAAATCTATTTACATCATACATTACTAGATAATATTATACACATGTATGATCCTGAGGAGGGAGAGTTCATTACCTAGGAATCATACCATGCTATAGTATAAGACCCAATTCTATCATATCATGTTCTACATGATAGTATAATTGATCATCCACCTTTAGAATAGGACGTTCCCACTCAAGGAGATAATGTTCTATTGGGTTTGGTGTGATAAATGTTTTCTTGGAAATTTTTTAAGCTTTTGTAATGATAATTTCTAAAAGTAACTTCTAAGGATCTAGATGGAGATATTTCACTAGAAACATGTCTGGGTTTTGGAAGATATAAGATTTACCACCCGAAATAGATAAACAGGTGAATCCTAGAGAAGAAGATTATACAATGATCATCGAATGGAGTCCAGTGTAGATAAATGGATGAATTCTACTATACATCAATAGATAGAGTCTAGAAAATATGATTATATGGGGTCTAACATAGATCTACAGATGGAGTCTAGATGATAGGTTTTAATAGATAGAGTCTAATAGACAGAGTCAAGTGAACACTTTTTAGAGACAAAGTCCATTATATGGAGTTTTATATAAATATTCCCACAAATTGTGCTTATGTGGGCGTTGTAGTTCAGTTTAATCTTTCCATTATTCTCTAAATGGTACCTTTTGTCAGGATTAATAGAATGAGTAGGGTAGAGTCTAAAAAATTTGAAGGGGAAGATTTTATAAAATCTCAAAGGCAATGGTCTTTCTTTTGAGAAACATATTGATCCTAACTAAGATATATAAGTTCAGAATCTAAATGATGTTTCGGAGTTTGGTGCAGCATTTTGCAGAAGTCACTAAGAAGAGGAAAAAATGAAGATAAAACTTGTAAGAATTAATCAAATATTATTGTGAGTAAATATTGGTTGAAGAATAAGTTATAATTAGAAGGAGACATGAACTGTTCACTGGAAGTTGTTATTTGAGGTGGTGGAAACTACTAGAGATCAATCATGATTCATATCAACAGAAGTATTTCCATGATAGTTGGAAGAAAATATTGACTAGATGACCAACTAGGGCTCTCTATAATAATGAAACTAGAATAATTTTGTATAATTATATATGAATAATGACTTACTAACACTAACAGGTCCTGACCTAGGAAAAGGTAGCCCTCATTGAAGGGGGTTACTTGGGAACAATTTTAACATTGTATGGATAGACCATAATCAGATGTGCAACAATTATATGGAAGAACCAATAGGTGAAAACATTAGTGTATCTAGTTCTAATAATTTTTGTATGGTATGTATGTTTATCCTTGTAACAAAATTCTGTTATGATGAAATGGATGAAGCACTATCGTACTACCATAAATTTATGATGCAAGTCTTAACCATATTATATCTATTGTTATTTATGTTTGTACTCACATATGTATTGCTTGTTTCTATGGATTGATTGTTTTTATAGTAAGGTAAGGTGAAGAACCACTGGAATGTGGTGATAAATTGAAGTGATCTTGGTATAGTGGGTGGGATGATCATGCTAACCATACCATAAAGTTTACATCATAGGGGATCTTTTAATCACTGGTTCATTAGAAGGATTTTACACATTGGAGTTTTCAGTGGGGTTTATCTAGTGGACATCATGAAGGATGCATGTTCAATGGTTCTATTAGATTGAATAATGTATAATGATATCACTAGATGGAGGTTGTTTTTGTGGTTTGGATGGTCAAATTCCCATCAAGAGGTATCATTGGTAATTATTGATGGTTTATGTGATGGTTATCACTCTGGTGAGTTTTCTAATGAGTAGTGTTGTTTTTTTAGTTTCTAGATAGTTTCAACCTAGAAGAGTGTGGTATTATTAGTGGGTTTACTATCAAACAACATGTCCTATTCATTATGGTGACATTCATAACTTTAGGATACTACTGGGGGTTCCAAATGAATAACTTGAGATCCCTTATTCTATTCTAGTTTCATTGGATGTTCATTTATTAGATGGAGATTATTTTATTGGTGAAGTATTAGTTTGATGTTCCAATGGTGTAGGTTTTGGAATTTGGAGAATGTTTATGATGTTACTCATGTAGACATTTTAGGTCTCATTGGATGAGGAATTAGACAAAAAAACTAGAGATCACAACAAAAACACAAAAGGATGATATGTTTTTCAATTTGCAGGCATCCATAGTTTGATCGATTATTAGAAAGTATATTATTTGGAGTGATATCTCCTAGGGTTCCCAAAACCCACAACTTATGGAGGTGAATGAGATGTTACCAATGTGTTTTCCATCCCAAAAAAATTCAAGAACAGTGACCATGGGGAGCATCAATCAATATTCATTGATTTTGAGAAGGTGAATTATTATAGAGAATCTATAAAATGAGATGGTTTCATTCAAACATACATTATATTGAGGATTGGAATGGGTCCAGTTTCATTAGAAAGATATCTGTTGAAGTAGGAGATTTTTTAGAAGGGTAGGGATTTCATGCCATGGGGGATTCATGGGTATGGAAAGTGACGACATGGTTTATAGTGATGGAATGAGAAATGTAATTCCATATATTTATGATCCGTATAATGGAATATTATTCATGGTTTCCATGAGTACACTGAAGTGATGGAAAATTAATGATGATAATTATACATCGTGTGATGTTTTGTTGGAACTCGGTGATAGATAGTTTAATCTTCAATGTCTATGATAGAAGTTTAAATTCCATTGTATTCTCTTATAGAAATTCATTGTACTAAAGAATTACCTCCATTAAAATAATAATAACCATGATATAGAAAGACTATAAGTTGGTCTAATGGATAAGGGTGTGGAATTAAAAAAATTCTAAAAGTTGGATGAATTTTGTTTCTCGCACCTGCAAAGTCATTGGAATAAATTTGGTCTAAACTGAATCCAAAGAAGGACAACCCCATGTCCTAGGAATTCATTTTTTTGGAAGATTCCATGATTTTTGGAAATAGTCTTTTAGAGGATCAGTAGAGAAGACAGAAGTATCTCTAGAATTATATAGACTCTCAAGAGTAGAAACAAGGATGAATATGTGGGAGAAAAGGGATCTGGAATCCTTGGTTGCACTGGATGGAAGCTTTCCATTGGAGTTTGTCATGTTGATGGAATAAGATGCTTCTAAATGGATAAGTTCCAGATAGAGGTCAATATGATGATGTAACTGATGTTCATTGTACCAAGATGAGTTCTCAGGTCATATAGAAACATGGAAATATAGATTTTGAATGTAATAAAAACTGATTGAAAAAGGACATAGGCATGATTCATGGTTTATTTTTTTTATGGGAATTCAAGAAAGTCAAAAGTTTGAAAAATAATTTCTTATTTAATTTTAAGTATATTCATGGAGGAATTAAAATGTGTTTCAGGGTTTTAGTGAAACAACATATCATGGTTTTATAAGTATTTGAGGAGGTATTTCTTCAGTGGGAGATTAGACGGTTGGAAGGAGCATGAGGTAGAGAACTATGTGGGAACTACATTCAAATGAAAGGTGGATATAATCAAGTACAATAAGACTTTTTTATAGCATGATAATCATTTGTGAGTTGGATATTGTTGGGATCATCCTACAAAAACAATTCTCAAGTGGGAGATCATTAGTTTTTGTGTAATAATTATTATATTGGTAAAGCATTGGTAACTTTCAAAAGAAAAATTAATGAACATAAAACATGAGGACCTAGATGGAGTTCTTGAACCAGTACCATGTATGGGTTGTGGTTAGAAGAAGATACTCCACTGGATAGAGTTTAACAGATGATGTCCAATGAAGATGATCGAATATAGATCATCATATGGATTATAGAAAAAATAATTGGACAAATTCAGCTTCAGATCATTGGATAGAGTCCAATATATATGATCGAATATAGATAATCAGATGGGTTCTAATGAAAAATAGTTGATAGTTTCAAGTGGAAAGGGTTTAGTGTATAGAGGCTAGTGGATGGGGTCTAGTGGACAGAGTCCATCAGATGGAGTTTTGCAAACATAGACTATCATATGGTGTTTCTATGGATATTGTATTCCAGGTGAACTGTTACTTTATTCACTAAAAGGGACATTGGGTTATGATTAGTGGAATGAGTAACTTGGTGTATAAAAAATCAGAAGGCACTACTTTCTTTCAATACTAGATGTGGTAATCATTCTCTGGAGAAATTCAGTGATGCTAATAGATCAAGATGTGTCTAGTATCCAATTTTTTTCATAAGTTTGATAAGCATTGTGTGGAAGTCACTATAAAGAGGAATCATTGTGGAAGAAATTGGAAAAATTATTCTGAAACATTTGGAAGGAAGTGTTGGTTGAATACGTAGTGATAATTAGAAGGTGACATTCACTATTCATTGGGACTCAATAGTTGAGATGGTGGAAGCTATTGGTGATTGGACAGGGATCACATCAGCAAAAGAATTTCAAGGAAATTCATAAGGTGATGATGGCTGGATGATAGACTAGGTCCCTCTATAAGAAATAAATTGGACCAAATATGAAGAATTATGCATGAACAAAGACTGACTAGTGTTGAAAGAGCTTGACCAAGGAAAAGGTGGCCCTCATTGAAGGGGGCTACCAGGGTGAAATTTTGTTAGTGTTTGTACAAACTGTAATTTTATGAAAAATGATCATACGTAAGAACAAATGATTGTAGATGTTGGTGAATCTTGTTTTTTTTAATATTTGTAGTATATGTATGTTTATCCATATAACCATATTTTGTTTCAATGAGATGGATGAAGTTACCCCATTATCCCATGGATGTAGGAAGCATTACCAAACCACAATATCCCTATTTTTATTTATTTTTGTGATCATTTATGAATTTTTTATTTGCATGGATTATTTCTTTTTTTGGGTAAGGGAATATAGAGAAGTAATGGAATGTGGTGTTACATCAGTGATGAAATGGTAAGGTGGTTGGGGTTCTTGGGATAACAAACTTCTAAATCCAATATATAAGGGGATATTCAAATCAATAGTTCATTGGGAGGATATTCCACATTGGTTCTTCTAGTAGAGCTCATCTTGTGGTCATCATGAATAAGGTGTGTTTGATAGTTCTATCAGATAGAGATATATCTATTGATGTTACCAGATTGAGGTCAGTCTAGTAGTTTGGATGGTTGAATCCCCAATAGGTTCATCCTCCATTATTTGTGGATGAGACATGATGATGATGACATAGATCATGTAGGGAAACATGTGAGGCCCCACTGGTTCCATAGGAAGAGGCATCACATCCAGAATATGAGCCTCAATCGATTGTGGATGTGTAATAGTAGGCATGGGATCCATTTCTATTACCATTATATCCATAGTTTTCAATTGGTATAACTGATCTGAGCTTGTATTAGGATTAATTTCCCATGCCTTCATATTTTAGGATTTAGCCTTTACAAGTAATTTGACCCCTCATCAGATTAAGGTTCCTTTCACTCTCATAGTCAGAGAAGGATCTGGTTCATATCATGACATCCTAATGGAACCTTATCTAGATTATTCCTAGATAGAGCTGTAGAAAATCAATTTTCTTACACCTGTGGAAGATCCCCCTCCAACTCATTGAACAATACCCTAGAATAGAGGTCATTGATCTAGATATGGGTGAAGCATTCGGAATTCAGATTATGGGGTGAGACCTTATCATGTAAATTGATGAAAAATAATTATTCTCATTGATTTATATGTTTTCTATCACCTTAAATGTTTTGAGATTACATTGAGTGTTTTATCTTATTGATAATGTTCAAATTATTATACAAAAATTATTTAACTAAGTAAATTTCATAAATATATTTTTAAAAACCACTTCTATAGAATATTGAAATTACAATTATTTGAATTAATTTTAATTTATATACTATAATTTTTAATATAAATTTTTAATCAAACCATATATTCATGAGAAAAAATTTCAAATACATATAAATATAATATTTTTTATAATTAATATCATTATTTTTAAATTAGGGTTTTTAAAAATAATTCATAAGAAATAGTTATTAATTAATATCCATTAAGAATAATTGGTAATTAATTAAAAATAATTAATTAAAATAATTCAATCATTAATTATTTTTAAATAAATAAAACTTAATAATAATGGTAATAATAATATTTTTATCTATTTATAATAAGTATTAATGAATTTGAACTATATAATAATAATTAAATATTTTTAAAATTATTTAATAATATTAATTAATAAATATATTCCATTTAAGTTATAATTAATACAAAATTTATTAATTATTTATTAAGTGATAATTATTATTAATATTCTTTTTATTTATTTGCGGTATAATACAACACAACACACACACACACACACCAACACTAATGGGTCGGATAAGATAGGTCATGCCCCCCAAAAGATATCGTATCCACTCAGCCCTTTATAAAATTCTAATTTCTTGAAGGCCCATTTGTTTGATGGATCAAAGGCCTTGCCTGCATCACCAAGTACACTGGTCTACATCTCTTTATGTATCATTCATGCATTACTTCCCCCTCTGTCACCGACTATGTTAGCACCTAGATGCCATTAGCCTCTATAAAAGGAGGCCAAAGGAATTAGGGCCCTTAACACCTTCAAGGGTCATTTTTCAAAAAATTTAAAATATAGACTTATTTTCTTTATTTTTTGAAAAAATAAAATAAAAAATACTCTAATGGAACTTCATACAGTTTTTTTATTTTGGTTTTAGTAATTAGGAAATTTTTAAAAGATGATAGGGTTTTTTATATATTTGAAAATAATCTACAAGATGTGTGAACCCTGTTCACATATCTTCCTTTAGTGAGGAAGCATGAACAAGGTTCACTCTTCCTTCATTCAGTGAAGGAAGCATGAACCCTAGTTATACTCCCTCTAATTTCTCCACACAAGAGGTGTGAATGAGGTTGATATCACCCTTTTAATTTCTTTAAGATTCTAAATTACATTTTTTAATTTTTTATATAAAATAATTAATTAATAATGTAAATAATCAAATTTTTAGTTAATAATATAATATGTAAAAAACCTATTAAAAAATTACATAATAATTAATACATAATTATTTAAATAATTATATAAAACTGATACATAAATACTTAATTAAGATATTTAAGATTATTAGTCATTAATAATAAAATAACTATAAGTAGTAATTAATAATGTATTATACAAAATTTTATTTAACACTAATTAATTTTATAATATAGTATTAGTTATTTATTATTAATTGTTACTTAAAATTATTTGTTAATGTTTTATAATTATTAATATATAATGAATATATTAATAAATATATAAATGATATTTTAATATATATTAATTAAAATGTTATTAATAATTTGTATAATGCTTTTTGGACATTGGCCTAGTGGTAAGGAAGCCCCATAACACTGAATCTAAGAAGGGTTAAAATCCTAATGGTCTCCAATTATAGGGATATAACCTGAGAAGCATATTGATGGGAGTCGATTTCACGGAGGGGGCGACGTGTGGATGGGGGTAGAAGGTATGATGGGGGGGGGGGAGGCATTCCTTTGGGGGTGAAATGAATGGTGGTTGGCAATGAAGAGAACCAGTGGTGTGGCTATGGCATCTGGTCATGGATATAGTAGCAATGATGAAAAATATGCTTAATGGAGGCTAGTTGTGTGGAAGTGGCTTTGGGTTTTGGATGTGGTAGTGATGATGGCTGAAAATCTTGATGGAGGAAAGTGGTATGACAATAGTTTTGAGCTACGATGTGATAGTGAAGATAACAGGTAGGGGCGATGGTTATCGATGGTGAGGAGGGATGATGATGTGGCAGTGGCCTCAGGATATAGATCTAATGTTGGTGGCATTGTTGGGGTTTGATGGATGGGTGTGGTGTAGGCTAGGCGTAGCCTTGGGATCTTTGAATCATTATAATTATGATTGAAGGCTCAATGTATTAGGGTTTAACACCCTTGGGTCTATAAGGTTATGTAATGGGATCCCTCTCTATAAAGAATAATAAGAGAGGTTTTTCAATTTAATAAAACAAGGGGGGGGGGTGGGCTCCCCCTACCTGTTTAAAAAACTAATTACTATAATTGTTAGTAGAATTTTAATAGATAGTATAATTATCAATTTGTATTTATATTATTTATTACTGACTAATAGTATATAATTAATTACCAAAAATTATTATTATTTTATGAATTATTAGTAATAATAATAATATATTAAGAAATAATGTAAATATTAAATATTAAATATATTATAAATTAATAGTTATATAATTACTAATGTAATTAAAAATAAATATATTTTTTTGGCCTGAATAGCCTGAAGGACTTTATTTTTATTTATTTTTGACAACCCCCCTTTCAAGGGATGAGGGAGAACCCTTACAAGTCCTGTATGCTCAAAGATTACATGGCCTGTAGGCTTAATAGATTACATGACCCGAAGGTCTTAGGAAATTCAAATAGACTATAACTACAAGGAACTGCCCCTCCCCAACATCTGCATCATGATGGTAGCTCTCCACCTTCGCATGACCATCTGGCTAGGCTTCCCATGCAAGCACAGGCTAGTTCTGATGGCATAGCCATACCCTTTAATTCTTCCAAATCCATTTGCTTCTACTCTGGTGAGTGAACTTGCTCTGAATAATCCTCTAGGGCTACTCCTTTTTTGTAGAGTATGTCTAGGGAAACTGCTCTGATCATGTGGACCTAAGGCCTTGAGGTGTCCTGATGACCTTAAAGGTGGACCGAAAGCTTTACTGACCCAAATACTTGGGTGGCCCAAAGGCCTTAAGGACTTAAAGCCCAAACTGAAGGCTTAAGGTGAATAGCTCTGGCTGCTACAATACTGAACAAAAATTCCTACAGTACCTATGACAGTACTGATACAATACTTTCTACAATGCATTCTACAGTACCTAGAGATATTCCTCCACCTGGTTTTAAACCTGGGTCTCATGGATTCACTTAAGGAGTCCTCACCAACTGGGCTGAGGCTCATGTGATAAATAAGTACTAATTATATTATTAATATAATTAGAAAGTTTGTATTGTTAATTAAATAATTAATATAATAATATGTTAATAAAAAATAATTATTTTATTAATGTAATTATTAATTATACATTTAATAATATAATTAAATCCACATAGGTTATTATTTAATATATTTAATATAATTTATGATTAATAATATAATTAATATAAAAACCAATTAGTTGTTTTTAAAATAATTTTCAAGTAAAAATTAATTAATTATTTATAAGAAAAATACCAGTACATATTAATTAAGTTATTTAATTATAATATATGTACAACTGATAATTTTAAAAACATATAACATTGATCTTAGTTAAAAATTTATAAACAATGGGAAAAGTATCACTCTAATTTGTGTCAATATATCTGATGCTCCTCCATGCCACAACCTTGTGTATTGATAATGTTTCCACATAATGTATGTCAATGTGTATGCTCTGGTGTACACACCTCCTATATAACATATGTTATAGCTTCCTCCACATCATCTCATGTGATATGCGGTGGATCTAAAGCCTAATTGCGTATACCCTATCCTAGCTAGAAGGAAAATGGATACTAGCTAGAACTCTCTCTCGTATAGGTATAAGATAACTACTGTGTAATGGGTATCTCTTGGAAAGGTAAAAATATCAAATGAAGGACACTCCATTCACTAGTAAGTTCTATATAATAATATGAAAATGTATGGGATAGTGAAGTAGAATGACTAGAAAACATGATGTGGACCATTGTATGGATAACCTGTAGCTATTTCTCATCTATGATAGGTAGTTTAGGAGTATATGATATATCATAATGGATATAGTCCTCGTATGCCACATCATCATGTGGCTTATCCATAATAGTCCTATCACCATCTAGAATATCTATATTAGGATCATCTCCCTCAACATCTCCTAGAAAAAAAAATACAATGATAAATCTCATCAATGGTAATAAGAAACTTTTTCAATGATCCACAAAAATATGTATAGTCAAATGTGTCTCACTCTGTAGGATTAGAGATGTGAATCATGTGTGAAATAAAATCATCCTACAAAAATATCTATTAATTTAACTAAATATAATAAAAAATATTTAAAAAGTTGAAGGAAGAATTATTACCAACTGATGATATCCTTGTCTATGTTGTGTAGGATATATCAATGAGGTCATGGTCTACCAAGTCCCATAATCTAACTAATTTGATAGGTGCATTCATAACATGCCCACCCCTCATAATTATGACTCATGATGTATATCCCACATCTCAATATAGTGTGCATGATATCACCTCTAGTCAAGGCATCACTTCTGTAAAATCTTTATGGAATGAAGTAAAGTAAACTGGCTGGGTAGTGTGGGGATGGGCTGATGGAAGTGAAACTACCTCATAACTCTATCAACATGGTTCCACTAGGAAATGTGAAAAGAATAATAGGTAAGATTTTTGTGATGGAAGTAAGTATCTCCGTACATTAAGGTGAAATAATCTAGTGGAAAGATCCAATATTTGATGATCATAAAACCTAGAATATAAAAAAATGAATATATAATTAATAAATGAAATGATTTAAAATACACCATTATAATTTAATTATATAATTAATAATCATGTAATTCATTTGGTCGAAGACTATCCAACATAATTTTGCAAGTATAGACATCATGTCTGGCAGTATCAGAATGTCAATGGTCTTAAACCCACTTAATATAGCATTTTTATAGTTATAGTTTTGCAATAAAAATTTACAAAATTTTATTTTTTTACATTAGAAAAAATATACCATTGTCTTTTTGGCACATCCTGTAAAATATCGGTAGGCAATGATGTGTGCACCTGTGGAGTGAAATAAGGGATACACTCCAAAACCCATATTTGGATAAGAATAACACATCTTATAATAAATATTTTATCAACAAAACATGCACTACATAAGAATTTGTATATATAAGAAAGACATGTAGACTCCCAACTCTACTACCGTGTCCGGTCCAAGTCCTTAAGTAGTAGTAAATAAAATAGATGACAAAATGTAGTAGAATTATCAATGAAGATCGCGATGTCAATAATTCTCAAAATATATGTATGTGAAAATATCTCTATGGCGATCCCATTAGAATCATCATCTAAATAGGTTAAGTGGTCATCTATTAATGACATGTGTAGATGAAATTTGATGATGGATCAACCATCATCCAAGACCTCAATTCCTAGTAGTATCCAAATTAAATCAAACCAATCACCATAAAATCCACCTATAATAAACTCAACCTCAATAGGGAGGCCCAAAATTAGGGATACATCCTCAAGGGTGATCATTATCTCACCCTATGGTAGATGAAACATACATATCTCTAGCCTCTTTATCTATATAAGGGTTCCAAAGTGCTATTGATCGATGAATATGAAATCAAACATTTCCATAATATCGAATCATGCATGTCAAATATGTGAGATGATGGGGGGGGGGTGTAGCATGATGGATATGTTGTGACCTTTTTATGATTTGTGAAAAAACATGATGCCTCTCAAAGATAAGATGATGATTAAATCTATCCTGGAAGGTGAGAAATGTGTGCCTTCTATATATATATTTTATATAGTCATTACTAATTATTATTTTTTGTAATATATTTTTTGAAATAATAATTTAGTAAATAATTTTAAGAAAATGACGTAAACAACTAGAAATCATAATGAAACGTGATGAAAACAATTATTAGATAAAAATGGATTATAAATCGATCTATTTTATATAATAAATACAGTAAATGTTATGATGATACAAGATCAGTTTTTTTTAATATTCTAAAATTTCCCAAACATTTAAAGTGAATGGGATTTAATATGTGATAAAATAGTGTTTTTTGATGAATAACAAGATTTGTTTTTGGATTTTCAAGAATATTGTAAACATTAACATGTCAATGATTGAGTTTTTATTCAAAGTTAAATAACAAAAACTTTTTTTGTGTTTTAATTCCATGAATCATATGCTTTTAAGTGTTTATAGTACTTTTTTTACATTTATGTGTACATATTTCACCTTTATAAAGGAAAATATTTTCTTTATGTAGGTTTATTTTACCTATACAAAACTTAACAATTTTTTTTAAATTTATGTAAACTATGATCTACCTTTACATGATATTTTTTTATTTTAAAAATGAATTTCAATTCTATTTTTTTAGGAAAATATCAATACTTTGATTTACTGTAAGCCTATATGATATGTTAAAATTGTTTTATTTTTTTTAAATACATAGACACACATACACATAGATATATATATAAATAAAGTTCTAAAATATTTCAATCACATATAAAATAATAAAACGTCATGAAATACTATAATTAATTATAGTTATGAAACAATATTGAACAAATTTCTTTGGGACATCTCAAATGAAAAAAGATGGTGTATAATAATATTTTTATACAACAATGATAAAATACACAGATATGGTCAGCGATGACATGGATTATAGTTTCCTCCTACCATGTTGGGATATTTATTATTATTATGGACTAGAAAATGGCATATACTACATCATAGTCCCAATACCCAATCCCGAGGACAAACCATATCATTTATAATATGATTATACTTTGGAATCTTCTAGGCATATAACCTAGTACTAGTAGGGACCAATGTTTGTTAATAAACAAGCATGGTAAAATAATTAAAATCATAAATAGGCATCTAAAACTCACTATAGTTGTCGATCAGAGTGATCAAGTGAATTAATTGATTGAAAAAGGGTTCCCGAGAAAAGTTCACTGATGCACAAGATCCAATGACAAGTGAAAAGGGATACCTCTTTGTTTAAAAAGAACCTGAATCACAATATATATTCCCCAATAATACCACTAGCACTCGAACACTGTTTCTTATGAGTTGTTCATGGCAATTGGTTACCTCAAAGTGGATCCCTAATCAATAAAATCTTTAAACATGAAATGATTATGAATATTTTAATTTATCATCAATGTCTCTTTTGAAATTTTGACCAATGTATATCCCCTAATAAGCATATTTTGAGAATTTGGAAAAGTAATTCAAAAATTTATAGAATGTATATTTTATTAAGACAGCGATTGGTAGTTTATGAACACCCTTGAATACCCTATTTATGCACTCCAAAATATTAGTGGTTATATGGACATATCTCTTACCACCATCACATGCTAATGAACATTTGTTTCTTCAAAATATTCATCATATAATCATGGAAATCTTGATTAGACTGTTAAATTCCTTCAAATTCTGATTAAATTTTCCCTATTGTATTTTTTGTGCTGAAAGAAGAAATCATCATTTAATTTAAAATGATAAAAAATTATGAAAATAAAAATTTGTTTAAATAAACATGACCAATTTTATGATTTCCTTATATATCACCTCATAATTAAAATTATTATGAACATTAATAGAAATATTTATGATACAACATTAAAGATAACCATATAGTTATTTCCATGAAAACCCATCATTATTAATAACCTTTATAATCGCTAAATTATGATTATATATTAAGAAAAATCCTTTTATTTTCATAACATTCATGCATATACATGCCAGGAACCAAATACATGATTTGAAGTTATCCTTTTCAACATTAGAAAATTATCATGGGAGAGGGGATTGATTAGAATCCTATGAGGATGGAATGAGTAATAAACCTATATAATTTCCATAAATAAATATTCCATCAACCTGAATGAATTTTTTACAATAATAAATTATGGAGATACATGGTATGAATTCCCAAAATAGACAACACAAATTTTCCTTTGTTTGATCAACCAAATTATCATGGGTGACATACTCAATAGAGTCAACATGATAAATGATCAAATTATTGAGAGACAATAATCCCATTATCAGTGTCTAAAAATTATACGATTCATCCTAATCAATATACACTTTTATAATTTATTTCATTTTTTCCATCCAAGATTGGGTATAAGAAATCCTATATTTGAATAACTACTGAAATCATTACTGAATGAGTGACATATGAACATCCTAATAGGTTCATATCATCTCAAAAATAATACTCAATATAAACTCTAAATCTAGCAGAGAATGCTCATATCACAGTGTTGGGTGAACAAAAGTATGTGGGCCTTCCAACTCATCTATCTTCCAACATGAATTTTTTCATAATATATTGAATGCATGTGAAATTTACCTTCAGACACATATTTTTGAAACTAAATGATGTATTTTTCCTTATCAAAGTCATCAACCAAAAATGAAAAATTTATCACTATGTGTTATTTACTAACTATAGTTTACAATTAAATTTTAGTTTCAAATGCTTGTCCAACATACAAGGTGTTACCATTTGAACTAGATATGTTACCATGAATTACTAGGAATTTAATACTTGGTATAATGACACCCCAATCAAAATCAAGTTCCAGCGATATTCTCTCTACTAAGGAAGTCAATAAGGGAGGTTGAATACCACACAATGGTTCTTGATTATCTATAAAAGGAACCTTAGAAGGCTTATTGTCCACATATTCCTCACCCACACCATCTCCCATCACATAATTAGATACTTAATCATAAGTGAAACATTCTTCCGTTAAATCAGGAGTATCAATATGGATGCCTCATACATTTTTGTTCATATTCTAACAATCTTCTTCTTAAGTAGTTTCTATTATTGGAGTAATATGAGAAGACAATGAATGATAATTTTTTGAAGGTTTGACATTACAATATGTCCTATAATAGTTTTCTGAAGTAGTAGGTCTCACCTCATAAATAATAGAAATATCAACATATAATTCCATTAAACCATTACTACACTATTTTTGGAACACATACGATACTCACACCAAATCCTCATCACTGATAAGAGGATACTTATTGTTCCATAAAAGATTAACATATTGAATATTTCAATATCTAATTGAAGTAATTACGTAATCAACCCATAGTTTTGAGTGACTATGAATCCTCCTATGAACATCTTCTAATACGACACATTCATGAAGGTTAACCAATTTTGAAGGTGAAAAAATATAGATAAATCATTAATAATTATAAATTACTTCACCATTGCAGAATATGGATGAAGACATGATTACCTAGAAATAATATTTAATAAATCATTATATATATATCTAGAGCATCATGAAATTCCTAACAGTTTTTAATAAAATTTCATTTAAAAAACAATTAATAGATCATGCGATGTTTTCTATGGATTGGTTTATCATTAATAGATAAACCAACCAAAAAATAGGGGTACTTCTAGAGCCTACATTATCTCAGATTTTAGCAGTCATTAATCTCCTTCAAGACATGTTGTATAAATCTAGTATCGAACACCAATTACTTTATTGAAGCTTCCATTTATTACAATAATACTATCAATAAATTGAGTGGTTCTAGGGGTTTGGGACACATAATATTTTATTATAGACACACATTCCCTTAAATTCTTAACTAGAGTGATTCCATGAACCTCATTAATTAAAAATCAAAATGAAATTATTAAAAATTAAATAACCACATGAAAAATAATTACACTTTCAATTACAATCATACATTTTTTAGTCGTCTCATGATCAGTCATCAATCAATTATCATACCATGTTTTTTTTGATAATGGTTCTTCTATTCTATATACAATAAATATTTAATAATAATATTTGTAAATATAATTTTATATATTAATAAACAGTTATGTAAATAATTATATAAGTTAAATATTGATATTAAAATGTTTCTAAATAAGAATAATAATAATAATAATCTATATACGTTTATCTAATTACTGATTTAAATAATAAATAATATATTTTTTAATTTTAATTACTAATTATTATAAAATTTTATGAAATTACTTAATTATATATGATAAATAAATAATATATATATATATATATTTAAATAATTTTCACATGATATTGAAAATTATTCTATAGTTTTGTTTATCATTAAATGATAATCCAACCAAAACCTAGGGGGGACTCTTGGAGCCTCCATTGTCTTAAATTTCAATAGACTCTAATCTTCTCTCTGTTAAACGGTATAAATCTAACATCAAACATCAATGCCTCCTGTGGAGCCTCTATTTAATACAATAATACTCACATGTAAGTGTGGGGTTCAAGGGGATTGGAATAAAAAATATTTTACCTTAGACATGAAAGCCCTTAGATTCTTAGAGGAATGAATGACACATAATTAATTAACGAAAAAAGAAAATGAAATTATTGAAAAATATATAACCAAATACAAAATAATTATGACATACAATTTGAATCATACATTAGCCAGTCATATAAAGATCAGTTATCACTCAACACTCTTATCAAGTATTTTTTAGGATAGTTCTTTTGTGCTATATATAGTAATATAATAATAATATTTTTAAATATAATTATATATATTACTAAACATCTATGAAATTAATGGTCAATATATATAATATTTAATTAACGATAAGTATTTATATAGTAAATATATTAATGATACTATTTTTAAATATAATTATATATATTACTAAACAACTATAAAATTAAAGGTATACATATATAAATTACTAAATTAACAAACTATTTTAAATTTAAAAAAGACAAATTTTATTATATATAATCATATTAAAATAAAATTAATAATTCTTTAATAAAATAATATAAAAATATATTTTTTAAAAACATTTAGTTAGAATAATTTTAGTTATCTATATATTCAATAATATATTATAAATTTATTTTAATTTAAATACAATCTATAAAATATATGTATATATATATATTCAAATATAATTATTAATATTCTAATTTATAATTATAAAAATAAATTTTATTAACCAATTATATTTTCTAAAATATAAAAATATTATTTTATACATAAATAATTATAATATTATCTGTATATAATTATTTTTTTAGAAAAATATTACTAAGAGTAAAATTTTAACGTAATTAAAGAAAATAAAATTATTTATATTTATATAACCAATAATATATTATCAACTTTTTTTAAAATTAAAAATAATAATTAAATAAACACATATATTTTTATATGTAATTATATTTTACAAAAATATAAATACTTCCATTTTATATATAATTTATCGTAATATTTAATATTTATAATTAATATTTTTAACAATATATTATTTATAGTATTTTTTTTTAAATTTCATCAATAATATTAATAATATATTTATATATATTTAATGATATATTTCAAATATAATTAAATTTAAATACAAGAAATAATATAATTTATAAATAAATATATTTGAATAAAGTGAAACATATTCTTAAAAAATATTATGAGTAATATAATTTTTAACAAATATTTAAGTGGAATGATGTTTTTTCCAATGATATATTTCCAATATTTTTTTAATTTAAATATAATAAATGATATTATATTTACATATAAATATATCCAACTATAATAATAATATTCTAAATTATAATCATACTTATACATCTTTCCAGGAAATTATATTTTCCAAAATATAAATAATATTATTTTATACCTAATAACTCATAATTAAACATTATTTAAATTTCCTAAATCAACCAACCTAATCTAAATCATAAAAATAACTTATAAATAAAATCATACATTCATATAATCATATAATTTAAATAAATTAATCATGCAAACAAAATAAATAAAACATTTTGAAAACTAAAATTTTAAAAAAGAATTTTACATTCCCGAGGATACATATAATTTTCTGATAAAAGAGAAATAATTTTCTTGATCATTACATCAAATTACTTGGGGGGAAAATGAAAGAAATTACATTTCGGGCAGAGGTAGAGGGATTTATATAGTTTTTTATTAGAAAACATGAACCTCATTCACGCCTCATATTTACATGTTTCTTAGGAAGCTTGAATAAAGTTCATGTGACACTATAATTTTTGATTTTATGTATATTATTTAGTTAAGGATGTTTTTTTAGTTTCTAAAGTATTTGATATTTTTTTGTAATTTAATGGGTCTCTAGAACCCCTTTTGACCTTAATTTATGAACCATTTTAATGAGAATGAAATTATTTTTAACTTAATTTTTACCCCTATGCATGGAATAGGTTTTATGTAAAGGTAACTCTCTTTTTATATGGGTTGCATAAGGGTAGTTATGCATTGTGTAATGAAACCCTAGTCACTATATAAGGGTAAGGGAAAATTTCTATACATTGTGTAACAGTAAGCTAAGGTACTATGTAAAGGTAACCTTGATTTTTTATGGGATACCTAAGGGTATCATGTTAGGGTAACACATCGCATAAGGGTATCATGTAAGGGTACCAAATCATGTAAAGGTATCAAAAAATGGTAATACAAGGTTCCAAAAAGTGACATAAAGGTAACCTATAAGTTTCTTAATGGTAAGGGATCTAGTGCATGCATTGCATAAGGGTAAGGCTGGTCTTGCATAAGCATAATCTCCCTTTTATAAAGGTATTGTAATGGTAACTGGTGCCCTTCATAAAGGTAGATGGATCTGCATAAGGGTAACTTAGCCTATGTGTAATGGAAACCCTTGCCTTCTAAGGGTTAATTAAGGGTAACCCATTATCCATATGTGACATATATGGGATGCATAATGGTAAATCCATGTTACCCTTACACAATTATATTTTTGGAAAAAGAAATAAAGAAAAACTAATATTTTCATTCCTTCTTCTCTATAACAAGTTGAAAACCCATTTTTGATGATTTTAAAAATCTAAAGTCATATAATTAATTATATTAACCCATTTAAATTTTTTAACTCCTTTATGTGGGTTTTTAAATGCTATTCATTAAAGATCATATTAAAGTTATAAATTAAATGTTGTTTCTAATTTGGGTCTTTAATATAATGAACCAGAACTAGTTTTGTTTAAAGATACAAAAACCCTTGATTTTTTGATATCCTTTAGTGGAGAGTTTTGTGTGTTTTGATTCTACTAAAGGAGTTATAATATCTTAACTCATCTTATTATCCTTTCTCATTAGGGGATACATAGAAAGGTCATCAAGGTTGTTTTTCCTCAAATCCTTAGAGGTTTTGGTATTAGAAATCCCATGAATTTTTCCGATTTAGGTGTCTTTGTACATTGGTTCAAACCCATGAAATACTAGACGTTCTTGAAAGAGTCTTTTTCTTATAATTAAATGATAATTTATAAAATTAGTTTAGATAGATAAGTTATTATCCCAATGTTATTGTAAAATCCTTATAGATGATTTATTATTTTATGTATTGTAAATATCAAAAATCCTATCTCAGGTAGTAGATAAAAGTTTTTATTGATTTTTTTTATTTTAAAAATGTCAGTGTATTTTCCTTGATATTGATGAAAACACTTAATAGTATATTTTCTTCTAAAATGGATTTTCAAATCATGGGAGTGGTGATTCTTTACTTATAAAAATTATATTGATTTTATATTTTAAAATATATCTTCAAGGTACTTAAGTGGTGACACTTCACTTGTAAAAATTATGTTGATGAATTTTTGATTTTCAAATCATGGGAGTGATTAAACTTATCTTGTGAAAATGTTTTATAAAATTGTGAGCATTGTTTATGTTTTTCTATGTGTAAAAACATGGAACATGGGAACATTTGGGAACCTTCAGTATGAATATAAGGTTGATATCAACATACTATGGAAGTAGGACATGGAATCATAATATTCAATTACTAACTTAGTTTCCTTTTATCTTCCCTAATATGTATTCCGCAGTCTAGATCCACATAATGTTTCAGGAATGATGTTTTTCACTTGTTTATCATGTATATTATTCTCACTTATTTATCATATGATTTTTCCCATGGACATGGGGCTCCTAGATTATATTGTATTATCTTGGTTATCTTTATGTACCTCTCAATATATAAACATCGTGTAATTTTTGGGATTTGGTTGTTTTGATTATTACACTATGTTTTTTGTTCTTGATTATATTCATATTCTGATGGCTTTGAATTTAGATTTTTTTAAAGAAACCCAAGAATTTTTACAAAATTATTTTCATATTAAAATGGATTTATAAATTTAATATGTTTTAAATATAAAACCAATAGTTTAATGGTTTTAGAATTTTTATAGATTCTTTTGTTGTATCCTATGGGTCTTCTAGGTCACATAATAATTTTTTCATTTGGTCATTTATAGATCATTTTTTGTAGGACTTGTGTAAAGGTAAGGGAATCATATAGTTATCTGGATTCTCTTCATTGGTGCCACCTTCATTGGGAGTTGGGTTAGTGATGATGAATAGTTACATGGAATCTCAAATTTTTCTTGTCTTTTTTAATTTATGGTTTTTTTATTTTGGTTTTTAAATTTTATGTCTCATGGAGGTGTAATATTATTCCACATTTTAATTTGTTGATTTGTATCCTTTTATTAATTAATGAGACTTGTTTGATAGTTTTGTTAATCACCACCTTATAGATATCTAGCTCATGTGATGTGTCATGTTGACATGGGTTGGTTCATTTCAAAATAGTACTAGAGCCATTACGCATCCAGAAGTTTTCAGACCCAACTTGAATTTGGTTTATGTTCTTTGGTAAATAGAAGTTATGGCCATCATAATTTAGGTAAGTGGGGAAGGGTTCCTCTGTAGCTCACTTTCATGTTTGAACCTAAAATACCATGGGTGACTAGATATTTTCACCAATATTGAGCTTTGTTTTTGTGTTTATTAGATGAAACCTACATGAAATTTATTAAAATAACATATTATTACTTTACATATTATGTTCCATTTGTTGAAACCATGATATATTTTAAATTATTTTTTTTAAAAGTTTTAAATCTTGGCATTTGATTCTATAATTTCAATTAAGTAGGTTAGATATTATATTTTGTTCTCAATTATAAAATTTCTCCTAGAAGAGTTTCTAGATAATTTCCACAAGTGAATCCACTAGTAAATCCTTTAGCAATGGAAGTAGTCATCCACACTATTCATACTCTAGTTCAGGAAAATGTTAGAAATTATGGATGGATAATGTCTCCTACCTCATAATTTACCAAGTATATCCACCAATTTTCCATAGTAAAAAAATACCCTATGAATATGAATATTGGATTGAGAAGATTGAATGGATCTTAATTTTTTTTTGAAAATTATATAATATTATATGGTGGTTTTTTCAACATACATACTTGAAGGAGTATAAATGAGATAGCGGGACTCCATCATGCAAGCTAAGTTACAAGAAGATATCACCTAGACCTCTTTTAAGAGGATATTCAACTAATAATTCTATCTTGAAAAATTGAATTTGGAAAATAATATAGAGTTTATAACCTTAGAGAAATGGGAGAATTCATTTTCAGTGTATTCTACCAATTTTATCGAATTGGTTCACCTAGAACCTAAACTTGTTACAAATGATTTCCTTAAATCTTAGATATTTAAGATGGATAAAATTGATGATATTCAGTCAATAAAGACGCTATTATGTATATAGATGTTTTTAAGTTATTTGATAAGGTATATATGGATCAAGTGGATATATATGGGATAAAAGAATTGGGTTGATCTTCTATTACTATAAGAGGTTGCTAGGGTGTGTCTTCTTGATAGAAATAGAAGAAGAAGGTTGCATAATTTTCTTCATGACCAGTTTCTGCTACATAATTAAGATAGTAAAAGGTGATTTTCTATTAGTTTTTGAGGCTTTTTAATACCAATAATATGTGTAATTAATCACCCAGTACTTTTCATAATTATAGACATCCCAAACATCTTGCACATTTCCATGGGAAAATGTTTCAAGGTTGTAAGGCATGATCCATTATTACTAAAGGATCTTAGGTATGTTACAATTAATCAAAGGGTGATAGATATCAATTTCATTACAAGGAGAATAATTACACAGTGAAAAAATCCCAAGGAGTGTCTGAGGAAAAACCACTTTTCATAGCGGAGTATGCACCAGGGGAATCTAAGGGAGGGGAAACTACTATAATAGATATAGTGTTTATTTTAACCTCTATGTTATTATATTTATTTGATACAGGTGAAAATAATTATTTTATATCATATAATTTTGTTAAAATTTAGGGATTATATTTGGATCTTATGAAGTTCTTGTATGAAATTTCTTCACCCTTGGGAAAGAGGACAAAATAGGGTTTTAAGTGTTCTACATGTGGAGTGATGATAACTGAATTCAATGTGGTGTGGTATGTCCTAGTTCTTGATCTTTATATATTTGAAATTATTATTTTAATGGAATGAATGATCATTATTAAGGCCCATATTGACTGTTATCATCATTGAGATAAATTTCTATCTTCTAATGTAGTCACTCATGTCTTTTAGGATGACTGAGATTATAGATCTAGGAGAGTAGCGCATGCTGTTCCTTATTATAGAATGAGATAATGTCAATTGTGGGAGATATTACTTGATTAAGTTGATCCTAGATTTATTATCCCAATTTCTAGACTGGTGAAAAATTACTCTGAGGTATTTCTTAATGATTTTCCAGGTTACTTCCCTGGTTAGAGGTCGAGTTCACTATTGATCATCTTCCTAGTACAATTCCCATTTATATTCCATCATACCACATGACACAAGCAAAGTTAAAGGAGATAAAGTTTCATCTTTTAGATCATGAGGTAAAAATATTTATACATCCCAGCTTGTTACCTTGGCCTTTACCCATTCTCTTTGAAAATAAGGATGACATAAGCCTCATGCTTTGTGTTGACTACCGAAAGCTTAACTGGGTGACTATTAATAATAAATACACCTTGACTAGTATTTTATATCTTTTTTATTAATTCACAGGAGCTTGATGGATTTATAAGATTGAACTATGATTGAGGTTCCTCCAGTTGAGATTCTAAGAAGATGATATACCTAAGACATCTTTTAGGAGTTGGTATGGGAATTTTGGTATTTTAGTTATGCAATTGGCATCACTAACATTCATATGGTATTTATATAATTGATGAAAAATATCTTTCATCAGTTTTTGGACTCTTTAGTTTTCATGTTTTGATGATATTTTGGTGTATCACCAGATAGAGGAAGTTCAAATAGATCATTTCGATTCATCCTCATAATCTCAAAATAATATCCTCTATATGGGAAACTTTCTAAATGAGACTTATAGATTCAAGAAGTGAAGTTATAGCACATGCTATACCTAAGAGGGAAATCTCAGTGGAACTTGAAAGGATTTTATCAGTGATGTATTGGGAGTAACTCAAGAATGTTTTTGAGATTCTAATATTGTTAGGCCTATCTCAAACATACAAGAGGTTTATTCATTATTAATATAAAATTACATCTTTAATGAAATCATTAACCCATAAGTGTGTAATTTTTGAGTGTAATAACAAGTTTAATAGTATTTTTGATGAGTTAAAAAAGAGGTCATATTCCATTCTAGCTACGATTCTTCCATAAATGTTTACATATTATGATGTTTTATTTAATGCACCAGGTATGGTATTGGAATCTGTATTGATACAAGGAAAAAAGTGGCCACTTATGGTTCTCACTAACTATTAACTCATGTGATGAGCTACCCTAGCCATGATATTGAGCTAGTATCTATTATTAATTCTATCAAAACATGGTACCAATATCACTTTTGGGATTGGTTTATGGTTTATTCTAATCATAAGATCCTAAAGTAAATTTTTATATAGAGGGATTTGAATATATGATCGATATAATGGTTTGATTATCTTTATTCTTTTGATTTTGATATTGAATATACACTGATAAAGGGAAATATGGTCACTGAAACTTTAAGAAGAAAATTAACAATCAAATATATAAAGTAATTGGTGGAGGAGCTGTATTCAATGAGGTTGATATTTGAGATAAGATTTGGAGAATACAATTCTAATGGGAAGGTTTTCTTAGATTTTATAAATGTTGACTCATCATTTTATGATCATATTATTATAAATAGGTTACAAACACTAATTACCAGTGATTTAGTAAAATCCTAAATAGTAGGGAGACTTCAGGTGTGTGATCTCGGTATTTCTTAGATACTTTGTGTTTTGAAGGTAGGTTGGTCCTCCCTATACCCTAAGGTAGGAATTTATAGAAAGTGGACACCAGTCTTTCTGTTCTATATATGATGGGATTACCAAGATGTATCAATACATGAGACATCATTATTGGTGGTTGGGGATAAGGCATCTGATTGGATTTTGGATAACATGATTCCTTACTTATGAGAGAATTAATAATGAGTACCAGAGACCTATTGGTTTATTGAAACTATACCCATTCCATTATGGAAGTGAGATAGTATTTCTATGGACTTTGTCATTAGTTTACCATGGACACCTTATGGTAAGGATGTGATTTGGGAAGTTATTGACTGACTTACTAAATCTTCCCATTTCCTCCAAATAAAGATACGATGAAGGTGTAAGATCTCAAAAACTTTCATGGACAAGTAGTTGGATCTATGGTGTTCCTTTATCAATTATATCAGATAGAGAGACTTAGTTCACATCTAGATTTTGTAATGGTTTGCAGGAGGCAATGGGTGCCGAACTAAATTTAATCATAACTTATCACACTCAAATAGATGGGAAGACTAAGTGATCCATCTAAATTATTGAGTATATAATCTAGGATTATGTTCTTGATTTTTTTTAGTTTATGGTAAAAGCATATTCATTTTGTATAATTTTCTCATAATAATAGTTATGAGGATTTAATTAAAATGAAACCTTTTGAATCATTGTATGGGTGACTTTAATGACCTCCATTGTGTTGGGAATAGATAAGAGAGAATTACATTGTATGACCAAGCCTTGTACAAGAGAAAATAGAAAATGTATAGTAGATTTGAAAGTGGTTAGTGACTAATCAGAGTCTCCAAAAATATTATACAGACCATATTTTTCCCCTTTTAGATTTTAAGGTTAGTGATTAGGTCTTTCTTAGAGTTTATCCATGCCTGGTACATCATTGAATATGAAAAAATGGTAACTTGGAAAGAAGGTTTGTAATCCCTTTTGAGATCATTGGATGACTTGGAAATTTATCTTATTTGTTTGAATTTTCATCTCATTCAATATATATTCATGACCTATTTCACATTTCTTATATGAAGATATATCAACCTATCCCTTCCCATGTTATTAAATGGGAATATTCTAAAACTGAACTCGAAACATCTATGGTTGAAAACCTATTTATATTATGGATCTCCAAGATAAATGGTTTCATGAAAAAAATACCATAGATTATGTAAATTTGAAGAAAGAATCAGATAACCAAGATATATAGAATCAAGAATTGTTTATGAGGTATCTATGGAATTCTCTATTTTAGAGTTCATATTCTTAACCACTTTCTGGGGGTAGAAATCATTATGGTTGGGAGAATTATAACACCTTGACTTTTAATTTCCGGTAGATTATTTAGTTAAGGATGATTTATTTTAGTTTCATAAGTATTTTATATAATTTTTGTTTTCCTTTTAATTTATTTCATCTTTAGAACCCCCTTTTCCATTAATTTATAATCCCTTAGATTGAAAATTAAATAATCATTAACTTAATTTTTACCCTTACACATAGAATAGGGTGTTCGTTAGGATAAAAATATTTTTATAATAGTTAATTATGGTCATATATGCACTATATAAAGGTACCCTAGCCACCAAATAAGGTTAATAGAAATATTCTATACACTTTTTAAGCATAACACAAGGTTCTTCATAAAGGTAACCTTGGTTTTCTATGGGTTTAACAAGGATATCAAGAAAGGGTAAAAAATTTCATAAGGGTATCAACTTATGTAAATGTATGAAATAAGGGTAAGCACAAGTTAAAGGCTGAATAAAGGTAACCTATATACATTTTAAGGGAAAGGGAGATGGTTCATACACTATGTAAGGGTAATGCAAGCATTGAGTAAGTGTAATCACCTATTTTTAAAGTGTGCATGAGGGTACCAGGGGTGCTGCATAAATGTTGGGAGAGATGTGTAAGGGTAATCACCTATTTGTAAAGTGTGCATGAGGGTACCAGGGGTGCTGCATAAATGTTGGGAGGGATGTGTAAGGGTAACCTAGCCCATGTGTAAGGGTAAACACCACTTTATAAGGGTTATTTAAGGGTAAAAAAGTACCTATAAATGACATATAATGTTTTTTTATGGGTAAACCCATTTAAAAAATTTAACCATTTTATAAGAACTTTTTAAATTCTTTTCATTCAATAATTATTAAAAATGAAAATTAAATTGTGTTTTTAACATGGAGTTTTACTGCTAAAAGCCACAATTTTTTTATTTAAATATACCCAAATCCTCGATTTTTTGATATCTTCTAGAGGATATTGTATTTCCCAAATTTAACCACGTTTTTAGGGTTAAAGTTGTCTCTTGTAGTCTAGCTTGGGTTGTCAAATCCTAAGAGACTTAAGAAGAAACATAAAGACACATAAATTCTAAGAGGGGGATTTTTTTACGAATTGGACAACTTTGGTTTGTTTTGAAATGGGTTAAATGAACAATAAGAGACTAAAGTGAATTTAATTTATAGAAAATGGTTGATCCTAGGTTCTTAAAAGGGATGTATTGGATTAAATTATTTTTAACAATTTCAATTTAATTAATTCGAGAAGGATTCATTCAATGAAATAAAACTAACCTAATCACTGAATGGTTTAACACCTTCACATACACACTCTAATAACCTATACACTTGGATGATCATTTTAATGAGAACTAAAAGGTAAATTATATTATTATAACATGAAAAGTGTGATGATAAAATTCAATAAAGAATAAGAAGAAAGAAAATCATTGAAATAAAACTCAAATAAAAGAAATTATAAAACATTTAAATAGTAAGAAATAAAAACCAATACAACCCCTAGATACTCTCTTGAAAAAACCCATGATAGGGTTAGACTTAAATTGTTTCAAATCATTCGATGGAAGATGAAATTAGACTTTTTATGGCATAATTGAAGAAGTAAAAATAATGAAATAACGAACATTACACTATTGTTTGAACAATTTATATCTTCACTGTGTAAATAAATTGATAGATTAATTAAATTATATCATCATGTTACAAAACATAATATAAATTATAAGAATTTTAAGTTTAATTAAGTGTTTAAGTTTATTAGATCAACTTAAAATTGAAGAAATACAATTACAATATAGAATTGGCAGCATAATATTACAACAAGAACATCCCTAATTCATCAAAAATACTTTGAAACCAATTACTTAAATATGTTTTTGGTAAGACTTGATTTGATACCCTAATATAATATGTTTTCCTAATTAATTAGTGTAGGAATAGGTGGTTAAAAAATTAAGGGAGCATGGATTTTTCCACCCTTGACAAAAAATCAGAGCCATCTTGCATCTACCTAACATAGGCATCGAAATGAGCTTCTATAAAACCAATTTGTGTGGTCCATATAAGAAGAAATTTATGAAATGTAATTACTATAACATCTATAAAAATTTCATCCCATTTGGTATTTTAAATGACGAGTTATGATAAAAATGGTGGGATGTTATTCTTGGCCACAGAATCTGGGCTATAATATAATCTAAAAATTGGGTCACCTAAAAAACCCTTGAAAAATACATATTAGCTCCGGAGTTAGTTTACTAAAATATTCCCTGAATTTTCATCCATCTACAATTATAATTATAACTTTATTTGGTTTTAATCATGGAATATATAGCCATTTTATCAGGCTACTATCGAGTTCACTTCACCCATAATTTCATGGATTGAATGTCCAAAATGATAGTCTTCCAATATGAATCTACATGTGATTAAAAAGGATGTATTATTACCAATGGATTTGAAAACCTAATAATGAAATTTAAAATCCAAATTAGTACTAATGGGTGATTTGTGATGCGTCTCAAAATAAACCATGTAATAGTGAACATTAAGAAATAATTGGAATCATAATGTGAAATAATGTTCAAAATATAAAATTCACT
Organism: Viscum album; assembly: GCA_963277665.1. Taxonomy (NCBI): domain Eukaryota; kingdom Viridiplantae; phylum Streptophyta; class Magnoliopsida; order Santalales; family Viscaceae; genus Viscum; species Viscum album. Next base: position 254,234,520 of record OY728162.1, read on the forward strand.
AAAAATGGTGTTTAGTAATAATGAAGAACATGAAAATTATAAATTATAAAAATTAATATTACCTCTTTCATTGTATAATCAGAATATTTGTAGATGTTTTTTTGTGGTTGAAGGAGTTTCAGTTCTTTGACTTGTTTTCTTGTCCTTTATCACCAGAAGATAAATATATGGGTTGTCAAGGTTGTTTTGACTTAAATCCTAAGAGGGTTTTATATATGTTATTTCTAAATTTTTTCTAATATATGTGTTTTTATACATTTTATTCTAACCCGTGAAATATTAGATATTTTTAAAGTCTCATTTTCATGTTCTTAAATGATAATTTGAAAAATTATCCATAAGAGAATTTAATATCGCAATGTTCTTATGATACACTTCAAGATGATTAATTATTTGATGTAAGGTATGTTTTTAAAATCCCATATCAGGTGGTTGATAAAATTTTGTATATGTTTTTTATTTAAAAGTATTTTATGAATTTTTCTTGAGTTCGATGAAACCTCTAAATATTTGATTTTTTTCTAAAAAGGATTTTCAAAGCACGAGAGTGGTAATGCTTCACTTGTGAAAATTATATTGATAAATTATTTTTATTTTAAAACTTATTTTACAAGAATGAGAGTAGTAGTTCCATGTTTGTGAAAATTATTTCAATAAATTGTAGATATTCAATGAATGAGAGTGATGAAACTTCACTTGTGAATTTTTTTATAAAATTATGATAAAGGTTTATAATTTTTTTATGAAAACATGGAACGTGATAAAATTTGGGAAACTTGGTTATATAAATAAGGCTGATATCAAGAAACTATGGTAGGACTTGATATCACATGATTAATTTTCCTCCATATATTTATTTTCTTTTTTCTAGTTATTTATTCCATAGTTAAGAGCATAATGATGTTTCATACATGATTTTTTTAACTATGTATTATTTATACTATGCTCACATATTAATCTTATGATTTTGGGTCATAGACATGGTGCTCTTAGATCAAATTGTATTTTCTAGGTTACTTTTATGTACCTTGCTATATATTCACATCATGTTATCTTTTAGGATTTAGTTGTTTTGATTATTTCTCTATATTTACCATTCATGATTAAATTCATATTTTTTTGGACTTTAATATTTATTTTTTTAAAAGAAAACAAATAATATTTATAAAAGGATTTTTATATAGAATTATCTTTATAAAATGGATATGTTTTAAATCTAGAACAAATAGTTTCCTGGTCTTATAATTTGTATATATTTTTTGGTAGTATAGTATAGGGCTTTGTGATCACACCTTACTTTTTTATTTTAGGTGGTTGTAGAACTTTTATTTTTTAGAATTAGTTAATGGGAAGGGAGTAATGTAGTTCACTGACATCTCTTAATTGCTGAAACCTTCATTGTGAGATGATTTGGCAGTGATATACAATTAAATAGAGTATCAAAATTTCCTTTTCTTGTTTTACTTTTAGGTTTTTCCTTTTGGGAATAATTTTTTTATCATGGAGGTGTAGTTTTATTTCATATTATACTATGATTATTTTTCTCCTTTTTGGATATTCATGAGACTCAGTTGACTGTTTGGTTGATCTCTACCTTGTAGTGGTCCACTTTATGTGATGTGTCTAGTTGAATCAGGTTGGTTTGTTACAGTTTAATCTTTCATTCCAGTTAAAGAAGAAGTGTGAACCCCATTCACACTTCCTCACTGAAGGAACACATTTTGTGACCTCTTTTAAAATATATTAAAAAACCTACATTCTTTTTTAAATTATATAATTTCTAAAAACTAAATAAAAACTCTACTTCATCTTAGTTATCCTTAGTGGTGGTGTATTTCCATCTTTAGTGGATTTTCATCGATGACGTATCTTCTTTGTAGCGGCTCAAATCAAAGCTCTATATATAGTTCTTTTTTCCAAAAAAGAAGTATTTAGTGTGTACCATTTCACAATGCTCTCACATGAGAAATAAAATTCTGACATTTTCCCAAAAGTGTAGTAATACCCAGTAGTAAACTATAATGGTTGTGATCCCTATATGTAAGCGGATCAATTACTTTAGGATTCCTACTCTTTGGATTTACGATCTCGGATAAATTATGGTTAGGATTAAAAGTTGAATTTTATTTTAATGAAGGACTAAAGTTGTTATAAATGGATCTAGGAAAATAAATACATGGTTACTTTATTAGAATAAATTCAAACTATTGATCATACATAAAATTATTTCTATGATCTACTAGTAAGTTCCACAGTTGGGATTCCCCTTTCTAGTGGTGTTTCTAGGGAGGTAGGAGTTCCCATCTAAGTGGTGATTGTGGAGGTGATATATTCAAGGACATGAATTTAAATTTATTATATTATTTCAATGATCCTATGGGACTTTAGGACTATAGACCTATCTTTATTTCTTCAACTAGTTTTTTTTTATTTTCTTATATTATCTTTGGACTTTTTTCTATTTTTATTCAAGTATTTTACCATAATATTTACGCCTTTTAATAATAAAAATAAATATAGTGTTTGAAATGGAATATCCCTTATAATAAATAAAGGATGACTCACGACTAAAAACAATATATATATATATATATATATTAATGATCCAAGAGAGGATTTTGGAAGAGATATAAAATATCAGTTACCACGTCATAATAGCGAACTTGATACGTAGAGAATGAATAAGGTATCCACTTAATAATTTAAGTTTCATTATTCATGATGATAAAAAAATCATATTAATATCAAATAATATCCATATATTATGGTGCATCATACTAGATATTTATATTCTATTAAGAAAAAATCCTTTTTTATTTATTGTAAAAAGTAACTGAATTTTATCTTATTTTACAGTAAGTCCAGGGAAGGTAGTAAACTTACATAAACCTTTGTATAGGTAATGGGACGTGAGGAGTAGCTCCTTATTCTAAAAATGACATGTATAGGTAATTGGTGTGTATGAAAAGAGTTACCTTTCTATAAACCAAGGATTAGACTTTACATTGGAGGTGAATAAATTAAATGATGAAGTTTTTATGGTTATTGTCTATTATTATACAAATATAGAGGACCATGAAATCCAATTCACTAAAGTATTGAAAGGTGATCAATTTAATAGTGGGTCAATATTATTTCTTATGAGAGAGTAAAACAAACAAGGTTAAATTTGGATTAAATATATTTACCCTAATTCACCCATTCATAGAGTTTCTCTTATATATCAAGGACCACAAAAAATGGTATTTTATTTAATGGTTTAAATGGGTCGAATATCTAAATGATTTTTTTGAAATCAATGTTACATTTATTTGATTTTTTATTTGAAAGGATACTTACTATTGTTTATAGAAAAAATATTTTTCATTTCTTGGTCAATTGATGTCTCTTTGAATTTATTCCCAGTTTTTTAAGAAATTTTGTAGGAGGAAGGGGAAAGTTACTTAGAAATAATTATGATTAAGGAAGAATTTTGTGTTATGATAAATACCCTTGTTAATAAAGATGTTTTTTCATCAAGGAAGTGGTATTCTAGTCAAGCTCTATGAATTCCAAAAGTATTTTGAGTTCACTTGTGTAGAAACATAGAACATAACTTTTAAAAATTGACTGATTGGTAGTTTTATAAATCCCAAAAAATTATTTAGACTCAATGTTAGATAATTTTTTTTTGTAGACTATACAAGAAGGGATAATTTTTGTAATAACTCCTTCGATGTTGGGGGGGTATATCTTTGGATCTAGGTAGAAATTCTCTGTAGTTACTTCTTATTTTTCTTCTTCAAATTATTATGGTATATTCTAAAGGGTTTATGATGATCAAAAAACAATTTTTTTTAATCAGTGAAGTACATAAAAAACCCCGTTTCCAAGATCATAATGCTACACAAAACCACAACCTTGTTTAATATAAATGAACAATGTTAAACATTCACTACTGATACCCACTTCTCCAGTTATTCAATCATAGTGGCTGATGAAGAACCTTAAGAAACTACCAATAGGTATCCCCTTACATGTGTATCTATGGGCTGATCTGGATAAGCAAATAGCTTGGGTAATACCGTCCCATCAAACATGGAATAATAGTACCTCAGGTGGAAAAGGATGGGGGAAGATAAATATTTAGCAGAGATAATTGAAAAGAATCATATAACTAATTCCAATAACCAACTCAAAGGATACCCCCTTGATATAAGATTTAGGAAACTCTTGATCCTTCCATGAAATTTACTCATACATTCATGAAGTATAATTAAATGGATTATAGTTAGAACTTCTTATAACCCTCACCCTACCTAATTTTCAAGTTCACTTTTTATTAATTTATTGCTGTATATGGAAGACTCTAGAATTTTAATATTTATCATTTAAATTATAATTTTAATAATTGACTTTCTTTTTGAATCATACAATAAAATTCTACTAAAAACATTAACATACAATATAGCTTAATTTTACATTATGATTGGATTGTAAAAAACATGACATATGAATATTCATTATTTTTGATATACCATTAAAATGACATAAAATATGAATTATTTCTCATATTTTATTATATATGATATATACATATCATATAAAATAATGTAGAAAAAACATCACATGGTTTATATTAACTATACAGAATATCTCCATCAATCTCCCACTTACAAAAAATCCTCAAAAACATCATACCATTTCACCATATATCATATCATATATAATAAAATTTTAAACTATATCTAAAATTCCTTTTGGATGTCTTCCAAAACTCATTTTGAATTTTATCACCAAATTTACCATGTGTTACATCATTTTTAATATATTCGTAATATCTATCCAAAACGTATTGTGGGTAAAATTTGAAACATAGTTACAGTAGTTCAATGAGTTTTTTAAAACTCAATCCACATTCTATCAACCATAAAGTGTGAATACATGGTCATTTAAAGTATTGATAATAAATATAAATTCCCAAATACATATATGAAATCAAAGATTGTTCTATAGAAAAGAATCAATATTACTCAACCTAATAAGAAATATGGAATGATCATCATAAAACAAATGAATCACTATACACGTGTCAAACAATTTTATTATATACATGCATGTGTTTTTATATGGTCACTTTCTCCAATACATCATGTAAACATAAGAAACAGAGTATTTCATGTTAGGACCAAGCTAATTAGAAAGATGACCAGACTCATCATTATAATCTCGTGTTGTGTTTTATTATCATGGAAATTTAAATGAATAAAGAAATCAATTATCTTTGTAAAATATGGTGATATGGATCCCAATAATATTTAAAAAATTAGACTCACAATGCTTAAGAATGTCCTTCAGACCAGGAATATATTTTTTGGTAGAAAAGGATCATTATACTCACCTTGGGTTTGTAATGAGGTTCTGATCATGATGAAGAAGAGAATTAGATTCTACATGGATATAATGAATACCTGATGATTATTTTCTGATATTGGAGTTCTCATAAGTCATAATTTGTCGGAAAAATTGTGATGAAAGATTTATGAAAGAAAGGGGGAGTGTTTCCAATTGTATCAAGGGTTAGAAAGAAAGAAGTTATCAAGAGGGTGGCAAGTCACAAATAATTATAAATTTAATTAAGATGATAATATACCTAATATTCAACATATTAAAAGTAATGATGAAGTCATGATACATGAAGAACTTTGTGAAATAAGAAATGTTCCTAAAGCTGATGATTTCTTATCTCAATTCATCAGTGTGAGAGCACCAGATACAAAAATGTTTGTTGGCTGGGAAGGATGATCAGAACGTGAATTTATGAAGATATTAGTTTTGTGTCAGATAAATAATCCATGAAAAATAAATATTTAGAGGAATATTTTTTGTGAATCATAATCATAGAAGGAAAGACGTTTCTAAAGTTGAAGCTGCTGGAATCGGTCCACTGAACACAGTATTCCACTGATCCATCGTAATGGATTTTGACACCAATTTATATTATTTGTATATTTTTTATATCATATGAAGAGTTTTATCTGAGGCATAATGTTTTTTGTGGTGAATTATTGGGACCAATAAAAAAAATATGAAGTTTTTGGGACTAATGATTTTAGAGAAGAAGAAAAGTTTGTGGTGACCGATATGAAAAAGGAAAACAAAGATCAATCAATAATGTAGTCAACCATTTTTCATCATGTTGAATGGTTTATTATTCTTAAATCAGGAACTTTTATTTCCTTATATTTTGTATAAATATAAAATAATAACTCTGATATCTTTTATTTTGATGGAATGAGATAAACTATCTTTTCCCTTGTAGCATTTGGGTCAAGAACCATCAGACTGGAAATGATACTGAACTATCAGAATGAAGCAGAGACCGGTCCATCAGAAATTGGTTGGCATCAATACACATCATTAGATACATGATCTTCAGTATGAAGAAATAAAGAAAATAACAATTATTTCAACCACCCATAGAATAAATGTCAAGGGGGGTATTGAAAGGATGGTTCAAGTAATTGCTAATTTATTTTCAAAGTGGGAAATTGGAATGGGTAGTTGGTTCTGAGGATCATAATTACAAGACATGTGTTTTTCATATGTTACAATTTTTGTGGAGAAACATTGTGATATGTCTTTTGTTCTAGTTTTTTTTCAATAAGGTCAAGATAAATGAAGTGACCTTATTATTCCATCGTAGTGGAAAAATTAGAATGATAATAAGAATCAGACTAAAGTTCATAAAGAATGTATAAATCAAGATAAAGTTTTGAGAATATTCAATATTTTTTGTGAAAAAGTGAGAAGAGCGGAGAATAATTGAAGAATTGAAAGATTCATCCATAATTCAAGTGGAATTAAAGTTTATGGAAATTAGTTTGAGTGTGAAAATTTTTCATAATCCCAACCAAAATAGATTTGGATCACCTATAAATATTAGAGGTCCATCGTAATTTTGGACATTGATGTACTGTTGAAGATAGAAGGTAGAGAAATGGATATTTATAGAGAGAAAAAGTTTCCAAATAATACTTACCCAAGGAAGTTTGTTATATAGAATAATAAATAATAAGAGTGAAGATATTATTCAATTGATTATCATATTGGGATGAATCATTAGACTAGGTATTAGATTGGGATTTATGGACTTAGATAGAAGAATTTTAGTAATGTTTCAGTGGTATTATTATAGAGTTATATTTTCTATCTTGAGAAATATGATAGATGAATTATACTAGTAAATTAGGATGAGTTTAATTATAAAGTATAGAAGAAGTTCTTTCCTACTAATTGGTAAGAAATTGAAAAATTATTGTGAAGATATTATTTGTGAAAGTTGATCTAGATGCACCGTAACATGCTTTTTACAAAAAAAATTACATATTTTTGTGCTACTTGAAGCACATATACTATTGTATTGAAAAAAGTGCTACATGAGGGTAATAGAATATCCTACTCATTGGGTTCGATACAAACGTATTTTTTCTAGTGGATAGTGTGGTATTGGATTGTTTCTAAACAATACCAAGGATGTAGCTACTCTTATTGAGTAAAAATCCTTGTAAATTCTTGTTTTCTAGTGGATGTGTGATTGTTTTTTTCATAAGGGTAAAAAATAATAGGAGGCTAAAGTTGTTTCACAAATAAGGATACTTAAAATTAAAAGATATCACTTATTCACCCATCCCCCTCTTAGTGTTACTTTATGTCACGACCCGTCCCCAGGGCCCGTGCCGTGACTACCCCAAGCCCGCCTTACATAGGCCAGGGGCTGGCGACTAGCACCAATGTGTAATTCATGGTAAAAAGGGAAGGCATTGACTTTGTAAAGTAAACAAACACCACAGAGAAAACAAGCAGTAGAAGTAAACAATAAGTAAAAACTGAGTACAACAACAAGTGCGGAAAAGTATGTGGGGCAGAATACAAACCCAAACTGAAAGTAAAGTACAACTGGAAAGGGAAAATAACAACTAAAAGTAAATCTGCAACCTCGAGTCGTCCACTGGAAATACCACCTGTAGGGTGGGTACAGATAGGCTCCACAGCTCCTTGGTCCAGCCGTCTGCTCCGAGTACACCCCGCCCAGTGGTCCACCTCCAGGTACTGTCCTGCTTCGCAAACCTCAACCACGATCAGCGCTGTCCGTCGTTTGCAACCAGCACAACGTAGTGAGGGAATAGCCCGTGCAGGGGTGAGTATAAGCTACTCAGTAGGGACCCCAAGACCCCCGAAGGTCTCCCAGAATCCAAAAAGGATAATCCACAAAGGAAAGATGCAATCATGAAGTAGCATCAAACACTAATTAGGTATATTCCCATACATATACCTAAGTCATCAATTCCAGTACGCTCCAACCTCCGAGCCTAAGTATAACCCAGTCCGCACAGGAAAAAAAAACGTAATCCACACAGGAAAGCAAAACATAATCCACACAGGATAACACAACACAATCCAAAAAGGAAAGTAAAACAGGATTCAGCTCACACAGTTATACTTCTTCTTATGATGATAGAGATGATCAGATATATCCACTGATTAATCTATGCCGTCGGAACCACGAAGGATCAATAGGTACTAACCCCCGCAATGACTCAAAAAGGATCTGACCTGCACAGGATCGATAGGTAACTAACCCCCGCAATGTCCCACACAGGATCTGACCCCCACAGGATCGATAGGTAACTAACCCCCACAATGACCCACACAGGATCGGACCCACATATGATCTGTAGGCACTGGCCCACATAGGACTGCTGAGCGCTGACCCACACAGGATCGGACCCACACAAGATCTGTAGCACTGATCCACGTATGATCGCTGAGTGCTGTAGTTGTCGCCATCAAATCCACTGAGGATCTCTGCACAATCGTCGTCGTCGTCGTCGCAGTCGCAGCCAGCTCTAGGGTTCCCGCACACAACAAGCTCATTCGGGAGGGACCTCTCCACGAACCGAGAGGCTGATACATCAAATGACAAAAAGTCTGGAGTTGATGAATCCAAAAGTTCCGTATCGTCAACAGGAACTCAGCGTCACAGATAGCACGTCAATCAGACGCCCAGTCTGGAAGTTATTGGCTTTTTCGTCCCAGGGGCCCGTTGGTTTTTAAGTCAAACCAACCCGACCATACACCACCTATATCCAAACCTCGGGTGGATTAAGCCAAATGATCCGTATCACTAAGAGGAATCCATCAAAGTCGACAACAAGTCAATCAGACGTCTGGAGCTCAAGTTATGAGCGTTTCCGCTCTGAGGGCCCGGTTGGTTTCGTGTACGAACCAACCCGGACGAACCCAAAGTACTCCGAAACCTTGAGTATAATATACCAAAACTACCATCTCGATCCAAGGATCGCATCGGCGCTTACGGTGCGTCAATCGGAGGTTTGTAGCCCAAGATATGGTCAAAAGACCGAAAGGGGTCCGAAAACGGAGGGTCTGGGCCCGGACCGACCCGGACCACCCCCCTGGGTCGGCCCAAACCGGGTCGACCCGAACCGGATCGGGGTCCGACCCGGCGGGGCACGGCTCGGCCTGGGGGGCTCGGCGCTGGCCGAGCGGCCGCGCCAAAGGAGCCGCGGTCCCCGCGTGGGGGCCGCTCCGTGTCACTGGACATGGCGCAAGACCGTGTCCCTTCCCCGCAGTCCTGCGCGACCATGAGACTGGTGCTCGCCGCCTCCTGGAGGCCGGCCGCTGCCGGCCTCCACCTCCAGTCGCCGGCACCGCCGTGCCGGTGAGGCGCGCCAGTGGAGTTTTCCGCGGACCACCGGACGCGCTCCGGTGGTCCGTTTTGCATGCCGTCTTCGCCAGAGGCCCTCTCGGTGCTCGTCCTTCACTACAAGGACCTCACATAGCCTGTGCTGCCTGTTCTGTCATCGTCCGCTGTCCCGCACACCAAGAACGAAAGGGCGGTGGGTTCAGACTTGTTCATTGGTCCGCACCCACCGCATTAGAGTTTTTTTAAAAGTGTTCCAACAAAAATTAAATCATACACAGAGGGTATAAATCACAAATATTTAATTGAAACAAACCCCTACCTCAACATTTTCGTTGAACGTGAGTTCATCGCGGAATTGACTGTCGCAGAAGAAGGGGATCATCGCGTCACAGAAGGGGCGTTGCTGTCGTCGCGGTACACGGTGTCGCGTAGTCAAACTCCGAGGATAAAAAAAACACATAGATATAATTGCACAAAATAAACCCATGTTGAGGAAATAATTCACAAGAATTAAAAAGGACTGCAATCCCCTACCTCAATCAGTTGTTGATCGAAGATTGTCACGGGGATGGAACGTCGCGGAATAAACGTCGCGGAAGGAGGATCATCGGCGTCGCGGTACACGATGTCACGCTATCGATCTCTGAGGGTTCAGCTTTCTTCGTCACCCTTCATCAAAGGCCGGCGTTCTTCGCATTCTTTTCATTCTTCACGAAGAAAGATGAATATCTTCAAGATTAAAGTTTTCTCCAAATCCTATCAACAAGTCACCCCTCAAAAGACAAGTGTTGGTCTTATTTTATTCCCATGTCAACAATTTGAAAATAAAAGATAAGTAACGAACAATTAATTTGAAGAATTAATTGTAACAATTAACTACCCAATTAATTGGGGTGTTTCTTAACCAAAAAAACGCACGGTTGACTTTAATTAAAAGGGGGGGGGGGGTGCGGGTGCGTTACTTAGAGGAAAAGAAATGGTGGGGCTCATACGGGCCCCACATCACAAATATCATACTAATTGGTAGGATATTATGGGTTCCACCATATCTGCTTAACTTGGCTTAAGTGGCTTTAAGTGAAATAAAATAAAGTTATCGTACCACTTTATTTTATTTCTTAACTTAACCCCAAAAATTAAAAACCACACCTGAGCAAACACAACTCTAGAAAAGGCGTTTCTAAGAAAATACCGGCATTGCGATTCCATCGATGCCCTTAGAATTAGATTCCGAGCACCGGTTCAAAAGTTAGAAAAGCCCACTCGTTCGTTCACTAAACGTACCTAAGCCAAACTTTGGAAAATGATTCCAGGCACACCGGGCCTCGGAATCAGGTGCCGTCAGAAACTGCATTCTTGTAAAATTCCAAAGAAAATTAAGAAAAAAAAAATTCCTTAAATTTTACTGGTCTTTACACTTTATCTTGACTGGGAACTTACAATTAATATCAGAGAAGGAGGTTCCATTTATTCACTCTTTACTTAAGTATTGAAGAAGAAGTTAAAATGGAGAATCTCAATTGTGTGAACAGTTATGTATTTCAGGTCTTTGATATTAAAAACTATCATATCTAGAAAGATAGAATGCTAACTTATCTTATTTCTATCAAGTATTATGTTCTTAAAGTTTTAATAGATATATTTCCTTATATTGGTGATAAATTTCTTCTTACATATCTTGAAAAAAAGAATCTTGTGAATGATGGAAGGGCCAAGAATACTTTACTCTCATCACTTTTTTAAAGTAATTTTTAAATATTAAAGGGTGTTCCCACTACAAAAAGTATTTGAGATAAGATTAAAAAAATTTATGAAGGAAATAAAAAAGTAAAGAAGGAAAAGTTAAAAATATAGAGGCTGATGTTTGAAGATATCAAAATAGATGAATATGAATCTACTAGTGACTTATTTACCATGGTAAATGACATTGTTTGCACTATCAGATGTCTTGGTGAAAAGTTATAGGATTCAACTATTGTTGAAAAGATTATGATAATTATTCATGAAAAGTTCGATGTTAAAGATTTTCATTGGAAGATATAGATCTAAAAACATTATCTCTATATTATTTTCACAGCACTATAATTAATTTTGAAATAATAAAGGAAAAGTTTATAAAAGGGAAAAAAATTTGATAGTGAAATATATTTCAAGGATATAAAGAAAGAAAAGTCAATGAAGACTTTTGTTTAATAAGAATAAGGTTAATATGATTCTGAAAATGAGTTATGTAAAAATATGGATGAGTTTTAATCCTTGTTTTCTAAAAATGTAAAAATAGGTACTAGTAAATACAAAGGGAAACTTCCCTTTAAATGTTTTGAATTTGGATCCATTTTTCATTTTGTGGATAATTTTCCTTGAAGAAATAAAGAAGAGGACAATGAAGAATATGATTGAAGGAAGATAAGATCATATAGAAAATAGGGTGAAAATGATACATCTTATTCTAGAGTAAAGGATAAAAAATTATCCAAATCTAAAAGGAGAAGTTTCTTATCTAAATATGTTGAAGAATACATTAGTGAATCTGAATCTAAAAATTCTATTGAGATGGATTAAAATAATTTTATTGTAATAGTTAACAATTAAGAGTTTAGAAGTAGAAATTTTGAAGAAGAATAAACTTAGATAGAATTTTATCTAGGATAATAATTGAAATCTTGTCTAAGAAAGATTGTGAAGCTTGAGAAAGAAATCAAAATTCTGAAAAGATATGACTCTTAAACAGATAATCAAGAATTTTTTCCTTATGAGAAATTCAAGTTGCTGGAAGAGATTGAGTATTTGAATAAATCCATTGAGAAATAAAAGAATCATAATGAACATATATAAGTGATGTTGAGGAAAAAACAAAAAGAATTGTAACTTTTAAAAAAAAAATCTTTCTAAATATGAAAAGATAATTACAAGTTTCAATAATTCTATATCTAAATTTGGTGAAATATCTGGAAATTTAAACTTAAGAAGGATAAAAAAAACCATAAATGTTTGAGAAGAAAGTTGAAGTTGTTTATGAGAATAAGAATGCAGAGAAGGTTATGTATGTGTCCAAGACGAAGAAATTCAAGAAGTTATAAATTTCAAAAAATATCGAGTCTCAAAATGTTTTTATTGCTTCTGGTTCAAATAAGTGTGAAAATAAAACTAATATGAAAAAGAAGATTTTGGTTGATAACAAAATGGTTGGTGGTCAACAAAAATATGATAATAAGGATAACAAGTTTTCGGAATGACATGTTTAACACTCCGGTCCAAAATATAGTTTTAGAGAAAAAATTTCTTTCAATGGATACTGCTAGTATTGTGGTGGATTTTGGAATATGATGAATATGTGTTGGTTTAATCAATAACATTACTACTATTTCACAAACTATAGAGGGAAAATGTTGATCGGTATTCAATCCCCTCAAAGGAATAAGTCTAAAAATAATTTTATAAATAAACCTGAGAAGGCTGGTGTAAAATCTAAAAATCTATTCTAACCACTGGAAACTATTTTTTAAATATGTAAATAACATATAAACCTTTCCAAATGATTTATTGTTTTTTTATCATAAAAAAATCTTGTTAACAATTTTTAGAAGCTGATTGTCAAGAAAGATAAAGGGAAAGAAATAGCTATTATTGTTGAAACTACTATCAAAGTAAAAAAAGGAGAATGAAATTGGATTTTGGGTAGTAGGTGTTCTTCTCATATGATAGGAGGCTTGAAATTGTTAAAGAATGTGAATGATTTTAAAGAAGAAACAATGACAATTAGAAATGATGAATCTCTCAGAATCAAAGGTGTTGGATCAACTGTTATTGGGGAAGAAAATATGAAATATAAGAAATGTTTATTTGTTGATCGGATAAAAAAACTTATTAAGTGTTTCAAAAAAAATTTATGAAGGTAAAAATGTTATTTATATAAAATATGGTTTTGTTGTGAAATGTGAGGAAGATGGAAAGATATCTACAAGAGGAAAACATATAAAAAGAAACCAATTCAATGTTGGTGAGGCTCAAAACTCTTATTACTTAAGTATGGTAGAATAGAATAAATTGTAGAAAAAAGGATTAGACACATGTGTTATAGAAACATGAGAATTTTATTAAAGAGGGGAAATGTGCGGGGTATTCCTGATATATCAAGAAGAAGAGATTAACTTTTCATGATTTTTCAAAAGGGATAGATAACAAACTATGTGTATATGAAAGTTGAAATTGGTTCCGAACAACCATTATAACTAATTAATTCCAATATCATTGGTACAATGATATAAAAAATCAAATCATATATATAATTACATCATTACTTTCATTAACAACTTTACTCACATTACTTGTGTTTTGTATATAAAACATAAGTTAGATGCTTTGAAAATGTTTAAATGTTTTAAGAGGAAACCTGAGAAGGAATATGAGTATTCAGTGACAAATTTAAGAACTATAAATGGCGGTGAATACAAAAATGAATAATTTTAATGTTATCTTGAGAAGAATGGAATTCAGTATGAGTTCAGTACAATATACACTCCTGAAAAAATGGTGTTTCTGAAAGAAAGAATAGAATTTTGGTAGAAATTAGAAGATCTATGTCACTTGAAAATGGTCTATATCATTACACTTGGAGGAAATCCATGATATTTTCAACATATATTGAAAATATTTTCAACCTTCCAAGTTCATATATGACTCAATTTGAAAATTTTTATCAAAAAACTCCATTCTTGAAGCACTTAAGATTTTTTGGGAGTCCATAAATCATAATGAATAGATATGGAAACCAAATTTTGAGAAGAGAGGTGGAGAGGGAATTTTTCATGGCTATGCTCTATATAGAAGAGGATATAAATGTTTCAAAAAATAATCAAGAAGATTAGTTTACTCTATTGATGAGATTTTTTTTTGAAAAAGATGAGGAAGATAAACAAACTCATACTGATAAGGAAGATAAACAAGAATGAATAATGTATGGTGATAATTTCGACAAGGATATTGAAATTAGTAATTGTATTCAAGAAGAAGAATCAGACTCAACTATTTCAAGTGATGAAGAAGAATCTTAAAAATCTCATCCCAAGATAAGAAATCAAGTGGAATCTCGAAACATTATTGTTGATCAAAATCCAAAGGTTCAAAATAGAAGGAAATCAAAAGTTGTTTACACATAATTCCTTATATTTAAAAGTTGAGTTGAAAGATTTTAATGAATATTTTGAGCATCTGAAATGGTTTCATGAAATTAATTATGAGTTGTATCAAATAAAAAATAATGATACTTGGGAACTCGTACTTAAGCCAGACAACAAAAATTTTATTGGTACAAAATTAGTTTTTTTGAAACAAGATGAATGAAGATGGTTAAGTGATCAAGAACAAGAAAGGTTAGTGTGAAAAGGATACTCATAGATTGAAGTTATTGACTTTAATGATACTTTTGTTTTGGTGGAAAGGATAGAAACTATCAGAATATTTATTTTTACTTCTATACAATGAAGTTACAAATTTTTTCAAATGGTTTTGAAATCATCATTTTTGAATGATGATCTCAAGGAGGAAGTTTACATTGAACATACATGTGGTATTATTGATGGAAAGTTTAATGTTTTGTGTGAAATTCAAAGAAATCCTTTTATGATATAAAACAAGCACCAAGGGAATGGTATTCCAAATTAGAAATAATAATAAGAAACATGTGTTTTAATAAATAAAGAGTTGAAAATAGTAGTATATCAATGAAATTCAAAAATTTTACCTAATCATAATTGTTTATGTTGATTAAATTATCTTTATTGGGGATTATAAAAGAACTTGGTAAAAATTTACGAAAGATATGAAAAATTTGTTTGAGATGTTCATGCTGGGCGAAATGAAATGCATTGTTGGGTTAGAAATTTTATAAAAGAAGAAACAAATGTTTTATTTCTCAAGAAAAGTATGATAAGGAACCTATAAATAAGCTAGGCATGGAAAATTTGAAACCTATATCCACATGAATTTTAGTGGGAATCGAGTTGAATAAAGATAGAGAAGGTAAATAAATTGTTCCTAAATAATTTCTTAAGCTGATTGGAAGTTTATTATACCTGGATGCCTCAAGACCTATCACTGTTTATTATATTAACTTATGTGTAAGATTTCAGAGTGATCCATAAGAATCACACTTATTTAATTAAAAAAATATAATATATATCAAATAAACATCAAATTTTAGAATCATGTTTGATAGATCAGAAGTTATTGACTTTTTTGAGTATTTTGATGCAGATTGGGCAGGAAATATTGATGATAGAAGATCCACATATGGTGGAGTTTTCCTTCCAGGGAAGATTTGTGTTAGATTACCTACAAATAAATAAAATTTTGCAACTCTTAGTATGGTTAATATGAGTATTTTGTTCCCACTCAAGATGCTACCCAACTTATGTGTATGAAGACTCATTTGGAAGACTTACTTATTAATGTAATGTTACCCTTCCTCTTGGGTTGTGATAATAAAAGTGTTATAAACCATACCGGAAATTTGTTACAACATTATCATTCAAAAAATAATGATATCTAATATCATTTCATCAAGGAGTATGTATAGAAGAATGAATTAAATTTGGAGTATGTTCCTACATCAGAACAAGTTACTGATATTTTACAAAACCTTTACTAAAGGAACCTTTTTATAAATTGAGGTTGAACATGGGCGTCCGACCTCCTTATCATCAAGGTTGATGTCACAACTTAACCCAAGCTAGGGCTTGAGCTGCAACTACCCCAAGACCAACTCCATAGTTCAGGGGTTGGTGACAAGCACCAAAGGCATAACTAAACTTGGGGAGGCCTTTGCCTAAAGTACCTGTATGCACACACCCACAAACACCTTAATGAAATGGTTCATAGATATAAAAATATGAAACTGAAATGAATGTATACATCTATCCCAAACCATATTATAGAATAAGTACTAAAGTAAAAAAGGTAAAAATAACTACCCACCAAAATAAAACTATAAAAGCTTCCGACCTTCTCAGAAGGAGGGGAACACTGCTAAGAGTAACTACTAGAAAAATACACATCCTTGCTCCATTAAAAACCTTGGTTAGTCTAGATCGCTAAGATCCACCCAACTCGGGTCCTCCATAGACTTCATTGAAAGGACTATGGTCTACACAAGATACACAACATGTGTGGCCAAATCCTGTGTAGGGGTGAGTATAAAGATACTCAGTATGCACCCCAAAAACCCAAAAAGGATGGTAGAAACTAAAAGGTGACTGTCCAATCAAGATAGATAGATAGAATGACTTAAATAAATAAAATCCATCTCCAATCATCCTTGTATATACATTAACATTCAACTAAGTCAAATGAGAATCCACAACAAGATAGTAAGGAAAAGACTTCTTCCCACAACTCAACCCAACAAGAGAGTGAAATTAAACTCATCCAAACACAAGGAGCTCGACAAGGTGGGGATATGAACTTCCCATAGATTCTTCAATGCCTATATAAATAGAATGAAATCATACAACAATAAGAATCTAAACATAGAAAGAACATGGAATAACCCATGCGTCTTCACCTCCCATGGAAGGAGAGTGGCCAAAAGTATGGTATGTGAACCAAAGTGGTAAGTATACTCAGTCCTCAAGGGGTGTCTAACCAAAATGTGAAAACATCATAAGGGATCCCATAAATCACCTAGATGTACTCATAAAATACTACATGTATCATTAGGTTTAACCTCATAGCGAGCAATGAGATTATATTCGAGGCTCTGAAGGTACACAAAAGACCATGAAAACACACTCCATGAGATCTTCCATGTTAGATGACCCCCATTTGAGAGATAAAATCCATCAGGAACAACTCTAAAATTCTAAATGGTATGTCTGAGAGAACATGCTCCATAAGAAATATAATATATGGTCCATCTCAAGTTCCCAACACCAAAGGTTCAACCATCACTAACCTGCACCCTACACAATTCTAAAGAAACCAAGTGGAGAGGTCCGCTCCTCAACACTACCCTTCAGTTGAGGGATCACTACTCTAAACCCTGAAATGTATGCATATTCTATATGAGGGGAAATGGAGGGACCCACACAATGACACTACCCCCTAGTTAAGAAAGTCCTATATCCTAAATAACATGCAAAACCTCTGTCACTTCTGTATGGAGTGTCCTGCACTTCGGTCTGTTGAGGGAGAAACAACACTTAACCATGTATCATGGTTATCAATTAGAGGGACCCTCTTCTCAGGCCTATACTCAAATGAAGAGGGATATCCAACTTCAATGGAGGAACTGATCCCTGCTGAAACTTTGAGATGCATAATTACTACTTCGTAGGTGAGGAACCGTACCCCAAAATGATAGGGGAATACTAATCAGAGAAAGGATGACCCACACCCTAGTACAATAGGGGAGTAAAACTCAATAGACCAAGGAATCACACCCAAAACTAGTAGGGAAGTACCAATCTATGGCTAGAGGACCTACACCCTAGTATGATGGGGGATTAGTGACTCTTCTATATAATTTACTATGGGGGACCCAGAATCTAGTATGATAGGTGAGTACTAACCCCAGGCTAAAGTACCAATTCCCTGGAATGACAAGGGAGTACCGACACTATCAAAACATCACGTATGTAGGACCCAAAACTTGGAACAACTAGGTAGTTTTGACTAAAATTATAGAGGACCCAAACCCTATCCCAGTAGGGGAGTACCCACTCTACCAACACGTCAAATTTAGAGAACCTACACCTTGACACAACAGAAGAGTAATGAATTCCCAAATAGAGGACCCACACCCTATTACAATAGATAAGTTTTAACTCATTCTGGACAACAAGTATAGAGGTCCCGCACCCTATAATGGTAGGGGAGCACTGTCTAAATTTACAAAATTTATAGGGAAACCGCACACTAAAACAATATGAGAGTTCCAATAATTCTGAAAGTCCATTAATGATTCCCAACAACCCAAAATCTTTCCCTGAACACACAAGTCTATGTAACTCAATCATCGATCTGCTTTGGCTAGCACTCACTCACCTGCATAGTTTTATATCGCATCACATGGATGTGTCTCAGTGGAGAAAGCGTTCTTATTACTTATGAGTCATATGTTATTCCAAATGATGTCTCATCCCAAAGAACTTACTAGAGGTAAAATAACTTGTACCCATTATGTGGGGAGTCCCATCTCTACTAATGAAAATAGGTAAGGGAAACCATTCCCTAATTCCACATGGGAGTACCGATCCAAATGTATCTCTTCAGGAACCAAACCGATCTCCTGCATTAGTCAAGTGACACTAAGAAGAGCGTCATGCATATCATACTTCGTATAGTAACACTTTCTTAGGTAGGGTACTTGGGCCCTATTTTAATAGGGAACACCACCTCATCGGTCTAAAGAATATAGGAGCTCACAGTCTAAAGTGAAAGGGGAGGGTAACGACCCCAATGTCAACCTAGTGGTTCACCCTAATCACTACCCAATATTTTCACCTCTACATAAGAATATTGATCAAAATATGCTACCTCATACCTTTTTGGCCAAAATAGAGTCCACCATCATGTTCTATGCATAAAAAAATTAGGATAAGATACCAATAATCCTGAATATGAGTCCTAGAAATGGAGATATAGAAGGAGGAAAATCTCAAGGAGATCACCTTAGAGTATACAGTGTGCACTAGGGAATGCATGGTGTGAACTAGGGCACACATGGTGTGTGAGCCTGTCTGGGCACCCAACCATGTAACTGGTATACAGGGTTGCTAACTCATGTATGGGTATACGATGTGTATAGGAGGTACACAATGTGTTATAATTTACTCAGACCATGGTTTTGTAGTTTACCCAAGTCCGTGTACCAGACCCCATGCCGTGTACTTTGGTTTTATGTTAGTACACAACCATGTATTCTTACATGGCTATCCCAAGACATGTCCCACTTTCAAATGGTTTCAGAACTACTCGATGTGTAACTCTGCTATATAGAGTGTAGTGCCCAAAGTTCATTTCTACAAACAAGAGGGCTGCACAATGTGTTTCACCAAACTACACACCCTGAAGATAGTAATTCCAGTTAGGTATCACATGAAAAAATGATCAATTTTACCCAATTCTACCCAAAACCCATAGATCTACCTAGTAGGGATCAATTGAAATTGAAATTGGGCTCTAGATCCAAGCACAAAATGAATAATATGGGGAATAAAAATCAAAAACTCCCACCTCTAGGATCAAACATTGAAGCTTTGGCTGAGGAATGTGTTGGGTCGGAAGAAAAAGGGAGTGATGGCAAGAGGGGGGGGGGGGTGAATTGCCTTTTAAAAAATGATTAAAAAATTAAAATCAAAGTGAAAGGTGCAGCGGAAATAAAGTAGGCAAGACACAAAATTGATAACGGAGTTCGGCCAAAAACCAGGACTACGTCTCCGCTCCCACCTAAACCGTTGAGAGATTCTACCGCTTGCTTTTCAATGGTTTTAGCAAGAAACCCACTAGACTTTACAGGTAGTCTAGAACCTATTACAGCTTGCTTTTATATGGTTATGCAAGAACCCACTATCCTTCTTACAGGTGAAGGCTAGCTCACCTATGTCTCAAGCCTTTTAAAGGAAAGGCTTTCCAACCTCTTCACACCTTAGAGGTGATGTGAAAACCCAAAGAAAGGATGAGAGAAAGAGTTGGGGTTTGTAGGCACAAACCCAAATTTAAGCTCAAAATGAATAAACAATAAAAACCATATTTGGAGAAGCCTTGGGCGCCGGAGGATTGATTGAAGTTGATGGAGGGCGCTCCTAAGCTTCTTTGGTGGAGCTCCTTGGATGTGGAATTGAGTTGGAGCTATTGGAGTTCCCTTGGAGGAATGTGCCGGAGGTACGCCAAATGATCAACAAGGTGTCCGTGGGATTCCGTATAGTTCCGGTAATGTTCCAGGGCTTCATGGTCCCTTATTTATAGAGGGGGAACCCTCATATGGCCTTTGGAGGTCTTCGGAGCCGTTGGAAAAGGCTTCGGAGCCGTTGGGAGGCCAAGTGGACAGGCTGGTCAACAGCCCAACGACTAGTTTGACTGGCTCCACCGGCTGACCGGTGCAAAGCCACCGGTTGGCCGGTGTGAGAAAAATGGAGAAGGGCTTCTGTCCAGGCTCCACCGGCTGGCCGGTGGGGAGGCCACCGGTTGGCCGGTGGCAAGACAGTATCTTGCCATTCTGTGCAGGGCTCCACCGGCTGGCCGGTGCAGAGGCCACCGGCTGGCCGGTGGTGAGGCAGTAGCCATCACTGTTGCATCAGGTTGCCACCGGCTGACCGGTGGAACCTGGCAGTGGGCAATGCCTCTGCCAGGTCCACCGGCTGGCCGGTGCTATCACACCGGTTTGCCGGTGGACTGAATTTCAGTCCACTTCTTGTCCATTCTTGGGCCAACTTCTTGGCAACCTTGTGCCTATCATTCAAAAACACTTCAAACAATATTAGACAAATAATAAGGTGATTGTGATCATGAAAATCAAACAACGAGGGGAACGAGAGGTACAACAATCTCCCCCTATTTTGATGATCACAAGCACCAAAACAAAGTAAAAACTGAAATGAAAGGCATGCTTTAAAGGATAAATTGAAAACAAGCAATGCATGAGAGAAAGATTTCTCCCCCAATCAACCAAGAATTTCTCCCCCTTTGTGATTATCAAAATAGCATGGGGCATAAAACTTGATTGAGGGAGAAGAGATTTGAAAAAAAAGATATGAGAATTGAAAAATCAATTGAGATTTTTGAAATTGAAATGAAAATTTGAATAACAATTTGAATTGAAAGTTTTGAATCAAAAACCAATTGAAATTTGAAATTTGAAACCAAATGAAATTTTTGAAATTGAGAGTTTTGAATCAAAAATGAATTTAAATTGAAAAATGAATCGAAAGAGATTTTTGAATTTAAGAAAATTTCTCCCCCTAAATAAAACAAAATATCATCGAGGAAACGAAACTATTTTTGGCCCGGAGAGACTCGCCAAAAGGGATTTTTCAATCCAAATTTGTTTCATGGCGGGTCTTCTCCTATAAAACTCGTCCGAATAAAAAATAGATTTGGGTTGACCGTACCGGGCATTTTTGCAATCACACTCATAAATGAGGTGCCCGGGTTTCTTACAATAATTACAAAATTTAAAACAAGAACTCCCCCTTACAAAAACTGTTGGAGCATGGGAGGAAGAAGCTACATTGGTATATCCTAGCCCTTCGGTGGTTCTTGAAATTCATTGGGAACCAAGCAATTTTGAAAGATTTTGTTCCCCTTGGGTGAATTTGGCTAGGGATTCTCTAAGGTCCTTGATGGTTGATTCCAAAGAATCAATATTTGGGAAATTTTGGATTTTTAGGGAGAGTTCCTCCTTCTCTTTGAGAAGTTGTTCTTTTTCGGAGGAAAGTTTTTTGAAATTCTTTTTCAAAGAAACAAATTTAGAAGAAAGTTCATGAAAACCATTTTCCAATTGGTCTCTAGCATGTTGGAGTTCTTCATATGATAAATGATTAAAAGAATTAGAAGAACTAGAGGATGATGAGGAAGAAGAGTCGGAAGATGATACCTCATGTTTTGCCATTAGGCATTTTGTACCTTGGTCGCTTGAGGAGGAGGAGGAGGAGGATGATGAGGTGTCACTCCATGTCGCCTTGAGGACCTTTTTCTTTCCTTTTTCGTTTTGCGTGGCCCGTTTTTTGTTGAGTGGGCAATCGGGCTTGTAATGGCCTTTCTCGCCACACCCGTAACATTTTACCTTGGCTCGGATCTTGCGGTGGGTTCTTGCTTTCGATGCTTGCGGGATTTCTTCTTCTTGTGCTTCTTCATAAACTTGTGCATTTGGCGGGCGAGATTCTCCATTTCCGAGTCGCCTCTTGAAGATGAAGAAGATGAGGATGATGAGGAGGAGATTACTTCTTTTTGTACCTTGAGGCTGATGTTCTTTGGTGTCTTGATTGGTGTGCCCTCCTTTTGAGCTTGCCTCCTCATCGTGATCTCGTACGTCATTAGGGATCCGGTAAGCTCTTCGACCGGCATGTTCTTTACATCCTTAGCTTCTTGGATAGCCGTCACCTTAGGTGCCCATGAGCTCGGAAGGACCCATAGAATCTTCTTGACCATTGCTTCAGCTGAAACATCATCACCAAGAGATTTTCTACCATTGCAAACGTCAGTGAAGCGTGTAAACATTTCAGAAATGGACTCATTTGGATGCATGGAAAAGCTTTCAAAATCTTGTCTATACATGTCTAACCGAGTATCCTTAACTTTGTTAGTGCCCTCATGGGTCACTTCCAATAGTTTCCAAATTTCATGAGATGAGGTGCAAGTGGAAACTCGGTTGAACTCATTTCGGTCAAGGCCGCAATGTAGAGCATTCATGGCTTTTCCATCAAGCTCAAAGTTTCTAATATCAGTGGGGGTCCATTTGGATTCGTCGGGGGTAGACAAAGTATAACCTTGCATGACAATTTTGTAAATAGGATATCCTATGCTTCTAAGAAAGGTAGTCATGCGGGTTTTCCAATAAGTGTAGTCGGTCCCATCAAAAAATGGAGCACGACCCAATGAAAAGCCTTCGGGGGCGAAAGAAGTGGAAGCCATCAAAGAGGATCAATAATTTGAAACCGGTTAGGGAATTACTCAAATTTTGCTCTGATACCAATTGTTGGGTCGGAAGAAAAAGGGAGTGATGGCAAGAGGGGGGGGGTGAATTGCCTTTTAAAAAATGATTAACAAATTAAAATCAAAGTGAAAGGTGCAGCGGAAATAAAGTAGGCAAGACACAAAATTGATAACAGAGTTCGGCCAAAAACCAGGCCTACGTCTCCGCTCCCAACTAAACCGTTGAGAGATTCTACCGCTTGCTTTTCAATGGTTTTAGCAAGAAACCCACTAGACTTTACAGGTAGTCTAGAACCTATTACAGCTTGCTTTTATATGGTTATGCAAGAACCCTCTAGCCTTCTTACAGGTGAAGGCTAGCTCACCTATGTCTCAAGCCTTTTAATGTAAAGGCTTGCCAACCTCTTCACACCTTAGAGGTGATGTGAAAACCCAAAGAAAGGATGAGAGAAAGAGTTGGGGTTTGTAGGAACAAACCCAAATTTAAGCTCAAAATGAATAAACAATAAAAACCATATTTGGAGAAGCCTTGGGCGCCGGAGGATTGATTGAAGTTGATGGAGGGCGCTCCTAAGCTTCTTTGGTGGAGCTCCTTGGATGTGGAATTGAGTTGGAGCTATTGGAGTTCCCTTGGAGGAATGCGCCGGAGGTACGCCAAATGATCAACAAGGTGTCCGTGGGCTTCCGTATAGTTCCAGTAATGTTCCAGGGCTTCATGGTCCTTTATTTATAGAGGGGGAACCCTCATATGGCCTTTGGAGGTCTTCGGAGCCGTTGGAAAAGGCTTCGGAGCCGTTGGGAGGCCAAGTGGACAGGCTGGTCAACAGCCCAACGGCTAGTTTGACTGGCTCCACCGGCTGACCGGTGCAGAGCCACCGGTTGGCCGGTGTGAACAAAATGGAGAAGGGATTCTGTCCAGGCTCCACCGGCTGGCCGGTGGGGAGGCCACCGGTTGGCCGGTGGCAAGACAGTAGCTTGCCATTCTGTGCAGGGCTCCACCGGCTGGCCGGTGCAGAGGCCACCGGCTGGCCGGTGGTGAGGCAGTAGCCATCACTGTTGCATCAGGTTGCCACCGGCTGGCCGGTGACAGAGCCACCGGCTGACCGGTGGAACCTGGCAGTGGGCAATGCCTCTGCCAGGTCCACCGGCTGGCCGGTGCTATCACACCGGTTGGCCGGTGGACTGAATTTCAGTCCACTTCTTGTCCATTCTTGGACCAACTTCTTGGCAACCTTATGCCTATCATTCAAAAAAACTTCAAACAATATTAGACAAATAATAAGGTGATTGTGATCATGAAAATCAAACAACAAGGGGAACGAGAGGTACAATAGAATGATGCCTAAATCACTCTAGTTTTTGATATGGGAATGATCTACTTTAGAAATAGAGATCGATGACGCCTTAATTTTATTATTTGGGATTTCTTACATTTTATGTCAAAGGCGAGAATAAGGGATAATGAGAGGTGAACCTCATTTGGGTTTGTGCACAACAACATGAAGGTATGGTGAGTATTACGTTAGGTTTTTAATTAATCAATTAAATTATCATTTAATTAATTAAAACACCATTTAATTCCCCATCCAAAACACCCTACATGGAAAAATTTATGTTGTACCTTGGGTAAACAAAAAATTTTGGACTCAAGTTCATCCTTAGAAATCCAATCTGAGACTTCAGATAGGAATTATTTCTATTTTCAAGAAAAACTATGCATGTGTGACAAAATATTTTTAATATTTTTAAAATCACTGCATTGAGCCTCTTTGGGACCTAGATTCCTGTGCTTACTTGGTTCTTAGATTCTAACATATTCATGAAAATATTCTAAATTATTACAGGTAAAAACCTGGATCTCTATATCACTACCACCTTCAAATATTTTCATCCCCAAAAAGAAAATGTCTAGGCCTAGAGATAAGAAACTGAGATCTACTGTTGGGACTCCCATGCCATCAAGTTCTCTATGGATTACTATGCTACTTTCAAGAACACACTTAGGGGGAAACACTAAGGCCAAACCACTCTTATGTCCAAATTCAAACAGGAAAGCATCGTGGAACTAATAGGAACATGTCTCTTTAGTTGTAATAGGTGGGAATACACCAAGCACTACGGTCCACCTGCAGTCATGGGGCTTAGAATTACACCACTTATCTAACCTGACATAGATGCTGATGAACACCATAGTTTATATATAACCATGAATAAGCCATCTCATGAACTCCTCAAGTGTCTAGCGTTCATGGTTGACGCTGATCACATGAGGGTACAAGAAAACAAGAGAGGAGGGTAGTCTCATCCAAACTGGAGAAGCTAGAGACAAAAACTCCATGAAATACCCGCATATCTTTTCCCCTCTTGGAAGGAGAGTAACCTAAACCAGAAACACTACCATACCCACTAGTGGCGTCTTAGCTAAGTATAGATGACAAGGAACCAATTCACACTATAGAAACTTCATAATGTCTAACTTTGGCACTATAGAACTATTCTAAAAAATATCTCTCAAAACCAACCTTTCCCTGAACACACAAGTCAGAGGGAATCATAAAACACACCTCAATACTATCTACTTTGGGTGACACTGACTAGATATTATAGTTTTAACCACATCACAGAAACACATCTTGGTGGGGGAAGGACCTATCTTTCTTGTGAATTCAAAGCTACACCAAACAACAAAAAACACAAGGTTCTACCGATACCACGTGTGACCCTGGTTTAAACCTCAAGTAAGAAGAGGAAAGAAAAGGGTATCCACAATAGTGTATAATAATTTCTACTATATAAAGTAGAAAGGAAACGAGGAATACCTTTATTCATCATTAGCTCTTATAGGTTAACGAACTCTACGTCATACAGCTGTCCTCTCCCACATCATCCAACTCCTTGAGCCTGGAATGGACCACTTCTTTTTACCACCCTTGCTTCTACACCTCACCATCAATCTTGAGGAACTCCATACTCCAAGCGCTACCTTCACTAGAGAGGCCTGTCATCCAACCCCCTCTTAGTAACACATCGGGTCAAACATTGTATAGAAATATATCCCTAGCTATTGCAATCATAACAACGCCTCTCCTATGGTTGACCTGATCCTCGGTGCTGATCCTACACTTTAGGCCCACTTTCTTGAGTCTGAGTATGAGTATTCCTCTAGATCCACGATCTTGTCACGTGTTTTCTACCAGCTATTGTAGATGTCATAGCCTCGTGACTACCACCTTGGGCTACATCCACCTGTTCCTCCCACAAGAAGATCTATACTAACAAGGCTCACTCCCGCACTCTATCATAGGTGGGAATGAAAAGTGGAATCATAGACACACTTATCTCTTAGTTCAAGTCCTACTCAAAGGCCTATTATTTGAAAAACAGATCCTGAACCATATCCAGGTTGTATCATGACATGTCTATTAACCTTGTGAAAAACTACAATACAGATATGTTTCCCTACCAAAGTTGAAAAAGCTCTTGGATACATACTGATCTCAGTGTGGCTGGGTAGAAATCTTCCCTAAAGAGTTGCTCAAACTCTACCCAAGTGAGAATCACCTCTTCATGGGAATGCATCACTAAACTCCACCATCTCTAGAACAAAACTTGCAAAATTCTTTCCACCAGGACCACCATTTTATTGGGAGGTGTTCTAACCAAAGTAAAAACTTGTGTGACTACCTTGAGCCAGTCATATGATACCTGGGGGTATGGATCACCCCAGTTCCTCATAGGCCACTTCCTATAGAACTCATACAATGCACTCAACTTGTGTGCATCCTCATCTTGAATAGCTAGAACAACAAACTTCTCAATGGGTGATGGCACTACCAGAAGACCACCCGAAGGTAATGCCTCTAAATCAGTGAACTACCTTGAAACCTTATCACATGGTGGATTTTCATCATAATAATACTGTAGAATCCTATCTATCTATCATCATAGAGGCATCCTAAAATTAAATCAAGATGAACAATGGATAAAGAGTATATCGGGGAGATGACTCACGAGGGATAAGGAAATAAAATTCATAACCCAGTACTATATGATACATGTACCATTTATTTCCCCTATGACTAGTGTTCTAATGTACTCAGTTGATAAATAGGTTATTAGAGTCCTATTTAATGGATATGTTGGCCAACACACCAACACTGGAATGTTTGTCTTGAGATCCAAACTCAAAACATCCTAACACTATCCCTATGAAACCTAATCAAAACATTTTATGGGGGAAAAATCTTAAAAAATTCCCAACGAAAGAACTTCCTCTAATATGAATCTTTCATTACTCGAACCAAGCTAGGGCTTGAACAGAGAATACCCTAAGCTCAGATATATACTCTAGGGGTTTTTGAATAGAATTAAAGGCATAAATAAACATGGAGAGGCATTTTTTTAGAAGACCTATACACACACACCCACAATCACCTAAATAAAATGGTGTAGAGATATAAAAAGTTGAAAATAAAATGCATACATACATAAATACCATACCAAAGTACAATAAAGGTACTGAAGTAAAAATGGAAAAACAATCACCCACCAAAAGAAAACTTTAAAAGAATTCAACCTGCTTAGAAGGAGGGGAACACTGCCAAAAGTATCTACTAGAAAAATCCACAACCCTGCTTTAGTAAACACCTCGGTCAGTATAGATCACTAATCTTCACCAAACATAGGTTCTTCCAAGACTCCATCAAAAGGAATATGGTTTGTAAAAGACAAAAAAATGTTTTGGAAAAGCCCATACAAGGGTGAGTATAAAGATACTCAATAGATGAACTAAAAACCCAAAAGGGAAGGGAGGAACTGAAAGGCGACAATCCACTCGACCTAGCTAGGAAGAACCCCATCAAGAGATAAAATCCATCTCAAATCATCCTTGGATGTACATGACATGTCAGGTAAGTCAATGAAGAATCCCCAATAATAGAGTAAGGAAAATACTCCATCCCATAGCTCAACCCAACAAGAGAGTGAATGTAAACTTGTCCAAACAAATAGATCTTACATGGTGAGAATATGAAATTATATTCAAGTATTCACTATATATAAAAGGATATTGGGATCATATGACCATGAGAATCTAAACATGGAAATCATGTGGCATACCCCACATGTCTTCACCTCCCATGGAAGGATAGTGACCAAAAGTAAGGTATGGGCACAAAAGTGGTAAGTAAACTCATTCCTTAAGGGGTGTCAACCCAGAATGTGACAACACCACAAGGGATCCCAAACATCACCTAGATATACTCATAATAGACTCTATGTATCACGAGTTTTTGACCTCATAGTTAGTAATATGATTATATTTGAGGATTTTAGGGAAATCCAAAAACTAGGTGTACACACTTCATGAACTCTACCACCCTATATGGAACCCGTCTGAGAGATAGAATCCATCCAGAACAACTCTACCATTCCCAATAGTATGATCGAGAGAACATGATCCACTGAGAACACCCTATATGGTCCATCTCTAGTTCCTAGCACCATAGGTTATGCCATCACTAACCTGCACCCTGCACAATGCTAAAGAAACCAAGTATAGAGGCCCGCTCCTCACCACTGCCCTATTATTGAGGGAGCACTACTCTAAACCATGAACTGTTTGTATATTCTATATGAGAGGAAATGAAGGGACTCACACCTCACAACTTCCTCATAGTTGAGGGATCACAAGCTCCTATATAACCTATGAAACCTTTGTCACTCCTATATGGAGTGGCCCACACCTCAGTCTGTTGAGGGGGCACTAACTACTAACCAAGTATCATGATTATCAAGTAGAGGGCCCCTCTTCATAGGCCTATACTCAAAATACAAGTGATTTCAAACTCTAATAGGAGACCTACACCTCACTTCAACTTAGATACGGGGGATTACTACTTTGTAGGTGAGGAACCACACCCTGAAAAGATATGGGACTACTACTCAGTGAAAGGAAGACCATCACCCTGGTATGAAGGGGGAGTAAAAATCCATATACCAATGACCCAAAACCTAACCATATAGGGGAGTAACACTATGTGGCTAGAGGAACCACACCCTGATATGATAGGGGAGTACCAAATCCTCCATCTATTTTACTATGGGGGACCCACACCCTGGTACAATATGGGAGTACCAACCCTAGGATAGAGGACCCGATTCTCTGGCATGGAAGGGGAGTACCTACTCTACTAGAACATCATGTATGGAGAACCTGCACCTTGAAACGATATGGGAGTTCTGACTTTAATGATAGTAGACCCACTCCCTATCTGAATAGGGGTGTACCCACTCTACCTATATGTCACATTTGGAGGACCTGAAACCTGACATGATTGAAGAGTACCAACTCCATAGATAGAGGTCCCACACCCTAGTCCAATAGGGGAGTTACTACCCTATCTATCCAAAAAGTATGGATGGACCATACCCTAGAATGGTATGGAGCACTATACAACATTAAGAATGTTATGAGGAACTCGTACTCTAAACCATTAGTAAAGTACCAACAGTTTTGAAAGTCCATCAATGATTCCCAATATCTCATGTGTATTACCTAAACACCTAAGTCTAAGGAACTCAATCACCAAACCTTGATACCACCCACTTTGGCCAGAACTGACTCACCTGTACAGTTTTAGGTCGCATCACAAGGATGAAAATCTATGGGGAAAGCATTCCTCTTCCTTGCGAGTCCAAGGGTAAGCCAAACCATGCCTCATCCCAAAGAACTATCCAAAGATAAAAGAACCCACACCCATGAATTTTAGAGTCCTATCTTTACTAAAGAAAATTGGCAAGGGTAACCCATGCCTTAATGCCACATGTGAGTACTATTCCCTATGTCTCTCTTCAGGAACCACACTGATATCTAGCATCGGTAAAGTACTGAAAGAGGAGATTCATGGTTATCATGATCCAGATAGTAACACTATCATAGGTAGGAGACCCACACCCTATTCTAGTATGGGAGAACCACCTCATCAGTATAAAGAGTTAAGGGGACCCACATTCTAATGCGAAAGTGTAGAGTACCAAAATTGTCATCAACCCAGCGATTCACCCTAATCACTGCCCAAGATTTTCACTGATACCCAAGAATATTGATTGAAAAAACACTACCTCATACCTATTAGGCTAAAATAGAGGCCCCCATTATGTTCTACATGAAAAATTGCTCAGGATATGCTACTGATAACCCTAAATTTTAGTCCTAGAAATGTAGATATAGATGGAGAAAGATTTCAGGGAGATCACCTAGGAGTACACAACATGCACTAGGGCACACACGACATGTGAGCCCTCTAGAGAACCTATCCGTGTATTCATTCCACATAGTTTCCAACCAATTTATGGGTACATAGTGTGTTATACTTCACCCAAACCTTGATATGTAGTTTTCCCATGTCCATGTACATTTTCCATTTGTTAGTACAAAACCATGTGTTCTGACACAACTATCCCAATCCATGCCCCATTTTCACGTGGTCTGAGGCACTACACATAATGTAACTTCGATACATGGAATGTAGTATCAAATTTCATATTACCTAAATAGAAAGGGCCACATGACATGTGTCACTAAACTATACACTGTGTGGATGGTAATTCAAGTCAGGAATCACCTGCAAAAAACACATGATTTTTCAAGATTCAACCCAAAACCCACAGATATACCTAAAAGGGATAAACAACAATTGAAATTAGGCTATATAACCATAGAATAATGAAACCCAAATGAGATCAGGACTAAAAAAACCTCCTATCTCGAGGTTGAAAGGACGAATATTTGGTTTAAGAAAGGTTCCCAGATCTTTTTGGTTCTTGATCTGGTGACTTTATTCTTTAGAAACATTTGATGATTCGACATCAGTTTCATTTGTCAGAAAATGGGAGAGAGGTGAGAATGAGTGGTGAAGATCCTTTGGGTTTGGGTGCACCAAAGTAAGGGGAGTGGTGGGTATTAATATAGGTTTTTAATTAATTAATTTAATTCTCATTTAATTAATTAAACCACCATTTAACACCCCATCCAACACTCCTAGAGCAGAAAACCTTATATTGTGCCTATGGTAAACACAAAGTTCCAGACTCAACCATGTCCTCATAAATATGATCAGAGACTCCAGGAGGGAGTTATTCCTTTTTTTTAAATAGAAACCATGTGTACATAAATAAATATATTTAATATTTTTAAAATCCCTACTCTGAGGATCTTCAGGCCCTGTATTCCTATTCTAACTCGACACCTAGATTTTGAAATATTCATAAAAATATTACAAAGTATTATAGATAAAAATTAGGTCTCAACATTTGAGGTATGTGTCTGTTTCCCCTATCTCATCCTGTATTTGGATAGTGTTGTCAAAAGGGGATAATTGTTTCATAAATATATCCATTTTTAGGTGCTAATCCATTTAAGGAAGCATGTGAAAAAGGGGAGATGTGGGTAAGCTATGATTTCTGAATTGTAAATGTGTTAACTATTATAACTGCTTATTAGAGTGGTTTTAAGAATATTTTTTTATAGGAAACCGAAAGGTGAAAAAGAAGTAGGTGAAGAAAGATGTGATGAAAATATGAAGATGTTTTATGAGTCACTACTTTTGGACAACATGTATTTTCTATCAATAATTCCTATTTCCCACAATGAGTTAGCTCATGTGGTCTTATAATTATTAAGAAACGGTCTATAGCTTGAGTTTACAAATTTTAGTGATTTATGAGAATTGGTTGACAAAAAAATCCAAAGGGGGTATTATTAGGACCAATAGGATAAGGATAATGATCAGACCCATCATTGTAACTAGGTCTTGTATTTTTTTGTTATGGAAATGACAATGAAGAAAGAAACCAATTCACTTTATAAAATATGGTGATCATAATCAGAATCATATTACAAAAATCAGACTCACAATGCTTAATAAATTCCATTGAATTGGGAAAAAGTTTTTGGAAAGAAAAGGCTCATCAGGCTCACCTTAGGTCTGAAATGAGGTTCTAGTCATAATGAAGAAGAGAATAGAATTCTTTATGGGTATTATGTATACCTAATTATTCTTTTATAATCTTTGAGTTCTCATAAAACATAAGTGGTTTAAAAAACATGTGATGAAATATTTATAAAAGAAATGGGGAGTACGGCCAATCATATTGAGGTTTATAAAGAAAGAAGTTTCTAGGAGGATGGGAAATCACAAATAATTCTCAATGTAAGTGAGATGATGCTAAACCTGATCATAAATTCACTCAAACTCATGTGGAATTCATGATACAAGAAGAAGTTTGTGAATGAAGAACATTTCTGGAAGTCGAATCTTCCCAGTCTCATATCATCTGTGTGAGATCACTGAACATAAAAATGTTTGTTGGCTGGGAAGGATGATCATAACATGAATTTATAAATATGATGGTTTTTAGTCAAGCCAAAAATCAATGAGAAATAAATCTTTAGAGGTATAATTTTTATGAATCATAATCATAGAAAGAAATATGTTGTTGTAGTTGAAGTTTCTAGAAATGGTACATTAGATGCAGTATGCCACCAATCCATTGTAATTGATTCTGACACCAATTCAAATTATTGGTATCTTTTATATGTCATATGTAAAGTTTTATCAAATTAAAAATTTATTTTGGGGGTAATTATTGGGACCAATAAAAATGAGATAAATTGGAAGTTATTAGGACCAATGATTCCAGAGAAGAAGAAAATTTTGTGGTGACTAATATGAAAAATAAAAAAAGATATCAATCTATAATGTAGTAAACCATTTTCTTTCAATATGAATTGTTTACTATTATTTTTTGTGAGATCTTTTATTTCCTTAAAAAGTAGATCAAGTTAAAATAATAAATATGATATGTTTTCCTTTGGTGGCATGAGATAACCTATCTTTTTCTTTGTAACATTTTTGTTAAGATCCATTGGACTGGGCATGATTCCAAAATATCAGAATGAAGTAGATAAATATCCATTAGACATAAGCTAGAACTGAAACACATCATTGGATGAAACATATTTGGTCTAAAGAAATAAATAAAAGAATAATTTTTTCAACCTGTTGAAAAATAGTTTTCATGGGGGATATTGAAAGGATAATTGATGTAATTGTCAAAGTATTTCCAAATAGGGAATTTGGAATGGGTAGTTCATAATGAGACTCTTAATGAGAAGAAATGTGTTTTTTATATGTTATAGTTGGTGTGGAGAAAAGTAGTGAGATTTATTCAGTTTTGGTTTGTTTACAAGAGGGTAAAGATAATCAGTGTGACTTATACTTCCATTGTAATAGGAAAATCAGAATGAAAATCAAAATTTGAATTATTTTTTTTAATAAATTATAAAGAAATATGTTGTTTTGAGAAGATTGACAAAGTTTCAAGAAGAAGCAAGAAGAGTGGAGAAGCATTTAAGAAGTCAAATATGCATCCAAATTTTAAAGCGAATTGAGGTTTTGGGAAATTATTTTGAGTGAGAAAATTTATAAGAATCCTACAAACACCATATTTGGATTTCCTATAAATATAAGATATAATTTTTTTACTTTTGGACATCAATGTACCATTTAAGAGAGAAGGCAGAGCATTGATGATTTATAAGAAAAAGTAGTTTATGAATCATACTTAACTAATAAAGTTTCCTAGAGTGAAGAATAAAGAATAAGAGAGAAGACCGTATTTAGTTGATCATAAAATTGGGATAAATCATGGGATTGGGAGTCACACTGAGATTTTCATACTCCAAAAATAATTTTAGTATTGCTTTAGTGGTATTCTTATAGAGTTATATTTTCCTTATTGAGTAATCATACTGGTGAATCAGACTAGGAAATCAGACTGAGTTTCATTATGATGTCTAGAAGAAGTTCTTTATTTCTACTGGGTAAAAAAGGTAAGAATTGTTTTGAATATCTTATTCGTGAAATGTGATCAAGAAAAACCACAACATGTTTGTTGCAAAAAAAGTATTACATTTTTTTGTTCTACTTAAAGAACATGAACGATTTTATTGAACAGAGTTATACATGAATGTAATGGAATATAATACTCATTGTATTCCACACAAAAGGGTTTTTTTCTAATGTATTATATGGTATTAGATTGTTTGCAAACCATACCATGGATGTAGCTACTGTTGTTGAGTAATGAAAATTGTAAATTTTTATGTTCCTGTGGATATATGATTGTTTTGTTTTTTGAAAGGTAACAACTATGTAATAGAATTTTAAGGTTTTTTTAGAAATAAGGAAACTTAAAATAAAAAGATATCACCAATTCACTACCTCCCCCTATTAGTGATACTTTATCTTGATGGGGTAGTTACATGTCAGTCATGCATAGCTACCGATATTTCTGGATTCTTCAATTATTGATTAGAAATCTAATGAATAAATCAAATTTAATTCACCCTTATATATGATCACATCACATACCCCTTAAATAAATAATCACATCACATGCCTTATTTATTATGGTTGTACACTCATTCATTCTATCTCTTTCAAGGGACTAGATTACATACTCATCATACAAGAAGGAAAATACCATATTTGTAAAGCCTCAATTAATAAAATGACAAAAAATATTCCTAATGATTCCTGATTATCTAATCCTCAAGGATTTAATATGAAAGATATAAAATTATTGAGGTTATTTTATTTCGTATGTTTCCAACCTTTTTTTTCCCAAACTGATTGATTTCATTTATTGTTAATATGTAAATATTTGTTTCATTATGGACCATGGTGATGCATGTAGGATTGTCATGGTTTACATCCTTAGAAAAAAATAGGATGATTGATATGATGATCATTAAGATAAATAAATACTCTAATGGTGACAGTGTTATCTATGATATTTGATGAAAGATAAAAGGTCTTGGGATTGATAAAGAATGATATGAGGTGTTTATGAAGTGTTTAATTAGGCCTTGAATGATATTGAGATAAATTGGCCATCAATTTAAGGGAATATCTTGAATCATATTACCCATGTAAAGGAAACTCTTTATTTTCATTACATATGTAAATGTATCACATGTGCTATATAAAGGTAATAATAGATTCCTACATCTATGCAAGATTCATCTAGAACTCCCCAAGCTAAAAAAAGGTAATGGCTATGTAATGGTAATATGTAATTTTGTGAATCTATGAAAAGGTAATATGTGAAGAGTAATACCTATGTAAAGGTGAACTGGTCACTATTAAAAGGTAAATCGAAGTTCATTGAAGCTACAAAATGGTAGTATGTTAAGAGCACTATGTATGTAAAGGTGAATGAGGTTTTGTGACAAGGAAAATCAAAGTTTGGTGAAGCTGTAGAAAAGGTAAAATGTTTAGGGAAATACCAATGTAAAGTTAAACTAGGCACTATGGAAAGGTAAATCGATGTTTAGTGAAGCCATGGAAAGGTAATCTATGATTTCTACTACCTATATAAAGGAAATATAAGGTTGGAAATAACCTACATAAAGGTAAAGGTAGAGTTTTTAAGTCTATTTAAGGGTTAAAAAGGTGATACATAAGGGTATTTCTTGAATACATATAGGTAATTGAGAAATGTGGATGCTATATAAAGGTATTATCTTGCATTCCATGAGCTTCAATAAATTAAAATGAAAATTTTATTGATCCAATAACCATAAATTCATAAGATTTATTGTATGTGAGATCAATCAATTGACCATTTCCTTAGGGTTATTCTAGACGAGTGCCTCCATGATCTATTCATATAGTTAAGCATACCCTCTATAACATCCTATAAAGTTAAAGGGTTAAAATAAAAAATGTTACTAACCATCAGAAAAATGTGAAACTTTCTATTTGATATCATACTTGATTAGAAATCCATATTGAAAGAGGTTTTCTATGGAGTAGTGATTAGGATGGGTGACCTGTTGGAAATTTTACTTCCGTGTGTATGAGTGAGGGAAAATTACACATGAAAGAACATGTGTTATCCTATAGGGATAGTCATTGTTTGATGACCTATTCAGGTACATGGGTGGGCCTTAGGGAGGGGACACCACATGTCAATGGGGAAATTAGGTTGCATGTGAGGCCTAGTTGTTACATTGGTATCATTGGAGGAACCCAACTGGAAAAGTGGTGGCATTGTTTGGGTTGAGATGTAGGGTCCACAATAATGATCTTGTTATCTAAAGGGGTTAACGTGACACTATATAAAGTTAAAGGGTTAGAATCCTAAATATTAATACCCATTCCAAAAAGGTTCACATTTATTTTTGATATCCTACCTGAATAGAAGTCTATAATTAAATTGGTTTGTCCTGAAGTAGTGATCAGGATGGGTGACATAAAAAAGGCAGTTTTTCTAGGGTGTGTATGAGAATGTAAAACACCCATTTTAAATATTATATTTTGGGATTTTGGGATGGTAATTAGTACGATGAACCGTAAATACATATGGTTGATCCCTAGGGAGTGAAAAACATGTGTATTTGGTGGTGAAAACTGTAATATAAACTATTCAGACTTTAGGGAAGGTTGATGTTGAGAACCATGGACAAATAGTGGATCCTGCCACAGAATTTACTAAGAACAATCCTCCTATTCTCTATGGTGACAAAGGAAAATTTGAATCTAGGGAGTGAATTAATAGGATTTAAAGGATCTTATAATTTTTGAAAAATCTAGAGGAATCCAAGGTGGTTTTTTCAACTTACATACTTAAAGGAGCTGGAAGGATATTGTGGGAATCGATCTCAAAAGCTAAGTTATATGAATGTCTCACATGGACATCTTTCAAGGATTTATTTAACCAATAATTATATCCTAAAAAATTGTGAGTGGTAAACTAGGAGTTTATATCCTTGGACAAAGGGGGAATTTAGTTATGGAATATTCTACCCATTTCACTGAGTTAGTTCACTTAGCACTCAATCATGTTAATAACGAATACCATAAATATTGGAGGTTAAAGATGGGTTTGAGGGACAATATTTGGTTAATAATTATTCTATTTTGTATTGAAACCTTTTTGAGTTTGTCAATAAAGTTTCTATGGATGATGAAAACATATCTAGGAAGAAAAAGGCTTGGGTGGAATCTTAGTTGTTGAAAGCATCAAGGGTGTGTCTTGAGGCTAGAAATAGAAGTAAAAGGGTTCCAAATTTATATCAGAATGATTTTCTAGTGCTTCTTTAGAAAATTAGTATGTGGTTTTACATCAATATTGGAGGCTTGGACATAACAAGACTAAGTGAATGGAATCACCAAGGACATGTCATAATTTTGGACAATCCCGACATCTTAGGCATTTCTCTGGGAAAATGACCCAAGGTAGTAAGGTGGGATACACTATTACTAAAGGCTCTCAGGTATATTCCGATGCATGAAATATTGGTGGATAAAAAATCACAATAAGGGGAATACTCATACGGTGGAGAAATATCAAGGAATATTCGAGGTCAAATGCCTTTATTTAGTGCAGTATGAACTGGAGGAATATAAGGTAGTCTGGGCTACTATTATATGCTTAGTGTTTATTTATTCCTATATGGTACTATATTTATTTAATACTAGTGAAAATAACTCTTTTATATCATAAAAGTTTATTGATTCATTGGTTACATTAATAACTTATCTTATATATTAAATAAATTTCCATTACCTTGGGAAAGTGTCCAGAATAGGGTTTTAAGTGTCCCACGTGTTGGGTGATGATAGTAAACTTTGAACTGGTGTGTGATTTCTTGTTTATTGATCTTGATATATTCAACCTTATTACTAGAATGTATTAGATGATCAATGTCATGGCCTATATCTAATTTCATTATCATCATGTGAAGTTTCTATCTCTTAATGGGGGTTTGCATGTATTTCAAGGAAAATGGGATTCAAGATCCAAGAGATCAGAGTATGTTGTTTCTTATGATGGATTGATCTCATGTAAATTTTCAGAGATATTCATTGATGTTTTTTATCCTATTTTGAGTATCCCTATTTATGAAATGGTGATTTTTTAACCTGAGGTCTTCCTAAATGATTTTTTTGGTTACCACTCCAGAGAGAGGATGAGTTCACTATTGATATTCTTTTTGGTATGATGCCCATTTATACACCATCATATCACATAACACTTGCAGAGTTAATGGAGATAAAGCTTTAGGTTGTAGATCTTGATAGAAAAGAATTTATTCATCCTTGTGTGTAACCTTGTTTTTACCTATTCTCTTTGAAAATTAGTCTTATAGAGGCCTCATGATTTATATTGACTACCAGAAGCTTAACTAGGTAATTGTTTAGAATAAATACAACTTCTTAGGATTAAAGATATTTTTTATTAACTCAGGTGATACTGATGGTTTTATGATATATAAATTTGATTAGGGAACCACTAATTGAGATTTTGAGAGTTGTATATACCTAATATAGTGTTTAAGTTTCAGTATGGGCATTTTGATTTTCTACTCATGAAATTTAGTCTCAATAATGTTCATGTGGTATTTATAAAACTAATAAAATAGTTCCTTCATCAATTTTTGAATTATTTTATTAATATATGTGTGGTTTATATTCTACTATATTATAAGACAATGGATTAACATTGGATCATTTAAATATCATCAACATAAT
Organism: Viscum album; assembly: GCA_963277665.1. NCBI lineage: Eukaryota > Viridiplantae > Streptophyta > Magnoliopsida > Santalales > Viscaceae > Viscum > Viscum album. The sequence continues at coordinate 254,273,478 of OY728162.1, forward strand.
CTTGAAGGAATATCATATGTATGGGAATAATTCTAAATGTGACTTCCAGATCCAAGAAGTGATATTTCTAGGCCATTTTACGTCTGAAAGGGGTGTTTCCGTGGACCCTGAAAATATTCAACCAGTGATGACTTGTGATAAACCCAAAAATGTGTACAGGATTCATAGTTTCTTGGGCCTATATGGTTATTATAGGTGGTATTTATAGGAATTATCCATGATTTCATATCTAACTACAATATTAAACCAAAAGTGTGTTAATTTTGCATGGAACAACTAGTGTTATATGTATTTCAAGAAACTAAAGAGGGGTTAAATTAGACTTAAATTTTTATTCTTATGGAAATTTTTTTTGTTTATGATGTTTTTTGTGATGCCTTAGGTGTAATGAACTAACTCAGTCGAACTTGACACATCACTCAAGGTGGCTCTCTATAAGGTAGAGATCAACCAAACAGTCAACCAAGTCTCATGAATAACCAAAAAGGATAAAAATCAATAAAGTATAATTTTAAATAAGAGTACACGTCCATGAGACATACAATGTGAAGAACAAAAGGAAAAACCTAAAATTAAAACAAGACAAGATAAAGTGGAGACCCCATGTGATTGTGCATCACCACCAATCCATATTCCAAAGAAGGTATCAACAATGAAGAGAGTCCAATGAACTATATGACACCCTTCCCTTTACTCGAGTCCTTAAAAACAAGTTCTATAATGACAAAAATTCAAAATTAGGGTGTGGACTTAAAGCCTCATAGGATAGCACTAAAGAATCTATAAAAATATTAACACAATGATATTGTTAGTTCTATCTTTAAAACATATCAAGTTTATAAATCCATATATATATATAAAAATCAATTTATAAATGACCAGTCATTAAATTTCATAAGATAAATATGTTATCATAGTATACATGATACATAAGGGAAAAAAATCATGCATGAAATATCATTGGGATTTATCCTATAAAATACTAATAAAAACAAAATTACACTAAGTTGGAAAGTAAATTATATGATACGGAGTCCTTCCATAGTTTATCAATATCAAACTTATGTCCATATACAAGGTTTATAAATGTTATCATGTTCTACATTTTCATAAAAACAAAACATTAACCATGCACATAATTTTTCAAAACAATTTCACAAGAGAAGTGTCATTAATACCATGCTTTGAGAATCCATAATTTATTGAATTAATTTTCCAAAAAGAAGCATCACAACTATGTGATTTGAAAATACATTTTAAACAAAAAAATTATCAATATATTTTTCAGAATTGAAGTATCCCTAATCCCATGCTTTGAAAATACATTTTATAATAAAATCCAATATTTATGGTTTACATCGAACAAAAGAAAAATGAAAAAAATATTTTTATAGGGAAACCCCCAGAAAAGGATTTATCAACAACCTGAGATAGGACTTTAGAAACTACACTTACATAAAATAGTAAATAATTTAGAAGGACTTCTTAAGAAAATTGTGATAATAAATTTAATCTTCTGTATAATTTTATAAATTATTAATTAAGAACATGAAAAATAGACTTTTAAGAACATCCAATATTTCATGGATTCACACCAATTTATAGAGAAACCTACCTTATAAATTTGAAGTATTATTGAAATAAAAACCTCCAAATATTCAAGTAAAAAAACACATTCTATTTATCTACTTATGAGAAAAGAAAATAAAATAATTCAAGGAATAAAAGTCTTTTAAAAGAAACAAAATTCATTGAAATATTCTGTATAGGATATGAAAAGTCAAGTGTTTGGGTGTATTTTATTTTATAAACATTCAGGTTCTCATTAGTAAAACCCCCGATTAAAATCACTATTTAATTTATGATTTTTTCAAATCTTAAATAAAAAGCATTTAAAAAACTAAAAAACGAGCTAAAAATATTAATATATTAAAAGATTTATTTCCATGATTTTAGAAATTTAAAGTAATAAAAAATGTTTTAATGGATAATTCTAGAGAATAATGAATACAGATCTGATTTTTTTTATTCTTCCCCAAAAATAGTGCTTTATAAGGAAAACATAGATTTAACCTTATGCAACCCCTAAATGTCATGTAAGGGTGCTGGGTCACCCTTACATAGCCATTAGAAAGTATGTGTTACCCAAAATCCAAGGCTAGGTTACCATTATATAAGTCTCTACACCTTTACATAATTCCCCTGGTGCTCTAACAAAACCAATGTAACTCGGTGCTTACCATTACACAACGTCCACCTTACCTTTATGTAGTGCACACACTGACTCCCTTACCCTTAAACAGTGTATAAGATACCATTTCATAACCATTAGAAACTTAGGATTACCCTTATGTAATACATTTGTAGGATTTTGTACCCTTACGTGATACCCTTATGTGATGTGTTACCCTTACGTGATATGCTTACACAACCTAAATAAAATCAAGGTTACCATTACATGACACCTAAGGGCACCCTTATGAAATATATAAAAAAAATTAATTACCCTTACGTTGATCATAGGGTATCATTATGTAGTTCATAACTACCCTTACATAGTGCATGACTATCCTTATGCAACCCAAATAAAAAGAGAGTTACCCTGATGTAAACCATATTCCATGCATAAGGGTAAACATTAAGGTAAATTTTTTTGAATTTTCGTTTAAAGATATTATAAATTAAGACAAAAAGGGGTTCAAAATTCCAATTAGATTAAAAATAAAATACAAAATATATCTAATACTTTCTAAAGTAATAGAAAATTCTTTTAACTAAAGAATTTAACTGAAATAAAAAGTCAAGGTGGTTTTATTCTCCCCACCATAATGATTTCCTCCCCAAAAGTGGAATAAAATTTGAAATCAAAAAGAGAGAAGGCTACTAATAACTCATAAACAATTGAAAATCCCACATCTCGTGGCTATCCCATCCCCAATTCCAATGTACCTAGATCAAGGGAATTGTTTTACCCTATAACACCTTATTTTGGAGGTCAGTAATCGAAATTGATTGTTCAGTCATAGAGGTGTCTCGATCAAGATTAACATCTTCCCATTCAGTCACATGGGAAGGGTTAAGCTGGTACCTCCTCTATTAGGAAAAATGAAACACATATTGAATCTATGTTAATAGAAATAAAAATTCCAACTCATAATACCCCTTTCTAAGTTATCCAATGATCACAAAAATGCAAACAAAACTTGGTGAGAAATTATCCTTCATTCTCAAATGACAATGTCCCAAGCAAGGAGAAACCTTTTTAAAGGCCAAAAAACTAACCTAAAACTCTTATGGGTGATAATTATGGTCTAAATACGATTTTTATAGAAACTTTTTAGTCACTGACCTCTTTCTAATAAACTTAACCTTTTCCATCATCTTTTGGACAAGGCTCTATCCAACCAAGGATTTATCACCTATCTCAATAAAGAATAAGGTAGATCTACATGTTTACCCATAAAATTCTTAAAAAGGTTCCATTTTAATAAAATCATGATAACTATTTTTATAGCAAAATATAACCAAAGGAATATTCTTTTATTATAAACAAAAAATTGTAACGTCCCAGTTTCGAAAGCCACACAGAGGCGCCCCGTACCCGATTGGTCACATGGACTCAACAATATTTCCTCTAATGCTAGAGGCTACCTACTAGCAGTGAGGGCCTTGGTTATGATAGTGGAAAAACTATAACCTCATTGGTAGAGTAACACAGTGGAAGAAAATAATATGCAATAGTGAAAGAAGTAATAATACACACAAGAGTAAATAATGGAAGACTGAAAGTAAGAAACAACTAGAGCACATATATAAATGATGCATGCTACATATGTCTAGGAAATTAAACAAGAAAATAAAAATGATGAAAATAATAGAACTAAACCAACGTACAAAAGAAACAGATAATAGCTCCTCAGCATCGCAAGCCTAAGCTTGGTCCCATGCTCTTCAACTCCACAGCAAGTCAGGTACCTGAAGTAGAAGGGTGCTTACCCTTATCTATACTTGAAACAATATAATCTTTTTGGGCCCAAAAGTATGACCCAAATAGGGTGTGAGACTAAATTTCAATAGGAATTCACCCAAAGATTTGTGCCTAACAGTCAGTGAATATATATGGCAGGTAATAAGCAATGATGTAGTAAACAAGAGAGTATTCAACAATTAACAGTTTCACATATCAAATAAGAAGATAATCAAGAAAGGTAACCCTACGGGATGTACATGAATCCTATCCCATCTGGTTCAGTTACTAGAATATATGAAGACTCTATGAGGAAGCACTCATAGTCAATTCCCCTTATAGTCAAAAGTGATTCAAGACTCTCTGAGGAAGATCACACAGTCAATTACCCTTATAGTCTAAGGTAGTGAAGGACTCTATGAGGAAGCTCACTCGGTCAATTCCCCTTATATCCCAAAGTGGTCCTAGGACCTCTGAGGAAGCTCACTCGGTCAATTCCCCTTATATCCCAAAGTGGTTCAAAGACTCTCTGAGGAAGCTCACTCAGTCAATTCCCCTTATAGCTCAAAGTAGTTCAAAGACTCTCCGAAAAATATCACTCAATAAATTCCACTTATATCCCAAAGTGGTTTAAAGACTCTCTGAGGAAGCCCACTCGTTCAATTCCCTTTATAGTCTAAAGTGCTCAAAGACTCTCTGAGGAAGCTCACTCAGTCAATTCCCCTTATAGTCTACTACACCAAGTTCTCACGACCATGTGTAAGTCAACGAGCATAGAAATACCATACGACAAAATTAAACCTCAAGAAGTACTTGGCTAATCGGTCTATAACATATCAAGAATGTAGAAAAAACAAACACTCCACCCTACAACACTAGGCATGTAAAAATAGGCAAGGCACCCAAAAAGGCTGAGCAGGACCAAACAGTCATAAACAGAACATGCATGGGAAACCAGATCCAAAACATAGAAATCAAACCTATTCATATCCAAATAACCTCTACTCAAGTATACAAGCATGGAAGGCAATTAACAGGGGTAAAATGGTAAACTCACAATACCCCAATTAAGGGTATTGGCCAAAATTGCACATATAACTCAAATAATTTCAATGAAAAGGCACAAACCACCTACCTCGATGTTGGGGGATCAGTATACTCTAAAATCAGCCCTTGGATCGACCTAGAACACAATAGATCTACAAAAATGTATAAAATGATCAATAAAGGATAACTTTATAAATAATAGGAATCATGAAATGACTCTCATGAAGAAGAGAGAGCTTACTGAGGTGATCCCAACACAATCGAAGGTAGTCAAAACAAAGATCGGATGGAGGCTCAGGGGATCAGAGAAGGATCACAGCCATACAGGTTCTCTCAGATGAAGAAAACCTAGAAGAAGGTTGTTCTGTCGATTAGACGCGACCCCAGTATGTTTAATGAAAAAACGAAAATACATGGCATGTACTTTTCAAGTACACGACACATACTTTTGATTTACACAGTGTGTAATTTCCTTTTCCGTACTCTGCTTTAAGTGTCCTCCAGGTCACCCCCACATGGCTGTGTGCATGGCCGCTACACAACTAGAACATGACTACCTAGGGTAACCGAGTACACAACATGTACTCATAATGTACTTGACGTGTACTTTGAAAATTTCTAGAAATTCCTCTTTTTCTAAAAAATGACCAGAAAAGGAAAACATAACTGAAAAGAAGATTTATGTTCTTACAAACTTCCCCCCTTAAATAAATTCGTCCCCAAATTTCCCTAGTGTGGTGTAGAAGAAGAAACCCCAAATAGTTATGGCCACTATGCTCGAACATCAACCTCCCTCTCCTAAGTCTCGTCCGGTACTCGCCTATGCTGCCATAGCACTCATACTAGAGGAACAGACCGACCATGGAAAAACTTTGTACTACGACCAACAATATGGATATGATAATCCTCGAAAGATGCATCCACTTCCAACTCAACCTACTCCGGTTGAAAGACATGAGACATGTCTAAAAAGTAACACCGAAGATGAGAAACGTGGAAGACATCGTGCATAGCCCGGTACCTCTGAGGTAACTGCAACCGATAGTCAACCATACCAACTCTATCCAAAACCTAAAAAAGCCCAATGTACCTCGATGAAATCTTACCCTATCTCCTAATCCTCTTGTGTACCAACCTTAGTGTGACAGGTAGGAAAACCTAATCCCCGACCTCGAACTCTAGAGGTCATCTCCGCTGATCAGTATAATAATTCTACTGAGACTATGTAGTATCCATCCTCTTTTGAATAAAATATATCAGTTATGTGGTATCCTGAACAAGACGTGGTCCCAGCATAGCTGGTTCTCCTAACTCTAGCCAACATAAGGGTGATTGGAATGGCCTACCATACAAAGCCTCATAAGGTGCCATCTGAATAGTTTCTTGAAAACTATTATTATAGACAAACTACACAAGAGGTACGTGATTCTCCCAAGAACCTCCAAAATCTAGGATGTATTCACAAAGCATGTCTTCAAGCACCTGGATCGTACACTCACACTGGCCATCTGTCTAGGGGTGGTAAGCTGTACTCAAAAGTACCTGTGTTCCCAATGCCTTTTGAAGCCCCTGCTAGACCCAAGAAGTAAAATGTGCATCCCAATCTGAAATAATGGAGTGTGGAACTCCATGCAGATGTACAATCTCATGAATGTGAAACCACCCCATCTCATCGACACTAAAGGTCTCCTTGATCAAAAAGAAATGAGCAACCTTCGTGAGTCCATCAGTGAAAACCCAAACCACATCATTCCCTCGAGGCGACCTCAGCTAACCAGTCATGAAATCCATCACGACATCATTCTACTTCCACTCGGGAATGGTTAAATGCAGCAAAAACCCCAATGGTCACTAATGCTCCACCTACACCTTCTGACAGGTGGAACACCTCATGAAAAAACCAGCAACATCTCTCTTCATGCTTGGCCATCAATACTAACAGTGTAGATCATGATACATCTTGGTGACATCAGGATGAACTGCCCAAACCGAGGAATGAAAGTCCCACATCAGCTCCTCACGTATGTATTCTAGCACCCATACGCACCCCTGGAAACATAAGATCTCATCCTCTCCTATGGTCTATCCTGGAATAGGGTCCTCTCCTGAGATGCTCTCCCGTAAGACTAGGCCTTCAGAATCTGATAGCTGCCTCATTCACACTCGATCAAGAAGAGTATAGGTAACAAACAAAAAAGAAATAAAAGTATGCCCATGTCTTTCATGCACCTCCAAATGTATATCATAGAATAGAGCCATAAGCTTCCAATCACTACTGGCCTCCTAAACTGCATGTATCTAAGTCCTCCTTCTTAGCGCATCATCCACTGCGTTGCCTTTCCCAAGAATGTAGGAAAGCTCAAAATCAAAGGACTGAAGGTACTCAACCCAACTTCATTGTCTCAAATTCAGATCACGCTGATTGAATATGTACATGAGACTCTTGTGGTAAATGAAAACCACAAAATTCCCTCCCAATAGATAATGTCTCCAATTGCGTAAGGCATGAACAACAGCTGCCAACTTGAGATCGTGCATCGGGTAATTCCTCTCATGTGGCCTCAACTGTTGAGACCCGAATGCAACGAATCCTTCTCCCTGCATAAGCATAGCTCCCAAACCAATACCTGATGCATCATAGTAAATAGTATATCTCTTGCCCAACTCTAGAAAGACTAGTATAATTGCTGAATTCAACCTCCCTTTCAGCTCCTCAAAGGATGACTCACTAGAATCTGACCACAATAACTTTTCACCCTTCTTAGTCAGACCCTCTAGTGGTACTGCTAAGCGTGAAAAGTCCTGTATTAGACATCTGTAGTATCCAGCCAGCACTAGAAAACTCTATACCTCAAATTAATTCTTTAGCTTCTCCCAAGAAACTACTACTCTCACTTTCTCTGGGTTGACTGATACTCCTGTCTCAGAGATAACATGAACCAAGAAGTGAATATGATACACCCAAAAGTGTCATTTTGAGAGCTTAGAATATAACTGATGCTCTCTCAATGTACTCATAACGATCTAAATATGGGTAGCATGGTCGTGTTGAGTGTGATAGTACACGAAGACCACCATGATGGAATACAAGTATGGATGGAACACTCGGTTCATCAGTGCCATGAAAAATTCAGGCACGTTCGTGAGACCGAACAACAAGACCATATACTCATATAGACCATACCTTCTCCAAAAGGCTATGAGAGTTATATAAGATGGTCTACGTGCAACTGATGGTAACCTGATCTCAGGTCAATCTTTGAGAACACTCAGGCCCCTCGAAGCTAATCAAAGAGATCATCAATCCTAGGAAAGGGATATCCATTCTTGACCGTGAACTGGATTAGCTTCTGATAATCCACACAAATCCTGAGGGTACCGTCCACCTTCTTCACAAACAGGATAGGAAAACCCCAAAAAGAAGTACTGGGTCAGATGAAACCCTTTGCCTACAACTACTCCAACTGATTATTGAGCTCCTGTAACTCTGGTGTAGCCATCCTGTAAGGAGTAATGGACACCAGTGCCGCTCTTGGAACAAGCTTAATAGAAAATTCGACCTCACACTCCAGAGGTAAACCTAAAAAGTCTTTTGGAAAGATATCTCTGTGATGATCCACCACTGGAGGAAATTATAATTGTGAAGTCCTTTGGTAATCCAGATATAGACTAGAAATCTGGGATGTAACTCTTCCTAACCCATGATAATTGGGTCCTTCTCTGCTCGCCTGGACACCCCACTCGCCCTTATGAAGAAAAGATCCACCCTCTGGTGATGGAAAACTCACCCTACGTAACAATCGATGAATGCCTAGAAGGGAACAAACCAGTACATCCTAAGAATGACATCATAACCTATCATCTCTAGGACATATAGGTCCCATAAGAATTGACACCCAACTACCACTAGAGGGTACTCCTTTCACAAACATACACTAGCTGTTCTAGTCCCCAATAGAGTGTCTAGCATCAAGATATCAGTAGAAGAAAAGATGCAGAGCCCAAGTCTCTACACAACATCAACAGATATAAAACTATGGGAATTTCCTGCATCAAAAAGAGAAGAATCTAAAAATGAGGCTATTAAGATCATACCACGAACTGTAGAGGGTTCGGGATCCTGCTCCTACTGGGTCTGCTCCACTGTAAATGTCTGGCCTATGCTGCGGCCCTGTGACCCTGCCTGACCACTCTAGGCTGATCCACCATCCTATTGCTGAAAGACTGACGACTAGACACCCCGTCTATGACCTCCACCTTGTACAAAATGGCCGGATGAACTCTAGTTATTAGACTGGTGAGAAACTGGTGGCATTGCTCCTACACATGAAGTCATAGAAGAACCCCTGTCACTAGATGCTAGTGAGAATATCTGACAAAAGCGCTAAAGATGACCCATCTTGCTGCATGATCGGCACTCCACTAGGTCTCTTGGGCAATGTGGCCTCGTATTCCCGCTCCTCCTGCACTGGTAGCGTACCAAATGGCTACCAGAAGATGCATCCCACCTACTCTAATCTCCTTCTACAATCTCCCTACAGCGCTTCCTGCTATCAGCTAGCAGAGAACTAACTCTGGATACCAAACCTTCCTAGCTTATAGCTCCAGAATCCCTCAGATTGTACTCAGTGATCAGTTCCTGGTTGACTATAGAAGATATCGAATTCAACCTAAATATGTTCACCTAAGATCCGATGTCGTGACTCAGACCATCCTCAAACTTCATTGCAAAGAACAACTAATCAACTCCTGGAATAGGCATGAAACACTGCAGATTTGTGAAGTGAGAGGAATACTCCATAATAGAAAGAGTACCCTACTCCAGACTCATGAACTCTCAGGCTCGATCAACCCTCAAGGTCTCCAGATAGAAGTAATCATAGAAGATGCACTAAATCTCATCCTAAGTCATGTTATGCTGGAGTCCCACCTGTGAGATCACATCCCACCACCTCTTGGAAGAGTCTTGGAGAATATAGGTAGCTATATTCATCCTCCTCTCTAGTGGTATCTCTAGATGATAAAAAATAATCAGCGTGGATTCTAGCCAAGACTCTGTAGCCTGGGGTCCTCCATCCCCTAAGAATGTGGAAGGATGCTGCTGCTGAAGACCCGCTACAATTCTACCATCGACGAGGTAGGAGGTGGAACTCTCTAAAAGGTTTGTATCATCCTCATGAAACCCTCTCTGAACAGTGCATCAACACCTATGTTCGGTACAATGGCTGGTTCTAAGGCTAGCACAACTGGACACTGGAAATTTCTAATCAGTCATGTCTGGTGTCTGATCACTGCCTGGAAATTGGTGTACGGTGTCATGACTCTACAAGTTCAAGCACACACCTTAGATCAAGATTATAAAGGACTGAAAACTAGATGTGTAGGAATGAAACATGAGAAATAAATCATTCAAGTTTTACAAAACATGACTACACAACATGTACAATGCCTACATGATGTGTTCCATTTTTCCATTCACATGGGTGTGTAATCCTACCTAAACAGGTTGTGTAAGACCCCAAATACATGGTGTGCTGTCTTAACACATAGTGTGTACTTGAATACTCTTCCCCTTCCTGAGTCCTTCTACACGGTTAAGCCACACGACTATCCCAATACTAGAATACAAAAACTATTCAAGATAGACATGAAATGTACTAGACAAGCTTCACCTGGCCTGTGCTGTTAGTGACACGACCTAACACATGGATCACACTACATGGCATGTTCCAAATAGACATGGTGTGTAGGAGGGAGGATAACACCAACCTGTGTTTTTCGTGACATGTCCGGGTACATGGGTTAGATTACACGGCATGTTCGAGACTGACATAACGTGTATAGATTAAGGTTTATCCATACATATTGTTAGTTACACAGGCGTACACAGGTTCAACACTACACAGTGTGTACAATTGGTACACGGTGTGTTCCCATAAGAAATTAACTATCCCATGTCTCTTCCCACACGACATATGACACAGTTAGAGACTACTCAGCGTGTACATAAAGTACATGGCGTGTACTTAAGAAAAATAGTTTCTTCCTGAATAGAAGAACACATGGCATGTACTTAACATTACACACTGTGTATTCTAGGTTTTTCCAGACAGTAAGCCTCAAAAACTACTCCAGAACCCAGAAAAACACTGAAATGAACATTGAAAGTGCCAAATTCTGATCCATGGGGGACCATATTCCCCACGAATCAAATTTTGGCATCTTATACAAGTTATAAAATGGAAAAAAGGTAGTGATACAACAAATTATGGTCCATGAGGGCCCATAAAACCTCAAGAACAAAAGTTTGGAATTCATTCAAAAAAAACCTTACACAAACAATACCCTATCAAATAGCAGGTATTCTTATCAAGGCATCCATCACAACAACATGTTTATTCTATACAATATCTATCACAACAACATGAAATCGCTAATGTATCCTAGATGACATTGAAAAAATGCATGACATGTGATTTATAGAAAGTGCCTATATGATGCATGAGATGGGATACACTCATCTCATCAGGTTGCGACAGAAATAGAACCTCAATAACATCAACGGTAACAACACAAAACATGTGAGTCACCCAACGGTGAAAATCAAATCAACAGAAAAATAGCAAAACTAGAAAACTTGAAATGACAAGGTAGATTGGCTTTTCCCTATACATATGTTAGCTACTCCCAGACACAAATTATTACCAAGTATGTATTCCTTCATATCTTTGGATAAGGCTCCAAATAGTAAGTCAATAGAAAAGTGTTCCTCTGATACCACTTTGTAATGTCCCAGTTCTGGAAGCCACCCAGAGGCTCCCCGTACCCGGTTGGTCAAATGGACTCAAGTACATTTCCCCTAACACCAGAGGATTCTGACTAGCAGTGAGGGCATTGGGTATGATAGTGGGGAAACTATGCCCTATTTGGCAGAGTAACTGAGTGTAATAATTCAATATTCAATAACGGAAGCAGTAATAATCCACACAAGAGTAAACAACGGAAGACTGAAAGTAAGAAACAACTAGAGCACATATATAAATGATGCATGATACATATGTCTAAGAAAGAATCCAAACAAATCACAATGCTAGAAAACAAATAGTACTAAACCAAAGTAAAAAATAAATAGATAAAATCTCCTCAGCATCACAAGCCTAAGCTTGGTCCCATGCTCTCCATCTCCATAGCAAGTCAGGTAGCTGAAGTAGAAGGGCGCTTGAACTTATCTATGCCCGTAACAATATAATATGTTTGGGCCCAAAAGCATGACCCAAATAGGGTGTGAGACTAAATCCCAATAGGCAACCACCCAAAGATCTGTGCCTAATAGTCAGTGAATATATATGGTAGGTAATAAGCAGTGATGTAGTAAACAAGAGAGTACTCAGTAATAAATAGTTCCACAAATCAAATAAGCAGCTAATCAAGCAAGGTAACCCTCTGATAAGTACATGAATCCTATAACCTCTGGTTTAGGAATTAGAATATATGAAGAATCTTCGAGGAAGCACTCACATTCAATTCCCATTATAGTCAAAATTGATTCAAGACTCTTTGAGGAAGGTCACACGGTCAATTCCCCTTATAGTCTATGGTAGTCATGGACTCTCTAAGGAAGCTCACTTAGTCAATTCCCCTTATATCCCCAAGTGTTCCTAGGCCCTTTGAGGAAGTAAACTTGGTGAATTCCCCTTATATCCCAAAGTGGTTCAAAGTCTCTCTGAGGATGCTCACTCAGTCAATTCCACTTATATCCCAAAGTAGTTCAAAGACTCTCTGAGGAAGCTCACTCGGTCAATTCCCCTTATAGCTCAAAGTGGTTCAAAGACTCTCTGAGGAATCTCAATCAGTCAATTACCCTTATTGTATAAAGTTCTCAAAGACTCTCTCAGGAAGCTCACTTGGTCAATTACCCTTATAGTATACTACACCAGGTTCTCATGGCCCTATGTAAGTCAACGAGCATAGAAATGCAATACAGCAAAAGTAAACCTCAAGAAATACTTGGATAATCAGTCTACAACATATCAATCATGTCAGAAAAACAAAAACTCTCCACCCTACAACACTAGGCATGGGAAAATAAAAAAGGCAGCAAGAAAGGCTGAGCAGGACCAAACGATCATAAACCGAACATGCATGGGAAACCACATCCAAAACATAGTAATCAACCCTATTCATATCCAAATAACCTATACTCAATCATACAAGCATGGAAGGCAATTAACAGGGGTAAAACGGTAAATACACAATACCTTGATTAAGGGTATTGGCCAAAATTGAACATATAAATCAATGAATTTCAAGAGAAAGGCACAAACCACCTACCTCAGTGTTGGAGGATCTGTATACTCCGACGTCAACCCTTGGATCGACCTAGAACATGGTAGATCTAAAAAAATGTCTAAAACATTCAATATAGGATAAATTGAGAAATAAGAGGAATCATGGAATGATGCTCAAGAAGAAGAGAGAGCTTACTGAGGCGATCCTAACTCAATCGACGACAGTCAAAACAAAGATCGGATGGAGGCTCAGGGACTTGGAGAAGGATCGAAGATGTATGAGTTCTCTCGGATGAAGAAAACCTAGAATAAGGTTGTTATGTCGATTAGACAATACCCTAATCCATTTAATGGAAAAATAAAAATACACGGTGTGTACTTTTGAAGTACACGATGTGTACTTTCCTTTTCTATACTTCGCTTTAAGTGGCCTCGAGGTCACCCCACATGGCCATGTGCAAGGCCACTACACGGCCAACACACGACTACCTGTGGTAACCGAGTACCAGACGTGTACTCATAAAGTACATGACGTGTACCTCGAAAATTTCTAGAAATTCATATTTTTCTAAAAAACAACTAGAAAATAAAGAAACCTAAAAAGAAGATATGAATTCTTAAAAAAATCAATCACACATTCCTAGAGTATATCCTCAAGAGTAAAAATAATTTTCTTAGCTAGACCATTTTTAGGGGTGATAAGTTGTTATTAACTTCATTTGGGTACCGAATGCCTCTTATAAATCCTCCCAAAACCCGGATGTGAGTCGAGGGTCTCTGTCTAATACAATTTCATAAAAAACACAATGGATATTTACAACCTCTAGATATATAAGTGTCTAAGATCTTCCAACTTCATTGTCTCTCTTAGTAGGAAGGAAATGAATTGATATAGAAATTAATTCAATAACTACCCAAATTCAATCCTTTCTACAAGTTTTCCATGGTAAAATGATGATGAAATCCATATAAATATCATCCAAATTATATATTATAATTGGTAAATGTTTCAATATACCATTGGGTCTCTAGTACTATATCTTAATTATCTGAAAAGTAAGGCATCAATTTTTTTTTGAAATCTACCATCTCATTCCTGATAACCAATACTGACATCTCAAATCATGATACATATTAGTAGTCCTGGGGTGTGTGGACCTATAAGACCAGTTTCCACTATCCACCAATTCCTACAATAGGGGTATAAATATGACTATCCTAACTTGGAAACATAATGTTTCCAAGGAATACTAATACCAAACACAAGAAGTCTCCCAACTATTTAGGATTTTACTAAAAAATTGGAAATCAGTGTCTATTAGTTTTTCATGCTGAGTTTGATCATCAAATGACGAGTCATGATTCACAGAAGATAAGAATACCTACCCACTAGCCTAATCAACTCCAAATATCATCTTAATGAAAAAACTCATGAGATAGAACTCCTCCACTATTTCCTTTATGGATTGGGTCAATAATATCATACTCAAATCATCGATGACCAAATTTCCCTTACATGTTTTATATGAAATATCAAAATATAATGTCTAATGTTATACAACCCAATATTTTTTTTTGTAAATTTAGACCCTTATGTGTAAAAATATACTCTTGGAACTTATAATTATAATATACCACAAAACTTTATCTAAATTGATAGTTTCATCGTTTTTTGAGAGAATTCATGATAAATTACATTGAATGATCATGGGTTGTCTTGTTATTATCATGAGGATATAATTGGTGATATACATAAAACACCATCTAATTCCCCTATATCAAGACACAACCCAATTCTATAATTGTGACTTTGAAGAAAACATCACAACCCATACATGGTTTGGGATGAATCAAAACTAGATTTAAAGTAATCCAATTTTTCAGTTCCATAAAATACCTCTAATAGTTATCATTACAATAAATATTTAAACCCATATGGGTTAATGCTATCATTAGAGATGACATCTTGGATAAATCTAGAAAAAAAATGACTATAGTAATCGGCTATGCCCAAGGCGTTTTGAATATAGAACACATTTTTGGGTTTCTCCAATGAAATCAATACTTTATTAATTTAAAGGCACACCAATATTCCCCTCTTAAGTATAACATGGCCCAAAAACTTCACATCTTGGATCGAGAAGTAAAATTTATAAAGGCTCTTGTACATATGATATTATTTTAAGATTATGAGCAGGATATCTAATTGACCCATATTCTCTTCCTCTATCATGGAATATACTAGAATATCATCCATAATAATAAAAAAAGATTTCAAAAATTGAGGAAATACCTAGTTCAAAAGTTCCATAAATACCACAAGTGTTTATGAAAATTAATAGTATTACCAAAAACTCAAAATGACCATACTATCACCTAAAAAATTTATTATGTGTATTGTATTCTTGGAATATTAATTGGTTATAACCTGATAACCGGTCTATCATAAAATACCACCATGATCCACTAAGTTGATAAAAAATTTCATCAATCATAGGAAAGGGGTTCTTGTTCTTAACATTCACCTAGTTATGCTTTTGGTAGTAAAAAAACCCAAAGGATTCTGTCGTAATTCTTTATAAATAGAAAGGAAAAACCTAAGGTTACACACTAGTAAAATAACTCCTTTTTAATCAAGATCTATAAGATTAAACATTAACTCCTTTAATTCATATAGTTTTATGTGGTATGATGGAATATAAATGGTCATAATACTAGGAAGTAATTAAATAGTGAACTCTACCTATCTTTGGGGTAGTAACCTAAGAAAATCATCAGGAAAGATATCAGGGAATGAATTCACCACTACAGTAAGTGAGATTCCTAGTTGAGGATCAACTACATCAAGGAATATCTCTAAAAATTTATAGGATATCATTCTAGAATAATGGAAAACATGACCTAATCTCTCTGATCTAGAATCACAATCATCCTAAAAGACATGGTAGACCCCATTGAGAGATATAAAATGAAATAGATAATGAAAATAGTTGATCTAGGACATAACAATAATCACTCCATACTTTCCAATAATAAGGTTTAAGATATATATATCAAGAACTAATAAATCACACACCACTTTGAAGTCAACTATCTTCACCCAACACATGAAACACTTAAAACCCTATTCTAAAATATTTACCAAGGGAGTGATAAGTACCAAAATGAAAAACATAAAATTTGAATGTAATCATAACACATCAATCAAATTTGATGATGTAAAAGAGTTATTTTTCCTATTATCAAATAAATATAGCACCATATAGGATCTAATGAACACCATACCTCTAATAGTAGTTAGCCTTTCCTTAGATTCCTTCAGTTCATACTTCAATGCATAACGAAATCTAGACTTATCTCCTCCTCAAGATTTCATCACCACATTATTATTCACCTTGTCATGAGGTTGAGATGAACCACCCTTTGATATCACAAAATAGACTAAGATCCTTTATTAAGAGTTGATCTCCCCTTAATAACTTGAGACATTTTCCCCAATAAACAAGCTAGATTTCTAGGATGTCCATAATATGAAATTTCCTAGATGTATCCTTATACTTATTATTGGAATGAATTGGAATAAAAAATTGATAAAAAACTGCCTACTACTATCCCAAATATATATGATAAACTATTCTAGAAGAAAACTATGCTCCCTTTTGCTTCAGTTTATTTCAAGAACACACACCCTAGCTACCTCCTACATCTACAGAATATCCTCATAAGCTCATTTTTCTATATATATTTTCCCCAACCATAACTTCCTTATTATCTACCTAAAAAATATTTGTAGGTATAATGGGATCAACATTAACCAAATATTGGCCCCTAGACTCATCTCAAACCTCTAAAATTTATGGTAATAATTTCTAACGAGCTAGAGTGATTGGTGATCCAACTCATAAAAATGGGTAGAATACTAAAAAACTAAATTCCTCATTTATCTAAGGATAGAAACTATGGTATTTTCCATTGGAAATGTTTTAGGATAAATTTTTTTGTTGAATATGTTCTTGAAAGATGTCCAGGTGAGATATTCTTATAAGTTATGTTGCATGATAGAGTCCCTCTATTTCCTCCCCACTCATTCAAGATTGTAAGTGTAAAACCCACCTTAGAGTATTTTGAAGTTTTTAAAAATTGTAAGATACATTAATTTTACTTGATACACTCTTTAGATTCCTGGATTCCTTTGTCACTATGGAAAATATGTGGATTATTCTTTGTAAATTCCTAGGTAGGATCTACTGTCCATCCTAGATTTCCAACATTTTTCTAACCTAGAGTCTAAATAGTTTGGATGAAATCTTCCACCACCAAAGGATCTATTATAGGATTCAATTTTAGAACATGTGTTATAGATATTCTAAATGGTATTGTCTAATTTAAGAGAAAAGAAAATATCCAATTAGTTTAAGTGAAATTCCAGAATCAAGTGAAAAGTTTTAAAAAATTTAATAAAAAAATTAAATTTAACATAGTTTCAATGAATTTTATTGAAGATATAACAAAAGGAAATTTTATATAAATAAATTTAATATAAATTTCATCTAATAACTACAAAACTAATCTAATTATTGATAAAAATATCTAGCCACCCATGGTAACTCGGGTTTAGACACAGAAGTGAGCTGGCTAGGCACCCTTCCACACTTACTACCCAAATTTTGATGACCCTAACTCTTATCTACTAAAGACCTAGAACCAAAATTAGGAAATTTCTAGGAACTTTCATATTGGTAATGTTTCTAATACAATTTTTTAATGAACCTACCCATGCCAACATGAAAAATCACATAACATGGCCCACCCTAAGGTGTAGATCAAACAAACAGTTAACTAAGTCTCATGAATAACAAAAAAAGACAAATAAGAATAGTAAAATGTGGAAGAAGAGTATAAATCAATGATACATACAATGTAAAACCCAAAAGTAATAACCTGAAAGTAAAACAAGATAATAAAAAGCTAAGACCTCATGTGACTGTCTTTCAACACTAACCTATCTCCCAAATAAGGCACAAAAAATGAAGAGAATATAGAAAACTAAATGATAAAATTTACTTTAATTGAGTCCTTAAAAACAGGTTTTATAAACACCTAAAGAAAAAAGTAGGGTGTGATCAAAAATCCTTAAAAAATACCACCAAATAATCTATAAAAAGTCTAATAGTATGAAGCTATTATTTTTAGCTTTAAAACCTATCCATTTTTCCGATCTATGTCCATATAAAAATCATTTTGAAAAATCATTTTGGTTTATTTGAAAAAAATTTCATATTAAAAACACAAAAATATGAATATAATTGAGAATTACAAATATAGGGATATAATAAAAAACAAATCCCAAAATATAATATGAGGTACATATATAGAAAGGTACACAATGGTAACCAAGATAATAAAATTCAGTCCAATAGAACCATGACCATAGGATAAAATCATAATATAGATATGTACACATAATATACATGATAAATAAGTAAGAAAAATCATGCACAAAACATAATTAGGCTATATCCTATAGAATATATAACTTGGAGAAAGAAAAGGACACTAAGCTGAAAAGGGATCCTAGGATACTGTGTTATTCCATAGTCTATCGATATCAAACTTATGTCTACACCCAAGGTTCCAAAATTTTACTGTGTACCATGGTTTCAAAAAACAATACATAAACTATGATAATAATTGAAATAAAATCACAAGAAATGTGTCATTACACCCATGCTTTGAAAATTCATAATTTATTGAAATATTTTTCACAAGTGAAGCATTGAAAATCCCATTCTTTTAAAATACATTTTAAAATAATTATAATTTATCAATATAATTTTCACATGAAATAAATCACTTCTCCCATTCTTTGAAAATCCATTTTATATGTAAATCCACTATTTAGGGTTTTCATGAAACTCAAGAAAATCAAGAAAAAATATTTTTAAAGAAAATTACATATATAAATATATATCAACCACTCAATATGGAATTTTTGAAACTGCCCTTACATAAAATAATAAATAATTCAAATTAATTTAAAAGGAAAATTACAATAATAAATTATTTCCACAAGAAAATTTTTCAAATTATCATTTAAGAAGATGATAAAGTGACATTAAATAACACCAAGTACTCCATAGGTTAAAAACAATGTGTAGAGACACCTACCTTGGAGAAATTCAAGGGATTCATGAGACAAAAACATCTGAGGCTTCACAGGAAAATAGCCTTTATCAACCTTATATTTATCTTATAGTGAGAAAGGACAAGACAATGATTTAAGGAACCATAAACCCATAAACAGTTAAAAAACATATAGAACTCTCTTCCAGAGGATATTAAAAATCAAGGATTTAGGTATTTTTAAACAAAAACCATTCCATTTTGTAGTAGTAAAACAACTGATAATAAATACCAAGGAGTTGAAATCTTTAAAAGGGTTAAAATAATTTATTCCATTATTTTAGATCTTTAAAATCATCAAAAATGTGTTACATTCTCATTCTAGAGAATAATAAATATAAATTCATGTTTTTATTTATTATTTTCCCAAATATATTACTTCATAAGGGTAATATGGATTTACCCTTACGAAACCCATATGTATCACATATAGATACTAGATTACCCTAACATAACATGAAAAAATTAAAATTTTCCCCTACAAATGGGTAATTTTACACATAAATATCTATCCCTATCTTTATGTGGAACCCCTAACACACTTATAAAGCCTTTTTAAATGGGAGCTAACCCTTAAACAATTCCCTCATTACACTTACACATAACATGGAATAACTTTCTTAAACTTGCACATTGTACCAGACACCTTTACAAAACCTTTAAAAAATCAAGATTAACTTTATGTGATACCGTTACACAATATTGTACCCTTATATAACACCCTTATGAATTATATTACCCTTATGTGTTACCCTTACACAACCAAAATAAATCTAAGGTTACCTTTACAAAGTACCATAGGTTACCATTCCAATATGTATATAAATTTTTTGTTACCTTTATCTATTTCCCAGGTTAAAATTATGTAGTGAATTACTACCCTTATATAGTGCATTACTACCCTTAAACAACCCATATACAAAGAGAGTTACCCTTATCTAAACCCTATTCCATTTGTAAGGTTAAAAAGTATATAAAAATTTATTATATTTTAATTAAAATGGATTATAAATTAAGACCAAAATGGGTTCTAAATACCAATTAAATTCAAAATAAAACAAAAGGAATATTCAATATATTTGAAACAAAAATAAAACATCTTTAGCTAATGAATTTACTTGAAATAAAATGTTAGGGGTATTAAATCTAGTATGAGATTAAGACGTGTCTTGATCAAGGGAATGTAGGTGGTGGCCTATAGCTCTCAATAATTATTCACTTATGATAATAAATACCATACTCAAGACCTTGAGTTAGTAGCTATTATGCATGCTATAAAAAATTGGTTCCATTATTAATTTAGGGAGTAGTTTAGGTTATATTCTGATCATAAGATCTTGAAGTATTTTTTACTCATATGGATCTAAATTTGTGTTAGATACACTACATTGAGTATCTTAAAATATTATATTTTTATATTTGATATACACTAGGTAAGTAAAATGTGGTCTTAGATTCTTTGAGTAGTAAATTAATGACCCAGGTTATGAAGAAACCAGTGGAGGTGTGGCATCTGATGTGTTTGTTCATTGAAATTATTTTGGGAGAGAAAGAGGTTGGTGGGAAAGTGTTATTATCTTTTTTGAAGGTTGAACCATCGTTTGATAGTTGTATTCAATATGAATAGGTAAAATAAACCAATTTCTAGCACTTTAGTAAAATCCTAAATGGTGGGGATACTTTCAGTGATTATTCTCGGACTTCCATGGTTTCTTTGTGTTTCTGAGTTAGGTTTTTCATTGATATACTTATGTGGTGGAAATTTATAGAAAATAGAAACTATTAATTTTGGTTCATAATCCCTCGAAATACTATTATATATCATTATTTAAGATGTTGATATTGGTGGATGGGGATAAAATAGTCGATTTCATAATTCAAGTCCTGATGCCTTAATTATTAGAGAATTAATGTAGAGTCCCATATATCTGTTGGATTATTTCAGCCTTTGCGAAATCCCTTATAGAAGTGGGATGAGATTTGTGTGAGCATAGTCATATGGTAATCATGGAATCGTCATGGGAAGTATGTGTTTTGGGTTGTTAATGACCAACACACTAAATCAACTCATTCCCTTCCTATTAAGAAGACAACGAAGTTGGAAGATATTGAAAACTTATATGTCCAAGAGGGTTTAAATCTCCATGGTGTTCCCTATATAATTGTACTATACAAATACCCTTGGTTCACATATAAATTTTAGAAGGGTTTTTAGGATGTAATAGGTACCCAAATGAATTTAATAATGGTCTTTAATCCTCAAACATTTGGGAAGATTGAGTGAGCCATTAAAATTATTAAGGATGTGCTCTTGAATTTTGTGCTTGATTTTGGTGGTTTATGGGGAAATCATTCTCCATTGGTAAATTATTTCTACAACAATAGTTATTATACATAGATTAAAATTGGTTATTTTGATGTGTTGTATGGGAAAACTTGTATATATAACAATATTTCTCTTTATTACACACATAAACATGATTTATTACATAAACATTCATTTAAGACAAATCTAAGGACTGAATGTTATAGTGTCTTGGGAAATTAGAAACATTACATAACAACATAGAACATAAAACACTACATATTTATTGAAAACATCTTTTACATGACCAAAAAATTACTTCGTACTTAGAATTTCATGAGATAACCTAAGGGCATGCATAAGAAAATGGTGAGACATAAATCCCAGTAAGGGAGTAAACAAGGCATAACATGAAGAATACAGTATAGGTTAGGCAATAGGAATATGAATGTATCAGAAGAGAAACATGAATATAAAGGTATGATATAACATGATTATCATAACATGGAAATGTGGAAACAACATTTATCATGATATTAGAATGATTCAAGGCTCATTGGCACATGGAGCCTGAGTAAACCTTAGTTGCACTTGAATTATCATGATGTCATAAAACATATTATATATTTAAATAGTATTTAATTTTTACCAAAAAATTCTACTATCTCTGAAAATTATGAAAAATTAACTGTTGGATAATTTTGACATCCTAATTACAAAAATAATGTTCATTTTATCTAAATATTTTTCTAAATATGTGAATTTTTACTTTTAAAATAAAAACCTACATTTATCAAAAATTCATGGGTTATGACAAAAACATCTTTCAAACCTTAATAAAAATTACAATTGTATTCATAAAAATTATATCATCATTTATATTTAAAAAAAATTAATTGAGTAATAATATTTTATGAAAATGTTATTTGATTAAAAAATCCATTAATTCATCAAAATAGATTTCTTTATTGAATATTAACTACAAATACTATTTGTGATTTAAAAACCATTTACAAATTCACAATAACAAAATGAATGTATATTATTTATTATATACAAAAATAATGAACATAATCATAGTTCTAGTGTCTTGTTACATAACCCATTATAACACCCGTATAATACCTAAGGGTAAGGTTTGATATGGTGAAAAACTCTTGGGGTGGATCAGATAACATCGCTCGGGTGGTAATCTATATCAACTTCCACTTCTCCCATAGGTGGATCCATTCAAGATTAACATGTTGAAGCTCGACTTTTTCGTGTTCAAGAGTGAAGCCCTATGAAACGATCTCCTTTTTGATCTCTGACAAATGGGCTTCGTATGGAGTAATTCTACTAGATGAGGCCATCCCTTTCTTTTTCTGAGTAAATTGGATTTTTTAATGTCCTATATTTCTACTTATAATGTGATCACTGTTCAATGGATATATTAGCAACAGTAACAATTCTTAATGGTATTTTAAAATCCTAAAATATAAATCCAAGGAAGTTCATATGTTTTATATAACCATTTTACAAAATAATACATTTAATTAGATCAAGAGGAATTTTCATTAACAAAATTTTGGGTCGTTACAATCTTCCCCCCTTAAGAAATTTCACCCTCGAAATTTTGTTTTCCCACACTAAAACAGATGAGGGTAACTCTGATTCATCACTTCCTCCAATTCCTACATTTCTTCTTCAAACTTGTGGTTTCACCACAACACCTTGATGAGGGACATTGTCTTATTTCATAGAACTTTTTCTCTATGATATAATATCTTCACCAGATTCTCTTCATAAAAGAGTTCATTATCCAATGGTACCACCTCTGGATTGAGTACATGCGATAAGTCGGGTATTTACTTCCTCAAGAGTGATACATGGAATACATACTGTACTTGAGATATGTTCGGTTGGAGTTCTAGTTGATATTACACTACTCCAATACGACCAAGGATCTCAAAAGGGCTGATGTACCTTGGAATAAGCTTTCCCTTCTTCCCAAATCTCATAACTCTCTTCCATGGTGATATGCGGAGGAATACCATGTCTCTAACATGAAACTCTAAGTCTTATCTACGATTATCAGCATAAATATTTTGTCGAATATGAGCATCTTTAATGTGATACTGGATGGTCTTAACCTTCTCCACCATTTCTTCGACCATTTCTAGGCCTAGGTGTTTTCTCTCTCCAACTTCATCCCAACATGCTGGTGTTCTACACCTCTTCCCATACATGGTATCATAAGGATCCATTTGGATGCTTGAGTGGTAGGTTTTATTATAAGAGAACTCAACCAGAGGAAGATTTTGATCCCATCTTTCTTTGAAGTCCATTGAGCATGCTCTCAATATTTCCTCAAGTGTTTGGATAGTCTGCTCAGTTTGGCCATCAGTTTGAGGATGATAATCCATAATGAAGTTTAGATTAGTATTCAGAGCATGTTTAAGACTCTTCCAGAACCTAGAGGTGAATCTTGGATCTCAATCAGATATAATAGATTGTGGTACTCCATGCAACCTTACCACTTATCTAATGTATATTCTTTCTAGTTAATCTAATGAGAAATCCTCCCAAATTGAAATGAAGTGTGAAATATTTATGGGATGATCCACAAAAAACCATATGGAATTGTTTCCTTTAGATGTCTTCAGAAGTCTGGTGAAAAAGTCCATGGTGATGTTTTCTCATTTCTATACTGGTATGGGTAATGGTTGCATCATCCCCTTAGAGTTATTCCTCTCAGACTTCACTTTCTGACATACCAAGAAATTTGATATATACTCATTGATCTCTTTCTTCTTTTTATACCACCAATAATTCTCTCGAATATATCGATACATCTTTTTGTTTTATAGGTGAATAGAGAAATTCAAACTATGTGCGTCATCCAAAAGTGCTATCTTCAACTGTAGACTTGATGGAACACATAGTCTTTTTCCAAATATCACAATTCCTTCTACATGAACATTGAACTTCAAGGATTTACCTTTTCTGATAGTTTTCACTTTCTTTTGAGTTCTCATATCATCCTTTTGAGAATCCTTTAGCCTTTACAAAAGTGATGGTTGAGAAATAATTTGTTAAAGGATTGATTATGTTCCATTTTTTATGATTCCCATGTCCATCTTCATAATATATACGAATATTGGATACTTTTAAATTATCATCAATGATAGAATCGCCAAGTCCTCTCTACTTAGAGCATCTTCCACCTTGTTCGCTTTCCCATGGTGGTAATGGATTGTGTAGTCATAGTCTTTGATCCGATCTAACCATATTTTTTGGTGCATATTCATCTCTTTCTATGTGAATATATAATTGAGGCTTTTGTGATCTGTATATATTTCACACTTCTCCCTAAAGAGATAATGCCACCAAATCTTGAAAGCGAAGATTACTACAAACAACTCCAGATCATCTGATGGATAGTTTTTCTCATGAACTTTCAATTAGCTTGTAGCATAGGCAATGAATTTGTTATTTTTAATCAACACACATCCCATGACCTTCTTTTAAGCATCAATGAATACCTCAAAAAGATCTCCACTTGTGGGTAGTGTAAGAACGGGTGTAGTGATAAGCCTCATTTTAAACACCTTGAATCTATCTTCGTATTAATCACTCTATGAAAACTGGACTCCCTTCCAAGTTAGATTGATAAGAGGGTTTAAAATTTTTAAGAAATGTTCCAAAAATGGATGATACTATCTAGCTAACCCTAGGAAGCTACATATATCTGTGTAGATGCTGGCCTCAACCATCCCTCAATTTTATCTATCTTGGATGGATCCAAAAATATCCATTTCTTATGATGATATGACCAATGAATGAGACGTCCTTCAACCAAAACTCACACTTGCTATACTTTTCATAGAGATTGTCCTTTCAAAAGGTATCTAGTATAGTTCTTATATTCTCCTCATGTTCCTCCTTTATTTTAGAGTATATTAGAATATTATCTATAAATACCACCACAAATTTTTTGAGATGATTTCTAAAGACCCAATTCATCAATTCCATGAAGATTGATAGAGAATTAGTGAGTTTAAAAGGTATTACTACGAATTCATAGTGCCTGTACCTTGTAAAAAAAGTAGTCTTGGGGATATCCTCCTCCTTCACCCTTACTTGGAAATATCTCAACCGAAAATCCAACTTGGAGAAGTATTATGCTTCATGTAGATAATCGAACAAGTCATCAATTCATAGAAGTGGATACTTGTTCTTTATTGTGATTTTTTGAGCTCACGATAATCAATGCAAAGGTGCATTAACCCATCCTTATTCTTGACGAAGAGAACTGGTGCACCCCATGGTGAAGCACTTGGGTGTATAAACCCTTTAACCATATTATCATATATTTATTTCTTCAAATCCTCAAGCTCCAAAAAATCCATTCTATACAGAGTCTTGGATTGGAAACGCCCCAGGTATAAGATCAATCAATAATTCAATATCTCTTCTAGGAGGAAGACCGGAAAATTCCTCAGGAAACACTTTAGTGAATTCCCTCACAATATTCATGTTTTTAAGGATGGTTTCTTCCTTAGACTCAATCATCTGAGCAAGATACACATGATCATAGGTTAGTAATAGTCACACTAGAGATGATGGTGCTAAAGAAGATCCATCCACCTCTTTTCACTTGTACAAAATTGGGAGTTGATTATCTATATGGAGAGTGATTTCCCTCTCACAAAAATTTATGCTGGCTCTATATAAGGAAATCCAATCCATGACAAGAATTGCATTAAATTCAACTAGAGGGAGTATTATGAGGTTTTTCAGGAAGTTCAATCCAAAAATTATGATAGGGGAGGAGTTATATTAATGGGATGCAATGATTTCCCTATTTTCCATTCCCAACAATATATTTACTTACCTGATTTGGGGTGGTGTTGGGACTTTTCTACTAAACATTCAGGATATAAAAGAATGTGTATAACCAAAATCAAAAAGTAAGTTTTCTATTATTGAATGAATAATTTGCGTACCTATCACCACTTCATTGTTGGTGTTATCTTTGGTGGTAGTGATGGAAAAAGATCTCCCTTACTACTTTAGAGGTTTTTTGTTGCCTCCAAACGCCCTTGTCTTAAGGAAATGGTTTGTAGAGTTCCCTAGGTCTTTGAAGTTGAAGCAATAGACATTGCGTTAAGGGTCGAACAGAGCATTCCTCTCCTCTATCGCATTAGCCGGATTTTATTTTTGTTAGTTAATATCCATGTTCCCTTCTCTTACACACCTAAAACATTTCCTTGTCCCCTTCAGGTAATTTCTAGGTTGCTTCTTTACATACCTTTGGTAAGTGGGGTGCTATAATTTCTTAGCACCATTGGATTTATCTATAAAACTGCTAGAATTAAAGTCCACTTTATGCTTCTTATTCACATGATACCCCTGAGATATGCCAATCTCCATTTTTTACTTTGAGGACACATCATATAATTTCCTCATAGCTATCGAAGTCATAGATCACTAAGGATTTTCTTGGGCTAAATTTTATCCCACTAAAGAAGTGGTCGACCTTGATTTAGGGGGTAACAATAAAGCTAGAGGAATATTGTAAAATCCTTTTGTTGTTTTCCTCGTACACTCTAATGGATTTGTCATCTTTTTTATTAATGGAAAGGAAGTCCCTTTCCAAATTAAGTCAGAGGGTGTGAGGAAAATATTTATCAATTTTTTTTTCTAGAAATCCTTCCATTCCAATTCCTTGATCTCCTCCTCAGGCTTTTTATTTTTCATCAATTTCCATAATTTATCGGCTTCACCCTCCATACGATAAGAATTTAGAATAACATTCTCTTGTTTGTAACATTGAATTATGGAGAAGATCTTTTCAATGGGGTTTATCCATTGTGCGGTGATTAAGGGATCAGATGATCAATTAAAAGTATGAGGCCTTTGTCTCATGAAGCTCTCAATTTTAACTTGTTCTTTATTTGGGGGGGGGAGGTTGGATGTTCCTCTTGGAACATGTTTCTATTCAAAACATGAGTTAACTGGGAGAGTATCATGACACAGTTTGCGATTCCCACTCCCTTCAGATTGGGAATCTCATTAGAATAGTCATCACATTGATCTTTGAATTGGTTATTGGACTGAGTCATCCTATTACTAGACATTGGCTGGAATAAAAGGAATTTTAGGGGCAACACATAAAGGGGAATCCAATGACAAAAAGGATAACTTATAAATTACATTTAATTCCTTAAATAATATATGTTATCACAAATATAATTCCCAACATATATTCTTAGGGGCATTTTTTTAATTCCCTTAATAATAGTTCAAACTAAGCTTATGAATTTACCAAATCATATCCCCCAGGATTGTCTTAACCCAAAGTGCAGCAAGACCCATTGTCGTTCAACATTTCTTGATCGAGTCTACCTTAAAGCTGTGTTTTCAGGTTTTACCCCTAGATGCATCTGTGTGAGAGCCGCCTCAACCTGTTCGTATCCAAACATGGATGTATTTTCTTGATAAAACACTTAATAAATACTCACATAAATTTTGGGATGTTTTTATTATACTTAGTCTTGTCCCTAAGGATTTCACTAGGTTTTTATAATCCTAATCCCAAAAGTAACTAAACCTATTATTTGATAATAACTATAACAATCCTAGTCTTTATTACAAACATAAACATGGTTTATTAAATAAAATTTCACTTAATAAAAATATAAGGATCAATAGGTCTAGTTTCTTGGGAAATTAGGAACATTACATAACAACTTAAACATAAAACACAACATCTTTATTGAAAACTTCTTTTACATGACCACAACATTCCTTCGTACTTAGCATTACATGGGATAACCTGAGTACATGAATAAGAAAAGGGTGAGATATAAATCCCATTAAGGGAGTAAAAAATCCATAACATGAAGAATACAATTCATGTTAAGAAATAGGCATATCAATGGAGTATAAGAGAAACATGAACATAAAGTCATGATATAGCAAGATTATCATAACCTGGAAATGTGGCAAAAATCATGATATTAGCATGAGCCAAGCCTCATTGCACATGGATCATGAGTAAACCATAATTTAAATTTAATTAGAATGTGTTAAACCTCATTTAACTTTATGTATCATGATACTAATCTTTACCCAATGCATTAGAGTGCTATCAGGGCACACCCTTCTTAATCATTTCATTTCATGCATAACTGTGTCACATAGATCATACAACATGGATTAATTAAACATAATAATTTATTATAGGAATAAGAGATGTGTAATAAATAAATTTAAGTCCTCAATCAACAAGTACATGTGCATAATGGTGAATAACCTTGATATATAAATGGGTACGGTATTCACTTTCACAATGATTTTGGCATGGAAATTTGGTGTAACTTCAGCAACATAACGACTTCAAATAGAAATCATAAAATGGATTTATGAGATGGAAAGGGGTATATATTAATTTATACATGAAATTTATAGTAAGGGGATCATGAAACATAGTATCCCAACATATTTAATGGAATTTAGATGCATATTATAAAATAATTTATTGAATGAAAATGAGAAGAGGGATTTTTTTTACAGAATTTCAGCATGGTAACAGGTGTACATAGGAGGAATTAATGAGAGAAAGTGGTCTCTAATCATTAAAAAATAAGGAGAGAAGTATGGGGGAGGTGAAAAATTATACCTCAACATTTTTAATGGAAATTAATACGGTATAATATCATAAAGAAACTTGGACAAAAATGATAATGGAAGAAATCCTTTACTTGGAAGCGTGATCCAAAAGGCTTGGGAGAATCTTGAGAGGGGATTATTGGGAGCTTGAGGCACATTTGAATGATTTTATATATATGAGGTAATATTAGAGACGTGATCCAAGGGTCTTGAGAGAAGATAAGTTGGATATTGGGTGGGTTTATAAAGGAAAAGATAGGTGAATTCTTCAATATTTCACAAAATTAGGTTTTGGAATCAATATAATTAAATATATAAAAACAAAAACAAAAAAATGTTTTTTGACTATGTTTTTTGCCCATGTTTTTTCGCAAAGGGTATTGGAAAACATTATTTTATAATTCCAATGGAATAAATTCTTAAAATATTAGGATTGCTTATGTGGAGGTGAGTTACACTCTCAAGGAAATAATTTTGAAGAGATAAATTGTTTTATAAGTCTTGGAGGGTCCTATAAGGATTTCCAAAATAAATAAAACAGGCCTAAAAACACATTATTTTTAAGTTAAAGATAATATTAACAGAAAATACCATTTATAGTATTTTATTAAATTTCTATTGGGTCGTTATGATGTCATAAAACACATTATATATTTAAATGGTTTTTAATTTTTACCCAAAAATTCGACTGTCTTAGAAAATTATGAAAAATTCACCATTGGATAATTTCAACGTCCTGATTACAAAAATAATATTCATTTTATCTAAATAATTTTATAAATATTTTAATTTTTTACTTTTAAATTAAAAAACTATATTTATAGAAAATTCATGGGTTTTGACAAAAATAGCTTTCAAACCTTAATAAAAATCACAATTGTATTCATAAAAATTTTATTATCATTTATATTTAACAAAAATTAATTTATTAATAATATTTTATTAAAACATTATTTAATTCAAAAATAAATTAATTCATCAAAATATATTTCATAATTTAATATGAACTAAAAATAATATTTGTGCTTTAAAAACCATTTACAAAGTAACAATAACTAAATGAATATAAATTCTTTATTATATTAAAACCTATTTTACATAATCATAGTTCTAGGGGCTTGTTACATAATCTCTTATAATACTGGCATAAGACCTAAAGGTAAGGTGTGTTATGGTGACATACTCTTGGGGTGGCTCGGATAACATCGCACGGGTGGTAATCTCTATCAACTTACACTTCTCCCGTAGGTGGTTGAATTCAAGATTAACGTGTTTAAGATCAGCTTGGGTTTGGTCAAGAGTGAAGCCTAGTGATTCAAAATCCTTTACAAGATCCAACAAATGGACTTCTTATGGAGAAATTCTACTGGATGAGCCCATCCCTTCCTTTTTCTGAGTAAATTGGATTTGTTAAAGTCCTATATTTATACTAATCATGTGATCACTGTTCAATGACTATATTAGAAATGGTAACAATTATTAATGGTATTTTAAAATCAAAAAATATAAAACCAAGGAATTTCATATGTTTTATATAACCATTTTACATAATAATACATTTAATTAGATCAAGAGGAACTTTCATTAACAATAGTTTGGGTTGTTATAGTAGATCTCCCTTATGCAAAGCTAAATTAGGAGAGTAGTCCTTGGTTAGAATGATCCTTTTCCAAGAGATAATGAAAAGTTAAATTTTATTAGAAAGAGGTTATTGGTTGATCATAGTCAATAGACATCCTATATCAACCTTAATCATCACTTTCTAGAGTTTTACATTTGTGATCGGGTATTTTTCAGAGTTTCTCCTTTATTGGGACAATGATGGTTGGAAAAGAAAAGTATGTTGGAACTAAGTTTTGTTGGACCTTTTAAGACCATTGGATGACTTGTAAATATATATTATAAGTTCTTAATTTCCATAATTATTAACATTAATTCACAACATGTTTTACTTTTATTAGTTAATAAAGTACCAGCTAGACACTTCCCTTGTGATTGAATGGGAAGGTATTTGTCATGAGCTCAATAAATTGTAGTAGAACAGTCAGTTAATATTATTAATCACTAATATAAGGATATGTAGAAAAAAATCTCTTGGTATAAAAAATATGTAAGTATATATGGGATAAAAAATACATGGGAGTGATAATTTTGATAAGGGAGTAGTGACTTTATCTCTTTATGAGTTTAAAACCTTGACTTCTTTTTGGGGGGAGAAACATTATGGTGGGGATAATTATAACACCATGAAATTTTATTTCATGTACATTATTTTATTTATGATTTTTTATTTTGGGCTTGTATGTGTTGGATATTCATTGCATTTTCTTAGTTTTAAATTCTATTTATTATCCCCTTTTAGTATTAATTTATAATTCCTTTTAACAGAAGTAAAATAAATTTTAACTTACTTTTTACAATTATATATGGAATAGGGATTATATAAGGGTAAATACCTTTTTATATGGGTTTTGTAAGAGTATAAAAGAATTTCCATGAGTTGTGTAAGGGTATCATAGTTTTATTCATTGTATAAGGGAATATATACACTATATAATGGTACCCTAGGCTCCATGTAAGGTTGAGCAGGAAATTATATAGGTGGTGTATGGTTATCATGTAAGTGGTACATCTCATGTAAAGGTATCATGTAAAGAAAACACCTCATATAAAGGTATTACATAATGATAACACCTCATGTCAAGGTATCATGTAAAGGTACCCTCACATTTTCAATGGTTACACAATTGTAAGCTCTGTTTGATTAAGGGTAGTATAGACCACATGTAAATGTAACTCTAAATTTCCTAAGGGTGTGTAAGGGTAGGTAAGAGTTTCATAATGGCGGATCCCACTTTTTAAGAGTTATTTAAGGGTAACTTGGTACCTTTACAAAATATATAACGACTATATAATGGTAAATCTAGGTTACCATTACAAAACACTATGTTTGGGAGAAAAATAAATAAAAAATAGTTTCTTATTTATTTTTCTCCTGAATGATAATATAATTTTTTTGAGGATTTTAAAGTTTTAAAATAATGGAATTATTTATTTCAACCATTTTAAATCTTGTAACTCCTTTATGAGAGTTTTTAAAAAAATTTATACTGTTAGGATCTAATTAAAATTGAAAATTTAATAGTGTGTTTAATTGGGAGTGTTTCAGTTATTAATAAAATTCCATGGTGTCATTAATTAAAATTACATGAGAAAGGATTCTAATGATATTGATATCCTCTAGAAGATAATTCTGAGCATTTGGATACTATTTTATGGTTCTAATTTCATGGATCATTTTATTATCCTTCTTTATTTAGAGATTAACAAGAGAGTTATCAAGTTTATTTTTTCTTTAATCCTTATAGGTTTTTTTAGGAACCCATTAAACTCATATAAGGTGGTAATATCTTTAGATTATTTCTAAAACTTGGAATACTAGGTGTTGTCATGAAATTTTTATAGTTTATTTATTATTTTAGATGATAGAAGTGTGTTCCTAGGAAACACTTTGGTATAATTTATTATTTTATTTGAAAGAATTTTATAAGAACCATCTTGGGTAGTTGGAAATTTTTTTCAAAGGTGTTTTTATTTAATAATAGTGTATATATATTTTCTTTTTTTATGAAAAACTAGATAATGGAGTTGTTTTAAAAATGGATTTTTAATGAATGAGAGTGCTGATTCTTCACTTGAGAAAATAATATAGATATTTTTTTTATTTTAAAATATATATTTAATGATTGTGAAACTAATTTTGATAATTTTAGTTACTTTAAAATTGATTTTAAAATCATGGG
The DNA here is from genome assembly GCA_963277665.1 of Viscum album. Classification (NCBI taxonomy): domain Eukaryota; kingdom Viridiplantae; phylum Streptophyta; class Magnoliopsida; order Santalales; family Viscaceae; genus Viscum; species Viscum album. Next base: position 254,306,727 of record OY728162.1, read on the forward strand.
TGTGGAGATAGTTTTCTTATAAAAATTATTTGTAAATTTCAAGTATTATTTATGTACTATTTTGTGAAAACATGGAGAATGGGAACATTTGGAATCCTTGGGTTTATAAATAACAATACTTTATGTTTATAACACCTCTATGGATTTTAATTATGTGCTCAGGAGGTTGTGGCAACAAATTGGGTTTCATGATAATGAAATAATGTGATAGGGTTTAGTATCTTTAGGATTTACTTAACAATATAGTATCATTATTATAAAATTTATTTATTCCTATAGGATGGATCCAAAATATGTTTTATGCATGATAGTTTCACTTTTATATATTGTTTTATATAATCACATGTTTATCTTTTGACTTTTGGACCATTGAAATTTAGATTGGATTGTATCAACTTGGTCACCTTCGTGTACCATGATTTTATGCTCACTATGATTTCTTTAGGATATGTTTTTTTGATTACTTCCCTATAATTATCATTTTTGTTTATATTAATAATCACATGGATTTAAATATAGATTATTTTTGAGAAGAAACCAAATGATATTTTACAAAATCATTTTCATTTTGAAATTTTTTATAAACCGATTTATTTGAAAACTATAACTATTGGTTTCATGGTGATAGAAATTATATAGATTATTTAGTGGTATCCTACTAGGACCTATTCTCACACCATAATTATTTTCTGGGTATTTGTAGACTTTTTTTTAGGAATCGAGTAAAATAAAAAGGGTCATGTAGATCATCATATTATATTTATTATTGTTTCTTTATTTGTGAGAAGGGATGGTGTTGATAGACGAAAACATGTGAATATAACTTTTTCTAGTGTTGTTTTACATACCAGTTCATCCTTTTTTGATTAACATCGTGTATCTCAGGGATGTGTACCCTTATTACACTTTTTAATATATTTCTTAGTCTCCTTTGTGGTTATTCATGATAAATTTTTGGTTGTTGGTTGATCTACACCTTGTGGTAGGCCATATTATGTTATGTGTTAGGTTGACCTGGGTTGGTTTGTTACACATGCATAAGGGTAGAAGAAAAACTATAAAAAATCCATTCAATAAGAAATTGACCCCCATAATGATGAATAATTATTAATATACTCAGAATTTTTATTTTGAATAAATGGAGAATATAAAGAATATTTATTTCATACAATGATTTTATATCAATCATCAATGAATTAATATCACAATAAATAAGAATTATTATTATTCAATATAGGATCAAATTAGGAGCCTTTAAAACATGAATTTTGAGTTACTATTTATGAATGAAGATGAGATAAGTTAAAATGATAATCACACCAAACAAATAAATTCCACCCTATAGAGAGCTATGAAATGAATAAGGCCATCCCTTAGTGAGTTTTTAGTTTCTATTTTAGATGAAAAAACCACATATATTAAATATAATGCTAAAATATTCCATGTATATTTCCGTGGTTTCTTTAATGATAGAATAAGTAATGCAGAGAAAAATAGTATACACCATTCCATAGTCAATTATTTATGGTCATTTTGAGATGTTGGAAGTCCAACATGAAGAGTTCCATGATGTAGGATATGACATGGCTCTACATGCAGAAGTATAAAAATATTCATATAGGAGATAGATATGTAAATAATTATATACTATTAAACTAATTAAAATATGAGTTCCAAGATATTTGAATAAATATTTAATTTGAGGAAATTTTAAAGATAATGATATCATGGATATCAAAAATACTAATAGGTATTGTGATAGAGTCCTTAATCTATTTGAAGTGATATTTACGAGGATATATTTTCTACATTAATGATATTTAAGACCTAAATTATATGAATTTTAATCATATAATAATTATGGTAATTTAAAATACATTCTTGTGGTTTACTGAATGTAAAATAGAGGAAAAAATATGAGCATAAATAACCTAATGGTGATATTTAATGAGAAATAATAATCATGTATTATTTTATGAAGATATATTCATTAAGGTATCAAATAATATGTTATTGAGAATTTGGACAACTTTTGAAAATAATAGTGTGAATAATTAATATCTTAATACTATATAGTATCTAAGATAGATAAGGTGTTGAATCCAAGAAATTATACAAGAAGGAGATCACAAACGACTAAGTATTCATAAATTGAGAAGGACTTGATATTTCAAAATTTGGATTGTGTGGGAATCCAAATAGATCTATTACATAAACCTATTAAATATATTTAAGATCTTTACATAATTTTTCCACTTTATCCAATCAATTTTTAAAGGGAGAAATTTATAATTGGAATAGATGATTCCAAGAGAATAAAGGGATATTTCTGCGACTGGATCGAAGTTAAAGAATAATGTTTTAACTGGTGTGTCTAACCATTTTTCAAGGGCTTATGATTGAGTTATCTAACCAATCATAGTATTATTTTAATTAGAGTGTTAATTTTTTTTAAAGAATTATAATGGGGTGTATAACCATTTATACCCACTTATGTTTATAGAGGAGAATCTATGTTAGGTTATCTAGCCAATATGTCAATGTGTAGTATTTTACACCAAACCATATAAAACCTACATGCCTCTATCTATTTTATTACTATTTCACATGATGTGAATCGATGATATTATATTGGGTGGACTGATAACTATAATAGGCTCAATGAGGTAGAATTTAAAAGAGGAAGAATTCATAAAAGAAGACCACTAATTCACCCAGCCTCTCAGTGGTCTATCATGACCTAGTAACTTCAATTAGTATCATAAAAAAGTACCTCTAAATATATAGGAATAATTATAAGATATGATGAATCCTAAATTGCAAAATAGTCGATGTGTTTCCATATTTGAAGAGAAAAATTATCATAGCTAGAAAAGTAGGATACTACCCTACCTCCCATCACTTGTCATAGAAGTGAGAGATGATACAAAAGGGGGGTTTTCACCCATTAATCAAGGATATAATTTGAATCAAGCTTATAAGTGAAATATAGGATTTAGATATAAATGATGAAAATTATATCTTAATTTCTCTATTAGAAAAGGTATATACTAAGGTCACAGGTCTTTATACTATAAATGAGATATAAGAAAATTTAAAATATAGTTATGAAGGAAATATCAAATTAAATATATAAGATAAAAGTATAGATAAGCTAATTCAAATAAATAAATATTAACGATGATTAGAAAAATTATGACTATTTTATAAGGATCAATGAAATTTTAGACAACATCTGAGATTTTGGTGAGAATATAGATGATTTTATTATTGTTAAATAACTGATGAGTAATTTTACAAATATGTTTGATTCCAAAACATAAACAATGGAAAAAAGAGAGTATCTAACACTATATGAGTTACAAATCATAATCATATATAATTATATGATGAGAAATCTAGATTTTAATAAGAAAGAAAAGGGTGAGATGATTTTTAAATACATGAGAAAAGGAAGTGTCAAAGATGATGAAGTTGTTGAATTAATTTCTTTTGTGACTAGGAAGAAAAATAATACATAAATAATATTATTTCACTTCTTATAATGTGTTTTAGAAATGAAAAATTAAAGGGAAAAATAGCACAATCAATAATGTGAGGGAATTTTAATAGACTTGGAATCTTTGCACATGATTGTCTAAAGGATAATAATGAATAATTGAAATCTTATAAGGAAAATGGGGAAATTAAAAAAAAGATAAGAAGAATAATTATTATTGAAGCAACAAGAAAAATACTTTTTTGATCAAGTATGAAAAAAATGATCCATATTAAAGTATCTATTCATATGATGAGGTTAATTTCCTTGATAATCTTGAAAAAGTATTTGATTAATCAAGTAGTAATGATAAGGGAAAGGGAATAACTTAACTAGAATTGATAATATAAGAGGATTTGAAAGATTTTTTTAAAACAATTCACATTTCAATAAATAGAAGATAACACTGTTAAAATAAAATTAAAAATTATCTACTAAAAAATATGATTATGATAGAAGATAAACATATCTTATTGATGAGAGAAAGAAGAATATATTGAAGGTGACTTATCTTGAAAATATGCCAAGTGATTTGGAGGAACAGTTGGCTAAAAAAGTGGAAGCATTATCTGAGACACATTCCAAATGCCTCATATTTTTTTTATGAGTTGAAAAATGATAGAGAATATTTCAAAAAATTAGTGGAGGTAATTGGTGGATCTTCTCATGATGTTTATAAAAAGGATTTAATTAAATAATGTTTTTGAATACCTAATCAGTTACAAAGTATAAGAAGTTTTTTTAATAGTATTGGTATAAAAATTAAATATGGGTCATTTTCAACCAAGAAAAATGAGAGAAAATATTCTACCTCAAAGTAAGAAAATAGTATGTCCATGTGGCTACTACACTTGATTCAAAATAAGGATTAAGATAGATAAAGATGTCCCCAATAAGATTTTGGACAGATTTGTTATAAAAGTGAAAGAACACAATTTATAGGATATTTCTAGTGTTGTGAAAGTTATAGAAAAAATACTATTCCTATTGGTATAATATTTAATTGATTGGAATAAGGTAATAATAAATGTGGAGATTTTGAGGGAAAGTGATGAAAAAAATCTAGTAGAAATAAAGTTGTGATTAAATCTGCACCAAATATATCTAATCAAAATATTTTTGGGTGTTTACAAGAAGTGTGTGGTAGATGTGAACTAGAATCTAAAAATATAAGGTAAAAAATACAACACACCTAATAGATATTTCATATAAAAATGAAGGGAATTTATATAATATTATGTCTATCAAAAAGGAAAATGAGAAACCTAAAAAAGTTGATAATGCTAAGAATAAGTGATTGATAATTTTTCCAGATCAAATGAAAAATGATAGTGAAATAGTGGAAGTCGAGTTAAAATATATTACTAATGGAAATAAATATATTACACTTAAAAAAACAAATATTAATTAGGATTCATCCCCTAGTATGAGGTGTTTCTGTTTTGAATCACTCAGTGAAATACCAAGACCTGTTTCTAAAAAATTAATGGAATTTATATGTTTAGAGTTCACTCACATAAGATCACTTTTTGAGTATCAATTACAGATGTTTGAAGAGTAATCACAGAAAATATTGATCGATAAATCAATATAATTATATATTATATATTATCTCACATGAGATTTATGATTCTCTCACACATTGTATTAAATATCAAACAAATAAACTATAAACTATTTATCCTACCTGTGATTACTTATTATCTATCAAACTAATAAGAATAAAAGAATGTGTGAAAATATCATATGATAGTTATTTAGACAAAAATATAATTTAAATAAATAATAATAAAATAAAATAAAACTATCAATCATATAACATCAAATTACTTATCTACCAGGAATTATTTAACCTTTTCTTTTGGTTTCCTTTCTCTTTGGATAATTAATTACGAGAAATAAATTAGGAGGATACCTGTAATTGTGAAGTTGGGGATTTTTGGGGTTTTTCACTTTAAAATATAAATTTTTATTGTTCTCATGGTGATTATATGATTTGAAATGGTAGTACATGGTGTCTAATAGTTATCGAGAAGAATCAGGGAACTTGATACAAAGCATGTGAGGTTTACATGATGTGTAAAGGGTTCATTCCATTTAATGTAAAATTTCAGGTTTTTAATAAAAAGGAATTGGGGTTTTTAGTGTATATGAGTGTCATGGATTACATGACTTTTAATGGAGTTACATACTATGTAACAGTGACAAGTTGGTATATTTGGGTACTGCACACCATTGGTTTCTTATTTAATTTGCTACAGGCTTCATTGCTCTCAATCTGGAGGCTCTCCCTGCTCTCAATCTGGAGGCTCTCCCTGGGAAATTTTGGGTGATTCCCTCCCTTTCAGGTCTCCTCATTCAGTGATTGATCACCATTGTGGTTGGATTGATTCTAGTTGGGCACATAATCCTTTATGTTCTTTAGTGTCTTTAGTTACAACTATGGTTTTGGACAAGGATGTGATCATATATTGTTTTCTATCTATCCTTTTCATTTTCATGGAATGCCTTGTCTTTCGAAGGTTTTTCTCTGTGTTTTTAGTCCCCATTGTTATAGGTGGATTGGTTTCTAATCTACTGAGGTAGGTGTTTTTATAAAATTGTTTAATTTTAGGAATTGTATGTCATTATTTATAAATTCCTTTAGGGTTTTCATTGATTATAATGTATATGTGGTATCAAATTATTTTATGGAAAAGAAAATGTTTTTAAAAAGTGGGTTTTCCTTGAGAACATATTTTCTTGATTTGGAAATGGGTTTTCAAATTCTAAAGTAGGTTGGTTTGGCTTTAATTTTTTTTTGTAAACTTTTGAGCATGGTTTTTAAATGTGTTTGTAAAATTTCACATTGTGAACCTTGGGTGTGTTAGAAAATAGACTTGTGTAGCTTTAGTGTAGGTTTCACCACTAGGAGGTAACCTTTTTTGATAATGACTTGAAGGACTTGATATTGGTTGGATCCAACATTATTCCTATTTAGTCACTTGAGTTTCTAGTACACATTTTACTATAGGATAGGGCCCAATATGATTTGTGTTTTCTTTTATGGTTATTTATCAAATTATTGTTTTTATCATGGATTGTTTCTCACATGTTTTTATATGAGAATGTATCACATAACATCACAAGATATGTTATTTCATAGATATGTGTACTTATTGATGCATGTATATTCTTTCCTATTTTATCACTTATACTTTTTATATTTTTTACTTGTGAATGTGAAATTATTTTATGAAAACAAAAGGAGAAAAATGGGAACATTATTGAAAAATAGTTTGGTTTTTGGAAAATTATTTGTAAAAATGTTTTGTTTTAAAAGCTAGAATTATTGCATTCTGGATATTAGACATTGGATAGAAACTATAGTGGTATCATACTAGGTCTTCAACTTGTTCCTTTGGTAAATTTTAGATGTTTCATTATAGGATTATTATAATGGAAAGATTATCTTGTAGCATCAGGGATTATCTTATTGTTGTTGCCTTCAGTTTGGGTTGGTCTGGAGTTGATTATTGGTCACATGGGGATTTAACATACTTTCTAGTTTATCCTATTTTTGGATTGGACTGTACATCTTTATTACATCTCATCTGTTTCCACTTTGAACAATTACTTTATGTCTTGTTTTTATTACATTTAAGACTGCACTCTGATATCCAATTTTACCTACTTTACATGATGGGTCAGTTTAGGTGACTTATCTAGTTGAACTAGGTTGATTCATTACAATTTGGTTTTAATAGGACACTAAACCTGATTTTTTTTTAAAATTTCTAGAGTTTGGTTATATTTCTTAGGTAGATAAGAGTTCAGAACATAAGAATTCAAATAGTAAGTGTGGAAAAGGGGCCTGAACTGCTCACTTATATAGTTAAAACTATGTTAGTATGGCTAGTGAAGGACTTTTCACAGGGTTTGATACTTAGAGTTTGAGGTCCTTTGAATGAATTGTATGGGTAGTCTATTTAAATTTATACATTCCATTATATGAAAGTACTTTCATGGTTGATTTAAATTATTAATGCTTTAATTCTTTTTTTATCAATACCTGAATTTGGTCCTATGATTTTAATTTTTTCCCTTGAATGATTTATTTTTTTCTTTTGATAGAAAATTACTTTAAGAATGATCTTCAACATATGAGAGAGAAAACGTTGGGATAGGTTCCACATGAAAACCTTTAGTGGACCCTACTTGGAACAAGTTTATATCTGCCCTATTCAGACAATGATTCAATTGAGTGTTTGGAACCAATGACACATGGTAGATCATGTCTATGAATTTACTATATAGCATGAACCCATATTCCATGGTGATAAAGAAACCCATGAATATTAGGAGTGGATGGAGAAGATAGATAGGATCTTTAACTTCTTAAATACTCCTAAAAACCTTAAGGTATATTTTGACATGTATATTCTCAATGGACTAAAAAGGGGATATTGGGACTTTATTGTGAAAGCTATGTTTCAAGAGGATATTGCCTAGGATTCCCTTAAGAAAGTATTTTACTAGAATTTTTACCATGATACATTATGTGTGGTGAATACCCAAGAGTTTCTAACTTAGAGAAGGGGTAGTGTACCATTCTATATTATTCTACATGTTTTGTTGAGTCGGTGCATCTAGAACCAAATCTTGTCACTAATGATCACCTGAAGGCATGAAGGTTTGAATTTGGATCGAGGTCAGATATTCATTCAATGATGATTCTCATGTGTCTTTATAGTTTTGTGGAAGTGGTTAACAAGGGAGATTTGGATGAGTCATACATATTTGGAATGATAGGTTTGGATGGAGATTCTGTTTGTTTAGTTGGTACAATGGTTACCTAGAGTGTATCTTCTGTCTAGAAAAGGAAGCGTAAGAGTGGTCAATTTTTTGAGGTACTAGTTTTAGGGCATTTATCAGGAAAACCACAGTTCATCTGGTTCCAATTTGGTAGGCATGGTCATACAATTCCAAAATGTATGGAGGATTCTAGGACTTTTCATCTTTATGGATAATTGGGCCATCTATAACATTTTTGGTGAGAGGATGTCCCAAGGTAGTAAGGATGGATCCACATTCAACATGGGAACATAGGTTAACAATGATGCTTCTAATGGTGGTTGCAATAATCCTCATGGAAAATGGGATGTTAATATGGCTAAGAACTGAAAAATTTATGTGATAGAGTATTCACTAGAAGAAATCTAAATTAGGGCCAACTACTATCAAAGGTACTATGTTTATTTCGTCATCTATGGTCCTAGCTTTGTATGATATAGGTGTTACTCATTATTTCATATCTTCAATGTTATTTTAAATTTTTTTAATTTAATTTATAACTTATTCCATTCTTGTTAGATATTTTCATGCCTTTTGGAAAGAGGTATGAACAAGGATTTAGATGTCCCATGTTTTGGGTGATGATAGCTGACCTTGAGGAAGAGAACGATTTTTAGTGCTTAATCTTGACATCTTTTACTTGATTATTATCATGGATTGGTTGATCATTATTAATCCCTAGATAGAAAATTATCACCATTGGGACAATTCTTATTTAACTATGCGGTCACTCATGTTCTCCAGTGTGAGTAGGACTCTAGATCAAAAAGGGTAGGGACTATTGTTCCTTATTCATGGGTAGTCTTATGCTAGTTGTCTGAGATAATTCTTGATGTAGTTTTCCCTTGTTTGGGTAATCAAATTCCTGTAGTTGTGTGTACATACCTCAATGTATTCCCAGATTACTTTTCTTGTTTTCCACTATTGATAGAGGTTGAGTTTAGTATTGACCTACTCATTGGCATGATACCCATTTCTATGCATCATATAAAATGTAACCTGCTGAGTTGGAGGAACTTAAGCTTCAACTTGAGGATCTAGAGGATAAAGGATTTATTTTTCCAAGTGTTTCACCATCATCTTCCCTTATCCTCTTTTCTAACAAGGAATATGGGATCCTTAGACATTATATTGATTATTTAAATTTGAATCATGTGATATTTTGGAAAAAATATCATTTTCTATGGAATAATGATCTATTTGATTAGATTAGAGGGGCTCATTCGTTTTCTATGATTTACCTTTGGTTAGGGTGCCAAAAAAATGGGAGTATGAGAAGATTATATACCTAAGGAATCATTTAGGAGTTGATATGGGAATTATGAGGTTATCATTATTTTAATCATTCTCACTAATGATCCTGTGGTGTTTATGGTTTCATTAACCATATTTTTCATCATTTCTTGGACTAATATGTTGTTTCTTTGTCAATTATATTTTTGTGTACATCAAGTCAGGGGAGGATTACATAGAACATTTGGATATCATTTCTCAAACCTTGAGATAACATAATCTGTATGGTAATCTTTCAAAATTTGAGTTTTGGAACCAGGAAGTGAAGTTTCTAGGGCATGAGATATCTAAAAGGGGTCTTTTAGTAGATTCTAAAAAAGAAATAGGAAGTTATTTACTAGGATAATTATAAAAATATATTTTATATTTTAAGCTTCTTCGAATTGGATGGTTACTGTAGAAGGTTTTTTCAGGACTTCTTTAAGATTGTATCTTTGATGACAGATTTAACCCGTAAGGGTGTAATGTTTTAAGGTATTGAAATGTTCCCTAGATAATTTTTAGGTGATGAAGGTGAGGTTGGATTCAACACCAATTTGGACTCTTCTAGAACTAGGATCATGTTATGATGTTTTCTATGATGCTTCTAGTACAGTTTTGGTATGTGTCTTAATGCATGTAAAATAGGTGGTGGCTTATGGATCTCATCGGTTACACAATAATGTGAAGAAATACAATACTGATGATCCTGAGTTGGTAGTGATTATACATTCTTTAAAAATGTAGCATAACTATCTCTTTTGGGAGTGGTTTATGATATATTTTGATCATAGAAGATTTAAATAATTTTTACTCAGAGTGATTTGGATTTGTGAAAATGATTCTTCATATAGTATCTTCAGACATTTGATATATTATTTCCAATACCCCTAATAAAGTGAATATGTTTTTAGATGCATTGATTATAAAATTACCTAAAAAATTCATGAATGAATTAGTTGATGAGTGGTATTTGATGTTTTTATTTGATGATATGATCTTGTAAGTAGAAGAGTCTGGTGGACAATTTTTTGGCTTCAATGAGGGATGAATCACCATTTTATGATCTATTTTGGATTGAAATGATTTCTGGAACTAAGTTACTGAGTTTTAGTGAAAGCCTTTAGGCGGGGAGACCTTGAATGAGTGATATCAGTCTCCCAATGGGTGTTTAATCTTCCATGATAGGTTGGTTGTTCTTTTTTTCACAACGCATAAGTTATTGGACACTAGGAACTAGTCATGTTGTTCCATACACAATGGATCTGGCCAGATTTATCCTGATTTTAGATGTTGGTGTTGGTGGATTTGAATGAGGTAGTCTATTATAGATTTTGTTTAATAGAACCCCACTTGTTAGAGAGTTATGATGGAACACCATAGATATATGGGTTTGTTGTAGCCCTTACCCATTATTGTATAGAAGTGGGATGTGATTTCCATGTATTTATTTTTTGGTTTGGCACGTAAACCTAGTGGTAAGGATTTAATTTGGTTTATTATTGATTAAATCATAAAATCAATGCATTTCCTACATATTTGGGAGATAAAAAAGTAAAATAGCTTAGGGACTTTTATATCTAAAAGATTGTGTGACTTCATGAGTTCCCTTTGCTGTTTTTTCTGATTGGGACCTAAGGTTCACATACAAGTTCTGGAACTATTTTTTGAATTTGATAGTTTATTATATTATATTGAGCATGGCTCAACATCCTTAGATGGATAGATATATAGAGAATACTATCCTAGTTCTATAGGATATGATCCAGGCTTGTGTGCTTGATTTCAGAGGATCTAGGGAAAATAATTTTTCTTGAGTTGAATTTTTCTATGAAAATAGTTATCCAGATTTGATAAATAAGGTTCCATTTTAGAATTTTTATAGGTGTCAATGCAGATCTCCATTATGATGGGAATAGTTGGGAGAGCAGACCTTGGTTGGTTTGAGTATTGTTCAAGAGACGATAGAGATATTACAGTTGATCTAGAGGTGTTTTATCATAGTATTGAGTCATCCTAAATCTTATGTGAACCATCAATGAAAGTTATTGGAGTTTGAGGTTGGTGATCATGTCATTCATATAGTTTCATCTTAATTGGGACATTATTAGTTGGGTAAGTAGGGTATGTTGGAACTAAGTTTTGTGGGACCCCTTGAGATTATTGAATAACTAGGGAGGGATCCCTATTAGTTGAACTTTCCATCTAGATTGATAGTTATCCATGATATGTTATTTTTTTCAAAATTGTTGAGGTATATACCTGATCTTTCCAATGTGATTATGTGGGAGGATATTGATCTTGAGCCTGAATAACTTTTATTGAGTAACCATTTTTGGTTATGGATAACTAGTATAAGGCACTGTGTGGTTAAATTAACCCCTAATTGAGGTACTATAGTAATGTGGACAAGATAGCTATGAGATATGGGAGTGGAAGTCATTGATGAGGCATCAACAAACTTATCCTTTTTTGGATCCAAGATCTTGACTACATTCTAGGGATATAAAGATTTTATTATGGGGAGATTATAACACCACATTACCTTTCTATCAAGTATACTTTAATGTTATCTTTTTGTTTTTTATTCTTTTTTTTATTAATACTGAGAAATAAATTGGGGGGATACCTATAATGATGAAGTCAAATATTTTTAGAGTTTTCATCTTCAACCTATAGTTTTTTCTATTTACTGGGTGATTAAATGTTTCACAATGGTAGTATATGATGTCTAATAGCTTCCATGAAACAACTTCCATGAACTAGATAAATAACATGAATGGTTTATATTCTATGTAAAGGGTTCACTTCACTTAATGTAAAATATCAGGGTTTTAATAAAAATTTGATGGTTTGTTGAGCTATATGAGCCTCATGGATCACAATATGTGTAATGGGGTTACATGCCATGTAATAGTAATGATATAGAGTTTTAGGGTGTTTTATGGGTGGTTTCTTATTAAATTTATTATATTCTTCCTTTTTATTATCCTAGAGGCTCTATCATGGTGATTTTGGGTTATTACCTTCCTTACAGGTTGATTTATTCAACGATTAATCCCATTTGTGGTTGGATTGCTTCTCTCTAGGTACGCAATCCTTTTAGTTATTCATTTTATTTAGTTATGAATTTGGTGTTGGATGTTTATATGATCATATAGTGGTTTATATCGATCCTTATTAGTTTATTGGTACTCCTTGTCTTTCTAAGGACATTCTATTGGTTTCTCGGCACCATTGTCGAGGGTGTCTTGGTTTCTACCATGATGAGGTAGGTGTCTCTAAATAATGATTTAACTTAAATAATTTCATGTCTTTATTGATAAATTAATTTATTTTTTTCATTTATTAGAAGTTAATGTGGTTTCAAATTATTTATTGGAAAAGAAATTTTTTTTAAGAGGGGGTTTTCTTTGAAATTTGTTTTTCTTGATTTGGAAATGGGTTTTCAAACTATTAATTGAATTAGATTGTCTTTGAAAACGTTTTATAAAATTGTGATCATGGTTTTGAAATGATTTTTAACAATTTGACATTGTGAAAATTGGTTGGGAATAGAAATAGACACAAGTAGCATCAGTGTGTGTTTCACCACTAAGAGGTATACTTTTTTTATATTGATTGGTAGGAATCGATATTAGTTGGATCCAAAATTATAACTGTTTAGGATATTGAGTGTCTATTGAGAATTTTCCCATATTCAAGGTCCCAATACAAGGTGCATTGTGATTTATGGTTATTTATAACATGGTTATTTTTATTAGGTACTATTTCTCATAGGTTTTTATATGTGGTTTTATCACATAACTTCACATGGTAGGTTATTTTATGGATATGTGTTCTTCTTAATTCATGGATATTATTTACTATTTAGTCACTTCTACTTGTTATATTTCTAGTTTTTAAATACGAAAGGTTTTTATGGAAACCGAAGAATAAATTGAAAAAATAATGGACAAATTTTTTGGTTTTCTAAAAATTATTTATAAAAAAAGTCTTGTTTTAAAAGCTAGAATTATTATATTATAGATATTATACATTGTATAGAAACTATGGTGGTATCTTATTGGGATTTAGATCAAACCCTACCTGAAAAATTGTCTGTTTGTATATGTTTTATTAGAGGATTCCTGTAAAGGGAAGAGAATGGTGTATCATGTTGGCTTCTATTATTATTGTTTCCTTTGATTTAGGTTGGTTTCAAGGAGATTATTGGTCACGTGGTGATTTGACATACATTCTGGTTTAACATTTTTTTATTGGATTATATGAATTTGTGGTATTTTTTTCTATTTTAATCTAGTTTTATGTATTATTTTTATTATATTCAAAACCAATTTTTGATTTATTATTTTACCTATATTACGAGATGGTCAAGTTCATGTGACTTGTCCAATTTACCCGGGTTGGTTTGTTAAAAACCAAACAAGGAAAATAAAATAATTCTAATGTATATAACATATCATAATAAAATACCCAACACCACTAAATCATTCATCCATCATGAAAACTAAAAACATAAAATAATTAATAGAAATTATTATTTTTGTGTCAATGTAAAGATCACTGCAAGTCACCACTGATGATTTACAAATCAGATGCATCACACTATTAATCATTAAGATTCACCAGAAAAAGACTAGGTGTGTCATTAACATGTATTCACTCTTAAAAAATGTAAATTCAATAGGACCACAAACCACAACAAAAATAACTATATAAGAAACACACTAATTCTCACCACACACATGAACCATCGCCAAAACATAGTCAAAAATCTCCCAAAAACACTTAATGATAAAATTACCACCAAGATGAATAGCATATGAAATTTAATTCATCATGGGTTTAAAAGGATCTAATGAAACTCAATAAATACATCATAAGTAATATAGAAACCCAAATCTAAGATTGAACATGCTAGATAAATGAAATCATGAAAGCTGTAAATAAAGAAACATTAGAATGTGTACCTTATATTATAGTTTTGATGTTATAATATTTTATTGAATGGTATTGATAAATATTACTGAAGGGAATCCATCAGGATCTCTTCTCTATGAAATATCCATAGGATTCTAAATCACTTGTCATATAAATATGATTTGTACACCCACTTGTCATGGTAGTGACTCATAGTATAAAATAGGTTGAAGAAGAGATCTATGAGAAGATGGTATTTTTCCAAGGCTTGTGATAGTTTGAATAATAACCATCTCATGGTGAATTCCTCTTTATAAATCCCATGACAATTATTCTTGAGTGGACATGTGTTAACTCTCATGTTATGAGTTAATGCATGCATTATTTGTAACCCTTATCTATTCCAACTATCTTATCTATTTTATTTTATTAATAGATAATGAATAATATTTCACATGTGGGAGATTTTAGTGCTAAATTGTTTACACTCTACTACCTTTTATGAATTACAAAAGTTCTAATAAAATTATACGATATGATTCTTGTCACTTTTATTCACCATATAATACAATAGGACTGGTCTAGAAAGTGTGTATATGATATCCATATATAAAAAAAAGATATACCCTAAAGTATTAGAATAATCCTCTTTCCATGTGTATGTTATAATATACAATATATTATATCATACTATACAATATCACTTGGATTTATGGAATATTAGCTTTAATTTACCACTTTTAATAAATTTTTAAAGTCTTATGTTCCATTTCACATTATATGACATGAAATATGATGACTTGGGAATTCATATCCAAAAAATATTTTAGATATATTTTAAAACACATTTTTAAAGCTTCATCAACTTCACTATGTATCACATCATATGAAATAACTTGTTAACACCCATCCAAACCCGGTTTTGATAAACTATAAAAAAACCTAGAGTAGCTTTATTTATTAAACGCAATCTCTATTCAGTAAACCACAAAGTGTGGTCCCACAAAACTTTGTATAATTGACAACAAATATGAATCACTAGATCCATAAATGTAATCAAAGAGAGTCCTCTTAAAAATAATAAATGGTACTCAAGCTATAAAAATATTTAGTGTGATACCCATCAAATACATGTATCTCTATACTTGTCTGCCCTAGTTGCACCATATTCAATCATGAATTCTCATACAACACCTTGGTCCTAGAAATTAAGTGACCATGGTACATAGAGTATATCAATCTCATAAATCCAACTCTTATGTTCTCAAATATCTAAATATAGACTGACTAGTTTAATTAATACATCACATTCCATTCATTTTTATGGATGGGAACATCACACATCTCTCACCCAAATAGATAAGAAAATTATATGTACTATCTAGTTGTGTCCAAACACTTCCTTAGTCTATTTCAATCAAGGGACCATATTTCATACGCTTCATATGAGAGGGAAAATCTTATCTTAGTTGAGCTCCAACCAATAACATTATCAGCTACATACCTGATGAATCCCTAATTAAATAATTTTTAATGATTGTGTGAGAAAGGTATCAATGTTTTAAGGGTTTAATGCCATGTATCTTTACAACCTCAATGTATTGGGACTCAAAATATGATTTTTTGGACCGTTATTATACTAATTTGCAAGAACCCAGTTCTTATTCTTGAGGTACGGTTTTCCTCTTTTCCTTTTTATTTTAGTGTTTTTGGAAAATGAGGAAAATGGGGAAAAATCCCAAATTTTGTGGGTACACGCTGTGTACTTTTCCACACGCCATGTACTTTGGCCATGTGGGATAAGTACATAGGGCGTGTAGGCCTATCGGCGATCAAGGGTGTAGAACTGAATACACGTAGTGTACTTGGTATTTACATGCCATGTAATCAATTGGAAGGTGAATAGTAAGGTGGTGGAGGCAGCCACCAGTGGAGCGACAATACACACTGTGTAATTAAGAATACAGGCTGTGTACTCATGTAGACGGATGAATAGTGCCATGGTGGAAGGAAGCCGCCAGAGGAACAGTTAAAAAATAAAAAGTACATACCGTGTAGTTTGTTTTTTTCACTTAAAATGGGCAGTAGCCTCCTCGTTCGGTAGAGGAACCTTTGAGATCGTTTTGGAGCCGAGAGAGGAGGCCAGAGATTTGAAGATCTCCCGACCGCACAATGGGAAACTGAATCCTTCTCTGACAGTCTTGATTGAACCGTACAGATGAGTTCTTCTCTCTCCTTGTGTTTTTCTTACCAATTATTTCCTGAGGGAAAGTTATTTGAGGTTGAATGTGTGAATGTTTATCCCAGATATACATCATTCATTTGAATTTTGGGAGGCGTTGTTCACGTATATGGATCAGGGGTGATTGAGGTAGCTGATCTGATGTTTATTCGCAACTGTTGTGTTGAAATTGTGTATCGCTGTGCTATACGCCCATGGTTGGGGTGTCGTATGGATGAGGCATTTGATAAAAAGATATCAATAATTGTATAGATAATCTAATGATAAGTTTAAACTGCTATTTGGGATAACTGCTTGGATCCAGGACCACCCCAAGTGTGCGTTTCTCTGTTAGGCCATTTGGCCAGGATACCCGAGGGTATGCCCTGATTATATTTTGCATTGCATTTTATTGAGAGAAAGTTTATATAAATTTCCTGTTATTTCTTTAGGATCGGCCCGGTTCCTTTAGCCTATGGGTAGTGTTTGGTTAGCCTGAGGGTAACCTTTGTTTATGCCTGTGGGTAGTAGTTCTTGTGCCTGAGGGAAATATCTCGTATGCCAGAGGGAAATGATCGTTATGCCTTAGGGCAATCACCTGTGGGTATTTGATTCTATTACCTGAGGGTAAGGATAGCATGTCTAAGGACACGACTATTTAGAATATTCACTGTGGTGATTTTCTATGTTGTACCTGCCCAGCTAAATCACAATCTTAGAGGTGATATATAATAATTGAATTGACAATGAAACTGGTAGTAATGGTTACTCTTGAGTACTTACTAGTTTACTGCATTTACTTTTTGCACATTGCTATTTCAAATTTTCACATAAAGTTAAGAAAGAGCCTTTTGAGGGTGCCTATTGGGATTTATTTCTCACACCATGTTTGGGTCATGTCTTCGGCCCAAACAGACTATATTGCTGAGGTGTCGATAGGGGAAATGGTCCCTATACAGGTATAAGATTATATAAGAGGAGTAAGAGAGTATCAGAACAAGTTTAGGATTGTGATGCTGTTGTGTTCTGTTCACTCTATTTTGTTCTGTTTTTTTGTACCTTGTACTTTGAGTTGTATTGTATTGTATTGCAGTGTATCCTGTTCTAGCTTCTTTCATAGAATTAGTGACATGCTGCATTTTTATATATAACTGTTGTTTATCTTTTTCTAGAGTTTTTCATTTTTTGTTCATATCCTTTACCGCTTCTTCTATTGTATGATATATTTCTTTTCCGTTGTGCTATTGTAGAGACCCTTATCCTGACGTACATGGACATTACATTACTTTTGCGGAATACTTAGTACATAACAAAAACACACACACACAAGGATCATAATAGTTTAGTGTCTTTGGAAACTCGGAACGTAATCTTCTAATCGTGGTGAAAGATCTTCAATATCTCCCATAAAGATCTTCCCTTATTTTTTTTTACCTAAAACCTTTCTTTATATCCTGGGGAAAAGAAAACATAAAAGGGTGAGCTCAAATGCTCAGCAAGGGAAAATAAAGAAAATAAAAATCATATCATATCTTTTTGAAAATCAAAACCTGCAAAAGAGATCATAATATCTTATCATGGAATAATTCATAGAAGTGAAAATGAGATCCCCATAATCATAACATAAAACTTGAAACTTTGTGGCATGCACACATAATCATGGAAAATCATTTCTTGTTAGTCATGACTCATTGCCAAGACTATCTTAGTGGACAAAGTCCCTTTCTGAACCGAGTTCACTCCTCGTTTCAGTCCTGTATCACTGAACCGGTATAACCTACCATTTCAGCCCTGTCTATCTCATGAGATATAAAATCATTACCCAATGCATTGGAGGGAGATATAGGTCCCACCCATCTCATAATGATACCATTCTTATGTGTGCCACAAAATCATAAATCATACATCATTTCAAAACCCATGTAATAAAAATTGGATTCTTAAACAACATGACATCATAAAACCATTCATATAAGATAAAGGAATTCATAAACAGAATTCCATCACAACATAGTCAAATCAATGTAAAAATATGGATAGAAACAGAACCCTTTATTATCTTAGATGGAAAATAATTTTGATAAAACACTTGAATTGAATTCTTGAGGAAAATATCCTTTCTTCTTTAAAATCAATTTCTTTTCACAAAACATCATGCAATTTTAAAAGAAAGAGATTTTATTGAAAATAGTCATGAAATCTTTTAGAGGAAGCTTCATGAAAATAAGGCTTTATAAAACAGTGTAAATCCGTTCGTGCCGTATAAGTTAAAAAAAACATTCTTCGTACTTTTGTCGGAAAAGTCAAAAAGTACCTCGTATAAAAAAAACGACAAAAGATTCCTTTCATATCTTTTACTAAAAACTCACCGAAGGGTAAAATTGGATTTAAACAATTGTAGGTGGATGGAAATAATATTACATATTGAAGAAACATGGATGTGGATGATAAAATACACCCCAGTAAATACCAAAGTATAAACAATCTCGGATAAAAGTGAGATTGTGATATTTCCCTTACCTTTGGTCCGACTTGCTTTGTAAGTGTCCGAACCTCCTGTATAATGATTTAAATCATGTTATTGAATTATTACAGAATCATATTTATTGTTATGATATCATATATGGTTCACTTATGACATTATATTACCCGTTCTTTTGTAAATTCCATGTTAAAGAAGCGTTTTGGGTAAAATCGTTTCATTTATCGTAGGTGTTTTGACTTGTTGTTCTTGACATAATTATTACTTATATCATGATTTACTCACTTACAGAATATAAAATATGATTTATATATCATATATATTAAGTATATATATATATAACGGGTAGATAAATAAAATGAAAAACACCGTTCATGGAGACGGTAGTCCGTACGTACGCATGAACGCTGTTTTCCTTTCCTTATTGTCTTGAAATGGAAGTAAGTAGATGAAATAAATATGTATATACATACATAAATCCAGTAGCTTTATAATGTCATATATTTCATTATTATTTCTTATATATACATTATAATCATTCTTAAATGGTTAACATGGAGAATGAATCTCATCGCGTCGTGGAGACGGTAGTCCGTACGTACGCACGAGCGATGATATCATTTCCATAAATATTGAATTGAATTGGAGTGGATTATACAATATATCAGATTCAATATGATGTTTTAATAACTATTTATAGTTATTCTTTACACCATTATACCCATCCATGTAAGGTGGTGGTGGAAAATAGATTACACCACGGCGTGGAGACGGTATTCCGTACGTACGCACGCGCGGTGATTTATTTTTCCGTAGGATGGATAGATGGTGAAATAGGGTTGTTTAATACTTATAATAACATATCAGTATATGAGTGATACTTATGTTATTACTTCATAATGAAACAACCTAAGAAGAAGAAGTGGAAGAAGAAATAAAGATGAAAGAATTGGTAACGGTAATTACCTCTTCTTTGAAGTTCCTCTTTGAGACCTCCTCTTAGGGCACTAAAATTGGTCTTTGAGGAAGACCAGAACCTCTAGGATGTTTCTAGGGAAGTGGAGGAGAGATTTTGGCAGGGGTTGGCCGATCTTGAGTGCTCAAATTGGTGTGAGGAGGAGGGGGAGGAGGTGCCCTTTTATAAGGGAGGAGAGGGGTACCTTAGGAATTCTTAAAAATATTAATTTATAATAAATCTAACCCCACTTAAAAACCTCCAAAAATGACTCATATTCGAAGCTTAGATGAGATAGGGTTGTAATCTCATCAACCAATCAAATTTATACATGTTTGGATCTTATTTTAAACCTTATCAATTAGATTTAACTCTAAGTTAAATAATTTAACTTTTACCGTGTCTTTTTGTTTTCTTTCACTATATGGTTAATAAACTTACTATAACATGCCAAACGAACCCCAAATTGTTTATTATTAATATATATATCCTTATCCAAGTCATTTGGCCGAACCTTAGATTTTTAGGAATAAAATAACAATTAATAATATAATATTTGATTTAAAAACTATTTTGTGTCAATTTTGACACTATTTGATATATGATTTTTGTGAAAGTCATAACAGAATTATATGTTCGAACCAAGTTGATTATATCAACACTAATATATCATAGTAACCTAGAAAATTAGTTTAATTCATAAAAAGTCTCAAATTACATTTATTTTGGTGTTTATAACATCAATTATGTCAATATTTCATTAATAAGATAATTACTGCATCATCGTTGTGTCATACATAAATTAAATTATTTAATGTCTAAAAATTACAAATAAAATACCATTATGTAGGAAATCTTTTTAGATTTCTAAGGAATATTTATAGTCAAATTTATCTTATGTATAACCCCATATTAAAAATGTTTTAGTAAATAAACTTTGATTTTAACTCTTTTAACCCTTCTTTAAATAAATTAATAATAAATGTCCTAATCTAACCCAAGTGGGCCTAAATGGTCATATTTTATTCCTAAGTTTGTTTTTGGTCGAAATACACTTGTCCAATAGGATTAGGACATGTGTTAGGGTAATAGTAATATCATATTTACCCTTAGTTACCCTATTTACTATTAACCGTGGTAAAAAAAGTAAAAAGTTACTATTCACCAAAAAATTATTTTCATCTCATTGAACCACATTTTAGTCCTTGATATTAACCGTGTCTGTCGTATTTTCGAAATTCCATTCACAGAAGCGGTAAAATTAAGTTTTATGAAAAATTAAGTTTTTAACCTACCACTTAGTGATTTCACTATTCATCAAAAATTGAAAGTTTTCAAAAAAGTACCAAAATTTCACCCTAGGCTATAATTGATATTCCGAATTCAAAAATGATTTCTATTTTACAAAATTCCCAACATATAAGTTTCATTAATTAATTTTATAATTAATTTCCGATGTCACAACAAATAGCGTGTTTTTAAGAGATAATAACTATCAAAAGATTGACACTTGTTTATAACTGGTTTAAATGTGAAATTACATCCAATGTCCAACATTGTATTAAATTGTAAAAATATATTCTAAATATACTTTAAAACCACTCAAATTAATGATTTATCAATATTAATTATTTCGATTAAAAAAGTTGTTTTTAATTATAATTTAGTAATTTTCACTATTCATCAGAATATGAAAGTTATCCGAAAAGTACCAAAATTTCACCTTAGGCTAAATTCGATACTCCGAATCCAAAAATGAAGTTCATTTTGAAATATAAGATTTACAGAATTTTAAAAAGTGGTTATTACTATTCATAACGGCTAGTTTTAATAATATTTTAATAGCATATCGTTGTTTAGTGAAACTCGGTATTGCGTATTACACATGCTATCGAGGAAGGTCGTGATTGCGTGTAATGCAAGGCAAGTCAAGGATGCGTGTTGTGCAAGCTCCTTTTGGTGTAGCGTACAACATAAGACATTAATAAAATTAAAAAGAATATTTTTTATAAAATCTTGGGCTGTTACATTCTACCCCCCTTAAAATGAATTTCGCCCTCGAAATTCGTCGGGGTTATAAATGGTTTACTATTTGAAAGTTGCTTTAATAGAAACCCACATCGTAAAAGGGAATACCAAAACTTGGCATTAAAAACTAAAGTATGAAATGTAACGATTACCCAAATAAACTAATCACTGTGTTTCCACATAGGTGAAAATATGGATATGGAAGAGAAATCTAACCATCATGTTCTGATGGAGAGTGGTAGAGAACATGGCTATGGAAAAGCCAGTAATCACAAATCCATAAATTTGTGACGATCTAAGGTACCATCTGATTCATCAGGTATAAGATCACTAGGACAACATTTTTGGTTTTCAAGATCATTTCCCTAAAGTTGAAAATTTGAATTAGAATAAATACTTACTTTATTTTGATACAATATCACTGTTGTTCGTGCCTTGAACAATTTCCACTTCATCTCTTAAATAAATGAAGTTGAATTTGTTATTCGTGAAGTGTTAGCAGATCATGTGATAGAATGACGGGTCATTCCATCTGTCTCAAACAAAAGGTAAGAAAAAGTTATTAAATATACATAAGTCATTCTATAGTGAGATTAATCATATATAGTTCCTAAAATGGACTTATACTTCATATATCATACTGCTTAATATAATAAAACTAGCTTCTACTAAACAGGGACTTCCTGTAGGTTAGTGGTAGGCGATAAAGGCCAGTCGCACTTCGGTTGTGGGTTCGATTCCTACAGCCTTGTCCGAAGCGATGGGTTGTCGCCCGTCCTGCAGGTTGTCCCTTTTTCTAAAACTACGTTACTATAACATCCCATCAATAATATCGAAAATCTTCTATCCTTAAACAATACTAACTTATGTCCAACATAATCCAGTCTAATCTTTAGGCTTATACATAATACTGCAGTCCACTCTCATAATATAGTGACAACGATTACCAGAGATTTAATACTGTCGTTGATCCCCACATATCATAAGATATGTCTTGTTGGTCACATTCCAAACATTCAAAGTCCTTAATCGTGTATTCTCTTGAATACCTTAGTGAAAACATGAGTGCAGTTAAAAGTTACCAAAATCCTCAAAATTCTATATACTCAAACCATGATATCACTTAGTCCTTATATCAATCATGAGCTCATGAATACTATTAAACATTTCATTTTCTCGTCTTCATTATGCGCATATCATCTTATTTCCAAAAAATATCTCAATCACTTTGAATACCACATTAATAAATATTGCAATACTCAATGATACAACATTATTTTGGAATCCCATTACATAAATACTTAATCATTCCACCACATCGTTGTCATTTTCAACATTGCCAATAGTGATCGCATGTGATTTCCCTTTGTCCTTTGCCTTCAGTGGTTGCTCATGTTGATCATCACTAACCCTTGGATTAGGGCAATTATTAGCATAATGCCCCATTTCCTTGCACTTGAAGCATTGAAGTGTTGGCGGTGCGTTCTCTGCAGTGTTTGCTTTATTCACATCATTAGAAACCCTTTTTCCATTACTTCGACACTCAGCTGCTCGATGACCTTCTTTTCCACACTTAAAACATTTTCTAGTCCCTTTAAGACAATCTCCACCATGCTTCTTTCCACACTTTGTGCATAAGGAAACATTCATCTTCTTTTCACCATTATTCTGAGATTTCTCCTTGAACTCCATCTTTCATTTTTTGTCAAAACCATGAGATGGATATGTAACACCAACTTCCATTTCTTCCTTGATAGCACAACGCACAATTTCTTCATAGCTACTGAAGTCTCTTATAGCTAATGCCCTTCGAAGACTTGGTTTTAAGCCACTGAAAAATCGATCAACTTTACTTTCAGGTTGGATGATAATGCCAGATGCATACCTTGCAAGTCTTGTAAAATTCGCTTCGTATATACCAACAGATTCATCATCCTTTTGCTTTAGTTCAAGAAACTCCTTCTCCATCTTCGTTTGAAGAATACGAGGGAAGTACTTACTGAAAAACAAGTTCTTGAACTCGTCCCATTCCATGGAATCAATTTCATCTCTTTGCCTCGTATTCTTGATAAGATTCCACCATTGATCAGCTTCACCTTCCAAACGATATACTGCTAAGATGACTTTATCATGTTCAAAACATTGAAGAACTGAAAATATCTTTTCAGTTGTACTAATCCATTGTTCAGCAACTAATGGATCAGTAGACCCACTGAAAGAAGGCGGACGCTGCCTCATGAAGGATTCAACAGAATGTTGCTCCTTCCTTTGCTCGTTTGGAAGTCCTTCATGATTCATAGCTTGAGAAAGTTGTGTGAGCATGGCTACAAGATTTTGCATTCCAGCTCCCATATCGTTTGGTTGCTCAGGGGGACAATCATTGCATTGTCCATTGCATTGATCAACACGGTTCCTTCGGGTTCCAGCCATCGTCTAAAACCCCAAAAGAATAGTGTGAGAGGCAAAAATCATGCTAGGAAAAACAACATAATAAAGGGGTAGTACCCTCAATATCTAACATCTTAGGTTAAATTCTAAGATCGTTAGAGCAATTCTAGGACTATAACCTATACGTATACTTAACCTTAGAGACATCCCTAGACATACCTTAGAAATATCTCTAGGGATCTCACTAACGTTTTCGCATCCTAGTTTCCAAAGGTTGACTAAACCTTTCCTCTGATACCAACTATAGAGACCCTTATCCTGACGTACATGGACATTACATTACTTTTGCGGAATACTTAGTACATAACAAAAACACACACACACAAGGATCGTAATAGTTTAGTGTCTTTGGAAACTCGGAACGTAATCTTCTAATCGTGGTGAAAGATCTTCAATATCTCCCATAAAGATCTTCCCTTATTTTTTTTACCTAAAACCTTTCTTTATATCCTGGGGAAAAGAAAACATAAAAGGGTGAGCTCAAATGCTCAGCAAGGGAAAATAAAGAAAATAAAAATCATATCATATCTTTTTGAAAATCAAAACCTGCAAAAGAGATCATAATATCTTATCATGGAATAATTCATAGAAGTGAAAATGAGATCCCCATAATCATAACATAAAACTTGAAACTTTGTGGCATGCACACATAATCATGGAAAATCATTTCTTGTTAGTCATGACTCATTGCCAAGACTATCTTAGTGGACAAAGTCCCTTTCTGAACCGAGTTCACTCCTCGTTTCAGTCCTGTATCACTGAACCGGTATAACCTACCATTTCAGCCCTGTCTATCTCATGAGATATAAAATCATTACCCAATGCATTGGAGGGAGATATAGGTCCCACCCATCTCATAATGATACCATTCTTATGTGTGCCACAAAATCATAAATCATACATCATTTCAAAACCCATGTAATAAAAATGGGATTCTTAAACAACATGACATCATAAAACCATTCATATAAGATAAAGGAATTAATAAACAGAATTCCATCACAAAATAGTCAAATCAATGTAAAAATATGGATAGAAACAGAACCCTTTATTATCTTAGATGGAAAATAATTTTGATAAAACACTTGAATTGAATTCTTGAGGAAAATATCCTTTCTTCTTTAAAATCAATTTCTTTTCACAAAACATCATGCAATTTTAAAAGAAAGAGATTTTATTGAAAATAGTCATGAAATCTTTTAGAGGAAGATTCATGAAAATAAGGCTTTATAAAACAGTGTAAATCCGTTCGTGCCGTATAAGTTAAAAAAAACATTCTTCGTACTTTTGTCGGAAAAGTCAAAAAGTACCTCGTATAAAAAAAACGACAAAAGATTCCTTTCATATCTTTTACTAAAAACTCACCGAAGGGTAAAATTGGATTTAAACAATTGTAGGTGGATGGAAATAATATTACATATTGAAGAAACATGGATGTGGATGATAAAATACACCCCAGTAAATACCAAAGTATAAACAATCTCGGATAAAAGTGAGATTGTGATATTTCCCTTACCTTTGGTCCGACTTGCTTTGTAAGTGTCCGAACCTCCTGTATAATGATTTAAATCATGTTATTGACTTATTAAAGAATCATATTTATTGTTATGATATCATATATGGTTCACTTATGACATTATATTACCCGTTCTTTTGTAAATTCCATGTTAAAGAAGCGTTTTGGGTAAAATCGTTTCATTTATCGTAGGTGTTTTGACTTGTTGTTCTTGACATCATTATTACTTATATCATGATTTACTCACTTCAAGAATATAAAATATGATTTATATATCATATATATTCAGTATATATATATATATAACAGGTAGATAAATAAAATGAAAAACACCGTTCATGGAGACGGTAGTCCGTACGTACGCATGAACGCTGTTTTCCTTTCCTTATTGTCTTGAAATGGAAGTAAGTAGATGAAATACATATGTATATATATAAATAAATCCAGTAGCTTTATAATGTCATATATTTCATTATTATTTCTTATATATACATTATAATCATTCTTAAATGGTTAACATGGAGAATGAATCTCATCGCGTCGTGGAGACGGTAGTCCGTACGTACGCACGAGCGATGATATCATTTCCATAAATATTGAATTGAATTGGAGTGGATTATACAATATATAAGATTCAATATTATGTTTTAATAACTATTTATAGTTATTCTTTACACCATTATACCCATCCATGTAAGGTGGTGGTGGAAAATAGATTACACCACGGCGTGGAGACGGTATTCCGTACGTACGCACGCGCGGTGATTTCTTTTTCCGTAGGATGGATAGATGGTGAAATAGGGTTGTTTCATACTTATAATAACATATCAGTATATGAGTGATACTGATGTTATTACTTCATAATGAAACAACCTAAGAAGAAGAAGTGGAAGAAGAAATAAAGATGAAAGAATTGGTAACGGTAATTACCTCTTCTTTGAAGTGCCTCTTTGAGACCTCCTCTTAGGGCACTAAAATTGGTCTTTGAGGAAGACCAGAACCTCTAGGATGTTTCTAGGGAAGTGGAGGAGAGATTTTGGCAGGGGTTGGCCTAGCTTGAGTGCTCAAATTGGTGTGAGGAGGAGGGGGAGGAGGTGCCCTTTTATAAGGGAGGAGAGGGGTACCTTAGGAATTCTTAAAAATATTAATTTATAATAAATCTAACCCCACTTAAAAACCTCCAAAAATGACTCATATTCGAATCTTAGATGAGATAGGGTTGTAATATCATCAACCAATCAAATTTATACATGTTTGGATCTTATTTTAAACCTTATCAATTAGATTTAACTCTAAGTTAAATAATTTAACTTGTACCGTGTCTTTTTGTTTTCTTTCACTATATGGTTAATAAACATACTATAACATGCCAAACGAACCCCAAATTGTTTATTATTAATATATATATCCTTATCTAAGTCATTTGGCCGAACCTTAGATTTTTAGGAATAAAATAACAATTAATAATATAATATTTGATTTAAAAACTATTTTGTGTCAATTTTGACACTATTTGATATATGATTTTTGTGAAAGTCATAACAGAATTATATGTTCGAACCAAGTTGATTAAATCAACACTAATATATCATAGTAACCTAGAAAATTAGTTTAATTCATAAAAAGTCTCAAATTACATTTATTTTGGTGTTTATAACATCAATTATGTCAATATTTCATTAATAAGATAATTACTGCATCATCGTTGTGTCATACATAAATTAAATTATTTAATGTATAAAAATTACAAATAAAATTCCATTATGTAGGAAAGCTTTTTAGCTTTCTAAGGAATATTTATAGTCAAATTTATCTTATGTATAACCCCATATTAAAAATGTTTTAGTAAATAAACTTTGATTTTAACTCTTTTAACCCTTCTTTAAATAAATTAATAATAAATGTCCTAATCTAACCCAAGTGGGCCTAAATGGTCATATTTTATTCCTAAGTTTGTTTTTGGTCGAAATACACTTGTCCAATAGGATTAGGACATGTGTTAGGGTAATAGTAATATCATATTTACCCTTAGTTACCCTATTTACTATTAACCGTGGTAAAAAAAGTAAAAAGTTACTATTCACCAAAAAATTATTTTCATCTCATTGAACCACATTTTAGTCCTTGATATTAACCGTGTCTGTCGGATTTTCGAAATTCCATTCACAGAAGCGGTAAAATTAAGTTTTATGAAAAATTTAGTTTTTAACCTACCACTTAGTGGTTTCACTATTCATCAAAAAATGAAAGTTTTCAAAAAAGTACCAAAATTTCACCCTAGGCTATAATTGATATTCCGAATTCAAAAATGATTTCTATTTTACAAAATTCCCAACATATAAGTTGCATTAATTAATTTTATAATTAATTTCCGCTGTCACAACAAATAGCGTGTTTTTAAGAGATAATAACTATCAAAAGATTGACACTTGTTTATAACTGATTTAAATGTGAAATTACATCCAATGTCCAACATTGTATTAAATTGTAAAAATATATTCTAAATATACTTTAAAACCACTCAAATTAATGATTTATCAATATTAATTATTTCGATTAAAAAAGTTGTTTTTAATTATAATTTAGTAATTTTCACTATTCATCAGAATATGAAAGTTATCCGAAAAGTACCAAAATTTCACCTTAGGCTAAATTCGATACTCCGAATCCAAAAATGAAGTTCATTTTGAAATATAAGATTTACAGAATTTTAAAAAGTGGTTATTACTATTCATAACGGCTAGTTTTAATAATATTTTAATAGCATATCGTTGTTTAGTGAAACTCGGTATTGCGTATTACACACGCTATCGAGGAAGGTCGCGATTGCGTGTAATGCAAGGCAAGTCAAGGATGCGTGTTGTGCAAGCTCCTTTTGGTGTAGCGTACAACATAAGACATTAATAAAATTAAAAAGAATATTTTTTATAAAATCTTGGGCTGTTACAGCTATACTTTGAAAAAATGAGGGCATAGTTTCCCCACTATCAGACATGGGCCCTCGCTGCTAGTCAGTAGCCTCTGGCGTTTGGGGAAGTGCGCTTGAGGTCATGTGACCAACCGGGTTCGGGGCACCCATTGTGTGGATTCCGGATCCGGGGTGTTCCAAAGTGGTATCAGAGGGGTTCTTTTCTTTGACTTACTGTTTGGAGCCTATAGTTAGAGATAGGATGAAATAGTTACTTGGTAATAAGTTGTGTTCAGGAGTAGCTAACCCATGTACAGGGAAAAGCCAATTTACCTCGTGTTGCACTTTTTATGATTTTGCAAATTTTACAATTGATTTGATTTTCACCGTTGGGTGACAAACTTGTTGTGTGATATTTATATTTTTATACCTAGGTTCTATTTAGTTGCAACTCGATGAGATGAGTGTATTCCATCTCATGCATCATTTAGGCTCATGCTATTAATCACATGACATGCATTATTTCCATGCCATGTAGGTGCATCAGAGATTGCATGTTGTTGTGATAGTTGTTGTGCTAGAAAAGAATGGTGTTGTGATAGCTAATTTGATAAATACCTACTATTTGATATGGTATGGTTATGTGAAGTATTGTAGAATGAATGCCAAACTTTGGTTCTTGAGGAGTATGGGCCCTCATTGACCAGAATTTGGTGGATCATTGAACTATTTATTCTATTATAACATGTATAAGATGCAAAACTTTGATTCACGGGGAGTATGAGACCTCAAGAATCAAAATTTAGCACTTAGGTGTTTGTTTCAGTGTTTTTTTGGCTTCAGAGTAGTTTTTGAGGGTTAATTTCTAGAAAAACCTAGAATACACACTATGCAATTATGATTACACTATGTTTACTCTTCTATTCAGGAAGAATTTTTTTTAAGTACATGCCATTTACCGTATGTACACACCGTGTAGTTTCTACCCGTGTCATAGGTCGTGTAGGCGGGAACATGGGATAGTGAAACCTTGAAGACACACAATGTGTATTTATATACACGTCGTGTTGTGTTGAACCTGTGTCTACCTTGTAACTAACAACACGGGTGGAGAAATATGACCATATACATGCTGTGTCAATGATGTACATGCCATCTAGTTTAAACCGTGGATCTGGCCGTGTAACTAACAAATAAGGGTCGGTTTTACCTCTTCTTAAACAGGCTATGTACCTTAGGGACACACCGTGTAGTCTTGACCGGTGAGAGGCTCTATGGATTTGGACGTGTGTCTGGGGAAATTGGGGTGGTGTACACGTCGTGTGTGTGTGTAACACGCCGTCTAGTGTCAGCTGTATAGCCAGCCGTGTAACGAGCAACATGGGTCGGTCTGGGGATTCCTTGTACACGCCGTGTCTTTTTGGAACACGCTGTGTAGTCTGACCTGGTACACAGTCTGTCTGACTAAAAACATGGGCTAGTGAACACTTGTGGAGTACACACTATGTACCTTTGGGACACGTCGTGTAGTTTTGTCTTGGGCGAGCCGTGTGACTAAGCCGTGTAGAAGGACTTGGGTAGGGAAGAAGGATTCAAGTACACACCGTGTAGTAAGAAATACACACCGTGTATTTGGGGTGTTACATGGCCAGTTTAAGCTAGAGTACACGCCCATGTGTATGGCTTGTAAGAACACTCCGTGTAGTATTTATACACATCGTGTAGTCAAGTTTTGTGAATCTTGAATGATTTATTTCTCCAGTTCCCTTCTTTGTCTCTCAGTTGCAGTCTTTGATAAATCTTGATCTGAGGTGTGTTTTTTACCTTGTAGAGTCATGCCACGGAGATGACCATGATTTGTTCTCCAAGAGAGAAGAAACGATTATACTTATGAGATGGTAGGACATGGGCTATGAGTGGATCCTCTAGCAGTGCCAGACGTGGCGCCAACCATTGTACCGGACACAAGAGCAGATGCACAATTCTGTGAAGGATTCATGGGGTTCATGCAAACCTTTTAGGGAGCAACGATGGTTGCCACATCCATGGCAGAGTTCACTCATATATTTTAGCAGCAACATCCGCTTATGTTTTTAGGGGATGGTGGACCACAGGTTGTTGAGTCATGGCTGGATTCATTGCAGACTATTTTCTAGCATCTATAGACTCCTCCAAGGCGGAGGGTCAAGCTCACTATATACACGCTGCGTGATTCCACCAAAAGATGGTGGGATGTTACCACCCAGACTGAGCATCACCGAGACATGGAGTGGGAAGATTTTTAGGTAGCCTTCTATGACTTCTTCTTCCTAGAGATGCTAAGGGAAGATCGAGCTCGATAGTTCATGAATCTACAAAAGGGCACCATTTCAGTGATGAAATATTCTGATTGGTTCACCAAGCTTCAGAATTTTGATCCTGTTATGGTGGGTAATGAGATGTTGAGAGCTATAATATTTTAGGATGGTCTTCATTGTGACATCCGAGCACTGGTGAATGTTTTCAGGTTGCCTATAGTACATGTTATTGTGAACTAGGTACTGATTTCTGATCAGAACCTACGAGAAGCTAGTTGTGCGAGCCAGGGCAGTTTGACACCAGTTTCTGGTACTGTTTCTACTGGTAAGAGGAAGAGGTAGATGAATTTCTCTCATAGTGGTAGTACTATCCATAATAATACTTCAGGTGGCCAGGTCATTTTCTACAAGTGTGGTAGAGAGGGGCACAAGGGACTGCAGTGTCCACATGACATAGTTGAGTGCCGAAATTGCAGTAGGATGGGTCATCTCCTGCATTTTTGCAGGGAGTTTCCGCCAATGGCTAGTGAGAGAGGTTTTGTGCAGACTCCACCTGTAGGAGTAGGACCAACAACTTTTTACCAGTCGGGAAATTGGGGTATGTCAGGGTGTGCTGGTAGAGATGGTGGTCATGGATATGGTAGCCAGACACCAGGATCTCAGAGGCAGCAAGGTGGGTCATCTCAGGGTAGCCAGGCTATGTCACAGGGCCGTAGAATTGGGCAGAAATATACAGTGCAATAGACCCAACAAGAGCAGGATCCCGAACCTTACATTGTCCAAGGTACTACTATAGTATATTCTATTTTATCTTCTGTAATTTTCGATACAGGTGCTAAGCATAGCTTTATATCTGGGCCCGTTGTGAAGAGACTTGGCCTCTATGTTTCTTCTTCTTAAGATGTTATGAATCTAGACACTCGGTTGGGGATTTGAACGACTGGTGTGCGTCAGTGTAGGGAGTTCCCCCTTGAGGTTGGTGGGCGTCACTTTCTATGGGACCTCTATGTATTATAGATGAGAAGCTATGATGTCATTATTGAGATTGACTGGTTGGTAGCCTTTCAAGATTTTGTATATTTCTACAGTTATCGGTTGAGTTTCACGTCACCATAGGGTGGAGAGTTTCTATACAAGGGTGAATGGGATGTCCAGGCAAGCTGAGCTAGACCTGATCATCGTGGGTGAGGTGGTGTGACAGCTCAGATTGTGTGCTTATATTTGGATGATCCTGGGACTTGTCAGAAGTATTTCCCTCCAGTAGTTGATTGTTTCAGGGATGTCTTCCCAGAAAACCTTTCAGGTCTTCCTCTAGAGCGAGAGGTAGATTTATCTATTAAGCTTGTGCCAAGAGCGGTACTGGTGTCCATTCCTCCTTATAGGATAACTACACCTGAGTTGCAGGAGATCAAGAGGTAGTTAGAGGAGTTATAGTCAAAGGGTTTCATCTGACCCAGTACTTCTCCTTGGGGTTCGCTGATCCTTTTTGCAAAGGAATACAGTACCCTCATATTCTGTTTGGATTATCAGAAGCTGAACCAGCTGAAGGTTAACAACTGGCATCCCTTACCAAGGATTGGAGATCTTTTTGATCAAATTCAGGGAGCAAGAGTGATCTCATAGATTGACTTGAGATCAGGATATCATCAGTTATGCATTGGACCATCAAACATACCGCTTATAGCTTTTCAGAGCAGATATGGTCTATAAGAGTACTTGGTTATGCCATTTGAACTCATGAACGCACCAACAGTATTCATGGATCTGATGAATTGTGTGTTCTACCCTTATCTGGATTCTTTTGTGGTAGTATTTGTGGAAGATATCTTGGTGTACTCTTACACTCGACACAACCATGCCACCCATCTTGAGACTGTTTTGAGTGCACTTAGATAGCATCAGTTATATGCTATGCTCTCAAATTTCCACTTTTGGATGGACCTGATTCACTTCTTGGGTCATATTTTCTCAGAGGTAGGAGTTGCAGTATAACTAGAGAAGGTGATAGCAGTAGTTTCCTAGGAGCATCCTAAGAATCTGTTTGACATACAGAGTTTCTTGGGGCTGGCTGGTTACTACATGCGTTTTATATAGGACTTCTCTTGCTTAGCAATGTCGTTGTTGGGTTTGACTAAGAAGCGTGTGAATTTCGTTTGGTCAGAATCTTGTGAAAGAGTCTTTCAGGAGTTGAAGGGTAGGTTGACATCAGTACCAATCCTAATACTTCCGGAGTAAGGGAAGATCTATACAGTTTACTATGATGCATCAGGTATTGGGCTGGGTGTAGTGTTGATGTAGTGTGATTGAGTTGTTGTGTACGGGTCTCAGCAGTTGAGGCCACATGAGAAGAATTACCTGATGCATGACCTCGAGTTGGATGCAGTTGTTCATACATTGCGCTGTTGGATACATTATCTCTTGGGAGAGCATTTTGTGGTTTTCACCAACCACAAAAGTCTCAAATACATCTTTACTCAGCGTGACTTGAACCTGAGACAATGAAGGTGGGTCAAATACCTTCAGTCCTTTGACTTTGAGCTTTCCTATACACCTGGTAAGGGAAATACAGTAGCTGATGCACTGAATAGAAAGACTCAGACACAGGCAGTGCAAGAGGCCAGTGGTGAGTGGAAGCTTATGGCTTTGTTCTCTAAGATGCATTTGGAGGTGCATGATTGTCATGGGAAAACCTATCTTTCATCCTTAGCTATGACTTATACCCTCTTGGATAGAGTGAGGATTATACAACTATTGGATTAAGAAGGCTTAGTTCTACGGGAGTCAGTGGAAAGTGAGGACCCTCCTCCTGAATGGACGATAGGTGATGATGAAGTACTGTGTCTCTATGGATAGGTGCGGGTTCTAGGGGATATACATGAGGAGATGATGCGAGAGTTTCATGCTTCATCTTGGGAAGTGCATCATGGAGTTACCAAACTGTACCATGACTTGAGACGTCAGTATTGGTGGCTGGGTATGAAATGGGAAGTAGCTGGTTTTGTTACAAGATGTTCTACCTGCCAACAGGTGAAAGTGGAGCATCAGAGGCCGGCTAGAATGTTAGAAAAATTACCCATTCTGGAGTGGAAATAAGATGATTTTGTGATGTATTTCATGACTGGGTTGCCAAGGTCACCTTGAGGCAGTGATGCCATGTGGGTTTTTGTGGACATACTTACGAAGGTAGCTCACTTTTTGCCGATCAAGGAGACCTACGAGGTCGATGATCTTGGAAAGATGTATATCCTAGAGATTGTACATCTTCATGGGGTCCCTCATTCTATCGTTTTAGATAGGGATGACAATTTTATGTCTCATTTTTGGAAACGTTTTTAGAGGGCACTGGGTATACAGGTGCTTTTGAGCACAACTTACCACCCTCAGACTGATGGCCTATTAGAGCGTATGATACAGGTTCTTGAGAACATGCTATGTGCATGTGTCCTGGACTTTGGGGGCTCTTGGGAGAAGCACATATCCCTGGTAGAGTTTGAATACAATAACATTTTTTAGGAAAATATTGAGATGGCACCTTACAAGGCATTATATGGAAGTCCATAACGATCACCTTTGTGCAGGATGGAGGTAGGTGAGGCAGATTTACTGGGACCACGTCTCATGCAAGAGACTTCTGAGCAAGTCCAATTGAACTAGAAGAGGATGAATACTATACATTCTCATCAGAAATCTTACATTGATCACTTCAGATGAACCTTGGAGTTCGTGGTCAAGGATTAGGCTTTCTTGCGTGTTTTTCCGAGGTTGGGACACATGCGGATCAGGATATAGGGTAAACTTTTACCGAGGTATGTGGGGCCTTTTGAGGTTCTGGAGAGAGTTGGGTTGGTTGCCTATCGGTTTCAGTTACCACAGAGGTACTGGGCCATGCACGACATCTTCGATGTATCTCAGCTGCGCCACAATCATTCAGACCCATCTCAAATTTTTCAACCCAAGGAGGTTGAGCTACAGATCGATGCATCCTTTGAGAAGCATTCAATTCGTATTGTTGATAGAATCATGAAGGTTATCCGAGGCCGGTTAGTTCCTCTCGTTCATGTGCGATGGAAGAAAGGCCGAGTGCAGGATGGAACCTTGGATTCGGAGACCCACATACATGCTCAGTGGCCAGAGTTGTTCACAGCTGTATCTTCACCATCCTTAGAAGGGAAATTCGGGGATGAATTGCTTTAAGGGGGGATGTTTGTAAGAACATGGTTCTTATTCTTGAGGTACGAGTTTCTTCATTTCCTTTTTTCATTAGTGTTTTTGAGAAATGTGGAAAATGGAGAAAAATCCCAAATTTTGTGAGTACATGCTGTGTACTTTTCCACACGCCATATACTTTGGCCGTGTGGGATGAGTACACATGACGTCTAGGCCTATTAGTAATGAAGGGTGTAAAAACTGAATACATGCCATGTAGTTGGTATGTAAATGTCGTGTAATTAGTCGGCATGTGAACAGTAAGGCGGTGGAGGAAGCTACCAGCGGAGCGACAGTACACACCGTGTAATCAGGAATGCATGCCTTGTACTCATGTCGATGGATGAACAATGCTGCGGTGGAAGGAAGCTTCCAGAGGAATAGTTAAAAAATTAAAAGTACACTTTGTGTACTTGAGAGTGAACGTTGTGTATTTTGTTTATTTCACTTAAAATGGGATGTATCCTCCTCATTCAGCAGAGGAGGATTTGAGTTTGTTTTAGAGCTGAGAGAGGAGGTTGGAGCTTCGGAGATCTTCCGACCGCACATCGGGAATCCGAATCCATCACTGACAGTATCAATTGAACTGTGCAGGTGAGTTCTTCCCTCTCCTTGTGTGTTTCTTACCAATTATTTCATGAGGGAAAGTTTTTTGAGGTTGAATGTGTGGACATTTATCGCAGATCTATGTCGTTCATGGGTGTTTCAGGAGGCATCATTCACATATATCGATCAGGGGCGATCGAGGTAGGTGGTCTGATGTTTATTTGCAACTATTGTGTTGAAATTGTGTACTGTTGTGCTATGTGCCCATGGTTGGGGTATCGTATGGCTAAGGCCTTTTCTGAAAAGATATCTATAATTTTATAGATAATATAATGATAAGTTTAAAGTGCTGTTTGGGATCACTGCTTGGATCCAGGACCACCCTGGGGGTGCATTCCTCAGTTTAGCCATTTGTCCAGGATACCTGAGGGTATGCCATGATTATATTGTGGATTTCATTTTATTGAGAGAACTTTATATAAATTTCTTATTATTGCTTTAGGATCAGCCTGATTCCTTTAGCCTGTGGGCAATGTTTGGTTAGCTTTAGGGTAACCTTTGTTTATTCCTGTGGGCAGTAGTTTCTGTGCATAAGGGAAATATCACATATGCCTGAGGGAAATGATCATTATGCCCGAGGGCAATCATCTATGGGTATTTTATTCTGTTACCTAAGGGTAAGGATAGCATGTCTAAGGACACGACTATTTAAAATATTCACTGTGGTGATTTTCTACGTTTTACCTGCCCAGCTAAACCACAAGCTTGGAGGTGATAAGTAATAATTGAATTGACAATAAAACTAGTAGTAATTGTTACTTTTGAGTAATTAATGGTTTAATAAATTTACTTTTTGGACACTGATGTTGCTCATTTTCACTGATAATTGGGCACGGTCCTTTGGTGGGTGCCTATTGGGATTTATTTCTCACACCCTGTTTGGGTCATGTCTTCGGCCCAAACAGACTATATTGCTGTAGGTATCGACAGGGGAAATGGCCCTTATAAATGTATATGATTGTAGTAGCGGAGTAAGGGATCATGGGACTAAGCTTAGGCTTACGATGCTGTTGCATTCTGTTCACTCTGTTTTGTTCTATTTTGTTGTACCTTATACTTTGAGTTGTATTGTATTGTATTGCAGTGTATCTTGTTCTGGCTGCTTTCATAGAATTAGTTACATGTTTCATTTTTATATATAACTGTTGGTTATATTTTATTGCAGTTGTTCATTTTTGGATCATATCCTTTACCACTTCTATTGTTGTCTGATATATTTCTTTTCAGATGCGCTACACTTTGACAAATGAGGGCATAGTTTCCCCACTATCAGACATGGGCCATCGCTACTAGTTGGTAGCCTCTGGAATTTGGGGAAATGTATTTGAGGTCATGTGACCAACCAGGTTTGGGGAACCTGTTGCATGGATTCCAGATTCGGGGAGTTACACAAATAAATAGTGTATGACACTGCATGTGGTAAACTTATTGGGCCATCTAGTGAATAAAACTAATTTTTTCCCTCATGATCATATTCCTTTTCCGGATAAAAAAATCATACTCAAGATACCTTAAAATCTTATCATAGACTATAATAATCCTAAAAAATAATCAATTATGGATTACTCAAAATTGTAGATTGAGAGGTTAATTATCAGTACACTATATAACATGTATATCAATATCAATATATATATATATATATATATATGAAACCAACATGAAAGGGTTATAATGTGGAAATTTAAATTTTTTATAAAATGATAAATTTTATATTCTTAAACTCCTTTGAGAATAATTTAGAAAACTATACATGATAACCAATCTAAAATATCATTTATGATTGATTGTTGGATCATCATTATGCTTGCTGCAATTTTAGAAGTTTTCGTAAACTCATTACATCTCTATTTAATTCATGTGATTATCAAATAACCCACCACTAAAGTATTTAGTGAGTAAAAAATTTGAAGTAAGCTAGTCTAAATAATGGGTATGCTTAAGAATATTATTTATAGTTTTCAAATCCATAAACACATTCAAACTCTTTAACTCCACATGATCAAATGTTATGATGTTCATAATTAACTTCTTAGAATTATTTCTATGTATATCGTCTATGTTATTAGAACCCACTCCATCAAAATTTTCTATTGAGATCGTTTTGGTATATAATGTAACTATTTAAATTATTACTCTATGAACAAATCCTAAACTATTTAAGGATACAGGGAGATTTAATTAGTTATTAAAACTAAATAAAACTATTTATATTTATATTTATTGACATATCTTAAACCCTTTTAGGATATAAAGTGACATTTTATAGACTAACATAATATTTTATAAGTTAACTTCAGACTTTTATAAGTACAAACACGCTCCCATTTGCCTCTTTGATATTATATTCTCTTCAAAATATATTGTTTAGACACAAAAATAATTTTTTTAGGAAATAAATATTATTTTATTATAGTAGGGATATTTAAAAAACTAAATATTATATCCATATCATATATATGAAATTATATTTTTTGGTGAATTTTACTGAAAATAATATTATTCTTAAAATATGCCACTGATGGTGGTGAAATATAAATTACTAATAATTTAGCAGACATACAGATAAATTATTTTATCCTAGATAAATAAATTTATCATTCATTTTCAAATCATATTATAGAATTTAATGAATGAAAAATAATTTTAATTGGATTCTTTATCTCATATTATTTTATAACAATTCATTATTAGAAAACAAATTTTCTAGTAAGATTAGAGAATGGAGATAAGTATACACATCCCATATTTAGATCCATATGAACTTGATATGACCCTTTACATCCAAACCATTTATAAAGAAACTATTTTATTTATAATTTAAATTCAAAAAACATAATCTGTAAATTATTACATTAATATTAAACTCCTATATATTTGAAATAATTTTATAACAAAAAATTGGTATCACATAACATTCAAAATAAAATAATTGATTTATATGACTCTAATACACTGACTGACTAACTAAAAATTTTAAATTAATTATTCTGAAAATTTAAGGGTAAATGGGAAAAAAGAGCAATACCACGAGGGTTCTGATTTGGTGAGTCCTAGGTGAATAACTATGTAAACTTCCCTTACATTCTATTGGTAATTAATCAATTCTCAAATATATTATCAATACATCTACCTGGTCTCCTTTGGAAGCTAAATAATCCACCAAAAAATTCCTTTCATGCTAGGTCTGAAATATCTCTACACCTTGATAGAGAATACCTTTATAGACTATGATGATATTATAAATACTATAAGGATAGTGGGAAATACCCAATAAGTACTGAAAACCCAATATGGAATCCAATTCAATTATATAGATCAAAATATTATTCAATATATTCAGATTCAATCATGTTAACAAATCACATGCTTCCAAAATGAAAGAATTAATCTCACTACAACATGATCTACATTGAAACTGAGTTTTACAAACTCCATCAGGTATATTGGGAAATTCCATCATATATTATTGTTATTCCTCCCTTCATGATTTTACCATTAGGACTTAATGACCTTCATTAGATACTTGATTTTTTTTATATTTTTAATTATATTTTATTCTTAGGGAATATCCTTATACCAACTCACACAGTTAATACAATACCAAAACCTAGACATCATATGATCTAGTTTATGTTTTCAATAATTTCAAAAATCTCGATAAATATTTCTTAAATTAATTAACATTATAAGAATATTTCCATCAATTAAAATATAATGAATTATTTAACCTGAATAATCCTTATGGAAGCCTATAGTCTCACAAAGTAATTTATATATATAATTTTATTGAATATATGAGTGAAAACTAAAATTCCATTGCTCATTTTGAATTTAATGCATTATAAACCCCAAGGTAGTCATTATTTGATTATATAAGCATCTAGACTCATTTATTGAACTAATTAAACACTTGGTTACAAGGGAAGGGTTAAATCTAATACAATTTTTTTTCTTGTAATGGACCATGCCTTTTCATCCTGTTATATTGACAGTTTGGGTGTTAGGGGTGTTTCAAAAGATAATTGGGGAGGTTCAATGGAGGTTAGAGATGTATTATAACTATAGTGGTTAATTCACATCCTGGAAAATGAATTCACAATGTGAGTTGGTGTTCTAAGGCAC
Organism: Viscum album; assembly: GCA_963277665.1. Taxonomy (NCBI): domain Eukaryota; kingdom Viridiplantae; phylum Streptophyta; class Magnoliopsida; order Santalales; family Viscaceae; genus Viscum; species Viscum album. The sequence continues at coordinate 254,347,085 of OY728162.1, forward strand.
GTGACTCTAGAATTTCATAGCTTATATGCAGGAGAGCAGTACTGTGTGAGAGGAATTCATGATGTGAAAGTGTAATTCATGATTTTAAATAAATCCAAGTGAGGAACAATGTTTTTTTTGTAGAATTTGGAAAATTTTAGAATTCACGTCTGAAATAGATTTTAAATCTTGGGTTTTATGGAAACCATAGAATTTATGATGTGAATATGAAATTCATGAAATGAATCTGTCAAGTTACAACTTATTAATAAACCTATTGTTTGGATGAATCCCTTAATTTTATAGTAACTACCTCTTGGTTTTGTGAAAACACTATATATATTTATAGGATCTTCCATCCCCATCATTCCTACTTAAAGCCTTAGGATCCAGAGGTTGGTCATTGTTAATCGATGGTGTGTTATCCACCTTTTTTTCCAATTTTCCTTTTGTTCTTATTCTGGAGAAAATCATAGCGATGATGTTGTTTTGGTATGGGGTTTATTAGGATGTAATTTATTATAATTCTTTATTGTTTTTAGGTTGATTTATGGTTTCCTTATGTGGTTTTGTTGTCCAAATCAATTCTCCTTCACCCTATAGTGCCTAAAAAAATATAAAGATTCTTTTAGGTATTGGATAATCATTATCTCCCTACTTATATACTATATGTAGGGATTTAATGCTTCTTACTTACATTGGGTTGATAATAAGGGTTATCTTAATAAAGATATTAAATTTTCATAAACTAAAAATTGATGGGAATTGGGGAGGATTCACATTCTCTTTTTCTTATTTCTGATGACATTATACATATTGTTTCCCCTACTGAAAATTATGGTAATTGGGAACCTATCCTATACTATAGTTGATATGTATGTGAGACCCTTTCTATTTTTATTGTTTATATCACCATGACTGAAAAGGATAAGAACATATATATGGATAATGAGTTTCCTTCCCATGGAAATCTAGTTTTTGTGGTAATACCCCTTCTAAATAATTATGTAAAGTGAAGTAAGCCCATGAATATAAATTATGAAAGTTGGAATGTGTTGCTTTGTGTGGTTATGTTTGATGTATTAACATGTGTGATGTGGGGTGTTGAGTAATAATGGTGGTGATCAGGTGGGTTTTTAAATAAGTGGGGTAATGATGTGGTGGATGGATGGCATGGGATGAAATGTCAGAATACATGTGGTGGTTTCAGTTGTGGAGTGATTGTTTTGTGTGGTGGTTTTGATATACAATTATGGTGATGTTTGATTGTTAAAGTGAGATCGATTGGATGTTGTGGCACTATGGATATGGTTTGTATGGGATGAGTATGCCATTGTATGTTGTTATTGTTTTGGTTTCCTAGGTATAATATAATAAATTTTTAATGCGGAATTGAAATGACATGGGTTGGTAAATGGAAAGGAAAAGGGGTGTACCTTGATATGTGGTAAGTGGATTAAATGAATTCTATGATAAATGAATGGATCTTATAAAATATAAAATTTAATGTCATATTAAATAGGAGTTAGTAGGAACTCATTTAATCTATAGATAGTGGAGTTTTTAATTTAAAGGTGGTTTTTATTTGGTTTTGTGTGGTAATTGTGTTGTGAAGAATACAATGGTGGTAGTAGTTGTAATGGTTGATGTGTGGTGAAGTGGTAGCATTGTGGTTCACACTAGTGAATTTCTTGTGAACCCATAGGTTTGGTATTATGTGTTACCTGTATATATTCTATTTTTATGTTATTTATATATTCTAACTATATGATTTGGATAACATTACAAATGCATAATGGATTTGGGTTTCAGGTGGTTTCCCAACATCCAAGATAGTGGTGATATAGATAACTTGATACCCCCTCTTCCCCACTCTTCCTTCAGAAATGATGATATGTATTGGTGTTGGAGATTACCAAGTAGGGGTGTAATGTAATGGGGATATGATATATAGTGGGGATCATGCGAAGTTGGAAGAGGAAATGAGGTTGATCTCTTTCACATTCATGATACCATACTACCCAAGTTATGAGATGTAATGTGATGGAATAGGTGTGTCTAGGTAAGATATGGTGTGATAATGACTGACGCTAACACTAAATGGTAGACCATGCGAGGGTGGGTTTGGTAGGGATATAAATCGAACCACATTAGATAGTGATGGATATATATTGTGATGTGTATGGAAGGGATGATAGAACATGAAATTGGACATTGGGGTGTGTCTAACCAATAAAGCTTGACGTACATGGATATTAAATCACTTTTGTGGAATACATAATAAATGACACAAACAGAAGCCCAAAGACCTTATTAGTTTAGTGTCTTTGGAAACTTGAACATAATCTTATAACTTGGCTAAAGATCTTCAACATCTCCCATACATATATTTCCCTTTTGTTTTCCTACAAAAACGTTTCTTTATATCCTAGGGGAAAACATAAAAAATGGTGAGCTCAAATTCTTAGTAAGGGTAAACATTGAGAACATAAAAAAACCATAAAAATAAGAATGTAAAAACATGAACATAAATTTAAATATCAAAATCATGAGTCATGACATAAATCTTTGAAGTTCATAAGGCATATATCATAATGGAACATTAACCATGATAAAATAGAATTGGAATAAAAAATGGAATTATAGAAAAAATATTATTATAATATAATTTCCATAGTATCCAAGGAATTACTTCCAAGACCATAATAGTGGAAAAAGTCCTTTACTAAACTAGGTTTACTTTTCGTTCCAGTCATGTGTTACTGAACCAGATTTACTTGTTCTTCTAGCCTTGTATTATGAACCTGATTTACTTTCCATTCCATTCATGTTTATATCATGAGATTTAAATCTTTACCCAATTAATTTGAGGGAGATATAGGTCCCACTTATCTCATAATTAAACCATTCTTATGAGTTCTACAAAAACATAAATCCCTCATCATAGCATAACCCATGAAATAAAATGGGTTTATTAAACATCATTCCATCATAATCAATATAAAATAAATTGATTTCATAAAAATAATTCTATAATAAAAAAATAAAATAAAATAAACAATAGGGATAGAAACATAACCCTATGTCATCTTAGATTGAAAATAATTTTTATAAAATTATTGAACTTAATTCTTGAGAAAAATATCCTTTCTTCTTTAAAAACATTTTCCTTTCTCAAAATGATGTTAAATTTTAAAAGAAATGAATTTAGTAGAAAATAAATTTGAAGTAGTTTAAAAGAATATTTATGGAAATAAGGCATTATGAAGACGTAAAAATCTATTCATGCTGTATAAGTTAAAAAAACACTATTCTCGTACTCTTGCTAGAAAAGTCAAAAAGTGCCTTGTATCGAAAAAACGACAAAATATTCCATTCATACCATTTAATAAAAATTTACCAATGGGTAAAATTGACCATAAAAAATTGTATAAGAATAAAAATAATACTAAATATGATAGAAAACATGTATTTTGATGATAAATATATCCCGGAAAATACTTACGTATAGACAATCTCAAAGAATAATGATATTGTGAAATTATCCCTTACCTTAGGTCTAATTTCTTCCATATGTGTATTAAACTCCTGTATAGTGGGTTTATACATATTATTAACTTTTAATATATCCATAATAATATTTATGATATCATATATGATTCACTTATGACTTTATATTACCATTTTATTTATCAATTCCATGTTAAATCAACGTTTTGTGTAATAATTGTTTTATTTATCGTACGTGTTTTGACTTGTTAATATTGATATTATTACATAGATAATTATTTAAATACTTCAAGAAAGTAAAACATGATTTATATATCATATATATTTAGTATATAAATATATATAATGGATAGATAAATGAAATGGAATACTCCGTTCATGGAGATGGTATGTCATACGTGTGCATGAACACTATTTTGGTTTCCTCATTGAATTGAACAGAAGAAAGTAAATGAAATACATACATATATATATATATATACATATATACATAAATAAATCTATTAGAATTAAATTTTCATATATTTTATTCTTACTTATCATATATACCTTATAATCATTCTTGAATGGTTAATGTGGAGAATGAATCTAATCGCGTCGTTGAGACGGTAAGTCGTGCGTACGCACGAGAAATAATATCATTCCTTTAATGGTTAAATAGTTTTTAATTTTATGGTAAACAGATTTTAGAGAATAATTATTATGTTTTATTAATTATTTATATCTATTATAATCATAATTATACCGATCAAAATTATGTATTGTGGAATAACAAAGTACACCACAGCATGGAGACGGTAAGCCGTACGTACACATGCATGGATATATTGTTATTTAGAGGATAGATAAAAGGGGGTATAAGGTTATCCCATAATAAAAAAAAATATCATCATGTATAATATACTGGAGTTATTACTTTATTATGGAAACAACATATTAAGAGGAAGTAGAAGAAGATTTTTTTTGAAATATGTGATTAAAGAATTGCCTCTTTTTCAGGTATCTCTTTTTGGTATGCACAAAATGACTCCTTAAGATTACTTTCTTCCCAAATGGTGGCCTATATGATGAATTTAGGGAAGTTGGGAAGAGATTTGGTCAGGGTTTTGATTAGAAAAATGGCTTTGTTGGTGTGATTAAAAGGTAAGGAGAGGTGCCCTTTTATAAGATAGAGGAGGGGCACCATTGGGATGTCTTGAAATATTAATTTATTTTAAAATAATTTTTGGTTTATAATGACCAAAAACTAATTTATATCAAATATAAGATGATTATGGGTCAAAATACAGTTTACCAATAAAATTTATACACATTTTTATTTTATTTTAAACCTTATCATATAGATTTATCCTTATTTAATCTATTTAATTTTATTTGTGATAATAATTTTGTAAATATTAAATGGTTATAAATATTTAATTATGTGTTTTCAATTTCCCATAATTGGAAACTTATTAAATTTTAGACCACATAATTTTCAATATCTAATTTTTAAATATTTTTATATAAGTTAATAATACATTATTTTTATAAAATATCGAGTGTCAATTTTGACACTATTCACTTATTTGGATTTGAATAAAATAAATATAGAAGATAAATTGAAACAAAATATTTAATACACTAATAAAATGTCATAATAACCAATAAAATGTGTGAAATACATTAATTAGTTTATAGGATATTTATTTTAATATTTTTAAAACCATTTATTTGATATTTTTATTAATAAAATAATTTGTATATCACTATTGTGTCATCATTAATGGTAATTATATTATATCTAAAAATTCTAAATAAATATACATGATGTAGATAATTCTATTTCATTTCTGGAGACTATTTATGTTCGAAGTTTTATCATGTTTATCTCTATATTATAATTATTATACTTATAAGATATATGAGAATGACATGTTGTATCACTTTGTTTTAATTATAATTACATCACTTTTATGGAAAAAATTCCATTAAATGAATTAATTTCGACCGTTAGGTTATTTAAGTTGACTTTAATTCATCCAATTTATTTTTGTATGGTGTTGGTGTAATTTTATTTTCTTTATCATATTGTTAGTTACCCTAATTTACCTGATTTTCCTTTAACTGTGGTAAATAAAAATTATAGTAGTTACTATTCATAATATCTAAAAAATAAAATTAAACTATTAAAATAATTTGGACCCACTGATTAAAAATATGGAATCCATTTTTTGTAATTCAAAACACATAATTGGAAGAAATTAATTTTAAATTAATTCTCGTTGTCAAAACCAAAAAACGGGTTTTAAAGAAGTGAAAACATATCAAAAGATCATAATGTGTTTATGTACAATTTAAATGTAAAATTAAATCCAATGAAAAAAATTATATTAAAATATAAAAAAATAATCCAATTACACTTTAACACCAATTCAAAAGATAAACTAACTTTATAAATAAAATATACAAAAAGAAAGTTTTGAATTAAAATTCAGTATTTTTCACTCTTCATCAAAATATGAATTCCAAAAGAAAAATACCAAAATTTCATCCAAGTTAAATTTTGATATCCCAATTCCAAATAAGATGTTTATTTTGTCAAATATAATATATAAAAGTGTTAAAAATATATTTGAAATTGGTGATCCAAAAAAAAGTGGCAAAACATCATTTTCTGAAAAATACTTTTTCTATCTGAAAAATACTTTTTCTATTTGAAAAATTGAATTTGTTATTTTATAATGTTATAGAAAATACATAAGATGAGTTTTAATGTTATATAAAATTAAAAATGTAGTTAATACTATTCATAATGGCTAGTTTATATAATATTTTAATAATATATTGTTGTTTAGTGATACTCGGTATTGTATAAACCACAAGCTATCGAAGAAGGTCACTCTTCCATATAATTCAAGCCAAGTAAGTGTTATATTTAGTGAAATATTCCTTTGGTGTTTTATATAACATAATTGAAACATAGTTACTTTATACATTGAACAAAATATATAAACAGTGTTGCATGAAATTAATTTTATCAAAAGAACATGAAATTGTTTGAAACAAAATCCAAGAATAGTGTTGTGTATACTGTAACATTATAAAATTTTATGTATAGTACATGCTAATATTGGTGTAGAGTACAACACAAGACATCAAAAAAATTAAAAAAACCTATCTCATATAATCTTGGGGTGTTATATTCTACCCTCTTAAAAATAATTTATCCCTTGATATTCTTTAGGGTTTTAAATGGTTTATTACTTGAAAGTTTCTTTCATGGAAACCCACATCGTAAAAAGGGATACTAAAACTTCATTTTAAAAAGGAAAGTTAGAAACATAATGGTGACCCAAATTAACTCAAAATTGGGTTTCCACATAGGATAACATAGGTGGGAAGTGAAAACATAGATATGGAAGAGAAATCTAACCATTAAGTTTTGATGGATAGTGATAGAGAATAAGGTTTGGAGAAATTTAACTACTAGAAAGCCATAAATTTGTAATGAATTAAGGGACTATATGATTCATTGGATAAGAAGGTATTAGGATAACATTTTTGGTTTTAAGATCCATTTAGTAAAGTTGATGAATATTTTCATGAGGAGAAAGACTTACTTGATTTCAATTTTGTAAGAACCTGAATCTTCATTCATGTATGTTTTTCCTTTTTCTGGAGTTTTTATGAAAAATGAATTTTCTGGAAATTTTCAAAGTACATGCCGTGTACTTTTTGAGTACATGCTATGTACTCTGATCTGGCTTGAATCCATGTGCTGTCCATGCCCAGGCCATACACACGGTGTGTAAGGGTGACGTGGAGGCCGATTTTAGTGGAGTACAAGAAGGACCCAGAACACGCCGTGTACTCTAAAAGTACACTCAATGTACTTTTTTTTCACTAAACGGACTGGTGTCACACCTAACCCCCATTTTCATCTTCTTCTCTAGATTTCGTCCACCCGAGAGTGACCGTACGGCCGGACCTTCGATGAGCTCCTGCCTCTTCGTCCGTTCTACGATTCGATCGCAGTTAATTGCGTTGGAATCACAGCAGCGAGCTCTCCCTTCTGCTTGAGTCTTGTTTCTTTATTACTCTTGGTTTTCAAGTTATCATATGTTAAGAATTTTGTGCATTTTCTCAGATCTACATCGTTCCAAGGGGAATCTGTCGTCATGGTTCACGCATATCGATCACCTAGGATCAAGGTAGGTGGTTTGTGCCTTTCTGTATAAAGTTGATGAATAGTTTGTGTAGATTCCAATAATACCCTTGAATGGGGTATTGCATGTTCTGGTTTTGCCTTGTTGTGTTGCCTTCCTTACTTGTTTGCTAGAGTATATGTTTTGCCTGTGATTATGGTAGCTTTACCAGACCTTGAATGTTTTCTATGCTTGTTCTGCCTGTTTGGTGTTTTTCCAGTTGCCATGCCTAGTTGTAGGATTGTGGACTATTGCCTTGTTTTGCTGCTGACCCTTAGTTGATAGCCAAGTAGTTTTTGAGGATACTTGGATGATGTACACACGTGCTGAGCATGTTTAGTTTCACTGAGGACTGTGAGAACCTAGAGTAGTAGACCAAAGGGATAATTAACAGAAGGGCTTCTCCAGAGTGTCTTTTAATTACGATATGAGACCACATGGGGAATTGACGTTGAGTGCTTCCTAATAGAGTCTGTAGTTCCTCGACACAGGCCACAGGGGGAATAGAGTTTGAGTGCTTCCATAGAGATCCTTTAGCACGATACGAGACTATATGGGGTGTTGACGGTGAGTACTTCCCCAGAGAGTCTATCTTTTTCATAGCTGAACCAGAGGGGTGAGACTGTGTGTGCCTACTAGATGGTAGCTAGTACTTATAGGTTGAACCATAGGGGTTTAGGATGTGAGATCTACCTAGAGGGTTACCTGTTTTCTTCTTATTATTGGTTTTTACTTGTGTACTTTATTTGTTAGAACTATATATTGTAGCTACTTGTGCTTTTCTATTTATTGCTTCTTGTTTTATTACTTGCCTTGTATTCATTGACTTTTAGACACAAATCTTTGGGTGATTTCCTACTGGGATTTTATCTCACACCCTATTTGGGACATTATTTTGGGCCCAAGCAGACTATTTTGCTGTAGGTATAGATAAGGGAAAGTGCCCTTCTACATCAAGATCTTGATTGCATTGGAGCTGGAAAGCATGGGACCGAGCCGGGGATCACGATGCTGAGGAGTTTATTTTGTTTTTTTCTTTTGCACTTGTTTTTAGTTGTATTATAGCATGTTATTGTGTTTTATGATTTCCATAGATACTTGTACCTGCTGTATCATTGTCATCAGGGCTATATATATATTCATTGCTTCCGCTGTTTGGTTACTGTTGTTATGCATGTTGTTACTGCTTCCGCTATTGACAGTTGTTTTCCACTGTATACCTTACCAAATGAGGGAATAGTTTCCCCACCGACTCACCAAGGCCCTCGCCGCTAGTCGGTTGCCTCTAGTGTTTGGGGAAATGTGCTTGAGGTCATGTGACGAACTGGGTACGAGGCACTAGTGGAGGGGCTCCGGATTCGGGTCGTTACAAAGTGGTATCAGAGGAGTTCTTTTCTCTTGCTTTACTGTTTGGAGACTTTATCCAGGGATAGGATGGATTTAGTACTTGGTATTAAGCTGTGCTCAGGAGTAGCTAACCCGTGTATAGGGAAAGGCTATACAACCTCGTTAATTGCAGTTTGCTGGTTTTGAGTTTTTTTGGTTGATATGTTTTCACCTAGAGTGATTCGCATGACTTGTGCGGTTATTGTTTTGATATTTCAGTTCTATTTCTGTCGTAACCTGATGAGATGAGGGTATTCCATATCATTAATCATATAGGATCTTCTAGAAATCACATCCATGCATTCTTGCCATGCAATATGGGGTGTATTAGCGATTGCATGTTGTTGTTATAGGCTTTGTGTAGATTATGCATGATGTTGTGATAGACGCTTGATAGAATCTCTGCTGTTATATTAGAGAGCTGTTGTTTTTCCTTGTATGTGACTACATGAGATGCCGAGCTTTGATTTTCAGGGAGTATGGGCCCTCACGAATCGAAAATTGGTACCTATTTCCCTTGTTTTAATGTTTATGAGAGTCTGAGTAGTTTCTGAGATACTGCCCAGAAAAACCCAGATTACACGGTGTGTACTTTTTGGATACACTTTGTGTAGTTTTCAGGCCGTGTCACTAACCGTGTGAGAAGAACAAGGTGTCATGGGAGTAACTTCAGGAACACACTATGTATGATTTGTACACACCGTGTAAGTTCAGAGCCGTGTATCTGGCCGTGTTACTAACAACACGAGCCAGGGAAGCTCGGGTGGAGCACGCCGTGTCCTTAGGGAACATTCCATGTAGTCCTATCTAGGCACCCGGTCGTGTCACGAACAACACGGGCCAACGTTACCTTCTTTTCCACATGCTGTGTTTGTTCGGAACATGCCGTGTAGTCTTGTCCAGGTACCCGGCCGTGTCATGAACAACACGAGACAGGGTCACCTTGCCTATGCACGCCGTGTTTATTCGTAGCATGCCGTGTAATGTTCAGCCGTGTAGAAGGCCGTGTGTTTCACAAAAATAGGCCGCTGAAGCCTTTTCTAGTACACTCCATGTGTGTTAAGAACACGCCATGTAGTCTTGGGTCAAGTCGGACCGTGTGGGTTAGCCGTGTAAGGAGACTCGGGTAGGGGAATAGTTTTCAAGTACACACCATGTGTGGGTGCAACACGCCGTGTAGTTTGAAGTGTACACGACTTGTAGGGAAGGAGTACATGCCCATGCCAGTGGGTTAATAAGACACACTGTGTAGTTTTATACATGCCGTGTAGTCATGTTTTGTAAACTTGTGTGTTTTTCTTCCCCTATTTCCGTTTTATACTCTTGTGTTCTTTGCCCTTGTTTTCCTGATCTAAGGTGTGATTTTTATCTTTCAGAGATATGACTCTGAGACATCCTCTGGTCGTATGTCTGTCGTCGGGTAGTGATCAGACGCTAGGTAGGGCTGATCAGGGACTTCCTGCCGATCCTCCAGTCGGGCTAGCCTTGGCACCGGCTGTTATACCAGTTACAGGTACTGATGTGCAGTTCAGGGAAGGTTTCATGAGGATGATGCAGGCCTTCCAGGGAGCTCCACCTCCTGCCACGTCTATGGCAGATTTGAAACGGGTTTTTTAGAAGCAGCATCCTCCCACATTCTCGGGGGAAGGAGGACCTCAGGCTGTAGAGTCATGACTGGAAGCCATGCTGAATATCTTCGAGCATCTGGAGATGCCTCCCGATAGGCGGGTCAAGCTCGCCACCTACATGCTCCGAGACTCTTCCAAGAGGTGGTGGGACATGATCTCATAGGCAGGTCAGCAGTAGGTTATGGTTTGGGAGGAGTTCCAGTGTGTGTTCTATGACTACTTCTACCCGGAGACCCTGAGGGACAACCGAGCCCAGGAGTTCATGAGCTTAGAGCAGGGTACTCTTTCTGTCATGGAGTATTCCACTCGTTTCACCAAACTGCAGCGCTTCACGCCCCTCATGGATGGGAGTGGGGTGTTCTTAGCAAGGAATTTTGAGGATGGTATAAGGCGGGAGATCCTCTCATAGGTGAAAATCTTCCAGCTGACTTCCATTACTTCCATCATCAACTAGGCACTAATTGTGGAGTGCAATCTGAGAGACTGTGGAGCTGTGAGTCAAGGCAGTTCTTCTTTCAGAGCTAGTCTTCCTCTAGATAACAACAAGAAGCGCCGTAGAGAGCCTACACGCGGTGATCTGAGGAAGCGAGATGCATCGTCAGGCAGCCAGGTGACATGCTACCAGTGTGGCTGGTCAGGGAACACGAGGCCGCAGTGCCAGAGGGACCCCATGGAGTGCTGATCTTACGAAAAGATGGGTCACCTTCAGCGTTTCTGCCAGGTATTCTCAACAGCAGTTGGTGACCGAGGTTCTTCCATGACTCCTCTTTCAAGAGTAACACCACCAGTTTCTCACCAGTCGTGGAACTGGAGTTCTTCCAGCCGTTCGGGAAAAGGTAGAGCTCAAGGCCGTGGCGGTCAGCCACCAGTTCCTCAGCACCAGTAGGGAGGTTCAGCTCAGAGTGGTCAGTCAGGGGTGCAGGGCCATGGTACATGCTAGTCTTTCTCCGTGGAGTAGACTTATCAGGAGCAGGATCCTGACCCTTCTACTTTTCGAGATAAAATTTTAGTAGCCTTAGTTTTTTTCTTCATCCCTTTTTGATACTAGTGCTACACATAGCTTTATCTATGTTGCTGTTGTGGATAGCCTTAGACTCTGCGTCTTTTCTTCTTCCGACTCATTGACACTAGACACACCTTTGGGGACGAGGACATCTAGTGTACGCCAGTGTAGAGAGTTCCCTCCTGAGGTTGCAGGGTATCGCTTATTATGGGATCTCTATGTCCTAGAGATGACAGGCTATGATGTCATCCTTGGCATGGATTGGTTGATTCCCTTTTAAGCAATCGTCGACTGCTATCTCCGCATAGTGAGTTTCGTTTCACTAGAGGGTGAGTCTTTTATTTATAAAGGTGAGTGGTACGTTCGAGCGAGTCGGGTAGGACTTGAGCATCTTGGGTTAGGAGGGGTGATGACCCAGATTGCTAGCATTTATCTGGAAGATTAGGGGACTCCACAATTGGATTTTCCTCCAGTTGTGAATCACTTCAGGGATGTCTTTCCAGAGGACTTTTCAAGTTTGCCTCTAAAGCGTGAGGTAGACTTCTCTATTGAGCTTGTACCAGGAGCAGCGCTGGTGTCCATTCCTCCCTATAGGATGGCCACACATGAGTTGCAGGAGCTCAAGAAGTAGTTGGAGGAGCTACAGGCTAAGGGTTTCATCCGACCCAGTACTTCTCCTTGGGGTTCACTTGTCCTGTTTTAAAAGAAGGAAGATGGTACCCTTCGTCTTTGTGTGGATTATCGGAAGCTGAACTAGTTGACAGTCAAGAACCGATATCCTTTTCCAAGAATTGATGACCTTTTCGATCAGCTTGGAGGAGGCCAGGTGTTCTCAATGATTGAATTGAGGTCCGGTTATCATCAGTTGCACGTTAGACCATCAGATATACCTCTGACATCCTTCAGGAGCAGGTATGGTCTATATGAATATACAGTCACACCGTTCGGTCTAACAAACGCACCTGTAGTTTTCATGTCACTGATGAACCGAGTATTCCATCCTTACTTGGAATCCTTTGTCATGGTCTTTGTGGATGATATCTTGGTGTACTATCACACTCGACACGACCATGCCACACATATTGAGATCATTCTGAGTACACTGAGAGAGAATCAGATTTATGTAAAACTCTCGAAGTGCCACTTCTGGATGGATCAGATTCACTTCTTGAGTCACGTCATCTCAGAGGAAGAAGTATCAGTGGACCCAGATAAAGTGAGAGTTGTAGTTTCCTGGGAGCAGCCGAAGAACATCTTTGAGGTATGAAGTTTCCTAGGGATGGATGGATACTAAAGACTCTTCATTTAGGACTTTTCTCATCTAACAGCACCTTTGACAGGTCTGACCAAGAAGGGGGTGAAGTTTTTATGGTTAGATTCTTGTGAGTCAGCCTTTCTGGAGCTGAAAGGGAGGTTGACGTCAGCACCGATACTAGTCTTGCTGGAGCCAGGAAAGAACTACACTGTTTACTGTGATGCTTTAGGTATCGGGCAGGGATCTGTGCTTATGCAGGGGGATGGAGTCATTGCGTATGGGTCTCAGCAGTTGAGGCCACATGAGAGAAACTACCCTATGCACGATCTGGAGTTGGCAGCTGTTGTTCATACCTTACACTTTTGGAGACACTATCTGTTGGGAGAGCACTTTGTGGTCTTCACTAACCACAAGATTCTCAAGTATATTTTCACTCAGCGGGATCTGAACTTGAGACATCGTAGGTTGGTCGAGTACCTTCAATCTTTTGATTTCAAGATTGCCTATACACCGGGGAAATGCAATGCAGTGACAGATGCGTTGAGCAGGAGAACTCAGATTTAGGAAGTTCAGGAGGCCAACAGTGAGTGCATGCTGATGGCTCCATTCTTTGAGATGCATCTGGAGGTGCACGACAGACAGGGAAATACTTTCCTATCTTCTGTAGCTGTTACCTCTACACTTCTTGATGTGGTACGCATGAGGCAACTATCAGACTCTGAAGGCTTAGTCCTACGGGAGAGTGTGTCAGGAGAGGAACCTCTTCCCCGATGGGCAGTGGGTGAGGATGAGATCTTGCATTTCCAGGGATGTGTATGGGTGCCAACAGACATATGCGAGGATCTGATGTGGGATTTTCACTCCTCAGTTTGGGCAGTTCATCCTAGCGTCACAAAGATGTATCAGGATCTTCATCGCCAGTACTGGTGGCCTGGTATGAAGAAGGATGTTGCTGGTTTTGTCATGACATGTTCTACTTGTTAGCAGGTGAAGGCAGAGCATCAACGTCCAATGGGCATTTTACAGCAGTTACCCATTCCTAAGTGGAAGTGTAACGATGTCGCGATGGACTTTGTGACTGGGTTGCCGAGGATGCCTCGAGGGAATGATTCTATTTGGGTTGTTGTCTACAGGCTTACGAAGGTTGCACACTTCTTACCGATTAAGGAGACCTTTAGTGTTGATGATCTGGGATGACTTTACATCCAAGAGATCGTTCGTCTACATGGAGTTCCACACTCCATTGTTTCAGATAGGGATACACGCTTTACCTCTCAGTTCTGGCAGGGACTTCAGAAGGCCTTGCATACACATGTACTTTTGAGTACATCATAACATCCCCAGAATGATGGCCAGTCCGAGTGCAAGATCCAGATGCTTGAGGATATGCTTCGAGCTTGCATCCTATATTTTGGAGGCTCTTGGGAGAAACATATCCCTCTGGTGGAGTTCGCCTACAACAATAGTTTCCAGAAGACCATTCAGATGGTGCCATATGAGGCTTTGTATGGTAGGCTATGTCGATCGCCCTTATGCTGGCTGGAGGCAGGAGAGGCAAATCTTCTAGGACCTCGTCTCATTCAGGAGATATCAGAGCAGATAGAGCTGATTAAGAAGTAGATGGATATGACACAGTCTCGACAGAAGTCTTATGCTGATCAGCAGAGACGACCTCTGGAGTTTGAGGTCGGAGATCAGGTTTTCCTGCGTTTCACACCGAGGTTGGGACACAAGAGGATTCAGAGACAGGGTAAGCTTCCACCATGGTACGTCGGTCTGTTTGATGTCTTGGAGAGAGTGGGGTCGGTCGCCTATCAGTTGCAGCTACCTCAAAGGTATCGGGCCATGCATGACGTCTTCCACATCTCTCAACTCCGACGTTACTTTTCAGACCCGTCTCACACCTTTTAGTTTGAGGAGGTTGAACTTGAAGTGGATGCATCATTCGATGAGCATCCTATCCAGATTGTCGATCGTAGTACGAAGGTTCTCTGTGGGCGGTCTGTTTCTCTGGTATGAGTGCTATGGCAGCACGAGCGAGTACAGGACGAGACCTAGGAGATGGAGGCTGATGTACGATCGTAGTGTCCGGAACTGTTTGGGGATTCCTCTTCTATGCCCCGTTAGGGAAATTTGGGGACAAATTTCTTTAAGGGGGAAAGTTTATAAGAACTCGGATCTTAGTTCAGGTATGTTTTTTATTTTTTTGGAGTTTTTAAGAAAACTGAATTTTTTGGAAATTTTCAAAGTACACGCCGTGTACTTTCTGAGTACACGCCGTGTAATATGATTCGGCTCAAAGATGTGTGCTGGCCGTGCCCAGGCCACAGACATGGTGTGTAGGGGTGACGTGGAGGCCAATTTTTGTGGAGTACAGAAAGGACCCAGTACACGTCGTGTACTCTAAAAGTAAATGCCGTGTACTTTCTTTTTTTTCACTAAACTAACTGAGGTCATGCCTAACCCCCGTTTTCATCTTCTTCTCCAAATTTCGTCTGCCTGAGAGCGACCATATGACTAGACCTTCGACGAGCTCCCGCCACTTCGTCCGTTCTCTGATTCGAGTGCCGTCAATTGTGTTGGAATCACAGTAGTGAGCTATCCCTTCTGTTTGAGTATTTTTTCTTGGTTCCTCCTGGTTTTCGAGTTATTATAGGTTGAGTGTTTTGTGAATTTTCTCAGATCTACGTCATTCCAAGGGGAATCTATCATTGTGGTTCACGTATATCGATCACCTAGGATATAGGTAGGTGGTTTGTGCCTTTCTGTAGAAATTTGATGAATATTTTGTGCAAATTCCACCAATACCCTTGAACGGGGTATTGTGTGTTCCTATTTTGCCTTGTTGTGTTGCCTGCCTTGCTTGATTACTAGTGTAGATGTTTTTCCAGTGATTATGGTAGCTTTCCTATACCTTGAATGTTTGCTATGATTTTTCTGCCTGTTTGGCGTTTTACCAGTTTCCACGCCTAGTTGTAAGATTGTGGATTGTTGCCTTGTTTTGCTACTGAGCCTTAGTTGATAGCCAAGTAGTTTTTGAGGTTACTTGAACGATGTAGACGCGCGCTGAGCATGTTTAGTTTCACTCAGGACTGTGAGAACCTAGAGTAGTAGACCAAATGGAGAATTGACAGAAGGGCTTTTCCAGAGTGTCTTTTAATTATGATATGATACCATAGGAGGAATTGAAATTGAGGGCTTCCTCAGAGAGTCTGTAGTTACTCTACATAGGCAACAGGGGGAATAGACGTTGAGTGCTTCCCTAGAGAGCCTTTAGCACGATACGAGACTATAGGGGGAATTTAAAGTGAGTGCTTACCCAGAGAGTCTATCTTTTTCATAGCTGAACCAGAGGGGTGAGACTATGTGTGCCTCCTAGATGGTAGCTAGTACTTATAGGTTTAACCATAGTGTTATACGCTATGAGAGCTACCCAAAGGGTTACCTATTTTATTCTTCTTGGTGGTTGCTTACTTGTGTACTTTATTTGTTAGAACTATGTATTGTAGCTGCTTGTGCTTTCCTGTTTACTGCTTCTTGTTTTATTACTTGCCTTGTATTCATTGACTGTTAGGAACAAATATTTGGGTGATTACCTATTGGGATTGTATCTCACACCCTATTTGGGTCATGCTTTTGGGCCCAAGCAGACTATGTTTTTACTGGTATAGATAAGTGAAAACACCCTTCTACATCAGGATTTTGATTGCACTGGAGCTGGAGAGCATGGGACCGAGATGGGGCTCACGATGTTGAGGAGTTCATTTTGTTTTTTTGTACTTGTTTTCAATTGTATTCCAGCACATTGTTGTGTTTTCTACTTTCCATAGATACTTGTACCTGCTGCATCATTGTCATCATGGCTATATATATATTTATTGGTTCTACTGTTTAGTTTATGTTGTAATGCATGTTGTTACTGCTTCCGCTGTTGACTTTTGTTTTCCGCTGTATACCTTACCAAATGAGGGAATAGTTTCCCCACTAAGTCACCAAGCCCCGTGATACTAGTCGGCAGCCTCTGGCATTCGAAGAAATGCGCTTGAGGTCATGTGGCAAACCTGGTACAAGGCACTAGTTGAGGGGCTCCGGATTCAGGTCATTACAAATATAATCTCACTATTGGTCATTCCTTGAACAATTTCTACTTCATCTCTTATTTAAAGAAATAAAGTTGAATTTTTCATTCTTGAAGTGTTAGAAGATCATGTGATAAAATGACAGTTCATTCCATCTATCTCAATAAAAAGGTTATAATAGTTTATCAAATTTTCATAAGTCCACCTATAGTGAGATAATACATAAATCTAAAAAACTTCAACCAGAATGTAACTTATACTATCCATAAATGGATAATGTTACAATCTTTACAAAAAATAAAAATATAAAACTTCAGAAAGAGGTGAACTAAATAGACTTAACATTTTTCTCCTATATCTCATTTTCCAGTTCTTAGTTGTCACATTCCAAACATGTAAATACCTTAATCACGTATTATCTTTAAACTTGATAATAACATGAATTGATGTACAACATTAGTGAAAACATACATTCTCTCAAAATTAACTCTTTCCACACCCCTAAAAAATTCTATATACTCAAAACACAATATCACTTTGTCCTTATATCAGTCATGAGCTCATTAATACAATCAAACATCCCATTATCTTTCTATCCCTTCATTATGTTCATATCACATGCTTTCCAAAAATATTTCAATCACTTTTCATGGTTACCAGTACCACATACTTATGGAAACCACAACAGACCAAAACATAGATATTCTAATATTCTATAATATCTTAAAAGTACCTATAAAACATTACTCTTGAATTACAATACATAAACACTTCAATACATCCTCTTCAATGATTGACATGGAATAAGTCCTTCATTAATTTAGAAGTAACCTCTTACATCAGGGCATTGAGTTTGGTAATTCCCATGTTTTACCCATATAAGACATTGAAATCCATGATAGTCTATCAATCTATGAAACTTTTCCCCACACAGATAACATTTTCTCTTCCATTTGAGGTATTCCTCAAGGTTCTTCTTCCCTTATTCTTTATATATAAGAAGTAAAATTTTCTTTCCTCTATGTTGCACACCATGCGAAAATATATAAAATTCCATATTCCTCATATTTTATGAATTAAGAATACTACTAAAGTTCACCTTGTAAATCATATATCACAATGACCAATTCAAAAATATCACAATATCTTTTTCTCTAGTCATTACGCAAATTCATTTCTCATAGTCACAAATTTTCCATCAGATTCAATGTTAACCCAATTCCTTCTAGTTCCCTTTATTAACTAAAACCAGAAAATATAGTGTGAGAAAAAGTAAAAATAATGAGGAACCACATAATAATAAAAAGTCACTTATAGGATGTATAACTTATAAAACATTCTATAATCCATGACACCTTAGGTTCACCCTAGGTTATTCATAGTTAACTTATATTCTAATACTTTATAATGGTTCATGAAGAGATCATGAATTTTCATAGCATATCCCTCGAGAGTGTCAAAATAGGTGTGCATTAAGGCCCCTTGTCATGTACCAGGATACCCCAAATCAGGCCCAAAACATCTTGTTGGAGTTGTTACTCCAAGGTATATCTACACCAGAGCCACATCCACTTATATTATCTAGATAGGGATGTATTTCTAGTAAACCACTCACTATACCCTTTATAGGAATTCCAAGACATTTTCCTAAACATTGAATCATCCTTATACTTATCCTTAGATACATCTGTAGACATATCCATAGAAAAAAAAGGGATCTCACTAATGTTTTCTCAATCTAGTTTCCAAAGGTTTACTGAACCATCACTCTAATACCAACCCAAATGAACCAATCTTAACATACAAGGACATTAAATTAATTTTGCAGAATACTTAATACATGACATAAACGGACCCCCGATGACTATATTATTTTAGTGTCTTTGGAGAATTTTAAAATAATCTTATAACTTGGTCAAAGATTATCAACATCTCCCATAAATATCTTCCTTTTTTCCCTACCTAAAACGTTTCTTTATATCCTACGGAAAATAAACCATAAAAAGGGTGAGCTCAAATTCTCAGTAAGGTTAAATATTGAGAACATAAAACAAACCATAAACACAAGAATGTAGAAACATGAACATAAAGTTTAAATATCAAAATCCCAAGTCATGAAATAAATCTTGGTAGTTCGTAAGGAATAGATCATAAATAAACATTAACCATGATAAAATATAATTGGAATAAAACATGTAACTATGGAAAACAAATAAGCTAATAATATTATTTCCATATAAGCCAAGGAATTAATGCCAATACCGTCATAGTGGATAATTTCCTTTATTGAACTGGGTTTACTTGCTGTTCTAGTCATGTATTGCTGAACTAGATTTACTTCTCATTCCAGCCCTATATTATTGAAAGTGGTTTACTTATCATTCAGTTATGGTTTATCTCATGATATATAAATATTTAACCAATGAATTGGAGGGAAATATAAGCCCTACCCATCTCATAATTAAACCATTCTTACGTGTGCCACAAAAACATAAACCATTCATCATTGCATAACCCATGAAATAAAATGGGTTTCATTAACATCATTCCATCATAATCGATATAAAATAAATGGATTCCATAAAATTAATTCTATAATAAGGAAAATAAAATCAAATTAATAATTGGTATAGAATCATAACCCTATGTCATTTTATATTGAAAATAATTTTGATAAAACACTTGAACTTAATTCTTGGCGAAAATATCCTTTCTTCTTCAAAAAAATTTTCTTTTCTTGAAATGATGTGAAATTTGAAAAGAAAAGAATTTATGTGAAAATAGAAATGAAATTTTGTTAAGGAATATTTATTTAAATAAGGTGTTTTAAAGACATAAAAATCCATTCATACTGTATACTTAAAAAAAACATTCTTCTCATAATCTTGCTGGAAAAATAAAAAAGTACCTTATATCGAAAAAAACACCAAAATATTTTTTTCATACCGTTAAATAAAAATTTACCAATGGGTAAAATTAAATTTAAACAATTTTTAGAAGAATAAAAATAACAAAACATATTATAAGAAATATGGATGTGGATGATAAATATACCCCAGTAAATATTTACATATAGACAATCTCAACGAATAACAAGATTGTGAAATTATCCCTTACCTTAGGTCTGATTTCTTCTGTATGTGTTTGAAAATCTAGTATAGTGGGTTTTAAAATATTATTAAATCATAACAGAACAATAATAATATATATGATATTATATATGATTCACTTATGAATTTATATTATAGATTTATGTATCAATTCCATTTTAAAGTAACATTTTTGGTGATAATCATTTTATTTATCATAAGTGTTTTGACTTGTTATTCCTGATATTATTACATATATTGTGATTTACATCCTTACAGAATGTAAATAATTATTTTTATATATTATATATTTAGTATATAAATATATATAATGGATAGATAAATGAAATGGAATACACCATTCATGGAGATGGTAGGTCGTACGTACGCATGAATGTTATTTCCATTTCCTTATTGAATTGGATGGATGAAAGTAAATTACACACACAAACACACACATATACATAAATCAAATTTCATTATTATTTCATATATTTCATGCTTATTTATTATATATACCTTATAATCATTCATGAATGGTTAATGTGGAGAATGAATCTCATCGTGTTGTGGAGATGATAAGTCATACGCACACACGAGCAGCGATATCATTACCTTGATGGTTAAATAGTATAAAATTGGATGGTATATGAATTTTATTAATTAATTATTATGTTATATTAATTATTTAAATCCATTATAATAATCATTATAACCATCTAAATTAAGTATTTTTGAATAAAAAATTACACCACGACATGGGGACAATAAGATGTAAATATGCACGCATGGTGATATTGTTATTCGTAGGATGGATAAAAGGAGGTATAAGGTTTTCCATTTTTTAAAATAACATATCATAATGTATAATATACTATATTTATTAATTTTTATATATTTAACATAAAAATAGAAATTAGAAGTAGAAAATAATTTTGAAATAGGTGATAAAACAATTACCTCTTTTTCATGTATCTCTTTTAGGTATGCACAAAATGACTCCTCAATATGGATTTATTCCAAAAGGATGGTCTATATGATGAATTTAGTGAATTTGGGAGGAGATTTGGTCTGGTTTTGTCTGATCCAAAGGGATTTGGGGGTGTGAATAAAAGAGAAGGACAGGTGCCCTTTTATAAGAGAGGGGATGAGCACATTTGGAAAGTCTTGAAATATTAATATATTTTAAATTAATTTTTGATTTATAATTCTTCCAAACACATTTAATTAGAAAATAAGATGAGTATTGGTATAAATCCTCTCAACCAATAAAATATAGACATGTTTTTATTTTATTTTAGGACCTTATCATTTTAATTTATCCTTATTTAATCTTTTTAATTTTATTTGTGGTAATAAAATTATAAATATTAAATGGTTATAAATATTTACTTATTTTTGTAAATTGTCCATAATTTAAAGTTTTTGATATTTTAGACTATATAATTTTCACTTTGTAATTTTTAATTATCTTTGTGATTTTTTAAAAATTTAAAAATATGTTATTTTTATAAAATATCAATAGTGTCAATTTTGAAACTATTCACATATATGACTTTAAATAAAAATCCACACGGAATATAAATTCTAAAAAAATATTTAATACACTCATAAAATTTCATAGTAACCTATAAAATTCTTGGAGTACATAAATTAGTTCATATGATATTTGTTTTAATATTTTTTTAAAATAATTTATTTGATATTTCTATCAATAATATTATTTCTACATCACTATTGTGTCATCATTAATGGTAATTATTTAATCTCTAAAAATTATAAATAAATTCACATGATATATATAATTTAATTATATTTCTGTAGATTTTTTATTTTCGATGTTTTATCATGTTTATCTCTATATTAACATTTCTATACTTTTAAGATATATGAGAGTGACATGTCATCTATTTCTTTTGTTATAATTACATCACTTTCATTTAAAAAAGTACATTAAATGAATCAATTCCAACCCTTAGGTGACATGGGTTGACTTTAATTCATAAAATATGATTTGGGTTGGTGTTTGCGTAATTTTATTATCTTTATCATATTTTTAGTTACCCTAATTTACCCGATTTACCGTTAACTATGGAAAATAAAAATTACTGTAGTTACTATTCATAATATCCAAAAATAAAATTAACCTATTAATATAATTTGGACCAAATGATTCCAAATATAAAATCAAATTTTCATAATTCAAAATACAGAGTTGAAAGAAATTAATTTATAATTAATTTCTGTTTTCAAAACCAAAAAATGGGTTTTTAAGATGTAAAAACACATCAAAAGATTGTCATGTGTTTATTTCCAATTTAAATGTGAAATTACATACAATGACCAATATTGTATTGATTGATAAAAAATATTCTAATTACAATTTTAAACCAATTAAAAAGATATTATAACTATATAAATAAATTATATGAAAAGGCAGTTTTGAATTAAAATGCAGTTTTTTCACTATTCATCAAAATATGAATTTCATGAGAAAAATATGAAAATTTAATCCAAGTTAAATTATGATGTATTTATTCCAAATAAGTTTTTTATTTTGACAAATATAATATATAAATGTGATAAAAACTAGATTTAAAATTGGTGTTCCATCTAAAGATAACAAAAATTCATTTTTTTTAAAAAATACTTCATTTAAACGAAAAATTGAATTTTTTCTTATATCATGTTCTATAGAATACATTATATGGGTGTTAATGATATATAAAATTAAAAATTCACTCAATATTATTCATAACAACTATTTTATATAATATTTTTATATTATATCATTGTTTAGTGAAACTCAATATTTCGTACAATGTAAGCTATCAGGGAAGGTCGCTCTTGAATATAATGCATGCCAGGTCAGTGTTAAGTTTAGTGAAAGAATCCTTTGGTGTTGCATAAAACATAATCCAAACATAGTTATTTTATACATTGAAAAAATTCTATACTCAGTGTTGTGTGAAATGAATTCTATCAAAAGAATATGAAATTGTTTGTAACACAAGCAAAGAATAATGTTGTGTATACTATAAGATAATACATTGTTTCATAAAATGAAAGCTAATCATGGTGTAGCATAAAACAAAAGACATCAAAGAAACTAAAAAAAATATCTCAGAAAATATTGTGGTGTTATAGTGTGATAACATCATTTCAGTGGGGAAGAGGCAAAAAGGTGCCATTTTATGTTTATTCTAATAAGTTACTATATTGGATTCATGATTTGGTTAGTGAGACATGGTGAGGCTGAGATTGGTTAGTTGACTAGTTTTTATGCTTGTTGGTTATTCTGTCTTTTCACTGGAACATTAATATGTTGTTTTCAAATGTTCACTTGAGACCTTGTCTATGATCCTATTGAGTATACTTGTATGTTCATTCTATGTATATAAAATGTTTTTAGGTTTCCATGGGGACTTTAGGGATCAATATAGAGATTTATAGATTTGGGTTTATAGCCGTTTTTGATTCTTTGTTGTAGGACTTTCCTTTTTTTATTTTACTTGGAGAATTTTATTTGTATTAACTAAAATAGTTCATTAATTGTGGGTTGGTTTTGGGTTTATTTTATATTATATGCTAGATTCTTTTGGTGTCTAGTTATCTTATCTTATGAAATTATTTATTATCGAGGTAAATTCCTTTTATATGTGATATTTTTATACCCTTGGTGCCTGTAACTAAACCGAGGCCAAATAGAGGTGGAACTCATGGTTCATTATCTATCTTCCTTATTTTTAATCCCAATAAATTTATCTTTATGAGGTGGGGGATGTGACAGAGTGGTATCAAAGGTTTTGGTTGAGGGATAGGATTGAGTTAGAGTTAGTAATTGTGAGGATTTAATAGGTAGGTAGGTAAATGGTTCTAGTTGATCTTGGATCATGACATAGGGCATGAATACTGACTAGGACATGGGATTTTAGGTTCCCCAGTGATCTGGTTCATAGAATTTGAGCTTATTGAATGACCAAGTTAGTTGGAAATATATTTTGAGTTGATACCTAAGAGATGTTCAAGAATCCTAATTTATTGTGTTCAAGTATGATCTGGGAGATTGTGTGAAATTAAAATCAATTAATTAAATGAAATTTGATAAAACTCTATGCTACCGGGCATATGATTACTCATTTACTTTAAATAATAGATACTAATCATCATCCATGAGTATATTGGGTATTGAGGTTCATAATTTTGATATGTTTTTTTTTGAAGGATTGAATCGATAGAGGATGATGAGGCACAACATAGGACTTTGTGTTCCTTTTAGTGGAAGAGTTTGGGGAAGTGTGAGGGGGAACATCTATGATATAGATATGAAGTGTTTGTTGAAGAATATTGGGATATATTTCTTTATAATTTGATCATGGGATGAGTTTTGGGAATCATTGGTAGTTATTTTGTAATGGGAAGCTGCACATTAGTGGTAGATTTTGTATTCTGGTGGGTGAAAGGAATAATATTTATTTTGGAAAACATTTTAGAAAGAGTTCTATTTGGAGTTCCTACCATTGATGACAAATGAAGTCAAGTGACATGATTTACCCTTTATTTAGTTGGGATCTTGATTACATGGGAGTTTTGGATCAGGTTTAAGGACCAATTTCACTTGTCCCTGAATGTTTTTGAAGAAGAGTCTAGATAATGATGTATGGATGAGGTTTTACACCTAGTGATCTTTTATTTCTTCACCCCATTTACAATTTATACATTCCTAAAGTTGTAAAAGAAGTAATAGGTTATCAAGAAGATGATTTATCTGGGATTTGAGCCTCAAGGGAGTGTCCAATCATGTGTCTTAGGGAGCATATCTCTAGGTAGTGAACACCAAACATTTATGTATTTAGGATTTCACATAGGGGAACCAACAGTGACAGATCTTTTCTTATCCTTATAGGATAGGTGGTTTCCAAGAGCCTACCGAGGCTTCCAATTTTCATGTTATATTTTTGGAAGACATGGAAACTATTAGGACCAGTTTATGACCACTCAAGGAGTCCTATTTCTTATGGGTGTTCATATCCCTTTTTTGAAATAGTATCAGTTTCCTCTAATACAGTCTTAATGGAAGGGAATTATGGTTCTTATTTCGAAGCTGAGGGAAGATGGTGTTAGTTGGGGAAACCTCCTATTGGTCTATATCCACTAAGGCCTAGGATATAGCATGTGCATGTAGGCTGATAACAGAGAGGTCAAGGAATGGGGCATGGTCAGATTCACACATTATAGGTAGCAGTGCTTGCTAAGATATAGGTTATCAAAGTTTTAATTAGTTTATCATATACTCATTTTTGTTCCTTGTTTGATTCAGGAGCCTCAAAATCCTCGGTTTATCCTAACTTGGTTCGTGCCTTGGGACTAGAGGTAGATCTGATTCTAGTTCCCTTGGTATTATCTACTTTGGTTGGAGGTTAGGCTTCTTTGTTTGATGTGATCTTGAGATGTAGGCTGGTGATGGGGAAACACCTACTAGTGACAGATTTACTCTTACTATAGATATAGTTAAATGATATTATCCTTAGCAAATATTATTTGTATTATATGTGTTTAGCCATGACTATTTCGAAATGAAAGTTTCAATTTTCTCTATAAATAGTTAGATGGTGACATTC
This sequence comes from Viscum album, assembly GCA_963277665.1. Classification (NCBI taxonomy): domain Eukaryota; kingdom Viridiplantae; phylum Streptophyta; class Magnoliopsida; order Santalales; family Viscaceae; genus Viscum; species Viscum album. The sequence goes on from OY728162.1 coordinate 254,372,822, forward strand.
ATTGGAGAGTATGGTAATCAGATTGGTGATATAAAAGTGGAGCCTCTTTTATCTTAGTTAGAATAGGTTTTTGTGGAAGCTCAAGTAGATGATATTACTGGGTTCATGGAGGAGTACCAGAATATTTTCCTAGAAGAGGTTGTGGTGCTACTTCTATATCCAAAGTAATTCATTAAATACTCAGACGGTGATGAAATTAGAAATTTATAATGTACCAAACTACACTAGCTTCAAAGGCATAGAATAGTTGAAGTATAGATTCGAACCCATAGAGGGTGGGGAACACAATATTAATAAACCTTGATTAAAGATCATGTAATACTAATTCCATATTTTTATTTTATTAAACTAATTATATGATGAAAACTAAATAATTGTAATGCATATGGAAAATGAGAGGCTGAAGGAACCTGTTTCTCGAAGAATTTTTTAAAAATAATTTAATTCACCTTCGCTTTCAAAATAATCATATTTAATAACTACACAACCATTCAATTTTATTGACGTAATAAATTATCAAAACCAATCAGTAAACCATAGCATCATAGTTCATCATTTTCTAAAAAACCAAATTAACTAAAGGGAATTATGACCATATTTCCATAAGAAGAATAACAGTCTAACGAAATGTTCATGAATAAATTATATTAATCTTATTGGCATTGATTCATTATTGAAGATATATGTTCAATGGATTGATGATGAATGAAATAAATTTTCAACAAAAACATGATACTATCGAGTAAAGTTATCTTACAATTGAAGGAAATTTTGAATTTGTTATTATAAACCCCTGTTTATCGGATTCCACTCACCCCAATGGTGTTTAACCAATCATCATCATGTGATTTCCAATGTTGAATAAACCAAAACCTATAAAAGAAAATAAGGAATGAGAAATGGAATAAAGAATAAAAATAAAAATAAAAATAAATATATTTCAATGTTTTAATGAATTGACTAAATTAATAAAGAAAAAGAAAAAACTACCTGTAAAGAATGAAATCCTAATCAGGACCCCATATGCAGCCTCCTAATGGTTAAATTATTACACTTGGAATTAGGTATAAATATCCTTACCAAAAAATCTATTTATAATCATATAAGTCATATTAAATATTCCCCCATTCAATTATAGCATTAAATGCTGGTTCTAGGTCCTACACATAGGTCCCTATACAATAGATATGGGAAACGCTTATATCTAGGCCAGATGTGCATGTTTCAAAATGTAAAAAATGTGTTGTTTTCTAAAGGTTATGATTATACTATTATTCACATTTTTTTCAATTCATTTACTATATATTTTTCACATATTTTATATTTTACACATCATGTATACGATACAAGACATGAAAAATGTATTTTCTGTCCTAGAATCCAAATTTCATCACTTATCTTCAATTTTGTGCCTATGGAACATCCTATGGGAATCCTACTTCATGTAATGTTTTCTTATGATGGAATAATTGATCTTTTTTAGGGATTTTCAATATTTGCTTCATCTTGATCTTCATATGTCATGTCATAACACTTCACATCATGGTGCGAAGTGACTTTATCTTCCGAAAATGTAACAATTTTCTTCATATTGTTTCAAATGTCAGTCCTTACATAATAATATATGGAACATTAATATCAGGAATGAATCACATATTCAATCACTATTCAACTAAAAAGAGTATAAAAACATGAATATATAGATACAAAATAGAGATATTTTCTACCCCCATTATGTGATGTCAAGTTTAAGACATAGTTACAATCATTTTTATCTCAAATTTTAATGAATTCCTATCAAATAATGGATATAGAACTAAAATAGGTAAGTTTATAGGTGTTTTATATGATTTAAAAGAAATTAATCTGAATGAATGTGTCTCATTGGGGTGTTTTAGTGTTGTCCTACAAGAAGGAAGATGGTGGTTTGAGGGTTTTCATGGACTACTAGAGGTTAAATCAGGTAACAGTCAAGAACCATTGCCCTCTTTGATGATTGAAGATTTGTTCAACTAGATTAAGGGATCTATCTAGTTTCAAAATGTAAACTTTCATTCCTTATATCACAATATGAGGGTGAAGTATGAGGATATCTTGAAGATTTCTTTCAAGTATAGGTATGGGCACTTTGAGTTTGTGGTCATGTCGTTAAGTTCCACTAACAGACCAGCTATATTCAAGGAAATAATGAACTCCATATTTCATGAGCCCATTGATTAGTTCATCATCATGTTCATTAATGATATATTTTTCTACTCTAATTTAGATGATGAGGACACCAACATATCAGAGATGTCTTATAGGTTCATCAACACCACTAAATTTATGTAAAGTTATCAAAGTGAAATTTCTAGATGTGATAGGTGCAATTCCATATACATGTGGTATACCAGTAGTGTGTGGAATTATTCCCATCAATGACAAAGGTAGTTGTTTCTTGGAGAGCACCTAAAAACATGGCAGAGGTTTGTATATTCCATGGCCTTGTATGATACTATTATAGGATTATGTCCAAATTATCTTAGTTTTCATACTTTTTTTACGCTTTTAATAGGAAGGACCAACACTTTGTGTGGATTGATTAATTACATATAGCATTCAGTTTCCCAAAGTAGAAGTTAGTTAGTTCCCCAATGGTTCTATTTCCAGAGGATGGTGTGATGTTTGAGGATTTCTATATAATGCATCACATCTGGGTTTGGGGTGTTTATTGGTGAAGTAGAGAGTGGTAATCTCTTATGGTTATAGATAGTTACATCACCACAATAATAACTATTATAACCATTATCGAGATCTAGTAACAGTTATTTTTATGTTGCGGTTGTGGTGACATTACATTTTTAGTGAGCACTTTGAGTTTTCCATGGATCACAAGAACCTAAAATATGTTTTTTCACAATAGGATTTGAATCTACACCAGTGAAGATGGACATAGTTTCTCTTTAATTGTTGTTTTGATATCTATTATACCCTAGTAAAGTTGAATGTTATTTTGTATTCATTGATTTGAAGTCCTAAGGAGATGTATTTTGGCAGTCTATCGATGTTTAGAAAGGGATGGAGGAGCTTGCAGTCATGAAACATGATATTGGTGAAAGAAGTAGCTTATGTTGTCTTAAATAGATCACTATGTATTAATACTTGATGAAGAAAGTGGTAGATTCTCAATGGGTAGACTCATAGGCATAGGTGATGTGTGACCATGTAGGCTATGGTGATACTCTAGAGGGATAGTCAAAGGGTGTATAGAACATTATGTTATTTATGGTAGGATGTTTTTTCCATTAAAAGTATGTGGGAGAGTTCTCTATGAGTTTAAAATATCAACTTTATCATAACATCCCAGTGAGGCCAAGAATTTTCATGGCTTGAGGATATAACTTTGGTGGTTGGGGATGAAACAGTCATATACAAATTTTGTGGTGAAGTTTCTGGTTTGTCTATAGGTGAAAGTGGAAAAAAATTCACCTATATATTTATTACATCATGTTGATGTTATTAATTATAAATTAGAATACATATTAATGTATTTCATCACTAGGTTACCCAAATCTCTGGGAGGATGTGATTTATTTTGTGTGATATTGGATCCACTGATGAAGATGTCATATTTTCTAGTGATCCACGAGTCAAGTGTCTAGATGTCCAAGAAAGGGGGTATGTGGATGATGTGGTTAGGATACATGGGTTACCGAGGACCATTATCTCTAATAGCAATACTCATTTTACCTCATGGTCCTGGAGGGGATTGCATCATGCTTTTGGATCTCAGTTTATCTTTATCACTACTTTCTACCCTTAGATAGATGGGAAGAAGGAGAAAACCGTCTTGACCTAGGAGGATACATTATGAACCTGATTCTTGGACATTATAGGATCATAGGTATGTCATATTTCATTAGTTGAGTTTGCATAAAACAACAACTAAGACACATCAATTATTATGAATTCATTTGAGGTGTGGTTTGGGTGATCATTTTATTCTTCTTTGTGCTAGAAAAAGGTTGGGTATTTAGTTGTTTTTTGTCTTAATGTTGTGAAAAGTACTTATGAGAAGATATAGTTGGTCTGAGATTGGATAAGGGTGGGGTATGAACATTATAAGGCCTATACTAATCATAGGTGAGGGACCCTTGATAGAGAGTTTGGATACCATGTGTTCTTGAGGGTATCTCTTTAAAAAGGGAATTGAAGTTTTGTTAGGAAATTAATATTTCTCTCTAATTTATTGTGACTTTTGAGGTGTGGGGGTGAGTTGGTGTATCAGTTTTCATATCCACCATGGCTGGACATGATCTAGGACATATTTCAAATGTCCTAGATTCTTTGTTAGATTCATTATGACTATAACATTATATAATGGGGGTAGTAGGATATTGAGGATGATGTGATATTGATTTATCATCCAATGAAGATCCAAGATCATTAAGGGAAGGTTATTCATGGATAAATTATCCCCTTGGTTTTTGTTCTATAGAGGAAGGTGGTCTTGATGAGAGTAATTAGAAGTAAGAGTTGCAAGTTCATTCCTAGTACATGGAGGTGTTTTGATATTTTCTTTGTTCTATTTATATTTATTATTAGGTGTTTGGATCTTTATACTATATGTGATGTTTTTATTATTTGATGATGTGATTTTTGATAAATATTTCTGTATATAAAGAGTGGAAAAATAAATTCCTAATCAAGATGCGTTGTAGAATGACATGTATGAAAAACACATGGATGATTCAGTGTTGTCCAATGTTGATAATATCTTGATATGAGAGATTTAATTTTTTTAATTTTTCCACTTAGGGAAGTGTTATATTTTGGTTGTGGTAGATATTTTCTTGGGATATGTAGAGATTTAGGTGGTTGTAAAGACTGTTATGTGGAAAATTAGTGACTTGTGGCTAGTTCTAGATGATGTGTGGTTGTTCCTATTGATAGATAATGAGGTTTTTGTTTTGGGTGTTCTGTGGATATTTAGTTTGGTGTGTTTTCTTGGTGGTAGTGTTTTAGGAGTAACAACATCCATTAGTGTTGGTTCTAGGGGACTGATGGTTCTGGTAATGAAAGGAGGGAGAGATCCATCATCTTCAACACGAGTTGTTGGTGTATATGGAAAGAAAGGAACTGGGCTAAGTTCTATGGGCACACATCGATAGGGAGATCCATTACAACCAGAGTATGATGTATCCTGATTTATTTGTGTGGATTCAATGATGGCTAGAAGCAGCCACCTCTATTTGCAGGCTGTATGTTCATCACAACGTGGCTCAACGGTCAACAACCAAGCAACAAGGGCACTGGGTTCAGTGGGGTCGTCCTGAAGTTAGCTTCAAATTGAACAACAATGGTTCTTGCATGCTGGGTGATATGTGAGGTGGTGATGTCATCTAGGATTCTAGGGACAGTGTTTACTTGGCCTTCTTGGCATATTACGGTTATGGTAATTATATGCAGGTGGAGGTAATGGTGGTTCTACAGTTATCAATATTTGTAGCCATCAGGAGCTTGACATCTCCCAAGTGGAGACCGACTCTATGATTATCCATGATTCCTTGCATGGTAAAGGTATCATCCCTTGGTCCATTTTATACATTATTCGTAAGTTCAAGGATCTCCTTGATAGTATCACTAGAGTCACTCACATGTGGATGGAGGGAAATAAGGTGGCAGATCACTTAGCCTCTATGGAGACCCTTAGTATCATGGTCAGTTTTCTTACTCATGTTTCTCATTTTAAACCTGAGGGGGTGAAATTGAATCAGGGTAATTCCATTGGTCTCTATTATTTTATCCCCCCTAGACACTGGTCATTTCTCTCTCTCTGCAGTAATATTTTTTTGAATAAAAACTGTAACGTTGGATGGAACAACATCCATGAGTGGTATATTGTGGGGTGGTTTCTTGGAGCGTCACCTTTTTTGGTATAGTTTGGATTCTCAAGAAAAAAATTATTTTAGAGGTATATAATGTAATGGTTCTTACATTATCATCCCATTAATTTGTAATTTTGGGTGTTGGGTGTTTTTCAAAGGAGGATTGAAGAGGTTTGAGGGAGAATATAGCTGCAACAAAGCTACAATGGGTAATTCACATGATGAAAGTGAAATTCATGACATGATTTGATGTTTCATAGCATGTAAAGTCAGAATATAAAAGATTATATGTGGGTTAGGAGTATTATGTGAGATAAATTTATGACATGAATGTTTAATTCATGATATAATATAAATTCAGTGAGGTTCCATGTTTTCTGGCATAAGTTATAAAATTTAAAAATTCATGCCTTAAATGTGTTTCATGGATTGGGTTTCCTAGACCCTATAGAATTCAAAACATGAATCCAGAATTCATGATGTGAATTAAGTGAGTTGAATCCTATTAATAGACCTGATTTTTTGATGAGTCTGTAACGACGCCAAAATATTCTTCTTTTAATAATGTAACTCTTGCCTCTTAATAGTATTTTTATTATGTTTTACAATAGAATAACATAAAAAGACTTTTACAATTCATAATAACATTACTCATCATGTGTAAATTTGGATTAGTAAAACATGGAATTATAAAGTGATATACACATTGAAGAATTATAAATTAACTAAAATAAACTCCATAGGATAAAATTTCCCCAAGAATATTTCTACTTCAATAATAACTATGAAAATAAATAAGACCAATAGGAAAATGATTAACGTTATCAATGATTACATAAGAACAATAACAAGAAACACCGTAAGTGCATCCAAGTGACCAGGGATAAAATCTAGGTGCAGGCAGAATTTTAGGGTACTATAGCAGCACTATAGAAACAATGTAGTAGGTACTGTAGTAGGAAATGTGAATTACTATAGCAGGCACTACAACGAGAACTATAGAAGCACTGTTTGGCACTGTAGCATCCGAAAATATGCCCCGGTTTGGGCCTTCGGGCCACCGATTTGGTCCCTGACTCCTGTAAGGCCTTCGGGCCACCCAAGCCTTTGGGTCAGTAAGGCCTTTGGGACATCTCAAGGCCTTAGTGCCACCTTAAGTGCATATGAAAACCAGACAACCTACAAGGAACAAGCTCTACAAGGAGGATGAACAAGGAGCTTTCACCAGAGCAGAAGCTGAACGAATTGCAAAAATAAGAGGGTATAACACATGCCATCGAGACAAGCCTGTGCATGCATGGGAATGCCTAGACGAACAACCATGCGAAGGTGGAGAGATGATTCCATGATGAAGACGCTAAGGAGGAGCAGTTCTAAGTAGTTATTCTGGGTTGTATGTAATGTTTGAAGCCTACGTGCAATGAATTCCTCTAAGGCGTATGGGCCATGTAATACTTACGCCTACGAGCCTTGTAAGGGTTCCACCTCACCCCTTGAAAGGTGGATTATCAAAATCAATAAAAAATGAAGGCCTTCGGTCCATTGGAGGATAGTGTATTTATAAATAAATATGGTCAAGTTCCCTTATTATATGGTTCATGTCCATTAATCAATAAAATAGTTGGTCATTATTATTGTTGGTTGTGTAGATGCAATTAAGTGACCATCATGATTATTTTATGATATAATCAAAATTTTATTATTAATAGACACTATAAATATAATATATTTAAAAAATATGTTTTATGATAATTTTATAAGTTGTAAATGAAATCTATTTCATGAAATAATATAATAAAACACCTTTAAAATGATTTTATATTTTAACCAATCCTTAACAATGTTTTAAAATGGTCAGAATGTTTATTATGCTATAAAAATAATTAATTTTCAATAAACAAATAATTTTATTTAAAATAAAAAATTATCATATTTATATAATTATTTTGATAAAATAAATTTAATATTTTGAATAATTTCATTATATTTATACTAAGGTTGTTTGTTTTTTAATTTTCTTAAAAATTTGACTTTTTGTTAAAAAGGAGGAAATTAAAATTTTGTGAGCATTATGGTTTTATGTCTTCATTATTATGTGAAAATGAAACAAAAATTTATGAATCATTTTATTAAAAAAATTATTTAATAAGTTTAATAATTAATTTAAAAATATTAATTTTATTTTATAAACTTATACATTATATATTAGAACCTAAAAAAAATTTTGACATCAAAATTATTTTTGGTTTGTGTGCATGAAATGGTGTGGTTGGATGGTAATTTATAATATGCTATGGATTTTAAGATTAAAACACTCTATTTAAATCATTAATAATTTATAAAATTGGTTATAATTCATTATACCCATAATTGGTGGGCTTATATAGTAAAATAACCAATATTTAATCATTTTAAACCACCCCTCCTCAAGTTTAAATACCCTAAATTCCCTCCTCCATTTCCACAAAAAATAATTTCACCAGTAATAATCTCTAAATATAAATATCAAGAGTCTCTAAAATGTGGTTCTTGGGTTATATGGGGTACCTCTATATCTTTATGAAGCATCCTCTAATGGTAAGGGATTTTTCAATCCTCCTATTTCCTTTTCAAGTTCATTACTTTTTTAATATTATATTTTTCAAATTATTTTATTATACTTAAATGATTATTATTACATGGTATTATTTTCATAAATTATATGTTTAAAATGAGATTTTATTTATTACCTCTCATTATATCATTTTCTTAAGAAGTTACTCTACTAAAACAAGGGTTCATCATCCCTCATTTCCTATTACTTTTGTGAGCCTTATTTATTTTTTCTCATTTCAGTGGAAAATGTTATTATGAATCACTATTATAATTTCCTAAATTTTTTATCAGTGATGTATCACTATTATCTCTCATTATAATACCTTCATAAGACATTTTAATTCTCATGGGTTTTCACAGCCATAAAACCACCCAAAATTTTGTAATGAAAAGTGTGTATGGATTTCCAAGCAACAAAATACCTGTATGGATACTATAAGTAGATTTGGTTTTGGAAAAGTTTTAATTAGGGGTAACAACATAGAAAAATGTGAATTAGGATTTAACTTGATCCCCTAGTACATGAAAATGTTCCTTGATTCACACCTGGGTTGATAGTCTCAAGGGATTTGATTTTAATAATTCACATGCACTTTATGGACAATATTAAAGGATCATAATATGTGGATTGGTATTTTATTTCAATTTATATCCCTATGACATGAATATACCCTACATAAATTCATGTTATAATTCCTTTAATTAGGTAACTACCCATTACATTGTAAATGTTCTATAGTTTCTAAAGTTTACTGATGGGTATTCACTAAGAGAACCAAATTAGTCCTTTGTATGGGATTCATTATTTCTTAATTTATAACCAATGATCATGTTCTCTATTAGTATTGTCATTATCTTGGAATTTTCCTTTCTCCTCTATATAAATGTATCTATGAACACATTTTGTAATGGAAATGAGATATCTATTGAGAATCACCCATATCTATTTTTTTCTCACCTTTTCATCATCTATTCCTAAAATTTCATCTAATGTATTTCCCTTGTGGATACCATTCTATGATTATTCTTATTAAAGTGTGTTCACCTAGAAACTCACCCATAAATTGTCTGGAAAAATTATTGACTAAACCATATACCATTTATTTTATATGTTTTAAATACCCTATAATTAATTATCTTGGTTTAAGGGTATTTTCATAGAATGATTTCTTACTTCCATTAGATTCCTGTTTATTTTACATGGCTCCATCATATGATTATTTATGGATTTATTTATTTTTTCCTTATGTGGAAAACATGAATTAAGTAATATGAAGGGTTCTACATGATATCAATCTAATACATTGGGTAAATAATTAATCTCTAGAGATGACATGTTCATGATACCTTGGTAGTATGCCTTGGTAATGTTTTATGGAACCTTGGTGTTGAACATTGGTGATATGCTTATGAATGTATCGTTTTTATCTTATAGCCACATTTCTTTATTATGTATCATGTACTTATTATCATGTTATTCCTCATGTACTTATGATAATTCTTTTCCTAATGTACTTATGTTCATGTAATGAATCATGTACTTGAGATTATGTTATGAATCATGTACTCATGATCATGTTATATCTCTTTTCCTAATGTTTATATTCTTATATCTTGACTTGTGTTTTACCCATGACTTACAGTTATGCTTTTTTTTATTTATTATCCCTTATTAAACATTATAGAACATAATTTTCTTATGGTTATATTTACTACATGAAGTGAAATGAATGATATACATTTAAGGAAATTACATATGTGGAGAATCATTGTAAAATAAATATATATTATACCATGTGTTTAGTTGTAAATGTACCTAGTTCTCAAAGACATCAAAATTTATTATCTTGGGAGTTCATTTTAATTCAATATATGTATTAAAAAGTATGTATCTTTAGCACAAGATCTACGAGTATGGGTCTAAAGAATCTTATTTTGGACTCAGAGTAGAGTTTGATTATTTTTGGGAATTAGGTTTTAGAATTTTTTGGTACAATACCTTAAATAGATAAGAATTTTCTCTAAAATACTAGGTAAAGTATAACAAGTATGACTACATGGCATTAAAATATACTAAGTGTTCATAATGTGTCATTTATATAGATAAAATTTTTATAAACATTTGGGTTCAGTACGTTTTATTCATTGAGCAAAATTAAAGGCATAAAATTTCTTTAAGGGGGGGGGTATGCTTTGGCTATCATGAAATTTTTACAAAACAACAGTATATGATGTATATAAAATATAAATTTATATTTTAAATTAAATAATTAAAGTATATGATCCTAAAATACCTATGTTATATAAAAATTTGGATTAAACACTCCTATTAAATTTATTATCTTAATGATTATTAACAATATCATTTTTCTTATTTATGGGTTTTTAGTCAATGGATGAAAATATGAGGTAATTAAACATTTAAAATTTCATTTCAGATAATTCAATTCATTTTGTGAATTTTTAATTTAAAAATAATCAAATATAATTAATTATATGAAAGGTAGGAAATACCAAACAAAATTTTTATCACTTCCAGATAATTTAATCATCAATATCATTACAAAGGCTAGTTCGAAGGATTTTTAATGTTTTTCATATATTCAACTCACCTATAAGTAAATATTTGATCTATCCAATACCAATTCATTTATCCAAAATTTATATGGATCACAATTTATTTGTTATATGATTTCAAAACTTAATTATATCATCTCTTTCAAGAAAGGAAGCACCACAAAGGACTTGAAAATTACTATATTGAGGTTGTAGACATCATATTGAAGGATGATGGAAATATTTGTAATGTTAAGGAATACCATGATTTTTTTACATTAATGGTATGGAATATAAATTAATTAATCAATAATATAAAATTTTTAAGATGAAATTTCTCTAAGGGGTAAGAATTTAACCACATGAAAAATATTCTCCTTTTAATAAAGAAATGATTTCCTCTAAATAATATATTTATTATGTTCTACAATTGAATCACATAAAAATACATTTTCATTTCATAAGTACTTTACACATAATACAAAAATATGGAATAATAAAAATAGGAATATTAAATGGATATAAACATTGAATAATAGTACATTCACTAAAATAAACCCCATATTCGTAAATTCTTCCAAGAATATTGATCCTATTATATAACAATGAAAAAAGACGAGCATTAAAAAAATTGTTGACATTATCAACGAATGTGTAAGAACCTTTGCAAGGGATGTATTATCTAATAAAGTGGGAATGATGCTATAATAATAGGGAAGTATGGTCATTTTTCATTATGATTATTAGAAAATATTTTTGATTAGAATCATGAAAATTAGTCAATAAAATAGATGGTCATTATTATTGTTAGTTATGTAGATGCAACTAAGTGACCATTAGAATTATTTTATGATATAATCAAAATTATATTACTTATAGAGACTATAAATATATTATGTTAAAAAATATGTTTTAGGATAAATATAGTAGATTTAAATATACTTTATTTTATGAAATAATATTATAAAATTATTTTTATATGATTTTATATTTTAAGAAATCCCGAATATTTTTTTATAACAGTTCGAATTTTTAATATGCTATAAAAATTGGTAATTTTCAAAAAAAATATTTTTATATAAAAGTTAAAATTATCATATTTATATAATTATTTTTATAAAATAAATTTATTTTTGAACTAATAACATAAAAATCATCATAGAGTTACTTTATGTGAATTTTCTAAAAAGTTGATTTTTTGGTGAAATAGTAAACATTACCATTTTATGAACAATATAATTTTATGAAATAATTATTATGTGAACATAATTGAAATATGTATAATAAATTTTATTATTATTTTTAATTTAATATATATAAAAATTAATCTAAAAATATTAATTCAAATTTAAAAATTTATACATAACGTTTGGGAACTAAAAATTGGATTTTTGAGATAAGAATTATTTTTTATTTTTTCACATCATCTTGGTTGGATGGAAGGTATATTTTTATTTGAAATTGATTTTAACAACCAAACACCATATTTAACTCATTAATAATCCAAAAATATTTTGGTATTCATTTCACTGACAAGTGGTGGGATTATATTGTAAAATAACCAATATGTAATCCTTTTAAAGTCACCCTCCCCAAGTATAAATACCCCATTTCATCCTAAATTTACACAAAAAAATCATTTAAAAAAAATTACCTCTCAATATATCTCTCAATAGTATCTATAATGGGGTTATAAGTTTCTAAGGTGTCCCTCTATAGCTTTAAGAACCATCCTCCCAATGTACCGGGTTCCTCAATCCCCCTCCTTTATTTTCAAGTTCCATAATTTTTCTATATTGTATTTTTAATTTTTTTTATTATATTACCATAATTGTACTTCCATGGTATTATATTTCATATTATATTTTTTAAATGTTATTTTATTTATTCCCACACATTATAGCCTTTTACTAAGTAGTTACTATGCCAAAACAAGGGTTCCCCACCCCACATTTTCCATTAGTTTTATGAGACTTATTAATTATTTCTCATTTAAATAGAAAATGTTATAATTCATCACTATTATAATTTTATTACTATGTTATAAATAATATATCACCATTACCTCTCCTTAAATTACCTTTATAAGTCGTCATAATGCTCATGGTTTCCCATAGCCATCAAACCTACCAATATTTTGTAAAGAAAAGTGTATGTTATTTTACCAAATATGACATAATTGTTTAGATACTATAAATTTATGTCAATCATGAATAAATATACCTATATAAAATACACCAAGATATGTCACATTGGGTTTTGAATCCATCATCACCTAATGTAATACAATGGGCCTTATTGTACACCTAGTTTAACACCCTCAGGGTATTTCATTTGGATAATTCACAGGCACTCTACCAATGATAATAAAGGATAAGAATATATGGATTGAGATTTAATATCAAATGATATACCTATGAAATTAATTTACCATATATCAATTACTATTATAATTACTTCAATTAGGGTAATACCATATACATTGAGAATTTACAATAGTTTCTAAAGTTGTTCGTTGGGTATTAACTCAAATAACCACATTAATCCACTAAATATGATTCTTTCCCGCCTAATTTTTTACCAATTATATTTTTATAGATTAGTTTCCATATTTATCATGTAATTTACCCTACCCCTCCATTTAAATTTCACTTTGAACACATTTTTTGGTTGAAATGAGATCTATATTAAGAATAACCATCATTGTGTTTATCTTTCCATATCATTATCTATGAATAAATTTTATTCTAAATTATTTCCATTATGAATACCATTATGTGCTTCTTAAGATTAAATACTATTCTTATAGAAACTCATCCATTGATTTACTGGGTAAATTATATACCAATAAGTATACTATTTTTCTATACAGTGTAAATACACTATAATTCGTTATCTTGGTTGAAGGGTATTTACATAAAGAGATTTCTTACTTTAATTGGATACTAATTTATTTTACATGGGTTTATGATATGGTTATTAATTGATTTATTAGTTTTTTTATGTTTTATAGATTAATTAAGGCATATGAAAGGTTCACCCTTATAGCACTCCAAATTAATCTCTAGAGATTAAATGTACATGATACCTTGGTAGTATATCATAGTAATATATTATGACCCCTTGGTTATGAACCTTGGTGATATTATTATGGATGTGTCATGTTTATATTTTATAAAAATTTAAATGTTAGGCCTCATCTATTTATGATCATTTTATACCTCGTGTACTTATTATCATGTTATACCTCTTGTGCTTATAATCATGTTATGCCTCTTGGCCTCATGTTCATGTTCTCATATCATGATTTATGTTTTACCCAAGATGTTCATTTATTCTCCATTTTTTTTAGCCCTTACTGATCTTAATATATCACCCCTTTCTTATGTTTCCCCTTTTTGTTGGAATTGCAATGAAATTCATACATTTAAGAAAATTTCATTTGTGTAGAATGTTTATGCAGGAAATATATATTGTACTATGTGTTTAGTTATACATTTACCATGTTTGCAAAGGCACCAAATTTTTTATCTTGGGATTTCATATTAATTTATGTGATGTATTAAGAAGTATGTATTTTTATCACCAAATATGATAGCTTGGGTCTAGGGAATCTCATAATCCCTTCATTAGATAGTCATTTCCACTCAATTTTGGTAAAACCCTATAAGTGTTTAAAGTATATTATAGCTACTTAATTCTTTATTTTATCTGTGGAATCTAGAGTTTGGTCATTGGAAATCGGTGATGAGTTATCCTCCCCCCCATTTTCTGTTTTTTCTTCTTGTTTGTAAAATCACAATGGTGATTTTTTTTGGTTTGAGATTTTTTGGGCTGTATTTTTTTATGATACTTTGGTGTAGTTCATGTTGATATTTGGTTTTCTTGTGTGATTAGAGTTTATGAATAATTTCTCTTTATCCTTATGGTTATTAAGGAAATCTAAAATCATCTTTGGGGTAGGGGATCCTTGTTCTACCCCTATTTATGTGCTATGTATTGGGATTTCATGGTTTTGCATTCCATTGAGTGGATATTAAGGGTCATCTTAATAAAGATAATAAATTGGAATAAGACAAAAAATTATATGAATTCAAGAGGAATCATATGATTTACATATTTTCTTTTTTTAGTGATGATATTATATATGTTTCTTAGAATATGGGAAATCACGGTTGTTGGGAGCCTTGCTTATGTTGTAGTTTATGTATATATGAGACCCTTGTCATGTTTATTAATGATATCACCCTAAATGGAATGGATGTTAATTTATATATGGTAATTAATTGGTTTCCCATAAAAATATATATTTTCAATAATATGTAACACCCCAATACTTGACAATATATTTCATTTTGAATAAATTTAATTTCATCGATAACTTATGATTCACACAACACTGAGTTTAAACGAAACATGATACTCTATACAAATATTATTTTAACATGACCGTTATAACCCATATATTGAATTATAATGTTTGAATAGAATTAAAATATGAAAAATATATAGTTTACAAACATATATATTCTTGATCTATTGATTATAAATGAAAATAAGAATCATTTGGAAGAAAAAGAAATGTTTTATGAAAAACTACATTTTTCTAAAAGATGGTTTAGTCATGCTTTAGGCAAATGAATTAAAATTAAATTTTACAAATTTTAGAAAATTTAATTGAAAAATAAACTTCATTTCCTAAGTTTTAATACCAAATTTTTTTAGGGTTAATTTTTTATATTTTTTTGAAAAGTTTTATTTCTTAATGAATAGTAAAATATACATAATTTATTTTGAAAACTAACATTTATTTTAAATAATTTGTATTCTAAAAGTTTGTTTTTAATTTGGTTTAAAGTAAAATTATTCAGTTTTATATAAATTAATCTAATTTATGTGATTTTAATAATTTTTATATTTAATTTGGATATAAAAACATTTGAAAATTTTCCCTTTTAAAACCCTATATTTCAATGCATCTTCATGATTAATTTGAAATTAAAATTTCCAATTTTATGAATGGAATTTATAAAAATGGATTAAGTATTTCGAATTAGAAAATTTTATATTATATAATATGGTAAAATTATTTTCTGACCATAATGAATTGCAAAACAGTAAAAATTAATTATTGCGATTAAGTTAAAAATGAATTTATCAGGGGTTAACATAAAATTATTGACCTAAAAACATGAATATGATATATTTTTTCGAACTTTTTAGACATTATAATGTCTAATTGTTAATAATAATCTATTTGTATACTTTTTTATTGTAAAAAACTTGGGTACACCTTTTTCTTTAAAAAAATTATAAGTGTGCCACTCATGTCACATTTAAAAGGCCACCCCTTGCCTCTCTTTTTCACCCATTAAAACTATTATGGTTTAGAAAATACCTACAAAAATTAATTAAAAATATTCATAAAATCATAATCTAAGCCTTATATTTTTCATAAATCCAACCTAGGAATGATTTTGGGGAAAACCCAAGGAGGTTACTTGAAGAAGAGGTAATGTTCTTCAACGAGCGTATTTATTTTATTTCTTCCTCAAACTCCTTAAATTATTATTAAACCACACTAATATAATAGAAAAATATCTTAAATAAATTTTTATGTTGTTATGTTAATTTAATTACCTATTATCATCTCTAATTCCATCAAATGTGTTAAAAAATCATCATTTATGTCTACAGTGGACTACCGCCACACAAACTGATGTTATTTGTTTTTCCATTAACTCCTACCACATTTGGTTATTATGACGGATAAAAAGAATATATATGATATTT
This sequence comes from Viscum album, assembly GCA_963277665.1. Taxonomy (NCBI): domain Eukaryota; kingdom Viridiplantae; phylum Streptophyta; class Magnoliopsida; order Santalales; family Viscaceae; genus Viscum; species Viscum album. Next base: position 254,389,633 of record OY728162.1, read on the forward strand.
ATAACATAAATATACATATTTAGTCATTATACCATATATAACTTCTTACTATCCAGTCTTTATAGGATACTATAATGTTGCTCGTCTCTATGGTGGGCTACCGCCTCACGAAACGATGTGATTCTTTTTTCACTAACACTTTACATGAAAGGTAATAAGGATAGAGTTAATTATTATATGTAATATATATGACATAATTATTATATTCATGACATATTTATCATTCTTAAAATATAATATATATCATTTTATTTCTTACCATTTCACTCAATGAATGATGATAATGTTATTCGTGTACATGTAGACTATCAACTTCACAAAATGATGCGACTCTCTTTTCATCACCATACAATAGGGATGATATATAATTATATTTAAGGAAATAATATAGTATATACGATATTATTATCATTTTTAATTATGAAATATCACTTACCTCCTTTCCATAATGATCATTGAAAAATGGAAACATTACTCATGCGTACGTACAGCCTACCACCTCAATGATTGTAATAATGTCCATTTCCCATAACCATCTTTCATGATTGCTTATAAAAGTATAATTTATTTTAAAATATGATAATTATTTCATTATTATTATTTTTTAGATTATATTACTATAAAACATATGAAATAACCATATCTTTTATGATGAAGCACGCATTAGAAAACAAGGAAACTAACACCCGAAAAAATAGAAATAATGAAATATGATTAATGAAAGGGTGATAATATATTATAAAATGATCATATATGATATTATAAATATTAATATGGATATTTAATGAGATAATAAATTTTTTATTAAAACTATATAGGAGTTTAAATCATGTTTAATTAAAAGGAAGAATGAGGTAAGGGACTTTTTCTCAATTTCCCATATTTTAGGAATATTTAATTATTATACTCATAATTTCTTTTATATAGTGTATATAATTAAAATTTGACATTTAATATAATGATTAATTATTAATTAGTTGTATTTTAAGTTTAAATTTCAATTATTTCATCCAAGTGGATTTGAATTAAGAGTTACCATATGGAAAAGAAATTCATTACTCAATTTCTTTTCATTGGGATATATTACTTCTTCATCATCTTTTATATTCTAAAATTATATGTGTAATGAATTTTAATTATATTATGCTTTATTTAAAATTTTATCATGTGTATTTATATTTGATACAAATAATTTATTCATTGAACAATTCTCACTTCAATGTTATGATCATTGTAAGGGTTTATTTCTCAATCTCATTCTTATTGATATTGTTTATTCAAGATTAGTTTGAATGAAATTATTTAATAATCATCCAATAACACCCTATGATTTTCAACTAATATGGTTATTAATTATATTTTCATGTAATATTACCATTTTATAACTCTTTTATATTTAAATTAATTAGGAAAAGTTTTAATAAAATATCACTTCATTTCTCTATGCGGTTGGAAATTCATTTTCTACTAAAACCCTATTTTTAAAGAATGTTTCAAAAATATTTTAACCCTTTTACAAGTGATTTATTAAAGATATATTTACCAATTTTTTACTTTTAATTTTTTTTTAATAGGAATCTTCATTTCATTTTCAAAACAATCCCCAGTTGTATTTTATCGACAAAGTGAACAGAATATTTATTTTAACATGTATGACTTGAACAAAAATTACAACCATCATAAAAACTCAAATATTTTAAATATTTTTTATATGTTTGAAATGATATTTTAAAAGAAAAATATTTTCAATTTTTTTGAAATTTTAGTTTTAAAAGTTGATTTTCAAAATGAATAGTATATTTTCACCAAGAATGTTTTAAAGTTATTTTTTTATATTTCTTTTATTCAATTTAAATAACCCTTTATTCTTATAGAAATGATTTTATTTTTTTATTGATATCATCGTAATTATTTATATGTATGGTTTATGATCATTTTGAAAAAGAAAAGTATTGACATTCAATTCCTCAATTCATTTTTATGGTCATTAAATTTCCCTTCAGTTATTCACTATCCTTTGGATATTAGATTTCACTTAAATATCAATATAATTTATCATTGATATGTTTTTTCTTTTATTTTATATCATTTTTTCATATAGCGTTATATGTTGAATTTAATTTTTTTATTTAGTAAAATAATGATAAATCCATATTCCTTACTCAATATGAATATTTAATGATAAATAATATTGATTCGTGAATTAAATCAATAATTTGATATAGAAGGAATGATTTGAACATGTGGACATAGGTGGGGTATGTTTATATATATCTCCCTGATGCATCGATAGTCTCATAAGGTTAATTAGTAAGATAACATAAAATCAGTTGTCTAAAGCATATTGGTTTGTAGCTAATAGTTTTAAACTGTCTTAAAGATAGATCTTGAAGGTTGAGGAATCAGGTGCCTAAGACATGGAATCTAATAATTTAGAATTTCCTTAATTAATAGTCCAGTTATCATTATCCATGATATTCTAACAATGATATTTTATATGTATGCATTTCATTCTCTGTTTATTGATTAAATAGCATGTGTTTTTAGTTATTTACCTTACCAAATTGATTATGCCTTTTAAAGTTATGATATTCATGTTATTAATCAAATGAAATATATTTTTAGTTATTTAACTTTCCATATTTATTATTATCCATGATATTTTTTCATTGATATTATATCTAGATGCACTTACTTATCAGTTTATTGATTATATGGCTTGTATGTTCAATTATTTACTATTAAATATTGATTATTCTTATTGATCCATTATTGATTATGTTGTAACTTTTCCTTACAAAGCATTTAATATCCACCTTAATTTTGTTTCCTTTCCCTATGATTTCATGAAGTGTACAATGATTGATGTGAAAAGTTTTGCTAGAGGTAATAATGATATTCTAATAAAAAAAATTATGTTGCAATTCTTGTTTTCAAATGTAATATTGGAATCATGTACATATCTAGTTTAACAAGAATAATAAACCATTATATACTTTAGGATTCAATTCCTTGTATATTATTCCAATGTAATAAATAAGACACCAACTCTAGGATACTAGTGTTGGAGTCTATATAGTTGGTATCAGAGGAGGTTTAGTAGAGATCTTGGGAACTAGATTTACAAAAACAAATATTAGGGAACATAACCCTATGATAAAATTTTAGGAATTTGTAGAAGAATATCCTATAGTTTTGGTATGATGAATATTATATGGTTTTTACTAGAAATATATCCATTTTCATATACTATTATTAGACGTGGTTCTAGAAAAGTTGTACTGAGGGTTAATAACTTCAAAAATAAAATAATGGGATTGACCTGATCATCATCTGGTTCATAACAAAAGGCCTTAATTATCACCTATATTAACAATACTATAGGATATGATTAGGATAATTCACATTTTATTTACAAACCATTATGAATGATTTGAAAATAAACATATCCATAAATAAATATATCTATAAATAAACTTATTTTATAATTCTAATATTAACAAGGAATAAATTATAATTTATATTAAGTGTTACATCATATTTAGAATTATACATTATGATTTGATGTTTATAATTTTATGATCTAATCAAGTATATGAAATTATTTAGAAATGGTGGCTAGAAAGAAGAAGGGTATCAATACTCATGACCAATATAGAGATTTCCATACAAAGGAAGTTATTACAACTAGTACAACTACTAAGAAAATTATGGCTATATTAGTGAATCCTAATTTGGTTATGACAAATAAAAATTTCTTAGATGGAGAAACCTATTCAACATTAAGATTCTCCTATATTGGATCACTTTATGCAATATAAGCACCCAAAATTTAGTGGGATTTCTAATCTAGTGGTATCCAACAATGGATTGAGTCCCTAGAGAAGATTTTTATGGTGTTGGTATGTGGTAAAAATGAAAATTTCACACTTTCAATTTATTATATCAAATTAGATATTGGTCTATGGGGGTCACTAATAAAAAATACTAGGGTGGAAGTGTAAATAGAATACATGGAATAGAAATGTTTTAAGGATACATTATTTGAAAATATTTCCCTCATGAGAAAAAATTTAAATGATGATAAAGTTCCTTATCATAAAAAAAATGAATATAAAATTTCATTAGAGTATGGGGATACCTTTGTAATATTATCTAGGTATGCCATATATTAAATATGCAACACAGATAGAAAAATTGATCATTTCTTTGAAGGTATTCAGACACATATTTTAAGGGTTTTGGTATCTCAATTTTTTTTCATATGATGAAATAATTACACGTTACATAAAAATAGAGAAGTAAATTTCTAGAATAAATATATTCAAGGGGAATTAAGAGATGAATATTTCATATGAACACCAATACGAAGGGAACACATCAAAGAAGAAGTGGAGGATGGTGAAATTTCCATCCTGTGAAAATTATAGAATTAAAAATCATGATAAGTTCTTTAAGGGCATGGAAGTGTGTTATAAGTATGGAGATAAGTGTAATATATATCATGAATGATAAGGTAAGAAACAAATAAATGATTCTTAGTGTTTCATATATAAATAAATGAGGAATTATTCACACCAATGTCTCATTCACTAAGGTAATCCACCATAGAAGAGGCTAAGAAGATAAGGATAAGATTATTCAATAACTACAAATGATGTGGAAGTACCTAATGATGTTGTTGGATGTACTTTAATCCTATATTCATTTTTAGTTATAATTTATTTAATTTTTTATCATCATAATCTTTTATGTATTCCTAGTTTTCTAATAAAATTAATCATTTCCATTTTAATTTTAAAAGGAAGTGATGAGTTAAAAAGATTAGGGGATGTGTCACTACAACAATGATGTGTCAAGAAATCCCCGTTATGATGCATAAAAGTTATTTATTTTCTGAACATATTATCATACCTATGGTTGAATTTAATATAATCCATAGCATGGACTATATTTCAAAGTACGATGAAAATTTTTATTTCAAGAAGGAAATTATGATTTGTGAGGAAGATTTATAATTCTATATCTTTAGAGTAGAGACTTAATCATTTGGGACATATCTAGATCTACCCCCATTATCTCTATTAAATGATATTATTGTGGAAGTAGATAAAAATATATTTTTAAAGAGAAAGAAAATTTTAAATTGAGGATGTACCTATTGTATTGGATTGTATTGATGTAATTCCTAATGAATTACATAAACATCCCCAAGATAATAAAGTTGAGAATTTTGTTGATTTAATCCTTGATAAAAGACCAAGATTAAAGACTCCCTATATAATAGACACTATAGAAGTAGTTGAGTTGAATAAACAAAAAAATTGTTCTTGTCATAATGGATTTATTACCACTAGTGTTTCACCATGGGGAGCCTTGGTTATATTCATTAAGAAGAAATATAGATCCATGAGGATGTGCATTGATTATGGAGATATCAATGATATTATGCCTCTCATAGATGAATTGTTTGAAAAACTCCCTGTATTCATATATTATTAAAATATTTACCTTCTTTATGGGTACCATCAATTGTGAGTAAATAGAGAATACATTACGAAGACAAATTTTTGAATGAAGTACGAACTTTATGAGTTTACAGTAATCAAATTTGTATTGACTAATTAACCTATATTTTTATAGATATAATAAATATATTATTCAAGTAATATCAATTAATTTTTTGTGGTATTCATTGATTAAATTTTTATTTATTATAAAAGATATGAGGCCCATGGTAATCAATTTTAGACCATACTTGAGACTCTTAAAAGGAAAGATTTATATGAGAAATTTTGTAAGTGTGATTTTTGGATTCGATAAGTTTCTTTTCTTGCCCATATTATCTCTATGGATGAAATATTAATTGATACTATAAAGATGAATATAGTTAGAGAATGGACTACACCAATGAAAATAACTAAGGTATGTGGTTTCATAAGTTTAGAAGGTTACTATAGGTGATTTGTTCATAATTTTTCCCAATTTAATAAGAAATTAACTGATATTACATGTAAAGGGTTTAAGTTTGTTTGGAAAAAGGAATGTGATTTGTTTTATAAAATAAATAGGATATTGGTCAATTATTTTATTTTGACTCTACCACTTGGAATTGATGGGTTATGATGTGTAGTGATGCATCAAATAAGATAATTTCTTATGTACTAATGAAAAATGATAAAATTGTTGCATATGAATCAATATAATTGAAGACTCTTGAGTATAAATATCCAACCCATGACCTTGATTTGGATGTTATAATCTTTCCATTGAAGATATAGAGATATTATCTCTATGGTGAAATACGTGAGATATAAATAGACCATAAAGCCCTAAAATAAATATTTTGACAAAAAATAACTCAAGATTAGTAAAATTAAATGGTTTGAGATAATTAAGGATTATTATTTATCAATACACTACTACCTAGGTAAGAAAATAAGGTAGAATATACATTGAGTAGGAAATATCATAGAGTTATTAACCAAATGAGGATTTAAAGGGATCTTATATTCACGAATATTGAAAATATGGATATAAGAATTATTAAGGAGGGAGATAAATCACCCATTTTTTAAATTATTTTTTAAAAATATTTATTATAAATGATAAGGAGTTCTCAATCTAATTATGGGAAATTTTAGAAGAAAATTAAAGGTTTGAATGATGAGAAATTAGAAGACTTCATTTGTGAAGATGGTGTTCTAAAATTTGGAAAAGTATTATGTGTTCCATCTATACATGATAGAGAAAGTGATTTTTTGGATGATTCTTATAGATCAAATTTTATTATACACCATGGTATCACAAAGATGTATAGAAATTTGAGGGGAAATATTTGGGTGGGATAACATGAATTGTGAAATTGTTGATTACATTTCCAGATGTTTAGTTCTTCAGCAAGTGAAAGTAGTGAAACAACATCATAGAGGAGTAATGAAAACTCTTTCAAGTCATATATGGAAATAGGATGACATTACAATGGACATTATTATAGTACTACAAAAGAATCCAAGAAAGAATGATACAATATGGTTTATCACTGATTCCTGAACCAAATATGAAAATTTTCTCACTATAATATAATATTTACATATTGAGTGCCTCTTAAGGCTCAAAGTTACCAAAATTTTAAGATATTATGGAGCACCTCTATCAATTATGACTGATCATGATTCCAATTTAACATCAAAATTATGGAAGAGTGTTTTGATGGATATTGATAATAAAATTTATTTGAGCATTGAATACCATTATCAAATTGATGGAAAGTTTGAAAGAACTATTCAAACATAGTAAGACTTGTCAAGGTCATGATTAATTTACTTTTTGGTATATGGGATCTGTATTTAAATTTGGTATAGTTTTCCTCTGATAATATTTTCCATTCAGGTATTCAAATGGTGCCATACGAAGAATTATATAGGAATATAAGTCATACTTCCACCTATTGGAATGATGTTGGAGAAAGAAAAATCATAAGCGCAAAATGTTTTGAAGATATAAAAGCAAAGTTAAAGTCTATTCAGGATCATATTAAATCATCTTAAAGTATGAAAACTATATGTGTTGATAATCAGATGTATGATTTGGAATTCAAAGTGGGAGATCATGTTTTCATGAAAGTATCTCTATAGGAGGTTGTTATATGGTTCAAGGAAAAATGTTATTTTTCTTTAGGTACATTGGAACCTTTTAAATTATGGAAATAATTGGTGTTTTTTTATAATTTCTCAATGTCTCTAAACCATTCAAAAGTTCATGATGTGTTCGATATATCATTGTTAAGAATGTACATGCTAGACCTAACACATGTGATGAACATTGATGAAATGGAATTGGAACCTAATCCATCATACTATAAATAACCCATCAATATTCTGAATACTATAGAGAAAATCTTTAGGAATCTGATAACTAAACTAGTAAAGGTACCTTGGAGAAATCAAAAAGTGAGTACGTACGGTGGGAACTAGAGGATATTATGAAGAAGAAATACCCTCACCAATTTAGAAGGAGATATCTATGATATTTGAAGGAAAAAATATTTTAATATAAGAAAATGTAACACTCTTAAACATTAAAATATATATTTATTAGAAAAAAATTAATTTTGTCGATAACTTGTGCTGGATGAAACAACAGGTTTAAACAAAACATGATACTCTATAAAATATTATTTAGAAATGACCATTATAATATAGACATTAAATTAGCATGTATTAATAGGATTAAATTATGATATATTTATAGTTTTCAAATGTTAATTTTTTTATCTATTGATTATAAATTAAAATAATAATCATTTGGAAGAAAAGAAATGTTTTCTAGAAAATTGCATTGTTTCAAAAAGAAGGTTTGGTTGTGCTTTGAAAATATGATTAAAAATTAACCATTACCACTTTTATAATGTTTATTTTGAAAAATTAAATTTATATTTGAAATCATAATATCAAAATTATCTTATGGTTATTTTTTTGTGATTTGTTTCTAAGAAGGTTCATTCTTTGATGAATAGTGAAAAATATTGAATGTTAACTAAAAACTACCTTTTTATTTTAAATAATTTATAAAATAAAATTATATTTTGAAAATTTTTTAAATTAAAATTAGTTAAATTTTATATTAATTAAAAAAATTTAGGTCATTTTAATAATTTTTCTTTTGAATTTTTATATAAAAAACTTTGTAAGATTTGGAACATGTTCTCTTTAAAACCTTGCTTTCTCGTCACATCTATGGTATTAATTTAAAATTTGAAATTTTCAATTATATTAATAGAATTTTTAAAAATTGATTCAATATTTTGAATCAGAATAACTAGTATTATCTAATAAGGTAAAATTACATTTTAACCATAATTATTAGTAAAAACAGTAAAAATTAATTACCATGGTTAAGGTTAAAATGAATTTACCTAAGATTAAACTAAGAATATTGGCTTATAAACTTATATAAAATATATTTTATAGAAATATTTTTACTTTATCATGTCTAATTATTTATAATAATCCCTTTTGGACCCATTTGTATTGTGTAAGACATGGTTACAACGTTTTCTTTCAAAAAATTACAAGTGTACCACTCACCTCACCTATAAAAGGCCACCCCTCTCCTCTATTATTAACCCTTTCAAACCCATTTTTATTTTAAAATACCAGACCAAATAACTTAAAAAATTACCTATCATCATCTTATAATATTTTTTTGGTCATAAATATAACCTAGGGAGGATTTTGGTCAAAACCAAAGGAGGTTACTTGAAGAATAGGCAATGTTATTCAATGAGCATATTTATTTTATTTCATTCTAAACCTCCCTCAGTTATTAAACCATGATAATATAATTAAATAAGTATATAACACATATTTATATGTTTTTATATTAAGGTAACTAACTAATAACATATCTACTTCCATAAAATGGGCTACTAAATCATCATTCATGTGTACGAAAGACTACCACCTTGTGAATTGATGTCATTCCTTTTTCTATTACTAGGTCTTATAGTTAGGAATGATGACGAATAATATATATATATATGATATTTATGACATAACTATACCTATGGATTAATTATATCATATATATCTTTAATTTCCATTCCATAGGGGATACGATAACGTCTCTAGTGTATAAGATGGACTACCACCTCGTAAAGCGATGCGATTCATTTTTTACTATCACTTTACATGTAGGGAAATAAGGATAAATTTAATGATTTTATGTGACATATAATATATAATAATGATATTAAATTCATATTTAACATTCTTAAAAGATAATATGTCTCATTATTTTCTTACCTTTTCACTCCATGAAATATGATATTTTCATTCATATACATATGGACTACCGCCTTCACGAAATGATTTTAATCTCTTTTCATCACCACAACACATGAATTATATATATATATATATATTAATAAATAATATGGTATATATGATATTATTATAATTTTTAATGATACAATTATTCTTATCTCCTTTCCATAATTATCATTGAAAAATGGAAATGTTGCTCATGCATACGTACGACTTACCATCTCCATGATTGTAACATAGTACATTTTTCATAACCATCATTCACGATTGGTCTTAAATTTATAAATTAGGTAAAAATATGATAATTATTTCATGATTATTAATCTTGATAAAATATAAGTATATAATATGTATAAGAACATGATCTTTCATGACGAAACATGCATGAGAAAACAAGTCAATTTAGACTCGAAACAATGAAAATAACGATAGACTATTAATGAAAGGTCGATAAGATTTTATAATTGATAATATATGATATTATAAATATTAATATAGTTATATTATATGATAATAATATGTTTAATACCACTATAAAGTATGTTCAAGCATGTTCAATTAAAAGGAAGTGTGAGGTAATGGACATTATCTCAATTTCCCATCATTAAGGAATATTTTATTATTATCAACCAAATTTATTTTATAAGGTGTATATTATTATACTTTTTTATTTAATATCATTAATAATTAATAATTCATGTTATTTTTAGTTTCTACATGAATTATTTTATTTTAGGGGATTTTACTTAAGAAGTGGAAGTGAAGTATTTTGTAACTCAATTTATTTTCCTTGGGTTATATTACTTCTTCATCATCTTTTATATTATATGATCATGTGCGTAATGAATTTTAAATATATTATTTTTTATTTAAACTTGTTTTAGGTGTATTTACTATTGATACACATAATATATTCATTGGATAATTCTCACTTCAACATTATGATCGTTGAAAGGGTTTATTTCACAATCTCATTATCATCGAGATTGCTTATTCTTGAATTTTAGTTGAAGGAAATTATTTGATCACTGTCTAATGAAACTATATAATTTTTTACACATCTATTTATTATTTATATTTCATTTAATAGAACAATTTTAGAATATTTTCTACTTAATTTTTTAAATGTTTTAAAGAAAATTTGACTTCGTTTCTCTATTTGGTTGGTAATCTATTTTCTATGAAAAACATATTTTATAAATATATTGTTAAAAAATTTCAAACCATTTTTCCAAATTATTTATTAAACAAATTTTTACCCATTTTTACTTTTTAAAAAATATTTGGAAAGAAATCCTCAGGTCTTTTTCAAAATAATTTACTTTTGGATTTTACCAAAAAAGGTGAAAAGAAACATTGTTTTAACATGTACAACATGAACATAATTTCATGCTATCATAACCATTCAAATTATTTGAGGATTATTTTATAAGTTTCAATGGGTATTTTAAAATAATAGTACTTTTGAAATGTTTTTTTTAATTTTACTTTAAAATGTTATTTTCAAAATTAAAGGGATATTTTCCTAAAGAATGTTCTTAAATATCTTTTTATTATACTTGTAATCATAAATGAAAATAACCCTTTATTCTTAATATAATAGATATATGTTCTATTGATAACATATTTATTATTTATATAGATTAATTATGATCATTTTGACCTAGAAAATTATTGACCTTCACATCCTTGATTCATTTTTGTAGTCATTTACTTTCCCATGAAATATTAAACTTCTTGAGGATGTTATATTTCTAATAAATATCCATATTAAATATCATTGTTATGTTTATTTATTAAAAAACATATCATTTATACATGAAAGTTTCTAAAATTAATGTTATTTTTTATTTGGGGAAATATTGACAAATCCATATTCCTTACACAATAAATATATTTGAGGATAATGAATACTAATTCATGAATTAAATTTATTATTAAATATATGAGGAATTATTAGGACATACAGAAAAGGGTGGGGGCAATTATATATTTCCTCTCGATGCATCGACAATCTTATGAGGTAAATCAGTAAGCTATCATAAAATCAGTTGGCCAAACTAGTCTGGTTTTTACCAAGTAATTTTATACTATATTTGGGATATATATTGATAGTAGAGGTATAATGTGTGAGAGACATGACTTAAAATAATTAATAATTTCTTTCATTAAGAATTTAGTTATTATTATCTATGATATTTTCAAAATTATAATATCTCTGGTTGCATTTCATTTTAAATTTGTTGATTAAATGGCATGTGTTTTCAATTATTTACCTGGACATATTGATTATTCCTTATCAGTTTATCATAATAATCTTTTTGATTAAATGTAATGTTTATTTAATTATTTAACTTTCCATAATGATTATTATTCATGATATTTTCACATTGATATTATCTTTGGATGGAATCCCTTATCATTTTATTGATTACATGTGATATCTATTTAGTTATTTACCTTTCTATATTGAATATTATTATTGATTCAAGATTTCTTCCACTATACTTAAACCTTACTGAGCATTTGATCTCAAAATTATTTTTTCCATTGTATAGAATACCATGAAGTGTATTATGATTAATGTGAAAGGTTATTCTAGATGGAATAATGATATTATAACAAAAAAAATTGTTGTAATTTTTTTCAAATATAATATGGGAATCATGTATTTATCTAGTTTACCAATAATACTAACCTATATAGTCCTTTTTTATGATATTATTTGTTACTTATGATAATGTAATAAATCTGATATCTTATATAGGATACTAGGGTTGGTGTCACTGCATAATACCCCTAATAAATAGTTATTTAAAATGATGTAAGCCCCTAAATATAAATTTTATAATCTATAATTTGTTTCCATGCATGGTTATTTTTTTTAATGGCTTGTGTGATGAAGACTATTGTGTGGTAAGGGTGGTGAGAAACTAGGCTATGAAATAAGTGGGAAAATAATGAAGTGATTGGATGGAATTATATTTTATGTGGGAATATGTTTGGTGGTTGTGGTTGTGTAGTGGTAGTGTTTTTTGGTGGGAGAGATGTGTGGTTATTATAGTGAGATAACTTGGATATTTTGTTTTCCAGGAAAAAACTGGGTATGTGATGAGCGAGTTGATCTGTAGTGCAGTTTTTTTTCTTGAGTAGTCATGGAATAAAGTGTTAATGTTGAAATAAAATGACTTGGGTTGTTAAATTAATATGAAAATGGGTGGACATTGATATATGGTAAATGTATTAAATCAATTTTATGATAAATGAATAGGTTTTTTAAAATATAGAATGTAATGGCTTAGTAAATAGGATTTAGTGGGAAATCATTAAATCTAAAAATGGTGTATTTTGTAATTGAAATTTGGTTTTTTTAGTTTAGTGTGATGGTCATGTTGTGAGTCATATAGTGGTGGAATTGGTTTTGATAGTTAATGTGTGGTGGAGTAGTGTCATTGTGGTGTACACGATTACAATTTCTATGAAGCCACGGGTTGGGTATTATGGGTTGGTGTCAGAGATTAACTAGTAGAAATTTGATGTGATGAGGATGTGATATTTTATAGGGATAATGTTTGGAAGGATAATGTAATGAGTTTGATGTCCTTCAAATTCATGACACCCTACTACCCTAGTTATAAGATGCAATGTGATGCCCAAGGGGTTTTCAGGTAAGGTGTGGTGTGATGTTTACTGATGCTAGCATGATATGTTAGACCTTGTGAGGGTGGGGTAGTTTAATATTCATCTTGATCAAAATCAGAGATGGATAGATATGTGATGTGTATGTTTATGTAAGGGATGATAGCATAGGACGTTCGATGTTGGGGAATTACAACAAAAATCTAGTGGGGAAGTGACTATAAGGAACCTTATTGTGTTTATGATACCATTTTAGTATATTGGATGCATGATTTTTTGAATGATTTGGAGTGAGGTTGAGATTGGTTAGTTGACCTATTTAGGTTCGTATTGGTTATGTTGTTTATTCAATAACACATTAGTATACTATTTTCACATGTGCACTTGAGACATTGTGAACCATCCTAATGTGTATATTTTTATGCACACCATACATATATAAACTTTTTTCTAGTTTTTAGAAGTATTTTGGGTATTGATAGTTAAATTTCTAGCTTAGGGTTTGGAGATGATGTTGATTCACTATTATAAGACTTATCTCTTGGTATTTTACTTAGAGACTTTTATTTGTATCTATTAACACTGTTAATGAATTGTGGGATGGTTTTCATTTTATTTTATATTATATAATGGATATTATTGGTTGTTATTTATCCTAGATTCAAATATTATTTTTATAGAGGTTAATTCCATCCATATGTGATATTTTTATACCCTCAGTGTTGGTATCCAACCCGGGGCCTACTGGAGGCCGAACTCAGTGGTCATTATCTTTATTCCTTAATATCTAACATAAAAGGGGTATCTTTAGAGGAGAGGGTCATGGGAAATCTTACTTAATAACAGTTATTAAGTTACATATCTTGGGAGTTTCCTACATGATGTATTTATCTAAAAATTTAGTTTGATGATGGTGATGATATTAATATACAAAGAAATCTTTTATCAGATTAGTATAATGTTTTAAATATTTTCATCAGTGACTTATACAAAAATTATTACCACTAAAATTGATTAACACATACATCACATCTATTTAGTGATCCAATATCCACATTTCATCATTAATTATACTAATTTCAGCACATAAATAATCCATGACTATTTCTCGTAGATAGTTATTTTCAATAATATCATACATTTTTATCGAATAATTGAGTGAATAAATATTTATCAAAATCCATAAAAAATATATAAAATCAAATATATTCCTTTGGTATCCAAATCGTTAATTTTTATTAGTTAAGTGTAACACAATAAAAAATCCAAGAATAAAAAACCTAACTATTAGGGTCAAATTATTTCTTTCTTTAATTACATAAGATAATCCATGTGAACCGAACTATTAGGGTCACCCAGAGTAAAATATTGAGATCTTGAAAAGTGTATCTTTGTAATAAATCATACACTTAAAATTTAAGAGGGTTTCTTTTAACGTCTCAATATTTTATATCATGTTATTACCTTTACATTTATGAATTTTTCTACTGATTTAGTTTGGAATATTATCTTTTACACAAAATCAATATGTTTAAACCATGTTGATGTGTAACTCCTTAGAAAACTCACAGTTTGTGTAACCCACATAAAAATTGAATCCAAATATTAGATGAATCTTATACATATTGTATATAAAATTTCCATGTAAATGATTAGAATTATATTAAATTACCAATCCCATAAATGGTAAAAATGGAGGAATATATTACCATCCCTATCTTTCTAGAATAAGGTTCAATTCTAGTGGGCAATCTGGTGCAAGGATACTTTTATAAAGAAAGATTCTAATTTTTTATAACACTAATACATAATATGTATAAACACTATTCAATAACTAAATTCAATCTAATGGATTGAATTCCAAACCAATTCAATGTAGAAGAAAACTTAATCTATTACCATACCAAGCATTAAACTCCTTAAATGAATGTTTGATAATATTATAAGGGGTTTAGCAGTATTAAACTAATGAATGAACACATTTTTAATATTAAAAAATTATAACTATAACTAAATCATGAAATAAAATTTATATAAATGAATAATTAAATTATTTAAACATGTGATAAACTTTTATGATCAATTCATTAATAAATCTAATTATAAACACTTTAGAATTTTATTTAAGATTTTTTTGTTCACTAATAATGAATATAAACACTTTATATTAATTTTATAATTTGAAATATTTCATTTTAAACATTATATAGAATCTCACATTTAATATATAATATTACATTAAATGTAAACATTTTATATTTTAATTTATATTTTGTAACAACTTATATAATTTAAATATCACATATTTATCATTATTTAACACTAGATCAAATCAACCATAAGAACATCTTTTGAAGTGGTTTATATAATTTCTTAAAATCTGGAATGAATTAGAAAAATTAAAATTAGTATTATTAATAATTTATAATAAAAACATAAATTATTTTATATTTTTCCTTATTTTTAAATTTTTAAACACTTTAAAAATTACACAAATAATTTCCATATAAATAGTTCATATCTTAATTTAAAGTCATTACATATAATTTTAAATTTATTTTAATATTAACATTTAATATTCTATAGTATTTATTAAAAAATAATTCATAAATATATAATAAATTGATTATAAAAACCATATAGTTGATTAATTAATAAACATTTTTATAAAATAATAAATAACCAAAAATAATTTTTATATTAATTTACCAAAAAATCATAAATAATATAATTTATAAAGTGGGTTTATCCCAAAACTATTTTAATAATTCAATTCATAATTGAATTGAAAGGAAAACATTTTTTTCTCAAATAATGTTTATTGATATAGGTTAAATCATAGTATACAATAGATATGATATAGTTATTAAAACTTTGAAGCACTATCAATCGTATTTTAAAATTTATAGTCCAACCATGTCTTATGATAAACAACATTCATAATGGTTATTACTTCTAGGAAAAATAAATGAATCTAATGTTTTAGGAAAAAATCCATATATATCAAGGAAAAAAACTATGTATGAATTATATTTTATGATTTTCATTGATATAACCAAGGTTATGTGATATTGTATTTTAAACCCATGAAATAGTGTTATCTTTGAATATGATATTGTGATTTCATACACTATAACTTATAAAAAATGAGGGATTTTTGCTGATCCATTGGTTATGATATCCCATATTGTAATCCATGATTAAAAGTGGAAAAAAAATTCTAAATTGTAATTAATGATAGAGAACACAAGTGGAATTAAAACTTCATAAACATTATTTTAACATGATTTTGAAAATAAAAAACATGGTAAGGATTGTACACCACTAATGGGTTTAAAATAATCCAATTAAACTAATTACATATAATAGAGTCAATATATAAACCAAAATCCAAGATCGACCATTCCATATAAATGAAATCATGAAAACTACAAATAAAGAAACCTGGGAATGTGAACCTTTCACCATAGTGTTGTTTTAATGATCTTTCACTAGATGAGCTTAATGAAATTCACTGGGAATAATCCATTGAAATCCTTTATCCATGATGTATCCTTGGATTGTGATGAATCAGTTTTCATATGAGTTTGATTTTTCTAACCTTCATGGAATTTGAAGGACTCAAGGTGTAAAGGAGGTATGGGAAGAGAGATTTGGGGAGGAGATATTTTTCCAAGGACCGAGAAATCCTTCACCATCACCATCTCATGGTGAATCACCTTTATAAATACTGTAAGGATAATCCATGAGTGAACTAGAATCATATGTTATGAGTTAATGCATGCATTAGTAATAACCCCATTATGATAACTCTACCATCTGTTTAATATTATGAAATATAAAATTAATGATATTTTATTTGAATAATATGTGAGTGTTAACTCAGTAACACCCAAATTACATTCATGAGTTATAATAAGGACATAATAACCATACCATATGATTCCTGGCATAATGATTCACCATTTTATATAATAAGACTTGTTTAGAAATTGTGAATATAAAGTCATTATATAATAAATTAAAGACACCCTAAATCCAAAGACTAATACTTATTTTATATGTATTTATTACTCTATAATATTCTATATCATACCATATGATATCACCCACATTTAGTGAAAATTTGGTTCAATATCATTGTTACACTAAATCTAAAAGGAATTACGTTCCGTTTCACCTTATATCATATAATGTCTGATGAATTGTGAAATCATATTCAAAATTTCCTTTGGATATCTACCAAGAATATATTGGAATGATATATTCAACTTCATTGTATATCACATCATATGAAATTCCTTATTAATACCCATAAATGATTCTTGGAGAAACTCTAAAATAATTTTAGAGAATCCTTATCAATCAAAATCAATCCTTATTTAAACAACCATAATGTCTAACCCCATGGGAATTATAACTTTGAGAACAAATTTCAATCATTAAATCCATAAATTTAAGAAAATAAATGACTCTAGAAAAGAATCTATGTTACTCAAGATATAAAGGGATTTGGTGTGATCTTCATCAAACACTTGTATATTTTACCTATGTCCACCAGCTGCTCACATGCATGTGTGCATTTTCATACAATGCCTTTTTCTGAGACAATGAGTGACCATGGGAAATAGAGTATGTCAATACCATATAGTAAACTCATATGTTCTAAATTCATAGAGTATAGACTGACCAGGTCAATGAATACATCAAATGGAATTCACCTTTATGGATGAACACATAATGATTCCCTCACTTGAACAGATAATAAAATCACATGTATTATCCAGGTGTATCTACACACTTCCTTAGTCTATATCAATATAGGGCCTAGATGTTATAATCACCAAACTAGAGGAAAAATCCCATATTAGTTGATCACCAACTGGTGACATGATCAAAAACCTACCCAACTAGAAACTGATTAGCTAATCCTCAAGGCCTATATAAGAAATGTATCAATGATTGAAGGTTCTCATTCTAAGAACCTCAGCAACCTTGGTTAGTGGAGACTCAAAATATGATTCAAGTATAGGTATTACACCAATGATATATTATGTGGAACTATATGTTGTATACATAGAGGGTCTTTCAGGGAAAAACTCATCTCTTTCCTTATGATGATATTTTTTATCCCATTACAAGAATAATAATGACACTAAAATTAACATTTAATCATAGCCAATAATACCACATGGAGAACATTAGTTATAGATGACTCAATGTTTTACATTGAGAGGTTAATTATCATTACACATCATTAAATGTATATCAATATATATATGTATATATACAAAAATTTGAAAGAATGATAAAGTGTAGATTTCTATTTTTCATAACATGATATATTTTATATTCTTAAATTACTTTAAAAATACTAAACAAAATGACACATAAGTTCCCATATAATAGATATACTATGATAGACTTCTAAATTTTACTTGTTATTATTGTTGTTTTAGGTGTTTTCTAAACTTCATTGTATATATATCTAATTAATACAATATTTCTATGTGATTATCTAATAAAATCATCCCACAAAACTCTTTAGTGAGTAAAATCTATGAATTATTCTTGATTGAATTATAGTGATACTTAGGAATCATATTCCTAATGTTTAACTCCTTTAACATGTTCAAAATCTTTAACTCCCAACAACATATGTTACAATTTTGAATAAATTATTTTTTATATAGGGAATTATTTATATTTATGTCATCATAATTCTTCAAAATATTTTTATATGAAATTTCCTTTGATATCATTTTGGTAACAAATGTAACTATTTATATTTTTACTTTTCCAGCATATTGTAAAATAATTTAGGATATATTGATATTCAAATTTTTATATTAACTAAATGTAACTTGATGCATTTACCTTTACCAAAATACCCAAAATCATTTAGGATAAAAAGTTACATTTTATAGATTGACATAATCTTTTATTTTTTTAACTTTGAACTTCATTAAGTCTAAACATACACCCACTAGCTCTTAGACACTACATTTGCTTTAGAATATTTTACTAAGAAGCATAAATTATTTTTTATTAAGGAAATAAACCTTATTACATTTTAGTATAATTATTTAACATACATACTATTTCATCCATATCATATTTGGAATTCCGTGTGTTTTGTGTATTTTCTTGAAAATAAGGTTATTATTTAAATTATGCCCTTTCTGGTGCTGGAATTGAACTTCCTCGTATTTTAATAAACATATTCATAAATCTATTTATCATGGATAATATTTTTTATCCTCACCCTCTCTTAAAAACATGTTATAGAATCTAATGAATCATATATCATGTGTAATGAATTCATTATATCATATTGTTCATAGAAACTCTTTGTTGACATACAACTTCTGTTATCATATAAAAGAAATAAGATAACAATACACATACTTTATTTAGATCCATATGAGCTTGAAAACCTCTTTTAAATTCAAACATTTGATGTAACATCAATTTTATTCCACATTTTACTGAAAACTAAAAGTTCTATCAATACATACCTTGATATTGAACTCTTGTATATTTATAATATTTTTAAAACATATAGTTGGTATCACATACCCATCAAAATAAAATAATTACTTTCTATAATACTAATACCATAAATGGAAATTTCTTTGATTTTATTAAACCCCATCAAGTATCATAGGGAATTACATTATATAGAATTGTTAGTCCTATATTCGTAGTATTACCTTTAAGAATCAATTATATTTATTGGATATTTGAAGAATAATTGTTGAATTTTCTAAATAAATTTTATTCTTAATGTTTAATCATTTACCCACCTATACTTTTAACATGACACCAAAACTTAACCAGCATATTTCATTGTTCAAATTATTCTAAATAATTAGTGAAAATATGAAAAAATAAATTCTTTAATTCATTCAAATTGTTTAAACATTGTCCATTAATGAAAATATCATGAATTCCTTAACTATAATAATCCTGAGGGAAACCTATAGTCACACCAATTTATTTACATATCCAATAATATTGAATATATGAGTGAAGACTAAAATTACTTTGATCATTTTTCATTTTTTTTCCTTTGAAACCATAGGTTAATACTTCTCTGGTTTTATAAATGTTATGTCCCTTTTTTGAAATAATTCGACACTTGGAAACTTAAGAAGGGATTACTCCAACACATATAATTTCTCTTAATTAAGAAATTTTCTTATGTTATCATTATTAGGAGTTTCCTACATTAATGTCCTTTTTATCTTTTTTTTATCTCAGAATTTAGTTTGATGATTATGATGTTAATCATGTACAACAAATAAAATTAGATGAGTTTCATGTTGTATATATTTATATCAAGAACTTTTAATGAATGTACTATTACTAAAAATGATGACCCCACATATAATATCGATATAGTGATCCAAAACTAATATTTTTTCATGACATACACCATCTTGATCACATAAATAATCCATTACTATATCTGGTATACTACTTTTTTTAATAACATCATATACGATTCCTTAATTTCCAAGTAGATAACCCTATACAAATAAATAATATGTATATAAACTAACCTATATTATTTCACCCATACTGAATGATTGAAGTATTGAAAAGTTATTATTTAGAAGGAATCTTACAATTAGTATTTGAGAGGTTTTATTTTAATTCCTCACAATATTTTATAATATTATTACCTTTATATTTATGAATTTTTCTAGTGATTTAGTTTGGAATATTATTCGTTCCACAAAACCAATATGTTCAAACCATATCAATGTCTAACTATTTACACAACACAAAAATTATGTTAACCACATAAAAATAGAACCCAAATATATCTACATTTATCCATATGAATATTATTCATAAAGAAAATTGGAATTTCCAATTACATTTTAGAATTATATTAAATTAATATACCCTCAAGAGTAAGCCTAAATCCAAAAATATCAAACCCCTATATTTCTAGAATAATGCTCTATACCAAGAGAAAACCGACCCAAATTCTCTCTACATAAGGATAATTTATTCAATAAAAAATATATTTAATCATTACTCTAATACCTAATATGTATAAACTAGATTCAGTAACTATATCAAAGGAAATAAATTTAATTAAAAATTGAATTTAAGGTAGAATAAATCTAAATATATTATAATACATGGCAAGTAACTCTTTGGATACATGTATGATAATCATAGAAGTAGTTTAAGAACAATAATCTAAATCATGCACTCATTAATAATATAAATAATTTATAATCATAAATAAATCATGGAATAAATTTACAATAAATTAAGATTAATGTATTTAAATATGAGATAAAAATTTATGCACAATTCATAAATAAATATAATTATAAAAACATTATAATTTTAGTTAACTTTACATATTTTCCATACTGTTGTATATAAAAACATTAGATTCATTTACAAATAATAAATATTTTATATTATTTATTATAAGGAATTTAAATTTGTAGTATCCCAACCCGAACCACCGGGTCTAAGACAAAGTTCCAAATGAGCTCATGCTTGCATTACTATATGCAAGAGGCTTTCAGCAAATAGTGATGGTCTGAGTCTAATAGTTTGGAGAATATACCCTTAGTATCATTTCATCAATAAGATAATAATAATAAATAATATACGAAATAGACACAGCCATCATGAAAAAATATGATATGACATATAAGTCATACAATGAAATGAACAAGCTTCTGAAGTAAAAATCCAAAACCAAGCAGAAGAAGTAGCAGAGAATAAATAAATAAATAAAGGGTCCTTATAATTTCATCATGGCCCAAGACCACTTCCATAATCCCCTCCTTAGACATACTTCATTGGGACCTTACCCTTCACTGGATCCATAGCCATGAATTCTACAATCATACTAAAATTCCCAAGTAGGGTGTGAGTACATGACTTAGCCGGACACCACCAATGCATCCTTAACATAAGTAAGAATAATATGTAACAGTGTCTTACATTACATAAGTAAAATATATTATTAAAAAAATTTCATAATGTAATATCCCGTAATTTCCATGTAAACTTTTTGAAAAATATTTGGGATTATTTCAAGACTAGGTGCTCAGAAGGAATGAGATTCTGAGGCCCAATGAGCCCAAAATAAATGTTGTATATTTTTTCAATTGTTAAAAATAGCGTGAATGTACAATTTTGGAAAATTCTAAATAGTTTCCTAGATTAAAAATTTGAGGGAATCATTGCATCTGGAATGACGACTTTACCTAGAGAGGGACCTAACATCGATAAGAACAGGTCGAGGGGAAAGGATAATTCTTAGGCATTTTAAGGAAAAAATAAAATAAACTTAAAAATATTATTTTAATAACAAAAAATTGTTGTGATACAATTCCACATCAATTCATATATTCCATTTCATGAATGAAACAATGTAATGATGTTGTGACTCAGTGTAACAAAAATGCTGAAATGTGTTTCCTCCATTTAATTGTTTAACAGTGATATGAGATCATTGGAATAATCCCGGAATTTCTATGTGGCTCTTGAGGAGTGGAGTTGGTGAGTGGATAATGACGAATAATGACAAACCACCACAAGTCCCTTCCTTCCCCTTTGAAAGATCTTGTCATTGACGAGAGTTGTGGAAAGAGAGTTGATGAACGAAAGTGGAGTGACTCCATTATTCATCGATGAGTGATCTGATTCAAGTAAGGGGTTTTTATTTTTTTGTGTGGTATCCCTTCCCCCATTCTTTTTTATAAATGATGAATGTGGGTCAATCCACTAATATATTGATATGAAGATCAGTCATCCTAGAGGGAAATGGTAATTTTAATGTGGGGAAATAAAGAAAGTTGGATTCATGTTTTGATTCTACTTCATTAAATCTCCTAAAAAGGAAAAATCACGACAACATGAACAAAGGTCATGGTCAGTCCTCTATGTGTTCATTGCATGTTATCATTCTCTGCCCACTTCTTTCTATTCTTTGTGATGTGATGGAAATCGTGGAATAGGAAAGACTGCAGCAATAGATCAACCCAGGAAAGAGATTGAGGGAGATGATGAAATTGGGAGAACGACCACTGGAATGAAATGTCAAGACTAGGAGGGCCGAAATAGTGGAAGGAAAAACTGAATTGAAGGCCGGTAGTGGCATAAACTATGGCATCTTCCGCAGGTGTTGGATTAGGGCCGTCGGTAGGCGGTTCAGCTGGATGCGGTTGAGATCCACGCCCCATGGCAGAGGATCATAGAAGGGACCCTACGGAAAATCTATATGGCAGTTCATGGGGATCGAAAAGATGTGGCAAGAACCACATACCAGCTAGAGAGAACTGGCCCACCAGTATGGGTTGGGATAATGGAGAGGATTAAGATGTTGAGTGAGCTGATCGAGTGAAAAAAGGCCCACCAGCATGGGCTAGGGTTAATGATGACTGGGCCACTGAGCGGCCCGGTGGGATGGACCCATGGCCCAAAGGGCAGGGTCCATTAGGCCCAATTATCATGGCTGGACCAGTTCAGGTTGGATCAGCCGAATTAAGTCGGGCCAAGTCAGGTGAGGTTGACCTGACCAGGTTGGACCGAGCCTAGACCCAACCATCCCATTTTTACAAAATATGATCATAACTTCCAAACAACACGTCTCATTAACGATAATTTTGCAGCATTGTGACCCTCGAAACGAGGCATGCCTTTTGATATAATCTAGGTGAGTTTTAATAGAAGTTAAGATTCAAATGATAGATTTAGGAGTAGATTCTCTTGGAATCAAGAACGCTACAAGTTGGAATCTTATGGTTGGATGTGATGAGAAGACTATGAAGAGTGGGTCTAGGTTCCCAAAAAGTCCTAAAGTGAGAAGTGGTTTTAGGTTCCCTAGTAGAATATAGTGACAAGTTGGTCTAGGCGCCCTAACAGGCCCAAGTGATGAGCGGGACTAGGTGCCCTAACAGGCCCAAGTGATGAGGATGTTTAGTTTCCCCAACATGCCTAAGTGAATCATCAGGGATTAGTTCTTTAGTAGTACAAGGTTTTTAGTGTGTAATAATGATTTTACTTCTTTTTATAGATTAGTTTATACCCGTGTGAGCTGACTCAAGTGAATCTCACATGAGTGTACTTCTTAGGGGCTACACTTTGTGAACCTTTTTGGTATTATACTTTATTCAGACATTCCTTTGTGGTTTTACCTTTGTGTTTTGGGGTCCTTAATGAGTATTGTGTTACTCACCCCTACATGGGATCTGCCTATATGTGTCACATCTTATACCGATCACAAATGCTTCTACAGGGACCTTGATGGTCTGGGACCAGGTGGTGACCAGTGAGATCCGACAGGAAAGGAATACTCCTATGGCTTCAGGAGACACCCCCTTCACCTAGACTTCAGGTATGGTTTACCACAGACATACTTCAAGAGCTTGTACATGTATTTTTTTGGGATTGTAATCTGGACCCTTTACTTTCAGTTTTGTAATGTTACTCTTAGTGGTTGTCTTAGTGGTATGCATCTTTAATTTCTGGTATTGTGGGCTGGGATGTGTGTGTTCATGCATAATAATACTCAGGAAAATTCCTCCCACTTATGGAATAATGTATTTGGTGCTAGTTTCCAGCCCATGTCATTTGAGATGCGGTCTTGGGGTAGTCACGACATGGGTCCCAGGGGACGAGTCGTGACAGAGTGGTATCAAATGTGGTTGATTCTTCCTTAAGGATCGAGGGTCAGTGGATTTGTTTTGGGAAAACAATGTAAAATATTTTGAGTTCAACTTTTAGACTCAAGGAGTCTAGTGTTGGTGTGGCAGCTATTATATCCATACACTAGGACCTTGAATTACGGTTTTCAACTTGGAACATTAAAAGACTAGTTGCAAGCATAATATAGGAATTAAGAGTGATATAATGTCCTTCTTGAGTCAGATTCCACTCACCAGGTATAATATATTGATTGTGGTTCATATTGATATGTTTTAGGATACCTCCATGTAGGTAGCTATCCATGATTATAGTGTGTGTCAATGAGGATAGTATGACAGGCATTGAGGCATCATTTCATGGACCAATACTATAAATGGCCCCACCGGTATGTTCAATAGTGCTACCACCACCAATAAATCAACAGTTCCAACCAGAATTACTAGTAGAGGATGCACGTAGGCTTAGAGACTTACATATGTTCCAGAAGCAGAGTCCTCTCAGGTTCAGGGGTGAGACTAACCCCCAGATAGCTGAGTATTGGATGAAGGTGGTCACACACATCTTTTATATTGTGAGGAAACCTACCATCCAGAAGACGATCTTAGCCACGATCCTTATTCAGGGATTTGTGGGGATATGGTGGAGCTTGCTGATCCAGACGCATGACGAGGCAACCCTCACATGGACTGATTTTGAGTGCCTCTTCAGGGAAGAATTCTTTCCGGTGACTCTGTGTTTAGTACACATTAAGGAGCTATTGAACCGATAGCCAGGTAGAATAATTGTAGTAGAGTAATCAATGAGATTCACTAATCTTTATTGCTAAACTACAAAAATGGTGAGAGATTCATTCTTTAGGGATATATATTTTTGAGCAGGGACTACGCTAAGAGATAAGGGTGTCCATGGTATCTCTTAGCATCCATACCCAGACTGGGGTGTTGGAGTGAGATCTTCTTGGCTGAGTGGGAGCCATCAGTAGGAGCTACCAGCAGACATCAGGTGACATACTATTTAGCGTTGGGTAGCAGGCAATAGGCACATGGACCCAAGTGGATTAAACCTTTCAGGTTATGAACTCAAGACACATGGTTGGAAGTACTGGGCTCTCTCAGAAAATGTGGTTAGTAAAGGAGAAGGATGTGCTACGCATGTAGTGGGAAGGGACACATAGCTCGTGACTACTCGACTCTCCATTTAGATGATCAATAGACGGTCAAGGGACCACCGATGTTGAGGCATAAGGTCGAGTAGGGTGGTCTGCAAGGAGGCATACATGGCAGGGGATCATGCATAGTAGCAGGTGGTGGGAAGAGGTTTGAGGTACTACCACCACCACCCAGATGGTCCACCATGAGCTTTGGGAGTAGGTGGAAAGTGGCAGGCCCAACTTCAAGTGATATAGGCCTATGATCCCAACACAGTAGATATGATTAGAGGTACAATCTATGTCTTCTCTACCTTAGCTGTAGTACTTATAGACACAAGTTAATGTCACTCATTCTTTTCCACAGACCATGTTCAAAGATCAGAGATTCTGGTAGAGTCGTTGTATTGATCCTTATGATTAGAGACTCCTACGAGAGGGGATTCAATGATAATGAATTGGTCCCAACAGTGTGAGCTTACTCTTGGAGGTGAGAGCTTCGGCTGAGATATTCTAGTAGTGGCATAAATGACTTATTATGTCATTTTGGGTATGAACTAGTTGTCCATAGTCCATGCCCATATTGACTATTTTAGGTATAGAGTGTGGTGTGTCTGTAGAGATGGAACCAGGTTTTCATTCACCAGTTAAAATGGAATGCTTGCAGTGCAGGACAAAATTACTCAGAGGAGGGCACAATCGATCAATCACCTGTTTGCTAGCATTACCCTTAGTAAGGTAAACGATAAGATTCCTCAATTTTCTATAGTGATGTATGAGTAAGAGGACATCTTTCATGAGGATTTTATAAGATTACCTACTCATAGAGAAGTTGATTTGTGCATTGACTTGTACGCCATAAAGAAACCGATATCCATGCCAGCATATCAGAGGGATTCTATGGAGATTTTCGAGGTGAGCGTACAAATCGAAGACCTACAAAGAAAGGGATTCATAAGGCCTAGTGTTTCACATTAGGAGGCCCTAGTTCTGTTTTCCAAAAAGGAACATGGGATCTTGAGACTAAGTGTGGACTATCAAAACCTGCATCAGGTAAATGTGAAGAAAAAATACCCACTCTTGATAATCAATGACCTATTCCACCTATTTAAGGGAGGGAGGTGGTTATCAAAGATATACCTCATTTCTGGATATCAACAGCTTCGTGTATATGATGAGGATGTACAAAGGATAGCCTTTAAATGTCAGTATGGGAACTATGAGTTATTGGTAATGCTATTAGGCATGACCAATACCCTAACAGTGTTCATGGGACTCATGAAAAGGATCTTCCAACATTACCTTGACTTGTTCATCATGGTATTCATTGATGACATACTAGTGTTCTCATTTTCTAAGGAGGATTACATGATAAACCTAATAATGGTCCTAGATATGCTATGAGAGCACCATATTTATGGGAATCTCTTAAAGTTTCAATTATATATTTGGGAGGTCCACTTTCTAGGAAAATTCATTTTGGAGGCTGGAGTTGTAGTAGACCCGGTGAAGATAGAGGCATCGCTTTCTTGGGAGGAATCAAGGTGCATGACTAAGGTTCATTATTTATTAGGTTTGGCTAGATACTACTAGATGTTCATGAACAAAATTTTCATCGGTAGAAACTCCCTTACTAAGTTTGACACGGAAGGGACAACCCTTCGTGTGGATGTAGAAGTGCCAACAGGGTTTCTAGGAGTTGAGGAGGAGACTAACGAGAACCCCTATATTGAGACTACCTGAGGAGGGATATGGGTAATTAGTGTTTTGGGATGCATCATGGACCAGACTGGGTTGTTTCCCAATGTAGTTGTAGTGGTTATTACCTAAGGTTCATGATAGTTGAGGTAGCATGAGAAGAACTACTTGACCCATGGTCTTGAGATAATACTCTTGGTCCTTTCATTGAAGATGTGGTAGCACTAATTGATTTTTGAGAAGTTTACCATCTACTCCAACCACTAAAGTCTCATGTATATATTCTATCATAATGACCTGAACTTGAGACATCAGTGTGGGTTAGAGTTCCTATAATACTATGCATTTGAGAATGTCTATACTACTGGGATGTAGAATATGGTGGAAGATGTGATCCATTGGAGAACCGGGCTGCAATTATTGAGTGATGTGTTAGAGTAGTTATCCACAATGTAGATATACTTCTTAGATGGTGATGGAGTAGTTTACCTTTATCCGATGTTTGTCACTCCCCCACTCTTACAGAGAGTTAGGGATGCAAAACTTGAGGATGTCGAATACGAGGCCCGACGTGCTCAATTATCCATAGAGCATTCCCTTGATGGATATTTGATAGGTGGGGATCACATCATTCATTTCTGAAGGTGCACTACTATACATGTGATATTGTGAGGGGAGGTTCTAAGGGAGTTCCAAACCTCCCCGTTAGTGGTGCATCTAGGAGTGGAAATGATGTGCTAGGATCTCTGATGTCAATACTCGTGGCCAAGTATAAAGAATACAATGACGAAGTTTATTTCTAAATTCCTCATTTATCAGCAACTGAAGGCATTGAATTAGGTTACATCAAACTTGGCTCAGCCACTCGAGGTACCAGAGTGGAAATGGGATGGTATATCAATGGAATTCGTGATAGGTTTACCATGCACGTCCAAGGGGCACAATACCATCTGGGTAGTCATTGACCGACTCACCAAGTCATCCCAATTCTTAGCCATCCAGGATTAGGGTTCTATAGAGGGCTTGGGACACCTCTACATTCAAGATATAGTTTACCTTTATGGGGTTCCTTCGATGATCGTTTCAAATAGGGATTCTCACTTCATGTCCCAGCTGTTGAAGGGACTATAGGAGGTGTTCAATACTCAACTATGTTGTTGCATGACATTTCATCCCCAAATAGATGGAAAGATAGAGATTACCATCAATGTTTTGAAGGAAATGATTTGTGATTACATCCTGAACATTGGTTGTAGACAGGAGAACTATTTACCACTGGTGGAGTTTGCATACAACAACATCTACCACTCCACCATTGGTATGAAACCATTTGAGAAACCGTATGAGAGACCATGTAGATCACTGTTATATGGAAAACCCCTAGGGGAGTTAGCACTAATGGGTCTAGAGTTGGTACTGGCCACCACTGAGTAGGTTCAGATCACCCAGTAGAGGATGATAAGTACACATATTGTGAATAAATCTTATGCTGAAATGAGATATAGGTCCTTGGAGTTCGAGGAAGGAGACTATGTGTTCTTTCGAGTCTCACCTCGATGAGGATTGTAGAGATTTGGTCTGGGAGGCAAGTTTTATTTGAGATTCATCAAACCCTTCCAGATTCTGTGTAGAGCTGGTGAGGTGGCATACTGTCTTGATATTCCCCCACATATGCATCGAGTACATAATTTATTTCACATGTTTAAGCCAAGTAGGAATGTGAAAGATCCATCACACATCATCGACTGGGGTGAGCTAAATATTGATAATGGGGTGACGTTTACAGATTTCCCGATGGAGATTGAGGATCGACAAAAGCATGTCCTTCATGGGTGGTCAATTCCTCTAGTGCGCATTTTATGGAAACACTAGAATCTCCAGGAGAGGAATTGGGAGATGGAAGCTCAGGTTTCTTGCTTAGTATCCCCATTTGCTTGTTTATCCCTAGTTTTGGCTTTTAAGGATGAAAAACCCTAAGGTTGGGAGAATGTAATTCCCTAGAATTTCAATGTAATATTTTTTAAAAAAATTGATGGGATTATTATGAGACCAGGTGATCAGATGGAAAATGATTTCGAGGCCTAGTGAGCTGAAAGTAAATGTTTGAACTTTTTTCATTTGTTTCAAATAACATGCGTGCATAGTTTGGAAACTTCTAAAAAGGTGCCTAGATTAAAAATATGAGGGCACTGTTGCATCTGGAATGAGGACTTTACCTAAGGAGGGAAAACACCCCAACCAAAACATGTTGAGGGAA
This sequence comes from Viscum album, assembly GCA_963277665.1. Lineage (NCBI taxonomy): Eukaryota > Viridiplantae > Streptophyta > Magnoliopsida > Santalales > Viscaceae > Viscum > Viscum album. The sequence goes on from OY728162.1 coordinate 254,419,892, forward strand.
AAAGTTAATTTTCAAGGGTTTTAAGGAAAAATAAAATAAAATTAAAAAGTTTATTTTCTTCAAAAAAAAATTTCGCACTACAACACAATTTTGTGCCAGATATTTCATTTCATAAATGAAATAGTATAATGATGTTTCAACTCAGGCATAATAGAAATTCTGAAACACATTTCCAACATTTAATTGTTTAATAAAGATACATGATCATTGGAACAATATATGAATTTCTCTGAGGCTCTGGAGGATTGGAATTGGCGACCGATGAGTGACAATGAATGAAAAATCGAAACACGTTTCGTCCATCCCCTTCGAAGGATGTCTTCATCAATGAGAGTTTTGGATCGAGAGTTGATGAAAAATGGTGGAGAGACTCTATTCTTCATCGATGAGAAATCTGATTACATGTAAGGGGTTTTTATTTTTCTATGTGGACTCCCTTCCCTTGTTATTCTTTATAAATGATGAGCATGGGTCAATACACTAATAGATTGACCCATGGATCAGTCTTCCTTGCATAAAATAGTAATTTTCATGTAGGGAATTAAAGGAATTTGGATTCAAATTTTGATTATACTTCCTTAAACCTGCTAACAAGGATGAATAACACCGACATGAAAAATGGTCGTGGTCTATACTTTGTGTGTTCTTTGTGCATTATTCTACTTCTCCCACTACATTCCGTTATTCGGGACGTGACAACAACTATGGCTCAGGTATGACCATAGTTGTGGATCAAACCAGGCAGGTGGCCGAGGGATACAACATAACCGGGTGAATGATTGTCGGCATGGAAGGTTGGTCGTGGCTGGGGGTTATGGCCAGGAGGTCCATGGTGGTGATAGAAGTCCATGGTCCGGAGTGTTATGGTGACAAAAAGTGTAATCGACTCGAACGTTGACGATGGTGGAACCCATAAAAACTGTCGTTGTAAGGTCCCGGTTCCAGAAGTCACCCAGAGACGCCCCATACCTGGTTGGTCACATGGCCTCAAGCACATTTCCCCAAACACTATAGGCTAGCGACTAGCAGCTAGGGCCTTTGTTATGATAGTGGGGAGACTATGACCTCATTGGTAGAGTACATAGCAGAAGTATCAACACATAAAACAACAGAATAAGTAAATATACAACAACAATAACAGTGGAAGACTGATAAATAAACAACTTGAAGAGAAATATATGTAAATGATGCTTGATACATAAAGGTCTAGGAAAACAGAGAAATAGGTCAAAATGCTGAAATACAATACTAAACCAAAGTACAAAAGAGAAACAGATGAACAAATCCTCAGCATCACAAGCCTCAGCTTGGTCCCATGCTCTCCATCTCCAATACAATCAAGAACCTGATGTAGAAGAGAGCTTGAACTTATCTATAACTGCAATAATATAATCTGTTTGGGCCCAAAAGCATGGCCCAAACAGGGTGTGAGACAAAGTCCCAGTAAGAAACCACCCAAATTTCTGTGCCTAACAGTCAGTGAATATATGACAGGTAGAAGTACAGAAAGCAGTAAACAGGGAAGTACTAAACATTAATCAATCCATTGTTTCTAGCACATAATAACACACAAGTAAACAGTCACTCAAGCAAGTAGAACAAATAGGTAACCCTCCGGGTAGTTCTCACAACCTAACCCTTATGGTTCAACCTACAAGTACTAGTAGTAGTAGTTCATTTTTTTTATTCAAAAATCAATAAAGAAGAAAGCAAGAGCCCTCAAGGGGGCCGGAAATGGTGAAGCCCGAGCACATCCCCCAACACGAAGGAGGCACATTCTGCAGGGAGAGAGAGGAGAGAGTTATAGAGGATGAGAGGGTCATCACTTCTACCCAAGCAGGCCAGGGAATCTGCTGCAAAATTAGCCTCTCTCCAGCTATGAGACAAATGAACTCCAAGTGGGATTTCTAATCTGCACCTTCTGATGAAGTATGTGAGTTCCCACGGAATCCCACACAACCCTTTCATAATCTTCACGAGGGTCTCCGAGTCCGTTTCAATTTCGGCCACAACCATCTTCAGCCTTCTGCATACCAACAGACCCGAGACCAGGGCTTGCACTTCCGCACACAAGGAGTTGCCAGGCCCATAATATGCACTGAAAGCAGCGAGAACAGATCCAGAAGAATCCCGTAGCACACCTCCCCCCCTCATGATCCCTCCCATGCATGACCCATCCACGTTGAGCTTAAGTCCCTCAACCGGTGGTTGCCATTTAACCCACTGACCACTCTTATTTTTACGAAAACATGGGCGATGAAGAAGATTGTTGATCGCAGTATTCGACGCTCCGCCTCTTATCTGGGAAGCAAGCTCAAAAATGAGAGCTTTGAGGCTAACCTGAAGAGACAGTAGCGTCCGACTCTCACCTCTCCGTACCTGGTTACGTGCCTCCCAAAGAACCCAACACAGGGCCACAAGGATGATCGTTCGGACCAGCCGTTCCTGTTCAGAAACCCCCGCACCGGAAAACCAGCACTCCACATAATCCTGAAGCGAGAATTCTCCAACGCCTCTGCATGGGTTATACGTGAACAGGGACCAAAGATGAAGTGCCCATTGACTCTGAAAGAACAGATGTTTCGTCGTTTCGCACATGTGGTTGGTGCAGCAGAAGCACCTCGAGGCCAAAGAAATACCCCGGTGTTGAACGCTGTCCTCCGTAGGTATCGCTCTGTTTCTGATCTTCCAAAGAAGGAAATTCATTCTAATAGGAATATCTTTGCACCAGAGCGCTGGAGCCCAAACATTGGAGCTGCTATTTTCCTGGACGATACTCCTGAAACCTTGTGAGGAGAACCTCCCGGAGCTAGCTGCCGAGAAGCAGCATTTGTCGGGTTCATCACTCATGACAATGTTCTCGAACACAGCCATTTGGTTATCATTCAGAGAGGAGGTAATCAAGTCGAAATCCTCGCATGCAGTACTAAAGCTAATATCCGGGGAAGGACAGCCGGGGTAGTGCATGGGATCCCCGGACCAGTTCGTATCCCAAAAATTGCTGTTTCCAGCACCGATGACCCACCTTGCATGGCCTGACAGAGTGTCGATGAGGGAGAACATACATCGTGCCAGCCTCGTGGATCTGTAAAGGTCCCTTGCTTCAAGCCCCGGGTAACGTGCTTTAAAGAATTTCGCCCACAGCGATTCCCCGACGATGATATCCCAAGCGAGACGTGCCTGCAAACTTTGAATTGTACCCTGTATATCACGTAAGCCAACACCTCCTGCATCCACTGGTCTGGAAAGGCGTCTCCAAGAAGCCCAGTGACACCTTCCCTCTTCCTTGGCGTCCCACAGGAATGAGTTGAGGAGAATTTCCATCCTCTCCACCGTACCCTTAGGAGGATGTATCACCGAAAACACGTGCATGGGAATGGCGGTGAGTACACTGTTAATCAACGTAATCCATCCGCCAAAGGAGAGGAGCTTATTTTTCCAGTTGTAAATTCTGCCGAGAATACGATCAAGAATTGTGGAGAAATGAATCTTCTTAACGTGGCCATAGGAGATCGGAACCCCAAGATATAAAATGGGAAAAGGCCGTCTGTAACAACCCAGTGTTTTCTGGAAAGTCCTTAAGCTTGAAGCTGAGCATTTATCAGAAGTGAAGAAGTGACTTTTGGCGGGGTTGAGGCCCTGCCCACTCCATTTGCCGTAAGAGGAAAGGGAGTCCATGAGGGACTTCAACGATCTCTTCCTGCCATTGACAAAAATCAGAATATCATCTGCAAACATAAGATGAGAAATGACAACACCTTTCCTCCCCCGGAAGGGAGTCATGAGACCAGTGTCCATCTTATGGTTCAAGTTTCTTGAGAGTGCATCTTGGGCGATAACAAAAAGAAGTGGGGGCAAGGGGTCCCCTTGACGCACACCGCGAACAGTCTTGAAGAAACCAAAATTCTTGCCCATTAAAGCGATAGAAAGCCACGGGGAAGAGTAACATCTGAAGCAAATATCACAAAAAACCTCGCTGAACCCAAAGCTCCGCATGACCCGTATGATGAAGCTCCATTCCAGTGTGTCATATGCTTTGTTCATATCAACTTGGAAGATGATATTATGGCCAACCGATTTCCTGTTGATTTCCTGAACAAGTTCATTAGCAATGCCCACTGCCCCCTGAATGTTCCTGCCTTTAATGAAGCCATGCTGTTCCATTGAGACTAGACGCGGGAGAAACTTATCCAGCCTACTCACAATAACAGAGACAAGAATTTTATAAGCAACGTTGCAAAGACAGATAGGTCTGTACTGATTAATGAGAGTAGGATCCTTAATTTTTGGAATAAGAACCAGTCTGGATGCAGAAGTGCCCCTAGAGAGCGAACCACCCTTGAAAAAATCCTGGATCGACTCCACAACAAGCTGTCCAACAATCTCCCAGGCGAAACTGAAGAAACTAGCTGGGAAACCATCAGGACCAGGTGCGCTGTCTTGGGGCATTTTCCTGACAACCATCCGGATCTCCTCAGCCGAAGGGATGGAAGAGAGAGCAGAATTATCCTCCTGGCTAACCGTTGAAGGAATAAGGCTGAAAAAATCCTCCGAGGTGTGAAACCCCCTCTCGAAGGGGGCCGCAGACTCCCCTGCCAAGATCTTTTCAAAGTGATTCAAAGCAATCACCCCGGCAGAGTTCACATCTGAAGTGTAGTTTCCGTTTTCCATCCTCAGGTTGATCTTTGAACTTCTCCTCTCTTTAATGCAAGCATGGAAGAAAGCACTATTTCGATCCCCTTCCTTAAGCCATCGGATCCGAGACCTTTGTTTGAACTCCTTCTCCAACGAAATAAGCCTCTCGCCCAAGAGATTCTTTTTGTCACACAGCTCAATGAACGCATTCTCATCCCAACAGACTTGGAGAGAATCTTCCAATCTATCGACTTCGATCCTGAGGTTATCAATACCTTGGGCAGCATCAGGTCTCGAGCTCACCCAGTTTTGCAAGTCCAATCTAAGGTCTCTGAGGCGCTTCCCCAGGCCACCCCATGATCTCATATAATCACCTTTGGCCCAGGACGTCTTGACCACATCTAAAAACCATCGTCCCCATGCCATGCAGATGAGTAGGCGAAGAAGGACCTCGCAGCCTCCTCCCTCTTAATGTTGATTAAAATAGGACTGTGGTCAGAGAGTACCCGTTGAAGATGGGAAACTGTCGTCTTTGGAAATAAGTCCATCCCATGAAGGTTGGATAAACAGCGGTCCAGCCGGCACCAGATGCGTTCTGTTCCCTTACGTTGGTTGCACCAGGTGAACTTGTGCCCAGAGAAACCCAAGTCTAAGAGCCCTGTACTCCTCGTGAAGTCATTGAACTCCATTATGCCACTAAGGTTAAAACCAGCGCCACCCTTTTTCTCAGAGATGTCCGCAATGACGTTGAAGTCACCGCCAACGAACCATGGAAGCGAGCCTGTCTGTAGGTTCCCCAGGAGATGCCACAGCTCCCTCCTCTTGGGAACCTCATTTGCCGCATAGACAAAGGAAAATATCAAGATATGATTTGAGGTGGTGATCTTGGTGTTGATGCATTGAGATGAGAAACTCAAGATATCAACAGAAACATTACATTTCCAGCCTATCCAGATATAAGGGTTCTCCGCACCGCCCTGGAAGAAGTTGGGGAAGCCCATTTTCCTGAAAAGAGACGGACCTTTGCTGGATACCTGCTTGGGTTCCAGAATAGCAATAACTTGAACCAGAGAAGACCTCGCCTCAGCAGCCAGCAAGGCACGTTTTGCTGGAGCCCCCAAGCCCCGAGCATTCCAGATAAGAATAGGGATCATCGCAGTAGGCCCTTCCGGGCGCAGGCAGGAGAAGACAGGGACGAGGGGGCCGGTTCAAAGCGCCCAAGGACTTTGGATCTGGAACGTGTGACAGGGCCGGAGACCACTGCTCCGGGGGGCGTCGGTTTGGGAGTAAGGACCACCTTCTTGAACGAGAAGACCTCCTCTTCCACCGGAGCTTTCCCTTTAACAAAAGCATCACCAAACGAGAACAAACCAACCTCTCTCTGGATAGAGGGGGCGAGAGGACGACGATTCGGAGAGAGCCGCGGGATCACCAGATCTTTCGTCGTTCCAGAAGGGGGGTGATCCATCTTAGCTAACCCCTCCACGTCCAGAATGAGACTACTCGCAAGAGTTTTCCGGATGATCTCTGGAGAGAGGAGGGAGGAGACCCGGAACGACGAGGGCGGAGGGGAGAGAGGTCTGGGTGGGCTCCCTAGAAGGTCCAGAACAAAGCCGCGCTCAAAACCTGTCCTACGATCTCGCATTGGAAATTAAAGACACTCTGGAGAAGCCCTTACATCCATTCTTTCTATGGTCAATACACTAGGTTCTCACAGCCCTATGTAAAAATCAACAAGTAATGCATCATGTAATGGCCAAAGTATCCTCAAGAACTACTTGCCTAGCATCTATAGCATCTCAGCATGGAAGAACAACAGTCACACCATCCTACAACCAGGCATGGAACTTGCAATAGCCTAACAGGAAAAACTAGACCAAATGGTCATAAACAGGAAAACATGCAAGGGAAAAGCATCCAAAGCACAGTAAATTAACCTATTCAAAAATAATAACCTCTACTCAAGCATATAAGAAAAGTAGGCAAAAAAAAGGGAAAATAGGAAACACACAGTACCCCGTTCAAGGGTATTGGTGGAATTTGCACAAATACTCAAAGACATCCTACAGAAAGGCACAAACCACACACCTTGACGTTAGGATATTGATATACTCGAACCTCGAAGCTTGAATTTCCTTGGAACATTGTAGATCTAAAAAAATGTTCAAAACTCTAAACCCACGGTAGCTTGATAAAGAGAAGGAATTGGGAAATGAAGCTCTAAGAGAAGGAAGATCTTACCGCTGCGGTTCCAACACAATCGACAACGGTCGATTCGGAGAACGGATGGAGGCTTGGGGCTTCATCAAAGATCCATTGCCATATAGAATTCTCCTGGTCGAAGAAGCTGGAGAAGAAGATAGTTCTGGGGTTAAGAAGTGACCCCAGTGTGTTTAGTGAAAAAAATAAAGTATAGGGTGTGTAATTTTGGAGTACACAACGTGTACTAGGCTTTCCCATACTCCGCTTTAGCTGGAATCCATGTCACCCCTATATGGCCATGAAACGACCAGTATATGGCCTCGAGTGGAAACAAAGTACACAATGTGTACTCAGAAAGTACACGAAGTGTACTTCACAAATTTCCAGAAACTCATGTTTTCTAAAAAAATCCGCAAAAAAGAAAACATACCTGAAAAGAAGATTTAGGTTCTTACAAACTTCCCCCCTTAAAGAAATTCGTCCCCAAATTTCCCTAGAAAGGCGTAGCAGAAAAAACCCCGAACAGCTCCGGCCACTGCGATCGTACATCGACCTCCCTCTCCCAAGTCTCGTACTGTACTCACCCATGCTTCCATAGCACCCATACCAGAGGAACAAACTAGAAACTGAGAACCTTCGTACTACGATCGACAATCCGGATAGGATGCTCTTCAAATGATGAATCTATTTCTAGCTCAACCTCACTAGGTTGAAGGACATGAGATGGGTCTCAAAAGTAATGTCAGAGCTGAGAAATGTGGAAGACGTCATGCATAGCCCGGTACCTCTGAGGTAATTGCAGCTGATAGGCATCCATCCCAACTTTCTCCAACACCTCAAACGGCCTGACGTACCATGGTGAAAGATTACCCTGTCTCCGAATCCTCTTGTGTCCCAACGTTGGTGCGACAAGAAGGAAAACCTGATCCCCAAACTCAAACTCCAGAGGTCATCTCTATTGATCAGCATAAGACTTATGTCGAGGTTGTGCTGTAGCCATCCTCTTCTGAATCAACTCTATCTGCGCTGAGGTCTTCTGAACAAGACGAGGTCCCCAAAAATCTACATCTCCCACATCCAGCCCACATAAAGGTGATCAACATGGCCTACTGTATAGAGCCTCGTAAGGTTCCATCTGAATAGTCTCCTGAAAAATGTTGTTTTAGGCGAACTCCACAAGAGGTATATGATTCTCCCAAGAACCTACAAATCCTATAAGGCAAGATCAGATCATATCCTCAAGCACCTGAATCGTATGCTCGGACTGACCATCTATTTGGGGATGGTATGCTGTACTCAAAAGTCCCTGTGTACCCAAGGCCTTAAGAATCCCCTTCAAGAACTGAGAAGTAAAACAGCCATCCCTGTCTGAAATTATGGAGTGTGGAACTCCATGCAGATGTACAATCTCTCAAATTTACAATCGTCCCAGCTCATCAACACTGAAGGTCTCCTTGATCAGAAATAAGTGAGCGAACTTCATGAGTCTGTCAATGACAACCCATACCGCGTCATTCCCTCGAGGTGATCTCGGAAAACCGGTCACTAAGTCCATCACGACATCATTCCACTTCCATTAGGGAATGGGTAAATACTGTGGAAGACCTAATGGTCGTTGATGTTCCACTTTCACGTACTGACAAGTGGAACACCTCATGAAAAAACCAGCAACATCCCTCTTTATACCTGGACACCAATACTGATGGGGTAGATCATGATACAACTTGGTGATGCCAGGATGAACTGCCCAAACTGAGGAATGAAAGTCCCACACCATCTCCTCACATATGTTTGCTGGCACCCATACACATCCCTAGAAATGCAAGATCTCATCCTCTCACACTGTCCATCTAGGAATAGGGTCCTCTCCGGAAAAACTCTCCCGCAGTACCAGGCCTTCTGAGTCTGATAACTTCCTCATCTGTACCCGATCAAGTAGTGTAGATGCAACGACTACAAAATATAAAAAATTCTAACCCTATCTATCGTGCACCTACAAATGCATCTCAGAGAATAGAGCCATAATCTGACACTCACTTCTAGCCTCCTGAACAGCTTGTATATGAGTCCTTCTGCTCAACACATCAGCCACCATATTTACCTTTCCCAACGTATAGGAAAGATCAAAGTCAAAGGACTAAAGATACTCAACCCACCTACGTTGTCTCAGATTCAGATCACGCTGGGTGATGATATACTTGAGACTCTTGTGGTCAGTGAAAACCACAAAGTGCTCTCCCAGAAGATTATGTCTCCAATAGCATAGGGCATGAACAAATGCCGACAGCTCTAGATTTTGCGTCGTGTAGTTTCTCTCATGTGGCCTCAATTATCGAGACCCGTATGCAACAACTCCATCTCCCTGCATAAGTACATCTCCCACCCCGATACCTAAAGCATCACAGTAAACAGTGTAGCTCTTGCTCAGCTCTAGCAAGACTAGTATAGGTGCTGAAGTCAACCTCCCTTTTAGCTCCTGAAAGGATATCTCACAAGAATATGACCATAAGAACTTCAACCCTTTTTTGGTAAAACCTGTTAATGGTTCTTCTAAGCATGAAAAGTACCATATGAAGAATCTGTAGTATCCAGCCAGCCCTAGAAAACTCTACACCTCAGAGAAGTTCCTTGGCTACTCCTAGGAAACTACTGCTCTCACATTCTCTGGTTCTAATGATAATCTTGTCTCTGAGATAACGTAACCCAAAAAGTGAATCTGATCCATCCAAAAGTGGCATTTTAAGAGCTTATCATATAACTGATGCTCTCTTAGTGTACTCAGAATGATCTCAAGATGTATGGCATGGTCAGGTCGAGTGTGATAGTGCTCCAAGATATTGTCCACGAAGACCACCACGAAAGAGTCTAAGTATGGATAGAACACTAGGTTCATCAGTTCCATGAAAACTGCAGGTGTATTCGTGAGACGGAACGGCATAATGATATACTCATATAGACCATACCTTCTCCTAAAGTCTATAAGAGGTATATCTGACGGTCTAACATGCAACTGATGATAATCGGACCTCAAATCAATATTTAAGAACACTTGGGATCCTCAAAGTTGATCAAAGAGGTCATCAATCCTAGTCAAGGAATATCAGTTCATGACCTTCAGCTGGTTCAGCTACTGATAATCCACACAAAGCCTAAGGGTGCCATCTTCCTTCTTTGAAAAATAGACAGGAAAACCCCAAGGAGAAGTAGTGGGTCAGATGAAACCCTTTGCATGTAACTCCTCCAACTTCTTCTTGAGATCCTGTAGCTTAGGTGTCTCCATCCTATAAGGAGGAATGGACACTAGTGCCACTCCTGGCACGAGATCAATCGAGAAGTCTGCCTCACGCTCTGAAGGCAAACCCAAAAATTCCTCTAGAAAGACATCTCTAAAACGATCACCACTAGAGAAAATTCTAACTGTGAATTCCCCTAGAAATACAGATAAATAATAGATATCTGGGCTGTAACTGCTCCCAAACCATGATGCTCTGGTCCCACTCTGCTCACCTGGACATCCCAAACACCCTTATGAAGAAAAGATCCACCTTATGGTGATATAAAACTCACCCTTCGGCAGTAGCAGTCGATGACTGCCTGGAAGGGAACTAGCTAGCCCATTCCAAGAATGACATCATAACCGGTCATCTCTAGAACATGTAGATCCCATATAAAGTGATAACCAACCACCTCTAGAAGGAACTCCTTGAACTGATGTACACTAGCCATCCTAGTCCCCAACGGAGTGTTTAGAGTCAAAGTATCGATAGAGGAAAAGATGCAGAGACCAAGACTCTTCACAACAAAAATAGAGATAAAGCTATGGGAAGCCCCTGTATCGAAAATAGAAGAAGATAAAACTGAGGATACTAAGATCGTACCTCGAACTGTAGAGGTTATGGGATCCTGCTTTAGCTGGGTCTGCTCCACTGCAAAAGCCTGACCTGTACCATGACCATATGGCCCTGCCTGACTTCTCTGAGCTGATCCACCCTGCTGTCGCTGATAGGACGACGACTAACCACCCCATCCACAACCTCCACCTTGGCTTAAATGGCCATAATAACTCTATTTCCCAGACTGGTGAGAAACTGGTGATGTTGCTACTAAACTTGGAGTCATGGAAGAACCCCTATCACCCGCTGATGGTGAGAAAACCTGATAGAAGCGCTGAAGGTGACCCATCTTGACGCAAGATCGACAAACCATTAGGTCTTTCTGGAACTAAGGCCTCGTATTCCTAGACCTTCCACACTGGAAGCATACCACCTAGATACATGAATATATGGATCACTGCCTTGAATTACCATGTGTATACTCCCTACGGCGCTTACTACTGTCAGTTGGTGAAGCACTAAACCTGGATGTGGAACTACCCCAGCTCTCAGCTCCAGTATCTCTCAGATTGCGCTTTGTAATCTGTGCCTGGCCGATGATGGAAGTTATGGAAGTCATCATGAATATATTCACCTATGATCAGATCTCCCATCTAAGGTCATCCTCAAAATTTCTTGCCAAGAAAAACCCATCTATGCTATTGAGGGGTGTGAAACAATGAAGCTTGGTTAAACGAGAGGAATACTCCATGACAGAAAGAGTACCATGCTCTAGGCTCATGAACACCCAGGCTCGGTCAGCCCTCAGGGTCTCCGGATGTAAGTAGTCATAAAAGACCATCTGAAACTCCTCCCATGCCATAATCTGCGGATGACCCACCTATGAGATCACATCCCACCACCTCTTGGAAGAGTCTCATGAAATGTAGGTAGTGAGATTGAATCACCTTTCTGGAGGCATCTCTATATGCTCGAATATCATCATCATGGCTTCTATCCATGACTCTATAGCTTGAGGTCCTCCATCCCCTAAAAAGGTTGGAGGATGCTACTGTTGGAAAACCCACATCATGTCTTCCATAGTAGAGGTAGGAGGCGGTGCTCCCTGGAAGGTCTGCATCATCCTTATAAATCCTTCCCTAAACTGAACGTCAGGGCCTATAACTAGTATCACTGCTGGTGCCATGGCCGGCACAATAAGAGGATCTGCGGGAAGTCCCTAATCAGCCATATCCGGTGTCTGATCATCGCCTGGCAACTGGAGTGCAACCAGAGGACGTCTCATTGCCATGAATCTGCAAGGTCAAAATCAAAATTTAGATCACATTACCAAGGGCAGAAAACTAGGAGCATAAGAAGGGAACAGGGGAAATAAAACATTCAAAAATTACAAAACATGACTACATGGTGTGTATAAAGACTACACAACGTGTTACCTTATGTCATTTACAAGGGCGTGTACTTCTACCTAAACTGGTCATGTAACACCCCAAATACATGGCATGTTGTCCCAACACACAATGTGTACTTGAATTCTCTTCCCTGACCGAGTCCTTCTACATGGTTAATCCACACAGCTCCTATAAGAAAAAACTACACGGCATGTTCAAGGTAGGCATGCCGTGTACTAGACATGCCTTACCTATCCCGTGTTGTTAGAAACATGGGCTGTGTGCCTAGGTCACACAACATGTCATGTTTGATAAGGACACAACGTGTATGAGAATGGATAACACCGACCTGTGTTGTTCGTGACACAGCTAGGTACCTAGATCAAACTACACGGTATGTAAAATTCAAACACGGTGTGTATGTGAAAAGATAACACAACCCGTGTTGTTCGTGACATTGTCGAGGTACCTATTTCATACTACACGACATGCTAAACTAGTACATGGTGTGTTCCTATAAGATTTTTCACAACTCCATGTCCTTGCTCACATGGTCAGTGACACAGATATAGAATACAAGGCATGTATTCATAAAGTACATGCCATTTATTCAGGGTTTTTCTAGACAGTAGCCTCAGAACTACATCGGAGCCTAGAAAACATAGAGAAACAAGCATTAAGGTTCCAAATTCTGATCCGTGAAGACCGATACTCTCCACGAATCAAAGTTTGGAATCTTTAACAAGTCACACACAAGGTAAACATGTCAATGATCCACCAAATTCCAGTCCATGAGGCCCATAACACCTCAAGAACCAAAATTTTGGCATTCATTTAGATAAAGCCTTACTCAGTCAAAGTTATAACAAGAAGCAGATATTTTTATCATGGATCTATCACAACAGCATGCATATTCTACACAAAATCTATCACAACAACATGAAATTGCTAATGCATCCTAGATTACATGGCAATAATGCATGACATGTGATTTTTAGCAAGTACCTATATGATTCATGAGATGGAATAAGCTAATCTCATCAGGTTGCGACAGAAATAGAACCACAATAACAACAACGGTAATACAAAAAGCATGTGAATCACCCAACGGTGAAATCAAATCAACTGTAAAATTGAAAACTAGTAAAATTACAATAAACGAGGTAGTATGGCTTTTCCCTGTACACGGGTTAGCTACTCCCGGGTACAACTTATTAACAAGTACCTATTTCATCCTATCCTTGGCTATAAGCTCCAAACAGTAAGTCAAGATAAAAGAAATCCCTTTGATACCACTTTGTAACGTCCTAGTTCCAGAAGTCATCCAGAGACGCCCCGTACACAGTTGGTCACATGGCCTCAAGCACATTTCCCCAAACGCCAGAGGCTATCGACTAGCAGTGAGGGCTTTGGGTATAATAGTGGGGAAAATATGCCCTCATTGGCAGAGTACACAACAGAAGTATCAACACATACAATAGTAAAAGAAGTAAATATACGACAACAATAACAATAGAATACTTATAAATAAAAAACTGGAGTAGAAATATATGTAAATGACGCATGATATATATATGTCTAAGAAAAATGCCAAACAAGTCACAATGTTGAAATAATGTACTAAAACAAAGTACAAAAGAAAAACAGATGAACAACTCCTCATCATCACAAGCCTCGGCTTGGTCCCATGCTCTACATCTCCAATTAAATCAAGAACCTGAAGTAGAAGGGCAAGATAGAGAAGAGTGTTTTTCTTAACACCGAAACAAGATTAGAACATGCATTAATTTTAAATAAGTCATACCCTGATTCACCCCCCTCTCAGGGTATTCAGCCTTGTGGACCTAACAATTCCACCTATGGTCTCACATCGTAAATTAAAGACACTCTGGAGAAGCCCTTATATCCATTCTCCCTATGATCTACTACAAAAGGTTCTCACAGAACTGTGTAAAAATAAAAAATTATCACATCACATACCAGCCAAAGTATCCTCAAGAACTACTTGGATAACATCTACAACATCTCAGCATGGAAGAACAATAGTCACACAATCCTACAACTAGGCATGGAACATGAAATATCCTAACATGAAAAACTGGACCAAACAATCATAAATAGGAAAACATGCAAGTGAAAACCATCCAAAGCACAGTAAATTACCCTATTCACAAAAAATAACCTCTTCTCAAGCATATAATCAAAGCAGTCAAACAACAACGGAAAAACAAGAAACACACAATACCCCATTCAAGGGTATTGGTGGAATTTGCACAAATACTCAAAGAATTCCTACAGAAAGGCACAAACCACCTACCTCGATGCTAGGAGATTGATATAATCGACCCTCAAAGCTTGAATCTCCTTGTAATTTTATAGATCTAAGAAAATGACCAAAATTATCAACCCACAATAGCTTGAGAAAGATGATGAATTGGGAAAAGAAGCTCTAGGAGAAGAAAGAGCTTACCGCTTCTGTTCCAACACAATCAACGATGGTCGATTAAGAGAATGTACGGAGGCTCGGGGGTTCGTCGAAGATCCATGTCCATACGGAATGCTATTGGTCAAAGAAGCTGGAGAAGAAGACGGTTCTGGGTTAAGACGTGACCCCGATGTGTTTAGTAAAAAAGAAAGTACACGACATGTAATTTTGGAGTACACGGTGTGTACTAGGCTTTTTCGTACTCCGCTTTAGGTGGCCTCCATGTCACCCCTACATGGTCATGTGTGTGGCCATGACCTGACCAGCATACGTCCTCGAGCGGCAACTAAGTACATGACGTGTACTTAAAAAGTACAGGGCGTGTACTTAAAAAATTTCCAGAAACTTGTATTTTCTCAAAAACTCTAGAAAAAGGAAAACATACCTGAAAAGAAGGTCTGGGTTCTTACATTCGCAAGTGGTGGATCGAGGCCATCGATGGATTGGCCGAATACATCAGAGTACTATGATCTAGATGGAGTATGGTAGGGACCCTAGGAAAAAGCCATAAGGTTGTTACATGGTGGTTCACGGGGATCAAACGGACATGGAGAGTACCGTGTCTCAGCTAGATATAATTGGCCCACAAGCATGAGCCGAGCCATATGAAGATTAGGACACTATGCGGCTAGGTAGGATAGACCCATGACCCAATGGGCTAGGTCGACCCATACCATACTGAGTCAACCAAGATCAGACTGGGTTGGGTCATGTCATCCGACCCAGTTTGGGTTGGGTCAGACTGGGCCTAGATCCAACCAGACCCTTTTTACAAAAACTATCATAACTTCTAAACTACACATCTGATTGATTATATATTTACAACATTGGTACCCTCATGACAAGGCATTACTTTTGATATAATCTAAGTGGGATTTCATGGAAGTTAAGATATGACTGATGGATTGAATATTAGATTATCCTGGAATCAGGCATGCTTTTAATGGGAATCCTGTGGCTAGATGTGATGAGAAGACTATGAAGAAAGAGTCTAGGTTACTTAACTAGACTAAGTGGTGAGAAGGTCTAGGTTCCATAGAATTCTAAAGTGATGAGCAGGTCTAGGTGGCCTAGAAAGCCCAAGTGATGACCAAGTCTAGGTTCCCTAGTAGGCCCAAGTGATGATCTGGTCTAGGTTTCCCAGCTGACCTAAGTGACGAGCAAGTCTTGGTTCCCTAGTATGACTAAGTAAGTGATTGGGGACGAGTGCCTCAGATGTACAAGGTTTTCAGTGTTTATGACTGATAGTGTTTATTTTCCTACATTATTTTATACTTGTGTGAGATGAATCTAGTGACTCTCTTGACTGTACATCTTAGGGGCTTCACTTAGTGTACCTATTTGGTAGTCTACTTTGTGCATACTTTCCTTTTTGGTATTACCTCTGTGTTTTGGGGTCCTTATTGAGTATTTTGTTAATCACCCCTATATAGGCTCCACCCTCACTTTTCATGTCTTTTCCAGGTGATAAACGGTTCGACAGAGACCTTGGTGGTCTGGGAACCGATGGTGCCCAGTGATATCTGACAGATGAAGTCTACTTCAATCGCTTTAGGTAGCACCCCCTTCACCTAAACATTAGTTAGGGTTTATTAGAGACAGACTTTAATAGCCTGTACTTGCCTTTTTTTGGGCTTGTATTATATCCCCTTTACATTTAGTTTTGTAATTTTACTCTGAATGGTTGTCTTAGTGGCTTGCATTTTTACTTTTTTGGCATTGTGGGATGGGATATGTGTGTGCATGCAGACATGTACTCAGAAAAATGCCTCCCACTTATGAGGGAACTACTTTTGAACTATCCTCCTTCCCCTGCTCTTTGGGAGTAAATATTGGGGTAGTCCTGACACGAGCCACAGGGGAGTGGTTATGACACATACATGGTTTGAGTCATTAGGTGCTAACCAAGATTCCATAATACCTAGCCCCACCTGGTTTTTCTCATTTATGGTAAGGATTTCAGATAATTCAAATAAAGAACCACATTTAAGGTAACACTTAACACTCTACCCTAATAGTGGCCATCATTAGCAAAACTTTATACCAATTAAAAATTTCAAACCAATATATTATTCACATCTATTTATAGGGATATCTATGCTCTCTTATAGGAAAATTTGGAACACATTATATTTAATCCATCTGACTAACAACATATACATATCCCTTTGCTAGGATATACATTCCCTCCTTTAAAGATGTTTAGACTATGTCAGGTTAGTTAAATAAAAATCTATGCAGATCCATATACAGGGATATCTATTCCCTCTATTATTTATGTTTATACAATAAAGGACCAACCTCAAGGTTCCACCTAATTATATTGATACCTAAATCATGGCCTCATTAGCTACAAAATACAATAATAATAAAATGTTTCGCATGAAACAATAAGAAAAATAAATAACAAATGTCAAGAGCTTCACATAATCACATGGTCTTAAAAAATAACCTCACAGACACTCATAAACCCAAAAGAAACACATTTGAAGAATGGGTTTATAAAAAATAAACAACATATAATTTCAATGTAATATTCATGGCCCAAAATGATAAGGAACTTCTTACCTCAAGGGTGGTGATTTCAACATCAAGGAGAAACTATCCTGTGTGTCTTGAAAGATGGAGTGGAAGCACCTACAACCAAGATCAACTCCTCATCCTTATAGTTTTTTTCATGTCAAAGTTCATGGATTCTCACTTCCTAGAAGTAATTCAATCATTTTATTTAAAAATAAAAAAAATATTACTTATGATAATATTGTCTTCTCTCCATGATAATCTAGAGTAATTAAAATAATTCAAAATTATCCATCTTGATAATTAGACATTATTTATTAGGGAGAAAAATATTATTTCACATTGGATAATAATATTCCCTCGTAGATAAATTTATAATAATTATTCTTTATCATTATCCATAATATTCTCTAGAATAATCTAAGAATAAATTATAATAATTTAACTTTATCATTTATGAAAAATACTATTTTATTGTCATTTAGGAATTATTTATCCTTAATTTCTAGAGGTTCAAAGAATAATTTTAATTATAATAAGGAACATAAAATAGTGGTTGGTTTTATCATTTGAAATTTAATTCCAAAACAATATGAGAGATGGTGCAATTCTTCTATTCCGGGAATCCATATGAAGAACTCGGTTAGGTCAAAGTGGGTCTTACTAATCATGAACCAAGGATATTCTGGTTGATTGGACTCAAATTATCAACCAAAAATGAAGGAAAACAAGGTTCAAATATTTTAGAAAACAAAATCTTATAAAAGTGTTCTATAATAAAAAATATAAATTAATTTTTTATGTGATTTATAAAATTAAATTGTTTAATTTACCCATAAATATGAGTTATGGATTTAAAAGAGTACAAGGATTTAATTCCATGATTTTCAACTTTAAAAATAATTTAAAAAGAATATAGGGATGATATGGGGTAGAAGATAAGTGGAAATACAAAAAAAAACAGTGTGATATGTTACCCTTATTCAAGTAGTATTCACCGAGTAAGGGTAACTTGGGTTTACCCTTTTCTAAAAGAATTCATCCTTACACAGATTCAGAAAAGCACTTAAACCATTACACAAAGAACCTTATGTGACTAGTTACCCTTATTTAGCCTTTAAAAACATGTCTTACCAATACTTAGAGACCCTTTTGTTATCTTATTGATTTACACAACATGTCATTACCCTTACAAATCACACCAATACCCTTACACAGTATATCGGTACCCTTATGAAATAACCCTACATGAGAATCTTACCATCACATAGTGTTTGGGTACCCTTACGTGGTAACCTTATGTGAGTTCTTTACCCTTAAAAAATGTTGGAATTCTTGGGTTACACTTACATAGTTCATTGGTACCCTTAATTAGTGTCCTATTACCCTTACACATCAATGGATGGTCCTTACACTATACTTATATTCTGGGCCTACCCTTATGCAGCACATCTTTAACCTTACACCTGGGATGAATTACCCTTTTGCATTATATGGTGCATGTATTTACCATTACACAAGCCATGTAAAGGTCCCTATAACCTTATTTAAGGAATTTAAACCCATTTCATTCTTACACGATACCTTGAGATCATGCATAAGATTAATTTTAATAAAAAATTAAATTTTCACAAAAAATAATTATAAATTACCAAAAAGAGGGTTTTATTATCATTTAAAAAAATTTAATATTAAAATTCTCCCCTTATAATGAATTCTAATCCCCACATGTATATTTAGAAGTCTTTCTCGGACAACTAATGCTACTAAGCTCAAACATCAGACTATATCCCGTAAAACTCCTCCTGGATCCATCTATTCTGTCACTAAATCTAAATAAGTGGAACAATATTCCCCCCCAAATTATTTATTATTATGCTCTATAATTTATATAGGCTACTCTTAATAATATGAATCTAGCTCCATCTAAAATTCCTCATATTTTATAACAAAAATAGGATTGGGCATGTTCCTATGAAGCTAAAAACATGGAACAAATCATGTATGAATCAATAAAAAAGGGAGATCTAGATGGTATGTCACTATACCAACCCATTAAGTGATATCAAAGGGCCTAACAAAGCTTTGTACTAGCTTTCATTTCTTCTATAGACATTGATCTCATAATTGAGGAGTCACTTTCAATAAAACCCAATCATCCATAGTGAAATTCATAAATATCATCCTATGGTCAATATATGATATCTTCTTACTCTGAGTGGTGATTGATTTATTCTAAATTAGTTTCACTCTCTTAGAGGTCTCCTAAACCAAACTATACCCCACATTCACTACCTCACCCACCTCATGCCAATAAAGTGGGGAATGACATAACCTCTGGTAAAGAGACTTTTGAGGTTCCATCCAATCAGAGCTTGATAATAGTTGTTTTATAAAATCTCAACCAAGGAAAGATGATCATCCAATTATCCCCAAAAGTACAGAACACAAGATCAAAGAATATCATAGGTTATATGAATTTTCTACTTTTACTCTCTATATGTTTGAGGATGGTATGACGTGCTTAATCTCAACTAGGTCCCTTGGGAATTTGGTAATCCCTACTAAAACCACAATGTAAAAATTATATCTATATCCAAAATAATACTCAAGGTAAATCCATTTCTATGTATGATATAATAGATATAAATACCTCCAATATCATCCACTAAGTGTGTCTATCACATTACTAAAAAGTGTAAAACATTCATTAACTGATCACAAATCACTCAAACATCAACCAGACTCTTCAAGGTCTAGGGTAACCCAATCATAAATTACATCATGAAGTCCTACCACTTTCACATTTGAATTATAAGTTTATAGATCAAACCACCAAAATGATGATTCTCATCTTTCACCATATGGTATGTAAGGCATCTAGAATCAAACCCAAATTTTTCCATGTATCCCTAGACACCGGAATTGATGCCTAAAGACGTGGTATATCATTGTCACTCAAAGATGTACATCCCATATAGAGTAATGTAAATCACTCATAAGATCCTTTATGATGGAGGGATGAACTAAAAATATCCCATATACAATGATGACATCATCTTCACCAAAATACCACCTAGTATCAGATCATATCCACCTAGCTATTCCCACACCACATAAGACTATGGTTCTAACTCATGTCCCGACTTTACATGGGTAAAAAAAGAATATGTGACCATAAAGGGATCCTAGTTTATTGATCACTGATCTTTCAAAAAATCCATCCTTTGGTTAACCAACAATCTCTTCAAGAACCACTGGTCCTCTAATGGCCTCTCACTAAGCTCCTACTTAGCCTGCTTCTTATATCTAATAGAATATACAACCATATTACCTTTCCTTGTTTTAGATTTCATTTCAAAGTCAAATTTCTTTAAATACTATACCTAGTGCATATTCCTAAGATTATGGTCACTTTTTGTAAAGATATAATGAAGGAAAATATGGCCAATGTAGATAAAAAACATCAAATCGATGAGATATTATCACGAACATTTTAGATTAAGAACCATGAATCCCAAATTCAAATCATGAGTAGGTTAGTTCCTCTCATGAGGTTATAGATTTGTGACCCATAATATACTACCAACTATCTCTACATTAATACCACTCCCATACCTATGCATGATGCATCACAATATAAAAAATATTTGATCCCATTATTGAGGAGTTTTATTACTTGAGTTATAGTCAACCTCTACTTTATCCCATGAAAATATTCTTCACACCTATTTGACTATTAGAAAATCAATCCAGTATTCATTAAAAAATTCATGTGTGCTGATAATCCATAGATGTCCTAGATAAAGAATCATTAATATCCTATTAGGCCCAAAAATACATTGGTCATCAACACATTCTGGGGATATTACCAGGATCTCAATGCCTCCAGTTTCTCTTAGTCTATGGATATAACTTTCTCGAACACCAAATACCCCAATAACCTCACATCTTGAATCCAGAAGTTATAATTTGACTATCTGGTGTAAATCTAGTGTGCTATATGTGTAATCAAAACTATATTGAGTTATCTAGCATGTTTCTTAGGTGTCAATGAGTATATAAGGATGTATTAAATAACCATGATGAACACGTCTAGTTATGGGTGGAATTTCTTGTTCATAATACCCAAGAGCACTGTCATTGCATTATTAAATATGAAGGACATCACCAAGTAATCATAAAATCACTCCTACTCTGAAATTACATCTTTAGAATTTCATCCTCTCTAAATTATAACTAGTGATATAAAAATTTAATATCAAAATTAGATAACCACAAAGATTCCCATAATTGATCAAATAGTTCATATATACTTGGAAAAGGATATAAGTTCTTCATAGTTGCCTTTTTAAACTTCTGCTAATAAATGCAGAGACAAAGACTACTATCTAATTTCATAGAGAAAAACACAGGTACACCCCATGGTGAATTAATTAGACAGACGAATCCCTTCCGATAATAATCCTCAAGATATATATTAAGCTTCTTTATTTTGGTTGGTTCTATATTAAAACGGGGTATCAAAATGGGTTACACACCCGGTATGAGATCTATCTCAATGTTAACTTCTATATTAGGAGGATCTCTTATGACGTTATTAGGAAAGATGTCCTAATAGAGATCCATAACTGGAGGAATATTCAAGGAGGCTACCATTGATTCCATAAAAGGATCTGAGGACACCACCTATACGTTGATCATCCCAAGAAGACTCTAGTATAGTCTAAATCTTTCTTCTCCTAGTTCCCACTCTATAGTCATCATGTATCTCCCACCCTTAAACAAAGTAAAAGATACCATTATATTATAACAATCAATGTGAACATGGAAGTTGGTGAGCCAACCCATGCTAATAATCATATCCAAGGTTTTAATTTCCAAATTCACGAAGTCACATAGATGTCTATAACTAGAAATAACTATAGAACACTCTAGTCACCACTAGATATGGTCCACTTTTATCCCAAAAGTGTGTCAAGGGAGATAAACTTAGATGATAAATTGATCAGTGAGTGATGACCAAACCATATTAGTGAAAATATGGATAAATGTGAATCACCCACATCAAACAAGGCAATTGATAAAGTCAAGGTGATCAGAACTATACCACAAATAGCAGTGGGACCCTCCCCATTATCTGGTAGAATCTGGTCCACTATGTAAACTCATCATGTCTTATCTCTTTGAACTTGAAACTTAATCATAATTTTCTAGTGGGTTTTCATCTTCTAATGAGGTCCTTTACTCATAGATTTTCTTGATATCCTAGTACCCCTCAAAGTCACCTTTGAGAAAAATCATTGAAAATGACCAGCAATGATACCATCATGGAACTCCACAAATGAATTATTTCAAGCACTACTATAATACCCCCTTTGAACAAAAATATATCACCTATTAAAACATCACCCATAATATTGACATGTTGTCTATGCATACATATAAAAAATAATTCAATAGTGATTTTCCCATTATTTCACATCATCTCTAGGTCATTTTCTATTCTTTTGACCATTACATGCACATTTTATAGTTCTAAAATAAAAAAAATCTATTTATAGTATTCTCAGGAAAACTATTTCTCGAAATGTTGTTTTGTTATTTCCTACAGTTAAAAAATTAATCTACAGTCATTTTACTATGATTTAATTGAAATTTGACACCCTTTTCCTCATTTTGACCCCCAGGAACATGTTTTTAAAGGCTTTGGTACCTTTCAAAACTATTTACCATGACAATAAGACCAACTACATGTTGTATTGATGTTTTTTCTATGCTTACACATAAAAAATATCTCAATGGTGATTTCCCAATTATTTTACATCAATATTTGGTCATTTTATTTTCTTTTTACTACTATATGAATGTTTTAGTGTTTTAAATCATTATAAAAATATTTATAGGAATACTAGTAAAACTTTATATCAGAATTTCAAAAAATATGTTCCTACATTTCAAAATTCAATCTATAGTGATTTCACTTTGATTTCTTAGTAATTTAATGTTTTTCCAAGTTTTGACCCCCGATACATTTTTTAAAGGCTTCAGTGCCTGTAAAACCTATTAACTGAGAAATTACGACAAAACCACATGTCGGATTAACATGTTGTCTACTAGTACAAATAAAAAATAACTCACCACTAGTTTTCCTTGGATTTAACATCAATATTAAGTCATTTTCTATGGGTTTTACTATTATACACACATTTTAATGTTTTAAAACACTAAAAATACTTTTATGGGCATAATGGGAAAACATAAAAAGTGATGGATTTATTTTAATTACAATAGTTCAAAAATAAATTAATAGTTATTTTACTCTAATTTCATGGAAATATGATGTTGTTTTCCTAGTTTCGACCCCATGACCGATGTTTTTTAGTTGATTTAGTACCTTTAATATTTTTTAACCAACTAATTTTGACAACACTGCATATTAGATTGACATGTTTCCTATGTATATATGTATAAATAAACCAGAGGTATTCTTCCAAGATTTTAGGTCAATCCAAGATCGCTTTCTATTCTTTTGATAGTTACATTCATGATTTAGTGTTTTAAAACACTAAAAATACCTTTACCGGCATCCTAAAAAAAACCGTAACTCAGACTGATTTTCTATAAAATCCTATATTTCAGAAATCAGAGTTTTTTATCCTCCAATTTCATGGAAATCCAATGTATTTTTTCTTTTTTTGAACCCTTGACACACATTTTTAAAGGATTCAATACCTTTAAGAACTATTTACTATGTCATTCTAATAACACCGCATATCGAATTAACGCGTGGTCTACTTGTAGACATAAAATATAAATCAACAGTGGGTTTCCAATGATTTCACATCAAAATGAGATTTTTTTCTGTGCTGTTTAAAATTTCATGCATGTTTTAGTGTTTTAAAACACTAAAAACACATATATGTTCATCCTAGGAAAATCATAACATAGAATTTCATATCATCATTTCATACATTTCAGAAATAAATATATAGTTCTTTTACTCTAATTTCACATCAACCCAACATATTTTTCATAGTTTTAACCCCCAACACATGTTTTTAAAGGATTTGGTACCTATAAATATTGTTTACCAAGTCATTCTGACCACAAAACACGTTGGATTGATGTGTTCTCTATTCATAAATTTCAAAAATAACTGAAAAATGGTTTTTTCATGATTCAACATCAATGTGAGCTCGTTTTCTATGCTTTTGACAATTACATGGACGTTTTAGTGTTTTAAAACACTAAAAATGTGTTTATGGGAATCTCAAGAAAAAACAAACCCAGAATGATGCACCATTAGTTAATACATTTTAAAAATAAATATGTGGTCATTATACTATGATTTCATAGAAATATGATGTTTATTTTTGGGTTTTCACTCCTCGACACACATTTTTCAAGGATTTGGTAACATTAAAAATTCTTTATCGAGTACTTCTAACCACACCACATGTCATATTGATGTGTTGTTGTGCATATAAGTAAAAAATAACTCAACGGTTGGTTTCCAAAAATTTTATCTAAATATCAAGCTATTTTTTATGTTTTTTACTATCACACACATGTTTTAGTGTTTTAATACACAAAAACAATTATGGGCATCCAGATAAATCCATTTACTAAGAAATACCAGATATTTGATCCAACTTTTCAAAAATAAATGTATGGTATTTTTTCTCTGATTTCATGTTAATATGACATCAGTTTCTTATTTTTGACCCACCCTCGACAGATGTTTTTAAATCCTTAAGTACCTTTAAAATTGTTTTATCAGGTTATTATGATAATATGACATACTGGATTGGAATTTTTTCTATATGTATAAATAAAAAATAACTCAAAATTGGTTTAGTCATGATTTCACATCAATACATGGTCTTCTATACTTTTGACTATTACACACATATTTTGGTGTTTCAAAACACTAAAAATTCATTTATTAGCATCGAGAGAAAACCATAACTTGAAATGATGTGAAATTTTTTTCTACATTTCACAAATAAATATATCATAATTTTTATATCATTTAATGTCAATCTAACATCATTTTCCTAGTTTTCCCCCACAAAATGTATTTTAAGGCTTTGGTACTTTTAAAAACAATTTACTGAGTCATTCTGACAACACCACATGTCAGATTAATTTGTTATCTATGTGTACTTGTCCAAAATTACTTAATAGTGGTTATCCCTGATTTCACATCCATCTATGGTCATTTTCTATGGTTTTGGTCATTACATGAATGTTATAGAGTTTTAAAATGCTTAAAACATATTTAAGGGAATCCTATGAAAACCATATCCTAGAATAATGTTTTTTAGTACCTAAATTTCAAAAATGAATCTATAATTGTTTTTTATGATTTCATAGAAAACCAACATTGGTTTCATAGTTTTGACCCCCATATACACATTTATTAATTCGTTGGTACCTTTAAAAACTGTTTACCTTATAATTCTGACAAAAAACCACATTAGATTGACATGTTGTCTATGCATACACATAATAAATAAATAAAAGGTCATCTTACTATAATTTCAAATCAATTTGAGGCCATTTACTATGTTTTTAAATGATAAATTCACGTTTTAGTTTTTAAAACACTAAAAATGTGTTTATGGGTATCCATGGTAAATCGTAACTCAGAATCACATTATATCAGTTCCAACATTTCAACAGTCAATATATAATAATTTTCATTTTATTTCACAGAAATTCTATTTTGTTTACATTTTTGACCCCCCAACACTGGTTTTTAAAGGATTTAATACCTTTATAAATTGTTTATTGAGTCAAAATAGAGAAAATGATTTCAAATTGTTTTCAAAGGTTAGGAAAAAATCTATAATTCATTTATGATGTGTCAGAATCACCCACACATCAATTTAGAATAATATGTGATTGTTGTAACTCGAACTGGATGTTTTCAATATAAAGGTGTCATTTTAGTATTATTTATGGATGATGTGTGTGTTATTTCAAAATGTGTAAATTACCTATGGAATTTATAATTTACCTTGGCAGAATGAGATTTAAGGATAGAAATTTCCATGGGGATCATGATGGTGATCCACTAAAAAAATTAAATGAAATCATTTTCCATTTCTGAAGGCCATTGATCCTATTTTTTCCTATAAGAGTTTTATTCTAAAAACTTTTATTTCAACCTTGTGATTTCTCTTTGTGAATCCTGATCAGGGACACTGCTCAAACATCCAATGGATGCAACAATAATAGATAACAACTCCCTACCAAAGATTTCTGATGGAGAATGCCCATAACTCATCCCCCATACAAGTCTGGGATGCTCCTTCCCTAAAATTATTGCAACTATATTATTATATAAAATTGGTAAAGATTTTGTAGGGTTTACATCCCAAACTTCTAGAATTTTAATTGATAATAAAAAAATATTAACAATTATTTCTTAAAATATTTGAACTTTATAATATTATATAATTAGTAAATTTTTCTTTATTATTAAAACATAATATTGAAAAATAATTTATAAAAACAAAAAAAGGATTAAATTCAATTAATTGGGGCCAACTAGATGTAATAAATGATGCTGGATTGACATTGTTTGATTAATCAAACTGGATCCATGTAATTGGGTTTAAGGATTTTTTATTTTTATAATATTATTTTTGTTATTATGTTTTTATAGTACTAAAATAATATGAAATAGTAATTAAAATTATATACTATAATGTCTTTGGTAGGGAAAATTACAAAACTATCACCGGGTTTCATATGCACTTTAAAAAACTTCTCTATTCTTCCAATAGAGTGACCTGATTCATTATCCTTTAAAAAAAATATAAGAAATATATAAAAAACCTTGAATTATAATAAAGTTATATAAATAATAATGTATAAAATAAAAACCAAAAATTTTCTTTTTTTAGAAAGACCCTAAGACCTAGAAATATGATGAATGATTATATCTCACGATTCACAATATATTTTTTGGATAATTTCAATAAAAAATAGAAAAATTAATAAAAATTACAATTTTATTATTTTTATGTTATATAGATACTGTAAAATATGAAATTATCTCATGAGATGAATATCATTTAATATCAATAAACAACTTCCCTTTCTCATGAGAAATGCCTTTAGGAACTTTCTTATACATTAATCACGACCTCAGAGATTTTTCATGAAACTTATTCTATAATCTCTATTTAAAATATCTCTATTTCTTACCCAAAATTTTCAGAGTCCACGGGAATGATATGGAGTTAGGGATGTCAATATGAATAAACATATATAAATAAAAAACATAACACTTTATAAGTATATTACAAAATTTTACTCAGGTCTTTTAAATTAGTTATCATTGAATATTAAATTAATATTACCTTGATTATCTAAAGAATTATTTTTATAATCTATGGGAATATTCATCTAATATTTATAATTAATGGGAAATATCACTATCTCATATGAAATCTTACCAATAATATATCCATTGATTAAGACAACATCACTGGTAAGCACTCCAAAATCATCAAATGGAATGATAAATTATTTAATTCCTTCAAGACCCATACATCTATTTTTTTCAAAATTATATCCCTTCTATTTTTATCTTTATATGTTTGAAAAATTCATTAAGAAATTAATTAAATGTAAAGTTTTTTTATAATACACACATATCATTAATGATAACTCCTGAATATTCCCTAGATAAATGGGTTACCAACTGATCCATCATTGAAGTTGAATTGGATGGTGGGCTACCAACAACATCTGGGAAAATAGCCAACTCACTTGTAGTCTTGAGTATAATGGAATCAATCTGATCTAATGAAGCTCACAATAGTGGTGGTCTACTCTGAGATTCTGGTTGGACAGGGTCATTAATTTTTTGTTCTCATAATTCTTGCAATTAAAATGGTTTTGATATATTAAATTTATAAAAAATGTTGAATTAAAATATTTTTACAAAAAAAGAAATAATTGAACAATACACACACACACACATATAGATATATGTATGAAACACTTATCAATGAAAAATTGTAATATATTTTCATTATCAATTTATAAATTAAATTTTCTTCACCTTCATTATTTTCATTGTTATAAACATCAATTGTGATAAGTAGTTTATTTTCAAAATATCTTATATGTTCTATTATTTTGTTATTATTATGGAAAAAACTATTTAGTGTTTTTTGGTTGATGATGTTCACTATCATAATGTACCAATTAATCTTCATCACCTACATTATTTATGTATCCTTTCTTTAAATATAAAATAACACTCCATCCTTCATGTATTTCATCATCCCCATAATAAAACATATTCATTTTTGAATACAAGATAAATGGATAATTCTCTTCATGCTCTCATGTAAAGATCAAGTGAGAGAAGTTGATTGAAGTAAACTGTAAAATATATTTCATTATAACAATATCAATGTTGACCCACTTGAATTTTAATGAGACAACTGAAAACTAACCCTTATATATTAATTCAATTATATCATTCAACTTTCCATAGTTTCCCTCCGTTATAAGTGAAAATAAACCACTATGTTGAGTTTTAATTTATTTTTCATGATTAATTATATAAAACCTAAAGCCTTGAATATTGTAGTTATTGAATCTCTTAGCCCTCCTTATAGAACCTCAATCAAAAAACCTAAAATAATTTGATATATAAGATTGATTATCAACATTAATTTTCTTGACAAGAAGATATAAGGTGTTACTTTTCACATCGACAAAATTACTACATGTCAATAATATGAATATGAGTATATACTTTCATGATGGGTAAACCGTTCGATAATATCTTTATCAACAATTTTTGTTAATTCCAGCTCATTTCGATCTCATCCTCCTAATCACCTCTATTTTTACAATCACAATTATTCAATAAATGGGTCTGTAAAAAGACTAATGAGTATAAAATATCTATGTTCTTATAGAAAACACAATTCAGTTAGTGAATAATGTAACCATGTTCTAATTGTTTATCCAATTGTTGGATATACCGATTAATAGTTTTCCAAATGATAATTAGTGGAGATATCATCAACACATCCAACAAAATTTAATATAGTCTCAATTCCATCCAAATACAAAGAACAAAAGGTCAAACACTCTTCATCTATGAAACCTTCAGAAATATAACCCTCTAGTTGAGATTTATTCCTCACATATGATTTCAAATGAGCTAAGTACCTGCTGAAAAAAATAAGAAGCATATTAAAAACAATTTTACACAATGATTTGATATTTTTGAATTCACTAATGAAAATAAAAATAATATTATTGTACCTCTCATTTGGATACATCCATTAATATTTTATTGATCCACTAATTTTAAATTATTTATCCAAATGAATAATCAAATGAAACCTCACAGTGAAGAATGAAGGGAGAAATAACATCTCTAAATGAAAATGTTTTAAAACAACTAATTCTTTAACATTATCAAGATCAGTTGGATTTATAATTTTTCCATAAATATGTTTTAATAAGTTACAATAACCAACTATAATTGTAGATTCTTTTTCATGCAACGTATTATGAAATGATAACAACAGTAATTTCTCCATCAGAATATCTGAGTCATGACTTTTAGATAAATGTAAATTTCAATGTTTTAAGTCAATGTACATTGATATGTTACTTTAATATCCATATGGAAATTTTACATTCTTTAAAGTTTTATGCAATACATATTTCTCATGATTTTTCATTTTAAAATTACTGTAAGGATACTTTCCATTCTCATTTTTTCACAAAAAATGCTTTTTATCAATTGATTTCAAATCATTATGATAATTAATGAAATCCTTTAATTTACCCCAATAATTAAGCAATGTAAAAATTTCATTACCATTTAAATTTTTCTTAAAATTCATTACATCATGATTTGGGAATATCATATTAATCTCCCAATAAATATGTTTAAAAATGATTCTCATTTTCATCAATTGTTGTTTTCCAACTACTTTGGATATTAAACCTCATAACCTTTCCCCCTTCTCTAAACTGATTACATTTTCTAAATTATTAAGTTATATTCATTAATTTTCCAAAGATTTTTGAACTAGATAACACATTTACTAGATTTTTCAAATCAATATCTCCATTGGATTGTGCCTTTTTAAACTCGAATATATGATAATCATTAGGAAATTAATGATGAAATATAAAACACTATTTTCTAGTGTGAGGTAATTTTTGAGGTTCAAAATAAAAATTAAAAACTAAAAAAACCAATATGATTGTTCTAAATAGATAAATTTACTAGTCTAGGAATATCAATACTTATACACATTAATGTTGGATATATTTTGAATAGTTTTCTCATTGACGAATCGTATGTTTCCACACCAACATCCCATAATTCTCAAAATTCATTGATTAGAGTTTTAAAGTCCACATCAATGTCATTTCCAATAATTTTCTTTGTAGGAATAATCATTAAAATGTTAAGAGAATTTTTCTTTATAAAAATCTATGGAGGTAGATTATTTGGGATCAAAACAAATGTCTAAATGCTATAATTATTACATAAAGTACCAAAAGGGTAAAAAACACCAGAATCCAATCCCAAATGTTTGTTCCTAGTATCTAAATAAAAACATAGAAATAGTGAATCAAATATTTTCCATGATGTTGAGTATTGTTTATGTCTCATAAATCCATCATTATTATCTTTATAATTCCACTTCATGTCGTATGTTGTCATTGATGGCATGAATAATATTTGGAATCATGGTTTCATACAAAAGTAACTCAATACCATTGTAGTAATTTTTTTATTCATTTTCTTTCATGTTTTTTGTTGATTTATACTCTCATTATTGTACATTAAATTACATTTTCTTGTATGAAATATTATGCATTATTCTTTATTAGACACTTCTCCCCAGTAAATCATGCAATCATTGAGGCATCTATGTATATTTGTTTAATTAGGACCATGTTTTTTGATTAGTTTCTTCTTCTCATATAGTGATATAGAGATATTAGATCCACTAAGTACATCGTGAAGAAACTCTAAAATCTTGGATATTACTTTGTTAGTAATTCCACAAAGACACTTTATATTATACAACTTAAGTCAAAAAGACAACTTTGAATACTTGGCACACCCATAATATAGTTCTTGTTTACTATCATCAAATAATTAATAAAAATAATTTTTTTGGTCAATGAAGTTATGAGAATGATTAACCTAGTCAAGATCAATTGATTGTTCCTTTGATCTATTAAAATCTTTTACATTTTATCCTATAAATCAAAATCCATCATTTATGAAATTTCAAAGTAAATTATCTTATGGTGGCTTACATTATTTTTTCTTTCTATAATTTTCATTGTTTTGATTTTTCATAACATTTAATTCACTATAGAAAATCCAACATACATATGTAGTAGGAAACTATTTCAATATAAAATGATCAAACACTTCATTTCTATTCGACCATCTCTTGAATTTACAATCTGGACACATACATTTTATTCTACCATCAACCGATTAGTTTACAATTGCATAAAGTAAAATTTGATCCCAACCCTTGGAATATTGAGGTGTGTTTGAGGAAAATTAATCCAACCTTTATCCATAATTATTGGATTTTCACTCTTCTTTAAGTACATTTAGATATAGAGATATAAATTTTTAATCACATAAGTGCAATCAAAATTAAACATCAACAAACTTTATCATTGAATATGGTAGGGTCTTGATTCAACATAAAAAAATAAATATAAAAATGATTCAAACCAACATTAAATGATCTCAAAATTTTCTTATTTTTATAATATCAATTTTCATTTGATATTATAGAAACTAAATTTTATGTAAAACTATATCTTGCTTCAATAATTAGCAAAATCAATATTTTTTGAATCTCAAAACAATTACTTAACACATTGATATCTAGTGAAATAGTCTCTTTTAGTCTAGATTTCAAATTATTACATTTTTAAAATATAAAATATATTCTTGGAAAATGTATATCCATTTAAAAAAATAATATAAAATTACTTAAACCATTCTAAATTTTAAAAAAATCCATTTATCTTAAAAAATATAACTAAAACTATATTTAACCCTTACATTAAAATTCCAAATGCTTGTTTTTCTGATAAAAAAACAAAATATGAAAAAATTTAATTATATACATATTACACATTAAAATACTAGAATTTGAGAATAGTAAAATTATAAGATGAATTGTGGGTATTTAAAAAGTGAATTTAAAAGAAAATATAAAATAAATTCATGTTTTTTTATTTATACATAATTGACATTTAATATTTGGTAAAATTAAAATCAAAGGATTTCTAAAAATTTACAACAGGATAGTTAGCCAATATAGAGATTTCAGGAAATCATTTTTAAACCAGGAATTTTTTTCCCACAAAACATTTTAAAGTAACAAGAAAGTGATAAATTATATATTTCAAGGAATACTAGAAAGGTGAGATGAAAAATATTATACTCAGAAAGAAAGAATCAAAATAACTTCAAATACTTAATCAAATTATACTTTTAATCAATAAAGTATTGGAAAACTATATTAATAATCAATGGTAAATCAATGTCCACATTTTAGTGTATATTTTTTTTAAAATTAATTATCACACTCAAATGATATTATAATATCAATATTATTAAGATACATAAACATATTTACAATTCAAGGAATTAAATATAACAAAAATACAAAAAATATAATTACATAATAAAATTAAAACCTTTAGAAAAATACAACATGGATCATATACCATTAATGAAATAGAATTAAGAGGATCCCAAAAAAATGGAAGAGGGGAACCATTGGAGATCACCTATGAGGGTTAGTGGGGAGTTGTGGGGTCGAAGACTGGGAGTAGGGAGGTCGGGTCATGGGAATAAGAGGCGAGGGAGGGGTGAGGGGCGATCATTATCAAGGATAAGTCTATTGTGGGGGGGGGGGGTCAGGGTCGGCCATAGTTTGGGAGAATTCCTTCAAGGAGATAGTTTATTAGGGTGGTTTCTATTGGGGAAGGCAATTGGGGAGAGTGGGGAGGTGTGGTCATTTTCCGATAGAGAGGGGGGAGGAGGGGTTGTCATCGTCCATTGGAGAGAGTGGGGAGAGGGTGAGGGATTTGTGGAGTGTTAGTCTTCATTGTTCTAGGTGAGTGGTTGATAGATCAGTGAGGGGTGGAGGGAGGGGGGTGATGGGATAATGTTTGGGGGAGTGGGGGTCAAAAAAATTATCTATTTTAGGATTTTGTGGCAGATTAAAAAAAACTAATACTAAATTCAGAAATAAAAAAATAGTGCTAGTTTAATATAACCATAACTATAATATAAATTTTATTTAATAAGATTGGTTCACATATAAATGCTTCAAATAAACAACCTCTATGACCACTTTTTAGTGTATGTGTAATATCTCAAACCTAAAATGAGGTTTTTTTAATTAAATATTTCTTTAACCCCCTTTTAAGTTATTAATGGAATGTATCTTGATAGTAGGAAAGGTCTTAGGTGTGTCCCAATATTAGAGAAATAAGGTAAAAGGTGGCCATCTAGTTCATAATGCATGGTTGGCGCATGGTTAGTACTAACAATGCACCAGAATCATGAACCCAAGATAAGCGAGGTTCATGGTTTGTAAACCATGAAAGGGGAGGGAAAAAACCATTCGGTCCTGGTTAGAGCCAACTGGATGGCCTCTACAAAATTTGGAAAATTGTGTGGGATCCCTAGAAAACTATTTGGCCAGAACCCCCTCTTGGAGAAAGGGTATCCCATAATTAGAATATTATTTGGCCAACCATGTGTCCTAATTGTGCATCACATAAAAAGTGGGAGAAATGACCATTTTTTCTATTGTAATTAAAGGTTAATTAAAATATTTTCTTCCACTTCCCACCTCCAACATTAAAGGTTACAAAAAAAATCCCCCCAACAACTCTGAGGGGTGTTCTCTCTCGATTATTAGGAATATGTAGTATATTTGGTTATGAATCAAAGATATGGTTGAGTATATGAGTCCTTTTTCTTCCATTTTCTATAAAAAATCATCATTGGTGGTTTTCTTATCTTATAAATCTAGTAAACCCCTATTTTTCTAAAAAATTATAGACTTTTCAAATAGTGTCTTTCTTATATCTAATCAAGGTCAAAGGTTTAGTGAGTACTTGTCTATCAGCTTGAGGTAGATTTTCTATATGATATTTCCCATAGTCTTAATGTTTATTCATGTGTATGTAGTCTAGGTGTTCATTATGTTACCCTTAAAATTTGATTCTTAATTATAGAATGATAAATTTTCTATCCAAATGATGTGTTAAATATCCCAAGGATCTCGTTGGATCCATTTATGATGAGTATTCTTGACCAAAGACCACCCATTGGGTGTGCCACTCCGTTGATCTTGGAAATGAATTTTTTGTGTGGTGAATTAAAGTGATTATGACATTAAGACAATTATAATTGTATTTATCATGTAAAAATTATATAAAGGGTTGTTTGGATAAATTTGGATGGTAAAATGGGTTTTGAGAAAATTAAATGGAAAGGTGATAAATAGATAAAGGGGGTATGTCCTAGTTCAAAGATGGGTTGAAAGTTTTTTAATGGTTCTGATTATGACTATATAGAAAAATGGGCTAGTTATCAAATTGATTATATTTATTAGAATTAATAAACCAAATTAATTTTGTTTAATGAAAAGGTTTGCCCATGTCATTGTGTGTTAAAATATTCAAGTGTTGGACCTTGGAAATGATTGTTGATTAAATGGTTGTGGGTGTTGATCATGGTGGTCCCCACTGTAGTAATGATGTTTGTCATGATGGCCTACATCAAGGAATGGGTGTTGGTCATATGATCCTCCTCATGGAATGAGTGTTGGTTATGGATTTTTACACCATATTTTGGATAATTTGATTGAGACCCCTTTTATAGTATTTATTACCCCTTTAACAAATGGTCCAGAAAACTAGTAGGGGACAAGGTGGGTTTGATGTGTTCAAGAATCATTTGGAACCCATAGAAAAATGTGGTTAATTTTTTACTATTAAATTATGAAACCTACATTATTTAATACTTGTTTATTCATCATTTAAACTTCTGAATATACTGTTATGGGCT
Organism: Viscum album; assembly: GCA_963277665.1. NCBI lineage: Eukaryota > Viridiplantae > Streptophyta > Magnoliopsida > Santalales > Viscaceae > Viscum > Viscum album. The sequence goes on from OY728162.1 coordinate 254,455,094, forward strand.
GGATATTTCTTTAGGAACCATTGGTGTTGGCCCACTGAGTTGTACTCACACCCTTCTTAGGCCTCCATTGGTACCTAAGTAGATTTAATGGATAAAGTATAGGATAAGATAAAAATATTTATGATATATAGCTATGTTGGGATTTCGGGATGGACCATGGATGGGGGAATAAGACTAATGTCAAGACCTATTTAGGGATCTTCCTTAGTGTCTTATTTTGGGTTATGTTTTGAAATTTTAGACTATCAGGACATGACATTGTTACTCTACCCAGATGGTGGGAATTTACCTAGCTTTGGAATTGATTATATAATGCCTCATTATGAATTATTACTACTTTGGATATTATTGATATTGATTCTTTTATAGATATACTTTGGTATAGATGGTATAGTCTCCCTACGTCTCTCATTACACCCTCAATGGTAGTTGGAAACCTCTGGCATATGGGGAGGTGCGCTTGAGGTCACATGATGAATATACTGGGGGAACTAGTTTAGTGGCACCCTTACTGGGACGATACAATATACATATTGTATGAATACAATATTTGAAATTATATACACATTTATCGCTACACTATGCATAAGTTAATTTAATTTACCAACTATTGTGCACAAAAATGAACATCTATATTTATATAGAGTGCTTATAACTACACTTATATCCCCCAACCTTCACTCTATTTTTACATGACACTATCATCACACTCACTTCATTTCTTCTTCCAGTTTCCTCCCACTATCCTTAATAATCACACTGATTTCTTTTCGTCCCTATTTCAGAATGAAACAATAAATTTTATCTAATTTTTCAAATTTTATTATATATATACTATAATCATATATTATTTACATCTGTACAAATACTATATGGGTGTTTTTTATTACATGAATAATAGAATTTATTTTTATGAATATTCATTTGGTTATGAATTTTAAATCCTTCAAATGAAATATTATATAGAATTATGAAAATTATTTATATATATGAATTAAGAATTTTAAATAACATGTGATTAACATAGTGAACATTGATTTCACCAGAGAGGGTTTAACTTCAGGGGATATTATAAACCAATTCAAAAGAAAAATTGAATATATCAAACTAATATCATTTAATTTGTTCAAATGTTTCCTTCAAATGTGATAGATCCCTATTTAAATACATGATTTTGTTTTTTTATATTAAATATTATTTAATACTATATTTGTTTTTCTTCATATATTTCATCTTTATATAGATATTATTAGTGAAATCGACACATTCATTGATATACTCACTATCTTTTCCTGTGCAATTGTACTTGTGAGATACTAGTTTATATACATGATCGCATTTCGATATTAATACACACATGTGTGTGTCTATGAAGTGACATGTATGTGTTTAGGTGAATCTGACACACACATACATACATCCAACTATATAAAATATTAATAAAATATTAATTTTATTATAATTTCAATATAATATTACAGTAATTAAATTAGAATAAATTTTTTTATCATTTATATATATATGACATATATATAAATTTATATCTTTAATAAATATAAATCGTATGAAAATATCTAAAATTTTAAAAGTTCAATAAATTCAAATTAAAAATTAAGTTACGTATCTTTTATTACAATCAAAATTTATAAATATTACACAAATAAAGATAAAATTATTTTATTAGCTCTAAATAAAACACTATTAAAATTCAACTTTCATAATAGCTTATAAGGGGAACTGATAAAATTTGGCACCTATTTTCCATGAGTCTGTAGTAGGGACAATGATGAAAATGGAGTGGACATCGACCTTGGTGTCCCTGTGGGTAGAGAAATGCATGGTGGGTCAGGATTAGGAGGGTTAACAAAATTGGGAGACCGAGTAAGGTAAATAACACGGTTATGATTAAAAAATACATTGATTTTAATAAAAATATAGTTAATAAAAATAATTTGTGATAGTTTTCTTAAAAGATCACATAATTTTACTATTTATTAATGGTTTTTAATTATTATGTGTTATTAATAATAATTAAATTATAAATTATTTTATGTTCCACCATTAATATTAAACTTTTATTATAACTTTAGATTTGATATGATCAATACAATTCTATGTAGTTTTTTCATTATTATATTAAAAATAAAAGTATAAAATTAATAATACACACACAAACACAATAAAAGTTATATATAAATATATATATTTAGATATGTGTGAATATATATATATATATATATTAAATAATTAAAATTATTTAAACTAATTATATTACAATATTAGTTAGTTTAGGGGGGTAAACTATGAAAATTTACACTACATGCGCATGGGGAGTCTCAAATATGAGACCTCTCAATAACATGGGATGAGGATAAACAATGAAAATATACACTACATACACATGGGGAGGCTCAAATCCAAGAACTCTCAAATACATCCACATGGAACCAAAATTATTATTCTAATGAATGTTTGTAGAGTGATATTTCTAAAAGAGTAATTCGGTCATTTTTTTTTGGTATTTTATTCGAGGAGTGTTTTGGTTGACATAATAGATGAATGGTGGGGAAGTGATATAAGGATATATTTCTCTCTCGTAATATTCTATGATTCTTGTTTTGATGAAATTTTCAAATATAATTCTTAGTTATTGTCTCTCTATCCATAATCCCAGTTCAACAATCCTGTCGATTCAATAAATTAAAATTTTATCCATAATATCATAGTTATTGGATATTTTTTGTTCCGATTGTAAAAATTAGAGTTTCTTTCTCTTAAGATAAATCGTATTCATTTTGGTTACATACTTAGACATTCAGTGACATTGACCCCCCATAGGTCACTTCTAATATCTCCTTATACGCTGGTGGTGAGTCATCCATTTGTTGGGTTTTTTCCTCTTCTATTGAAAATTTACACTTTTCCATTTTTGGTGGTATAAGTTATTGAAAACTTTCAATAATGGGAATTAATTCCACTATTATCCACCCTAATTCTTATCCATCATTTATGGATCAATGCAGATTGACTACATTAAGGCTCTATTTTAGTTTAATTTCATTGTAAATATATATTACATTAGTGTGTGTATATAATGTAATGAACCCCCCTTAGAAAAGAATCCAACTTAGTGGTGTGAAAAAAATATATTATGTTCTATCATTTTTCTTACTCCTTCCAAGACATTCACTTATGTTTTGTGGGTTTTGGTTAGATAGGAATTTCCAACATCAGGTATCATAGTGGAGTTGACATGATCCATGATTCCAGACTCCAATCCCACATTTCATCGACTCCCCCAACAATCATCATCATGTCCCAGATCCCTCATTGATATAGATTGTGGACCACTTGAAGTATATCAGGTGGTGAAGGAGATTGAGGGATCAATGGAATATATGATACTCATGAATAGAAACTAAAATGTCTATTCATTGATGATGAAGGTTATTCTCCAAGCATGAATAATCTATAACACCATCGAAATCGGTAGTAATAAACTCTAGGAAGACTAGATGGTGCGGGAGGCTATCCTACATACTGTCCTGACAGAGATGATCTCCGTATATGACGTCTATGTAATCTCTAAGTAATCATGAGACCCTATCAAGACCATGCACATCATAATTGAATGAGTGTTAAAGGACAATTCCTAGAATATCTATAAGGAGTACGAAAACAATGCCTTTCATAATAGAGAATTGGTGGATTACATTGTAATGAGGATCATCGGGTTGGTAAACCAACTCACAATACTTGGAAATCCATATCCTCAACACAATTTCATTGAGAAGTAAATGCATGTTGTCCCCTATAGGTTCTCCCAAATGTCCCTTTTAATTGAGATGCTTAACAGGGAGACTCAAAGAGGTAGATGATTTTTTTGAGACAGAACCCACCGCCAACACGGGAGGGAAGCTGGTCCTCATCAAGGAGGATTGGGTTGCATGGATGAAGGAATGGAAGACAAGGGAGACATACTTTAATAACTCAAAGTCTAGTAACAGATGTCACCAAACATGATGAAAAATGACTAATAGTGGAAACAAATAAAAAGGAAAGGATGGATTGAGATATTATGACGACCATGAATTCTCAAGGGAAAAATGTTGCAACTGCATAATAAGGGGTCATTATGCCAAATATTGTAGTATAAGTCCATAAAGGGATGAGGCCCATCTAATCCAAGGTGATGATGGGGAGCCCGTTCTCCTTATCACAAGTTCATGCACTATAGTTTCAGATTCCCCACTAGTATAATCTCCCATCCCCAATATTCTATAGTCATGTTGTATCCTTATATAAGTAGTTGAGGAGAATTTCTTCACACAACTAGATTAGGAGGAGGCACAAGATTATGGACTAAGGTACCTTGACACCAATGAAACAAAAAATGACTTTTCCCCAAAAACAATTCTCTGATTTTGACTCTCGGATCCAAGACACTATAATGTTTGGAGATAGATTCATCATCAAAATTATGGGGTGTGGGACTATTTTTTTTACTTGAAAAACTCACAACCAAAACATGCTCACAGGGGTGTACTTTATCCCAAGGCTCACAAAAAATTATTTAAATCAAAAAACCTTATTAGAACAGTTTCTAGATACCAATCAAAGAGGGAATTATGGGGATTTGTGACCAATCGTAGCGCCTACTGGGCAAAGTTAAGTTCATCCCCAAATGTATGTACAATCTAAAACTCAATAGTTCACAACCAGTATGCTTGTATGTAAGGGTATTAGAGAAGGAATAATGATGGAATTTGAGGTACGACCCCTAGAATTTCTAGGATATATGTAAGCTTACTCAATATGATATCATGCGAGGGATTCCACAAATTAATTATGTGGATCAAGTCTGTGACAACTGCCTCTTTGGGAAACAATAGTGAGTGTATTTCCCTGAACATGTGAATCATCATAGAGAGAAAGACAACAACCTTGTCCACACTGACCTTTGTGTTCATATCAAATTGAAATATCCAAGATATAACCTATAATTTTTGTTTATAATTTATTACATGTTGCACTACATGTGGATTAATCTAATTATAAGAAAGGAATAGGCTATGGTGAAAATAAAATGAATTTAAGACATGATGGTGGTGGATATATGGAACAAGACGAAGGTCCTTCAGATGGACTGTAGTGGTGATGTCAAATCAGTGGAATTAGGAGAATACTATACTGAGTGTGACATACAATGATAACTCATGAACACCTATTCACCACATCATAATTGAGTTGTTGAATGACTCAACCAGATAGTGGTTTCCCTGGAACAAAGAATACTGAAGGTAATGGGACTTCCTGATATGTTATAGGGTGAGTACATCTCTACTACTAGCGTTATCCACAATTCAGAACCAACACAAAGCCTTGATAGGATGACATCGTATAAAACCTGACATAGAAAACAACCAGTGTTGCACCTTCTACACACCTTTGGTTGTATTTCCCATTTCAAGATCATAAATCCTCACTTGAATAAGCTATTTAACCAGATTACACCAAAGATATTCATTGAGTATGAGTTGGATCAAAGAAATACCATGTATACAATTCAATCTGAAAAAATGTGTAAGTAACACACGAAATCATCCTTGTTGAGGTGTAAAAAATGGATATTTGTACTCATGATGAAGTAGTATTGAGCAGTGAGGAGCCAATAATTGTCAAAAAACACAATGATATTTATAATAGTGTGGAAGAGACATGAAACACTTTTAGAGACTGGAGATCATCACCCATACAAACTTGAAGGCACTCAATAGATGCTGAAACACCAAACATGGTCAAGATGATGCCCATTCCATCATCCAAAGGGGGGTTTTCTTCACTGGTATACAACATGGAGGAATCACTAGGTGCCAGTCATGATGATGACCTCATTCATTTTCACACCATAAAAAACATCATCAGGTCCATAACACCACCTATATTTTTTCTATGAGAGCTCAACCTTGGTGAGCTATATTTCACTACAACCAATAATCAAACCTATTTTAGTGAAGAGGAAAAACACTAGTGTTAGAGAAAGAAAATGATTAAGGATATGAAGTTAAGTGAGGACAAAGACACAAGGGAGATCATCAACCTCTCCAATGGCCATTGTCCAATAGGGATCATGTGGGTCTTCAAGGTGAATCATGATAAACATGGAGTGGTATAAAAGATAAAGGAAGGGATCATTGAAAAGTGGTACGTATAGAAGTAGGGGATTAAATTATAGGAGGCCATTCCCCCTATTTCATGCATGGAATCAGTACGTAAATTCTACATGTTGGTGGTGCAATAAGGGTGGGAGGTCCATCACATGGATGTAAAGTTTTCATTACTGAATGGAGAACTCCAAGATTAAGTATATGTTGAGAAAACACCTTGATTAATCATAAAAAACCACGATCACATTGTGATCTAGCTCTGTAATGCAGTCCATGGCCTCCCCTATACACCAGGAGCATGGAATTCCATGATTGATGCCATCTTTCTGACACTTGGGTTTCTCAATAGCAACTTTGAGCATGCTATGTACACTTGAAGAAATAACATACCTCATATAATTAGTGGGGTGTACAATGATTACTTGATCATCACTTTCACTGATGTCACCAATGTCATCATGTTAAAGGCTGAGATGAAGAATCTATTTAGGATGAGTGACTTGAGATTTCTATCCTACTAAATCAACATTGAAGCGAACCAATGTCCATGTGTAATTTACCTATTTTAATCATCCTATATGACTAAGATATTAGAGAGGCATAGCCTGGGAAAGTGAAAAATGTACTAATTGTCTATGGAGGCCAAACTAAAGCTGAGAAATCCTAAAACATTTTTATTGGTCGATGCCACTTAGTACCAGATAATCATCTGTAGCCTCTAGTTCCTAGTGAATACATGTCTATACATTACCTACATGGTAGCTTATGTAACCTAATTCATATAGGAATTATACAAATACCACATGGCTATATTCAAGAAACTTTTTCACTACATCACTGAGATACACTTAAATAATGATTAAAGAAGTGTTAACTAATGTTTAATTTAGGATTAACAAGCAATTCCCTATTAGATAACTAATGATTAAAAATCAATTAACTAGTCATTAACCAATGCATAACTAATGAATAAATGATGATTAAATAATAATTAATAAATTTTCAATTATTAATCAACTAATAATTAACTAATAATTAACTTATAGTAACCCTCACTTTTTAATACATAACCATTAAATTTTTTTTGCGGAATACATAAACATTATACAAACAGACACCAAAAGACCATAGTTGGTATAGTGCCTTTGGAATCATGGGAACATAAACACTGGCACATATTTGAGCTATATCCTCTATCACTTTGTTTTTCTTCACTAGAACCCTTCTTGGACAAATTAAACATAGTACATATCATCATAATCTAGGGGAAAGAGAACATAAAAGGGGCGAGCTCAAATTCTTAGTAAGGGTAAACAAGGGAGACATGTAAGAATAAACATGATTGTAATGGTATGAGAATGTGGTCATTAAAATAGAATATCATAACCTACATATCAAAGATCATAACCGAGATAATTAAATAAGTATTAAGAGTTCATAATACATGAATCATATTAAAATAGAGAGCATAATCCTTGAAATCATAATGTAGAAATAAAACTGGGAATTGTTGAAAACATATAAGCATATAATTATTTACAAAGTATCCAAGGAATCACTGAAAAGACCATCATATTAGTATGGGTTCACTCCCCATACCATTATATTAGTCATGGTTCTCACCCATGACCATTATAGCATCACGAGTTCACTCATCATAGCATCTTAGTAGCCATGGTTCACTCCCATATCCATCGTAATAGTCAAAGTTCACTCCCAAGACCATCTTAGTTTATATCTTGAGTTATAAGTATTTAACCAACGCATTTTATGGATATATAGGTCCCACACATCACATAATAAAATCATACATACAATTTCCACAAGATCATAAAATAGACATTTCATAAACCATGAAATGAAATGGGTATCATAAACATGTAAACATATCACAACCTGTAAAACAATTATAGGTTTTATAATCATTTCATGAATATAATAAACCGTGAAAGAGTAATGGATTTTATATACATATAACCCATGAAGGAAAAATGGGTTTCATAAAGACCATGACATTAAGCATAACCCATTCATAAAAAGGATATGAATGGGACCTCTATATTGGTATGCGTAACATCAATAGATGTCATCTTATATAGAAAATAATTTTGAAATATCTTTTAAGAACTATTATTAAGGAAATATACTTTATTTTTTGAAAAAAAAATTAAAATATAAAACTATTTCAAAATAATTTTCTTAGAAAACACCTTAAAAGCATATAAATAAGGTATGAAATCATTTTTGAAACCTGTTTCATTGAAAACATATAAAATAAGTTTCAAAAAATTTAAAAAACCTTTATCTTAGAAAAAGATTTTAAAACATATAAAAACAACAGGAAATTATTTTAAATATATTTTTCTTAAAAACATATAAAATAAGCATGAAAACATTTAGAAACCTATTTTTCATGAAAAATCAGAAAAGTAGCATGAAAAATTTTGAAAACCATTTTTCTTGAAAAATTATAAAAGAAGCTTGAAAACATTTTGAAAACAATTTCTCTTGAAAATATCTTTTAAAAACATTCTATTAAATATTAACCTCTTAAAAATGAAATGGGAGCTTTGAATAAATGTCAGTGTGTAAATCTATACATGTTGTACAAGGTCAAAAGAACATTCCATTTAAACTGTTAAAAAAAGGTTAGAAGAGTTCCTTGTTTGAAAAGTGACAAGAATATTCCATTGAATATATTGTTAAAAGAAAAAAGGGTAAAAGTGTCTTTTATTTATTATAATATAATTGTATAATATTCTTACAAAACATTTTTTTAGAAAACCTAGATTTCAGACCGAAAAGAGGGTAAAGTCAGGCTTTCTTACTAACGCATTCTTATTATCTTATGTACCAAAGAGTATAAAATTGTACCAATACATTAATATATAATTAATAGCTAGAGGAGAATAAAATTCATGAATTTCATGAGATATGGGTTATAATATTTCATCAATGGAATCATAAACATAAATAATCTTGAGAAAAACGAAGAGATTGTCCCAATAAACTCTTATAACTTGGTAACTTGGGATCATACTCGCCATGTAATAAAATAAATTAAATGAAGAATAAAATATCATTAAAAAGTATATTCACGATTTAACATTTAAAATAATTAAATATACATATTTAAAAAGCGTTTAGGCGCATAAAAAAATATGAGCCTCATAGAAGGAAAATTGAGGCAAAGTTGTTTTACCGATTTGGTAACTTTTGAAAGTTAAACACCATGAAAGAAGAATAATAAAATGGAAACATGAATAAAAATGAATTTAATTATAATATTCATAGAATAAAATCATTTCAAGTACATATACCACAGAAAAGGAAAGAGTGGTGAACACAACATGTATCTCATGGAAGTTAAAAGTGAGATGAAATCCCCTTACCTTGTGTCTTGGCTCTCTATATACTCGTACAAGCATCCTGTATAATAAATATAAGTTTATTATACATTTTTTATAGAATCATATTATTATACATAATACCATATATGGTTTTATTATGACCTTATATTACCGACTTGTTAATTATCCTATGTTAATGTTTCACTTCAGGTAATATTCGCTTCGTTCATCACATGTGTCTTAATTTGTTATATCATGGGTCCTTTTACACATATCATGATTCAAGAAGGCAAATCAAGATATAAATATAATTTATATCCATTATTTATTAATTATAATAATCTATATAATATAAGAGTGTTAAATAGAATACACCGTTCATGGAGACGGTAAGTCGTGAGTACGCATGAACGTTTTTTGTCTTTATTGTCATATTGAATGAAAGAATGAAAATGACATATATATATATATCATTATTATAGTATAATTAATATATCATATATATAATATTATTTTACTAAATCTATCCTTAATACATTCCATGTGGTGTGTGAATGAATCACATCACCTTGAGGGGGAAATAGTCCACACTTCCTTAAACAAGATTATCATATTAACAACATATGGAAAGCAAAAAGATGTGAATTTTAATATGAATAAATAAGATTAAATACATAATAAATATAATATATTAAATATATAAATAGAGAGTTCATTTTAATGGTCTGTATTATTGGTGGTAAGGAATAAATGAACAATCATCATTTCGTGAGGTAGTAGTTCACTATACATAGACACAATTTGTTCGATATCCATTAGATGAAGGTGTGTGTAAGTGTAGGTAGAATTATTTTCATAATAACTTCATATTATATTTATTATAATAGTTTTATAACACAACAATGGAATAAATATTGTGTGTGTGGGGGGGGGGGTGGAGAAGGAAAATAAAGGAAAATATATTGAGAGAAGACATTACCTTTTAATCAGGTAACTCCTTCTGGTTTATGACAAAAGGATTACTTGAGAATATTTATAAAAAAATAGTATTCAAGGTAAAATGTAGGATTTTTTGGAGGATATTTGTGAAGATAATTTCTGAACATAAATGGTTTGAGAGGTGTGAGTAATGGGTAGAGGTGGTGGCCTTTTACAGTGGAGGAGTGAAAAAGTTGTAAATATTTGAAGAGAGAATTACACCCACGTCTTTCATGCTGCAATTGGATCCAATAATGGATAATTGTTGATAACATTTATTATAGGGTCTAAAATTACCATCCAATGGGTGTTGGACTTGAGTCTAGGTCGTTTTCAGTCTTAAATTTAATGTTTAGTACTTTATGAACCAAAATTTTCTCTTAACTAATGTAATAAATTTTAATCATTTTCACTAATATTTTTTTTCAAAATAAATGTTGAACTTTTTAGATATATTAAATTATGAGTATTATAAATATTGAATCCATTTGAAAAAATTATGGTCACAGAAGTGCAAAAGCATAATTTAAAATTATTCCCCCTAACTGGACAACACTGCGAGGTCTTAAAGTAAAAATGTCAAAATGTTTTCTATGTTTTCATATAAAATTTAAATGTTAAATTAGTTCCAATTAAATAAACTGCATTAATTGATAAATATATTATCTAAATAAAATATTAAACCGATTTAAATTATAATTTAACCTTATAAATAAATTAGATGTAAACACAGTTTTGAATTAAATCCCAATATTTTTAAGTTTTCAATAAAAGATAAAACCTTACATAAATATAACAAAAAAAAATTCCTAACATAATTCTTTATGTTTCAATTCCAAATATATTTTTTATTTTGAAAAATTAAATCTATAAGTGTTCCAAAAATTGGATTTAAAATGGGTTCTCCATTAAAAGGCGATAAAAAATGCCTTAATACAAATATAGGGATTTAAGCTTAAAATTGGGTTATTTCATATCTTACGTCTATCAAATATATTAGATAAATATAAAAAATATTTTTGGTGAATATATAACATAATTATTGCATTAATATCACTTAAAAATAGTAATTATTTTAATTTACTTGGTTAAAATAACTTTGTGACTATGAAAATATTTTACTTTAAATTCAATTGGTTTTCATATTCATTAATTGGTAACATATGAATTCATCTTATATTTGTGTACACCAGATATTTTCATAAATTATTTCATATTATTAATATCTATAAATGTAGAATATAGGTTATATTCCATTATAATAATATTTTTAAGAATATATTATAGTTAGGTTACATTTGGTCTTGTGTGTTATGCAATCCATCGAGGAAGGTCAATCATGCGTGTAATGTACACTAACCTTGTTATTCCATGTAACATATGTAAATTTTGGATTTCATCTGACATTCACAAAATTTTCCCTATGTGAAAGGAATTTTTTACTGAGTGAAAATATATTTTTAATGTTATGTGAAGTGAAAAATATCAAAAGAATAAATTAATTTGAAAAGAAAATCACCAAAATATCAGGGTGTTACATTATAACCCCATTAAAATTAATTTCTCCCTCGAAATTCATCTGGGTTATCAAAGGTTTAATACTTTAAAATTTAATTCATTGAAAACCACATTCTAAAAATAGACACTAAAAAATCCCTTAAAAAGGGAAATTTAGAACCATAATGGTTGCCGAAAGTAACATATAATAGGGATTCCATATATGAGAACATATCTTGGGAGTGAAGATTGGACATGGTGGAAAAGCATACTATTTATAAGGATTGATTGAGGCCATAAATCACAAAAAAGAGATTAGTAAAAGAAATTTTTAGGGCTTCAATGTCATAAATCTGTTAGGATTTAAAAGGCCATTAACTCAATGAAAATTAAGGTATTAGGAGAATAATTTTTTGATAACTTTCAGAACATTGAGTAATTATTGATAAATTATTATAATCAAAATTTCATTCTTTGGTTGTGTTTTTAATAATTTATAATACATCCATTAACTCATGGAATGAATGTCCAGAAATCAACGTTGATACATAAAGAACTAAAATACAATTTTAAAAGATCTTATGGACCATAGAAGAATTAAAAAGTATAACTATTTTTCTATTGAAAAACAATATGAATAAACATAAAATTTAATAGTACTAGTTCATAATAAATATTTATTTAGTAAAAATAAATTTACATTAACCAGGACATTGCATAGGCTAGTGTTAGGTGTGAAACCTTTATCGTCCTCCAGTCATGGGTTCAAGACCCGTGGCCTTTCTAGAATTGATTTCTTGTCACCCAATATACATGATTCCCTTTTCAAAAAATATTATAGATTTAAATCCTTGAAATAAGGTTAATCACTAAATAGACTTTTAACCCCAGTTTTCAATACAAACTCTGTGTACAAATACTTCCTCTGAAGTTTAACTTAAACATTTCATTAATGGTTATCCATATAACCCTTCTCAAAGATAAAAATCCAATACTTTATAAAGAGTGTCACAAAATAATCTTAAAATTGATTTCCATGTACATCCAAAAGTATCTATTAGTTGTAACATTCCAAACATGGGAATACCCTCATCATATATTCTTCAGAATTACCATAAATCCTTTTAAAATACATACAAGCTTCCTCATTCCAAATTATATAGAATTTTCTCCATAAATCCAAAAATGTTTTAAACTTCATCAGCGATAGAATAAACCACCTATAAAAATGTCCTTACATAGTTCCACGGTAATAAATACTATCCAATTTACTTATTCATATCCCATGAATAATTATTCATACAAAATTATTTTCTCATAAAGAATATATTAGTCATTATGTTCCCTTATTCAAAATATCATCTTATCATTAAATCTATTCATCAGTCCAACATAAACTTGTAAATACTGAGCGAAAAAAACATATGTAGAAAAATCATTGAATATTTAATCATTCATAAATTTTGAATCCAAATACATTAATACTTAAATTGATTAATCCTTAATCCATTAACAATAATACCTTTTTCCTTTCACATTTCCTTAGTCGTATTTTTATCAAATACAATGTAACCATTACTCTCACCACCTTTCCAATTCTCTTCATGAACATTCCTATTTGTTCATTGGGTATTATTATAACCATTTTATATGAACTTAAAATAGTTATCCTTCGATGATGACTTAGGGAGGAAAAATTTCATATCCATTTAGTTAATCAAACTATTCATTTTTTATTATAGTCACATTCTTTCTGTCATTCTTTTCCAGAGTCAAAACACTTTATTGTTCCTCTAAGACATTCCCAAAGGTGATTATTTCCACATTCTTGACACAAAGGAAACAAAATATTCTTTCCTCCCTAGTCTCCATTACCCAAAATCTCAGTGAAATCCTTTCTCTTTCATGGTGAGTTTGAGAGTTGGTAAAGGTAAACAATGTAAATCATATTTCATGAAAACTAATTAGGAATGATCAAAACATCTTTCACTCCAGTGATCATCCAACCTAACTGCTCATTAGAAAATATTCCATCATATTCAACAATAATCCAGTTCCTTCTGGTTCCCTCCATTGACTAAGACTAGAAGCATAGTGTGAACATTACTTATCATAGTAAAAAACCACATAATTATGAAAATAATTACTTATAGGACACTTAAATCATAACACCTTCCATTATCTATGAAACCTTAGGTTTATACTAGGTTATTTATAGATAACTTATATCTAAATAATTCATGACAGTTCATGAAGAGTCTGTCAATTCCCAAAGAATATCCCCTGATAGTGTCAAACTAGATGTGCAGTAAGTCCTGTTGTCATGTACCATATTACCCCGAGTCAAGCCCGAAACATTTTGTCTGAGTTATTAACCCTAAGTACAGATGTGAAAGATCCAAATACAAATATAATATCTAGATAGGGATGTATTTCTTTAGAAACCACTCACTCGATCTTTCACCAAAATTCCAAGACATTTTCCAAAACATTAACTCATCCTTATACTTATATTTAGTTACATCCCTATAGATATCCTTAGAAATATACCTAGGGATGTCACAAACGTTTTCTCATCCTAACTTCCAAAGTTTAACTATAAATTTTCCCTAATACCACCTATAGTAAACCTTTCTTTTCAAAAAAATAAAATTACATAACTTTTGCGGAATAATTAAACATTATTAAAACAAACACCCAAAGACCATTGCAGGTATAGTGACTTTAGAAACATGGAAACATAAACCATGGTACAGATTTGAGCTATATCATCTCCCACTCAGATATTCTTGAATAGAACCATTATTAGACATATAAAACATATTAAATATCATCATAACCTGGGGGAAAGGAAACATAAAAGGGGTGTGCTCAAATTCTCAGTAATGGTAGACAATGGAGACATGTAAGCATAAACAAGATCATAAGGTTTTGAGAATGTGATCATGAAAATAGAAGATCATACCCTACATATAAAAGGTCATAAAAATATTATGGAATAAAGATTGGTACTTCATAAGACATGAACCATAATAAAATAGAGAGCATAAGACATGAAATCATAATTTAGGAATAAAACATGTAACTGTGGAAAACACATAAGCATTTAATGATTTTTATAGTATCAAAGACATTGCTTCTAAGACCATCATATTAGAATGGGTTCACCCAACCATCATAGTAGTCATGGTTCACTCCCATGGCCTTTCTAGTAGCATTATTTCACTCTACATACCAACTTAGTATTCATGGTTCACTCCCATAGTCATTATATTAATCAAGTTTCACTCCCAAGACCATCTTAATTTATCTCATTATCTATATATTTACCTAATTCATTGGAGGGATATATAGGTCACACCAATCACAAAATGATATCATACATACATGTTTCATAAGATCATATATAGACATTTCATAACCCATGGAATGAAATGGGTATCATAAACAAGTAAACATATCACAACCTTTTGAAAAATTATAGGAATTATAATCATTTCATCAAAATCATAACCTGTAAAAAAGTAATGGATTTCTTATACATATAACCCTTGAAGGAGAAATGGGTTCATAAATACCATGACAATATTTATAACTCATTCAAAGAAATTATCTGAATGGAAACTTTATATTGGTATGAGCAACATAAATAGATTTCATATTAGATGGAAAATAATTTTTAAATTTATTATAAAAATATTTATAGAGGAAAATATCCTTTATTTTAAAAAAAAGGTTTTTAATACAAAAAACCATTTGAAAATATTTTTCTTATCAAATTTATTAAAATCTTATAAAGAAGGAATCAAATGATTTTCAAAACCTTTTTCCATGAAAACTTATAAAATAAGATTCAAAACTTTTTAAAAAACATTTTCTATGAAAACACTTTGAAAAAATATAAAAATATCCTGAAAAATTTTTGAAAACCATTTTACTTGAGAACTTATAAAATAATCTTGAAAACATGGTGTAATCCATTTTTTTATAAAACTTATAAAAGATGCTTAAAAACATTTTGAAAACTATTTTTCTTGAAAAATTATAAAATAAACTAGAAAAAATTTTGAAAACAATTTTTATTGAAAATATCTATTTAAAAAAATTCTTAAATTTTGATCTTTTAAGGATGTAGAGGGATATTTGAAGAAATGCTTGCAGGTAAATTCGTACATGTCATATGAGGTCAAAAAGAACATTCATTTTACAAGGTAAAAAAAGGTTAGAAAAGTTACTTGTTTGAAAATATACAATTATATTACTTTGGAGAGATTAGTAAAAGATAAAAAAGGGTAAAATTGTCTTTTAGTTATTATAAGATAATGGTATAATATTCTAGGAAAACTATTTCTAGAAAACCATGATTTCCAATAGAAAAGATGGTATAATCAGGCTTTCTTAAAAACACTTTCTTGCTATCTTAGGTACCAAAGAGTAGAAACTGGTACCAATAAATGAAAATAAAATTAATAGCTAGAGTAGAATAAAATTAATGAATGTCTTCAGATATGGGTTATATGATTTCACCAAAGGAATCATAAACATAAAAAATCTCGAAGAAAACAATGATATTGTCTCAATAAACTCCTATAACTTGGTAACATGGGATCATAAATTCCATATAAGAAAGAAAATTATATGAAGAATAATATATCATGAAAAATATATATTCATTACATAACATTTAAAATGGATTTATATACACCTCAAAAAAATATTTTAGGTGCACAACAAAACATGAGTTTTAGAGAAGGAAAATTGAGACAAAACTTTTTTACCGATTTGGTAGCTTTTGAAAGTTAAACCCCATGAAAGAAGGATCATAAAATGGGTATTTTAATACCCATAAATTCAATAATAATATAAATTTAATATAATCATGGGATGTACATACACCACACTAAATAAAAGAGCGGTGAATAGAACATGTATCTTATGGAAATAAAAAGTGAGATGAAATACCCTTACTTTGTGTCTTGAATCTCTCTGTACTCATACAAGATTAATATAAAATAAATATATGCTTATTATAAATCTTTTACAGAATAATATTATTTGAAATAATACTATATATGGTTTTATTATGACTTTATATTATTCACTTGTTAACAATCCTTTGTTAAAGTTTCACTTCGGGTAATATTCGCTTTGTTGTTTGAATGTGTCTTAATTAGTTACATCATTTGTACTTGAACATATATAATGATTCCATAATATAAATCATGAAATAAATATCATTTATATCCCATATTTGTTATTATAATATTATTTATAATATAGAAGTATGAAATGTAATACACCTTTCATGGAGATAGTAAGCTGTGCATACGCATGAAGACTATTTCTATCTTTATTGTTGTATTGAAAGAAAGAAAGAAAATTTCATATATATATATATATATATAATTCATGTATAATTATTTTATCATATACATCATATAATTTAACTAAACCAATCCTTAATATATTCCATGTGATGTCTGAACGAATCACATTTCTTCGAGGGGTGATATTCCACACTTCCTCAAATGAGATTATCGTATTAACACCAAATAGAAATTAAAGAGATGTGTGTTTTAAAAGTAATAAAGAACATTAAATAAATAATAAATATAATATATTAAATATATAAATAGATTTTATATCATAATTAGCACCATTATTGGCGGTAAAGAAGAAATGAGCAATCATCATTTCGTGGGGTAGTAGTTTACCGTACACAGAAACAACTCGTTCGATATCCATTAGATGAAGGTGTGTGTAAGTGTAGGTCTAAAATATTGAATAAAAACAACCTATTATATTTAGGATAATTTTTTCCAAAAAATAATGAAATAAATATATTGGATGGGGTGATGAAGGAAAATAAAGGAACAAACCTTGAGAGAAGATGTTACCTCTTAATCAGGTAACTCCTTTTAGTTTATGCCAAAAGGATACATAGAGAAGCATACTGACCAAAGGGAGGATTAAAGGCTGAAGGTAGGATTTTTTGGGGGATATATGGGTAGATATTGGATGAAATTAAACATAAGACGAAAATTTTGATTTAAAATTAATCTCATTGAGAGGACGACGATACAAGTTTTTAAAGTAAAAATGTCCAAAAGTTTGCTAAGTTTTTATATCCAATTTTAATGTGAAATTGGTTCCAATGAACTATATTGGATTAACTTATAAAATTATTATCTAAATAAACAATTAATCAAATTTTAAATATTATTTATCTTTGTAAATAATTTATACGAAAAAGTAGTTTTGAATTAAAATCCATTATTTTTAACATTTCATTAAAAGATGAAACCCAACATAAATATACCAAAAATTTATCCTCACCTAATTTTTATGTTTATCTTCCAAATATAATTTTTATTTTGAAAAATTAAATCTATAAAAGTTCCAAAAATTGTATTTGGAATGGGTTTGTTGTTAAAAGGCGGTAAAAAATTCCTTAATACAAATATAGGGGTTTTAAGCCTAAAATTGTGTTTGTTATTATCTTACATATATGAAATCTATTGGATAAATATCAAAAATATTTCATTAAATATATAACATAGGTATTACATTAATATCAATTTCAAATTGTAATTAGTTTAATTTACTTGGTTAAAATATTTTTGTGACTAAGAAAATATTTTCTTTTATATTCAGTCAGTTTTCATATTCATTAATTGGTAACCTATGAATTCATCTTATATTTATATAGACCATGTATTTTTAATAATTTAGTTAATACTATTCATAAACATAAACATAATATATTGGTTATATTCCATTATAATAATATTTTTAATAATATATTACTACTAGGTTATACTCGATCTTGCGCGTTACATAAGCCATTAAGGATGGTAAATCTTACATGTAATGCATGCTAAAATTTTTGGTCCATGTAACATACTCTAGGTTCAGATTGCGTGTAACATACTCCATGTTGGCTCTGTGTGAAATAAATGTTGGACTTAGTGAAAAGATATTTTCAGTGTTACGTGAAGGGAAAAATATCAATAGATTAAATTAATTCAAAAAAAAATCACCAAAAATCATAGGGTGTTACATTAATACATAATTAATATTAACTAACAATCAATTATTGATTAAATAGAAAATTATTAATGAATGACTAATTGATCATTAAATAATGATTAAATAATGGTTAAGTAGTAAATAACTGTTGATTAATTAATTATTAACTAACAATTATATATTAACTAACTATTAAATATCTAATTATTAAAAATTAATTAACTGTACATTAACATATGATTATATAATGTTTAAATAATAATTGACTACTAATTAAGTAATAAGTAATCATTAAATAATGAGTAACTAATAATTAACAACTTGTTATAAATTAATTAACTATTAATTAAAAAATGATTAACAAATGATTAATGAATGAAAAATAATGATTAAATAATGATTTCCTCACAACAAAAAAGGGAGGGCTTATCGAAAGTTGGTTTTTCTATATGGAGAAGTTTAAACCAATGCTACATTTTTTAGTGGTGGTTATGAAAATTGACATATATTTCACAGTCAATAATAAGTTATAGATGGTTCTTCTTTTTAAGTAGTAGTTTATATATGTGTCATATTTGGAGTATTTATCGGTGATTTTAAATTAATTATGGGGTTGTTTTTTTTTTAAATAAAAAAATAAAATAGATGTAATGACAATAAATACTGCTATATTCTTTAGCAGCAGTTTATGATAATTTTTGCTAAATAAATTTTAATGTATCTATTTTTTGTCAGTTATCATCAACCACCACTAAATAAAATATATTTTTTTAGATATTTAGTTAACACACAAACACAAATATATATATATATAATAATACATACAATTAAATAAAAAATAAATACACAATAAACTCACTATACGTACACCGTCATTCATATGTAGACATATATATTCAACCTCAGTCACCATAACCTCAATCAACTCATACCTTTATCATGAATATATCCATATAAAATATTTGAAACAACAACAAACCATGAACAATATACATCCAACCCATGACCTTTTCTGTATCCATCTACCTCCACATCATTACATCAATTGGAACAAACCACATCATCTCATCTAATGGAATAAGAAAGATAACAAAAATTAAAACTGAACATAATAAATTAGATTTACAATAGAATCATTGATAATATTTAAACACACCAAACAAAATAAGAACTGTAGAGACCCTTATCCTGACGTACATGGACATTACATTACTTTTGCGGAATACTTAGTACATAACAAAAACACACACACACAAGGATCGTAATAGTTTAGTGTCTTTGGAAACTCGGAACGTAATCTTCTAATCGTGGTGAAAGATCTTCAATATCTCCCATAAAGATCTTCCCTTATTTTTTTTTACCTAAAACCTTTCTTTATATCCTGGGGAAAAGAAAACATAAAAGGGTGAGCTCAAATGCTCAGCAAGGGAAAATAAAGAAAATAAAAATCATATCATATCTTTTTGAAAATCAAAACCTGCAAAAGAGATCATAATATCTTATCATGGAATAATTCATAGAAGTGAAAATGAGATCCCCATAATCATAACATAAAACTTGAAACTTTGTGGCATGCACACATAATCATGGAAAATCATTTCTTGTTAGTCATGACTCATTGCCAAGACTATCTTAGTGGACAAAGTCCCTTTCTGAACCGAGTTCACTCCTCGTTTCAGTCCTGTATCACTGAACCGGTATAACCTACCATTTCAGCCCTGTCTATCTCATGAGATATAAAATCATTACCCAATGCATTGGAGGGAGATATAGGTCCCACCCATCTTATAATGAATCCTTTCTTATGTGTGCCACATAATCATAAACCATACATCATAGCGTAACCCATGTAAAAAAAATGGGATTCTTAAACAAAATGACGTCATAAAACAATTCATATAAGATAAAGGAATTCATAAAAATATTTCCACCACAACATAATCAAACCAATGTAATAATAGGGATAAAAACAGAACCCTTTATTATCTTAGATGGAAAATAATTTTGATAAAACACTTGAACTCCATTCTTGAGGAAAATATCCTTTCTTCTTCAAAAACATTTTTCCTTTCATAACATGTCATACAACATTAAAATAAAAGAAGTTGATTAAAAATAAACTTGAAAACTTGTAAAGGAAGCTTCTTGGAAACAATGTTTTAAAAATCCATTCATGCCGTATAAGTTAAAAAAACATTCTTCGTACTTTTGTCGGAAAGTCAAAAAGTACCTCGTAAGAAAAACGACAAAAGATTCCTTTCATAGATATTACTAAAAACTCACCGAAGGGTAAAAATGGATTTAAAAAATTGTAGGTGGATGGAAATAATATTACATATTGATGAAACATGGATGTGGATGATAAAATACACCCCAGTAAATACTTATGAATAAACAATCTCGGATAAAAATGAGATTGTGATATTTCCCTTACCTTTGGTCCGACTTGCTTTGTAAGTGTCCGAACCTCCTGTATAATGATTTAAATCATGTTATTGACTTATTACAGAATCATATTTATTGTTATGATATCATATATGGTTCACTTATGACATTATATTACCCGTTCTTTTGTAAATTCCATGTTAAAGAAGCGTTTTGGGTAAAATCGTTTCATTTATCGTAGGTGTTTTGACTTGTTGTTCTTGACATCATTATTACTTATATCATGATTTACTCACTTCCAGAATATAAAATATGATTTATATATCATATATATTCAGTATATATATATATATATAATAGGTAGATAAATAAAATGAAAAACACCGTTCATGGAGACGGTAGTCCGTACGTACGCATGAACGCTGTTTTCCTTTCCTTATTGTCTTGAAATGGAAGTAAGTAGATGAAATACATATGTATATATATACATAAATCCAGTAGCTTTATAATGTCATATATTTCATTATTATTTCTTATATATACATTATAATCATTCTTAAATGGTTAACATGAAGAATGAATCTCATCGCGTCGTGGAGACGGTAGTCCGTACGTACGCACGAGCGATGATATCATTTCCATAAATATTGAATTGAAATGGAGTGGATTATACAATATATCAGATTCAATATGATGTTTTAATAACTATTTATAGTTATTCTTTACACCATTATACCCATCCATGTAAGGTGGTGGTGGAAAATAGATTACACCACGGCGTGGAGACGGTATTCCGTACGTACGCACGCGCGGTGATTTATTTTTCCGTAGGATGGATAGATGGTGAAATAGGGTTGTTTCATACTTATAATAACATATCAGTATATTAGTGATACTGATGTTATTACTTCATAATGAAACAACCTAAGAAGAAGAAGTGGAAGAAGAAATAAAGATGAAAGAATTGGTAACGGTAATTACCTCTTCTTTGAAGTGCCTCTTTGAGACCTCCTCTTAGGGCACTAAAATTGGTCTTTGAGGAAGACCAGAACCTCTAGGATGTTTCTAGGGAAGTGGAGGAGAGATTTTTGCAGGGGTTGGCCGAGCTTGAGTTCTCAAATTGGTGTGAGGAGGAGGGGGAGGAGGTGCCCTTTTATAAGGGAGGAGAGGGGTACCTTAGGAATTCTTAAAAATATTAATTTATAATAAATCTAACCCCACTTAAAAACCTCCAAAAATGACTCATATTCGAAGCTTAGATGAGATAGGGTTGTAATCTCATCAACCAATCAAATTTATACATGTTTGGATCTTATTTTAAACCTTATCAATTAGATTTAACTCTAAGTTAAATAATTTAACTTTTACCGTGTCTTTTTGTTTTCTTTCACTATATGGTTAATAAACTTACTATAACATGCCAAACGAACCCCAAATTGTTTATTATTAATATATATATCCTTATCTAAGTCATTTGGCCGAACATTAGATTTTTAGGAATAAAATAACAATTAATAATATAATATTTGATTTAAAAACTATTTTGTGTCAATTTTGACACTATTTGATATATGATTTTTGTGAAAGTCATAACAGAATTATATGTTCGAACCAAGTTGATTAAATCAACACTAATATATCATAGTAACCTAGAAAATTAGTTTAATTCATAAAAAGTCTCAAATTACATTTATTTTGGTGTTTATAACATCAATTATGTCAATATTTCATTAATAAGATAATTACTGCATCATCGTTGTGTCATACATAAATTAAATTATTTAATGTCTAAAAATTACAAATAAAATACCATTATGTAGGAAATCTTTTTAGCTTTCTAAGGAATATTTATAGTCAAATTTATCTTATGTATAACCCCATATTAAAAATGGTTTAGTAAATAAACTTTGATTTTAACTCTTTTAACCCTTCTTTAAATAAATTAATAATAAATGTCCTAATCTAACCCAAGTGGGCCTAAATGGTCATATTTTATTCCTAAGTTTGTATTTGGTCGAAATACACTTGTCCAATAGGATTAGGACATGTTTTAGGGTAATAGTAATATCATATTTACCCTTAGTTACCCTATTTACTATTAACCGTGGTAAAAAAAGTAAAAAGTTACTATTCACCAAAAAATTATTTTCATCTCATTGAACCACATTTTAGTCCTTGATATTAACCGTGTCTTTCGGATTTTCGAAATTCCATTCACAGAAGCGGTAAAATTAAGTTTTATGAAAAATTTAGTTTTTAACCTACCACTTAGTGGTTTCACTATTCATCAAAAATTGAAAGTTTTCAAAAAAGTACCAAAATTTCACCCTAGGCTATAATTGATATTCCGAATTCAAAAATTATTTCTATTTTAAAAAATTCCCAACATATAAGTTGCATTAATTAATTTTATAATTAATTTCCGCTGTCACAACAAATAGCGTGTTTTTAAGAGATAATAACTATCAAAAGATTGACACTTGTTTATAACTGGTTTAAATGTGAAATTACATCCAATGTCCAACATTGTATTAAATTGTAAAAATATATTCTAAATATACTTTAAAACCACTCAAATTAATTATTTATCAATATTAATTATTTCGATTAAAAAAGTTGTTTTTAATTATAATTTAGTAATTTTCACTATTCATCAGAATATGAAAGTTATCCGAAAAGTACCAAAATTTCACCTTAGGCTAAATTCGATACTCCGAATCCAAAAATGAAGTTCATTTTGAAATATAAGATTTACAGAATTTTAAAAAGTGGTTATTACTATTCATAACGGCTAGTTTTAATAATATTTTAATAGCATATCGTTGTTTAGTGAAACTCGGTATTGCGTATTACACACGCTATCGAGGAAGGTCACGATTGCGTGTAATGCAAGGCAAGTCAAGGATGCGTGTTGTGCAAGCTCCTTTTGGTGTAGCGTACAACATAAGACATTAATAAAATTAAAAAGAATATTTTTTATAAAATCTTGGGCTGTTACATTCTACCCCCCTTAAAATGAATTTCTCCCTTGAAATTCGTCGGGGTTATAAATGGTTTACTATTTGAAAGTTGCTTTAATAGAAACCCACATCGTAAAAGGGAATACCAAAACTTGGCATTAAAAACTAAAGTATGAAATGTAACGATTACCCAAATAAACTAATCACTGGGTTTCCACATAGGTGAAAATATGGATATGGAAGAGAAATCTAACCATCATGTTCTGATGGAGAGTGGTAGAGAACATGGCTATGGAAAAGCCAGTAATCACAAATCCATAAATTTGTGACGATCTAAGGTACCATCTGATTCATCAGGTATAAGATCACTAGGACAACATTTTTGGTTTTCAAGATCATTTCCCTAAAGTTGAAAATTTGAATTAGAATAAATACTTACTTTATTTTGATACAATATCACTGTTGTTCGTGCCTTGAACAATTTCCACTTCATCTCTTAAATAAATGAAGTTGAATTTGTTATTCGTGAAGTGTTAGAAGATCATGTGATAGAATGACGGGTCATTCCATCTGTCTCAAACAAAAGGTAAGCAAAAGTTATTAAATATACATAAGTCATTCTATAGTGAGATTAATCATATATAGTTCCTAAAATGGACTTATACTTCATATATCATACTGCTTAATATAATAAAACTAGCTTCTACTAAACAGGGACTTCCTGTAGGTCAGTGGTAGGCGATAAAGGCCAGTCGCACTTCGGTTGTGGGTTCGATTCCTACAGCCTTGTCCGAAGCGATGGGTTGTCGCCCGTCCTGCAGGTTGTCCCTTTTTCTAAAACTACGTTACTATAACATCCCATCAATAATATCGAAAATCTTCTATCCTTAAACAATACTAACTTATGTCCAACATAATCCAGTCTAATCTTTAGGCTTATACATAATACTGCAGTCCACTCTCATAATATAGTGACAACGATTACCAGAGATTTAATACTGTCATTGATCCCCACATATCATAAGATATGTCTTGTTGGTCACATTCCAAACATTCAAAGTCCTTAATCGTGTATTCTCTTGAATACCTTA
This sequence comes from Viscum album, assembly GCA_963277665.1. Classification (NCBI taxonomy): domain Eukaryota; kingdom Viridiplantae; phylum Streptophyta; class Magnoliopsida; order Santalales; family Viscaceae; genus Viscum; species Viscum album. Next base: position 254,480,551 of record OY728162.1, read on the forward strand.
GTGAAAACATGAGTGCAGTTAAAAGTCACCAAAATCCTCAAAATTCTATATACTCAAACCATGATATCACTTAGTCCTTATATCAATCATGAGCTCATGAATACTATTAAACATTTCATTTTCTCGTCTTCATTATGCGCATATCATCTTATTTCCAAAAAATATCTCAATCACTTTGAATACCACATTAATAAATATTGCAATACTCAATGATACAACATTATTTTGGAATCCCATTACATAAATACTTAATCATTCCACCACATCGTTGTCATTTTCAACATTTCCAATAGTGATCGCATGTGATTTCCATTTGTCCTTTGCCTTCAGTGGTTGCTCATGTTGATCATCACTAACCCTTGGATTAGGGCAATTATTAGCATAATGCCCCATTTCCTTGCACTTGAAGCATTGAAGTGTTGGCGGTGCGTTCTCTGCAGTGTTTGCTTTATTCACATCATTAGAAACCCTTTTTCCATTACTTCGACACTCAGCTGCTCGATGACCTTCTTTTCCACACTTAAAACATTTTCTAGTCCCTTTAAGACAATCTCCACCATGCTTCTTTCCACACTTTGTGCATAAGGAAACATTCATCTTCTTTTCACCATTATTCTGAGATTTCTCCTTGAACTCCATCTTTCGTTTTTTGTCAAAACCATGAGATGGATATGTAACACCAACTTCCATTTCTTCCTTGTTAGCACAACGCACAATTTCTTCATAGCTACTGAAGTCTCTTATAGCTAATGCCCTTCGAAGACTTGGTTTTAAGCCACTGAAAAATCGATCAACTTTACTTTCAGGTTGGATGATAATGCCAGATGCATACCTTGCAAGTCTTGTAAAATTCTCTTCGTATATACCAACAGATTCATCATCCTTTTGCTTTAGTTCAAGAAACTCCTTCTCCATCTTCGTTCGAAGAATACGAGGGAAGTACTTACTGAAAAACAAGTTCTTGAACTCGTCCCATTCCATGGAATCAATTTCATCTCTTTGCCTCGTATTCTTGATAAGATTCCACCATTGATCAGCTTCACCTTCCAAACGATATACTGCTAAGATGACTTTATCATGTTCAAAACATTGAAGAACTGAAAATATCTTTTCAGTAGTACTAATCCATTGTTCAGCAACTAATGGATCAGTAGACCCACTGAAAGAAGGCGGACGCTGCCTCATGAAGGATTCAACAGAATGTTGCTCCTTCCTTTGCTCGTTTGGAAGTCCTGCATGATTCATAGCTTGAGAAAGTTGTGTGAGCATGGCTACAAGATTTTGCATTCCAGCTCCCATATCGTTTGGTTGCTCAGGGGGACAATCATTGCATTGTCCATTGCATTGATCAACACGGTTCCTTCGGGTTCCAGCCATCGTCTAAAACCCCAAAAGAATAGTGTGAGAGGCAAAAATCATGCTAGGGAAAACAACATAATAAAGGGGTAGTACCCTCAATATCTAACATCTTAGGTTAAATTCTAAGATCGTTAGAGCAATTCTAGGACTATAACCTATACGTATACTTAACCTTAGAGACATCCCTAGACATACCTTAGAAATATCTCTAGGGATCTCACTAACGTTTTCGCATCCTAGTTTCCAAAGGTTGACTAAACCTTTCCTCTGATACCAACTGTAGAGACCCTTATCCTGACGTACATGGACATTACATTACTTTTGCGGAATACTTAGTACATAACAAAAACACACACACACAAGGATCGTAATAGTTTAGTGTCTTTGGAAACTCGGAACGTAATCTTCTAATCGTGGTGAAAGATCTTCAATATCTCCCATAAAGATCTTCCCTTATTTTTTTTTACCTAAAACCTTTCTTTATATCCTGGGGAAAAGAAAACATAAAAGGGTGAGCTCAAATGCTCAGCAAAGGAAAATAAAGAAAATAAAAATCATATCATATCTTTTTGAAAATCAAAACCTGCAAAAGAGATCATAATATCTTATCATGGAATAATTCATAGAAGTGAAAATGAGATCCCCATAATCATAACATAAAACTTGAAACTTTGTGGCATGCACACATAATCATGGAAAATCATTTCTTGTTAGTCATGACTCATTGCCAAGACTATCTTAGTGGACAAAGTCCCTTTCTGAACCGAGTTCACTCCTCGTTTCAGTCCTGTATCACTGAACCGGTATAACCTACCATTTCAGCCCTGTCTATCTCATGAGATATAAAATCATTACCCAATGCATTGGAGGGAGATATAGGTCCCACCCATCTTATAATGAATCCTTTCTTATGTGTGCCACATAATCATAAACCATACATCATAGCGTAACCCATGTAAAAAAAATGGGATTCTTAAACAACATGACGTCATAAAACAATTCATATAAGATAATGGAATTCATAAAAATATTTCCATCACAACATAATCAAACCAATGTAATAATAGGGATAAAAACAGAACCCTTTATTATCTTAGATGGAAAATAATTTTGATAAAACACTTGAACTCCATTCTTGAGGAAAATATCCTTTCTTCTTCAAAAACATTTTTCCTTTCATAACATGTCATACAACTTTAAAATAAAAGAAGTTGATTAAAAATAAACTTGAAAACTTGTAAAGGAAGCTTCTTGGAAACAATGTTTTAAAAATCCATTCATGCCGTATAAGTTAAAAAAAACATTCTTCGTACTTTTGTCGGAAAGTCAAAAAGTACCTCGTAAGAAAAACGACAAAAGATTCCTTTCATAGATATTACTAAAAACTCACCGAAGGGTAAAAATGGATTTAAAAAAATTGTAGGTGGATGGAAATAATATTACATATTGATGAGACATGGATGTGGATGATAAAATACACCCCAGTAAATACTTATGAATAAACAATCTCGGATAAAAATGAGATTGTGATATTTCCCTTACCTTTGGTCCGACTTGCTTTGTAAGTGTCCGAACCTCCTGTATAATGATTTAAATCATGTTATTGACTTATTACAGAATCATATTTATTGTTATTATATCATATATGGTTCACTTATGACATTATATTACCCGTTCTTTTGTAAATTCCATGTTAAAGAAGCGTTTTGGGTAAAATCGTTTCATTTATCGTAGGTGTTTTGACTTGTTGTTCTTGACATCATTATTACTTATATCATGATTTACTCACTTCCAGAATATAAAATATGATTTATATATCATATATATTCAGTATATATATATATATAACAGGTAGATAAATAAAATGAAAAACACCGTTCATGGAGACGGTAGTCCGTACGTACACATGAACGCTGTTTTCCTTTCCTTATTGTCTTGAAATGGAAGTAAGTAGATAAAATACATATGTATATATATACATAAATCCAGTAGCTTTATAATGTAATATATTTCATTATTATTTCTTATATATACATTATAATCATTCTTAAATGGTTAACATGGAGAATGAATCTCATCGCGTCGTGGAGACGGTAGTCCGTACGTACGCACGAGCGATGATATCATTTCCATAAATATTGAATTGAATTGGAGTGGATTATACAATATATCAGATTCAATATGATGTTTTAATAACTATTTATAGTTATTCTTTACACCATCGTACCCATCCATGTAAGGTGGTGGTGGAAAATAGATTACACCACGGCGTGGAGACGGTATTCCGTACGTACGCACGCGCGGTGATTTCTTTTTCCGTAGGATTGATAGATGGTGAAATAGGGTTGTTTCATACTTATAATAACATATCAGTATATGAGTGATACTGATGTTATTACTTCATAATGAAACAACCTAAGAAGAAGAAGTGGAAGAAGAAATAAAGATGAAAGAATTGGTAACGGTAATTACCTCTTCTTTGAAGTGCCTCTTTGAGACCTCCTCTTAGGGCACTAAAATTGGTCTTTGAGGAATACCAGAACCTCTAGGATGTTTCTAGGGAAGTGGAGGAGAGATTTTGGCAGGGTTTGGCCGAGCTTGAGTGCTCAAATTGGTGTGAGGAGGAGGGGGAGGAGGTGCCCTTTTATAAGGGAGGAGAGGGGTACCTTAGGAATTCTTAAAAATATTAATTTATAATAAATCTAACCCCACTTAAAAACCTCCAAAAATGACTCATATTCGAAGATTAGATGAGATAGGGTTGTAATCTCATCAACCAATCAAATTTATACATGTTTGGATCTTATTTTAAACCTTATCAATTAGATTTAACTCTAAGTTAAATAATTTAACTTTTACCGTGTCTTTTTGTTTTCTTTCACTATATGGTTAATAAACATACTATAACATGCCAAAAGAACCCCAAATTGTTTATTATTAATATATATATCCTTATCTAAGTCATTTGGCCGAACCTTAGATTTTTAGGAATAAAATAACAATTAATAATATAATATTTGATTTAAAAACTATTTTGTGTCAATTTTGACACTATTTGATATATGATTTTTGTGAAAGTCATAACAGAATTATATGTTCGAACCAAGTTGATTAAATAAACACTAATATATCATAGTAACCTATAAAATTAGTTTAATTCATAAAAAGTCTCAAATTACATTTATTTTGGTGTTTATAACATCAATTATGTCAATATTTCATTAATAAGATAATTACTGCATCATCGTTGTGTCATACATAAATTAAATTATTTAATGTCTAAAAATTACAAATAAAATACCATTATGTAGGAAATCTTTTTAGCTTTCTAAGGAATATTTATAGTCAAATTTATCTTATGTATAACCCCATATTAAAAATGTTTTAGTAAATAAACTTTGATTTTAACTCTTTTAACCCTTCTTTAAATAAATTAATAATAAATGTCCTAATCTAACCCAAGTGGGCCTAAATGGTCATATTTTATTCCTAAGTTTGTTTTTGGTCGAAATACACTTGTCCAATAGGATTAGGACATGTGTTAGGGTAATAGTAATATCATATTTACCCTTAGTTACCCTATTTACTATTAACCGTGGTAAAAAAGTAAAAAGTTACTATTCACCAAAAAATTATTTTCATCTCATTGAACCACATTTTAGTCCTTGATATTAACCGTGTCTGTCGGATTTTCGAAATTCCATTCACAGAAGCGGTAAAATTAAGTTTTATGAAAAATTTAGTTTTTAACCTACCACTTAGTGGTTTCACTATTCATCAAAAATTGAAAGTTTTCAAAAAAGTACCAAAATTTCACCCTAGGCTATAATTGATATTCCGAATTCAAAAATGATTTCTATTTTACAAAATTCCCAACATATAAGTTGCATTAATTAATTTTATAATTAATTTCCGCTGTCACAACAAATAGCGTGTTTTTAAGAGATAATAACTATCAAAAGATTGACACTTGTTTATAACTGGTTTAAATGTGAAATTACATCCAATGTCCAACATTGTATTAAATTGTAAAAATATATTCTAAATATACTTTAAAACCACTCAAATTAATGATTTATCAATATTAATTATTTCGATTAAAAAAGTTGTTTTTAATTATAATTTAGTAATTTTCACTATTCATCAGAATATGAAAGTTATCCGAAAAGTACCAAAATTTCACCTTAGGCTAAATTCGATACTCCGAATCCAAAAATGAAGTTCATTTTGGAATATAAGATTTACAGAATTTTAAAAAGTGGTTATTACTATTCATAATGGCTAGTTTTAATAATATTTTAATAGCATATCGTTGTTTAGTGAAACTCGGTATTGCGTATTACACACGCTATCAAGGAAGGTCGCGATTGCGTGTAATGCAAGGCTAGTCAAGGATGCGTGTTGTGCAAGCTCCTTTTGGTGTAGCGTACAACATAAGACATTAATAAAATTAAAAAGAATATTTTTTATAAAATCTTGGGCTGTTACATTCTACCCCCCTTAAAATGAATTTCGCCCTCGAAATTCGTCGGGGTTATAAATGGTTTACTATTTGAAAGTTGCTTTAATAGAAACCCACATCGTAAAAGGGAATACCAAAACTTGGCATTAAAAACTAAAGTATGAAATGTAACGATTACCCAAATAAACTAATCACTGGGTTTCCACATAGGTGAAAATATGGATATGGAAGAGAAATCTAACCATCATGTTCTGATGGAGAGTGGTAGAGAACATGGCTATGGAAAAGCCAGTAATCACAAATCCATAAATTTGTGACGATCTAAGGTACCATCTGATTCATCAGGTATAAGATCACTAGGACAACATTTTTGGTTTTCAAGATCATTTCCCTAAAGTTGAAAATTTGAATTAGAATAAATACTTACTTTATTTTGATACAATATCACTGTTGTTCGTGCCTTGAACAATTTCCACTTCATCTCTTAAATAAATGAAGTAGAATTTGTTATTCGTGAAGTGTTAGCAGATCATGTGATAGAATGACGGGTCATTCCATCTGTCTCAAACAAAAGGTAAGCAAAAGTTATTAAATATACATAAGTCATTCTATAGTGAGATTAATCATATATAGTTCCTAAAATGGACTTATACTTCATATATCATACTGCTTAATATAATAAAACTAGCTTCTACTAAACAGGGACTTCCTGTAGGTCAGTGGTAGGCGATAAAGGCCAGTCACACTTCGGTTGTGGGTTCGATTCCTACAGCCTTGTCCGAAGCGATGGGTTGTCGCCCGTCCTGCAGGTTGTCCCTTTTTCTAAAACTACGTTACTATAACATCCCATCAATAATATCGAAAATCTTCTATCCTTAAACAATACTAACTTATGTCCAACATAATCCAGTCTAATCTTTAGGCTTATACATAATACTGCAGTCCACTCTCATAATATAGTGACAACGATTACCAGAGATTTAATACTGTCGTTGATCCCCACATATCATAAGATATGTCTTGTTGGTCACATTCCAAACATTCAAAGTCCTTAATCGTGTATTCTCTTGAATACCTTAGTGAAAACATGAGTGCAGTTAAAAGTTACCAAAATCCTCAAAATTCTATATACTCAAACCATGATATCACTTAGTCCTTATATCAATCATGAGCTCATGAATACTATTAAACATTTCATTTTCTCGTCTTCATTATGCGCATATCATCTTATTTCCAAAAAATATCTCAATCACTTTGAATACCACATTAATAAATATTGCAATACTCAATGATACAACATTATTTTGGAATCCCATTACATAAATACTTAATCATTCCACCACATCGTTGTCATTTTCAACATTGCCAATAGTGATCGCATGTGATTTCCCTTTGTCCTTTGCCTTCAGTGGTTGCTCATGTTGATCATCACTAACCCTTGGATTAGGGCAATTATTAGCATAATGCCCCATTTCCTTGCACTTGAAGCATTGAAGTGTTGGCGGTGCGTTCTCTGCAGTATTTGCTTTATTCACATCATTAGAAACCCTTTTTCCATTACTTCGACACTCAGCTGCTCGATGACCTTCTTTTCCACACTTAAAACATTTTCTAGTCCCTTTAAGACAATCTCCACCATGCTTCTTTCCACACTTTGTGCATAAGGAAACATTCATCTTCTTTTCACCATTATTCTGAGATTTCTCCTTGAACTCCATCTTTCGTTTTTTTGTCAAAACCATGAGATGGATATGTAACACCAACTTCCATTTCTTCCTTGATAGCACAACGCACAATTTCTTCATAGCTAATGAAGTCTCTTATAGCTAATGCCCTTCGAAGACTTGGTTTTAAGCCACTGAAAAATCGATCAACTTTACTTTCAGGTTGGATGATAATGCCAGATGCATACCTTGCAAGTCTTGTAAAATTCGCTTCGTATATACCAACAGATTCATCATCCTTTTTCTTTAGTTCAAGAAACTCCTTCTCCATCTTCGTTCGAAGAATACGAGGGAAGTACTTACTGAAAAACATGTTCTTGAACTCGTCCCATTCCATGGAATCAATTTCATCTCTTTGCCTCGTATTCTTGATAAGATTCCACCATTGATCAGCTTCACCTTCCAAACGATATACTGCTAAGATGACTTTATCATGTTCAAAACATTGAAGAACTGAAAATATCTTTTCAGTAGTACTAATCCATTGTTCAGCAACTAATGGATCAGTAGACCCACTGAAAGAAGGCGGACGCTGCCTCATGAAGGATTCAACAGAATGTTGCTCCTTCCTTTGCTCGTTTGGAAGTCCTGCATGATTCATAGCTTGAGAAAGTTGTGTGAGCATGGCTACAAGATTTTGCATTCCAGCTCCCATATCGTTTGGTTGCTCAGGGGGACAATCATTGCATTGTCCATTGCATTGATCAACACGGTTCCTTCGGGTTCCAGCCATCGTCTAAAACCCCAAAAGAATAGTGTGAGAGGCAAAAATCATGCTAGGGAAAGCAACATAATAAAGGGGTAGTACCCTCAATATCTAACATCTTAGGTTAAATTCTAAGATCGTTAGAGCAATTCTAGGACTATAACCTATACGTATACTTAACCTTAGAGACATCCCTAGACATACCTTAGAAATATCTCTAGGGATCTCACTAACGTTTTCGCATCCTAGTTTCCAAAGGTTGACTAAACCTTTCCTCTGATACCAACTGTAGAGACCCTTATCCTGACGTACATGGACATTACATTACTTTTGCGGAATACTTAGTACATAACAAAAACACACACACACAAGGATCGTAATAGTTTAGTGTCTTTGGAAACTCGGAACGTAATCTTCTAATCGTGGTGAAAGATCTTCAATATCTCCCATAAAGATCTTCCCTTATTTTTTTTTACCTAAAACCTTTCTTTATATCCTGGGGAAAAGAAAACATAAAAGGGTGAGCTCAAATTCTCAGCAAGGGAAAATAAAGAAAATAAAAATCATATCATATCTTTTTGAAAATCAAAACCTGCAAAAGAGATCATAATATCTTATCATGGAATAATTCATAGAAGTGAAAATGAGATCCCCATAATCATAACATAAAACTTGAAACTTTGTGGCATGCACACATAATCATGGAAAATCATTTCTTGTTAGTCATGACTCATTGCCAAGACTATCTTAGTGGACAAAGTCCCTTTCTGAACCGAGTTCACTCCTCGTTTCAGTCCTGTATCACTGAACCGGTATAACCTACCATTTCAGCCCTGTCTATCTCATGAGATATAAAATCATTACCCAATGCATTGGAGGGAGATATAGGTCCCACCCATCTTATAATGAATCCTTTCTTATGTGTGCCACATAATCATAAACCATACATCATAGCGTAACCCATGTAAAAAAAATGGGATTCTTAAACAACATGACGTCATAAAACAATTCATATAAGATAAAGGAATTCATAAAAATATTTCCATCATAACATAATCAAACCAATGTAATAATAGGGATAAAAACAGAACCCTTTATTATCTTAGATGGAAAATAATTTTGATAAAACACTTGAACTCCATTCTTGAGGAAAATATCCTTTCTTCTTCAAAAACATTTTTCCTTTCATAACATGTCATACAACTTTAAAATAAAAGAAGTTGATTAAAAATAAACTTGAAAACTTGTAAAGGAAGCTTCTTGGAAACAATGTTTTAAAAATCCATTCATGCCGTATAAGTTAAAAAAAAACATTCTTCGTACTTTTGTCGGAAAGTCAAAAAGTACCTCGTAAGAAAAACGACAAAAGATTCCTTTCATAGATATTACTAAAAACTCACCGAAGGGTAAAAATGGATTTAAAAAAATTGTAGGTGGATGGAAATAATATTACATATTGATGAAACATGGATGTGGATGATAAAATACACCCCAGTAAATACTTATGAATAAACAATCTCGAATAAAAATGAGATTGTGATATTTCCCTTACCTTTGGTCCGACTTGCTTTGTAAGTGTCCGAACCTCCTGTATAATGATTTAAATCATGTTATTGACTTATTACAGAATCATATTTATTGTTATGATATCATATATGGTTCACTTATGACATTATATTACCCGTTCTTTTGTAAATTCCATGTTAAAGAAGCGTTTTGTGTAAAATCGTTTCATTTATCGTAGGTGTTTTGACTTGTTGTTCTTGACATCATTATTACTTATATAATGATTTACTCACTTACAGAATATAAAATATGATTTATATATCATATATATTCAGTATATATATATATATAACAGGTAGATAAATAAAATGAAAAACACCGTTCATGGAGACGGTAGTCCGTACGTACGCATGAACGATGTTTTCCTTTCCTTATTGTCTTGAAATGGAAGTAAGTAGATGAAATACATATATATATATATACATAAATCCAGTAGATTTATAATGTCATATATTTCATTATTATTTCTTATATATACATTATAATCATTCTTAAATGGTTAGCATGGAGAATGAATCTCATCGCGTCGTGGAGACGGTTGTCCGTACGTACGCACGAGCGATGATATCATTTCCATAAATATTGAATTGAATTGGAGTGGATTATACAATATATCAGATTCAATATGATGTTTTAATAACTATTTATAGTTATTCTTTACACCATTATACCCATCCATGTAAGGTGGTGGTGGAAAATAGATTACACCACGGCGTGGAGACGGTATTCCGTACGTACGCACGCGCGGTGATTTCTTTTTCCATAGGATGGATAGATGGTGAAATAGGGTTGTTTCATACTTATAATAACATATCAGTATATGAGTGATACTGATGTTATTACTTAATAATGAAACAACCTAAGAAGAAGAAGTGGAAGAAGAAATAAAGATGAAAGAATTGGTAACGGTAATTACCTCTTCTTTGAAGTGCCTCTTTGAGACCTCCTCTTAGGGAACTAAAATTGGTCTTTGAGGAAGACCATAACCTCTAGGATGTTTCTAGGGAAGTGGAGGAGAGATTTTGGCAGGGTTTGGCCGAGCTTGAGTGCTCAAATTGGTGTGAGGAGGAGGGGGAGGAGGTTCCCTTTTATAAGGGAGGAGAGGGGTACCTTAGGAATTCTTAAAAATATTAATTTATAATAAATCTAACCCCACTGAAAAACCTCCAAAAATGACTCATATTCGAAGCTTAGATGAGATAGGGTTGTAATCTCATCAACCAATCAAATTTATACATGTTTGGATCTTATTTTAAACCTTATCAATTAGATTTAACTCTAAGTTAAATAATTTCACTTTTACCGTGTCTTTTTGTTTTCTTTCACTATATGGTTAATAAACTTACTATAACATGCCAAACGAACCCCAAATTGTTTATTATTAATATATATATCCTTATCTAAGTCATTTGGCCGAACCTTAGATTTTTAGGAATAAAATAACAATTAATAATATAATATTTGATTTAAAAACTATTTTGTGTCAATTTTGACACTATTTGATATATGATTTTTGTGAAAGTCATAACAGAATTATATGTTCGAACCAAGTTGATTAAATAAACACTAATATATCATAGTAACCTATAAAATTAGTTTAATTCATAAAAAGTCTCAAATTACATTTATTTTGGTGTTTATAACATCAATTATGTCAATATTTCATTAATAAGATAATTACTGCATCATCGTTGTGTCATACATAAATTAAATTATTTAATGTCTAAAAATTACAAATAAAATACCATTATGTAGGAAATATTTTTAGCTTTCTAAGGAATATTTATAGTCAAATTTATCTTATGTATAACTCCATATTAAAAATGTTTTAGTAAATAAACTTTGATTTTAACTCTTTTAACCCTTCTTTAAATAAATTAATAATAAATGTCCTAATCTAACCCAAGTGGGCCTAAATGGTCATATTTTATTCCTAAGTTTGTTTTTGGTCTAAATACACTTGTCCAATAGGATTAGGACATGTGTTAGGGTAATAGTAATATCATATTTACCCTTAGTTACCCTATTTACTATTAACCGTGGTAAAAAAAGTAAAAAGTTACTATTCACCAAAAAATTATTTTAATCTCATTGAACCACATTTTAGTCCTTGATATTAACCGTGTCTGTCGGATTTTCGAAATTCCATTCACATAAGCGGTAAAATTAAGTTTTATGAAAAATTTAGTTTTTAACCTACCACTTAGTGGTTTCACTATTCATCAAAAATTGAAAGTTTTCAAAAAAGTACCAAAATTTCACCCTAGGCTATAATTGATATTCCGAATTCAAAAATGATTTCTATTTTACAAAATTCCCAACATATAAGTTGCATTAATTAATTTTATAATTAATTTCCGCTGTCACAACAAATAGCGTGTTTTTAAGAGATAATAACTATCAAAAGATTGACACTTGTTTATAACTGGTTTAAATGTGAAATTACATCCAATGTCCAACATTGTATTAAATTGTAAAAATATATTCTAAATATACTTTAAAACCACTCAAATTAATGATTTATCAATATTAATTATTTCGATTAAAAATGTTGTTTTTAATTATAATTTAGTAATTTTCACTATTCATCAGAATATGAAAGTTATCCGAAAAGTACCAAAATTTCACCTTAGGCTAAATTCGATACTCCGAATCCAAAAATGAAGTTCATTTTGAAATATAAGATTTACAGAATTTTAAAAAGTGGTTATTACTATTCATAACGGCTAGTTTTAATAATATTTTAATAGCATATCGTTGTTTAGTGAAACTCGGTATTGCGTATTACACACGCTATCGAGGAAGGTCGCGATTGCGTGTAATGCGAGGCAAGTCAAGGATGCGTGTTGTGCAAGCTCCTTTTGGTGTAGCGTACAACATAAGACATTAATAAAATTAAAAAGAATATTTTTTATAAAATCTTGGGCTGTTACAAGAACCATCACAACTGCATTCTTATGAATGTCATGGATTAGAATAGTAAACCACCATCCCACTACCAACATCTATCACCTACTGTAAAAAAAATTATGAAAATAAATACAAAAGAGAATATACATTGAATATATTTATAATTTCATACATAACATTTTTTATTTTTTTAATAAGAAAAATATCATATATCAAAAAAAAACTTTGAAAACATAAATATACTTATTTAATATATGATCAAACACTTGAAAATGAAAAGGGATAAGTATATAACAATCTAATCAATTTTTAAATCGATGTGCGACAGGCTTGAAATTTAATTAATAAATAAAAATTAAATATTTTGATTTGGTAGCATGTACTATATTTCAAAAATAATTAAATGGTTGTTTTAAAATTATTTCACATCAATATGAGGCAATTTTATTTGGTTTTGACCATTATGTGCATGTTTTAGTATTTTAAATTACAAAAAACACATTTACGAGCATCTTGAGAAAACGGTAAAAATGAATAATGTGTCACCAATAGCTAAAGTTTAAAAATAAATATATGATCATTTTCCTCTAATTTCATGGCCATCTAATGTAATTTTCTTGGTTTTGACCCCATAACACATGTTTTTAAATTCTTTGGTATCATTAAAAACTTTTTATTGATTCATTTCGAGTAAACCACATGTTGGATTGATGTCTTATCTACAGATACACATAAAAAACAATTATTTATAAATTTTACTAGGATTTCATCTTAATATGAGGTCATTATCTATGGTTTTAATCGTTACATGCTTGTTTTAGTGTTTTAAAACACTAAAAACAAATTTACATCAATCCAAGGAAAACAATAACTTTGAATGATGCTATGTCAGTTCCTAAATTTCACAGATTAATATACAATTATTTTTCTCTTATTTCATTTCCATATGATGTGTTTTCCTAGTTTTGACCCACTAAAACATTTTTTAAAGACCTTGGTATCTTTAAAATCTATTTATTGAGTAATTATGAGCACATTACATGTCATATTTATTTTTTGCCCATGTGTAAAGATAAAAAATAACTCAATGGTGATTATCCCATTATTTAACATCTATATGGGATCTTTTTCTATGGATTTGGCCACGACATGATGGTTTTGGTGTTTTAAAACACTAAAAGGATATTATGGGAATCTTGGGAAAACTGAAAACCTAAATGATGTTTCTTCTATTCTTAAATTTCAAAAATCAATATTTGTTCATTTTAAAATGATTTAAAATCCATTCGACAACATCTTATTTTCCTTTTCTCCATTACTCAAATTTTTAAAGACTTTAGTATCTTCAAATGCTATTCATTGAGTCACTTCAAGAGAGCCTCATATTGTATTGATATGTTGTCTATGAGTTCTTGTAAAAAATAACCGAATTCTGATTTTTTCAAGATTTCACATAATATAAGGTTATTTTATATGGTTTTTATCGTCACACAAACATTTTAGTGTTTTAAAGCACTAAAGATGTATTTATTGGCATCCTGAGAAACTTGTATTTCAAAATGACATATTGTGAGTTCCTACAATCCAAATATAATTCTATGGTCATTATTATATTGTTTCACATATATTTGAAATCATTCTTTATGTTTTGAACACCTGTCACACATTTTTAAAGACATTTATATCTTTAAAAACTATTTATTGAGTCATTTTGAGCACACCACATATCAGATGGATGATTTTTCAGGGAAAAAACATAAAAAAAATAACTCAAAATTGGATTTAATATAATTTCATTTCATTATGTTGTCATTATCTAGGGTTTTGACTTTTACAAGCATGTTTTTTTGTGTTTTAAATCACCAGAAAACATTTATGGGCATAATGAGAAAACCGTTACTCGGAATGACATTACTTTAGTTACTAAAATTAAAAAATAAATATACAGCTATTTTTATCTTATTTCATATCCATATGAGACTGTTTTACTGGTTTTGACTTCCTCAAAAATATTTTAAAGAATTTGTTATCTATAAAAACTTTTTTCTGAGTCATTCAAGAATACCACATGATAGATGGACATGATTTCTGTGATTATACATAAAAAATTTTACCTATAGATTTCCCATGATTTTTTGTCAATCTATGGTCATTTTCAATGTTTTTGACTATTACATACATGCTTTAGTGTTTTAAAACACAAAAACTATGTTTACAAGCATCCCTATAAAATCATAACTTAGAATGAGGTTCCAAGAGTTTCTAAATCTAAAAAATAATAATATGGTCATTTTACTCTAATTTTTTCACAACCCATCCCCCACGACCCATGGTGTGACTACCCCAATCCCACCTTCCATAGGCCTGGGGATAACGACTAGCACCGGAAATGCATATCGTTAAAACTGAGAAGGAATTTTCTTTATAACCTATAAACACACACAACTAAGCACACAATACGATATGAGCACAAAGTAATCTATATAGTGAAAAGAGTGTATACAGTAAGTAAAGGGGCTAGAATACAAGCCCAAATAGAGAGTACAAGTAAAATTGAAAACAGATCCTATGAACACCTTCCAAGGATCCTACCTAAAGGGTAGGTACAACTCTTGAATGATCATCTCTATGTAACATCTCATCTAATGCCCACCTCCGAGAGGCCTCTAGTCTTGGTATCCTCAACCTCGATCAGCACTATCCATCATCTGCATAAGACACAATAAGGTGCAGGCATAGCCCATGTAGGGGTGAGTATAAAGATACTTAGTAGGGACCCCAAGACCCCCTACGGTCTCTCACAACCCACAAAGGATAAACAAGAAATCACAAAAACAATAGTAAACCCTACTTAGGTATATGCCCATACATATACCTAAGTTGTCAAGTATACCGATCACATTCATGAGGAAAACAAGGCCCAATTATTTAACCAAAAGCACAACTGTTCCACAAAGGAATTAATACCATAATGGTAACACCCCAAAGGTAAGTACCACAAAGACAACACCACACTGAAGAATACCACATAGGTATCACCACGAATGTAAGTACCATAAATGTAATGCCACATAGAAGATTACCACTAAGGTATCACCACATAGAATATTACCACAAAGGTATCACCACACAGAAGCATACCACAAGGGTAAACAATCAGCTCAAACTATGTATAAATTAAGTATGGTAGTATAGATGATTAGATGTATTTCTAGATAATCTTACTTTATCGAGAAACTCTGCTACTGAAACACACAGGATCAAAGATGACCCACACAAGATCTGAAGACGACCCACACAAGATCTAGAGATGACCCAAACGAGATATGAAGATGATCCACATAGGATATGAAGATATTGATCCACACAGGATCCAATGATGACTCACATAGGATCTGAAGTCTCCTCATGTACAACCAGCCATAGGGTTTCCACACTAAGCCCGCTTGATTCCAGGAGGTTCTACACCTCAAGATATCATTCAATACTTCAACTGCCACTCAATCTCTTGAAGAAGTATCACCAAGTTCTGTCACATCTTAAGGGACCCAACGCAACAGACAGCGTGTCAATTGGACACCCGGTCTGTAAGTTATTAGGCTTTTAGCCATGATGGCCCAGTTGGATTTGGGTTTGATCCATCCTAACGATACTCTAACATTATCCAAAACTCATGTGGTGTGTACCAAAAGGACAGTCTCGATCCAATGATTCCAGCACCACAGACGGTTCATTAAATGGACGCTTGGTTATCAAGATATGTCCAAAAAGGCGTATATAGGTCTAGATGGGCCCGAGTCTGGTCTAACCCAGTCAGACCGACCCGACCCAACCCGGATCGGGTAAACCCAACACGGTCCGGGTCCGTCCTGGTAGGCTTGGGCCACGGCGGGCCCAAACTACTAGGCCATGGTCCAGCCCAGCTCACCGTGACTCCCATGGTCGGGGTGGGCCCTTGTGGTGTAGTCTGTCGTAGCCGCCATCCTGGAGGGGAGGTGCTCCCCCAGGTCACCCGATCGATACATTGGCCATTTGGTTTTGGCCAACAAGGTGGTGCCATGTGGTGCCTCCCTTGGCATGCGTGTTCCGCCAAAGGGGTCCCGCTCGGCGTGACGCGACCAGATGAAACCGGCGGCCCTCCTTCTAGGGGCATGGACACGTGCCATTGCACCACTGAAGTAGGCCAGATGTCGGCCGCCCTTTGACCTCTACTGTGTCCAAGCGGCCACAATCTCTAGCTCTGACGATGCGGACACGCGTTGCCGCTTCGCTATACGGCCAGTCGGCATGCCATCCACCACTCGGATCCGCCATGACCGACGGGCCCCAGTCTCCTTCTCAACTAGTGGCACAAACGTGCACCACATTAACTCCACATGGACGGCCAGCATGCTGGCCGCTGACTTCCCACCACCGTGGCCGGTGGTCCATGACCTCCCCCGTTAACGGCGACATAGATGTGCCACCCCGATTCTAAAAAACCAGAAGGGTGCCAGCCACCACCTTTCTCCGCCATGTCCAACGGGCTGTTTTCTCCTTCAGTGGTGTAGTTTTTCCGCCACCGGCATTTCAGTTAGTGAAGGACATGCCGACATTAAAGACACGGAGGGATCGGACCATGTTTGTTTGGTCTTCACCCTCCTCGTTAGACCGATATCTTGTGGCTTAGAGGAGAAAGTTTCAACATAAAACCACAAAGAACAACATAAACACACCCTTACCTCGATCGTCCTTTGGAGGTGTTGTGAGGGGTGAGATGATGATGGTGACGTCAGTGTTTCCTCAAACATCGGTTCATTAATCATTGGAGATGTTCTTCATTAGAGGAGGTTCTCCCACCTTGTTCTCCTCTCCACCAAAATTTATCCTTTTCCAATGTTTCCCCCAACCTCAAGAAAGGTGAGGAGACAAATTATTTAAATACTAGATCAGTTAATTTTTGGCTCATTAATTGGGAGAATTCCAAGGGTTTCCTCACATTAAAGGAGAGTTTGGGTGGTCCCCACCACCAAATATTCAAAATGGTGGTTTCAAGAAAAATAAAAAATTATTTATTTTATTTTTCTTCTCCCCTGAAAATCCAAATAATTGTCTTCCACCCTTGACATACTACGGTCAAGGTGAAGGTCCCCTTAAGTGGATATCAGTAATGTGAGTTCACCGGTGTCCTCAGATTTCAATTCTGAGTACTGGTTCCAAAGTTTCAAAACACTGCTCACGTGTTCTCTAAATGTACCCAAAAAAGTTCAGAAATTTGTTCAAGGTACACCGAGTCTCGGAATCATGCACCATTAATTTTCGTAGACTCTTCATATTTTCATATATATATATATATATTACATTGAAAAATTGTAGGTCTTTATATTCTCCCCACCTCAGGACTTTGCATCCCTGAAATCCAAAACACAAAATAGGGAAATAAGTGGGGGTACTGAGCACAAATATGATCCTCCCGATCCTATGTTCTCTCTTAGAGGTTCTAATGCTGCCAAAGAATGCGTACCAGTGGTATCAACTATCCACGAAGGACCTGTTCCTATCAATCCTCAATCTCCACTGGAACCTCCAAAAAAATCACCGCATCGTCGATGTCTAGCTCGCCCTAGTCATTGATGTGCGAGGGATCATGAACATATCTCCTCAGCTAGGATACATGGAAAACATCGTGCACCTGGTGAAATTGAGGGGGAATATCTAAGCGTTATGCCACCTCACCAACTCTATTGAGGACATGAGAGGGTTCTATGAACCTCATAGATAACTTGCTGCCCTGACCAAATCTATGCAAACCACGTCGAAGTGAGACCCGTAGAAAGACATGGTCACCATCATTGAACTCAAGAGGTTTCCATCTCTTGTCAACATAAGACTTATTCTATCTTTGTTCAGTCTTCATCCACTCTTGGATGATCTGCACCTTCTCTGTAGTAGCTCATACCATCTCCAGTCCTATGAGTGTTGACTTCCTGGGGTCAGTCCAGTATATAGGGGATCTGCAAGGTTGACCGTACAGTGCCTCGAATGGTGCCATACCAATGGTGGAGTTATAGTTTTTTTTGTAAGTGTACTCAACCAAAGGAAAGTGATCCTCCCAACTACAGTCAAAATCTAGGATGCAAGTGCACAAAATATCCTCAAAGGTCTGAATTTCTACATAAAAAGTATATTTATTTATGATATGGTAGCTAGAATTGTGGAGAATATTTTCTATTTAAATTTCACAATTATTAATTGATATATAGAATGAATGAATTGAGGGGGAGATTAACTTATATCAATTTGAAACTTTTACCATAAAATTATTCTTTTTTAAGTCCATTTAATTTATTTTGGAACCTAATTTTTATATTTGTTTGGGCATTATAAAATTTTAATTTTTTATTTTAGTGCATAACATGATAAATCAAGGGGAAGCTAAAATGTTTTATTCTTGTTTATCTATTATATGTTTATACATATCATGTATGCTTAAAAAATCTCAATTTTATCATATATAAATATTTTATTTCTATTACAATCATAGAGAATCATATTTAATGAAAAAATTTATGGGGAGTTTGAATGTGTTTATAAGTTAAATTTTTCATATTTAAATAAAATATTAAGTAATCTAGAATCTAATTTTAGTTTAATATTTTTACTTTTATTACATATTTGTTTATTATATACAATTTTGGTTTTATCATACATATTAGTTGATATCTACTTATTGATTAAACCATCAAATTTCATAAATGGTTATTTTATGAAGGTTTTCACATTGATTTTCAGAAACATCTTTTAAAATATTATCACTATATTCAACCCAATGTTCTATCAGTATAAGGCTTTATAGTGGATTCATTTTGGAAATTACTTATTTAAGAATGTTGAATAAAATATACATATTTATTTTAATGCCATTATAATTTATCATGAAAATATTCCTATGAATTACAATATGTTTTTATTTTTTAGTCATGATTAAATTTATACGAGAGTTATTTTTTTACTATAAAACTAAGAGAGTTTAACAAAATAATAAGGGGAAAATTATTTTCATTTAAAAGGTTTAATTTTATTATTAAAAATTTACCTCTTTGATTATTTCAAAAGCGCGGAGAATTTTTTAAATTATACTTGGTTTTGTAATTATAATAAAATGGGGGAATATTAAGTGGATCATTGAAAGAATTTATGTTTTGATAATTATAAAACATTAATTTTCTTATTTATTTCAACATAAGTATTTAAAATAATAAATAATTTGAATTGTGAAACTATAATTTTTATATTATATATTAAATAAAATTTTCTTAATCTTGATAATATCATAATATTTATTCTCTTAAAATAATTTTAGATTTTATTTTTTTATTATTTATAACATGTTATATATGTTCTGAAAATATTTCCTATGATAAAATGATATTTGTGACATTGATATGTCATTTATAAATTATTTTAACCATTCTTACATAGCCAAAGAACGATTCCCATATAGGCAAATTCAAAATCCACATTGTCAAATGAAAATCCAGAAAGCCTAATTATAAAACACATATCTTAATTTCCAAATTTTATTACCATATATATTATGGTTATAACATTGGATAAAAAATTCTTAATTTAGAGATTATTATTATGTTGGAAATATATGGAATTTTTCTACACTTAATTAGAAGAAATATAAATGTAAATCATTATTTATCATGTTTGAAATTAGGTTTGAAGTCATTGATTGTTTTTAGTTTTAATTCTATAATTTCTTAGTACTATTTTATGCTATATTTTAATGAAAAATTGAGATGTAGAAATAATATTACGGTAATTCTTGATTACTTGTAATTCTAATGAAATTTCATAAATATAATTTAATTGGAAACAAAGCATATTCTGCCATTTATAGTGTAAGATTTAGTTCTTAAATTTTAAATGATAATTTATTTATAGATTTCATAGTATTATATATGTAAATTAAGTTATGTCGAATACTAGATATGTGAATTCAGAAATATAAAATATTGGATACATGAATTTTGTTAATTCAAAAATTGAATAAGTGAATTTAGCTATATGAATTGTTCTACTTCCATGAATCTGGTAATGTAAAAATATTTTATGTAGACAAATTCACTTTTGTGGTGAAATTCAATTACATGGTATATTCAACTACCTAAATTTTGGTTATATAAATATTTCAATTAAATGGATATTTCACTTACATGATCAATTCAAATATGTAAAAAAATCACCTACATAGTCAAATTCACCGACCTGGCTATGTGAGTTTCTATAAGATGTTCTAAACATCTAATTATGCTATATTTTTCATTTTATTTCATATTATTATTTAGATCAGGATTATTTTGAATATTTTTAATGTTTTATGTGTTCTAAAATTACTCATTAATTATCTAGAATCCATGAGAAGATGTTTTATATTGGTTTATGATGAATTTAATTATTTCCACAAGGGATTATGCATGTATGGATATTCGTGATGAAATTTTGGAACTCGTGATATTTAACTTCAAACGGGTTGAAATATAAAGAGTTTGTATCATATATTTTAGGGATATTTCTAATAAAATTAATACTCAATATTATGAAGAAATTTTATAAAATATTAAACATTATAATAAGTTTTATTGTATATTTTGTATATATTTTATTGAATATTGAGAAGGACTAACTTGGATACAACATGACATTACTGAAATAAATATCTGTGAAACAATTTTCTAGGAAATAATCATGAGGATTATGAATGTATTTATTAATAAATTTTTAAATTATATATATTATTAAATTTGAAATTTTAGATTTTTATGAGTTTTGGGAGTATTCAAATGAATTTGTGACCAAATGTTATAGATGTATTTAATACTATATGAATTGTTTTTCAAATGATATTTTGTTTATATCGTGGTTTTAGTTTTTATAGTATATAAAAGATAATTAAAATATAGTACAAAATGAATATTTTATTTTTGGAACTTATGAATGAGAATTATTCCTTTTAAAGTGATGAAAATATCCATTTCTATTTTGGTGAATAAAAAGAATGAGGCATGCAGTGAAGAAACACATCATGACTCTGCTTTAATTGTTACTTCCTACAAATTTTGCAATTCATTCTTGGTGATTCATCATTAATCTTCCTTCTAAAGTAATCTATTGGTTGCCTAAGCTTAATTATTTCAATATCTTAAAGTTCTTGGGAAATAACTAATCCAATTGTTGGAATCTTCATCTATAATCATCCCCAAGGTTAAATTTTTTTATTTTTTATTTTTTTATAGTCCACACATAGTACATATTCAACGGGATATACTATACAAAAAATGTATGTCTGGGTTTAGTTTTTCCTATAAGATGACTGGATTTAGTCTATCCCGTTAAAATATTGGGTTCCTCTTAACCTATAAAACAATAAAGGAAAGGAATACTACTATAAGAGTCCAGGTTTAGTATATCACCTTAAAATATCGGGTTCTTCTTAACCAATAAAACAAAAGTTTTTATGAAATTACCTTTAAAAATATAATTTGTACATGCACTTATAAAAGATCGTGTTAGGTTTTCACCTATATAATACCAAGTTCCATATAAACCTAAAAGGAAAGAGGTTATTATTATGCCTATAAAATTATAGGTTGGTTCTTATCTTATAAAAGGACGGGGTTTTGTATGAAACCATAAAAGACATTGGAATTGGGTTAATCTTGTATGTGTGAAAAAGGAAGATGTAAAGAGTTGTCACTCTCTTTCAAAAGTGATATATCATAGCCAATTCCATACACTAGATTTTTGTGTCAAGAATAGAAATATGATCATATAGATATAAAATTCTATAAAATTATTATTGTTGTATTTTCCATTATTGAATTATATTTTCTATATCTTTTCTTATATCAGTGAAGTTTAATTTTTTAATAATGGAATATTCAATTTTCACTCTTAAAGTTTAACCATTGATTAATTTTTAAAAGAAAGATAATTCACCCCCTCTTATCCATTACCACCACCCCTTTAGAACCCAATAACTCACACATTCCACTTTATCGAGGGGGATATGACCATCACCCTAAATTATTTTGTACATTTGATTGGTATTCATACTTGAAGTTCTATAGTTATAGGTCCTAAAGAAAGTGATTTACACGACACTGTATAATGATTTCTAGGCCCCAACATTTGGGATATGGTACTGCTATAGATGTTAGTTATCTATCTTTGAGTTTGCTAGGCATGAAATTCACACATTAACCTACTGATGTTGATGAATATGCTATAATAAATTACAACATCTCATGTATCTTACAAATCATTATAGGGATAATGTTCTCTGGTAACTCCAGTACACATCTCTGCATTATGTATTTGGGGATACTGGAGGACTTTGAATAGGATGAGAGATATAGTTGGACATCTACGTGCCTAGAATACACATACAGATCATTATTCATTTCATTCCTATTATATCTCAATGATATTGGGGGATGTGTGATCCTCATTCATATATGGTAACGAGATTCCATCCATCCCCTATCTAGTATTGTTTCTACTCTGGAGCTTGATATGGATTTGTTGCATGATGCATCATATTGACGTTGGTAAGATTAATCATATTAATTGTTTACTAATTTTAATATGGGTTATTACACTTAATTTATTATTATTTATAACTTTTTTATTTTATACATTACAATTTTATTCAAGAACATTAGTCTGTCATAACATCAAGACAAAATTTGGGTGCATATTGTCGCATGTTTGAAAGTCTACAACCCACTGATGTAAGTATATATATTCATTTATAAACTAATAAATTTCACAATATTATCATTTTTTGAAATCAATAACAAAATATTTTAACAAATGTCACCATTTATTTCAGATTTCATGGCTACCATTCAGGGCTATATTAGACCGTATTCTTACATAATACACTACTAGGATTGATAATTTCACACTAAGTAATTCCTATTATACCCTTTCATACTGTTTAGTGGAACAACCCCAATAGAGTCATACGTTAGTTTGGATTAGTTAAACATATTTGTTTGGAACCCAGACTACTAACAACGCTTCATTCCCTATATTAGACAGGGATGTAAGATGTCTAATGGGGATGACAACATTCATAATATGTATACATAAGGGAAATATGTGCATTATGTTGTATTAAGGGAATGTGTATAATAATATATCATATATCACAATAGTTAGGGTATGTTCCACAGTTTAGACTAAAGACTATAATATATCTTACACCATATAGTATAGGGATCCATGATCATTTATGTCAATTACTATGCATTCTTTTTTTGTTTTTTATATGTTTTTTTAGTTTATTTTGAATCTATTTTCATTATACCTGACTAAATCATGTTATACATGTGTCTGATCCTAAGGAGGGAGTGGTCATTACCCAAGAATGATACCATGATATTGTGAGACACATGATTTCATAATATCATGTTCTACATGATAGTATCTTCAATCATCCACATTAGGAATGGGATGTTCCTACTCAAGGAGATAAGGTTATATTCGGTTTGGTGTGATAAATGTTTTCTTGGAAAATTTTGTAAGATTTTTGTAAAGGAAATTTATAAAAGAATCTCATGAGGAAATGGATGAAGATATTTCTTTAGAACCATGTCTGGGTTTCGGAGGATATAAGATCTACCACTAGAAAGAGATAAATCGGATAATTATAGAGAAGATGATTGGAAAATAATTATCAAAAAAATTCCATTGGAGATTAATGGATGGATTCCTAGATTCTAGAAAAGATGATAATTTGGGGTCCAAAATAGATCTATTGATGGATTCTAGTTGATGGGGTTTAATAGATGTACTCCAATAGACAGACTATAGTGAACAGTTTTTGTAAGAAAAAGTCCATTAGATGAAGTTCTATAGAAAGATTCCGTCAAACTGTGCTTCTGTAGAAATTTTAGTTCAGTTGAATTGTTACCTTATTCTCTAAACGTTACCTTGTGTCAGGATCAGTAGAATCAGTAGGGTGGAGTCTAAAACATTGTACTAGGAAGATTTTAGAAAATCTCAAAGGAAATTGTCATTCTCCAGGGAAACATAGTGAGCCTAAAAGACATATATAAATCTATTATACAAACAATGTTTTAGAGGTTTGTGAAGCATTGGGTGGAAGTCACTCTAAAGAGGAAACAATGAGGATTAATTTTAGAATCACTATTACAATATTCTTATGGGGAAATATTTTTTGAATACAAAGTGAAAATTAGAAGGTGACATGCACTATTCATCGGTAGTTGTTAGTTGAGGTTTTGGAAACTATTGGTGATCAACCAGGGATCGTATCAATAGAAGGAGTCCATGAAAGTGGGAAGTAATTTATGACTGGATGACCAAATTGGTATCTCTATAAAAATTCCATCGGAATAATTGTTTATAATTATAGATTAAAAACGACTTACTGATAATAAGATGGCCTAACCAAGGACAAGGTGGTCCTCCTTAAAGGGGGTTACATGGGAACACTTCAATAATTGTCTAGATGGACCATGATCATATGGGAAAAAATCATATGGAATAACAAATAGGTGAAAACATTGGTGTATCTTGTTATAATAATTTGGGTTGGGTATGTATGTTTATACTTGTAAAAAAATATTGTTATGATGAAATGGATGAAGCACTATTGTTTTCCCATTATTTTATGATGAACATCTGAACCACATTATCTTTGTTGTTCTATATGTTTTCACTCACATATTTCTTTCTTGTTTGTGTGGAATTGTAACACCCCAAGCATTCATGGTACACTTCTCTTTTAGTTTTTGTTATACACATCTTTGAGTTCTAACACACCACAACCAATCATACTAGCCGTTAAGAATAATAATACCCACTTTTTTGAAATTTTATACATTTTATCTTTCAAAATGAACTTCATTTTTGGATTTGGAATATTGAAATTATCTTAGGGTGAAATTTTGGTGCTTTTCGGATAACTTTCATATTTTGATGAATAGTGAAAATTACTAAATTTTAATTAAAAACAACTTTTTTAATTAAAATATTTAGTAGTGATAAACTAGGAATTTGAGTGGTTTTAAAGTAAATTTAGAATATATTTTTACCATTTAATACAATGTTTTTCATTGGACATAATTTCACATTTAAACTGGACATAAGTAACTGTCAATCTTTTGATAGTTATTATCTCTTAAAAACATTCTTTTTGTTTTGACAGCGGGAATTAATTTTAAAATAATTTATACCACTTCTATGTTTTGAATTAGGAAAAATGGACTCCATATTTGGAATCAGTATGTCTAAATTTTGTAAATAATAAACTTTTATTTTTACACATTTTGAATAATTACTTTGGTAAATATTTTATTTACCATGGTTAAAGGGTAAATCCTGTAAATAATGGTAAACAAATAATATTATAATAATAATAAATTACACTAAAAAATGTCTTAACTCTATTGGTTGATACATGTCAGACCATGGGCATCTTTGGGTTGATTTTGGGACCCCATGGATCCACTTGTAAGTGATAATGACACTTTATATTAATTAAGTTAAAGAAAATAGAAAAATGACATAAGCCTATATCTTTTAGAAACGTTTTTTTACATAGGGTTATATAAGTTATAATTTCTACTATAAATATTCATTAAAAATATAAATATATTTCCTACATAATGGTATTTCATTTATAAATTTTAGACATTAAATAATTTATTTTATTAATGACACAATGATGATGTAATAATTACCTTATTAGTGAAATATTAAAATAATTGATATTATAAATACACAAATAAATAAATTTTAGACTTTTAATGAATTAAACGAATTTTATAGGTTAATATGACATGTTAGGATTGATTTAATTAAATTTTTTCTAAGTAATCATGATTTTATGATTTTCACAAAAATCAAATACCAAATAGTGTCAAAATGGACATAAAAGAGTTTTTAAAACAAATATTTTATTATTAATTGATATTAAATTCCAAAAAATCTATGGTTAAAACAAAGGACTTTTATCATGATATATGTATCATTAATGGATCACTAGGGGTTCTTTTGGAGGTATATAGTATGTTTATTAACTATATAATATAAAAATAAAAAGTGACATGGTAAGTGTCAAACTAATTAACCAGGAGTTAAAACAAAAAGATAAGGTTAATATAATTACCTAAACCTGTCTAAAATCTAATGGTTGAAAGGATTTAGACCCATCACCACCATAGTATTTGAATAATCCACTTTTGAGCCATTATGAACCGAATATGAATTTATTATAAAATAATACTTTAAGTTTTTTCTAAAGAGCCCCTCCTCCCCCTTATAGAAGGACACCATTTCTAACCAATTCCTCACACCTCTCAAGACTTTTAGCTTGACCAAACTCTATCCAATTAAGCTACCTACATCCCTATCCTCCTCTTAGAAGCATTAACTTATGAATAAGGAACTTCAAGAGACCTTTTTTGTTCAAACCAAATAGAGTTATCCAAAATAAAGGTAACAATTTCTTTTAGCTTCTTTTCTTTTATTTTACTTCTCCAACCCCTAAACTCTTCTTATTATTTTATTTGGTAAAAAAACCAGTATCCTAAATATACTAGGATATTATTATTATAATTATTCAAACTACACTTACACACACCCCCATCTAATGGGCGAAGAACATAATGTTTCTGTGGATGGCAACCAAACGCCTCACAAAGCGATGATTGTTCAATTATCTCCTATCACCTCTCATGGTGGCCATTATGATGAAACAATAATTAAATATGATATTAATTTTATTTATTTTATATATAAGATTCTTTAATTATATTTTATATCATAAAATTATTCATTTCATGTTGTATATATATACAATAATTTCATTTGAGGATGTGCGGACTACCGCCCCCTCAAAGTGATATGTCTCATTCATACCATACATGGAACGTATAAAGGATGGTGTTAATGAACTCAAGTAAAACATATAAGATATTATATTATACTGGAATAATAATATACCTATTTATCATTTGGTTTTGATTCCATTTAAAATGAAAAATGAACTGGAAGTAGCGTTCGTGCGTACGTACGAATTACCGTCTCCACGAACATGATGAGATTCATTTCCCCATCATATCCATTAAAGACTAATTATTGTTTGATGATTAAAAGTAATTTTTAAGGTCTTGTTATCATTCTGGATATTAAAAAGATAAAACCTATCCATAACAAACACAGATTACGTAACGAATCATATAAAGGAAAACGAATCAGTTAACACCTGAAATGACGATAATACTAAAATATTATTAAAAAAGCAATATTAAAAGATCATATATGATATCATATTTATGAATATTATTCTTGTATAATTTAATAACAATGATTTAACTATTATACAGGAGGTTAACACACACATTATCAAGGAAAGGTACAAGGTAAGGGGTTTTCATCACACTCCTTATTCCTGTGAGATTCATGCCATATAGCCACTATTACCTTTTATGTGGTGTATGTACTACCGATAATTGTATTCTTTGTGTAATACAATTTAATTTATGTGTATTTACATATTCATTATATGATACCTCTTTCATGGGGTGTATGTTTCATAAGTTACCAAATCGGTAAGGGTTATTTCACAATCTCTTCATTATCCGAGGTTGTTTATATGTAATTATCTACTAGGACATATTTATCATCCACATCCATGTTTCTTAAAAATGTATTTAAAAACATTCTTGATATTTTACAGAATATGGGATAAAGTCATTTATACCCTTGTTTTACTTTTTATAAGAGTTTTATAAAGAAATCTTTCAATCATTTTCCAAACAAGGTCCTTTTTAACCTTTTCGACAGAATTAAGGTAAGAATGTCTTTTTTTAACTTATATGGTGGGTGCGGCTATTTTCTACCGTTATTAAATTGTCTAAGTTTACCTTACAAGATTATAAGAATATTTTCAAAGTAAAAGTTTTATTTTATTATTTTGTTACTTTTAAATGATTTCAAAAAAATATATATTTCTATCAAATAGTTTTGATTTCATCTACCTCAACATCCTTTAATGGATTTTAAGCTTATTTGAAGTTTATTTATTATGATACAAAATTTCCATATTGTATTGAAGGTTTTGTGAAATGTTTGACTGTGGATGTGTTATTATTATACCATTCATGGTTTATAGAGAAAGTATTGACATTTTGTATGCTAGTTTTAATACGAATATTTATGTTATGTTTAAACCTGTTCATATGAGGAATGCATTGGACTTAATAAGTGATGAGTAGATCCCACTATAGCTCCTAGATGAATCGGTAGGTCTCATGAGACAAACTAGTGTCTTGGCAAGATGACTTGACAAAATCTTATTTGTAGTCTTGGCACTAGGCGTTGGCTACGTGGTTATGATATTCTGGCATTATGCATTCCATCATTATGAAAGTGGTTAGTGATATTGCGTGCGATTATTCGACAAGTAGAATATCCATGTGAATAAGTAAATGGAATTATTTTATTTTTTCCATATTATGTTGAATTTCAAGTCTAAAAGGATTTTGTTTTAGTAATACATTGCCTTAAATTTTTATGATTATTTATTAAAGTTTCCACTATATTGTTATCCTTACTGAGCATCTGATCTCACCCCTTTCTATGTTTTATTTTTTCCCATGATTCCAAGAAGTGTATTGTGATTAATATGCAGGGTTAAGCCAAGAGAATAATGGAATTCATAAAGTATTATTTATGTTGTTTTATATCTTATAAAGTGTAATGTAAAATTTATGTATGTAATCTTTTTTCCAAGACTACTAAACCGATCGGTCCTTCGGGACTTGTTTCCTTGTGATCATGCCAATGTTATGTAATAATGCACTGACTCTGGGCAACCGGAGTCAGGGCGTTACAGTTGGTATCATAGGATGTTTAGAAATAACCTTGGAAACTATATTTAGATAAACTCTGATTAGAGCACATAGCCCTAAGATAGAATTTGAGGATTAGTATAGAGGAACTTCCTTGAATTTTGGTATTGTAGAGATTTTGTGAGTTTTTTGAGCAATACATCCCTGTCTGGATACAAGCAGGTAGAGGTGGATCTGGTACAGATGTACCTAGGGGTAAAACCTAAAAAAACCTCTTTGAGATAGACTCGAACGGGAACTGGTGCACGACAATGGGCCTTATTGCACTCTTGGTTACGACACTCCTGGGGGATATGCTTAGGATAATTATCATTTTCTTTACAAACCATTATGAAAGGATTATAAGTGTATAATTACTCAAAGAAAACATTTTTAGGATTATGGATTATATCCATAAATTGTTCAATTTACGTTAGGTATTTTACATGTCTTAAATTATTCATTGCAATTCATAAACTGACCTACTGTATTCCATTGTATAGAAATGGCGTCTAGTAGAAAGAATGTGAACTCGAGAAATACATATGATCCAAAGAGTAAGAAGGATCATATCTTCCATGGTATTAATCCAACATTTAGAAGGGAAATAGTCTCCCATGTTTTCTCAACATATGATGAAATAATATCATGTGTTAATAAGATAAGTAAATAATTCTCTGAGTCCTATAGCTTTGATGGGAAGCAAGAGAAGAAAAGGATGGAAGAGAGAAAGATAGATAAAGGGAAGAGGGAAAAGAAGTATTTTCCCATATGTGATAACTGTGGTAAGAAACACCCTAGAACTTCCCTGAAGGGAATGGGAGTTTGTTATAAGTGTGGAGAAAAAGAACACCAAGTACGTGACTGCAAGGGTAAGAAAAAGGTTTCAAATGTATAATGCTTTGTTTGTAAGAAGTTGGGACACTACGAAAACAAGTGTTCAAATCATCACAGTATTACATAAATGATGCTATTGGATAATAATCAAGTTATGATACTACAACAGATGAAGAGGAATGACTAGTGTTCTTATGTTGTTATTTTGGAATTATTTCATTGATGTGTTGTGTCAATGATGTACTGGAAATAAATAAGGATTGTACTGCAGTACTATTTCATTGAGGATTTGAGATTTTATGGTACTAAGAAAAGTGACTCTACAGTGATTTAAATTTTTTGGAAATTAAATGGTTGAAGTAAAGATAATCCTTAATATGGTCCTAATATTTATGTAATGATTTTGGAATAAGATATGGTTGATTTGGGTAAATTATATTGGATATTCTTGAATACCTTGAAACGGATTAATGATTTTTCATCATTGGAGTTTACAACATTTTTGATAGAAGGAGTATATCCAGTATTCTATAAAGAATAAGTTAGCATGAATGTAATCAATAAGGTTTTATGGTAATTCAGGATGTTACCATGTTTTAAAATAATACATGGTGAAGGTGTTCACATGTTATTACGTGGAAAAAAGGATCTTCATTGTGTTTAAATTCCTTATAAATTTTGGACTGTGAGTTTGGATTGTAGTATTTTGGATAAGTCTAAAGGTCGGAATGGATTAAGTTTTAAAGGTTATTTTTGGATTTTTATAAAAGGACAACACAAAGACCGTGTGACGACCCGTCGCGTCGGACAAAGCTGCGAGAATCAAACACACAACCATAGTGCAATTGGGATTTATCACCTACCACTGGACTACGTGAAGATCCTGGATGGTATAATGTATTTTTTTAAAGGGTATGATATTTTAATTATAAATTCATTATATTTGGAACCCTATACGATTAGGATAAATAGAGTATTTTTGAGTTGTATTATGTTTTGGGGTGAAAGATGAGTTTGTGGTAGAAATTTATTAACGAATAAAACTATAATTATAAATTAAGTATATCTACTTATTATATTAGTCCATATCATAAATAAATTCATCAACATTACGAAAAGGAACATAGAATAAAAATGTTGTCCTGGATGGTACCTTAGATCATCACAAATTTATGGCTTTGGGATTGTTGGCCTTTTTATAGCCATGTTCTCTACCACTCTCCATCAGTTATTGATGGTTAGATTTCTCTTCCATATCCATATTTTCCTACATGGAACCCTAGTATGTGTTATTTTTGGTAACCTTCATACTTACCACACTTTATTTTAAATAGAGGCCTCATTAATCCATTTTTTGATGTGGTATTTCCACTATGATATTTTCAAATGTCAACCCAAAATTTCCAATACCAAGCATAAATTGTGAGGATGAGATTTATTGAAGGAGGGGATAATGTAGCACCCCAAGATTTCATGGTACACATCTCTTTGAATAATACAATAGCGTGTGTTATACATAACTTTGAGTTCTAACACACCACAACCAATCATACTAGCTGTTAAGAATAGTAATACACACTTTTTTAAATTTTATAAATTTTTTCTTTCAAAAGGAACTTCATTTTTGGTTTTGGAATATCTAAAGTAGCTTAGGGTTAAATTTTGGTACTCTTCAGATAACTTTCATATTTTGATGAATAGTGAAAATTACAAAATTTTAATTAAAAACAGCTTTTTTTATAAAAATAATTATTAGTGATAAATTATGAATTTTAGTGGTTTTAAAGTATATTTAGAATATATTTTTACCATTTAACACAATTTTTTTCATTGGACATAATTTCACATTTAAACTAGACATAAGTTTCAATCTTTTGATAGTTATTATCTCTTAAAAACACGCTTTTTGTTTTAACAACAGGAATTAATTTTAAATTAATTTCAGCCACTTCTGTATTTTCAATTTAGAAAAATGGACTCCATATTTGGAATCAGGATGTCCAAATTTTTTAAATATGAAACTTTTATTTTTATACATTTTGAATAATTACTTCGGTAAATATTTTATTTACCACGATTTAAGGGTAAATCCGGTAAATAAGGGTAAAAAATAATATTATAATAATAATAAATTACCCTAAAATGTGTAGCAACCCTATTGGTTGATACATTTCCGACCATGGGAATCTTTGGGTTAATTTTTGGACCCCATAGATCCACTTGTAAGTGATAATGACACTTTATATTAATTAAGTTAAACTAAATACAAAAATGACGTAAGCCTATATCTTTTAGCAAAATTTTTTTACATAGGGTTATATAAGTTATATTTCTGACTATAAATATTCATTGGAAATATAAAAATATTTCCTACATAATGGTATTTTATTTATAAATTTTAGATATTATATAATATATTTTATTTATGACACAATGATGATGCAGTAATTTCCTTTTGGTGAAATATTTAAATAATTGATATTATAAATATACAAATAAATATAATTTGAGACTTTTAATGAATTCCACGAATTTTATAGGTTAATATTACATGTTATTATTGTGTTAATTAACATTTTTCGAAGTAATAATTCTATTATGATTTTCACAAAAATCAAATACCAAATTGTGTCAAAATTTACATAAAATTGTTTTTAAAACAAATATTATATTATTAATTGATATTAAATTACTAAAAATATAATTTTTGGCCAAAAGACTTGTATAATGATATTTTTATCATTAATGGACCACTTTGGGGGTTGTTTGGTGGTATATTGTTAGTTTGTTAACTATATAATATAAAAATACAAAGTGACATGGTAAGTGTCAAACTAATTAACCAAGTGTTAAAACTAAAAGATAAAGTTAATATACTAACCCAAACCTATCTAAAATCTATTGGTTGAAAGGATTTAGACCCATCCTTACATTAGTCTTCTAATAATCCAATTTGGAGCCATTATAAACTGAATATGAATTTACTATAAAATAATACTTTAAGTTTTTCCTAAAGAGCCCCTCCTCCCCTTATAAAAGGACACCACTTATACCCAATTCCTTACTCCTCTCATGCCTTTTTTATCATCCAAACTATTCCCAATTAAGCCCCCTAAATCCCTCTCCTCCTCTTAGAAGCCTTAACTTAGGCATAAGGAACTTAAAGAGTTCTTTTTTGGTTCAAACCAAAGGGAGTTACCCAAATTAAAGGTAACGATTTCTCTTAGCTTCTTTTCCTTTATTTTACTTCTCCAACCCCTAAACTCTTCTTATTATTTTATTTTGTAACAAAACCAGTATAATAAATATCCTAGGATATTTTTATTGGAATTATTCAAACTACACTTACACACACCTCCATCTAATGGGTGAAGAACATAATGTTTCTGTGGATGGCAACGAAACGCCTCACGAAGCGATGATTGTTCAATTATCTTCTATCACCTCTCATGATGGCCATTATGATGGAACTATAATTAAATATTATATTAATTATATTTATTTTATATATAAGTTTCTGTAATTCCATTTTATATCATACCATTATTCATTTCATGTTGTATATATATACAATAATTTCATTTGAGGAAGTGCGGACTATCGCCCCCTCAAAGTGATATGACGCGTTCATACCATACATGGAATGTATAAAGGATGGTGTTAATGAACTCAAGTAACACATATAAGATATTATATTATACTGTAATAATAATATACCTATGTATCATTTGGTTTTTATTCCCTTTAAAATGAAAAATGAAATGGAAGTATTGTTCGTGCGTACGTACGAATTACCGCCTCCACGAACGTGATGAGATTCATTTCCCCATCATATCCATTAAAGACTAATTGTTGCTTGATAATTAAAAGTAATTTTTAAGGACTTGATATAATTTTGGATATGAATAAGATACAACCTATACATAACAAACACATCTTACGTAACAAAGCATATAAAGAAAAACGAATCAGTTAACACCTGAAACGACAATAATAATAAAATATTATTAACAAAGAATTATTAAAAGATCATATCTGATATCATATTTATGAATATTATTATTGTATAATTTGATAAAAATGATTTAACTATTATACAGGAGGTTAACATACACACTATCACAGTAAATTACAAGATAAGGGGTTTTAATCTCACCCCTTATTCCCGTGAGATTCATGCCATATTGCCACTATTACCTTTTATGTGGTGTATGTACTGCCTATAATTGTATTGTTTGTGTAATAAACTTTAATTTATGTGTAGTTAAATATTAATTATATGATAACTCTTTCATGGGGTGTATGTTTCGTAAGTTACCAAATTGGTAAGGGTTATTTCAGAATCTCTTCATTATCCGAGGTTGTTTATACGTAATTATCTACTGAGACCTCTTTATCATCCAGATCCATGATTCTTAAAAATTTATTTCAAAACATTCTTGCTATTTTACAGAATATGGGTTAAAGTAATTTATACCCTTTTTGACTTGTTATAAAAGGATTATAATGGAATCTTTCTGTCGTTTTCCAAACAAGGTCCTTTTTAACCTTTTCGACAAAATTAAGGTAAGAATGTCTTTTTTTAACTTATATGGCAGGTGCGGCAATTTTCCACCGTTATAAAATTGTAGAAGCTTCCCTTACAAGATTATAAGAATATTTTCAAAGTAAAAGTTTTATTTTATTATTTTGTGACTTTAAAATGATTTCAAAAAAAAGATATTTTTATCAAATAGTTTTGATTTCGTCTGTGTCAACATCTTTTAATGGATTTTAAGCTTATTTGATGTTTATTTATTATGATACAAAACTTCCATATTATATTGAAGGTTTTGTGATATGTTTGATTTTGGATGTGATATTTTTGTACCATTCATGGTTTATGGAGAAAGTATTGACATTTCTTATGCTAGTTTTAATATGAATATTTATGTTATGTTTAAACCTGTTCATATGAGGAATGTATTGGACTTAATAAGTGACGGGTGGAGCCCACTATAGCTCCTCGATGCATTGGTAGGTCTCATGAGACAAACTAGTGTCTTGGAACGAGGCCTTGACAAAATCTTATTTATAGTCTTGGCATGAGGCCTTGGCTACGTGGTTATGACAGTCTGACATTATGCATTCCATCATTATGAAAGTAGTTAGTGATATTGCATGAGATTATTCAACTAAAAGAATATCCATGTGAATAATTAAATGGAATTATTATTTTTTCCATATTATGTTGAAGTTCATGTTTAAAAGGCTTTTGTTTTAGTTATACATTGCCTTAAATGTTTATGATTATTTATTAATGTTTCCACTATATTGTTATCCTTACTGAGAATCTGAGCTCACCCCTTTCTAGGTTTTATTTTTTCCAAGGATTCCAAGAAGTGTATTGTGATTGATATGCAGGGTTAAGCCAAGGGAATAATGGCATTAATAAAGGATTATTTATGTTGTTTTGTATGTTATAAAGTGTAATGTAATATTCATGTATGTAATCTATTTTCCAAGACTGCTAAACTGATCGGTCCTTCGGGACTTGTTTCCTTGTGATCATGCCAATTTTATGTAACAATGCACCGACTCTGGGCAACTAGGGTCGGGGATTTATAGGAATAATTATTATTATATTAAGAAAATGAAGATAAGTACTAGAATATTGTGTTACATTGAAGATATCTTGGTATAGTAGGTGGGGGTGATCGTGCTAACCAAAACCAAAAGTTGAAGTTAAATGGGATCTTTCAATCCCTAGTTCATGGGAAGGATGTTCCATATGGGTGTTTCCTATGGGGGTTATCTAGTGGACATCATGCATCGGGCCTATCTGATGGTTCTATTAGATCAAGGAATGTCTAATGATCTCACTATATGGGGGTTGGTCTAGTGTTTTGGATGGTCAAATCCCCATCAAGAAGCATGATAGATTATTATTCGTAGTTTTATGTGACTGTTTTCACTTTGGTGAGTCTTTTGGTGAGCAGTGATGTATTTTGAGTTACCAGATAGTGTCAACAAATAATATTGTAAAATTACAAGTAGTTTATCTTTGATATCGAAATTATTCTTGGTCATGGGAGTCATACATCATGGTATATTCATCATGGTGACATCTGGATCTTTGGGAGACTGCTGGGTGTTCTGAAAGAATAACACGAGACCCCTTATGCTCATCAAATTTCATTGGATGTACATTTATTAGATTGAGAACATTGTATTTTCAAGGTATTAGTTAAATGTTTCAATGGTGTAGGATTAAGACTTTAGAGAATGTTAATGATGTTACTCATATAGACTTTGTAAGTCCTATTGGATAATGAATTAGACAAAAAATGAAGGTAATGAAAAAAAAACCACAAAGATGGTAAGTTTTTTCTTTTCATGGGTATCTCGAGTTTGATCAATGATTAGATGGTCTATTATTCAGAATGATCACTTCTGAGGTTCCAAATACCCAAAACTTATGGAGGTGAATGAGATGTTACTATTGTGTTTTCCATCCCATAAAAAGTCAAGATTAGTGACTATAAGGAGAATCAATCAGTATCCATTTATTTAGAGAAGGTGATTTTTTTTTGGATAATCTCTCATATGTGATGGCTTCATTCAAAATTACATTGGACCGAGTATTGGAATGGGTCCAGTTTCATCATAAAAGGATCAGCTCAAGAAGAATTTTTTGTAAGGTTTGGGATTTCCTTTTGAGGGGATTCATGGATATAGAATTTGTGGAAAAGGTTCAATGTACTATAATGAGTAATGGAATTTCATAGATTATATGATAGATATAATGGAATCTAAGGCATGGTTTTCATGAGTACACTGATGTTATGGAAAAGTAATGATGATAATTATTCATCGTGTGTTTTTTTGTTGGAACTAGGTGATAGAGAGTGTAATCATCAATATCCATGATAAAAGTACAAATTCCATTGGATTCTATTATATAAAGTCATTGTTATACCGAATTAACTCCATTGAAAGAGGAAGAACCATAATATAGATAGAATAGAAGTTGGTCTAATAGATAAGGGTGTGGAATTCACAAAATTATATAGGATGGATGAATGTTTTTTCTCGTAGCTGCAAAGTCATTCGAATAAATTTGGTAAACACTGAATCCATGGAAGGATAACCCCATTTCCTAGGCATGATTTTTTAGGCTTCCAAGATTTATGGTAATAGTCTTTTGGAGGATCATCAAAGTAGACTGATGGATCTCTAGAATTATATATACTCTCGATAGTTGAAACATGTATAAAGATATGGGAGAAAAAGACTTTGGAATGCTTGGCTTCACAGGATGGAAGCTTTCTGTGAGATTTTGTGATGGTGATGGAAAAAGATGCCTCAAAATGGAGATGTTCCAAATGGATTTCCTTCCAATGATGTCACTAATGTTCATTGTACCAAAATTAGTTCTCAGGTAATATATAAACAAGGTAATATAGACTTCAATCATAATAAAATCTGATTGAACAAGGACATAGGTATGGTGCCAGGTTCATTTATGTTGATGTAAAATCAAAAAAGTCAAAAGATTGAAAAATCATTTTCTATTTAATTTGAATGATATTCATGGATGAATTAAGATTATTTTCATGGTTTCAGTAGAATAACATATCATTGTTTTGGAAGGATTGATGAGGCATTTCTTCAGTGGGAGATTGGATGGTTGGAAGGAGAATGAGGCCGAGAACCATGTGGGAACTACACTAAAATGAAATTTTGATAGAACCAGGGACAACATGACTTGGGTGTAGCATGAGAATCATCTGTGAGTTTGATATTGTTGTGATCGTCCTATAAAAACAATTCTCAAGTTAGAAATTGTGAGTTTTAGTGCATAAAATGTTTTCTTGGTAAAGAAATTGTTCTTTAAGAATGGAAATTTATGGAAGTAACACTTGAGGATAAGGATAGAGATATTGAACTAGTACCATGTATGGTTGTGTTTAGACAAAGATCCTACACCAGATAGAGTTGAATATATTAAGTCAAATGAAGATGATCAAATAGATTATCAAATGGATTCAAAAAATGTATGGATTATACTTCATAAAATTGGATGGAGTCCAATGCAGATGATCAAATAGATATCATCAGATGGGTTCAAGTGGAAAATTGTTTATAGTGTCTAGTGGAAAGGGATTAGAGGATATAGTCTAGACGATGGGGTCCAGTGGAATGAGTCCATCAGATGGAGTTTCTTGAATATAATCCATCAGATGGGGATTTTGTGGGAATTGATATCCAGGTGAACTGTTCCTTTGTTCACCTAAAGGGACCTTAGGTTAGGATCAGTGGAAAGAGTCTAGTGGTGTATGAGAAATCTATAGGGAAAACTTTTAAACAATCCCAAAGGTATCATTCATTAAAGAAATGCAGTGATGCTATTAGAAGAAGATGTGTCTTATAGCCAACCCCATTTTCATAGGTTAGAAAAACATTTATGTGTAAGAACCTGGTTTTTTCGTTGAGGTACTGGCCTATTTTTTTCTTTCCTTCTTTGTTTTTTATTTTTATTTGTTTTTGAGAAAATAGGGGAAAACTGGTCAAGTACTATAATTAGACTATCACATGACCTAACATAGGGTTACATGTCGTGTAATCCCAAGTACACTCCTTGTACTCTCTAGTCATGTAAGGGTTGTACATGGTGTGTAGGGACGTAGATAGGGTATTATAGGACAAAATAATGTACATGTTGTGTCCTACCTAGTACATGCCTTGTAGCCTTGCCGGGTGAGGCCAGGTGTGAGGTCATTACCCATTGGGCTATTTTGGACAAGGGTTATAAAATGGGTCTAAATGAATTTTCTTGACTAATATTGGTATATTTAAAAATTTTAATCTTGGGTAATCTTTTTAGAGCCATTCAATACCTCAGTGCTATTATGTGATGGCTGGTAGTTAGTGAAACTCAACTGTTTAAATTGAATTTCATGTTTACAAGTGTTTTAATGTGATTATATATATGTAATGGTTGGGATTATATATGTTGATTATCTTGGTATTATGGTGGGATTGGAACTTTTATGGATTGTATGGCCATCGGGATTGGGTGATGTTGATCATAGTTGGGGCAAGGCCTAGATTTACTTGGGTGGTTTTTACTATGGGATTGGGCATTATGGATGTCGATTTAAGGCTGTGTTACTTTCACGTTGGAAATAGACTGGGATAATTGGATGGAATGGCTATTGTATTTGAGTGACGTGGTCACATGGATGCGAGGTGTTAGAGATGGTGTGTCTTGGGTTCTTAGTTTTTTGATTGTAGCTTAACTGTGATGTCTATAAGCCGTTTGAGTCATTTGAATATAGGTTGACTCAGGGATGAGGTGGCCTTGACCACTTGTGTGGGTATAGGCCCTTGATAGTTTTGGTTTAGGTATTTATTGGTTTGGGGGTGATTTCTGTAGGAAGCCACATAAAAGGTGAGGAGCCTTCAGTTGATAATGATGAGTCTATCTAGTTGGGGTATGAGGATCGCTGTGATTGAGGGCAGACATTGTTGTTCCTAAAATTATTTATTTGAGGTCAGATATCACTGTTACTCTAGTTTTTTTAAGGAAAGACATCTCTAGTCCCTCAGTTATTTATTTGAGGACAGACATCACTATTCCTCTGGTTTTCATTCCATGAGTAGGTGTGAGCTTACGAGAAAGGGTCCTTTGGACTGGAATACAATATTTTGGGCATGCCTTTGGGATGTCTGTATTTGAAGACATGTGGTGTGAGGAGGCATATAGTTTCAAGCTATGTGTTTGAGGTTGAACATGAGTGTTCACTAGGACTTTGTGACTAAAGTGTTTCCATGGGCCATGGGCCAAGGACTCTTATTGCTTCTAAAATTTCGTCGTTGGCTGAAGTTGGTGACAATACATGGAGGTTTCGGATCTCCAATGGAGGTTGTGTTTAATTATTACATCATTATATTTAATTTACTTCAGATGAATGTCTGCATAGACTGTAACAGCCCGAGATTTTATGAAAAATATTCTTTTTAATTTTATTAATGTCTTGTGTTGTACGCTACACCAAAAGGAGCTTGCACAACACACATCCTTGACTTGCCTTGCATTACACGCAATCGCGACCTTCCTCGATAGCGTGCGTAGTACGCAATACCGAGTTTCATTAAACAACGATATGCTATTAAAATATTATTATAACTAGCCGTTATGAATAGTAATAACAACTTTTTAAATTTTAGAAAATTTAGCTCTCAAAATGGACTTCATTTATGGATTCGGAGTATCAAATTTAACCTAGGGTGAAATTTTGGTACATTTCGGATAACTTTCATATTCCGATGAATAGTGAAAATTACTAAATTATAATTAAAAAACAACTTTTTTAATCGAAATAATTAATAGTGATAAATTATTAATTTGAGTAGTTTTAAAGTATATTTAGAATATATTTTTACAATTTAATACAATTTTGGTCATTGGATGTAATTTCACATTTAAACCAGACATAAACAAGTGTCAATATTTTGATAGATATTGTTTCTTAAAAACACGCTATTTGTTTTAACAGCGGGATTTAATTATAAAATTAATTAATGCAACTTCTATGTTATGAATTTGGTAAAATAGATTTCATTTTTTAATTTGGAATATGAAATATAACTTAGGATGAAATTTTGGCATTGTTCTGAAAAACATCAATTTTTGATGAATAGTGAAACTACTAAGTGGTAGTTAAAAAAAACTGAATTTTTCATAAAACTTAATTTTACCACTTCTGTGAATGGAATTTCAAAAATCCGAGAGACACGGTTGATGTCAGTATGTAAAATGTGGTTCAATGAGATGAAAATAATTTTTGGTGAATAGTAACTTTTTACTTTTATTTACCACGGTTAAAAGTAAATAGGGTAATTAAGGGTAAAAATGATATTAATATTACCCTAACACATGTCCTAATCCTATTGGACAAGTGTATCTCGACCAAAAACAACCTTAAGTATAAAATATTATCATTTAGGCCCACTTGGATTAGATTAGGACATTTATTATTATTTAATTCAAAAAGAGTTAAAAGAGTTAAAATCAAAGTTTATTTACTAAAACATTTTTAATATGGATTTATACATAAGATAAATTCAATTATAAATTTTCATTAGAAAGCTAAAACTATTTCCTACATAATTATATTTTATTTATAATTTTTAGACTTCAAATAAATTAATTTATTTATGACACAACGATGATGCAGTAATTACCCTTTTAAGTAAATATTAGCATAAGTGATGTTATAAATGCTCAAATAAATGTAATTTGAGACTTTTTATGAATTCCACTAATTTTCTAGGTTACTATGATATATTAGTGTTGATTTAATCAACTTGGTTCGAACATATAATCCTGTTATGACTTTCACAAAAATCATATATCAAATAGTGTCAAAATTGACACAAAATAGTTTTTAAATAAAATATTATATTATTAATTGTTATTTTATTCCTAAAAATCTAAGGTTCGGCCAAATGACTTATATATGGATATATGTATTAATAATAAACAATTTGGGGTTCTTTTGGCATGTTATAGTAAGTGTATTAACCATATAGTGAAAGAAAACAAAAAGACACGGTAAAAGTTAAATTATTTAACTTAGAGTTAAATCTAATTGATAAGGTTAAAATAATACCCTAAACTTGTATAAATATTATTGGTTGATAGGAGTTCGACCCATCCCCACTTTAGTTTAGAAATAAGACCCTTGGGAACCATTATAAACTGATTTTGACATTAATATAAAATAATATTTTGAGGTATTCCTAAGGTGCCCCTCTCCTCCCTTATAAAAGGGCACCTCCTCCCCCTCCACCTCACACCAATTTGAGCACTCAATCTCGGCCAACCCCTGCCATTTTATCCTCTCCACTCCCCTAGAATAATCCTAGAGGTCCTGGTCTTTTTCAAAGACCAATCTTAGTTCCCTAAGTGGAGGATTCAAAGAGGCGTTTCAAAGAAGAGGTAATATCCATTACTGATCTTTTCAATTTTTTTCTTCTTCAACTTCTTCTTCTTTAGTTGTTTCATGATAAAGTAATAACATCAGTATTAATTACATACTGATATGTTATTATAAATATGAAACAACTCTAATTAACCTTCTATCCATCCTACGGAAAAAGGAAATCACCGCGCGTGCATACGTACGGAATACCGTCTCCAAGACGTGATGAGATTCATTCTCAACGATTAACCATTCATGAATGATTATAAAGTATATATAATAAGTACTAATGAAATATATGACATAATAATGATACTGGAATTATTTATATGTATGTCATCTACTTAATTCCATTCAATTCAATAAGGAAACGAAAACAGCGTTCATGCGTACGTACGGACTACCGTCTCCATGAACGGTGTATTTCTTTACATTTACTGATTTATTATATATGTATATTCTGAATATATATATATAAATTATGTTTTATATTCTGGAATTAAGTAATCATGATCTAAGTAATCATATGAATAATTACAAGTTAAAAACACAAACGACAAATGAAACGATTTTACCCAAAACGCTTCTTTAATATGGAATTTACAAAAGAAAGGGTAATATAATGTCATAAGTGAACCATATATGATATCATAACAATTAATATGATTCTTTAATAAGTCAATGACAATATTTAAATCATTATACAGGAGGTTCGGACACATACTAAGCAAATCAGACCTAAGGTAAGGGAAATATCACAATCTCATTTTTATCTGAGATTGTTTATTCGTAAGAATTTACTGGGGTGTATTTTATCATCCATATCCATGTTTCATCAATATGTAATATTATTTACATCCAACTACAATTGTTTAAATCCATTTTTACCCTTCGGTGAGTTTTTAGTAATATGTATGAATGGAATCTTTTGTCGTTTTTCGTACGAGGTACTTTTTGACTTTTCCGACAAAAGTACGAAGAATGTTTTTTTTAACTTATACGGCATGAATGGATTTTTAAAACATTATTTCCAAGAAACTTACTTTACAAGTTTTCAAGTTTATTTTTAATCAACTTCTTTTATTTTAAAGTCATATGACATGTTATGAAAGGAAAAATGTTTTTGAAGTAGAAAGGATATTTTCCTCAAGAATGGAGTTCAAGTATTTTATCAAAATTATTTTCCATATAAGATAATAAAAGGGTTCTGTTTTTATCCCTATTATTACATTGGTTTGATTATGTTGAGATGGAAATATTTTTATGAATTCCTTTATCTTATATGAATTGTTTTATGATGTCATGTTGTTTAAGAATCCCATTTTTATTACATGGGTTACGCTATGATTTATGATTTATGATTATGTGGCACACATAAGAAAGGATTCATTATAAGATGGGTGGGACCTATATCTCCCTCCAATGCATTGGGTAAAGATTTTATATCTCATGAGATAGACATGGCTGGAACGGTAGGTTATACCGGTTCAGTGAAACAGGACTGGAACGAGGGTGACTCAGTTCAGAAAGCGACTTTGTCCACTAAAATAGTCTTGGCAATGAGTCATGACTAACAAGAAATGATTTTCCATGATTATGTGTGCATGCCACAAAGTTTCAAGTTTTATGTTATGATTATGGGGATCTCATTTTCACTTCTATGATTTATTCCATGTTAAGATATTATGATCTCTTTTCCAGGTTTTGATTTTCAAAAAGATATGATATGATTTTTATTTCCTTTATTTGCCCTTGTTGAGCATTTGAGCTCACCCTTTTATGTTTTCTTTTCCCCGGGATATAAAGAAAGGTTTTAGGTATAATAAAAATTAAGATCTTTATGGGAGATGTTGAAGATCTTTCACCAGGATTAGAGGATTATATTCCGAGTTTCCAAAGACAATAAACTATTACGGTCCTTGTGTGTGTGTTTTTGTTATGTACTAAGTATTCCACAAATGTAATGTAATGTCAATGTACGTCAAGCTTCGGGTCTCTACATAGACACTTATACTAGGTATGAACCATTGGTATGTATCCTAGTGAGATTCATCTCACACCCTACATGGGCCCTTCAGGGTGTGTGTAGACATTGTGGTTTTATGTATAGGTAAGGGACCAACCACAAGATAGGGATCATATTACTATTTGGAATGGAGATTTTTACAGACCATGATGTCATGACTAGTTATATTTTTACTTTTTTTG
Source organism: Viscum album (assembly GCA_963277665.1). Taxonomy (NCBI): domain Eukaryota; kingdom Viridiplantae; phylum Streptophyta; class Magnoliopsida; order Santalales; family Viscaceae; genus Viscum; species Viscum album. Next base: position 254,525,208 of record OY728162.1, read on the forward strand.
CATTCATTCATGTATCAGTATGATTATTATTATATATAGCTATCGTGGTTAGCAATGGTCACCCTTTTTATATTTACATATATGACCTTCTCTAGATGCATGCCTTGTTTTTTTAGTTGTGGTTACAAGTGAGGTTTATCATGATATTCTATTTACTTTATGTTGTAGTTGTTTCTATATCGCTTCCACTATTTTATTTACATGATACTTTTGTACTCCAGCTATGTGGGTCTTGTTCCAGTCTGATCAGTCATTTATTTCTGTTTCATGTGTTATAATTATACTCTAACAAGTGTATAATCTATTTCAAGAGGGTATATCATCCCCACTATACCTGTTTACACCCTTGCTACTAGTCGAAAGACTTTGGTGTTTGGGGAGGTGCACCTATGGTCTGGGACACCCAGCCCAATAACACTATTTGGGTGACTATTTGGGTCTGGGAGGTTACAATGTAGTATAAAAGGATATTATCTTTCCTCTTTTATTTGGGTTACTATTCATAATTATGGTAGACTAGAGATAGGTTTTTGTCAGAACTAGGTTTTGAACTCATTCTTGGGTGCCTGTAGCCCTAGGTATGGGGGCGGACCAAGTTGCCTTGGGTGGGAAATTACCATTTTTATTTTTCACATATTATAGCTTTTATGGTTTCCACCTCGGTGGATCACTTGGTTTTTAATTATTATTGGTTGTGATAAGTGAACCTTGACCTGATATGGTAAGGGATAATTGGGCCTTTTCCTGGTAAGGTGAGTCATAATAGTTTGGCTTTTGATAGACACTTTTTAGGGTGTTTCAATTTCATATATGCACGTATGATATGTGAAGTGATAATTCCATGTGAATTGTATCAAATTTCATGATTTAGATACTTTTGAAATGTTAAAGGTGAAATTCCTAATATAATTTCTTGTTTTATGAAATATGAATTTCTAGGATTTGAATTTATGTGAAATTGCATGTGGAAGAGAAATTGGTCTTGGAATCTATTAGAGAAGGTAGGTTTTATGGTTGAGGTGATTTTGATCACACGGATTGTGTGACTAGGTCAACATATTGGGGAAACAATGGTTTTCAGGATAGGTGTGGCCCGAGGATATTTGGATACTTGGATTTTTTAAGGGCTTGTAAGGAATCCATGAGGCTGGGATGTCGTGGGCATAATTACTGTGGGGGAGAGTAAGGGTAGTTGTTATATGATACATTTTTACTACCTCCACTACCTATGTTGAATATATATATATATATATATATATATATATTATTTTATAGCCATTTTATGTTATTCAGTTGGTTCCTCCTATACAGATCGATAGAGAATTAGGTGGGTGATGATACAGTGTTATAGGATCATGATCAGGTTCAGATCCTTGAGCATCAGGTAGAGCATGATTTATAGGTACATGTGTAGGGACATGATCAAGTTTAGGATCTAGTGTAGTTAAGGAATATTTTGGGTTTGATAGCATTCAGGTCGTGGCTTGATGAGAAGATATGAACAAGTTTGGTACGTGTTTTGTAGGGGATTGACAGTGGTGCTCAAGGAACAGAGCCCTCTATGGATTACCTGAATCAGGAGTTCCAGTCACAACACCCACAACTTTTTTAGTGTGAGGGTGGTCATAAGGTAGATAAGAACTAGATAGAGAGCATTCATATAATCTTAGAGTATCTCGAGACACCTCTAGGGTGGAGTGTTAAGTTGGAGACATACATAATCAATGGAACGGTGAAGCACTGGTGGGGTGTGTAAGTTCAGGCATACAGACATGAGGGATTGTCCTGGAAGGACTTTTAAGAAATATTCTTCGAGCACCTTTTCCTAGAGACTTTGAGGCCAAAGAGAGATATGGAGTTCTTAGTCCTTCCGCAGGGTGACATGTCCATCATGGACTACCAAACTACATTCACTGAGGTGTCTCACTTCACACTTGGCATGGTAAGCTATGGCACCTCAAGGGTGAGGTGCTTCAAAGATGGATTAAGGCATGCCATCTTGGTACAATTAAACATATTTATGTTTGCCATGTTCTTAGAGGTAGTGAATCAGGAACTTATATCTGAGGGAAACCTAATGGATAGGTTTCACTTGTGTTGGGTGGGGAATTAAGTGATGGTCTAAAAGGCATAAAATTAAGATGGGAGGAGTTCCGGTAGGGTGGTCAGGCTAAGGACTCAGCTAGAAATTATCATGGAAGTTTAGTAGGTTTTTGAATTCATTGTGGGAAACCAAGTCATATTCTTACTTAGTTATATTGGCCTCCAAAAAAGTTCTAGGCATGTGGATAGGTTGATCATCTCTAAAGGTTCTACAAGAGTATTTCTTAGGCAACCGAAATCAAGGCCCAGGATAGACTATGGCGTGTGAAGTCATATCAGGATCAGTACCCGGTTAGTGTAGCTGAGGTTCAGCTAAACGAAGAGTACGTGGTAGAGAGAGTGGGACCTAGCTGTGGGGTCAGTAGATAGTGACTGGTGTAGCATTGCATCGAGGAAAGGCTTCAGGAAGCCATGTCTCCGAATAGGTGCATGTCGTGGATCTTCCAAGGGCTGATCAGGATGATGAACTGATGATGGTTAGATGTATTCCACAAGCATGACTGTGATTTTCTTTTTCTCCTTTTTGGCATAGATTGTTAAGGAATTTTCATTTTGACTGAACGAGGTGAACATGAGATATATAAACTAACCAGATGCTGGTCAGTAGGTTGGAACTGTCTTGGCTACGTGATTATATATGCATGAGGTTCTTAGCATCAGGTTCACTATTTGATGTGAGTTATATGAGGTTCTTAGGAAATAAAAGCATCATTGGATGCATGTTACTTTAGGTATTTAGGCTTTTGGGCAACCAGGGGATCCAAGTTACTTGAGGTCCCTTGGTCTTTGGTGAATCAAGGATGCAGGTTGTGATTGGGGTGTGGGGCACAGGGTTGTGTTGACAATCCATGGGACGCATGACCTATTTGTGCCATGGATTCCATGGGCTTGAGGTGGCTGTTGATACAGTACAAGATATGATTGGTTGTAAGATGTTACATGGGAGAACCTGATGAGGTGTAGGGGTGATGATGCATCATGAGAGGACTATGGGTCCAGAAATAGGTTGCTGGACCTTTTATTGATTTCATCTATGGGATGGAGTTATTATGGAGTGTTCCTTCACCACCCATGGAAGGAAAATTCAATAAGGAATTTATTTAATGTGGAAGTTTTTAATAATCTAGTTATTCCTTTGAAGCACAAGTCTATTTTTTTCTATCTTTATCCTCTTTAGTTGTTTTTGAGAAAACAAGGGAAAACTAGGAAAGTACTGAAGTGCGAGTATCACAAAGTCTGACTTAGGGTTATATGTTGTGTAATACCATGAACACAATGTGTACAATTTGGCCGTGTAAGGGGTATAAATGATGTGTAGGGATTTCAGTAGGGGATTAGAAGACCAAACCATGTCCACACTATGTACTACCTAATACAAACCATGTAGTTATGTCGGAAAGACCTAGAATGTAAGTTGGTGATGTTCATACATCTTTGGAACTTTAAAAGAACTTAAACGGTGTGTAGTCCCAAGTACATGTTGTGTACTACGTAAATTTTTCTTAAAATGGGAGGTAGCCTCATTTTTGGATTCTGGACAGAACACTCATGAACCAGCTAGTCGAGACTTGTTTTTTCTCTCAATTCTTTATCTTAAGTCTAGATCAAAAATCATCAAGTCCATTGGAACTCCACCGATAAGCTCTTTATTTGAATTAATCCATACATCATGATTTCTTTTCTCGAACAAGTTATAGGATTTTGAGATTTTATGCTCGTTGTGTATATCTACCTTGTTCTAGACTAAATTAGAGGCTGGTACTTGATGAGGATTATCGTACGAGTATGAGGTAGGTTGTGCATACTTCATTTTGTGTTTTCATGGACATATAGGGGTTACAAATTTTAGCACCATGGTTGGTTTTTATGTGTAACCCTATTATTGAATTATAATTTTATTGTTATATCTTGGGAGATTTTGTTGGGTATTCCCTTACCTGTTATGTTTGTGTGAGGCTGGGTGGGAGGCTTTTGCTCATTTGGTTATTTTGTAGCGGTGTTAAAATGGTTTTAAATGAATTTTTTGGATTTATATTGGTATGTTTAAGTTGTTTAAGATTTATTAAGCTTGTTAGAGGCATTCAAGACCTTAGTGATGCTATGTAATGGTTGGTAGTTAGTACAACTCAACTATTTAACTTTAATTTCCTATTTACAGGTGTTTTAATGTGATTATATATGTGTAGTGGTTGGTATTACATATGTTGATTCCCTTGATACTGAATAGGGCTTGACCTAAGGTTGGATGGAATGTACATTGGGATTGGGTGATGTTGATCATAGGTTGGGCAAGGTATGGATTTTATTGGTGGGTTTTGAACATAGGATTTGGCATTATGGACGTCAGTTTGAGGTAGCGTGGCTGTCAAGTTGGTCACAACCATGGATACTTGGATGACATTACCATAACATTTGAACGACATGGTCACATGTACATGATGTGTTAGAGATGATGTGGCTCTGGGTTCTTATTTTGGTGATTTCCACAAACCTATGATGGCCAAAATCCACATGAGTTGTGTGCATATAGGTTGACACCATGATGAGGTGGTCTTGACCACTCATGTAGGTAGAGGCCCTTGATAGTTTTTGTTAAGGTATTTATTGGTTTGGGGGTGATTTATACAGGAAGAAATATGGATGGTGAGGAGCCTTTAGTTGATAGTGATGTAGAAATTGGGTTGGGGGATGAGGATAACTGTGATTAAGGGAAAAAATCGTTGTTCTTTGGGTTATTTATTTGGGAAAAAACAACGATGTTACTCTGGTTATTTATTTGAGGATAGGTATCACTATTCATCTAGTTGTCGTGCCATAGGAAGACATGTGCTTATGAGAAGGGGTGAATTGGAAGATGATACAATTGTTTGGGCATGCCTTTGGAACGTCAGTGCTTTGAGACATAGAGTGCCTAGAGGCACATGGTTTTGGGATATGTGATAGAGGTAGAACCTAAGGGTTCACCAAGAATTTGTGACTATAGGGGTACCTTGGTCCCTTGGCTAAGGAATCCATTTGCTTCTGAGATTCCAGCATTGGATGAAGTAGGTGACACTCCCTAGTGGCTGTTGAGCACCAGTGGAGGTTGTGATTAATTATTTCAAAATCCTATTTAATTTACATTAAATGCATGTATTCTTAAACACTTATACTAGGTACGCACCATTTGGTGGTATCCAATAGAGATTCATCTCACACACTACATGGGCCCTTCAAGATGCATGTAGACTTTATGTTTTTACATATAGGTAGGGGATCAACTTCAAGAGCTGGATCACAGTACTATTTGGCATAGAGATTGGTATAGACATTGAGGTATTTCCTAGCCGGAGTTTTACTTTTTTTAGATTTCATTCATGTATCAGCATGTTTATTATTATATGCAGCAACTGTGGTTATCCATGGGTACCCTTTTCATATTTACATGTATGACCTACTATGGATGCATGCCTTTTTGTTTTAATTGTGGTTAAAAGTGGTTTTTAGCATGCTGTTCTATTTACTTTACAATTCTATTATTTCTATATCATTTCAGATATTTTATTTATATGATACAATCATTCTTCTGCTATGGGGGTCTGGTTCAAATCTACGGAGTCACTTATTTCCACAACACATGTTATGATTATACTTGGAGTAGTATATTATCTATTCCCAGAGGGTAGAGCTTCCCCACTATACCTTTTTACACCCTCACTGCTAGTCGGCACCCTTTGGCGTTCGTGAAGGTCTTACTAAGGTTAGTGACCCCGACCCAATAACATTGTTAGAGTGGTTGTTCAGGTCTTGGATGTTACTGTGTTGAAGTCACTCTAAATTGGAATCACTAAGGGAGAAAATTGGAAAAATTATTCCAAAAAAGTCAAGGAAATGTTGGTTGAATAATTAGTGAGAATTAGAAGGTGGCATGAAATGTTTACTGGGACTCAACAGTTGAGATGGTGGAAGATATTGGTGATCGAACAGGGATCACATCAATGAAAGGATTTCATTGAATGTAATATGGTGATGATGACTAGATGACTAACTATGGACCTATATTGAAATAAATTGGAACACATATGAAGAATTATTCATGAACAATGAATGACTAGTGTTGATAGAGATTGACCAAGGAAATGGTGGATCACATTGATGGGGGATACCTGGGTGGAAGTTTTTCAGTGTCTGTATGAACTGTAATTAGAAGAAAAATGATCATAAAGGATAACCAATGATTTTATATGTTGGTGGATCTTGTTTTGATAATATTTTTAGGGTATGTATGTTTATCCATGCAACCAGATTTTGTTCCAATGAAATGGATGTTGTTCTCCCATTCTCCTATGGATGTAGGATGTAAGTCTAAACCATAATATACCTATTTTTATTTATGTTTGTGGTCATTTATGTAATTATTGTTTGTGTGGATTATTTTTTTGTATGGTAATGGAAGATAGAGAATAACTGAATGTGGTGTTGCATCGGTGAGGACATGGTAAGGTGGTTAGGGTTCTCGGTCTAACCAACTCCCGAATCCAATGTCTGAGGGAATCTTCCAATCTAATGTTCATTGAGAAAATGTTCCACATTGGTTCTTCATGTGGGTTTCATCCAGTGGTTATTATGAAGAATCTTTGTTCAATGGTTCCATCATCAAGAGATATATCTCATGATTTTACCAGATTGAGGTCGGTCTAGTAGTTTGGGTGGTAGAATCCTAAAATAGGTTCCCCCTCCATCAGTTTTTGATGTCGATTATCCATGATTGTAAAGAATTAGATCATGTTGCAAATCATGTGAGGCCCCAGTGGTTCCACTTGAAGAGGCATCACATCTAGCATATGGTCCTCAGTCAATTATGGAGGAGTAATAGTTGGCATGGGATTAATTTATATTATCATCATATCGAGAGTTTTCGACTAGTATAACATATTTTAGCTTATTTTTAGAGTCATTTCCCATGCCTCTATATTTTATGATCGATCATTCACAAGAAATATATCCCCTAATCTGATTGAGTTTCCTTTCCCTTACATAGTGGGAGAATGATCATGTCCATATATTGACATCCTAATGGTACCTCCCCTTGATGATTCACATATAGAGATCCAGACAGTCAATGTTCTTCAACCTGAGGAAGATCTCCCTACATATCATTGGACACTACCACAGAATAAAGGTCGGTGATCCAGATATCATTTCACCATTCTCAATTTAGACAACGGGAGTGAGACCTTATCATAGGCATTGATGAAAAATAATTATACTCATTGATTTATATATTTTCTATCAACTTAAATGTTTTGAGATTATATTGAGTTCTTAATCTTATTGATAATGTTAAAATTATTATAAAAAAATTATTTAACTAAGTAAATTCCATAAATATATTTAAGAAACCCACTTCTATAAAATAATGAAATTATAACTACTTTTTCTTAATTTTAATTTATATACTTTATTTTTTTAATATAAATTGTTATTTAAACACTTTATTTATGAAAAATATTTCAAATACATATGAATAAAATAATTTTGTTTTATAATTATTGTCCTTGTATTGAAATTAAGTTTTTTAAAAATAAATTTTAAGAAATAGTTATTAATTAATAGACAATAAGAATAATTAGTAATTAATTAAAAATAATCAGTTGTAATAACTCAGTCATACATTTTTTTTAATAAATAAATTTATTAGTAATGTTAGTAGACATACCTGTTATGAATTAATAATAAGTATTCATGTATTTAAACTATTAAATAATAATAAATATTTAGTTAATTTTTTTATTATATTCATTTATAAATAGATATCATTTATGATTTAATTGAGAAAAAAATTATTAATTATTTATTATGTGATAATTATTATTAATATTACTAGAATTATTTAGGGTACAATACAAAAAAACACACACACACACACCCACACCATGGGTCGGGTAAGATTGGTCATGAACCCCAACAGATATCACATCCACTCATCCCATTATAAAATTTTAATTTCCTAAAGCCCCTTTATTGGTTGGCCCAAAGTACCATTTATTTGATGGACATAGGCCTTGCCTAGATAACCATGTACATGGGTCTGCACCCCTACATGTATAATTCAAGCATCACCGCCCCCTACGTCACTAACTGTCTTCGTACCTACATCATAAATCACCCAACAACCTCATCAGCATTTAAACCCTAATCATCTTTCACGTGAAGGCCCCAGTGAAATCACTCAATAAGTTACAAACAATTAGTTAGTAATAATTATTAAAATTGAAAATTAATATTAAAATATATTACTATTTTAAAATTACATAACTATTACTATGTAAATATAAAATAATTATTAACATTAGTTATTTTTAAATTATTATTAATATTTTTTTCTAAATAATTATTTATCATGGTATGTGTTTGTGTATATGTACAAATTTGAAACTGAAAAATCAATAATTATTTAATATTATTTACTTATTTACTTATAATTTATTTTAAATAAAATTTTTCAATTACAAATAATTATTTCAAAAAAATTTATTTATGAAAAATGAATTTAATTTTTTTTATTTTAATTTAAATGAATTTAATTTAGTTTGAATTTTTTAATCTTGGTCAAAGGTATTGAAGACCCTAACAGATTTTACAAATTTATTTATAAAAATACATTAAAACCCTATATTCTATTATCCTCTATCAAAGGGGGCCAAATGAATTAGGCCCCTTAACACCTTTTAGGCTCATTTTTCAAAAAAAAAACATTAACACATATAATTATTTTTTATGTTTTTTGAAAAACATAAAAAACCCTCCCATGGAACTTCATCCAGTTTTATTATTTAGTTTTTAGAAATTCTGTAATTTTTAAAAGAAGATAGGGTTTTTTATATATTTGAAAACATTCTATTGGATGTGTGAACCCTGTTTGTGTATCTTCCTTCAGCAAGGAAGCATGAACGAGGTTCATGATTCCTTCATTCAGCATATGAAGCATGAAACCCAATCACACTTCCTCTACTTTCTCCACACATGAGGTGTGAATGAGGATCATTTAACCCTTTTAATTTCTATAAAACTCCAACATATTTTATTTATTTATTTTATATATAAAAAAATTAATTTATAATGTAATTAATTAAATTTTTAGTTAATAATATAATATGTAAAAAAAACTATTAACACATTAAATATTAATTAATACATAATTAATTAAATAATTATATTAAACTAATACATAAATACATAATTAATATATTTAATATTATTGTGCATTAATAAAAAATAACTATAAGTAGTTATTAGTAATGTATTTTAAAACATGTTATTTAATAATTATTAATTATAACATATTGTATTAATTGTTTATTGTTAATTATTACTTAGAATTATTAGTTAAATTTTTATAATGATTAATTTATAATAAATATATTAATAAATATATAAATTATATTTTAATATATATTAATTAATATATTATTAATAATTGCTACTATGAATTTTGGTCACTGGCCAACTGAAAAGGAATCCCAATAACAACACATCTAAGTAAGGTTAACATCCTAATGGACTCTAATTATGGGGATATAATCTATGAAAAATATTGATGGGGGATGATCGCACAGAGGGGGAGGTTTATAGATGGGGGTAGAAGGTATGATTGGGGGGGTTGTCTTTGGGGGTGAAATGAATGATGGTTGGTAATGAGGAGAACCAGCGGGGTGGTAGTGGCATCAAGCCATGGGTGCGGTTGTAATAACGACATGTATGCTCGATGGAGGCTGGTGGTGTGGGGTGGCTTTGGGTCATAGATGTGGTAGTGACAGAGGTGGGCATAATCGATGGAGGCCAGTGGTGTGGTAGTTGTTTGGAGCTGCGATGTGATAGTGAAGGTTGAAAGCGGGGTTGATGGTGGCTGGTGGTGAGGAGGGATGACGTTGTGGTAGTGGCCTGAAGCTTCAGATCCATTGTTGGTGGCATTGTTGGGGTCTGCTGGATGGGTGAGGTGCATTCTAGGTGTATGCTTGGGCTCTTAGAGTTATTCTGATTATGCTTACAAGCTCAATGTGTTAGGGTTTAACACCCTTGGGTCTAAAATGTCATGTAATGAGATACTTATCTCTTAAGAATAATAAGAGAGGTTCACCAGTTTAATAAAATGGGGGGGGGGGGCTTCCCCCTACCTATTTAAAAAAATTATTACTATAATTGTTAGTAAAATATTAATATATAATATAATTATTAACTTGTATTTATATTATTTATTATTAACTAATAATATATAATTAATTACTAACAATTATCATTAATGTATGAATTAGTAAAAATAATAATTATATATTAATAATTAATTTAAATATTAAATATTAAATATCTTATAAATTATTAATTATATAATTACAAATTTAATTAAAAAAATATTATTGTATTAATAAATAATAATTATATTATTAATATAAATAGAAAACTTGTATTGTTAATTATATAATTAATATAACAATTAATAATATGTAATATTATATTAATAAAAAATAATTATGGTATTAATATATTTATTAATTATAAATTTAATAATATATTTAAATCCCCATAAATGGTTATTTAATAAATTTATTATAATTAATGATTAATAATAAAATAAATATAAAAATTAATTGATGTTTATTAAAATAAAGTTCAAGTAAAAATTATTTATTTCATAATAATAAAAATACCACTACATATTAATAATGTTATCTAATTAAAAAATATGTGTAACTAATAATTTTAAAAACATATAACATTGATCTTTGTTAAAAATTTATGATCCGTTGGAAAAATATCACTCTAGTTTGTGTCATTATCTCAGATGCTCCTCCATACCACAACCTTGTGTATTGATAATGTTTCCACGTCATGTATTTCAATGTGTAATCTTCGGTGTACACACCTCCTCCATAGAATATGTTGTAGCTACCTCCACATTATATCATGGGACAGGTAATGGATCTAATGCCTCATTGCTTGTACACTATCCCGAGTAGAAAGAAAGTTTATACTAGTTATAACTCTCTCTCGTATAGAAAGAATATAACTACTGTGTGATGGGTATCTCCTGGTTAGGAAAAAATATCGAATGAAAGAGACTCCATTCACTTTTAACCACTTCATTATAATATAAAAATGTATGGGATAGTGATGTATAATGACTAGAAAATGTGATGTTGACCAATGTAGGGATAACCTGTTGCTATTTATCATTTATAAAAGGTAGTGGAGGAATATCTAAAAGATCATGCTGAATGTGGTCCTTGTATTCCACATCACCACATGACACATCCATAATAGTTTTGTCACCCTCTGGCACATCTATATCAGGATCATCTCCATCAATATCACTTGGAACAACATAGAAAATACAATGATAAATCTCATCCATGGGAAGAAGAAAATTTGTCAACGCTCCACAAAAATAGGTGTAGTCAAATGTGTCTTCCCCTACAGAATTAGATACATGAATCAGGTGTGTAATATGATAATCTTATAAAAATACCTATGTAGCTAACTAAATATAATAAATAAGGAATTCAAAAGTGGATGGAAGAATTATTATCAACTAAATATAGCCTCACCTATACTGTGTGAGATATATCAATGAGGTCATGTGCTACTAAGGCCCATAATCCAACTGATTTGATAGATGCAGGCATACCATGCCCAAACCTCATAATTGGGACTCACAACGTCTATCCCACAACTCAATATAGTGTGCATGATATCGCCTATAGTTGAGGTATCACTTCCATAAAATATTTATGGAATGAAGTGAAGGAAACTAACTGGGTAGTGTGGGGATGAGATGATTGAAGTCAAACTACCTCATAACTCTATCTGCCTTGTTCCAATAGAAAATTTGAAAATAACAATAGGCAAGACACATGTGTTGTAATTAATATTCTTTATACATTAAGGTGAAATACTTTGGAGGAAAGATCCAATATTTGATGACCATGAAACCTAGAATATATAAAATGAATTTCTAATTAATAAATGAAATAATTTAAAACATACAATTATATTTTCTTTATAAAACTAATAATCATGTAATTTATCTGGTCGAAGATTTTACAACATAAGTTTGTGTGTGTGGACATCATGTCTGGAGGTATCGGAATGTCGATGTGCCTAAACCCTCCTACAGATAACATTTGTATAGTTATAGTTTTGTTATAAAAATTTAGAAATATGCTTTTTTTTACATAGGAAAAAATATACCATTGTCTTTTTGGTGCATCCTGTAAAATGTCTGTAGGTAATAGTGTGTGCACCTATAGAGTGAAATGAGGGGTACACTCAAAAACCCATATCTAGATAATAATAACCCATACTATAATCTATATTTTCTCAGTGTGACATGAACTACATAAGAATTTTTATGTATAATAAAGACATGTAGACCCCCAACTATACTACCATGTCTGGTCCAGGTCCTTAAGTAACGGTAAATACAACAGTTGAAAAAATGTAGTAGAATTATCAATGAAGTTCGTGATGTCAATAAGTCTCAAAATATAAGTACGTTAAAATATCAGTATGGTGATCTCATTAGAATTATCATCTAAATAGATAAAGTGTTCATCTATCCAGGACATGTGTAGATGACTATTGATGATATATAAACCATCATCTAGGACCTCAATGCATAGTAGTCTTTAAATGAAATCAAACTAAACAAAATAAACTCCACCTATCCTAATGACACCCTCAATAGAGAGGCCCAACATTAGGGATACATTCTCAAGGGGGATCATTATCTCTCCCTATGGTATATGAAATGTATGTGTCTCTGTCTTCTTTCTCTATATAGGGATTCCAATGAGCTGTTGATTGATGAATATGAAATCACACATCCTCATACTATAGAACCCTTGATTTCAAATATGTGATATGATGATACGAGTGGGTGTAGCATGATGGATGTGGTCTGAACTTTGTATACTCAGAGAAAGAACATGATGCCTCTATAAGACAAGATGATAAATGTATCTATCATGGAAGGTGGGAAATGTGTTCCTTTTCTATCTATATTTTATATAGTAACTAATATTTTTCGTTTTTTATTAGATTTTATGAAATAATTTTTTATTAAATAAATTTATGAAAATTATGTAAATAACTAGAATTCATAATGAAACATGGTGAAAAAAATTATCAAATAAAAAGGAATGGTAAATTGATCTATTTTAAATAATATATCTAGGAAATGTTGTGATGTTACCAAATTATTTTTTGAATATTTTGAAACATCCCTAAAATTGAAAGTTAATGAGATTCAAGATGTGGGACAAGTAGTGTTTTTTGATGAAGAAGAAGATTTTTTTGGAATTTCAAGTATAATGTAAACATAAACATGTTGATCCATGAGTTTTTATTCAAATTTGAAATAAGACCAACATTTTTGTTTTTTGATTCCATGAATATTATGATTTTATGTCTTTATAGTAATTTTTTACTTTTATGTACAAAATTTTCACCTTTATAAAGGAAAATATTTTATTTAATAAAGTTTATTTTTCCAGTACAAAACTTATAATATTTAATATTTACCTTTATGAAAACTATTATCAACCTTTACATGATCTTATTTGTATTTTAAAAATTAATTTCAATACTATATTTCACTAAAATATTAATAATTTGATTTACTGTAAGCCTATATGATATATTTAAATCGATTCATTGATTTTTAAAATTCATAAAAACACACACAAACACACATATAATGTTTTAAAATGTATCAATCACATCTAAAATATAAAACAACCTGAAATACTAAAATAAATTATTCATATGAAATGTTACAAAAAAAATTTCTTTGGGACATCTCACATGAAAAAAGATAGTGTAAAATAATATTTTTACACAACAACGATAAAATACAAAGAGATAGTCTGTGATGATATGGTGTAGAGTTCTTTCGTACCATATTGGGATATTTATTATGAGTATGGACTAGAACAATAAATATAAAAAATTATAGTACCAATCCCCATTTTCAAGGATAGACAATCACATTTCTAATATGATTATACTTTTTCCTATTATTGGGGTATATTCTGGTACTAGTAGGGACGAATGTTTTCTAATCAACATGTAATATAAAATAATAGAAATCATAAACATGCATCTAAAACACACTATAGTTATCAAACAGAGTTCTCAAGAGATATGATGGATTGAAAAAGTGTTCTCAATAAAAGTTCCCCAATGCACAAGATACAATGATAAGTGGACAAGGATACCTCATTGTCTAGGAAGAAACTAAATCACAATACCTATTCTCCAATAATACCACTAGCACTAGACCACTATTTCTTGTTAGTTTCTCATGGAAATTAGTTACCTCCATGTGAATCCCTAATCAATAAAATCTCCAAACATGAAATGATTATACATATTTTAATATATTATCAATCTCTTTAAAAATTGTGATAAATGTGAATCCCCTAATCAGAATATTGTGAGATGTAGAAAAAGTAATTAAAAAATTGATAGAATGTATCTTTTACTAAGCCAGTGATTGGTTGTTTATGAACACCCATTAAGACTATAATTATACACTTGATAATATTAGAGTTCTTATGTCCATATCTCTTAACACCACCATATTATAATTACCATTTTTTTAAAAATATATATCATATAATCCTAAAAATCTTTATTATACCTTCTAATTCCTTCAATATCTTGTTAATGTTTTGCTATTGTATTTTTTATTATGAAAGAAGAAGTCATCATTTAATTTGGAATGATAATTTTTTTTAAATATAAATTAGTTCAAAGAAACAAGACCAATTTTCTAATTTCCTTCTATATCAATTCATCATTAAAATGCTTATGAACATTAATGGAAATATTTCGAATACAACATCAATGGTAACCATATGGTTCTTTCCATGAAAACCCATCATTGTTAATAACTTTTATAATCACTAAATGATTATCATATATTAAGAAATCTCATCGGAATTTCATACCATGTATGAGTATACATGCCAATAACCAAATACATGATTTGAAGTTATGATTTTCAAAAATATAGAATTTTCACATGGGAGGGGATTGATTACCATTCTATGAGGCTAAAATGAGTAATATGACTATATACATTCATAACTAAAAGTTCCATAAACCTGAATGAAATTGTTATAATAGGAAATTATGGTGATACATGGTATGAAATCCCAAAATATCCTACAAAACATTTACTTTGTTTGATAAACAATATTATCATGGGTGACATACTTAATAATGTTTTGATGATAAATGATAAATGTTTTGAGAGAAAAAAATACCATTAGTCATTTCTATACATTATATGATTCATCCCAATCACTATACACGTTTATAATTGTTTTTTATTTTTTCCATCCAATATTTGGTATAAGAAATCTTGTATCTGAACAACTACTGCACTCATTACTGAACGAGTGACACAAGAACATCCTAACAGGTTCAAATCATCTCAAAAATAATACTAAACATAAACTCTAAATATAGTGTAGAATGTTTTTATGATAAAATTGGGTGAACAGAAGTATGTGGACCTTCCAAATCATCTATCTTACAACATGAAATGTTTTTATCATATATTGAATCCTTGTGAAATTTACCTTCAAAACCATATTTTTCACACTGAATGATTTATTTTTCCCTATAAAATTCATCAACCAAAAATGTAAAATTCCTTTCTATGTGTTATTTATTAATGAAGTTTTCAATGAAATTTTAGTTTCAAATTATTTTACAACATACATGGTGTTAAGAATTATGCTAGATATGATACCTTGAATTCCTATGAATTTAGTACTTTGTGTAACGGAACCCAAATCAAAATCAACTTCCCATGATATTCTTTCCACTAAGGGAGTCAATAAGGGAGGTTTATTACCACACAATGGTTCTTGATTATGTATCAAAGGAACCTCAAAAGATTTATTATCCATATCTTCCTCACCCACATCATCTCCCATCATATCATGAGATACTTCCTCATCAAAGAAATTTTTTTTCATTAAATTAGGAGAATCAAAATGTATGAATCATACATTTGTATTCCTATTTATATAATTTTCTTCTTATGTAGTTTCTTTTATTATAGTAATATGATAAGACAATGAATGTTTATTTTTTAAAGGTTTGACTTCAATTGATGTACTATAATAGGTTTATGAAGTAGTAGATATCACCATGTCAATAATAGAAATATCGATATATAATTCCTTTAAACAATTACTAAAATATTTATTGAACAAGTATGATTATACAACCAAATCCTCGTCATTGATAAGAGGATACTCAGTGTTCCATAAATGATTAACATATCATAGATTTCAATATTTAATTGAGGTAAATAATTGATCAACCATTAGTTTTAAGTGACTATGAATATTCCTATGAACTTATACCAATGCCACAAATTCATGAAGGCTAACAATTCTTGTAGGAGGAAAAAATAGAGCAAAGTCATAATGAATTATAAATTACATAACCATTGAAATATATGTATGCACAAATGATTACCTAGAAATAATATTTACTAAATCATTATATATATTTCTAGAGAATCATGAAATGATTAAGATTTTTTAATCAAATTAAATTTAAAAAACAATTAATAGATCAATAAACTTTTTCTATGGGTCGGTTTATCATTAATAGATAATCCAGACAAAACCTAGGGGAACTTCAAGAACCTCTATTATCACAAATTTTTATAGACATCAATATCCTTCCAGTCATGTTGTATAAATCTAGTATCGAACACCAATTTCTTCTATGAAGTTTTATTTTTATTACAACAATACTCTCAAGTAAGTGAGTGGTTATAGGTGTTTGGGATACATAATATTTTACTATAGACCCACATGTCCTTAAATTTTTAGATATAGTTATTCCATGTAGGGAATTAATAATGAAGTAAAATGAAACTATTAAAAATTGAATAACCACATGAATAATAATTACACATTAAATTAGAATCATACATTTTCTAATCATCACATGACCAGTCATAAATCAATTATCTTACCATGTTTTTAGAGGATAGTTCTTCTATTATGCATACAGTAAATATTTTGTAATAAAAATTTTAAATTTAATTATATATATTACTATAAAATTTTTCTAGTAATGATATAAGTTAAATATTGATATTAAATTTTTTCATATTGATAAAAATAATGATATATATACATATATATATTTAATGATTTAAATAATTAATAAGATTTTTTTTATTTTTAATTACTGATTTAATAATATATTATGACATTAATTAGTTATATATGATAAATAAATAATAAATATATCTAAATAATTTTGACTTGATCTTGATACTTATCCAATAGTATAGCTAATCATTAAATTCTAAACCAACCAAAACCTAGGGGGGACTCCTGGAGCATCTGTTGTCTTAGATTTATGTAGATGCCAATCTTATTTTTTGTTTAATGGTATAAATACAACATCCAACATCAATTCCTCATGTGGATCTTCGATTTACTATAATATTACTCATAAGTAAGTGTGGGGTTCTAGGAGATTGGAATACAAAATATTTTAAATTGGAAATGCAATCCCATACATTCTTATAGAAATGGATGACACATAATCCATCAACGAAGAAATAAAATGAAATTATTAAAAAATATATAACCAAATACAAAATAATTATGACATACAATTTGAATCAAACATTGGTTGGTCATATCAAGATTAATTATCACTCAATACCCTTATCAAGAATTTTTTATGATAGTTCTTGTGTATTATATATAGTAATACAATTATAATATTTTTAAATATAATTATATATATTACTAAAAAACTATGCAATTAATGGTACATATATAAAATATTCAATTAATGATAAGTATTTATATCGTAAATGTATTAATTATAACATTTTTTAATATAATTATATATATTACTAAACATCTAGGAAATTAATGGAATACATATATAAATTACTCAATTAACATACTATTTTAAATTTAAATAATAAATATTTTATAATATATATATAATCATATTAAAATAATAATTTTATAAGATATTATAAAAAATATAGTTTATAAAAAAAATTAGTTAGAATAATTTCAGTTTTTTATGTATCTAATAATATATTTTAAATTTATTTTAATTTAAATATATATATTTTTATACATATATATTCAATTATAATTATTAATATTTTAAATTAAAATTTCATAAATACATTTTTCTAACAAAATTTATTTTCCAAAATATAAAAAATATAATTTTATACTTAATTACCTATAATATTATGTGTATATAATTATTTTTTTAGAAAAAACTTATTACAAGTAAAATTTTAATGTAATTAAAGAAAATAACATTTTTTATATTTATATAACCAATAATATATTATTACATTTTTAAAACTAAATATAATAACTATTTATATATAGTTAATTAAATTTTACAAAAATATAAATACTTCCATTTTATACATAATTTGTCATAATATTTAATATTTATAATTATTATTTTTAAAAGATATTATAAATAGTATTTTTTAATTTTATCAACAATAATAGTAATATATTTATATATATAAAATACTATATTTTAATTATAATTAAATTTAAATATGGGATACAATATAATGTATATATAATTATATTTGAATAAAGTGAAAAATATTTCTTACAAAATATTATTAGTAATATAATTTTTAACAAATATTTAAATGGAATGATATTTTTATCCAATAATATGTTTATAATCTATTTTAATTTAAATATAATATGTTATATTATATTTAAATATAAATATATTAAAATATAATTATTAATCTTCTAAATTATGATCATACATATACATATTTGTATGAAATCATATTTTAAAAAATATAAGTAATATTATTTTATACCTAATTAATCAAAATTCAACTTTATTTAAATTTCCCAAATAAATAAAAATAATCTAAATCATACAAAGAACTTATAAATCAAATCATACATTCAAAAAATAATATAATTTAACTAAATAAATCATGAAAAAAATATGTAATACAATTTGTAAACTATTATTAAAAAAAATTACCTTTTTCAAGGCCACAAATAATTTTATGATAAAAGAAAAGTAATTTTATAGAGCCTCATTCTAAATTACTTTAGGGAGAATGAATGAAATAACATTTGGGGTGGGGGTGGAATAATTTTTATAAAAAAAATTATTAGAAAACATGAACCTCAGTCACACCACATATTTACAAGTTTCTCAAGAAACATGAATGAGGTTCATGTAACACTCCGACATTTGATTTTAGGTACATTATTTTTTAAGGATGTTTGGTTTTAGTTTTAAAAGTATTAGATTTGAATTTCTATTTTTAATTTATTTGTTCTTTAGAACCCCTTATTATCCTTAATTTATAATCATTTTTAATGAGAATTAAAATATGTTTATCTTAACTTTTACCCTAATCTATGGAATAGGTTTTACGTAAGGGTAACTCTTTTTTTATATTGGTAATATAAGGGTAGTGATGCGCTATGTAATGGAACCCACGACAATACATAAAGGTAAGTGAAAATTTATATGTACCCCATAAGGGTAACCTAAGGTACTATTTAAAGATAACCTTTATTTTATATAGGCTACATAAGGGTATAACATTAGGGTAACACATCACATAAGAGTATCACGCATGGGTACCAAATCTTGTAAAGGTATAACATAATGGTAATCCTGGGTTTTGAAAAGTGACATAAAGGTAACCTATAAATTGATTAATGGTAAGGGAACTAGTGCATGTGTTGAATAAGGGTAAGGCAGGTCTTGTGTAAGTGTAAGATCCCTTTTAAAAAGGAAACATAAGGGTTTTTGGTGCCCTACATAAAGGTAAGGGGATCCACGTAAGGGGAACTTAGCCCATGAGAAATGATAACCCCTACATTATAAAGGTTTATTAAGTGTAACCCAATATCTATATTCTATATATAGGGGATGCATAAGGGTATATCCATGGTACCATTAAAAAATTATATTTTTGGTAAAATAAAAAAATAAAAAACCATATTTTCATTCCTTCTTCTCCATAACAAGTTGATAACCCATTTTTTATTATTTTAAAAATATTAAATCATGTAATTACTAATTCTAACTCATTCAATGTTTTTAACTCTTTTAGGAGAGTTTTTAAATGATCTTTTTTAAATATCGGATTAAAGCTATAAATAATTTTTTTTTCTTATTAGGGTATTTACAACTACAAACCAGAACTACATTTGTTTAATTATATATAAATCCTCGATTTATTAATATCATTTATTGGGGAGTTCTGGGTGTTTTTCTTCATTTGAAGGAGTTCCAATAGCTTGGATCATTTTCTCTTCCTTTATCATTAGGGGATAAATAGAAAGGTCATCAAAGTTGTTTTTCCTCTAATCCTAAGAGGATTTTGAATTCAGAATCTGTTGAAGTTTTTTTCACTCAGGTGCCTCTATACATTTTTGTAAACCCAAGAAAAACTAAACATTACTTAAAGAGTATTTTTGTTACGATTAAATGATAATTTGTAAAAATATCATGGAGAGATAATTTATTATCCCAATGTTATTGTAACATCATTATAGATGATTTATTTATTTTATGTAAGTTAAATTTCAAAATACTATCTAAGTTAGGTGATAAATGTTTTTATAGAGATTTTTATTTTGAAATATCTATGTAATTTTTTTGAGGTTGATGAAAACACTAAATATTATATTTTCATATAAAATAGATTTTCAAATCATGGGAGTGGTGATTCTTCACTTGTGAAAATTATATTGATAATTTTTTTATTTTAAAATGTATTTTCAAATAACATAATTGGTTACACATCACCTATGAAAATTATTTTGATGAATTGTTGATTTTCAAATCATGGGAGTGATTAAACTTCTATTGTGAAAATGTTTTATAAAATTGTGAGCATGGTTTATGTTTTTTGGGTGAAATCATATGGGAACATTTTGGAACCTTCTATAAAGATACAAGGATAATATCGGATGAATAGGATAGTAGGACTTGGTATTTCAGGATTCAATTACTAAATTAGTTTCCTTTTCATTTACCTAGTTATGTCATTTATATTCTAGGTCTCCATGATGTTTCGTTCATGATGTTTTTCCACTTATGTATCATGTATATTATTTAAATTTTTTATCGTATTATTTTTCCCATGGACATGGTGCTCCTGGATTAGATTGTATTATCTTGGTTACCTTTGTGTACCTTTCTATATATGCACATCGTGTTATTTTTGGGATTTTTTTTATTATTTCACTATTTTTTATTTTCTTGATTATATTCATATTAATATGTATTTGAAAATGAAATTTTTTGAAAAAAAACACAAGAATTTTGCAAATATTATTTTCATATTGAAATGGATTTATAAATTGAATTTTTTTAAATCTTGAACCCACTGTTTCATGGTTTTAGAATTTTTATATATTCTTTAGTGGTATCCTATATGTCATTTTGCTCACTTACTTGTTTTTCTTTGGGAATTTAAAGACCTTTCTTTAGGATTCATACAAAGGTAAGGGAATCATTTAGTTATCTATATTCCCTTCATCAGTGACACCTTTGTTGTGAGATGTGTTAATATTGATGGAAAATTACATGATGTCTCAAATTTGTATTTCCTTGTTTACTTTAAAGGTTTTCCTTTTGTTCTTAAAATTGTATGTCTCCTAGAGGTGTAGTCATATTACACATTGTACAATGTTGATTTGTATCCTTTTGTTTATTAATGATAATCGGTTGATAGTTTCGTTAATCACCACATTATGGATGGCCACATTTGGTGATTTTTCATGTTGACATGGGTTGGTTCATGAAAAAATAGTACCAGAGACATTAAGTAGCCAGAGGTGTTCAGATAAAATTTTAATTTGGTTTATTTTCTTTGGTAAATTAAAGATATAACCATAATAATTCATGTATTCTGTGTAGAAGGGTGCCTGTCTAGATCAATTTTGTGTCTAAACCTAAGATACCATGGGTGGTCATAGATTTTCACCAATCATGAGCTTTGTTTATGAGGTTATTAGATTACCTTTACATGAAATTTATTTTAATAACATATTATTATTTTACATCTCGTTCTCTTTTCATTGAAACCGTGTTAGCTTCAAATTCTTTTTGTTTAAATGTTTTCAATCTTTCCATTTGATTATAGAATTTCCATTTAGTATGTCAGATATTATATTTTGTTCTCAATTTGACAATGTGACCTAGAAGAGTTTCAAGATAATTCCACAAGTGAATTCACAAGTAGATCCTTTAGTGATGGAAGCTATTATCCACACTCTTTGGACTCTATATAAGAAAAATGTTACAAATCAATGGAGGATAAAGGATTATTAATCATAATTTACCAAGTAGATCCACCCATTTTCCATAGTAACAAAATACCCCATGAATCTGAATAGTGTATTTACCATATTCAAATAATATTAATTCTTTTTAAAATTATAGAAGATTATATAGTGGATATTTCAACAAACATACCTAAAGGAGTAGGAAGGATATGGAGGGAATCCATCATGCAAGATATGTTACAAGAATATATCACCTATACCTTTTTTAAGAGGATACATAAATGATAATTCTATCCAAAAAATTGAATTTTTAAAAGGACATAGAGTTTATAATCTTATATAAAGGGGATAATTCATTTTTTTATGTATTCTTGCTATTTTTTTGAGTTGGTTCACCTAGCACCTGAACTTGTTACAAATGATTACCTTAAATATTAGATATTTCATACAAATCAAAGGGATGATATTTAGATAATAAATATAATATTATTTAAATAGACTTTTATTGAGATATTTGATAATGCATATATAGATAAAGTGGACATAGATTGTAAAAAAGGCTTGGGTGGATCTTATAATTTCTAGGGGAGGTATCTCGGGAGTGTCTTCTGGCAAAAAATAATAGAGTAAAGGGAACATTTTTCTTCCAAACTAGTTTCTACTACATCATAGATATAGTATAATGTGGTTTTCTATTAGTTTTGGAGGATTTTTCATACCAATACTAAGTGTAATTAATCACCCAATACTTTTCATAATTATGGAAATCCCAAACATCTTTCTCGTTTATGCAAGAAAATGTTCCAAGGGAGTAAGGAATGATCCACTCTTACTAAAGGATATTAGGACCATTCTATTTAATAAAATGGTAGTAAATATCAATATAATTCTAATGGGAATTCATATATTGTGAATAAATAGAAATGTGTTTCTAAGGATGATCCTCCTTATATAGCGTAGTTTTAACTAGAGGAATATAAGGTATGGGAAACTACTATAAGAGTTATGATGTTTATTTAAAACTATTTGGCACCATATTTATTTGATATAGTTGAAAATAAATATTTTATGTTATCTAATTTTTTCTAAATTTTGGGATTATATTTTCAACTTAAGAAGTTCTTGTTGGAAAATTTCTTCTCCCTTGTGAAAGAGGTTAGAAAAGGGTTCTAAAAGTTCCAAATGTGGAGTAATGATAACTAAAATCAAAGTGGTGTGGTATTTTTTCTTTGATCTTGATATCTTTAAAATTATTATTGTAATAGATTATATGATCATTTTAAGGCCCATATTGGATATTATCATCATTGAGATCAGTTTCTATCATCTAATGGAGTCACCCATGTCTTTAGGGTGAGACAAATTCTATATCTAAGAGGGTAGAGTCTGATGTTCCTTATGCTAGAATTATCTCATGTAAAATTTGTGAGATATTATTGGATGACATGGATCCTTGATTAATAATCCCAATTCATTTAATAGTGAATAATTACACTAAGGTCCTTCCAAATGATTTTTTCTAGGTTACATCCCTAATTAGAGGTCAGGATCACTATAGATTCACTTGATAGTACAATATCCATTTCTATGCCATTATTCCACATAACAAATGTTAAGTTAATGGAGTTGAAGTTTCATCTTTCCTGTCTTGAGGGAAAAATATTTATTCATCCTATCATGATACCTTGGGATTTACCCATTATTTTTGCCAATACGGCTGGTAGAAGCCTCGTTCCTTGTGTTGACTATCGAAATATTAACTGGGTGACTGTTAAGAATAAATACACCTTGCCTAGGATTTTAGATCTTTTTTAACAACTCAGGGGAGATCAATGGTTTTCTAATTTATAATGATGATCTAGTTTCCTCTAATTGAGAGTTTAATAAGATGATGTACCTAAGACATTTTCTATGAGTAGGTATAGGAATTTTAGATTTATAGTTATGAAATTATTCAAACTAATGATCATATGGTATTTATGTAATTAATGCAATAGATCCTTCATTAATTTTTAGACTCTTTAGTTGTCTTATTTGTGGATTATATGTTGGTGTATTCCAAGATATAATAAGAGCACATGGATTATCTTGATACTATCCTCATAAAATTAAAATAACATCATCTCTATGGTAAAATTCCTAAATTCGGCTTATGGATCTAAGAAGTGAAGTTTTTGGACATTTTATATATAATAGGGTAATATCAGTGGAACCTAAAATAATTTTATCAATGATGTCTTGGTAGTAATCCAAGAATGTCTTTGATATTCTAAAATTACTAGGCCTAGCTTAAAACTACATGAGGTTTGTTCATGATTAATTAAAACTTATATCTACAATAAAATCATTAACCCATAAGGGTATATAGATTGAGTGTCATCACAAGTGTAAAAGATTTTTGAGGAACTAAATAATAGATTTTCTTCTATTTTATTTCTCATTCTTTTAGAAATTTTTACAGGTTATGATGTTTTCTTTAATGAATTAGGTATGGGATTTGGGTGTGTCTTGATATAGGGGAAACAAGAGATCAATTATGCTTCTCACTAACTATTACCTCATTTAAGGAACTACCCTGACCATGGTATTGTGGTGGTAGCTATTATGATATCTGTCGAAACATGGCACCAATATAACTTTTGAAAGTGGTTTACAATTTATTCTAACAATGAGATCATAAAGTATATTTTTATATAGATGGATTTGAATTTGTGATAAATATGATGGGTTTATTATCTTTTGTATTTTGATTTTTATATTTAATATACACTAATCAATGGAAATTTCGTTACTAACACTTTTAGTAGAAAATTAATGATCCCATATACCAAGGAATTAGTGCAGGAGCGGTATTCAATGTGGTTGATCATTGACATAAGATTTAGAGTAGAAAATTCTACTGGGAATGTTTTCTTAGATTTTATACATGACGAGTCATCATTTTATGATCATATTATTATGAATAGGTAACATACACCAATTTATAATTCTTTAATAAAATCCTAAAGAGAGGGGAGACTTCATGTGTGTGGTCATAGTCCTTGTATGTTTTTTGTTTTGAAGGTAGTTTGGTCCTCCCTATACCCCAAGGTAGTAATTGATGGAAAGTGGAATCCATTATTATTGTTCTATATAGGATGGAATTATCAAGATGTATCAACAATTGATACATCATTATTGGTGGTCGAGGATAAAGTAGCTGATTGGAAATTTCAATACATGATTCTTTACTTATGAGAGAATTAATATAGATCACCAAAGACCTACTGGTTTATTAAAGTTGTACCCATTTACATATATATGTGGGATGATATATCTTTAGAATTTGTCATTGGATTACCATAGACCCCTTATGGGAAAAATACAATTTGGGTAGTTATTGAATGACTTACTAAATCATCCCATTTATCCACTATTAAGGATATAATGAATGTGTAAGATCTCAAAGACTTATATGTACAAGCGGCAGTATCTATAATTTCCTTATGCAATTGTATCATATAGAGACAATTAGTTCATATCTTGGTTTTCTAATGGGTTTTAGTAGGAAATGGGTGCCTAACTAAAATTAAGAATAACTTATCACCCTCAAATAGAT
Source organism: Viscum album (assembly GCA_963277665.1). Lineage (NCBI taxonomy): Eukaryota > Viridiplantae > Streptophyta > Magnoliopsida > Santalales > Viscaceae > Viscum > Viscum album. Next base: position 254,551,263 of record OY728162.1, read on the forward strand.
GGGAAGAATGAGTGATCCATCAAAATTATTGAGGATATAATCTAGGATTGTGTTCTTAATTTTGGTGGTTTTTGGTAAGAATATTTTCCATCATTTGAATTTTCTTATAACAATAGTTATTAGGCATCAATTAAAATTACACCTTTTAAAGAATTTTATGGGTGAATTTTTTGATCCCCATTGTGCTGTGAAGAGATAAGAGAAAATTATTTTGTTTGACAAATACTTTTACAAGAGATAATGGAAAATGTATAGATGATCCGAAAGTGGGAAGTGACTACTCAATGTATCCAAAAATCTTATAAAGATAGTATTTTTCCATATTATATTTTGAGGTTGGTTATTATGTCTTTCATATAGCTTATCCATGCCTATGATATCATTGTTTAGAAAAAAAATTAGGTTGGAATGAAAGGTTATTTTCTCTTTTGTGATCATTAGATGACTTGGAAATTTGTCTTGTTGGTTGGATTTGTCATCTATTTTAATATAGAATCATGACCAGTTTCACATTTCCTAGATGAATAGGTATCAATCTAACGTTTTCCATGTTATTAAATGGGAAGATGTGGATATTTAACTCAACACCTCTATGGTTGAACAACTGGTTTATATTATGGATCTCTGAGATAATGGGATTAAAGGTAAAAAAATTCCATTAGATCGAGTAATTTGGAAGAATGAACTGGAGAACCATGATATGTAGATGAAGGAATTGTTAATGTGTTATTAGTGGACTTATCTCATTGTGAGTTCAGATTCTTAACCTCTTCCTGGGGGCAGAAATCATCATGGTGGGGATAATAGTAACACCATAACTTTTAATTTTAGGTATATTATTTATCTAAGAATGATTTATTTTATTTTCAAAAGGATTTTATATATTTTTTGTTTTCATTTTAATTAAATTCATCTTTATAAACCCTTTTTTCTTAATTTATAATCCCTCTGATTGAAAACTAAATAATTCTTAACTTAATTTTTACCCTTACACATGGAATATGGTGTTCGTCAGGGTAACCCTCTTTTTATAATGGTTGATTAAGGTTTGTTATGCACTATGTAAAGGTACCCTAGTCACCACATAAGGGTAAGATAAATATTATATACAAGTTTTAATCATAATATAAGGCACCACATATAGCGAACCATGATTTTATATGGGTTTCATAAGGGTATCCCTTAAGGGTAACAAATTGTGTTAGGTTACCAACTTATGTAAATTTATGACATCAGGGTAAGAAAGTTTTAAATCTCACATAAAGGTAACCTATACACATCATAAGGGAGAGGGAGATGGTTCATTCACTATGTAAGGGTAAGGCATGCATTGAGTAAGGGTAATATTCCATTTGTGAAGGTTGCATGAGGGTACAGGGGGTGCTTCATAATTGTTGCGAGAGCTATATAAGGGTAACATTTCCCATTTGTAAGGGTAACCCAAAAGTTATAAGGGTTTTGTTAGTTTAACACTATACCTATAAACAAGATATAAGGGATTTTTATGGGTAAAGCCTTATTACCCTTACGCAACATAGTTGTGGGAAAAAAAGTAAAACCTCAAATTTTTTTCCTTATTCTCTAGAAAGAACTTCTAAACCATTTTTAATGATCTTAAAGATCTAAAATTTGTAATTAATTATTTTTTACCAATTTAAAAATTTTAACTCTTTTATGAGAACTTTTTAAATGATTTTCATTCAAGATATGATTAAAACTCTAAACTAAATGTTGTTTTTAACAATGGGTTCTACTGCTAAAAACCAGAAAATTTTTTGTTTAAAATTATCAAAACTGATGATTTTTGAAAAAAAATTTAGGATATGGTCCTTCCCAAATTTACCCTTGTCTTTAGGGTTGAAGTAGTCACTTGTGGTGTGGCTTGGGGTTTTGAATCCTTAAAGACCTAAGAAGAAACCTAAAGAGACATAAATTATAAGAGGGGGTTTTGGATATGAAGTGGATAACTTTTGTTTGGTTTGAGATGGTTTAAATGAAAACCAAGAGACAAAAGTGAATTATATTTATGATAAATGGTTGAACCAAGGTTATTATAATGGATGTATTGGATGATTTTTTTAACAATTTTAATTTCATTAATTTGGGATGGATTCATTTAATGAAATAAAACTAACCTCATCACTTCATGGTTTCATACCTTCAAATAGACATTCTAATAACCTATACACTTGGATGATCATTTTTATGACAACTCCAAGGTAAATGATCTTATTAGAACATGAAAAGTGTGATAATAAAATTCAATAAAAAGTAAGAATAAAAAAATCATTGAATGAAAAAATCAAATAAAACAAATTATAAAACATTTAAAGGGTAATAAATAAAAACAAAAAAACCCCTATATTTTCCCTTAGAACAACCCATCAGAGGGTTAGACTTTCATTTATGTAAATATTTTGTTGTAAGATGAAACTATACTTATGAGGTCATAACTGTGGAATTAAAAACAATGGAATAAATAACATTACACTATTGTGTGAAAGATTTATCTCCCAACCGTGTGAATAAATTGATATATTAATTAAATTATATCAATATGTTAAAAAAATAACCTAAAATTATAACAATTATATGTTATATTAATAGTGATTCAAGAAAATTAGAGTTGAGGAAATGAAATTACAACAATGAATTGGCAACAAAACATTGAAAAGAGAACATCCAAAATTCCTCCAACATCCTATGAAAATAATTCCTTAAATAAGATTTTGGGAATCCTTTCCTGGATCACCAAATATTATAAGTCATTCCAATTAATGATGGTAGTCATAAGTGGGTGGAAAGTTAAGGGAGAGTGGACTTTTCCACCCATGAAAAAAATCAGAAATAACATGCATCTTCCCAACTGAGGCATCTAAATGATCTTCTAAAATAATCAATTTTTGTGTTCCATAGAAGAAGAAATTGAAACTATGTAACTCAATGACTTTTGTCAAAATTTCATCCAATTCATATTTATATATGATGAGTTATGATAAAAATTGTGCTTTGTTATTCTAGGCCAAAGAATTTACCCTATAATCTCATCTTCAAATCGGTTACCTAGAACTCCCTTGAAACCTCTCAATTAGCTATGAAGAAAATTTACTAGAATTCTACATGAGTTTCCATCAATATATAGTTCAAATTTGAGCTTCATTGGGCTTAAATAATGGAATATATAGTCATTTTATTGGGCTATTGTCGAGTTCAGTTTGACCATAATTTATTGGCTTGAATGTCCAAAATGATAGTCTTCCAATGTGAATATACAAGTTCTCCAAAAGGATGTATTGTTCCAAATGGAATTTAAAACCTGATAATGAAATTTAAAATTAAAATAAACACCAATGGTTTATTTATGATTTTTCCCAAAATATATCATGAAATAGTGAACTTTAAGCAAGAATTGGAATCATAATGTGAAATAATGATCAAATTATAAATTCACTGAACATGGTGTTTATGAATAATTAATCATATGAGAATTATATATGGAAAAAATTAATATTAAACTCTTTCAATTTATAATCAGGATTGTTATTTTTGTTTTGTTGTTGATGGAGTTTCAGTTCCTTGACCTATTTTCTTGACCTTTCTCACTAGAAGATAAACAGATTGGTGATCAAGGTTTCTTTCCCTTAAAGCCTATGAGGGTTTTCTACATGGAACCTCTTGAAATTTTTCTAATCTAGGTGTTTATATATATTTTTAAAGTCTCATTTTCATGTGTGTAAATGATAATTTGAAAAAATTTCAAGGAGATAATTTATTATCACAATATTCTTATGAGACCCTTCTAGATGATTATTTATTTTATATAATTTAATTTTATAAAATCCCATATTGGTTTGTAGGTAAATGTTTTTATAGGTATTTTAATTTAAAAATAGTTTGTTAATTTTTATTGAGTTTGATAAAACATCTGAATATTGGATTTTCTACTAAAATACATTTTCAAAGAATGGGAGTTGTAATGCTTCAATTGTAAAAATTATATTGATATATTTTTTTATTTAAAAATTAATTTCAAAGAATGATAGTGGTGATTCCTCTCTTGTGATAATATTGTTGATAAATTATAGATATTCAATTAATGAGAGTGATGAAAGTTTATTTCTGAAATGTTTTATATAATTGTGCATAAGTTTTATATTTTGTTATTATGAAAACATAGAACATGATAAAATTTTGGAAAATTGGTTAGGGAAATAAGGTTTAAATCAACAACCAATGGTAGAATGTGATACTTTAATATTCACTTTCCTCCTGAGATTTGTTTTCTTTTTTCTAGTTATTTATTCCATTATCTAGAGCACAAAGATGTTTATACATGATTTTTTTTTCAATTATTAATAATTAATATTATTCTCACTATTAATATTATGGTTTTGGGCCATTAACACAATGCTATTAGATGAAATTGTATTATATCGATTACCTTTTTGTACTTTGATATATATGAACATTATGTTATCTTTTGGGATTTGGTTGTTTTTATTATTTCTATATATTTTCCATTCTTGATTATATTCATACTTATTTTTGTATTTTTATATTCAATGTTTTGAGAAGAAACCAAATAATTTTTTAAAAATTATTTTCATGTCGAATTATCTATATAAAATGGATATGTTTTAAATCTATAACTAATGGTTTCACTGTGTTAGAATTGTTATATATTTTTATATAGTATAGTACATAGATTTGTACTCAAATCCTACTTTTTTCCTCTGGGTGGTTGTATACCTTTTATGTAATAATTAGTTAATGGTAAGGGCATCATGTAGTTTTTTGTCCTCTCTTAATTTCTAAAACCTTCCTTGGTAGATGAGTAAGTAGTGACATACAAAAACATAGGGCATGAACTTTGTATTTTTTTGTTTTAATTTTATATTTTTACTTTTTGGAAGAATATTTCTTTAATCATGGATGTGTACTCTTATTCCACATTATACAATGCTATTTTTTCTCATATTTGGATCTTCATGTGACTTGTTTGACTATTTATTTTACCTACCCCTTATGGTGGTCTAACTTGGGCGATGTGTCAAGTTGAATTGGGTTGGTTTGTTACAGTTCGCGCTTCCATTCTATGGAAAGAAGAAGTGTGAACCCCATTCAAACTTCCTTGTTGAATTAACTCATATTGTGACCTACTTTAAAATATATACAAAACCCTACATTGTTTTTAAAATTACATAATTTTTAAAACCTACATAAAAAATCTACTTCATCCCAGTTCTCCTTAGTGGTGATGTATTTTTTCTTTATTGAATTTTCATCAATGATGGACATTACATGTAGTGGATCAACTCAATGTTATATGAAAAGTGATTCTTTCCAAGAAATTAATAATTTTTTTTCCATTTATTGATTCTCTACCGTGAAAAATAATATTACCTTGTTTTCCCACAAGTGGTGGCATCCCTAGTAGTACCCTACAATGGTTTTGATACCTATAGGAAAGTGGATCAATCACTTAATGACACCCACTCTTTGGTTTTGTGATCTAGGATAAATGATGGTTAGGATTAAATGTTGAAATTTATTTTTATAGAGGACCTTTTAAGTTATAGATGCTTGTTGGAAAATAAATATATGGTTACTTTATTAGAATAAATTAAACCTTTCGATCCACCATGACATTCTTTCTATGATCTATCAGTCGATTCCATTGTTGGTATTCTCCTTTTTAGTGGTGTTTCTATGGAGGTAGGAGTTCCCATTTAGGTGGAAATGGAGGAGGTGATTTATTAATGTGTTTTAATGTGAATTTATTATTATTTTTCACTGATCTCATGGTACTTCAAACATGTAGACCTATATTTACTTCTTTGGTAAGATGTCTTTGTTTCTACATGTCATCTTTGCCATTGTTTTCTATTTTTATTCAAGCATTTTACCATAAAATTTACACCTTTTAATAATAAAAATAAAGATGGTGTTTTAACGGGAATATACTCTATAAAAAATATAGGATGACTCGGGACTAATATATATATATATATATATATATATATTAATCTTCCAAGAGAGGATTCTAGAAGTGATATGAAATATCAGTTACCTTGTAATAATAGTGAACTAGATACATAGAGAATGAATAAGGTATATATTTAATAATTAGAGGTTCATTATTGATGATGATAAAAGAATCACATTAATATCAAAAAAATCCATAAATTATGGTGTATCATAATATATATTTATTTTATATTATGTAGTAAAAAAAATTTAAAAAAAAATTCAACTGAGTTTTATCTTATTTTTTAGTAATTTTAGGGAAGACAATGAACTTACATAAACCATTATATAGGTAATGGTACTTGAGGAGGCATTCATCATTTTAAACTCAATATTAATAGGTAATTAGTGTTTGAGTTACCTTTCTATTAAAGTTAAATTAAACATTACATTGAAGGTAAATAAATTAAATGATTGCTTTTTTATAGGTATTGTCTATTATTCTACATGTGTGGATGACTGTGAAATCAAATTCACCAAATGGTTGAAAGGTGATCTATTTAAGAGTGGGTAAATATTTTTTTATGATAGAGTAAAACATTAAAGGTTATATTTTTATTAAATATGATTACCTTAATTCAACCATTATTATATATTCTCTGATATATCAAGGTCTAAAAAATGGTATTTTATTTAATGGTTTAAATGGGTCTAAGATCTAAATGAATTTTTTTGAATTCAATATTACATTTATATGATTTTTTCTTTGAAAGGATACTTAATATTGATTGTAAAAAACAATTTTTCATTTCTTATTCATTTTAAGTATCTTTGAATTTATTCCCAAATATTTAAGACATTTTGTAGGAGGAAGGAGAAAGTTATTGAGGAAGAATTATGATTAAGGAAGTGTTTTTTATTATAAGAAATCCCCTTGTAACTATTTTCTTATCAAGGAAATGGTGTTATGAGCATGCTCTATGAATTGCAAAAGTATTTTTAGTTCAATTGTGTAGAAATATAGAACATAAATTTTACAAATTGACTGAGTTATAGTTTTATACATCCCATAATTTTAGTTAGATTCAAGTTATATAAGTTTTTTGTATACTACAAAAGTAGGGAAAACTTTTTTAAAAACTTCAACGATGTTGGGAGGGTATATATTTTGTTCTTAGGAGAAATTCTATAGATATACATCTTCTTGTACTTATTAAAATTATTCTTGAATATTATGAAGGTTTTATTATTATTAATAAACACTTGTTCTAATCAATTAAATATATCATAAACCTCATTTTGAAGATCATCATACTATACAAAACCACAACTGTGTATAATATAAAGGAATAATGTTAAGAATTAACTACTGATACCCACTTCTCTAGTTATTAAAGCATAGTGGATGATGAATAACCTTAGGGAACTACCAATATTTTCCTCTTTCTATGTATATCCATGGGATGATCTGAATCATAAAATAGCTTGGACAAGACCCTCCCTCAAACCATGGGATACTGGTACCTCAGCTGGAAAAGGATGGGGGAAGAGAAATATTTAACAAAAAGAATGGACAAGAATCATATAACAAATTACAATAACCAAATAAAAGGATAACCCCCATTGATATAGGATTCAATATACTCTTGATCCGTCAATATAATTTACTCATACATTTCTAAATTATAATAAATAGATTATAGGTACAACTTCTTATAACCCTCAACCTATCCCAATTTCAAGATCATTTTTTATTCATTTATAGTTTTATATGGAAGAATATACAATGTTAATATTTATCATTTAAATTTTATTTTTAATAATATAGTTCTAATGTTAATCATACAATAAAATTCTATTAAAATCATTAACATACAACAGAGATCAATTGTACATTATTATTGGCTTGGAAATAACATGAAATATGACTATTCATGCCTTACGATATACTATTAAAATGACATAAAATATGAACTATTTCTCATATTTTGTACCTTATTACATATAAATATCATATAAAATTATGTACAAAAATCAACACATGCTTTATATTTACCAAAGGGAATGTCTCCATTAATCCCCCACTTGCACGAAAGCCACAAAAAATTCATACCATTTCACCTTATATCATATCATATATAATAACATTTGAAAATATATCTAAAATTACTTTTGGATATCTTCCAAAACCCATTTTGAATGCTATCATAAAATTCACCATGTATCACATCTTTTTTAATATCTTCTGAATATCCATCCAAAACTTATTCTGGATAAACTCCGAAACACATTTAGGGGGTTCAATGAGTTTTGTAAAACTCCTTCCAAATTCTATCAACCATAATGTGTGAATACATTGGACTTTAAAGGGTGGATAATTAATATAAATTTCCCAATACATATATGAAATGAAATAACGCACTCTATCAAAGCCTCAATGTTACTTAACCTACTAAGAAATATGGATTGACCATCATAAAACACATGCATCAATATACATGTGTCCACCAATTTTACTATATACATGCATGTGTTTTTACATGATCCCTTGTTCCAAGACATCATGTAACCATAAGAAACATATCATTCCATGTTAGGACCAAGATTATAAGGAAGTTTACCAAACTCATCATCATAATCAAGTGTTGTCCTTTATTATCAATGAAATTTCAATGAATAAAGAAGTTTATTCATGTTGTAAAAGTTTGTGATCAGACCAAAAATTATTTAGAATGTCCTTCAAATTGGGAAAAAGTTATCGAGAAGAAATGGCTTATCAGACTCACCTTGGGACCATAATGAGGTTATGATCATAATTAGGAATATAATTGGATTATAAATGGATTTGATACATACCTGATGATTATTTTTATATATTGGAGTTATCATAAATCATATGTTTTTGGAAAACTTGTGATAAAAAATTTATGAAATAAAGGGTGAGTGTTTCCAATTTTGTTGAGGGTTAGAAAGAACAAAGTTACCAAAAGTATGGGAAGTCACAAATACTTCCCAATGTATGTAAGGAGATGATAAAGATGATATTAAACATACTAAAAGTCATGATGAATTCATGATACATAAAGAAGTTTGTGAAATAAGAAAAGATTCTAAATCTGATGATTTATAGTATTAGTTTATTAGTGTGAGAGAACCAAGTATAGAAATATTTGTTGGATGGGAAGCTTGATCGGAACATGAATTTATGAAGATATTGGTTTTTTTAGTCCAAAAATCCATGAGAAATAAATATTCATAGGAATAATTTGTGTGAATCATAATCATAGAAGGATAGAAGTAGCTGAAGTTGAATCTGTTTGAATCTCTTCATTAGATGGAGTATTCCACTGATCCATCGTAAAATATTTTGACACCAATTCATATTATTGGTGTCTTTTTTATGTCAGATATAGAGTTTTATTATAGGAATAATTGTTTTTTGTTTAATTAATGGGACTAATAAAAAAATAAATTGGAAGTTATCAGGACTGATGAATTTAGAGATGAAGAAACATTTGTGGTGACCAATACAAAAAAAACAATGATCAATATACAATATAGTCGACCACTATACATGAAGATGCATTATTTATTATTCTTCAAGTGGGAACTATGATTTCCTTAACTTTTGGAAAAATATAAGAGAAGAACTCTGATATGTTTTCCTTTGGTGGAATGAGATAAACTATTTTGTTCCTTATAACAATTTTTCAAGAGACATCAGACTGGAAATGATATTGAACTATACGAATTGAATATATGACTGATCCATTTGAAACATTCAGTCATTGATTCATATCATTGGATAGAGGATCTTCAGTATGAAGAAATGAAGAAAATAAATATTTTTTCAACCACCCACAAAAGAGTTTTCAAGGGGAATATTAAAAGGATGGTTGAAGTAATTGCTGAACTATTTTCAAATATGGAAATTAAAATGGGTAGTTCGTTACAAGGATTTTAATGAGAAGACATGTGTTTTTAATATGTTACAATTAGTGTGTAGAAACATTGTGACATGTCTCAAGTTATTTTTTGTTTGCAAAAAGGTCAAGATAATTGGAGTGACCTTATTTTTCCATCATAATGGAAAAATTAGAATAAAAATCTGAATCATACCGAATATTTTTAAGAAATTATAAAGAAATATAAAGTTTTGATAAGATTCAAGAAGTTTTGAGAAAAATATAGAAGAGACGATAAACATAGAAGAAGTCAAATATACATCCAAAATTCAAGGGAAATTGATGTTTATGGATATTAGTTTGAGCGGGAAAATGTTTAAAATCCTTTTCCAATCTAGAATTTCCTCTCCAGTAAATAGAAGAGGTATGTTTTACTTTCAGAAATCAATGTAATACTGAAGAGAGAAGGTAGAGAATTAGATATTTGAAGAGGGAGGAGGTTTCTAGATCATACTTACCTAATGAAGTTTGTTAGATAGAACAAGAAAGGATAAGAGTTAAGATCATATTCATCTAATCATCATATTGGGATGAATCCTCAGACGGGTTTACAGACTCAAATAGAATAAGTATAGTAATGTTTTAGAGGTATTATTATATAGTAATATTTTCTATATTGAGAAATAGGATAGATGAATTGGGCTGGTAAATCAGACTTAGTGTCATTACGATATACAGAAGAATTTCATTCCTACTATAGGGTAAAAATGTGGAGAGTTTTTTTGTTGATATTATTTGTGAAAATTCATAAAGAAGCACTGTAACATGTTTTTTACAAAAATTATATTACACATTTTTTGCAACTTGATGCACATACACCATTATATTGGAAAAAGTGCTACATGTGGGTAAGGGAATATCATACTCATTTTGTTCCACACAAATGTATTTAATCTAGCGGATTGTGTGGTATTGGATTATTTATAAAACATAACAATGATGTAGCTACTCTTATTGATTATAAAACCTTATAAATTATTTATTTCAATGTGTATGTGTGGTTGTTTTGTTTTCATAATGTTCTAAAATAATATAATGGGAGGAAAAGGTTTTTTTATAAAGAAATAAACTTAAATGAAAATGATATTATTGATTCACCTATCCACCTATTAGTGATACTTGATCTTAACTGGGCACATGAAATGGGTTTAAGAGATAGAGGTTTACTTTGATCACTCTTTACATAAGTTTTGAAGAAGAAGTTGTGATGGAGAATCTCAATTTTGTGAATAGTAAGGGGATTCTAGTATTCTATGGTATAAAATATCATATCTAGAAAGATAAAATGTCATCTTATATTATTTCCATCAAGAATGTTTTTCTTGAAGATGCAATAGATAGATCTCAATCTATTGACAATAAATGTCCTCTTACATCTGTTGAATACAATAATCTTGTGAATGATTTAAGGGCCAAGAAATATTTACTCTCATCATTTTTTGAAAGTTATTTTTTAATAGTGAATGGTGTTTCCTCTTCCAAAGGTATTTTGGATATGCTGAAATAAATTATTAATGCAAAAAAAGTAAAGAACAAAAATTACAAATCTAGAGGCTTAAGTATGAAGATATCAAGATTTGTAAATATGAATTAGTTGGTGACTAATTTATAATGGTAAATGAAATTATTAGCACATTGATATGTCATGGTGAAATATTATAATGCTCTACTATTGTTGAAAAGATCTAGAGGATTATTCTTTACATGTTCGATGTTAATGTTTCCTCATTAGAACATAGAGATTAAAAAACATTATCTCTAGAGGATTTTATAGCACTCTCATTACTTTTGATATGAGTATAGAAAAGTTATTAAAGGAAAAAAAGTTGATATAGAAATAAATTTCAATGATACCAAGATGAAAAATTCATGGAAGAATTTTGTTGTAGAAGAAGATGGTGAATCTGATTCTAAAAACGAGGTATATAAAAATATTTATGCTTTTAATCCTTGTTTTCTAAAAATTTGAGAAGTGGTACTAGTAAAAACAAAGGGAAACATATCTTGTTTTTTTTAATTTGGAACGATTGGTCATTTTGTGGGTAATTTTCCTTGAGTAAATAAAGATGATGATAATGATAAATATGATAGAAGAAAGATAGGATCATAAAGGAAATAGGGTGAAGAGGATACATATTATTCTAGAGGAAATGATAGAAACGTATCAAAATATAAAATGAGAAGTTTCTTATCTAAATATAATGAAGAAGGTATTAGTGAAGCTGAATCTCAAAATTATGTTGAGAAGGATGGAAATAATTTAATTGAAATAGTTAACAACAAAGAGATTGGAAGCATTAGTTTTGAAGACTAAGAAACTCAATTAGAATTTAATCTGAAATAAGAATTGAAAGCTTGTCTAAGAAAATTGGGATACTTAAGAAGAAAACCAGGATGCCGAAAAGTGATGAATTTTCAAAAAAAAATCTTGATGAGAAATTAATTTTCCTAGAATATATCGTTGATTTCAATAAATCCCTTGAGAAATAAAAGAATCCTATTTATTATTTGGATGTTATGTTGAACAAAAAATAAGATGAATTGAATATTTTCCAACAAAAATTTTCTAAATATGAACATTGGGTTACACATTTCAATAATTATATATCAGAATTTGGTGAAAGATTAAGAAAGGTAAACCTTAAAAGGATAAAAAATTACCATATATAGCTGATAATAAAGTATAAGTTGTTTTTTAGAATAAAAAGGCATGGAAGTTGTGTATGTGGACAAGACCAAGAATTTCAAGAAGTTAGAAGTTTATAAAAATCTGGAGTCTGAAAAATTTTTTATTAATTTTTGTTTCGATATGGGTGAAAAGAAAACTGAGATGAAAAAGAATATTCTGGTTGATAACCTAAATGTTGGTGGTCAAGAAAAATTAGATAATAAGGATAATAAGGTTGTAGAGAAACGTGTTCAAAACTCCAGTCAGTATGGAAGTTTTAGAGGAAAATATTATTTCTATTTATACTATTGGTATTTTAGTGGATTTGGACATTCAATTAGTATGTTTTTGTTTAATAAAAAACATTTCTTCTATTTCACAAACTATAGAAGGAAATGTTTGATTGGGAGTCAATCCTCTGAAAGGAAGAAGTCTGATAATAATATTATGAAGAAACCTGAGACGGTTTGTGTAAAATTTAAAATTTGTTCCATCCACTAGACACTATTGGTCAAAGATGTGAATAACCTATATAACATTCAAAAGGATATCTTTTTTTTTATTATCACCATAAATGTTTGTTAACAATTCTCAGAAGCCAAATATTAAGAATGATAAAGGGAAATAAATATCTATTATTGTTGAAACTTCAATCATAGAAAAAAAGGTGAAAGAAAATAGATTTTGAATAGTAAATGTCCTTCTCATATTATAGATGGTTTGAAATTGTAAAATAATGTGTAATATTTCAATGAAAGAATAATATCATTTTGAAATGATGAATCACTCAGAATCAAAGGCGTTGGATCAACCATCATTGGGGAAAAAAGTTGAAATATAAGAAATATTTGTTTTTTTTTGGGTTGAAACACAACTTAATAAGTGTTTTAAAACAATTTGATGGTGGTAAAATGTTATTTTTCAAAAATATGAGGTTTTTTTTGAAAAGTGACGAAGATGTAAATTTAGTTACAAGAGGACAAAATACAAAATAAAACTTATTCGATATTGGTGAGGCTCAAAAATCTTGTTACTTAATTATAGTAGAAGAGAATAAATTGTTAAAAAATGGTCGGGAAACATGTTTCAGAGAAACATGAGAATGTTATCAAAGAGTGACAGTTTCTAGGTATATCTTAAGAATAAGAGATTGGTGTTGCAATATTTTTCAGATGCTAAAGATAAAAAAATATGTTTATAAGAAACATGAAATTTTTTATGAACAACCCTTGGAACTTATTCATTCCAATCTCTACGGGACAATGATAAAAACATCAAATCATTGATATAATTACTTTATTACTTTCATTAATGATTTAATCACATTACTAGTGTTATGTATATGAAAAATAAGTTAGATTCTTGGAAAATTCAAAAATGTTTTAGGTGGAAACCAAAGAAGGAATGTGAGTATTCATTGAAGAAGTTAAGAATTGACAATGGTGGTGAATAAAAAAAATGACGAACTTGATTGTTATCTTGAGAAGAACGGAATTTATCATGAGTTTATTTCAACATACTCTCCTAAAAAAATTCATGTTTTTAAAATAAAGAATGGAATTTTGGTTGAAAATAGAAGAAGTTTGTTACTTGAAAATGGTTTAAATAATTAATTTTGGAGGCAAGACATGAGTACTGGTGTGTATATTCAAAACTAATGTTTCTATATTTAATGTTAAGATATGAATCCATATGAATCTTTTATGGAAAAAACCCATGTCTAAAACACTTACGAGTTTGTTGGAGTCCATACATCATAAATAAAAAAGGTGGAAACCTTGAAATATTTGAGAAGAGAGGTGAAGATATAATTTTTCTTGGTTATGATGTTTATAGTAGAGGATATAGATGTTTCAAAAAAGACTAAATAATATTATTTGACTTTCTTGAGGTAACTTTTTTGAAAAAGATTTGGAATATAAACATAATCATGCTAATAATAATATTAAATTGGAATAAATAATTTATGGTGACAATTTTGATAAGGACTTTGACAATATTAATTCTACTAGAGAAGAAGAATAAAACTCAACTATTTCAAGTGATGAGGAAGAATCTCAAAAATCTCATCCCAAGTTAAGAAATAAAGTGAAATATTTAAAGATTATTAGTGATCAAAATTAGAAGGATTAAACTTGAAGAACATCAAATGTTATTACACATACTTCCTTGTAATGAAAAGTTGATCTGAAAGATGCTAATGAATATTTTGAGAATCTGGAATGGGTTTAGGAAATAAATTATGAGTTGGATTAGATAAAAAGGAATGATATTTGGGAACTCAACCTAATCCAAAAAACAAAAAATTTATTGGCACAAAATGGGTTTTCTATAACAATATGAATGAAGATGGTTAAGTGATTGGGAATAAATAAAGGTTAATGTGCAAAGGTTACTCATAGATTGAAGCCATTGACTTCAATGGAGATTTTATTCTACTCATAAGGTTAAAAACTATCATAATCTTTCTCTCTATTTCTACACAACGAAGTTAATTTTTTTCAAGATGGTTTTGAAATCATCATTTTTGAATAGTGATCATGATGAGGATGTTTATATTGAAAAACTATGTGGATTTTTGATGGTAAAGTTTAATGTTATGTACAAAAGTCAAAGAAATAATTTTATGGGATAATGAAAGATCTATGGGAATGGTACTCAAAATTAGATACATTCATAAAAAACATGTGTTTTAATAAGAGAAGAGTTGATATTATTTATTATATGAACGAAATTCATGAATTTTTCCTAATCAGAATAGTTTATGTTGATGACATTATCTTTACTGGGGATGATGAAAGAACATTGAAAAGAGTTTCTGATGAGATGTTAATTTATTTGATAAGTTTATGCCAGGAGAAATGAAATAATTTCTTGAGATAGAAATTTTATGAAAGAACAAATAAATTTTTTGTTTCTCATGAAAATTATCAAAATGAACTTATTAATAAATTTGGCATAGAAAATTAAAAAACAATTTCAACACCAATTTTAGTGGTAACTGAGTTGATGAAAGATGTAAAAGATAAGGAAGTGGATCTTAAATATTTTTTAAGAAGATTGGAATTTTGTTATACTTAGTTGGCTCAAGACCCAATGTTGTTTCTGTTATTACCATATGCTTAATATTTTAGAGTGATCCAAAAGAATCACATTTCTTGGATGAAAAAAATTATAATATTTATCGATGTCAAATAAAATTTTAGAATCATGTTTGATAGCTAAAAATTAATGACTTGTTTTAGTATTCAAATGCAGATTGTGTAAGAAATATTGATGATAAAAAATACAAATATGAAGGAGTTTTATTTTTAAGGAATATTTGTTTTAGCTATCATAAATAGAAATGAAATTTAGTAACTCTTAGAATGGTGGAATATGATTATGTTGTTCCCACTCAAGATGCTACCCAACTTATGTGGATGATGACTTGGTTTGAAGGCTTACTTGTTAAAGAAATTTTATCCTTTTTATTAGGTTGTGATAATCAAAGTGCCAAAAACCTTTCCAAAAATCTGGTATAACATTATTGTTTATAATATATTGATATCAAATATCAATTCATAAAGGATTATGTAGATAAGAATGAATTTAATATAGAGTATGTTTCTACACTGGAACAAGTTGCTAACATTTTAAAAAATCTTTACCAAATGAACCATTTTCAAAATTGAGGTTGAACATGGGAATCTAACCTCTTTTTCATCAAGGTTGATGTCATGATCGAGCCATGATGGGGTTTGATCTGTGACTACCCCATGCCCACCTTCACTGAATAGTGGTTTCCAACAAGCATCCAAGGCATAAATAAACTTAGCGATGCATTTTCTTAAAGTACCAATACACATGCACCCAAAAACTCCTTAAAGAAATGGTGAAAAGATATAAAAATTAGAAACTAAAATGATTAAATACAACTATCCCAAACCAGATTACAATATAAATACTAAAGTAAAAATAGAAAAATTTCTCCAAAATAAAATTGTAAAAGAATCTGACCTATTTGAGAGTAGGGGAACATTGCCAAAAGTAAATTCGATAAAACTCCTCATCCCAACTCTGGTAAACACCTCAGTTATTCTATCTCACTAATATCCACCTACCACCAGTCATTTGTGGACTCTTTCGAAAGGCATGAGGTCTATAAAATACAAAAAATTGGTGTGGGAAAATCCTGTGTAGGGGTTAGTATAAAGATACTCATTAGGTTCCCCGAAAACCCCAAAATGAAGAGAGAAAATAAAAGGGAACAATCTGATCGACCTAGCCAGAGGGAACAAAATTAAGAGAGAAACTCAATATAGAATTATCCTCAGAAGTACATGACCAGTAATCTATGAAAAAAAAGATGCTCCTAAATGATAGTAATGAAAATACTTTGTCCCATAGCTCAACCCATTTAGGGAGTGAAAATAAACTCATCCAAATAGAAGGATCTCAATACGGAGAGAAGATTAACATCTCATCGAGTCTTCACTGCATATAGAGAGAGAGTAGACTCATCCAACCATGAGAAGCATAACACAAATATCACATGACATACCCGATGCATCTTTGCCTACCATGGAAGGAGAGTGACTAAAAGTAAATAATGGGCCTAGAATTTGTAAGTATACAAATTACTATAGGGGTTTTAACCTAGAATGTGGAAAAACCAAAAGGGATCCCAAAACTATTCTAGATATACTCATAATATACTCCAAGTATCATAATGTTACAAAATCATAGTCAGCAACATGATTATATTCGAGGCTCCAAAGGTAAACTGAAAACTAGGAGAACAAACTCCATGAGGCCTGCAGTCTAAGATGACACCCATCCGAGACATAAAATACATTAAGAAGAGATATACCATTCAGAATAGTACATATTAGAGAATGTGATCCATCAATAACAACATATACGGTCTAGAACTAGTGCCCATCACCAGAGGTTCCACCATCGCTAACATGTGCCCTGTGAAACTCTAATGAAACTGAGTGGAGATGCCCACTCCTCAACACTTCCCTAATGTTGAGGGAGAACTTCTCTAAACCATGAAACATATACATATTCTATATTAAATGAAATATATGGACCCGCACCATGCCACTGACTCACAGTCGAGGGAGTACTTGCTCCTAATGAACCTGTGAAACCTCTGTCTCTCTTGTATTGAGTGGCCCACACCTCGGTTCATCGACATAACACTAAATCCTAACTAAGTATCATGATTATAAAGTGTATGATCCCACTCATCAGGCCTATACTCAAAAGTGGAGGGAGAAAAAACTCCAATGGAAGAACCACTCCCTGCTATAACTCAAGGATGGGGGAGTACTACTCCATTGGTGAGGTTCCACACCCCAGAACGACAGGGGAGTACTCTTCAGAGAAAGGAAGACCCACAC
The DNA here is from genome assembly GCA_963277665.1 of Viscum album. NCBI lineage: Eukaryota > Viridiplantae > Streptophyta > Magnoliopsida > Santalales > Viscaceae > Viscum > Viscum album. The sequence continues at coordinate 254,569,253 of OY728162.1, forward strand.
CCAATTACAATAGGGGTGTAAAACTCCAAAGATAGAGGACCCACACCATAACCTGGTAGGGGAGTACCACTCAGTGGCTAGAGGAACTACAACTCAATATGAAAGGGGATTATCGACACCGTTATTTAGTTTACTTTGTGGGACTAGCCCCCAGGTACGATAGGTCTATACTGACCCCAGGATAGAGGAACCATTACCTAGCATTATATGGGGGTATCAACACTTCTAGAACATAACATATAAAGGGCCCACACCCTAGAACAACCAGGGAGTTCTGACTCCAATGATAGAGGACCCACACGCTATCTAGTTAAGTGAGTACACACACTACATAAATTTCATGTATAGAGGATTCACACTCTGACACGATAAGAGAGTACCAAATCCACATATAGAAGACTTGAACCCTCATAGAAAAGAGGAGTTCCTACTCCATCTGGCCACCAAGTATGGAGGGCCCATGCCCCGACACAGAAGGGGTGAAGTGCCCAAATTTACAAACATTATGGGGAACTCACACCCTAAACTATTAGGGTAGTACCAGCATCTTTGAAAGTCCATCAATGATGCCCCAAATCCCATGTGTCTTCCCTAAAAACAAAAATCAAAGGAACTCAATCACCACACCTTTATACTATCAACTTTGACCAAAACTCACTCACCCACACTATTTTAGGTCACTTCATAAGGATGCATCTCAGTTGGGAAAGTGTTCCTATTCCATGTGAGTCCAAGGCTATACCAAACCACATATCATCTCAAAGAACTTCTCAAAGGTAAAAGAACCTATTCCCAATATGTGGGGAGTACCATATCTAATTAATACAATAGGTAAGGGAAACTCGTTCCCTAATTCCACATGGTAGTACCAGTCCCAAATTCCCCCTTCAAGCACCACAATGATTTCTAGCATCACTCAAGTGCCACTAAGAGGAGCATCATTATTTTCATACATAGTGTAGTAACACTACCATGGGTAGGTGAGACACCCCCTAATCTAGTAGGGTAGCACCACCTCACCAGTCTAAAGAGTAAATGGGATTCACATTCTTAAGTGAAAGGGGAGGGTACCGACCCCGAAGTCAACCTAGTGATTCACTATAATCGCTACCCATGATTTTCTCCGCTACCCAATAATCTTGATTGAAATATTGAACCTTGTCCCTCACAATCCAAAAAAAAATTCACCATCACGTTCTACATAGGAAAAAAATCTCAATAGGCTACTCATAAGCCTGAATCTGAGTCCCAAGAAAGGAGATATGGAAGGAAATAAATATCAATGAGATAAAATTGGAGTACACGACGTGCATTGGGTCACACATGGTGTGTGAGACCACCCAAGAAACTGTCCATGTATCCAGTAGACATAGTTTCCAGCCCATATATGTGTAGATGACTTAACAGGAGGTACATGGAATGTTCTGATTCACCCAACCCCTGGCCATGTAGTTTACACATGTCCGTGTATCAGACCCTATGTCTGTGTACTTTGGTCCAAGTGTTAGTACATGAACATGTGTTTTTACATAGCTTTCCCAAGCTATGTCCCATGGTTACATGGTTAGAGGCACTACCTGATGTAGAACTCTGGTACATGGTGTTTAGTCACCAAAGTTCATCTTAACCAAATAAGAAGGGATACATGTCATGTTTCATTGAACTAAACAAAATGTATATTGTAATTATAGTTAGGAATCACCTGTAAAAATGCCCAAGTTACCCCGATTCAATCCCAAACCCATAGATCTACCTATCAAATATCAAATAAAAAGTAAATTGGGCTCTAGAACCATAGAATAATGCAAAACAAATGGGTTGGGGACTAAAAATCAAAACTTACTTCCTCATGGGTGAAACACCAATGATTTGGTTGAATAATGGTGCTCGGATCACTCTAGTTCTTGAGCTAATGATGATTTTCTTCAGAAAAAGAGATTTATGACACCTTTATTTTATTATTTGGTGTCAGTTTTATTAAAAGGGGATTAGAGGGGAGAACAAGAGGTGAAACTCCTTCGGGATTAGGAGCACCAACATGAGAGGAGGGGTAAGTATTAGGTAAGTTTTTTAATTATTTAATTAAATTCTAATTTAATTTATTATACCAAAATTTAATGACACATAAAAATATCCTGGTGTGGAAAAATCTAGGTTATGCCTAGGGTAAAAACAATGTTTTGGACTAAACCATGTCCTTAGAAATTCGACCTAAGACTATAGGCAACTCTTATTTCTCTTTTCAAGAAAAACTGTGTGTGGGTGACAAAATATCTTTAATATTTTTAAAATCACTATGTTGAGGATCTCCGAGACCTGGATTCCTATACCTACTTGGAACCTAGCTTTGAAAATATTTTTAAAAATATTCCAAAGTCTTACAGGTGAAAACTCAGGTCTCTACATCCCTACCACCTTCAAATATTTTCAGCCTCAAAAAAAGGATAGGTATAAAGATAAGAAAGAGAGCTCTACTACTGGGACTCTCATACCATCAAACTCTCCAAGGGTCCCCATGCTACTTTCAGGAACACAAATTGGGGAAAACACCAAGGACAAACCACTTATACATCCAACTTTTATCCAGAAAACATCATAAAACTAATAGGAACAAGTCTCATTAGCTGTGATAGGTGGGAAGACACCAAGAACTACGATCCATATTTAGTCATGTGGTCTAGCATTACACCACTTTGTTAACCTGACATAGAGGCAGATGAACAGAACAGTTTACGTACAACCATCGATAAACTATCTCACAACCTCCTCAAGTGTCTTTCTTTCAATGTTGATGATGAGAATGTGAGGGTACCAAAAAACTAGAGAGGAGGGTGGACTCATACAAACATGATAAGCTAGAAACATAAAGTATGTGGAATTCCACACATGTCTATTCCCCTCTTGGAAGGAGAGTAACCCAAACCAGAATCACCCCCACACCCACTATTGGAATCCTGACTACATATAAATTTTAGGAAACTAATACCCACAATAGAAACATAGTAGGGTCTAACTCTGCCTCTACAGAATGATTCTAAGAAAATCTCAACACTACCAAACCTTGACCTAAACACGTAAGTCATAGAGACTCATCCACCACACCTTGATACTGTCTTCTTTGGGCAACACTAACTTGCTCGTATGGTTTTATCCATGTCATAGAAACACATCTTGGTGGGGTAAGGACCTATCTTTATTGTGAATTGAAAACTACATTGAAGAAAAACAACACAGGGGTTTAACAAAAACATGGGTCACCCTGGTTTAAACCTCGAGGAATAATTTGAAAGAAAACAATATCAAAAAAAATTTCTAACAATTTATAATTTAGAAAGTAGAAAGGAAACAAGGTGTACCTCTATTCATCCTCAGAGCATCTAGGACAATGGTCTTTCGTTCCGAGTTCCCAGACCACACCTTACCCTGCTGTATATGGTACCACCTATGGCTGGACCACTTGCTCGCACCCCACTATCAGTATAATATAGGTAGTAGCGTATCACCCCCCTCTCTGTTGCCCATCAGTCAATTCCTCTACTACCACCTCAGGTTGGGTTATGGCCTTAAGGTTTCCCAGTCTATGTCATCTAGCTCCATGATTTTGGTGTGGACCACCCCTTGCTACCATCCCACCCCACTGCATTGTTTTTCATCTCACAGAACTCCCTACTCCAATTGCTACCTCCACCTAGGTGGCCCATCATTTGGCCCCCTCTTAGTGGTATGTTGGGTTTGATAATCTCTAGAATGATGTGGTCTTCTATAGCATGAATAATACAACCTCTCCTATGGTTAACCTAATCGTCGATGATACTCGTATGCTATTAGTCCATGTTCATGAGTCTGGGAATGGGTATGCCTCCTATTCCATGATCCTATCAGCCGTCATCTTCCAGATATTGAAGACGCCTTAGCCTCATGACTACCATCGGGGGCCACATCCACCTATTCCTCTAACAGGAAGCTCCCTACTACCATAACTCACTCTATCAATCTAGCATAGGTGGGAATGAATATCAGAATCAAAGATGCCCTAATATCTCAGTGCAAGCCCTACTCGATGGTCCATTATCTAAAAAATAGATCTTGAACCATATCTAGGGAGTATAATGAAAGGTCTATAAACCCTACAAAAATTTCCACTATAGTCATGTTACCCTACAAAAGCTTCAAAAGCTCCTGGATACATAATGATATCATTTTTACTGGGTAGAACTCATCCCTAAAGAGTTTCTCCAAATCTACTCTTGTGAACATCACCTCTTCATGGGAATTCATCACTAAATTCCACCATCTCCCAGCCGAACCATACAAAAGGCTTGCTTCTAGGAACACCATCTAATCAATAGATTTCTTAAATAGGTGAAAACTCTGCACCACTACCTCGATCCAGTCATCTGCTACATGGGGGTGTGGATCAGCTTGGTACCTCATAGGTCACGACATATGGAACTCATATAATGAACTCAACATGTATGAATCCTCTTCTTAAATTGATGGCACAACCAGATATTCAATGGGTTCTGGAACTATTAGAATACAACTTAAAGTTAATTCCATTGAATCAGTACCCTACACTGAAACCATATCACATGGTGTATTTTCATCACAATCATGCTATAGATTTTGGTCTGGATATCATCGTGGAAGCATCCTAAAATTAAATCAAGATGCACCATGGTAAATGTGTATATTTGGGGAGATGTCTCTAGAGGGACAAGGCAATAAAATAAAAAATATGATCCTATATGATTCATGTACCATTTATTTCCCCTGTGACTAGTGTTTTAATGTACAAAGTCAAAAATTAGGTTATCAAAATCATAATTGGCTTATACGTTGGCCACCGCACAGACACTAGAACCTATGGCATGATATCTGAACTCGTCACATCCTAACACTGTTGCAATGCAACCCAGCCAAAACCTTTTAAGGAGAAAAGCCTAAACAACATCCCAAGGAATGAACTTCCTATAATACCACTCTATGACGATGCGACCAAAGCCAAGACTCGAGCCATGAATACACTAAGATTTCCTCTATAGGCTAGGGGTTGGTGACAAGCACCGAACTCATAACTGAAATTGGAGAGGCCATTCCCTAAAGTACCTATAGGCACACACCCACAAAAACATCAATGAAGTATTAAATAGATATAAAAAGATAAAAATTAAATTCATGCATAAATATAACCAAAACCATAGTATATAAGATGTAATGAAGTAAAAAAGGAAAAAAAAGTTCCCTAAAAAAACTGTAAAAGTGTCAGATCTACTCAAAAGGTGGGGAACACTGCCAAAAGTAACTGCTAGAAAACTCCTTTGACATGCTCCGGTATACACCTCAGTTGGTCTAGCTCACTAAGTTCCACATTCCTTGGGTCCCTCCGTGGAAATTTTCGAAAGGCTTATGGTATGGACATGACACAACAGATGTGCAGGAAAATACCATATAGGGGTGAGTATAAAGATACTCAATACTTTCCTTAAAAAACCCATAATGAAAGGGAGGAATGGAAAGGTCACAATCCACTTGAACTAAACAAAGGGAACCCCATAGAGAAATAAACCCCATCTCAATTCATCCTCAATTATACAAGACAATTCAGCTATATCATAGAATCCCCAACATGTGATTAAGGAAAAGTCTCTATCCCATAGCTCAATGCAATAAGAGAGTGAAAGTAAACTCATACAAACACAAGGAGATCTACGTGGTGAAAAGATGAAATTATCCTAGGGTATTTTCTACCTTTACAATTATATTGGACTCATCCAACCATGATAAGATAAACATGGAAATGACATGGAATATGCCCCACGTCTTCACCTCCCATGGAAGTAGAGGGTCCAAAAGTAATGTATAGACATATAATTCGAATGTATACTCAGTCCTAAAGGGGTATCATCCCATAATGTTAAAATAATGTAAGGGATCCTAGAAATCACTTAGATATACTTGTAACAGACTCCAAGTATCATGAAGTTCCAAACTCATAGTCAGTAAAAAGATTATATTCGAGGATCTGTAGGTAAACACCAAACCCTGAGAACACACTCCACAAGCTCTGCCATCATAGATGTAACCCGTATGAGAGATACACTCCATCAGGAAAAACTCTTCCCATTTGAATAGTATTTATAAGAGAAATTAATCCATGTAGAACAACCTATATAGTCAATCTCTAGTTTTGGGGAAAAGAGGTTCTTCCATCACTAACCTACACCCCACATAATGCTAATGAAACCATGTATAGAGGCCCTATCCTTAGAAATTCCTTGTAGTTGAGGGAGTACTACTCTAAACCATGAACCATATGCATCTTATCTATGAGAGTAAATTTTGGGACACACATCATTCCACTTACCTACTGTCAAGGGAGTAATAGCTCCTAAATAACCAATGAAACTTCTCTCTCTCTTGAATAGAGTGCCCTGCACCTCAGTCCGTTGAGGGGGAACTAACTCCTAACATGGTATCATTCTTATTGAGTGGAGGGTCCAGATCCTCATGACTATAATTAAAATCATAGATAGATTTAAATTCAATGGTGTACCTAATCCTTTATGTTACTTAGATACGGGGGAGTACTACTCCGTAGGTGAGGACCCAAACCCTAGAACGACAGGGGAGTACTACTCCGAGAATGGAAGACCCACACACTGGTATGATAGGGGAGTATAACTATGTAGATCAAGGACCCACACTATAACTTGATATGGGATTACCACTATGTTTCTAGAGGTCCCACGCCCTAGTATGGTAGGTGAGTACCGACTCTTCAAGCCAGTCTATTATGGGGGACCTGCACCCTAGTAAGATGGGGGGGGGGTACCAAAACTAGGCTAGAGGACCCAGTACCTGCATGGTAGAGGAGTACAGACTCTATTAGAACATCATGTACGGAGGATCCGAAACTTCGAATGACAGGGGAGTTATGAGTCCCATGATAGAGGACCGAAACATTATCCCAATAGGGGAGTACCCACTCTAACTATACATCACATATGAAGGACCCTTGCCCTGACACGGTAGGGGATTGAAAACTCCATAGATAGATAAACCACAACCAATTATAATAGGAGAGTTACTTATTTATATGGAAAACATGTATGGAGGTCCCATTCCCTGGAATGATAGGGGATCACTCTCTAACTTAATGAACATTACAGGGAACCAGCGCCCAAAACCATTAGGCAAGTAACAATAGTTCTGAAGGTCCATCAATAATTCCCAGCCTCCCACATGTCTTTCCTAAACACCCAATTCTATGGAAATTAATAACCATACCTTGATACTATCTTATTTGGTCAACCTGAACTCACCCGCATGGTTTTAGGTTGAATAATAAGGAAATACTTTGGTGATTAATTCATTCCTCTTCCTTGTGAGTTCAAGGCTATTTCAAACCACATCTCATCCCAAAGAACCGCCCTTTGGTAAAATAACCTACTGCTACATTGTGGGGAGTCCCATATCTACTAAATAAAATAGGTTCGAGAAACCCATTCCTTTATTCCATAAGGGAATACTAGTCCCAATATCTCTCATCAGGAACTAAACTGATCTCTTTCATCGATCAAGTGCCGCAAGAAGAGCTTCATGATTATCATACTTTTTGTAGTAACACTGCCACTTGTAGGAGACCTGTTCCCTATTCTAGTATGGGATAACTACATCACCATTATAAGGAGTTAAGTGTACCCACATTCTAATGTGAAATGGGAGGGTACTAACCCTGACATAAACCTAGTGACTCACCCTAATCAGTACCCAATATTTCTACCTCTATCAAAAAATCTTGATCTAAATGCACCACATTGATCCTCTTAGACAAAAAAAATCCCCCATTGCATTCTATGAAAAAACACTCAATATAGGATACTCATAAGCCTAAATATGAGTCCCAGAAAAGGATATACAGAAGGTGGAATATCTCATAGAGATCACCTAGTAGTACACATCGTGTACTTGGGTAGACACAATATGTGATCCCACCCAAGAACCTAGCTGTGTATCTGTTCTACATTGTTTCCATCCCATGTATGGGAACATGGTGTATACAAGAGTTACATCATGTTTTGTTCTTCACCCAACCATTGGCCATGCATTTTACCTGTGTCTATGTACTGGAACCCGTTTCATTGTACATTGGTTGTGTGTTAGTTCAAATCCATGCCTTCTTACATGACTATCTGAAGACATGTTTCATGGTCACATGGTTTGAGTCACTATACAATGTGTAACTTTGGTACATTCTATGTAATCACCAAATTTCATCTTCCCAATACAAGAAGGGACTCACAACATGTTTCACTAAACTAAAAAGCATGTAGATGGTCATTCTAGATTGAAATCACCTACAAGAAACCCAATTTTCCTCGATTCAACCCAAAATCCATAGATCTACCTAGAAGGGATAAAAAATTGAAATTTCACTCCAGAACCATATAACAGTGAAAAATGAATGGGATAGAAACTAAAAATAAAAAATGACTACCTCAAGGGTGAAAGGAAGAAGCTTTGGTTAAATAATGGTGCCCAGATCATTATGGTTCTTGATCTGGTGACTTTCTACTTACTAAATGGAGACCGAACACACCTTTCTTCAATGATCTGACATTGATTTCATTCACTAGAAAAGGGTAGAATAGGTGATAATGAGAGGTGGGTCTCCTTTGGGTTTGGATGCACCTAAAAAAAGGGGAGGGTTGGTATTTTGTTAGGTTATTAATTAATTAATTAAATTATAATTTAATTAATTAAACCAACATTTAACGCCCCATAAAAAACACCTGGTGTGGATATCTTTATGTAGCACCAAGGTCAAACATAAAATTATGGACTCAACTGAATCCTTAAAAATTTGATCTGAGACTCTGGATGGGAGTTATTCCTCATTTCAAGAGAAATTGTGTGTCCATGACAAAATATATTTAATATTTTTTCAATCACCATGCCAAGGATCTTTGGGCCCTAGATTCCTATTCCAACTTAGCACCTAGCTTCGAAAATATTATTGGAAATATACAAATGTATTATATGTTAAAAATTTGGCCTCTATAGTTTATTTTTTGTCTATGTCCCCTCTATCATCCTATATTTGGATATTGTTGTCAAAGAGGGAGAATTTTTTCACAAATCTATCCATTATTATGTGTTTAACCATTTAAGGAAGCTAGTAAAAAGGGGGAGACGTGGGTAAGATGTGATTTCATATTTGTAAATTTGATAAATATTATAACTGATTGTTGGAGTGTTTGTAGGAATCTATTGTTATAGGAAAGTGGAAGATGAAAAAAAAGATGTGAAGAAAGATGTGAAGAAAAGATAAATATGATTTATGACTCAATACTTTTTGAAAGCATGAATTTTCTATCAATAATTCTGGTTTCCCATAATGAGTTAGCTCATGTTGGCTTATAATTATTGATAAGAGATCCATAGCATGAGTTTACAATGTTCATTTATTTCTGAGCATTGTTTGACAACAAAATCCAATGGAGGAGATTGTTATGAACAAGGTGATAAGGGTGATAATTAGACTCATCATTGCAATTAATTGGTGTCTTTTTTTCAAGGAAATTTCACAGAAGAAAGAAACTAATTAACTTTTTAAAATATGGTTATTAGACTCATAATAATATTCAAAAAAATTAGACTCACAATTCTTAAGAAAGTCCATTGAATTGGGAAGGAATTTTTTGAAAGAAAAGGCTCATCAGGCTCACCTTAGGTCCAAAATGAGGTTCTTATCATAATGAAGGAGAGAATAAAATTTAGTATGGATATGATGTATACCTGATGATTCATTTCTGATCTATGAGTTCTCATAAAACATAATTTGTTTGAATAACATGTGATGCATGATTTATAAAAGAAAGGGGGAGTGATGCCAATCATATTGAGGGTTGTAAAGAGAAATGTTCCTATTAGGATGGAAAGTCACAAATACTTCCCAATGTAAGTGAGACAATGCTAAATATGGTCATCAATATACTCAAATTTATTAGGAATTAATGATATAAGATGATGTTTTGTAAATAAGAAAAGTTCTGGAATATGAATCTTTCTAGTCTTAGTTCATCGGTGTGAGAGAACCAGATGCAGAAATGTTTGTTGGCTGTGAAGGTTGATCATAATGTGAATTTAGGATGTTTCTAGTTTTCAGTCGTAAAAATTATCCATGATAAATAAATATTCATATATTGAAGTTGTGTGAATCATAATTAGGGAAGGAAATATGTATTTGAAGGTGATGTTACCGAAACTAATCCATCAGATACAGTATGCCGCTAATCTATCTTAATGGATTCTAAAACCAATTCAATTTATTTGTATCTTTTATATGTCAGATGTAGAGTTTTATCAGAGGAAAATTTTGATTTGGGGTAATTATTAGGACCAAAATAAATAAATAAATTGGAAGTTATTGGGACCTATGATTTTAGAGAATAATAAAATTTTGTGGTGACCGATAGAAAAAAAACGATATCAATCAACAATGTAATAAACTATTTTTTTGCAATATGAATAGTTGATTATTTTCAAAGTGGATGATTTTATTTCCTAAAAAATTTTATCAAGTGAAAACAATAAATCTGATATGTTTTCCTTTGGGGTGTTGAGATAAAATATCTTTTTCTTTGTAACATTTGAGTCAAGATCCATTAAATAAGAAATGATTCTAGACTCTCAGAATAGAATGGATACCAATACATTAAAAAGATTCTGGAACCAAAACATATCATTGGATGCGACATCTTTGGTCTAAATTAATAAAGAAAAGAATAATTATTTCAACTACCCGTAGAAGAGTTTTCAAGGGGTTCATAAGAGGATGGTTGAATTAATTTAAGATGTATTTCCAAAGGAGGACATTGGAATGGGAATTTGGTTTTGAGAATAATAAGGAGAAGAATTTTTTTTCATATGTTACAGTTGGTGTGGAGCAATGTTGTGATATTTCTTCATTTCTGGTTTTTTTCAAGAGGGAAAAAAGAATAAGAGTGAATTATTATTCCATTATAATGTGAATATCAGAATGAATATCAGTATCAAACTAATATTTTTTAAGAACATATGATGTAATATAAAGTCGTGATAAGATTAAAAAAGTTTTGAGAAGAAGTGAGAAGAGTGGAGAAGAATTTAAGATTTCAAATATACATCCAAAATTGAAGGGGAATTGAGGTTTTGGTAAATTATATTGAGTGATAAAATTTTTGAGAATCCTCCCTAAACCATATTTGGACTGCCTATAAATAGGATAGATACATTGTACTTTATTACATAGATTCACTCTTAATGAAACGAGGAATAGTGAAAAATATTTGTAGATAGAAGAAGTTTCAGAATCATACTTAATAGAGTGAGTTTTCTATACTGAAGAATAATGATAAAAGACAAGATCGTATTAAGTTTATCATCGTATTGGGATGAATCATCAGATTGGGAATCAGATTGGGATTTTCAGACTGAGAAAAAGAAGTTTATTATTGTTTTTGTGGTATCCTTATAGAATTATTTTTTACTTATTGAGAAATTATATTGGCGAATCAGACTGGGAAATTAGAATGAGTTTCATTATCATGTCCAAAAAATAATTTCTTTCTAATGGGTATGAATGGTATGAATTTTTTTGATGATATTATTAGTGAAATTTGGTTAAGAAAATCTATAAGTTGTTTTTTACAAAAATTATATTACATATTTTTATGCTACTTGAATCACATGCACTGTTCTATTGAAAAATGTTATATAAAAGTGTAAGTGAATATCCTACTCATTGTCTTCCACACAAAAGTATTGTTTTCAATTGTATTGTGTGGTATTATATTGTTTACAAACCATACCATGGATGTAGCTACTCTTGTTGTGTAGTGAACCTTGTAAATTCTTGTGTTCTTATGGATGTGTGATTGTTTTGTTTTAAAATAGGTAAAAAATCTTTAACAGGAGTTAAATGTTGTTTCAGAAATAAGAATTCTTAAAAGAAAAAGATATCACTAATTCACCGACTCCCCCTCCCTGTGATACTTTATCATGATCGGGATGTTACATGTCAATCCTCTATAGCTACCCATATTTATATATTCTTTAATTATTGAGTACCTATATGATGACTACATCACATGTAATTCACCCTCATAGATGATCACATCACATACCCCTTATAAATACATAATCACATCACATGTGTTATTTAGTATGATCATACACTCCTTTAGTCTATCTTTGTCAAGGGACCAGATTTCATACTCATCATACAAGAATAAAAATCCCATATTTGTTAATCCTAAATTAATGAAATTATCAACAATATTCCCAACCACCCCGATTATTTAATCCTCAAGGATTTCATATGAAGGATATCAATGTATGATGGTTATCATGGAAGGTATGTTCCCAACATCTTTTGTCCCCAAAGTGATTGATTGAATTTTTTGTTAGTATGTAAATATGTGTTTGGTTATGGAACATGGTGATGCATGGATGATTTTTTTGGATAACATCCTTAGGAAAAACATGGGTTGATTGATATGATCATCTTCAAGATAAATTAGTCCTCTAATGTTCAGAGTATTATCTACAACATTATATGAAAGATAAAAGGCCTTCAGATTGATAAATAATTGCATGAGGTGTTTATGAAGCATTTAATAAGCCCATGAATGACTTTGAGATTAATTATACATATATTTAATGGAAATTTTTGAATTATATTACCCACTTAAAGGAAACTTTTGATTTTCATTACATATGTAAACGCATCACATGTGCTATATAAAGGTAGTAATAGATTACTAAATCTATATAAGAGTCATATAGAACTCCACAAGCTATATAAAGGTAATGTCTTTGTAATGGTAATAAGGATTTTTGTAAAGCTATGAAAAGGTACCCCATGATTAGTAATACTTTTGTAATGGTGAACTAGGAACTATTAAAAGGTAACTTGAAGTTTAGTGAAGCTATGAAAATGTATTATATTAAGAACACTATGTATGTAAAGGTGAATGAGGAGCTGTGAAAAGGAAAATCAAAGTTCAATGAATCTTCAAAAAGGTAAAATGTTTAGAGAACTACCTATTTAATATTGAACTGAGAACTATAGAAAGGTATCTAAGAGTTGAGTGAAGCTGCGGAAAGTTAAAATATGAATTATAATACCTATATAAAGGTAATATAAGGTTGTAAATAAGCTATAGAAAGGTAAAGGATTATTTTTTAGGTCTATGTAATGTTAGAAAATGTGCTATGTAAAGGGGGTTCTTTAAAACATATAGTAAACTGAGAAATGTGGACGATATATATTGGTATTATCTTGCATTCCACAAGCTTTAGTAAGGGAAAATTTAATTTTTATTGATCTATTAACCATATATTTATAAGATTTCTTGTATGTATGATCAATTTAGTGATCATTGCCTCGTGGTCGATCTAGACGAGTGCCTACATGGTCTATTAATATTGTTCATCATACCTATGATAACACCAAATAACGATAAAGGGTTAAAAGTCAAAATGTTACTAACCATGAAAACAAGTTGCACCTTTATTTTGGGGATACTACCTGATTAGAACTACATAATGAAATAGGATTTATTTGGAGTAATGATTATGATGGGGACCTCTTGTAAATTTTCCTTGGGTGTGTATGTGTGAGGGAAAATCACACCTGAAAGAACATGTGATGACCTATGGGGATAATTATTACTTGATGACCTATTTAGGAACATGGGTGGTGCCTAGGGAGGAGAAAACACATGTTTATATGGAATTTGGGGTGCATGAGATGTCCATTTGTTACACTGGTATTAGAGGGGAAACCCAAATAGAAATGTGGTGGCATTATTTGGGTTGAGATGTAGGGTCCACAACAATGATATTGTTCTCAAAAGGGGTTTAATGTAACAATATATAAAGTTAAAGGTTTAAAATACTAAATATTACTACCCATGTCAACAAGATTCACATTTCTTTTCTAGATACTACTACATTATAAATATTTAATTAATTAATTTTTTCTTGACGTAGTGATCAAGATGGGTGGTATAAAAGGAAGTTTCCCTAGGGTGGGTATGAGTCTAGAAAATATACATTAGAAAGAATCTATATTAGGATATGGGGATATTAATTAGTCTGGAAAAATTTATGTACATATGGGTGAGCCCTAGGTAGTGGAAAACTTATCTATTTGGTATTGGAAACTATTATCTACACTATTTAGACTCTAGGGTAGGATGATGTTGAAAAACATGAAAAATAGTGGATCCTACCTCAGAATTTACCAAGAAGAATCAACCTATTTTTCATGGTGACAAAGGAACCTAGGAATATGAGTATTAGATCAATATTATTGAAAGGATATTATACTTTTTGAAAAATATAGAGGAATCAAAGGTGGTTTTTTCTACATACATGCTTAGGAGAGGGAATGAGATTATGGAAATTTATCATGATGGCCAAGTTACATGAATGTATTAAATAGACATCTTTCAAGAGAATCTTTGACCAACAATTAGTTGATACAGAGTCCTTCCATAATCTGTTAATATCAAACTTATATCCATACCCAAGGTTCCTAAATTTTATCATGTTTTATGTTTTCATAAAAACAAAACAAAACATAAACCTTGCCCATAATTTTACAAAAAATACATCATAAGAGAAATTTCATCAATACCATACTTTAAAAATTCACAATTTATCAACTTAATTTTCAAAAAAGTTGAATCACCACTCTTGTGATTTGGAAATACATTTTCAAATAAAAAAATAATCAATATAATTTTAATAAGTGTATCATCCCTACTCCCATTCAATGAAAATAAATTCTAGAATAAAATAGAATATTTTGGGGTTTCATCAAACTAAAGAAAAAGAAAAAATATATTTTTATAGAAAAAATCTTAAAAAAATATTTATCAATAACCCGAGATGGGATTTTAGAAAATTCCCTTAAAGAAAATAATAAATCTTTTAGAATTATTTCAGAAGAACATTGTGATAATAAATTCTATCTCCTATATTATTTTACAATTTATCATTTATGAATGTGAAAAATAAACTTTTACAAACATCCAATATTTCATGGATTCATACTAATGTATAAACACACCTCCCTTAAAAATATGAGACATTCTTGATATAAAAATATCCAATGATTCAAGGAAAAAACACCTTATATTTATCTCCTAGTGAGAAAAGAAAATAAAACAAGTCAAGGAACCAAAAATCCTTCAAAAGGAAAAAATTCCTTAAACTCTTTTTAATAGGATATCAAAATTCAAGGGTCTGGGTATGTTTTTTTTAAAAAAACATATTGGTTCACAGTAGTAAAACCCCCAAATAAGAAAACTATTTAATTTACAGTTTTAATTTGATCTTGAATAAAAAGAGTTTAAAAACTATAAAAAGGAGTTTGAAACATTAAAAAGGTTAAAATATATATTACCATTATTTTAGATCATTAAAATAATAAAAAATGAGTTTCCCAGTAATTCTGGAGAAGAATGAATAAAAATATGAGTTTTTAATTATTCTTCCCCAAAAATAGTGGGTCATAAGGGTAACATGGATTTACCCTTAGGAATCAATGAAATATCATGTAAGGGTTCTGATTTACCATTCAATAAAACTTAGAATATTGGTGTTACCCTAAATCATGGTCTAGTTTACACTTATATAAGTCTTCATGCGATTACATAACTCCTATGGTGCTCTAACAGAACCTATGCAACAAGAAGAATACCATTACACAATGTACACCCACCCTTACACAGTTCACACACTGGCTCCCTTACCCTTACACAGTGCCTAAGATACCATTAAATATCCATTATAAACTTAGGATTACCCTTATTTAATAAATTTATAAGATTTAATTCCCTTACTTTATTCCCTTAAGTGATGTGTTACCCTTACATGATACCCTTAAGCAACCCAAATAAAATGAAAGTTACCTTTACTCAACACCTTAGGGTACCATTATGAAACATATATAATATTTTACTTACCCTTACAAGGCGCCTAACATATTATTATATAGTGCATAACTACCCTTAAATAATTCATGACTATCCTTACACAACCCATATAAAAAGGAATTTACTCTGATGTAAACCCTATTTCATGCGTAAGGGTAAAAATTAAGCTAAAAATTATTTAATTTTCATTAAAAGTGATTATAAATTAATACTAAAAGGGGTTCATAATTCCAATTATATGACAGATAAAACACAAACTATATCTAATACTTTGGAATGTAATAAAAATCCATTAACTAAAGAATTTAACTGAAATAAAATGTCATGGTGTTATAATCCTAGCCACCAGAATGATTTCCCCCTAGAAAGTTTTCAAGAATTTGAAATCAAAAAGGGAGAAGGGAACTACTACCTTATAATAAATTAATAATCCCACATTTCATGGTCATCCCATCTGCACTTCCAAAGTACCAAGATCAAGGGAATTGTTTTACCCTATAACATCTTATCTTGGAGATCTGTAATCTAAACTAATTGTTCAGTCTTCGAGGTGTCAGGGTCAAGGTTAATATCTTCCCATTCAATCACATAGGAAGGGTCAAGTTGATACATACTCTATTAAGAAACATGAAACACATAATGAATCCATATTATGCGAAATGAAAATCCCAACCGATAATTCCCCTTTCCAGGTTGTCCAATAAACACAAATGGGTCAACAATCCTTGTTGAAAAATTACCTTGCTTTCCAAACTAAAAATTTCCCAAGAAAGGGGAAAATTTTAGAAATGCATGACCACTAAACTCAAACTATTTTGGGTGATGATGATGATATACATCGGATTTCTAGTGAAACAAAGTAGCCACTAACATCTTTCAAATAAACTGCACCTTTTCCATCTTATCTTGGAAAAGGTTCAGTCCAACCAAAGACTGATACCATATATATGTCCAATATAAGGTAGATATATATGGTCACCCAGAAAAGGATTCAAAAAAATTCATTTTTATCAAATCATGATAAATGTTGTTATAGGAAAATCTAACCAAAAGAATATTCTTTTACAATAAACAAAAAAAATAAAGCAAAAAATCCTAGAGTATATCCTTATGAGGCTGGATAGTTTTCTTAGTTAGAAACTTTTTCTAAGGGTGATAGGCTATGGTTAACATGCCCTAACCATCCAAAATCTATTTCCAAGTTCAACAAATATTATTATATTCTCAGTTGAACATTTATTTCTTAATTTTCATAGAGGAGGCCTTTAGTGGACACCTTTGACAGGTTTATTTTTGGATTTTGGGATTTACAGGATATGGATATTGTGGGTTTACTTGATATAATGAATAAAATAATTAACTTTACATCAAAGGAAAACATGATTAATACTTGATCAGCTACACCTTGAAACTGCAACAATTCATGTTTTTATCTACATATATGGTCTTATGATTTCCATATAAAGTGGGATTCTCCCTCTTTGGTGATTTGGGTGATTTTTCCCAATCTTCCTCTTAAATTTTATAATCCCTTAATAATTAAAATACTTGGTAACATGGTTTGTAGATATTTGTGTTCTAATAACCTAACAAAAGTGGTATGTCCACCTGTGAATCCCTATGTGTGTGTGGAAGTCAATGTTTCAAGAGAGCCATCTGACTTCATTTGTATTACAATAAGAGATGAATATCACTATAAGAAGCAGGTGTTTTATGAGTCTTGTGTTGATTTAAATCCTTATTTCAAGAGGTTGGGTCATGCATTAGTGAATTTTTGAAGTGGGTCTCACCAAATTGAGAATCTAAAGGCTATTGGTATTGATGGAAAGAATGATATTGTGCCTAATAATATAGATGTGAGTAATGGGAAGGGGAAAGAGAGTGTGGATACAGAGAAAAAGGAATCACATAGTGAATCGTTGGAGAATACCTTGGTGGAATATGTTTTTAATAATTTTAAAAAGAATATTGGTATGACTTTAGTGGTCCCCTTAGATAATAGGCGGCCAAAGAGAGATCTGGAACCTATGTTACCTGATGCCCCCAGGAAGCAATGGACTTATGGAGGGAGGATAAAAAATGGGTGCATCATATGCTTCAGTGGTGTGTGCATGGATTGGTAATAATGAAAAATCATAAGTAGATAAGATATTAAGAGATTTTCATATAGTAAGTACTATTTTGATTATTGTTTCATATGGTGAGGTTGTGATCAGGGTAAGTCTCAGATGGGAGGTTGATACTATCGTGTTGGGAAACTGTTTTGCACAGCTATCGAATGATGTGCTAGAAGATGGATCAGCTAGGGCAGTCTTGGATGGGATGAAGGTTTCTATAAATGAACCTAATCATGGCTTCTTTTCTATAGGTGATTTAGAGGAGGAGGCACCAGATGATCAGCAACCAAGCCTAAGGAGGAGCAAGAGTAAGAGGGGAAACCATATAGAGAAGAAGGACTATTCTTACCTACTTATACTAATGGAGACCTGATCAATAATGAAGATGAAATAAAAGAAGATAGTCAATTAAACTCAATCATTCTCTAAGGTTGATTTCTAGAATTAGGAGTCTGATTTTATACCCTAACAGTCTTTGGAACTACACATGAGTTCAGAAGGGGTAATTGAAGAAACTGTTTTGAAAATTAATGCTCATGACTAAGAGGCTGAATCCTAATGAGGAATAAGGTACATGGATTGATATGTTGTATCTCGTTTTAATAAGGGGGTTCAACAAAAAAAATCAGTATTGAGGAGTATATCCAATCTTAGGACAAGTTAGGGTCAACATTTGAAGATACTATGATGGATGAACCCAACACTCTAGTAAGTTCTAGCTCATGGAAACTATATAGGGATATTGATACTGGTAGGATGAAAATTCATTTTAATTGCTTGGATATTTCCTTTTGTTCATGAAATATGGTGCCTCACTTTTTCCCTAAAAGTGTTGGATAATAAAAAAAAATTAGTTTTTAGTATAAGTTGTGCATAACGTTGTTTGGGTACCCAATGCCTCCTACAAACCCTTCCAAAACCTAGATGCTAATTGAGGGCCTCTGTTTGATACAATTTTATTCAAAACACCATAGAGATTTAAAGCCTCATGATATACATATGTGCCTAACATTTTACACCTACATTTCCTCCTTAATAGGAAGGAAATGAACTAATTTAGAAATTCATTCAATAAATACCCAAATCAAATCCACCCCCACAAGGTATCCATGGTAACCTAATGATAACATCCATAGAAATATCATACCACTTATATATTAGAATGGTTAAATGTCTCAATAGACTACTAGGTCTCTAGTACACTATCTTAATTATCTGAATTGTATGGAATCAAGTCATATAATCCAAAATATATCACCTCATCTCTGATAACCAATACCAAAAAATCAAATCATGTTGCATCTTATTATTTCTAGGGTTTATGGATTAATAAGATTGTTTTCCACTATCCATGAATTCCTACTTTATGGGTATAGAGATGACTAACCTTACTCAGAAATACAAGTCTTCCAAGGAATACTAAGACCAAACACAATAAGTCTCTCCACAATTTTGGATTTCACAAAAGAATTGGAAATCAATGTCTATTAACTGTTCATGATGAGTTTGATCATCAAGTTAGGAGTGAGGCTTCAAAGAAGTTAAGTATACCTAACCACCAACCTCTTCAAATCCAAATATCATATCAATGAACCAACTCACTAGAGACCACTCCTCCACTGATTGCTTTATGGATTCGGTAACTAATTTTATACTCAAATAATCAATAACCAAATTTCCCTTAACCATTATAATTGAAACATCAAAATAAAATGTATAAAGATATAAAACCGATTTTTTTTTTGTAAATTTAGATCCCTATATGCTAAAATATACTCCAGGATCGTATGATCGGAATACCACAGACTTTTTTCTAAATAGCTAATAGAATTGTGTTTTGAGAGCATGCATAATAGGTTCCAACTCACAATCATGGGTTGGCCTGTTCATATCAGGAAGATATATTTGGTGATATTCATAAGCCACCATCTACTTCCCCTATACCAAGACACAACCCAACTATATAATTGTGACATTTAAGAAAAAATCATAACCCATACATGTTCTAGGAAGAATCAGAACTAGATCTAGAGTAAAACTATTCTTCACATACACAAAATAACTCTAACACTTATAATTCCACTAAATATTTACACCCTTATGGGTAAATTCTATCATTGGAGATGAGATCTTGGAGAAATATATAAGAAACTAACTATAATTAACAGTTATACCTAAGAATCATTGAATATAGAACACATTTTTGGGTTTATTAATGAAATCAACATTTTATTATTTTCAAGGACCACTGATATTCAATTTCTCATGTATAAAATAGCTTAAGAACATCACATCTTGGATCATGAAGTCACATTTATAAAGGATTCCATACTTATGATATTATTTATTGATTATAAGGAGGATATCTAATTGACCCATGTTATCATCCTCTATCATAGAATACACTAGAATATCATGCAAAAAAATAAAAAATAGAGTCAAAAAATAGGGGAAATATCTAGTTCACAAGTTTAATAAATACCAAAGGAGTGTTTGTGATACTGAATTGCATAACCGACAAATCTAAATGACCATAACATCACCTAAAAAATGTATTAGGTGTATAATATTCTTGGAATATTAATCAGTAATACCCTGATCACTGGTCTGTCATAGAAAACCTCCAGTATCCTCTAAGTTGAAAAACAATATCATCAATCCTGGGAAAGGGATTTTTTTCTTAAAAATCATATCGTTATGCTTCAGATAGCCAATACTAACCCTGAGGCTTAATTTTTAATTATTTTTAAAGAGAAAGTAAAACCCAATGTCACATGCTAGTAAAAATAAATCCTTTTTACCTCAAGTTATATAATATTAACCATTAAATACTTTAACTAATATGGTTCTATGTGGTATGATGGAATATAAAAGGGAATCATACTAGGAAGCAAGTCAATTGTGAACTCAACCTATCTATATGGTATTGACCCAAAACAACCCTCAAGAATGATCTTGGGGTATACTCTCACCACTATAGGAAGTGAGATTCTCATTTGTGGATCAAATGCATCAAGGAATATCTCTAAAAATTTACATGAGATCATTCAAGCATAAGGAACAACATGCACTATTCTCCCATATCTAGAATCCAACTCACCAAGAAAGTCATGATAGACCTCATTGAGAGATAGAAACTGAACACAATAATGATAATAGTTTATATGGGCATTAAAAACAATCATGAAATCCATTCCAATAAGAATTTTGAAGATATTAATATCCAGAACTATGAAATCACACAGCACTTTGACATCTATTATCTTCACCTGTCACATGAAACACTTAAAACCCTATACCAAACTCCTTCCCAAGGGAGTGGGAAGTACCAACATGAATGCCATAAAATTTAAATATAATCCTAACACATCTATCAAATTACATGATATAAAAGAGTGAGTTTCACTAGTATCAAATAAAGATACCACCATAGAGTATGTAATGAACATGGTACGTATAAAAGTAGTTGTCTCTACCTTAGATTTCTTCAGTTCATACATTGTTGTATAATGAAATCTGGCCTTATATCCTCCTCAAGATTTCATCACAAAATTATTATTCACCTTGTCATGATTTTGAGATCCACCACCCTTAAATGTATCAGAATTTACTGAGGTATATTAGTAACAGTGGATCTCACATTACTAACTTGGGACATTTTCCCAAATAAATGGGCAATAATTGTAGGATACCCATAATTATGAAAATTCTAAGGTTTTTATTTATACATATAATTATTATGAATTATATTCCAATGTTGATATAAAACCACCTAATAGTTTCCAAAATATATTTGAGATATGTTTCAAGAGGAAAAATGTGCCCCCTTCTACTTTACTTTCTTTCATGAAGACACACCCTAGCTACCTCTTGTGTCAAAAAAGATCCACCTTAGCTCATTTTCCAAAATATTATCTCTTAAATAATAAAACCTTTATTATCTACCTAACAAAATTTTGGTAGGAATAATGGGATCAACATTGACCAAATATTTTCCCGCAGACTTATCTCAAACCTCTAATATTTCTTGTAATCATTTTTAACAAGCTTGGGTTCTTGGTGATCCAACACGGAAAAATGGACGACATGATCCATAACTGAATTTAACCTCAATATAAGGTTAGAATGTCCATGGTATTTTCTCTTTGAAATGTTTTATGATAGATTTTTTTGAGGATACACTTCAACGATGTCTAGGTGAGATCTTCTTGTAAGTTATATTGCATGATAGAGTCCCACCATTTCCTCCCCACTCA
The DNA here is from genome assembly GCA_963277665.1 of Viscum album. NCBI lineage: Eukaryota > Viridiplantae > Streptophyta > Magnoliopsida > Santalales > Viscaceae > Viscum > Viscum album. Next base: position 254,591,618 of record OY728162.1, read on the forward strand.
TTCAAAAATTTATGTGAAAAACCCACCTTAGAGTCTTTTCGAGTTTTCAAAAATTTGAAGATACTTTAAATATACATGACCCACTCATCAGATTACTGGATTCATTTGTCATTTTAGAAAATAGGTGGATTCTTCCTGTTAAATTACGAGGTATGATCCATTTTCCTTCCTTAATTTCCAATATTTTATTATTCATGAGTCTAAACGGTCTGGATTAAATCTTCCACCACCAAAGTATAGACTAGATTATTAAATTTTAAAATATGTATTATATATATTTTAAATATTATTCTCTAATTGATCATAAAAGGAAATATCAAATTAGTTTAAGATAAATTACATAATTAAACAACAAGATTCAAAAAATTTAATAAAAAAAATAAAGTTAACATGGTTTCATTGAAAGGTATAGAAGATATAAAGAATTAAAATTTTATATAAATAAATTTCATGTAAAGTTCATCTAATAACCTTAAAAACAAATCTCATTATTAATAAAAATCTCTACCCACCCATGATAACATAGGTTTAGACACAGAAGTGAGATATCTACACACACTTCTACACTTACTACCTAAATTACCATGACACTAACTCCGGTATACCAAAGTCCATGAACCAAAATTATGAAATTTCTAAGTTCATTCATATGGGTAATGATTATAATACCATTTTTTAATGATTCTACTATTTCTGAATGTTTCATCCGGGTGCACATCCATATGTTAAGGATGTTATACACTGTTACCCCGCATTCCCATTTTCCAAAGGCGGGTGACATCTGTCCCCTATTCAGGGACATTTTCTCATTGATTGAAATGAGATAATGGGATGTCAGTTCCTCCTTCCATGGAATCCTCCTTTGAATTATTTTCCTAGTTTGGGTCTGCTTTAAAAATTAAGACATTGTTCGTGAATCTCATACCTGATGCTATATTTTTGGGGACACCGATTAATTACTACGCTTCTGTTTGGAATTTCGAAGGGGTCATGATAGGGTCGAAACCTTCTATTGGAGTAGATTACAACATCGAGCATGTCAGGGAATCTCTGGATTCGTGTAAATTGGGGAACCTATATTCTTCATCATAAGAGGGAATCTCAAGGGTTTAGAACCTGAGTCATCCCACGTTGGTCATGGGGTATCTAATACTGGAGGCAAGTCTCTGAGGTTTTCATCATCTTATCATGTTAAACATCGGGTATGTCATGAGTTAAATGTATTATGGAGATGGTTATGCTGAAGGAGTGTCTTACAAGGTTTTCCTTAAGAATCTCATTATTAAGACAAGGTATGATGCGAGTTTAACATCTTGAGTAGATAGAATGTGAGTGATCAGAACATCCCATAGAGACAGTCAAATTGGTGCATCCCTTCAATGAGAACCTGGAAGGTTTACTAGATGTATGGATCATAATGCCCAATGAGGATGGATCTGAAGTGTTGTGTCTTATAGAGTGAATATATCACACTGTGAAGGATGATCTAGACACCACTGAGGGTGGATTTGGGAATGTGAACCCATAAAGGAGGAAACTAGATGGATGGATCAAAACACTCAATGAGAGTGAACCCAAGTTGGCGAGTCCCATAAATGGAAGATGTCACACTGTGAATGATGATCTGGAAACCAATAAGGGAGGATCAGAGAAAGTTCCCACCAAAAAGTGGAACACTGGATGGATTGATAAGAACGATCAATGAAGGTGGACCTAAGGTGGTGTGTCCTATAAAGTGAATATGTCACACCATGAATTCTGATCTGGACGCCACTAAGGGAGGATTAGGTAGATTTCACCCTAGAATGGGGAACACCGAGGTTTACCATTGGCTGGGATTCTACCTTGTGGAGGTTTCCTATGTACCTTGTATAGACAATAGGGATAAAAACCCATGTGGTTCAAAGGGAGAGACATGGAATCAGTGTGGGGGGGGGGGGTCTGTACAGAATTGATAATGACCTGGAGACATGCTGGGGTTAAGCTAGGTTAGCAGCACGTCTCAAGAGGGGCGATCTTGGGTGGATGGTTATGGATAGTGTGAAGAATATTCATTGTTATATTCCCAAATGGAAATGGTGTGGTCCCACCAGGATGTGGTGGCCCTGGTAGGAATCAGAATGAATGATGGAGTGTTGAGTGAAGTGGATGAGGAGTGAGATGGAACCATTATGAATGTGATAGAATCCTTTAGCTGGAACCTCATAGAGGATTCCTACGTATCCCCATGGCAAGGAATAAAATTCCATGTAATTTTGGAGGTGGGATGATAGGACACTTGAGGAGGAGAACCTTGAGATTAGATTCTTGGTTGGGAACCAGATGAAGTAGAACTTTTGGTTTGGGGCATGACCTTCCCAAAAAACAAATGATCAAGGGAGGGACCAGATGGTACATGAATGATGGGATTAAACCTCATGGAGGATTCCTACATATCCCCATGGTAGGGAGTCAAATTCCACATAGTTAATTATGGGGCATAGAATCAGGGTGTGTGTGAAGGACATCGGCCTGAAGATGATATTGGGGCTTACACGTAGTTAGTAGCTAGTAAGTTTGTTTGATTCCATAGACGTAGACCATAGATTTGGGTCCCAACAAAGGGTAACACAAAAACTTACCATTTCTTAGGAACTACAATGGCTTACTATTGGTTTGGGGATACAATGGCTTACCAATGGTTGGGGTCTACAACATATTACCACAGGTTGGGGAGTAAAATGGCTTACCACTGGTTGGGGTTGATCCTCAGGTAGGCTTCCTACATACCCTATATATGATACAGGGATAAAAGCCTATATAGTTTAAATGTGTACAATATAGCATCATTATGGATGAAAAGGGGGGCTTATAGTTTAACGTCATTCAGGATGGGGGTGAACCAATGTGAAGTGTTCAGGACCGACAAGTGTTGGGCTTGAACCTTAGGGAGGCTTCCTACATACCTTTCTGGGAAAGGGAAAGGATAAAATTTGATATAGTTTAGGATGATGGATATAGTTTAACATCATTCAGGGTGAAGGTGGACCAACATGAAGTGGTCGGTACTGATAGGAGTTAGGCATGATCCTTAGGAAGGCTTCCTACATACCTTTCTCAGATAGGGGTAGTGATCAAAGTACACATTGTTCGGTATGGGGGTTACATTTTAACGTCATGTGGGATGAAGGTGGACTAACGTGAAGTGGTCTAAACCGATGGGTGTTGGGCTTGATCTTTATGGGGGGCTTCCTATGTACCTTGATCGGACAGGAGTAAGGATCAAAGTACACATTGTTCATAATGATACAATTTAATGTCATGTGGGATGAGTGTGAAACGATGTGAAGGGGTTGGGACAAGTAGGTTTTGGGATTGAACCTTAGGGAGGATTCCTATGTAAATTTCTTGGAGAGGCCAAGGATCAAAGTCCACATAGTTCAAAATGGGATCTTGGGGCCTATTTTCTAAGGTGGCCCATGATAATTCCATGGTTACTATTTACTCTAAGAAAACGTGAGTCATTATTTGTTTGAGAAACAAGAGGAAACAAACACTTGATGATCATGGGGAAATAGTACATCCACGAATGATGGTGGATATGGATTTAAGCAGGGAAGTAGCCCGAGTTCTACTAAGGAGTGATTATGGGGGAAGGGGCTTACACATGGAAGCTGCCCGGGTGCCACTAAGAAGCGGAAATGGTGGATGGGTCTTACGCAAGGAAGCTACCCAGGATCATTCCTCATGTATGGACATGATTTCAACCAACCTCAATGGTTAGTTGAGGTACATAATTGAGGTCTACACCAATTCACTAGTGCACAAGCAAGATAATGCCTAGGGCATTGGAATCAGTCCAAACAAAGGGAGATGCAAAGTGTGAATCACAGGCCTGACATTTGGAATGTAGTGAGGGTGGCGTGGAGCTAGAGGATAATTGTTGACCATGTTCAAAAAAAATCATCCATATCGTGTTATCTTGAAATGAGGGCAAACAAATGAGGGTCATTTATTGATTGTGTTCGAAACATAGGACCTAACCCGAAGTGTCATCCAAATTATTCAAGGAAATTAGCCCAGAATGGTAGGTGAGATGACACGACACGGGACCTGGCCATTAGGGGGTCCCTTTAGACATGAAAGAGGATGAATATCTGAATATAGGACACACAAAGCCTAAGGTGGAGTGATGTAATGTTCGAACAGATTCCAATGCTTTTAAAATTATGCCACTGTAATCATGTCATGAGGTATCTTATGTCTTTAACATAATCCAACTATTATTTAAAACAAGAGGAATCATATTATTTAATGATAGGGCATGCTACAATTTATAGTCATGTAGAGTGGACTTTTGGAATCTTATGTTTGACACATAAGGAATCTCCTGTTTAGAGCAAGAGGCATCCCATGTTTGGCACATACGGTGTGCTATAGTTTATAGTCATGTAGAGTGTACTATTGACATCTTATGCATGGTGCATAAGTAATATCTTGTTTAGAGTATGATTCATCCTATATTTTTCATATAGCGAGTACTAAAATTTATAGTCATGTAGAGAAAAATGTTAGGCATAAGGTGCCTAGTGATGCCTAGTGTTGGGACTTATGCAAGAGCAGAACTTTCTCATTCAACAAAGAATTACAGTCAGGTGATGGGGTTTTGATGAGTTTCTTGAAGAATGGTTTGACTCAAGGTACTTGAGGAATTTATGATGTTAAAATCGACTCACGACATGTTAAAGGGACTAATAGGAATATGTCAAATCAAGGTATTTCATAGAGTTTGTAAGAGTATCTCGAATCATGGTATTCCATAGGTGGATGTGCATAAGGGCATAGTGTAAAATGTCGATGTACCATCCTGAAAAGTTTTCAGTGAAACTCTACATTTTTCATGGGGGTCAGTGATGGAAGTGAAGGGACCAAGTTGAAAATGATCCCGAGTAGAGGGGAAGGAGAGCGTCCCCGCAGTATGGATCGGTGAGTGCAAAGGAAGGAGGTTCGCAAAGGATAGGGATTTGTGAAGTAACATCATAGAGGAAAGGTTCATGCAGATCATGCGGTCTCGCAGAGTAGTGTCGTGAAGGAAAGGCACTTTCGAAGCATGGCCACACAGAGCACATTCTCTCACAGATCAAAGGGGCTTCACGACGATCAGGGTCTCATAGAGAAAGGGGTCTCATGAAGAAGACTCATGGGGGAAAGGTGATCAAGAATCATGGAATCATGAAGTAGAGGGATTCATGGATCTTATGGCCTTACAGAGAATGGGTCTTTATAGAGCCTCATGAAACCCAAAAATCACCCACATTCACAAAGGGCAGAGGCCTTCACATAGAGAATCACATCGTGGTGATATGAAGATCCAAAAAATGGGAACTCAGACACCCAAGGGGAAATGTAACTGTCCATATAAAGGTGGGTGATCCAGCTATTTATAGGTTATGGAGGTTGGAGGGTATCTTCGTAGAGAGAAAATGTGCACTATGAAGAGAAAATGGTGCCACGAAGGAAGTCACACACCACAACTGAAGGGTGTTCCCTCAAGTTTCTCTTAATTGCAGAGGCTACCATCACATCCTTTTCAGTGCTCATGAAGGCTCCAATCAAGTTCCCTCAAGTTTCTTATAGTCATAGAGGCTACCTTAACATCCTTCGCAGTGCTCATGGAGGCTTCAATCAAGTTCCTCTACTCTGTGATCACGAAAGGAGCTTTGCGAATGGGCTCCACAAACTAATTTTCTAGCCCAACTTAGAATATCAATAACTCTTAATCTGTAACTCTGTTCAGGCTCTACGACCAGTCAAATCAAAGCTTGGGAAGTGGGATATTCTCTTGGATCATTTATGGAATAATTTGTAAAATCTTGTGGTTGCATTTTCTAGTGTCAACACCTACCCATTCCTACATGAAACATCACCCAAGGTGGCCCACCCCAAGGTGGAGATCAACCAAATAGTTAACCATATCTCATGAATGACCAAAAAAGAAAAATAAAATAAGTAAAATGTGGAAGAAGAGTATCAATACATGATACATAAAATTTCAAAACCAGAAGGAAGAACCTAAATGTAAAAAAAGACAATACATAGCAGAGCCCCCATGTGACTATGACTATCTTTCACCACTAACCCATCTCCCAAAGAAGTCACTAAGAATGAAGAGAATATCGAAAACTAAATGAAGACCTTAAAATTGATTGAGTCCTTCAAAAAAAGTTCTATAATGACCTAATGAAAAGGTAGGGTGTGATAAAAAACAAAATAGAATACCACCAAAGAATCTATACAAATTCTAACACCATGAAAATTTCAGTTTTAGCTCTAAAACACATCCAGTTTTTAAATCTACCTCCATATGAAAATAATTTTATAAACATATTTTGGTTTATTTTAAAAACATTTCATATTAAAATCCAAAAAATAAAAATATAACCATGAATGATAAAAATAGGTAAATAATAAAAAATCCCAAAATATAACATGATGTACATATATAAGAAGGTACACAAAGATTATCGATATAATACAATTAGGTTCAAGAGAACCATGCACGCTTGCTAAAATCATAAGATAGATATGTGCACATAATATACATGAAAAATGAGTAGAAAATCATGCTCAAAACAAAATTGGTCTCTAGATTATGGAATATACAAGTTGGACAAAGAAAAGGACAAAAATATGATAATAGATCCTATAATACCGAGTTGTGCCATAGTCAATCAATATCAACCTTATGTTTATACCCAAGGATAAAAAATGTTATCATGTACAATGTTTTCACAAAAAAATATAGAAACCAAGCTTCTAATTTTAAAAAACATTTCCAAAAGAAATGTTTCATTACACCCTTGATTTGAAAATCCACAATTTATTGAAATATATTTTACAATAGATGAATCAGCACTCCCATGCTTTTAAAATCCCTTTTTAGAATTAAAATACTTTATCAATATAACTTTCACATGATAAGAATCACTGCTCCCATGTTTTGAATATTCATTTTAAAATTCAATCCACTATTTAATGTTTTCATCATACTTAAGAAATTTAGAAAAAAATATTTTCAAATAAAAATCCTTATAGAAACATATATCAACCACTCGATATGGGATTTTATGAAACTACCATTACATAAAATAATAAGTCATCCAAATGGACTTCAAAATAGAATTGAAATAATATATTATCTCTCCAAATTAATATTCCATATTATCATTTAAGTACATGAAATTGTTAAATTCAATAACATCCAGTATTCCATAGGTTAACAGCAATGTATAGAGACACCTACCATGGAGAAATCCATGGGATTACTGATAGAAAAAAATTTCAGGCCTAAAGGTAAAATAACCTTGATCAACCTTATATTTACCTCATAGTTAAAAAAATGAAAATGAGTTAATGAACTAGAAACCCACTAATAGTAGAAAAACAACTAAAACTATCCTCTAGAGGATATTAAAAATAAAGGTTTTAGGTATTTTAAAAAACCATTTCAATTTATAGTAGTAAAACACCTGATTAAAAATAAAAAGGCGTTATAAAATTTAAATATATTAAAATAATTAATTCCATTATTTTAGATCATTAAAATCTTGTAAAATTTGTTACATGGTCATTGTAGAGAATAATAAAAAAAATTCATGTTATTATTTATTATTTTCCAAAATACATTGCTCTGTAAGTGTAATATTGATTTACCCTTACGAGACACGTTTATATCATGTATGGATTCTGGATTACCCTTACATAACACTTAAAATTTATGGTTTACCCTTTCACATGGGTAAGTTTACACATAAATATATCTCTCTACCTTTATGTGGCACCCATAGAACCCTTACGTAGCCTTGGTAAAGGGGAACTAACCCTTAAAAATTTCCCTCTTTATCCATACAAATAACATGGAATAACTCTATTACCATTAAACATTGTACAATATAACATTACAGAACCATTTAAAAATCAATACTACCCTTACATGATACCTTTAAAAAATCTAGTACCCTAACATGATTCCCTTATGAAATGTGTTACCCTTACACTACCCAAAGAAAGTTAAGGTTACCATTAAAAAGCACCTTAGGTTACCCATACACTATGTATGGATATATTTTGTTACCCTTATGTAGTGCCTAGTTTAATGTTATATAGTGCATAATTACCATTACAAAACTCATGGATACCATTAAACTTCCCATATAAATAGAGAGTTACCATTACGTAAACCCTATTCCATGCATAAGGTTAAAAATTATGTAAACAATATTATATTTTAATTAATAGGGATTATAAATTAAGACCAAAAAGGGGTTATAAATAAAAATTAAATGCCAAAGAAAAACCCAAATTATATTCAATATATTTTAAATAAAATGAAAACACCTTTAACTAATGAATGTAACTAAAATCAAAAGTTATGGGTGTTACATTGGGTATGAGATTAGGATGTATCTTGATGTAGGGAAGGTATGTGGTGGATTATATCTCTCACTAATTATTCTCTTATTAAATAAATACCCTACCCAGGACGTTGTTTTAGTAGTTTTTATTCATGACATATAAAATTGGTGTTGTTACCTCATTGGGGAGTATTTTATGGTATATTATGAGCATAAGAGACAGAAGTATTTCTTTCTCATATGGATCTGAATTTTGGATTGTGAAACTTTTTCAAGTTTCTTCAGACATTAAATTCTTATATTTCATATACACAAGGTAGGGGACATGTGGTCTTAGATTCCTTGAGTAGGAAATTACCAACATAGGCTATGAAGGAATCAGTGGAGGAGTGGAATCTGATGAGTTTGGTTATTGAGATGAGATTGGGAGTAGAATAGGTTGGTGGGAAGGTGTTATTACCTTCTGTGAAGGGTGGATCATCATTTAAAATTGGATTCAATATTAATAGGTAACAAAATTAATTTATATAACTTTAGTAAAATCTCAAATAGTGGGGAGACATTCAGTAATTATTCTCAGACTTCAATTAATGCTTTGTGTTTCTGAGGTCGTTTTGTCATTTATATATTTATGTGGTGGGAATTTATAGAAAAAGGGAACTAGTATTGTTGGTTCATATACCCTCATCCTCCTATGATATATCAGTATTTAATTTTCTTGGTCGGAGTGGTTTACTCAAGAAGGGGGTGAATTGAGTACCAATTAAAATTTCTATATTTAAAAACAGTGTCTTAAAAGACCCCCAGATAAAATAATAAATTAAACTGTAGTGAATTTATATTAAAGCAGAGGTTCTGTCAGATTCTCAAGGGATTGATTAATTCCTAGTTAATCAACACAGGAGTGTGTGATTATCTTTTGAAACTAACTTACTAATCTACACTTAACATAAACACTTGCTAATTTAATTATCAAAGTAACTTTAAAAACAGTATTAGTTTTAAAGTGATTAGCAGCGGAATAAAACTTTGAAAGAGATGGCACAACAAATGTAACCAAGAGGTTCAATCTCAAGCCGAGACTTAGTCCTCTCAAAAGTTTATATAAAAATAATCCACACCCTGGATCGGGGTTCAACAGTTTACAATTGTCCAGGTCCAAGACCTCTACCACTGTTCTTCGTGGGAAACAGTACAACAGCAACCAGCTGTCCAGGTCACACATGACCTCTACCACTGTTCTTCGTGGGAAAGAAAGAATGAAAGAGTTTGGTAAGGATTTACAAATCCTTCAGTTTGAGTACAGGAGACAGTGTATGTGTTAGATACAGCAGATAACACACACTGCTCGAAAAGAGTAATAATAAATCACAGAACAAGAGTTGTAGAGTTTAGAAGTGGTTCTGGTGATTTCAGTGTAGCTCTGGACTTCTTTGGATTCGATCAGAAGTGAGTTTGAGTCCTCTTCTCATTTCTGTTTGAGAAACAGAGTGTCGTATGCTCCAGGTTCACAGGTAGTGAGAATGTAGTTGATGAAGTTCTTCTTGTATGCACAGAACACTTCTCGAGTATGTTTGATTGTCTATGAGCTTCTCTGTGTTCTTCTCGTGCTTGTGTCATTTTTGGTATATTGGATGCACCGCACTTTTCTGGTTCACTTTTTGTTGTTGTTTGTTTTTCCTTCACACGTTCGTGTGTTTCTGGTATGTAGTCTTCTCGTATTTATCTCCCATCAGGGGACATAAAAGATTTCTTTTCAGCAGGTACGAGGTACGGGTTCCTGAAATCCGACAACCTTTATCAAATATTTGACAAATCATTAAAATATACATGATATGACCGTTAGATAGATTAAATATAGGAAATAAATAAATTCAAACAGTGAGTCGAGTGATCGGTAGGTAATCAGCATCGGTAGCTTGAACATCGGTAGCTTGAACATCGGTAGCTCGAACATCGGTAGCTCGAACATCGGTAGCTCAAACATCGGTAGCTCAATGCGTCGGTTGGTACATGCTTGTATCAGTGACTTTGTTTATCGGTAGCTCCATGCGTCGGTAGGTACATGCATCAGTAGCTCCTATGCATCGGTAGCTTCATGTATCGGTAGCTGTGAGTCTGTATCGGTAGATTCGTCCATCGGTGACTCTTATTCCATCGGTAGCTATTTATACTTACACCGGTAGCTCTACGTTTGTATCGGTAGTTGTCTGTAAGTCAGTAGCTTATATTTATAAGTACATCGGTAGCTCTGTGTTAAGTCTATCGGTAGCTGTCTGTCGGTAGACTGTCTATCGGTAGACTGGTTACCGGTAGCTCTTTATCAGTAGCTATAGGCAGATTACTTATGTTTTATGCAGAACACATCCGATTGTGTTAGAATCAATTTATAACTTGTATGAACGTGGATAAATGATGATTAACATATTTCAAAGACTATTTTAAAAATTATTATTGGTTTGATCACATATTTGAAAGAATTAAAGTATAGATCAATGATACTTAAAAATATCATAGAGAATGAAAACATAATTGGGATTTTCAACACATATGAATACATGATTGAGATTATCAAAACAGGTGAGGTCAACAATCTCCCCCTTTTTGATAATCACAATTTATGATATGGGCATTTAACATAGTGAAAATATAATGGTAAAGAGTATAATATTGAATTCAATTTTCTTATTGAAAATAGCATCAGAGATAATAAAAATAGTATGATATAGACATAAGTTATCAGAGGTAACAATCATAAGGTACTAAATAGACATAAAGTATCAGAGGGAAAAATGAAGAGAAGGGTAAAGTGTCTCCCCTTATTCCTTATTGTTCTCCATTGAAAATATTTTTCATTCTCCTTGGTCTCCCCCTTATTCTCACATTTTGTTCTCCCCCTTATTCTCCTTATTATTCTCCCCCTTTGTGATAATCAAAAAGTGGGAAAGCATATATATAGGAGACAAATAAAACATGAGAAGTAAAAGGAGTTCTTCTGTATTAGAGTAGTTAAAAAGTACAACAACAAAAAAGGTTACAAAATAATTCCTATCAAACATCTTAGCCACTGGATCATTCCACCTCTTCCACGTGAGATTTTCCTTTGGGATCAGAAGAAGGTTCGGGTGGTGAGGATATGGTGAAGGTTTTGGAATCCCAGAAAAGATCAAAGGAGGCTGGGCCACTGACACAGAGTCAGGCCTGTAGGTTGAAGATCATTGGGTGATCATCGGTGTGAGGCTGCGAATAGCTTGAGTAGGAGTCAGCTGGACTGTGGAAGCAGCTGAGGCAGAAGCAGGCAAAGCAGGAGGTATGATGACTGGTCTGGCATCAACATGCAAGAAGGGCAGCAGCAGATTTCTAAAATCCATAATAATTCCTCCTCCTCTTTCCATAGCAGAGATGAAATCATCTTTGTTCTCCATGAATTTCTCTAATGCAGGAGTCAGTTCTCGTAGCTTGCTCACTTGTTCTCTGAAAGCTTGAGTGACTGGAGGGAGCTTCATGTGTTCCAACATTAGCTTGAAGTGGTGTTCGAGTTGATGCTTGGTGAAAATTTTGGAGAAGTAGTAGTCCACTTTGATTTTTATGGCTTCCTGAGAGGCAGATGCTTCTCTCATAAAATCTTGAACAATCTTCATTATTTATCTGGCAGAATCTCTTGTAGAAAGCACCACTCGGCTCAACTCTGATGAGTCCACAGAACCACTGGTTGAAATAGAACCAATCTCCTCCTTCAACATTGCTCGAACTTGATTCAGGTCAACTGATAGTTTGGATGTGAGAGGGCCAAGAGAGAAGGAAACAGTTTCTTTAAAACTCTTAGACAAACCACTGATTAGACTTTTAACTTGAGAGTCTTGCAATTGAACATGATCCTTCACTGAGGTTTTGAAACTTTCAAACACTGAGACAAACTGGCTTACTACACTCTTCACATAAGCTATGTCCTTGTCAGCTTGAGACTTAGAGCTCATATAGGAATCCAAAGTAACAACTGATGTCTTGAGAGCTTCCAGATCTACTTCGATTCTTGAAGACTGAGTCTGGCACTCTTTCACTTCTTCCATAAGCTCAGACATAAAGGAAGATAAATTACAAGCCAGAGATAGCTCGAAGGATCTCTCTAGCATTTTCATTTCTTCATAAAAGCTTTGCTTCATCTCAGCAACTGATGCACTGAAAGATTCTTTCAGCTCATTCTTCATGGATTCAAGATCGGATTTGGAGACAAAATCACTTGGGATAACTACAGCAGATCCCCTTTCTGAGGCCAAATTAACTACAGAAGTAGTCATTATTGAATTAATTGAGGAAGCAAGAGAGGTTTCCATTTACTTCACTTCTTCAACAAAACTGGATTTGAGGTCCTCTTTCAGCTTATTCAGATCATGAAATCTGACCACATCATCTGGAAACAACTCAGAAGCAAGATCATAATTGATCTTCGGTCTATTCACAGACACCTCATTGTCAGAATCCGGATAATCTAATCCACAGACTATAAACCCTGGGTCTTCTACCCAGTCTCCAAGCTCAACAGCTACTGTAACATTTCCAAGCACAGACTGATGCTCCCCCTCAATGGGTGCATTCTCATGTATCACAAAAGCCTTTTCTGCTGGCCTTTCTTCATCAGAATCTTCCACAACAACTTCCATCTCAGCAGCAGTAAGGAGGTTTTCTGAAACAGGTACAACTTCTTCTCTATATTTTTCTACTTCATCAGCAGGCATAGCTGAGCTTCCAATCAAGGGACTCATACTTAAACTACCAGAAGCAGGCGATTCAGATACATTCTCCTTTTCCTCTTCTTCTTGGTGAGGTACAGACTGGTCTTCCTCATGAGTAGACACAATTTCCTCTACTTTTCCTTTCCTAGAATAAACCAATTCTGCAACAGGACTTGGGGGAAAGTCTGGATCTCCTCCAACATCCATAGGAGTTTCTTCTTCTTCTTCTTCTATTTCTTCTTCTGTTTCACTACTATAAACAGGTTCCTCTTCATCAGGTCTCAGACTCGGATCTCTCATATCCTTTGGTCTTGAGGGATGATCCACAGGGTTAAACCTATCATATATCTTCTGATCATCACTGACCCATTCTCCCTTCCATGGGTTCCAGTTAATTTTCATATACTTACAAACAGTCGAGGTGATACAGAAATTGTTCTTGACTACAACTATCTCATCCTGAGACTCAGCTATTTCTTTCACTTTTATCATCACTGAAATCAGCTTGGCAAAGAACAAAGCATTAGTCTTTGACTTTGGTCTAATCATGTCTTCCATTTGAAGCATCAACAATCTACACAGATTGATTTTTACACCATGTCTTAGCAAATGAAGAAGATAGATATCTTGATATCTCAGATTTGCAAAATCTCCTCGCCTAGGTATCAACACATGCTGAACAAACTTGAAGAGCAGTCGATTCTCTCCATCCATTTCAGCAGCAACCACTTGCCTTTGATTCCCATTACCAGTCAGTTCTTGTAAAGCGGTCTCATAATCAAAGATATCACTACTAGGTGGCATTGCTCTTGATACATACCCAGAGACACCTTCATGTGGTACTTTCAAACTCTCAGCCCACTCTACTGAAGAAAAAGACACCTCTTTTCCATTTACAAAAGATCTAACCCGATTCTCATTCTTAGACTTCTCGAAAGTTACAAACTCGTAGAATTGCTTTACCAACTTTGGATAGTATGGGCCATTGTTATTCGAGAAACAATCCACCCATTTCTGGTCTTCTAGAATCTCGAGTACTGAGGATTTGCTAGGCAGTAGCCATTCCACGCACAGTTCCTTCTCGATTACTATGTCTCTATTCTGCAAGTGAGGATTCACTGGTCGCCTTCCCGATCTAGTTTTGTCTTCACTAACACTGGCTTTATGCTGTGTCTTCTGCTTCTTAGCATTTGGTTCTGCACTTTCATCTCTGACGATAGGAAGCTTGGTTTTTGCCATCGCGGGTTTAGGGTTCTTGGCCGATTTGGGAGGTAAGGTTCGAAGGTGAGAGGTTTTGAGCTCGGTGAGGTAAGAAGTGGCTTAGACTGAGTTTTATCATTTAGGAATTCCAAATAAATGACTAAAATAGAGTAATAAAATAACATAAAACGATTCATATTCTTGGCGGCAGACAGAAGTTTTAAAACCTTGCATCGGTGTGAGTTAATCATCGGTGAGAAAAACAAATCGGTGAGAATTTCTACGTCGGTGAGAAACTTACATCGGTGAGAATTTTTCACGTCGGTGAGAATTTCACATCGGTTAGAATTTTACATCGGTGAGAATTTCACATCGGTGAGAATTTCACATCGGTGAGAATTTCACATCAGTGAGGATTTCACATCAGTGAGGATTTTCACACCGGTTGTGATTAAACATTCCCAGTTCGTGTCTTATGTAACTTAGCCTATCCGAACATAAAGGTTTAGTGAAAATATCAGCCAATTGAGGTTCAGTGCCAATAAATTCAAGAGAAATATCACCTTTTTGATAGTGATCTCTTAGGAAATGGTGTCTTACATCTATGTGTTTGGTTCTAGAGTGAGATACAGGATTCTTAGAGATGTTTATTGCAGTGTTGTTATCACAGTTGATTGAAACATGTTTAAAAACATATCCATAGTCCAAAAGAGTGTGTTTCATCCACAGAATTTGTGCACAGCAACTACCAGCAGCTATATGTTCTGCTTTGGCAGTAGATAATGCAACTGAGTTCTATTTCTTACTACACCAAGAAACTAATGATTTTCCAAGCAAATGACATGTTCCTGATGTGCTTTTTCTATCTAACTTACAACCAGCAAAGTCAGCATCTGAATAACTCATTAACTCAAAGGATTGTCCTTTTGGGTAAAACAAACCTAAGTTAACCGTGTGTTTGAGATATTTAAAAATTCTTTTAACAGCAAGCAAATGAGATTCTTTTGGATTAGCTTGAAATCTAGCACACATACACACACTAAACATAATATCAGGTCGACTAGAAGTAAGATAAAGTAAACTACCAATCATACCTCTGTAATTTGTTTGATCAACTGGTTTCCCAGTTTCATCTGCATCCAATTTACAGGTAGTACTCATAGGAGTTTCACTTTCTTTGATACTATCCAGACCAAAACGTTTTAAAAGATCCTTTTTATATTTACTTTGATTCAAAATAATACCATTTTCATTTTGAAATACTTGAAATCCAAGAAAGTACTTAAGCTCTCCCATTAAGCTCATTTCAAATTCATTTTGCATACTTTTTGAAAAATCAGTACCTAAAGAGTGTTTAGAAGATCCAAAAATAATATCATCAACTTATATTTGTACAACTAAAACATCTTTAGAAATTCTTTTAATGAAAAGAGTTGGATCAGCAATCCCTTTAGTAAAACCTTTTGAAATAAGGAAATTTCTAAGTCTATCATACCAAGCTCTTGGAGCTTGTTTTAAACCATACAAAGCTTTAGAAAGTTTAAAAACATGATTTGGAAAATGGGGGTTAGTAAATCCAGGTGGTTGTTCTACAAAAACATCTTCAATTATAAAACCATTTAGAAATGCACTTTTCACATCCATTTGATATAACTTGAAATCCAGATGTGCAGCATATGCAAGTAAGATTCTAATGGCATCTAGTCTAGCTACAGGTGCAAAAGTTTCCTCATAGTCTATGCCTTATTCTTGACTATATCCTTGTGCAACTAGTCTAGCTTTGTTTCTAACTATATTTCCAGATTCATCTACTTTATTTCTAAAAACCCATTTTGTACCTATTGTCAAAGTGTCCTTAGGTCTGTCAACTAATTCCCAAACTTTGTTTCTTTCAAACTTATTTAATTCTTCCTGCATAGCTGTTACCCAGAATTCATCATTGATAGAATCATTTATATTTTTGGGTTCTAGCTGTGAAAGAAAAGCTTGATGTTCAACCTGGTTTCTTAGAGAAGCTCTAGTTTGTGTTCCTCTATCAAGATTACCAACAACAGCTTCTAAAGGATGATTCTTTAGAATCCTTGTTGATCTGGTAAAGGTTGGACTAGAAATTTCAGGTTCATCTATAGGTTCGGGTTCAACAGAAGCAGATTCTGGAAAAAGTCCAGAACTGGATGCTTTTATAACAGGTTCTTTAGATTTATCATTAAGGTCCAGAATAGAAAAATCTTCTTCAAGATTCTCAAGAGAGGTTTTAGGCTCATGTGGATCAGTTTCATCAAACTTGATGTGAACAGATTCTTCCACACATTTGGTTTTCTTATTGAATACTGTATAGGCTTTACTTAAAATAGAGTAACCCAGGAAAATTCCTTCATCACTTTTGGAAGCAAACTTATACAGATTATCTTTAGTATTCAGAATAAATACTTTGCAACCAAAAACTTTAAAGTAATTAATCTTAGGCTTTCTATTGTTCCACAATTCATAAGGGGTTTTCGTAAGAACAGGTCTAATTAAGACTCTATTAATGACATAACAAGCTGTATTTACAGCTTCAGCCCAAAAATAAATAGGCAGGTCATATTCATTGAGCATGGTTCTAGCAATTTCTTGAAGGGTTTGGTTTCTTCTTTCTACTACACCATTCTGTTGGGGTGTTCTAGGGGCAAAAAAGTTATGAGTATAGCCATTGTGTGAGCAATAAGATTCAAAATCTTGATTTTCAAACTCACGACCATGATCACTTCTCAGGGTTTTAATCTTAAGTCCACTAAGGTTCTCTACAGACTTGGAGTATTTGACAAAGTAAGAACAAGCTTCACTTTTGTGAGCTAGAAAATATACCCAAGTATATCTAGAAAAGTCATCTACAAGAACATAAACATAGTGCTTCCCATTTAAACTAGAAACTCTTGATGGTCCAAACAAGTCCATGTGAACCAATTCAAGTGGTTGAGAAGTTGAAACTTCTTTCTTTGATTTAAAAGAAACTTTGTGTTGTTTTCCCTTTTGACAGGGGTTACACACTCTATCATTTGGGAATTCTAATTTAGGTAGGTCTCTAACTAGGTTTTTCCTAGAAAGTTTTCTAAGTGAGTGAATGTTTCAATGTCCTAATCTTCTGTGCCATAGCCAAGATTCTTTATGAAAAGCATTCAAACAAGTAATATTCTGCTTAGCTAAAGAATTCAGATTAACAGCATAAACATTCTCATTTCTTAAGGCAGAAAATACCAAAACATTCTTAGAATTAAAAACTTTGCAAGAATCATTTTCAAATTTAACATGAAAACCATCATCACATAACTGAGAAATACTTAATAAATTGTATTTAAGACCATCAACAAATAAAACTTTAGAAATCAAAATTGAATCAGTGTTACCAATCTGGCCTAGGCCAATGATTTTCCCTTTTGAATTATCACCAAAGGTGACAAAGCCTCCATCAACTTTTATTAAACTCTTGAAACAAGAGAAGTCTCCTGACATATGTCTTGAACATCCACTGTCCAAATACCACGTCTCTTTACAGGATCTCTTCAAGCAAATTCCCTACAAAACAGATTTAGATGGGAGATGATTTTGGTACCCATATTTTCTTGGGTCCAGACAGGTTAGCCAATAATACTTTAGGTATCCATATTTGTCTAATGGGTCTCATATAATTTGTAGAATTGACATGCATTGAAAGATAAACTTTATTAGATCCATAGCTATGTATATAACTGGTTGAAGCATAAGAATTTCCAGAATTACCTTCATTCTGTCCAGATTTAGAAATAAATCTTGTTTTGGAAATTTTCCTTTGTCCAGGTTGGTATCCTATACCAGTAGTATATTTAGGTGTTATTTGCTTTCCTAGCATCTGTGTTAGTGTATTTTTTCCATTGGTGAACTTCTCTAAGTCTTTCTTGAGTTGCTCATTAGATAGTTTCAGTTCAGTATTCTCTTTTAACAGTTGAGCATTTTTCTCTTTTTCAATAGTGAGTTCGGTTTTAACTATAGTGGTGAGAGCATGCTGTTTCTTTAATGACTTGTATTTATCCTTAAGTTCATTACATGTCTCTTCCAGCATATCACAGTATTCAAATAGTTCAGATTTAGACATGTTATCACCTTCAGAATCATCTCCAGAATAATATGAATTTGAAGCAGGAGTTTCAGCAGTTACCTCAGAAGTGTTTGTCATAAAACACATGTTGGCTCGATTCCTTTCAGAGTCTGAAGATTCAGCTCCACTTGTGCTGTCTTCTGAAGCACTCCAAGTAGCCTTCATGGCTTTCTTAAACTTATTGTCCTTATATTCATATTTCTTTTTATATTTCAGCTTTGGACAGTCGGCTTTGATGTGTCCTTTTCTCTTGCACTCATAGCAGACAACATCATCTGACTTGTCATTCTTCTTCCAATCCTTTTTCCATTTGCCTTGGTGATCATACTTACCCTTATAGTTTGTTTTTCTGAAGAACTTCTTTTTCCTATAAAATTTCTTAAATCTTCTAGCAATGTGAGCCATCTCAGCATCACTGTCAGAATCACTTTCACTGTCTTCACAGCTTGAACTTTCAACTACAGCTTGAAGCTTTTCTTTGTCCTTATTCTTTGAAGTTGAGGATTTGAAAGCGACAGACTTTCTTGTAGGTTCATTTTCTTCCTCTTTGTTCACTTTAATCTCTTCTTCATACATCATCAGCTTGCCAATTAGTTCCTTGACAGGTAGAGCAGCTATGTCACATGATTCTCTGATTGAGACAGATGTGCCTCTCCATCTATCAGGTAGACATCTCAAAATTCTCATAATTTGTTCCTTCGATGAGACATCCTTTCCTAGTGAGATCATTGTATTGACAATTTCATTGAATCTGAGATACATGTCAGAAAGAGGCTCGTCAGGCTTTATTTTAAAATTATCATACTTGATAGTATAGGTGTTCAATCTCATTTCTTTAACGTTTTTTGTTCCTTCATGAGAAATAGCTAAGGTATCCCAAATTTCATATGCAGTTTTACATGCAGAAATTCTATTAAACTCTTCATCTCCTAGAGCACAGTACAAGGCATTCATTGCTTTACAGTTGTTATTGTAAGCAGTCTTTGTAGGTTCATCCCAAGTAGATCTAGCAGTAGTAGGAATTTTGTATTCTGATTCAATAGCAGTCCAAATATCAAAACCTATGCTTTCTAGATGAATTTTCATTTTCAGTTTCCACTGAGCATAATTGGTTCCATTGAAGAAAGGTGTCCGGTTAGTAGCAGCACCCTCAAGTCTATTGTCCATGATGAGAAAATTTTAAAGAGATAAAAATTTAGAAATAACAGAAATTTTAAGAACTTTAAAATACAACTAAAATCACAGTTCAAAAGCAGAGTATTTTTAGAGAGTATTTTCAACCTCTGATACCAAGTGTTGGTCGGAGTGGTTTACTCAAGAGGGGGGTGAATTGAGTACCAATTAAAATTTCTGTATTTAAAAACAGTGTCTTAAAAGACCCCCAGATAAAATAATAAATTAAACTGTAGTGAATTTATATTAAAGCAAAGGTTCTCTCAGATTCTCAAGGGATTGATTAATTCCGAGTTAATCAACACAGGAGTGTGTGATTATCTTTTGAAACTAACTTACTAATCTACACTTAACATAAACACTTGCTAATTTAATTATCAAAGTAACTTTAAAAACAGTATTAGTTTTAAAGTGATTAGCAGCGGAATAAAACTTTGAAAGAGATGGCACAACAAATGTAACCAAGAGGTTCAGTCTCAAGCCGAGACTTAGTCCTCTCAAAATTTTATATAAAAATGATCCACACCCTGGATCGGGGTTCAACAGTTTACAACTGTCCAGGTCCAAGACCTCTACCACTGTTCTTCGTGGGAAACAGTACAACAACAACCAGCTGTCCAGGTCACACACGACCTCTACCACTGTTCTTCGTGGGAAAGAAAGAATGAAAGAGTTTGGTAAGGATTTACAAATCCTTTAGTTTGAGTACAGGAGACAGTGTATGTGTTAGATACAGCAGATAACACACACTGCTCGAAAAGAGTAATAATAAATCACAGAACAAGAGTTGTAGAGTTTAGAAGTGGTTCTGGTGATTTCAGTGTAGCTCTGGACTTCTTTGGATTCGATCAGAAGTGAGTTTGAGTCCTCTTCTCATTTCTGTTTGAGAAACAGAGTGTCGTATGCTCCAGGTTCACAGGTAGTGAGAATGTAGTCGATGAAGTTCTTCTTGTATGCACAGAACACTTCTCGAGTATGTTTGATTGTCTATGAGCTTCTCTGTGTTCTTCTCGTGCTTGTGTCGTTTTTGGTATATTGGATGCACCGCACTTTTCTGGTTCGCTTCTTGTTGTTGTTTGTTTTTCCTTCACACGTTCGTGTGTTTCTGGTATGTAGTCTTCTCGTATTTATCTCCCATCAGGGGACAGAAAAGATTTCTTTTCAGCAGGTACGAGGTACGGGTTCCTGACATCCGACAACCTTTATCAGATATTTGACAAATCATTAAAATGTACATGATATGACCATTAGATAGATTAAATATAGGAAATAATGAAATTCAAACAGTGAGTCAAGTGATCGGTAGGTAATCAGCATCGGTAGCTTGAACATCGGTAGCTTGAACATCGGTAGCTCGAACATCGGTAGCTCGAACATCGGTAGCTCAAACATCGGTAGCTCAATGCGTCGGTTGGTACATGCTTGTATCAGTGACTTTGTTTATCGGTAGCTCCATGCGTCGGTAGGTACATGCATCGGTAGCTCCTATGCATCGGTAGCTTCATGTATCGGTAGCTGTGAGTCTGTATCGGTAGCTTCATCCATCGGTGACTCTTATTCCATCGGTAGCTATTTATACTTACACCGGTATCTCTACGTTTGTATCAGTAGATGTCAGTAAGTCAGTAGCTTATATTTATAAGTACATCGGTAGCTCTCTGTTAAGTCTATCGGTAGCTGTCTGTCGGTAGACTGTCTATCGGTAGACTGGTTACCGGTAGCACTTTATCAGTAGCTATAGGCAGATTACTTATGTTTTATGCAGAACACATCCGATTGTGTTAGAATAAATTTATAACTTGTATGAACGTGGATAAATGATGATTAACATATTTCAAAGACTATTTTAAAAATTATTATTGGTTTGATCACATATTTGAAAGAATTAAAGTATAGATCAATGATACTTAAAAATATCACAGAGAATGAAAACATAATTGGGATTTTCAACACATATGAATACATGATTGAGATTATCAAAACAGGTGAGGTCAACAAATTTGTTTATATTGGTGGATGGGGATGAGATAGTTGATTGCAGACTTCATGTCATGATGCCTTATATATATGAGAGTTAAGAAGAGAACCATATATCTACAAGATTATTTCAACCATTCCATTATAGAAGTGGAATGATATTTCTATGGACATAATTATTGGGTAATAATGTAATATTCATGGTAAGAATTTGATTTTAGTTGTTAATTACCAACATACTAAATCAACTCATTTCCTTCCTATTAAGGAGTCAAAAATGTGGAAGAGATCTAACACTTATATGTCCAAGATGATTTAATCTCAATTGTGTTCCATATTTAATTGTATTATACAAAGAACCTTGGTTCACATCCACGTCTTGTAATGTTTTTAGGATGTAATGGGTACCAAAAAGAAGTTAATAATAGAATTAAACCTATAAAAATATGGGAAGATTGGGCGATCCATCAAAATTCATAAGGATGTGATCTAGGATTTTTTGATTGATTTTTGTTGTTTACGGGGAAAGAAAATTCTTTTAGTCAAATTTTTCTAAAACAATCATTATTATACTTTGATTAAAATGGAATATTTTTAAGTGTTGTATGGGATACCTTATAGATCTACCATATGATAATTAAAAATAGGAGAGTAGTCCTTGTTTGAACTGATCCTTGTCCAAGAGACGATGAAAAAGGAAAATTTGATTATAAATAATTTAATGATTGCTCAAAGTAACTAGAAATTTACATGAAATTTTATTATCACATTATAGATTTTGAAATTGGTGATTGGTTATTTTTCAATTTTTGTCCTTTATTGGGACCTTGATGGTTGGGAAAGAAAATTACGTTGTCACCTTGGTTTGTTATCCCTTTTAAGATAATTGGATGACTTGTAATGGTGGATTATTAGTTTTAATTTCCATCATTATTGATATTGATTCAGAATTTGTTTTAGGTTTCTCAGTTAACAAACTATCAACATGACCCTTACCATGTGATTGAATGGGATGATATTGGTACTATGGAAGTATAGATGGGATAACCAAAATACACGGGAGTGATAATTTTTGATGAGGGAGTAGTGACATTATCTCTTTATGTGTTCAAAATCTAGAATTATTTTTCGGTGAAAAGGAATTATGGTGGGCCAAATTATAAGACCATGAAGTTTTATTTCATTTACATTCTTTGGATTATGATGTTTTATTTTGGGTTTCTAAGTGCTGGATATGCATTGCATATTTCTTAATTTTAAATAATCTTTATAACCCCTTTTTAGTCTTAATTTATAAATCCTTTTAAATGAAGTTGAAAAACTTTTAACTTAGTTTTTACCATCACACATGGAATAGGTTTCATGTAAGGGTGAATTAATTTTCATATGGGTTTTGTAAGGGTATAGAAGAATTTACATGAGTTTTGAAAGGGTATATTAGCTTTTATGTTTTGTGTATGGGTAAATATACACTGCATAATGGTAACATAGGCTCTACATAAGAGTGAGGTGGAAATTATATAGACTATGTATGTCTATCATGTAAAGGTAACATCTCATGTAAAGGTATCGTTTAAAGAAAACACCTCATATAAAGGTATCACATAATGTTAAAACCTCCTATAAAGCTATCATTCAAGGTTACCCTCACCTATTTGAAGGTTACACAATAGGAAGACTTAGTTGTGTAAGGTTAGTATAGAATAAACATAAGGGTAAATCTAAGTTTATTGAGGGTGTGTAAGGATAGGGAAGGGTTTCATAAGGTTATCTCCAAATTTTAAATGGTTATTTATGGGTAACATTTTATGTTCATTAAAATATAAGGTATACATAATGTTAAATCTATGTTACCCTTACACAAAAATGTTTTTGGGATAAAAAAAAAATAGATTATTGTTTATTTCTCTCCAGAATGATACTATATACCATTTTGAAGATTTCAAAGATCTAAAAACAAGGAATTATTTATTTTAACCCATTTAAATCTTGTAACTCCATTATTAGAGTTTTTTTAATTCTTTTTAGCATCTAATTAAAATTGAAAATTTAACTATGTGTTTAATTGGAAGTGTTATTGTAATGAAAAAAAGTACATGGTGTCATTCATTAAAACTACACAAGATTTACTTCTCATGATTTGTATATACTCTAGAGGACAATTTTGAGCATTCGTTTACTATTTTATTGTTTTAATTTTTGAATCATTTTACTATCCTACTTCATTGGGAGATTAATATAAGAGTTATCTAGTTTATTTTTCCTTGAATTCTTGTTGTTTTTTCTTATGTACCCATTAAACTTATTTGGGGTGGGAATATCTATATATTAGTGCTAAACCATGAAATAATGGGTGTTCAAATGAAATACTTATGGTCGTTTTATTATTTTACATGAGATATGTGTGTTCCTAGAAACACTTTGGGTCAATTTATTATTTTATTTGATGAAATTTTCGAAGAACCATCTTTGTTAATTAGAAAATGTTTTTAATGGTTTTTTATTTGCATATAATATTTTTTAGTTTGATGAATACCACCGAGAATGGATTTGTTTTAAAAATGGATTTTCAATGATGGTTGTGGTGATGCATTACTTGAGAAAATTATATAAATAAATTATTTTTATTTTAAAATATATTTTAAGACTTTTGAAACTAATGTTGATAAATTTATTTTAATTTAAAATGGATTTTCAAATAATGGGAGTGAAGATACGTTTCTTGGAAAAATTATTATTTAATCGAAAGTATGATTTATGTACTATTTTGAGAAAATATAGAGTATGTGAGAATTTGGAAACCTTGTGTTTTTACATAATAATAATTGATGGGTGTAACACCACTATTTATTTTAAATAGGTTATCATGAGTATGTGGAAAAAATTGGGTTTCTTAATAATGAAATAATGTGATAAGACTCGATATCATTAAGATTCACTTGAAAACTTTGTATCATTATTATACAACTTATTTATTCCCACAGGATGGAGCCCAAATATTTTTTTATTCATGATGGTTTTATTTGTATATCTATTTTATATACTAACATGTTTATCATATGACTTTTTGACCATTGAAATTCAGATTGGATTGTATAAACTTTCCCACCATGGTGTACCAAGATTTTTATACTCAATATGTTATTATTAAGATATGGTTAATTTTATTACTACCCTTTAATTATCATTTTTTATATTCATATTCACATGGATTTAAATATGGATTATTTTGAGAAAAAAACAAAAGAAGTTTTACAAAATTATTTTCATTTTTATTTTTTTATAAACTATTTTATTATATAACTATAACTAATGATTTCATGGTGATAGACATTGTATATATTCTTTAGTTGTATCCTAATAGGATCTATTCTCACAAATTAATTTTTTCATAGTGGTTGTAGACCTTTTTTATAAGAATAAAGTAATGGGAAGAGCATCATATAGCTAATCATATTCTCTTTATTGTTGTTTCATTTATTATGATATGCGATGGTGTTGATATAATAACACATAGAAAAATAAATTTTTATACTGTTGTTTTACCCATAGATTTGTCCTTTTTTACTTAACATTGTATATCTTTTTGATTTTTACTCTTCTTTCACTTTGAATTATGTTGGTTAGTCTAATTCTTGGATATTCATGAGAATTTTTTGGCTGATGGTTGATCTCCACCTTATGGAATTCCATCTTATGTCACGTGTAAGGTTGACCTGGGTTGGTTTGTTACACATGCATAAAGGTAAGAAAAAAACAATGAAAACCCCATTTAGGAAGAAATGGACCTACATAAGGATGGATAATTATTGACATACTCAAAATTATTCTATTGAATAAATGGATAATATCAAGAAAATTAAATTCAGACGATGATTTTATATCAATCACCAATGAATTAATATCATAATAAGTAAGAATTATTATGATTCAATCAAAGATCAAATTAGTATCCTTTAAAACATTAATATTTAGTTTCTATTTAGGGATGAAGCTAGGATATGTTTAAATTATAATAACACCAATGAAATAAATCCTACCATGTAGGGAGGTGTGAAATTAATAGAACCATCCCTTAGTTGGTTTTTTCCATTTCAGATGAGGAGACCACCTATAACAAATGGAATTATAATTTATTCCATGGATATTCCCATGGTTTTAGGAATGATAGAATAAGAAATGCGGAGAAAAATATTATAGACCATTCATTTTTCCATTATTGATGGTCATTTTGAGATTTTGTAAGTCCAACATGAGGAGTTCCATGATTTTGAATATGACAAGGTTATGCATACAGAAGTATCAAATGATTCATATAAAAGATAAGTCTATAAATAATTATATGCTATTCAACCACTCCAAAGCTGAGTTCCAATATGTTTTAATAACTATTAAATTTGTGGAAATTTTAAAGATAATGATATAGTAGATATTTAAAATACTAAGAGGTATTGTGAAAGAAACTTTAAGTGATTTCATGTGTTATTTATAAGGATATATTATATAATTTAATGATATTAAAGACCATAATTATATGATTTTTAAGGTGTTTTAATCATAGAATAATTATAGTAATTTAAAATACATTCATTTGGTTTAGTAAATGTAAAATAGGGGAAAGAATATGAAAAAATAAACTAATGGTGATATTTAATGAGAAATAATATCAATTTATTATTTTATTATGATATATTCATGAAGGAATAAAAGAATATGTTATTGAAAACTATGAAAAAATTTGAACAAAAAAAGAGAATGAATTATTAATATCCCAATACTATATATTATCAAGGAGAGAGAAGGTGTTGAATCTGTGAAATTATACAAGAAGGAGATCATAAGTGACCACATATTCATAAATTGAGAAAGAGTAGATAATTAAAAATATAGAGAGTAGTTCAAGTCAAATAGATCTGTTCCATTAAAATATTAAATATCTTGAAGATATTTACAGGATTTGGACAGTTGATCTAATATATTTGTGATGTGAGAAAAACTATAATTAGAATAGAAGAATCCAGAAGCATAAATAGATATTTCTGTGACTAGATCAAAGTTTAAGAACAATGTTTTAATTGTTGTTTATAACCATTTTTCATGGGATTATGATTAGGGTATCTAACTAATCATTGGAGTATTTTAATTAGTGTGTTTAACTAATTTCAATTGAATTTTAATGAGGTTTCAAACCATTTATAACCATTTGTGTTTATAGAGTAGAATCAATATTGGGGTATCTAACCAATATGTCAACGTGTAAGATTTTACACCAAACTATGTAAATCCTACATCCTTATATCTCTTTTATTAGAATTTTTAATGAGGTGGATCTATGATATTATATTGGGTAGACTGAGAACATAACAGGATCAATGAGATATAATTTAAAGGAGAAAGAATTCATAAAAGAAGACCACTGATTCATCCAGCCTCATAGTGGTCTATCCCAACCAAGGAACATCAATTGATATTATGGGAAAATTAACCTCTATATATATATGAAGAATTATAAGATATGATGAATCCTAAAACAGTCAATAGTCTACGTGTTCACATATATGAATGGAAAAATTATCATAGATATATGAGTATGATACTACTCTACCTCTTATCACTTGTCCTAGAGGCGAGAGATGCTACAACAATGGGGTATTAACCCATTAATTAAGGAGATTATTTGACTCAAGAATATAAAATAAATATAGAGTTAGATGGAAATGATCCAAATTCTATCATAATTCCTCTATCAGAAAAGGTATATACTAAGGTCATGGGTCTTTATACTACAAATTAGATGTAGGAAAATTTTAAGTGTAGTTATAAAGTAATTATCAAATTAAAAAACCAGTATACATGTATGTATGAGATAATTTTAAGAAATAAATAATACCAATGAATAGAAATTTGATGACTATTTTATAATGGTTAATGACATTGTAGAAAACATCAATGATTTTGGTGAGAATCTAGATGATTTGATCATTATTAAAAAAATAAGTAGGAATATTACATATAGGTTTGATTCAAAAAAATGGAGGAAAGAGAGGATTTGAAACTATATGAGTTTTAAAACATTCTCATATATAATTATATGATGAATAATCTAGATTTTAAGAGAAAATAAAAAGATGATATATTTTTTAAATATATGAAAAAAATAATATTCAATGAATATGAAGTTGTAGAATCAATTTCTTTATAGAATTAGGGAGACAAGGAATATATTAATAAGTTTATTTTATTTCTTTTAAAGTCATTCAGAAAAGGAAAATGAAATATATATAAAAAAATCAATAATTTGAGGGAATTTTAATAGAACAGGACACTTTGAATATGATTGTCTAAAAGAGAATGCTAAAGAATCTAAATATGTCAAGGAAAATGGGAAACGTTAAAAACAAAAAAATTATAGGAAAAATAATTACTATTTAATAAAAAAGAAGAGTAATTTCATGATCAAACATGAAGAAAATGATCTATATTCTATTATATATTGATATGATGAATTTACTTTCATAGATAATCTTGATAATTTATTTGATTCATTAAGTAGTTATGAAAATGGAAAGGAAATAACATAACTATAATGGATAATACGATAAGATTTGGAAGCATATCTTGATAACAATGCACATTTCCAGAAATAAAATATAACACTTGTAAAATGAAATAAAAAATTTGATACTAAAACGGGGATTATTAAAGAAGAAAAACGTATATTATTGATGAGGGAAATAATGATATATTGATGGCGACTTAGCATGAAAACATGGCAAGTGATTTTGAGGAAAAGTTGACCAAAAAGGAGGATGCATTGTCTGAGATACATACTAGATTTCTGATATTTTAGTATCCGATGAACAATGTTATAGAGTATTTCGAAAATTTATTGAAGGTAGTGGGTGGATTTTCTCATGATGGTTAAAAAAATAATCCAATGAAACAATGTAATTCAACACCTAATTAGTTACAAATTAGAACAATTTTTTTAATATCATTAGTATAAAAAGAAAATATGGGTATGTTAAGAATAAGAAATATAATAGGAAATCTTCCACATCAATGGAAGGAAATAGTATTACCAGGTGACCTCTACACTTGATTCAAAACAAAGCTAAAGTTAAATAAAAATTTCCCCAATAAAAGTGTGGATAGATGTGTCAAAAAAGTAGAAGAACACAATTCATAGGATATTACTGATGTTTTGGAATATATATCAAAAAATACTATTCTTGGTTGTATAATTTTTAATTGATAGAAATTATTTCATTATAAATACATAGATTTTGAGAGAAAGTGATAAAAAAATTAAACAGAAAGAAATTTGAGTTTAGATCTACACCAAATATATCTAATAAAAATACATTTGGGTGTTTATAATAAGTGTGAGGTATATGTGGACTGGAAGGTAAAACAATATAAGGTATTAATGACTAAACATCTTATAGATCTTTCATATAAAAAATAATCGAATTTATGCACTCCTAATTCTATCAAAATTGAAAATGAAAAACTCAAAGAAGATTAGAATGCTACAAATAAGTGGTTGATAATTTTTTAAGATCAAATGAATAAGGCTAGAGAAATAGTGGAAGAATGATTAATATATAGTTCTAGATGAAATAAAGATATTACATATAAAGAAACAAACATTAATTAGGATTCATACACAAGTATGAAATTATTTTGTTTTGAATCACTCGACGATATACAAAACTCGTTTCTCACAAATTCAAGTTATTTATATGTGTTGGTTTCACTCACATAAGACCACTTTTTATGAATCAATTATACATGTTTTAAGAGTAATCACACACAATACTAATATATAAATCAATATAATTAATAATTATATATTATCTCACATTAGATTTATGATTCTATCACACATTTTATTAAATATAAAACAAATAAATGATAAACATTTTATCCCACCTATGATTACTAATTATACAACACATGAATAATAATAAAATCCTTCGTGAAAATCATATATGATATTAATTCGAACACAAATATAATTTAAATAAATAATTATATAATTGAATTAAATTAAACTTGAAATCATGTAACATCTGGTTTCCTTTCTATCAGGTATGATATACGCTTTTCATTGTGTTTTCTTTCTCATCGGATGATTAATGATGAGAAATAAATCAGGAGGATACTTGTAATTGTAAAGTCACATGTTTTTTGTAGTTTTTTACAATAAACATGGAATTTTTACTGTTCTCTTAGTGATAACAATTTGTTCAATGGTAGTACATGATGTTTAATATTCACCAGGAAGAAATATTGAATTAGAGAAAAAATTGGAGATGTTTACATGCTTTTTAAAGGATTAAAGTCATGTAATGTAAAATATAAGGTTTTTAATAAAAAGGATATTGGGTTTTCTGTATACATGAGTTTCATATATTACACGACATGTAATAGAGTTAAAATCTATGTAATAGTCATAGGATGGGATTTTATGGTTCCATACATAGGTGGTTTCTTATTTCATTATTTTCAGGCTTCCATGCTCTCAACCTAGAGGCTCTACCTAGGAAAATTTGGTTAACTCCCTCCCTTCTAGGTTGCTTCATTCAATGATTTATCTCCTTTGTGTTTAGATTGATTCTCACTAGGCTAATCCTTTTGGTTATTTAATGAATTTATCTAAGACTATGGTTTCGAAAGGGGATGTGATCATATAGTGTTTTGTATTGATACTTTTCATTTTCTTGGCATGCCTTGTCTTCTAATGTTTTTTCTCTAGGTTTCTAGTCATCATTGTTAAAGGTAGATTGGTTTCTAATGTAATGAGGTAGGAGTTTTTATACAATGGTTCAATTTGATGAACTAGAGGTCATTACTGAAAAATTACTTTATGATTTTCAATGATTATAAAGAATATAGGGTTTCAAATTATTTCTTTAAAAAAAGGTTTTTAAAAACTGATTTTTCTTTGAAAAACAATTTCGTGATTTGAAAATGGGTTTTCTGTCACAACCCATCCTCGGGGCCCGTGTTGTGACTACCCCAAGCCCGCATTCTATAGGCCAGGGGATGATGACTAGAACCAAGGCATAATTTTCCGTAAAAAGGGAAGGTATTTCCTTTGTAAAGTAAACAAACACCATAGAGCAAGTAAGCAGAAGTAAACACTAAGTAAAAACTGGGTACAACAGTAAGTGCGGAAAAGTAAGTGGGCCAGAGTACACACCCAAACTCAAAGTAAAGTACAAATGAAAAAGGGAGTACAACAACTGAAAATTATAACCGCAGCCTCGAGCCATCCACTGGAAGTCCCACCTATATGGTGGGTATAGATAGCCTCCACAGCTCCTCGGGTCCAGCTGTCCGCTCCAAGTACGTCCCACTCAGTGGTCCTCCTCCAGGTACCGACCTGCTCCGCAGACCCCAACCACGATCAACGCTGTCCGTCGTCTGCAACCAACACAATGTAGTGCGGGCATAGCCCATGCAGGGGTGAGTATAAGCTACTCAGTAGGGACCCCGAGACCCCCGAAGGTCTCCCAGAATCCACAAGGATAATCCACAAGGAAAGATGCAATCACGAAGTAACATCCGACACTACTTAGGTATATGCCCATACATATACCTAAGTCATCAATTCCAGTTCGAATCCAACATCCGAGCCCAAGTACAACCCATTCCACAAACGAAAGAATAACATAATCCACACATGATATCAAGTCAATCTTATAGAAGATAAGGATTGAAAGTCAATATTCAGCTCACACAGGTATACTTCTTCATAAGACGATAGAGATGATCAGATGTATCCACTGATTCATCTAAGCCGTCGGACCCACACAGGATCAATAGGTACTACCCCCACAATGACCCACAAAGGATCGATAGGTAACTAACCCCCGCAATAACCCACAAAGGATCGATAGGTAACTAACCCATGCAATGACCCACACAGGATCGGACCCACACTAGACATCTAGGCACTGGACCACACAGGACCGCAGAGCGCTGATCCACACAGGATCTGACCCACATATGATCAGTAGCACTGATCCACATAGGATCGCTGAATGTTGTAGTCAACGCCGTCAAATCCACAGAGGATTTCTGTACAGTTGTCATCATCATCGCAGTCGTAGCCAGCTCTAGGGTTCCCGTACACAGTAAGCTCGTTCGGGAGGGTCCGCTCCACGAGCCAAGGGGATGATATATCAACTAACACATAGTACTAAGTTTATGTATCCAAAAGTTCTGTATCGTCAACAGGAACTCAACGCGACAGACGGTGCATTGATCGGACGCCCGGTCTGAGAGTTATTGAGTTTTTCGTCCCAGGGGCCCAGTTGGTTTTTAAGTCAAAACCATTCCAACTGTACTCCAACTAAATCTAAACCTTGAGCGGAGTAAGCCAAAAGGTCTGTCTCACTAAGAGGAATCCAATAAAGTTGATGACAAGTCATTCAAACGTCTGGAGCTCAAGTTATAACTGTTTCCGCTCCGAGGGCCCAGTTGGTTTCGTGTTCGAACCAACCCGGCCAAACCCAAAGTACTCCAAAACCTTGATTATGATATATCAAAATGACCATCACGATCCAAGTTTCGTATCGCAACTGAAGGTGCATCGATCGGAGGTCCGTATCCCATGTTATCGGAAAAAGACCGAAAGGGGTCCTGAAGTGGGGTTTCGGGCCCGGACCGACCCGGCCCGAGACCCCCTGGGTTAGCCCGAACCGGGTCGACCCGACTCGGGTCTAGATCTAGCCTACAGGGGCACGACCCAACCCGACTGGTGTGGCCCAACCCAGCTGGCGTGGCCCGGCCCGGCAGGGCGTAGCCCGGTGGCCAGGTGGCTCGGCCGTTTCGGCCGAGCGGATGGGGGGGGGGGGGGCGGGCAAAGCACGCTGCCCCCCTGTTTCATAATCGCGGC
This sequence comes from Viscum album, assembly GCA_963277665.1. NCBI lineage: Eukaryota > Viridiplantae > Streptophyta > Magnoliopsida > Santalales > Viscaceae > Viscum > Viscum album. The sequence continues at coordinate 254,624,117 of OY728162.1, forward strand.
CCCCATGTGGGGGGTCTCTCTTGTCTGGCCAGCCAGGGGTTATAACCCTCGACTCCTCCTCTGATGGGCAGGCCCACTCCGGCTAGCCTGCTGTTGCCGCCACGGGACCGGCGCTGGCCGGTCCCCCTGCTCCGATGCCGGTGGTCGGAATCCCGGCCGCCGCTCCCCGCTCCGCCGTGTTCTATGGTCGTGGCCTTGGTCCGCCCGGCGTGGCGTGATGGTGCAGTGCCCCTCCGCCACGACCCCGCTCTGGCCGCGGTGCCTTCGGGGTTCTCCGGCGCGGCGCGACGGCACCACGACCTTGTTCAATTCGATGGTGCATCGCGATGGCGCCACACATTCTTTACCGCATGACCCCATGTGGTGCCGTTGCACCGCGCCGCTTTCCTTCAAACCGCAACAACACAACACACAAGGGAGGATGGTCGGCCATGTTTTTGCGGTCTGGCCCCCTCCCGTTAATCGATATCAAGTAGTCCAAATGAAAAGAGGAACGACGACAGAAGAATTCATGAATAACAACAAAAATAAAATCCCCTACCTCGAGCGTTGTTGAACTAAGTCTCGTCGTGGAAGGGAACATCACGGAATTGATCATCGTGGAAGAAGGCGTCGCGGAAGGAACGTTGTTGGTGTCACGGTATACGGCGTCGCGTAGTCGATCTCCGAGGATTCGGAGTTCTTCGTCGGATATCAGTGTGTTCCCCGCGTTCTTCGCATTCTTCGACGATGGAGAAGAACTTTAGAGTTTCTTTCCCTAATCCACTCTCAACACAAAAAGTTCCAAAAATAATAAAATAAGTGTTTTGTCTTATATTATTACCTATTCCTTAAGTATTTGAATTTCAAATATTCAAATTAAACTCACTTATTTAATTAACATAAGTTATCAAATTAAATGGTGAGTTGAAGGAGTTAGGGAATATAAAGGGGTGGGGTTCGTGTGGGACCCACCGCCCTCATAACATATCTAGGATAGTTTCCCAACTTCCACGTAACGGATAACCACTTAGTGAAAATAAAATAAAATTTAAGCTCAATTTTATTTTACCTTCCACAATTTTTAACAATTACTCCCATGTAAACGCAACTCCGAAAAAGGTGTTCCTCAGCAATTATCGATGCTGTGAATTCATCGGTGTCCTCAGAATTAGATTCCGAGCACCAGTTCAAAAGTTATCAAAACCCGCTCATTCGTTCACTGAACATACCTGAGCTAAACTTCAGATAAAAATTCCGGGCACACCGGCCTCAGAATCAAGTGTTGTCAGAAACCGTGTTCTTCTAAAATCCCAAAGAAAATTAAGAGAAAATTTCTCTTGAATTTTAAGGGTCTTTACATTTTCAAACTCTCAATTATATTGGTTTGGATTTGAAATTTTTTATTATTATTTTGAGCATGTTTTCTAAATGATTTTCGAAAATTTTACTTTGTGAACCTTCGGTGTGTTATGAAATAGACTTGTGTAGCCTTATTATGTGTTTCACCACTAGGAGATAACCTTTTTTCATATTGACTAGAAGGAATTGATACCAGTTGGATCCAATGTTATTCATGTTTAGTCTCATGAGTGTCTAGTATTAATTTTACCATAGGATAGGGCCCAATACGAAGTTTGTTTTCTTTTATGGTTATTTATCTCATGTTTTTTATCACAGATTATTTATCACTTGTTTTTATATGAGGTTTTATCACATTTCTTAACAAGATAGGTTATTTTATGGATATGTGTACCTATTGATGCATGTATACGATTTCCTATTTTATCACATATAATTTTCATATTTTTGGTTTGTTAATATTAAAGTATTTTATTAAAACAAGTGGAAAAAATGTTAAAATTTTTGAAAAATGGTTTGGTTTTAGGAAAAAGGTTTGTAAAACTATTTTGTATTGAAAGCTATAATTATTACATTTTTTATATTATACATTGTATCAAAACTGTTGTGGTATCTTACTGGGATTTGGATCATATCCTACTCATTACTTTTGGAATTTTTAGATGTTTCATTTTAGGATTCCAGTAAAGGGTAGAGAATCTTGTAGTATCATGGATTGTCTTGTTGTTTCTGCATCAGTTTGGGTTGGTCTATGGTTGATTGTTGGTCACATGGGGATTTGAAATAATTTATAATTATCCTATTTGGATTGAATTGTATGTATTTATTATATATCATCTATTTCCAATTTTTAAAATTGTTTTATGTCTTGTTTTTCTTTTATTCATGATTACATTTTGATATCCAGTTTTACCTACTTTACATGATGGGTTAGTTCACATGACTTTTCTAGTTGACCCAGGTTGGTTCATTATAATTTGGTATCAATGGGATACTTATCCTGAAGTTTTATAACACCGTAAGAGGTTGGGTCAATTTCTTGGGTATAAAAGAGTTTGTATCATCAGAATTTTGATAGTAAGTGTGGAAAAGGGGCTAGACCATCTCACTTCCATGGCTAAAACCAAGTTACTGTGCGTGGTCAGAGACTTTTAACTAGGTTTGATACATAGATTTTGAGGTCGTTTGAATGAACTGTATGGGTAGTTTGTTTAAATAGATATGTTATTTTTTATGTACTGTCTTTCGGGTTGATTTAAACTATTAAAATTTTAATGTTTTTTATCAATACCAGAGGTTAATCCTATGATTTTAAAATTTTCCCATGAATGATTGGTTTTTTATATTTTTATAAAATTCTTTTAAGAATGATATTTAAAATCCAAAATTAATATTTGTGATAGGTTCTACATGAAAACCCGAAAGTCGGTCCTAATTTAGAAGATGTTCCTATAAACACTATTCAGACTCTGGGTCAAGTGAGTGTTTTGAACCCATGACACATGGTAGATCATGAGTTTGAATTTACTAAGAAACATACACCTATATTTCATGGTGACAAAGGAACCCATGAATATGAGTACTGTCTTGAGAAGATAAATATTATCTTCAACTTCTTAAATATTCCTAAAAACTATATGGTGGGTTTTGACATGTATATTCTCAAGGGATCGGGAAGGAGATAGTGGGACTCTATTGTTCAAGCAATATTGCAAGAGGATCTTACTTGGGATTCTTTTAAGAAATTATTTAACTAGATTTTTTACAATGACACATTATGTGTGGTGAATACCCAAGAGTTTCTGAACATAGATAAGGGGGATTTTACCATTCTAGTGTATTCTACCAATTTTGCTGAGTTAGTGAATCTAGAATAGAATCTTCTCACTAATGAGTACCTGAAGGCATGGAGGGTTGAGTTGGGATTGTGGTTGAGTATTTATTCAATGATGATAATCATATTCTTTTCTAGTTTTGTGGAAGTGATTGATAGGGAATATTTATCTGAGGTAGACATAGTTGGAAAGATAAGTTTCGATAGAGCTTCAATTGGTTCAGTTGGTATAATGGTTATATAAGGTTTATCTTTTAGCCAGAAAAGGAAGTGTAAGAGTGGTCAGTTTTTTGCAGGACTAGTTTTAGGGGATTCAATAGTACAATAGAAGTTCATCTGGTACCAATGTAAGAGGTGTGGTCATACAATACCTAAATGTATGGAGGATTCTAAAACTTTTCATCTTTATGGATAATGGTCCATTTATTACATTTTGGTGAAAGGATATCCCAATGTAGTAAGGATGGATCCATATTTAACATGAGTCCATAGGTTAATAATCATGCTTCCACTACTCATGGAAAATGGGATATTCATGTAGACAAGACTAGAAAAATATTTGTGCTAGAGTATACACTAGTGGAATCTAAAGAAGGTCCCACTATAATCATAGGTATGGTGTTTATTTCATCCTCTATGGTGCTATATTTTTTTGAAATAGGTGTTACCGATTATTTCATATCTTTAAAGTTATTTCACATGTTTGGATTTCATTTATAAATTATAACATTCTTTTTGGATCTTTCCATTTCACTGGGAAAGAGGTCTGAACAAGTCTTTAAATGAACTATGTTTTGCACGATGATAGATGACTCTGAGGTGGAGTAGTATTTTTTAGTGTGTGATGTTGAATTATTTGGATTTATTATTAACATTGATTGGTTAACCATTGTTAATACCAAGATAGGCTATTATCACCATCAGGTCAATTCTTATCTATCAATTGGGTCACTCATTTTCTCAAGTGTAAGTGGGACTCTCGAATCAGGAAGGGTTGGGACTGTTGTTCCTTATTCAGGGGTAATATTTTGAACGTTGTGAGATATTTTTCTTGATGTATTTGGCCCTTTATTTGGGTGGTCGACTTCCTGTAGTTGTGTGCAAGTACCTTGAGGTATTTCGTGATGATTTTTCTTTTTTGCTTCCACTGAGATAGGTTGAGTTTAGTATTGACCTATTCCCTAGTATGATAATCATTTCTATTCATCTTATCGAATTGAACCTTTTGAGTTGGAGGAACATAGGATATTCCTTGAGGATCTAGAAGATAAATGTTTTATTTTTTCATGTGTGTCGCTATGGGATTCATTTTTCTTCATTTCTAAGAAGTCATATTTGAGCATCATACATTTTATTGATTATAGAAAGCTGAATTGAGTGAACAATAGGAAGAAATATCCTTTTCCCTAGACTGATGATATATTTGATTATATTAGAGGGGCTAATTAGTTTTCTATGATCGGCCTTTAGTTACAGTTCCACTAGTTGGGAGTTTGAGAAGAGTATATACCTAAGACAATGTTTAGGGGTTGATATAGACATTAGGAGGTTTGGGTTATTCTATTAATTTGCACTAATACTCATGCAGTATTTATGGATTTCATTTACCATAGTTTTCAATGATTCTTGGATTATCTTGTTTTTGATTTGTGGATACTATTTTGGTGCACATAATGTTAGAGGATAATCACATTGACCATTTGGAAAATAAATCTTAGAACCTTTTGAGAACATCATATGTTTGGTAATATTTCTAAATTTGTGTTTTGGATCTAGGAAGTGATAATTTTGGGACAAGGGATACTAAAGAGGGGTGTCTCAGTATATCTTGAAAAGGCACAGTAAGATATGTCCTAGAACAAATATATAAATCTTTTTTATAACTGAAGCTTCATGGAATTGGCAGTTTACTATAGAGGGTTTGTCATGGACTTCTCCAAACATGCATATTCAACAATAGATTTAACACATAAGGGTGTAAAATATAAATGGATTTAAAAGTTCCATAGATCTTTTCAATGTGAAGAAGTGGAGTTTTAATTCATCACTAGTTCTGACTCTTGTAGAACTAGGATAAGGATATGATGTTTTCTACGATGCTTCTAGTATAGGGTTAGAATGTGTCTTGTGGAATGTAAAATAGGTGGTGTCTTATAGCTCTCACCAGTTACACTCAAATGATAAGAAATACTATACCAATGATCTAGAGTTGGTAGTGATTATACATGAACTTAAAATGTTGCATCTCTATTTCTTTAGAGAGTGGTTTATGATATATTCTGATCATAAGTTTGAGAAATAATTTTTACTCAGATGGATCTAGATTTGTGAAAGAGTTTCTGGGTATAATATAGTCATACGTTGGATTTTGATATTGCCTATACCCCTAAAAAAATTAATGTGTTTGTAGATCCATTGATTACAAAATTATTGATAAATTCGTGAATAAATTAGTTTATGAGTGGTCTTTAATGTGTTTTTATGAGAAGATATTGGAAGTTAAAGAGGCTGGTAGATACTTTTTTCTATATTTAATGAGGGATGAATAATCATTTTATAATCGATTTTGGCTTCAACATATGTCTGACACTGGTGTCCAGAGTTTTACTGAAATCATTTTTAGTTGGGAGACCTTGAGTGAGTGGTCTCATTCTCCTAGGGGATATTTTAGTTTCCATGGTAGGTTGGTTGTTCCATTTTCTATGAGGCAGTAGTTTTTGGTCAGTTGGTACAATTCATGTTGGTTCATACCCCATAGAGCTATCTAGATATATTATGATTTGAGATCTAGGTATTGGTGGATGTGAATGAGGTGGCCAATTGAGGATATTTTTTCATGGTGCATCAATTGTCAGAAAATTATAGTGGAACACCACAAATCTGTGGGTTTGTTATAGCCCTTACCCATTATGACATGAAAGTGGTATGAGATTTCAATGTATTTAATTATTGGTTTGGCACATACACCTAGTGGGAATGAATCTATTTCAGTGATCATTGATTAAATAACAAAATCAATGCATTTCTTACTTATCTGGGAGATAAAAAAGAGAAAATACATGGGGACTTGTACGTCTAATCGATTGTATGAATTCATGGGGTTACTTTTGAAGTTTTTTCAAATAGGGACCTAAGGTTCACATACAATTTATATAAAGGTTTTAAGGGTGCAATAGATTCCTAGATTAGATTGATCATGTCTTATCATCTACAAATGGATGGATAGATAGTGAGGACTATCATGGTTCTAGAGGATATTCTCTGGGCTTGCATGTTTGATTTCATAGGATCAAGGGATAATAATTTAAATGGGGTTGAATTTTCCTATAAAAATAGTTATTATGATTTTACAAACATGGCTCCCTTTAAATATTTTTATAGTCATTAATGTAGATCTCCCTTCTGATGGGAGGTGTAGGGATAGTAGACATTTAATTGGTCTGAGTATTGTTATAGATATGACAGAGATATTATAGTTGATCCATAGGTGTTTGATCATAGCATATAGTCATCATAAATCTTTTGTGAACCATTAGTGACAACTAATAGAGTTTTAGGTTATTGATCATATATTTAACATAGTTTCACCTCGATTGGGACATCATCAGTTGGGTAAGATTTGTATGTTGGAACTTTTTTTGGGCACCTTTGACATCATTGAATAACTATGGAGGGTGCCCTATCAGTCAGACTTTCTATATGTATTGATAACTATCCATGACGTGTTTCATGTTTACCAATTGATGAGGTATATACTTGATCCTTCCCATGTGATTAGATGTGATGATATTGATCTTAAGACAAATATAACTTTCATTGAGAATCTAGTTTAGATAATGGATCTCTGGTATAAGGTACTATATTGTAAAATGAATCCCTGATCAAGGTATTGGTGCAATGTGGTTAGGATAACTATAAGACATGGGAGTGGGATTCAATGATGAGGCATTAGTGGCCTTCTACTTTTGTGTATCCAAGATCTTGAGTACTTTCTAGGGATAGAAATATTTTATGGTGGGGAGATTATAATTCCCCTTTAACTTTCTATTAGGTATACTTTAACATTTTATTTTGGGTCTTTTCTAAATTTTGAGATTAATATTGAGAAAGAAATTGGGAGGAAACCTATAATAGAGGGATCAATTATTTTTTTGGATTTTTCCTTTATCAACCAACAGTTTTTTCTATTTATTATGAGATTAAACACAGTTTAATGGTAGTATACGATGTGTAATAGATTCTAGAAAAAATCCCTGAACTAGATACACACCATTAGATGTTTATATTCCATGTAAAGGGTTGAATTTATTTAATGTAAAATATAATGTTTTTAAAAAAAGGTGATGATTTTTTAGCAATATGAGCTTCATGGATTAAAAGATGTATAATGGGGTTGTGTGCCATGTAATATTCATGATCTAATATTTTAGGGTGTTTTAGGGGCAGTTTCTTATTTCCATCATTTTAGGCTTCCTTTATATTGTTCAACAGGGTATCCCTTTGTGATTTTGGGTGATTATACCACTTTAGGGTTGGTTCATTCTACAATTAATAACCTTTATGTTTGGATTTCTTCTCTCAGGGTACATAATCCTTTTATTTCTTCTATGTCTTTATTTATGGCTATTTTTTTGGGATGTGGATGTGATGACATGGTTTTTTCTATCGATCATTTTCATTTTCTTGGTGTTAATTTTCTTTTAAAGTCCATTACCTTGTTTTCTACCATGTAGAGGTAGGTGTATCTAAAAAGGGGTTTAATCTAAATAATTTCATATCTTTATTGATAAATTCATTTAGGTTGTTCATTTAATATAAGTGATATATGGTTTCAAATGATTTATTAGAAAATAGAATGTTTTTTAGAAGGGGTTTTCATTGAAAAGGATTTTCTTAATTTGAGAATGGGTTTTCAAACTCTAAAGATAATTATATTTTAATTGAATTTTTTTATAAAAAAGTTATCATGGTTTTGAAATAAATTTTCCTAATTTTTCCTTGGTAACCTTGGATGTGTCTTGAAAGATAAATAGGTATTCATAGTTTGTGTTTCACCACTAAGAGGTATCCTTTTTTGATATTGATTGGTAGGAATTGATATTAGTTAGATCCAATGTTATAACTATTTAGGATCTTGAGTGTCTACTATGCATTGTCCCACATTCTAGGGCCCAATAAAAGGTGAATTTTCATTTTATGGTTTTTTATCACATTATTTTTTATTAGGGATTGTTTATCACAGATTTTTATGAGGTTTTATCCCATAGATTTTCATGATATGTTATTTTATGTATATGTTTACCTCTTGATTCATGGATAATATTTCTTGTTTTTTCACTTCAACTTGACATATTTTTGGTTTGTGAATCGAAATTTTATTTATGAAATCCAAATAATAATGTGGGAAAATGATGGAGAAAACGTTTGGTTTTCTAGAAATTCCTTGTAAAACTATTTTTCTAGAATCTAGGATTATTGCATTCTAGATATTAGACATTATATAGAAACTATGGTGGTATCTTATTGGGTTTTTTCTCAAACCCTAATTGTGACTTTGGGTGTTTATATATGTTTCATTATATAATGTAGGTAAAGGGAATAGAATCTTATAGCATGTTGGCTTATCATGTCATTTTTTCCTTCGGTTTAGGTTGGTCTAGAGGTGATTTTTGGTCACGTGGGGATTCAACATACATTCTAGTTTAACAATTTTTGTCATGGATTATTTTTATTTTTGGTATTTTGTTTGTTTCTCCTTCTAGACTCTACTTGTATTTCATATTTTTCTTATATCCAAGACTGGTTTTTGATTTCCTATTTTACCTATTTTACACAATGGGCTAGTTTGGGTGACTTTTCAGTTTATCTAGGTTGGTTCATTAGAAATCAAAAATGGAAAAAAATGAATGTATATGACATGTAATAATAAAATCTGAAACACCACTAAAGTATTCATCCATCACATAAACTCAAAACCTAAAATTATTAGTAGAAATTGTTGGTTTCATGTCAATTTAAAGATCACTGCAAGTCACCACTTATGATTTCCAAATCTAGTGAACCACACTGTTAATCACAAGGATTTCGAAGAAAAACACCATGTGTTTCATTGACATGAATTCACTCAAAAAGTATTAATTAAACAAGATCACCAACCACAACAAAAACTACTATGTAAGGAACACACTAATGCTCACCACAAATATGAACGATTTCTAAAACATAGTTAATACTCTCCCAAAAACAGTTCATGTTAAAATTACCACCAAGATTAGCACCATATTAAAGTTCATTCATTATGGGTTTAAAAGGATCTAACAAACCTCAATAAATACATCATAAGTAATATAGACACCCAAATCTAAGATTGACCATGTCAGATAAATTGAATCATGTAAGCTGTAAATAATGAAACCTAGGAATGTGTATCATATATTGTAGTGTTGATGATATAATATTTTATTGAATGGTATTGATAATTATTACCAAAGGTAATCCATAAAGCTCCCATATTCATGAAATATCCATAGGTTTTTCTCAATCACTTTTCATATAAGTATGATTCATCCACCCACTATGGCATGGTAGTGCCTTATGGTATAAAGTAGGTTCAAGAAGAGATCTATGGGAGGGTGAGATTTTTTTAGGGCATCAAAAAGTTTAAATAATCACCATATAATGGTGATTTACTCTTTATAAATCCCTTTTGGATTCTCCTTGATTGAACATATATTAAATCACATGTATAGAGTTAATGGATGCGTTAATTTTTACCCTTATCTTTGACAACTATCACATTATTTTTATTTGATGAATTGATATTAAATTATAGTTCACATTTGGATGATTTTAGTGTTAACTCGTTATAAATATACTAATTTTTATGATTAAAACAGTTCCAATGTAATTCTATGACATGATTCATGGAACTTTTATTCGCTATATAATACAATAGGATTGGTCCAAGCAGTGTGTATATGATATCCCTATATAGAAAAAAATTACGTAAAGTATTACAATAATACTTTTTCATATGTAAGTTATAATATATAATATATCATATTATACTATACAATATCACCTGGATTTAGGGAATTTTACCTTTAATTTCCCACTTGTACTAAATCCTTAAAGTCTATTGGTCCATTTAAAATTATATCATGTCAAATATGATGACTTGGGAAGTCTTATCCAAAAAACATTATATATGTTATAATAAACCTTTTAAAGATTCTTGAACATCACCTTTTATAACATCATATGAAATATATAGTTAATACCCATCTAAACCTCTTTTGAAAAAACTATAAAAATAATTAGAGTATCTATCTGTGTTAAACTCAATCCCTATTTAGTTAAAAACATTGTGTGGTCCCATACGACTTTTTGCATTGACAATAAATATGAATCACTGGATCCATAAATGTAATCAATGAAAATTGTCTTGAAACAAATCAGTGCTACTCAAGCTATAAACATATTTAGTATGATATCCATCAAATACATGTATCTCTATTCTTATATCCCCTACTATCATCATATACACACATGAATTCCAATAAAACACCTTTTTCCTCGATATTAAGTGACCATGGGACACAGAGTATATCAATCCCATATATCCAACTCATATGTTCTCAATTATCTTAGTATAGACCAACTAGTTTGATTAATTCATCACATTTCATTCATTTTTCAGGATGGGCACATCAAACATCGCTCACCCAATTAGATAATAAAATCATATGTACTATCTAGGTGTGGCCATACACTTCCTCAGTCTATCTCAATAAAGGGACCATATTTCATACACTTTATAAGAGAGGGAAAATCTTTTCTTAGTCGAGCTCCAACCAATGGCATGATCTGTTACAAACATGATGACACCCTAATTTACTAAGCCTCAATGGGTTTTTAATAATGGTATCAAATTTTAAAAGTTTTAATTATATGTATCCTTCCAACCTTAACTTATGGGGACACCAAATATGATTTGGGGACCCTTATTATACCAAAATAAATAGTGTATGTCACTGCATGTGGTATAATTATTTGGTCATCTAGTGCATAAAACCCATTTTTCCCTCATGATCATATTCCTTTTCCTGAATTAAAAATCACACCCATGATAAATTAAAATATTATCATATCCTATAATAATCCTTTAAAATCATAAATTATAGATTAATCCAATTTGTAGATTGGGAGGTTAATTATCATTACACTTCATAACAGGTAATCAATATATATATATATATATGAAACCAACATGAAAGAGTGATAGTGTGGATATTTCCTCTTTGTATAACTTTATACATTTTATATTCTTAAACTGATTTAAAAATAATTCAAATAACTATACATAATCACCAATCTAAAATATCATATATTATTGATTGCTAGATCATCCTTATGTCTGCTGTAATTTTAGAAGTATTCATAAACTAATAACATCTCTATTTAATTCTTATGACATATCTATGTGACTATCACCCCCCACTAATGTCTTTAGCAAGTAACATCTATGATTTAAGGAATTATAAATAAATATTATGATTAGGAATCATATTTATAGTTTTTAAATCCTTAAACATATTCAAACACTTTAACTCCACATTATCAAATGTTACAGTGTTCATAACTTATGTTGAATACATTGAATTATTTCTATATACATAATCAAAATTCATGCAACCATTTCCATCAACATTTTCTATTTAGATCATTTTTGAATCTAACGTAACTATTTTAATTATTACTCTACCATCATATCCTAAACTCTTTAAGGATACATTGATATTAACTTTCTTATGTTAACTAAATGAAACAATTTTCATTTCTATTTATTGACATATCCAAAACTCCTTTAGGATATAAAGTGACATTTTATAGACTAGAATAATTATTTATAAGTTATATTTGGACTTCAATAAGTAACAAAATACTCCCACTAGCTTCATAGATATTATATTCTCTTTATAATTTTTTCTAAAAACAAAAATAATTTTGCGTATAAAAAATAAATATTATATAATTATAGTATCAATATTAAATAAAAAAAATATTTCATCTATATCATATATATGGAATTATATTTTTAGGTTAATTTTATTGAAATGAATATTATTCTTAAAATATACCACTGATGGTGGTGAAATATCAATTAGTTATATTTTAACAGAAATCCGGATAAATTATTTTATCCAAGATAAAAAAAATTATCCTTTATTTTAAAATAATTTTATAGAATCTGATGAATGAAAAATCATTTCTAATGGATTAATTATCTCATAATTTTATAAAAAATCATTGGTATAAAACAAATTTTCTAGAAAAATTAGTGAAAGGAGATAAGTATACATTTCTCTTATTTAGATCTATACGAACTTTATAAAACCCTTTAAATACAAAAACTTTATAAAGAAATTATATTCTTCATAATTTCAATTAAAACTAAACAATCTATCAATAATTAAATTAATATTGAACTCCAATATTTTTCAAATACTTATACAATGTACAATTGGTTTAATATACCCTAAAAAATCAATCAATTTATTTCTATAAATATGATACCCTGACTGACTAACTAAAGATTTTAATTTATTTATTATTAAAATTAAAGGGGAAATATGAAAAAAAGAGATACATAATGGGGGTCTGATTTGGTGAATCCTAGGGGAATATCTATATAAATTTCTTTAAATTCCATAGGTAAAGAACCAATTATCAAATAGATTATCAACACATCCACCTGGTCTCCTTTATAAGCTAAATAATCCACCACAAAATTCCCCTCTTAAAAGGTCTGAAATATCTCTACACCATCATCAAGAATACCTATATAGTCTCTAATGATATTATAGATACTCTAATGATAGGGGAAGACCAAATAATCACTATACAACCAAAGTACAATCAAATTCAATTAGATAGATCAAAATATTACTACATATATAGAGATTTAATCATGTTAAAAAATAAAAATCTTCAATAATAAAAGAAATAATATAAATATAACATGCTTTACTTGGATACTTAATAGAGTTTCAAAAATCTCATTAAGTATATTAAGAAATTCAGTCATTTGGAATCATTAGTCCCCCCTTCCTGATTTTAACATTAGGTTTCATTGACCTTCATTAGATACTTGAAGAGACATTGTTATATTCTTAACTATATTTTTTTTATTCTGGTATATACTTATACCCACTCACACTATTAATAAAATAACACATCTATGATATCATATGATCTCATTTATCTTTTTTAAATATTTTTATAAATCTAGGTAAACATTTCTTGAATTAATTCACATTATTAAAATATTTCAAACATTGAAAATATATTGAATTATTTAATCTAAATAAGACATAAGGAAACCTAAAGTTTCACAATGTACTTTACATATCTAATTATATTGAATATGTGATTGGAGACTAAAACTGCATTTCTCATTTTGAATTTAATGCATTCGAAACCACAAGGGAGTCATTCATGGATTATATAAGCATCTAGACCCAGTTATTGAATTACTTCAACACTTGGTAAATTGGGAAGGGTTTACTCTAATACATAAAATTTCCCTTATAATGGTACATCCCTTATCATCCTATTACTTTGATAGTATGGGTGTTGGGGGTGTTTAAAAATAGAATTGAGGAGGTTTAAAAGAGGTTGGAAATGTAGCAGAACTACAATGCTTAATTCATATCATGTAAAATGTATTCATGATGTGTGTTGGTGTTCTACAACATATGAATCTATAATTTAATAGCTTGTATATGGGAGAGGAGTACTGCATTAGGTGAATTCATGATGTGAAAGTGTAATGCATGATGTGAAATAAATCAAAATAAGACGGAATGTTTTTCAATAGAAGTTAGAAAATTTTAGAATTATCATATTAAATGGGTTTTGTAGCTTGGGTTTCATGGACACTATAGAATTCAGGATGTGAATATTGAAATCAGGACATGAATCAGGTAAGTTATAGCTTATTAATAAAAATTTTGTTTGGAAGAATCCATTTATTCAATAGTCATTACCTATTAGTTTTGGGAATATCCTAGATATATTCATAAGATCATCAATACCTGTTATTACTAAATAAATATTTAGGTTATAGGGGTTGGTCATTTTCAATCTCTATTGAGTTCACCTCCTTTTCTTCCAAATTTCCTTTTTTTCTTATTCTAGAGAAAATCAAAACTTTGATGTTGTTTTTCTATGGGGTGTATTGGGATTAAATTTTTTATGATAATTTGTTGTGGTTTAGGTTGATTTGTGTTTTCCTTATGTGATTGTGTTGTCTAAATAATTTCCCCTTCACCCCATAGTGCCTAGAAAAAATAGAAAGATTCTTTGAGGTAGGGGATCCTCATTCATTACCTACACATGTGCTATGTGTGGGGATTTAATGCTTCATTCTTCCATTGGATTGATAATAAGTGTTATCTTAAAAAAAAAATATTAAATTGTAATAAACATATAATTTATGGGATTTGTGGAGGAATCACATTCAAATTCTCTTATTTATGATTTCAATATTCATATTGTTTCCCATACTAAAAATCGTGGCTGTTAGGAACCTTGCCTATACTATAGTTGATATGTATGTGAGACCCTTTCTATTTTTATTATGGATATCCCCATGAATGTAATGTATAAGAATGTATATATGGATAATGAGTTTCTTTCTAATAGAAATATGTTTTTTTGATAATAAACCTTTTAAATAATGATGTAATGTGATGTAAGTCCATGAATAAAAATTACAGAAGGTGGAATGTGTTGCTATGTGTGGTTGTGTTTGATGTATTTCCATGTGTGATGTGGGATGTTATGCATTAATGGTGGTGATCAGTTGGGTTTTGAAATATGTGGGGAAGTGATGTGGTGGTTGGATGTCATGGTATGAAATGTTGGAAAATATGTGATTTTATTGTTTAAGGAGTGATTATGTTGTGTGGTGGTTTTTATGTATAGTTCTGGTGATGTATGATTATTATAGTGATATCGATTGGATGTCATGGCATTGTGGAAATGGTTAGTATGAAATGGGTGTGCCATTTTTTGGTGTATTTTTTTTGGGTTCCTAGGTAGAATGGAATAACTTTTTAATACGGAAATGAAATGACATTGGTTGTTAAATGAAAAGGAAAAGGGGTGGACCTTGATATGTGGTAAGTGGATTAAATGAATTCTATGATAAATGAAAAAGTATTATAAAATGTAAAATTTAATATCTTATTAATTTGGAGTTAGTTGGAACTTAATAAATCTTTAAATTATGTATTTTTAATTTAATGGTGGTTTTATGTGGCTTACTATGTGTTTTTTGGTTGTGAAGCATACAGTGGTGGTGGAAGTTGTGATTGTTGATGTGCAGTGAAGTGGTAGCATTGTGGTATACAATAGTACATTTTTTGTGAACCCATAGGTTTGTTATTATATGTTATCTAAATATCATTTATTTTTATGTTATTTATATATTCTCCCCACATGTTTTTGATAAACATTCCAACTCACAAAGGATTTGGGTTTCAAGTGTTTCCCCAACATCCAAGATAGTGGTGATACATATGTCTAGACAACCCCTCTTCCCGACATTTCCTTTGGTAGGGATGATACATGTTGGTGTTTAAGATTAAATAGTAATGGTGTAATGTGACAAGGATGCAATATATTGCGGGGATATGTGAAGTAGGAGGATGGAATGAGGTTGATCTACTTCGCATTCACGATACCATATTTTTCTTATTATGAGATATAATTTGATATCCTAGGTGTGTCTGGGAAAGTTGTGGTGTGATGATGACTGATGATAACACTAAATGGTACACCTTTTGAGGGTGGGGATGGTAGGGATATAAATATATATATATATAACCACATTAAAGAGGACTGGATATGTACTGTGATGTGTATAGATGGAATGAGAGAACATGACATTCGACATTAGGGTGTGAGAGCATCATTTCAGTGGGGAAGAGGCAGCGGGGAACCATTTTATGTTTATGATACTAAGTTACTATATTGGAATCATGATTTGGATAGTGATCCATGGTGAGGTTAGGATTAGTTAGTTGACCAGTTTTGGTGCTTGTTGGTTATTCATTTTATTCACTGGTATATTAGTATGTTTCTTACTCACATGTTCACTTGAGACCTTGGGTCCAATCCTACCGATTATACTTGTATGATCATTATATGTATATAAACTTTTTTTTATGTTTCCATAAGGACTTTGGGGATCTATATAGAAATTTATAGATCAGGGTTTGTATCCTTTTTTTGACTCTTTATTATAGGACATGTCTTCTGGAATTATAGTTAGAGACTTTTATTCGTATCTTATAAAATTTTTCATGCATTGTGTGAAATGTTTGGCTTTATATTATATTATATTATACAGTTTATTAGGGTCTAGTTATCCAAGCTCAAAATCGGGTTTGTTATAGAGGTAAATTCATTTTATATGTGAGATTTTTATACCCTTGGTGTTGGTAACTAACCTAGGATCAAATATAGGTGGGAATTGAGGTTCATTATATCTCTT
Source organism: Viscum album (assembly GCA_963277665.1). NCBI lineage: Eukaryota > Viridiplantae > Streptophyta > Magnoliopsida > Santalales > Viscaceae > Viscum > Viscum album. The sequence goes on from OY728162.1 coordinate 254,640,853, forward strand.
CCTTCATTTCCATCCCAAGAGGGTTATCTTTCGGGGGAGGGGGATGTTACAAAGTGGTATAAAAGGTTTTTGGTGGGAGATAGGATTGAGTTTGGAGTTATGAATTGTTAGTATTTCATGGGAAGGTAGGGAAATGGTGCTAGTTAATCTTGGTGCCTGACATAGGGAATAGAGACTGACTAAAACATGGGATTTTAGGCCCCCTAGTGATTTGGTGTAGAGAAATTGATATTATTGAATGAAAAATTTTGGTGGACCTATTTTAAGTGTGGAGTCTTAAGATATGTACATGCATCATGATTTATTGTGTTCACATATGATTTAAGAGATTGTGGGAAAGTAAAATGAATTAATTAAATATACTTTGATAAAATCCCATGTGACCAGGCTTAGGATCCATCCTTACCATTCAAGAATTTCTACTAATCATCATCCATGATTAAATTGGATTATTTAGGTTCATCATTTTTATCTCATTTTTTATCAGAGGATTGACTTGATAGATTAGATTGAGGCACATAAGAGGAATTTTGGTTCCCTACAATGGAAGAGTTTAGGGAAGTATGATGGGAGTATCTATGATCAGGATATAAAGTTTTAGTTGGAGGATCTTATGATCAATTTTAGTAAGATTTGATCATGGGATGAGTTTTGGGCATCGTTGGAAATTTTTCAGTTATGGGGAGCTACACATTAGTGGTGGATTTTGTATCCTGGTGACTGAAAGGAAGAATATATTTTTGGACAACCATTAAGAAGGAGTTCTATTTGGAGTACCTACAAATGATGAAAAATTCAGTGAAGCGACATGATTACAATTTATTTATTATGTATCTTGAGTATGTGGGAGTTTGGGATCTTGTTTATGGACCTCTTTTACTTGTTCTTGAATTTTATTGAAGAAGAGGAGTCCAGATCATGATGAATGGATGAGGTTTTAAACCATGTGATCAGGTATGCATTCAACCCAGTTCCACTTTTTACATACCAAATATTGAAAATGAAGTATTATGTTCTCAAAAAGATGATTTCTATAAGATTTGATCCTCAAGAGAGTGGGAAGTTGCATGTATTGGGGAGAATATCTCTAGGTAGTGGGAAACAAACATTTATCCATTTAGGTTTTCACCTAGGGTAACAAACCATGATATATGTTTTCTTATCTTTAGTGGATAAGTGGTTTCCAAGAACCTACTCGGGGCTTCCCATTTTAATGATATGTTTTTAGATAATATTTAATCCATTAGGATCATTGTTTGACCACTCAAGGATTTCTATTTAAAATGGGTGTTCATGTACCTTTTTAGAAGTAGTATTAGTTTCCTCTAATATAGTTTCAATGGAAGGGACTTCTGGTGCTTGTTTAGTAGCCAAGGGAAGATGGTGTTGGCTGTGCAAACGTAGTGATAGTCCATATCCAATTGTACCTATGATAGATAATGGACATTGAAGTCGATAACAGAGAGTTAGAGGAGTGGGGCATGTCCAGATGCACACATTATAGATAGTAGTTCTAGCTGGGCTATAAGTTATCATTGTTTTAATTATTTTATCATGTACTCATGTTTGTGCCTTGTTTGATTCATGATCCTCATAATCCTTTATTTCTCCTACTTTGGTTTATGCCTTGGGAAAAGATGTAGAGAGGCTTTCAGTTCACCTAGTATTTTCTACTCTGGTTAGAGGTTAGGATGATTTTTTTATGTGAGCTAGAGATGTAGGTTGGTAATGGGGAAATACCTGCTAGTGGGAGATTTCATCTTACTATAGATATAGTTATATGATATTATCCTTATCATGTAAATTTTGTATTCCATATATTTATTCTATGACTATTTCTAAAGAAAAGTTCCAATTTATAATGTAAATAGACAGTTGGGGGAACTCATTGGAGGGAAAGGTTATCAAATTGGTAAGAAGCAAGAGAAGCCTCTATTATCTTAGTTAGAAGAGGTTTTTATGGAGGCTCATGTAGAAGATATTACTAGGTTTATGGAGGAGTACTAGAATATTTTTCCAAATGTAGTTGTGTTGATACTAATACGTCCAAAGTAAGTCATTAAATCCCTAGAGGGTGATTAATTTAGAAATTTATAATGTCCCAAACTACATAGGCAACAAAAAAATAACATAGTTGAAATATAATGTTGAACACACAGAGAGCGGGGAACACAATGATGATAACTCTCGATCAAGAATCAAGTTATCCAAAATTCAATTCATTTTATTTTATTAAACTAATAATATGGTGAAAAATAAATAATTTAAATTAATATGAAACATAATATGATAGGGGAACCTATTTCCATGGTATGTTTTAATAAATTAATTAATTCAACTTCATTTGAAAAACAATCCTATTAAATAGCTACACATCCATTAAATTTTATTGATATAATAAATTTCCTATACCAATCATTCTTCCATATAATCATAGTTCACTATGGTATAAAAAACTAAAATAGCCAAGGGTAATTAAGATAATATGTCCAAAAGAAGTATAATAGTCTAACTAAATGGTCATGATTAAATTATCTTAATATTTTTTGCATTCATTCATTATTGAATACATATGTTCAATGTATTGATGATTAATAAAATAAATGTGAAATAAAAACATAATACGATCAAATAAAATTATCTTATGATTTAAGGAAAGGTTTCCATTGTTCCTATAAACCCCCTTTACCCAATTCCACTCACCTATATGGGGTTTACCCAATCATCACCAGGTGGTTTCTAGCAGTGAATAAACCAATACCCATAGAAGAGAGAAAAGAAAATGAAGATTGGAAAAATTGAATGAATAATAGAAATTAGAATTAAAATAATGAAAATTCAATATTATAATTAATTTAATATAATAATAAATAAAAACAAAAACCAATCTATGAATAATGGAATCCTTGTTGATACCCCAAAGGTAGCATCTTGATGGTCAGATCCTTAACATTGGAATGAATAATAAATATCCTACCTATAAGCATCTATTTATAAGAATATAAGTCATATTATGGCTTCCCCCATTCATTTATAGCATTAAATGAAGGTTCTAGGTCATACACATAGGTCTCTATATAATAAATATGTCAAAATATCATATCTATTTTAGCTGGGCATGTTTCACAATGTGAAAAATGTGTCATTTTGTGAAAGTTATAATCATACTCTCTTTAAATTTTCTCAATTAATGTCTAGTATATTTTCCACATCATTTATATTTTATTCATTGTGTACATCAGACATGACATGAAAAATGTATTTTTAGTGCTAAAATCTTTGTTTCAAAACTTATCTTCAATTTTGTGCATATGGAACATCATATGTGAATCCCACTTCATGTAATGTTTTCTTATGATGAAATGATATATCTTTTTGATTCCTTTTTGATATTGGCTTCATATTTTTATTTTGATGTCATGTCATGCCACTTCACATCATGGTGTAAAGCGCCATTATCATAAAAAAATGTCACAATTTTCTATATATTGTTTCTAATGTCATTCCTTGCATAATAATATATGTAACATTAATATCAGGCATGAATCACATATTAAATAACTATTCAACAAAAACACATATAAAAAGACATGAATGTTTAGATAAAACATAGAGATATCATCTACCCCCATTATGAGATATCGAGTTTAGGATATAGTTGCAATCATGTGTGTCTATGATTTCAATGGATCTATATAGAATGATTCTTATGGAACTAAAATAGTTGTGGTTATAGGTATATGATACGATTGAAAGGATATTCCATTGAATGAATGTGTCTTCTAGTGGTGTTGTAGTGTTGTTCTATAAGAAGGAAGATGGAAGTCGGAGGTAGTGCATGAACTACAAGAGGTTAAATCTGTTCATGGTCAAGAACTATTACCCTCTTCGAAGGATTGAAGATATGTTCAACTAGATAAAGGATGATTGATATTTTTCAATAGTCAACATTCAGTATAGATATCACCATATGAGGGTGATGTATGAGGATATCTCGATGATTTAATTCAGGTTTAGGTATGGGCACTTGGATTTCATGGTCATGCCATTCATTTCCACAAAAACACAAGCTATATTCATTGGGATTAAGAACTCCATATTCCACTATTCCATAGATTATTTCATCATCATATTCAATGATGATATCTTGATCTACTCTAAGTTAGAGGATGAGTATGCCAATTATATCAGAGATGTCTTATTGGTCCATCGACACCACCAACTTTATGAAAAGTTATCGAAGTGAGATTTCTAGAAGTGATAGGTTCCCTTCCATACAAATGTGGTGTCCCAGTAGGGTGTGGGATAAGAATCATCAATGATCAAGGTAGTTTTTTCTTGGCAAGCACCTAAGAACATCATTGAGGTTTGTAGTTTTCTTGGTCTTGATAGATACTATTAATGGTTTATGTACAAATTATCATGGGTTTCATACCTTTTCTCAGATTTGAATAGGAAGGACCAATGCTACGTGTGGATTGATCAATTCCATGTAGAATTTAGTTTCCTAAAAGAGAAGATAGTCAGTGCTCTAACGGTTCTATTTCTTAAGGAGGGTGTGATGTTTAATGATTTCTATAATTCATCCCATCTGAGTTTCGGGTGTGTCTTGATGTAGTATAGAGTGGAAATCTTTTATGGTTCTAGACAGTTACATCCCTATAATAATAACTATTCTACTCATTATCTGGAGTAATTTATAGTTGGGTTTATGACAAGGTTGTGGTGGCATTGCATTTTTGGTGAGTGATTTGTGGTTTTATTGGATCATAAGATCCAGAAATATGTTTTCTCATAGAAATATTTGAATGTAATCTAGTGTAGGCGGACATTGTTTCTCTAGAATTGTGAATTTGTGATCTCTTAAACCCTTTAAAAGTGGAATTTTATTTTGGACGAATTGATTTGGAATTCCTTGGGAGATGTTGTTTGAGAGTCTATTGATATTTGGAAAGGGATGAAGGATATTGTAGTGATGCAACTTGATATTGGAGAAAGAATTCATTTAGTCTGTCTTCAATAGATGACTATGGATTCATCCTTGATGAAAAAAGTGGGATATTCTAAATGGGTGGAATTAGAGGGAGAGGTGATGTCTGAAAATGTAGGCCAATGTGATACTCTAGAGTGATTGCCAGAGGGTAGATGAAACATTATGTTATTTTATTGGAATGAAGTTTTTGTTGTTCGAAGTATGAGAGGTAGTTATCTATGAGTTTCACATCACAACTTTACCAGTACATCCCAGTGTGACCAAGATGACTTATGGCCCAAGGATACAACATTGATAGTCAGTGATGAAATAGTCACATATAGTTCTTATGATAAAGTGTCTGGTTTGTCTATATGTGAAAGTATAACACAATTTCCCTATAGGTTAATTGTTTCACTTGGATCTTCCTATTTAGAAATGAGAATACAAATTGATTGATTACATTACTAGGTTACCCTGAAATCAGGGAGGCTGAGATTTAGTTTTGGTGATAGGGGATCCACTAATGAATATGTCACATTTTTTTGTGATCCTTGAGTCAAGTGTTGTGTATGTCTTAGAAAGGAGGTTTGTGGATTATGTGGTTAAAATACATGGGGTACCAAGGACCATTATCTCTAATTGAGATTATCAATTTATGTCAGGGGTGTGGATGGGATTACATAATTTTTTTTCATCTTAGTTTCTTTTTATCATTTTTTCTACCCTCAGACAGATGGGAAGAAAGAGAAAACCATCAAGTCATAGAAGAATACATTATGAAATTTTATTTTGGACAGTAGAGGATCATAGGTAAGCCATATGTCATTATTTTAGTATGTATAAAAAACTATAACCCATCCATTAGTATAGATTCATTTGAGGTTTGGTATGGGTGATTGTTTAACTCTCCTTTGTGCTAGATAACTGTTGATGATTTAGAGATTCTTTGTCCTAATGTTGTGCATCGTATGAATGAGAATATATAGTTGTAATGAGATAATATGAGGGTGGTGTAGGAATGTTACAAGTCTTATTAAAATCATAGGTTAAAAATCATTGATTTTTATTTTGGATACCATGTGTTCTTGAGGGCATCCCCTTAAAAAGGCCATCGAATGATTGATAGTGATGTAAGATTTCTCCTTTATTCACTGTGAATTGTAAGGTGTTTGGGTGAGTTAGTGAGGTGTTGTATCAATTTCCACAACCACCATATCTAGACATGATCCATGACATCTTTCACATGTACCATCTTCTTTGGTATCTTCATGACGATTCCAGCATCATTGAATTGGGATAGTTGGATATTGGGGAAGATGCAATATTTTTTTCATCTAGTAGAGATCCAAGATCATCATGATAATGTGCAGAATGTATTGACTATCCTCTTGGTTTGTGTTTTGTTGAGGCATGGTGGCCTAGAGGAGAGTAATTTGGAGTAAGAGTTGCAGAGCCATTCCTAGTATATGTAGTTGTTTTGATATTTTCTTTGTTCTATTTTCTTTATTATATGGTGTTTGGATCTTTCTATTTTATGAGTTATATTTTTTATTTTATGATGTGATGTGTGATAAGAATTTCATTATATCAAGAGTGAAAAACATAATTCCTAATCAAGATGCACTATATATTGAATTGTATGAAAAATAAACAGATGAGCCAATGTTTTCCAATGTTGATAATATTTGGATATATGAGATTGAAATTCTTGATTTTTCCACTCATGGAAGTGTTGTATATTGGTTGTGGAAGATTTTTTCTCAGGATGTGTGTATATTGAGGTGGTTGTGTATATGTTTATGTGAAAAATTAGGGATTTTTGGATAGTTAAAGATGATGTGGTGTTGTTTATTTTGAGAGATAATGATGTGATTGTGTCAGGTATTTTTTGGATGTTTAGTTTTATGTGTTTTGATGGTGGTAGTGTTTGAGGTGTAACAACATCCATGCATGATATAATGTGGGGTGGTTTTTTGGACCTTTTTGTTTCTTTTGGGTTTAGTTTTGATTCTCAAGGACAAAAATAATTTTAGAGGTATATAATGTAATGTTTCTTGACTTATCATCTAATTGCATTGTCATTTTGGATTTTGGGTGTGTTTTGAAAGAGGCTCGAGGAGGTTAGGTTGAGGAAGGAGCTACGATAGAACAAAAATGGGTTATTCACATGATGAAAATGAAATTCACAACATGAGTTGATATTTAAAAACATATAAAGTCGAAATTTCGAGGTTTATATGTGGGCGAGGAGTAGTGTGTGAGATGAATTTCTACCGTGAATGTTTAATTCATGAAATAAAATAAATCTAGTGATACTCTAAGTTTTTTGGAAAAAGTTATAAAATTTAAAAATTCAAGCCATAAATCTGTTTCAAGTATTGGGTTTCATAGAACCTATATAATTAAAAATGTGAATACGGAATTCATTATGTGAATTAGGTGAGTTACATTCTATAAATAGACAAGGTGTTTAGATGAATTTGTAATTACCCAGAAAATATTCTTCCTTTAATTAAGAAACTCTTGCCTCCCAAAAATATTTTTATTATGTTTTATAACAGAATAACATAAAAATAATATTATATTTCATCACGACATTAAAAATCATGAATAAATATGGATGAGTAAAACTATGAATTGTAAAGGTATATAGACATTGAAGAATTATACATTCACTTGAAACAAACTCAATTGGATTGAATTCCCTCAAAAATACATATCCTGCCATAATAAATGGGAAAATAAATAAGTGCACTAGGAAAATTATTGACATTATTAATGAATATGTAAGGAAATTCATAAGAAAAGTAGTAAGTAATAAATTGTGAATGATAGTATATTTATAGGGAAATATGATCATTTTCCATTATGATATATATTATGGACATTATGATCATTATTCAATAAAACATTTGGTTATTATTATTGTTTGTTTTGTAGATCCAATTACATGACTATCATGATTATTTTATGATATAATAAAAACTGTATTATTAAAAGAGAATATAAATATAATAAATCAAAAAAATTATGTTTTATGATAAATTTAGAAGTTCTAAATAAAACTTATTTCATGAAATAATCTTATAAAACATGTTTAGAATGATTTTATATTTTCAAAAATGCTTAATGAAGTCTGAAAATAGTCAAAATTTTAATAGTATATAAAAATAATTAAATTTCAATAAATTAATAATTTTATTTAAAATTTAAAATTATTATTTTAAAATAATTATCTTGATAAAATAAATGTCCTAATATAATCCAAGTGGACCTAAAGGGTAATATTTTATTCCTAAGGCTATTTTTGGTTGAATTATACTTATCCAATATAATTAGGATATGTTTTGTGGTAATAATAATATCATTTTTACCCTTAATTACCCTATTTACTTTTAACCATGGTAAATAAAAGATAAGAGTTACTATTCACCCAAAATTATTTTCATCTCATTGAACAACATTTTACTCACTGATATCTACCGTGTCTCTCAAAATTTTGAAATTTAATTCACAAAAGTTGTAAAATCATGTTCTATGTAAATTTTCAAATGCTCTTAGGAGGTGGGTAAAAGATGGTAAAATGATCAATAAATTTTTTATATATCTAAAATTATTATAAAATGTATCAAATGAAATACATTGAGCTTATATAGGTATTATGTATCTATTTTTACCTAAAATAAATTTCAATAAAATAAATTATTATTTAAATAAAAATTCGGTTTTAACCAATCACTCAGTGTTTTCACTATTCATCAAAAATTGAAGGATTTCAGAAAAAAACAAAAAATCACAATAGGCTAATTTTGATATTCCAAATCCAAAAATAAAGTCCCTTTTGAAAGATAAAATTTATAAAATTTCACAAAGTGGGTATTAATATTCATAACCGCTAGTTCATATAATATTTTAATAACATATCATTGTTTAGTGAAACCCGATTTTGCGTACTACACATGCTATCGGGAAAGGTCGTGATTTTATGTAATACAAGCCAAGTCAGGGCTGCAGGTAGTGCAAGCTCCCTTTGGGGTTGTGTATCACATAATCAAATCTTATTTCATATATACATTAAACAAAATCTATATTTAATTTTACGTAGAATAATTTCCACAAAAAGAACATGAAATTGTGTGTAACACGAGCCAAGAATAGTGTTGTGTATACTGCAAGATAATACTGTATTGATTATAGTACAAGCTAATCATGATGTAGTTTACAATAGAATACATCAATGAAATTAAAAATAATATATCGAATAAAATCTCAGGGTGTTACATTCTACCACCCTTAAAATGAATTTCTCCCTTGAAATTCGTCAGGGTTATAAATCATTTACTACTTGAAAGTTTCATTCATAGAAACCCACATCATAAAAAGGAATAATAAAACACAATTTTAAAAAGTGAAGTATGAAACGTAACAGTTACCCAAATTAACTCATCATTGTGTTTTCACATAGGAGAACATAGGTGAAAATATGTATATTGAAGAGAAATGTAATCATTATATTCTGATGAAGAGTGGTAGAGAACATGTCGATGAAAAATACAATAATCACAAAGCCATAAATTTGTGATGATCTAAGGTACCATTTGACTCATCAGATATGAGGGTATTAGGACAACATTTTTTGTTTTCAAGATCATTTCCCTAATGTTGAAAAAAAAATATTAGGAGAAATACTTACTTGATTTCAGTGTAATTTCATTGTTGGTCATTCCATGAAAAATTTACACTTCATCCCTAATTAAAGAAATGAAGTTGAATTTGTAATTCATGAAGTGCTAGTAGATCATGCGAAAGGTTATTCCATCTGTCTCAAAATTTTATCAAAAGTTATTAAATATACATAAGTCCATCTATAGTGAGATTAACCGTATATGATTCCATCAATGGACTTATACTTCACCTATTATACCGCTTAATAAAATAAACCAAATTTCAACTAACAAGGAACTTACTGTAGGCCAGTGGTATGCGATAAAGGCCTATCACACTTCGGTTGTGGGTTCGATCCCCGCAACCTTGTCCAACGCGACGGGTTGTCGCCCATCCTACAGGTTGTACTTTTTCTAAAACAACACTATTATAACATTATAGAAATAATATAGAAAAAAGTTATAACATTAAACCATACAATTTTATGTCTGAAATAATCCATTCTAATCTTTAGACTTATCCAAAATACATCTGTCCAATATCATAGTATAAAAAAACAATTACTAGAAAGGTCACATAACAAGCACGTGAATACCATCATTTATCCCCCATATATCATAAGATATATCTTGTTGATCACAGTCCAAACATGAGAATATATTAATCATGTATTACAATAGAACCTTAGTGAAAACATGAATGTTGTCAAAAGGTGACCCTTTCCACATACTGAAATTCCAAAAATTCTATATACTCAAACCATGATATCACTTTTTCCATATATGAGTCATGAGCTTATGAATACTATCATTAATATTATTTTCTCCTTATCCCTTCATTATGAACATTTCATATGCTTTCCAAAAATATTTCAATCACTTTTCATGGTTACTGGTACCATTAAACATATACTTTCAAATACTCATGGAAAACAATAGTCTAATAATCCTTTGTTTTTTTATTCTGTAGTACCATACATTATTCTTGATAAAAATGAAATCATTCCACTAGATTCTCAAACCATTGACTGAGCTTCTTCATTTTATTCCTCAACACTTCTTTCATCCCATATATTGTTTGTAGTCTTTTCATCAACATCAACATTAACACTACCCATACGACCATGCTGATTCTCCTCAAGAGATTTTCCCTTAGGGCACTAGTTATCATAATGCTCGTACATTCCACATTTAAAACATTTATCCTTGGTTTATGTTTTAGCAATACCATTATCCTTGTCCTTTGTGTTAACTGAACCTTTTCCTTTGCAATTACTGGCTATGTTTCCTTCTTTTCCACACCCAAAGAATCTTCCAATTCCTTTGAAACATTATCCTTGATGCCTCTTCCCACATGCTTTACATGAGGGAAATTGAACTTTGTTTCCTCTATGATAATCATGAAACTCCATCTTTCTCTTATTAGCAGAGTCTGGAAACTTACCAAAGTTGATATTATTGATCATATTATGAGATAGATGATTAGGCCTAATAACGACATTTTGCCTTCCAAATCCCATTTCATTTGGATTCTTAGGAAGAATATCATTCCATTATCCGTCGTATTCTCCATTAACATGAATATTCCTCTCTCCAACCATTTTCTAAAACCTAAAAAAGAATAGTGTGAGAGGAAAAAATCATGCTTGGAAAACAACATAATAAAGGGAATTAAATTCAATCTCTAACATCTTAGGTTTAATTCTATGATAATTACATTAATTCTTGGTTTATAACTTTACCTTAGGGACATCCCTCGACATACATTAGAAATATCTCTAGGGATCTAAAGTTTTTGCATCCTAATTTCCAAAGGTTAACTAAACCTTACCTCTAATACCAACTATAGAGACCCACACTTGATGTAGATGTACATTACATTACTTTTGCAGAATACTTAATACATAACAAAAACAAACACCCAAAGACCGTAATAGTTTAGTGTCTTTGGAAACTCGGAACACAATCTTCTAATCGTGGTGAAAGATCTTAAACATCTCCCATAAAGATCTTCTCCTTTTTTTTCTTACCTAAAACCATTATTTATATCCTGGGGAAAAGAAAACATAAAAAGGGTGATCTGAAATGCTCAGTAAGGGTAAACATAGACAATATAAAATAATCCATAAACATTTGAATGTAATAACATGAACATAAAATATCAAAATCATAAGTAATGACATAAATCTTGACAATACATAAGGTATACATCATAAATGAACATTAATCATGATAAAATAGCATGGGAATAAAACATGTAATTGTGGCAACCATTAAGCATGTGTTATGATTTCTATAGTAGCCAATGCATTACTGCCAAGACCATCATAGTGGACAAAGTCCATTACTAAACCGAGTTTACTTGCCGTTCCAGCCCTGTATTACTGAACCGGATTCACTTGTCATTCCATCCATGTCTATATAATGAGATAAAAATCTTTACCTAATTAATTTTAGGGAGATATAGATCCCACCCATCTCATAATGAAATAATTCTTATGCGTGCCACAAAATAAACATAAATCATTCATCATAGCCCAAAGAATAAAATGGGTTTCATAAACAACATCCCATCACGACATAATCCATATAAAACAAATGTATATCATTTCATCATAAGAAAAATAAACCATGTAAATAATTGAGATATTATAATTTAAACATTAATATATTAAATACTATCATTTTAGATGGAAAATAGTTTTTGATAAAACACTTGAAATTAATTCTTGAGGAAAATATCCTTTATTTTTCAAAATCATTTCCTTTTCACAAAATGTAATGAAATTTTAAAAGAAAATAATTTTTTTTGAAAATAGTCATGAAATTATGTAGAGTAAGGTTCATTTAAATAAGTTATTATGAAACCATAAAAATTCATTCACATCGTATAATTTAAAAAAACAATCTTCTCATACTTTTTCCTGAAAAGTCAAAAAGCACCTTAAATGGTAACCAAAGGAAAGATTCCTTCCATACAATGTTTTAAAAAGTCAAAAAGGGTAAAAATGACTTTAAAAATAAATTCAAGAATTTTAAACATTTTATGAAATCATTTTTAGAAAACATGGACATGGATTATAAATATAACCCTAGTAAATACTTACGTATAAGCAATCTCAGATAAAAATGAGATTTGAAAAATTAACCCTTACCTTATGTCCAATTTCTTCCGTATGTGTTTGAGAATCCTGTATAGTGGGTTTAAACATATTATTAACTTGTAACATAACCATAACAGTATTTATTATATCATATATGATTCCATTATGACTTTATATTACATGTTCTTTTGTAAATTCCATGTTAAAGCATCATTTTGGGTAAAATCGTTTCATTTATCGTACATGTTTTGACTTGTTGTTCTTGATATTATTACTTGTATCCTAATATAAAAAATACAAGATTTTAAAATAATATTTATATATAATATATATTCATCATATAAATATATATGATAGATCCATAAATGGAATGAAATACACCGTTCATGGAGACGATAGGTCGTACATATGCCTGAACGCTGTTTTCATTTCCTTATTGAATTGAATTGAATTAGTTAAATGAAACATATATGTACATAAATCCAGTATCATTATTATGTAATATATTTAATGATTATTAATTATATATACTTTATAATCATACTTAAATGGTTAATCATGGAAAATGAATCTCATCGCGTTTGTGGAGACGGTAGTCCGTACGTACGCACGAGCAACAATATCATTATTTTGATATTAAAATCATATATAATTGGATGGTATATCATATATAAAGAATCATAATAATGTTATATTTATTATTTATATCATTTATACTCATTATTATTCCCATTCAATTGATGAAATGTTTGAATAAACCATGACATGGAGACGGTAAGCCGTACGTATGCACGTGTGGTGAATTTTGCATTCATACGATGGATAAAATAACTAATATGGTTGTAGTTTTTTTAAAATAACATCATAGTATATATAAGATACTAGAGTTATTATTTAAAAATGGAAACAACAAAGAAGGAGGAAGTGGAAAAAGAAAGGAACTTGAAATAGGTGGTGAGATATTTACCTCTTCTTCGGGTTCTTCCTTTTAATTTGATCAAAAGGGATCCTTAGGATGGCTTTATGACTAAAGTAAGGCCTCTAAGATTAAGGGAGGAATATTGAGAGGGTATTTGGGAAGGGTTTGGCCGAGCCAAATGGATTTGGATGTGTGAATTAGAGAGAATGGGGAGTGCCCTTTTATAATAGAGGAGAGGGGCACCTTAGGAAAAACATAAAATGTTATTTTATAATAAATTCATATTCAATTTATAATGGCTCAAAAGTTAATTTTTTATAGTATAGGTTGGGTATGGGTAAAAATCCTCTCAACCAATAGGTTTTATACAAGTTTAGGTTACCTTATCATTTAAATTTAACTCTAAGTTAAATAATTGAACTTGTACCGTGACTTCTTGTATTCTGACACAATATGGTTAATAAAATTACTATAAACTGCCAATCGAACCCCAATTGGTTCATTAATGACATATATATTATTATATATGTCTTTTGGCCTAACCTTAGATTTTTAGGACCATTATATTAATTAATAATATAATACTTGTTTTTAAAAACACTTTTATGTCAATTTTGACACTATTTGGTGTTTTGTTTTTTCTAAATTCATAAAAGAATTATTACTTCACAAAAATGCCTATAAAAAACCCTAATATGTTATATTAACCTAAAAAATTAGTTTAATTCATAAAAAGTCTCAAATTACAATTATTGTGGTATTTATAATATCAATTATGTAAATATTTCATTAATAAGATAATTACTGCATCATCATTGTGTCATAAATAAATTAAATTATATAATGTATACAAAATATAAATAAAATACCATTATGTAGGAAATATTTTTACCTTTCTAATTAATATTTATAGTCTAATTTATCTTATCTATAACCTGATATTAAAAATGTGTTAGTTATTAAACATTGATTTTAACTATTTTAACACTTCTTTAAATAAAATAATAATAAATGTCCTAATCTAATCCAAGTGGACCTAAAGGGTAATATTTTATTCATAAGGTTGTTTTTGGTCTATTTATACTTATCAAATATAATTAGGAGATGTTTTAGGGTAATAATAATATCATATTTACCCTTAATTACCATATTTACTTTTAACCGTGGTAAATAAAAGTTAAAAGTTACTATTCACCAAAAATTATTTTCATCTCATTGAACCAAATTTTACTTACTGATATCAACCGTGTCTCTCAGATTTTTGAAATTCACCACACATAAGTGGTAAAAAAAAAATTTATATAAATTTTCAAATGCTCCTAGGACGTGGGTAAAAGACGGTAAAAAGTTCAATAAAAATTTTATATATCTAAAATTATTATAAAATGTCTCCAATGAATTAAATTGAAATTATATAGGTATTATGTATCTATTTTTACCTAAAATAAATTTAAATAAAATAAATTATTATTTAAAAAAAATCAGTTTTAACCAATAACTCAGTTTTTTAACTTTTCATCAAAAATTGAAATTTTTCAGAAAAATACCAAAAATTCACCCTAGGATAATTTCAATATTCCAAATCCAAAAATGAAGTTCATTTTGAAAGATAAAATTTATAAAATTTCAAAAAGTGGGTATTACTATTTATAATGGTAAGTTTAAAAAATATTTTTAATAACATATCATTGTTTAGTGAAACCCAGTATTGCGTATTACACATGCTATCTAGTAAATTTGTGATTGTGTGTAATGAAAGTCAAGTCAGGGATGAAGGTAGTGCAAGATCCCTTTGGTGTTTCTTATAACATAATCAAAACATATTTCATTTATACATTAAACAAAATCTATACTTAATGTTAGGTAGAATAATTTCCACAAAATGAACTTGAAATTGTTTATAACATGAGCCATGAATAGTGTTGCGTATACTGCAAGCTAATACGATGTTGCGTATAGTACAAGATAATCTTGGTGTAGTTTACAATATAAGACATCAAAGAAATTAAAAGGAAATATATCTCATAAAATCTCAGGGTGTTACATTCTACCCCCCTTAAAATGAATTTCTCCCTCGAAATTTGTTGGGGTTATAAATAGTTTACTACTTGAAAGTTTCATTCATAGAAACCAACATCATAAAAAGGAATAGTAAAACTTAATTTTAAAATGTGAAGTATGAAACGTAATGTTTACCCAAATTAACTCATCCCTGGGTTTTGACATAGGAGAACATAGGTGAAAATATGTATATGGAAGAGAAATCTAATCATCATGTTCTGATGAAGAGTGATAGAGAAAAAGGATATGAAAAAGACAATAATCACAAATCCATAAATTTGTGATGATCTAAGGTACCATCTGACTCATTAGATATAAGGGTATTAGGGCAACATTTTTGGTTTTCATGATCATTTCCCTAATGTTGAAAAAAAATAAGGATAAATACTTACTTGATTTCAGTGTAATTTCATTATTGGTCATTCCATAAACAATTTCCACTTCATCACTTTTTAAAGAAATGAAGTTGAATTTTTCATTCATGATGTGTTATTAGATCACGTGATATGTTATTCCATCTGTCTGAAAAAGACAGCAAAAGTTACTAAATATACATAAGTCCATCTATGGTGAGATAAACTGTATATGATTCCATCAATGTACTTATAATTCAACTATCATACCTCTTAATAAAATAAACCTAATTTATACTAACTAGGGACTTCCTGTAGGCCAGTGGTAGGTGATAACAGCCTGTCGCACATCTATTGTGGGTTCAATCCCCGTAACCTTGTCCAACGCGACGGGTTGTCACCCATCCTGTAGGTTGTACTTTTTCTAAAACTACACTATTATAACATTACATAAATAATATCAAAAAAATTTATAGCCTTAAATATTACTATTTGATGTCCAACATAATCCATTCCAATCTTTAGACTTATCCAAAATACATCTGTCCAATCTCATAGTATAAAGAAAATTATTACAGGAAATGTCACTTAACAAGAACGTGAATGACATAATTTATCCCCCATGTATCATAAGATATATCTTGTTGATCGCAGTCCAAACATGTGAATACCTTAATCATCTATTACCATAGAACCTTAGTGAAAACATGAATCTGGTCAAAAGGAATATCTTTCAATATACTAAATTTTCAAAAAATCTATATACTCAAACCATGATATAACTTTGTCCTTATATCAACCATGAGCTCATGAATACTATCATACATATTATTTTCTCCTTATCCCTTCATTATGCACATTTCATATTCTTTCCAAAAATATTTCAATCACTTTTCATGGTTATCAGTACCATTCAACCATTACTTTTAAATACTCAAGGAAAAACAATAGTGTAACAATCCTCTTATTTTTATTTCTTCGATAGTACCATACATTATTCTTGATAAAAATGAAATATTTACACTAGATTCTTAAACCATTTACTGAGATTCTTCATTTTATTCCTCAACACTTCTTTCATCTAGTATATCATTGGTAGTCTCTTCATCATAATCACTATAAATACTACACATACGACCATGCTAATTCTATACATGGGATTTTCTCGTGTGGCATTGGTTTTCATAAATCCCATACATTCCATATTTAAAACATTTAACCTTGGTTAATGTTTTAGCAATACCATTATCCTTGTCCATTGTGTTAATTGAACCTTTTCCGTTGCAATTACTAGCTCTGTGTCCTTCTTTTCCACACCCAAAGCATCTTCTAGTTCCTTTGAAAAATTCTCTATGATGCCTCTTCCCACATGATTTACATGAGGGAAATTGAACTTTCTTTCCTCTAGGATCATCATGATACATCATCTTTCTCTTATTAGTCGATTTAGGAAACTTACCAAAATTGATATTACTGATCATATTATTAGATTTCTGATTAGGAATAATAATGATGTTATTCCCTCCAAATCCCATTTCATTTGGATGATCAGGAAGAATATCATTCCATTGTCCACCATATTCACCATTAAGATGAATATTCCTCTTTCCAGCCATTTTGTAAAACCCAAAAAGAATAGTGTGAGTGGAAAAAATCAAGCTAGGGAAAAAGCATAATAAAGGGGAGTACATTGAATCTCTAACATTTTAGGTTTAATTCTATGATTGTTACCGTAATTCAAGGTTTATAACTAAACCTTAGGGATATCCCTAGATATTCATTAGAAATATCTATAGGGATCTAAATTTTTCGCATTCTAGTTTCCAAAGGTTAACTAAACCTTCCCTCTGATTCCAAATGTAGAGACCCACACTTGATGTACATGGAAATTACATTATTTTTTTGGAATACTTAATACATAACAAAATCAAACACCCAAGGACCGTAATAGTTTAGTGTCTTTGGAAACTCAGAACATAATCTTCTAATCATTGTGAAAGATCTTCAACATCTCCCATAAATATCTTCCACTTTTTTTTTCTTACCTAAAACCATTCTTTATGTCATGTGGAAAAGAAAACATAAAAAGGGTGAGCTCAAATGCTTAGTAAGGGTAAACATGGGGAACATAAAACAATCCCTAAAAATTTGAATGTAGTAACATGAAGATAAAACACCAAAATCATGAGAAATGACAAAAATATTTATAGTACATAAGGCATAGATCATAAAGGAACATTAATCATGATACAATAGTTTTTATAAAACACTTGAAATGAATTCTTGAGGAAAATATCCTTTCTTCTTCAAAATCATTTTCTTTTCACAAAATTTCATGAAATTTTAAAAGAAAAGGATTTTTTGAAAATAATCATGAATTTTTTTAGAGGAAGCTTCATTTAAATAAGTCATTATGAAACCATAAAAATCCATTCATGTCGTATAAGTTAAAAAAACATTTTTCTTGTACTTTTTCCAGAAAAGTCAAAAAGACCCTTATATGCTAACCAAAGGAAATATTCCATCCATACAATGTGGTAAAAAGTAAAAAAGGGTAAAAATAACTTTAAAAATACATTTAAGAATAGTAAAAATCTTATGAAAACATTTTTAGAAAACATGGACATGGATGATAAAGATAACCCCAATAAATACTATCGTATAAGAAATCTCGGATTAAAATGAGATTTGCAAAATTATCCCTTACCTTTTTTCCAATTTCATTAATATGTGTCTGAGACTCTAGTATAGTGGTTTTAAACATATTATTAACTTGTAACATAACCATAATAAAATTTATGATATCATATATGATTCACTTATAACTTTATATTACCTGTTCTTTTGTAAATTCCATGTTAAAGCAGCGTTTTGGGTTAAATCGTTTCATTTATCATATGTGTTTCGACTTGTTGTTATTGATATTATTACTTATATCTTAATATAAAAAATTCTATAATGTAAAAAATTATTTATATACAATATATATTCCTCATATAAATATATATGATAGACCAATAAATGGAATGAAATACAACGTTCATGGAGACGGTAGGTCGTAGGTAGGCATGAACGCTGTTTTCATTTCCTTTTTATTGAATTGAATGGAATTAAGTAAATGAAACATATATGTAAATAAATAAATTAGAATTATTATGTAATATCTTTCATGATTATTTATTTTATATACTTTATATTCATACTTTAATGGTTAATCATGGAAAATGAATCTCATCGCTTTCGTGGAGACAGTAGTCCGTACGTACGCATGAGTGACAATATCATTCTTTTGATATTAAAATTATATATAATTGGATGGTATATCATATATAAAGAATCATAAAAATGTTATATTTACTATTTATATCATTTATAATAATTATTATACCAATCCAAATGATGAAATGATTGAATAAAAAACTACACCACAGTGTGGAGACGGTAAGTCGTACGTACGCACGTGTGGTGACATTTTCATTCATTGGATGGATAAAATAACAAATATGGTTGATTTTTTTTAAAATAACATCACATTATATATAATATACTGGAGTTATTATTTTATAATGGAAACAACAAAGAAGGAAAAAGTGGAAGAAGAAAGGAACTTGAAATAGGTGGTGAGATATTTACCTCTTCTTCGGGTTCTTCATTTTTATTTGATCAAAATGGATCCTTATGTAACACACCTAGATTTTATGAGATATATTCTTTTTAATTTATTTCATATTTTTTGTCGTATGCTACACCAAGATTATCTTTCACTATACGCAACACTGTATTAGCTTGCAGTATATGTAACACTATTCTTGGATTGTGTTACACAAAATTTCTAGTTCGTTTGATAGTAGTTTTTCTACGAAAAATTGAGTGTATATATATATATATGTAATTTATAAATGAAATATGGTTGGATTCTATTATACGAAACAACAAAGAGTCTTTCACTACACGCAACACTGACTTGCCTTGCATTACACGCAATTGCGACCTTCCTCGATAGCTTGTGTTGTACGCAATACTGGGTTTCACTAAACAATGATATGTGGTTATAATATTACTATGAACTATCCGTTATGAATATTATTAACTACATTTTTAATTTTATAACATTACTATTCATCTTACTCATTTTCTAAAACATGTTATGTGAACAAAATAAATTTTTCGGGTAAAATAATTATATCTCAAGAAATGTAGTTTTGCAGCCTTTTGAGGGCACACCCACTTTAAATATAGTTTTTGATGCGTTTATAAGTTCAATTTGACAAAATAAAATTCTTCTTTGGAATCAGGATATAATTTTTTTTGGATAAAATTTTCATATTATTCTGATAATATTCATATTTTAATGAACAGTAAAAACACGCTATATTTTAAAAAAAAACAACTTTTTCCATCTCAATAATTTATATGGTTATATTATAATATTTAGTGGTTTTAAATTATAAATAGAATATATTTTTACCATTTAATATAATGTATGTCATTAGCATTTATTTTACATTGAATTCATAGGTAAAATCATTTCAATCTTTTGTAATGTTTTAACTTTTAAAATTTGTTTTCTTAACAACGAGATTAATTTTAAATTAATTTCAGAAACTTTTGTGTATTGAATTAAGAAAAATGGATTCCATTTTTGGAATCAGTGGGTCCAAATTATGTTAATAGGCTATTTTTTATTTTTTGGCAATGTGAATCGTAACTACGGTAAATTTTATTTACCATAATAAAAGGTAAATGTAGCTATTAAGGGTAAATATAATATTATAAAATTACCTTAACAATTGTATTAATATAATTGGATGCTTATATTTATTCATAAGGAATATTTGGGTCAAAATAAAATCCATTGGAACCTTCTTGGAGGTGATTAAGACCGTTAGTTTATTTTATTTGAAAGAAGGTGAAATATGTCTCCCTCAAATTTAATAATTAAAGTATTTTTAATATATGTTTATACAAAATATAAATTCTTTTTATAAATAATAATTTGAAATATAAAATGTATTAATTTATCATGGTAATTTATTTATAATTTTTAAGAGATATTTAATTACCTTAATTGTTTATACATTAATGATGCATAAAATATTTATTTAGTGAAAAATAAGTAATATAGTTTTTATTGAAATAATAATACCCATTAAAAGGCTCACAAACCAAACCAAAACTTATTTCTAGCGTAAATATACACCATAATCATAAAATGGACGAATATATGACTGTTGGAGTCTTATAAATGTTACTATGACACTTATATTATTTTATTTTAAATGATGTCAAAGTTGTCACCTTCATAATTTAAAAAATATAACATTTTAAAAGTTGGGTGTTTTAGAATATAAATCCACCTAAAAGTATTATTATGAAATATATAATATTTATCTTCATCCTATTATTTTATTTTTAATTTTTATGCAACAAATAAGTTTATTTAATTATTATACAAAAATGTCGTAGAAATTATTTTATTTAGAGAAGTATCAAATAAATGGTTTTACAAATAGTAAAATAAATATTATATGAACTATTTAATGTGATACACTAATTTTCAAGATGAATATGACATATTAGGAACCTATTAAATATTTTATGTTGAATATATATCCTCTGTGTGAATTTTATTTAAATTCAAATAAATGAATAGTGTCAAAATTGAAACTATTGTTATTTTATAAAAATAAAATATTATTAAATTGCTTAAAAAAAAAAATATTTAAAAATTATAAATTGAAATTTATATAGTCTAAAATGTCTTAAATTATCCAATTATGGAAAATTAATAGCACATAAGTGATTATTTATAACCATTTAAAATTTAGAATTTTATTACCACAAATAAAATTAAATAGATTAAATAATGATAAATGAAAATGATAAGATTTAAAATAATATCAATACATGTATAAATTTTATTTGTTGATGATATTACAACCCTATATCATCTAATCTTCTAATTGAGTCATTTTTGGAGGTTTTTATGTGGGGTTTGAATTTATATTAAACTAATATTTTTGAGGATTCCTAAGGTGCCCCTCTCCTCCCTTATAAAAGGGAACCTCCTCCCTCTCATATTTACACAACTTTGATCCTTAATCCTCATCCAAACCCTGCCCATTTTACTTCTCAACATCCCTATAAATATTCTAGAGGTCTTTGTCTTCTTCAAAGACCAATTTTATTTCTCTAAGAGGAGGTTTCAAAGAGGCTTGTCGAAGAAGAGTTAATATTCATTACCGATTCTTTCAAATTTATTTATTCTTATACTCTCTATTATTTAGTTGTTTCATTATGAAGTAATAACATAAGTATCACTCATATACAGATATGTTATTATAAATATGAAAAAACCCTATTCCACCTTCTATCCATCCTACAGAAAAAGAAATCACCGCGCATGTGTATGCTCGGAATACCGTCTCCACACCATGGTGTAATCTGTTTTCCACCACCACCATACTTGTGTGGTTATAATGGTTTAAATAATAACTATATGCAATTATTTTAAAGTGATATTGATTCTGAAATATTATACATACACTTCAATACAATTCCACGATAATGGAAACGATATCATCACTCGTGAGTACGTACGGACTACCGTCTCCACGAACGCGTTAAGATTCATTCTTCATGTAAACCATTAATGAATGATTATAAAGTATATATAATGAATTATAATGAAATATATGACATAATAATGCTACTGTATTTATGTATATATATATATGTATGACATCTATTTAATTTCATTCAATTCAATAAGGAAATGAAAACAACGTTCATGCATACGTACGGCCTACTGTCTCCATGAACGATGTATTTCATTCCATTTATCAATATATCATATATATGTATATGCTTAATATTTATTATATATAAATCATGTTTTACACTATGAAATTAAGGAAATAAGGATATAAGTAATAATATCAAGAACAATAATTCGAAACACATACGATAAATGAAACGATTTTACCCAAAACACTTCTTTAACATGGATTTACAAAAGAACGGGTAATATAAAGTCATAAGTAAACCATATATGATATCATAAAAATGAATATGATTCTATAATAAGTCAATGAAATTATTTAAATTATTATACTAGAGGTTCAGATACGTACAAAGCATATTGGACATAAGGTAAGGGATAATGTTGCAATCTCAATAGTTTTCTATCCGAGATTGCATATACGTAAGTATTTACTAGGGTTATATTTATCATCCATGTACAAGTTTTATAAAAATATTTTAATGTATGTTTTAAGTACTTTTTACCCATTTTTTTCTTTTACTACATGATATGTATGGAATCATTTTTTATATACCATACTAGGTACTTTTTTACTTTTCCAGCAAAAGTACGAGAAGAAATTTTTTTTAACTTATACGACATGAACGAATTTTTTCAGTTTCATGACACCATATTTTCATGAAGATTACTCTACAAGATTTCATGACTATTTTCAACATAATCCTTTTCTTTTAAAATTTAATGGCATTTTTTTAAAAGAAAATGATTTTCAAGAAGAAAGGATAGTTTCCTTAAGAATTCATTTCAAGTGCTTTATCAAAACCATTTCCATCTAAGATTACATTATTTTATATGTGTATGTTTCAAGTATAATGTCTCTATGATTTATATGGATTCACTTTTCTTATGATGAAATGATATCCATTAGTTTTATATGGATTATGTTATGATGGAATGATGATTATGAAATCCAATTTATTCTTTGGGTTATGATGAATGAATTATGATTGTTTTGTGGCACACATAAGAAAGATTTTAAATATGAGATGGGTGGGACCTATATCTCATTCCAATGCATTGGGTAAATATTTATATCTCATGAGATAGACATGGATGGAATGGTAAGTTAATCCGGTTCAGTGTTATAGGACTGAAAAGAGGAGTGAACTCGATTTAGAAAGGGACTTTGTCCACTAAGATGGTCTTGGCAGCAATGCCTTGGCTACTATGGAAATCATATCGTGTGCATAATATTTTTCCACAATTACATGTTTTATTTCCAAGATATTTTATCATGATTTATGTTCCATTATGATATATGCCTTACGTACTGCCATGTTTTATGTCATTGCTCAAGATTTTGATGTTTAAACAATATGTTCATGTTTTTATGTTCAAATGTATATGGTTTGTTTTATTTTCTCCATGATTACACTTGATGAGCATTTGATCTCACCCTTTATATGTTTTCTTTTCCCCAGGATATGAAGAAAGGTTTTAGGTAAGAAAAAAAATGGGATTATATTTATGGGAGATGTTGAAGATCTTTCACCATGATTAGAAGATTATGTTCCGAGTTTCCAAAGACATTACACTATTATGATCCTTATGTGTTTGTTTTTGTTATGTATTATGTATTCCACAAAAGTAAAGTAATTTCTATGTACGTCAAGATTTGGGTCTCTACAGTTGGTATCAAAGGAAAGGATTAGTCAACCTTTGGAAACTAGGATGCGAGAACTTTAGTGAGATCCCTAGAGATATTTCTAAGGTATGTCTAGGGATGTCTCTAAGGTTAAGTATACGTATATTTTAGAGTCCTAGAATTATGTTGACGATCATGAAAAACCTAGGGTGAACCTAAGGTGTCATGGATTAAAGAATTATTGATAATTTATACATCCCATAAGTGAATTTTTATGATTATGTGGTTCCTTGATATTTTAATTATTTCTTACACATTGGTTTTTTGGTTTTAGTCAATGGAGGGACCCAGAAGGAATTGTGTTAACATTGAATCTGATAGACAAATTGGTGACCATGAGCAACAAAATTGTGTAATTACTTGAGAGAAAGATAATGTGATTATGTCAAATCAATCATCTCGATATCTGATTAACAAGGTAAACTTTAGTTATATTCCTATGTCATCAAATAAGAGGAATAGTGAATTTTATACATGTTCGCATGGTAACGAGAATAGAGAAAGGAAGATTGAGATTTCTAAATAAGGTAAGAAGAACCTTAAGGAATACATCAAATGGATGGGAAGATGTTATCTATGGGGGGAAGGGGTCACAGAGTGATAGACCATCTTGGAGTTCAATGTCTTATTTGTGGAGAACATGGTCATTACCCAACTCAATGCCCGGACCTAAGAGGTTACTTCTAAATCAAGGAAGGATGTATTCCATGACCATCATTGAAGAGGATGGATTGAAGTGTTTATGTATTGGTATTCAAGAATAATGTTGTTGAGGTACATTCATGAAATATTGGAATATCTATATGTTGGTTAATTCTGGTGTTCAATAATTATATGGTACAAGTAGCCATGAAAAGTGTTCAAATTTTGTTTGGAAAGCAAATGATATGCAAATAATGAAGGGATAAGGATAAAATAAAATTTTAGGTATTATTCTTGAGCTCATGATTGATATAAGGACAAAGTGATATCATGGTTTGAGTATATAGAATTTTTGGGATTTTTGGTATGTGGAAAGAGTTAACTTTTGACAGCATTCATGTTTTCACTATGGTTCAATGAGTATTCATTTTTCAAGAGAATTCATGATTAAGGTATTCACATGTTTGGAATGTGACCAACAAGATATATCTTATGATATATAAGGGATAAATGATGGTATTCACATTCTTGTTATATGAACATTCTCGTAATAATTTTATTTATACTATGAATTTGGAAAGAAGTATTTTGGATAAACCTAAAGATTGAAATCAATTAAATTAGACATCAGATGGTATTTTTTAAGGTTAGAACTTTTTGTTATGTTATAATAGTATAGTTTTAGAAAACTGATAACCTGCAGGACGTGCGACAACCCATCGCGTCAGACAAGGCTGTGGGAAGCGAACCCACAACCGAAGCGTGACAGGTCTTTATTTCTTACAACTGGCCTATAAGAAGTCCCTGGTTAGTTGAAAATAGTTTTATTAAGTAGTACTATAGATGAAGTATAAGTCTATTTTTGGAATCATATACGATTAACCTCACCATAGATGGACTTATTTATATTTGATAACCTTTGCTATGTTTTTTTTGAGAAATATGGAATGACCTATCATTCTATCACATGATCTTCTAACACTTCATGAATGAAAAATTCAACTTCATTTCTTTAATAGATGAAGTGGAAATTGTTCAAGGCACGAATAACGGTGAGATTATATCGAAATAATGTAAGTATTTTTTCTATTTCAAATTTTTCAACATTTGGAAAATGATATTGAAAACAAAAAATGTTTTCTAGTTCCCTAATATCTGATGAATCATATGGTACCTTAGATCATCAAAAATTTATGGCTTTGTGATTGTTGGATTTTTCATAGCCATGTTCTCTACCACTCTCCATCAGAACATGATGGTTAGATTTTTCTTCAATATCCATATTTTCACTAATGTTCTCCTATGTGGAAACCCAATGATTAGTTAATTTGGGTAACTATTATGTTTCATAATTTAGTTCTAAAAAGTTCAGTTTTTGTACTCCTTTTTACGATATGGGTTTCTATGAAAGAAACATTCAAGTAGTAAACCATTTATAACCTGGATGAATTTCGAGGGAGAAATTCATTTTAAGGGGGGTAGAATGTAACACCCTGAGATTTTATGAGATATATTATTTTTAATTTCTTTTATATATTCTTTTATACACTACACTAATATTATCTTTCACTATACGCAACACTGGATTAGCTTGCAGTATACGCAACACTATTCTTGGATTGTGTTACACACAATTCTCAGTTTGTTTGATAGTAGTTATTCTACGCAACATTGAGTGTGTGTGTGTATATATATATTCAATGTATAAATAAAATATGGTTGGATTTTGTTATATGGAACAAAAAAGGAGTCTTGCACTACACGCAACCCTGACTTGCCTTTCATTACACGCAATCGCGACCTTCCTCGATAGCGTGTGTTGTACGCAATACTGGGTTTCACTAAACAATGATATATGGTAATAATATTATTATCAAATATCCGTTATGAATAGTATTAACTAAATTTTGAATTTTATAACATTATTATTCATCTTAATCATTTTCTAAAGCATGTTATGTGAACCAAATAATTTTTTTGGGTAAAATACGTATTTCTCCCAAAATGCAGTTTTGCCGCCTTTTGATGGCGCACCCACTTTAAATCGAGTTTTTGACGGGTTTATAAGATAAATTTGGAAAAATAAAATTTATATTTGGAATCAGGACATAAAAATTTACTTTGGATACAATTTTCATATTATTCTGATAACATTAATATTTTAATGAATAGTAAAAACACGCTATATTTTAAATAAAAAGAACTTTTTTCATCGTAATAATATATATGGTTATATTATAATATTGAGTGGTTTTAAAGTATAAATAGAATATATTTTTTCCATTTAATATAATTTATGTAATTAGCATTGGTTTTACATTTAATTCATTGGTAAAATCATTTCAATTTTTGTAATGTTTTAACTTTTAAAACTCGTTTTCTTAATAACGAGATTAATTTTAAATTAATTTCTGAAACTTTTGTGTATTGAATTTATAAAAATGGATTCCATATTTGGAATCATTGGGTCTAAATTATTTTAATAGGCTACCTATTATTTTTTGGCATTATGAATAGTAACTACGGTAAATTTTATTTACCATAGTAAAAGATAAATCTAGAAATTAAAGGTAAATATAATATTATGAAATAACCCTAAAACTTGTCTTAATATAATTGGATGCTTATATTTCTTCCTAAGGAATATTTGGGTCTAAATGGAATCCATTGGAACCCAATTAGAGGTGATTAATACTTTTAGTTTATTTTATTTAAAGGAAAGTGAAATATGTCTCACTCAACTTCAATAATTAAAGTATTTTTAATATAAGTTTATACAGAATATAAATTCTGTTATAAATACTCATTTGAAAGATAAAATGTTTTTATTTATCATGGTAATTTATTTATAATTTTTACGAGATATTTAATTACCTTAATAGCTTATACATTAATTATGCCGAAATTATTTATTTAGTGAAAGAATAAGTATTATAGTTTTTATTAAAATAATAATACCCATTAAAAGGATCACAAACCTGGAAAAAACTTATTGGTAGTGTATAAATTCACCTTAATCATACAATGAACAAATATATGACCGTTTTGAGTCTTATAAAAGAGATTATGAAATTTATATTATTTTATTTTAAATGATGTCCAAGTTGTCACATTCATAATTTAATAAATATATCATTTTAAAAGATGGATGTTTTAGAATATAAATTGGACTAAAAGTATTATTATGAAATATATAAGATTTATCTTCATCCCAATATTTTATTTTTAATTTTTATGCAACAAATAAGTATATTAAATAATTATACAAAAATGTTGTAGAAATTATTTTATTAAGAGAAGTATCAAATAAATGGTTTTACAAATAGTTAAATAAATATTATATGAACTATTTAATGTGCTAAAATAATTTTTAGATGAATATGACATGTTAGTAACCTATTAAATATTTTATTTCGAATATATACTCTGTGTGGATTTTATTTAAATTCAAATAAACGAATAGCATCCAAATTGAAACTATTGTTATTTTATAAAAAGAACATATTATTAAATTGTTTAAAAATAACAAAAATATTTAAAAATTATAAATTGAAATTTGTATAGTCTAAAATATCATAAGGTATCCAATTAGGGAAAATTAACAACACATAAGTGATTATTTATTACCATTTAAAATTTAGAATTTTATTACCACAAATAAAATTAAATATATTAAATAAGGATAAATCAAAATGATAAGGTTTAAAATAAAATCAAGAAATGTCTAAATTTGATTATATGATTCAATTACAACCCCATATCATCTAATATTCTAATTGTGTCAATTTTTGAGGTTTTTATTTGGGTTTTGAATTTATATTAAACTAATATTTTTGAGGATTCCAAAGGTGCCCCTGTCCTCCCTTATAAAAGGGAACCTCTTCCCTCTCATCTATACCCAACATTGAGCCTTCAATCTTAGCCAACCCCTGGAAATTTCCCTTATAAAATTCCCTAGAAATATTCTAGGGGTCCAGGTCATCTTTAAAGTCCAATATTAGTGCCCTAAGAGGAGGTTTCAAAGAGGCGTGTCGAAGAAGAGGTAATATCCATTACCAATTATTTCAAATTTATTTGTTCTTCTACTTCCTCTTATTTAGTTGTTTCATTATGAAGTAATAATATATATATCAATAATATATTTATATGTTATTATAAATATTAAACAACCCTATTACACCTTCTATCCATCCTACAGAAAATGAAATCATCGTGCGTGCGTACGTACGGAATACCGTCTCCACGCCATGGTGTAATCTGTTTTCCACCACCACCTTACTTGGATGGGTATAATGGTGTAAAGAATTACTATACGTGATTATTGTAAAGTGATATTTATTCTGAAATATTATACATAAACTTCAATATAATTCCACAATCATGGTAATGATATCATCGATCGTGAGTACGTACGGACTACCGTCTCCACGAACACGATAAGATTCATTCTTCTTGTTAACCATTCATGAATGATTATAAATTATATATAATGAATAATAATAAAATATATGACAAAATAATTCTACTAGATTTATGTATATATATATATATGTATTTCATCTATTTAATTCTATTCAATTCAGTAAGGAAACGAAAAGAACATTCATGCGTACGTACGACCCACCGTCTCCATGAACGATGTATTTTATTCCATTTATCAATCTATCATATATATGTATATTCTGAATATTTATTATATATAAATCTTATTTTAAATTATGAAATTAAGGAAATCAGGATATAATTAATAATATTAATAACAACAAGTTGAAACACGTACGATAAATAAAACGATTTTACCCAAAACGATGTTTTAACAAGGATTTACAAAAGAACGGGTAATATAATGTCATAAGTGAAGCATATATGATATCATAACAATGATTATGATTATTTAATAAGTCAATGACATTATTTAAATCATTATACAGGAGGTTCATATACGTATGAATCATATCAGACGTAAGGTAAGGGATAATGTTGCAATCTCAATTATTTTCTATCCGAGATTACTTATATGTAAGTATTTACTAGGGTTATATTTATCAGACATGTCCAAGTTTTATAAAAATGTTTTCATGTATGTTTAAAGTCCTTTTTACCGATTTTTGAATTTTACTACATGGTATGTAAGGAATCTCTTTTTTGTTTACCAAACATGTTACTTCTTGACTTTTTCGAAAGAAGTATGAGAAAAATGTTTCTTTAACTTATACAACATGAAAGGATTTTTACGGTTTCATAACGCCTTATTTTCATGAAGCTAACTCTACAATATTTCATGACTATTTTAATAAAAATCCTTCTCTTTTAAAATTGAATGGAATTTTTTGAAAAAAAATTATTTTCAAGAATAAATGATATTTTCCTCAAGAATTAATTTCAAGTGCTTTATCACAACCATTTTCCATCTAAGATGACATTATTTCATGTGTGTATGTTTCAAGTATAATGTCTATATGATTTATATGGTTTCAATTTTCTTATGATGAAATGATATCCATTTGTTTTATATGGATTTATTTATGATGGAATGATGTTTATGAAACCCAATTTATTCTTTGGGTTATAATAAATGATTTATGATTCTTTTGAGGCACACATAAGAATGATTTCAATATGAGATGGATGGGACCTATATCTACCTCTAATTCGTTGGGTAAAGATTTATATCTCATAAGATAGACATGGTTGGAATGGTAAGTTAATCCATTTAAGTGTTATAGGACTGAAAAGAGGAGTGATGTCGATTCAGAAAGAAACTTTGTCCACTAAGATGTTCTTGGAAACAATGCCTTGGCTGCTATGGAAATCATATCATGTGCTTAATGTTTTTCCAAAATTACAAGTTTTATTTCCAAGCTATTTTATCATGATTGATGTTCCATTATGATCTATGCCTTACGTACTTCCATGTTTTATGTCATTTCTCAAGATTATGATGTTTAAACATTATGTTCAGATTTTTATGTTAAAATGTATATGGTTTGTTTTATTTTCTCCATTATTCCCCTTACTAAGAATTTGATCTTACCCTTTATATGTTTTCTTTTCCCCAGGATATAAATAAAGGTTTTAGGTAAGAAAAGAAAATGGGAATATCTTTATGGGAGATGTTGAAGATCTTTCACCACGATTAGAAGATTATGTTCCGGGTTTCCAAAGAAACCAAACTATTACGGTCCTTGTGTGTTTGTTTTTGTTATGCATTAATTATTCCGCAAAAGTAAAGTAATGTCTACGTACGTCAAGATTTAGGTCTATACACCATAGGTTGAATTTATGACTAAATTAAGGCCTCTAGGATGAAGGTAGGACAATTGAGAGGGTATTTGGGTAGGGTTTGGCCAAGTAAAATGGATTTGGAGGTGTTAATTAGAGATAAGGGGGAGTGACCTTTTATAAGAGAGGTGAGGGGAACCTTAGGAGAAACTTAAAATATTATTTTATAATAAATTAATATTAGTTTTATAATAGATCTAAAGTGATTTATTTCAAGTCCAGGGTGGGGATGGGTCAAATTCCTCTCAACCAATAGGTTGCAGAAATGATTAGGTTACCTTATCATTGAAATTTTACTCTAAGTTAAATAATCTAACTTTTACCATGTCTTCTTGTATTCATACACTATATGGTTAATAAACATACTATAAATTTCTAATCAAACCCCAATTGGTTCATTAATGTCATATATATTATTATATAAGTCTTTTGGCATAACCTTATATTTTTAGGACCGTTATATCAATTAATAATATAATATTTGTTTTAAAAACTCTTTTATGTTAATTATGACACTATTTGATATTTTGTTTTTTCTAAATTCATAAATGCATTATTACTTTGAAAAAAATTAATCTAACCAACCCTAATATGTTATATTAACCTATAAAATTAGTGTAATTCATAAAAAGTCCCATATTGCATTTATTTGGGTATTTATAATATCGATTATGTCAATATTTTATTAATAATGTAATTACTGCATCATCACTGTGTCATAAATAAATTAAATTATTTAATGTATAAAAAATATCAATAAAATACAATCATTTAGGAAATATTTTTAACATTCTAATGAATATTTATAGTCGAAATTATCATATGTATAACCCTATATTAAAAATGTTTTAGTTTTTAAACATTTATTTTAACTATTTTAACTCTTCTTTAAATAAAATAATAATAAATTTCCTAATATAATCAAAGTGGACCTAAAGGGTAATAATTTATTTCCAAGGTTGTTTTTGATAGAATTATGCTTATCCAATAGAATTAGGACATGTTTTAGGGTAATAATAATATCATTTTTACCATTAATTGCCCTATTTACTTTTAACCATGGTAAATAAAAGTTAAAAGTTATTGTTCACCAAAAATTATTTTCATCTCATTAAACCAAATTTTACTTACTGATATCAACCATGTCTCTTGGATTTTTTAAATTCAACTCACATAAGCGGTAAAATTAAGTTTTTTTTTAAATTTGCAAATGCTCCTAGGAGGTGGGTAAAAGACGTTAAAAGGTTCAATAAATTTTTTATATATCTAAATTAATTATAAAATGTCTCAAATGAATTAAATTGAAATTTTATAGATATTATGTATCTATTTTGAACTAAAATAAATTTAAATAAAATAAATGATTATTTATATAAAAAGTCAGTTTTAACCCATTACATAGTGTTTTCACTATTAATAAAAAATTGATAGATTTCAGAAAAATACCAAAAATTCACTTGAGGCTAATTTTGACATTTCTAATAAAAAATTGAAGTCCATTTTGAATGATAAAATTTATAAAATTTCAAAAAATGGGTATTACTATTCATAACAACTAGTTTATATAATATTTTAATAACATATCATTATTCAGTGAAACCCGGTATTGCGTACTACACATGCTATCGAGGAAGGTTGTGATTGCGTGTAATGCAAGCCATGTTAGGGTTTCATATAGTGCAAGATCCCTTTGGTGTTTCATATAACATAATCAAAACTTATTTCATTTATACATTAGAAAAAATATATACTTAATGTTGCGTAGAATAATTTCCAAAAAACGAACTTGAAATTGTGTGTAACACAAGCCAAGAATAGTGTTACGTATACTTAAAGCTAATACGGTGTTGCGTATAGTACAATCTAATCTTGGTGTAGTGTAAAATAGAAGACGTAAAATAAATTAAAATGAATATATCTCATAAAATCTTAGGGGGTTACATTCTACCACCCTTAAAATGAATTTCGCCCTCGAAATTCATCGGGGTTATAAATTGTTTACCACTTCAAAGTTTCAGTCCTAGAAACCCACATCATAAAAAGTAATACTAAAACTTAATTTTAAAAAGTAATGTATGAAACGAAATTGTTACCCAAATTAACTCATCACCGGGTTTCCACACAGGAGAACATAGGTAAAAATATGCATATGGAAGAGAAATATAATCATCATATTCTAATGAAGAGTGGTTGAGAACATAGCTATGAAAAATCCAACAATCACAAAGCTATAAATTTGTGATGATCTAAGGTACCAACTGACTCATCAGATATGAGGGTATTAGGAAAACATTTTTGGTTTTCAAGATCATTTCCCTAATGTTGAAAAAACATTCATAAGGAGAAATACTTACTTGATTTCAGTGTAATATCATTGTTGGTCATTCCATGAAAAATTTCTACTTCATCCCTTATTAAAGATATGAAGTTGAATTTTTCATTCATGAAGTGTTAGTAGATCATGCAATACATTATTCCATTTATCACAAAAAGTTAACAAAAGTTATTAAATATACATAAGTCCATCTATGGTGAGATTAACCATATATGATTCCAACAATAGAATTATACTTAATCTATCATACAACTTAATAAAATAAACCTAATTTCTACTAACAAGGGACTTCCTATAGTCTAGTGGTAGGTGATAAAGGCCCCTTACACTTTGGTTTTGGGTTCGATCCCTACAACCTTGTCCAACGCGACGAGGTGTCGCCCATCCTATAGGTTGTACTTTTTCTAAAACTACACTATTATAAAATTGCATAAATAACATAGAAAAAAGTTATAGCCTGAAACAATACTATCTGTTGTTTGACATAATTCATTCCAATCTTTAGACTTATCCAAAATACATCTGTCCAATCTCATAGTATAAAGATAACAATTACTAGAAAGATCATATAACAAGCACGTGAATACCATCATTTATCCCCCATACATTATAAGATATATCTTGTTGATCGCAGTCTAAACATGTGAATATATTAATCATGTATTACAATAGAATCTTAGTGAAAACATGAATTCTGTCAAAAGGTAACTCTTTCCACATACCAAAATTCCAAAAATTCTACATACTCAAACCATGATATCACGTTGTTCTTATATCAGTCATGAGCTCATCAATACTATCATACATATTATTTTCTCCTTATCCCTTCATTATGCGCATTTCATCTGCTTTCCAAAAATATTTCAATCACTTTTCATGGTTACCGGTACCATTCAACATATACATTCAAATACTCAAGGAAAAACAATAGTGTAACAATCCTTAGATTTTTCTTTATTCTATAGTACCATACATTATTTTTGATAAAAATGCAATCATTCCACTAGAAACAAAAACCATTGACTAAGCTTCTTCATTTCATTCCTCAATACTTATTTCATATCATATATCATTTGTAGTCTCTTCTTTAACATCAACATTAATACTACCCATACGACCATGTTGATTCTCTTCATGAGATTTTCCCTTAGGGAATTGGTTTTCATAATGCCCGTACATTCCACATTTAAAACATTTAACCTTGGTTGATGTTTTAGGAATACCATTATCCTTGTCCATTGTGTTAACTGAACCTTTTCCTTTGCAATTACTGGCCTTGTGTCCTTCTTTTACACACCCAAAGCATCTTCGAGTTCCTTTGAAACATTCTCCCTGATTCCTCTTCCCATATGATTTACATGAGGGAAATTGAACTTTCTTTCTTTTATGATCATCATGAAACTCCATCTTTCTCTTATTAGTCGAGTCATGAAACATACCAAAGATGATATTATTGATCATATTATGAGATTTATGATTCGGCCTAATAATGATGTTTCACCTTCCAAATCCCATTTCATTTTGATTCTTAGTAAGAATATCATTCCATTGTCCGTCATATTCTTCATTAACATGAATATTCCTCTTTCCAGCCAATTTTGAAAACCCAAAAAGAATAGTGTGAGAGGAAAAAATCATGCAAGGAATACAACATTATAAATGGTATTACATTCAATCTCTAACATATTAGTTTTAATTCTATGATTGTTACCATAATTCTAGTTTTATAACTTATCCTTTGTGACATCCCTAGATATAACTTATAAATATCTCTAGGGATCTAAAGTTTACGCATCCTAGTTTCCAATGGTTAACTACACCTTCCATATGATACCAACTATAGAGACCCACACTTGACGTACATGGACATTACATTACTTTTTAGGAATACTTAATACATAACAAAAACAAACACCCAAGGACTGTAATAGTTTGGTGTCTTTGGAAACTCAAAACATAATCCTCTAATCATGGTGAAAGATCTTCAAAATCTCCCATAAATATCTTATCCTTTTGTTTTATTACCTAAAACCATTATTTATATCCTGGGGAAAAGAAAACATAAAAAGGGTGAGCTCTAATGCTCAGTAAGGGTAAACATAGAGAACATAAATCAATCCGTAAATATTTGAATGTAATGAACATAAAACATCAAAATCATGAGTAATGACATGAATCTTGACAGTAAATAAGGCAAAGATCATAATGGAACATTAATCATGATAAAATATCATGGAAATAAAACATTTAATTTTGGAAACCATTAAGCACATGTTATGATTTCCATAGTAGCCAAGACATTTCTGCCAAGACCATCATAGTGGAAAAAGTCCATTACTGAACTGATTTTACTTGTCATTACAACCCTATATTACTGAATGAGATTCACTTGCCATTCCAGCCATGTCTATCTCATGTGATAAAAATCATTACACAATGAATTTTAGGGAGATATCAGTCCCACCCTTATCATAATGAAATCATTCTTACGCATACCACAAAATAAACATAAATCATTCATCACAACCCAAATAATAAAATGGGTTTCATAAACATCATCCCATCATAACATAATTGATATAAAACAAATGGATATCATTTCATCATAAGAAAAATAACACCATGTAAATAATAGAGACATTATACTTGAAACATTAATATATTAAATACTGTCATTTTAGATGGAAAATAGTTTTGATAAAACACTTGTAATTAATTCTTGAGGAAAATATCCTTTCTTCATAAAAATCATTTTCTTTTAACAAAATGTATTGAAATTTTAAAAGAAAAGGATTTTTTTTGAAAATAATCATGAAATTTTGTAGAGTAGTATTAATTGAAATAAGTCATTATGAAACCATAAAAATCCATTCACACTATATAAGTATAAAAAACATTCTTCTCATACTTTTTCCGAAAAAGTCAAAACGCACTTTATATGGAAACCAAAGGAAAGATTCCTTCCATACAATGTTGTAAAAAGTTAAAAAGGGTAAAAATGAATTTAAACACACCTGGACGAATAGTAAAAATTGTATAAAAACATTTTTAGAAAACATGGACATGGATGATAAACATAACCCCAGTAAATACTTACGTATAAGCAATCTCAGATAAAAATGAGATTTGCAAAATTATCCCTTACCTTATGTCCAATTTCTTCTGTAAGTGTCTGAGACTATTATATAGTGGGTTTAAACATATTATTAACTTGTAAAATAACCATAATAATATTTATTATATCATATATGATTCCATTATGACTTTATATTACATGTTCTTTTGTAAATTCCATGTTAAAGTAGCGTTTTGGGTAAAATCGTTTCATTTATAGTACATGTTTCGACTTGTTGTTATTCATATTATTACTTATATACTAATATAAAGAATACCATAATTTAAAATAATATTTATATATTATATATATTCATAATATAAATATATATGATAGATTGATAAATGGAATGAAATACACCGTTCATGGAGACAGTAGGTCGTACGTATGCATGAATGTTGTTTTCATTTCCTTATTAAATTGAATGGAATTAAGTAAATGAAACATATATTTACATAAATACAGTATCATTATTATGTAATATATTTAATTATTATTTATTATATATACTTTATAATCATACTTGAATTGTTAATCGTGGAAAATGAATCTCATCGCGTTCGTGGAGATGGAAGTCCGTACGTACGCATGAGTGACAATATCATTCTATTGATATTAAAATCATATATAATTGGATGGTATATATTATATAAAGAATCATAATAATGATATATTTATTATTTATATCATTTTTACTCATTATTATACCCATCCAAATGATGAAGTGTTTGATTAACAAACTACACCATGACGTGGAGACGATATGCTGTATGTACGCACGTGTGGTGAATTTTTCATTCATAGGATGGATAAAATAACTAATATGGTTGTAAATATTATAAAATAACATCATAGAATATATAAGATACTGGAGTTATTATTTAATAATGGAAACAAAAAAGAAAGAGGAAGTGAATAAAGAAATGAACTTGAAATAGGTGGTGAGATATTTACCACTTCTTCGGGTTCATCCTTTTAATTTGATTAAAAGGGCTCCTTAGGATGTCTTTAGAACTAATGTGAGGCCTCTAAGATGAATTGAGGAATGTTGAGAGGGTATTTAGGTAGGGTTTGGCTGAGAAAAATGGATTTGGAGGTGTGAATTAGAGAGAAGGGGGAGTGCACTTTTATAAGGGAGGAGAGGGGCACCTTAGAAAAAACATGAAATATTATTTTATAATAAATTCATATTCTATTTATAATGGCTCCAAAGTGACTTATTTTGAGGCTAGGGTGTGGATGGGTAAGAATCCTCTCAACCAATATGTTTTATACAAGTTTATTTTACCTTATAATTTAAATTTAACTCTAAGTTAAATAATTGAACATGAACCGTGACTTCTTGTATTCTTACACTATATGGTTAATAAAATTACTATAAACTACCAATTGAACCCCAATTGGGTCATTATTGAAATATATATTATTATATAATTATTTTTGACTATAATTATATTTTTAGGATCGTTATATCAATTAATAGTATAATATTTGTTTTAAAAACTATTTTATGTTAATTTTGATACTATTCAGTGTTTTGTTATTTCTAAATTCAAAAAATCATTATTACTTCGAAAAAAATTCATATAACGAACCTTAATATATTATATTAACCTATAAAATTAGTGTAATTCATAAAAAGTCTCAAATTACATTTATTTGGGTATTTATATTATCAGTTATGTTAATATTTCATTAATAGGGTAATTACTGCATCATAATTGTGTCATAAATAAATTAAATTATTTAATGTATAAAAAATATAAATAAAATTCCATTATATAAGAAATACATTTATAATTATAATAATTTTTATAGTGAAACTAAACTTATGTATAACCCTATATTAAAATTTTTTTAGTTATTAAACTTTGATTTTAACTATTTTAACTCCTCTTTAAAAATAATAATAATAAATGTCCTAATCTAATCCAAGTGGACCTAAAGGGTAATATTTTATTCCTTCGGTTTTTTTGGTCGAATTATACTTATACAATAGAATTAGCACATGTTTAGGGCAATAATAATATACTTTTTACCCATTATTACCCTATTTACTTTTAACCGTGGTAAATGAATGTTAAAAGTTACTATTCACCAAAAATTATTTTCATCTCATTGAATCACATTTTACTTACTAATATCAACTGTGTATCTCAAAATTTTGAAATTAAACTCACAGAAGTAGTAAAATTATGTTTTATGTAAATTTGCAAATAATCCTAGGAGGTGGGTAAAAGACGGTAAAAAGTTTAATAAATTATATATATATATATAATTATTATAAAATGTATCAAATTAATTACATTGAACTTATATAGGTATTATGTATCTATTTTGACCTATAATAAATTTAAATAAAATAAATTATTATTTAAATAAAAATTCATTTTTAACCAACAACTCAGTGTTTTCACTATTCATTAAAAATTAAAAGCTTTCAAAAAAATATCAAAAATTCATCCTAGGCTAATTTCGATATTCCAAATCAAAAAATAAAGTCCATTTTGAAAGATAAAATTTATAAAATTTCAAAAGGTGGGTATTACTATTTATAATGGCTAGTTTATATAATATTTTAATAACATATCGTTGTTTAGTGAAACCCGATATTGCGTACTACAAATGCTATCGAGGAAGGTCATGATTGCGTGTAATGGAAGCCAAGTCAGGGCTGCGTGTAGTGCAATCTCCCTTTGGTGTTGCGTATAACATAATAAAAACTTATTTAATTTACACATTAAACAAAATCTATACTAAATGTTGCGTAGAATAATTTCCACAAAAGGAACTTGAAAATGTGTGTAAGACGATCCCAGAATAGTGTTGCATATACTACAATCTAATATAGTGTTGAGTATAGTACAAGCTAATCTTGGTTTAGTGTACAATAGAAGACATCAAAGAAATTAAATATAATATATCTTATAAAATCTCGAGGTGTTACAGATATTCTTAGGGTAATTCACATTTTCCTTACAACCCATTATAAATGATTTTGAAATTATCATTACCCTAAAGAAACCATGTCTATAATTATAATATTAAGAAATTATAAATTATAATTTATGTTAAATATTACATAATATTTATAATTATAAATTATTATTTAATAATCATAATTTTATGATCTAGTCGAGTATATGAAATTGCTTAGAAATTGTCCTTGGAAGGAAGAGGGGTATCAATACCCATGACCGAGGTAGATATTTCCATACTGTAGATGTTATTATAATTGGTATTATAACTAAAAATATGATGGATATATTAGGGATGATTAATCATGTCTTGACAAATAATCATTCCCATATGGGGAAACATATTACACATCAATATTCTCCAATGTTGGATCTCCTTATATAATAGAAGCACCAGGAATTTTTTGGGATTTCTAATATAGTGGTATCTGAGAAATTTATTAAGTCTTTAGAGTAGAGTTTAGGGAATACTTATGGGGTGAAAAGGAAAAGGTTACACATTAAATTTATTATATAAAAAGAGATACTAGTTGATGGGGGCCACTTATCCAAAATACTAGGGTTGAAGTGTAAATATAACTCATGGAATAGAAATATTTTAAGGATACATTATTGGAAAAATATTTCCCTCTTGAGAAAAAAAATTAAATGAAGATATAGTTATTTATCTTTAAAAAATGAAATATAAATTGTTTTAGAGTATGGGGATACATTGATAATAATAACTAGTTATGCCATAGATTAAATACGAAACACATAGTTCAAGATGGACCATTCCATTTAAGGTCTTAATATAAGTTTTTGAAGGATTTTTGTCTCTCAATTTTTTATCATATGATGAAATAGTTATATGTTAAATAAAAATAGAGAAGGAATTTTCTATAATAAATATATTAAAGGGGAATTAAGAGATGATTATTTCATACAAACACCAAGATAAAGGGAACACATAAAAAGAAGTGGGGGATGGATAAATTTTCATCATGTTAAAATTGAGGAAATAAACATCATGTGAATTGCTTGAAAAGCATGGGAGTGTGTTACAAGTATGGAGATAAGAGGCATATTGATCATTAATGAAAGGTGAATAAAAAGATAAATTATTTTTAGTGTTTCATCTGTAAATAAATGAGGAATTATTCACACCAATGTATCATGTGTCAGGAGAATCTACCATAGAAGAGGCCAAGAAGAGAAGGCTAAGATTATACAATCACTATAGCCGAGGTGTAAGTACCCAATGATGTAGATCAAGGTACATAAATCCTATATATAATTTTAGTTATAATTTATTTTATTTTTTATCCTCAAACTCCTTTATATATTCATAGTTTTCTAATAAAATTAGGAATTTCCCATTTAA
The DNA here is from genome assembly GCA_963277665.1 of Viscum album. NCBI lineage: Eukaryota > Viridiplantae > Streptophyta > Magnoliopsida > Santalales > Viscaceae > Viscum > Viscum album. The sequence continues at coordinate 254,682,112 of OY728162.1, forward strand.
TTTTCAAAGGGTATTATCTGTTAAAACTCATTGGGGAAGTGTCAATTCAAAAACTATGTGTCCAGAAATCCCAATTATGAAACATAAATGTTCTTTATTTGGTGACTAATTATCATACCTATTATTTAATTTGATATAATCCTCATCATGGAATGTATTTCAATGTTTGATGAATTTTTTTTATTTCAATAAGAATGAAATAATGATTTGTGAGGAAGATATATAATTCATTAGCTTCAGAGTAAAGACTTCATCATCTGAGATATATCTATATCCACTCTGGTATTTCAACTAAATGAGATTCTTGTTAATGAAGAGAAAAAAAATCTAGAGATATAGAAGGTAATATTCAAGTTGAGGATGTACATATTGTAAATGAATACATTGATATAATTTCTGGTTAATTACCAAAACAACCCCTAGAGAATATAATTTAGACTTCCACTGATTTAATCCTTAATAAAGGACCAATATTAAAGACTCCTTGTATAATGGACACAATAGAAGTAGTTGAATTTAAGAAACCACTAGAGGATTTGGGTGATAATGGACTTATTCACCCAAGTGTTTCACTATAGGGATCCCCTATTATCTTCATTAAAAAGAAAAATGGTTCCATGAGGTTGTGTATTAACTATAGAGAGATCAATGCTATTATAATAAATACTTATTATAATATTACTCTTATAGATGAATTATTTAATCAAATCCCCAGATTCAAAAATTATTAAAATATTTACCTACATTATGTGTATCATTAATTTTGATTAAACAATGAATACATTCTGAACACAATTTTTTGGATGAGGTATGGACATTACATGTTTACATTAATCACATTTGGATTGACTAATTAAACCTTTATAATTATGGATATAATTAATATAGTATTCAAGAAATATCTTGATGACTTTTTATGGTATTCAATGATGAAATTTGTGTGTATTCCAAAAACTTAGGATAATAATGGTAATCACTTTCAGACTATACTTGGGACTCTCAGAAGGAAAGAGTTATATAGGAAATTTTTTAAGTGTGATTTTGGAATTCATGAAGTTTATTTTCATGGCCATATTTTCTCTATGTATTAAATATCAGTTGATACTATAAAGATAAATTTAGTTAGATAATGTTATACACCAATGAACATAATCAAGGTGTGTAGTTTCGTTAGTTTGTATGGTTACTATCGGTGATTTGTTCAGAATTTTTCTTAATTTGATAACCCATTAACAAAGATTAAACATAAAAGGATAAATTTATTTGGAAAAAGGAATGTAAATAATGTTTAGATGAAATAAAGAGGATATTGGTCAATGTTATGATGTTGACTCTACCATCTGAAAATGATGGGTTTATGACATATAGTGATGCATTGAATAAGTGACTTGCTTATGTACTAATGAAAAATGATAAAGTTATTGCATATGCCTTAATGAAATTGAACACTAATGAATAGAAATATACAACCCATGACCTTGAGTTGGTATTTATAATATTTAATTTGATGATACGAAGATATTATCTCTATGGTGAAATATGTGGGATATAAATAGACCATAAAAGCCTAAAATAAATACTTTCAGAGAAATATGACAACATGAGGAAAATTAAATGGGTTCAGATACTTAAGTATTATAATTTATCAATACATTACCATATAGAGAAATAAAACAAGGTATAATATTCATTATGTAGGAAAGATCATATAGTTATTAAGAAAACAAGGATTGACATGGATATTATATTCATGGATCTAGAAAATACGGATATTGGAATTATTAAGGTTTGAGATAAATCAACCATATTTTAAATTATTGTGAAAACATATTTATTAGAAATGATAAGGAGTTATTAATATAATGATGAGAACTTTTTGAAGAAAATTAAATATGTGAATAATGTGGAATTAGTAGGCTCTATTTGTGAAGATGGTGTTCTAAAATTTTAAAAAAGATTATGTGTTCCATCTATACCTAAGATAGAAATGAAATTATTTAATGATTCTCACATTTCAAATTTCATTATACACCATGGTATCTGAAAGATGTATAGGGATTTGATGGAACCTTTTTGTTGGGATAACATTAATTGAAAAATTTCTGATTATGTTTCTATTTGTTTGGTTTATCAACATGTGAAAGTGGTGATACAACATTATAAAGGATTAATTCAACCTCTTCCTACTCTTTTGTGTAAATGGGATGACTTTAAAATGAACTTATTATTGGACTATAAAATAATCCAAAAAATAATGATAAAATATGGGTTATCATTGATTATCTAATCAAATATGTTCATTTCCCCATTATAAGATAATATTTAAAAATTGAGTACCGCATAATGCTCAATATTATTGAAATTTTTAGAATTAATGGAGCACCTATATTAATTAAGACTGGTCATGATTCCCATTTTACTTCAAAATTCTAGAAGAGTCTTCAGATGGATCTTGATAATGAGCTTCATTTGACCACTGCCTACCATCCTCCAACCAATGGAATGTCTGAAAGAAATATTCAAAAAATGGAATACATGTTGAGGTTATGATCACATTACCTTTAACATATATTGTATTATTATTTACCTTTGGTATGTTTTTTTATGACAGTAGTTTCCTTTCAAGTAATCAAATTGTGCCATTTGAAGAATTATAGGAAAACATACATTATACTGTAACATATTGGAATGATGTTGTTGAAAGAAAAATCATAACACCAATTTTTTTGAAGATATAAAAAGAATGTTAATGGATTTTTAGGATCATATAAAAACATCTTAAATTATGAAAAATATTTGTGCCGATAATCAGAGGAATGATTGGAATTCAAAGTTGAAGATCATGTTCTCTGGAAAGTATATCCATGGAAGGGTGTTATAAGGTTTGAGGAGAAATGATAATTTTTCTCAAACTAAATTTTATTGTTTCAAATTATTGAAATAACTGTCTTTTTTCTTATCATTTTCCAATGCCTCCAAATCATTCAAAAGTACATGACTTGTTCTATATATCATTGTTAAGAAAGTGCATGCCATACCCAACACATGTTATCACGTATAATGAAATGGAATTGGAACCTAATCAATAATACTATGAAGAAGCAATCTATATTATCAATAGTATATATAGAATGTGTAGGAATCTGATAAATAAACTAGTAATGTTACTTTTGATAAATCAAAAAATAGTGGAAGCAATGTTGGAATATGAGGATATTATGAAGAAGAAATACCCTCATCTATTTAATAGGCGATATCCATGAGATTTCATGGGAAAAATATTTTAATATCGGAGAAAGTAACACCCTAAAACATTACAAAATATTTTTATGATAATAAATTTAATTATTTTGATAATATGTGTTAGACATAATATCAAGTTTTAAAAAATGTAACACTCTATTAAAATATTATTTAGACATGAACATAATAACCTAGACATCAAATTAGTGGGTATGAATATGATAAAATTATGATAAAATTATAGTTTACACATATAAATTTTTTATCCACTAATTATAAATTAAAATAAGAATCATTTGGATGAAAAATAAATGTTTTCAAAAAAAGTGTGTTTTTTTCTAAAAGTGGTTTAGTCGCCCTTTGAGAATATGTTTTAAAATTAATCATTTCCACTTTTATAAAGTTAATTTCAAAAAATAAAATTCATTTTTTAAATCATAATATCAAAATTATATTTCAGTTAATTTTTGTGATTTTTCAGAAAAGTTACATTTTTTGATGAATAGTAAAAAATACTTAATTTTAACTAAAAAACATTTTTTATAAAAACTATATAATATTAAATTATATTTTGATTGATTTTTAAATTAAAATTCGTTAAATTTTATATTAATTAATTAAATTTAGGTCATTTTATTAATTTTATGTTGAATTTTGATATTAAAATCATTCTAAACTTTAGTACATTTTCTTTTTAAAAACCCTCTTTTTCATTACGTCTACAATATTAGTTTTAATTTTAAATTTTCTACCTCTATGAATAGAATTTAGAAAAATGGTTTCCATATTTTTAATCAGAATTTATTAAATGATCTAATAAGTATAACCTACTTTTTAAGCATAATGAATAGTAAAAATAGTAAAAATTAATTACCATGATTTAGGTAAAAATGGATTAACAGGGGTTAGACTAAAAATATTTCCCTAAAATCTTTTATAAAATATATTTTATGTACATATTTTTAACTTATCATGTCTCATGATTTGGAATAATCTATTTTGGACCATTTTAGAATGTGAGATACATGGTTACAAGTTTTTCTTTCAAACAATTACAAGTGTACCACCCACCACACTTATAAAATACTCCCCTCCCCTATATACTTCACCCATTAACAACCATTTTTATATGCCAACATCTGACCAAATAAATTAAAACATTAACTCCCATAAAACTATTTTTGGGAATAAATACAACCTAGGAATGATTCTGACGAAAACTTGAGGAGCTTACCTGAAGAAGTGGTAATGTTCTTCTACGAGTGTATTTATTTTATTTCTTTCTCAACCTTCTTCAATTATTATGATCATTATATTATAATAACATAATTATATTAAATATATTAATATGTTTTTATATTATGGTAAATACTTAAAATCATTTCCACTTCTATCAAATGGGAAACCAAATCCTCATTCATGTATACTGAGAACTACCGCCTCATGAATCAATTGCATTCCTTTTTCTATTACCAGCTCTCACAGTTATGAATGATAATGGATAATATATATATATATATATATATGATATTTATAACATAATTATACCTCTCGAGTAGTTATATCATATATATATATATCTTTAATTTCAATTCCACAAGGCATATAATAACATCTCTAGTGTGTACAATAGACTACCACTCCGCAAAGCTATGAGATTCATTTTTTACAAATCATTTACATGGAAGGAAATAAGGATAAATTTAATGATTTTATTTTATAAATAATATTTAAAAATTATATTAATTTCATATTTATCATTATTAGAAGAAAATATATATCATTTTCTTTCTTACCTTTTTACTCCATGAAATTAGATAATGTCAATTCATAAACCTATAAACTACTGCCTTCACAAAATGATGTAACTATTTTTTCATAACCAAACCACATAAATGATATATATAAGTATATTTAAATACATAATATATTATATATTATATTATGATAATTTTTTAATGATAAAATATTACTTATCTCTTTTACATAATGATCATTGAAAAATGAAAATGTTGCTAATGCATAAGTATGACCTACCATCTCCATGATTGTAACACAGTCCATGTTTCGTAACCATATATTTTGTATGATTTTAAATGTATAATTTAGATAAAAATATGATAATTATTTAATGATCATTATTCTAGATATAATATAACTATATAATATGTTTAAGAACTAGATCTTTCTTGACAAAACACCCTTGAACAAACAAGACAATTTACACCTGAAACAATGAAAATAATGATAGATTATTAATGAAATGGTTATTATATATTATAAGAGGATCATATTTGATTCTATAAATATTAATATGGTTCTATTATCATATAATGTTTTTATAACTACTATACAGTAGGTTGAAGAACGTTTAATGAAAAGGAAGTGCGAGGTAAGGGACTTCATCATAATTTCATATCATTGGGGAATATTTTAGTTTTTTGAACCAATTTTATTTTATATGGTTTATGTACCTAACCTTTTACATGTAATATAATTATTAATTAATAATTCATGGTATTTTTAGTTTCTACATGAATTATTTTATCCAATCTTATTTTAATTAAGAGTTACCAAGTGGTAAAGTATTTCATAACTCAATTTTCTTACCTTGGGTTATATTACTTCTTCCTCATCATTGATATTCTAAGATCATGTTTTTAATTAATTTGAATTAATTATTTTTTATTTACATTTATTTCATATTTATTTATAGTTGATACACATAATCTATTCATTTACTAATTCTCCCACCAACGTTATGATCACTATAAGGGTTTATTTCCCAATATCATTCTCATTGATATTGTTTATTCTTGAATTTTACCTGAAAAAAATTATTAGATAATTTTCTAGTAAACCTATATAATTTTGTAATACTTGTTTTATTCATTATATTTCATGTAATATCACCATTTCCACTCTCTTCTAATTTAAATATTTTAGAAAATGTTTTAAGAATAATTGACGTCATTTCTCTATTTGGTTGGAAATCCTTTTTATACCCAAAAATCTATTTTCTAAATATGTTTTCAATAATTTTATATCTATTTTTTACAATTATTTATTAAACAAATTTTTACCGATATTTACTTTTTAAAAAAATGCTTTTAAAGGAATCTTAAGGTGTCTTTCAAAACAATTCACATTTGGATCTTACCAAAAAAGGTGAAATGAAGATTTTTTTAATAATTACACCATTAATATAATTTAATTTCATCATAACAATTCAAATTATTTGTAGCTTATTTTATAAGATTAAATAATTATTTTAAAATTATTGAATTTTCAAAATGTTTTTTGAATTTTCCTTTTAAAATTTATTTTCATAATTAAAAAGGATATTTCCATAAATATTTATTTAAGATATTTTTATTGTATTTCTATAAATCAATGAAAATAACCCCTTATTCTTACTCCAATTGGTATATTTTCTATTATTACCATACTAACTTTTTCCATAGATTATGTATGATCATTTTTACCTTGAAAAGTATTGAAAATCACTTATTTTATTTATTTTTATAGTAATTTACTTTCCCATGTAATATTTACTTTCTAGTGGACATTATATTTTCCATAAATATCTATATAAATTATTATTGAAATGTTTATTTCATAAAACATGCATCATTTTTACATAAATGTTTCTATAATTAATGTAATTTTTTTATTTGGGGGAATATTGATAAATCCATATTCTTATCACAATAATGATATTTGATGATAATTCATATTGATTCATGAATTAAATTGATTGTTAAATATATGAGAAATTATTAGGACATTCTGAAAAGGGTGGGTTCTCATTATAGATAGCCTCTCGATGCATCAATATTCTTATGAGGTGAATTGGTATGGTGGCATAAAATCTGTTAGCTAAACCAGATTGGTTTGTATAGAGTAATTTTAAATTATCATGGGGATATAACTTGATAGTATAAGTATCATGTCACAGTGGCATGACATCCAATAATGAATCATTTCCATTATTAATAATTTAGTTATTATTATCAACGATATTGTAAAAATTATATTATCTCCAGAAACATTTCATTCACAATTTTATTATTAAATGAAATGTGTTTTCTGGTATTTACTTTGACATATTGATTATTCCTTATCTGGTTAGGATAGTAATTTTCTTGATTAAATGGAATGTGTTTTTAGTTATTTACCACTTCATAATGATTATTATCCATGATATGTTCACATTGATATTATCTCAAGATGCAATTACTTATCATTTTATTGATTACATGTGACATCTATTCAGTTACTTACCTTTCCATATTGATTATTATTATTATTTATTCATGATTTCTTCCACTACACTAAAACCTTATTGAGAATTTGTGCTCAACATTATTTTTTTACATTTCCTTAAAATTATATCAACTGTATTATGATTGATGTTCAAGGTTATTCTAGAGGGAATAACAATACTATAAAAACAAAATAATGTTTTATTTTTTCTTTTCAAATATAATATGGGAATCATGTATGTATCTATTTTAATAAGACTACTAAACTATTCATTCCTTTTAGATGATATTACTTGTAAATTTTTATTATATAATAAATAATACATTGGATCCGAGTTACTGGGGTTGGTTTCACTACATAATACCCCATATAAATAATGATTTAAAGTTATGTAAGACCCATAATATAAATTGTAGAAGCCATAATTTGCTTTTATGTGTGGTTATGTTTCTTTTAATATATTTTTTGATGTTGGATATTGTGAAATAATTATGGGGGTATACTAGGTTATGAAATAAGTATTATAGTGATGTAGTGATTGTATGGCATGGGACTTGATGTGGGAATATGTGTGGTGGTTGTGGTTGTACAGTGGTAGTTTTTTTTGTGGTTTGGGAGATGTGTGGTTATTATAGTGATATATTATGGATATTGTGGCATCATAGAAAAAGTTAGAATGTGATGGGTGAGAAAATCTATAGTGTAGTTGTGATTTTTCTTTAGTGGCCATGGAATAAATTTTTAACATTGAAATAAAATTAATTTTTTTGGTGAGTGAATAAGAAATGGGGTGGACACTTATATTTGGTAAATGGATTGAATAAATTATATGTTTAATGAATAGGTTTGGTAAAATGTTGAATCTAATGGCTTATTAAATATGAGTTAGTGGGAACTTATCATATCTGAAAATGGTAGAGTTTGTAATTGAACGTTTATTTTTTATGGTTTTGTGTGATGGTCCTATTGTGAGTCATATAGTGGTGGAAGTAGTTGTGATGGTTGTTGTGTGTTGTAGTGGGGGCATTGTGGTGTACATTAATACAGTTTCAATGAACCCGTAGGTTTAGTATTGTATTTTGTATATATATCTAGTATTTTTATGTTATTTATATATATACCCCACCAAAGTTGGATAACCTTATAAATTCTCAAGGGTTTTGGGTTACATGTTTTTTCCCTAATAGCCGAGATGGTGGTGATATAGATGGTGGATACTCCCTCTTTCCCACTATTAAATTTGTAGTAATGATATGGCTTGTGTTTTAGATTAACCAGTAGTGATGTGATGTGATGTGGATGTGATATATTATGGGGATCATGTGTGGAAAGATGAGTGAATGAGGTTGATGTCCTTCACATTCATGACACCCTACTACCATATTTACAAGATGCAATTTGATGGACCAAGTGTTATCATTTGAAGTGTGGTGTGATGATGATTGATGCAAGCACTGGATGTTGGTCCTTGTGAGGGTGGGGTAGGACAAGAATCATCCTGAATGATATATATAAGGACCTGACCTTAAAACATTACATCATCTTGAATTAAATGAATAATTCACATTGACACATCTACTCAGATTCCATTTTATTCACTAAATATAAACTCTTGAACAAAAGAGTCATGTCTAGTTCCATGTTTTAGACATCATGAAATTTCCTTTATCCCATCATTGACTTTATTCCACTTTATGTCTTGTGGAAAACATTTCAAAAAAACTTGGGATGAGCATAAAAAGCTCAGTAAGGGATATAAAAATACGGAATTAAAACATTATTCCATGTATACATAAGAATCAATGAAATCATACTTTACTCATAAAACATAATCACTTCAACATACCTCATGAGATCATAAGATTTATTAATAACTCATAGAAATCAAAAAACATAAAGGTAACTTACACCATTCATAACATTCTTATGTAGGGAGAAACCCTAATGGTTACGTTTGGAATACCCATCACAATATATTCCCTAAATCTTTTCAAAGAAACCTTAGTATTTAACTCCTTCGTGTTACCCAATGAATTGGAGAGATATCATGGGCTCAACCACCCTTATTTTATCATGGAACCACCCGTCTTCATAAACAATGCCCAAGAACAATAACATAATCGTATCACATAAAACATGCATAAAGGAAACACAACATTTGCACATTTCAATCACAAGACATCAAAAACACATTGATATAATCAAAAAATTATCAAAACCATTTTCAATACCAAAATAAAAGAAAAGTAAAAAATGGTATTTATTTTTAAGTTTAAAAAAATTTTATGGCTTGTAGAGGAAGTCGAAACTAAAATAATTGTCACGGCGGTGGAGAAGTCATTGTCGCCGCATACGTAAGAGAAAACATTACTTTTTGTCATTTAGTAAAACACTTCATAAAAAATATTTCTTTTAAATAAAATTAATAGTCAAAGGGGTTTATACAACGTATAAACGAAAGTTTTTTATATAAAAAAATATTCCTCATTGAAAGGAGATTGAGACGAAGTCCCTTACAAAGTCGGTATCCTTAGATTAAGGATAAATAAATTGCATGATTATGTGTGGAAAGTATAAATACACCTAACATAAGAGGATATTAATTGTAAAACAATAAGAGGCCATCCACACATATTCATAGTACGATATAATCAAGAAGTAGAGGTTTGACCCAAAGAATTGAAATTGGGTTAAGAAGTTCCCTTATAGAAATTCGACAGCCTAACGACGTCACTTTAAAATTCAGAAAATGAGTTGATGAGAGATAAAATGGTATCTCATCACTTAGACATAATATTTATATCAATAAGGATATATAATAACATATCCCAACATAACAAGATGTAAATTAAAAGACATAACAAAAATAAGTCTTTTAAAAAAAGAGGAGGGTGAAAGAATCCCTTAACGATTTGGGTAACTTTTGAAACATACACCCCAAGAAATAATGGCCAAACAATGCTGATGTAAATACCCATAAATGAGATAATTTTACAAAAATATTAGAATCATGATCAGTACATACTCCACTCAATGGAGATAGTGAAAAATATAGAATGACTCTCACGGGAATAAAAAGTGAGATAAAAACCCCATACCAAATTATAATCAATCAATTCGTATGACCAAAAGATAATAAACAAAATATGAATCACAGAATAACATGAATATAAATAGAATCATGATAATATATATCAAATGGAATGACAAAATACACCACTTTCAATAAGTGGCGAACAATGGAAATCTCACGGAATTAAAAGTGAGATAAGATATCCCCTTAGGAAAATTCAACAGCCTAACGACGCCACTTAAAACTTACAAAAAAATGGATTGAAGATATCAATTAGGGTCTCTCATCATATGAACATAAAAGTTACAGTAATAGGAATATATAATAACATCCCCCAACATAATAAATAGGATCTTAAAATAAGTGACATAAAAAGAGTACTTAAAAGGAAAGTGAGAGGCTGGATCCATTACGTCAAGTCTGACTTGACTTGTTCGTTTCATTATATCCTTGAATAATAAAATTTGGTCAATTAATAATTTTTTAAGGACATAATTTATATATTATTATTCAATTAATATTACATATTATAATGTTATAATAATTAGTTAATTATGTGAGTTCTTATCAGACATTTTTGTCGACGTTCGGTATATGAGTCAAAAATAAAGTTGTTTGAAAAGAATTTCCCATGTAGTTATAAGTAAATCATCTTTAGAATGTAAATAATGATTTAAATATAATATATATCCATTATATATTTATTTTATACTATTCTGTAACATTTGGAGATAAAAAATTAAATGCACCATTCATGGAGATGGTAGGCCGTACGTACGCATGAACGCTACTTTCATTTCTTTGTCATATTAATACTAAATGAGAGATATATATATATATATATATAAATTAATTCTATTATAACATATATTTTATATATGTCCCATAAGTTCATTAATTTCATTCTTTATACATTCCATGTATTACATGAATGAGTCACAACACTTGAGGGGCGGTAGTCCACACTTCCTCCAATGAAATTATCGAATTTTCACAACATTAAAAGAATAAAGGTGTGTTTTAAATGTAAAATAAAGAAGCATAGAGAGGAAATAAATATAATATATATCATAAATAAATGTAGTTCCATCATAATGGCCACCATGAGAGGTGGTATGAGAAGATAGAACAATCATCATTTTGTGAGGCAGTAATTCGCCATCCACAGAAACAGTATGTTCTTTAACCATTAGATGGGGGTGTGTGTATTTGGAGCTCTAATAATTCTCATAACAACATCCTAGTATATTGAAGATACTTGTGTTGTTACAAAATAAAGTAATATAAATAGTTTAAGGGGTTGGAGAAGCAAAATAAAACAAAATAACATTAGAGAAGACATTACATTTAAATCGGGTAACTCCCTTTGGTTTGAACCAAAAGGGTTTCTTGAAGAGATTTATGCCTAAGGTAAGGCTTCTAGGATGAATGTAGGGATGTGGAGAGATACAATTAGTAGCTTTTTGGTCGAGAATAAGTCTTGAGACGTTTGGGTAAGTGGGTATAATTGGGGGCCTTTATAAGTGGGAGGAGGGGCACTCTTGGAATGTTATAAAATGTTACTTTATTATAAAATTCTTTTTGGATTTTAAAGGTCCCAAAAAGATATATTTCTCGGATAAGGTGGTAAGGGTTCGAAATACACCCATAAAATACATTTTAGACAAATTTATGTCTTATATTTTACCTTATCTTTTCATTTTATTTAAATCATTCATTAATGAGGTAATCACTACATCATCACAGTGTCATAAATAAATTTATTTATTTAATGTATAAAAATTATAAAAAAATTACCATCATGTAGGAAATCGTTTTAGATTTACAATTAATGTTTTTAGTCAAAGTGATAATTTAATTAAACAAAATTAAAATTGTTTTACTTAGGTGATACATACTTTGGTTACATTTTCCTTTTTTCTAAAAAAATATGATAAAAGGTCACTATCACACTAATGTGATTCCATGGGGTCTCAAGATTAGAAAAAGGAATCCCATGGTCATCCATGACACAACCAATTGAATTAGGAAACATTTTGGTGTCATTTTATATTTTTATGATATTAGTTTATTATCCTTAACTACCCGATTACTATTTAAACATGATAATTAAAGATAATTACTGTTGTTACTATTCATAATATCAAAAAAAAAAGAGTCTTAATTAAATAATTTGGACCTTTCAATTCCAAATATGGAATCCATTTTATCAAATTCCAAACACAGAAATTTCAGTAATTAATTTAAAATAATTCTCGTTGTCAAAACCAAAGACGGGTTTTTAAGAAGTAAAATCTATCAAATGATTGATTTGTTTTTACATCAAATTTAAAAGTGAAATTAAATACAATGACCATCATTGTATTAAATGATAAAAAAATAATTAAATTACAAATTAAAACTAATTAAAATGAAAATCTAACTATATAAATAAATTGGATGAAAAGGCAGTTTTGAATTAAAATGCTATATTTTTCAATATTCCATGAAAATGAACATTTGTTAGAAAAATACCAAAAAATCACCCTAAGCTATATTTGATATTCAAAATTAAAAAATGATATAAATTTTAAAAAATTAAAACCATATAATTTTCATTAATTAATTTTATAATCAATTCCCGCTGTCAAAACAAATAGTGTGTTTTTAAGAAACAATATCTATTAAAAGATTGACACTTGTTTATGTCCAATTTCAAAGTGAAATTAATTAAAATGACCACAATTGGATTAAATGGTAAAAATATATTTTAATTACACTTTAAAACCAATTAAAAAGACAATATTACCATTTAAATAAATTATACTAAAAGGATGTTTTAAATTAAAATACAACATTTTCACTATTCATTAAAAAAATGAACTTTATCGGAAAAATAAGAAAAATTTACACAATGTAAATTTTTATGTCTTGATTATAAATAAGGGTTTTATTATGTCAAATATAAAATATAAAATTGTAAAAAAATTAATTTAAAAAGGGTTCGCCATCAAAAGGCAGTTAATCGACCTTTTAAAGAATATTAGAATATTTACACTTAAAATTGGATTCATTCTCATTTTAAGCCTCTAAAATTTATAGAATAAATATAAAAATATTTTACAAGAATATATAATCACTTTTTAGTTAGTTCTGTTCATTCTCACCATTACATCAGCTAGAATTTTACTACCATTTACAATAATATTATTTTATTATTAGCATGCAACATAGGATTTCAAAGAAACTCGTTGTTGCGTATTGGGTATGCCATCGAACATAGCATCCCATTTTAAGTAATATTAATATTTTATTCACAAATATTAATATGAATGAACATTTCATATTCATTATTTACCTAGGATGTTACATCCTTCCCCCCTTTTGGGAATTGCGTCCTCGCAATTTTAAAATTGGGCTTGGAAGCTTTATTGAAAGCCCCACATCGGAAAAGAAGTAAATTAAACTATCACTTTAAAAGAAAGAAAGGGAAGTACAAAGGTCACCAGAGTTAACACATAATAGGATTCCATGTAGGAAAATATGGACATGAAAGAGGAAACAAAGGGTTGTGTTCTGATGGAGAGTGATAGAAAACATGATTAGGAGAAAGTTAACCACAAGAAAATCACAAACTAGTGATGGGTTAAACAGTATTTGATTCCCCAAAAGGAAAAGTTAACAGAAAACATTTTTGTTTTAAGTTAATTTTTATAGTAGAATTTATTTATGATCTTAACTAAATCATAAGGAAACATACTCACTTGTCATGTAGACTTTCATCTTTTACTAGATTTATAACACAAACTCTTATTTTCTCCAAACGATGAGTATTTCAGGATGACTTGTTCATATTAAGAGCACTATAATCAAAATCTATAGAATCATCTAATGCAAAAAAGTGAACTATATATTTCCCATGTCTTTAGACCAAAACGAAAACCAAAAATTGTTATTACAAGATCAGATAATACCCAAAAGGGTAATCCTTTATAAAAAGAAATACTACTCTTAATCTCCAAAATTTGTCCAACAAAACCCAAAGTTCATCAAAAACCATTCAATAAACTGCTATCCATAAAATTCATCAAATTAATAAAAACTAAAAATTAATCCCAAATCTCTGAAGGATTTAATCACAGTCTTCCAAGATAAATCTTAACATTTATCTCAAAACAACATCAGTTACTCTTAAAGTCTCACACTCAAAAGTAGCTAACCTAGTCACATATCCTCCATGATAGGCTAATCATTTCCATAGATAACCTAAAATCAACTTATTCCTGATTCATAAGATCATCTACCTAAAAAGAATTAGTTATACTAACCAAGGACTTCACGTAGTCTAGTGGTAGGTGATAAGTACCAATCACTCTTTGGATGTGGGTTCGATTCCCGTAGCTTTGTCTGATGCGAGGGGTTGTCACACGGTCTGCGTGTCATCCTTTTTACAAAACTATATAATTCTTAAAACATTCCACAAAAGAGATAACCATAACATAATTTAACCTCAATTTTATCTCATTCCTTTCATTTTCCATCATATAGTAACTCATAATTACCTCAATAGTAAAGATCATATAAACCCTAATGGTTACCTTTATAATTATTACATGAACTTCCACATCGAGTTGGTTATCTCATACATTATGAATTAGATAACTCACCAAGGTTCAAGTGGTTAATCATGAATCCTGATATTTGGTTGAGAAAAAACACAAGAGTTCTCATTGTAGCTCCCATATCATTCAGTTGTTCTTTTAGAAAACCATCACAGTTTTCTTCACATCCACTATTACTTTGGTGCTTGCTAGATCCAGCCATTTACTAAAACCAAAAAGGTCAGTGTGAGTATATCAGAAAAAACATCATGTACTAATTAGGAAGATAAAAACCAAGATATACTTATCTAGGTTATCTCAATCTCATTCTAAATTTCAAAAATAACAATGACTTCATCTAATATACTGACAATTGTGGTTATATAAAACTTGTCACTTGTGCTTAAACAACAATCTAACATCTAAAGTTATCTAAACCAACCTTTGATACCAACTAATTGTAACCGGCCTTAAAACATTACATAATATTGAATTAAATGAATAATTAAAATTTAGGATCTTTTCCGGTATAGAGTTTTAGAGAATTAGGACATAACTATTACATCTCAAAGAATACACAGTAGACACATCTACTCAGATTCCATTTTTTTCACAAAATATAAACTCTTCAACAAAAGAGACATGTCTAGTTCCATGTTTTAGACATCATGATATTTTCTTGATCCCATCCTTGACCGTATTCCACTTTACGTCCTGTGGAAAACATTTCAAAAAAACTTGGGATGAGCATAAAAAGCTCAGTAAGGGATATAAAAATATGGAATGAAAACATTAGTCCATGTATATATAAGAATCAATGAAATCATACTTTACTCATAAAACATATGCACTTAAACATGCCTCATGAGATCATAAGATTTATGAATAACTCATAGAAATCATAAGACATAAAGGTGACTTGCGACATTCATAACTTTCTTACATAGGGATAAACCCTCATGGTTACATTTGGAATATCCATCACAGTATATTCCCTAAATCTATTTGGAGAAACCTTAGAATTTAACTCCTTCGTGTTACCCAATGCATTGGAGAGCTATCACGAGCTCAAACTCCCTTAGTTTAACATGGAACCAACCATCTTCATAAACAATGCCCAAGAACCATAACATAATCATATCACATAAAACATGCATAAAGGAAACATAACATTTCCACATTTGAATCACAAGATATCAAAAACACATTGATATAATCAAAACATTAACAAAAACATTTTCAAGAACAAAAATAAAAGAAAAGTTAAACATGGTATTTATTTTTCATTTTAAAAAAGGTAATGGATTGTAGAGGAAGCCGAAGCTCAAATAATGGCCACGATTGCGGAGAAGTCATTGTCGCTGCATACGTAAGACAAAACATTCCTTTTTGTCATTTAGTAAAATGCTTCGTACAAAAAGATTCATTTTAAATAAAAGTAAAATTCAAAGGGGTTTATACTCTGTATAAAATAAAGTTATGTATATAAAAAAATATGCCTCAATTAAAGGAGATTGGGACGAAGTCCCTTACAAAGTCGGTATCTTTAGATTAAGGATAAATCAATTACATGATTATGTGTGGAAAATATAAATACACCAAACATAAGAGGATATTAAGTGTAAAACAATCATATGTTATCCACACATATTCATGGTACTACATAATCAAGAAGAGTAGGTTTGACCTAAAGAATTGAAATTGGGTTAAGAAGCTCCCTTACAGAAATTCGACAGCCTAACGACGTCACATTAAAATTCAGAAAATGAGTTGGTGAGAGATAAAGGGGTATCTCATCACTTGGACATAATATTTATATAAATAATGATATATAAGAACATTTACCAACATAACAATATGTAAATTAAAATACATGACAAAAAGAAGTCTTTTAAAAAAAGAGGAGGGTGAATGAATCCCTTACCGATTTGGGTAACTTTCAAAACGTACACCCCATGAAAGAAGGACCAAACAATACTGATGTAAATACACATAAATGAGAGAATATGACACAAATATTAGAATCATGGTCAGTACATACACCACTCAATGGAGATAGTGTCAAATATAGAATGAATCTCACGAGAATAAAAAGTGAGATAAAAACCCCATACCTCATTGTAATCAATCGAGTCGTATGACCAAAAGATAATAAAAAAAATTGAATCACAGAATACCATGAATATAAATAGAATCATGATAATATATATCAAATGGAAGAAAAAAATTAACCACATGAAATAATTGGAGAACAATGTAAATCTTACGAAATTAAAAGTGAGATAAGATATGCCCTCACGAAAATTCAACAGCCTAATGGCGCAACTTAAAACTTCCAAAAAAATGGATTGAAGATATCAATTAGGGTATCTCATCATATGAAAATAAAAGTCAAATTAATAGTAATATATAATAACATCCTCCAAAATAAGAAAGAGGAGTTTAAAATAAGTGACATAAAAGAGAGTACTTAAAAGGAAAGAGAGAGGTTGGATCCCTTACCTCAAGTCCAACTAATCTTTTTCTTTTCTTTATATTCCTGAATAATAAAATTTGGTCTATTAATAAATTCTTAAGGAACTCATTTAAATATTATTATTCAATTCATATCACATATTATAATGTTATAATAATTAGTTAATTATGTGAGTTCATATCAGACGTTTTTGTCGATGTTCGGTATATGAGTCAAAAATAAAATTGTTTGAAAAGAATTTCTCATGTAGTTATAACTACATCATATATAAAATGGAATTAATGATTTAAATAACATATATATACCGTATGTATTCATTTTATACTATTCCATAACATTTGGAGTTAAAAAATGAAATGCACCGTTCATGGAGATGGTAGGCCGTACGTATGCATGAACGCTACTTTCATTTCATTGTCACATTAATGGAATTAAAAATAAATGAGATATATATATATATTATAATTCCAGTCTAATATATATGTTCTATAGGTCTCATATGTTCATTAATTTCATTCTTTATACATTCTATGTATTACATGAACAAGCCACATCACTTGAGGGGGCGGTAGTCCACACTTCCTCAAATGAAATTATCGCATTTGCACAACATGCAAAGCATAAAGGTATGTTTTAAATGTAAAATACAGAAGGATATTGAGGAAATAAATATAATATATATCCTAAATAAATATGTTTCCATCATAATGGCCACCATGAGAGGTGGGAGGAGAAGATATAACAATCATTGTTTTGTGAGGCAGTTAATTCGCCATCCAAGGAAACAGTATGTTCTTTAACCATTAGATGGAGGTGCGTGTATGTGTATCTCGAATACTTCGCAAAAAACATCCTAATATATTTAATATACCATTTATGTTACAAAATAATGGAATAAAATTATTTTAAGTGGTTGGAGAAGCAAAATAAAACAAAAGAACATAAGAGAAGACATTACCTTAAATCGGGTAACTCTCTTTGGTTTGAACCAAAAGAGCTTCATGAAGAGCTTTCTGCCTAAGGTAAGGCTTCTAGGATGAGGAGAGGGATTTATAGAGATAAAATTATCATATTTTGGTCGATCCAAAAGCTTGAGAGGTGTGGGAAAGAGGGTAGAGGTGGGGGCCTTTTATAAGAGGGAGGAGGGGCACTCTTGGAATGTTATAAAATGTTACTTTATTATAAAATTCTTTTCAGATTTTAAAGGTCCCAAAAAGATATATATAGAGGATAAGGTGGTAAGGGTTCGAAATACAACCATCCAATATGTTTTAGACAAGTTTATGTCTAGATGTTACCTTATATTTTAATTTTATTTAAATCATTCTTTAATGAGGTAATCACTGCATCATCACGGTGTCATAAAAAAATTTATATATTTTATGTCTAAAAATTATAAAAAAATTACCATCATGTAGTAAAAAAATTTATATTTCCAATTAATTTTTATAGTCAAAGAGATAATTTATGTAAACAAAATTAAAATTGTTTTACTTAGGTGATACATACTTTGGTTACATTTTCCTTTCTTTTAAAAAAAATATTATAAAAGGTCACTATCACACTAAAGTGATTCCATGGGGTCCCAAGGTTGGCACAAGGAATCCCGTGGTAAGAAATGACACCAAAAATATCATTAGGACACATTTTGGGGTAATTCTATATATTTATGATATTATTTTATTACCCTTAACTACCCAATTACTAATTAATCATAATAATTAATGATAATTACCGTCGTTACTATTCATAATGTCCAAAAACAAAAGAGTATTAATTACATAATTTGGATCATCTGATTCCAAATATGGAATCAATTTTATCAAATTCCAAACACATAAATTGCATTAATTAATTTAATATAATTCCGGTTGTCAAAACCAAAGATGGGTTTCTATGAAGTAAAATCTATCAAAAGATTGATTTGTTTTTACATCCAATTTAAAAGTGAAATTACATAAAATGACCAAAATTGTGTTAAATGATAAAAAAAATAATTACATTACACCTTAAAACCAATTAAAATGAAAATATAACTATACAAATAAGTTGGATGAAAAGGTAGTTTTGAATTAAAATGTAGTATTTGTCACTGTTCATCGAAAATGAACATTTGTCAGAAAAATACCAAAAATTAACCCTAAGATATATTTGATATTCCAAATTCAAAAATGATATCAATTTTACCAAATTTAAAACATATAAGTTGCATTAATTAATTTTATAATCAATTCCCACTGTCAAAATAAATAGCGTGTTTTTAAGAAACAATATCTATTAAAATATAGACACTTGTTTATGTCCAATTTCAAAGTGAAATTAATTAAAATGACCAAAATTGGATTAAATGATAAAAATATATTTTAAATACACATTAAAACTAATTAAAAATATAATCTGACCATATAAATAAATTATACTAAAATGAGGTTCTGAATTAAAATACAACATTTTCACTATTCATTAAAAATGAACTTTAACGAAAAAATAACAAAAATTTACAAAAATCAAAATTTTGATGTCTTTATTCTAAATAAGGATTTTATTTTTTCAAATATAACATACAAAATTGTCAAAAAGTGTATTTAAAAAGGGTCCTCCATCAAAAGGCGGTTAATCGACCTTTTAAAGAATATTAGAATATTTACCCTTAAAATAGGATTCATTCGCATTTTAAGCCTCTAAAATTTATAGAATAAATGTAAAAATATTTGACAAGCATATATAATCACTTTTTAGTTAGTTCTGTTCATTACCACCATTACATCGGCTAGGATTTTACTACCATTTACAATAATATTATTTTATTATTAGCGTGCAACATAAGATTTCAAAGAAACTCGTTGTTGCGTATTGGGTATGCCATCGAATATGGAATCCCATTTTAAGTAATATTCATATTTTATTCAAAAATATTAATATATATGAACATTTCATGTTAATTATTTACCTGGGATGTTACGATATCAGGGAAGAAGGGATATGGGATTTTTATGTTTATAGAAGGGATGAGAGCATATGAAGTTCGATGTTGGGGAATAAGAGATGAAATTCAATTGGGTAGTGAAAATAGGAATCATTGTTGTGTATTTGATACCATGTTATTATATTTAATGTGTTATTTTTTGAGTGATCCATGGTGAGGCTATGATTGGTTAGTTGAATTGTTTAGGTTCTTATTGGTTATGTTTTTTATTCCATAGTACATTAGTATGGTATTTTCACACGTGCACTTGAGATATTATGTATGATCCCAATGTGTATATTTTTATTCACACCATAGAAACTATTTTCTGGTTTCTAAGAGGAATTTGGGGATCTATAAATAAATTTCAAACTTATGGTTTGGATGTTATGTTGAGTCTCTATTATAAGACCTATATTTTGGTATTTTACAGAGAGAATTTTATTTGTATATGTTGACATTTTTAATGCATTGTGGGATGGTTTTGGGTTTAATTTATATTATATACTAGAAATTACTCATGTATGTTTATCATATCTTACAATCTAATTTTTTTATATAGGTTAATTCCTTCTGTATGTGTTATTTTTATTCCCTTGGTGTTGGTTACCAACCCAGGGCCTACTGGAGGTAGGACTCAACTGTCAATATCTTTATTCCTTAATTTCTAACATAAAAGGGCATCTTTAGAAGGATATGGTCATGAAATATATTAAATAATAACATTTATTAAGTTACATATCTTGGGAGTTTCCAATATTATTTATTTATTTAAAAATGTAGTTTTATGATGGTGATGATATTCATATACAAAAAAAACTTTTATCAGATGAGTATCATGTTTTAAATATTACCATCAATGGATTTTAAGGAAATTAATACCACTAAACTAGATGACCCCATACATTATATTATTTTAGTGATCCAACATCCAAATTTTATCATTACTTACACTAATTTTATCACATAAATAATCCATTACTATTTATTATAGATAGTAATTTTCAATAACATCATATATAATTAATGGATAGTTAAGTGTATACCTCTTTATGAAAATCCATTATATGGATACAAACTCAACTCTATTCCTCTAGTATCCAAATGGTTAATTTTTATCATTTAACTGTAACACAATTAAAAATCCATGAATAAGAACCCTGAGTATTAGTGTCAAATTATTACTTTCATTCCATAGACAAGGTAATCCATGGGTACCGAAATCTTAGGGTCACCCAGAGTAAATGATTTAGGTTTTGAAATGTATATATTTGTAATAAATACTACACATAGTATTTTATAGTATTTCTTTTAATGTCTATCCATTTTATCTCAGGTTATTACATTTACATGTATGCATGCTTCTATTGATTTAGTTTGGAATCACATTGTAACAACCCAAGATTTTATGAAAAATATTCTTTTTAATTTCACTAATGACTTGTGTTGTACGCTACACCAAAAGGAGCTTGCACAACATGCATCCTTGACTTGCCTTTCATTACACGCAATCGCGACCTTCCTCGATTGCATGTGTAGTATGCAATAACGAGTTTCACTAAACAACAATATGCTATTAAAATATTATTAAAACTAGCCGTTATGAATAGTAATAACCACTTTTTGAAATTTTGTAAATTTTATTTTTCAAAATGGAATTCATTTTTGGATTCGTAATATCGAAATTAGATTAGGGTAAAATTTTGGTACTTTTCGGATAACTTTCATTTTCTGATGAATAGTGAAAATTACTAAATTTTAATTAAAAACAACTTTTTTAATCGAAATAATTAATAGTGATAAATTATTAATTTGAGTGGTTTTAAAGTATATATAGAATATATTTTTACAATTCAATACAATGTTGGTCATTGGATGTAATTTCACATTTACACCAGACATAAACAAGTGTTAATCTTTTGATAGTTATTATCTCTTAAAAACACGCTATTTGTTGTGACAACGGAAATTAATTATAAAATTAATTAATGCAACTTATATTTTGGGAATTTTTTAAAATAGAAATCATTTTTGAACTTGGAATATCAATTATAGCTTAGGGTGAAATCTTGGCATTTTTCTGAAAAACTTCAATTTTTGATGAATAGTGAAACTACTAAGTGGTAGTTAAAAAATTAATTTTTTCATAAATATTAATTTTACCGCTTCTGTGAATGGAATTTCAAAAATCCAAGAGACATGGTTGATGTCATTAAGTAAAATGTGGTTCAATGAGATGAAAATAATTTTTGGAATAGTAACTTTTTACTTTTATTTACCACGGTTAAAAGTAAATAGGGTAATTAAGGGTAAAAATGATATTATTATTACCCTAACACATGTCCTAATCCTATTTGAAAAGTTTATCTCGACTAAAAACAACTTTAAGTGTAAAACATTATCATTTAGGCTCACTTGGATTAGATTAGGACATTTATTATTATTTAATTCAATGAAGAGTTAAAAGAGTTAAAATCAAAGTTTATTTACTAAAACATTTTTAATATAGGGTTATACATAATATAATTTCGACTATAAATATTAATTATAAAGATAAAAATATTTCCTAAATAATGGTATTTTATTTGTAATTTTTATACTTTAAATAATTTAATTTATTTATGACACAACGATGATGCAATAATTACCTTTTTAAGAAAATATTAACATAATTGATGTTATAAATGCCCAAATAAATGTAATTTGAGACTTTTTATGACTTACAATAATTTTATAGGTTAATATGACATTTTATTGATGATTTAAGTAACTTGGTTCGAACTTATCATTCTGTTAGAAATTTCATAAAAATCATGTACCAAATAGTGTCAAAATTGACATAAATTAGTTTTTAAAATAAATATTATATTATTAATTGTTATTTAATTTTTAAAAATCTAAGGTTCTGCCAAATTACTTAGATAAAGATATATATATTAATAATAAACAACTTGGGGTTCGTTTTGCTTCATATAGTAAGTTTATTAACCATATATTGTAAGAAAACAAAAAGACACGGTAAAAGTTAAATTATTTAACTTAGAGTTAAATCTAATTGATAAGGTTAAAATAATAACCTAAAATTTTCTAAATCCTATTGTATGAGAGGATTTCGACCCATACCCACTTTATCTTCAAAATAAGACCATTTGGAACCATTATAAACCGAATATGACCTTAATATAAAATAATATTTTGAGATTTTCCTAAGATGCCCCTCTCCTCCCTTATAAAAGGGCACATCCTCCCTCTCCTCCTCACACCAATTTGAGCATTCAAGCTCGGCCAACCCCTGAAAAAATCTCTTCTCCACTTCCCTAGTATCATCCTAGAGGTCCTGGTCTTCTTCAAAGTCCATCCTTAGTTATTTAAGTGGATGTTAAGAAAAGGCGCGTCAAAAAAGAGGTAATATCCATTACCGATCTTTTTCAATTTCTTTCTTCTTGAACTTCTTCTTCTTTAGTTGTTTCATGATAAAGTAATAAAATCAGTATTTATTATATACTTATATGTTATTATAAATATTAAACAACTCTAATTAACCTTCTATCCATCCTACGGAAAAAGGAAATCACCGCACGTGCGTACGTACGGAATACCGTCTCCACGTCGTGGTGTAATCTATTTTCCGCCACCTCCTTAATTGGATGGGTATAATAGTGTAAGGAGTAACTATATATGATTATTATATAGTGATATTGATACTGAAATAGTATAAATACACTTAAACACAATTCCACGACCATGGGAATGAAATCATCACTCGTGAGTACGTACGGACTACCGTCTCCACGACGCGATGAGATTCATTCTCCATGTTAACCATTTAAGAATAATTATAAAGTATATATAAGAAATAATAATGAAATATATGACATTATAAGGCTACTGGATTTATGTATATATGTATGTCATCTACTTACTTCCATTTAAGACAATGACGAAAGGAAAACAGTGTTCATGCGTACGTACGGACTACCATCTCCATGAACGGTGTGTTTCATTTCATTTATATATTTATTAAATATATATATATACTGAATATATATGACATATAAATCATGTTTTATATTCTGGAAGTAATTAAATCATGATATAAGTAATAATAATTTCAAGAAAAACAAGTCCAAACACCTACGATAAATGAAACGATTTTACCCAAAACGCTTCTTTAACATGGAATTTACAAAAGAACGGGTAATATAAAGTTATAAGTGAACCATATATGATATCATAACAATGAATATGATTCTGTAATAAGTTAATGACATTATTTAAATCATTATACAGGAGGTTCGGACACTTACGAAGCAAATCGGACTTAAGGTAAGGGATAAATTTTCAATCTCATTTTTATACGAGATTGCTTATACGTAAGTATTTACTGGGGTTACGTTTATCATCCATGACCATGTTTTATAAAAAAAATTTATAAAATATTTACCATTCTTCCATGAATTTTTAAAGTCATTTTTACCCTTTATTGACTTTTTACCATATTGTATGAATGGAATCTTTCATTTGGTTACCATATAAGGTACTTTTTTTGACTTTTCCGACAAAAGTACGAGGAGAATGTTATTTTTAACTTATACGGCGTGAAAGGATTTTTATGGTTTTCATAACACCTCATTTTCAAGAAGCATTCTCTACAAGATTGCATGATTATCTTTTAAAATTGCATGACGTTTTGTGAAAAGTAAATGATTTTAAAGAAGAAAGGATATTTTCCTCAAGAATTCATTTCAAGTGTTTTTCTCAAAACTATTTTCCATCTAAGATGGCATTATTTGATGTGTATGTTTCAAGTAAAATGTCTTTATCATTTAAATGGTTTCCATTTTCTTATGATGAAATGATATCCATTGTTTATGGATTATGATGGCATGATGTTTATGAAACCCATTTTATTTATTGGGTTATTATGAATGATGTATGTTTATTTTGTGGCACACATAAGAATGGTATCATTATGAGATGGGTGGGACCTATATCTCCCTCCAATGCATTGGGTAAAGATTTTATATCTCATGAGATAGACATGGCTGGAATGGTAGGTTATACCGGTTCAGTGAAACAGGACTGAAACGAGGGTGACTCGGTTCAGAAAGGGACATTGTCCACTAAGATAGTCTTGGCAATGAGTCTTGACAAAAAAGAAATGATTCTCTATGATTATGTGTGTATGACACAAAGTTTCATGTTTTAAGTTATGATTATTGGGATTTCATTTCACTACTATGATTTATCCCATGTTATGAAATTATTCTATCATTTGGAGGTTAATATTTCCAAAATTTATGTTATTATGAATATGATGTGATTGATTTTTATTTTGTTTACCCTTACTGAGCATTTGAGCTCACCCTTTTATGTTTTCTTTTCCCCAGGATATAAAGAAAGGTTTTAGGTAAAAAAAAGGAAGATCTTTATGGGAGATATTGAATATCTTTCACCACGATTAGAAGATTACGTTCCGAGTTTCCAAAGACACTAAACTATTACGATCCTTGTGTGTGTGTTTTTTTTATGTACTAAGTATTCCGCAAAAGTAATGTAATGTTCATTTACATTAAGATTCGGGTCTCTACACACATCCATTTAAAAAATCTATATTTTCAAACCACGTTGATGTGTAACTCCATAGAAAACTCACTTTTTTTGTTAAGCACATAAATATAGAATCTAAATATATTTAAATATATTTAGATAAATCTTATACACAAGGTATATGAAATTTTCCTGTAAATCCTTATAATTATATGAAATTACCAATACCCTTAATGGCAAGCATGAAACCATAGATAACAAACTCTATCTTTCTTGAACAAGGCTCAATTCTTGTGGGAAATCTGGTACAATGATACTTTTTGCCACATAAATGACTTATTTTAAAGTTAAATTCTAATTAATTTCCATTCATGATTCATTTTGAGGGTTTCCCAAGCATTTATGGAGGAATGGGTGAGTTTTTATGAATTGGGCCAAACCGTGAGCCCAATTCCTGATTTAAAATAAATTTTGATTCCTCTATAACTTCTTCATTTTTCAACATTTTTCGTCCATTACAATTCCTAATTGTCATCCCCTAACATATTAACACCACCATATTTATTTGGACCATTTATAAATCCATAATCATGGTAGATATGGGTTTTTATTTAAGGAATTGGGCCTACCCAAAAGCCCATTTTCTACATTAAAAACAAATTTTAATTCTTTAATATCTCCTTCACTATTCGAGTTGTTTAGGTTATTCCAAATCTCACCCGAGTCCACTTACCTATGACGTGCCCAAATTCCCTCCTCCCACAATTTGGAGCTAGATAGAATCACAAAAATGGTCGAAACTTCTCTGGATTTTAGAAATCGTCCAGATTTGGAGAGGTAAATTGATCCTTTAATAACTCCTTCTATTATTACTCTTTCCCCCCCATTCCAATTCCTAAATGACCTTATCATTCTTGTTAGAATATCCATTAATCTTTTGTCTATTTTAAAATTCATATTTTGGTTGATTTTGGGTCATTTTCTTCTAGATTGTTTTGGGTAAGTGATTCCTTCTTGGTTTCTTCCTTTTCCCTTAGGGTTTCCTCTCTCTTTCATTATGTTCTAAATTTTCCAGAAGTTAGGGTTTGATCCTAGGGTTTAATTTGGTGTATTTGTGTTCAAATATTGTGATCTAGGTCTGAATTTATCTTCCTTGTGGTGCGGCGGTTGTGCGGTTGACGTTTCAAACCAAGTTTTGAGGGATTTGACACTTCCAGTAGGTGATTTAGTGTCTAATAATTTCTAGACGATTTAGTTTTATTGAATTAGTTATTATGAATATTTCACAATATGATGTGTGTGGTACAGAAATTTTTTATGGTGTATTTGGTTAGGCATTTATTTTTATAGTTTCATTTTAGCTTAAAATTTGGTGTGTTTCATGTGTAACCCTTTGGGTATTGTTTGGGATTGTTTTATAACATGTGAATTTGGTTTAATAAATATTTTTTGGGATGAAAATTATGATTTTGTGGGGTATTGGTGTGACACTAGGTCTTAAAGTGTTTTTAAGGGTTTAAGGTGTAAAAATTTATTGTACTTCTTGAAAGTTATTTTGAAAACGTGTGCGTTTCATTTGAATCTTTTGTGCTATTGTTTGAGGTGTTTGTATAACACATGGGGTTTGTTTAATAAATGTTTTTGGGTCTTCCAATTATGTTTTGAATTTTTATTGGTGTGATTTTGTCCTTGAAATATGGTTTTGAAATGGGTTTTATTTGAAAAGCTTCGGTACAATATTTAGAATTGTTTTATGAAAGTTTTTAGTGGTTTAATGATTTATGTAAGAGGTGAAACCATATTGGAAAACTGTGTTGGATTGTTTATAATTTCAAATGAGCCATTTTAAATGGGAATATTCTTGTTATGTGATTTTTATCATATTTTTAGGGACTTCTAAAATTTTTAAAGGATGTGTTGGATTGTGAAAGTTATGAAAAAGGTATTGTGGGCTATTTTGGTGTGAGTTTGATTTCAAAATGCATTTGAATGAAAAGTAGAATTTGTGAATTATGTGATGTACATGGGGATGTTTGGTTAATGTGTGATGTGTATGTGATATATACAGGTAAAAACTATATTTCATGGCTTGTTGAACATGTTTGAGCACAAAGGGAAAACCCGGGTATCTAGGTGGGTGGATGTGTACTAGTATGCTAGTGAATCCGTGGGGTTTGGCCTCAGTTTCACTTAGCATGATTAATGATTACAACTCTAACTAAACTATGATGATGATAATTGGGGACCACTAGGTTATGAGTATGTTCTCTACTAGTGGCTCATGCACAAGAACGAATATTGTGATGGTTACTCTCACCAAGATACGAGGTACCTGGGACCCAGAACGAGCTAGTGCCTAGAGGTTATTTCCTATTTCTTGTGCCCATTATTTACTTTGTACTTACCGTCGGCATACGGTATAGTTGGATGGAAAATTCAGTAGTGTTGACATTATTTTTAAAATTGTTTATTCTTAATTATAGCCCACTTGAAAACTGTTTTTTTAGTTTCATCTTTTAGAAATTGTAACCAGCATTTTCTACTTATGAAAACTTGTAAGATTTTTGTCTTTGAATGTTTATCACATGGAATATATTAGTGGTGGTATCCTCCTGGGCATTGTCTCACACCCTACTTACACCCTTGGGTGTAAGTAGATTTATTTATTTTGTTGTTTCAGGTTTGGATACAGTTTTTAGTTCTAGTGGTTCGGGTTTCTAGCATTTCCTTGGAGGGTAAGTTTTGTAGAGATGGATTGAGGGCGGCCCCTTGACATGAGGGTTCTTGGGCTGTTTAATTGTGATTTTTTACCTTTTTTAGAGTCTTTTTGAGTTGTTTTAAAAGATGTAATTCAGTTCTGAATTTTGTAAAAGATGGTTTTAGTTGAAAAATCTAGATTCTTTTTATTGAGTTTGTTTGTTGTTTATTGTTTATAAACGTGGGAAAATCATTCCCAAACATCATTTTATGATACCCGGGAACTTGTTCCAGCCCGTGGGGATTGGGAATGCCATTCGAGCCTTGGCACGGGCCATGTTTGGTGCTAGTTTGATGGTGACCAGATCCGGTTCGTGACAAAATGGCATCAGAGCAGGTTTTCTCTCTTTGGGTCATGTTATTTGGGGAACAATCGAGATAGTCAGGAGTTAGGATTTTTGGGACATGGAATTTTTGTTATGAGTAGTGTGGATGATCACCACACCTCATGATAGGATTCAAGTCTCTAGGGGAAGTTGAGAACTTTCAGATTCCTTTGGTTTTCCTGGTTTGATGATGATTAGTGGAAATTAAAAGAGAGTTGGCTTGATGGTCTCAGTGAGCTTGCAGGGCCTGGAAAGCCATGTGATGCTGGGGATATTCCATAGAACACTCTATGTGATAGTGAAGTGATTGGAATATGGACGCCAACCATATTTCCAAGTCACCCACTGAAACTAGTTTCCTCTCGCATTGTTTTGTGCTTTAGTTTTGAAATCTTAGTACATTGGTTTTAAGGTGACTTGGTTTTAAGAAGCGTAAAGTTTTTATGAAATGATTTTCAAATAAAGAGGGAATGGTTTGGTTTATGAAATGGAGAAACTTAATTTTTAGAATTTCTTGAGTCTTATTCGGATAGTGTTTGAGGAGTTTTCTTTTGGGATAAAGTATGAACGTGATTGAACATTTCAGTAAAGTGGTATATGTTTTGCTTGTGAGAGTAATCCTTAATTGATCACTGTAGTTGTTTTGGCCTTTGGGGGTGAAACCTGGAAAAGGAGTACCTCTTGGTTTCTTAGTTGGGTTTGGTTGTTTCTTTGTCCTTGATGTGACTTTCCGGGGTCGGAATGTTTTCATTATGGGGAGAATTTTCACATAAATGACTTATTTTAAAGTAAAATTCCATTTTATTTCCATTAATGCTTTGTTTTTAGGGTTTCCCAAGCATTTATGGAGGAATGTGTGAGTTTTTATGAATTGGGCCAAACCGTGAGCCCAATTCCAGATTTAAAAATAAATTTTTATTCATTTATAACTTCTTCATTTTTCAACATTTTTCATCAATTCCAATTCCTAATTGTCATACCCTAACATATTAACACCACCATATTTATTTGGACCAGTTATAAATCGATAATCATGGTGGATATGAGTTTTTATTTAAGGAATTGGGCCTGCCCAAAAGCCAATTTTCTGAATTAAAAATAAATTTTAATTCTTTAATATCTCCTTCACTATTTGCGTTGTTTTGGTGATTACAACTCTCACCCGAGACCACTTACCAAAGGCGCACCCCCATTCCCTCCTATAACAATTTGAAGCTCGATAGAATCACAAAAATGGTCGAAACTTCCTTGGATTTCAGAAATCGTCCAGATTTGGAGAGGTAAATTGATCCTTTCATAACTCTTTCTATTCTTACTCTTTTACCCCATTTAAATTCCTACATGAACTTATCATTCTTATTTTAATATCAATTAAATTTTTATCTGTTTTAAAATTCATATTCTGGTCGATTTTGGGTCATTTTATTCAGGATTGTTTTGGGTAAGTCATTCCTTCTTGGTTTCTTCCTTTTCCCTTAGGGTTTCCTCTCTCTTTCATTATGTTCTAAAATTTCCATAAGTTAGGGTTTGATCCTTGGGTTTCATTTGGTGTATTTGTGGTCAAATATTGTGATATAGGTCTGAATTTATCTTCCTTGTGGTGCGGCGGTTGTGCGGTTGACGTTTCGAACCAAGTTTTGAGGGATTTGACACTTCCGGTAGGTGATATCATGTGTAATCATTTCTAGATGAGTTAGTTTGATTGAATTAATTATTATGAATTTTTATAATATGTTGTGTGTGGTGCAAAAATTGTTTATGTTGGATTTGGTTAAGCATTTATTTTTATAGTTTCATTTTAGCTTAAAATTTGGTGTTTTTCATTTGTAACCCTTTGGGTATTGTTTGGGATTGTTTTATAACATATAAATTTGGTTTAATAAATCTTGTTTGGGATGAAAATTCTGATTTGGTGGGGTATTGGTCTATCACTAGGTCTTAAAGAGTTTTGTAAGGGTTTAAGGTGTAAAACTTTATTTTACTTCTTGAAAGTGATTTTGAAAACGTGTGCGTTTCATTTGAATCTTTTGTGATATTATTTGAGGTGTTTGTATAACGCATGCGGGTTGTTTAATAAATGTTTTTGGGGCTTCAAATTCTGTTTTGAATTTTTATTGGTGTGATTTTGTCCTTGAAATATGGTTTTGAAATGAGTTTTATTTGAAAAGCTTTGGTACACTATTTAGAATTGTTTTATGAAAGTTTTGAGTGGTTTAATGATTTATGTAAGAGGTGAAACCATATTGGAAAATTGTTTTGGATTGTTTATACTTTCAAATGATCCATTTTAAATGTGAATAGTTCTGTTATGTGATGTCTATCTTATTTTTAGGGACTTCATAAAATTGTTAATTGATGTGTTGGATTGTGAAAGTTATGAAAAAAGTGTTTTGGGATATTTTGGTGTGAGTTTGATTTCAAAATGCATTTGAATGACAAGTGGAATTTGTGACTTATGTGATGTACATAGGGATGTTTGGATAATTTGTGATGTGGTAGTGATATATACAGGTAAAAACTATATTTCTTGGCTTGTTGAACATGTTTGAGCACAAAGAGAAAACCCGGGTATCTAGGTGGGTGGACGTGTACTAGTATACTAGAGAATCCGTGGGGTTTGGCCTCAGTTTCACATAGAAATATTGACGCTTACAACTCTAACTAAACTATGATGATGATAATTGGGGACCACTAGGTTATGGTTATGTTCCTTACTAGTGGATCGTGCACGAGAACAGATATTGTGATGGTTACTCTCACCAAGATATGAGGTACCTAGGACCCAGAACGAGCTAGTTCCTAGGGGTTATTTCCTATTTCTTGTGCTCATTATTTACTTTGTACTTACCATCGGCATACGGTATAGTTGGCTGGAAAATTTAGTAGTGTTGAAATTATTTTTATATGTGTTTATTCTTAATGATAGCCAACTTGAAAACTATTTTTTGTAGTTTGATCTTTTAGAAATTGTAACTAGCATTTTCTGTTTATGAAAACTTGCAAGATTTTTTTCTTTTAATGTTTATCACATGGAATCTATTAGTGGTGGTATCCTTCTAGGAATTTCCTAACACCCTACTTACACCCTTGGGTGTAAGTAGATTTGGTTATTTTGTTGTTTCAGGTTTGGATATAGTTTTTAGTTCTAGTGGTTCGGGTTTGTAGCATGTCCATGGTGGTGAAGTTTTGTAGAGAGGGAATGAGGGTGGTTCCCCTTGCCATGAGGGTTCTTGGGCTGTTTAATTGTGATTTTGTACCTTTTTTATAGTCTTGTTGAGTTGTTTTAAAAGATGTAATTCAGTTCTTAATTTTGTAAAATATGGTTTTAGTTGAAAAATCCAGATTCGTTTTATTGAGTTTGTTTGTTGTTTAATGTTTATAAACTTGGGTAAATCATTCCCAAACATCATTTTATGATACCCGGGCACTTGTGCCAGACCGTGGGGATCAGGAATGCCCTTCGTCCCTTGGCATGGGCCGAGTTTGGTGCCAGTTTGATGGTGACCAGATCCGGTTCATGACACTTTTAAAATGAGGGATTCCAATTTATCACAACTATAATAACTAATAGCTATAAACTATATTAAATAACTAAATTCAATATAATGAGTTTAATTCCAACCCAAGTCAAGGTAGAATAAAACTAAATATATTACTATACCAAGCATTCAAGTACTTAAATGCATGTTTGATTGTCTTACAAGAAGATTAAAAACATTAAACTAATTTATGCAAAAATTTATAAATCAAAAAATTATAACTATAACTAAATCATGGAATAACATTCATATAAATGAATAATTAAACTATTTAAAAACATGATAAACATTTACAAACAATTCATTAACAAAATATATGTATAAACAATTTAGAATTTTAGTTACCTTTTGTAAATTCTCTAATATTGAATATAAACACATTATATTCATTTTCTAATGTCAAATATTTCATGTTAATAATTATATAGAATATCACATTAAATATATAATATTAAATCAAATATAAACATTTTATATTTTAATTTCAATTTTGTGACAACTTACATAATATAAATATCACATATTTATCATTACTTAACACTAGATCAAATCAACCCTCAAAACATCTTTTGAAGTGGTGTAGATAATTTCTTCAAATAGGGCCTAAATTTTAACAATTAAAATTAAGTATTATTAATAATTTATAATATAAATATAAACCATTTTATATTTTCTCCATATTTTTACAATATAAAAACATTATAAATTACAAAGATAATTTTAATATTAATAGTTTATATCTAAACTTTATGTCATTCAATATAATTTAAAATTTATTTAAATATTTACATTTAATATTATGGAGTATTTATTAAAAAATGGTTTATAAATATATAATAAATTAATTAAAAACAATATAATTAATTAACTGATAAAGGCATTTATAAAATAATAAATATACTAAATTACTTTTTATATTTGTTTATCAAAAACAAAAAAATAATATAATTCAAAAAGGGGGTCTTATAATAATGAGGATTTACAACCAAACTATTTTAATAAATCAATTCATTATTGAATTGAAAGCAAAACACTTTTTTTCCACAAATCATGTTTAGTGATATAGGTTAAATCATAGTATACAATAGATATGATATTATTATTAAACCACCGAATCACTGTCAATCATGTTTTATCACTAATAGTCCAATCTTGGATTTTGATAAATAACATGCATAAGGGTTTTTGCTTCAAGGAAAAAATGAATGAATCTAATATATTAGGGGAAAAACCTTATGTATGAAGGAAAAAACCTTATACATGAGTCATTTTTTTATGATTTTCATTGATACAACTAAGGTGATGTGATATTATATTTTAAACCCATCTCATAATGCTATATTTGAATATGATATCGTGATTTCATACACTACGACTTATAAAAATAATAGATTTGTACTAATCCATTAGATACGATATCCCATATTGTAATCCATGAATCAATGAAGAATTTTTTTCCTCAATCAAAATTAAGGATACAGTATACAAGTGGAATTAAAAATTTATAAACTTTATTTTAACATGATTTAAAAAAATCATGGTAAGGCTTGAATACCACTACTGGGTTTCAAATAATCCAATGAAACTCCTTAAATATAGCAGAGTCAATATAGAAACCCAAATACAAGATTGAAAATTTTAGATAAATGAAATTAATCAAACTACAAAGAAGAAACACGGGAATGTGTACCTTATACCACAGTGTTGTTGCAATGATCTTTCACTGGATGAGCTTAATGAGGATCATTGGGATGAATCTATTGAAATACCATATCAATGATGTTTCCTTGTATTGTGATGAATCACATGTCATACAAATGATATTCTTTTACCATTCATTGAATAATAAGGCCTCAAGGTTTAATGGAGGTAGGGGAAGAGTGGTATGTGGAGGTTATATTTGGAAAAGGATTAGGAATATTTCACAATTTAAATATCATGGTGAATCCCCCTTTATAAATTCATTGAGTATACTCCTTGAGTTAACATGCATTAACTCATATGTTATGATTTAATGCATGAATTGGTTATGACCCCCAATTATTCCAACTCTCCCATATATTTCATCTTATGAAACATATAATTAGTGATATTTTATATGCAGAACATGTGAGTGTTAAATCAATAACACTCCACTTACTTTTATGAATTATAACATGGACAAAAGTACCATACCATATGATTCATGGCATAATAATTCACCATTTCATATAATATGACTAGTTTAGAAATTGTGAATATGTTATCCTTATACCATAGGATACAATGCACCATAAATCTCAAGAATAATCCTTATTCCATATGTATGTATTATTATAAAATATACTATATAATAACATATGATATCACACAAATTTAGTGAATATTTTGTTCAATATCACACTTACACTAAATCTTAAAATACTTACGTTCTATTTCACCATATATCATATCTTGTGTGATGAATTATAAAATCATATCAAAAATCCCATTTGGATATCTTCTAAAAGTCTTTTGGAATTATATCATCACCTTCACTATGTATCACATCATATGAATTGCCTTATGAATACCCATACAAAATCTTTTGGATAAATTGTAAAATTATTTTCTAGAATATTTCTCGGTCAAAATAAATCCATATTCAATAAACCACAATGTTTTACCCCATGTGACATTATAATACTGAGAACAAATATGAATAATTAAATCCATAAATGTAAGTAAATAAATGACTCTAGAAAAGAATCAATTTTACTCAAGATACAAAGGGATCTATTTTGATCTCCATCAAACACTTGTATCTTTATAAATATCTCTACTAGTTGTATCGTATAAATTTGTGAGTTGTCATGCGATCCCTTTTTCTAAGACAACAAGTGACCATGGGACATAGAGTATATCAATAAGATATATTCAACTCATATGTTATTGATTATTTGGGTATAGAATGACATGGTAAATGAATATATCACATATCATTCACCTTTATGAATGAACACATAACATTTCCCTCAATATAATAGATAATAAAATCATTTGTATTATCTAGGTTAATCAACACACTTCCTTAGTGTATATAAATATTGGGACTGGATTTCATACTCATCATACAGGAGGAAAAATCCCATAATAGTTGATCTCTAACCAGTGACATGATCAACAACATACCGAACCCCCCACTGATTAGCTAATGATCTTGGTCTGTGTATGAAATATATCAATGTAATAAGGTTATCATTCTAATAATATCACCAACCAAGGGTAGTGAAGAATAAAAATATGATAAATTCATAGGTAATATTCCAATGATATATTGTGCGACACTCTATTTGGTATACATAGTGGGTCTTTTAGGGAAAAATATCATGTTGTTCCTCATGAGAATATTTTTTAGCCCATTACAAGAATCATACTCTGACTAAACTTAACATTTAACACCAGACTATAACACTTCATGATGAACATCCGTCATAGATAACTCAAAGTTTTACTTTAAGAGGTTAACTATCATTAGACTTCATGGAATGAATATCATTATATATATATATACAACCAATGTGAAAGAATGTTAAATATGATATTGTTTTTTTAATTACACGATATATTTTATATTCTTAAATTAAAATTAGAATACTAAAAAACCATACAAAACTTTTCCCTAGTATATCTTATATGATAAAACTACAAATTAACTTGTGTTTGTTTAATTTTTAGATGTTTTATTGAATTCATAGTATCTATATGTAATTACTAAAAATATATCCTTGTGACTGTCCAATAAAACCCTCCCACTACACTCTTTAGTGATTAAAATCGATGTAGTATTCTATTTGGAATAATGGTGATACATAGGAATCATATTCCTAATGATTAACTACTAGAACCTATTAAATCTCATTAACCCCAACAATCATATGTTAAAATTTTAATAACATATACTGTATACATAGAATTATTTTTAAGTATGTCATCATAATTATTCAAAATATTTTTATCTGAAATTTCCATTATGATCATTTTGTTAACTAATGTAACTATTTATATTATTAATTTACTGATATATTCTAAAATACTTTAGGATATATTGATTTTCACATTGTTATAGTAACTAATTGTAACTCTATGAATTTATCTATTCTAAAATACCCAAAATTATTTAGGATAAAAATTTATGTTTTATACACTAGAATTATCTTTTTTTTGTTAACTTTGGACTTATTTATGTCTAAACAATACACCCACTAGCCTCTTGAGCACTATATTTTCTTCATAATATAATTCTAAGACACAAATATGATTTTTTTAGAAATAAAACTTATTTCCTTTTAGTATATGTATTTAACATGCATTCTATTGCATCCATATCATATTTGAAATTCTTTGTGTTTTGATAATTTTCATATAAAGACGACTATTATTAAAATTTTTCTTTCGGTGGTTATGGAATCAAAATTCATCATATTTTAATAAACATATGTACAAATCTATTTATCATGTATAATATTTTTTATCCTTAACCTCTTTTGAAAACATGTGATAGAATCTAATGAATCATATATCATTTAAATTGAATTTATTATATAATATTATTTATAAAAAAAACCTTGTTATGTGAAAAATACTAATGTCAAATAATAGAAACAAGTTAACAATACACATCATTCATTTAGATATATATGAGCTTGATATCCTTTTCTACATTCAGAAATTTTATGTAACAACAATTTTATTATACATTTTATTACAAACTAAATGTTCTATCCATACTTAACTTAATATTGGAATCACTGATACTGGAAATGGACTCTTCTAGAAGTTTCATAAACCCCATCAAATGTCATATGTAATTCTATTATATATAATTGTTAGTCCTTCCTTCATAGTTTAACATTTTGGATTCAATTACCTTGATTGTCTACTAGAATATATAGATTTATATTTTCAAAATAAATATTATTCTTGTTGTTTATGATTTTACCCACCTATACAGTTAATATTACACCAAAACCTAACCATCATATTCCATTGTTTATGTAATTCTCCATAATTGATGAAAATGGGGAAAATTTATTTAACTCATTCACATTGTTGAAAAATTGTCCCTTATAGAAAATAGAAAGAATTCATTAACTGTAATAAGCCTCAAGGAAACCTATACTCTCACCAAGGCATTTATATATCCAATAATACTGAATATATGATTGAAGACTAAAATTACATTTTTCATTTTGATTTTTTTCCATTTATTCCCTAATTGAATATTTCTATGATTCTATAAGTTTATATATTCATTTTTTGAAATACTTCTACACTTGGTAACTCAAGAATACTCCAATACATAAAATTTCTCTTACTTAAGAACACATCTTTTGTTATCAGTAAGTTACCTATATAAAGCTCCATCATTTATTTATTGATCTCAAAATTTAGTTTTATGATGATGATGTTATTCATACACAACAACAAAAATTAGATTAGTATCATGTTATATATATTTGTATCAAGAACTTCTAATGAAATTACTCTAACTAAAAATGATGACCCCACGTATCATATCTATTTAGTGATCCAAAACCTATAATTTTTTCATGGAAAAAACTAGTTTAGAAACATAAAAAATCTATGACAATATCTTGTACACAAATTTTTCTAATAACCTCATATATGATTCCTTGATTTCTGAGTAGATAACCCAATCCAAATACATCATATGGATAAAAACTATACTCTCTTGTTTCACCCATACTAAATGATTAAGATATTTATAAGTTATTATTTATAAGGAATAATAAAATTAGTATTTGAGGGGTTTCATTTTAATGTCTCATAAAATTTAATGACATTATTTCCTTTACATGTACGAATTCTTCTTGTGATTTTTTTGAAATCATATTCCTTCCACCAAACCAATATGTTTATAACATATTAATGTGAAACTATTCTCACAACAAAAAATTTATTCTACCCACATAAAAAAAGAACCCAAGTATATTTAATATATCTATATGTATATTATTCATAAAAAATGGAATTTTCATACTATAGATGATAATTATATGAAATAAATAATACTATTAGGAGTAATCCTGTAGCCATAGATATCCAAACCCCATATTTCTAGAATAAGGCTCTATGATAGGAGAGAGCCTGAACTGAATTCCCTCTACCAATAGATACTTTATTCAATAGAAATTATACTGAATCATTACTATAATACCTAATATGTATAAATTTTATTAATTAACTAAATATAATAAATAAACTTTAAATAAAAATTGAATTCAAGGTAGAAGAAAACTAAATATATTCTCATACCTAGCACGTAACTCTTTAGATGCATGTATGATAATCATATAAGTAGTTTATGAATGTTAAACTAAATCCTACATAGATTAATAAAAATAAAAATTAACTATAATTAAGGTGTGGACTAAATTTTAAATAAATCAAAATTCATGTATTTAAATAAGAGAAAAAAATTACAGACAATTCATAAATAAATATAATTATAAATACATTATAATTTTAGCTAACTTTATGGAAATTCCATAATATTTTATATAAAAACTTTAGATTCATTTAAAAATATTAAATATTTCATATTATTCATTATATATAATTTAAAATTGCAGTATCTCAACCAAAGCCATTGGGTCTAAGCCAGAGTTCCAGATGAGCTCATGCATGCATCACCATATGCCAGAGGCTTCTGACAGGTAGCAATGGCCTGAGTCCAATAGTTTGTAGATTATACATGCAATATCATTTCATATAGAAGATACAAATTTAAAAAAAATATGAAATAGTCATAGAAATCATGAAAAAATAATAGATGGTATAAAAATTATATAATGAAATGAACGTGCATTCAATGTGGAAATCCAAACTAAGTACAAGAAGTATCAGAAAATAAATAAATAAATAAGCGGTCCTTAGAAGTCCATCATATCCCACTACTAGTTCTATAATCTTCTTATTAGCCATACTCCATTGGGACCTTACCCTTCATCGATTCCCTAGTCATGAAATCTATAGGCACATCAAAATTTCTGATTAGGGTGTGGATACATGACTCCACATGACACCACAAATGCATCCTTAATATAAGTGAACATAATATATAACATTTTATTCTATTAAATATGTAAAATATATAATTAAAAAACATTCATACATGTGTTTAGCCATCATGTTCTAAACAAGATTCCATAACCCTATCCCCAACTTCTTCGACTCATTTATGGTAAGTATTTTAGATAAGTCATATAAAGAACCAAATTTAATGTAACACTAAAAAATCCACCCTAACAATTGTCATCATATGAAATAATTTATGACTACTAAAAATTTCCAACCAATCACATATTCACATCTATCTACAGGGACACCCATGCTCTCCTTTAAGAAAATTTATAAGACATCATCTTTCATCCAGCCAACTAACAATATATAGAAACCTCATTTCTATGATAGTTATTATAGAATTTATCAATTTTTAGAGTATGTTATGTTAGTTAACCAAAAATCTATGCACATCCCTCTACAGGGATATACATTCCCTCAATTATTGATGTTTAGATAATGAAGGACAAACCTCAAGGTTCCACCTAGTCATGTTGATAACAAAAGCACAGTTTCATTGGCTATAGAATAGAAAAATAACAACATGTTGTGGAATATAACAAAAAGAAAAATCAATAAAAAATGTCAGTAACTACACATAATCACATGGTCTTAGTAAAATTAGCTCACAGACACCCAAAAACTAACAAGAAACACATACCAAGGATAGGTTTATAAAAAATATAATGTATAGATTTAAACGAGTACAAGGATCTTATTCCATGATTTTCAACATTACAAAACTTCTAAAACACATACAGAGGCGGGATGGGGAATATGAAGAGAGGAAATCCAAATAAATAGGGTAAATTGTTACCCTTATTCAATTCGTATGCATTGGATAAGGGTAACTTGGGTTTACCAATATCTAATGGTAGATATCCTTACACGGATTCATAAAAGAATTTATACCCTTACACAAAGACCCATACATGACTTGTTACCCATATTTAGACTTTGAAAAAGTTGGTTTACTGTTACATATATACCCTTACATGAGCAGATTCCCTTATATATCATGTCATCAACCTAATGCAGTACACTTACATGCGTGTCTTACCTTCACATAGTGTTTTGGTACCTTTACATGGTACCCTTATGTGGAATACATAGCCTTATGAAATGTAGGAATTCATGGTTTACACTTACACAATGCATTGTCACTCTTATGTAGTTTTCTTTTAGCCTTACACATCATTGGATAATCATTACACTATGCTTGGATTTAGGTCCTACCCTTACAAAACACAAATTTAACCTTACGCGTGGGATGAATTACCTTAACACATCATATAGTTCTGGGTTTTTACCCCTACACAAGACATTTAGAGGACCATATTACCTTATGAAAGTAATTTAAACCCATTTCACCATTTTGTGATACCTTGAAATCATGCCAAATGTGACTTTTATTGAAAAACTAAATTTTGACATAAAATAATTATAAATTAAAAAAAGGGGTTTTATTATCATTTCAAAATTTTGAATATGAAAATTATCTCCTTATAATGAGTTATAATCCCCACGAAGTATATCTATAAGACTTTCTCAAACAACCTTGGCCATTAAGCTTGAAAATCAGACTATATATCCCACATCTCCTCCTGTATCCATATATTTTTTCACTAAATATGAATAAGTGGTACTGTATTTATAAAAAAGTATTTATTTTTATGGTCTAGAATTTAAAC
The DNA here is from genome assembly GCA_963277665.1 of Viscum album. Classification (NCBI taxonomy): domain Eukaryota; kingdom Viridiplantae; phylum Streptophyta; class Magnoliopsida; order Santalales; family Viscaceae; genus Viscum; species Viscum album. The sequence goes on from OY728162.1 coordinate 254,723,682, forward strand.
TAGACACTCTTGATGAGATTAATCTATCTATATCTCAATATCCTCATAGTCTATAACATGTATAACATTGGGCATGTTCCTCTAAATCAAAAAACATTGAACACATCATGCATGAATCAATAAAAATGGGAAATAAAAATAGTATAAAACTATCCCAAACCATTCAATGATCTAAAGGGTCTAAAAAAACATGGTTCTAGCTTTCCTTGGTTCCTTAGACATTGGTGGCATAATCAAGGATCACATTCAATTAAACCCAATCACCAATAGTAAAATAATAAAATCTCATCTTGTGATCCACATATGATCTATTCATAGTCTGAGTGGTTATTAACCTATTCTAAATTATATGTACTCCCTTAAGTGTCTCCTAAACCATGTTGGGTCTCATAATCACCACCTCACCTACCTTATGCTAGTAAAGTGGGGAATGACGTTACATCTGGTAAGGAGACTTTTTAAGGTTTCATCTAAATCAATGCCTGATAATAGATGTTTTATAAAAAATAAACCAAGGCTAGATTATCATCCCATTATACACTAAATTATAGAACACAAAATCAATACATATCATACTTTATATGAATCATCCAATCTGACAGTAAATTTGTCTAAGGATGGTACAATGTGCTTAATCTCGACTGAGTAACTAGGGAATTAAATAATCCCTACTATAAAAATATAAAACACATATATATATATATATAATACTCTAGGTAACTCTAGTTAATTGTATGATCTTATAGAAATAAAGAATTCCCATCCCATCCACTAAGTTTGTCTCTCAGATTAGTAAAAAGCGTAAAACATTCATCAACTGATCTCCAATCACCCAGATTGGGTCATGACACTTTGGGGACTAGGGTAACGCAATAAAAAATTAAATCATGAAGTCCCCCCACATTTAAATGTGAATTGTAAGTGTCTAGATCAAACAACCAAAATGATGATTCTCAGCCATCACCATATGGAAAGTAAGGAATTGAGAAAGAACCCCAACATTGTCCTTCTTCATCCTTAAACACCGGAACTGACGCCAGGAGTCATGGTACATCATTTTCTCTAAAATATGTACAACCCATATAGATTTATGTAAATCACTCATAAAAAACTCTCTAATGGAGTAATTCACTACATCTCTCCCATATACAATGATCACACCATCTTCACCCAAATAACACCTAATATCAGATCATCTCCAGCTAATTATTCCCACATCACATGACATTAAGGTTCTAACTCATGAACTAAATTTACCTAGTCTACCAAAGAAGGTGTGACCATCAAGGGTTCATTTTTCATTTATCATTTATCCTTGTATAAATCCATCCTCATGTCATTCAACAATCTCATCAAGCAGCACTACTCCTCTATGGACCTCTAACTAAGATTCTTCTTAGCCCGATTCTTATAGTTAAGAGAATATGAAACCAAATTACTATTCTGCGGTTCATACATAATTTCAATGTTAAATTTATGTAGATACTCTACGTAGTGAATATTCCTTAGATTCAGGTCCCTTTTTGTAAATATATAATGAAGGCACCTATGGTCAGTATAGAAAGAAACCTATCACTTAGGAGATATAATCACCAATATTTTAGTTGATGGGCTATGAATCCCAGATTAAAATCATGATTAGGGTAGTTCCTCTAATAGTGTTATATATTTCACTACCTATAATCTACTACCTACTCTCTCTACATCAGTACATCTCCCATACCCATGCCTCATACATTGTAATATACCACATATATGATCCCATGATTGAGGAGTTTTACTACTAAAGCTATAGTCAAATTTTTCTTTAGCTTAAGAAAATATTTTTCTCACTAGTTTTACCATTGGAACATCACTCCATTTTCATAAATAAATTCACATGTGTTGATAATCTAAAGAAGTACAAGATGAAGGATCATCGATATCCTATTATGCCGAAAACTCTCGTGGTCCTGAAAACATTTTATGGATGTTACTCGAATCTCAATACATCTAGTTTCTCTTGGTCTATGGATATACATATCTTAGAAACCACATATACCCTAATAATCTCACCTAATGAATCTAGAAGTAAAACGTTTACATCCTGGTATAATTCTAATGTTCTCAATGTGTAACCAGGACTGTCTTGAGGTATCTTGAATGTTTCTCAAGTGTCAACGAGTTTACGAGGATGTATTAAACAAAACAAATTGTGAAATGGTCAGAATATATTTTTCAAAATATCCAAGAACACTGCCAGTGAATTCCTAAATATGAATGACATCACAAAGTACGAATATAAATCATTACTTCTCCAAAATTCAATCCTCAAAATTTCCTCCTCTATAAATCATAAATGGTGATATAACAATTGAAGATAATCCTTAGAGAACCATTATGATCCCCATAATTGATCAAAAAGTTCATAAATACTTCTAAAATGATATTTGTTCCTCCCTGTTACCTTATTAAACATATGGTAATAAACACAGAGTTAAAGACTACATTCTACATTCTTGGAGAACAAAACAGGTACACCCCATAGTGAAGTAATTAGGCTATCTAATCCCATATGATACAAGTCCTCAAGCTATATATTAAGATATTTTATCTTGGTTGTCACCATATGATAAGGGGGTGGTATCAAAATGTGTTATGCACCCAGTATGAGATCTATATGAATTTTAGCTCCTCTATTAGGAGGATCTCCTACAAATTCATTAGTAAAGATGTCCTAATAGTGATCCATAACCAAAAGAATATTCAGGGAGGTTTCCACTGATTCCATAGAAATATCCAATCCTAGCACCAATACCTTTATCATCCCAATTTAACACTATTCTAATATAAATATTTCAGACCCTATTTCCCACTCTCTAGTCATAATGTATCTCTTTCCTTAAATAAAGTAAAAGATACCTATCTATGATAATAATAAATGTGAACGAGGCATTTATTTATATAGTCAATGAAAATAATCACATAAATGGTCTTAATTTCAAAAATCACAAAGTCTGATTGATGTCTATAACATGAAATAACTATATAACAATTTAGTCCCCATTAGAGATGGTCCAATTTTATACCCAACAATGTATCAAGGGAGACAAACATAGAGGATAAATTTTCATGTGAGTCAAAACCAACCCTTGCTAATACAGGTATGGAAGAATGTGAATCACCCATACAAAATAAGGAAATTTATAAAGTCGAGGTGATCATAACTATACCTCAAATAGTAGCAAGAACCTACCACTATTAGGCTGAATCTGGTCTACTTTGTAAACTTGTCATGTCTTATCTCTATGACCATGAACCTTAGTCATCATTGTCTGGTTATTCTGGATCCTCTACTAAGGTCCTATACACCTAGAATTTTTTTGATCTCCTAGTACACCTCCAAGTTAACTTGGTGAAAAATCCTTGAAGATGACATTCTTGACACAATGGTGGAACTACAAAAATGAAATATTTAAAGCAATAATATAATAACCCCTTTGAACACAGTTGGATGACATAATAGAATCATATCCCATAGAGGATATATAATAATTTCACCTCTACCCCAACTCAATTCTACCGTAATATTCGTGGTCCATTTTATACTTCTTACTACAAGTAGAAAATCCCATAGTAGTGAGAGGAAGGATAGTCTTGGCATTTCTATAGGCTAGAAGTTAGCTTGTTTCCTTATTATCCTCTAGTCCATTATCAACTTTTAAGGCCTTGTAAAGTGATCATTTATACATTTTCATATCAAATACCCTACCCTAATGTATGATCTCTTGTTGAAGGCCTATATTGATCTTCTGGGCTTCTATTCCTCATTCCTAGTAAAAAAAGTAGTAAAGTGATGTAAAATCATAAACAAGGATGAATATTCATATAAAGTGTTAGAAAAATATCATAACACTATAAAATTTTAGGAATAGTCTATCTATAGTATGTTAATAATGTACTTATTGAAAAATAGATCCTTAAAGGCCCCCCATGTAAGGGCCTCTCGTATCCAGACCTAAATCATGGAAGTCCACCATATTCTTGTGGTTTCTTCTAACATAAAGGTTACTCGAATCACTCAACCCCCAAAGGAGTCTATAACAAAATTAAAATGATAATGACAAACTCCATAAAATCTTCTGTATCCTACAGGCCACAAGTACACTTGAATTTCTAGGAATGATAGAGCAGAAATTCATATGCATGATCTATTATGATCTTTTGAAGAGTCCTTCCTTTGAATGAAACAATATGAAAGAGTCCCAACTAAAAATGCTCTGCATCATGAATCACTAGTGATAGTACATGAGTGTGCTGGGGTAGATCCTCTTACACCATGGGTGGTGGCACAAGATAATCCTAGGCTTCTATAGCTACCATCCCCATCAAACATCTACGTAGTGGAATATATGAAACAAATAAAATACATAAAACATTTAAGAGTGTTCCTAATAAGGGTGTCATGAGATTATATCCTCCATGCAAGGTATTCCCCTCCAAGAACTAAATAATGTCTCATCTTGGAACATTACTCACAACCATATATATACTAAAAAATAAACACATGCCCTGTTCATCTAACAAATTCTTAAAAAGATACATTACACAAAATGGAAACTATCCCAAACAAATACCTCAATTCTAAGTTTTAAAATAATGAAATAAATTCATAATAACAAAAATTATATATATTGTATTAAAACATACATACCTAATTATGATTCATGAACACAGCTGTGATATCATAGAAATTGAAAGGGAAATCTCATCCATGGTAACTGATAGGTCTATTACGCATGTGCTAGCCATGCACATGGAAATTAACCAACCCAAATCCCACCCAGCTATCTCATTTCTACCATTTCCTAGGATAAACCTAAAATATAAATAATAATATATGATATGATACAATTTTTTTATCATCCCAAATTATACTATTATGTATGAATTTAAGTGCCACATAACCTCATTGAGGCCTCCCCATATATAAGAGCCCACTGAATAGTAGTGAGGGTTTGAGTCTATATAGGAGGAGACTATACACTCAACATCATGTCATCAAGAAGATAATAATAATAATCATGTTAATAATTAGTTAGAGTAATCATGAAGAAATAATAGATATAAGATAATTCATATAAAAAAGGGCTTGTAAAGTTGAAATCCAAACAAGGTAAAAGAAGTAGAATATAATAAACATATAAATAATGGGTCATCTAGTATCTATCTTGGTCAATTACCAGCCTTGTAACCTTCTACTTATCAAACCACCATAGGACCCTTTCACTTATCTACATCTGTTATCATGAAATATTCAATCGCACAAAAATTACCAAGTACGGTGTAATTACATGAATCAATAATACAGTAACGATGCCTCCTTAAGATAAACACATAATATATAATACTATATTCAATGAAATAAGTTAAATATCCGATAAATTTATAGTCACGAACATGTGGAGTCATCATGCACTAACAACGCTACCAAAATCACCAACCCCACCAAATTTATCTCATTGCGAATAAGGATGTCAGATTAGTCAAACCAAGTATCAATTTTATGTAATACTACATACCCCAACATGTCAACAATTATCATCAATAACACTGTGCATCAACTAAAAATCCACCATTTATTCTTTTATGCACATTTCTTTATAGGGATATCCACACCCACCTTTATGAATGTTTGGACTAAATCACCTTTTAGATGTCTAAACAACTACATATGCACATACCAATATTGGTATAGCCACACACACCTTTAATAAGGTTTTGGAAACATTTGGTTATTTAACTATCTATCTAGGAACATCCCTCTACATAGATAGCCACATACACCTTTAATAACATTTAGACAATGATGAACCAACCTGAAGGCTCTACCTGGTCATCTTGAATCCTAAATCCTAGTTCTATAAGATATGATCCACAATAAGAAAAATAGGTCATAGAAAGGAAAAATAAATAATATAAAGAAAAAATGTCAGGTGATACACATAATCACAAGATTATAATCAATAAAAACACATAACCACTCACATACCCACATGAAACACATAAATATAATGGTATAATAATCAAAAAATTATCATGTAAAAGACATATATATGGACTAATGTTGTATTGAACTTCATAAATTGGGGTTATTAATGTCATCATTAAGGATAAACCACACTATGTGGTTCGAAATATGGATCAGAAACCTCTATAGATAAGAGTGCCCCTCCTTGACCTTATTGTTGTTAGAATATTTGCATTCAAGTATTGTTAGTTCCACGAAAAGATTATATCATTTTATTTTCAAAGAAATAAAATCATAAAAGTGATAATATTGCTTTCTCTCTTAGATAATAAAGAATAATTATAATAACTCCAAATTATACATCTTTATAAATCCATAATATTTTTTCAAAAAAGAATTATGTTTTTATACGAGATAATAATAATCCATCATAGATTAATTTATAATAATAATTATTTTTTAATTCTCAATAAATTTCACTGGAAAAATCGTAGAAAAAATTATAATTATTACTATTTTTTACTCCAAACAAATCCTAGATTAGTATCATTTAGGAATTATTCAACAATAATTTATAGAGTGTTATAGAATAAATATATTTACAATACGAAATATAAAAAATTCCCACTTTTATCATTTGGAAATATAATTCTTGGATAAGAAGAGAGATGGTGCAGTTCTTCCATTCCAGGAATTTGGATAAAGAAATCTGTTTGCTCAATAGAAGTCTTAACAATCCTGAACTAATGATATTCATGTTTCTCAAACTCAAATGATTGACCCAAAACAAAGGTTAACATGGTTTAGATATTTTAAAAAATATAACCACATACAAGTGGACTAAATTAAAAACCAAAAAACAAATATCATCATTTTATTTGGGTTTTAAGTGATTCATAAAAGTGGTGGGTTTAATTCCACCGATAAATATAAGTGACACATTTAAAAAAGTAAAAGGAATTAATTCCATGATTTTAATCATGTAAAATTATTGAAAATGCATAAAATTTTTATCTAGTGAAAAAATAGATAGGAAATTTGAAAAAAATAGTGTAAAATGTTACCCGTACACAAAGAGTATGTGTTGGGTAAGGGTAACTTGGGATTACCCTTATGTACCAGTAGATACCCTTATAAGGATTCATAAAAATAATATAACCTTATATAATGACACTTAAATGGACATTAAAAAATCATCTTATCTTTACACATAGACACTTATATGACCTCTTACACTTATATCATGCGTTGGTACCCTTAAGCTCACTAGAACATATTTCTTTCACATAGTGCCCTGGTACCCTTACGTGGTACCCCTAGAAGTGTTTCTTTTCCCTTATACAACACTAAAATTCACAGATTACCCTACGAAAACCCATTGGAACCCTTATTTAGTGTTTTTTTACCCTTACGTAACACCATATGACCCTTTTACAGTGCTTATATTCCGGGCCTAACCGTACACAATGCATCCTTTCCCATACACAGGGTTGGATTACCCTTACGTAGTGCATGATATAAGTATTTGACCCCTATGAAATCCCTGGGAAGTAACTTTTACCCTTACCCAAAGTCTTTAAACCCATTTTATTATTACATTATTATTTAAAATTGTGTATAATGTGATTTTTACTGAAAAATTAAATTTTCACATAAAATAATTATAAATTTCAAACAAAATAGTGATTTATTATGACATAGAAATTGGGAATATTACAAATCACTACTTTTTAGTCAGCTCTTGTGTGTGGGGATGTGTGAATGAGGTCATGTGGCACTTTGTATTGAACCTAGTGGTTTGGGTTAGGATACTACAAACTTTATCTGTATGATATTAAATAAAAAGGTAACATTTTAGATGTTAATTTATATTATGTAACAACATAAATATTCTAGATTTTATATATTTATCATTATTTAAATATTGATCAAATAAATATTTAAATCTAATTTTTATATCTGTTAAAAAATTTCTTTAAAAGGCCTTAAATTTAACTATTCAAATAAAGTATTATGAAAAATTCACCACATAAATATAAAATATTATATTTTTTTTCTTATTTTGTGAATTAAAAATACATTATAAATCACCCTAATAATCTCCATGTAAATTTTTTAAATCATAATATGTAATTTAAAAGTTATTTTAATGTTAAAATTTTAATTTTTTAATATATATTAATTATTATTTCATAATAATAATAATAATTAATAATTAACAAATTATAATTTGTTAATTTATAAACACTTATAAATTAATAAATAACCAAATGTACCTTTTATAATAATTTTTAAACAATTTATAAATGATAATATTCAATTCATAATTTATTTTAAATGAATTTGTTTCCTCTTCATAAAAGTAGTGTTTATATAAAATAATAACAAATTGGTCATATATGGGAAACAATGATTAATCTATTTAATAATCATCAATTATATTTTACAACTAATTATATTACCAAAATTTATGATAAGTATAACATGTAAATATTTTATACTTCTAAAGAAAAGGTAGGAATATAGCATATTATGGTAAAACCCATACATTTTAAGGAACAAAAACTATGTATGAATCTTATTTTACAATTCTAATCGTCACTACTAAAGTGATATGTTGAACTATTTTGAACCTGAGACACTATACTATCATTGAAACAAAAATCCAAGATCAATCAAGCTAGATAAACAAGATAATGTAAACTATAAATGAAAGATAGGTAATGTGTTCATTATAATGTAGTGTTACTACTATGATATTTGATTCAATGAGATTGAGGAATATCACATGTGAATAACCATGTTATTCCCCTCCCTACTAGGTATCCTTGGGTTGTTTCAAGTCAACATGAGAAATAATCTCCCACCCTCTTTGACATTCTAGTGCCTCATAGAGTAAAAGGGGTAAGATAAAAGAGCAACGAGAAGGATATATTTTTTCAAGTCTTGGAGAAGTTTACCTAATATCAATATCATTATTAATTCCACTATGTAAATCCCTCAAGGAGTCTCTTTGAGTGAACATGCATTAACAGATACATTTTGAGTTAATGTATCCCTTAGTTTTATCCCACTTTTATTCTAACTCTCACACATGTTTCTTCTTATGAAACATATAATAAATGACTTCTTATATGTAAAATATGTGAGTGTTATCTTGTTAACACACCACTTCCATGGGTAAATTATGGTAGTGCCAAAGGATTCATGTTATACGACTCATGGAAGTATGATTCACCCTATCATATAATATTTCTAGTTTAGAAAACATATATATATATATATATGATATTCTTACATCATAAAGTGCATTATACCCTAAAGTATTAGAATAAGATATATCCCATGTTTATTTCAAACTCTACAACATACCATATCATACTATATGATATCAAATGTCTATAAGGTATATTCTCTCCAATTTACCACTTGTACTAAATCATAAAAGAATTACATTCCATTTCACCTTATATCTTATCATATATGATTCCTTGAAAAAATTTATCCATTTTTTTTATATATTCCAAAAAACGTTTTGAAATATATCATCAACTTTACCATGTACAACATGATAAGAAATACCTATTGAATACCCATGAAAAAAACTTTTTTCTAGTCTTTAAAAATATTTTAGTCTAACGCTTTGTGTCAAAATAAATCACTATTAAGTTAACTAAAAAGTATGAACAATTGAAATTTTATAACATTGATAAAAATATCAATCCCTATATCCAAAAATGTATGTAAAGAGTATCCTCTAGAAAAGAATTAGTGCTACTCAAGATATAATGGTATCTGATAATATCTCTACTAAACACACATATAACTATACCTGTATCACCCAACTACATTATATACAAGAAAAATTTCACATATAATCCATTTACTTAAGAAATAAATTGAACATGGGACACATAATATATCAATCCAATAAATCCAACTCATATGTTCTCTAATCTCTATGTATAGACTGGCTAGGTCAATGAATATATCACCTATAACTCAAATTTATTGGTGATCACATCACATGTCCCTCATTCAAATATATAAGAATGCCATATGAACAATCTAGTAGAAAATTCACACTTACTAAGTTTATCTCAATTTAGGGCATAGATTGTATACTCATCATAAGAGAGGAAAAATCCAATCTTAGTTGATCTCTAACTAATGGCATGATCGAAAACATACCAAAACCCCAAATATTATCTTAGCCTCAAGGATTTCATAAGAACTAAATCAATATAGGATGGTTCTCATTATTATAATATCTCCAACCATAGGTATTGGGGACTCTAAATATGATCACTAAATCCCAATAAAATCAGAAACATAGTTTATGACACTCCATGTGGTATAATTAGTGGTCCATCTGGAGCACAAAACCGGTTTTATGCCTAATTATCATAATATATATCCCAATACAGGAATCATACTGATGAAAATATTAACATTTTATGATAAGATATAATACTCCATGATGAACATTAGTCAGGGATAACTCAAATTTATATATTGATATGTTAATTATCATTACACTCCATGAAGTTTATAACAATATGTATATGTATGAAACCAATAAAAAAGAATGATAAGTTGGAGATTTGATTTTTCTTATAACTTAATGCATTTTTTATTGTAAAAATGTTTTAAGAACAATTAAGAAAAATATATATAAGTGCCTTTCTAACATATCATATATGTTTAAATTCCAAATTAACATTAGGTTTTAAAAACTCTTAGGATTTTTTATATTCATTATAACTCATTTTAATTCCTGACACATCTTTATGTGACCATATGATAAAACTCTCCAGATAAACACTTTGGTGAGTAGAATTTATAAAGTAAGAAGGTTTTAATAATGATGAGACATAGGAATAATATTCCTAATGTTCAAATCCTTGAATATATTCAAAAACCTTAATTCTATCAAATTAATTTTTATAATGTTAATATTGTCTTTTTTATACTTAAATATATTTTGAAGAAAATATTATTCATTATTGAAACCCTTTAAATAAATTTTTTCTCTTAGGATCATTTTATTAACTAATGTAACAATTTACATTATTAATTTAATGAAAATTTCTTGAAATACTTTGGGATGTACTGATATTCAATTTTTTATGATATGTAAATGTACCTATTTACATTTCTCAATACCAGTATATCATAAAATCCATTATCATATGAAGTGAAAATTTACAGGAAAGAAAAATATATTATTTTTTAACTTTTAAATTATTAATGTTTGAAAATACTCCCACAAACCCCTTAGACACAGTATTATCTTGAAAATATATTTCTAGGAAACACAAGATCTTTTGTGTTTAAGGAGTAAATATTATTTCCTTTTAGTGAGAATATTAATAAATAAATTATTTCATCTATATCATATATGGAATTCTATGTGTTTATAGAAATTTATTTAAAATAAAATTATTCTTTTTAATTTTCCACTGATGGTTGTGGAATCTCAGTTACTTATATTTTAATATACATCTTGATAAAACCTTTTATCCTAGAAAAAACATTTTTATATTTATATCTTTTTCAAAACCAATTATTTAGTATTATGAATCTTAGATCATATATATTTAATTAATTATCTCATATTCTTTAAAAAATATTTGTAAAAAAACTCCACATATCATATATGAGAAGTGAGATAACTATACACATCCTTTTCTAGATCCATTGGATCTTGATAAAATTATTTACATTAAAATATTTTATATAAAGTTTATTTTATTCTTCATTTAAATGAAAAATATGATATTTATTAATCTTTACCATGATATTAATATATTATATATTTATTGGTAAAAAATACCATTGGTATCACATATCCTTCAGAATCAAATAATGTTTTTATATACCATTGATTCTAGACATTGAAATTTCATTGAGTTTAACAGACCTCATTAGAAATATTAGAAATTTATATATAATATAATCATTATTCCCACTTCCTAATTTTACCATTAGGTTTTATTGGTCATGATTTGACACATAAATAATCTTTCTTTGGTTTTCCAAATAACTTTTCTTCCTCTGGTCTGAATCCTTACCCACCCAAACTATCAGTAGAGCATAATAACATACACATCATATTGAGAGGATCAGTGTGGGATATTTTATACAAAACATAGTTGGGGTTAATCATTATAGGTTTAAAAATTATCACCGTTAGAATCTCTTCATATCACTTTTACCTATTTCTCTATTAGAAAATGATTCTATTATTCTTTATCTCTCTCTATCCTTTGTTTTTTTATTTAAGAAAAACTTCCAAAGACACACACAATATAAATAATGATTTTAGGATGCACTTGAAAAAAAAGGATGTCAAGTCCATGGTCTAATATGTATTTAACTAATATCATATTATCCACTAGTATCAAAATCTAAATATAATTGGTGAGGGTTTATCCTCATACCCAAGTTTTGTGCATAAAAACTCTATAATATACTTTTTATTTTTCATATATAGTAATGAATTATTATAATAAAGAGTAATAACAATAAGAAATTATAATAAAAAGTAAGACACTTTAATGTTTATTTATGTACTACTTTATAACTTCTTATTATACTTTCACTTTTATAGTTGCATGCAATGACCTTCAATTCTTCAGTATGCAAAAAAAATACAAACAAATATTCACCCTATAGAAACAAATGATAACTAATTTTCCTGAAATGATAAAAATAATTCCCTATACAATAATATTTACAAAATAAATATTTTCACCTTCTTTTATTTATCTTTAGTAAATAATTTAATTACAATATACCTTTATTCATTGATATCAACGAGTTTCATTATATCAATATAGTATTAGGACTTTTTCATGACACTAGAATATTATCAAAAATTTGTAGTGTTGAAATACCATTTTCTGAATCTTAATATTCCTTAAAAATTTAAATATAAATATATAAATATAAATATATATATATATATATATATTTATTGTAAAACATGAATCATTAGATCAATATTCCTTCATTCCCACTTGTAATTTTTTTTGAATTTTAACTTCCACATTTTTTAGAATTTAAAAATCACTGTAACTAGTTTATATAACATACATTAAATAGAATTAAATGTGAAATGGATTATCCTCCACATAAATATTAATCCACTTACCTTCATGATAGCCTTATATATTATTATGTATTCATGTATGATGTAAGTTACAACAACACTCAGGGTATTTTTCTCCTTATCCTATATCTATAATTTTCCTTGTATCATTAAAACCATATAATAATAATAATATTATTGATGTGAAAATCTCTTTGAATTGATGATCTAAATAATATCCTTTATCTAGGATCATTAACATTCATCTGTCTATGCTTTAAAATCCTGAATATTTTCAATTATATTTAATCTCAGAGTGAAAACATATTCACTACAACATGTGTGATTCACGAAGGAGATTTATTTTCACTTTTATGGAATATTGTATATCTTACATCACTAAATACTTGATATTTATTGTGACATATTATTCTTCATATGTTTTTATTTTGTTGAGTAATATTATCTTGTGTTATAAATATTTTCATAGACTATTATTCATTTAATACTTGTGGTACATCATCTTCTTCTTAGACATGAACGTCTTGATAATTCCAAAGATGAGTTTTATTTATGGAATTTATGACAGATGTTAAATCTGTGAAAGATTTTTGAAAAAAATAAACTTATTATGTGTCATGGAGGTTTTTATTTCAATGTAGATAATGAATAATAGACCCAACTGCTTCTCATACATAGGATATGGCTATCTTAATTTTGGCATGGTGTAAATATTCCAACTCATTTTATGGAATGGAACTAATTTTGTGATATAGAACTAGTTGAATCATGATGTTAATTAAAAATGAAAATATTTTCACTTAATGAGTATCCATATAAATAAACTAATGAATAGTTCCCACATGTTTTAGTTCCACATCAAACTCGTGCTCAACGTACCACTCCTTAATAAACATCATTGGTCTATATATGGGTGCTGATGATTGCCTTGTGGCCTTCTATACTTACTATCCCATAGAGTCTATGGAACTTCACATGTCCACCTATGATCCAATGATCCAACATGACCCACATGTGAGAATTTCCTAATCTCATCAATATAAGTTGCTTGAGGCTAGGTGTGTCACCCTTGGGTATGGCCGGGAGTGAAACTTTATGTCTTCCTACTTGGGTGTCATAGATTCCTTGAGTTGGCCTAATTTTTTCACCAACTCTTACATGACAAACATGTGATCCTATCATGTGTTACTTTATAAAAGTTTCTCAAGGCTATGTGTGTCACCCTTGAGATTGGTCGGGAGTCAAACTTTATGTCTAGGCACTTAGGTGGCATGGCTTCCTTGAGTTGGCACTATATTTTGACCAACATATACATGAACAACAAGTGGGCCTTTCCTGCGGTCCTCAATACAAGTTTCTAAAGGCTAGGTGTGTAACCCTTGAGCTTAGTCAGCTGTCAAACTTTATTTCTGGCTACACAAGTGGCTTGGATGCCTTGATTTGGAATAATTTTTAACCGAGTCCTTTCATTGGTCCTTTGTGAAATATAAATTCAGAATACAAATTTTATTCTCATTTATGGAATGGTTGAAATACTATGACATAAATATATTAACTCTATTTGTATTTTACTTTTTCCTTCAATGAAAAATATAATCTTTTCAAAATTTTCAAAATCAATAATTTGTTCCTTATGTCATATATGTTATTAAAATCCCATTAAAATATCAAAATTACAGAATATTACATTTAATCATATATTTATTCAATCAAAGTGACATTCTCTTTCTTTGGATATATTCTTAATCCATCTTGAATTATTTATAATCCAAGAACATCTTCCAAATATATTAAGATATTGATATTAATGGATTATCTATTCATTACCAATAATTGAAAATAAAAAAATCGTGAAAAATGGACTTCACACATATGACCTAGTTTATATTTTCTCAACACTTTGAGAAAACATGGTAACTATTTATCAAAATAATTCAATTTGTAAGGAAATTTCCATCAATGAAAACATAATTAATTTATTAGCCATAATAAGACTTAGTAAGAGAAATTATATGTCTTGTAGTAAAACCTTCTAGAGTTACCATGTTTTAATGAAACCCATAGTCCCAACAAATCAATTACACATCCAATTATATTTAATATATGATAAGAGAATATATTCCTTATATATTTTTTCATATAATTCCTTTGAAACCAAAGTGAATCATCCTATGATTATATAAGAATCTAGATTCATTTTTTAAACAACATTAACACATGGTAACATTGGAAGGGTTTAATACAAGACATATAATTTCTCTTACATAAGAATTTTTCTTGTGTTTTTTGTCTTATGAGTTTTTAACATTAAGTATCCACTTTTCTGTATTGATCTAAAAATTTATTTGTTTGATGATGATTCTATTTATCTATAATAAATAATTTATCACATGAGTGTAATTTTGTATATATTTTCATCAAGGAATTTTAATAAAATTAATCCTAATAAAATTTATAACCCCATAAGAAATATCATTTTAGTAATTAAAGACCCATATTTCATTCTGACTTACACCAATTTGAGCAGAAAAATAATCCAAGACTGTATCCAGTAGAAAATAATTTCAATCATATCATATATGATTCGTGGATAGATAAGTGGAAAATTATTTATCCAAATCCACCATATGAATATAAACTCAATTATATTCTTTGGATATATTGAATATTAGGATTTTAAAGCTATGTGTAACCCAAATAAAATTATAAGAAATAGTTACCTAATTTTCAGGATGACCATATTACATTCTTTCATTATATAAGATAATACATGGGGAACGTAGCCATTATGGTCACCCATACTAGATGATTGTTGTATTGAAAAGTAATAATTTGGATAAATCTTATACTTAATAATAGAGGGTATTTATTTTAAAGACTTAAAATCTTATCTCATGTTAATCCATTAACACATTTTTATACTTCTAGTGATTTTGTTTGGAATCCAATTCCTTTCACCAAACCAATATTTATGTGTAACTCTTTATACGCCTTTATGTTTTTGTTACCCAACCAAGAAATAGAATCCAAATATATTCAAATACATCCTAATTCATCTTAGGACTAAGGTATATAATGTTTTTAGGTAGAGGTTTAGAATTAAATAAAATTATAAATCCCCTCATGTGTAAGCCTATTTCCATTAATATCCATCGCCCATATTTATCGAGTGAGGAATATTTCTCAAGTCCAGTGGGATGTTCATCCCAAAGTCCATCTATTCAGTGATACATTACTCAAGAGAGATTCCAATTAATCCTAACTTTAATACCTAATATATGAATACTTCATTCTATAACTAAATTAAAGATAATAAATTTAATTACAAACTGAGGTTGAGTTAAATGACAACTAAGTCCATTATCATACCAAGAATTTAACTCTTTTGATGCATGAATGATAATATTAGAATAATTTTAATAAATTTAGACTAACGAATAGAGAAATTAATCATATAAAAAAATTAACTATAAATATATTTGGGATTAAAATTAAAATAAATGAGAAATTTATGTATTTAAAAATGAGATAGATGTTTATGGACTATTCATAAATAAATATAATTAAAAATGATTCATAATTTTAGCTAACCTCATTGAAATTATGTAATATTGAATATGAACACTATATATTCATTTATTAAATTGAACTCTTTAATATTAATAATTATATGACATTTCACTTAAAAAAGATGTTATTAAATGAAATATATTTTATATTTCAATTTATATTAAAAAAACTTACCTAACCAAAATATCACACACACAGACAAAGATATATATACCAATATTTTAAACATGATTAAATAAATCATTAAAACTAATTTTTATATGGTTTAAATAATTTCTTAAAATAAATCCTTAATTTTTTTTAAAAAAAAATTAATTTTTATGAATAATTGATAACATAAATATAAAATATTTAATATTTTCCCCTTATTTTATTATTTATAAACACATTATAAATTACCCTTAAAATTTATATATCAAAATTTTATTTCTAAATTATAAGTCATTCCATATAATTTAAAAGTTATTTAAATATTAACATAAAATATTATATAATATTTATTAATAAATGTTTCATAAAAATTTTAGTTCATTATAAAAACTATTATAAAATAATAAACACCACAAATTAATTTTTATAATAATTAATAAATAATTTATAAACAATATAATTAAATTAATAATTGAATTTAAAGAAAAATCTATTCTTACTCAAATCATATATAATTATATAGGTTTAATTTTATTATATGATAAAAAAGATATAACACTTTAACAATTTAAGCTTTAATGGTTCTATTTTATAATAGATAGTACAATTGTCTTTTAAAACAAACACATAAGGATTTTTAATCTTTTAGAAATTGTGAGAATATAATGCATATAGTAAAACCCTTTCAAATTAAGGAATAAAACTTATATATATATCATACTGTATGATTCACATTGGTATCTCTATGGCGATACGATTCTACTTTTGGAACCTAAAACACAACACTATCAATTTACACTACAAAAATGTGGTCTTTGAGGTGATTTATTATTGGTGGTTCTAAAAACTATTTCTAGGAAAAAAATTAAATATAATTTATATTATAATATTAGTTACACTAAAAAACAACTACATATATATATATATATTAAATTTAGAGGCAGTTATGTTTAAACCACTTCTTAAATCCTAAAAAATATAAATATCTCAACACCCTCCCCCTAAACCTAATCCCCAAACCCCCACTCCCTTTCCACCCCTCCCTAATCCTTCATCCCCTCTCCCAAACTGACAATGATGGCCCTTAATATGATCCCTCAATACCTCCCCCAATCCCTGATGGACGGTGAAGCTGCTCCACCCTCTCCATGAAAGATAATGACACCTCTACCCCTCTTCCTGATGGATGACAAACCCCCCCCCCCCCCACTTTGAATTCCTTCATCGACATCAACAACCTCGATCCACCCTCTCCCTGAATTCCTTCTCCCCTAGGACAAATGGCCCATATCCTACCTCTCACCGATAGAAATATCCCTGATAATAAACACCCCTCTCCCCTCCCTCACCTCCCATCTTCATGACTCGATCGCCTGCTCCTCAACATCAACCCCAAACCACCCCTCTGCCCCATCAATGCGGATCACTAATAAAATCCCATATTCCCCATTTTCTATACCAACTTAGCACTATTTTTTTAAGGTATATGAAGCATGTAAAATTTTTATAATGGTTTTAATTAAAATATATAATTATGTGTAATTTATTATTGTTTTTGAGATGACTTGAATGGTAAATATGTTTCAAGATCTGAATAAGCATTATTTTTTACAGTTATTTGAGAGAGATATTTTTTCAAAAAATATACATTGAAATGGGAACCAAGATTAACCCTTTATTGTTATTCTAATTTTCCACCACTTTTTTGATTATCTGTGTAATTGTTTGATTATTAAATTTTATTTTTAGTCATTATTTCTGAGATTTTTTTTTCTTCTTAGATTATACCATTCTGAAATTCCTTGAAACATAGAACCTATCACTATCTTACTACTTTGAAATTTTAAGTGTGGATATTTTGGCATGGTTTGAAAATGATATTCTGAAATCTTCATAATGAACAACTATCCCATGGCAATTTTTTGATAATTATTTGATTTTTATTTTCCCATAGATTAAATTCCAAGTGTGAATAAATAAAAAACATGATTTAATTTTATATTTCATTTATAATTCAATTACTAAATTCCTTCAATTTATGGTAAAATTATACTATTTTCATATCCGTGTGTTTTAATGTTTTATAAGTGTATAATTAAAATTTATCTTATTTGTTCTGTTTTATTGAGAATATCATTCAATTTTAATTTTAAAGGAAATAATAAATATAATATTGGATAATATTTTTAGAAGAAATACATTTGTTTAATATTTAGGATGGTTTGAAGTAAACTTATAGAATAGTTTTATATTAATTTACATTTACCAGAAAAATATTTTATATTTTATGAATGTAATAATTTTCTTGATAGACTAAAATAGACCATGTCACCAATTAACTTAGTGTTAGGTTCTTGTGTTGAGATACAAAAAATATTGATTTCAAAAATTATTGATCCCAAATCTAGATATAGAGACAGTCTTGTTTCTGAAATAAAAAATAATTATTGATAATATTTTGATAAAAAGTTATAGATTTTTTAATGTTGGATTCAATTGTTTTTGTGATGAATTTGTGTTATATAGAATCAAGAGCATACCCAGGTCAATGATGAAGTTGGGTAATGCTTAATTTTGATATTAATTTTTTGAAAAACCATTTATATCATAATATTTGAATTTATAGGTAAAATAGTGATAATACAATACCTATGGATAAAAGTTGGATTAATTTACCTTGAAACACACCTCAGTATTCGATGGGTTTGGATGAATATTAAGGTTATGCAATTACAACCCGATTAGTGGATGTTAGAATAATATGTTTGTATCCTAATTGTAAATTCACATTATGGTTGAATATAAACAAAGTATATGAAAATTTAATATTTAAATAGTTTCTTTCTCAATATATGTTTGATTTTCCATGGTTATTCTATTGTTAAGGAAATTCAAAAAAATTAAAATCATATCAATGAAACACAAAGTGGCTTGCTAGAGAATAATTCAGTTTGAAATTTTTTTAGTGATGAATTTGGATTTTTACGAGATAATGTCCATCACATTAATAGATCAATAGAATATTCAATTTATCCCAAGTAGGATAATATATCTCAAAACATTTGTGGAATTTTTTTTATTTTTTTTAAAATTTTTGATGACAGGTAACAGGAACTGTATAGAGGGTCTTCCAAGTAATCCAAGTTATCTTTTATTCATAATTTATAGAATATAAATTGTTTTTGTGGAATTATTAACAAAGAAATTCCCATTATTTTAGAGTTTCTTTGTGATGAATTTAGTGAAGTTAATATCCCTGTATCAATCTATAAGATGAATAAATTCATCAAAAAATGTGGAATTCATTACACGAAGATACATGAAAGACCTAATGATTACATTTTTTTAACAGGGAATAAGAGTTCGATAAAGAATAATGAATAATATTTCTTACTAGTATATGAAGGTAAAAAATAATAATTGGGGTATAAATCAATGAAAACCCAAGAAGAAATAATCGATGAAAGCTCTTGTAATGATATTGTGTAACATTCTTCTAAAACCACAAATGAAAATATTATTCATGTAACCTAATACTACATACAACATGAAGTGGAATTACCAGGATAATAATTATGTCTTGATGAGACATCCAAAATATTCAACATTAGGGAAAATGTTTGATTCATTATATTTATATTTTTCTATGGATCCTAGCGTTATACATTTGGGATGGGGGTTTGATGATTTTAACCCTTTTTGTATTATAAGTAATAATTATAGAGTTTTTATAATTTTTTTGATCCCCTATAGTATAACTCCATGGATGTGTATGAAGAAGACATATTTCATTATTTGGGGGGTTATTCCATGAAGGTGTAGGTTCCGAGAATAGTAGAAGCATGTAATGGGTGGTGCCTGACTTTTCTTTTTTCCTTGACCCATGACCAATTATAGATTTACAAAAAGATAAACATTTAGATCAATTAAAATGAATCAATTTATATAGATAAAAGATATAACACTAGAACCAAAATATGATCATCACATAGTATTTATAATCAATTTAATTAAGTAAAGAATTACCTTTGATGAAATTCATTCTTCATTTATGGATCTAGAAATATATATACGATGAAACTTCATTAGATTGTAGGAATAAAGTGAAAATTTCCACTACTGGTGATCTACGCATGTTCCAAGAATCTCCAAATGTTTCCGAAGAAATATATGTTTGTTATCTCAGAAGATCTTTGTGCTTGAATCATATTACTTTGAGCACTATGAGAATTATCTCAACAGAGTTATCTTTTATATGGTGGAGGAAGATTTCTCTCCATTATTGAGAGAAACCTTGGAGAAGATAGATCTTAAGGATTTGAGAGAATTCTCTAATTCCATCATGAACAACCCAAACAAATAAATTATTTTTATTATAAAATAATATAACTGGGTTTATATATCACTAGGGTTAAAATAATATAATTTCACAAGTTCCATTAATCATTTATTTAATCCTATAAAAACCCCATGTCAAATAATGTTGTTAATATTATTATTTCTTGACATGTGCTTAACTTGTGAATTATAATTAAATATTTTTTTAATAAAATAATTTAATAATTTATTATTTTCTCACAGAGCATAAAATCTCCATATGTTATTCATCAAAAATATTTATCAGAACACAAATATTTTTTATTTATTTATTAATGAAAATATCACTACATTATTCACTAAAATATAAATAAATGTTTTATTCACTAAATAGAAAATAAATATATATTTAATATTCTGCTCAGATGATATTATCTTGAATAACTAGTGAGGTAATAAATATGACCAAGAAAACATGAGTATTTATTAAACCGTATGTGGGAAGAATATTTATTCAAATTATTAAACAATAATTTATAATATATTATTTAGTAGAGATTCTAGATAAACATAGTGTGTGAACATCTCTAACTCTTTCTCAATGTCATTAGGTGAAAAGGCCTAAAGTCCAAGGTTAGCATCTAGAAATATACCATGGAACCCATAGAAAAATAAGTTAATGTCACAATTAAATAATACCTCACACAGATGCTTACTTTGAAATATAATATCTTTACCAATATATCTCTAATCAAGAATTTTGCATGATGGTTCCATCTAACTATGTTCTGGATGTCACTTTCTCTAAATTTTCAGAAATAAAGATTTCTTATTGAACTCTATGGACATGGATTTATTTAGGATATATAATTTCAATAAAAAGGGACCAAGATATAAACTTTTTTTAAATAACATAAGAGATAAATAACTTCTCACATTATTAATTAATTCAATATTACTCATGATGCACCCAATATATCCTACCATGCCCCGAATGTCTATCATCACAGTTTTCATCAATTCATCAATGTATGAAACTTATAATACTCATAAATAACAATCTTAAGGTCTATGGTCTAATACACACATCCACATAATGGAACATCCAATGACACATATCAATGTGGATTTCCTACTTGCGGGTCGTGTTCTCATATTATCCTACTAGATATTACCAAGGGAGTACACCATGAGAAGTTTCCTCAAAGTCTTATGAGTATCCATCCTTTATATCATATATCATTTATTTACCTAAAATGACATCATCCATCTGTAGAAATTACATTTAAGAATAGTGTTAAAGCTCTTCTAAGTTCTCATAATAGCCGCGAACGACTATGTCCTTTTAGTGAGGTAACTGCTCTAGAGATATTATCACATACTATGTTACATAAAATAACAATCAACATTTGATTAGAAATTTACTAATATTTAAAAATATAAAAATAGGTTTATAATAAAATATGATGAAGTTGTTTATGGGGAAGAAACTCCAAAGGAAACCCACTTGAAATAGAGCCAAATGATAATAACCGTTAGTTCATTAGCTCTCACATGGTTCTCATGCTTCTGCTTAGATAGGCCTTTAGTCAAGGGATCCACTACGTTCTCTTCTATATTAACTATTCTCATAGAAACTTTACCCATTTGACAAATATACCTCAAGATGTTTTACATCCGAAGTATATTCTTTAAGGTTAGTGTGGCCTTGGCTCTTTTTCATGAGCCACTGGTGTAGTATAATCACAATACAATGTGATAGGGTCATTACTTCTAGGTACTAGATCAAGTTGCTTGAAATGTTTCGAATCCAGATGAATTTTTTAGATATATCAAAATCCACTATATACTCAGAATACAATGTCAAATTTTCTAAAACTGGCTACTTTGAACTCTTCCTACTCACAAATCCTCTATTGATATATAAAATATATCCTGACTGCAAGTTTAGATCATTCTAATATATCTGGAAACTATCATATATATAACACTTGATGGCTAGTTCCTCATATCATCTATAAACCAATAATATATCCTTAGTTATTCTCAGATACTTAAGGATATCCATAATAGTAGTCCAATGCTGATCTCATAGATCTTCTTGATATCATCCTACCATTCTTAATTCACAAGAAACATCGATTTTAGTACATAACATGGAATACATGATTTATCCTATCACTAAAGAATATGGGATCTTTCTCATTATCTCTTTTTCATGTTCTGTCTGAGGGAAAATTTTCTTTGAAATATGTAAACCATGTGACACTATAACCAATACCCTCTTGGATTTCTCCATACTAAATCTCTTTAGTATCAGTTCAACATGTGTACTTTGAATTAGCCTATCAAGCCTCTTGGATCTATAATGAATGATATTAATCCCTAAAATATTGGATGCTTTGCCTATTCCCTTCATGTATAAACACTTTTTAACAAGTCCTAAATAGAATTCAATACTAGTATGTCATTTCTAATAAGTAATATGTGTACAACATATAATACTAGGATAACTACCTCATTCCCACCATACATCTTGAAAAAATATCACATTTATTCTTAATGAAACCAAAATATTTTATGGAATCATTAAATCAAATATTACATTACTAGATGATTTATTCACACAATTAATGGATCAATGCACCTTGAAAATCATTGTGGAATCACCTAGAGTCACAAAAACTTTTTGTTGTGTCATATTAAAATCTTCCTAAAGGTTCCCATTATGGAATTCAGTTGTGGAATACATATTCCAAATCTCATAGTCCTGGTAAGCTGTAATAACACATAAAATTATAATGGATTTAAACATGGAAACTGGTGAAAATGTTTCATTATAGTCAATTCCTTCATGCTTTTTAAACAGTTTAGCCTATATCCTTTCTTTATATGTATTCAATTTACCATCAATTTCAAGTTTCGTCTTGAATAACCATTTGCATCTAATGGTCTTTACATCATCTATCACATTGAAAAGAACCCAAACTTGGCTTTGATACATGGAATACATTTTATAATTCATTACTCCTTTCCATCTTACAAATTCTTAGATATCTACTTTATCCTTGTAGGAGAGAGGTCCATCTTTATCAACCAATAATGAATCACCATATTTGGTGACTAGAAAACTATATCTATATGGTTTTCCTTCCTATCTTACACTCTTATATAGTACTTGTGTTTTAGGAACTAATTATTCAACAAGGAACTGTAGAAACTATTCTTGTACCAACTCGTGTGTATCTTGATCATATAATTCATCTTAGTCAATATTGTTCCCAAAATCCCTTTTGAGGATGTTCTCCCTCCTAAGAAAGATAGCATGTGTGGTGATAATCACTTTCTTGCATGAGGGGTTATATACGTAGTATCCCTTAATTTCCTTGGGATTACATATAAAGATACACTTTGTTCCTTAGGGTGCTATATTTTTCCATATAAGGCCCTGAAAAACACCTCACAACCCCATACACATGTTTGTGACAAAATGGATTTCATTCCACTCCATAACTCAAAGTTAATTTCATTTTCTTCTTTAGTTGGTACTCAATTTAATGTGTATTCCACAGTTTGTAATGAATATCCCAAAAAGGATTATGATAATCTTCATCACTCATCATCGATATTACCATCTGTAACAAGTTATGGTTATTTCTTCCACTAACACCATTCCACTATGGTGTGTAAGGTGGAGTGTGTTGAGATAGAATCCCAAAATACTATAAATATTGTAAATAGTTGATGAAATCTTTATTAAAATATTCACTGACTCAATTCAATCAAATATTCTTTATATTCTTTCCATGATTATTCTACACTTCCTTCTTCAAATCCTTGAATTTCTAAAAGGACTCGAAGTTATACCTCATCAATTAGATATATCATTATCTAATCAGGTCATCAATAAAAGTTATGAAGTAATAATATCCACCTCTATATTCTATAGGGAATGATCCATACACATTATTGTGTACCAATCCTAGAAGCTCTGTGGCCCATTAACCCTTTCTACTAAATGGTGGTTTTTTCATTTTTCCTTTTAAATTAGCATGACATCTTTTATGTGGTTTTATCTCAAATGAGTCTAAATAACCATCTTGAAAGATATTTGTCAATTGATTCTTGTTTACAAGACCAAGATGGTGATGCCAATGTTGGGTGTTATATGAGTCATGTAAACCTGATTCTTTATAAATTTACAACATTTTGTTTTCATAATTTAATACATAAAGATTGTTATTTAAATGTTCCATATCGTAAAAAAAAATTCTTATAAAAGAAACAAAAGTTATTTTCAAATGTGGAAATAATTCCATTCGTATCTAGTCATGATATAGAAATTATGTTATTGGTAACCATAAGTATGAAATAACAATATTTTAAAACCATTCAGTTGGTAATGAGAGGTACTATTTAACAATGGCTAGAGAATCTATCTTTTCTCTATTAAGAGAACTCATTTGAACCTCTCCTCTTGGAATATTTTGGAATCTACTTGGTTCTTGAATTTGGATACAGATGTGAGCACCACAAGATGCATCTAATTCCCAATGTGTATAAATGGAAATATTTCACTTGAAAATGAATACATCTTTATATCCCCCTTACATATGGGTGAGTTCCTCTTCCAGTGTCGTAGGTTTCCATATGCTAAATAGTCTGCCTCATTTTCCTTTCCCTCCCTCTAGATCATCCTCTTTATTAAAGGATGGTTCTCAGGAGCATTGGACTATTTATATGTCTTTTTCCCCTTTTACATGTTCTTACTTTTCTTATTCAATATATGGATCATAGGTTTATCATGACCCATGTTATTATCCACTTATAAAATCAAACTAATAAGGTTTAAAAGACTCTTCTCATTATGGATCATATTATAATAGAAAATAAAATTGGAGAAGGTCATGGGATGTGAAGAAATTATGAGATCTGTATGAAAATCATCCAGGAATTTAATACCTAATATGTCTAATCATTCAATGTAGACAATGAGCATGAAAACATGAGGTTTACCTGACACAAACTCTCCAAGATTAGTTAAAAACAAAGCAATGGAGATCTCATACCTATTTTGTATCGACATCTGTTGAAAGAGATCTCAAAGGTGTAATATCATGATTTATGCATCCATTTCCTCATGTTGCTTCAAAATAACCCTGGACATGGAAGATCACATAAAACAATAAACATCTGTATCATCATTAAGATATTTCTCATAGAGAGACAACTCTTCATCCCTTTCCTCATTACCATGCACAACTGGAAAAGGTTCTTCTAGCACATAAAATTTCCTTTCTTGGGGAAGTATAACATGTAAACACCGTTGCCACTCTTGGAAATTTATGTCAGTGATAAGTTTATCTTTATGAAGTATGGATAATAGAAATATATTTGAATTCATTTTAATGATGTTTCTACAAAATAAGACGAGTATATGTTTAGTACATTATCTGATAAAATTTATAGAAATAAATATTAAATTTATTAGTCTCTTATTATTTTATTGAAACCCAATAGCCCCCAAAATTGGTTTTAGAATATCATGTTTCTGGTAAATCCTAGTTCCAAGTATCCATATTACCATTTTCATTACCAAAATATTGGTTGGTCACGAAACTTATTTTTTTTAGGTAGGAATTCCAAATACCAACTTGATTAATCACAGTTTCATGATCCGTTGAGTGGACTCCCCAATCCAAAAATCCTTAAATTGGATTTCCCAATCCTTTTACTCTATGTTACACCAAGTCCTTCTTTGGTAGACAACCCTTGATTTAAAAGAAGTAAATTCAACCCAAAACATCAAGCTATAATTTCATGATAATTAAATGCCCAAAAATTATGGATGGTCCAGCACATTTAACCATGGATTTATTTTTACCTACATAATGAAAGGATATAACGACTTAAAATATAATTGATGAATTTTTTAATTCTTTTCATAAATAGGAAATTATTACATTTATTAAATTCTTTTTAATATTAAGTGGATTTAGTTAAGTGATTAATGATGTGTTAGACAATATTTTTGCATAAACCAACTAATTTTAGTTATATCGTTCATGCTTGTTAATTTCATTAATTATGTGATCATAAAAAAACCTTCATAATGAAATAAACACACAACTAACATAAATGAAATAATAAAGTTTTATAATAGTGTGATTTTACAAATGGTTAGTTTAACGAGTAGTTGATAAACTAACCATTAACCTAGGGGAGAAACACCTTTAAGTAATTTATGTTTGTGTTATAGCTTTCAACATGTCCACCAATGTATCTCTCTTGGATTGGATTCACCTTAACTCCAAACATGAACCATCTCCATTAGCTTGGGAGCTCTATCCATTAAATATGATTTTACTAACAAGTGAGGGGAAAATAGTTTACATAAAATAAACCATGGACATGTAGACCCTTACATAATAAGAGGAGACAAGGCATGTAGTCCAACAATTTAATTTGATAATAAATTAAATGAAACCAATCACATAAAAAGTTATTGATCTATTCTCACGATCATCAACATGCATGCAATGAATATTCATTTAATAGGAGTAGAATTTAATTCTTAATCATTCTAATTTAACATAAATCATTCCTGAATCAATTAATTATCATATTTAAATAATAAATTACCTTATCTTAATTTTCCTCTGAATTTAATTAATATTTTCAACCATTATAATTTTAGAAAAACTAACAAAAATCATTTTAGATTAACTTTTACATAAATGTACCTTTGAGGAAATACATTGAATACCTCTTAGAATCTACCAAACTAGTATTATACTTGTATAATTGTTTATTCCTTGTGAGATATAACATACATGACTTATCACATACTTTTAAGATCTGTAGTATCAACTTAATGTTTACAAGAATTACATGATATTTATATATCATGTCATGATTTAATGCTCATAGAGTTACAACTGTAATACGACTCACACAAGATATGCAGATCTAATCATTACACATATGTTAATTGAACACACACACACACAAACACACACACACAGATATATATATATATATATATATATATATATATATATCGAAACCCAACACATGGTCTTTCCTATTAAATTAATGAAAATACAAGAATGTGTATCAAGGTTTACATGATATAATAAATAAATTTTAAATCGGTGTAATTTGGTATAATTACAATACATATATAATATAGCTGCATGATGTGTACATCTATCATCGTCTATCCATGGTACACACCTAGCAACTCAGTATGCAAATTGTACCTAAGAAAAATGGTGTACACATCATTTCCAATGGGCTACACATCATGTGATATATGAATTACACTATCATCAGTCATGTAGGTCATGTATGCTAATTCACAGCCTATATGTGACTCAAAGGAACTACACACCGTGTACATGAGCTACACAGTGTGTACTTTAGTTGATTGTGTGCCACCCTATCCTAGTCAACACATAGTGTATGTAATCAATGCACCGTGTGTCATCAATGCACATGGTTGGAATTAATTTCTAAATTAATGCATAATGCATTGTACATAAGTACAGATCATGTAACTTCTATTAAATAGAGTGTAATACAGTGTAACATGGCTAGAATCCTTAACACCTCAATAAAAATTCCTTGATTTTATTTTAATCATAAAATCAATTGTTTTAATTAGATCTACTAGAAATAAAGGAGGAAGAAATAGATCACATTATTTGGATTAAAAAATTGATTAAACTTGAATTAAAAAACTAAATTAAAATGCATAAATCTCAAATGATCAGTAAATAATTATAAATATTTTTATGTCCAATATGATACCATTTTAGGTTATGAGCGTAATGGATGTGTGAGATGGGTGGTGCCCAACTTTTTCTTTTTCCATGATCAATGATCAATATAATATTTACAAGATGATAAACATCGTGATCTATAGAATTTAATCAAAGAATATTGACAAGAGATATATCACCGGAACCAAGAGCGAATCATCATATAAAATTTATAATTATCTTAATTTAATAAACAACTAATTTTTATATAATATTTTTCTCATTGATGGATTTAGAAACAGATTTGTGATTCACCTTCATTACATTGTAGAAATCTAGTGTATATTCCCTCTAGTAATGATCCACATGTGTTACAAAAATCTTTAGATGTTGCCAAAGAAATCTCTGGTTTCTAGCACGAAATATCCTTATGCTTGCATCATCTCCCATTCATCACTATGAGAATTTCATCCAATGCATTCTCTTCGATCTGGTGGAGGATTATGGCTCTCCATTATTAGGAGTGATATTGGAGAAGAGATCTCAAGGGATTGAGATAATTCTCTAATTCCATTGTGAAAAACCCAAACAAAGGAATTATTCTTTTTATAAAACAACATAATAGGGTTTATATATTTCTAGGGTTAAAATAAAATAATTGAACAAGTTACCTTAATTATTTATTTAATCATACCGAAAAACCCATGTCATATAATAATAATATTATTATTTCTTTCCATGCACTTAACTTGTGCATTATAACTAAATATTATTTAATCAATTAATATTCAGTATTTATTATTTTCTCGCGGGACCTAAAATCCTTCCCCATCATTCCACAATAATATCTGTCAGACATTGAATAATGTATATTTAATCATTAAATAAATATCAATGCATTATTTTGAAATAAATAAATAAATATTATATTCACTAAATAGAAAATTAATATTTATTAAATATTTCTCTCACATTACATTCTCTCGAATAACTAGTGACAGAATAAAAGCAATCAAACAAACATGAATAATTATTAATCCACATTTGGGAATAAAATTTATTCAAATTTTTATATAATTGTTAATAGTATATTATTTTACTAAGATTATAGATACACATAGTGTCTGACCCTCTAGGCCTCTCTCTAATTGGAATTATGTGAAGTAGCCTAAAGTCCACGATTAGAGTCTAAAAACACACCAACGCACCCATAGGGAAAGAAATTAATACCGCCACAACATAATACCTCATATGGATGATTACTATGTAATATAATCCCTTTATCACGATATATTAAATAAAGTAGGTTGCGTACTGGTGTCATCAACCTAAGTTATCGATATCCAATTCTTTTACATTTCTAAAATAAAACATACCAATAGAACATCATGACCATGTATTTATTTAGGCTATATCTCTTCCATCAAATTGACTGAGATATGAACTTCCATTAAAGAACAAAAGAGATAAATCTTTTCTCACATTATTCATTAATGAAATATTACTCTTGACACACCCTACAAATCCTACCTATCTGCGAACATATGACATCATAGTTTTCTACAACACATCAAAGTTTGCAACTTGTAATAATTATTAATAATAATCTTATTATCTAAGATTTAATGAAAACATCTATGGATTGGAACATCTAATGACACATATAAATGTGGATTTCATACTTTCACATCTATTTCTCAAAATATCCTATGGGATATTACAAATGGCGGACACCATTAGAAAGTTCAACAAAGTCCTATGAGTGCCCACCCCGAATAGCCCCTTTTATTAGTGTTGAAATTGGTTTCCCTAGAACCAACTTTGTTGTACTTTGATTACCACTACATGTAGGAATTTCATTATACACGTTCTTATCTTTCTATAATTATGTAGATACTTCTGAATCTATTATATATGGTAATGTCATTATATTACATGTTGTATCAAAGGGTAATAGTAGGTCCTAGTATATAATGAGAACCTAGAGGTACTATTACAGTAATCTTAAAGTTATGTCCTATGGTCCAGTTACATAATTCTGAAAGGACACAGATGATGAATGACTCTCAGGTGTTGGGGGCTCATAAGCATTGAGACTTCTTCTCATGAAGTCATTACTTGGTGATCTCTAGTAGTTGAGATCCTGAGGACTGACCCACATAATAAGAACAACACATGTTCTGGTGTCATTGGTCATTCTTATCTATGGACATGTGTAATTCTCTCTTGACTTGATGTTATTATCAATATATTTAATTTGATTACATACTTTGATGCAAGATGAAAACCATGACAATGAAGTTGTGGCGAGGTAGTTTGTATTTGGTATGTTGTTGGTGACATGACATTAATTGAATGATCAAGATAGGATTCATCACATCCATGTTAAGGAAGAGGTATCTTAGGCCTGGTTTATTAGGATGGTTGTACCTTCTTCAAATCCATGGCCATGGTAGTCGAAGGTAATTCTGTCTGGATAAATAAACAAATAATGAAGCATGATAAAGAATGATGAAAATAGTGTGCATTCTTTTTCATATAGATATCAACGATGAAGAGATTATATTACATGGGCTATATTCATAGGAAGGAAATCATCACATAGAATTCGCCCTATCTCTATAGGGGCCTCGATGGGTTGCCAGTCCCCACTCATGGTTTGTAGATGTAATTCACTGGTATTTAGGTAAGGGCCTAGAGTGTCACACACAATACCACTTTGAGAATCTACCTTAGTCTGAGGAATATGTTTTTTGTATTAGGTGGGCCCCACCATGGGTCCATGATATATCCAAGTTCTATGGATCACCAAAGAATAAATAAATTAATTAATTATAAAAGTTTAGAATAATTCGTGGAATTTATTAATAACATGTTTTTACAATTTATATAGTAAATACAAGTATTATTATTATTCGAATGGATTTTAATATCCTAGGTTTGTTTAATATTAATAGGAGGTGTGATTTGAGTTAAAAACTCAAGTTTATCACATAATATATTTAATATATATATTACAAGAAAGTGATAAAGTATAAATATTATTTATGGAATAATTGTATTTGTTATAATTGATTATTTATAACACTTATATAGAAGACATTTATTACACGGGGGCCTAGAGTGCATACTGCATGTTTGAAACATTCCCTGTATAAGTAAGAGAGAGGCTCTTCCCATGAAACATTCATGTGTTGGGATTGAGAGCTTCTCTATCCTCCTGGAATCTATAGTGAGAGAGTCTCTCAAGAAAAGTATGATCTTCAAGTTAATCCATCTCAAATCGATGTTTCTTGCCTTGCGGTAATCTTTGCTACACTGAAGTGAGCATTGAATATCTTCCCTAGCACTCGACTCTCGACGAATGGCTCACAAGTAGTTTTGATAGGCATATGTGGACGATCTAGAGGGCTTCAACGTCGGAGTCTTCGAGCAATGATCGTCGGCATCCTGCGGTAGCATTGCACACGTTAGATCCGAACTAGGTACATGTTCAATTTATTTTTGTACTAGATTTAAACATTGCATGATCCTCGGACTGAACTAGGACAAGATCACTAGATTTGTCAGAGTTATGTCGCTATGGTGATGCAGAAATTTTTAAATTCCCAACCCACCTACTTCCACTGTGGCGTCTCGATACCTTATATTGGTGTCAGAGCGAGCGCAAGGTTTTTCTGAGTCAAAAAAATTAATATGAATTAAATTTAAGTGAGGGGTGTCAAAATGGACCATTTGGATTTGATTACACGTCATTTCATTTTCAAATGATCAAGCTACGATCATTTGAATAATTTAATCGAATTGACGTCATAGGTTTTTCATTCATCTGATGCTAATCTCAATTATTTTTGAGATAAAATTAAATATAATATATTATTATTATAAAATATAATTTAATATTTTATTATTAAAGTATTACCCTTTTTGAATAATTTAAAGGGGGTGGAAAAAATATTTTCCACAAAATTTGTTTTAAAAAGGAAAGACAAAGACCCAAATTAGTCTTTCTTTTTGTTTTTGGGGTATTTTTGTCAAAATACAAAGAATTAATTTAAAAAAATAATTATAAAGAAGACTCTTAAGTCTTCTTCTTCATGAGGGATGTGCCCTACCCCTAAAACCATAATAAGAGGTGCCACCACCCTCCCCCTACTGGCTTTCCCTATCCCCAGAGCACCCTGGCCAGACGTCGTCGACCCAAGACCGCCCCCTCACTGCCGGCTAGACACCTGCTACCATGCCGATGTATTTCCATCGCACCACACCAGACCCGCCACACTGGACCAGCCTCCCCGAGCTGCCCCAGGCTGCTCGCCACTCTCTCACCGGACCAGGAAAGCTGCGACGCCCCAAGCTGCCTTCGCCGTCACTAGTAATAGCTCTCACTACTCGAAAAACCCCACTGCTGACCTCTCATACCACTGCCGATATTCCACACTTCGCCAGTTCTATCGCACCTATCTGCAGTGACTGGATCTTCCTCACCACTATCAGCTCGAGGCCGTGGTCCAGATCGTGCCACTTCGAATCACGCCGGAGCAGTGGACTTCCGCCCTCACTCCGTACTGGATGAGTCAACCACTACAGGTGTTTTGGTGGACCGGGGATCGCACCACTGTCACATTGCAATCACCCCATGACACATTCATGAACCAATAAAACTCTCATGGTAGTCCGTAGTTATGCTAGACTCTTTCCCGACTAGAGGTAACCCACTTAAAAATGAATTTAATTAATCTAATTTTATTTTTAAATTAAATTAATTAAATTAATTTTGAGGATTAAATTAATAAAATAGAATCTAAAATATTAATTTTATTTAAGATTAAAATTAAATTAATGGTTTAATTTATTTTTTAGAATAAAATTAAATTAACTAAATGGAACCGATAAATAAATAATTTGAATTTAATCAAATTAATTTAATTTATTAGAACACCATCGTAGTATTTAAATTTATTATGCACAATTTACACCGAGTGGTCTTGAGCTAGGGAATGACCCATGCTTGTCTAGCTTTATTTTTTTAATTATTCATTCAATGTGTGCGATGGTTGTAATATTTAATTAGATAAATGATGGTCTGCGAATTATATTTTAATTAAAATATGTATAAGGTATTGCGTGTCCATTTCACTAGTTTTATTTTGTACCCCAGACCCCCTTGCCTACGTGCGAGTATATTATTAATTATATGGTGACAATCCGAGACGCAGACCCCACCATGTCGAGGCGGTAGTCCACACAGAAGCTGAGTTCTTTGCATTGGGGCCAGCAGCGACACGAGTCACGTTTCAACCCAGGTATGGATGCCCCTAGGTGGTGATTGATCTATTATGGATCGATCATTGTAAAATGTTCAAGACCATTTAAATTGAATTATTTACCTTTATGCATTGTTTATTGTTTTACGTGAATGCATGATTATTGCGTGATAGCATAGAATAAATAAAAATTATAAAATGTATAAATATGTGACGAATTATATTCTATTGCATGTTTATTTATGAGGGTGACAACCTAGTTTGAACATAATAAATAGAAAAGGATTAGATTCTTCAATAAATATAAAAAATACCTAAAATATATATTATGTCCAAAAGCCTTCAATTTCTCACATTTAAACAAAACTGGGTGTTTGGGGTGCTCTTCAGCCATAGTTGAGAGTGCCTTTTACTACTGGGGAATTTTTATGAGAGAACGAGGTCGACATAACTAAATTGAGTAGTCAAGGATTAGCCTTATCTAACTTTCTATCACTTTATAATCAATATGATGAGGGAATCAAGTTTGGATTCCAAAATATGGGAATTTACTCAACAATTCAAGGAGCCACAAGACAAGTGGTTGGTTATCTTAGTGCCTACCTTGAAACCCTCCATGTAGTGGCATAGCCACAACTTGTAGACTATGGGGGAGGATTCGAGTATCCTTGCCACTCGAGTACACAAGAGACTGAGTATTATGAATCTAATATTAAGGGATACTACGATTAAAAAAATATTGGGAGGCATTGAAATTATATAATAATTTATTAATCATAATTGTCAAAAGGTAATCAATACAAAGTACTAACTATAAAATTTTTATCTGATAGATTTAAAATGGGAATAACCAACACCACATGTTCATTATCACTGCAATCAATGAATGGATAAATAAAAAATCCTAACCAGTAATAACTTCCAGGAGTGGTACATGCACTTGATCATAGTAATACGCCAAGAAAGGAAACATTGTGTGCTGGAATCCTTAGTACCTATTGAGCCTCCTCAGGGAGCAAGTAAGGCAGAAAAAGATAAATGAAAAAAACAATTAGAGGACGCTCTTGATGTTCAATGCATCATGTTGTCATCCATGTCCAAGCAATTGTAGAAAATGCATGAGGATGAGGATGCCTACAGGATTCTTACACATCTCGCGAAATTATATCATGGGAGGGCCAGGAAGGAAAGGTATGAGATATCAAGTTCCCTATATAGCAGCAACAATGTAGAAGAGTACTAATCCAATCATCACGTACTCAATATGATTGGGTATATTGAGAGGATTGAAGCCCTTGGGTTTAAATTGAATCATTAACTAACTGTGGATCTCATTATATCCTCTTTACCACCAAGCTTCTTGACTTTCATTTTCAATTATAACATGAATGACATGATAAAGACTCTCCCAAACTTTTTATCTTAAATTTGGAAAGCTACAAAGGATATAAAAAATACCAATTTATCTATCCTTATGGTGAAAAAAATAAATAAGAAAAAGGAAAAGGAGTCTAAGGACAATTCTAGTACAAAGGCACCAATGCACCATCCTAGAAAAACACCAAAGATTTAGAGGCAATATAATGTGAAGGAGGCTGTCTGTTTTGGATGTGGCAAGAAAGGGAACTGGAATAAAAATTGCAGTTCTTGGAAGAAGAATCAAACTGATGCTTATACTTCACATATTTTTGTCATTGAATGAAATCTATCTTTATCTATAAGTTGTGTGTTGGATTAGGCATGTGGCTCACACATTTGTATTCACATACAAGAACCAAGTATATTCAAGATGATTACAAAAGGTGAAGTGGACCTCTGAGCTTCAAATGGTGCAAGTCTGGAATCCTTAGCAGTGGTAGAATATCAATTAACCTTGCCAAGTGGTTTGGTTTTAGTTTTAAATAATTGTTATTATGTACTATCTATAACGAGGAACATAATATATGTGTTGAGTTTAGACAATATATGATTTTATTTCACAGTTAGAAATAAATGTTGTCTCTTATATATGGATAACATCTGTTATGGCATGGAACATCATAAAAATGTCCTATATATGCTTGAACTCGAGAACCCTGTAATGGGGATCAATGACAAAACCATCCCGGAAGACTCATATATCGCTAGCCTATAGAACTTCAGGATAGGTCATGTAAACTAGACACAATTAAAACTATTACATCAAGAAGGGTATTTAGAATCAATACAATTAAAACCCTTGGATGTATGTCAGGCTTTTTTACAAGGTAAAATTACCCCAGCACCTTTATCAGGGTAGGGAGAAAGAGCCAATGTAGTACTAGAATTAATACATATAGATGTATGTAGTCCATTTCCAGGAGAGGAAAAGGGTGTTTTTCATACTTCATTAGTTTTACCAATGATTATAGTGGGTATGGTTATATCTAATTAATTCGGTATAAGTCAGATTTGATTTGGATTTTTAAGGAATACCAAAATTAAGAAGAAAACCATCTTGGTAGAATGATAAAGGCACTCTGCTCAGACCAAGGAAGAGAGTATCTTAACCAAGATTTCATTAATCACATGAGTGTGGGATTTTATTTCAAGTTACTCCTCCTAATACACCTCAGTGGAATGGTGTTAGTGAAAGGAGGAATAGGACCTTGCTTAACATGGTCAGGTCAATGATGAGTCAGAAAACTCTTTCATTATCCTTTTGGGGATACACTTTAAAGACAACGATATATACCCTTAATTGAGTACCAACTAAAGCTACAGATGGGATTCTATATGATTTATGTTATGAAAGGAAGTATAGTCTTACACAAATATGTGCATGGGGGTGCATGTAATTTTTAAAGACATTACCAAGTGACAAATTAGCTTCCAGAAGCACTAAGGGAATCTTTATAGGTTATCCTAAAGAAACAAAATGATATTACCTATATAATATTTAGGATAGTAAAGTTGTTGTGGAAAGATACACCACATTTCTTGAAATGGAACACATTTCCAATGGAAATAGTTGGATCAAGATTGACTTAGATGAAGTCAATGCTCTAGATGCACAAGAGTTGGTACAAGAATAATCTCTACAAGAGAAAGTGGAAGAAGAAATTGTCCCCGAGGAAAAAATACTATGTAGGTCAACTCGAGAGGTTAGAGAACCAAAGGTTTATTGTTTTCTTATCACTCCGTCAGGTGACAGATTACTCCTTGAGGGTGATGAACCTCTAACCTACAAGGAAGTAGTAGAAGGCAATTAAGCTTCTAAGTGGCAACATGCCATGCATTCTATGATAGATTCCATGTTCCAAAATAATGTTTGGATTTTAGTAGACACTATAGCTAATGTAAATCCCATTTTTTGTAAATGGGTATTCAAGATGAAGCTGGACATGGATGGTAAGGTTAATACCTTTAAATCCAGACTAGTTTCAAAGGGTTTTAGTCAATGTGAAGGAATATACTATGATGAAACCTTATCACTAGTAGCAATTCTTAAATCCATTAGAATATTGATTGTAATAATAGCTATTCATTATTATGAAATCTGAAAAATGTATTTGAAGATTTATTTTCTAAATGGGAAGTTAGTTAATGATGTTTATATGACTCAACCTGAAGGGTTTGTTCTATTAAAAGGTATACAAGCTGTAGAGGTTCATTTATGGGTTGTAGTCGGCATCAAGATCCTGTAATGATCGTTTTGATGAGGCTATAAGAGAATTTGGTTTTTCCAAAAACAAAAGCAAGCCTTATGTCTATAAGAAGGTTGATGGGAATTCCATCATTTTCCTTGTATTATATATTGATGACATATTAATTATGGGAATTGAAGTTAAAGTCTTATAGTCAGTTAAGACATAGTTAAATGAATGATTATCCATGAAAGACATAGGTGAAGTGTCCTACATTCTAGGGATCAAGATCTATTGAGATAGATCTCAAAGGCTGATTGAACTAGATCAAATTACATATATTGACAAGGTACTCAATTGGTAAAAGATGAAACAATCCAAGAGAGGGTTGTTCCTAATGTCACATGGTATTAATCATTCCAAGAAAATGTGTCCACGGACATAGGAGGAGATTGATAGATTGAGTATAATCCCTTATGCCTCGGCAGTGGGTTCTATCATGTATTCCATTCTATGTACAAGGTTTGATGTCATGTTTTCTTTATGAATAGTGGGTAGATATCAAGACAATCAAAGGGAGCTACATTGGGAAGCTGTTATAACTATTCTAAAGTACTTGAGGCGTACAAAGGATATGTTCCTGGTGTATGGAGGAGATGAGGACTAGTAGTGAGAGGATACACTGATGGTTTTTCCCAGATAGATCATGATGATTCGAAATTGCAGTCCAACTACATTTTTTTCCTGAATGGTGTTGCAGTGAGCTTGGAAATCTCAAAGCAAGCTATGGTTTCTGATTCTACAATAGAATCTGAATATATTGCCTCTTTTGATGCAGTAAAGGGTGTAGTCTAGATACGCAACATTATCTCATACATTGGTGTTGTTCCTAGCAGTGTAGACCCTGTTCAAGTTTATTGTGATAATACTACTGTAATGGTGCTTTCCAAGGATCCAAGGTCTCACCGAAGAATAAAGAATATACTTCGGAAGATTCATCTTTTGAGTGATTTTACTCAAAGAGGTGAATTCGTAGTTAGCAAAGTAGCCACAAAGGACAACATGACAGACCCCCTAACTCAATCCATATCTTAGTAGAAGCATGATTCTCTTGTGAGAGCTAGAAGATTGAGGCTTGTTAGCAGATGGCTCTAGTGCAAGTGGTAGTGTTGAAAGTGGGTTCCCTATACCCAACTGTGTTGTACTTTAATTACCATTACATGTATGTAGTTCATTATACATCTGCTTATATTACCATAATTATGTAGATACTTCTACATCTATTATGTATGGAAATGTACTTATGTTACATGTCATATAAAAGTATTATATAAGGTCTTATGCTACAAGGATAACCTATAATTACTATGATAGTAATCTTAAAGTTATGTCCTATGGTTTAGTTAAATCATTCTAGAAGGAAACAAATGATTTGTGACTATCAGGTGTTGGGGGATCATAATCATTGATACTTCTTCTCATGAACATTGCACCTAGTGATCTTTAGTAGTTGAGATCATGAGGAATGACCTGCATAATAGGAACACCACATGTTTAGGTTTCATTTTTCATTTCTATCTATGAACATGTGTAATGGTATCTTGACTTGAGATCATTATCAATGTATTTCATTTGATTACTTACTTTGATGCAAGATGAAAACCATAGAAATGAATTCATGGAGAGGTAGTTTGTATTAGGTATGTTATTGGTGACATGACATTGATTGAATGATCAAGATAAAATTCATCACTTCCATGTTAAAGAAGAGGTATCTCAGGACTGGTTGATTAGGATGGTTGTACCTTCATCAAATCCAGGAACATGGTAGTCGAAGGTAAGTCCATCCGGATAAATCAAAAAATAAAGAATCAAGATAAAGAGTGATGAAACTAGTGTGCATTATTCTTCATAGAGGTATAGATGATGAGGAGATTATATTACACGAGCTATGGTCGTAGGAAGGAAGTCATTGCTTAGACATTGTCTTATCTCTATAGAGGCCTCAGTCGGATACTAGACCCTGCTCGTGGTCTGTGGATGGAATTCACTACTATTGAGGTAAGTTCCTAGAGGTTCACACACTATAGCACTTTGAGAATCTTCCCTATTCTAAAAAAAGGTTTTTAGTATTTGGTGAGCCCCACCATAGGTTTGAGTTTTATCCAGGTTATATGGATCACCAAAGAATAAATAAATTCATTAATTATTCATGTTTAGAATAATTTGTTGAATTTATTTATAACATGTATTTACAAGTTATATAGTAAATAAAAGTATTAATATTACTTGAATAGATTTTAATATCCTAAGTTCGTTTAATATTAACAGAAGGTTTGAGTCAAGTTAAAGACTAAGTTTTATTATGTAATATATTTAATATATATATTACAAGTAAGTGATAAATTATAAATATTATTTATGGCATAATTTTATTTGTCATAATTAATTATTTATAACACTTATATAGCATACGTTTGTTACATGGGGGCCGGAAACTCATACCATGTGTTTTAAACATTCCCTATATAAGTAAGAGAGAGTCTCTTCCCATGAACAACTCATGTTTTGGGATTGAGAGATTCTCTCTCCTCTTGGAATCTAGAGAGGGAGTCTCTCAAGCAAAGGAATATCTTCAAGTTTATCCATCTCATATCGAAGTTTCTTGCCTTGTGGTGATCGTCGCTACACTGAAGTGAGTGTTGAAGATTCATGCTAGCTCCTGGATCTTGACGAATGGTGCACGATCAGATTCGGGAGGCGTATGTGGAAGATCTAGAGGGATTCAACATCGTAGTATTTGAGAAATGATCACTGAGGTCCCGTGGTAGACTTTCACATGTCAGATCCGAACTAGATACATGTTCAATTTAATTTTATGCTCTGTTTAAACCTTACATGATCCTCGGACCGAACCGGGACAAGATCAACTAAGTTGACAGAGTTATGTCACCCCAGTGATGGAGAAATTTTTAAATTCATGGCCCACTTACTTCCATTTTAGCATCCTAATACCTTACAATTAGTGTCACTAAAATCATATCATCCAGCTGTAGAACATATATTTAAGAATAGTGTCATAGCTCTTCTAAGTTATCATCATAGAGGGGAATTGCTATGAAATTTTAGTGCGACAACTACTCTTGGTATATTATCACATACTATGATACAAAGAAGAAAAAATATGATGTGATAACTAGTTTATTAATATTACAAACAATGAATACATGTTTTTCATAAAGTAAAATGAATTTTGTTCTAGGGAACCAACTCCAACAGAATAAAAATTCTTGGAAATGACATTGATGTATAAGTTAAACCTCTAATCAAATGATTGGGAGAATCAATGGATAATGACATGGAAACATGTAGTGCTTCAATGAGAAATTGTTTAAAATGTATGATTCCATAATATTGACAATTAGTGACTTTCCTTGACTAAAAAATTTATCTGGTTGGAACACTCTTACTGGTTTGGCTTTTTCATTTTGTAATTTTGATTTTGAACAACAATGATTACCTCATCATAGTATTTTTTTGTGTCAAGATCAATTTCATGATGCTTATCACAAATTTAGGTTTAAAAAAACAAAATTCAATTGAGATATTAAATTTAGAAAGCCACTAAAGGTGTAATATAGTTTGGAAATCTTCGGAAAACTAATGAATGTCACTAAAGAATTTGAAAATTGTAATATTTTTAAATTATGGGGAGGAGGGTATGAGGTACAATATCTGAAGCAGCTAGAACACAATACTAGAAGAATAAGAGTAAAATTTTCGAACATCCTTATTGGGATTTTAATTTGATACATCATAATATTGACACAATTCATATTGATAATAATTTCTATGACAATGTACATTTTTCAATTCTTAATGACCAGGGTAAATCAAAGGTTCAACTTAATGATTGTAAGGATTTGGAGTCAATAAATATAAATAATGGTTTTTCAAAAAATGAGAATGGTAGGTATATTTTATATATTTTTAAAATGAAAAATCTTGGTAAAGTCATATCTCTTCAATCATTAATGAATTTAAAAGTGCTGGATGGATATTCTAGTAACATATCAATGTGACTTGACTTAAAACATTGAGATTTACATGGATTGAAAATTAATGAATCAAATAATCTGAGAGAGAATTCTCTATCGTTGTCATCATGTAATACAGTACCTGAAAAAGTAAATGCATTTCTTGTTATGTTTTGTACCTTTTTCAGAGATCTTTATAGAAAACACTTAATCAAATTTTTATTTATATACTTCAAGAAATAATTGTTTTGACACTTTGTCCTTTGAAGATGTTATTCCCCATTATTATTCACCGTTATGATTTATTTGGCTTTTTATTTTGTTGATGAAGCTAAACATAGTGGATAAGTACACTATCAATGGATGTATCAAATCAATATGTACATTGATATTATTTTTTATTTTCATTATAAAATTCAATTTTATCAAATCATTATATAATGTTTTTTAATATGCTTCTTAATTTTTTCATTAGGTACTTAGGTCATTTGAAATAATGTGTGTGGAATACAGCTCAATCATAAGACTTTATTGT
This sequence comes from Viscum album, assembly GCA_963277665.1. Lineage (NCBI taxonomy): Eukaryota > Viridiplantae > Streptophyta > Magnoliopsida > Santalales > Viscaceae > Viscum > Viscum album. Next base: position 254,766,050 of record OY728162.1, read on the forward strand.
TGATGGTCACATATTTTAAGATTCGTTGACCATATATTATAGGTATTTTAATGGTATTGCGACTATATTCAATCATATTTGTTGTGTTACTAACATATCCACTAATTCTCATTCTGAAAAGTAGTCATTAGTATTTTTAAATATTCAACAACCAATTCACTACAAAAAAGGTGCATTAGAGGTATGTTTTTCATGAACTAGCGGTGGTATAAAAAATTTCCTGATAGTGAATCCCTGATTATTAAAACCACTATGTATTGTATGATCACTAGTAATTTAGAGCCAGTTTATTTAATTTCATGACAGTTTTGTTATGTGTTGTTTTTGAAGCATTTAGCGATGAGTAGTTGTTTATTTAACAATGATTATTTTATAGAAAAATATCCAAGGGAAATATAAATAAAATAAAATAAACCATCATGTAACATATTAGTAGTGGATTTTTTGTAGTGTTTAATCATAACCACCACTAAACATATATCCTTCAATGTATTTAGTGGATTTTAATTAAAACTGCTTCTAAATACATTTTTATTTTTTAAAATATTTATTAAAAAAATAAATATAAAAAATATGACATGTAATAATCTAAAACAAAATTATATGATAAACCAATCATATATATACCATACATCCATAGTGCTATAAACAAATATAGTCATTATAACCTCAATCTCAGTCAACCCATACATCTATCATCGAATACCTTAGTTATCAATATATATGTATAATATACATCTAACAAAAATCATGCTTAATATTGAACCATGTAAATACCTAAAATGTATCTTTATACCTCTATATAATATCATCATGTAAAACCAACCACATCATCTCAAAAATTGTAACAAAAAAGAAAAAAAAATTAAAACAAAACATAATAAATCTGAATTACAGTAGAATAATTGGGAAAATGTTAACATTTCATGGAATATTATAACTATCCTGATTGAATTTTGAAAAATTTTAGGGATCATGATGGTCAACCTCTTGCCTACTACCTACATTTTACACCTATAATGAAAACCATATCATTTAAGAAAAGAAATGGAAAGGTAAAAGACATAGAATTTATTTTGAATGATGCTCATAAAACTTTTTGTTTTTTATAAAGAAAAATTTAACTTAAAACAAACAATATATAATGAAAAACACTTTCAAATCATAATAATTCATATTTAAAATAAGATTCCACACTTGAGACTGAATAATTTTAAGTTAATATTCTAATTTATTTTACATACGACATGAAGTGTTCTTGAAATTTACATTATAATTTTTTAATGATTTTGATATCACATATTTTTCTATATATCAAAAAAACTCCTTAGTGGTTTTACCTTAATTTCACATCAATATGAGGTGGGTTTCTATGGTTATGACAATCCCATGCATGTTTTAGTGTTTTAATACACAAAAAACACATTTACGGCCATAAAAATTAAACAATATTTTAGATTGACATTCCATGGGTTCTTATATTTAACAATTAAATATATGGTTATTTTAATGTGATTTTAGGCCAGTATGACATCATTTTTATAGTTTTGACCCCACAACACATGTTTTTAAAGGATTTTATAACTTTTAGAAGTGTATACTGAGTAATTCCAACCATATTATGAGTCTGATTGATGTGTTTTATATACATGCACATCAAAAACAACTAATAGGTGATTTTCAAGTTATTTCACATGAATTTTAGGTTGTTTTATATGGTTTGGATTGTTCCAAACATGTTTTAGTGTTTCAAAATAATAAAAATGCATTTACAACCACAGTGGAAACCCATAATTCAGAACAAAATTCTAAGAATTCCTAAATTTCAAAATTAAATATATGCTCTTTTTCCCTTGATTTTAGGTAAATAAGAAATCACCCCCCCAAAAAATTGTTTTTAATTTCTTTTATACCTTTTATAATTTTATATTGAGTAATTACAACCACACCACATGTCATATTGATGTGTTTTCAATGTGTACACATCAAAGAAAATTCATTACTGGTTTTCCCATGATTGAAAATCTATCTGATGTCTTTTTATATGGTTTTGACCATTCTATGCATGTTTTAGTGTTTTAAAACACTAAAATTCATTTATAGATATAACGGGAAAACCGCATTTCAGAATGACATTTTATTAGTTTCTACATTTAAAAATTAAATATATGGTCATTTTCACATGATTTCAATGCATTTTGAAATTATTTTTTTTGGTTTTTACCCCCAACACTCATTTTTAATGAATTTTGTACCTTTCAAAAGTGTATACCAAGTAATCTAGACCACGCCACAGGTTATATTGAAATTATGTCTACAATTACATGTCAAAAGAAACTCATTAGCGAGTTTCCCATGAATTCACATCAATATGAGATCATTTTCTATGGTTTTGAGCATTCCAAACACGTTTTATTGTTTTAAAACAATAAAAATGTATTTAAAACCATAATATGAAAACAATATTTTTAATTGAAGTGTCATCAACTCCAAAATTTTAAAATTATTTATATAGTAATTCCCCTATGATTTCATGGAAATGTAACATTGTTTTCATAGGTTTGACCCCCTGAAACTTGTTTTAAATTTTTTTATACCTTTCAAAAGTGTATAATGAGTAATTTTGACCACACCACATGTTGGATTGACATGTCGTTTACATGTACATGTCAAAAACAACTCAGAAGTGGTTTTTCTAAGGTTTCACATCAATATGAGGTCATTTTATTTGGTTTTTACTGTTCCATGCACATTTTAGTAATTTAAAACACAAAAAATTCTTTTAGTGTTTTAATAAAAAAAGTAATTAAGAATGAAATTACATCAGTTTATAAATTACATAATTAATTTTATTGTAAATTTCCCCTGACTTAAAGAAAATTAGTCCTTATTTTCATGGGTTTGATCCCCTAACACTTTTTTATAAAGGATTTTATACATTTTAGAAATGTATACCATGTAATTCTGACCACACTACATAGCAGATTGACGTGTTGTCTCTGATTACACTTCAAAAACAAATCAACAGTGGGTTTAACATGATGTATCATAAATTTTAGGTCATTTTATTTGATTAACAATTCTGTGCATGTTTTAGTGTTTTATAACACTAAAAACACATTTACAACCATAATAGTAAAACCGTAATCCAAAATGATGTGTAAATATTTCTGAAAATTAAAAATTAAATATATATTTTTTTCTTACGATTTCATTTCAATACGATGAATTTTTCTGGTTTTGACCATATTATACTTGTTTTTAAAGGCTTATATACCTTTTAGAAGTGTATACCGAGTAATTCTGACCACAATGCATGATAAATGAACATTTATACAGTGTATAAATTTAATAAAACTCATTAGTGGTTTTCCCATGAGTTCATGTCAATATGAGGTCATTTTATATGGGTTTGACAATTCCATTGAGGTTTTAGTTTTTCAAAACACTAAAAATGTGTTTACAACTACAATTGGAGAACTGTAAATTAAAATGATATAAAACCCTTCTCTTTATTACACACATAAATAAGATTCATTACATAAACATGAATTTAATTAAAATATGAGGATAGATAGTTCTATTGTCTTGGGAAATTAGGAATATTACATCACAACATTGAAAAAATAACACAATATCTTTATTAAAAACTACTTTTACATGACCACTACATTCCTTCGTACTTAGAATTGCATGAGATAACTTGAGGTCATGAATAAGAAAAGGGTGAGCTATAAATACTAGTAAGGGAGTATAAGGAATAACATGAATAATATAGTACATCTTAGGAAAGAGGAATATCAACGGATAACAAGAGAAACACGAACATTAAGGCATGATATAACATTATTATCATGACATGGAAATGTGGAAAAAATATTTAACAAGATATTAGAGTGAGACAAGGAACATTTAACATGGAGATTGAGTAAACCCTCATTAAAATTGAATTATAATGAGTAAATACGCATTGAAATTAATATATCATGATACTAATCTTAACCCAATGCATTGGACCACTATTAGGGCACACCCTGCTTAACCATTTCATTTCATGCATAAGTGTGCTACATAGATCATACAAAATGAATTCATTAAACATAATCATTTATTCCAAAATAAATTAATATGGAACTAATACCTGAAATTCCATAATCAATATGTAAATGTTTATAAATTTGAATACCCTTGATAGAGAAATGGGCATGGTTTTCACTACACAATGACTTTGGCTTAGAAAATCATGCTGCAACTTTGGCATCATAACAGCGTGACTTAATAATTCATAAAAATGGTTGATGAGAGATAAATGGCTATCTAATCATATTTACATGAAATTTAAAGTAATGGGGTCATATATATACATGTCCCAATATTTTTAATGGAATTTAGATGCATAATATAAAAGAATTGCTTGAATTTAAATTAGAAGACATGAATTCCTTATGGGATTTCAGTATGGTAATAGGTGTTAGTGGGAGGAAGTTAAGAGATATAAAGAGGAATATAATCATTAAAAAATAAGGATGTAATTATGGTGAAGGTTATAAATCATACCCTAACATTTTTAATTGAAAACAAGGGTATAACAATATAAATAAATTTAGACAAAATGAGAAAGGAATAAATACCTTACATGGAAGTATGATCCAAAATGATTTGGAGAGGCTTAAGAGAGGATTCATGGGAGCTTGGGGAACCTTGGTAGGATTCTAGAGAGAGTATTTCAGGGGTTTTTTGAGATTCAAATGGTTTTAGTGAAGATGAATGTGAGATTGAGTGAGTTTATATAGAAAAAGAGAGGGAATTTTATTATTATTTAGGTTTTAGACACCACACATTAATCTAATCAACATCCCAAACCATCCCATAATTTTTGCACATTTTTTTTGAAAAAATGGAGAGGAAAAAATTATTTTATAAGATCAGTGTAATAAATTATTAAAATATTAGGCTTTCTTATGTGGAGGTAAGTCACTCTCTCAAGGAAATCATTTTAAAAAGTTGAAATGTTTCGTAATTCTTCGAGGGTCCACTAAGGCACCATAAAATTGATTAAAAAATATAAAATCACATTATTTTAATGGTAAAACATATATTGGCCAAAATAAATTTTTATGAAAACATGGATGTGGATGATAATTTGGTCTCAGTATACACTTATATAAAAACAACCTCGGATAATGAAGAGATTGTAGAATTACCCCTTATCGATTTGGTAACTCATGAAACAAACACCCCATGAAAGTAATATTATTCAATGAAATTTTAAATACCCATAAATTAAATTATATTACACAAGGAATACAATCATGTCCACTACATACACCACACAAAAGGAAATAGTGGCAATACAACGTGAACCTCATGAGAATAACAAGTGAGATGAAATCCTCTTACCATGTTGTAATCAATCGAGTCGTATGAAAAAAAGTTAATAACCACCAAATAATTCATAGAATACCATTACTATAAGTAGAATAATTATAATATATATCATGTGGCAGTACACAATAAATCATATGAAATAAATAAGGGGCGAACAATGGAAATCTCACTGAATTAAAAGTGAGATAAGAAACCACTTACCTTGCACTTTCCTTTAGTCGAGGATACATTTAACCTCCTTTATAATATTATTAAATTATACTATAATGGTATTAATATTTATGATATCATAAATTATTCATTTATTACTTTATACTACCCATTTAAAAATAATTTCCACATTAGATTAACATTTCGGGTAATAATTGTTTTTTTATCGTAAGTGTTTTAACTTGTTACTCTTGGTTGTATCACTTAAATAATGATTTAAATAATTACATAATATAAAACATGATTTATATATTATATATATTTAGATTATAAATATGTATAATAGACGTATATATGAAATGAAAAACACCGTTTATGGAGACGGTAGGCCGTACGTACGCATAAACACTATTTCCGTTTTCATATCGTATTGAAAGGAAATAAGTGAATAAGATAATGTAAGTACGCACCCACACACACATATATATAAATATATATTCAGTAGAATTATTATTTTATATATAACATACTTAATAATGATATATATTTTATATTCATCACTTAATGGTGAACGTGGAAATGAATCTCATCGCGTCGTGGAGACGGTAATCCATACATAAGCACGAGTGACAATATCATTATATTGATGGATAAATCATATGTAATTAGATTGTATATCATATATAAAGAATAATTAACATGTTAAATTTATTATTTACATTAGTTATACTCATTATTATACCCATCCAAATAATGAAGTGTTTGAATAACAAACTACACGACAATATGGAGACGGTAATCTGTAAGTACGCACATATAGTGACTTTGTCATTTAGAGGATGGATAGAATAATGAATATGGTTGTAACATTTTTAATATATCATCACATTATATAAAAGGTACTGGAGTTATAATTTTAGAATTTATACAACAAAGAAAGAGGAAGTGGAAGAAGAAAAGAACTAGAAAGAGATGATGAAATATTTACCTCTTTTTTGGGTTCTTCCTTTTGATTTCATCAAAAGTGCTACCTAAGTTTTTTTTTCGAACAAAGGAAGGCCTCTATAATGAATGGAGGAAAGTTGGTGGATATTTGGGTAGGGGTTGGCCGAGCCAAAAGGCATTGTAGGTGTGAAATTAAGAGAAGGGAAAGTGCCCATTAATAAGATAGGTGACGTTATCTTTAGGAAAAGCATGAAATATTATTTTATAATAAAATAATTTTCAGTTTATAATGGATCCAAAATGATTTATTTAAAGTATAAGGTGTTGATGGGTCAAAATTCTCTCAACCAATTGGTTTTATATAGGTTTAGGTCATCAAATTAACCTTATCTTTTAGATTTAGCTCTTAGTCAAATAGTTTGACATTTACCATGTCTTTTTGTTTTTTTATATTAGATGGTTAATAAACTTACTATAAACATCCAAGAGAACCCCAATAGGTTCAATAATAACATATATAATATTATTAAGGCCCTTTGGACGAACCTTATAATTTTATATCAACCAATAATATAGTATTTGCTTATAAAAACTCATTTATGTCAATTTTCACTTTATTTAATAAATTATTTTTGTTAAAGTCATACAAACATTATTATCTATAAATAAATTAATATGTTCAATCCTAACATGTCATAGTAACCTATAAAATTATTAGAATTCATCAAAAGTCTAAAATTACATTTATTTGGATATTTATAATATCAATTATTTTAATATTTCATTATTAAGGTAATTAATGCGTCATCATTATGTCATAAATAAATTAAATTGTTTAATGTCTAATAATTATAAATAAAATATCATTATGTTGGAAATATTTTTAAATTTATAATGAATATTTATAGTGCAATTTATATTATTTATAACTCTATATTAAAAATGGTTTAGTTATTAAACATTGAATTTAACACATTTAACTCTTCTTTAAATAAAATAATAATTAATGTCATAATCCAATCCAAGTGGACCAAAGGGGGTTATATTTTATTCCTAAGGATGTATTTGGTCGAATTATACTTATCCAATAGAATTAGGACATGTGATAAGGTAATTATGATATCATTTTTACCCTTAATTACCCTATTTAATTTATCCTTGGTAAATAAAATTCAAAAGTTACTATTCACAAAAATTATTTTCATCTTTTTGAAATTCAACAAACAGAATTAGTACAATTATATTTTATGCAGATTTGAAAATGTTTCTAGGAGGTTGGTAAAAGACGGTATAAACTTAGATAAAATTTTATATATCTAAACTAATAATAAAATGACTCTAATGAATTACATTGAAATTATATAAGTATTATATATATATTATGACATAAAATAAAATATAATTAAATTACTAATTATTTAAAAAAAATTTCGGTTTTAAATAAAACTGTAGTGTTTTTTACTATTCATCAAAAATTCAAAATTTTCAGAAGAATACAAAAAAATTTCCGTAAGCTAATTTTAATATTCCAAATTCAAAAATGAATTCTATTTTAACAAATTCAAAGCATAGATGTTTAATTTATTAATTTAAAATAAATTTCCATTGTCAAAACCAAGAAGCGGGTTTTTAAAAAAGTAAAAACTATCAAAAGATTGACATGTGTTTATGTCAAGTTTAAATGTGAAATTACTTATAATGAACTAAAGTTTATTAAATGATAAAAATAAAACATAATTATACTTTAAAAAAATGTCAAATTCATAATTTAACACTATAAATTATTTCAATTAAAAAATTTGTTTTCAATTAAAACATAGTATTTTTCACTATTCATCGACATATGAAAGTTATCATAAAAGTACCAAAAATTTATCCAAACTATATTTTTATGTCCCGATTTTTAAGAACAATTAAATATCATAAAATTGAATATATAAAAGTGTCAACTATTGGTTTTAAAAATGTCTACATTAAATGGTGGTAAAATTTCATCTTTTGAAAAATACATCTTTTATCTGAAAAAATGAATTTGTTCTTATATTATGTCTAAGAAACAAATAATATGAATGTTAAAATTATAAATAATATATAAGATTCAGAATTTAGTTAATAATATTCCTAACCGCTTTTTGAACGGTTAGTTTAGTAAGTTGTGGTGTGCTCGATCTTGGTGTTGCGTGTAGCGCAAGCTATTGAATTACTTTAATGAGATAACGTACTATGGAATATTAGGGGGATACATTCTACCCTCATTCAATAAATTGCATCCTTGCAATTTGAAATTGTTCTTCGAAAAGGTTAAAAATAGAAAAATACCTTTGTGGAATACCCACATCATAAATTGGTTTAACAAAATTTACTCTAAAATAAGAGGGAAAGAGAAATGAAAAAGTCACCACCAAATTATGATCTCGATTAGGAGAAAATTGGTGGAAATTAGAGACACATAATTTGAGGAAAAAATGTAATTATTTATAGGGACTGATTGAGGTCATCAATCATAAACAAGTGTATAATTGAGAGCCTCAAAATCCTCAATCTATGATGATTTAAAATATCATCAGTTTAACAAAACATAACGTATTAGGATAACACATTTCTGGTTTTAATATCTCTTTCCTAAGATTTAAGAATTAATTTTTTCATAGAGGAAAATGAAATATATATATATATATATATATATGTACTTGACATGTAGAGTTTCATCTTTCAACTAATTCCTACCACGAACTCACCTTTCACTCCAAAAGATGATAGAATTCAAAAAGATTATATTTATCTTAATTGTATAGGGTTAAAAAAATTAATTTTTAATTTATCTGTTATAACTTTAGAAAAACTACATTATTCAATCTAGGACATCAAGTAGGCCAGAGGTAGGTGATCCACCCTTGTCACCCTTCGGTTATAGGTTTATGTATCTCGGCTTTACCAGATGCGACGAGTTGTCGCCCGACCTCCGGGTTGTCCTTTTTATGACTATCCAAAAATAATCTCAAGAAATCATTTAACCTTAACAATAGTATCCAATTCCAAACTTAATCAATTACAACCTTTAGTATTATCCAAAATACATATGTCCAAACACACTGTCCAAAATTTATAAGGAAGATAAACACAATGAATATCCTTTTCTCCATGTAATAACATGTGAATACCTGCATCATGTATTCTTTTAAAACACTACAACACCCTAAATTACCATAAAACCTTATTGATTACATTCATGATCCCTTATTCCTTATAGAATACTGGATATATTCCTTATATCCAAAAATGCTGTAAAATCCAACAACGATGGAATAAGAAAACCATTAATTAGTTCCAAGGTAGTCAATAATATCCAATAGAATTTATCCAAATAAATCACCTCTTATTCCAAAATAAATACCTCAGTATCAGTCTTTCCTCCAACCATGTATTTTCCAAGAAGTTTAACATTCCCTGGAGTCACTTTTCTTGGATATACTAATCCCAAGTCATTAATGAAATAGTACTGCAGTACAATCCTTATATACTCTATAAATCATATAACATATACAACATTAATACAATACTCAAATGAAACAATACATTAATAAAAAATAAGAACTCTTAATCATTCCTCTTCATCTTTGTTAGTATCATAACTTGATTATTATCCAATAGAAACATTTGGGGGCATACTCTGATAATTTGGACATTGATTCATGTAGCTTCCCAACTCCTTGCAGGTGAAGCATTGTACATTTGAAACCTTTTTATCACACTTGCAATCACGTATTTGGGGTACTTTTCCTCCATATTTATAACAAACTCTCATTCCATTCAAGAATTTATCAAGGTGATTCTTTCCACAGTTATCACATATGGGGAAATCCTTCTTTCCCTTATTCCCTTTATCAATCTTTCTCTATACTATCTTTTTCTTCTCTACCATCCCTTCAAAGCCGCAGGACATAGAAAATTATTTACTTATCTTATTAACACCTGATAGTATTTTTCATATGATGAAAATATGTGGGATACTATTTCCCTTATAAATGGTGGATTAACACCATGAAAGATACAATCCTTCTTACTCTTTAGATCATGCATATTGTTGAAGGTCTCATTCCCTCTACTGGGCACCATTTATAAACAATGGCATACACTAGGTTAGTTTATGAATCACAATGCATAATTCCAAACTTGTAAAATAGTTAACATAAATTGAACAGTTCATGAATATAATCCTTAATCATATAAATGGTTTCTTTGAGGAGGTATATACTCATAAAACCTTTATTATGGTTCGTAATGAAAACGAGAATTATTATAAGCATATCCCCTGGGAGTGTCGTAACCAAGAGTGCAACAAGACCTGTTGTCATGAACTAGTTCCCATACAAGTATAGCTCAAAGCGGTGTTTTTGGGTTTTACCCCTAGGTATGTTTGTGCCAGAGAAGCCTCTACCTGCTTGTATCCTAATATAGATTTATTACTGTGAAAACCCACAAAATCTCTACATTACCAAAATTTGAGGAAGTTATTCTATACTAAACCTGAAATTCTTTCTTAGGGTAGTATTCTCTAATAATATTTTTTCTAAAACAAGTTTCAATGTTATTTCTAAACATCTTCTGATACCAACTATAATACCCCAGCCCTAATTACCCAAATTTGGAGTATTATGTTAACAAATTGGCATGATTACAAGGAATCAAGTCCCGAAAGACTGATCAATTTAGCAGTCTTGGAAAATAGATTACGTACATGAACATTAAATTACACTTTAAAAAATAAAACACAACATAAATAATCCTTTGATAACTTCATTAATCCCTTAGCTTAACCCTACTTATCAATAATAAAATAATTATTCACATCCAGGGAAAAATAAAACATAGAAAGGGGTGAGCTCAGATTCTCAGTAAGGATAACAATACAACGAAAACTTTCATAAATAATCATATACATTTAAGGAAATGTATTAGAATAACAAAAAATCATTTTAAACTTAAACTTCATCATAATATGGAAAAGATAAAGTCAAATAATTCCATTTACTTATTAAAATAGATATTCTACTAGTCGAATAATCACATGCAATATCAATAGCCATATTTATAATGATAGAATTCATAATTCTGAACATTAATTTCTATGTCAAGGCCTGGTTCCAGGACATAGGGGCTAACTGTAACCGCACCCCAACCTGAAGTGTCTCTGTAACCAGACTCCAACCCAGAGAGCCTCTGTAAATAGACTCCAACCCGGAGAGTCTCTGTAACCAGACTCCAACCCACAAAGCCTCTATAACCGCACCCCAACCCATAGGGTTTGCTATAACCAGACCCCAACTTGGAGGTCTTACTTTTACTAGTCCCAAACCTGAAACATACTAGTCAAACACATTCTTCTTAAGAAGAGGATGAAATATAACATAAACATTCGTATTAAAACTAGCATATGAAATGTTAATACTTTAACCATAAACCATGACTCACATAAAAATAACTTATCCACAGTCAAACATATCCCAAAACCTTCAATACAATATTGATGTTTTGTATCATAATAAATCAACTTCAAACAAATGTAAAATTTATCAAAGTATTTTGACATAGATGAAATCAAAACTATTTGAGATAAAAATATTTTCTTTTTATTTTGAAATCATTTAAGAGTCACGTAATTATAAAGAAAACATTTATTTTTAAAATAATTATATAAGCCTGTAAGGGAAGCCTTAATGATGTTATAATAGTGGAAAATTTCCGTACCCACCATATAATTTAAAAAACATCTGTATCTTAATTTTGATGAAAAATCATAAATTACCTTATTTAGAAAACGACAGAAAGATTCCTTTAAAAAAATATAAGGTAAAATATGGGTATAAATGAATTTAACCCATTTTTTGTTAAATAGTAATATTTTTAAAAATAAATTTTTAAGAAAACACGAATTTCGATGTAAAACAGGTCCCAGTAGATACATAAATACAAACAATCTTGGATAATGAAGAGATTTTAGAATTAACCGTTACCGATTTGGTGACTCATGAAACGTACACCCCATGAAAGAATTATTATTCAATGAAGTTTAAAATACCCAAAGATTAAATTATATTACACAAGGAATACAATCATGTCTAGTACATACACCACACTAAAGGAAATAGTGGCAATACAGTGTGAATCTCATGGGAATACTAAGTGAGATGAAATCCCCTTTCTACGTTGTAATCAGTTGATTTGTATGAAAAAAAGTTAATAACCAACAAATAATTCATATAATAACATGAATATCAATAGAATCATGATAATATATATCAAATTGAAGTACACAATACACCACATGCAATAAATAAGTGGTGAACAACGTAAATCTCACGGAATTAAAATTGAGATAATAACCCCTTACCTTGTATTTTTCTTTAGTTGAGGGTATATTTAACCTTATGTATAAAGACTGTAGTATATTATTAAATTATAAAATAACCATATTAATATTTATGATATCATACATGATTCATTTATGACTTTATACTACCCATTTAATAATAATTTCCATGTTAAATTAACATTTCGGGTAATAATCGCTTTCTTTATCGTATGTGTTTTAACATTTTACTATTGATTGTATCACTTAGATAATGATTTAAATAATTCCATAATATAAAACATCATTTATATATCATATATATTTAGAATATAAATATGTATAATAGATTAATATATGAAATGGAAAACACCGTTTATGGAGATGGTAGGCCGTACGTATGCATAAACACAGTTTCTGTTTTCATATAGTATTGAACGAAATTAAGTGAATAGGATATATGTAAGTACACACACACATAAACATATATATATATATCAATTATAATTATTATTTCATATATTACATACTTATTAACTATATATATTTTATAATCATCGTTGAATGGTGAATGTGGAAATGAATCTCATCACATCGTGGAGACGGTAATCCGTACGTACGCATGAGAAAATATATCATTGTATTGATGGAGAAATCATATGTAACATGAAGGAATATCATATATCAAGTATTATAACCATGTTATGTTTATTATTTACATTAGTTATACTCATTATTATACCCATCCAAATAATTAAGTGTTTGAATAAAAAACTACACCACGACATGGAGACCGTAATCCGTGCGTATGCACGTATGGTGACATTGTCATTTATAAAATGGATAGAATAATGAATAAAATTTTACCATTTTTATTATAACATAATAGTATATATAATATACTAGGTATATTATTTTTTAATGGAAACAAAAAAGAAATAGGAAGTGGAAGAAGAAAATAACTTGAAAGAGATGATGAAAAATTTACCTCTTCTTCGGTTTCTTCCTTTTGATTCGATCAAAAGGGCTCCTTAAGTTGGATTTATGACCAAAGGAATTCCTCTAGGATGAACTCAGTAATGTTGGGAGGATATATGGAAAAGTTTTGGCCAAGAGAAAAGGCTTTGAAGGTGTGGAATGAAGAGAATGGGATGTTCCCTTTTATAAGAGAGGTGAGGGTCACTTTAGGAAAAGCTTGAAATATTATATTATAATAAAACAATATTCTGTTTCTAATGGATCCAAAATGAATTATTTAAATTTTATGGTGGGTATGGGTCAAAAAACTCTCAAAAAATAGGTTTTAGACAGGTTTATGTCATCATATTGACCTTATATTTTAGATTTAACTCTTAGTTAAATAGTTTGACATTTACCATGTCTCTTTGTTTTTTATATTATATGGTTAATATACTTACTATAAACTTCCAAAACCCCAATTGGTTCATTAATGAATTATATAAAATTATTCAATACCTTCAGCCTAACCATATATTTTTATGAATTTTATATCAACAAATAATATTGTATTTGTTTTAAAAAATCAATTATGTAAATGTTGACATTATTTAATAAGTTATATTTGGAAAAGTCCTACCCAATTTTTTACCTCGAGATAAATTCATATTTTAAATCATAAAATTTCATATTAACCTATAAAATTAGTGGAATTCATCAAAAGTATCGAATTACATTTATTTGTATATTTATAATATCAATTATATTAATATTTCATTATTAAGGTAATTAATGCATCATCATTGTGTTATAAATTAATAAAATTATTTAATATAAAAATTATAAATAAAATATAATTATGTAGGAAATATTTTTATCTTTATAATGAAAATTTATAGTCAAATTTATATTTTTTATAACTCTATATTAAAAATGATTTAGTTATTAAACATTTAATTTAACTATTTTCCTTAAATAAAATAATAATAAATGTCTTAATCTAATCCAAGTGGACCAAAGGGGGTCATATTTTATTCCTAAGATTGTTTTTGTTCTAATTATACTTATCCAATAGAATTAGGACACATGTTATGGTAATTATGATATCATTTTTCCCTTAATTAACCTATTTACTTTTAACCTTGTAAAATAAAAGTCAAAAGTTACTATTAAACAAAAATATTCATCTTATTGAACCACATTTTAAATAATAATATTAACCATGTCTTTCATATTTTTAAAATTCAACTCACAGAAGCAGTAAAATTTAATTTTATGTTGATTTGAAAATGCTCCTTGGAGGTGGGAAAAAACAGTAAAAAGTTTGATAAAATTTTATATATCTAAACATATTATAAAATCACTCCAATGAATTAAATTGAACTTATATAGGTATTATATATCTATTTTTACTTAAAATAAACTAAAATTAAACAACTAATTATTTAAATAAAATGTCGGTTTTAAATAATAACGCGGTGTTTTTCACTATTTATCAAAAATTTAACCGTTTCAAAAAAATACGAAAAAATTACACTATTATAATATTGAAATTATAAATTAAAAAAATGAAATTTATTTTACCAAATTCAAAACATATAAGTTGAATTTATCAATTTAAAATTAATTCCCGTTTTCAAAACCAAAAGGAAGGTTTTTTAAAAAGTGAAAATTATCAAAAGATTGACATGAGTTTACATGAAATTTAAATTTGAAATTACTTATAATGAACCAAATTTAATTAAATGATAAAATTATAACCTAATTATACTTAAAAAACATTCAAATTCATAATTTTACACTATTAATTATTTCGATTAAAAAAGTTGTTTTCAATTAAAACATAGTATTTTTCACTATTCATCAAAATGTGAAAGTTATCAGAAAAGTACCAAAAATTTTCCCAAAATAATTTATTTTTTCCCACTTCTAAAGATGAATTTAATTTAATTTAATTGAATATATAAAAGTGTGAAATATTAGTTTTAAAAAAATTTCACCATTAAAAGGCGGTAAAATTGAATCTTTTGAAAAAATACATATTTTATCTGGAAAAATGAATTTGTTCTTATATTATGTCTAATAAACACATAATATGAATGTTAAAATTATATAGAATATATAAGATTCAAAATTAAGTTAATGCTATTCATAAAAGATTTTTGAATGGTATGTTTAGGAAGTTGTGGTGTGCTCAAACTCGGTGTTGCGTGTAGTGCAAGCTATTGAATTAATTTAATGAGATAACATACTATGAAATATAAGGGTGTTACATCAATTGACTAGGCTTATTATGAAAGATATTATGGTGACTATAGATAGATATATACATGATTATGGATGTATCATATGTGATGTGTATATAATGGGTTTACTATGTATTTAGGATTTATTTTATTACATATAAGAGTATTTACTTATATATTTTTTGTTAAATATTTTTAAAAAGTTATAGAATTATTTAGCAGTGATTTATAAAAGCCACCAATAAATAAAAACTAATAATACTATATAGAAATTTTTACTATTATCCACTAGTAAACATAACTATACTACATTTATTAGTGGGGGTTAGGATCATTAAATATATATATATATATATTATTCTCAAGTAATTGTTTTTAAAAAATTGCCACTGCATAAAGTCAAAAATGTCTAAAAAATGATATAATAAAAAACCTTCACTAATAGAAAAAAACTACTACTAAATTAATAAGGAACAAGAAATACACAATGGTTTTAATAACTACAGCAGAATGATTTATCATTATTTTAAACCACTGATAGTGGAAAAAAACCACTGCTAATGTTTGATTTTTTTTGTAGTGTTATATGATATCCCAATGTCGTACCCCATGACTTATAAAGAAATGAGATATTTTTACTAATTCTATAGCTATGATATCCAATATCATAATCCCTAAATTAAATGACAAGAAAAATTTATCACTCTTATTTGATGATCAAGAAAATTATATAAATTATGACTTCAAAACATAAATTTCATCCTAATTAAACAAATCAAAATGAATGTCAATGCTTTGATAGTAGTACTAAGTTTTAAAATATCCAAAAAAACACATTAAATATTGCAGAAGTAGTATAAAAACCCATATCAAAGACTGACCATTTTTGGAAAACAAAATCATGTGAACTGCAAATAAAAAATCCTGGGAATGTGTACCATACATTGTATCATCGTTGCTATGAAATTTGGTTGAATAGGGTTGATAAAAATCATTGAAGGGTATCCATAAGACTTTCATATTTTTGATGTATCCATAGGTTTTCCTGGATCACTAATCATACAAGCAAGATTCCTTCACCCTCCATAACAGGGAAGTGCCTTATAGTGTAAAGGCCTCCAATTCTTCTTTTTGATTTTATAAAAACACTTTGAGGCTTAGTTTTTTTGACTGAAAATTCATTTTTTTTATTTTTGAAAAACACTTTTTGGTTAAGTGAGAACCCACCATCACAAACCACATTAAGGCTACGTGAGAACCTATAGATCATTACAAGTAGCCATTGACAGACTAAACAAAGAACCATGTCCAAGGCTTGGGGAAGAGAGTTGTGAAATGAAGAGTCTTGGACAAGGCTTTGGAAAACATTCATAATCAAAATTTTAGGATGAATTCTCAATTTTAATTCCCTTAAGGATTATCATCATGTGAAAATTTGTAAACATATATATTATGAGTTAAAGCATATGAAAATGTGTAAACATATATATTATGCCTTAAGGAAAGGATTTTGAGAAGAAGTTCCTTACAAAGACTGTATCATTAGATTAAGGACAAATTAATGAAATAATTAAGTGTGATAAGAATATAAACACCCAATATATGTGTATATACAGTGTAAATCAATCACAGGTCATTCAAACATTTTCTTAGAAAAACAAAAACAATGACATGGATATTTAACTCAATGAATTGATATTGAGATATGATTTACCTTACAAATTTCATATAAATGATGTAAGAATTTATCAATGGGGTGATTATGTGTAGTGACTTTATATCCACAGAAAGGGATTTGGAAATTACAACATAAATAAATGAACAGTGATTCCACACATAATTTTAGCATAATATAATCAACGAGGTATGCGTAAAACCCAAAAAATTGAAATAAAGTTTAGAAATCCCCATAAAAAGATCATTTTGAAAATAAAATAGACCAATTATGTGTGTTAACTATAAGTACACATAAATCATGTATAAATACAAGATAGGGCATCAAATTTTATTTCTCACATAATCATAGAACGACATAATCAAGAAGTAAAATATTAACCCAATGAATGACAATTAGGTTAAGAAGTTCCCTTACCTTGAGCTCGACTTGTCAGGTAAAATCATTATATTCCTGAATAATAAATATAATATAATTTCTAATTTCTTGAGAAAATGTTTAATATTACGTTTATATCAATAATTTTCATGTTATTAAAATTACAAAATTATATAAGTTCATATCAGTCATTTTGTTGATATTCAATACTTGAATAGAAAAATAACTTGTTTGGATGTAAATTGTCCATGTGGTCAAATTCCATCATCTCCCTAATGTTATTCATGATTTAAATATCATATATATAATATATATATTTATTTTTAATAACTATAATATTTGGAGATAAAAAATAGAATGAATCGTTCATGAGGACGGTTGGACGTACGTATGCATTAGCACTATATTCATTTCTTATCATATTAAAAGAATAATAATAAATTAATTTAAATGTATATTATATTACCAGTATTATATTTCTGTCATGTATGTCTCATAGTTTTAATAAATCCATCCTTTATATGTTTTATATATAAAATGAACAAGTCATGTCACTTTGAGGGGTGGATAGTTCACACTTTTCTCAAATGAAATTATCATATTTATAAATCATGGAAAGAATAATGGTATATTGTAAATAAAAATTATAGAAGAATAGAGCCAATATAAATATAATATATATCATATATAAATACATTTCTATCATAATGACCACCATGAGAGTTGTTATGAGAAATTTGAAAAATCATCGTTTCGTGAGGCAGTAGTTCTCCATACACAGAAACAGTATGTTCATATCCATTATATGGAGGTATATGTATGTGTAGTTAAAATAATTCTCATAAAACATCCTACTAAATTTTAGATACTGGTTTTGTTATATAATCATATAATAAGAAGTTTATAGTGAGCGAATAAGGAAAATAAAGGAAATGATCATTTGAGAAGATGTTACCTCTAAAATGGGTAACTCCTTTTTATTTGAGCCAAAAAGATTTATTGAATTTAATTATATAAAAATTAACTCTTATAAGTTTTCTGGAGGGATGTTGGGTGATTATTTTGGTATAATTTTTATGAGACAAGTGGCTTTAGATGTGTTATTAAGTGGGTAGAGCTGGTGGCCTTTTATAAGAGGGAGGAGGGGAACTATAGAAATGTCTGGAAATATTATTTTATTATAAGTTTTTTGGATTCTAGAGGTCGAAAACTCATTTAATTCAAATATAAGAAGTTTTTTGCTCATATAACCTTCATAAAAGTAAAATTAGACAAGTTTAGGTAAAAAACGTAACCTTATATTTTAGCATTATCCCATTGTTAAAAACATTAACTATTACCATATCTTCTTGTATTATCATAATATATAGTTACAATATTTACAATAAAATTCTAAGATAACGAAATATGGATCATTAATGACATTTTTAAAAGTACATATGTCATTTGGCCAAATATTTGATCTTTAGGACTATTATATTAATTAATAAAATATCATTTTTTTAAAACTCATTTATGTCATGTTTGACACTATTTAGTAATTTATTTTTGTTAGAGTCATAAAAATTGATTCCTTCATAACAAAAGCCTTAAATAAAATATAACATTTCAAAATCATTTATAAAAGTTTGAGATGACATCAAAATGTTCATATTACATTTTTTTAATATATATAATATCATTTATTTGAATATTTCCTTAATAAAATTAAAACATTACTCTTCAAATGAAATCCCATAGTATTCTATTTCCCATAAGAATATATTGTTACCAAAAGAGTGAACATCTTCAATAAATACATTTATTACGTAATCAACAAATAACTTTCCTATTTTACATATATCCATTTGATGAAACATAAGTTCCCAAAATCAACATATTATGATTCCATAAACTCATTAAACTAATAATTAAAGTCAAACTAACTAGGGACATCATGTAGGCTAGTTCTAGGCAATAAATCCTTGTCTCAATTCAGTTGTGGGTTCAATTCCCGTGGTCTTATCTAATGCGATGGGATGTCAACCTTCATATGGGTTATCGTTTTTTAAGACTATATAATTCATAAAACATTCCCAAAATGAGATAAAATCCTCATTAATAACCATAACATAATTTAATCTCAATTTTATCTCAAGAATTTCATTTTACATATCGAAATTTAATAACACATAATTACCTCAAAATCAAGGCTCATTTAAACCTTAAATATTCTCTATAATTATTTACATAAAAGAAAATGTAACTATTCCTCAAATAGCATTTTCACATAACAAACTTCAAGGTTACTCATACTAGAGAAAATTCTTCCTAATTAATCCCATAAACAAAAAATAATTTATACTTTTCAACATTTCATCACCCAAAGATACAACATAACTCTAGAATTTCTAAAATGCTTACATATTAATCTTCCATCATTCTTTATGATCCCTTAGCCATGTTTTTCCATCTTATTCTGTATAACATATTTATTGAAAAATAAATCATGAATAATTTTCTAGGATTTAATAATATCAAAACATGAGCTAAGAAATAATTCATACCTTTCATAGGTCAGTTTTAGTTTCCTCATCTTCAATTAAAAGGGTATTAGGTATTTTAAAACATGTATTTGTACAGTCCTACAGATACCATGAACTAAATTTCTTTGTAGTACATATATTTTTGCGATGACCATGCACACAACATTTAAAACATTCAATTTATCTCTTGGATAGAACTTCTTTCTCTTTCCTAGAGTCAACTGAATTCTTCCTTTTTTCCATTGAAGGTTATTGATTTATGAACTTCATTACCACATGTATAACATCTTCCCATAACTTTGAAACATTTTCCTAGGTGTTTATTTACACATGCTTAACACATAGATCATTTAATACACCTACCTTTATGATTATTACCTGGACTTCCATATGGATTTAATTCATTTATATATGTTTCCATAGAAAAATCACCATGTTTCAAGCGGTCAATCATGATTCCATATAGTGGGTTTATAATAACCACAAGAGTACTCATTGTATCCCCCATTTCATTTGGTTTATTATTTATAAAACCACCAAAATTTCCTTCACATCCATTTTTACATTGGTTCCTTCTAGATCCATCCATTTACAAAAACAAAAAAGGGTTATTGTGAGTATATGAATAAAATCATCATATAATATCATATGAGGAGGATAAACACCAAGTTATATTTATTCATGTTATCTCAAACTCATTAAATATATCTAAAATAACTATCACTCTTTATAATATGATTACATTTGTGGTTATATAAAACATGTCACTTATGATTAAATAACACCCTAACCTCTAAAGTTATCTAATATAACCTCTAATAAAAACTATATGTCCACAACCTTAAACATTAGCTAATCTCTAGATAAGTCATTAATTTTATCTCTAGTCATATTGAGGATATTTTTAGGTTTAAATATTTAGAAAATTTGGTCATAAATCATACATATAAACTAAAATATTATAAGTATACACTTCTACTCACTATTGATTTTTTTATAAAACAAAATCTATTTGAAAAGAAACATGTTTCATTTCATGTTTTAAATTACATGACTTCTATTTGATCACATAGTTGACTATATTATTCTTTTTTTCATTTGAAAAACATTTCAAAACCTTGGATGAGTATAAAAAGATTAGTAAGGGATACAAAAAGAAGAAAATATTCTAGTCTTGGGATAACATGAAAACCATGAATACATTATAAAAAAGTAATAATTTTCACCTTTAAAATGTATTAAATATACCTCACTAAAAATAAGCTCATTTACACTTCTTGTAACAAAAATATTACTATAAATCCCAAAGAAAGAAAGATATAATATATAAAGGTAACTTGGGACATAAGAATACATAAATGGAATAATAATACGGTCAACTTCCACACATATCACTAAATAGAATAGCCATACAGCTGACTTTCATACCCAATCAATGGGAGGTTATAACATAACAACCCATCCATGGTTTATCATAGAACCACCCATCATTATTTTATCACATAACCACCCATATTTGGTTTATTATGTAACCACCTATATTTGGTATATCACGTAACCACCCATAAAATGTCTATGTACCATTATATAATCATAACACGAAAAAGATTACAATTTTCAACATTTCAGTCAAAAAATTTTATTTGAAATCACAAGAAATAGTTTGATGATATTGAATTAGTAAATCAAATTTCAAAACCATCTTCAACCCCAAAACACCGAAACATTGAATAAGGGATTTTATTTGCATTTAAAAACATTGAGGCTTATAGAGGAAGCCAAAAACCAAATAACAATTATGGCAGTAGAGAATTCATTGTAACCACATATTTTAAAAAAATCATTTTTCTAATTTAGTAAAATTCATTGTAGAAAAAATTCCATTCGAATAAAATTAAAATTCAAAGGGTTAATTATACAATGTATTAAAGAAGGTGGTGTGTAACATCGAAATATTCCTTAATGAAAGGAGATTGAGACGAATTCCTTTTCAAAGATTGTATCATTAGATTAAGGATAAATCAATGACATAATAATTTGTGGCAAAAATAAATACAATCAATATAAGTGGATATTTAATGTAAATAATCATAGGTCATTCAAACATAATCATGGAAAAACAAAACCAATTACATGGGTTTTTAACTCAATGAATAGAGATTGAGTTATGGTTTCCCTTATAAAGTTTATATAAATGATGTAAGAATTTATCAATGGAGTGATTATGTTTAAAAACAGTATATCTACACAAATCAAAGTGGAAATTACAAAATAAATAAATAAATAGTAATTCCATACATAATCTTGTAATAATAATATCAAAGATGTATGTGTAAAACCCAATTATTGAAAATTGAGTTTAAAAATTCCCGGAGAAATATCATTTTTTATATAAAATAGATAGATTATGTGTAATCACAATAAGTACACACAAATCAAGTATAAATAAAATATAAGACATTAAAATTTATTTCTCAAATAATTATAGCATGACATAATCAAGAAGTAGAGGATTAACCCAATGAATGGAAATTGGGTTAAGAAGCACCCTTTCCTTGAGTTTGACTCATTATGTACAATCATTATGTTTCTGAATAATAAACCAAGGTTAATTTATACTCAATTGATAAACTTTTTCAAGTTTATTATTATTTTTATATCACTTTTTACCATGTTATAAAAATTACATAATTATTTATGTTCGTATCAGTTATTTTGTTGATATTCAGGACTTGAGTCAAAAATTAACTTATTTGGATATAAACTGTGCATAAGGTCTTATTAAATCATATACAAAATATTATTCAGGATTAAAATACCAAATATATCTAATATATATGTATTTTTAATATACATAATATTTGGAGATAAGAAATGAAATGCACCGTTCATGGAGATGGTAGACCGTACGCATGCATGAACACTACTTTCATTTATTTTCATATTAAAATAAAAATAATAAAATGATATAAATATATATTATAATACAATTATTATATTTATATGTTCAATTTATAACAATAATGATTCATATCACTTTGAGGGGGCAGTATTCCACACTTCCTAAAATGAAATTATCATATTTACACATCCTAGAAAGAAAAAAGGTATGTTGTAAATAATAAATACATAAGAATATAGAAAATATAAATATATTTTATATCATATAAAAATACATTTCAAAAATAATGGTTATCCTTAGAGGTGGTAGGAGAAAATTGAACAATCATCGTTTCATGAGGTAGTAGTTCACCGTACACAGAAACAATATGTTTGTATCCATTAGATGGAAGTGTGTTTAAGTTTAGGTAGAATAATTATCATAAAAAATACTATTATTATGAGGATTCTAGTTTTTTGTAATAATAGTATAATAAGATAATAGGGAGTTAATTTGGGAAATAAAGGAAAGAAACATTAAGAAATATGCTACCTCAAAAACGGGTAACTCTTTTTGATTTGAGACAAAATGATTTCTTAAATTTTCTTCATCCAAGATTAAGGATACTATAAGGATGGGTAGTTTTTTGGGAGATTATTTAATCAAAATTTTTATGGTACATGGGGATTAAAATTTGTGAGTATGTGGGTAGAGGTGGTGACCATTTATAAGAGGGATGAGGCACACTTTAGTAACGCCTTGAAATATTATTTCATTATAAAATTATTTTCGAGTTTTAATGGTACTAAACATATTTATTTAAAAAGATAATATAATTTTGGATCATATAAATATAATTAAAGTAAAATTATAAATTTCTAGGTCATAAAATTAACCTTATATTTAAGCATTAACCCTTAGTTAAAAACATTAACTTTTACCATGTATTGTTGTATTTTCATAACATGTGGTTACTATAGTTATTATAAAATTTGAAGAGAACCATAAGTAGATCATTAATGAAATATTTAACATTATATATTTCTTTTGGACTAACAATATATAAAATATTATTTGTTTTAAAAACTCATTTATGTCAATTTTGACACTATTTAGTAATTGATTTTTGTTAAAATCATAAAATCTTGATTACTTGAAAAAAAGTCATTAACTCAAATATATTATGTCAAAAACATCCATAAAATATTATTATGGAAAAAAATGTTCAAATTACATTTATTTAAATATTTATAACATCATTTATCTTTATTTCAAAAATAATTTTATCACTGCATCATCATTGTGTCATTAATAAATTTATTTATTTTATATATAAAAATTATAAATAAAATACCACTATATAGTAAATATTTTTATCTTTATAATGAATATTTATAGTCTAATGCATCATTTATACAAACCTAATTAATATTTTGAGTTAAGAGATACATGTTTATGTTATAGTTCCCTTTTCATTAATTTTTTTTTGAAGTTCACTATCACAACCATGTGGATACATGGGGTCGTAAAATATACCCAAATAATCCCATGGTTTTCCATATGTCATCTAATAAGATTAATACATATGCTAGGGTAGTTTTATATTATTATAATATTATTTTTTACCCGTATTTACCGAATTTACAATTTTACCATGGTAAATAAAAATAATTACTGAAGTTATTATTCATAATGTTCAAAAATAAAATGTACCTTTTTAAAAAATTTGGAACTTATAATTCCAAATATGGAATGAATTTTTTCAAATTCAAAACACAATCTTTTTATATTAATTTAAAATTAATTCCCATTATCAAAACCAAAAACCTGGTTGTTATGAAGTAAAAACTATGAAAAGATTGACATGTGGTTATTTCCAATATCCACATGAAATTACATAAAATTACCAAAACTGGAATAAATGATAAAAAAATAATCCATTTACACATTAAAACCAATTAAAATTGAAATATAACTATATAAATAAATTGTTTTAAAAGGAAGTTTTTTATTAAAAAGTAGTATTTTTCATTTTTTATTAATAAATGAACCTTATCTTAAAATTTCAAAAAATTTAACCAATGTAAATTTTGATGTCCCAATTATAAAGAAGAATTTTACATTCTCAAATAGAATGTATAAAATTGACCAAAAATATTTTTAAAAAAG
The DNA here is from genome assembly GCA_963277665.1 of Viscum album. Taxonomy (NCBI): domain Eukaryota; kingdom Viridiplantae; phylum Streptophyta; class Magnoliopsida; order Santalales; family Viscaceae; genus Viscum; species Viscum album. Next base: position 254,791,713 of record OY728162.1, read on the forward strand.
GGTTCTCTATCAAAAGGTTGTAAACCGACCTTTTAAAAATATTAGAGTATTTTTTGGATAAAATTAAATTCATTTTCATTTTATGCCATTAAAATTTATTAGATAATTATAAACACATTTAAAAAAAATGAAAAATAATAATATAGTTAATTATTTTCATTCAAACTAATACAATGAGTAGGCATTAACTACCATTTAAAATAATAATAATATTATTGCATTATTTTTCTATATAACTCAGCATTTTGTACAACATAAGATTTTAGAGAAACCCATTGTTGTGTGTTGTGTACGCTATCGAAAAAAGTATATTATTTATCAAAAAATTAATATCTTCTTCATAAATATTAATAGATATAAAAAATTATTATCTTATAAATACATGGGTGTTTACATCATTCCCCCCTTTTGAAAATTGAATCTTCACTATTTTAAAATTGGGCTTGGAAAGTTCATTGAAAATCACACATCAGAAAAAGTTCCAATAAAACTATCACTTTAAAAGAAATAAAGGGAAGTAAAATGGTCACACGATATAAGACATATTAGTATAATATTTAGAAATACATGGATATAGAAGAAAAAATAACCATCTTATTATGATGGAGAGTGATATAAAATATGATAAAGAGAAAGTTAACAATTTGAAAACTACAAACATGTGATTGGCTAAATGCTCTTGGATTCCCCTAGTAGGAAACTTAAACAGAAAACATTTTTAGTTTTAATATTGCTTTTTTAATGTTAAAGTATTTATTTATGAGATTGACTAAGAACACAAATAAAGATACTTACTTGTTAATTATAGATTCATCCTTTAATAAATATATACCAAAAAACCATCTTTTCCCAAAATGATGAGTATTCATGATGAATTATTCACACCTGAAGCACTAGAATCAAATTCTTGAGAATCACATAATCCAAAAAATATGGACAACATATTTCCCTTGTATTTATATATTAACCAAAATCAAAATGTCTAGTACAACATCAGATAATCTACAAAATGAATAATCCTTTATAAAAAGAAATACTACTCTTAATCACTCAAATTCAACAAACAATACACAAAGTTCAAAAAAGTCTATTAAATAAACTATTATCCTTAAAATTATTCCAAACTATGATTGGAACCCAAAATTATGAAGGATTTTATCATATAGTATTCCATGATAAATCTTATCATTTATATCCTAATAACATCGTCTTCTTTTAAAGTCTCTTACTTAAAAGTAATTAAACTAATCTCATGTTTTCCAATATAGGTTAATCATTTCCATAAATAAAAAAATCACCATATATCCATAGTAAAACCATATAATCTTTCCAAATAAATAACCATTTCATAATATAATCACAGGTTTACCTCATGCATTTTATTTTTTATCTCAAAATGTAATAACCCATAATTAACTCAAAATCAAGGATCATATAAACACTAAATATTCTTTATAATTATGTCCAAAAAGGAAAAGTAAATTCATCATCAAATATAATTTTCACATTACAACCTTTGGGGATACATATACTAGGTAAAAGTCTTTAAAATTAATCCCATCAACAAAAGAGAAATGATACTTTTCATCATTTCAACACCAAATGATCAAACATAACTCTCAAATTTATGAAATATACACATCTTAATAATCCTAAATTATTCATGATCCCTTAACTATTTTTTTATAATTTATTCAATAATACTTATTTCCTACAAAAAATCAAGAATAATGTTATAAGATTTAATAATATCAAAACAAGAGCTATGAAATAATCCATACCTTTCACAAGTAATTTTTAGCTTTTCCTCATCTTCAATTAGAATGAAATTAAGTATTGGTAAAAATATATTATTATGGTCATACTGATACCATTACCAAACTATATTTTTTGGAAATCTATTTTCATAATGACCATGCAAATCTCATTTAAAACATTCAATTGATCCCTCAGAAATAAATTCTTTCCCTTTCTTGGAGTCAACTGAACGATTCCTTTATCAATGGCAGACCATTGCTTTATGAACTTCATTACCACATTTATAACATCTTACCATCCCTTTGAGACGTTTTCCTAGGTGTTTCATTATACATCCATAACACAAAAGACATTTAATATACCTACCTATATGATTATTACCTCAACATACATAGAGAATTTTTTCCTGTATATATGATGACTTAGAAAAATCACCACGTTTAAAGTGGTCAATCATGACTCTATATAGTTGGTTTAGAATAACCATGATATTTTTCATTGTATCTCCAATTTAATTTGTTTACTTATTTAGAAAACCACCATAGTTTCCTTTACATACAATTTTACATTGGTGCCTACTATATCTATCAATTAACTAAATCCAAAAATGGTTAGTGTGAGTAAATGAATAAAATCATCATATACTATCATATGAGGAGGATAAACACCAATTTATACTTATTAATATTATCTCAAAGTCATTAAATTTATCCAAAATAACTATGACTATTTCTAATAAGATAACTTTTGTGGTTATATAAAACATGTCACTTATGCTCAAATAACTCCCTACCCTCTAAAGTTATCTAAACTGAGATTTGGTACCAACTATAAGGCCCTTGACTTAAAGATTATGTAATCTTGAGATAAGTAATTAATTTGACTTTTATTAGTATTTAATATCTTTTTTGGTTTAGAGATTTATAAAATTAGGTCATAACTTGCACACATATATTAAATATTACAAGTAGACACTTCTACTCACTATCCATTTTTTACATAAAACAAAAACTCTTTAAAAAGAAAGATGTTTCATTTCATGTTTCAAACAACATGATGTTTCCGGGATCTCGTCCATAAATCTGTTATTCTTTATGTTCGGAGAAAAAAAGTTCAAAACATGGGAGGTACATAAAAATCTCAAAAATGGATACACAAAGAAGTAAATTTTTTAGTCTTGGGATAACATGAAAAACAAGAATACATTATCAAAAAGAAATACTTTTCACCGTTAAGAAGTAGTAAAAATAATTCACTGAATATAAGCTCATTTAATACCCTTATTTTAACTAAAATATTACTATAGAACCCAAAGAAGGAAACATATAATATATAAAGGTAACATTGGAAATAAACATACCTAAATGGATTAACCATGTGGTCCACATCCACACATATCACTAAATAGAATGTCCCTATGACTGACTTCCAAACCCAAGAAATTGGAGGTCATAATTAAACCACCCATCTTTGGTTTATCACAGAACCACCCATCTTTTGTTTATCAAATAACCATGCATCTTTGGATTATCACGTGACCACCCATCTTTGTATTACAATGTAACTACCTATCAAATTTCAAGTACCATTAAATAATCCTATCATATAAAAGATTTCAATTATCAACATTCCACTCATAAAATTTTATTTTCAATAATAAGAAATCATTTCATGATATTTAAATAGTAAATCCCCTTTCAAAGCCATTTTCAACACCAAAACACCCAAAAGAGAATAATTTATTCATTTTCCTTTTAAAAACATCATGGTTTATAGAGGAATATAAATATAATGTAATGGTTATTGCTGAAGGTAAGTTATTATCACCACATACATTAAAAACATTCCATTTTGTTGTTTAGTAAAATTATTCATAGAAAAAATATTCCCTTTGAAAGAAATTAAAATTCAAAGGGTTTATTATACACCGTATAAATGATGGTGGTGTGTGACATCAATATATTCCTCAGTGAAAGGATATTGAGACAAAGTCCTTTAGAAATATTGTATCATTATATTAAGGATAAATCAATGAAATTATTATATGTTGAAAAAATATATACACTCAATATAAGTGGATATTCAATTTAAAACAATCAGAGGTCATTCAAACATATTCTTGGAAAAAAACCAATTACATGGATATTTAACTCAAGGAATGGAGGTTGAGTTACTATTTCCATTATAAAGTTTATATTAATGATGTAAGAATTTATCAATGGGATGATTATGTGTAGAAAAATTATATTCCCTCAAAGATAAGTGTAAATTACAACTAAAATAAATAAATAGTTATTCCACACCCAATCATGGCTTAATATATTCAACAAGGTATGCATAATACCCAATGAGTGTAAATTGAGATTATAAAATCTCTTATAATGATCATTTTGTAAACGAAATAGATCGATTATGTTTATTCACTATATGTATGCATAATGAAAGTATAATTACAAGATAGTACAGCGAATGTTATTTCACATATAATCATAGCATGATATAATGATGAAGTAGAAGATTAACCTATAGAATAGAAATTGGGTTAAGAATTTCTCTTATATGGAGTCTGACTCGTCGCGTACAATTATGATGTTCTTGAATAATAAAATTAGGTTAATTTATAATTTAATGAGATCTTTTTTCATGTCAATTATTCCTTTTATATCACTTATTACCATGTTATAAAAATTAAACAATTATTTAAGTTTATATTTGTCGTTTTGTCGATATTCGGTACATGAGTCGAAAATTAACTTGTTGGGATGTAAATTTACCATGTGGTAAAATTACATGATCTCCAAAAAATTATTCATTATTTAAATATAATATATATAGTATAGATGAATTTTTAATATCCATAATATTTTGAGATAATAAATTAAATTCACTATTCACGGAGATGGTAGGTCTTATGTATGCATGATTGCCACTTTCATTTCTTGTCATATTAAAAGAATAATAATAAAATGATATGAATGTATATTATAATACCAATATTATATTTATGTCATGTATGTCTCATATGGTTAATAAAAACTTCCTTTATAAATTACAGGTATAACATGAATTAGTCATATCACTTTTAGGGGGCGGTAATCCACACTTCCTGAAATGAAATAATCGTATTTAAACATCATGGAAACCATGAAGGTATCTTTACAATAAAAATTAAAGAATAATTGACACAACATAAATATAATATAAATAAATAGTTATATCATAATTCCCACCATGAGAGGTGGTAGGAGAAAATTAAAAAATCATCATTTTGTGACGTAGTACTTCACCTTACAGAGAAACAGTTGGTTCGTATCCATTAGATGGATGTGTGTGTATGATTAGTTTGAATAATTATCATAAAAAATCCAAGTATATTTAGGATACTAGTGTATTTATGTAATCATAGAATAATAAGATCATAGAGTTTTAAGAATAAAAATAATGGAAAGGAACTTTAGAGAAGTCGCCACCTCTAAAACGGGTAAATCCATTGTATTTTAGCCAGAAGGCTTTCTTGTATTACCTTATTCCCAAGTCCATGATTATACAAGTAAGAGAGGGATGATGGAAGATTATTTTATCATAATTATGATGATCTAATGGGATTTTGGGTTGTGACTATGCGGGTTTAGGTGGTGTCCATTTTGAAGATGGAGGAGGGGTACTTTAGAAAAGGATTGAAATATTATTTAATTATAATTTTGTTTTTAGTTTATAAAGGTCCAAAACTCATTTATTTCAAATATAATAAAATTTTGGGTTGTATATCCATCATATAAGTAAACTTATACACGTTTAGTTCACAAAAGTAACCTTATATTTTAGCTTTAACCCTTACTTAAAAACATTAACTCTTACCATGTCTTCTTGTATTTTCATAATATATGGTTATTATATTTACTATAAAATGCCAATAAAACCAAAATGTGATAATTAATTACAATTTTAACCATATTTAATTCATTTCAAATATTATTATATTTTTACGACAATTATATAATTTAATAAAATAATATATTTTTTTAAAAAAAACTCATTTATGTCAATATGGACACTATTTAGTAAATGAGTTTTAATGTCATAACAACTTGATTCCTTCAAAACATAGGCAATAACTCAATGATAATATGAAAAAAAGATCCATATTTTTTTGTAAGGAATCAAAATGTTCATATTAAATTTATTTTGATATTTATAATATCATTTATTTGAATATGTCCTTAATAAGGTAATCACTGCATAATCAATGTGTCATATATTAATTAATTAATTTAATGTATAAAAAATATAAATAACATGCCATGATTTATAAATTTATTTATATTTATAATGACTATTTATAGACTAATATATCATTTATATCTTCCAAATAAAAATTTGTGTTATTTAGGAGATACATGTTTATTTTATATTTCCCTTTTCTTTAAATTAAAAATTATAAAACATCACTTCACACCCAAGTGGACCCATGGGGTACTAAAATCTAACCAAGGATATCCATATACGGCCATATGTCATAAAATAGTGTTATGAAACATGTTATGATAGTTTTATATTATTATAATATTATTTGTTTACCCTTATTTACCTAATTTACCCATTAACCATGGTTAATAAAAAAATTTATTAAAGATACTATTCATAATGTCCACAAATAAACGATATATATTTACACAATTTGGACCTTCTGATAACAAATATAGAACCCATTTTTCCAAATTCAAAACACATAATTTTCAAAAATTATTTTAAAATTAATTCCCATTGTCAAAAACCAAAAAACATGGGTTTAAAAAGTAAAAACTATCAAAAGATTGACATGTGTTTATGTTCAATTTCAATGTAAAATTACAGACAATTACAATAATTGGATTAAATGATAAAAAATAAATCCAACTACTCTTTAGGACCAATTTAAACTATAATATATCTATTTAAATAAATTATATGAAAAGGTATTTTTGAATTAAAATGTAGTATTTTCGCTATTTATTAGAAAATGAACATTATCAGAAAACTAAAAAAAAATTAACTAAAGTAAATTTTGATTTCCTAATTTTAAATAATATTATTATTTTTTAAAATAAAAAATATAAAAGTGAAAATGATTTTTAAAAATGGTTCTCCCTCAAAATGCAGTAAACTGACCTTTTAAAATATTTGAGTATTTTATGCATAAAATTGGATTCATTCTCATTTTAAGATTCTAAAATTTATGGGATAAATATAAAAACATTTCAAAAACATGTAAAATCATAATATAATTAATTCTATTCATTCATTTCAATAAAAAATCAAGGTGTTAACTACTATTTAAAATAATAATAATATTATTGTATTATTTTTTGGTATAACTCAACGTTGTGTGCAACATATGATTTCAGAGTAACTCGTTGTTGTGTGTTGGGTAAGCTATCAAAAAAAGTCTCTTATTTTATGTAAAATTAATATATTATTCATAAATATTAATATATATGAAAATTTATTATTTTATAAATAACTAGGTCATTACATTTTACATAAAAATAGAACTTGAAAGGAAAAGTGAAGTTGAGATTTCCGTTACCTTGAAATGTGACACCAAAAGCTCAATTATGGGGACCTTAGGGGATTGAGGACACCTTAAGAGAACTCATTGGGTGGTAAAATTATCAAATATTCATGGACGTTTAATTTTTAATAAAATTAAATGAAGAAATGTGTGGGTATTAGAAAAAGTGAGAGGGTTTTTTTACTAATTTCATTAGACCCCTCAGTACTGGTATTTTCAAAACAATGGTATTGCTCATTGCATTTTCCCATGGTATTTCACACTTGGAACACCTATTAAATTATTTTAATCCATAATAGTTTAATATTATTCTATAATAATCATTTCATCCTTATGACATTGTTATAATGTCATTAAACATACCAAAAAACTCAATCTCAATTTTTACTATTCTTGAAAAAATGAAATAATTTATAAAATTATCACAAATTAACTATAACCTAATATCAATGTTCTAATTTTCAAAATGGTTTTTATTTTCATATACAATTATCTAAATAGGACAAATTTGAATTTAAACCATAAAATTACATATTTATAAAAATTAATAGCGGATAAAAAATATAGTGGTTGCAATGTAAAATTTCAATCATTTGAAAAAAATAAAATAAAATTATTTTATCACTCATAACTAAAAAAGAGTGTTCATAAAAAACTTGTTTATTATAATAAAAATTATTAATAAAAACGTTTTTATATGATAATTTATATCTCTATGAAAAGTATAAATTTTTCTTAAAAATCGATTTATAAAATTCCATCTCAATTTTTAAGAAATACTATTATTAAAATAGAAATGATGAAATATAAATTTTATTTAAAAAAGTGATTAAATTTTATATAACCAGGGCCTCAACACATAACACTATATAAAAGCTTCATATTACCCAATGGTATGTTGTGCGATGGTGATAGACTCATGGGGTGGATCGACTAACATTGCCCGAGTGGTAATCTTCACTAACATGAAGTTCCCCAATAGGCAGTTTTTTTGTGATTTATATGTAGATGTTCATATTGGGATTAGTCAAGAGTGAATCCTGGTGATTCTAACTCCTTTATAATCTCTAAATAATGGTATTATTATGACATGATTCTACTCAATGAGGCCATAGACTCTTCTTTCTGCATTAATTATCCATTATCATGTCTATATATAACACTAATTATAACATTAAAATTATTATTTAGAGTATTGTTTCCAACAGTCAAATAATAGCTAAAACCCGATGGTCACATTTCAATTATGCTTACTTAATTTTTAATGGGATATATTTTTTTGAGTGTAAAATAATATATCACATATTATCAAGAAACAATTATCATTCAAAAAGTATAAGAACTGACATTAGTTTTGTTTTTTAATAAAATGTATTTTCAAACAGCAAACATTGACTTTGAGTCTACCAATTACATTGTGCTTCATTTTTATGAGATACTACTTCATTCATGTCATAAATAAATTATGAATAATTTTCCAAAAATATCAATACAAGTGGAGAATTTTTTCTTTGTTTTTAGTCAGTTACACATTTTTTGAACTAAAATGTTAGTTTTAAGCTTATAACAGATGATTTGAATCATATCGGTCACACCATGAATAGGATTTAGGTGAGGATAATTCATGAACCTCAAAAAAGATTTATGGATCATTTTACTAAATTATAAAAATAATAAAAATTCTTTGGCTCAATTTTGAGCATGTCACTTGTCCTTTTTACTAAAATTAATGTTCATTTTAAATAAAAATAAACGCATGTAGTAATATCGATCACATTATGATATTTATTGAGGTATGGATGATTTATTCACATCAAAAATGACTTATTGATATTTTTCTAAAGTATCAAAACAATCCAAATGTGTTTGTTCAGTTTGGAGTATGTCATGTGTATTTTTTACTAAAATGTTTTTTCAAATTAGAAACACACACTTTGAGTCATACCTAATACATTGTGTGCTATTTTGATTTGAAACTACTTTCTATATGAATAAATGAAATATTAATTATTATACTAAATTATCAAGAAAATCATAGCATGTTTTCTCAGTTTTTAGTGAGTGAAACACCTTTTGAACAAAAATGTTAATTTTAAACTGATCATAGACACATTGAGATATTACAATCACCCTGAGTGTCAGAATGGGGTTCAGTTCATTCATACATGTCACAAATGACATATGGATCATCTTCCTAAATCATAAAAATAATATTAATCAGTTTTATCAGTTTTGATTATGTCACTTGTTCTATTTACTAAAATTAATGTGAATTTAAAATAAAATGACACCCTTAGAGACATATTGGTCACATGATTCATCGAATTTAGGTGACAGTGATTCCTACACATCAAAAATATATTACATATCATTTTTTTAAAATTATAAAAACAATATGAATTTTTCCCTCTATATTGTGTAATTGAATTTCCCATTTTACTAAAATTAATGTAAATTTAAAATAAAAAGACAAGCATAGAGTCATACCGGTCACACCGTTTCTCAGATTGAGTATTGGGTGATTCCAACATATTAAAAATTACTTATACATCATTTTACTAATTTATAAAAACATTATAAATGAGTTTGATATATTTTCAAAAGGTCACTTGTCCTTTTTTGAACATAATTTCAATTTTAAATGAAATGATGCAGTTGGATTCATATTGGATAGAATGTGGGTTGGATTGTGGTGTGGTAGATTCTTAAACATTAAAAATGAAATATAGATATTTTTTATAATATATCAATACAATTCAAATTATTTTTCTTGGTTTTGTGTTTGAATTTTGTTCTTTTTAATAAAATCAATGTCAATTTTAAATAAAAATATACATTTGGAGTCAAAATGGTCACATAATACATCAGATTGAGGCGCAGGTGATTCTGAAAAAATAAAACTGAATTATGTATCTTTTAATAAAGTATCAAAATAGTACTAAATATTTTTCGTTGTTTTTCGTATGTCAATTGTATTTTTTACTAACATTAATGTCACTAATAAATAAAAAGACACACATGGAGTCATATCGGTCACACTGTGCGTCCGATTGAGGTGTAGCTGATTCCTACATGTCAAAATCATCTTATGGATTTTTGTAATAAATTATCAAATCAATATGAATATTATTATTTATTTTGGTGTATGCGATGTGTGTTTTAAATTAAAATGTAAATTATAAACTAAAAATATAGTCTGATTCATGCTGAGCACACTGAACATAAGATTGAGGTGTGGTTGATTGAGTTTGAAATGTGTGTTTTTATTTTAACTCTCTTACAAAAACCAAAATACGGGGAACTATTCCATTTGGATGGAAAAGGAAACCCCATACTTCTTGAAATTATCCATCCAAAAGAAGCATGTTCCTCTTTTTCTCTTGTTGCAAATAGTCACTATTATGCATATGAGCTATACCAACAGACATATACCAACAGTTTGGAAAAAATATTCAACATAAGTACCTTAGATAGACCCTATACCAATGATTTGGGAGAAACCATTGGAATGGGAACCATGTATAGAACCTATTCTAATGGTTTTAGAAAAAACCATTTACATAGGTCTCTTATAGACACATTATACTAATAGTTTGTCCAAAATAGTTGGTATATGTTACATATATGGACCTATAACAATGGTGTTGGCCAAAACCATTGGTATTGTTCCATTATAGAGATCCTATACCAATTTATTTTTTAAATTGTCGGTATAGGTCAACATTATTTTTATAGTTTCACCCAAAATTCTGGTTTAACTCAAAATATCGAATAACCTATACTAACTGTTCTCATAACCATTGGTATTGGTACCCATATTTTTTATGGATTATTTTTTAAAATAATATTAAATAAATAAAAAGGTAAAATACTTATGAAAATATATATATTATTATTTATGAATTTATGTTCACAAAATTATTCTTTGGTTAGTGGTTAGGTCATTTGATTATAAATAGAAGGTGTTGGGATCAAAAATAATTAAGGTTTTGTGTTTTACATTACCTAAAACAACTGGTTTAAGGAACTATTGTTCTTGGTTTTTAATATGACATATGACTACAATTTTACAAAACTGTTGGTATAGGTCTATACCAATGGTTTTGGGAAAACTATTGGTATAGGTCTATACTGACACCAAAAGAACTGAAGGCTCTCCAAACTGTTGGTATATGGGTTTTTTATATTAGTGAGTTGAATAAAAAATATGACTTCCCAAAATAATCCACAAGTATAGGAAATTTTTTATATTACTAATACTATAAAGATATAAATTAAAAATAAATATAAAACAATACATTAATAAAATGGAAAAATTAAACATAAACAACACAATTTCTGTCATACAATGTATACTATGTCTCAGATTGAGGTATGGTTTATTCCACCACTTCCTTATATATTACAGTGCATGATCATAATATAGGAGTGAATCCACTTTTTTGATGATATCATTTCTTCATAATCTATGTGAATATTATAAAAATAAAAATTATGTAAAAATGATTAGTAAATTAACCAAAAATAGATTAAATGACATGATAATCAACTAAATAAGCAGTATGAAGTCACATCGTCATGATATATGTGTACATTACCACATTGGGTATGTTTTCCAGTCATTTCTAAACAAATATATTTCATATTATGAATATTAGGACTTTTAAAAAGTCATGGTAGTAATTAAAAAATATAAATACACAAATGGTCAAGAAATATTTAAAAATCAATTATAATTATATTTAAAAATATTGATTCGGGGATGCTAGTTTATTGATCGTATATGATATCACTCATAAATATGAAAGTTGAATAACCACAATATTTTCCATTATTTTGTTTTGAACACTGAATAATCATTGAAAATAAATAAATAATTTTTTATATGTGTTTTGATAGTGAAATATTATTATACATACCCTCATACTTATCAACTTGTAGAAGTTTATATGATCTTTGAATACATGACATATCCTCATTCCCTAATTTTCATGATATTTAAGGACTAGTCTATAATAAAATAAATCTCATTAAAACATAATATAAAATATATAATTTGATGTTTGTTTCTAAAATTATAGATTTAGTTTATTAAAAATTGATAAAGGTCATCATGTGTGGTCAATTTGTTGGGTATCCATGATGTGAATCACAAAAATAAATATCTGGAGTATCCAAATTGATTGCAATGAGTACTCAATGCTTCCTGAAAAAATTGAATGAATAATAAAAAAATGAAAGTATATTTGATATAAATAAATTGTATAGTTTTACCACTACATCATTGGTAATAATAAGTGTACGTCATCCGTAAGTTTTCATTCAAAGGTTACAACTAGTTTTTCCACTTTTTAACCAATATTAGTTGATTCCATTTTGGTTTGGTTTGTAGAAGTGATATGAGTACTAATGAGTCTATATTTATTTTTATAGGGTTTTTCCTTTAAATATTATTGATATAGATGCCTAAAGATATGAATTGTGTTCACTCATAATTAATATAGTAGACCGTATATTGAAAATAATAATAAATAAAACAAGCCTCATATAGACATTTACAAATGAGACTCCTAGACATTAATACATGAGGATTTCATTTACATTATCAAGATAAATAAAGGCAGTAATGGATTTTCCATACAATTTTTCTTCAATATCAACAATGTGATTACTACTAATTTGTAACCATGTACCTTCACGAACCTTCAACAATAATAAATATAGATATTCAATAGGTGGACTAAAGTTTATTTTTGAAGATCTTTTCGATCGATCTATTGATCCTTCATATCATTTTGATTCGACCTTTCATTTCACCCAATTCCATTTATTTCTCTATAATAACATTAATCAGTTCAGACCTTTTTTCATTAATTATTAATGGTTTTGCATGAAAAAACCTCAAAATGAATAACTCCTTGTCAACATATTTTTTATAATAATTTTGGGGAATTATATGAATGTTCCAATATATTTCTTGTTGCTATAAATATCTGTATCATCAAGTGGAATAGGTGGCTTGATGCTTAGCTCATGACCTATGCTTATCCCCAATATGACATGACCTATTGAAAGTAGTCTATTGTGTAGAGTGTTTTCTTGCATATTGAACATGATATCTCTCAAAATAAGGAGATTGTTTCCTCTTGAGGTAATTAGATTAAAACAAAAGGTACTTTGGGTTGTGGTCATCATAATCATGTTTTCCCTCATTTATACAATTTTTAAATGCATAAGTGTTATTACATTATTCTAAAATAAATTAAAATTGTTTCCTATAAATAAAATAATTTTATTCAGGAAAGTATCTTGTATGAATTTTAATAACATAACTAACATTACTATAGTTCAAAAATGATCGAGACAATGGAAAAAATATTAAATGCATACATTTTAAAAAATGAAATAGTTTCAGTTGAAAAATTAATTCAAAAAATGATAATAAAATTTTTATTTCTAATAAAATAAGACAATCAACATAATATTTTTAAAAATAAAAATTGAGTTTTTCTAAAATGTTTTTTTTAGAAAAAAATTTAACAATTTCAAAAAAGTTATTTTTTCAATAAAATATGTTTCTTTTGCTGAAATTTTTTAATCAAAGATGTTCTAAAGATCATTACAAAAACTAAAATATTCTTTAAATGATTTAAAATGGCGGGTTAACTCAAACCCAAAAGTTTCTTTCATTTGAAAATAACAATTAAAAAAGTCATTAAATTTAAAAAAGTGTGTACTATGAATGATTTTCTTCCAGAATTTAATAATAAATATTCTGAAAAACAAAACAACTGTTAATTGTTTTAGAAAAACTATCATAGGAAAATAAATTATTTAGAGTTCCCCAGTATTTGGATTTTATTAAAACAATATATGGAAATATTTAGGATAAATGTGGTATATTATGGAATACTTATATTTATAAAGAATTAAAATATATAGTTACAAAAATATAAGTAACATATAAATTAAAAACTAGTGATCTCCATATAATTTTAAATGAGGATATCACGAAAAGTCTCCATTAAAGATTTTACTATGTGGAATATCACTATATCAATCACCAAATAACAAAAGAAAAAACCACATTCATCATTGAATCTCATGAAATTCCCATACCTCACTAGGAAACTAATACTACCATTCATGGAATGTCACCAATGGTACCCTAAAATCATTGAACATTCAATCCAAAGGCTAAAACAATACTAAATATATATTAATAACATGAGATCACCAATCATAAACCCTTGAGAAAAGGGAGATGTGGATAGTGTTTACAATTATACATTTTTATGTATTTGTTGTGTGTAGTACTGTGTTAGGTTGTTATGAAAGAGATGAAGCCTTGGAAAAGGATGGTGGTGGATGATATGATGATCTTATTCAATGGGATGGGTTTTTAGGGGTTACTTGTTTGTATCATTGAGAAGATGTAACGATGCACAATAGTAGGCATTGACAAAGGGAAAATAATAAAATGAGAATTATCAAAGGATCTAACAAGATAAATTGGAACATACCTTACATTTGAATAGCACAATTCTTCATTATAGTTGAGTAGTGGTAACATTAGGGTTTGGTGAGAGCAATAATAGTAGTTTTGTTACACCCAATCTTGAAGGTGTGAGCTATGGTATTACAATATTAGGTTTTATTTAATAATAACTCAAAATTCTTTTTTCAATGTTTAAAAAAAGCACTTATAAAGAGCAGTTTCATCAGCACTAAAATAGAAAGTGCAGATAAAAATACACCTTGTCAGCTTCTTTTTGTCACTAATTAAGAGAAGTTTAATTAATAATTTTTACGGTTAATAATGATATTTCATTATCAGTGAAAAAAGGAAACAATAATGATATAAGATTTATAATATATTTATATTATTACAAATATTTATAAAATTAAAAATATAAAGAATATAATTATTATTTAAATAAATTTATTATAATTTTATAATTATTTAAATATACATATATATACTTATTTATAATTATAATTATAAAATAAATATATTTATAAATATTTGTACATATTTATAAATATATTTATATAATTATAAGTATTTATATTACAAGGAATGTTTAGGATCTGAGTGTTGTTTTTTATAAAAATATATTAAGTAGAGTAAACATGTAGAAAACAAAAACGCAAGACTAGTGGCACATAAAGATCTACCAAATATAAAAGGTGGAAGATAGAAACAACCCAAGAGATAGATGGAGTGATATCCCTATCCAAAAGACGAATGATAGACCCTAAAGATCCCCAAAAATACATGGCCATCTCTCAATGAAGAAAATTAATGCCCCTAAATTGGAAACTAAGATAAATACCTATTGTCAGATCCTACATGACATCTATGCCCACCATCACATGAAACCATCTACACTCCCTAATCCATATCATTTCCACACCGCTGTACATTGAACTCCACCCACATGGACATCATTGTTCCCTCAGTGTCACCACCTGTGTATCGTCTGAGCACTAGCACTTAATCATCAAATATTTTCCAAGAACCCTTCAGTATCTCATTCCACTGATAGATGTAGTGAGTAGGATCCATCACAACTATTTGTATCTCATACTGTTGATGTGCACTGTGATGATAGTTCATCAACATCGCAAGACCCTGGTAATCACCTAAAAATCCCACACCAATACTGATTATAATGCCTTCACTAGTAGAGACCAATGCCCCCAGGTCAAGCTGGCCTATAGGTACATAAGACCCTATCAAAATATGCCTAATGTGCGATTTGTATTTTTGATTCCCAACATACATCCCACTAAATGAACAAAAATGGCATCCTCCTAGCTAGAAAAAATATCTAGCATGCATCTAGCCAATCAAATGTGTGTTCTAAGAAAGATACCTTATGTCTCAAAGTCTAACAATAGCACATGGCCCAAGGTCATAGCTCACCAGCTCTCGATGTCCCTTCCTACACACTCCCCAAAAAACCACTGACATGATCTCATAAAAAAACATGGTCATCACTAGAGAACTATACACTGTCTGGACCCCATTATTGTCTCCCACTACAAGAAGAATGATGATTCGATCCACCAACAAGTGGAAACCGCCATCCAAATCTCGAGACTAGTCCTTGCACACATCTCTATCATAATCTCAACTATACGAGGGACCCCACCTCCACCGTTGTGCGAGGAAAAAACTTCACCAGCCAAAATAGCCATGATGTTATTTGCATTGAAAAAACTATCATGTAAGGACTTATCCAGTGTCTCACCACCAACTATAAAACCACCAATGATGCAAGACCTCATCACTGTCAGGATCCCATACCCCTTGTCGGGTTAGTCCCCTCCTCCTGGGGTCCCCACTGACCTGCTCACCATCCCCACTGTCATGAAGATCCCTGCAACCAGACTGACCATCTCCACGACCGGAAATCATCACAATCACATCACCAAAATACATTGTTAGCTACACCTTAACCCCAACCCCAATGAGATCTAACCATAAGCTGTGATATTTTTCGAGAAAAATATATCCTGATGCCCAAAACACACTGAAACGGAGACCATCTCCTTCCTGAGGCGATCCTAGATTTGTATTCCAAGTTACAGTTGTCTACACCATCTCCATCCGAGTTGTGCTCATCCAAGTCTTCTCTTACCAAAACCCATCACTATCCCCATTTTCGTGCGAGTCAGACCAGAAAAAAAAACATGATCACCACCATTATTTTAGAAAATATAATTAATTAGTTAGAGACTATTAAATGGAAAAAAGTGAAGATATCTCCTTGGGTCCGACCACATCATTAGGTATTCCATCATCCATGCAGATGCTCCATTTGGAGAAGTCACCAATATGAAAACCATAGTAAGAAAGAAAGAGGTGCTCTCCTATTGAGATAGAATCACAAATATATATTTATATTATTATATCAATTTGTAAAATTACAATAAATATATTTATTGTAATTTTATATTTATTTAAATAAATAAATATATTTAATTATAATTATAATTTAATATTCTTCAAAATATATTTTTATATATTTATATATTTATATAATTATACCATATGGTCAGCACTGCTTTGATATATTTATATATTTATATATATTTATATCAATCATATATAATTATAAATATAGTAACTATATTTATTATTTAAATATATTTATTATAATTTTGTAATTATTTAAATAAATATATATATTTTTATAATTATAATTACCAATAAAAAATTAAATTTTTTATATAATTAAAATATATTAATATAAATAAAAATATTTATTAATATATAATTATAAATATACTAAATATATGTATTATTTATTTATAATTATTGTAATTTTATAATTATTTAAATATATATATATATATATATATTTGTAATTTCATACACATAATTTTTTTAAAAGAACTTTATTTTTATAATATTATAATTATGTTTTAAAATTAAAAAATTATTAAACATACATTTAAATATATTATTTATATAAATTTCCTACATATTTTTTATTTTAAAACATATCAAATTAAAACATATTAATATTTTCCATATAAATTTCAAACATATTGAAAATATTACATGTGTAGTAAATAAATATCTATATAAATAAACATTAAAAAATGATTGAATATATTTTTAACATTATTAATGAATATATAATAATAAATAAATTAATTAAATTTAATAAATATCCAAAATATTAGAAAGTGAATTCGTACCATTTATCTAAATTAAAACATACATATATACACATACACATTTACACACACACACATTCTTACACACATGTGTATATGCACATGCACATACACACATACAGTTTTACATGTAAATATATTTTAAACAATTTAATATTAATATAAATATATATCTAAATAAACATATTCATCTATATATAATTTTATTCTTAAATAAAATATTAATTTATTATTTTATTTTAATTATACATAGATTTTGTAATCAGTGTATATAAATAAAAAATTAAATATTTTGATTAATATAAATTTTATAATTATATATATATTCATAATTATGAAAATATGATTAAATTTTTTTTAAAAGTTTATAATTCATATTTAAATATTTAGTTTTATAAAAATATTATTTAAAAATATATAGATATTTATTCATTTATAATTATCGAATAAATAAATATATTTAAAAATATTTTTATATAATTATAAATATATTCATATATTTATATATATTAATATTATTACTTTTTTGATGAGGGATTCTATTACCTAGACTTGTATGGGTATCCATGGTTATCATTGTTTTTTCAAGTTTCACCAACTGTTATGGGACATTACTTCTTCTATATGGGTGCTAATTAAATTTGGTAAAGAAACTCAAATTTCTCATTTTTGGAACTTTGCTAGAGTGTTAGTGGAAATTAATCATTGATGAACCCTTACTGATTCTGTTATATTTCTTTTTTCTAACTGAAGACTAGATCACTCAATAGAGATAGAGAAGAAACATTCATTTTGTGAAATATGTAAAAATATAGGGAACTTGGAGTTTAAATGATGAAAGAATCTTACTTATACAAATTGTAATAATGATGGATATTAAATTGATAATTTAAAATTTAAAATGCACTTAGATGTAGATCTGAATGATGGAGGAGGCATGATGCAATATGGAAGGAGGGATCCCTTGGTGTAGGTTAATCAGACTGATGTCAATTGAGTGTAACATATTAATATGGGTGGGGGAGATCAACCGCTGAAAAAACATCCAAATGATTGAATTTTTAATGATAGGAGTGGATTTGGAGATGAAAGGATGGCTTGACATGGTGTATATACCACTGAACAAGGTGATTAAGGGAGTAAATCACATGGTTGTGTTGGTGTATCAACTCAGCTAGATATCAATTCAACGTCCCTGGACATAATCCAATGGTCTTCTAGTGATGATGATTTCGACTTGACAGACTTGAAACAAGATACATTTTTGAAATTTGGAGGCAATAATGGTAAGAAACCTCTTTATATGGTGATTTCATCACCTGTTCAATTAAAGAATAAGAATAAAATGATCTCTATGTGGGATACATCTCCAGTGATTTTAGAACATAAAAATGAACATGTTGATCCTAGTAAAGAATTATTTCAACTAGCTTGCAATACTGATATTGAAGTTAAGAGAGGGTCGACTGTAAAAAAAACTCTATAGTTGAGGTCACAGGAGCTCTTGCCAACAATAATAAAATATTACTCATTGTGTTAAAATCATGGGAAATTCTGTTGTTTTTGGAAGGGATGATTTCTTGGTCACGTCATTATCTGTTGGATTTATGAGATCTAAAAAAATTAGGAATCCATTGCTACTATGACCCTAAAAGATAGAAATGGATGGAGTGAAGGTGTCCCTTTACAAAAATAATTTAACTTTCTTACATATTTAAACAAACCTAAATTTGATATGCTCTAAAATGATATCTTTCAAAATAAGGGCATTCAAAATAAAAATAATGATTGACTCTAATATTAATACACCTTCCTCCCATGTGTTGAATGTGTAGGTTACAAATGAGTAATCCCATGTGGACATGGCTTCCAATCATAAACATTTTTCTCTAGATGTTGTTGTAGACATAAACATGATTGTAGGTCAAGATAAATCTAATGAATCCCAAATTAGGTGGGACGATACAATGTATGATAGGGTTATTTATGATCATATCATGGAATTTGAACAAAACCCAGTTGATGAACAACTCAATTAAAATGAGAAAGATCACTCACTAGGCACTGAATATAAAAATGTTACATGAAGGCCCATAAGAAATGGATAAGTGGAAGGCATCCAATGGGTCAAGGCTACTTCCGAAGCAGAGGTAACATGAAAAAAATGAGAGTCTTGCAGGATGAATTAGGGAAACTAGAATACATTTCATATTGCCTTTTGGTTTGTTTTTGTTTGGTGTCTTATAAAGGTTGTGTGTGCCACTTGTTTGAACATGTAACCTCATGCAGTTATTGTTTACTTTTCTTCTAATAAATATTGGGGGTGTAATTTGGGTTACTAATTCACACTCGATCCTCTTTTAGTTATATATATATAATTACATATATTTCTTAATATATATAGACACACACATATGTATATATAATTAAAAATATAATAAAAAATTATTTAAATATAATTATTATAGTATTATAATTATTAAAAAATATATATTTATAATTATAATTATAAATTAATTAATTTATAAATATTTTTATATAGATATATGTATAATTATATAATTATACATATTTATATATTAATATATTAATATATATAATTATAAATATATTAAAAATAATTAATATTTAAAAATATTTATTATAATTTTTTAAATATATATAATTATTTAAATATATTTATTATAGAAATAATTTAATTTTAATTTTATATTTATTTAAATATATATTTTTATATTTACAATTTAATTAATACTTTTTTTAATACAATATATAAATATTTTAATTATTGAAAAACATATATTAATATATCATATATATAAATATTAATTATAAACATGCATTATTTAATTAATGTTTATAAACAAACATTATTTATTGAATTTATATATGATAGATATATCTATATCTATATCTATATATCTATATATATTTGTAATTTTTTTTGTCCAGCGCTGAAAAAAGAAGGCATTGTAAATGCGCTAATCTATGGTAGTCATTGTCGATGATTGAATCCAATTAAGGCTACTTAGGGTTATAAGTAAGTTTTCTACCTAATAATGGATGTGTTCACCCTTAAAGAGATGGGTAAAGGACTATCAGTTGGGTGGTTCCTGAGAGGATGGTGCTACATGAGGCAAGTGGAAGATGATACATGTTCTATGAATCTGAGGGGAGGCATCGTGCATAAACATCAAACCTCATAGGCAAGGAGAATCTATTAGTATATAGGTGGTGATCCTAATACTACACAATAGAAAGGGATCAGGGAAGTGTGCAGATATGAGAGAAATGTCAAGAATGACTGGATAATGATGGAGTGTGAACCTCTATTTAGAGGAGGCATGGCGTTCTTGGGTTGTCATGGTGTGGATAAATCTAGTGAGAGATGACATCTAAGGATTTATACACTAACCTAATATATAATAATAATAATAATAATAATAATAATAATAATAATAATAACTATTATTAAAATATATTTTAGAAAAATTATTAACATAACAAAAAACTACCAAATAAAAAATAATAAAAAACACTAAAAGAAGTTATATTATTTAATTAAAATAAAATAAAAAATATATAAAAAATAAATGGCTTTTATAATCATAAAATCTCCCTGACATAAAATTTTAAACTCATGGGTTAAACAATCAAGGGAAACACTTGATTTCTCCACCAATCAAATAAAAAAAATTACATGTTTAAAGATTTGCAGTCCTTTTACCCATAAAAATATGGTGCATCTTTTATAATTCAATTTTTTCTAAAACAAATTCCCTTAGACTTTAATTTATTTCAATATAGTCATATACATTCATACATCATGTGGCTGACCATTCCATCATTCTCTTAACTCAATTTGTTTTAAACAAATCTATGCTTAATTCTCATACAACTAAATTCTTATCATGTAATTCCCATGAATTTCAAATATCCACTTGTGAAAATACAAATAATGCACCAATTTTGAGTACATAACATTATGTTCAAATATTTACCAAATCCTTGGGATTGGGGGTCATAATTTTTGTTATATTATTTAGAAAAAATTAATACTTATAAATTCCAATACAAATATCTCTTTAAAAGTATTTCTCTCCAAGGATTAAAACATCTCTTATCCGTAAGAAAACTATAATATCAATATGCACAAGATGACAAAGGGAATACAACTCACTCAAATAATGGAAAAATAAACATGCGAATATGAACTCCAAAACCCCATTAAATAGATATAAAACAAAACACCATAGAAAAAGTACACACATAGCTCATACTCAGTAAAAAAACTTGTGAAGGTTGGTCATATAAATACTTTATAGATCTTGAATTATTATTCTATCACTTTTATAGGAATCCCCAAAAGTGGGCCTTATGGGGTAATAAACACAAGTGTACTCATTGGAACCAAAAAAGAATTTATATTCTCACTAAAAAATATACATTCAATGACAGATGATACCATTATTAGAAACATATATAACATATTAAGATAATTTATATCCACATGAATCAAATTCCTCACTATCCCCCAAACAACCCTCTCTACGAATAACTCATCCCCACACTAAGAATCAAAATCATCATCAAAATGCTCATGCTGTTGGTAGGGAAGGGTATTAACTATGGGATTATCCTAAGCAGACTATATTATGGATTATAGTGATACAAAATAGGGAAAACAATAAGGGTGGATCAATTAATTAATGAGGATAAATAAAATAGTCAAATGCATCTATCATTTCAGTAAAACATACCAAATTATAATTTCTCCAATAAAAAACATGGATTGTTCTAGAAGTTATAAATTATTCAAGATACCATTATGAAAAATAAAAATTTAATGTTTTGTAAAAGGTAGATATAGTCCTTATGGGAATGGAAATATTAATTTGTACATCATAGATTAACATTATGAATACAAGATTCTAAAAAATAAATAATTTTTAATTTTTTTTCAAGTCCTAGAATGATATCAATAATAATAAAATTTATGGAATCAATAATAAAATAATTTTGAATATAAATCAGGTGATTAGACTAACCAAGGTCATAATTTTTTATTTCCCTAACTAAGTTACTATAGAAATTGAATATTTTTCATGTCAATTTAACTATGATAGAGTAGTTATTTTTTTATTTTTATTGTTTCAATTAGTTATTTTACATGGTGTGTTGGAAGTGTAAATAAAATTTAATAGCAAATGTAATACTTCATTAAGTAATTTTATATAAATGTGAAGATCTTTTATATATCCATCAAAGTTAAAAAACCATATACCAGTAAAATATATACATAAAAAACCTATGACTACATCATATAAATTAAATAACACTATAATAATATGATCATACCTATGATAAAAATATATATAATTAATTTAAATCCAATATAGTAATGGAATAAAGGCTTTTTCTGGTAAATTCATGTTAATTTTTACCTAAAAATTTAATTAATTAATAAATGTTGTCAAATGAAAACTAACTAATGATTGGTTTCCAACCATTAACTTCTTAGATTACTTCATCTTCATGCATACATTGATTACACCCCATTTGGATAAAATTAAAATTTATATAATTTATCTATTTCATTATTGATAAGAGTGTTTTATTAATCCATTGATATGGTAATTATCAAATAAGAAACACGACATAACAATTGAATTTGTTTTATAAAATGGATGTGTGGAATGATATAAGAATATCCCATCTTAATAGGAGTTGAGTAAACCTTATAAATATTGAAAATTTATAAAAAATGGGAATTTTAGTTGAAGAAATTAGCATGAAAATAAAAAATATTACTTCTTTCAATGTTCTAAATATAATAAATTTCCTTTTATAAATTTCTTAACGGTCAATTTTTATTCATCACATTCTCGAATAAAATTTATGGGTAAGTAACATATCTCAATTATTATTATTATATCATCCCCAATATCTATAAATTCAAACTAAATTAATTATGAATTTCTTAACGATCAATTTTTATCCATCATATTCTCGAATAAAATGTATAGGTAAATAACATATCTCAATTCTTCTTAATATACCATCCCCAACATCTATAAATTCAAACTCAATTCATTCTTCATAGTTTCATTGAATAATCCATGATCAATAGTATTTTTATCATTGATGGGTACTTCAAGTGACATTATATTAGCCATAATGCATTGAGTAAGAGGGACATGCTGAAGTATGGTAAAGGAATATATTATTTTAAGAAGGTAGTGTATCTTCGATTTTATTCTATATTCCCTTGATTAGGTTTACCCATTGGAACATGTGTTACTAAAATATTATAATCTACTAAGGAATTTCATTCTTTCATTGTTTCTAGAATTTAGTGATTGTGATCAACCATTTCTAGTAGCTATTTATTATGGTTTAACTACTTAAAATTATTCCATTTTTAAAAATTTGTATAACTGATAATATTTTTTTTAAATTTTGATTCAATATTATTTGAATTGATACCCTGTGTTACATGGAAATTCATGGTGTCTTGGGACAATTCTGACTCTATTATAAAAAAGATGATCCTTAATTAAATTTATAATTTAACCTAAAATATATTTTTACCTCAAAATGGTATTATATGATAAAAATAAATGGAATAAATTATTTTTAATACCCATGGAAAAGTGGGACATAAACTATTAAAAGTTACTTCCAACATAAAAAGGTGAACCTTTCCTTTCAAGTGTATATCTTAATAGAAATCCATGATTAAGAATTATTATACTATTGTATTATTAGGATGGTTGGAATCCTAGGAAGTTTAGCTGGGTGTGTGAGAGTGATAAAAAACATAATGAAATAACATGTGTTGATATTTGGGGGTAGTCATTTTTCTAATCAGTGACTCAAGTGGGTAATTCCTCATGGTTTTTCAGGAATGTATCCCAGTAATTACAAGAGATCCATATTCTCAAGTGACCATGATCATGGCACAGAGAGGCTAGGTCAATAAAAGTGGTTTCAATGCCCATACCCACTATAGTAGTTACTATGTGGTACTATATAATCTAGAATAATTCATCCAATTTGGGCCTTCAGGCCACCAGTTTGGGCCTACAGGTGATAGGGACTTCAGGCCCCCAATGAAATTTGGGTCATAGGGCCTTCTAGAGACAATACGTCTTCAGGACACTGGACCTTTGGGATACCTTTATAAGAAGTATATAAGAAAGATCACTTAGGAGTAGGACCCTAATGAGTATTCAGAACAAGGGGAATTAACCAAAGGAGAGCTAACAAGATTGGAAGGATGAGAGTGTATAGAAATTACCATCTATTCTAAGCACTCGGTAGTATTGAATGGGGAAATTATTGTTGACCAACCATGTGAAATGGGGAGAAAGACACCTTCAATGTTGTACGTGATAGGGAGGGGTGGTTATTGTGTTGTTGGGTCTTAGGCCTTCAGGTTATATATTAGGAATTGTTCCTTCAGCCTTTGGGTCATATAATGGGACTTGTTATATAGTTCCTATGGGTCTTTTATGCGTTCCCACTCAACCAATAAAAGAGGTATTATCAAAAATTAAAATAAAAATCTAGAAGGACTTTTCTCTAGGTTGACCATAACAGACTTGGAAAAGTGATACATAAAATACTAAATGTTACTTCCCATGTCAATAGGGTGAACCATTCTTTTCAAGATCCTATTTAATTATAAATCAATAGTTTATATTTCTTAGCTTGGAGTATTTTTATGATGGTTGAACTCAAGGGATTTTTGCTAGGGTGTGTGTGTTTGTGGACAAAGTGTAGTGAAATAATATGTATTGGTCTTTGTGGAATTCCACAAGTTATGAAGTTCCATTTATCATGTGATTGTGTCTATTTCCAATAGATAATATGAATATATATGTTGCAAATGATCTTAGAAAAAAGGAAATAAAATGATTTTCCACAGAATATGAAGAAAGCTTCCCATACTAGTTATGGGTAAAGTAGATGAGTTGGATTCCAATGTAAAAATACAATAATGAAAAGGAATATCTTGTTAATGTGTAAAACTTTGAGATTTCTTCTTAAATGTTTTTAAAGATAGCTGATTTTGGATATTGAATACTTCATGTGTTAGAGAACCCATACATTTTGGGTTGTGAATAACTGATGAAAATATTTTTATTCAATACATGGATGATGAATTATAATAGCTAAAGTAGATCTAAAAATATAGAAGTACTAAATACATTCAATAAAATTCTATCATTTAATATTTAATTTCTATAATAGTTGTTGGAATGATACTATAGTTTTTGGGAAGGTATTTTATATTCCCAAAGGTTTATTTAAATTAATCAAAGATGATCTAAGATTATTTAATGTAAACATGAGGTTATATTGAGGAATTCTATATTTTATAGTTTAGGGTTATTATTTTGCAGTCTAGGATTATATGTAACCATTATATCAATGATAAAGGACTAACACAATGATCAATATCGTGATACATGGAAATCTTCTGAGTTGATTTGAATTTTTCTTAAGAACCATTATACAAGTGCATAACATCATCCAAATTTATTAAAATGATTATTTTACCTTAATGTAAACATCATATGAACTACATAAGAATCATATATTGAAGAATGATCTAAAAAACAATGAATTATCTCAATATAAGAAAAAATATTCTCTATATAAATATCATTTATAAAGATATGTGATATATAAAATATTTTACTTATTTTACTTTTAATTTTAATTTTTTAAATCCAACCGTTGTGTTATTTTATGAGAAAATGTTACAATTTATTGATTTAGAAGCATTTTGAGCTTAATTAAAAAAATGGATTTTCAGGGATTTTATGTGTTTTTATTCATTATTTTGGACATAGATTTTTTACAATAATCAAAATTAAAAAATTATCCTGTTTTAGGTTTTCTCATTCACTGGGATTTTGTTCATTCTTTTAGGCCCAAATCTCAATCCCCCATTTGAAGGCACAAAACTGGCTCACATATCAGGGCTCGAAATCTATGCATAGATCGGGATATTTTTTATGTTGGGAACATATGTTATAACTTAATAAACGAATATATATATATAATTATACATGTATATAGAGAGTATATATATGAAAAACATTTATTAAGGTTTCTATTCATTATTCCTTCATTTTTAAGGCCATAAATGAGTTTTAAATCAGATATGGGGAATACAAAGAGTATACAAGGGAAGAATAAACTTATAGAGTAAATTATCCATTACTCCTTCCACACATGGAAAATGAAGATAAATCATTCTGAGTAGAAATAGGATACATAACATAACAACTTTAAAATTTTATATCAACATCCTTTGTCTCATGCTCAATTCCTTTTATGTAAATATATCCTTAAGAATATCACAGTTAGTGTATATATCTCACATATCCCCATAATGATAGTGTCACCATAAATTTAATGTAAAGATAATTACTACTAAATCTAAATGAAGGGTATGGTAATTATCTTGATGAGGAAATAACTAACATGATGCGTAGGAAATACTTTTTTCATTTTTCATGAGTAAAGATCGACGTACCTTTAAGGATGTATGTACATAAATGAAAAATCCTTCCCAATTAGAGGGTCAATTTAGAATTGGCACACTAACTTACCTCTTCTTTAGTTCATGGAATCTTTCTGTATACTGCTTTTTCTAGATAAACTTAAATCCGTTTTTAGTTATCTTAGTTATTGGATTGTAATTCTATGATTTTTTTTTAATAAAAATCTTATAACATATATCTAGAAAAATTAAACTACAAATCTAAGTAAGTATTATTGGATGTGGAAACTCTACTATGGGTTTTTTTCAAGATCTACTGAGACTCATTCACTAGTCCTGATGTGTCCCAGAAATTCATCTTATTATAACTAGAAATCACACTTCTTAAATTTACCAAAATTTATATCTTTCCTCATTGTTTTTAATATGACCACTTGATGATCCCCATGATCCCTGTTATTTATTAATATATCATAACATTATCAATAAATATGTCCTCAAATTTATCAAGGTAGTCCCTAAAAACTCTACTCATAAAATATATAAATATTAATATGGAATTTTCAATCCAAAATTCAAAATAACAAACTCATAGTGTCCATATCTTTATTGGAATATTTTCTTCAAGATATCAAATTTATTTACCCTCAACTAATGACACCCTTACTGGAGGTCAATCATGGAAAATAATTGAGCCCCATGAATCTGGTTGAACAAATTTTCAGTCTTTGAGCTATGGTTTTTTTATTCACTATGGTCCCATAATATTATCTACAATAAATTCATAAACACATTGATCCATCCATATTATTTATAAAGAGAATATGTTCTCACCAAGGAGACGCACGTGGTTAAATAAATCCATTCTCCAAAATATCCTTCTGTTATTTCATTAATTCCTCAAACTACGTATATTATTTTCTATATGGGGTCTTTGATATTGTCTTAAATCCATGTATGAGTTTAATTGATAAATCTACCTATATTTATAAGGTAGATCTAGGTATATATTTAAAAAAACATCAATGTATTACCATAAAAAGAGTTTATCTCCTATTTTTATCATTTTTCCTCTTTCTTATTCAACAATCATTTCCCTAAAGAATGAAAAAAGATGTAGTTATTGATAAGACAATGGTGAAGATATATCTCTATTAAATATAACTATAGATTATCCCTTTAATAAAACTATAATTTACTTCCATATATAGTTTATATTTTCATTAAATTTGACAACTAGTCTACCCAAACTATTATGTCAAATTCCACCATTAGGATAGACAATGGGTTTCCTGAGTGATTGTACTTACTAAATTTAACAAGGGAATCCCTATATATCAAATATTATTGAATAGTCACTCTAGGAATTTTAACTGAAAACTCTACCATTAGTAGTTTAGGGTAATAATTTGATGGCCTTTTTAGACTTGAATGGAATAAAAGAATACATAGAACCATAATCAAAAAATGTACATGCTAGCTCTCTGTGTATGATTAGTGTATCTTCCACCATATCATTTGGATCCTGAAGATCATTTATTGAGATTAAAAAATAATGACCTTTATACATTAGAATATATTTGGGTTAATGGTGGTTTCACTGTATTATATTCAAATTTAGACATTGATTAGAAAAATTTCTATAACCCCACACTTGAATCATTTCACGAAAGGTTACACTTGCACCATCATCCCTTTATCATGGGAATTTAGATGTTGAATCATTAAAACCACATAATAGATTGGTTTTATATAGATATCTCCTCCACACTTATACTACTTTTCTCTTCCTTGTAAAATATTACAATAATTCTTATTCCCACATTTATTTTACACAGGTAGTTAGTTTCTCTTTCCTTCTCTTCCATGCCCTAAATTATTTCCAAAATTTAGATCCACTCTCTTATTTTAACTTACCCAAAGAGACAAATATGCATCCATAAACTATATTCCCTTTGTGAAATAAAACTATGCCTGCCAATCATTTTGTTTTCATTTTCTGAATCCGGTTTAAGGGAACCGGTACCCCAAACCGGTTTAAGGAAAACCGGCAACCGTACAAAACATCCCATCCTCATAAAAAATTCGTTGAAAATCAAGATTCAAAATTCAAACCAACCAAGTTCAACCGAGCTGTGCCCATCATCCCGTGCCCCACCTCGAGTCATGCACCCATCATCACATGTCACCCATCATCACGCCTCGAGCCGCACACCACCTTGAACCGCGAAAACCACCATTCCACCCATCATGCCACCAGCGAGACTCGCTGGACCGGACAAACCAATCAACATCACACAAAACCGCCGGTGAGCATCACCGGTGACCGTCGAACCACCATCCATCCATCCATGCACCACCTTCACAAGAGGATGCCAGAGGAGCCATCTGCCGTCGTCGACTCCGAAGCATGAACTCCGCCATGGTCCGCGAACAACTAGGTCGAGATCACCCATCAACACAAAGAAAATCCAGCAGAAAAATGGAAGAAATCCAGCAAAGCACAATGAACTTTCAGCAGAAAATTGGAATCCAACTTGGTAGACATTCAATGCCGCCATGCCTACCGCCAAAGAAGGCAAAACCGAAACATCAGGTACACACACGCCGCAGAAGGCAACCCCCGGGAGACTCACCGTAGGACGATGATATGCTACCAAGAAGAACCCAAAACGCTCCAGAGAGTATGCCGGTGGAAACGGTCTTACACCCTAGATCCGACCAGCAACGCCGCAGAAGCCCGAAGAGCATCGCCACTGGAGGAGTCGCACAACCACCACAAAGGCACCAGAGGCATCGAAGAATCCAACCACAGGGAGGGGGTGTCAACAGGATGAACCCTAACATAGTAATCCCTTCAAACTCGAATGATTACCCCCAAAAGAAATCCTTCACCACTGAAAAAACAACAAAAAGAAATGGAAACAAGGCCTCCCCTCCCCGAGCCACTCCAGATCCGTCGCCGACCTTCAATGGAAACAAGACTCGACCTCCTGCTGACCGAGACAAATGACACGCCGATCCATGAAAGTCACCGAAAGGGGACTCAGGAGGAAAAGTCCAGAGAGGGAAGGGTCGCGGGAACGGAGGAAACCCTAGATGCCACGAAAAAGGGAGGCGACACCACTCAGAGGCCAACTCTCTTCCTATTCCCCTTAGAAAAAAAATAAAACTATGCTATTTCCACATAATTCCCAAAGTCTAATATTAAATTTTTGTCCATATATGTGGTCTCAGTCCATTGATGAATCCATATATATTACGATCAGAATTGATGATATAGCCTGAAGTGTAATGCACAAACCATGTGAATTTTTTCTAATAATTCCCTATGGATTAATTTTCTAGTTTCTTCAACTCAATAAAAGCTCTCTCTATCTTGTTTATAATGTGTGAGTAAGATACTTGTTGAAAATTATCTTTTTGATATCATCCCATACCATAGCTTCAACTTCATCCTATGAAAATTTTTATTGATTAGTGTCCACTACACACTTTAAGATATATACATCCAATTTATCTTATTATTTCTCAGAACAATACAAAAAAATAATTTATATATTATTTATCAACTATTATATATTTTGTGGATTGAAATTTCAACTAAATAATTATTGGTCATTTACATATGATGGATTAAATTAATAGTTCTACCTTCCATGGTGAATCTGGTTGATACATATTGTTTATGGTTTTATTCGTAACCCATGATAATTGACTCATAGTCATTATTAAAATTTCAACATTATATCGCCCTTTATTCTGAAGGCCATCATTTTATTATTTATTGAATTTTTATTTACAAGAGTCCTTATATTTCCTACCATTTTTATATAAGTAGAAAAATAATGTGGGGAATTTTTAACTATTAGGAATTTTATAATTACAATTATAAAGTATGTCACAATCATAAAATTTTCTAATATTAGGCTTATTAAATCTTAAAAACAGTTTAAATTCTATTTATATACTTCATTATGGTTCGTAAAAACATGTTAGTAACCAAAAAATATCCCTTGGGAGTGTAAAATTAGGTGTGAAACAAGGAAATTTTGTCATGCACTAGGTGATTCTCATGTTAATACCTAATACACCCTTTTTAGGGTTATTACACTTAGGTAAATCTATAATATAACCACATACAATTATATTATAAGATAGGGGTATATTTATTGGAAACCTCTTTCTTTATATTTCACAAATATTTCAAGATGTTTTCTATAATTATATTTATCTATGAAGTACATAACAATGTTTTTAGTACTAATTTCTAAAAATAACTAAATATTTCCTTTAATAAAAACAATAGTGAACCATCTTTTAAGAAAAGTTTTTTAATATAAATCATAAAAAAAATATTACCTTAATTAATTTGGAAAAACATTATATTTTTAGTTTAATAGAAACAAGGTACATAATACATGAATTAAATTAGGAAAAAATAAATATAAAATATATTTGAACCTACTTAATGAATCCTTTATTATTCAATCCTAGGCCATCTCACTGTAAGTACTTTCCTGGGTACTTACATTAATAAAAAATCATGAGTATAAATCCTAGTAAGGGATAGAAAATGAAATGAAACATGAGCAATCATCATGGCTAAAACACGAGGAATAACATGAGAGAATAATAATAAGTATATGATATATAAAATAAAAATTTGGAGACAACATAAAAATGATAAATTAAAAATAATTTCACCAAGGTCCATCACCAAGGTGTTGAAAAAAATATTACCATGTTTATTCAACAAGTTATCCTAAACATGACATCTCTAGAGATTAATTATTTTCCCAAAGTGTTAGAGTTATATATCTATTAAAACTTAATATGTCTTAATTCATGTGATATAAATAAATTATAATAAGTCATATCATAAATAACATATAGAGAGTATAGAATGGGTTTCATTTAAAATCATTGAGTACATAAGTTCCTAAATACTTGATCATTTAACCATTTTAACCCGTGTAAAGGGAATGCAAGTTTGATATAGGGAAATATTCAATAAATTTGTTATAATTAAATATATATTAACACCCATTATATAAAAATAGGGTTGGGTATTCATAACATAATAATATAATCATGGAAAACGAATGTATGATTTCAACAGCACAGTGGGTATACAAAGTGGTTTATGGAATTGTATTAATGAGAAATAATTATTGTTTATTATTGAAAGAAAAACATTTGGGAAGTTATGGAATGATAAAATTTGAATGAGAACATAATGAAATTGAAATTACATGACTAACTATAACATAATTACATAGATAAAAAAGGAGATGAGGAGAATCCCTTACACTATAAGATAGCTTCTTAATGCTTGAGGAGAGTTCCCTAGAACCTTAAAAACTATTTGGGAAGGTTATATAGGGGTAAAATGAGGAGAAAATCCCTCTTAATGTCTTGGGAGTGGATTAAATGGTGTGTACATGAGGGTATTTATATAAATTGTTGGAGGATTGTATATTAATTTCTAAATTTATGCCTTGGAAACATTGATTGTGTAAAGTAGAAAACCATTCACTTACCCATGATTTTAGAGAATGGTTTATGTCATTTATAAGGTGGTTTTTGATATATTTTTATTTTAGAACTAAAATTAAATATTTTATAATAATTTTGATAAAGTAATATAATTTTCTAAATAAATAAAGTTTTTGAAACATTATTTTTCATTTTTTAATTTTTGATTTTATTTATAGTTTTAGAGTTTTTTTAAATAAATTAAATTAATTAAATAATATATAGTTTGTTATGGATTTAGTTTAATTAATTATTACTTCATTTTTACATAGTAATAATTTCATAAAACATATTGAAAACACAAAAATGTATTTTTACTATTCACTGAAAAATAATTTATTTTATAAAATTCTAAAAGTTTCAAATTAAAATAATTTTAACATGATGATTTAAAATATGATTTTTTCATTTCTAAAATAATTTTATAAATTTGAAAAATTTATCTTTTAAATAAAAAAAGTTATTTATTGAAAGATAACATCTTTTTCAACATAGTATTTTTTTGACATTGATAAAAATTAAATGTGACATTATAAAATTATATTATCCTTAATATTTAAATAAATATTGTTTTATAATAATATTTTATGAAAATAATTATTATTAGAATACCAAAATTTATCATGATGGTTTATTTTAATTATATACTTTCCAAATAAATATAATATTGTTTTCTTAGTATCAAAAAATATGTTTTTTATATTATATTAATGTGTATTTTGTTATATAAAATAATAATGAAAATGGAAGAGATGAAACAAATATTTAATTTCTAAAACAAATAATTACACCTTCATAATAATAAGAAAAAGATATATAACACATTATTACACTGGTAAATGACCTAAGGTTAAGGTGTGTGGCATTTTTACTTTTCTAGGGTGGGTCTGCTTAAATTATCCTAGTTGTGACATCCACTATAATAAATGGGGACCTTAGGCACCCATGTTTCCCCACAGACACATTTTGTCCTATCCCTAGGGACTACTCACATGCCTAAACATGTAATAAGACTAATTAATATACCCACATTATATCACATATTATTTCAGTGTGTTTTTCCCTCACTCACACACACTATAATGACCCAAGCATGATGTATATGGATATTTCATTTTTGAGTTGAATATTCATTAAATTTTACAAATGCATGCTTGAGGACCATAACAGTGTAGTGCCTTTGGAAACATGGAATACATTCTTCTAACGTGTGAATGATATTCCACATATCCCATAATGACCGTCCCCTTTAATACTTTTTTTAAAACCTTTAGTTATAACCTTTGGAATGGAATCAAAATAAAGGGTGATATTAGATGCTCAGTAGGTGTATGCTAACAGTATATGAACATATAAATGTAAAAAAATGAACATAACTTTTGAATATCAAAATATCGATTCATGAAATACATTTTAGTAGTTCACAAGGCTTATGTAATAAAAGATAATTAACCATGATAACATTGAATTAGCATAAAACATGAAATTGTGGGAAACACATAAGCATAGAAAATCATTTCTTTATTAGCCAAGGATCACAACCAGGACCATTATTGAGGAAAATGTTGATTACTAGTTCATTCGTCTTTCCTCATTACATCCTAGTATTACTAAACCAAATTTACATTCTCTTACATTCATTTCTATATCATGGGATATAAATCTTTACCCAAATAATTCTAGGGAGATATAGGTCCCACCCATCTCATAATGAAATCATTCTTACATGTTCCACAAAATCATAAACCATTCATCATACTGTAACCCAAGGAACAAAAAATGGGGTTATTAAACACCATTTCATCATAATCCATATAAAATAAATATATTTCATAAAAATAATTTCATTATAAGCAAAATAAAATAAATTTAATTATAGGTATATAATCGTAACCCAGTGTCATCTTAGATGGAAAATAATTTTGTTAAATTACTCAAAATTAATTCTTGATGGAAATACCCTTTCTTCTTCAAAAATGTATTATTTTATCAAAATTCAATGAAAATTTAAAATAAAACAAATTAATTGAACATACACTTGAAATATTGTAAAGTTAGATTCATGGAAATAAGGCATTATGAAATCGTAAGAATCCATTCATTCCATATAAGTTAATAAAATCATTCCCCTCATAATTTTTTATGGAAAAGAGAAAAAAAGTACCTCGTAATGAAAAAGGAAAAAAATATTCCATTCATACTATTTAGTAAATATTCACCAATGGGTAAAATTGAATTTTAAAATTATATAATAATATAAATAGTATTACATATTTAGTTAACAAGGAAGTGGATGATAAATATAACCTAATAAATAATTACATATAATCATTCTTTGGTAATAATGAGATTGAAAAATTATCACTTACCTTAGGTCCAATATCTTTCATATATATCTGAAACTCTTATATAATTATTTAAATAATTTTATTTACTAACTAAAAAATCATAATAGTTTTTATGATATCATATAGGATTTTATTATCATATATTTTTAGTAACATTTAATTGTCACTCGTTATTCATATAGTTACTACTTTATGTTCTTATGAATGTTTTTCAGTTAGGATCATGTTCCACTTATTAGGTAATATTTATATAATTCAAATAATAATATTAGTATAATATATATCATATTTATTCATTACATTAATTTATATAATCATGTTGTAATGAATATCATGTAGAATGAATCTTATCACATCATTGAGATGATACATTGTATGTATGTACGAGCAAGGATATCATTCACATAATGGTTAAACGGTATGAAATTTAATGGTATATTAATAATAAATAATAATTATCATGTAATATTATTATTTAAATCCATTATAATCATCATTATTCTAATTCAAATTAAGGATTATTGCAAAAAAAATTACACCACGACATGGGGACGGTAAGTCGTATATACACATACATGGTGATATTTTTATTATTAGTATGGATAAAAGAAGGAATAATGTTATACAAAAATTATAATAACATATCAGTACGTATGATATAGTGTTTTTATTAATTTATTAAGTAAATAACATAAGAATATGAAGTAGAAGAAGAAAATACTTTTGAAAGAGACGATAAATCAATTACCTCTTTCTCATGTATCTCTTTTTTTACGCAAAAAGTATCCTTTGAATGGGTTTATGCCCAATGTGTGGTGTCTAGGATGAGGTGAGTGATTTTGGGAGCTTATGTGAGATGATATTGGATGTGACAAGGGTATTTATAAGTGTGACTAAGTGGGCAGATGTGGTGGCCTTTAAAAAGAGGGAGGGTGGTACTTTAGGAATGTGTTGAAATATTATTTTATTATAAATTTATTTTTGAATCATAATTTCTCCAAAGTGATATATTTATAAGATAATATAATTATAATTTGAAATCCTCTCAACCAATATGTTTTAGAAAATTTTATTTCATAAATTTAACCTTATCTTTTAGTTTTAACCCTTAGTTTATTAAATTTACTCTTACTATGTCTTCTTGTATTTTTATACTATATGGTTAATATAGTTACTATAAAATGAAAGGAAAACCTAAAGTGGATAATTAATGATTTTCTAAACACTATATAAGTTAGTTCGTCAAATCATATATTTTTATGACTATTATATCATTTAATAATTTAGTATTTCTTTTAAAAAATCATTTTTTTTGAATTTTGACAATATTTGGTAATTGTTTTTTAAGTAATATCAACTTTATTCCTTAAACAATAAGTATAAAATCCTCAAAAAATAAATTATAGGAAAAAAATTCTTGTATATAATCAAAAATATCAAATTAAAATTATTTTTATTTTTATAATATCATTTATTTCAATAATTTATTAATATGGTAATAATTGCCTCAAAATTGTTTCATTAATAAATTTATTTATATAATTTTTAAAAATTTAAATAAAATTCCATGATTTAAAAAACTATTTTATATTTCTATTTAATATTTTTAGTCAAATAGATCAGTTTTATTACCCCGCATTAAAATTGTTATAGTAAAAATATTCATCATTATGTTATATCTCTCTTTACTTTGAATTAATTTTTATAACATGTCATTGTCACACCCAAGTAGATTCCAAAGGCCAAATGTCTATCAAAAATGTTTTATTGGTCTCCCATAACTCATCCAATAGGATTAGATAATGTTTTAGGGTAAAATTATATTATAATTATATTATTTTTACCTTTATTTACCTCATTTAACCTTTAACCATTTTAAATTAAAACAATTACTAAAGTTACTATTCACAATGTCCAAAAATAAAAGGAGACCATTTACATAATTTGTACCATATGATTCTAAATAAGAATACATTTTTTCAAATTAAAAATACATAATTGGTAGAAATTAATTTAAAATTAATTCATGTTGTCAAAATAAGAAAACATGTTTTTATGAAGTAAAAACTATCAAAAGATTGACATGTGTTTATGTAAAATTTAAACATGAAATTATGTCCAATGAACAAAAATTGATTAAATAAAAAAACATAATCCAATTACACTTTAAAACCATTAAAAAAGATAATCTAAATATATAAATAAACTAGATGAAAAGGGGGTTTTGAATTAAAATGCAGTATTTTCACTATTCCTTCTAATATGAATTTTTTCTGAAAAATATCAAAAAATCAGATAAAGTAAATTTTTATATCCCTATTCTAAAGAAGATTATTATTTTTTGGAATAGAATATATAAAAGTATTAAAATTTATATTTAAAATGGTTCTTCCATCATAAGTCGGAAAAGCTATATTTTTTAAAAAATACTTCTCTTATCTAAAAAATTGAATTTATTCTTATATAATGTCTAGAAAATAAATAAGATGAATGATTTTTTTTAAAAAATTAATATTTTGGTTAATAATATTCATTATATCTAGTTTATATCACTTTAAATAATAATATTTTATTAATATATCATTGTTTAGTTAAACTCCGTATTGCGTATAATGCAAGCTGTTGAGGAAGTTCACTCTTGCATGTAATGCTAGACAAGTTAGTGTTACGTGTAGTGGAAAATTCCTTTTGTGTTTTATATAACATAATACAAACATAGTTCTTTTATACATTGAACAAAATATATACACAAAATTTCATTTATCGTACACTTACTAGGTGTTGTGTGTAACATACAATAAGTTAGTTTAGTATGAAAAGAATGTTTGACTTAGTGCATTGCAATACATAAATGAAAATTTTAATTTATTCAAAAAAAATTGTCCACAATAACTCACGGTGTTACATTCTACATCTCTAAAAATTAATTTCTCCCTCAAAATTTTCTGAGGTTATAAAAGTTTTAATACATTAATGTTTTCTCCATGGAAATCCACATCATAAAAAAGAATACTTAAACCTCATTTTAAAAAGAAAAAATAGAAATGTAAAGGTTTCCCAAAGTAACTCATCACTTGGTTTCTAAATAGGAGAAAATAGGTGGGAAGTGAAAAAATGGATATGGAAGAAAAATCTAACCATCACGTTCTGATGGATAGTGATAGACAACAAGGTTTGGAGAAAGTTAACAACAAAAAAACAATAAATCAGTGATGATTTAAGGGAGAATCTGATTCATCAATAATGAAGGAACTAAGAAAACATGTTTTCGTTTCAATATCCTTTACCTAATGATGAATAACATAATAATAAATTCTTATTTGATTTCAGTACAATTTCACCCTTGGTCATTCCTTCAACAATTTCTAATTTATCAATTATTCAAAGAAATAAAGTTAGATATTTCATTCTCGAAGTATTATCATATAATGCGATCCAAAAATAGAATGATAGGTCATTCCATATGTCTCAAAAAAATGTTAATAATGATTATCAAATATGATAATGTCCACCTATAGTGATATAATACATTTACCTAACAAACATCAACCATAGTATAACTTATACTATCCATAATTGGATAACTTTACAATCCTTCCAAAAACTAACAATCTACAACTTCAGAAAGATGTGAACTAAATCAGTTTAACATTTATCTCCCATATCTCATAAATTATTTCTTGGTTGTCACATTCCAAACATGTGAATACGTTAATCATGTATTCTATTGACTCACGTTAACAACCTGAACTATCAGATATCCATATTAAAAACATGCCTGTTTTTTATTCTTAAGTCCAAAAATATATAATCTTCAAGTGATATAACATAATCCATATGTAAATAATTCCTTAATATATTTCAATGATAACTAATATCATTCAAAGTACTCATTCCTATCCAATATACCTTTATCCAAACATTATTTTCTCAACATCATGTTCATATTTAGGGCCATCTTTCCTATAATCACGTGTTTTCCAAAGACATCACATTATTTACTCAATAACTTTTAATGGTTACCTGTACCACTCAAAATATACTTTCAAATACAAGTGTAGATCAATAGTGGACCACTACATAGATATTTCATTATTCCATAATACCATAAATGAGACTCTACAGTATTATTCTAGAATCTCACTACATAAAAACTCAATCATTCCACCACATTATTTTGAAAATCAACCTCATGAATAGTGATTGCATGTGATTTGAATTTTTATTTAGAATTAAGAGGTTTTTGGTGCTGATAATAATTGATAATACATTGATTAGGTTATTGGATAACATAATACCCCATTTACATGAACTTGTAGCATTGAAGTGTGGGTGGTGTATTCTCGGAGGCCTTTTCTCTATTAACATCATTAGCTACATTTTTCTCATTAATATGGAACTAAACTATCCAATGAACTTATTTTACAAACATAAAACATTTTCT
Source organism: Viscum album (assembly GCA_963277665.1). NCBI lineage: Eukaryota > Viridiplantae > Streptophyta > Magnoliopsida > Santalales > Viscaceae > Viscum > Viscum album. The sequence goes on from OY728162.1 coordinate 254,831,561, forward strand.
AGGACCTTTATGATATTACCTAGCATGTTTTATTCCACACTTTGAGCATAAGGAAACACTCATCATCTTTTCACAATTGTTTTGAGATTTTCTTTTTTACTCCATCTTTTATTTCATATCAAATCCATGAGATGATATGCAACACAAATGTCCATTTCTACCATGATATCATAACACAAAATCTTTTCATAGTATCTAGAAGTATCTTATAGCTAATACCCATTAATGACTCAGTTTTAATCCACTGAAGAATCGATCAACTTTACTTTCTCGTTGAATGATAATGATAGAACTATTCCTTGGTAGTCTTGTAAAATCTTCCTTATATATTCCAATAGATTATTCATCCTTTTACTTAATATCAAGGAACTTTTTTTCCATTTTCTTTAAAATAATACAAGGAATGTTCTTGTTATAAAATAATTTCTTCAACTCATCCCATTCTATGGATTAAATTTCATCTTATTGCCTCATGTTATTGATTAAAGTCCACCACAGGTACAATTTGACTTCTAAAAGATAAACATCAAAAATGACATTTTCATGTTCTGAACAATGAAGGAAGGAAAATATATTTTTAATGGTACTGATGCATTGTTCGATAACAAGTGGATTAGAAGACACACTGAATGAAGGTGGGCATTTCCTCATGAAGGACTCAACACAATATTGTTCCCTTATATGTTTATTTGGAAGTCCAAAGTGATCTATAAGTTATGCAAGTATAGAAATAATATTTTTTATTCCATCTCCCATAACATTTGTTTTTTCATGAGGAAAATTTTTTCATTTCCCATTGTATTGATCATCAACATGGTTCTTTCATGTTCTAGCAATTATCTACAAATCAAAAAAGAATAGTGTTAAAGGGAAAAAGTAAACTAGGAAAACCACATAATCAAGGGGGTGTATTTTCAACATCTAAAATCTTATGTTTAATACTTATTTATTTATTATCATTACCATAATTCTATGACTATAAACTATAATTGTACTTATCTATATGAAATCCTTTATAAATATCTCTTGGGATATCAATAATGGTTTCACATCCTAGTTTCTAATGGTTGACTAAACCTTTCCTCTGATACCAATTATAATGTCCCAAAAATGATGCATATGAATATTCAACTTTTTAGATGAATATTAATTACATTTTACAAGTGCACACCTATAGACCATAATAGTTTAGTGCATTTGGAATCTTGGAATACATTCTTCTATATTATGAAAGATCTTCAACATCTCCCATAAAGATATTTCCCTTTTGTACTTCTACATAAAACCATTCATTATAACCTAAGGAATGGAAACATAAGAAAGGGAGATATTAGTTGATTAGTAAGGGTATGTAAAATGTATATGAAGATATAAGTGTGAAAAAATGAACAAAACTTTTGAATATTGAAATTTTGAGTAATGAAATAAATCTTAGCAGTTCGTAAGGCATGAATCATAAAGAAACATTAACCATGATAACATATCATTGGAATAAAACATGAACTTGTGGAAGACACATAATAATAGAAAGTTATATATTTATTATCCAAGGCTCATAACCAAGACCATCATAGAAGACTAATTCCATTACTAAACTAAGTTCACTCCCTATTACAGCCTTGTATTACTAAACCATATTTACATTCCATTCCAATCATGTCTGTCTTGTGAGAAATAAATCTTTACACAATTAATTGGAGGTATATATAGGTCCCACCATTATCATAATTAAATCATTTTTACATGATCCACAAATAACATAAACCATTCATCATAACTTAACCTATGGAATACAAAATGGGTTACTTAAGCATCATTTCTTCATAATACATATAAAATAAATGGATTTCATAAAAATAATTCCACCATAAACATAATAAAATAAATGTAATCATATGAATTTAAAAATAACCCCATTTCAACTTATATGGATAATAAAATTGGTAAAAAACATGAAATTAATTTTAAGGAAAATTTCCTTTATTCATCAAAAATGTTTTCTTTTCTCAAAATGCCACAAAATTTTCAAGGAAAAGAATTTAATTGAAAATAAATATGAAATATTTTAAAGAAATATTCATGGAAATAATATGTTATGAATGTTTAAGAATCCATTCATACCGTATAAGTTAAAAAAATATTCTCATCGCACTTTTACCCGAAATGTAAAAAAAATTACCTCGTATCGAATAACGTGAAAATATTACCTTCATAACATTTAGTAAAAATTTATAAATGGGTATAATTTAATTTATAATATTTTATAATAATAGAAATGGTATTAAATATTTCATGAAGATGGATATTGGTGATAAATATATCCCAACAAATAATTACATATAAACAATCTCTAATAATAATGAGATTGAAAAATGGTCCCTTACCTTAGGTATTATATCATTAGAATGTATCCAAAACTCATATATAATGATTTAAATAATTTTCTTAACTTATTCCAGAATCATAATAATTTTTATGATATCATATATGATTATACTATCATCCGTTTTTTAGTAGCATTTCATTATCACTCGTTATTCGGATATTAACTACTTTATGTTATTATGATTTTTTTTAGATAAGTTCGTGTTACAAAAATTATGTAATAGTTATATAATTTAAGGAATGGTATTATAATAATATATATCATATTTATTCATTCCATTCAGGTATATAATTTTTGTTTAATTAAGGCTATGTTGAATGAATCACATTGCATCATGAAGACAGTATTCCATACATACACACGTGCGAAAATATCATTCACTTGATGGTTAAATGATATAGAATTGGATGGTATACTAATTATAAAGAATAATTATCATGTTATATTAATTTTATAAATTCATTATAATCATAATTATACCCATCTAAATTAAGTATTGTGGAATAAAAAATTACTCCATGACGTGGAGATGGTAAGCTGTATGTACACACGCATGTTGATATTTTTATTCTTTAGATGGATAAAAAGAGGTGAAAGTTTGCACCATAATGATAATAACATCTTATATTTTATATTATTCTATATTTTATATGTTATTATGGAAAAACACAAGAATATAAAGTGTAAGAAGAAAATAATTTTGAATGAGGTGAAAAAACAATTACCACTTTTTTGAGTATCTCATTTTGATTTGAAAAAATGTCTCCATATTATGGATTTATGACAATAGTGTGGTATATAGTAGGAAGGAAGGGATTTTTTGAGATTATTTGAGCAGAATATGGAATATCAATGGGGCTTGAGAGGTTTGAGTATGTCTGTATATGTGGAGGCCTTTTATGAGAGAGAGGAGGGGCACTTTAAAAACATTTGGAAATATTATTTTATTATAAACATATTTTCATATTATAATAGCTCTATATTAACATATTTGTAGGATAATATGAGTATATTTCTAAATACTATAAAACAATAGGTTTTAGACAAGTTTAGGTCACATATATAACCATATCTTTTAGCTTTAACCCTTAGTTAAATAAATTAACTCTTACCATGTCTTATTGTATTTTTATAATATATGGTTAATATTGTTACTATAAAATTACAAGAGAACCTAAAGTGGATAATTAATGAAATTTAAAACACTATATAAGGCATTTTTCTGAATATTATATTTTTATGACTATTATAATAGTTAATAAAATAGTATTTTAAAAAAACTCATTTATCTCTATTTAGAAACTATTTAGTATTTCATTTTTGTTAATGTCATAGAAATATGATTACATAGAAAAAAATAATATTATCATCCCTATAATGACAATTATATAAAAAAAATTAATGGATGGAATAAAAAATTTCAAATTACATTTATTTTAATATTTATAATATCATTTATTTGAATTTTTCATTCATATGGTAATCATTGCATCATCATTGTGCCATAAAAAATGTATTTATTTAATCATTAAAAAATATAAATAAAATAAAATGATGTATTAAATTTTTTTATGCTTTATAATTAATATTTATAATCATATATATTAGTAATATAACCCCACATAAATGTTTTTTTAGTAAAAATATACTTGTTTACGTTATATTTCTCTTTACTTTAAATTAATTATTATAACATGTCATTATCACAGCCAAATGGCTCCAAATGGCCAAATGTGCACCCCATGTGTTTTATTGGTTGGGAATAACATATATAATAGGACTAGGATAAGTTTTAGGGTAGTATTATATTATTATAATAATATTTTTACCCTTCTTTACCTAATTTATCCTTTAATCGTGGTAATTAAAAATAATTACAAAAGTTATTACTTAGAATGTTAAAAAATAAAAGGGTACTATTTAAATGATTTGTAACCTATTATTCCAGATATTTATTCCATTTTTACATGTTCATAACTTAGAGTTAGTATAAATTATTTCAAAATTAATTCCTGTTGTCAAAATAATAAAACTTTTCTATGAAGTAAAAACTATTAAAAGATTGGCATGTGTTTATGTACAATTTAAATATGAAAATACTTCCAATGACCAAAATTTGATTTAATGATAAAAATAATAAAATAATTACCCTTTTAAACTAATTAAAAATACAATAATACTATATAAATAGATTTGATGAAAATGTAGTTTTGAATTAAAATACAGTATTTTTCACTATTCATTAAAATATGTAACTTATTAGAAAAATACCAAAAAATCAATCAAAGTAAATTTTTATTTTCCTATTAAAAATATGAAGTTTATTTTGTCAAATAGAATATATAATAGCGTGAAAAACTATATTTAAAATGGTTGATCTATGAAAAGGTAGCAAAACTTCATTTTTTTAAAAATACATCTTTTATCTAAATAATTGAATTTATTCTAATATATTGTATAGAAAATATATAATATGAATATTAATGTCAAATAAAATAATAAATTTTGTTAATAATATTCATAATAGCTATTTTATATATCATTAAATAAAAATATTTTAATAATATATTGTTGTTTAGTGAAATACAGTATTGCGTACAATGCACGGTATTGAGGAAGGTCACTCTTGTGAGTAACACAAGAAAAGTCAATGTTGCATGTTGTGTGAGATTCCCTTTATGTTGGGTATAACATAATCCAAACTTTGTTCTTTTATACATTGAAAAAATTTATACTTGCTGTTTTGTGTGTTACATGCCATCTAGATTTTGTGTGCAACATATGACAATCCATTTTAGTGTGAAAGGAATGTTTGACTTAGTAAATTACATGATAGTGATGAAAAATTAAATTTATTTGAACAAATGGTCAATAAAACTTATGGTGTTACACAAACCCTGAGAAACATCATATGAGGTCACCCATCAAGATCACTACTCCATACCAAACCTCTTTATCCATGAAGTTCTAATCAGGTAGGATCCTAAAAAGAAATGTATACCATGCTGACATGGGTCATATAATTTAAAATCTTAACCCTTTACCATTTTCTGGTGTTACATTCACCCCCTTTGACTAAAACATCTTCATTGTGGACCCTATATCTCAATCAAAGCCACTACCACCGCACTTCCCAATGGGTTCCTCCTCTGATTCAAATATAACAATTGGGCCACATAGGCACCTTAGTTTTCCTATATAAATTTGTTATACCATCCCAATGGGTTAACCAACATTCCTGAATGGGTCTTCAAAATAATTACTATCTCTATTTTCCTAACACAGTTTTTTTCAATTTGTCTTTCTCTCAATCAAAAGTATGCTAGGAAATATCCCAGGAGGTTACCCATCCTGATCACGACACTTGGACAAACCACATTAACTATGGATTTATTATCTAGTAGGATCCCATTTGAAATTATAGGTTTAACATGGCATTCATTACTTTCTTAAATTATAGTTTGGACATGTTTTTCCATCTTGGATGAAAATATATTTTTATTATAGTGTTCCTTCCTAGCTGAAATTTTCAGTTGAATTTGGAATTCCATCCCTAAGGATAAATTTGGTTGGACATGGAGTTCCTATTTGGATGTGATATTTGGTTGGAAATTTCAATCCTTATTAAATGATATTATTATATGGATATGGAATTATTTTTAGTTATAACAAAAGTTTTATTGGATTGTGACATTCGACATCATGTAGAAGTAGGTTTGGTGGACCCCAAGTGTCAACCCATAGCTTGAGGGTTGACATGCTTATTTTATGTTATACATTAATTTATAAATTAAGGAACTTTTTATCATACTATAGTATTCAATATTTATTATAATTGGGTTTTTAGACACTGTGGGTGATAACCTAGAGATTTTTACTCACATCCTGTTCTGGTATCATTGGGTACTCAGATAAATTTTCTGAATATAATTTTGGATATGGATAATGGTTTGGTCCATGATTTAACTGTTTTCTGAATAGGATTGGAGAGTGGAGATGATACTAGTCACGGGGTTCATTATAGAGGTTTTTTGAGTCTTAGTATACTTATGTGAATTTATCATGTCATTTATATTGGAAATCATTATGGAATGACATAATATGTTATTACCAATTGTATCATTTTGGTTATATTATTTATAAAGATTTGGTTTTATGGTTTATTATTAATTTAATTTATACTATTATTTTAACTATGTTTGAGAGGCTATAGTACCCACACTATATTTTATACACCCACTCTATTAGTTTGAATCCTCTAGTGTATGGTGAGTCACTCCTAAGGTCTAATAGAGACCTGAATCAGTCAAATATGGGAGTACCAAGATGGGGATGTAACATCCACTAACATCAAATTCTCTCATAGATTATTTATCTTGATCATTACTTATTTAATCATTTATTGGTCTTCGAAAATGGTGAACACCAATAACACTACCTCCCTCTCAAGTTCTGTTAAATGGTCTTCCGATGGTATGATCCTATTGGTTGAGCTATCATTTCCCCTTTTCATCAATTATCCTTTTCAATAACCATTATATAAAATAATTATAATGGTATAATTATTATCCATGACCATAATTCAAATGATCATATTGAAAAATCTATCACATTAACCCACTATCATATAAATCGACTATCATATTAACCTGCAGTAATGTTGACTAATGGTCCTGTAATGGTCAGATCCAAACATTCACTTTTCCCTTTATACCCTTTATATAATCCACTATTAAAAACCCCAAAATTCATTACATATGAATTTCATACACTTCCATTGATTATATATATCATATTATTTTCTATTCTATTTATTTTTATTCTTTTTATAGTAAGAGCGGTATTCATTAAGGAATTCAGTACTATGGACTTTGCATTGTTTTGTGCATTATTCTTTGTTTTTTATCTATATATATTGTTTATATATATAAAAATAAATATTAATTCAATATGTTTAATGTAAATTTTAAATATAATCATATTTCCACGTGATCAGAAAAAATTATTGTTTTGTAAAATATTTGTTTTTAACAACACAAAGGGTTTTTTAGGTTGTTACAATGTATAAATAACTACATAAGGAGAATTTTTATAAATCAATAATGAATGAGGAAAAATTAAAATATATATTTTGTATTATTTATCTTATATTCGTGGATTATGATGAGATATGGATTTTATTGAGGTATTTTTGAGATAAAAAATAGGACAAAATCAATCATACAACAAGAAGACAGTAGAATATTTTTTGGTTGAGGAAAATAAAGAAGAATATAAAATTTAAAGATATTATTGTAAATATATAGATGAAATTTTTTGAGGAGAAAATAAGAAATTGGATTTAGAGATCATACTCATGTACAATCCATTGATAAATGAGGAGGATCACTATAATGATTTGATAAAATTTTCCATATTAAGTATACAAAAAATTCATTTTAAGTGACCTAAATATAAATAGAAAAAAATAGAGTATAGGATTTTTTCTGTAGTTCATTTATTTTATATCCAAATCTAGGATCTAAGAATAAGATATGAGACCTATCAAAAGTGAGGAATAAGAGTTTGATACAGTTTTTATGTTAAGGTCATATAAGAATCAAACTTGAAGGAATTATAAGGATGTGACAATCATTTTGACAATTATAAATTGCATTAAAGTAGTTATAAGACTAATGAAGATGAAAAATAGATGAAATGTGAACCAACTATTCATAGTTTTATTCATGGATTTGAACATTTATGGGTTAAGGATTTTATGTATTGGAGAACATTTGGAGATATTAAATTGTGTTGATAATTCCAGGTGAGTTGGTTTTGGGGATCATTGAATCTAAGGTGAAAGTGGAGACTGAGTGACATTTATTATTCCCAAATGGCATGTGTAATTTATATAATTTACTATTGAGGAAAAAGTAAATATATTCAGTGTAATTTATTTTATCCCTATGTTTATCATGTATCGACATTTAGAATCATTTTAGAGAAAAATAGATATTTTTATTGTGTGAATCTATTTAAATAATGTGACTTTACTTTTGTAGGGAGATCAAAGTGTGATTTTGTATCTATATTGAAATGATTTTTTTGTGGATGTATTTTTCGACATAGGAAAGTTTATGCATGGTGAGACTATGTTAATGTCTGAGAAGAACCAACCATTTTAGAATGTGTTTTATTATAGTGATGGGACCATTATTATCAAGAATAAATTACCATGTTAAGAAGTATACCTCTCAGATGAACTTTGTAAAAATACATTATGTATCTATTTATTAATTTACATGCCTTGAATATGGTGTTAATTTTTTAACTGAACAAAAAATAATAAAACATGTATAATAAAAAATAATGGTTCATAACCAATGGGTTTTAATGCTTTAAATAAGATTGAGTAATCAGAAAAAATTAGTCAACACCCGGTTCACCCACAAAGTGTCTAAATTGATCTTATGGGTCATTTCAACTGATATTAAATTGAGGTTCTCTATGGTTGGATTTAAGTTTACTTGACTAGTTTTTTTACACATGTGGATTATGTGGATATTTACAGAGTTTTTTGATTAAGAGCCTGTGATGGAAGAAATATATTCTATTCTAATTTTTAAACATGTGTAAGTTTATTCCATATATATATAAATTAGGATAAATAAAGAGTCTAGGAATATAAGAAAAATATCAATAAAGAATGAAGAACCAATACTATATAAAGGTAGTAAAAGTGATTCCAATAGTAAAATCCTAGGGAGTAAAAATAGACCAAAATAATTGAAGATTGTTACTCTTATATTAGAGATTATTTAATAAAGATTGATAATGAAGTTGTAACATAAAAATTAAATTTAATCAAGTAACTATTTAATGATAAAAAATCGTATAGATTAAGAATTTGATGCTATGGAAGACGAATTAGATAAATATGATATAAAATGAAATACTCTCTCAAAACATTAAAAATTTAAAGGAGAAATAGTTTAACTTTTAAATGATTAAATTTCATTAATGAATGAAAAATTATAAATAATATATGATGAGAAAAATTTTATTAAATCAATTATCATGGAGGTAATCTATTCATCTGATAATATTCATAACATTACATTGAATTCCAATGATTCACAACTGGATGTGAAGGTGAAAATAGATAAGGATTTGTATAGTTCACTTAAAGAAACTACCGAGATTCATGAAGAACAAATTCATAATTTGAAGACAGATTACAAGACCATGATTAAATTATTTTTTGATGAAACATATTACCTTAATATGATGATATTTTATCTTTGAGAAAATTTGTAAAATATTATAACATCTCAACCTGAATCCTCCCAACCAACTAAAAGATATTGTGATTCCACTCAGGTTTCATATAGGTGTCATCCCTCAAAAGAAACCCCTATTGGTGGTAAATAATGTTTCATAAATTTTTTAAAATCCCCAACCAAATCCTATTGAAATACTTTATCCCATTTTCCCAATAAATCTATCATTATTAAATCTATCCTAAAATAAGATGCAAGAAATGAGTCAAATTTTGGGAAAATATGGATGGAAAAGTGTTGTGAAACACACCAATACATAAAGAGTGCATGTAACATCCCTATTTTGTGGTATTTTACTACTTCATATTATACTTTTAGTTATGATCGATTTTGGTATGGTTATGGAATTTATATATATGTTTTTGATGGTTTTATATGTTTTTTGTTGGTTTCATAATTTGTACACGGATAGAGGAAACCATGAAAAGGTCATAGGGGACCTTGAGATATTTTCTTGGGGAGTCGATATAAGATCATGGTTGGAACACCATTTAAGAGAATAATTTGGTTATATTATAGCCTCATTAAATTTAGAAAATGATTATTTATTAGTTGGTATATAATTTAACAAATCATGTTCCCAAATTATGTAATGATGGGTGTAGTCTAGTTGAGACTGCAAAATTTTACAAACTATGCATCCAAATCATGAATATTATTAAAGGGGATTCTAAAATTAAATTTTAAGCTTAATTAAAATTAAAAAATACACATTTTATCCTCTTATATAAACATATCAAATCTTTAGAGTTCTCTTTTTTATTTTAGAAATTTCACCTCATTTAGAGGTTGATTCCCTCTAATCTTGGAGTGTTGAACCTAGGGAAGTAAATTTTTAAGTTCAATTAAAATTTACCTTAATATAATTATAATTATATCTTGGAATGAACCCTATATTTGGGCTATCAAACATTAATTTATTTTCTAGGATAGGTTTTAATGGTAATCCTCTTGTTTTTATTAAATGGTAGGTGAATAGATTCTAGATATACGACATCATGGTAAGATTCCTCACGATAAATTTGATATAGGTATGTTATTTCTCTCCTGCCATACACATTCTTAGAATATGAAGGAATTAATTTTCAAAAATAATTTACTTCAATCTCTCAATTGAAGAACTTTGATGACCATTCTTTTTTATTTAATCTAACAATATGGGTTGTGCATGTCACCCACAATGTGCATTACAAAATTATTAAATGGTTATTTATATCAAATTAAAATCATAATTGGGTGTGAGAGAATTACTAGAAATGTTTATCATTTATTAATGATGCATACTGGGGTATTTTTGGTTTAGAAATGTTTTTCATTCTATTTTAGAAGCACCTTAGATTTTACAACCAACTAAATATTTATCCCTTGAGGTATAGGTTCTGATAATGATTTTTGACTATTCAATAAATATATTGGATTTTAATTAATTTGTTTGGAACATGTATGTGTGTGTGTGTCCATGACATGGGTGGACTCTATGGTGTGACTGATTTTCAATACTTCTTATTTTAGTCCACACATTCTTATTTTGGATACTCTCTATAGTTATATATATATATATGAGATAAAATTTTCCTATTCTAGTTTAATGAGTGGGAATTATTTGGGATAGCTTATCAAGTTGTATAGTTACCCCCTACAAATGCACTGTAGTGATTTTTCATATGTTGTTTCCCATGATTTAGATAAATAGAATAGTTCATACATTTATAGTGGATCATAGTGATGCTACAGTTACTTCCCACTAGATATTGTGCTTAAATATAGTCTTTTCGTGGAATTTTTCATGGTGCCACACCAGTTTCTTGTTTTTTATTTTCATCTTTGGGTCCTGTAGACTTATTAGTAATAGTTTTAATACTCTAAATTTGAATTGAGTTATATTATCATTTTTAGGGTTCATTTTATTTTATCTCAAGAATCAAGTTAATTTTATATTTTATTTATTTTTTCAATTTTTGGTTGTGTATCTAATAGAAAATCATCCCCTATAATTTAGTAATTTCAATTGGCATTTATTTCCATACTTTTTAATCTAGGAGACATCACCTATAGTTAGTGGCCTTCTAGTCCAACCCAAGCCAATCATCCAGGGTTGGGGTATGGTAGTGGAAGTATAAATTTCAAAGAAGATAATATTCTCAAAAGGATCCCAAAAAGTTGGAACTTCTACCAAACAATAATAAGGTTTTGAATTAAGAAAAATATTTACTACTAGTATATAAAATAAATATTTTATGTTTTTTAGGGAGATGTTGTTATTTCAAGAGGACTGATAATTAGACCATTGATTATTAGAATAGTATTGAAACTCATTCAAGTCATGGATGGCTATAAGTAAGGGGGAGAAAAGATAAAATTTATAAGAGTCTTTTTGAACAAGTGTATACTTCATACGATAAGAAAAATATGTCAAAGAGAAATAGTTTTTATTCTTTAGGAAATTTCCATGAATATAAGAATACTTATTTCCACACACATGATTAATGATTGTATATACCAACTAGATATAACTCTTATAATTATGAAAACAGTACATCACAACATTATAATTTGAATAGAAATAAAATCCAGTCTTTAATGAGGAGTAATCATGTGAAGATAGATGTTTCTAATGTTACTCCTATGATGTTAGTGAAAATAATGAGAAATATTTCACAATAAATGGAAGAATATAATTCAATTATGGTATAAAATTCTATAAAATGGATCAATTCAAGGTGGTTGTGGAGATATTTTTTCATTGGTGAAATCTAGAATAAAAAAGGAAAGTCAATAAAGGGAATAAAAAAGAAGAGTGGAATCATGGAGGATATCACTAATGAAGAATGTGGGAGGATTCCAATGAAATAAAACTCAAAGTCTAATGAATTATTTTTTGGAAGGTGAAAATTGGTTGGTAATAGAGTTTTTATATTTATATCATGGTTGCCTAGATAAAACAAATTTATTAGTGAAAAATGTAAAGAAGGATTGATTTGATGTTTAATTTTTTAAACACTAGAAGAAGTACACACCCATGAAAAGGGAATTTCATGTGGATAAACTGTGTTTATTCATATGAGTTGATGTGCTATAAAACGATAAAAAAATTACAAATCAAAAAAAATCATAGGATTTATCTAGTTTACTAAGTGAAAATGAAATTTTCAAAACAAAATAACCATGTGAAATAATGGATACCCATGAAATATCAATGTGAACAAGTTTTTAAAGTGAAGATAAAAGAAAACATGAAGAAAATAAATCCATTTATAGATACAGAGAAGAATTATATAGGGTTGGGAAAAAATACTGAACCCCACTAGAATAACTAAATAGATGAGTGAAGATCAGTTTATTCCCATACATTTCTATTTTGTCATTGAATATATAATTGAATATTAATATAAAAGAATGTAAAACAATCATGTTGTCAAAAAATACTAATTGGTGTTTATAATCTATTAGAATCATAAATAAACAAATATCAAGTTTACTCTGAGATTATTTCTAAAAGTAGGCTTCCATGTTGATGGGGTATAAAAATAACCCCATAAGGGGGAGCAATCAAATAAATTAATCTGAAAAACATGAATCATTTTATTTTATCATGAAATTATGAATTACTTCAGAAAAAGATGATGTTTAAGATATTATGCACACTATCCCATTCCTTTTTAGGTTTATTATTTTATAATCATATAATGTGTGTGATTTTTTAAAAAAATGGTTAAGAAAAACAAATTTCACATTAATGTTGTACGTGTTTCCTATTGTTGAGTACATTTTTAATCACAATTTTGAAAATCAATCCCAACAACCTTATAGAATTTAATTATTTGTCAGTACCAAATTGAAAAATAAGAATGTAAAGTCATCATTATTTTTTGAAATCATTCTTATTTTATACAATGTGATATCCCATGTAGTCAAATATTTTACTTACATAAATCCAATTTATAATAATCCTATATAAGGGTAATGTGGTGAAAAATATTCCCTTGGAATTCCTCCCATTTGATTAGATGGAAAAGTGAAAGTCTAATGGGGAGTAGCAGATTTCACTCTTTTTATTTGTTATCATTAAGGTATAGAGGGAAAGAGAGCTTACAATGTGCTATTAACATGAATTTTCTATGTTTAGAATTTGTAATTGATCTTTAAAAATACAAAGAAGGATATTGAAGTAACCTTTGGTGTGTGAATGTGTTTGGTGTCAATAGAGCGTATTAATATGTATGTTGTGAATGATAATAGAGAATCAATAATGTAATATGTTTTCAAAAACTGAATTTTAATGGGATTTCCAAAAATGTTATGGGTAATGTACATGTGTTTCATTCCATGGTAGACACATTGAAACAAAATGGAATAGTTGGATGATGTGTATAGCTTTGATCACTATCATTAAATGATTTTAATGTTAGCTGATTTGGTTTATTAAAGAAACAAAGTGTTACAGAATAAATACTATATATGATCATGTGAATAACTTATGAAATTAGAATTATACAACACCTGGATGATGAATTTTAAAGGATGAGGTGGATATGATATTATATGAGTAAGGATGACATTTAATGAAATGCTCTCCTTGAGTATTAACTACTTCAAGAGTTCTTAGGAATGATCGTCAAGAGTTTGAGAATATATTATAAATTTTAAAATCTGTTTTGAATTTATTGAAGAGTTCCTAAGATGATTTTAAATCCATATGAAGTTATTTTGTGTAATTTTTTATTTTTTATTTTTAGGATTAAATTTTTCTATGTCTGAGATTCATCATAAACCTCATCTCATAGATAAAGGATATTCCAAAGAATCAGTATAGGATGGGATAGACGTTATATAATCCAATTCAACCCTTTTGTAATATTCCTTCTACATGTGTATAACAATCATCTAGCCCTATTATAACCATGATTTAGCCTCTATAAAAATATCATTAGTATTGTGTAATGATCATATGATGAAGGATTATATGTGTAACTATGTATTACCTCTTCATGAGCTTGAATATTCTTAGTGTAACCAAAATTTTTGAAGCTATGTAAACATCATCTATAGAGGGACTGGTTTACCCAAACATCAGCAATTAGTGAAAATTTAATTTTATCACTAAATAGAAAGAAAGTTTTCTAGATTTTTTATTAGAGGATGAAATATTTGGGATGATTGTTGATCTGATTAAATACATTACAAAAATTGTGATGATTTAAATATCCACAATCTGATCTTGAAAAAAAAAGTAGAATATGATGGAATATAGAGATGAACATTTTTTGATATTTTGGAATTACAAATAACAATATTTGAAATTCAATCAAGGTTATTATAATTAATAAATAATTTAGATGAATCGTGTAGTAATCTTAACTATTATAAATACAACAAAAAATATTACGATTAAATTTGCTGATGAATATGATTAATCTAAGATGTTATGTTATATTATGAAGAACTATTTTTTATTTTTAAAAGATGAAGAAGATGATCTCAGACTTCTTTAGTGAGAAGAAAAATATGTAAACTATTGAAATTAATAAATATTTATATCTAAAAATTATTATAATATAGTGAAAGATTCTTAAAACTATTTTTAACAAATATGAAGAATAAAATAGGAAATTTATCAATCCTGGTGGAAGTTTCAGGAAGAAAATCTTACTTAGAGTGTTGAGAAATAACTAAAGAATGAAGATAATTTAAAATATGAATCTTGTATGATTTATCTTATATCTCGATTGAATAAAGAATTGTGGGTTTTAATGAGGTGTTTTTATGTTAAATATGGGAAAGAACTTATTACTATCTAATTTAGACATTGGAATATAATTTTTATGGAAAAAATGTGGAATAAGATAAAAATAAATGGTATTATTGAAAATGTACATGTGACTACATTTGAAGATAAAAAAAGTAATTGGGCCATGGGATTATTTTTACATAGTGTCTATTTAGAAAAGAGAAGGGTCTACATACTGATTTCATTATATATCCTATATTCAAGAATATAAAATATCTATTTTAGGAGACATAAATATAAAAATAAAATAAATGAGATAATAGAATGTGTGTGCAGTGGTTCAATACTTCAAAATTTTGAGATATGAGTTGAGAAGAATATATTAGACCTATTAAATGCGAAAAATATTGATATATTAAAGTTTTTCATTGAATATAATCTAGGTATTAATAAAAAAATAAGTATAATGATCATTCCATCATTTTGAGAATTTGATAGTATGTAAAATTAGTGAGTTGAAGAATGATGGAAAGAATAACTAGATGTATAAGGTTTTATTCATGGTTTCATTACTTTTATATTTAAGGGATTGTGTATTTTAGAGTATCATAGGATCATATATTGATTTTATAAATCTAGGTGAGTAGGTTCAAAAGATTTGTGAATTTAAGCTAGAAGTGGGAAATGAGTATATATATATTTTAATAAAGAACCTATGGAATTCCAAGACTCTATTACTGAGGAAGTATGAGATCAATTATGTGGGTATTTTTTCTTCCTTGGTATAATCAGTGATCAAATTCTATAATTAGATTTTGTAAACACTTTCATATATATGATCTAAATCCATAGAACCAGTGAGAC
This sequence comes from Viscum album, assembly GCA_963277665.1. Taxonomy (NCBI): domain Eukaryota; kingdom Viridiplantae; phylum Streptophyta; class Magnoliopsida; order Santalales; family Viscaceae; genus Viscum; species Viscum album. Next base: position 254,847,861 of record OY728162.1, read on the forward strand.
TCTAGGGATGCATGAAGATCATAGTGTGATACTATAGTGAGAGTCTATTGTGTGGTTGTCTAATGGGAAGCATGAATGTGTATATATAGTGAAAATCAATGTAGGGAATTGTAGGAGACCCATGGGATTTGACTATGTTGTTTATGACCTAGGGAGGTTGGGTCTTATCATTTTCATGTTAGGTTATAAGGTTTGTGAACTCATAGGTGAGGGGAAACTAACCACATTTTTTCGATGGACCATTATATTCAACATAGTGTAATACCATGCTCTATTATTCTTTAAATATGATTGGAATTTTAGGAAAAAATTAAAATAGAGAGAAACTATCAATGATGTGATAAGAAGAAATATCAATAAAAGTAGATTCATCATAATAATCAATAAACATAGGATGTTCATGTAGATCCTATAATATACTTTACTCATAGTAATTATTGTAAATTGGGATATAAATTTAGCATAAGGGGATTAATTTAGAAAGTTTACCAATCTCTATTTCTATATTTTTCATTGATGGAACCACATTCACTTTATTATTTTTTGTGAAGTTAAACAATTTTATTTACCTTATACATTTTATTAACCATTCTGATCTCTAATGTTTAAGTGTTTGGCTCACATAGTGATAAATAAAATTGAGTATCATATACTAGTGGGAAATGTGGTCTATATTATTTGAAATCTAAATATTGGGTAGATGTTTTTTGAAATTTCTATAAATGGACATATAATATGGGGAGAGTATACAAATAACTTGGTTTAATATTTCCATAAATATTCTGACATTGAGAATAATTATATTCATTTTAATAAATAATATTAGAATATGGAGATGTGGGTTCATAGTGTGATTGATAATAATTTTAATGATACCCATTAAAATAAAAATAATTACTTGTAGTACTCATGGGTAGTGAAGAATAAAAATTCATACCATGCATTGTGGGTGGGTAGAGAAGGTATTGGTTGTAAATATGTGGTGATACTCACACCATTCTAATATATCAGGCATCATGAATTTTCCTACATTGACATAATTAACAAATTTAGTAATCTAATACTTTTTGTTTGTTTTTTATTCAAAATAACTCTCTATTAAGTACATTTTATTCTCATAATTCTCCACATAAAAGGATCTATAAATTTATTATATTATGTTACATATTAAAAAATTATAAAATTTTATACGTACTCATTTCTACAGTAGTGGTTGCAGGTTCTCAACTATTATGAAAATGTCTGTAGACCCTAGTGGTATTATCCATCAAGAATGTTTATTTAAATATGGATTTAAATGTGATAAATAATTAAATTACAAAAATTAAACAATAATATAAATAAAATAACATTCGAAAAATAGAAGGAAGTGGATATAAAAGTGTCATATTTAAGACATCTGATTAGGTACATGTGATGATAATAATTTTATATCCATAAATAATTGAATATTTAATTCATTATCACTGATTCCAAATTTAATGAGAACATCATTAATTCACATACGTTAACATTAAAAAAATTATTTTTTATATAAAATTAACCGATTTATCATTCTATAGTGCTATAAATGATTAGTGAAATATTTAGGTTTCAGATCACTTAGTGAAATATATTGATTTTTTCCCAAAAAAACAAGGAATCTATAAATTTCAAATTTTATTACATAATATCATTTTTTTATGTATCACTTATTAATGTTTGAAGAGTAATCATACAAAATATTGATTCATAAACCAATATATTTATTTATTATACATTTTCTCACAAGTGACTTAGGTTTCTCTCATGAATCTAATTAAATCTAAAACAAATCAATTATTCGATGTTCACTACTAAAAAACCTATAATAAATACTGGTAACCATTATCAATATAAGATAAAGGAACTGATAAAGGTACCCTTTATTAGTAATAAAAATGTGTTGTGAAATATTAGTATTTATCAGTTCTCTAAAAAATTATTGATAAAGGGTAACAATTATTAGTTCTTTTTTAAGTGCTGATAAAGAACACCCTAGATCAACACTGATAAAATACACTATTTAACCACGATTTTAATTAGAGATTTTAAATGAGTAAAATTATTATTAGTTTTATTTAGTGATGAAAAAGGGTGGACTTTATTAATGCTTCTATTTAGTGTTGATAAGGGGTTTCCCTATACAACTTCATCCCATATCAAACTTCTCCTTTGTCTTGGACGTACATTATAAGGATGGATGTTCTACTATCACTATGTTCCATGACTGTATGAGATAAAATCCTTCATACACCAGGATACACAGAATCCACATGGGTCATAACCTCAACACACTGTCCCAACTACCTAGTCGGACCATCTGTATATGAGCTCACACATGGCCCACCTTCCTAGCCGACCCACCTATGGTATCATTGTTGTCCATCTTTATTTATATACTCCAATAAAAAACAAATAAAAATTTTAATTAGTAAAAATATTTTGAAATTTTAAAATAATTAACCAAATAAAAATATAAAATTATGAAATTAAAAAATATAAAAAATATATATTAATGAAATAATTATTAATAGCAAATGGTGTGGAACAACTGGGTTGTGGCATAGACGTTTTGATCTAATTGCGGTGGTGCAGTTGGGTGTGGTGTAGGATACATGTACCCTTGGGAACATTGGTACTATAAAATTGGGGTTATGGGATAGATTTATTAGTGTTTAATCCCCTAGGATTGATATAAGGTTTTGATCCATCCAATAGAGAGGGAGAAGGGGCTCATGGTTAAGGATTTCTCAGTTATTGATTGCCTGATGGTAGAGCAACCAAAGAATGAGATTGACGAGAATGGGTCCTAATATTAGGATATATGTGGTGTGGTAACTGATGAACATGATTTGTGAACCCTCACAAAATTTTTGGGATGGTGTTCCAACAGTCATGTGTGTCAACACGACACAACACTAGGAAAGATGATGAAATGTACTTTTTTATGTCATTGATTTGTAGGGGAGACTGATTTGGCGGTGACAACTTCATTGCACTTGTGATCTAGGATAAACATGGTGGATTGGGCAATATTATTTGTAAGGATATCTAGTCCACTATAGTAAGGGGTCTATAAGATTATATAATATGAAAATTAAAAGGGTGGGTTATCCCATAGGGGGGTTATAACTTGGTAATTTTCCCCTATGGGTGAGATGTGTGTGTTTGTTTCATTATAATTGTACCACTAAGCACCTAAAATATATATATACTATGTTTCTAATTGGTAACTTTTATTCATTATTTATATTTTCATTCAGTATAAACTATTTATTACATTTTAATATTTTTTTTAAAATTCATTCATATTTAATAATATAGATTCATTAATAATTTTAATTGTTTTTCAATATTTTTGTAATTTATGCATTTTCAATTTTATATTATTCAATATTTTGTAATTTTATCCATTTTAAATAATTATTTATACATGTTTATTTATTATCATTTAATGATATTATCATGGTTGTAATTTATAAAATTAATATGTATTCATTTTCATTTTAACATATTTATTTATAAATACTTATGTTTAATTTTTTAATTAATATATATAATTAATAACACTTATTCATTTTTTAAATTTCTTCATTATTATTGTCATTATTTTTATTTATAAAAGTTTCATATTATATAATATAATTGTTCAATTTCCCATATATAAAAATCGTTTTGTGTATAAATATACATATTAATTTAACACATACATTTACGTAATTTATGAAATGTTATATAGATGCACTCCCCTATAATATTTACGTAATTTATTAAAATATTAATATTCATTTTAGAATATCATTTAGTGACATAATTTATTTAATATAATTCATTTTTAATCAGTAAATTTTATTTATTCATTTTTAATATCATTTCATTTAATATAATTTATTCATATTTCATTTTTTTAATATTTAATTTATTTTTAAAATTTTTTCTTTTTATTATATTCATTTTTACATATTTATTTACTATGTTTTAAATTTTCTAAAATGTATTCATCTTCATTTCAATATATTTCCATATTTATTGTTTTTTAATAATCTGTATAACTATTAAAACACATCAATTTTTTTAAAATTTTAAAAGTCTATTCAATTTTAATTATGCAATGTCACTCATTTTTATGATTTATGTCTTTTAAATTATATATTTAGTTATAAGGTTAATAATATATTTATAAAAATATATTTGCAAACAAATATTTGATAAGAAATATATTTATATTTATATATAAATATATTTATAAATGTATATTTTACATAATTATAAAAATTATATATTAATAATTATAAATAAATAAATATAATTTTTAAAAAATATTTATATCATTAAAAAATTATAATATATATATTTAAATTATAAATATATTGGTTTTCTATAATTATATATATTTATATATTAATAATATATATATATAATAATATAAACATGTTTATAATTATAAAAAAAACATTTATAAATATATTCACAAATATTTATTAATATATTCACATATATATATATATTTATAATTATAAATATAAATATATATCTATAATTATATTTATAAATAAATATTTATAACTATTTTTATATATTTATATTTATATAAATAATTATTTTTCTATAATTAAATATATTTATATTTATTTATAATTATATCTATAAATATATACTTACAATTCTTTAAATATAATTACAATTATATAAATATTTTTTTATAATTATATACAATTAATTTTTTTAATTATAACAATTATATTGATAAATAATAATTATATAGGTTTTTATCAGCACTATAATATAAATATCTTACAAAAGCTATCTTTATCACAATTAGTAAAGAACTGTCTTTATCATTGATTTTTTAAAAGCACTGATAAAACACTTCCCAATCCTATAAATTTAGCCTTAACTGAACCCCATTCTCTTATGTCATTCAAGCTTTCATGGATGTCTACCTTTCCTGCTCCTCCCTATCTACCTTCTCAAACAATTCATTATTCTCAAAACCTTTGGTATTTTACTATTTCTTCTCCTCTATAATTTATCCTTGTTTTTATACTATCCTCCATGCGCGTCACCTCCCTCACGCATACATAGAACCAATGCCCATAGCCACTATGATATCCCTTTCTTACTGATCATTTGTTAGGGATGATTCTAGGGTAAATGAGATTATTTGAAGGTATTGAAATAAATTTCTTCTATCAAAATGATTAATTTTCAATATAGTGAATTTTTTCTTTTCCCCTTCTCTTATCATGCTCTAGAGCATAAATAAGACACAAACTACATGAAATATACATAAATATTTTTATAAAATCATTTTCAAAAAATGTGAGACTCAATATAAATTCCTTGGGATGGTTTTAATAATGAACCTGTTCAATAGGGATGCTTAATATATATATATCATTTATTTTCACTGTATCAGTGTCTCCATTCAATGAAACATGGAATTTATACTTAAAATTTTAAAGAATATATTTTAATTTATAAATTTATGGTTTTAAATTTTCTTAAATTTTTCTATATATGTACTTATGAAATTTTCTTCCTTAACAGTACATAATATTTATAAAAAATAAATTGATATATCCCAAAGGATCCCCTCAACATGCATCCATCTTTTTTACTAAAAACATGAAATTCATTAAATTTTTTTAGATATGTTAATGTGACTGTTTTTTTGAGGAAACAATATTGTTATTTTTAAAATAAAAAAATATATCTTGATGATAGAATAATGGGATTTACGTAGATTGGGGTGGAATTTTTATACACACTAAATTGATTAATAGATCAAATTATGATAATGTTTTTTTAAATGACTACTGAAAGAAAAATCATTAATTTTACCTAATTTATTTATTTTAGATATGAATATAGTAGAAATATACACCCATTTTTAGTGGAATTTATTTTGGTAGGCTTATAGATGTTCCAATAACATTACATTGTTATTGGAATCAGAGAATCACGATAGATAAATTATATAGTATACTAATGTTAATATAGATATGTATTTAGGAAATTGAAAAAATGAACACAGGGGGTTAAGGATATTTTTGAATCACACCCACCCACTTAATTAATGATTCTCATTTGGTTTCATTAAATAGATTAAGGATTATAATTATTCTGGAAATAAAAAATCTATAGTGATAATTTTCTAATCATTTCAAATCACTATTAAAATTTTATAAAATTCATTACATTATATTTATGAAGTATAAAAAAATAAAATGAAATATATGAATTCAAAAAAATAATCATTAAATATTATATATATTATATAATGTTATATGGGGAATAAATAAATAACATTCCAATGCATTTATTCATTTCATCCTCGGATCCAAATAGTATCTAGGACATTCTTTTTAGTGAATTATTTCTATTTTCCCCACTACCATTCATTTTTATATCCATTGGATTAATTTAATTCAATAATATTTTAATTGTTTTTCAGTTCAATTTACCTGTCCATCCCTTTGAGACATGCCCACAATTTTATTGTAACAATGTTCCTAGTTGTATGGACACCCATAACATTGTTTAAACCTCCACTGTTACTACCATTGACTCTTTAATTTGGTATCATGATCAGTAATCAAAACATCTATATTGGCTTCCATATAATTTAATCCTCACTACCATTTTCCACTTTTATATTTTCCAGAGTTCACTCTCACGATTGGTTCCACTGAGGTTGTGTTTTTTTCCAAGTGATCCAAGGAAGTTGAGATTATACTCCAATCATTAGTTTGAGATGGGGATTTTTTCTGATCCCACTAAGTGACTTCTTCAAATTATGTTTAATTTTATTTTTTCACCATGTGATAGAAGATCATCAACTTTGGTTCCCAAGCACCTTATCAATGAAACATCACCAAAACCACCACGTATCATGTAAGGAAATGAATAAACCTCAAATCCTCTCTCTTTTTAGACTCAAACTAAGAAAGATTACAGAAACCATCCTAAAATTACTTATTTTTTCTCCCACGCAACATCAAATCAAGAACCTAAACCAAATTCCACATGTTTACCCAATGTTATTTCTTTTCATATTTTCCTTGTGCAAAATGATAATTTTTTATGAATCATAACAAATAAAATTTAAATACTAGGCTCCAAATATTATAATTATCTATAACTTTTTCAATTGATTATGAATATCTTATGTGTGTGTTTTTTTATTATTGGTATAAAATAAATATTTTATAAATTTAATTGGATGGATATGAATCAAAAAAATGGATTCATGTTAATCATATAAAAAAGTGTACGAAAATGAATTTTACGAGTTCACCATGTTTTCAATAGAGAAGGAATACGAACCTTCTCAAATCCATTATTCTTGTTTACATTATAATTATTACAGAATAATTATGGTAAATGAGTTGAAAAAAAAATTATTTATCCTAGAATATATTATAACTATAAATTTTGATCTAAACATGGGGAATAAATTATTGTACACACTGATTTGAAGGAAAATACCTTTTATGGATCATTGGATATGAATACTAGTGTAAATGATAATGGATATCGTATGTAAGAAATTAAAATGAAAACATAATATTACATTCATGATTGTATAAAGTTTTTTGAGAATTTAAATAACTATTCTTAGTGGCCATTATATTATTGTTGTATTAAATATATAAATTTTCAGCTATATTGATGTTAAATAATTTGAAAGATAGTAGAGGATGGAGGGACACCACCTTTACAGAACTACTTGTTCTCCTGAATAATATTCTATTAGAATAAAGTGTTGTTTCTTTTAAAACAATTGAAACTAAATTATTTCATCATTTAATGGGAATTATAATTAAAAAAATCATGTCCTATTGATTACATATTTTTTCACAAGGTCGATGAATCACTTATAAAATGCACTAATTGTTGTAAGTACCCAATTTTTCCCTCAGGCATTAGTCCATTAAATATTGGTCCATTTATCTTTTGTAGATATCAAATAGATTCCTAATGTGTTTATGAAGGTATTAGGGGTTTTGAGTATTTTTTGGAGTTGATATCCATGTTTTAGGGGTGAAAATATCTGTTGCACAGTTAGTGGAAACATTGTGGGGTAGGCTGCATGGTTGGTTTTAACATGTGGGGTTGGATAGAGAGCAGAAGGAGGGTGCATTGTTTTCCCTGACCATGAGTTATGGTGTGCATGGATGTGTGAAAACAGCAGAAAAAAATCCAGAGGATTTTTTCATGGTTGGAACATGGTTTCCCTAACCATACATATTAACCGTATTGGTTCCCCTTCATTAAACAGACCATGCATCATTGGTGCACAGTTTGGAAAACCAAGTAGCCAAACCATGAGAAGGATAATTTTGGGTGATTTTACCATTTTCCCATTAAATTAATTTTTACAACAAACTCTTACACTGGGTTTTAATTCTAGTGGACATACCCTCTTATTTTATATCTTTTGAGCTCTATGATGACCAAATCCTGGATTTAAGATCGAGCATTCATTGAATTTCTGAATTGATTTTTGTTCACATCTATCGAACCATACTATCAAGATCCTGAATCATTTTTAATCATTTTATGTTTTTCTTCCTATCAATGATTCTATTTAGACATAGCCTCATATGCACTATTTTTATGTCATTGATTCATTTGTCAGATCTCTTCTAATCTAGGTCAAACTAGTTGATATTGTAAGAGGAGAGTCGTACGTGTACGAGGTACGTGGTAGGTAACTCACTCCTCACCTTTCATCATTTTATACAGTTTCATTTGTGTGCACTAATTTCATTAGGAGTCATCTATTTAATTAATTTATCTTGGTTATAGTCATTAGAACCATATTTTAATACTCATGTTGTTAATGTTATCCATCGTTGGAGGTTGTAACCTCAACAAAAATCACCCCTTGTAGTGTGTTTTTTATAGTTGGGTTTTTAGTGTTTTTATGTGTTCTTTTAATCCACCATTAGAGTGTGAATTATCATGACCTTAATAATGGTAATAGAGCCATATTTAAATGAATTTTTAATTGTTTAATTCCCAATACCATGTTTTCATTAACTTGAATCACCTAAGGTAAGTGCTTCAATAGGATTAATGAATCTCAAATTGAAATTTTAAAGTATACGAAGTATATTACTTGTACATATTAAATATAAATGAATGTTTGTTTTCATGACCGTAACATGCCTTGAAACATGTAGTTTATGGTACTGGAATGAACCTAATGAATTGATTATGAATTATATAAACTAAAATAAATGGTTCCATGCCTCTGGACTTTTCACACTAACGAAATGAAAGGATTGAACCTCTTGAACATAATAAAAGAATTTATTAATTACAAATCCTTAGTTATTAAATAAATCAATTGTAAGGTTCCACATGTATGAACCATGAAATTAATATAATAATGATTAGACTCAAGTTAGCTTTTCGATTCCTAGGGGAATGCCTTGAGCATTCATGGACGACTTTCTTATTCAAGAATTATAGTTCCGTTGGTTGAGACCCAACATGGAACCCAATCCTAATCTATCAGAGGATGCCCAATATAACACCATAGTATCCATCTTTTACTATTACAAAATTTCTTGGAAATACTCCATGGATCCATCATGGACTGTATGAATATTAGGGGCCTTTGTTACATCCTTACGAATAGAAATTTATTATCCCATTTTTACCATTGATGTATTTCTTAGAATCAGCTAGATTTATTATTTTTGAATGACTTTCATGGTGCTCCTTTAATTACACTATTACCCATTATCTAGGCTATAGTTATAAATGAATTTGAAAACCTTGAAGTCAAGGATTTCTGTTTATTACCATGGAAATTCTTCACTATATATAACATCACGATTCCTTACTATGTCTTTGATCCTTTTTTATTAACATGTTAGTGTTGGATTTACCTCACGTGACATAGTTACATATGTAACCTAGAACTTAACTAATTAATGAACTGTTTACATATTCAAAATCAAACTGAGGGCTGAATAAGGTACTTAAGTATTTACATTACAAAACAGATTTACTTTTATATATGATTACTTGCACACTATTTTAGTTTATATTACATGGACATGAGGTTATACACACCATTGGTGGTGGCCTATTTTTATTTATCACACACCATATCTAGGATTAAATTGTAACCTAGAGAGATTACATGATTTCATGTGTTCATAAATGGAATCATATTTCTTCAAACACTTGATTTCTTGATTTTTAGAATAGAGCTGGTAATAGATGATAAAGTTTAAGCTTGGTATGGTTAGGATAGTTTCTTGATGCCTTTTTCTACTTTTTTATAACATGATATGTATGATGATTTTTATCCATGTTTAATAGATTTATAGAAACATGACATACAATTATTATCCTTTTTATAATATTATCAATTGTTCCTGTTATTTATTACTTCATTATAATTCTATTGTTGTATCTATCTACTTATATTTATTCCACTATTTACTTGTTTTTTATTAACCCATTATGCTACACAATGATAATTAGGGAATAGTCTCCACATGAAAACACCATTGTTTGTCACTGCAATTCAGTATCCACTATCATTTTGGGAGATGCACATGAGTCCCTATTCCCAATTGGACTCGAGGAACCTATAAGTGGAATCAAAGTCTAGAATGTTACAAAGTCGTATCAAAGTGGTTCCTTTATTCATTTACTATGTGTATAAAATATTCATGGGATTAAACACATTAGTAACTTTGTAATAAGCCATGCTTTGGAATAGATAACCCATTTTCATAGTAAATTCCACAATTCCTAAATTTTAGTTTTTGTTCTATTATTTCTATTATATTTGATATCACTTCACAGTTGGGTGACGTACATGTCGTGTTTCGGTTATAACCATTATTCTAATTAATTTTTTATTTCATCTACGGTCCAACGATATAATAGATATTACCATTTTTTCATACATAATAAGAGGTTCATATAATTCATATTCAATGCATATTTCCATATCACATAGTTTCATTTAATTGCTATCATTTTTTGATATTATTGTGATTTTTGAGTGATCTAGGTTTATATATTATTCTTGGGACACTCTAGGGATGTGATTGAGTGATTGAATATTTTAATTCTTGATGTGTATGGGCCCTGATGGGTTGAATGAGTAATTAACCGAGTTAAGCCTTTAATTATAATTAAAATGGGAGTTGATCTCAGTGATAAGCTGTATGGGACCAGATTCCCTGGGATGGGAAAATTATTTCAATTGAATCTTGATATATGGAAATAAAAAATACAAAGTAGAAAAGAGAAACATGACTTATTAAATTAAATGGTTTCTAGTAAATTATGAGGAAATGTATAATTGACCTTTCATATAATGGAACCCATGTAATGCATAGTTGATAACTTACTAATACCTAGCCTTTTATGTGGGTAGGTGGGGTTGTGTATCATGGAAAATGAAGCCTTCCTTTCATAAAACTCCCTCTAGTTTTCTATTAATATTTTTATGGTTTTTTATGAGTCGTGTGCTTGTAATTTTTAGACCAATGTTTCCATGACATCCTTATGTTATGAACCTTGTGGGTGGTGAAGAACATGATCTAGACATAGTGGGGACTATGATAAAAGTATTACCACTAGGAGCACCACATGATGAACCTCCTATAATACTTAATCAAGGAACTGATAGTCAAATTCGTTTTATCTTCTTATGGCTAATGTAGTTCATGAATGTTCCTCTATGACATACACCAATGAACGATGACATGACCCACGAGTTCCAACAACACCATCCTTATCCTTTGTTAGGGGATGGAAGATCACATTATTTTTATTCTTTAATAGAAGCCACCCTTTAATTATTTAATCATCTATAGATGACTCTAATGTGGTGTGTCCGGCTTGTTGAATACATGATGCTCAATTCAGCCAAGCACTGGTGGGATATAGTTACTTAGGCTTGTCACCATCAAGCGACAAGATAAGTTGATTTATAGACTGCATTCAGTGGATAGTTATTTCCTCATATGCTGAAAGCTAATCGATCCATAGAGTTTATGCACCTTGAGGATGGTTCTATATATGTTAGGGAGTATTCAGTGCTTTTTATTGAGTTAAAACACTTTTCATTGTTTCTTTCTAGTGATGAGTTTTCATCTACAAGACGCTTAAAGGATGGGATCGTGTATTCCATGCATACTCAAGTAAATTTCTTTAACTTACCTACCTTTTCTATGATATTCAATCAATCTATTATAACTGAGCTAAACCTCATGGATAGTAATATTTTCAGGTATAGAGGACTAGTGTAGAGGCAGTCTTCTCATTCCTCCAGTAGAAGGCAATGTTCCCTCAAGGTTTCTCATCAGGGTAGTGGAAACTAGAGCACCTGTGCTAGTATCTTTATTGTGTGTCATCTGTGTAGATAATAGGGGAAACCAAATTCTCAAATTGATGGAAAACTACTAGGGTTTTGGGATTTAATCCATATGGGGAATCTTTAGATATTCATTCAGACATTTACATCAGATTCCATTGGAAGAGAATCCACACCAACTACACCTTCAGAAGTAAGTTCTTATATGTGTTATTAGGTAGGGATTTGTATTTTCACTGATAGGACTACTCGAGGAGGCACTAAGGGACATGGTATCCAAACTCTGGATCACTAGAAAAACATATAGAGTAGTCTTGATCATGGTAGTCTGGCTATTTCACATGGTTTTGGATTAGATCAGTTACCTGCACTATAGTTGTTTCCCAAGGACTAGGATACACGACTATCTATAATATGAGGTACTAATCTAATAGCGTATTCTATAGTATCTTCATTATTTGATACAATTTCTTCACACTCATACATCTTCTTACCTTTGTTGGAACGTCTTGGGCTAGAAATACACTATCATTGTGGTGTAATGACCCTAGATACACCATTGGGAATACAGTCAAATGGCATACACCAATATACGAGATTCCTTATTGAGGTAGGAAGTTACCCGTTCTTATAGTACCTCATTTTAATCATGATGAAAGTCTTTGATGTCATTCTATGTATGTATTGTTTATTTCTATATCATGACTTTATAGAATACTATCACTCCAGGGTATTGGTTACACCACCATAGGGAAACTTTATTTACATAAGGGTTAGTAGGACGTATAGGCTAGTAGATCTAGACCTAATAATTATGGGATAAGTGGAGTGACTACCCATATTTATAATCTCTTAATGGAGGATCATGGTTTATATAAAATTGAATTATCTCATGTATTAGATCATTTTACAGAGATTTTTGTGAGGGATTTTTATTTCATTCCTCCTGAGAAAGATTAAGAGTTTATAATTGAACTTATTCCAAGAGAATCTACAGTGTTCATTCCTCCATAATGGATGGAACATATTATGATTTGTGAGATCAATATGTAGTTATATTATCTATAGGAAATTTTTTTAATACATTCCAATAATTCCTATTGGGGATCTACCATGTTAGTTTCCAAAAATTCAGATGGGAAACTTCATCCATGCATGGATTATAGAGGGGTAAAACATCTGACTATGAAGATTTAACATGCACTACCTCGAATTTATGATATCTCTGAATAGGTATGAGGAGCTAGGGTGTTTTTAGATATCAACCAAAGATTAGGCTATCACCAGATGCGAGTCAGGACATCATACATACCTCATAAAAATTTTCATAGAATTTATGTTTTGTATGAGTAACTCATTATTAGGTTCAATATTTATAACTTTAATTTCATTTTAATGGATCTAATGAATAAGGTTTCCCATCCCTATCTAGATTATATTTTTTTGGTCTTTGTGGATGACATTTTGGTGTTCCCTCACACTCATAGTGACCATTCTATGCACCTTGAGATCATTCTAAGTACACTGAGAGAGAATATTATTTATTCTAATATTTCTAATAGACACTTATGGGTAAATAAATTTCACCTATTGGGTCATATTATCTCAGAATTATGAGTCTTTATTTACTGAGAGAGGGTTAGTGATTTGGTTTCGTGAGAGAAAACCAAGAACATGTCTGATATATAGGGTTTCTTAGGGATATATGGATATCTCTGTATTTTAATACATGATTTTTCACATCATTATACAACTATTATTGATCTTTTAATAAAAAATTTCATGTTCTTATGAGCATAATAGTGAGAGAAATACATTCATAATTTGAAATGGAGGCTTATATTAGCACCAATTTAATTATTCTAGATCCTGGAAGAGGATATATAGTGTTTTACGATGCATCGATAATTATACAAGAAGTAGTGATGATGAAGTGGGAGTTCTTATTTTTTGTATGAATCTTGACAACTAAGGCCTTATGAAAGAAATTACATGATCATTGACCAGGATCTGGTCATAGTTGTTCAAGCCTTATGTTGCTGGAGACATTATCTTTTGGGTGAGAGATTTGTTGGGTAAACAAACTAAAAGAACATAAAATATATCTTCACAAACTATATATTTAATATTAGATAGTAAATATGGGTTTAATATATTCAATACTTTGATTTTGAGCATTCTTATATACTAGGAATGGAAAATGCTGCAGCTGATGCACAATGTCAGAAAACTCAATCACAAGCCATATGAGAAGACATTAATGAATGGAAATTAATAGAAATTTTATATATGTTTAATTTGATTTTTATAGATAGTAATAATAAGTCCTATATATCAAACTTGATAGTTACCTCCTCCCTCATTGAGAAGATGAAGATTACGTGATTTTCAGATCTTGAAGGCTTGGTTCTCCAAGAGAGTATTTCAAGATATGTCTCGCCTCCAAATTCTTCAGTGGACAGAGGCGATATCCTTCGTATACATAGACATGTTTGGGGTGATATAGATATGTGATATGTCTTGATGTGAGAGTCCCACACCTTTTTAATGGGATGTTTATCCAAGAATATCCAAGGTATATCAAGATATGTGACACCATTATTGGTGTCATGGGATGAAAAATAAGATAGAAGGCTTCATCCCTAGGTGTTGTACATGTCAGTATGTAAAGGAAGAGAAATACTGTCCTGCTAGATTATAATAGATTCTTCTAGTACCATAATATAAATAGGAAGATCTTACCCTGGAATTTTTAGTTAGCTTACATAGGTCACCTAGAGGGTGTGACACCATATGTGTAGTCATTTATAGACTGAGTAAGGTATCACACTTCGTTCCTATGTAAGAAACATTCTTAGTTGATGAGTTGGGAATACTGTATGTTTGTGTTGTTATTTGACTTTAAGGGGTACCTTATATTATCATTTCAGATAAGTACTCTCATGTCATTTGAGATTCTGGAGTGATTCAGGATAATATCCTATCAGTTTCAACTTTATTAGAGGCACTTTTCCATACATGACATCTTCCACGTTTCACAGCTTCTCTTGTATCATGCCGACCCATACATAATTTTGATCCTAGGATGTAGATCTAGATGTTGATGCTTCCATTTAGGAGTATCCTATACAAACCATAGACTGGAGAACGAAGGCTATCTAGGGCTTATATATCCCTATGCTATGGGTTCTATGACAACACGACCATGTACAAGATGAGACCTTGGAAAAGGATGGCGATGTATGTGCTAAGTGTATATAGTTGTTCTCAGATAGTGTTTTTACACTCTTGGATGTGGTAATTGAGGAAACGTTCATTTAGGGGAGGAGGATGTAGGAACCTTATTTTTCAATATGGTATGGATCCTTTAAATTCTATTCTAATTATATTTTATGGAAATAATATGGATTCCTAATGAGTTTATGAATATATCAAGGGTGTCAGGGGATTGTTCGAAACTTCGATCCAATTTTTAGGTGAGAAAAAGTATTATTACATATTGAGTGTAAACCATATGTGGTAGGACACATATTTAGTTTTAACCATGTGGGGCCAGACATAGAGAAGTAGGAGGGCCCACGGTTTTCCCTAACTGTGTGTTTTGGGTTGAACGACCATGCAAAAACTACAAACCAAATTATAGAAGAGTTTCACATGGTTGGTGCACAGTTTCCCTAACAGTGTGGCCTAACGTTATAGGTTACCCATTCTGTCAGCATATGTTACATAGTTTTTCATATGATTTCTAAAACAGTGTTGACAAACTGTGTGAACTCTAGTTTTGTGTGATTTTACCATTTTTCCCATAAATTATGTTTTAAAACAACCATTCCATTTTTTCATTCCAGTAGATATCCCCAACAATTTATTATAATCTCCTATAATTGAAAGACTTATATAAGACTTGAGATCATGCATCCATCCAAAAGAAAAAATAGATCATCATTCATCTACTGGGATTTGTACCGGTATGATCTCAATTCATCTTTAATCATTCATAGTAATTCTTCCTATCAATGAGGCCATTTAGATGAAAGATCATATGCCTTATTTTTATATCATTGATCCATTATTCAGATCTCTTCTGATCTAGGCCAAAATAATGACTGAAATAGGATGACGTGAGTCATATGGGTATGAGGTAGGTGGACTATAAATCACACATCATGTTTTTTATTTTATAAATTGTTGTGTGTGTGCACTGATTTTATCAGACGTAGTCTGTTTAATAAAATTGTCTTTCTAATAGTCATTAGAACCATATTATAAGACTAATGATATTAATGTAATATATTTTTGGAGGTTGTGACCTAAATGATGACTACCCATTTTAGGTTATTTTTTATAATTAGGTTTTCGGTGTTTTGACATGTTCATTCGAGACATCATTCAGGTGTGATTTGGATTGAACTTGTTAATGATAAGACTCTCATATTTGAATGAATTTTGAATTTTTTAAGGGGTATTACCATGATTACTTTCACTTGACTCAACTAGAGTATGTTATTCTACATGATTAATTAATCTCAATTGAAATTTTAGGGTATAGGAAGTATATGACTTGTCATTTTTTAATGTAAATGAATGTTTGGTTTCCTGACTTCAACACCCCTTTCCACTTATCATATAATGTACTTGGATAAACCTAATGAATTTATTATGAATTATATGGAGTGAATTAAATGGTTTCAACCTATTGGACATGTCACAAAAATGGAAGGGAAGGAATAAAACACTTAAAATTAATAAAATGTATGATTATTTTGAAATCCTTCATTGTTAAATAAATCAATTGTAATGTTACTTGTATATGGACCATGACATTATTATAAGAATTTACAGACTCGAGTTATCTTTTATATTCTTGAGGGAATTTCTTGATCACTCGTGGAAGCCTTTCTCATTCAAGGATATCATTTACCTTGGTAAAGACCCACCTTAGATCCTAATCCCCTTCTATTTATTGATGCCTAGAATAACCCCATCAGATCCTTCATTTACTATTACAGGATTACTAGGATACAATGCATGGATATAAAATTGTTCCTACACAAATGAGGTTCCTTGGTTATATCCTTGGTCCAAGAAATTTCTTATCCCATTTTCCTTGGATGTATTCATTGGACTCTACTAGATTAATTATTTTTGAATTCATAAGAAGAAACTCCTTGGATTACACTCTTACACCATAGCAATGTTGTAGTTACTACCGAGTTAGAGACTCTTGAGGTTAAGGTTTCCTTGTTTATTACCTTGGAACCACTTCACTTTAAATAACTTCATGTTTCCATTCTGTGTCTTAGATCATTATTAATATTTTGTTAGTGTTGGATTTACCTCACATTCCATAATTATATATTTAAAAAAGAACATTGCTAATTAATGAATTGGTTATATGGATAGAAAAATATTCATCGGTAATGAAGGTACATGGGTATTTACATTAATGTACTACTTTACTATTATATGTACATGATCATGAATTTTTTCTTTATTTTTCATGGACATGATATTATTGATACCATTGGTGATGGCCTACAAATATTTATCTCACACCCTAGTTGAGAATCCAATGGTAAACTAAAATATTACATGTGCATATTTATTGATAAAGGGAAGAATATTTATTTACAAATGTGATTTCTTGGTTGATGGGATGGATCTTGTAGCAAATGGCCAAGATGAAGCTCAGGTAGCTTGTGACTGTTAATAGATTCCTTTTTTTACTTTTTTATTTCATGTTTTATATCCTTCTTGGTTTCCATATTTTTCCTCTTTTTAGATAAATGATATACCATTATCATCATTGTATAATGTTAGTAGTTTTTTAGTTTTTTATTATTTTAGACTACTTCTAATACAATATCATTCTACATATATTGATTCCACTATTTACCTATGTTTCTTATCAATCCACTTTGATACACTCTAGTAATGAGGGAATAGTATCCACGAAGACACACCCTTATCCCTTAATACTTGTTAGAAGCCTCTTGAATTTTGGGTGATGCGCATGAGGCCATGTGGCCAATCAGGCTTGGGGCTACTCAAATTGGAATTCGGGTCTATGAAATCACAAGTGTGGTGTAGATTGATACAAGAATTATGAATAGATTCCATCAAAAGTTGAATGGTACTTTCCTATCACTCTAGGGTTTAAAAAACTATATGAATATCTCGAAAAATAGATACAAATTACATGGAACACAAATAAAAGAACTTAATATGGGAAACTACATCATCTAATAGACTCTCTTCATTAGAAGGAAAATTATTATGAGTATCCTGAATTTGGAAATTATTTGAGAAACCTCTATATTTTTTTATCTATAGATAGAAAAAAACTTCTAGTGTACAAATTAGTTGTCATAGTAAATGACTAGATATGTTGGTAAATTATAACTTTACACCATGTTTGTGAATGTAACACAAATAGTTTATGTTGTCTATGTTTATATATAAACCAAAATGACTAGGTATTGACATTGATGTCTTTTTGGATCCACTTATAAATGATATGAAGTTTACGTGGGATAAAGGCATTACATTATATGATTCTCATAGAAGTTAATAATTCTCACTGAGATCAATTTTTTGTGGGAAGATAAATTTATTTCATTTTTATGAAAATTTTCTAGATGATATCATTAAAGGAATGTTTGGGTATCTGATTTTTGAAGAATTCGATCACTTGGATAAATTTAAATATTCATTTAAGGCTATGTTTTTATAGAATCTAAAATTTTTACCTCAATGATATAAATACTAATCATGGATGACTAGATAAAATTATAATAAAGAACAATATCCAATAACATCTCCAATAATGGGTGATTAAAATTTTGAGAAAGTAAAATAAATTGACAATATTTTTAGTAAGAAAATAAATAATACTTATGAAATACCTTTATAAAAGTGATAAATTTTATTTTAATTACAGTAATTTAATCTTTTGTATGTCATAAATTATCTTAATGTCATAGATGTGTAAAAAATATAGTTGATACTTTTATTATCACATTAATAAATGTGTCTAAAAAATATTGTAATAAGGCTAGGTTGGACATGATTGATATGGGGATAAGAGAATATTAGGCACCAATGAAGGGTGAAAGGCACACTTATATTCTTCCATTAGCTTACACTCTATCTAGATAAGAAAAAAAAAATTAATTTCATTAATGGTGAAAAAGTTCCAAAGGGGTATTCTTCAAATATCATGAAAGTCATGTTAATGACTAATTTAAAATTATATTGTGTAAAATCACTCAACTATCTTGTTTTTATGATATATTTGATTTTTTACACTTTACAATGAATTATGCATAAAAATGAATGACATACATTAATCAGAATATTCATCTTCTTTAAATCCATCTGTAGTAATGTTGTAGAACTATCGATGAATCCAATCATAATAAGGATATTTCAGTCATATTATATGAATCAGATATGTTATTCCTACCAACATTGTTTTTATAAAGGTATACTTATTTAGAGGGGTTAAACTATGTGGTCAAATTATTATAGATGGAATTACCCCATTGAATGATATATGGTGATTTTGAAATGGAACATCAATAATTGAAGTCAACTCGATGTTTGTATTATATATGTAAATATTGTTAATGAAGTTATCGAATTATATAACAATTACTAATTAGATATTAACATCATCGGTCTCCCAAAGTCTCATCATACCTAATTACTTATAGGAAAAGGTATTTTTAGAAGTTATATTGTAACAGTTACCATCACAGAGTGGGAAAAGCTCACCTTTACATTTTACATAATAGTGTAGAGGTTTCTCAATATACTAAACCCCACAAATTAGTAGTGATAAATTCAAATTCATCAACTGATGAAGTATATATTTAAATAATACCTAACCAACAGTTTATAAGATGGTTCCATGACCATATTTAAAATTATTTTTCTATGAATATTAATTAAATTACTAAAGGAATTTGATGGATATCTAGGGGGCCAAATGTAAATGTTATATCTTACACAATTTTTGTAATTAATTTTTATACATTTTAGATAATAGAGTAATATGAATGAATTATGTTGAAAAATAATGTAATTTTTATTGTGGAGGAAGTGATGCAGATATCTAGTTCAAAGGATTGAAATCTAATTTATGTGAATATGTTATATTTTAGTATCATCAAACAGGTGTAGGTGTTGGATTATATAACATTCCATTTGATGAATTTCCATGGAAAATGGGTTGAAAAAAGAAGTATAGAGTAAGTGATTTTTATTTTATAAGGGTATAAGAATGATCCTTACAAAATATCATCACAAGCAGTCTAGGTATTTTATTTATCATATCTAGAAAGTAAGGATTATTAAATTATCATATTGGAAAGTCAAAAAACTACAGGGTCATTTGAAAATTCAAATAGTGGTGTCTCTTTCACAAGGAGATGAAAATCATTTCACAGTGGTCCCAATGTACAAAATATTATTTATATTAGAGGGGATCAAATAGAGAGGGTTTGGATACTAGATAGATGATATAACCCCCTTCATCCTTTAAAGAAAGAAAGAGAGTTCAGTGATAAGGTTAAGGTTTTTTTCAATATACCATGCTTTCCCTCATAATATTATGTGTTATCTACTTCATATACATAATCTAAATTATAATTTTAACTATTCATATAGATAATTAAATCATCACATAATGATCTTACCAATACCAAGTAAGAATATATGCTTGATGCTAAAATTGCATAATTTTTATGGGATCAAGAACACGTTTATGAAAGAAATAATAATGATGTAGAATCATTGTGTTAAATAAAATTTTCATGGAAATAGGATAGGGTATAAAATTTTAGGTGGGATGGAATAAAAAATTATAACTTGTAGACCCCAAAAAAGTTGATATTCATTAGTTATGTTGGGATCACAGTGAGAATACATGGGCTGATTGATATAGATATATGGCACCATCTCTAACATGTATTGAAGGAAACCCTTTGTAAATATAATAAGGTAATGTTAAAATATACTCAATATATTTTATTAAAAAGTTATATAATGAAATGTTTATTTAAATTTCATTATACCATGGAGAGTTAGTATATTTTAGATGATTTTTGTAGAATATATGTATAAATAGCCACTAGAAAAGATCTCAATGGTTTCTAAACACTTCATACGAATCATCAAATTAGGTTTTCTAATGGGAAACTAAAGACACTCCCACTAGTTATGTATGAAGACATTATAAAATAGGATACATGGAAATATTCCATTAGTCACTATAATAAGAAATCATTTCGGGTGCATTTAAGTTGTAATACTTTATTTGAAATTAATTATTTTATCAAATTTGATTAAGAAATATTAATTTATGAAACATAAAAGGAGTGATTGAAATAAAAAACATGCAAAAAACCAATTTATCCTTACAAAAAATCAAGGATGGGGTATGCTCAAATTGAAAAAATTATGTATTTTAAAACTATAAAATATTTATGTGATATGAAAAAATATATTTACATTGTTTATATTTATATTAATGAATTGAAATTTTAATCCACTTATATCGCATGTCATGTGTTATGGAAGGAAGCCTATATAAATAATGAGGAAAAAATAGTTCATGAAAACACACCTGTAATATGGGAATCATGTTTAACTATAACATTATAGTAATTATTTATGATTTATAATAGTATTACATAAATATATAGATTTATGAATATATGTTTTTATAATTTTTTTTGATAAGAATCAAAATCTATTATAACAAAAGAAAAAATAATTTTAGATACTTTTTTGTGGCCAAAATAATATAGTCGTGTTAGAGGTCTAGGTTTTAGTGTGTCACCATGAACATATTTTGAGAAGAAAAAGACCCAAAGAGATAAATATGAGATGATAAAAGGACTAAAAAAGTGGATATATTATTTGAATGATATTATTTTATGGCCAAGTTACATGGATCAATATATGAAAAAGAATTAATATGAAGTGATATTGGAATAAAGATTAGTTTATAAAGAGTAAAATGGCTTCAATAATGATGAGGATAACCATTCCACTTAACCACTTACCATACCCAATATAATAAATTTGTTCCTTACTCTTTACCTTAAATGTAAATAAAACAAAATTTAATAAATTAGTATTACTATAATTCTATAGGATGAAGTTCTATGTGATTTATAACTATCAACACCCAAACGTATCTTTTTTGGGAGGGGTACTATGCATACTATCATAAGAGACATTTTACAAAACAAATAAGTCGCAAAATATATAATGAGAATAGGGATTGATGTATCTCATAAGCTCAAAGCTATGCTGACTATTCCTCTTGATGGTTTGGGCGTGACAATGGAAAATGAATCTATTGGAACATTCAAAGTATGGTCTTATAATCTTATAATGATACTTGAGTTATGTCCTTATTTTTTTTCAAATGGTAATCCTTTAACAATTGATGAAAATGGGATTTAAATAAGGTATAGTTTTATGGTCAGATAAACATGCGGGGAAACAAAATTTCGGATCATGAAAATCTAGTGTATCAACCAAAAAGATTAGGGAGTACATTTTACACACTAGTTCTACTATCACATATATCAATACTATATGGTCTCATAGACCCCACATTAAAAATTGAAATATGTAATACATTAAATATTATGAATAAATATATGGAAAATATATTATTGTGATTGTTTTTCTTGAGAGTATGAATGAGATAATCATGATTGAATAGTTGGGAGTATCGGTTGTGAATATATACACAAGGTACATTTTCTTAATCTATCTATCCAAAAATGATAAACTATAGTACTTATAGTAAAAAAATATTCATGTTTTTTATAGTAATATATATTATTACTATATAAAGGGAAAACACCATGAAGAATGATTTAGATTCATTAATCCCTTTATCATTTCTATGCTAAATCCTTATTTAGAACCAAATGAAATTTAAAAATAGAGATGCACTATGCGAGGAATTTTAGAAGAAAATAACAGAAGACATGAGTTTCTTGATGCTTGTAATGCTAGTGTAAATGTATAAAATTTAATGATATCAAATATAATTTTTTTTTCATTAACTTTTTATGAGGCACTGGATTCTTATCACAGTCAATTTGGATACCCCAAATATTTATTTTTTGGATCCAATTCATATATTTCCATAAATCTGACCACACAAGATGAACATTACAAAATTTTAATTCACAAATTACATGATTCTTTTTTTAATCATAATTTTTTTATGATGGGGTGATCTATAAATATTGGATAAATAATTGAATGAGATTGATAAAATAACAATGTACCCCTATTTATTTCATCAAATAGAAGCAAATTAAGTTATATAAAGTAATATTTAACTATGAAAACATTTTTCAATTCAATTTACATATTTTTTCAATGCTTATATTGTGTCCAAAAAATAATAACAACAATGATCATGGATATTACATTATCAAATTTATGAATGATAGTATATACCATCAAAATAATAGAATCATTGAATTCTTATGATAATTACAGTTTCTTTAAGAATATTTTTAAATTTTTTTTGAATATGTTTTCTAAGTACTTCCAAGATTTCTAAGAATCTAAAAAACAAACTAAGAAGTAATTTATTAGAGATGATTGGGTAGATTACATGATTTGAAAATGTTTGCTGATGTCAGTTTTAGGTTGTTACATTCTATTTTTGTGATATAGTATGGGATATGGACATTGAGATACATTCAAGATATTATGAATTATTGATTTAGTAATTATATATTATTTTTACCTATTAATGAAGGAGTTGTATAAAGAAGGGTTATGCTATACGAAATCTAATAGAGATAGAAACATGTTCAAAACTTCTTGTCCTCATGAGATATTGGGACTCGAGGCTAAAACCGAGATAATGGATATAGGGAAATGGGTCAATAATGTATAAAAAATAATGAATAGGTGAATTTAAATTACTTATTCATTTAATATTATCATAATATTATCAATTATTTTTTATGTTAATTTATTTATCATTTTTCTCTAATATTTATTAATTTTTTCACATCCTTTTTGGGAATTCATCATTTTCTTTCAAATATCCACTACAAGATAAAAAAAGAGAATATGTTCCTATTAAATGGATGATGAAACCACATGCTACCTAAAATTTGAATTGAATTGTAAAGATGCATGTACAAAATCTATTGTCACAATAATTTTATTCAATTTATTTTTTGAAGAGACTCTACAGTTCAAATAAAAGCTCTCACATACAAAGGGATTTTTTATAGTTGAAGGAAATGTATGGTTTCTCGAAAGATAATTTATTGAACATTTTCTTGATAAATATAGATATTAGATACACCTCAACCATTCACATATCAATCTGATACATATTTTTCTCTGTATGAATTAAAGTGGGTTTTTTTATTTTAAAATTTACATTTTAGTTAGAAAAGTATCCCATACTCTAAAGTAATAAAACACATTCATATTTCTTGGACAATTTAGGGAAAAAATAAATATGTCATGTTGATATGTAATAATAAAATACACCTCTATATAATTCACAGTGTGTGTGGTATGAATCAGAGTGAATGTTTTTAGTTTAAAACTGACATATTAATGAAAAACACATGTGATATACTCAAAATTGGGAAAATAAATTCATATTATTTTTATAATTTATAGAAAATATCCATAAGTCTTTAATGATGCGTAAGAATAAACATAATCTCAATATGATACATGGATTGTTTAGTACGACTCAAAGTGTATTATTTTAGTTTTAAATTGATAATTTAGTTCAAAACCTTCCACATACTAAAAACTGAGAATTAAATAAGATTGTTTTTATAAATTATAATAGTGATCCATAACACATTTTTGATTTGTATGATGCAAACTCATAGAAATCCAATATGTGGTGTTCCTGATATGAATTGAGTGTGTGTTTTTAGTTTAAAATTACTAGTTTATTTCAAAATACGCATGAAATAATCAATACTGAGAAAAAATATTTAGATTATTTTGAATATTTAGGATAATAATCCATGTGTTATTTGTGACATTTAAGTATTTACTTCATAAAAATTTGATTCATGATGCAGTTGGCATGACTCAAAGTGTATTTTTTTAGTTTAAAATTGACATTTATTTTCAAAACACGTGAAAAATAGTAAAAACCATGAAAACACATTAAAATTATTTTAATGAATTAGAAAAATGAACCAAATCACATTTGTGACATTTATGAGTCAACTTATCCTCAATCTGATATAAAGTGTCCCCGTTATGACTCAATATGTATATTTTTAGTTTAAAATTGATATTTTAGTTTAAAACATAATTGACATACTTAAAACCTAACACGTTTATATTATTTGGATAATTTAGGTGAAAATATATAATTTATTTTTTATGTGAAGGAATTGACCATAAATCAATTTTACACTTGATGTGACCGATGTGATTTGAAGTGTCTATTTACAATATAGAAGTGTCAATTGAGTTTAAAATTCATGTCACATATCAAAAACTGAGATAACGAGATCCAATTATTTTTAAAATTTATGAATACAATTCAAAGCTCATTGTGACAATTATGAATCGACCACAATTCAATCCAACACATGATGTGGTTAGTATGAAAGGAAGTGAATGTTTTCTATATAAAAGTGTTATTTTATTTTAAATCAAATATCATATCCAAAATTGAGAAAACATGTTATGATCATTTACAAAATATTATAAAGTGATACATATTTCATTATTTACAAGTAAGAATCCCTTTTATGTAAATTTATAGATAATGTGGTAGGTTTGACTTGAAGAGTAAATTTATATATAGAAGTGCCATTTTAGTTAAAAATGTGGGTCAAATAGATAAAACCAAGAAAATGAGATCAGATTGTTTTCAAAAAATTATAAAAATGATCCAGTATTAATTTTTAATGTGTAAGAATTTACTCTAAAACAATCATAAAAATGTTATGGTAGGTATGACTCGAAGTGTGTATATTCAATATTGAAGTTCAATTTTAGTTTACAAGGTGTGTCACCTAGAAAAAAATTGAGAAAACACGCAAGGATTATTTAAAAATTTAATAAAATGTCCCATGATTCATTTTTTGTATAGGAATCAACTACACCTCATTCTGACAGACCATGTGGTCAGTATAACATAAAGTGTGTGTTCTCAATATTCAATTTCCCTTTTAATTCTAAATATGTATCATATAGTGACACCTGAGAAAAGGAAAACATTTTTTAATACGTTGAGACAATTATCGATAATTCATTTGTGAAAATTATGAATTGAACTGAAATAAATATAATACACGATGTCGATGGTATGAATCTATGTGTATGTTTTCAATAAAAAGTGTAATTTTAGTTTAAAAAACAAATAACATAACCAAAACTAAGTAAACGGGCATGAATTGTTTTCAAACATGAATAAATGATCCATAATTAATTTTTTACTTGTAGCGATTGATCACATGTAAATATGGCACATATTTTTGATAGTATGACTCAAAGTTTACATTTTAGTATAAACAAGAAATTTTAGTTTAAAAAATGTATCACATATTAAAAATAATGAAAAAGAGCTGAGATTGTTTTCAAACATTAAAAATACAGTCCTTATAAAATTTGCGATGTCTTGGAATTTACCACACATCAATCTGGTTCACAAATAACTGATACTATCATTAATATATATATATACATCAATTTAAAATATAATTTATCATACATGGATTATATAATATTAAAATTATTATTTTTAATTATTACTAAAATAAAAATTTGATTTATTCCAGTGAAAAACATCTATATAGTGGTTGTTCTTTGACAAAATACTCATATATGAGTTACGATTTTTTATATTGGTTGTAATTTTTTAGTTTTAATTGTAAATATCACATAAATATAAATATTTTGTATTTATATTGTTGAATTGAAATGATATTGAAATATTGTATTTTCATTTTAATATGATTTTGTATTTATATGTATTTATTTGTCTACTTATATTCTAACTGGGTTTGATGTTATAGGGATGTTATAGCCTTGCAGTAGTGGCATGACTTTTATTAGCAATGACAAAGGTCCCCTTTATCAGTGTGAGTAAATGTGCTGATAAAAGACCTATTTATCATTACTATAAAATTCACTAATTAAGGACCCCTTTACCAGTTTTACTAAGTCCACTGATAATGTTCTACTTTATTAGTGCTAAAATAAAGTGGTGATAAGGAGATTACTTTTCACTAATTTCTTTTAGTGTTACTGATGTGGGCCTTTGTCAGAACATTTAATTAAGATGATTTTTGGGTTGAAAGTGGATCAGACGGAGGATAAAATCACAGTTGTGAAAAATAAATTTTGAGAATCACACACAAAAATAGAGTATATAAATAAGAGTATATGAAATAAATTGGGAGACTTAAATTTAACTTGAAATCCCCTCCAATTTGGAGGATTAAAAAACTATGGGGAAACTTCAATAAAATACACTATGTAATAGAGTGTACAATGAATCCATGTAGAATCTCATAATTGAATTCAAAATATAGTGCAAAAAACTTTTTTGAAATTCACACCTAAATACACCTCCTTCAACTCTATAAGAATCATTTATTGAAAAGGAGTCACCATTTAAAGATCAAAATCAAACCCATGATGTTGTTGTATTACCTCATTACATAGCCCGATTTTCCGCAACTCATTACTGTCTATCCCGAAAGCTCTCATCCATGTATCTTCTACACACTACTTGATTTTCCACCATTTTTGCAACTCCCCTACTTCAAACTTTTATAAGAAAAGTAAAACCTAAAATTCTTGTGATTCACACCATCCATTAAAAAATTCAGAATTTAAATAATGATAATATCAAAAAAAAATCACTGGGAAATAGAGATATGATTAAAATAACTCTCTAAATTTAATCCATGATTGGGAGGTTTGAAAAACTAAACCCCTAAAAATATCCACAAAATCAAGATAAATATCATCAATACAACCCTTCATCCCATTAAAAAGATGATTAAATTCCAGTAAACTTTGTTAAATTGTAAATTGGTCAGTATCACTCCAAATTTCATTCTTTGAAGAAAATATGACACCCATCTTTTTATACTTTGATGGAAACCTGAAATCTTCCCCTGTAAAATAAATCCAAATGCTGAAGTATTCTATATACCTGTATCAACAATATCAATACTAAAATCAATAATATTATCCCCCCCAATAAATGTGATCTCCATAAAATATGATGCACCTATAGCAATTAATTTCTACCTCCTATAAACATCCTATGAGTAGTATTAAATTCTCAGTGCATCAATATGATCTTTGATTTTAATTTTCTATTTAGTAATTTCACTCACTAAATAAAAATAATTGTGTGTAAGACATGAAACATGTGACATAACATGCTTTGGATTCCAAACCTTCTTCATCATAGCTGATGGTCTTTAACTCATTTATTATGGTCACTTATGCCACAAATCTGATGACGTACTCTTCAGAATTGATTTTTTCCTATCACAACATGCTTTTAAATCAATCCTATAAATCTTGTTATCAATTATTCCTCACACATATTCCATATATCCTCTAGACCAGGTCAATCATCCACTACCAAACAAACTCATGAACCAAAAAAGAAGATAAAAAATTATGGTTTATAACTACCACATGTCGGTCATCCCTCAAATTAAGCATACAACCTACATTCCTAGTGATAAAAAAACCACCAACACAAATGACATCAGAAAAATTATCTTTTCCATGTTCAATATACTAAAGTCACATTCTTATTATGAAGATAATATTTCCCTCTTTGGTGAAATATGGTTTGATTCTAGTGAATCAACCACCCATTTAGTGTACAGATCTATTCTATATCAATAAACTCCAAATTAATGTAAATTTCTCTCATCTAGAATAATTATTATATCAGTATACTCAAAATTAGTGTATTGTTCCTTCTTCTTCTCCTTATTATTTTCCAATTCATAGTATTTTCTCTACACATGACCCTATTTTTTGAAATATAAGAACTTGAACATTCCTCTTGTCCTTGACCATCCTCTTTGATTAATGCATCCATCTTCTAAAACCAAAGTAGCGCTATTAAATAAATATTTAGCATCATTG
Source organism: Viscum album (assembly GCA_963277665.1). Taxonomy (NCBI): domain Eukaryota; kingdom Viridiplantae; phylum Streptophyta; class Magnoliopsida; order Santalales; family Viscaceae; genus Viscum; species Viscum album. The sequence goes on from OY728162.1 coordinate 254,877,406, forward strand.
ATTTTTCAATAAGACTCATTCATCAACAATGATTAAATCATATAATCCAACTTTACTGTGTCTTTCTTAAATAGTAGTGTGGTAATGATATTATCATGTAAATTAGGTAATGAACATTAGAGAATAAAATATTTGTATTATTCTTCCACTTAAATAGGTATCATGTTACCTTTATAATCTATCTTTACCTCTACTGAAAATAAATCTGTCAGTTGTTTCTTGAACTGACAATATGGTTACATAAATTTCCATTCATTGACCTGCACAAATGAAATAATCATTTTTCAGATATGAACAATTTCCGATGGAATTTTATTTATACCTTATTTCAATATTCATATTGATGTCCTCTACATATATCAGATTCATCACTTATTTTAGAGTATTATCATCAAAATATATATAGATTGTTCCATACTCTCTCATATCATACCAATCCCCATTGATCATCATCATCAGTTTATATTTTTTATTCTTCAATGCATTCACTTTCTACTCATGGACCATAATATTTTTAACTCACTACTTCCATTATGGGAGACCATTTTTTCTATTAAATAGTTCAATATCGGAATAAATTCCATGGTGTGAATGAACCATATCTAATAAACAAGAAACCTGTATAACCTCATTTGATATGAGGTTTTGGGTCAGAATCATATTAAACTAAGGATAAAATTCCATTTTAGATAAATAAATTATGATAGTCACCAAAACACATGATCAATTAAAACAAAGACGAAAAAATAAATGGGGTCATAGAGATTTAATGTAGAAAAACCCTTGAATGTGGTGGATTAAAAAACCATGGGGTGACTCTGTGAAAATCTAAAATGAATCATAGAGTACAAAGATTCCTATTATAATCCCAAACATGAATTCCAATTATAGTGAAGAAAACCTATGTGAAATTAACACCCAAATACACCTCCTTCACATATCTGATAATCATCTCATGAAAATACATCACCCTTTGGAGATAATAACTAAATCCATGATGTCATTGTAGAAGCTTGTTACACAACTATATTTTTCATTGCTCACTTCTACCCATACACCAAAACCATCACCCATATATTTGTTACACACCTACTACGTTTTCCTCCCTCTATATAGAAACATTACTTCTCCCTCTTATAGGAAATGGATTCCAAAAAATTCATATGTTTCACAAAAACCTTTAGAAATATTCAAAATATAAAAAGTGATAATATATTTGAAAATATATCAGTGGGAAATAGATATATGATGAAAATATCTCTCTTAATTTAATTCATGCATGGATGGCTTGAAAAATTAAACCACTAATAAATTTCCATAAAATTGTGTTGAGTCTCAACAATATTCCTTTCAACTCATCAATGAAGGTGATAAAATTCCATCAAAATCAATTTAACCATAATAAAAATGGAATTTCACCAACCATTATCCTCTATAGATAATATTTCATCCCTAATTTTTAACATTTATGTAACCCTAAAAGACCCCCTATAAAAGAAATACAAATTCCAAAGTATTTATCTTACCTATATCTACAATGCTAATTGCTGAATCTATAATATTTGGCCCCCAATAACTATGATCACCAAATAATTTAAAGCACCTAAAAAGATTAATTTTTTACTCTCCTCCGCATCCTATGAGAGATTTTAAACTCTTATTGAATTACCATGATCTTTGATTTTAATTATTTATTCAGTAATGGAACTCTTTGAGGAAGAATAATTAGGTGTACGACATGAAATTCCAGACCTAACATGCTTCATCTTTCAATCCTTCTCCATCTTAGTCGATAGTCATCATCTCACGTGCAATGATTTCATTTTCCAAAAATCTAATGAAGTCATCTTTGCAACTAGATTCGTCACATCAGTTCACACCTTTACATTCATCCTATAAAGCATTTTGTCCATTTTTAATCATGAATATGGCATTGATCCTCTAGAAAATATCCATCTTCCACCACCAAATGAACTCTTGAACCCATAATTATCATGAGTAGAAGATGATAATAAATTATGGATTATTCCAAACGCATCACACATCAATCAACATCAGCATAAAATATAAATTCTTAGTGTCACAAATATAACCAACATCAATGGAATTAATAAAATATCTATTTCCCATATCCAATATACTAAAGTCACATTCTTTATATGAATAGAATATATTTTTCTTCTTTGGTGAAATATGGAATGATGATACTGAATCAACCATCAATTTAGTGTATAGATTTAACATGCGATAATCAACACCAATTGAATGTAAATCACCTCCCTATGAATAAGACTTATGATAATATCATCAGAATCAATGTTAAGCACCTTCTTCTCATCCTTATGATTTTTAAATTCATTACACTTTCTCGACACACGACCCACCTTAACAAAAAAATCACTTGACCATTATTCAATTATTCGATCGATGTCTCTGATTTCTATGTCCACCTAAAAATCCAATATACCACTATTACCTGAATATTAACCATCATTTGTTTTTCAACATGTATATTTCATAAAAAAGGATGAAACAAAATAATTAAACACTAGTGTCTCTTTATTGAGTAGTAGTGTGATGAAAATATTACCATATGAATCAGGTAACAAACCCAAAATAAAATAATCTTTTTCTTGTTCTTCCATTTCAGTAGGAATCACATTACCTTTATCATCAATACTGACCACCACAAAATATACCTCCATGAGAAGTTTGGTGATATCGTTAATATGGATACCTAAATTTCAATTATTTTTCATTCATAAAATATACAATAATGTTTTCAGATATCAGTGATTTCGGATGGATTTTGATTAGTACCAACATACAAGATTCCCCAAGATCTCATCCGGATTTTTTATAATAATTAGTTCTCATAGAGTCTTATCTTCCAAATACATTTGGATTGTTCTTTTAATCAAATATCTAAAATATTTAAAATCATCATCACTCATCATCTTCACTTTATCTAATTTATTCTTCAACTACTTCCATGTCTCTTCACAGAACAAAATATTTTTGACCTTTTAATGCCAAAATTGTAGAATAATTTTCACATTAAATAGTTCAATGTGGTCAGAAATCTCATGATAGGAATCACCCATATCTAATCAGCAAGAAACATAGATAACCTCATTTTATAGCATTTATTGGGTCAAAATCATATCAAACAACAATTAAGATCTCATTTGTGATAAAACAAATTGTCAGAAAGAAAATTTAACCAATGTGAAAAAATAAGAGCATAAATAATAAATGGGGACAAAGAAATTTAAAATTGAATAACACTCCATTAATTAAGATAAAAAAACTAGGTGCAAAATATGAGAAAATACAATATAAATTTGAGAGTACATTGAATCTATGTAGAATCCCAAAGTTTAATTCTAAATATAGTGGAGAGAAACTATGCGAAATTACAACCGGATGAAGAATATAGTAAGATGGGGATGTTTTATGATCATGTAGGTGAGGTGGCCTCATTGGACACTGGATAAGGTGGATTGAGTTTCAATACATAGGGGGCGTAGCTTAATGTTGTTTCTGTGATGGGAGAAGGATGAATCTCAGGGATGGTTGTAGAAAAATGAAGTGAATAGAAATGGACATGAAAAAACAGGGGTGATCCTATATCCGTGCATAATCTCTTGAAAATATTAATACTGATAAATATTATATCATACTATTATATAAAATTAATATATATTAAATAATTATAATAATAATGAATACAATACAAATAAATTAAATAAATAATAAATTTTAAATAATAAAATAATAATAACAATAATTTAATACTATTAGTTAAAATGAAAATAATATAAAAAACATAATAATATACATGGTAATGTTTTATATAATACTAATATATAAAATTAATATATAATATTAATTGTTTATATTTACATATATTTATTTAAAAATGATAAAAGTAACTAAAATAACTAAATTATTTAAAAATAAACTATATAACAAAAAAAAATTAATCTAATTAATTAAAATAAATTTATAAATATAAAAAAACTAATGATTTTGATGCACATCATCCAAAATTCTCATAGTTAAGTTGAAGCGGTTGTTTTGTTGTGGGGTTTCTTTAGCCCATTTGAGATCCACTATTCTAGGATTTAGATGGTCAGTTATACATACCCATGTTACAAAAAGAGTTTTTCTTAGTTAAATAGGGAATTCAGTTTTATACCATGTTTACAAATGGGATGTGTAAATTCATGTAGGGGTTCTCTTTCAACAAAAAGAGTGAAACAACATTTCATCCAACCACTATTTCAGAAGGAGTAGAGAATAAATTATATTTTTTTGAATGTTATGAGTTATTTCATGTTAATCTCAAATAGTTGAGTTAGAAATGGGATGAAAATATCATCTAAATACATATTGTTCCTATGATGATGGGAGTTTCAAATGTGTGTGAGATTCATCTTGTAATTAATTAAATATGATCTTCATGGAATATAGAGCCAAAAAGAATTATAATTTAGGTGATTCATCTATAGGGATGTCATTGTACCCTTTGTACTTTGATAGATGAGGAAATATGGAGAAGTGTAGGTGTTTATTTCTCAAGAATAGATTATTATGACATGGAATGTTATTTGGATGGAGAACCATGGAAATGAGATTGGATTCTAGTCTAGTGGTGGAGAGTTTAGAGGTAGTGGAATTTGAGGAAGTTATATTGGATGGGATTCTATATAATTTGAGGAGACCTGATTAAGAACACTTATGAAAGGTGCCACAAAGTCGATGTCAAGACTTTTAATGGGATTATCCAAATCTTGTGGTGGATCCATGGATATATTTTTTGTCAAAATTCCTCCCAATAGTTAGAGTGAAAAATTATGTACTCAATACACTGATATAATATATTTTGTGTCTATTGGAACATGTGAATATTTTTGTGGATAAAGTTTGTCCCATTTCCTTTGAGATCTTTGAGACTTACTATGGTCTAGAAGCGATTTTTTATTATTATCATATCAAAAAAATCAAGAATAAAATCTCTCCATGACCACAAGGATTCCAAAAGGAAAGGGACATCCCAAAATCCTGAGATTGTTTCTTGGTTAACGAGTGGTAATGGTGACATTGATTATGATAAGGTTGTAAAAGTTATATAATGTCCTCTTTGATGAGGAGGTTAATATAAATTGTTCAAACTAGGATGAGATTTTATGGTAGAAAATGACCATTGCATTTCATGGTTTTACTATGAATTGGAATGAATATTCTAAATCATTTTTATGAACTAGTTGATGGAATGGTTTTCCTATATAGTTTCAATAAGAGTGTGAAAATTTAATGATACCAAATCTAAGAACTCATAATTTTATATAAGGTTTAAAATATTTTTATTTTCAATTATTTACTTAATTATATACTTATGGGAGTGCCTAGTGCGATCATGGAAGAAACAAGGGTGTTTTGGTTGGGTATGAAGCCGGGTGCCTGAAATTCTGGAGGAGGTAGCTAAGCTACATGATTAGTAGAAACCATACTACCTAGGACGTATAATTTGAGAAAATCATACTGGTCATTTTATATTAATTTTGGGGTGCATGATATTTCTTAATTGTGTGACCTAGAACACATGAACATTGAAATTATGCATTATTTTTTAATATAGGATAACAAACAGTTGGTGAATAGTTTCTCTAATTGTGAACCATGAACATGGAAGGGGGTCTAGAGACAATGAAGGGTTCATGGTTAGCACATTATTTGGGCAATCATGCATCCATATTGGGAGACCCCTTAAAGATGGGTTAAATGACCATTCTCCTTTTAACACAATATGAGTTTAACCCCCCCCCCTCTTTTTCTTATTTCCCCATTTGGATACCTCTCTTATTTCTCATTGAGGCACCCATGGAAGCCTATCCTCGTATTTTCCACATCTCTTTGATTGAAACACTTCATTCTCTATCAGTCTCACTGGATGCATGTCGAATAGTTCCTTTTTCCTATTGACCATTTTATTTTCTTCCTTGATATTGGTGATGCTATTTTGGTATAGGATTTTATGCACCATTTTCTGGGTGTTCATCCATTCTTCTGTTTTCTTCTGATCTGAATCATTTGAAAGGATAATACTAGATGAGTGTTCCTCTACCAAGATAAGTTAGGTGGCCTCATTATTCTCCTCTAACATTGGATGATTATATATATGTTTTTGTTCCACACAATATACTTTTTGAGTGATTCTTACTAAAGGGAATTATTCTTATGGAATTAAATGTATAGGTATGACCTATACAAATTTTGTGATCTATTCATGTATGAATAATGGTTAAAGATGTCGGATTAGAACCACCCATTCAATGTGTTTTTAAATTAGATTAAACCACCATGGGTGGAATTTACATTTAATAAACATATTTACTTGTGGCGTTTTACCCCTTTTATTTGGGATGAAAAATGAATTAATATATTATAAATTGAATTGAATAAATGATTGAGGGAATAGAAGTCCATGTACCTAGGCCTTTAGACATTGTTCATTCTATATTATGATTGATATGTATTTTATATTTAAAATAGAAAATTAAAATTAATTGAAGGATTTATGTGATTCTAGGTCTTCAAAGACTTTTAATTTATTTAAATTACCTTTTATGGCAAGTAAATTGATTATAACTATGACGTCCAGTTGAATTAAAACATGTGATTATATGGTATGGGTATACTATTAGCCCATAACCACTTTTCCATTGACATTCCAAGGGTGATAGTTGGGTTCCAATTTATGATCTCTGTATAGGGAATATATATTCTTGATTAATTAAATCAGTATTATGTGGCTTTGGTGACACATGGCTTCTTATATGATCTCCTTGTACAAACTCATTTGAAAAATAGATTATATATGCCAGAGTGACAGTTGGAATCCTTTCTGGACAACAAAGGATCGACATAGAGGGAAGATTGTTGTTGATCCCTAAGTGATACATATACTCTCAGTGTAGAATTCCATATAGAAACTAAGAGGGAAACTTTTAATGTATTTCTGAGTGACCCTAGGGATGCCTTTACAGACTATAAAGGATGGACTCCGAGGGATATCTATTTATAACACTCAAAGCTTGATACCGGGATTCCGATGAGGGATCCCTAAGATAGGCTCAAAAGATGTTTTTTTTCATGTTATACCTAAAGATATACCTAGGTTCCAACTTAGGAATTACAAGGATGAGAAATGTTTAATTTTTAATTGAATAATAATTAAAGGATTAAAAGAAGAATCTGTCTAGACAATGCACAATATTGGATTTAGTAGACCTTTACTTTTCACTAATTCCCTTATTATAAATTTATTGTGGATATGTTATATAGAGAATCATGGACTATGATCTTTGTCCAATTAATTCATTATTAAATTAATAAATGATTTATTGATTACTCATGTATAGTTTAACTTAGGATAAAGAAGGTAATAGAGAATGGGTGTTCCCTGGGAACCTGACCCTATGTGGGTTACTTTTATACCACACTTAATTTTCAGCTAATTATCCTCAAAATATAAATTATAACTTTATAGACTGGATAGAATTAGACACCATTGGTGGTGGCCTATTGATTCTATATCACACCCAAATTGGGCTGCCTTATGCTACCGACACAGACTTCATAGATGTTGGAAGGGACATGGGAAATCACTTGCTTATTGATGCTTGATTAATTCTTTCAAAAGAGTTCAGAAGCATAAGATCGAGCTATATCTTGTGATAAAATCAAAGGATATTTAATTTTTTTTATTTTTGTGTTTTTGATATTTTTTTTGTACTAGATGTCCATTTTCATGTAGTAAATTTATTTTTTATAACATAATAAGATCCTCATTTTGAATATGAAATTTACAGATGTGACTACCTAGTGGTTTATATAATTTTGATCTAGTATTTTTATATTTATTCTTATTTTATGATTTTTATAGTTTGATTATATTATACTACTTTGATATACATTAATCATGAGGGTATAGTCTCCCAATTTTTCCAACCAGGACCCTCACTAATATTTGGAATCCTATAACATAAGGGGAGACAAGATTTAGGACATGTGGCCATCCAGTTTTGGTTAATGATTATTGAACTGGGTCCATGATGCCACACTAAAAATGTCAATTAATGATTCAAATATAGTTGAAGTCCATTGGTATAGTTGATTCTTGATGTTTTCTAAAGCTCATACATTATATAATCTCATGATGGAGTTTCAGAAATGCAGGGTCCCGAAGGATCTATTCCATATTGTGAATTTTTATGGGTCTTCATAAAAATAAAACTTTAGTCAATTCTATTTTATTTAGAGAAAACATCTTGGTGGAATTTATATGTTTTCGTGAAAATAGAATAGGTGACTCAGATCAAGATTTATATGGCCAGTTATATCTCATTGGAACTTGGATAATTGAAAGCACAGTGGAGAACTATGTAAAAGCTGTAAAAAAATAAGGGATAACTAAATGGTAGTAAAGGGATTATTTAATGCCTTTAAAATTTTTCTTTAAGTGGGATATTGTTAGGACAACAAGATGAATTCTTATGTTAGTTCCAACACGTTAACCAGAATGAATTTCTCACACTAAAATCATATTATCTCTCATATTGTATTTGAATGGGTTTTAAAGGGAGTGGGTGATATCAACTGATTCTAGGTGATGATGATGGTTATATCTATGAAAAAATACATACATAATATTAATATAATGTTTTGGATGTATCAATATGTGGGAAATCATCAATAAAGCGGGAGGATGTGATTCTAGAAGATTTTACTGATACAGGGAAAGGGAAGAAGAATCGAGAGCATGCAATTTTTTCCAAATAGATCAATTGAGGTGGTGGTTCTCAACTGGTTTCTTTGAATGAGTGGAAGTATGGTTGTAAATATTTGAAGGTGGAAAGCATGTGTAAATATATGGATACTATAGATCTCATCATTAAAATTATTAAATGGGGGTCACTTTTTAAGTGTGCTACATAAGAAAAAAAGTGTTTCATTCTATTGATGGTTTTTTAATATATAATGATAATATGTAGAAAATAAAAACCGAAAACACATGAGATCTATCTTAAAAAAATTATTGTTTGAAATAATACTATAAAATTGAGTACTTGGTATTCAAAAAGTTTTGCATCTTTTATCTTCCTTCCATTAATAATGTTTAAGGAAGATCGTGAGGAGAATTGAACATAAGCACTCTGCATTTGGTGGAGTAAACTAGGAAAATTACCCACGAATGATTTCTGAGTATAAAAATATTTCCAAATGATATAGAATATGTTCAAAAGATATAAATTAAGTTTTGGGAGAAATATAATTTAGAAAAGGATTATAAACATCAAACTACCCACACCGAATAGAAGTGGACATCATCGTATTATATAGGAAGAAGTCTAAGGCATCACATCATATAAATTTCTGTCTATTGGGTTTAATTAATTTAATAGTTCACTGAATTAATAAAAATCCTTTAATAAGTTCATATATAATTTTAATGGATGTATAAACCTTTAGTGATAAATAATATATATATATATATATATATTACGTATTGCATGCATGAAAAATGCCTCCATCACATGTATTCATTTAATGTACACACACACACACACACACATATATATAATATAATATCATATATATATATACATACATATACATATCGTACATCATATTCTTGTGTACATTTTTCTCAATCATGTTAATTTAATCACACATCCAATAATCTCCCACTCTCACTAAAATCTCATAAGGACATTCTGTAAAACGTCACAAATTTTGGTGAATACATCAAGAATCTATTGGATACTATTTTCATCAAAATATCTTCATTTTGAACAAAAATAATTATCCTAAAGTTGATCCTTAACCAAGGTCCTAGATCTATGAACCTATAAGCCATATACGCATTAGCGACAACTATGAAATCTTAATTTCATAGATTTATGCACATAGTGGCCTCTATGAAAGAATCAGTCAAAATAAATCTAATAAGGGTTTTAGTGTGATCTCTATAAAACATACTCGTATCTCTATATTAACATGTAAACCATAATTTTAATCATATAAATTGTATGTATACCTATATAATCTTTAATCCAATGACAACAGGTGACAACTATACATGGAACATGTTATTCTAACACTGGCCTCTCATCATTTACTGATTATTCAAAAAGACTGACCATGTCAATGAATGTATCAGAAGTCATTAATCTATTTGATAAGTAAATAGCATGTCACATAACTATGTAGTTGAGAAAATCACAAGTGAGACAAAAAATCATGGCCATGCATTTCCTCATTCTAACTCAATCAAGGTCTTGATGACTTTTTTTGTTATACATTTAAAAAATAACATCACAGTTGCACTATAGCGGATAACATGATCAACAACATACCCAACCATACCATTATTAGATATGTTCACATGTTTACTTGCATAAGTAGGGTATCAATGTATGAAGGTTCTCATGCTAGTTATCTCACCAACATTAGGTAATAATGAATGATAATAAGAATACATCCCTAAGTATATAAATGGTAGTATGACATTCAATGATATATACTTTAATGGATCATTACAAGTAATAAGACACCAGTAATTACCTCAAGAATCTATTTTTCAAATCTCATATTAAACCCTTCATAATAGATATAAGAATCAATACAATCCAACCTTTATATATCATCACAACCTATTTTTCTCCATGATGACCACAATTTATAGAAAATTCAATGTTTATAATTTGAGGGGATATTTATCATTCGACCATTCATATGAATAAAAGTTTCACCACACATGAATTAATGATAAATACATGTATCCTCTATTATAAAAAAAATCATATGTTTAAAATCATTACAACCAATCACTTATTATATTTTTTTACTGATTTCTTGTTATTCCTACAAAAATGTTTATTTGAACATTAAAACCTTATGTAATTCATGTAATGTCCCTATTTAACCATATGATTATATAATACCACTAATCTCTTAGCGAGTAATACTTACTAAGATATCTAGTTTAAATTATGGTGAGACATTGGGAAAATATTTCTTATGGTCAAATCTTTGAGCTTATATTCAAACTCATTAACTTCAAAACATAAAATGATATAATGTAAAATTAAGTTGTCCATTTTTAAATATTTTTAGGTAGATCATAATCATCCATGGAACCCTTTCTATTAAACTATTTCCTTGAAATATTTTAAACTATATGGTTAATATAGTTACAATAAAATGCTAATAGATCCTAAGGTCGATCATTAATGTAATTTTTAACACTATATAAGTCATTTTTTAAATAATTTATTTATAATACTATTAAATCATTTAATAAAATAGTATTTTTTTTATAAACACATTTATGTAAATTTTGACACTTTTTAGTAATTAATTTTTTTAATGCATAAAAACATAATTTCTAAGAACCAAAAGTCTTAATTAAAATATAATATGTCATATCCATAAATAAAATTAATTTATGGCATTAAAATTTTAAAATTAAAATTATTTAATATTTGTAATATCATTTATTTGAAAACTTTATTAGTTACATAATCATTGAATCATCATTGTGTTATAAATAAATTTATTTGTTTAATGTCCAAAAATTATAAATAAAATACCATTATGTAGGAAGTATTTTAATATTTGTAATGAATATTTATATTTTAATATATTAGTTATATGAATAAAATTAAAATTGTTTTAGTTAAGAGATACATGTTTATGTTATTTTTTCCTTTTCATTGAATTAAATTATATAAAATGTCTTTATCAAAACTAAGTGGCTCCATGGGGTCCTAAATTAGACCCATGGATCATAATGGCTGGTCGTGTCTCATAATATATGACTATAACACTTGTTAGGGTAGTTTTATATTATTAGAATATTATTTGTTACCATTATTTACCTTATTTACCCTTTAACCATGGTTAAAAAACAATTACTACAGTTACTATACATAATGTCCAAAAATAAAATGTTCCTTTCTAAAAATTTTGGACCATATGATTCCAAATATGAAATACATTTTTTCAAATTGAAAAAAAATTGGTAAATTAATTTAAAATTAATTCTTATTTTCAACACCAAAAAGCGGGTTTTTATTAAGTAAAAACTATCAAAAGATTGACATGCATTTTTGTCCAATTTAAATGTGAAATTACATAAAATAAGAAAAATATGATTAAATTATAAAATAATTAATACAATTACACTTTAAAAAAATTAAAATGAAAATATAATTATATAAATTAATTAGTCAAAAATTTAGTTTTGAATTAAAATCATGTATTTTTCACTATTCAATAAAAAATGATTTTATCATAAAAATATAAAAATTAATCTAAAATAACTTTTTAATTCTCTATTATAAATAAGAAGTTTATTGTTGTTAAATATAAAATATAAAATTTATGAAAACTAAATTTAAAAATGGTTCTCCATCAAAAGGTAGTATAATTGTTTTTTTTGTGAAAAAGACTTCTTTTATCTGAAAAAATGGATTTGCTCGTATATCATATGTAACACCTGATATTTTTATGAGTAATATTTTGTTTTTATATCATCAAAGGAATATTTCACTACACACTTGCTTGGCCTACTTTACATGCAATCACGACCTTCCTCGATAGCTTGCGTCGTACGCAATACCGAGTTTCACTAAACAACAATATGCTATTAAAACTAGCCGTTATGAATAGTAATAACCACTTTTTGAAATTTTATAAATTTTATTTTTCAAAATGGACTTCAATTTTGGACTCAGAATATCGAAATTATCCTAGGGTGAAATTTTGGTATTTTTCTGAAAACTTTCAATTTTTGATGAATAGTGAAACCACTAAGTGGTAGGTTAAAAACTGAATTTTGCATAAAACTTAATTTTACCGCTTCTGTGAATGGAATTTCAAAAATCCGATAGACACAGTTGATATCAGTAAGTAAAATGTGGTTCAATGAGATAAACATAATTTTTTTGGTGAATAGTAACTTTTTACTTTTTTTTACCGCGGTTAATAGTAAATAGGGTAACTAAGGGTAAATATGATATTAATATTACCCTAACACATGTACTAATTCTATTGTACAAGTTTAATTCGACCAAAAACAAACTTAGGAATAAAATATGACCATTTAGGCCCACTTGGATTAGATTAGGACATTTATTATTAATTTATTTAAAGAAGGGTTAAAATAGTTAAAATCAAAGATTAATAAGTAAATCATTTTTAATATGGGGTTATACATAAGATAAATTCGACTATAAATATTCATTAGGAAGATAAAACTATTTCCTACATAATGGTATTTTATTTATAATTTTTAGAGATTAAATAATTTAATTTATTTATGACACAATGATGATGCAGTAATTATCTTATTAATGAAATATTGACATAATTGATGTTATAAACACCAAAATAAATGTAATTTGAGACTTTTTATGAATTACACAAATTTTCTAGGTTACTATGATATATTAATGTTGATTTAATCAACATTATTCGAACATATAATTCTGTTATAACTTTCACAAAAATCATATATCAAATAGTGTCAAAATTGACACAAAATAGTTTTTAAATCAAATATTATATTATTAATTGTTATTTTATTCATAAAAATCTAAGGTTCGGCCAAATAACTTAGATAAGGATATATATATTAATAATAAACAATTTGGGGTTCGTTTGGCATGTTATCGTAAGTGTATTAACCATATAGTGAATGAAAACAAAAAGACACGGTAAAAGTTAAATTATTTAACTTAGAGTTAAATCTAACTGATAAAGTTACAATAATATCCTAAACTTGTCTAAATCCTATTGGTTGATAGGATTTCGACCGTTCCCCAATTTAGCTTCGAAATAAGACCCTTTGAAACCATTATAAACCGATTTTGACTTTAATATAAAATAATATTTTGAGATATTCCTAAGGTGCCCCTCTCCTCCCTTATAAAAGGGCACCTCCTCCCCCTCCTCCTCACACAAATTTGAGCACTCAAGCTCGGCCAAACCCTGCCATTTTCTCCTCTACACTTCCCTAGAATAATCCTAGAGGTTCTGGTCTTCCTCAAAGACCAATTTTAGTGCCCTAAGAGGAGGTCTCAAAGAGGCGCTTCAAAGAAGAGGTAATTACCGTTACCAATTCTTTCATCTTTATTTCTTCTTCCACTTCTTCTTCTTTAGTTGTTTCATGATGAAGTAATAAAATCAGTATTACTTACATACTGATATGTTATTATAAATATGAAACAACCCTAATTCACCTTCTATCCATCCCACGGAAAAATGAAATCACCGCGCGTGCGTACGTACGGAATACCGTCTCCACGCCGTGGTGTAATCTATTTTTCCACCATCACTTTACAACGATGGGTATAATGGTGTAATGAGTAAGTATTTATTATTATTATAAAGAAATATTGATACTGAAATAATATATATATACTCCAATACAGTTCCACGATCATAGGAACGATATCATCACTCGTGCGTACGTACGGAATACCGTCTCCACGATGTGATGCGACTCGTTCTACATGATCATAATTACATAGTAATTATATAAATGAATTGAATGAATAAATATGATATATGTTACACTAATACCATTCTGGATATAAGGTATCTATAACCTTAAAAGAAGAATAATAATGTATTCAGTAAAACATGCATAAGAACAAAAGGCAATAAAGACCCGAGTAACAAGTAACAATGAAATATTACTATCAAGAAGCTAAGAATATGACCATATATGATATCATATCAATATGTATGATTCTGGAATAAGTCAATAACATTATTTAAACCATTATACAGGAGCTTCGGACACGTACAAAGCAAATTGGACCTAAGGTAAGGGAAATATCACAACCTCATTTTTATCCGAGATTGTTTATACGTTGGTATTTACTGGGGTGTATTTTATCATCAACATCTATGTTTCCTCAATATGTAATGTTATTTCCATCCACCTAAAATTTTTTAAATCCAATTTTACCCTTTAGTGAGTTTTTAGTAAAATATATGAAAGGAATCTTTTTTCGTTTTTCGTACGAGGTACTTTTTGACTTTTTCGACAAAAGTACAAAGAATGTTTTTTTTAACTTATACGGCACGAATGGATTTTTACTATTTTATAAAGCCTTATTTTCATGAAGATTCCTCTAAAAGATTTCATTACTATTTTCAATAAAATCTCTTTCTTTTAAAATTGCATGATGTTTTGTGAAAAGAAATTGATTTTGAAGAAGAAAGGATATTTTCCTAAAGAATTCAATTCAAGTGTATTATCAAAATTATTTTCCATCTAAGATAATAAAGGGTTCTATTTATATCCATATTTTTACATTGATTTGACTATGTTGTGATGGAATTATGTTTATGAATTCCTTTATCTTATATGAATGGTTTTATGATGTCATGTTGTTTAAGAATCCCATTTTTATTACATGTGTTATGCAATGATGTATGATTTATGATTTTGTGGCACACATAAGAATGGTATAATTATGAGATGGGTGGGACCTATATCTCCCTCCAATGCATTGGGTAATGATTTTATATCTCATGAGATAGACATGGCTGGAACGGTAGGTTATACCGGTTCAGTGAAACAGGACTGGAACGAGGGTGACTCGGTTCAGAAAGGGACTTTGTCCACTAATATAGTCTTGGCAATGAGTCATGACTAACAAGAAATGATTTTCCATGATTATGTGTGCATGCCACAAAGTTTCAAGTTTCATGTTATGATTATGGGGATCTCATTTTCACTTCTATGATTTATTCCATTTTAAGATATTATGATCTCTTTTGCAGGTTATGATTTTCAAAAAGCTATGATATGATTTTTATTTCCTTTATTTTCCCTTGCTGAGCATTTGAGCTCACCCTTTTATGTTTTCTTTTCCCCAGGTCAGGAAGATGGATATTAAATAGAATAAGCTAAAAGGGACCCTAGATATGATGAAATAAATGGGAGACACTATAGAAGATTTATGAACCAGTTGTTTATGTTTCCCAGTTTCTAAAGACACTATACCTATACGGTCCTTTGTGGTTTTGTCATATGTTGTAATAAGTGTGCTTGAATTTTGAAGTATTAACAATGTATGTAAAGTATGGGTCGTTATAGTTGGTATCAGAGGAAAGGTATAGTCGACCTTTGGAAACTAGGATGTGAAAGCCTTAGTAAGAAGCCTAAGGATAAGTCTAAGCATAGAACACAATCTTAGTGTTTTAGAAATGGCCATGAATACCCTAGGATAAGACCTTAAGCATGAAAATTTTATTCTTGAATTATGTGGTTTTCCTATTATAATTAGTGTTGCTCACACTATTCTTCTTGGTTTTAGTCAATGGCTGGAACCCGAAGGAACCGTGTTAATGCGGAATGCGATGGGTAATGCAATGATTGTCCCCCTGAGCAACCAAACGATATGGGAGCTGGAATGCAAAATCTTGTAGACATGCTCACACAACTTTCTCAAGCTATGAATCATGCAGGACTTCCAAACGAGCAAAGGAAGGAGCAACATTCTGTTGAATCCTTCATGAGGCAGCGTCCACCTTCTTTCAGCGGGTCTACTGATCCATTAGTTGCTGAACAATGGATTAGTACCACTGAAAAGATATTTTCAGTTCTTCAATGTTCTGAGCATGATAAATTCATCCTAGCAGTGTATCGTTTGGAAGGAGATGCTGATCAATGGTGGACTCTTATTAAGAATACGAGGCAAAGGGATGAAATTGAGTCTATGGAATGGGATGAGTTCAAGAACTTATTTTTCAATAAGTACTTCCCTCGTATTCTCCGAACAAAGATGGAGAAAGAGTTTCTTGAACTGAAGCAAAGGGCTGATGAATCTGTTGGTACCTATGAAGCAAATTTTACAAGACTTGCAAGGTACGCTTTTGGTATTATTATCCAACCTGAGAGTAAGATCGATCGATTCTTTAGTGGCTTAAAACCAAGTCTTCGAAGGGCGTTATCCATAAGGGACTTCAATAGCTACGAGGAAATCGTTCGATGTGCTCTCAAAGTCGAGATGGAGATTGGAGTAACCCATCAGTCACATGGGTTTGATAAGAAGAGGAAAATGGAATTCAAAGGAAAATCTAAAGAGCACACGGAAAAGAAGATGAGCTTTTCCTTATGCTCAAAGTGTGGAAAGAAACATGGAGGGAGTTGTCTTAAAGGGACAAGTAAATGTTTTAAATGTGGAAAGGAAGGTCATCGGGCATTTGAATGCCGCGATAATGGGAAGAAAATGTCTAATGATGCAAACAAAGGAAGGGATACACAGAATGAACCTACTATACTTCAATGTTTCAAGTGCAAGGAGATGGGGCATTATGCCAATCAATGCCCAAATCCAAGGGTTGAAGATGATGGTCGACGTCAACAAAATCATAAGGCTAAAGACAAAGGAAAGTCACATGCAATTTCTATTAGCGATGTGGAGTACGATAACGAAGTGGTGAAAGGTACACTTACCATCCACTCTAAAGTAGCAAATGTTTTATTTGATTCTGGATCCACCCACTCTTTTATTTCTAAATAATTTTCTAAGGGTATCACCGTATTACCTCAACAATTAGATGTTGAGTTAGCTATGACAACACCTAATGGCACAACAGTCGCATCAAAAGATTATAATTCTTCTCCGATCGATGTTTGTGGGAAAGTGCTTCCTGCAAATCTTGTGATCCTTCCTTTAGTGGAATTTGATGTGATTCTTGGCATGGATTGGCTTTCTCTACATGGAGATCATATCAATTGCCAAAGAAGGGAAGTCACATTTCATATTCCAGATCAATCTACGATCGTCTATCAATGCAAGGATGAACATAACCTTCCAGTGGAAATTCCTTCCATCTTATGGGTCTTGATTCCACTAAATGAAGGTTATTTATCTCAAATGGTTGGTGAGAAACTGACGATTAAGAATATTCCCATTGTACGGGAGTTTGATGATGTCTTTCCGGAGGAATTACCGGGTCTTCCACCAAATCGTGAAGTTGAGTTTTCAATAGAACTCGTACCGGGCACTTTTCCAATTTCAAAGACACCTTATAGAATGGCCCCAATTGAGTTGCTGGAATTGAAGAAGCAACTCCAAGAGAATCTTGATAAGGGATTCATACGCCCTAGTGCGTCACCTTGGGGAGCACCTGTTCTATTTGTGAAGAAGAAAGATGGATCAATGAGACTCTGCATTGATTATCGAGAACTTAACAAGATCACTATCAAGAACAAATATCCTCTCCCAGGCATTGATGACTTATTTGACCAACTACGCGAAGCTCAATACTTTTCCAAGATTGATCTTCGTTCAGGGTATCATCAATTAAGGGTCAAAAGGGAGGATATACCAAAGACGTCTTTCCGTACAAGGTATGGACACTACGAATTTATAGTGATGCCATTTGGTCTTACTAATGCCCCTGCTATCTTCATGGATCTAATGAATAGAGTCTTTAGAGACTATCTTGATCAATTTGTGGTAGTCTTTATAGACGATATTCTTGTCTATTCAAAGAGCAAGGAAGAGCATGAAGATCACTTGAGAATTATATTGAAGACCCTGAGAAAGGAGAAGCTTTATGCCAAATTTACCAAGTGTGAATTTTGGCTTCAAAAAGTTGCATTTTTGGGTCACATAATCTCAAAATAGGGGATATCTGTGGATCCAGCAAAAATAGAGGTTATCGAAAGATGGTCGAGACCAACAACAGTAATTGAGATTCGAAGTTTTCTTGGTTTGGCTGGATATTATCGACGTTTTGTAAAGGATTTTTCACGATTATCTAATCCACTCACCAAGTTGACTCGGAAAGGAGTTAAGTTTGTCTGGACAGAGGAATGTGAAGAGAATTTCAAGGAGTTGAATAGAAGGTTGTCCAGTGCACCTGTGCTCACACTGCCTTGTAGTGGAGAAAGGTTTGTGATCTACAGTGATGCATCCAAGAAGGGATTGGGGTGTGTTCTTATGCAAAATGATATGGTGATAGCTTATGCCTCACGACAGTTGAAAATCCACGAGCAAAATTACCCAACACATGATTTGGAGTTGGCTGCGGTAATCTTTGCATTAAATATTTGGAGGCATTACCTTTATGGTGAAAGGTGTGATATTTATACTGATCATAAAAGTTTAAAGTATATTTTCACACAAAAGGAGCTGAATATGCGCCAAAGAAGATGGTTGGAGCTGATTAAGGATTATGACTGCTCAATCCATTACCACCCTGGGAAAGCAAACAAGGTGGCAGATGCATTAAGTCGATAAGACCATGCTAGTTTATCCATGATGAGGATCACAAAAGATCCAATATTTATGGATTTACAAAGGATGGATCTTGGAATTATAATGGAAGGGGAAAAATCTTATCTTTCTCAAATGAATGTTCAACCATCTATACATGTGAAGATTAAAGAGGCATAGAAAGAAGATGTAGAGTTACAAAAGAAGGTGAGAAATGTTCTTGAATTCAACCTTGATTGTGATGGGATAATAAAGTTCATGAATCGGGTTTGTGTTCCTCCCATCCCCGAATTAAAGAAGGAGCTGCTGGATGAGGCTCATAGTTCATCATTCTCTATTCATCATGGAAGCACGAAGATGTATAGGGACCTGAAAGAGTACTTCTAGTGGGATGGCATTAAAAGAGATGTTGCTGAATATGTCTCTCGATGCTTGGTTTGTCAACAAGTTAAAGCTGAGAGACAGAAGTCTAAGGGGATGTTACAACCATTACCCATACCCGAATGGAAATGGGAAAACATCACTATGGACTTTGTCACAGGACTACCTAAAACATCCAAAGGCAATAACGCTATCTGGGTCATAGTTGATCGTCTTACAAAGTCTGTACACTTCATTCCTATTAGAGAGGATTTCTCTCTAGATCAGCTTGCCATGATATATGTAAAGGAAGTGGTAAGATTTCATGGAGTACCACTTTCTATTATATCTGATCGGGATCCGAGATTTACCACGAAGTTCTGGCGAAGTCTTCAGAATACTCTGGATATAGAGTTGAGTTTCAGCACTGCTTATCATCCCCAGACAGACGGTCAGTCTGAGAGAACAATTCAAACCCTAGAAGATATGTTGAGAGCTTTCTCTATGGATTTCAAAGGAGGTTGGGATCAACACCTACCTTTGGTGGAATTTTCTTATAATAATAGCTTTCACTCCAGTATTCAGATGGCTCCTTATGAAGCTCTCTATGGAAAGAAATGCAGGACTCCAACTTGGTGGGATGAAGTTGGGGAAAGAAAGCTATTAGGACCTGATCTCATTGATGAAATGGCAGAAAAGGTTAGATCTATTCAACAACACATAAGAGCAGCTCAGAGTCTACAGAAAAGTTATGCCGACAACCGAAGAAAAGACCTAGAGTTTGAAGTGGGTGATAAAGTGTTCTTACGAATATCTCCCTGGAAGAGGGTTATGAGATTTGGAAAGAAGGGGAAGTTGAGCCCTAGATATATCGGTCCTTTCGAAATACTGGATCATGTTGGGAAGGTAGCTTACCGATTGGCGCTTCCACCGAATCTCTCTCAAGTTCACGATGTGTTCCATGTATCTCTCCTGAGAAAGTACATACCAGATCTTTCACATGTACTCAGCTCAGAAGTTGTACCGCTGGAGCAAGATCTTTCTTATGAAGAACAACCGATAGAGATTCTGGATCGTAGCGAAAAAGTCCTACGAAACAAGACCACTCGATTGGTGAAAGTTTTATGGAGGAACCACCAACTTGAAGAAGCTACATGGGAGCTTGAGGATATGATGAGGGAGAAGTATCCTCATCTGTTTGTTACAAAGTGACGAATTTCGAGGGCGAAATTCTTTTTAAGGGGGGTAGAATGTAACACCCGAGATTTTTATGAGTAATATTTTGTTTTTATATCATCAAAGGAATCTTTCACTACACAATTGCTTGGATTATATTACATGCAATCATGACCTTCCTCGATAGCTTGCGTCGTACGCAATACCGAGTTTCACTAAACAACAATATGCTATTAAAACTAGCCGTTATGAATAGTAATAACCACTTTTTGAAATTTTATAAATTTTATTTTTCAAAATGGACTTCATTTTTGGACTCAGAATATCGAAATTAGCCTAGGGTGAAATTTTGGTATTTTTCCGAAAACTTTCAATTTTTGATGAATAGTGAAACCACTAAGTGGTAGGTTAAAAACTGAATTTTGCATAAAACTTAATTTTACCGCTTCTGTGAATGTAATTTCAAAAATCCGATAGACACAGTTGATATCAGTAAGTAAAATGTGGTTCAATGAGATAAAAATAATTTTTTGGTGAATAGTAATTTTTTACTTTTTTTTATCGCGGTTAATAGTAAATAGGGTAACTAAGGGTAAATATGATATTAATATTACCCTAACACATGTCCTAATTCTATTGGACAAGTGTAATTCGACCAAAAACAAACTTAAGAAAAAACATATGACCATTTAGTCCCACTTGGATTAGATTAGGACATTTATTATTAATTTATTTAAAGAAGGGTTAAAATAGTTAAAATCAATGTTTAATAAGTAAATAATTTTTAATATGGGGTTATACATAAGATAAATTCGACTATAAATATTCATTAGGAATCTAAATAGATTTCCTACATAATGGTATTTTATTTTTAATTTTTAGAGATTAAATAATTAAATTTATTTATGACACAATGATGATGCAGTAATTATCTTATTAATGAAATATTGACATAATTGATGTTATAAACACCAAAATAAATGTAATTTGAGACTTTTTATGAATTACACAAATTTTCTAGGTTACTATGATATATTAATGTTGATTTAATCAACTTTATTCGAACATATAATTCTGTTATAACTTTCACAAAAATCATATATCAAATAGTGTCAAAATTGACACAAAATAGTTTTTAAATCAAATATTATATTATTAATTCTTATTGTATTCCTAAAAATCTAAGGTTCGGCCAAATAATTTAGATAAGGATATATATATTAATAATAAACAATTTGGGGTTCTTTTGGCATGTTATAGTAAGTGTATTAACCATATAGTGAAAGAAAACAAAAAGACACGGTAAAAGTTAAATTATTTAACTTAGAGTTAAATCTAATTGATAAGGTTAAAATAATATCCTAAACTTGTCTAAATCCTATTGGTTTATATTATTTCGACCCTTCCCCACTTTAGCTTCGAAATAAGACCATTTGGAACCATTATAAACCGATTTTTACTTTAATATAAAATAATATTTTGAGATATTCCTAAGGTGCCCCTCTCCTCCCTTATAAAAGGGCACCTCCTCCCCCTCCTCCTCACACCAATTTGAGCACTCAAGCTCGGCCAACCCCTGCCATTTTCTCCTCTACACTTCCCTAGAATAATCTTAGAGGTTCTGGTCTTCCTCAAAGACCAATTTTAGTGCCCTAAGAGGAGGTCTCAAAGAGGCGCTTCAAAGAAGAGGTAATTACCGTTACCAATTCTTTCATCTTTATTTCTTCTTCCACTTCTTCTTCTTTAGTTGTTTCATGATGAAGTAATAACATCAGTATTACTTACATACTGATATGTAAGTATAAATATGAAACAACCCTAATTCACCTTCTATCCATCCCACGGAAAAATGAAATCACCGCGCGTGCGTACGTACAGAATACCGTCTCCACGCCGTGGTGTAATCTATTTTTCCACCATCACTTTACAAGGATGGGTATAATGGTGTAATGAGTAAGTATTTATGATTATTATAAAGAAATATTGATACTGAAATAATATATATATACTCCAATACAGTTCCATGATCATAGGAACGATATCATCACTCGTGCGTACGTACGGAATACCGTCTCCACGATGTGATGCGACTCGTTCTACATGATCATCATTACATAGTAATTATATAAATGAATTAAATGAATAAATATGATATATGTTACACTAATACCATTCTGGATATAAGTTATCTATAACCTTAAAAGAAGAATAAGAATGTATTCGGCAAAACATGCATAAGAACAAAAGGCAATAAAGACCCGAGTAACAAGTAACAATGAAATATTACTATCAAGAAGCTAAGAATATGACCATATATGATATCATGTCAATATGTATGATTCCGGAATAAGTCAATAACATTATTTAAACCATTATACAGGAGCTTCGGACACGTACAAAGCAAATTGGACCTAAGGTAAGGGAAATATCACAATCTCATTTTTATCCGAGATTGTTTATACGTTGGTATTTACTGGGGTGTATTTTATCATCCACATCTATGTTTCCTCAATATGTAATTTTATTTCCATCCACCTACAATTGTTTAAATCCAATTTTACCCTTTGGTGAGTTTTTATTAAAATATATGAAAGGAATCTTTTTTCGTTTTTCGTACGAGGTACTTTTTGACTTTTTCGACAAAAGTACAAAGAATGTTTTTTTAACTTATACGGCACGAACGGATTTTTACTGTTTTATAAAGCCTTATTTTCATGAAGCTTCCTATAAAAGATTTCATTACTATTTTCAATAAAATCTCTTTCTTTTAAAATTGCATGATGTTTTGTGAAAAGAAATTGATTTTGAAGAAGAAAGGATATTTTCCTCAAGAATTCAATTCAAGTGTATTATCAAAATTATTTTCCATCTAAGATAATAAAGGGTTCTATTTCTATCCATATTTTTACATTGATTTGACTATGTTGTGATGGAATTATGTTTATTAATTCCTTTATCTTATATGAATGGTTTTATGATGTCATGTTGTTTAAGAATCCCATTTTTATTACATGTGTTATGCAATGATGTATGATTTATGATTTTGTGGCACACATAAGAATGGTATCATTATGAGATGGGTGGGACCTATATCTCCCTCCAATGAATTGGGTAATGATTTTTTATCTCATGAGATAGACATGGCTGGAACGGTAGGTTATACCGGTTCAGTGAAACAGGACTGGAACGAGCGTGACTCGGTTCAGAAAGGGACTTTTTCCACTAAGATAGTCTTGGCAATGAGTCATGACTAACAAGAAATGATTTTCCATGATTATGTGTGCATGCAACAAAGTTTCAAGTTTCATGTTATGATTATGGGGATCTCATTTTCACTTCTATGATTTATTCCATGTTAAGATATTATGATCTCTTTTGCAGGTTATGATTTTCAAGAAGATATGATATGATTTTTATTTCCTTTATTTGCCCTTGCTGAGCATTTGAGCTAACCCTTTTATGTTTTCTTTTCCCCAGGTCAGGAAGATGGATATTAAATAGAATATGCTAAAAGGGACCCTAGATATGATGAAATAAATGGGAGACACTGTATAATATTTATGAACCAGTTGTTTATGTTTCCCAGTTTCTAAAGACACTATACCTATACGGTCCTTTGTGGTTTTGTCATATGTTGTAATAAGTGTGCTTCAATTTTGAAGTATTAACAATGTATGTAATGTATGGGTCGTTATATCATATCTAGAAAACATATAAGAATAATTTTAGTCATTAAATTGAATATATAAAAAATATTTTTCATTAAATAAAAATCTATAAAGAGTTATGTGATTTTATAAACTCAATTATTCTATTTTAAAAAGGTTTTCATAAAGACACATCCTTTATATTCAATTGGTTTTCATTTCCTTTTCTAATAAATATGTTAACCCAAATAATTGTTATTTAAACATGTGTAAACAATATTTTCATAATTTAGTTGATACTTATTATTTCTTCCATTCTAACTACTAGGTTATAACAGTAACATTTTAATAATAATATTTAGTTGTTCATTTATGCATGATGTAATATATCATATATGCAATTGAACATAGTGTTTCATTCTTAAAACTCGGGGTGTTTCAATGTTTGTTAATGTACCCATGAATCCGATGTACCTCAAAAATTTAAAAAAAAACATGGAATGATCATACTTTTTTGTTTAATATTGATTTAGCTTTCACCTATTTATTAATTTGGTTGGTTTATCATTCTGCTTCTAATTTTCTATTTCTATTTACACTACTTACTTATATTATATAACACTATTCCATACTCCAATAAAGGGGGTATAGTATCCCAATGGACACACCCTAGGAACTCTCTAAATGTCGACATATTTTGGGGTAAAGGGAGGCATGATTAAGGCCACACGGCTTATTGGATCAGGGTACTGCTAAATTGCTTCCGAGCTAGGGTGCTAAAAGTTATATCAGAGGATGGTTTTTTTATTTTTGTCTGATGTTATGGTATTAGACATGAATCTAGGAACAAGTTAGAACATGGTAATGATCCTGTTCATGGTATTATCTAACCCACATATAGGCTAAACCCAAATTATAAAGAATGGGAAAATATTTTTATTGGATTGTGCCTCTTATAGTTGTACAAATTTAAACATTTGGTGATTCACATGTTTTTTAATATTATTATTATTAATATTATTGTCATTACTGAATTCATTTCCCTTATATTTGAATAGAATGGAGATATAATCTCTTTCATAATTATAGGCACTTGACGATTCACATGACATTCATTATGTCATGCAATATTTATTTTATTGCATGCATTTCCAAAAAATGTAGGTATTTTCTTGGTTATTATATATGGAAATGTATTAACATTTCATGGTGGGATAGAATAATTGGATTAATTAATGTTATTTTGTCAATCTAAATTGTGTTTTCCCATATATATTGATGAAAAAACCTAAATTGTCCATTAATACCATGATTGATCCCTAGACCTCAGCCTCCATGGGATGAAATGCTAGATCAATTTGATTATAGGAATGTTGATTGTAATTTATAAATAATTTACTTATACACATTTAGAATTTTAATTCATTTAGTCAAATAAATTTAATAGTACCTATTATATCTTGATACTAGATGTATGGTTCAATTCAAATTTACCTAACACACCATTTTCAATTTAGATTGTGTATGATCCTTTGTAAATTGGAAATAGTAATCTATCTAACTGGACTATGATATCATAATAAATATTAATAAGTATGAAGTTTAATTGATTCCCAATTTTAAAATTTATGGTTATTGTTAAATGGGGATTCCAATTGTATTTTAAATGTTGTTTTCTCTGTATTTTAATTTGAAACTCCATATAATGAAACCCTTACTGTGTTATATGAGACATTGACCCTGAATCAAACATATTAGTTGAAGGTAGGTAGTTTCTTTTTTGATCCACTCTAACATCTCTTATCGCCTAGACATGGATTTTTGGATTTGAAAAAGAGGTTTGAATTTTTTATAATAAGGTATTTTTTGCATGTCTATTTATATTCTCATCAATCATATCTATTATTAAATACTATTTTAAGTTTATGTATCGAATGTTTAGAGTTATGCTACCAGGATGTTATTGAGTAACATTCTAGGAGGTTGGTGATGACCTTGATCTGAAGGTGGTGGAACATGATCCACTTCTATTACCTCTTGTAGTGTCACTAGAGGCACATCATGTTATTCCTCCACTGGGTGTTAATGACCTGTTTTGATAGAGGTTATTTCTCTTCATTTACTCTATATAGGGATCTTTGAATCCTAATCCTACTATGGATGAGTTGACTTGGGAATTAGTGTATCAGAATCCTCCCACCTTCTTCAGGGATAATGGTTTTTATGCTCCTGTGTCACAGATATAATACATGCTATCAATATTCTATCTTTTAGATATGCCTATATAAGGGAGGGTAAGTATAATAACCTGACCATTTTGAAGGATAATCATTTCTTTAAAATGTGTTTCATACTATTACACACAAAACTATATCTCATTAATAATGATGAATGTTTATTTTAATGTGAACATTGGGTTTTTATAGTTATATGACCCTTGATAAATTATGTCCATTGGCCAATATGACCATTGTAAACTATACCTATAATGTTATGATTATTTCTTATATATAAAAATGATAATTTATAATTGATGTATAAGGAAGAGTTGATGGTCTCATCCAGTAGAATCAGACAGTATGAATCACATTTGTCTAAGATTGATAACGAGTTATCATCACTAGGAATCACAATACACCAATACCAATCCAAGATCCAATACGTATATATTTAATGAAATCACTTATGGGATAACTTCAAGTTAGTAAATATTTCCACTCAGACGATGTTATATAAGAATCCCAAAGATTCTATCACCATCACACACATTACCCTTATATCAAATGCGGGTGTTACAAGGGATACTGTTTCAATACCTTAGTTAAATAATGTTTAAATCCGTTGTATTAGTAAAATTTTAGTTCCTTCTTTTCGGTTTTAAGAATAGTTTTTCTTAATAAAATTGAGATGGGTTTTGATATATCTATTTTTTGAACAGAAATTGTACTTTTAAAGAAACATGTAATTATTATAATAAACTAGGGTATTATTGAAAAAATTTACTGTAATTAATTATTGTTATAAAAACTATACTTTTTAATTATAAATTATAAAATAATTTTAGTTTTTCATGTACTTGAAATTTTACTTTGCAATTTTACTATGCACTTTATGTCTTCTATTATTGTTAATAAATAAGTATTTTTATAGTTTGAAGTTAAATTTATCACATTTAGAGATTTATTATGATAAAATAAATTTCATTTATTAATTCAAAATATTGATATTATATATGGTAAATTTATGATAATTCTATAAAATACATTAGTTTTTGGTGAATAATAATAATACAGTTTTGAGTTTTCAGTGTGTTTAATGACATCATAATTCAATAATATGTAATTTAAATTTTTTTTGACTCTTGAACATTAAATTAAGATAATATATGTACTTTGTTTCCAATACTATTGGAAAAAAACATGCGAAAGCCCATGGGTTTTTAAATACCAATAAGGAGGTGTCCTTCTAAATTAATACAAAAACTCCATATCATTTTCTATAAATACTCACTCATTCCTTCATTTTATTTCATTAAAAATTCATCCATCGTGATGTTTTGAAATTATTACCTCCCAATTATTCTTACCATTTAGTCCTCAAAAGGTTTCTTGAATCCCCCAAGGTCATGATCATAGAGTTTAAGAAGTTACTATGAATGGTAAGGAAATTCTCAACTTCTCTTTTCCTTTCAAGTTCTCCTTTATGTGTTCTGTCTTTCAAATTTCCATAAAAATGTTCTTATATTAATTTTATTATGTCTCTATATTATATTATGAGTCTTTTAATAATGTGAAACACTTGTCCCATATCTTTTCAATGATTTCTAAAACCATGTTTCATACCAATTATGCTGTCAATTTTTGATCTAAAAATTTCCCTATTTTGATCATGAAATTATTTAGTTTTCTTTCTTGAGTACCAAAAACTCAATATTCACTAAGGGTATTCACATGGATATAATAATGGGCTATTTTAATTATATAATTAACATAATCTACACCCACCTTCAATTTTATTGGGTTTTATATGTCAAAATTATCTTGTTATTGTGCAACTTCTAAAACACAATGATTATGAATTGAAACCCATTTATTTTATTCTACATGGGTTATTTATGAAATTTTTTATAATGAAATTTGTGGATCACCTTAATTAATACATGTGAAGGGTGCAGCCATATACTGGTTCAATGCATTGGTTAAATAAATTAATCTATAGAGAAGATAGATGCTATAATACCTTGGGAAAAACTTTGCTAATTTTTATGACACCTCGAGGACAAACCGTGGTGATATGATTATCAATGACACAATTATTTCTTGTATCAACATATAAAATGTCATGATTCATGTTATTTTATTTATTATATTTTTTTATCACTCCCTTATGATATTTCTAATGTTTTTATTAATATTCCTCAAGATCTCAAGTAAATTTTTTCCCTTGTTATCCCTTACTCAGCTTTAAGCTATCCCCCTTCATTGATGTATTTCCCCAGGTTATGAGATGCAATAAGTATACATAAGATGAAAATTTAATAATCCTTTCATGTAGAATAGAATATATTTTTTTATGTTTTCTTGTATTATGTACTTTTTTTCTATGACATTAAGCTTTGAATGATCCTTTGTTTGTAAAATTCTATGTGAATGATTGTAATAAAGAAATTTTGATGAAATAGTTTATATCAAAGGACAGTTTATTTATTTTTAATAATTATTATTTGAAAAATTTAGGAATAACCCTATTTGAAAGTTTAAATATTGGTAAAATTCCATGTATTTTGGTGAAATACTATGTAAGTGGTTTCTAAAAAAATAAATCTCTTTATAGATATGAACAAGTGGATGTGGTTTTGGTACATTTATATCTAGGGGTAAAACCCAAGCACACTGATTTACGATACAATTAAATAGGAACTGGTTCTTGACAATAGGATTTGATACACTTTTGGTTTGACACTCTTGAAGGATATATTTGGTTAATCAAATTTTTTTTATGAATAATTATGAAGGATTTACCGAAAATTTAATTGTTTTTAATGAATAGAATGTTTATTCATGATGTTATATGACATAATAATTCCCATAGAACTATAAGATTATTAAATGAAACAAATTTCTCACTATGGTTTTCTTCTTTTATAAAATTTATGGAAATAGGAGGAACCGTGTAAATGGTGAGTGCACAAAATCATGCACTGATGACCCTCCAATGGAAGTGGGAATGGAAAGCTTTATGATAATGGTAGACCCAATAATTCAAGTTATGTAAAGTATCATGAATCCTGCTGAGATACTAGTTTTACCATGAAGGGATCAAATTAATATGAATCCTTTATGCATCAATAACCACCAATGTTCAGTGGATCTACTGATATTTTGACTATGGAACAGTGGATAAAATCCACAGAAATGATATTTTCTGTACTTAATTGCTCAAAACTAGAGAAAGTCACTCTGACCATATATGTTTAGGAGGAATAATTAGATTAGTAGTGGAAATTTATTAAAAACATGAGGCCTATAGGGGTGATTGAGTCATTTGAGTGGGAAGTGGTCAGGGGAATATTCTTTAATAAGTATTTCCCTACTTTGATAATAAATAAAATGTAGAAGTAATTCCTCAAACTTAATAAGAATGAGAATGAATATGTTGGTTGCTATGAGATGAACTTTACAATACTTTCCATTATACCTATAAAATTTTCATGGATCCTAATGGTAATTTTGATAGATTCTTCAGTGGTCTAATACCTCATATATGAAAGATTTTATTGAGCCAAGACTATGAAAGCTATGAGGAAGTCATATAGAGTTTAACAATAGTTGAAATACAGTTCGGTGAGACGCAATGGTCTTATGAATCAAATGAGAAGATAAGATATATAGATCCAAACTTATGGGGGGATCTTTGACCAAGGAAGAGGATGAAATTAGGTGAAACATTCAACATGTAAATTTTCTTGGATGAAGCATTTAGGAAACTTCTGGCATTGGATTAGTAAATGTTATATGTGTGGAAGAGAGGAAAATATTTCTCTAAACTGTTGTAGTGAAGTGAATCCTCAAATTCTAAACACAAATGACAAAGGGATGATGTTGTAGGCCCTACATGACGTCCAATGATTTATTTTTGGACAACTCAGGAACTTTTACGATCACTGTCCAAATCCAAGGGTAGTGGAGGGGAATCACCATCAGCCTTATAAAAAGGCCAAGGGAGGTAGGATTTGATTTATCTATCATTGAAGATAGATTTGAAGCTCTAGATGATTTGATGGAAGGTATTTTTGTTGTTGTCTCAAATCTAGAAAATACTTTGTTTGATTCTGGTTCTACACATTCCTTGGTTTCCTCCATGGTTTCAAATAATATAGGATTAATCCCTAAAATTGTAGAAGTTTAAATATTAGTCAGGATTCCTAGATAGATTATCCAAGAATCATCAATGTATAGAAACTCTAGTATTTACTTTTTTGGGAACAGTTTTTTTCACAAATATAATAGTTATTCCCATGATGGAATTTGACACTATACTAGGGAGGAATTGGATCGCAATGTATAATGCTAAGATGAAATTAAAAAATAAGGAATTGTCAATAGTATTGAGTGAAAAAACTATTGTTTTCTTCCACTGAGATATATCCCGACCATATATTTTTTTGAAGCACCCCCTATTTATTTATTTATAGAGTTTATTGGTAAAGGAAAAAAGAGTGTATAAGGATAAAAATGTATGAATCATTCAGGAATACATTAACATATTTCTAGAGGAGTTACCTACCCCCCCCCCCCCCCCATAAAAACATAGGTAGAGTTGTCCATTGAAATAATACTTATATCCAATCAAGTATCAAAATCCCCTTATAGTATGCTAAATGTGGAGCTGTAAGAATTATAGATACAACTCCATGATCATTTGGAAAAGGGGTTTATCCAACCCATTGTGTCTCTATAAGGGGTGAATGTTTTATTTATGAATAATAAATATGTATCATTGTGGTTATATATTGACTATAGAGAAATAAATGAGATCACATTGAAGAAAAAATTTATTCTTCTAAGAATTGATGACTTATTACACCATCTTCATGGGGATCAATTATTCTCCAAGACTGATCTTTGATCTACTTATCATAAAATGTGGGTGAATAAATAGGATATTAAAAAGACCACTATTAGATAATGATATGGAATTTATAGTGTGTTGTTATGCCTGTAGGGTTGACTAATTATCATTCTATTTTTATGGATTTGTTGATTAGAGTCTTTAAAGACTACCTTGAAAACATTGTTACTATTTTTTTAGCGATATTATAATATATTCCAAAATTTGTGAGAAGAAAGAGGGACATATAAGGGATATGTTGAAATCAATGCAGAAGGATAGATTATTTGGAATGTTTAGAAAGTGTGAGTTTTGGTTACAAAAAGTTTCTTTCTTGGGGCACATTGTTACCAATGAATGAGTCTTAGTTGACCATTTAAAGAAAATATTTGTAGAGGAGTGCCATAATCCTACTATAGTAACCAAAATTCATAGTTTCCTTGGTTTAGTAGGATATTATAGGTTGTTTAAAAAAAATCACAGCATTCTAATCCATCAACCATGTTAACTCAAAAAGGGGTCAAGTTCATCTGGACAAAGGAGTTTGAAGAATGTTTCCAATAGATGGAGATGATATTGGTTACTGCACCCATGTTAAATCTAACCTCTAGAAAAGAAGTATTTGTTACTTTTAACGAAGAATATATGAATGCGATTGGGTGAATCCTCATGAAAAATGGAAATGTGATAAATTATTCATCTTAACAGTTAAAAGATCACTATAAGAACTGTTTCATGCCTGATCCAGAGCTGGATGTGGTTGTTTTTGATCTAATGATTTGGGGACACTATCTGTATGGGCATAAATTTGATATATACAAGGATCATCAAATATTGAACTACATTTTCATGAAAATGGAATTGAATATGATATAGAGGATATTATTGGAACTTCATAAAGATCATTATTGTTTAATTAATTATCAATCCATAAGTGAAAACAATTTCTGTGGCACATCAAGTAGGAAAGACCCTATTGCGTTGGAATGGATGGGAATTCAAAGATATCCCTTTATCAAAGACCTATTGAAACTAGACATGAGAAATATAAGGGAAGGGATATCATCAACCCTTTTCCAATATATTTATTAACTGTCATTACTAGAGAAGATCAAGAAATATTAAAGAGGTGATTTTTCATTACAGAAGATGATAGAGGTTATGAATAATGTGATGTTAATGAGTTAAATTTTGACCAAGAATGAGTATTTAAATTTTTTAGAAGGCTAGGTGTTCCATCTATTTCAAAAATGAAGAAGGATATGATGGATAAAAATAATAACTCTACATTATCTGCACATCCTGGAAGCACTAAAATGTATAGGGACCATCATGAAAATTATTTTTTGAAAAACATGAAAAGGGAGATTATTGACTACACTATAAGGTGTCTGGTGATTCTAAAAATGATGGTAGAGACAAAATTTCCAAAATTGGTATTACAAACAGTACCCATACCATCATTGAAGTGGGAAAATATCACTATATACTTTTTCACTGCTCTCTTTATAACTTCCAATGGAAACAATGTGATATATGTTATAGTGGACCATCTCACCAATACTGTCCATTTTATCTCAATTTGGGAATATTTTTATATTGAAAAACTCACCATCTTATAATTTAAATAAGTAGTAATGCTTAATACAGTTCGCCATTCTATCATATCTGATCATGATCTAAGGTTCACAACAATATTATAGAGAAGTATTAAACCTGATCTAAGTACCGAATAGAATTTTAGTATGGCCTATCGTCCCTAAATTGATGGCCAATATTAAAGAAATTTTTAGACACTTGAGAACATGTTAATAACATTATAAATGTATTTTAAATGTGGATAGAATCAACATCTCACATTATTTGAGTTCTCATGAAATAATATCTTTTATTTGAGCATTCAAATAGAACCCTATGAAGCTCTATATGGGAAGATTTGTAGAACTCTTATTTTTTTGGATAAAGGTGGTGAGGGAAATATTCATGGTTTTATCTCTTACATGATAAGATATAAAATTTTCATTCCATACAACAACATATAAAGGCTAATTATATTTGGAATAAGAGTTATACAGAAAATTATTGGAGGGTCATAGTTTTTGATGTTGGTTCCAAAGTATTCCTTCGAATTTCACCTTGGAAGAGAGTCCTGAGGTCTGTGAATAAAGGGATTAT
This sequence comes from Viscum album, assembly GCA_963277665.1. Classification (NCBI taxonomy): domain Eukaryota; kingdom Viridiplantae; phylum Streptophyta; class Magnoliopsida; order Santalales; family Viscaceae; genus Viscum; species Viscum album. The sequence goes on from OY728162.1 coordinate 254,911,190, forward strand.
TAGACCTATGTATACTATCTGCATTGAAATCCTTGATCTCAAAGGAGTAGTGTCCTATTGGCATAAAATTCCTCCAAATATAGCACAAGTTCATGATATTTTCCATATATCTCACTTCATAATATATATAACTAACCCTTCACATGTATTGAATATTGAGGTGGTATAACTGGAACATGAACTTTTTTAGGAGGAGTATCCAGTGGAGATCTTGGACCATTGACACAAGTGTATATGTAGAAAAAATACCCAACTTGTAAATGTTTTGTGGTCGATCCACAAATATGGAGAAGCAATGTGGGAACTAGAGGAAACAATGAGACTGAAGTACCCTCACCTTTTCTCAAATGAAAGATCATTTTGAAATTTTAGGGGTGAATTTTTTAAGGGGAGTAGAATGTAATAAACCAAACTTCTTGAAGGAAAAAAAATATCTCATTAATAATGAAGTAGGTATATTTTAATGTTACCGTCATTTTTTGATTGTTATATAGTCGTTGGTCAATTAGGATCGTTGGTCAATTATGACCATTGGTCAATTATGGCAGTTAGTCAATTATGACCATTGGTAAATTATGACCAATGGTTAATTATATCCATTGGTCAATATGAACATTGAAAATTAAACCCATAATGTTATTATTATTACTGATAAATAGAAATGATAATGGTTAATTAATGTAGAAAGAATAGTTGATGGCCCCATCCAGTAGAATCTAGTCATATTAGGCCATTTTAAAAAGTAGGAGAAGGAGGAATTGTCATTGAAATTCTATATAGACCAATCCCAAGATGATCTTCAATATTTTAATCCTGAATGAAATCACTTATGGGAGAAGTTCAAGTTAGTATAGAATACCCCTTGGGCGATGTTATCTGAGCCATCCCAAAAGTATATCACCATCACAAACCTTATAATTAGGTCATAAGTAGTTATTATAAGAGGTTATGTTTCATGGCCTTAGTTACATAAAGTGTAAATACATTGTATTAATAAACGTTTTGTTCAATATTTTGAATTTTATGAATAGTGTTTGTTAATAAAAATGAGATATATTTTGATAAAAAAATTATGGAGAGAAATTGTTCTTTTTAGGATACATATAATTATTTTAATAAACTAGGGTATTATTAAAATTTATTATTGTGATAAAATAGTGTTATAAAAACACTCCTTTTTAATTAAAAATGATAAAATAATTTTATTTTTTCATGTATGAGAACCATCACTATTCAATTTATCTAGGCATTTTTTGTCCGCTATTATTTTAAATAATGATGTAATTTCATATTTATAAGTTATATTAATCACATTTAGAGATTAATTATGATAAAATAATTTTCATTTTAGAATTCATAATATCATTTTTAGGTTTGGGTGAATCTATGAAAATTTTATAAAATACTTTAGTTTCTTCATGAATATGTAAAATATAGTTTCAAGTTATCGGTGTTTTTAATGGAATCACAATGATGTATTATGTAATTTAAAATTCTAGTTAACTCTACTGCATTAAAATATGATATGAATTGTATAAAGTGGCCAATAATATGGTAAAATAATATGGGAAAGTCCATGGTTTTCCAAATACCCCTTAGGACATTTCCTCATAAATTAATAAAAAAATCCCTCTCATTTTCTATAAATACAAACCCATTATTTCGATTTCATTCACTATAAATTTATCCACCATAATGTTATGATTATTTTACCTCCCAATTAGTCCTAACATTGTGTTCTCAAGCCCCCTAGGTCTCATTCATATAGTTTTATAAGTTACTCTTCAAGGTAAGGGAATTCTCAACTTCTCTTATCGTTTCAAGTACCCTTTTATGTGGTATATCATTGAAATTCCCATACCATGTTCTTATTGAAATTTTATTATATCCCTATAATACATTATGAGTATTTTATTAATGGGATACCCTTTTCACCCCATTTTTCAATTTTTTTCTTTAACCATGTTTCATACCTATTATAATAAGCGATTTTCGCCCCCAAATTTTTATATTTTATAATGAAATTATTTTCTTTTCATTTCTGAATACAAAAAATTATATATTCACCAAGGGTATTCACATGGCTATTAAAATGATTTATTTTTATTCTAGGATTATCTTATATAAAACACACATTATTTTTTTATGGCTTTTAAATGACAAAGGGACCTTGTTTTTTAGAAACTTCTAGAACACCATGATTTTGAAATGAAACCTGTTTCTTCTATTATCCATAGGTTATTTATGAAATGTTTTATTATGCTCTATGTGGATAAAATTAATTAATATATAAAAATGGTGCACCCTGATAGCACTCCAATTCATTGGGTAATGAATTTAACCTCTACAGAAAACAAGTTTAAAGATACAATGGTGTATAACCTTCGTAATTATTATGACACCTTAGTGATAAACCTTGGTGATATGGTTATGAATAACTCAATTAAATATTTTATACTCATTTAAAATTTTTTATTCATGTACTTTTAATTATTATATGACTCTTTATCATTCCCATATTATATTCCCCATGTTTTTACTGATATTCCTCAAGATATAAAGAAAATTGATTCCCTTGTTAACCCTTATTAGGACTTAAGCTCACACTTTTCTTTGATAGATGTCCCCGAGTTATGAGATGCAATAAGTATACTTAGGATGAACCTCAAATAATCCTTTTATGTGTAATAGAATAATTTTTTATGTTTTCATGTATTATTTACCTTTTTTCCAAGACACATATCATTAAAAGATCATCTATTTGTGAAATGATATATAAAGTTAAATAATAAAAAAGAGGTATGCCATAGTAAAGAACACCACCTATATTATTCATGAATTTTTTAAAAACTGGTGGAAATTATCTCTCAAGATGATCGTCATCAGATTATGGTCTTTGTGGTCTTCCAGTTAGTATTTTATGGGCACTACATTCTGTAGTTGTTGAGAGAAGACTGTGGTAGAGAGTTCAAGAGCATAAATAGGGTGTTATGTCTGCGATAGAGTAATCATCTCATTTTAAAGATATTCATAATTTTTCACCAATACTAACCAGTGATGATTTAAAAACTATTATATTATTTTAGGACTCACTTTCATACTCAATCTAATCACATGTGAATGTATTTTAGTTAACCACGATTTTAGATTTAGTAAACCAATCCCTCATCACTGTGTGTAACGTGAGGGAAGCTAGAATTGTGACAAAAGGTGGTTTAGTTTTGAGTTAGGGATACTGTTCACCAAGCTAATAGAAACATCATTTGATGGTTTCTCATAGGGGAAGTTCATGTCTGCTGACAGACACCAATTTTAATTTGGAATATCAATAGATTTGTATGGGATGCCCTGAAAATCCCCAGTGCATGAGGAACCCAATTGTGAGATGAGCTTGTGGTAGGATAGATCACCAACATCATTTTAGAAGAACTATTTCTCCACTTCCTAATGCGAAGGGATTTATTCAAACACTTTATTTAGGTACAGGATAAGTATATCCATGTTGGGTAGTGATATAGTCTACAAATGGATTATTAGGCCGAGTAGGTGAATATGGAATAGGTATTCAGGCATTAGAGGTACATCCCCAGTATATCAGACATGCCTAGGTTAGTGAGGCTTCATCTTAGGGTTATCAATCAGGATATGTCATCGTAGTTCAGCCTACTCCAAAGAAGTAGAATCCAACAACTTTAATATTTAGAGGTATTATTCTAGTATCCTCTACACTATTATCTACCTTATTCGATATATGAAATTCAAACTCTTTTATATCAACATCAATTACGGAATGACTGGGCCAAGAAATGGAATAATTATTTGGTGTGACGAATATTGAAATACCATTAGGGTTCAATCATACATTATATACTAGTGTATGTATTTCCCTCTTGAAGTTGTAAAATATCTCTTCATCAGGAAACTTTTTTTCCTCATGATGAATCACTTTGATAGCATTCTCATTATAGACCGGTAGGTTGTATATCATTATCACATTGATCTCTATTAGTAGAGGGTGTATTTTAAATCACATGATGGTAAAACTTTTGTTCATATGGTTGAATGAGATGTTTAGGTGAGTCAATATGGGCCAAATAATTATTGGATAGGTGGAGTAACATCCCAAATGGATAATATCACCATAAGATATTAGAGAATACATTGTATAAAATTATATTTTATGGTAGACTGTTTCATTAATGTTTCCCATAAATTATTATCTATATTAAATCCTATGAGATAGGTGGAGTTAACCATTGAGATAGTTCAAGGAGCAATGCCACTGTCTATTATACCTTATTTGATGGCACCTACTAAGATTCAAGAAATCAATAAGTAGTTAAAGGACTTAGAAGCTAAGAGTTTAATATAACCCAATACTTGAATATGGGGTTCACCTATTCTATTATACAAAAATGTGGATGAGACCCTGAGCCTTTCATGGATAATCACTGGTTGAACCAAATTATGGTAAATAAAAGTTATTCACTACCTCATATAGACAACCTCTTTGAGCATCCCTAAGGATAAACAGTTTTATTCAATGTCAAATTGAGGTCTGGCTACTATCAGGTGCATGTGAGATCATCAATAAAACCTATAAAATTTTCTTATAAAATATATGAATTTATGATTATTTATTTAATCCACTTGGACATTTGAACATTTGATCAGTTTTTATAGATCTGATGAATTAGTTTTTCCACCCAAATCTAGATCCTGTTGTGATAGTATTTGATTGTAAAATATTATTGTAATATTAAACTCAAAATTAAAATTCCAAACATATTTATATCATGATGAATAAATCCATATTGAACCATATGAATTCAATACTCAAAACAATTTTTTTTGATTTATAGGGTTCACTTATTGTGTTATATCATTTGGAAGTTAGGAGTGTCTATAAACCCAAAGAAGGTGAGTACTATATATTCCAAAGAACATCCCAATAATTTTTTCAACATATAATGTGTCTTGGATATGGTTGGATATTATAAATTATTTTTTCCAGAATTCTCATGCCTAGTAGATCCTCTAATGGGACTATCACGAGTGTTATGTTTTTATGGTTAAAATTATGTATGATAGCTATTCAAGAGTTTATGGTAATACTGACATCTTTGCTAATAATAATTTTGTTGGAGGTTGGAAGAAAATATATAGTTTAGTTTAATGATTTTGGAGTTTGGATATGATCATTTTTTATGTATGGATATAGTGCTTTGGAATATGGGTCTCATAATTTGAGATCTCAAGAGAGTAATTACCTTACACATGAGAAAAATCTAGAATCCATGGTTCATGGTTCAATATATTGGATGAAATATGTAATTCTATAATTATTCATCATTTACATGGAACATTAAATTATAAAATACATTTTTTCTAGAACATCATTTGAATATCAGGAAAGGAAGAAGGGTAGTGTACCTTTAGTTATTCAACTTTCATCTTTATTATACACTTGGGAATGAAAATACAATACTTAATCCAATAATATGGAAGGAATAGAGACTGTCCATCCATGAGTCTAGTAGTTTATGGAATGTGATGGATCTTTTTATTGATGCACCTCAAGGTTCATGAATATCATTGCATTCGGTTTAGTAGCTTTGGTAGTGAAATAATTCCTTATGGAATGGGTTTTTATGAGATAACATTAAAATCCTGAGGTCCTAGTCCCAAGGGAGAGTGTCTCAAGTGGGAAAACACCACCGAGTTGGGTTTTGGATGAGAATTAATTTCTACACATTCTTGGGAATATACAGAATTCAATAGATATAGGATAAGAATTGATATAAGATTATCAAAAATTCATTAGGGAAGTAAAACCTATGGATTAAAAATAAGTATTGAGGCATATGTTGTTATTATTATTAGATAGGTATGAAGAGGAAGACAGTAGGTTTTATTACATGTTGTTCCACCTGTTAGTAGGTGAATATGGAGCACTACTGTCTATTTAAACATTTGCAACCGCTATCCATTCCTGATTGGAAATGGGATGATGTAGATAAGGAATTTGTAATGGGTTTTTTGAGATCCCCTAAATGCCAATATGTAGTATGGGTAATTGTCAATAATTTGACCAAGGTTACACAATTATTACCAATCTGAGATACCATTTCAATTGATGAGTTTGGGAGGATTTATATTTAAGAGATTATATTATTTCATCGTATTCCCCATTCTACCGTATATGATAGGGATGGTTGGTTTATACTTTGGTTATGGTAAGGTTCGTAGAAATCATTGCGGTAATAGGTTCATCTTAGAAAAACATGTAACCCTCATACCAATGTTCATTCTGATCATATAATAGGGGTGCTAGAAGACATTTTCAAGGAATGCATCCTTGATTTCATAAGTTCTTGGGATTAGAAAGAAGATCTCATCGAGTTTGGCTATAAAACTAGTTTTAGGTAATTATTTACTTGGATCCATATGACTTCCTTTATGGTAGGGCATTTCGTTTAACCATATGATAGTTAGAGGAAGGTGAGTTTGCACTATTTGGTCCACATCTCATTCAAGAGACTTCATAGATGGTATAAATGATTAAGAAACGTAATGTTGCATCTTTGTCTAGAAATAAGTCTGATACCTACCATCACCATCAACCTCTAGAGTTTACCCTGGAACATCAAGTTATTCTATGAGTTTCTTGTATATTGGGTAATAGAAGAATTTATAGATAGTGGATGTTGTCACCATACCATGTCACACCATGAGAGGTATTGGTGAGAGTCAGGGTAGTAGCCTATTAGTTGGATTTGTCTAAAAGGTTTCAGGATATGCATGATGTCTTCCATGTATCACAATATCATAGTTATCATTGAGACCCGTGTCATTGGTTTTAACCTAAGAATATTGAGATGGTGATAAATGTGTCCTTTTAAGAGCATTTGATACATATCATTGAATGAATCATGAAGGCTCTTTGAGGCTATTTAGTTCCAATTGTTTGAGTTCTATTAAAGCGTTACCACATACAAGATTATACCTGAGATAGATAGAGTGGCTGATGTACATTCTTAGTGTCCAAAACCTCTCTCAAACTATGTTTCACCATCCCTGAAAGGGAAAATCCTAGATGTTTTATCTTAAGTAAGGGAGGTTGAAACATCTCGGATTTTTAGATAGGTATAGATTCTTTATATATAGTTGAACCCTTATTGTGTTTCTCTTTTATTCTAAGACCATAAAAACATGCATCTATCCCAGTCTGTTTCCTTTGGATGGAAATGTAGCTGGTGGGATGGAGGCTGGATGTAGGAGAAACACATGAAATTAATTTAATTAAAATCATGAATCTAATTATAAATTTTAATTTAATATACAAGACATAATTTATACTAGATATTCCCCATGAGTATTATAGGGAATGAATTCAATACATAACATGAATTGAATACACATTATGAATTCATTATATATAATTTTTAATGGAATGGTAAGACCCAGTTCATGAATTGTGTTGTTTTTTTGAGAGATAGAAACTCAAGCACTATATGCTGTGTAAAAATTTAAGCATTGTGTAAATGATGTGATTTTTTAATAGGTAGAATCCATTATTTTTTTTAGGGTTTATTCTATTTTCTCCTACATAAGAGGCTAGCCAATTTAAGCTCCCCCTTTATTCCTAACCTAGAAATTGTGGTATTTCTCTCATCCAACATCTATTTCACTCATGATTCATCTCATTGGATGTATAATGGTAATATCTTCATTCCCTTTTCTACTTTCTTCATTTTACTTTCCATCTATGGAGTTATTTTTGTGTGAGATAATATTCCCCATTTTTAGAAAATTTTTATGCTCATCCGATTTCTTCCATTCATACTTGTCTCCAAGGAGAGGTACATATCAGTGGTTGTATAACAACATAAGGTAGGTGTTCTAGTTCATTTCACTAAACATGTCATTTTAGTACATCACGCTGCATTATTCCACATATAAGACTCCTCCAGTGACACCTTCAAAATGATTAATAAATTAAATTCAATGATAACCCAAGATTGTTATGGTCCTATAGATTCCTGAGTTAATTTATATTTGGTAATAATCGGATGTGAGCCACCCGAGGGCTATGCCTTCCATATAGGCATGTAAATCATTAGCCCTGAACTCATTTAAACCACTATTTGAGGTGTTTGAATGAACCTTTTAATGATAATAATGTATTTTTTTAAATGTGATGAAATTTCATGCTTTCTAAACCTATACATTTTTCAAAACGAGAGTGATAAAAGTGTCCTAATTTAAAGAAAACCTGGATGGGCTCACTGAAATTTATAAATATTATTTTTTAAAATAAATCTAAATATTTTGAAAGGGATTCTTAATTTATTATACATAACACCTTGGAAATCACTATCAAGAATATTCCAAATGTACTTTACCCATGATTTATTCCCATTGGATTTCCCTGGATGAGCTTAGTGGGTAATGTTTCTATGCCATGACATGAGTGATACTTCAATCCCTATATGAAATTCCATGGAAGGGGTCATTTGGTTTTGTCTTTACAACATTATGGAAGTGATACTTTCATTTCCCCTTATATCACCCTTTGGATGGACTCTTATTGTGATAATTGATTATAGTACTATTCGAGTGATACATGGGGTTCTTTATATGGATATCCATTGATGGGAACAATATGCCTATTTATTTAGAACAAAGGATGCATTTTTTAGTGTCCATGATGGTAATTATCAATTTCCTATGATACATTGTCCATGCTAAAGAACATGTTCAGGTTCGATCCACATTTACATTTGTTTTTTATGATGACCCCAATAGACTTTCCTCGATTTCATGTCGATATACTTAAATATATATATTTTTTAAAATTTAACCCAAATATTCTATTTTTACAAGTTGACTATCGTTTATATATATCTGTATTAAGTTAAATTAGGTAATGTTGGTTGGGTATCTCATGATTAACCCATTTCAATGCGGCTTATTTATTTAGTATTTTAATTGTACTATTTACATCCACACTACTCCTTTTATACGAATAAACTAGATAGTTAATTACAATAATAGTGGTGGAATACTGAGTATATCAAACACCCATTTCAGTCCACCTATGATACACGAATATACATCCTGAATGTAGTTGTATACAAAGGGAAGCACCCAAATTCCGATGTTTTATTTTCAATACTAGGTTTGAGTACAGGAGTAGTGGACCGAGTCTATGATTTTGATTCTAGTAGAAGAATAATTTTGACCGTTATTATTATTTCTATAATTTTGTATATTCATATACACCTGTATCCCCTGTACATCTCTTTTTATATAGTTGTTGACCCCTATATTAGGGTGATATGCACTTCACCATCAATGATTTGGGAAATATAAAGAATATGATATATATATATATATATATATTTTCATGATGGATTTGTAATTGGAATGCATAAATGATTAAGATTTTGTTTAAGTGAATATGTTTTTTGGGAAATATATTCATTCTACTTGAGAATATTTTCTATGTACATGGATAGTCTACCCTTAGAAAAAACTCAAAGCCAAACCTCTGGCAAACTGAAATATGACTCAAACATAGGACCACGTGGGACTAGAGTTGACCAAAATCAATGGGAGCCTACCCAGGATAGTTATAGGATAAAACCATAGATACCAAAAACACCTGGTAGTCCCTTGTATAGTTCTTAAGGAGCGTGATTCAGAAGGTGTGAATAGCATGGGCTGAGAGCCTATAGTAAAGAATATCTAGTGGTGGTGTATATAGGTGGGACATGTTCTAGACCATGCTATTGACTCGATAGAGAAGAATCTAATTAATGTATTATAATGTGGAGGGATGGTGAGTTGATATTTTGATGTGGGATTAGATTTCTGGTGGTACTGTTCACACAATTGAATCCTAGCCACTCAATAAATCGATAGACAAATCTTGGCATTCTCCATCAATCCTATATAGTACAATATTAAATTATGTCAATCTCATGCTGAGAAAATTAAAACCATTGTCAAGGAGTTTTAGACCTCCATCTTCAAACTCTCACTCCTTTGACACTCTCCCATATTATTGGTTTGACAAGGAATAGAATCTTGATTACACTCACATTATCTTTCAGTGATTATCATGGTTAGAAATCTCCACCAATCCAATATAGATGAAGCCGTCACAAGACTCTAATAACATGAAGCCGGATGGTCATAAGAGCCCCCACTTGTATACAAAGTGTTCATATGGCATGCAAAATGGATAAACAATGGAGATCCACGGTCATGATCCACTGTCTCGAACCTATAATCATGTGGTATGCTTATCCTGGATTTGGAATCCATAGAAGATATTCCAAACATATGTAGAGACCCAAGCATGATTTACATGGACATTACAATACTTTTTTAGAATACTTAATACATAAAAAATATAGACACACAAGGACCATAAGAGTTTTTTGGCTTTGGAAACTCCAAATATAATCTTCTAATCGTGGTGAAAGATCTTCAACATCTCCCAAAAAGATCTTCCCATTTTTTTCTTACCTAAAACATTTCATTAAATACCAGGGAAAAGAAAACATATAAAGGGTGAGCTCAAATTCTCAGAAAGAGTAAACATACATAACATAAAACAATCCATAAACATTTGAATTCAATAAATTGAACATAAAATATAAACATCAAAATCCTGAGAAAAGACATAAATGTTGGAAGTAAGTAAGGCATATATCATAAAGGAACATCAATCATAAAAAAATGGGAATAAAATATGTAATTTTTGAAATCATTAGGTACATGATATGATTTCCATAGTAGCCAACACATTGCTGCCAAGACCATCTTAGTGGACAAAGTCCCTTTCTGAATCGAGTTCACTCCTTGTTACAGTGCTGTATCACTGAACCAGATTAACTTACCATTCCGGCCATGTCTATCTCATGATATATAAATCTTTACCCAATGAATTGTAGGGAGATATATGTCCCACCCATCTCATAATGAAATCAATATTACTTGTGCCACTATATAAACATAAATCATTCATCATAACCCAAAGAATAAAAATGGGTTTTATAAACATCATCCCATCATAACATAATCCATATAAAACAAATGGAAATAATTTCATTATAAGAAAATTGAAACAATATAAATCATAGAGACATTATACTTGAAACATACACATATGAAATAATTTCATCTTAGATGGAAAATGGTTTTGATAAAACTCTTGAAATGAATTCTTGAGGAAAATATCCTTTCTTATTAAAAAACATTTTCTTTTCAAAAAATGCCATGAAATTTTAAAATAAAAGGATTTTTTAGAAAATATTCCTGAAATATTTTATATTATGATTCATTAAAATAAGGTGTTATAAAACCATAAAAATACATTCTTGCAGTATAAGTTAAAGAAAACATTCTCCTCATACTTTTAACGGAAAAGTAAAAAAGCACCACGTATGGTAAACAAAAGAAAGATTCCTTCCATAACACAATGTAAAAGTCAAGATGGGTAAAAATTACTTTAAACATAAATTTATGAATATTACTAACTTTATGAAAACATTTTTATGGACATGGATGAAAAATATAACCCCAGTAAATACTTACGAATAAGAAATATCAGATAAATATGAGATTGCAAAATTATCCATTACAAAGACCTTTTTGAAAATAAAATAGATTACTTATGTGTATTCAATATAAAATAACATAAATAATGTATAAATACATGATAATATATAAAAATTCATTTCTCACATAATCAAATAAATACATAAACAAGAAAGAGTATATCAACCCAAAGAATAGAAATTGGGTTAAGAAGATCCCTTATCTCGTGTCCGAATTAACTCGATCGTTCTTTAATCTCCTGAATAATAAACAAAAGTTAATTTATTAATTCTTAAGAACATTTTTCAGGTTTATTATTCCTTTTATATCACTTATTACAATGTTATAAACATTATGTATCCATTTAAGTTAATAATGTTTGTTTTGTCAATATTTGGTACTTGAGTCAAAAATGGACTTCCTATAATTACATGTTGTTCATGTGGTCAAAGGTTAATTATATCCATAATGATATTCATGATTTATATATCATATATATCATATATATCTGGCATATACATGTATTTATAATAGTACATAACATATGGAGGTAAGAAAGGAAATGCACCGTTCATAGAGACGGTAATCCGTATGTACGCATGAACGCTACATTCATTTCTATTTCCTATTTTAATGGAATTAAAACATAATGATACATAGGCATATTATAATTCCAGTATAATATCATATATAATATCATTAACTCCATCATTTATACATCCCACATAATGCATTAACGAATCACATCACTTTGAGGGGGCAGTAGTCCGCACTTCCTCAATTGAGATTATCGTATTTACCCACTATGTAAACCATAATGTCTTGATATAATTGGGAAGTAAATAAGAATAAGGAAATAATAAAAATAATATATATCATATATAAATATAGTTCCATCATAATGGCCACCATGTGAGGTTGTAGGAGAAAATCGAACAATCAGCGTGTCGTGAGGCATTAGTTTTCCATCCACAGAAACATTATGTTCTTCATCCATTAGATGGTGTTCTGTGTAAGTGTAGTTCTAATACTTCTCATAACAACATCTTATTATATTTAGGATACGGTTTTTGTTACAAAATAAAGTATTAAAAAGTGTTTATGGGTTTGAGAAGTAGAATAAAGGAAAACAATTTAAGAGAACCCATTACCTTTAATTTGGGTAACTTTGGTTTGAACCAAAAGGGATTATTGAAGTGCCTTATACCTAAAGTAAGGATTCTAGAGGGAGGATAGGTATGTAGGGAGGTTAATTGGGTAGATGTGGGATGATAAAAATGGCTTGATAGGTGTGAGGAATTTGATATAAATGCTCTCCTTTTATAAGCGGGAGGAGGGGCTCTTTTGGAATATGTGAAAATATTATTTTATTATAAACTTATTTTCGGTTTAAAAAGGTCAAAAAATCATTAAGGATGAAGATAAGATGACTCATGGTCAAAATGAAATAATCCAATCAGAATTGGAAATGTTTTGGTTAATATTGTATTCATTATAATCTTATTTATTTAAATCATTTATTAATGAGATAAATACTGCAACATTATTGTGTCATAAATAATTTAATTTATTTGATGTCTAAAAATTATAAAACAAATATCATCATGTAGGAAAATGTTTTATATTTCCAATTAATATTTATAGTGGAAATGATAATTTATATAACCCCTTAAAAAATTTAATTACTAAAATATTTTTGTTAATGTCAATTTTGTCTTTACATTAAATTAATTAATCCAAATTGTCATTATCACTACCAAGTGGCTCAATGGGGTCCCAAAATCGACCCAAGGATTCCCATGGTCGTAAATGACTCAACCAATAAGTTTTGGACAAGTTTCAAGGTAATTTAAATTATTATAATATTCTTTTAACCAAAAATTACCCTATTTACCTTTAACCGCGGTAAATAAAGGTCAAACATTACTATTCACCAAAAATTATTTTCATCTTATTGAACCAAATTTTACTTATTTATAACAACCATATATGTCATATTTTTTAAATTCAATTCACAGAAGTGCTACATTTCATTTAAATGAAAGAGTCAGTGTTTTTAACTACCACTAAGTGGTTTCACTATTCATCAAAAATTGAAGTTTTTCATAAAAATACAACAAAATTAAGCCTAAGATATATTTGATATTCTGAATTAAAAAATGATGTTTATTTTTCCAAATTCATAACACATAAGGGGAATTAATTAATTTTAAAATTAATTCGTGTTATCAAAACAAATAGCGCGTTTTTAAGAAACAATAACTATCAAAGGATCGACACTTGTTTATGTCCAATTTCAAAGTGAAATTAATTCCAAGGACCAACATTATATTAAATGGTTAAAATTTATTCTAATTAAATTTTAAAACTAATTAAAAATATAATCTAAACATATAAATTATTTTAATGATAAATGTTTTTTTAATTAAAATATACCGTGTTTTTACTATTCATTAAAATATGTAAGTTAACAGAATAATATGAAAAATTTATCCAAATTTAATTTTTATATCCGGATTCCAAGGAAGAATTTTATTTTGTCAAATTGAATTTATAATCATCTCAAAAACTAGATTAAAAGTGGGTTCACCATCAAAAGGCGACAAAACCGCATTTTTTGAAAAAATACTTCTTCTACCTGAAAAATTTAGTTTGTTTTCATACCATGCTCTAGAAAATGTGTAAGATGAATAATAATGTCATAAAATTCAAAATTTAGTTGATACTATTAATAACGACTAGATCATAATAATATTATAACCATATATCATTGTTTAGTGAAACCTGGTATTGTCTTCAACACACGCTATCGAGGAAGGACGGGATTGCGTGTAATGCAAGCCAAGTCAGGGTTGCGTGTTGTGAAAGGCTACTTATTTGTTTCATATAATATAATACAACCATATTTCATTTATACATTGAATATATAAATACACTCAATGTTACGTAGAAAAACTACTATCAAACGAACATGAAATTTTGTGTAACATGATCCATGAATACTGTTGTGTATACTGCAAGCTAATACGGTGTTGCGTATAGTGAAAGGTTATCTTGGTGTAGCGTATAACAGAAGGTATGAAAATAATATAACTCATGAAATCTCGGGGTGTTACATTCCACCCCCCTTAAAATTAATTTGGCCCTCAAAATTCATCGGGGTTATAAATGGTTTATTACTTAAGAGTTTCTTTCCTAGAAACCTACATCGTAAAAAATAATACTAAAAATTAATTTAAAAAATAAACATTAGAAAAAAAATGGATACCCAAAGTAACTCATCACTTGGGTTGCCACATAGGATATCATAGTTGAAAAATATGGATATGGAAGAGAAATATAACCATCATGTTTTGATGGGGAGTGGTAGAGAATGTGGCTATGAGGAAGCCAATAATCACAAAGCCATAAATTTGTGATGATATAAGGTACCATATGATTCATCAGATATGAGAGCACTAGGACAACATTTTTTGTTTTCAGGATCATTTCCCAAATTTTGAAGAATATTTTAATTAAAATAAATACTTATTTGATTTTGGTACAATCTCAACGTTTCTGGTGCGTCAAACAATTCCCACTTCTTCACTTAAAGAAATGAAGTTGAATTTTTTTTTTGTGAGGTGTTAGGAGATCATGTGATAGAATTATGGGTCATTGCATCTGTCTCAAACAAAAGGTTAAAAAAAGTTATCAAATACACATAAGTCCATCTATGGTGAGGTTAATTATATATGATTCCAAAAATGGGATTATACTTCATCTATCGTATTGCTTAAAATAAAACTAGTTTCTACTCACCAGGGACTTCCTGTAAACTAGTGGTAGGTGATAAAGGATTGTCGCACTTCGGTTGGGGGTTCGATTCCCACAGCCTTGTCTGATGTGACGGGTTGTTTCCCATCCTCTAGGATTTCCTTTTTCTAAAACTATATTATTATAAAATCCCATCAATAATATAGAAAAAAAGTTCTAGCCTTAAACAATACTATATAATGTCCGACATAATCTATTCCAATCTTTATACATATCCAAAATACATCTATCCAATCTCATATTATAAAGAAAACTATTACTGGAAAGGTCACATAACCAGCATGTGAATACCATCATTTATCCCTAATATATCACAAGATATATCTTGTTGGTCACATTCCAAATATGTGAATACCTTAATCTTTTATTCTCTTGAAAAATCAATACCCATTAAACCTGAAAACATTAATGCTGTCAAAAGTTAACACTTTCCACATACCAAAATCCAAAAATTTCTATATACTCAAACCATGATATCACTTTATCTTTATATTAGTCATGAGCTTATGAATACAATCAAACAATTTATTTTCTTCTTATCCCATCATTATGAACATATCATCTGCATTCCAAAATATTTGAATCACTTTTCAAAGTTACCGGTACCATATTCTTATAGAAAACCATAAGGACCAATACACAGATATTTCAATATACTATAAAAGTACCTCAACTACATTATTATTTAATTCCAATACATACGACCTTTAATCCATCCTCTTCAATGATTGGCATAGAATAGTTACTTCCTCGATTTAGAAGTAACTTCTTAGGTCAGGGCATTGAGTTGGGTAATTCCCATGTTCTTCACAGATAAGACATTGGACTCCATAACAGTCTATCACTCTATGACCCTTTTCCCCACATAGAAAACATATTCCTCTCCATTTGAGGTATTCCTCAAGGTTCTTCTTACCTTTATTAGAAATCCCAATCTTTCTTTCTCAATGCTCCTCACCATTCGAACATGCATAAAAGTTCATATTCCTCTT
Organism: Viscum album; assembly: GCA_963277665.1. Lineage (NCBI taxonomy): Eukaryota > Viridiplantae > Streptophyta > Magnoliopsida > Santalales > Viscaceae > Viscum > Viscum album. The sequence continues at coordinate 254,927,608 of OY728162.1, forward strand.
AGTTGATGAATTAGGAATACCACTAATGTTCACCTTGTTAATAATATATTGCGATGTCCGATTCGGCATAATCATAATATCTTTATCTCTAGGCATTGCACAATTTCGCTATTCATAGTCACCAATTTTTCCATAGGATTCAATGTTAACCCAATTCCTTCTGGTTCCCTCCATTAACTAAAACCAAAAACCATTGTGTAAGAAACAGTTAAAATAACATGGAACCACATAATCATAAAAAGTCACTTATAGGATGTATAAATTATGACACCTTCTTTAACCTATGATATCATAGGTTCACCCTAGGTTTTTCATGATCATCAAAATAATTCTAGGACTGTAACCTATAGTTATACTAAACCTTACGAACATCCCTAGACATACCTTAGAAATATCTCTAGGGATCTCACTAATGTATTTTCATCCTAGTTTCCAAAGGGTAACTAAACCTTTCCTCTGATACCAACTGTAGAGACCAAAGATTGACGTACATGGACATTATATTACTTTTGGGGAATACTTAATACATAACCAAAACTGACACACAAGGACCATAGTAGTTTAGTGTCTTTGGAAACTTGGAATATAATCTTCTAATCGTGGTGAAAGATCTTCAACATCTCTCATAAAGATCTTACCCATTTTTTCTTACCTAAAACATTTCTTTAAATCCTGGGGAAAAGAAATCATTTAATGGGTGAGCTCAAATTCTCAGTAAAAGTAAACATAGAGAACTTAAAACAATCCATAAAAATTTGAATACAAGAAATTGAACATAAAATCTAAACATCAAAATCTTGAGCAAAGACATAAATATTGGAAGTACGTAAGGAATATATCATAAAGGAACATCAATCATAAAAAAATCATTTGAATAAAACATGTAATTGTGGCAACCATTAAGAACAAGATATTATTTCCATAGTAACCAAGACATTGCTTCCAAGACCATCTTAGTGGACAAAGTCCCTTTCTAAATCAAGTTCACTCCTCATTCCAGTCCTGTATCACAGAACAAGATTAACTTACCATTCCATCCATGTCTATCTCATGAGATATAAATATTTACCCAATTCATTGGAGGGAGATATAGTTCACACCCATCTCATAATGAAATCATTCTTACTTGTTCCAGAACATAAAAATAAATCATTAATCATAACCCAACAAATAAAAATGGGTTTCATAAACATCATCCCATAATAACATAATCCATATAAAACAAATGGATATCATTTCATCATAAGAAAAGTGAAACCATGTAAATCATAGAGGCATTATACTTGAAACAAACACATATGAAATAATATCATCTTAGATGGAAAATGGTTTTGATAAAACACTTGAAATGAATTCTTGAGGAAAATATCTTCTCTTATTAGAAATCATTTTATTTTCAAAAAATACCATGGAATTTTAAAAGAAATCTATTTTGATGAAAATAGTCATGAAATCTTGTAGATAAAGGTTCATGAAAATAAGTCATTATAAAAACGTAAAAATCCATTCATGTTGTATAAGTTAAAGATAAACACTCTCCTCGTACTTTTAATAGAAAAGTTATAAAGTACAACGTATGTTAAACAAAAGAAATATCACTTCCATAACACAAATTAAAATTAAATATGGGTAAAATGAATTTAAACTTACATGTTATAATATTAAACACTTTATGAAAACATTTTTATGGACATGGATGAAAAATATAACTTCAGTAAATAATTACAAATAAGTAATCTCTGATAAAAATGAGATTGCAAAATTATCCCTTACAATGATATTTTTGTAAATAAAATAGATAATTTATGTGTATTCACTATAATGTCACATAAAGAAATTACAAATACATTATAAGATATAAAAATTCATTTCTCACATAATTAAAGAACGACATAAACAAGAAAGAGAAGATCAACCGAATGAACATAAATTGGGTTTAGAAGTTCCCTTACCTCGTGTTCGACTTGACTCGATCATTCTTTAATCTCCAGAATAATCAACCAAAGTAAATTTATAATTTCTTAAGAACCTATTTCACGTTTATTATTCCTTTTATATAACTTATTACCAAGTTATAAACATTATGTAACCATTTTAGTTTATAACGTTTGTTTTGTTGATATTTTGTACTTGAGTCAAAAATGGACTTCTTATAATTACATGTTGTTCATGTGGTCAAAAGTTCATTATATCCAGAATTATATTCAGGATTTATATATCAAATATATCATATATATCCAGAATATACATGTTTTTATAATAGTACATAACATATGGAGGTAAGAAATGAAATGCACCGTTCATGGAGATGGTAAGCCGTACGTACGTATGAATGCTACTTCCATTTCTATTTATTATTTTAATGGAATTAAAACATAATGATACATAGGTATATTATAATTCCAGTATAATATCATATATAATATCATTAACTCCATCCTTTATATATCCCACATAAGGCATTAACGAATCACATCACTTTGAGGGGGCTGTAGTCCGCACTTCCTCAAATGAGATTATCGTATTTACCCACTATGGAAACCATAAAGGATTGATATAATTAGGAAGTAAAGAAGCCTAAGGAAATAATAAACATAATATATATCATATATAAATAATGTTCCATCATAATGGCCACCATGAGAGGCGGTAGGATAAAATCAAACAATCATCGTTTCGTGAGGCGTTAGTTCTCCATCAACAGAAACATTATGTTCTTCATCCATTAGATGGAGGTGTGTTTAAGTGTAGTTCGAATACATATCATAACAACATCCTAGTATATTTAGGATACTGTTTTTTTTACAAAAGAAATGATTAAAAAGAGTTTAGTGCTTGGAGAAGTAGAATAAAAGAAAACAATTTAAGAGAAATTGTACCTTTAATTTGGGTAACTTCCTTTGTTTTGAACCAAAAGGACTTCTTGAAGTACTTTCTGCATAAGGTAAGGATTCTAGGGGGAGGACCGGGATGTAGGGAGCTTAATTTTATAGAGTTTGGACGATCCAAATTGCTTGAGAGTTTTGAGGAATTGGATAGAAATGGTCTCCTTTTATAAGGGGGAGGGTGGGCTCTTTTGGAAAGTGTGAAAATATTATTTTATTATAAACATATATTCAGTTTAAAAGGCCCAAAAATAATTAAAGATGATTATAATATGACTCATTGTCGAAATAAAATCATACAATCAGAATTGGACATGTTTTGGATAATATTTTAATCATTATAATCTTATTTATTTAAATCATTTATTAATGAGGTAAATACTGTATCATTATTTTGTCATGAATAATTTAATTTATTTGATGTCTAAAAATTATAAAACAAATACCATCATGTGGAAAATATTTTTATCTTTCCAATTAATATTTATAGTCTAAAATATAATTTATATAACCCCTTATAAAAATTAATTACTAAAAGATTTTTTTTAATGTCACTTTTGTATTTACATTAAATTAATTAATCCAAATTGTCATTATCACTACCAAGTAGATCATTGGGGTCCCAAAATCTACCCAAGGATTCCCATGGTCTTAAATGACTCAACCTATAAGTTTTTTACTAGTGTTATGGTAATTTTGAATTATTATAATATTATTTTAACCTTGAATTATCTTATTTACCTGTAACCGCGGTAAATGAAGGTCAAAAGTTACTATTCACCAAAAATTATTTTCATCATATTGAACTACATTTTACTTCTTGATAAGAACCATGTATGTAGTATTTTTTAAATTCAATTCACAGAAGTGGTAAAATTTCATTTAAATGAAAGAGTTAGTTTTTTTAACCACCACTAAGTGGTTTTAATATTCATCAAAAATTGATGTTTTTTAGAAAAATACCAAAAAATATGCCAAAGATATATTTGATATTCTGAATTCAAAAATGATTTCTATTTTTCCAAATTAAAAACATAGAAGTGGAATTAATTTATTTTAAAATTAATTCCGGTTATCAATACAAATAGCGTGTTTTTAAGAAAAAATAACTATCAAAAGACCGAGACTTGTCTATGTCCAATTTCAAAGAGAAATTAATTATAATGACCAACATTGGATTAAATAGAAAAAATTTATTATAATTACACTTTAAAACCAATTAAAAATATTCTCTAACCATATAAATTATTACGATGAAAAAAGTTTTTTTAATTAAAATATACCGTGTTTTAACTATTCATTAAAATATGAAAGTTATCAGAATAATATGAAAAATTTATCCAAATTAAATTTTTATATCCTGATTCCAAGGAATAATTTTATTTTATCAAATTTAACTTATAAACATGTCAAAAACAAGATTCAAAGTGGGTGCTCCATCAAAAGGCAGAAAAACTGCATTTTTTGAAAAATTAATTATTTTATCCGAAAAATTTAGTTTATTCTCATACCATGTTCTAGAAAATTTTTAAGATGAATAATAATGTTATAAAATTTAAAATAGAGTTGATACTATTCATAACGTCTTGTTCATAATAATATTATAACCATATATCGTTGTTTAGTGAAACATGGTATTGCGTACAACACACGCTATCGAGGAAGGTCGTGATTGCGTGTAATACAAGTCAAGTCAGGGTTTTGTGTTGTGAAAGACTCCTTCATTGTTTCGTATAACATAATACAAACATATTTAATTTATACATTGAATATATATATACACTCAATGTTGCATAGAATAACTACTATTAAACGAACTTGAAATTATGTGTAACATGATCCATGAATATTGTTGTGTATACTACAAGCTAATATAGTGTTATGTATAGTGTAAGGTAATCTTGGTGTAGCATACAAGAAAAGATATGAAAATAATATATCTCATGAAATCTCCGGGTGTTACTACATAGGCCCTTTGTGAATGAAATTCCTCATGGAATTCAAAAACAGGTGATCACATGTACCCTTAATCTTGTAGTGACAGAAGCATTCATGTCTCACAATTACTACATGTGGAGATGGAGTGGTCTCCTCAAAGTACTAAATCCCTAAAAACAACCCCTTCATGTAGTGCATACTCTATTACTTGCACCCCCCATATTCCCTGAACCCTCCTTCACCGTGTAGTGAAATCCTTAATACATGCATGCAATAACATCATTAGAATCCTGCTATGGACAAACATAAAACAAATTGCAAGACATCATAATTTTTATATCAATCTCATGAATTCAATAATCATAAATTCTCATTAATCTAGACACTTGTCAACTTGTATACGACTATGGAATCTGTATAGGACAATGGAAATACCCTCATCCTATTGGAATAACCCCTCACAACACACAATAAGGTCAAGAAAATTACACCAGTAGTGGAACCTTTATACGGTACTAGAATTTGTGAACCGCTACAAATGTGCATCTAAGTGATACCCATGGAAGGCCCCTTATATTTCTATGAATACCCAATGAGATGTAGCTGAAGAATAAACCCACTATACATACACTCTCCTCCCAAAATAGGTCTCCCATATGAACATGAGGAATGATCCCTTTGGACATGTGCATCAACATTTGGGTGAGAGAAATATAATATAAATGTTCGTGAGACCCCGTCATGTGATCAATTTAACATCATATTATCACATGATTCCACATTTATCTCAAATTTTCTTTATATGGCCTGAAATAAGTCTCTTTGGTCATAAGACATGCCTTGTACAATTCAGGTAGATCTATTGATTGATGATATACATGTTACCATTGTAATGTAAAAATTAAAAGATAAAACAACATTATTAGGTGAAAACATGATAAAATTTATTCATTATCCCAAGAAAATATCTTGACAATTCAGGTTTCTCATGTGATTACCAATTATCAGACCAGAAATTTCATGTGATAGTCTATAGGCAGGTAATAACAATCATGAAAATTACCTTAAAATTGTCCACCTTGATTATTTGTAGATATCATAGAAAATTAGCATTGATCATGTGAATCAATTTTTGATCAATTAGTATGATCATGTGATTGCCTATTGACAATGCATCATTGGCATGTGACATTCCAAAGACAAGTTAGTTTGATCAGGCGACAACATTTGGGAAAACCTTCTTAAATCATGCACTAGACATTCAACATGTTCACTATGGTTTTACAAATCATCTTGTACATGGAGTATTATTTCATTTTAGGATATCCAAGACAAGAAAATAGAGTAAGAAGTCGTCCTTTTACATGTCTTCCATGTCAAATTGACACCCCAAACATGTTGAGAAAGAAATAAAAGCATGTATTTTAGGTAGCCAAGACATGTTATACATACTCCTTTATGTCTTGTCAACATTGTACAATAGATGCAATTGGAGTCAATGTATGTGAACCCCAACTTGGAACCTTCATCCTCATACCCCGTTTATAAGGGAAATGTCCTTGATTATCTAGGGAGACACGCTCATGAGACCCTATTGGTGTCATGATCTAGGAAATACCTTTAATGATTTTTATCTCTATCTATCTATTAGAGAATAAATAATTAGTATATGATAGGGAAACCTCAATGTGTAAATTATGGTAAATATGACATTCATCCTGGTATAAGACCGTATTATTCCTAAAACATCATGGATAATATCAATGTCTCTAAGTATGATCGTTCTCTTTAGACCATCAGATGGTTGGGGGATAAGTGAACTATGGGAATTTGGATTCCTACAATAACTGAATATGTATGATTCCTTCCTAAGTTGTGATCTCAATATGATATCCTCTATGATATGGTAAATCATGCATCTCAATGGGAAACATTAATGTGTAAGCCCCGTACTGATATAATGTTATGCAATGTGATCGATCTGAATTCTTCTCTTATTTCTTACATTGACCATGGCTCATATGGGCTTAGAGACTAGAGATGACTGTATAAAAATCATGTTGAGAATTCCCATTATGTGGTATCTTCACCATTGGGATGTAATATTGAGTACATACCATCTCCATTCAAAGGGAGATACTTTGAAAGAAGCGATAGGTGGAAGTCTGGTATACAAAAATACTGCCTAAGACCTCTTTTTTTGTATCTATAATGACAAAAAAAACCCATTATAAGAACTATATAGACTCTAATTCCTATCTCAAAAAAGATACATAGAAAACCTTACTAAGGTACATGCCTTATTTTTATGTCCTTACCACTTGATGTTAAACTATATGGATGGGTCTAGTTACATTACCTAAAACCATGGATAAACAACTACATGGGGATTGAGTCATGTTTTCACAGGATACATAGAATTAGTTATAGAGGTTTAATCCCATTTTACAAGACACCAACTACCTCCCTGGATAGGAATAGACTCTAGGGTTCCAAGACATGGTCATAACCAAAGAATAATAATTTTATAAGAGAGAAATAGAGAACCCATGATATGAACACAATTTTTCTTATCAATAGTTGTTTACAATCAAGCCATTGACAATGTGGTAACCGAACACATATAATATAATATAATGGTCTTCACAATCTATCTTAAATCTATAATAGAATCCCATAATAGGAAGCAATCCCCCCCTAAGGGTGTGATGAGCTTGACCTCCCATCCTCTCAACTAATGTGTGTTCCTGACCATCGTTGGGTGTGAAACCTCAAAGGACCACCTACATTTACAGAGCATATTTGTACTCATTTATTGATGTGTGAACTCTTGGATGTTTCTAGGAAATGCTAAAAAATAAAAAACATGATGCGATTGATTGGGTAAGGGCTAAAACCCCCCAAATTTTAACCATCGGGAGAACACCATCCATGTCCCTTTCCCAAAAAAATATGGTCAAATAGACATGAAATTAATTAACTATGTGATCCATATCATATATTAAAATGGATATATTTCTAGTTATCCCCAGTAAAAGTTTTTATGCAAAAATTTATCAACCAAACAGTGAACTCAAAACATTTATTCTAACCATGTTGAACCATTCATAAAAATAAGGGACCACTTCTTTATCCATTAAACTATAACATTTATTGATCAAACATGTAAAATTATATATGATGTTTCACTAATAAGGTGTTTGGTTTACTCTATTGTACTCTCTTATTCCTTGCAATAAAAATAACATCATCAAATGATTCTGGATATTCTGAGATTTTATACATGTTTCTTTATCCCTAAGACCCCAAAATACCTTTTCAGGAACACACCACTTCCAGTATCAGTTAGTGCAATTAATTTTCCAAGAGTACCATATCAACAAATCCACCCTGAAATTGGAGTTGGAACAAGAAATACCTTAGAGGATGATTTCCCACTAGACGTCTTTTCCATTATAGCCTCCATGATAAAAAGTGGCCCTCATTTCCATATTCAATCTCTTTGGGAGCTTTCCCTAGAGAAAACAAATGCATAACTTCCTCTCCTCAGGGTGGTGCATGAGGGAAATCATTACATCAACTCAATAAATTAGAATTTTCCTATGAGGTCTCCCATATATTTTGGTTATCATCATTGAAATCTGAACATGATTCCATAAGCAGTTGCAAAAGTGGTTATGCCTACAACAACTATCCATGTTGGGGAACCTAGTTGGAGGGCCCACCAGGGGTATCCAATCAATGAAACTATAGAGAAGTCTTATACCAATGCTACTAAAAATACACCCGAGGCCCACTATAGTGTCATGAATGTGGCCCAAAATCAATCCCAAATCATTAATATTGAGGAGCTTCTTACTTTATCACTTATATCCTTGGTGACTATGGAATGCTAAAGAGAACCCCATCATACATGAATGGGTAATTTTAATCATATTATATGTTAGTATCATATTCAATATGGTAACTGGACCTTCAAATAGTATCATGGAAATAGAACCATCCAACAGTATCATGGGTACCGACCCCTCAAATGATATAATGGGCACGAAACCCTCAAACCATATCATGGTAGCCGACCCCTCAAATGGTATAGTGGGAACTACCCCCCAAATGGTAAATCGGTCACCAACCAACCAAATGAGATAATCTGTTAATGAGGAGTATTAAACCCCTTCAGTATTAGTAATATGATATCAATCAGGTTTGAAGACTCAATATCATGTGTATATGAGAAACCCCATGAAGAGTTCAATCGTACCCTCCTACAGTCATCTGTGTCGCAATTGGTTTTCCTACCTTCTAACACTGTCACAGGAAAAGAAAGGCTTAGTGCTATCTTTAAAGAATCATTAGTAGGTTCTAGAAAAAATGTTATAATTTTAAAATGAAATATAAATTAAACATATGGACAGTGGAAATTTTGGATTCAGTCACTGGGATCCATTTTTTAATTCATGTAATCATCCACTCACCCTACCACTGACAAAGTCAAGGGTGTTTTCATGGAAACTTCCAGCCTAACCCTTGAAGATGATAAGGAATTTTTCAAAGAATAATGGATCACCCAATTACAATGATAGAATTGTTATCTCCAAAAAATATTGAAGGAATTTTCTTTAGATCTCTACCTCATGATTATGTACAGACACCTACTTATTGATTCCTACCCTACAGTGATGTACCCCAACCCAGAAGGGTTGAGGAAATTCTCATATTTTTCATCCCCTCATTGGGTAAAATACAAACATTTTTACACCTCACCTCAGTCTGTAGGGCTGGGAGAATTTTAATATTTTTCACCTCAAAATTTAGGATATTATAGAAACCATAAGACCTTAGATTATTTTTTAATACCTCTAAGTGAGTCAGTATCTTTCAATCTGTGCGTAGCAAATACATCATCTAAGACTGGAAATGCTTAAACATGTTCTACTAGAACAATAAAGACAGTGAATCTATACCATAGGCTCTATAATTTTCCATGCACCCATACCAATGGATGAATATATAAAAAGGGATAAGAATCATGGCTTCCAATATCTTTAAGATAGACAAAGAAAAGTATATTCCTTCAAAAAAAAGAAATGTTTCTTTATATTTCAACCATTCCATGGAAAATGGTTTGAGAATCCTCCCAACGATTGGAAAGGAAAGAGAGTCAAGCATGGTAGTCCATGAAAATCATTTCTCCTATCATCAATATCATGATCACATAATAGAAGATTTAATTTCCTTTAAGTAATGGATACCTGTGTAGATGGACATGGATATATTGGAACCAATGAGACCTAGATTCCCACTCTTGTCATCCACATATTATGAAAAAAACACATAAATTTTGTATCAAATCATTGTGAAGATTCCTCCAAAGGATAAATGACCATCTATAAATGTAATATTGGAAAATCCCATTCATTAAAAAAAATAATCTCCCCAAATATTTTCATTGTTCTATAGAAAATGGATGGGTGGAACTCCCAATAATAAGAAAACTTAATGAGGTAGGCATGACAAGACATGACAACCATTTTCCCTACCATCGATGTCTCAGACAGACAATAGAGAGATTATTTATATTCATGGGTTTTTTGAAGATATATGTATATGTAGGCCAGATAGAGTTGAAGGATCAAAAAACTCATGAGTTTTGAATAAGATTTATTGAAGCTCCACCAGATGAGCTACTCTCTTGATAAGTTATTCAAAATCATCCTTAGCTCATGATGATAAACTGTATGGACATCAACTTTATCAAAAGAAGTGAAACTACATGGGCATCATCCTTTGTACAAGAAGTTAAACCACATGGCTCAGGTCTTTACCACATGATGTTAATCTAAACAGCTTATTTCCTTACCCAAAAACATAAATCTTCATGGATAACATCTATACATCAAGACATTAAACTACATGGATAATGTCCTTACAATAAGACATTAAATTACATGTATAATTTCTATTTCACACAAAATTAAACTACATGTGTTTTCTAGAACTAAATATAGCTTGATTCCCTCCCTAATAAGATAAGTAGGGATTCATGGGTCCTATATCCCAACCCAACCACATATATCCTCATTATTGCCCAAGAAACTAACCTGCATGGTCATTTTCATCCCAATAAGGCACTAAACTGCTTGGATGATGTGCGTGCCACTTGAAATTAAACTACATGGATAATTTCTTCACTATAAGTTGTTAAATTGCATGGAATACATCCTTACCACATGATTTTAAACATCATTGATTTTTCCCATTATACATAACTTTAAAATAAACAGGTTTTCTATAACGATATACAACTTGATTATTTTTTAATTAGATACATAAGGATTCTAGGAGCCTATATCATTAACAAGTAAGCTATATTATAGTCCTTACAGCAAGATGTTAAACGGAGAAAATAATTTCATTTCTGCATGACAATAAAATGTATGGGTTTACTAGAACTATGTATAAATTGATTATTATCCTAATGTTATACAAAGATATTCTTGGATCTTATATCCTAGACCACCCACCTATATTCACGTTCATACCACATGATAACAAACTACACACAACATTCCCGAGTCAAAGGATGAAAAATTGTGTGACATTTTAATCTCTTGGGAACATCGTCAGCATCATGTGGAAATTGAAATTTCTTGAATCACCAAAATTAATGTACAATCTCAATCCTGGATATATAAAATAATAGAAATACCCCTTAGTTTCCTGCTAACGGTTTTCTCTTACAAGTCACTTTCCTAAACACTTATATATGGGAATCATGAAAATATTGTCAAATGTGGAAAGCTAAATACTACAGAGAGATTGCATAAATCCTTTATCACTTGGAATAATGTATGAAAGCATATTAGCAAAGAAAGCATGGGGAAAGTATAAATCCAGGACCCTATACATAAATTCCATTAACATATTCTAATGGCACAAGGAAGATAGTAGGGGGAATGTATCCCCACTTCAATCAAAGTAATCGACTGACATATGCTTGAAACTAAGAGAATACGTACATAAATTCTTCTATATACCATGTGTATGTTCAAGTTCAATGGGATAAAAATATAGGATATAAACATATATATTCCAGTGAAGATGGATGGAAAGATTTATATTCAAATCCAAATAGCCAATGAAGGACAACACTATGATCAGTACGAACATGTTGCTACTCTGGAGCAAGCGCACACCATTTCTCCCATCTAGAAGTATTATCTGCATATTCTAGTAAGGACATGGCATAAGGACTAGGTTCTTATCCCCATTACATCATAGTCTCACCAAGTGAAAGTGGCACTTTCCTTAGGAAAAGCATATATTACTACTAAAGAAGACAAAAAACATATTCCAATGGCCTGAAATTGGGCTCATATCCCCATTATATTCAAGGATCACCGAGTCAGAGTGGCACATGCCTTAAGACAGTCTCAAACCGCTATCTAAGAAAGACTGAAACATATTCCAAAGGTTTGGGATTGGGATCTTATACCCATTCTGGCTAAGACTCATCAAGTGAGAGAGACACATGCCTCAAGATTGGATCATATTCCTATCAGAAATGCTACTCAAAATATCTTTACAGGTTATTGTAGGAGGATTATATCCCTACTCCCATTTTAATGGTCTATCAAAATATTTAGAGTGGGAATACATATTTAAAAAAAGATCATATTATTTTTCCAACTAGGGATCACCAAGTGATAGCAACACATACCATAGTAATGGATCACACTCTTACAAAAAAAGACCAATGCCACATTCCAAATTCATATGATCTGGCTCACATCCCCCTTCTAGACAAGTCACACCATGTGAGAGCATCACTTGCCTCAGGATATCTTCATATCCCTATTAGAGAAGGTCATTGGAATACTCCAGCATCTTCTCAGTAGCATGATCATATCACCACAACACCACATGGTTATAAATAAATTTTGAAATCCACAATAGGGCATACATATATCCATTCTCTACCACAAAATAATGGATGAAATATTCTGACTATGATATAGAGTGAGGCTCATACCCCTGACTTTCTCAATTCCAAGATTCCTTGGTGTTGTTTGAGACACATTTTTATCACCCCAAGGGTTCATCAGATCTACAATTGAAGAAGAAAATTATAATTACCGTGATAGTCCTCCTCATGATAAGGTGGATATGGATCACATATATTCTACTAATGACATCCTCTATGGTCAACCTCCCGACAGTGATATCTCCCACAAACAAGGAAATACTCCCCTTTCTCAAACACCATCCTATAGAGGTGTGTTCAAAATTATTCAACACATTTATATAGATATGTGATAAAGAAATATTAGCCACATTAATATATATAAATATAATCACTATACTAGGGTTAGCTATTTATACTGTCATAATCAACCATCAGAAGAAGTTCACTATAATCAGTCGGTAGCCTAGAGTTGTTACCTTTATCGTCTGACCAGGTAAAAAAATATAACATAGATGTAGAAGTAGTTTAATAGGAGATATGGGGTGTGTTAGTTGAATAAAACCTCCTAAACAGGATGAGACCCATTTCCACTTCAAATTATAGGATCCCAATTGGATAAAAAATGGAGTACCAATGTTTATCCTAATCTCATGATATTAAACTCTATAGAATTCATCCTATACAATTGAAATTAAATAGTAAATAATATTTCATAAACACATTATGCCAAAAATTACACAATTCATCTTAACCACATGACGTTAAAATATTCGGAGTATATCATAACCATGTAAATTAAAGTGTATAGAATTCTTCATATCCACATGATGTTAAACTATATAAAATTTTTCCTAACCATGTAGAGTTAAACAGTACGTTGTTAATATTAACCATGTGGTGGTAAAAATTATAGATTTCATCCTAACAACTTGATATTAAAATATATAGGTATCATCCTAACGACATGACATCAAACTATCTATAATTTTTCCTAACCACATGGTATTAAACTATTAGAAAATTTTAAAAAACATATGTTGTTAACCTCTATAGAGTTCATCTTAACCACACGACATTAAAATATACATAGTTCATCTAAGCCACATAATGTTAAAATGTATGTAGTGTATACTAACCACATGGTGTTAATCTATACATAGATATTCCTAAACACATGATATTAATATACATAGAGTTGTTCGGGTTTTATGGCATTAAACCATAAATGTTTTTCCTAACCAGATGAAGATTAAACTATATAATGACATTATGAACACATGATGATAAAATGAATTGAATCATCCTTGTTATATGATGTTAAAATATATGAGTTATTCTAGAAAAAAATATGTTAAACTAACAAACATATCTCATCCTCCCCATATGATGTCACAATACATGGGATGTAACATTTAACTAATGAATCAGCACACACAAGCAAGATCTGTAAGAAGTAAGGATGAGATTCTCCAATCCCCATGTGAGATCTATCTTCCTATAGGAAAACAATCCATATAAGAACTATGTGTTTCTTGATACCTTCCATCACAAGATATGTAGTGACACCTGAACCTCTGGTCTTGGTCCTAGGAACAATATTTATTTCCCTTCACATTAGGTTTTCCTCATCCTTTTCGAATGAAATAAAGCTGCAAAGATCCATGGTGTTAGTTCCCTTTCATATTGGTTGACCCATTTCCTTAGTGATTGAAGTTAAACTGCATAGATTATTTCTTAACCGAACATAATTAAACTACATGGGTATTCATGAAAAATGTGTGGCTTGATTCCAATTACTATAAGATGTGTAGTGATAACCATATTTTAATCTATAGGATTATCTGAAATACCTATCTACATGTTAGGATGCTAGAATACTTTTTACATGATGTTAAAGTAAACCATTCTTCATGAACTATGTGTGGGTTGATTCTTGTCACCACAAGATATTTAGTGATGCCCAGATCTCCAATCATGGGTCCATCTACAACAATCAATGTAAAAAAATCCCACCTCTACTTATAGGATAGAACATCATAGAGAGTTTCCCTTTTTAGTATGATGTTATGCTTTATTTCTTCTGTCATAGGATATGTAGCGACACCCAGATCCTCAATCAAGGGCCTAGCTACAAAAATCTATTAAACTTCATCACGAATGCATATATATAAACCATAAAAGACAATATTTTGTTTATATATGATTCAGATCAACATAAAACCTATTTTCTCATGTAATATATCTTTCATACTTTTTTCACATCATTTCCCACATCTATAACACATAAAATTAAAATACATGGAAAATATTCTAGTTGTATGACATTAAAAATGCACAAAAAATATATACTTATTGAATGAAGTTAAATTACAAGAAAAAATTTTCTTACCACATAAGGATAAATAGTAAAAAAATTATGTTCCTACTACATGAAATTAAAATGTGTAGGCCATCACCCATTATAATTCGTTATCTATGGGATATTTGAGCCTTACAATGGTCAACTAGAGTATGGGGAGCTTCAAACATATTTTAAATAACCTCAATACATATACCATACTTCATGTCTTGAGAACATTGGTTTACCGTAAACCTTTTATGTCACATGGAAAGGAAAAACGACCTCTCTGTTTGGACTTCCTATCAATGAATAATAACTAAGACCCAAATCCTGAGACATCTTAGAACAGTATAAAGGGGTTTCTTTTTCTAGTGTGCATGATGTG
Organism: Viscum album; assembly: GCA_963277665.1. Lineage (NCBI taxonomy): Eukaryota > Viridiplantae > Streptophyta > Magnoliopsida > Santalales > Viscaceae > Viscum > Viscum album. Next base: position 254,943,123 of record OY728162.1, read on the forward strand.
ATAATGGTAGAACTAATCACATGAGGGTGTTATGGGTCATCCCTAGTATTATTTTCCCATATCAGTACTTGTGGTGTGAGAACCTTGAGATGTGATTTAAAAAAAATCCCTTACCCATAATGATGTTGGAGTGGTTATAACCATGTGTATCCTAATTGAGGTATTTTGTAACATCTCCCATATCAGGCCAATCTGTGTCATGACCGTAGACTACCTAAAACGTTTAATAATATTATGGAATTAAATTCTAGGAAATATTGGTCCATATCACAAGGCCATAATTTTTTTTTCTGAAATATGAAAAAACATTTCAGGTTTAAAACCCACAAAGGGATTCCTGAGAAATATTCAAGTATTATCTCTCTAAAATATTCTTTTCCAGAGTATATAAAAAATTAAGGTGCAAATAAATAAGGCCTAAATTATATATGTTTTACCCTATAACCTTAGTAAACAAATATTTTCATTTTAGACCCCTTGATTTAACAAAAATTTAGAGTAATGGTTTTTTAAATCTCTAATCCATGAGAAGAAGTTCACTAAATTGTGACACAACTTTTATGGTGCTTGAACCCTTATTGGATATTACAATCTCCATAAATCAAAATTCATGATTTGAGAGATTTGGGTCACCAAAAACCTTTCATAGTCCTTATAAAAGGAAAAAGGTCTTCTTTTTGTCCATGCTATTGGTGCACAAGGTCTCATACATACCAATCAGAGACATCTTGGACCTAAATAAAGGACTTTCTTATTATTGTGAGTCTGAGGTCACCATAGAAGAACCCATCACCTGAGGGTGTTTTGGGTCATTCTTGACATGATGTTTCTCACACCTTCTTCATGACCTAAGATATTTTGACTATGATTTGAAATCCCCATACCAAACAATATAAGTATATTTGACTTCCTCGATGTTACGTCACAATGTTTTGTACCATTTATAAAAAAAGGATTAAGAACCATATACATGAACCTCACATAGAAAAAACCTCATGATTCGAAACCAAAATATGTAGGGCACAAGTGTCACATTAGGAGCTAAATTTCCACATGGTTTGAGAACCCTTCCTAGACACCTTTTATTCCATTCAAAACTTCACTAGTCAGATGCTTACGTCTTTCCAAATCGTAGATGGACCTCAAAATGAGTGTGGATGAACTGCAATTAGCCATTCATGTAATCCCTATGGACTCATTAATAAGGCCTTCGACCTACCAATTGGTGGGATATATTCCTTTCAAGAAAGGAACACCGATCCTAATGAGCATTGGCAACACTGCAATGGAACCAGGAAACTCAGGGTGTTGCAGGTCATCATTGTAATGCGTTACCCATACCAAACTCACTAACTCCAACTATTGTGTTATGATTTACTACCCACATATTCTGAATTTTTAGGTGGGACATTATTACCTAGTAATTTCCCTCAACTGTATCACCACGATAAACCATCCATGACCCTTGAAAAGAGTGGAGACCCCTTTTTTGGCAATTCGTGGGATTTATAAGAGCTTAAACCTACCAAACAGAGGTATCTCCAACTTATAAAAAAATAAATATAATCCTTTTGATCCATAGAAACTCTATTTTTGAACCCATAACCTTAGGGTTCTTTGGGTCATCCCATGTATGTCTTCTCCGTTCCATTTTAATCATTCAAGTCCAACTGCAAGACTTTAAACTGCATATATTCTCATTTCCCAAGATACAAGACCTCAATATAAAATAAAATATATGTTCCATTAATTTAGACCATAAACTTCTATAACATCCATGGTCCATGCTAGAAGACCTTAAACTACAACACATCCAAGGTCCAAGCTAGGAGACTTTAAACTAAAACACATCAATCTTTCGAGCTAAAAGACCCTACACAATAGCATAATGATGGTATAAATAGAAAGAAATTATAATAGCCAACTGAAAGAGACATAATTCTCACTAAGTTGAAAACCTAATAAGGCAATATCAGTAAAAAGTCAGACAATATTTATCTTCTATAAGAAAGAGAGGCACAAAACTACTCAGGTTAAAGACCTGCAAGAAGATGGGCTAAGAAAAATCCATGTACATTCCCACTAAGTATTCATATATATAAATATTAATAAAATTAATATAAAATTAGATAAACCGATCCAATGATTAAAGGGATGACCGTATGGCCTTATAAAATATCATGTTATTCTCCTTATGTCCCAAGACTTATGATGAAATTAGATCATTTTACCTTCAGAAAGGATATCATATACAAATTTTCATTGTAAATTTGATGATATCAATACTATTATAGTAGGTTAATGAATATTTAAATTTATTTCATATCACCTTCATGAAACATTTTCTTAAATAAACTAATTGAAAGTTATGTACTCAAATCCAGGTGATTGGATATGTTTGGTACTGCACACAAAGGATGAAAATAATGGACGATATGAGCAACACCTATGCATGAACATTGATCTCTACTGGATATTTCAACACAGATCAGTGACATTCCACTTCCTAGGTATGATATGGATCTACGTAACAAAAATAATCAAAGAATTATTCATTTGTGAACAAGTGTTCATGTGCATGAGTTGGATCTACATTATGGTATACTTATGAACTATGTTGGAATTTATTCCCATTCTCATGGGATATGAAATGATGTCCAAGTACATTTCTTTGGATCTAGCTACAAGTTCCTTCTAACTCGATCCATATTTCAATCATGATTTCAAACACATTCCAATATTCAGGTATCAATCCTCCATGAAAAATCCACTTCCTACCTTAGATTTAGCCAAGCGCTCATGGTTAGAAGTCTCTTATGGATAACAACAAAATATCCTTAGTTAACAAATCGAGAAATTACTTTCATGGGGATTAGTATCATAGACTATCATATATTCAGATATGTGGTGAAGTCATCTAAATTTACGATAGAATTAGTCTATTTTCATTATGAAAGATTATAATTTAAAGGGAGGGGTATTTTTTTGGCACCCATAATAGGTTTATATGTAAATAAAAATCAATGATTTTGTAAATATGAATATCTTTAAAAATAATGTAATATTATCATGAAGTACAAGGAATTGGAATTCAATAAGGATTGGGAATTTGTTTAAGGATATATATTTTTTGGTGATTATATTCATTCTAACTGAGAGTATTTTATAAGTACAAGAATAGTCCCCTAATAGAATAAATTAATGGCCAATCCATTGGACCACTATACTAGGGCTTGATTGTAGGACCATGTGGGACTAGAGTTAACCTGGAAAAGTGGGAGAAATACAACAATAGTAAGAGAATGAAAACATTGTGCCTGAAAATAGTATGTGGGACCACATATTGAGCATGAGGTTCATGAGCCCAATGATGTACATAGCATGGGATAGAAGCCCACATGGATGAATCCTAGGTGGAAATATATGTAGGTGGTATTGGTCATAATCCTTGCTTTCATATCAATTGAGAATATTCCAATGAATAGATTATAAAGAATATGGAAGGTGAGGTGAGATTTTAATGTTGAATGAGATTTTATGCAGTACTATTCATGTTATTGAATCCCAAAAACTCGATCAGTCTATCGACCAATCTCATACATCTAGTTCAATCCTACATAGCGATAGTTTGAATTCTGTTGACACCATGGTTTAAAAATTCAAATCTATCCCATACAGTGTGAGATCTCTATATTCAACCTCTCCCTTCCTCTCCCCTGTAATATTGGTTTGACATCATGAGTAAACTTTATTTCACTCACATGATTACTCAATGATCACCATTTCTGTCCATTTCCACCAATATTTTACAAAATAATTCATTGCGACACTCCAATAGTAAGAACTAGTGATGTTAAAAGAGTTCCCATGAGTGCTCAAATCCACCACATGATCATCCTTTATTCATGAAGTCAATGTGATGAAAATCACAAGAGTCATCATAAGTGATTTATGACCACAAGGTTTGTTTGTCTTCTGATGTATTTATTGGATGAATTAATTTGGATTTATCAAGAAATAAATCCCTCAGATGAGATCATTGAAATTAGTCTTGTGGTTCTATGATGATGATCATGTAACGTCTCCACTACCTCAGTCAGTTCACTTGGAATCCACCCTGTGTAAAGGGGCACCAACCTCATCCTCCTTCGACAAATAAATACCCCTATTCCCCTTAAGAAAATACATGCACAGGGGGGAGGAAACGGGTGAATTGAGGAATAAAGGTATCACTAAAGGGGAAAATGTTGTATTTTAATTCAAAACCTCCTTTTAATATAATTTATTTATATGGTTATATTATTTTCCCAATTGGGTTTAAAGTGCAGTTAAAATATATTTTTACCATTTAATCCAATGGTATTCATTGTAATTAATTTAACTTTGAAATTGGACATAAACAAGTGTCAATCTTATGATAGATATTGTTTCATAAAAACACGCTATTTGTTTTGATAACAGGAATTAATTACAAAATCAATTAATGAAAATTATATGTTTTGAATTCGGTAAATTGGAAATAATTTTTGAATTTGGAATATCAAATGTACTTTGGAAATCTTTTTTTGTATTTTTCTGACAAATTTTCATTTTTAATGAATAGTGAAAAATAAAGCATTTTACTTTAAAACTACTTTTTCATCTAATTTAATTATATAGTTAGATTTTAATTTTAAGTAGATTTAACGTGTAATTAAATTATGTTTTTATCACTTAATACAATGTTGTTAATTGGAAGTAGTATCATTTTTCAATTGGATGTAAAAACAAGTAAATCTTTTGATAAATGTTTACTTCTTAAAAACCCATCTTTGGTTGTGACTACGGGAATTATTTTTAAATTAACTACTAAAAAATATGTGTTTGGAATTTTGTAAAATGGATTCCATATTTTGAATCATAAGGTCCAAATTATGTAATTAAGGCTCTTTTTTCTAGATATTATTAATAGTAAAGATGATAATTATCTTTAATTGTCATGATTAATTAGTAATCGGGTAGTTAAGGGTAATAAAATAATATCATAATAATATATAATGACCCCAAAATTTGTCCAAATACTTTTGGTTGTGTCATGGAAGACCATGGGATGCCTTGTGCCGACTTATGGACTCCATGGAATCACTTTTGTGTGATAGTGACCTTTTATCATATTATTTTTAAATAAAGGAAAATATAACCAAACCATTTAACATCTAAGTAAAAAAAAATTAATTTTGTTTACGTAAATAATATATTATACTATAAATAGTCATTAAAAATCTAAAAATATTTTCTACATCATGGTATTTTTCTTATAATTTTTAGACATTAAGTAAATAAATTTATTTATGACACCATGTTGATGTAGTGATTTCCCCATTAATGAAACATTTAATAAAATGAAAAGATAATGTGAAATATAAGTCCTACAATTTTATAAAACCTATTGTATGGCTGGATTTAGAACCTTTATCACCTTATCCTATAAATATATCATTTTGGGAAATTTAAAATCTGAATATCGTTTTATAATAAAGTAACATTTCAAGACTTTCCAAAAATGACCCTCCTCCCTCTTATAAAAGGCCCCCACCTCTACTAACATACCCACAACTCTGCTCATATTATCGCTCCACATACCTCTCTTACTTTTAGAAGACCCATTTTGGGAATATGTCTTTCTATGTAAGCCTTTGGCTCAAATCAAAAAGAGTTACCTGATTTAGAGATAATGTCTTCTCTCGAGTTTCTTCCTTTTATTTTCCTTCTTCACTCACCACTATCTTATTATTATTTGATCCCATAATAACACCAGTATCCTCAATATACTCGGATGTTTTTATGAAATGTATTCTACCTAACTTACACACACCTCCGTCAATTGGTTAAAGAACATACTGTTTCTCTGGGTGGTGAATTAGTGCCTCACGAAACGATGATTGTTCAATCTTTTTCTAACACCTATCATGTTGGACATTATGATTGTAATGTATTTATATCTGATATATATTATCTTTATGTTTTTTATTCTTCTGTATTTTTTATATATATCAATCTTTTATGGTTTCCATTATGTGTAGACACGATAATTTCATTAGAGGAAGTGTGAGATACCACCCCCTCAAAGTGATATGACTCGGTCATACCATATGTGGTACACATAATGGATAGGTTTAATGATATTATATATTATAAAATATTGGAATTATAATACTACTATGTATCATTATTTTTTAATTCCATTAAATATGAAATAGAAATGGAAGTAGCGTTCATGCTTACGTACAGCTTACCGTCTTCATGAACAGTTCATTTCATTTCTTACCTCTAAATGTTATATACTAATATAAATACATGTATATGCTGGATATTTATGATATATATGATATCCAATTCATGAATATAATTTTGGATATAATAAACCTTTGACCACATGAACAACATGTAATTATAAGAAGTCCATTTTTTACTAAGTACCAAATATCGACAAAATGAACATTATTAACTTAAATAATTACATAATGGTTATAGCATGGAAATAAGTGATATAAAAAGAATAATAAACTTTATAAAGGTTCCTAAACAAGTATAAATTATATTTATTTTATTATTCAGGATATTAAAGAATGACTGAATCATGTCGGACACGAGGTAAGGGATTTCTTATCTCACTTTTATTTCCGTGAGATTTCCATTGTTTGCCACTTATTTGTGGAATGTAGTGTATTGTATACTGCCATTTCATATATATTATCATTATTCTATTTATATTCAAGTTATTAAAGATTAATTTGGTGTTTATTATCTTTTGGTCATATGACTCGATTTATTACAATGAGGTAAGGGGTTTTTATCTCACTTTTTATTCTTGTGATATTCATGCTACATTTTCCAATATTCCCTTTTGTGTGGTGTATGTACTGCTCGTGATTTTATTCTTTGTGTAATATAATTGAATTTATGTGTATTTACATCTTCATTTTATGATCCTTCTTTCATGGGGTGTATGTTTCTAATGTTACCCAAATCTGTAAGGGAACCTTTCACCTTCTTCTTTTTAAAAGGATTCTCTTTGTTAGGTCATTTAATTTACATCCTCTTATGTTGGGATATGTTCTTATATATCCTTATTTATATAAATTTTATGTCAAAGTCATGGGATACCATTTTTAACTCTCATCAACTCATTTTCTGAATTTTAACGTGATGCCATTAGGATGTCAAATTTCAGTAAGGGGACTTCTTAACCCAATTTCAGTTATTTGGGTTAAAACTCTACTCCGTGATTATGTCACGCTATGAATATGTGTGGATGACCTATGATATTTTTACTCTTCATATCCACTTATATTGGGTGTATTAATAGTTTTCACACATAATTATGTAATTTATTTATCCTTAATCTAAGGATACAGTCTTCATAAGGGACTTCGTCTCAATCTCCTTTCATCGAGGCATATTTTGTTTTAATAAGAGAGTTTGTTTTATATTCTGTATAAACATCTTTGAATTTTCATTCAAATGGAATATTTTTCTATGAAGCGTATTAACTAAACGAAATAATGGAATGTTTCTTTTAATGTATACAGTGACAACGACCTTTCCTTTACTGTTAGTATTATTTGATCTTTAGCTTCCTCAACAAGACGTAATGTTTTCAAAAGAAAATAAATACCACATAATCTATTATATATTTTGGTATTGAAAATTGATTTGATAATGGATTTTTTATAACAATATATTTATGTGATATATTTTTATTGAAATGTGGAAAAAAAAATTCCCTTATATTTGTTTTATGTCTTATGATTTTATGATGGTACTTGGACATTTGATGGGTGGTTACATGATAAACCAAATGATAGGTGGTGACATGAATACCAGGACGGATGGTTACGTTATAACCTCCAATTCATTTGTTATGGAAGTCGGCATTATGGTTATTCCTTTAAGTTACATGTGTCGAAGTAGACCATATGGTTATTCTATTTATGTATGTTTATGTTCCAAGTTACCTTTATATGATATGTATTCTTTATATGGGTAATATTTTGGTTATAAAAGGGTATGTAGTGACATTTTATTCAGTGAAGAGTATTTACTACATTATAAAGGTGAAAATTATTACTTATGTTAAAGTATTAATGGTTTACTTATTTTTTTGAAAAAATAATAGTTTCATTCTTTGTGTATTCCTTACTGAACTTTTTATGCTCATCCGAAGTTTTTGAAATGTTTTTCACACAAAATATCATGGAATAGGTTCACAGCTGGCATCAATGAAAGTCATGGTATCTAAAAACATAGAACTAGACATGTATTTTTTCAAGTGTTTTTATTTTATAAATAAAATCGAAATTGAGTAGAGGTGTCTACTTTGTAACTTTTGAGATGTAATAGTTATGGCATAATTCTCTAAAACAATAAACCTGAAAATATCTTCAATGTGAATTATTAATTTAATTTAAGATTGTGTAATGTTTTAAGTTTGGGTCCTTATATTTGGTATCAAAGTTCAGTTTAGATAACTTTAGTGGTTATGGTATTCTTTAAGCACAAGTGAAATTCCCATAATGGTTAGGATTTCAGAAAGATTCATAGTTTTTTTTGATAAAGTGAATGAGTTTAAGATAACATGAATAATTATATATTAGTATTATATTATTATTTTACTAATATACTCAAATTGAAATTTTTTGTTTTAGTAAATGGATGGATATAACAGGCACCAAAGTAACAGGGGATGTGAAGAAAACTATGATTGTTTTTCGAACGAGCAACTGAATGACCTGGGAGATGCAATGAGAACTCTTATGGTTATTATCAACCAACTATCTGGAGTCAGGATTGACCACCTAAACATTAGTGATTTTTATAAGGCATCATATATTCGAGAAAAAAATACCTACAGATGTCCATGAAATAATCATAAAGGTAAGTATGATAAAAAACCAATGTGTCCAAGATGTGGAAAGAAAAACATAGGAAAATCATTCAAAGGGACAGAAAGATGCTATATATGTGGAAATTAAGGTCATAAAGCAAGAACCTTCTAGGGAAAAAGGAAGCATGTAGTTTACTTTAGTAAAGGGAAAGAAGTTCTTTCTGAAGGATCAATTGAATGTTTTAAATGTGGTGTTCATTGTCATTATGCAAACACATGTCCTAAGAAGAAGTTTCGGGAATCAGATCACTATAATCGTACAAATATTTGTTACCAATACCTAATTACATTCTGATTGAAGATGAAGAAAATGAAAATTACCAATGAAAGGTATGGATTATTTCTTAACATATGGTTTCCTATTATTGAAAACCCAGGATATGATTCATGATTTTTTTGTAGGAAAAATTATTTCACAATAATTTGGAAAGGAATGGTTAATGGATCATAAAGAATGATGAATGAGTAAGAAGTCAACATATAAGGTATTCAAGAGTTATGGTAGATTTTAGGATGTGGAATTCTTAAAAGTATTAAGGCTCTTTTGATGATGGGATTACATTAAAATACTTTTTATAGTATGTGTAACCCTGATGTCTGATATATGAAAATTTTATTCAAGGAATAATTATCTTTTCTTTTGTGGATATAGTTATAAAGAAACATTTTGGTTTATATAATCCTTGAATTTGAGGTAATTACCAGTAAATGCATTTTGTGATGCAAAACGAAATTTATTAGATAAACTGTGAGGTTAAAATATGTTATAGTTATTTTTTGTGAATTTATCTCTTTTTGGAGAATGTTGTAAAATTATATAGTTTTTAAAAAGGTAAAACACACAGACTGTGTGACAACACGTCGCGTCGGACGAAGCTGTGGGAATCGAACCCACAACCAAAGTGCGACTGGTATTTATTGCCTACCACTAGACTACGTGAAGTCCCTGGTTAGTATGACATATTATATTTAGATATATGATCTTATGAAGTAAGAATTAGTTGATTTTGGGTTATCTATGGAAATGATTAACCTATCAGGGAGGATATGTGATTAGGTTAATTACTTTTCAATATCATACTTTAAGAGTAACTATTGTTATTTGGAGATAAATATTAAGATTTATCATGGAAGACTATGTGACTAAATCCTTCAAAAATTTGGGTTTAAATATTAGTTTAGATTAATTTGAAGAATTTTATGGATAGCTGTTTATTGAATGATTTTTCATGAACTTTGGGTTTCATTGGATATATTTTGGAGGTTAAGAGTAATATTCCTTTTTATAAAGGATTATCCTTTTGGGATTATCTGATCTTATACTAACAATTTTGGTTTTGGTTAGGGTCTAAAGACATGGAAAATATATAGTTCTCTTTTGTGGATTAGGTGATTCTCAAGGAGTTAATTATAGTGATTTTAATGTGAACAAGTCATACAGAATACTCATCATTTGGAGAAAATATGAGTTTGTGTCAGAAATCATGTAAAAGATGAAAGTCTACATGACAAGTAAGTAGGTTTAATTATGTTTTAGTTAAGCTCATAAATAAATTCTTCAATGAAATGTAAATTAAAAAAAAAATTCGGTTAACTTTTCCAATTGGGGAATCAAATACTGTTTAATCCATCCCAAGTATGTGATTATATGGTGGTTAACTTTCTCCTAAACATGTTTTATATCACCCTCCATCAGAACATGACCCTTTTTTTTCTCTTCCATATCCATGTTTTCATGGATTCCTAGTATCTGTTGTCTCTGCTGAAATTTTTACTTCTCTTTTTTTTAAAAGGTGGTGGCATGAATTGGTTTCCCAATTCATTCCCCGAAAAGAAATTTATTAAAATCAAAAGGTAACAACACAAACACGAGTTGTAAGGAGCTTACAAAAGTGGGGATTTAAAGGGGATACAAAGAAAAAGATAGGACAAACAAGTCCAAAAAACAAAAAATGAAAACATCCCAGACATGAACAGCAGGAAGATAGAAAGACCATTCTTCAATCTGAGCTGCTAGCCATCCCAACCCAGCTTAAAATAAACCATAAGAAGAGCCAGAGATCTATCCAGGAGAACAGAACATAATTTGAGCAAACCAAAAACCAGAGAAAATAACTGAAATCCAGAGAAACCAAGTTGAAGCAGAACATTAAGGTTCTGTACAGAAACAGCTCAGAGCCATCCAAATAAAATAGGACTCGAACAGTCCCTAAGAATTCGGACATTATAATTGCCAAAGATGTATTACTTCTCTTTATTTCTTTTAAAGTGATAGTTTTATTGACTCCTTTTCCAATTTGGGGATTTCAATGAAGTTTCGAAGCCCAATTTTAAAATTGTGAGGACGCAATTCCCAAAAGGGGGGAAGGATGTATCATCCCAAGTAAATAAAGAATACGAAATTTTCAGGTATATTAAAATTTGTGAATAAAATGTTAATATTTCATTAAATGGAATGCTATGTTCGATGGCATACCCAGTATGAAACAATGAGTTTCTTTTAAATCTTATGTTGCAGACTAATAATATAATAATTTTATTTTAAATGGTAGTTATCGCCTAGCTGTTGTAATCGCGGGAATAAACATAACTAACTAAAAATGATTATATATGTTTGTTATATATTCTTACATTTATCCAATAAAATTTAGAGGCTTAAAATAAGAAAATAATTTGATTTTAAGCATAAATATTCTACTATTCTTTAAAAGGTCAAGTAACCACATTTTAATGGAGAACCCTTTTTAAAACTACATTTTTTTCAGTTTTATTTAGTATAATTGACAAAATAAAATCCTTCTTTATAGTCAGGACATAAAAATTTACTTTGTGTAAATATTTTTTTCGTTAACGTTCATTTTTTAATGAACAATGAAAATGATTTATTTTAATTCAAAACATAATTTTAATATAATTTATTTATATGGTTATATTATATTTTTATTTGGATTTAAATTTTAGTTGAAATATATTTTTACCATTTAATCCAATGGTGGTCATTGGAATTAATTTTACTTTGAAATTTGATATAAAAAAGTGTCAATCTTTTGATAGATATTGTTTCATAAAAACATGTTATATGTTTTGACAGCGGGAATTAATTATAAAAATAATAAATAAAAATTATATTTTTTAATTTTTTAAAATGAACATCATTTTCTAATTTGGAATATAAAATTTACTTTGGATAAATTTTTGGTATTTTTCTCACAAATGTTCATTTTTAATGAATTGTAAAAAATACAGCATTTTACTTCAAAACTGCTTTTTCATCTAATGTAATTATTTAGTTAGATTGTCCTTTTAATTGGTTTAAAAGTGTAATTGAATTATGTTTTTATCAGTTAATACAATATTTTTAATTTTAATTAATTTTACTTTTCAATTGGATGTAAAAACAAGTCAATATTTTGAAAAAATTTACTTCTTAAAAACCTGTCTTTGATTGTGACAATGAGAATTATTTTTAAATTAGTTACTAAACTTTTTTTATTTAGAGTTTGTTAAAGTGGATTCTATATTTGGAATCATAAGGTTTAAATTATTTAATTCAGACTCTTTTGTTTTTAGACATTATGAATAGTAACGACGACAATTATCTTTAATTATCATGATTAATTAGTAATCGGGTAGTTAAGGGAAATAAAATAATATCATAATAATATAAAATGACCGCAAATTGTGTCCAAATCCTTTTTTTTTGTCATTTATGACCATGGTATTCCTTATTCCATCTTATGGACCCCATGGAATCACTTTTGTGTGATAGTGACCTTTTATCATATTATTTTTAAAGAAAGGAAAATATTACCAAACTATGTAACACCTAAGTAAAAAAATTTTAATTTTGTTTAAATAAATGATATATTATAATATAAATATTCATTGTAAATCTAAAATTATTTCCTAAATCATGGAATTTTTTTATAATTTTTAGGCATTCAATAAATAAATTTATTTTTGACACCATGATGATGCAGTGATTTCCTCATTAATGAACGATTTAAATAAAATGAAAATATAATGTAACATCTAAGAATTAATCTTATCAAAAACCTATTGTATGGGTGGATTTAGAACCCTAATCACCTTATCCTATAAATATATTATTTTGGGACCTCTAAAATCTGAAAATCATTTTAAAATAAGGTCACATTTCAAGACATTCCAAAAGTGACCCTCCCCCCTCTTATAAAAGGCCCCCACCTTTATCCCCTTAACCAGACCTATCAATCCATTGGCTCATCCAAAATATTCTCATATTATCTCTCCAAATTTCTATCTTACTTTTAGAAGCCTCACTTTTGGTAGAAGTCTTCCCAAGGAAGCCTTTGGATCAAATCAAAAAGAGTTACCCGATTTAGAGGTAATGTCTTCTCTCGAGATTCTTCCATTTATTTTCCTTCTTCACACACCAATATCTTCTACTTATTTGATCCCAAAATAATAAAATTGTCCTCAATATAACATGATGTTGTTATGAAAATTATTCTACATACACTTACTCACAACTTCGTCTAATGGTAAAAGAACATATTGTTTCTGTGGGTGGCGAATTACTTCCTCACAAAACAATGATTGCTCAATATTCTTTTAACACCTATAATGGTGGCCATTATGATGGAAATATATTTATATATGATATATATTATGTTTATGTTTTCATTATGATTCTTTTTTGTCTATATATATAAAAAATTTATGGTTTCCATTATGTGTAAACATGATAATTTCATTTGAGAATGTACGGACTACCACCCCCTCAAAGTGATATGACTCGTTCATACTAAATGGGGTACGTATAAAGGATAGGTTTAATGATATTATATATTATAAAATACTGTAATTATAATACTACTATTTATCATTATTTTTTAATTCCATTAAATATGAAATAGAAATGGAAGTAGTGTTCATGCGTACGTACGAGTTACCGTCTCCATGAACAGTGCATTTCATTTATTACCTCTAAATGTTATATACTATTATAAATACATGTATATGTTGTATATATATGATATATTTGATATAAAAATCATTAATATCATTCAGGATATAATTATCCTTTGACCTCATGAACAATATGTAATTATTAGAAGTCCATTTTTGACATAAGTACCAATTATCTACAAAACAAACATTATTAAATTAAATGATTACATAATGTTTATAACATGGAAAAAAGTTATATAAAATAAGTAATAAACTTGAAAAAGGTTCCTAAACAAGTATAAATTAACTTTAGTTTATTATTCATGAGATTAAAGAATGATCAAGTCACGTCAAACAGGAGGTAAGGGATTTCTTATCTCACTTTTATTTCTGCGAGATTTCCATTGTTCGCCACTTATTTGTTGCATGTGGTGTATTGTGTATGTACATTTCATATATATTATCCTGATTATATTTATATTAATGGTATTATGTGATTTATTTGGTTTTTATTATCTTTTGGTCATATTACTTGATTGATTACAATGAGGTAAGGGGTTTTTATCTCACTTTTTATTCCCCTTAGATTCATACTACATTTTCCAATATTTCCATAAATATGGTGAATGTACTGACCATGATTGTATTTTTTGTGTAATATAATTTAATTTATGGGTATTTACATCTTAATTTTATGATCCTTCTTTCATTGGGTGTACATTTCAAAAGTTACCCAAATCAGTAAGGGAACCTTCCACCCTTCTCTTTTTAAAAGGCCTCTCCTTGTTATGTCTTTTAATTTACATCTTCTTATATAGGGATATGTTTTTATATATCCCTATTACAATAAATTTTATGTCCAAGTGATGGGATACCATTTTTATCTCACATCAACTCAATTTCTAAATTTTAAGGTGACGTCGTTAGGCTGTCAAATTTCTATATGGGGACTTTTTAACCCAATTTCAATTATTTGGGTTAAACCTATACTCCTTTATTATGCCGCACTATGAATATATGTGGATGCAATATGATTGTTTTACACTTAATATCCACTTATATTGTGTGTATATATATGTTTCACACAAAATTATGTAATTGATTTATCCTTAATCTAAGGATACTGTGTTTGTAAGGGACTTCGTCTCAATATCCTTTCATTGAGGCATATTTTGTTTTAATAAAAGACTTTGTTTTATATGATGTGTAAACAATTTTAACTTTTCATTCAAATGGAATCTTTTTTTATGAAGTGTATTAACAATATTAAAAAAAAGAATGATTCTTTTAACATACGCGGTGACAACGACCTTTCTGCCGCCGTGAGAATTATTTGATCTTTGGCTTTCTCAACAAGCCATAATGTTTTTATAAGAAAATAAATACCACATAATCTATTATATATCTTGGTATTGAAAATTGTTTTTATAATTTATTTTTAATAAAAATATATTAAAGTGATATATTGTGATTGAAATGTGGAAATGTTTTCTTTCCTTTATATTTTTTAATGCCTTATGACTTTATAATGGTACTTGAACATTTGACGGGTGGTTACTTGATAAATCAAATGACAGGTGGTGCTGTGAATACCAAGATGGGTGGTTATGTATAACCTAAAATGAATTCGGTATGGAAGTCGGCCATATGGATATTCCATTTAGTGACATATGTTGAAGTTGACTATATGGTTATTACATTTAAGTATGTTTATGTTCCAAGTTACCTTTATATGATATGTCTTCTTTATATGGGTAATATTTTGGTTACAAAAGGTTAAATAGTGATCTTTTATTTAGTGAATGGTATTTAATACTTCATAAAGGTGAAAAGTATTACCTATGTTAATGTATTCATGGTTTACATGTTGTTTTGAAAAACTAATAGTTTCCTTCTTTTTTTATTCCTTACTGAGCTTTTTATGCTCATCCCAAATTTTTGAAATCTTTTTCATAGGACATAAAGTGGAATAGGGTCAAGGATGGGATCAAGGATATTCATGCTGTCTAAGACATGGAAGTAGATATGAATTTTTTTCAAGAGTTTTTATTTTATAAAAAAATGGAAACTATGTAGAAGTGTCTACTTTGAAACTTTTGAGATGTAATAGTATGGGATAATTATCTAAAACTCTAAACCTGAAAAGATCCACAATGTGAATTATTCATTTAATTCAATATTAATTATTGTTTTAAGGATGGGTCCTTATATTTAAGATTTTTTGAAAAACCGTCTTATTTTTACTTATAGAGAAAAAAATCATTTCGGACAAGCATGTATTTTTATATATCCTAGTATTAGTAGAAAGAGTAATTTTCATCATAATTGGTTTCTATAATCCTATTTGCTTTTGGAAGTAACTCTTGTTAATGTACAATCAATTCAGTTACTCTTTTATCACTCTAACCATTTATTCCATTTAAGTTAACTAATATCAAATCTTCTAATAATACGATAAATTTCATATACATGGGAACATTGGTTTTATTGCATCTATATAA
Source organism: Viscum album (assembly GCA_963277665.1). NCBI lineage: Eukaryota > Viridiplantae > Streptophyta > Magnoliopsida > Santalales > Viscaceae > Viscum > Viscum album. The sequence goes on from OY728162.1 coordinate 254,959,482, forward strand.
AATATTTCGGAAAATGTATTTTTTTAATGGATTAAATTTCTGTATCATTAACTAATTCATCAATAAAATCCTTTTCCACATACTAAACATATTAATCATTATTAGATATTGTTTTTTTTGTTATTACACCTCGTTATAACTACTGTTTATAACTATGATTCAAAATATTACAAATCAACTGTTCTTTGATCTATCCAGACCATACAATTCTCATATTCAAACATTTCAAGAATTGATTGAAAATACCTATCTTCTTTTTCATGGGTTCGTTTATAAAATTACAAGAAATCATCATCCCCTTCATAATATTCATCCATATCACTTCATGATTTTATCCTTTTATGATCCATTAATTACTGAAACTAACATTTAAATTTATAAATATATAAAATCATATAAATATTTAATCTTATAGATGAATAGATAAATATAAAATATATAAATGTATAAAATTAATGAATATACATTTTAAAATTTTGAAACATTAAAATTTTAATATGAAAACATATAAATATATATAAATTTAAAATATTTATTGATTAAAATCATATATAAACATATAAAGAAAAAAATTTAAACAATTAATCAACAAAAATAAATAAAGAATATAAAAAGGTATGTCGGTAGTAGATCCATGCAAAAAAATTTGACAATAAATTTTAAATAGAAAAAAACACATAATGAAAACAATCAATTTTAGATATAAAAATAGCATAATGTTATAAATTAAAAAAGTAACTAAATAAAATTTTGAAAAAAAATAAATAAAAATGAATATAATGTTTACATAATCAGGATGATAGTGATATATAAAATAATAATTTTAAACTCACAAATAATGGATATTTTTTTATTAGATACATGAATAAAATTTTTTAATTACTAAAGTATTTTGAATGTGGTAGAGGATGAAATAACTTGGATGCAGATGAAAAATTAAAAAAATGGGAAAAAACATAGATGGGGGAAATAGAATGTGAACCTTAGAGAGAAAACATGGATACAGAAGAATGATAATGGTCACCAAGGATAGAATATAGATATATATAGCAATAGAATATGGTTAAATTAATATAATAAATATTTATAATGAGTCATAGATGTTAGGGATTAATATAATTTTTCATCAAGAATTAGGGGAAAATATAAAATCACATGTTTTAATCTTTTGTAATGCTTTAACATTTGTTATGAAATAATAGATTTTAAAAAATTTGTCTTAACATTATTTATTTGATAAGTGATGATTAAATTCATAATAAAATTGTTTTAACATCGGTTATATAATAATTAATGTTTAAATATATGTTTTAACATTAGTTACTGAATGGAGGACACTAAAAAAATCATACTTTATGGTTTTAAATCTGTTACTAATAATTGAAATTATAACCCTGGAACAAAAAAAAATTCTACCAGTGTTATTCCATATAACCACTATATTCTATTCTCATAATTCTGATTCATATACTAATTATTGATTCTTTAATATTCTAATACATTAAATTATTTTAACCTACTATAGTTTACTAACACAAAAAATTCTATACATTTTTCTTCTTTTATTATGAGGCACTAATTTTGAATGTAATTTATGGTATCATTAGTGAATGTCACCTAAAATGAGGTTAAGAGTTTATTTTGTGGTATCCATGAGTAAAAATATTGATTTTATGTAATAGTTATAGGAATATAATTCTCATAGATAAATAAAAAGGTTTTTTAACCATGAAGGATAAATTAAGGAGGTTAAAATAACAATGGAAATCCTTTATAGGGTACATGTGGGGATCATAAAGCCGATGCATGAGTTAAAAATAGTGTTTTAGAAATATTATTATTTATATTTTAATATAAATATGATAAAAAAATTTGCGATAGATGAATTAATTTTAAAATGAATTAGTAATTTTGAAAAATAAAAGGTAAGGATATGAAATGAATAGAAACAATCACATTGATTCCAATTAGAATAGAAAAAATATGGCAATTTATAATACTAGTTGGAGTTTAGATAATCATAACACATAGAAATTAGTTCAAACATTGAATTCTCAATTAATCGAATAATGAAACATAGTAGAGTGATAATTGGAGGACGAACTGTGAAATTTATACAATCATATCAAATTACATAAAATTACTAGTGAGGATCCTACTGTTTGGATAAAACAGTTTTAAACTGATTTAGGATCTATATGACTAACAATAATGTGGAAGTCCCAATAACAAAGCTATACCTAGAAGGAATTGTGAAGCATTGTTTGTTGTCATTAATATGGGGACGCTGTTATGAGTACTCCATTAAAACACTAGAGACTTATTAAGAAGTCTTGAATAAAAGAAGTTTATATTAACGTGTTTTAAAGGGCTTTCTTTTTTATTCAATGACTTAATGAGTCAAGGAATATATTTTTTTCTTGAGTATCATATATCTAGGGATTTAAAGGACAATGACAACTCATAAACTACAAGATAAATCAAGGATTAAATCCTTAAAAATTTGATCAGGAATTAGTCATTAAAGGTGTTATTAAGGATTAGTAATAAAGAGAATATTAGTATTATTATAACAAGAATTATTATAGTGGTGGAGTTGTTAAGATAATCTAGGGTTATATGGCACCAAATAAAATTTGGTAGGGGAATAAATATGAGAATAACGAGTTCTGATCAAAGTAGAAATGAGTGAAAAATATGGCCAAAACTGAATATAAATATTATAAAAATATTGTTTTTAGTTTTCATTATGATATAAAATATTGGTAAGCATAAAAATGTGTAAATTAAGGGTTACATTTAATTTTATGAATTTTTTTTAAAACACTAGGGTGAATATCAGACAAGTGTATCATGTTGAGGATAACTCCATGACATAATATTTTTATCAAGAAAAATGACATGGAAGATTTTTTTTGGTGTTTTCGATAAACGAGTATCCCATGTAACTATATATATATATATGCTTTTTTGGAAATAAGGATTAAAGAAGTATCAATATTGGTATTGGCCAATATTGTATCCATCCCTTACATTTTTCCAATGGATTTGCTAAAAAATCTATAATGATCAGTTATACAGACTAGGTTTTTTAGTTTTATATTATGTAATGTAAATTATTTTATATGAAGAGGGAAATAAAATTTATAACACCATTATTCCATACAATGTATTATTTAAATATAAATTTCACCAAAAATCATTTGTTGTTTGTATTATTGAGAAATTGAGGTATTGGTTGGGATTCAAGGGTCTATTTCGGGGAAATAAGCTTGTCTTTGGACCATCTATCCCCAAACATATTCTATTAGGTACCTGATGACTTAGTAAAATGTATTTAATGGAGGTGGAAGAGGAAGAATTATATCTAGGTGGGACAATAGATGGTCGGGGACCCCATAGTGGTACGCAATGGAAACCATATGCTCGGTGGGTAACATATTAATTTTTGAAAATATTTATGTGGTTTTTTTACAATCATATGAAATGATATGTGTAAATACCCAGACATAAACATTACATAACAGAGGAAATTTTATCGGTCTATTTTCTAGAGAGTTTTATACAAGAATACAATATATCATTTTTTCAATAAAAATTAAACAAAAATAATCCAACTTCGCTTCCATGCATGAAAAAATGATCTCATCCAACTTTGGACTTCAAAGTGACCTATGAAAATAATTTTCAAATAAGGGATGAAAATTATATTCGCATTTAGGGGATTTAAGACCTTTTATAAACCCTTCGATGTTATTTATTTGAAAATAATTACAATTTTTTTATAAATATCCTTATTGAAGCATTATTTTAGATTACTTAAAGAATGAAAATACATGATAATTCAATAAGATACATACCTTAGAAAATTTCTTAAACATAATGTATTTTTTCTGTAATAATATTCATGATTCTGAAAACAAAAAATTATTTTAATGATACTTGAAACATTGAAGGTTGCCTTAGGCCTACCCACTTAGCAAAGGATGGGTTCAGTCCCTAATAACCTTCCATATTTACGACGTTCAGGTGACAGATTTTCTGAAAATGTTTTAATCTTGATTTACATATTGATATTACTTCAATATAGTTTTTTAAATTTTATAACATGTCAATCTGTCAAAATTTCACATTCATACTTATATATTTATATATTTATATATATAATTATGTATATACACAAATTTAAAAACATCCATTGCATCATAAGCGATTTTGGTTCCAAAAAAAACTCTTGCCACATAGCCTTTCCATAATCATTCATGTACTCAAATTTTAATGAAATACAAGTTTAAATATTGTTAAAACATTAAACATTTAAAAAACAATCACTGAATAAAAGTTTTAGAGACTTATTTGTTTAATTTATTTTATGTATAATGTAATGAATGTATAAAATTGTATAAATAGTAAACATATAGCTATTTCCTCTTAATAAATATTCAAAAGAAATCAATAAACACATGATGCACATGAAATTAACAAAATACCATTTTTATAAAAATAATTCATCCATGTACTGATATATGTTTATCTATAGACATAAACATAAGTTTGGTAAAATATAAAACGTTCATGTATATATGTTCATATATAAATATGTATGGACCTAAAATTAGAAGTTAATGATAATGATAATTGATTAAACCACATATATATATATATACATAAATATATAAGTGTATATATATATATTTATAATAGATAAATAAATATACTCCACCAATTAAAGTAACACTTACAAGACTCTAGAAAAAAAGAGTACTAAAGTGTGGAAAAATATTTAAATACATGTTAATAAAAATATAAAAAATAACAAACAAAGATAATTCATAAACTAGAAATATAACTTTTAATTAAAATTTGTTTAAAATATGTGATTTAAAATACTATATACAACAGTTCTCAGAATTAATTCTACCTCACAAATAATACATGAAAAAAAAGAAATCGAATTTGTTAAACTAGAAAAAAATACACTTGTCTCAACAATAGTAAATAAAACCGATTTGTCTCATCTTAAAATTAAATCAAACCCCTTACATTTAAAAGTAAAACATAAATTGTATAATTTAAGTAAAAATAAATAAATTTATAACTTACCCAAAAATAAATTAAAACATGAAAATAATTCTTTATAATTGAAATATGAACACGAAATTAAAATATATAATCTCCCATAAAAATGAATTAGAAATTAATGAATAAATACCTAATGAACACAATAAATTCACTCCCTATTTAGAAAAAAATAATATATTATACACAAGCATAATAGTGGTAAAAACCTTTTATGAATAATATAGAAAATATTTAAAGAAAAAAATTTAACTTGAATTCAATTTAAAAATAATTTGAAAAAAAATCCTTCACCTCAAAAAAATGATCCAATATCACTTATAACAATTTGAACACATCATAACACAAATAAAAAAATATAGAAAACATCACCCTCCTGAGACATGTATGAAAAAGGTAATTTAGAACATCGAAAATGTGATCGTATAGAAGTAGAATGGGTCTTCTATTTATAATCTCAATTCACAGAGCTTGTGATGTAAGATTGAGTTTATATTATATAAATTCATTATTAAAAACAGAATGGTTTTTAAAGATTGATTATACAATTAGAAGTGGAAACTAAAGAAAAATGAATACCAAAAAATTGAGAAAATAGGGAATCAACAAGTATACAAGCATTGCTATTAAAGAAAATGAAAACCCGAATTAGCAATCCAAAAAAATAGCAACCAAAAGATTGAATTTTAAAAAGGTGAAGGTGATGTGCATAATAGATTTGAACAAGACTCTTACCTCACCTAGAACTGAATACTAATAATAGATCGATTTCTATACCAACAATAGAACCCTAACCATGCTTTGATCTAATTGACATCATTCAGATCCCATATCCTCGACTCCAATGAACTCTTGTGACCATGGCCTCGACTCGATAAGAAAAAAATGAACCCTACTTATTTCCTCACTCAACTCCACTCTTCCTACGATGTGGCTCAATCTGAAGGCACATGACCTTGATTCATCCATATGCTAGTAGTCTGTGACTCCTCCTCGTCGAACCCGATGGTGCCCCCTAATTTGTCGAAACCCTACTCTTCACAAATACGATTTCCCTAAACCAATTTTCATCCTTCTTGATTATTAATATATCATTATTATTATAAAATTAATTTATTTAATATATTTTATTTATATAAAGACATTATATATAGTAACATATTTTATAGTTTCAATTTTAAAATCAAAATAATTTTATATAAGGATTGTCATAATATAAATATTAAAATTTTAAAATTAAATTTTAGCCAAAATATTTTGATAATATAAACATATTTTATATTTTGAAACAAATAATTTTAGAATATTTATTTAAAGTAATTTTTCACAATTCAAATTTTATAAAAGTAATATTTTTATATAAATTATGTAATCATAAATCTAAATTCAAATTTTAAAATAGTTATTTCTTCTACATACATTAATATATATGTATCTATATATATAATATTATTTTTGAGAAAACAAATCTTTATAAAACCAAATTAGATTTATTTATTACGATAATTATAATAGTAAAAATTTATACTTATCCATCAAAAATTATAAATTTACTCATTCAATATATTTTATTAACTAAATTATTAAAAAAAAATTTTATTCAAATAAAATATAATTAATAATCAAATAATAATTTAAATAAAATTATACTATATTTTTTTTATTTTAAATACAATTAAAAAATATAAAAATTATTTATAATTAATTATATGTATTATAATTACATTAACTAAAATACTTATTTTTTTAATTATTATTTTCAATGAAAATGTAAATAAATCCATCTAATAAAATGTATTTTTAATAAAACTATGTTTAGTATTTTTGGGATATTACAATAAGAATTTCCCATTTTCCACTTATAGTATCAAAGGACCTCCCCTATCTTCTTTGACCATCTTATTTAAGTGGTGGGTTTCCATTAATCTGGCAAAAATCAGGATTTTTTCTTCCCATTATGTTTTTATTTGAACATTTAGGGCCCCTCTCCATTTTATTCATCAACTATATCACTATTTCATCATGAAACATCAGTTATGCCTAATTCTAGTGATTTTTTCAGGCTTCTCGATTCTATCTATTTGATACTAAATCACTTGATGTTTTTCGATGAGTAGTTCCCTAGTAGAACTATATATTTAGTCCCCATATTTTCTTATTATTGTTACTCATTTAAATTCTACAATATGAAATATGAGAAATTTAAATTTGTTTTCTAAGACCTAAATTTAAATTATTTATTCATATAATCACTATAGTATGAGTCATGCAAAAAGACATTGTGAGTAGTCTACAGAAGAAAGTTGTTTCCACCGATGGACAATTATGACATCTATTATCCTGTATTGGAATATAAAACCCTGAATTTGGACCCATTACGAGTGCCAATGTTCCAGAATTTACCCTAGGTTCATAGTGTTGTGACCTAGTGTATTCCATGGGAATGATTAGATTGAATATTTGAAAGGATATGGGAAAGATGACTAGGAATGTGAATTGGAGGAGTTTAGTGGCTTGGAAGAATAACCCTTTTTGTTTTAATTAGTTTTGAAATATTTATAATGGTTTTAAATGATAAATAATTCATTTCAAAGGTTTTTGGTGTGTCGGTGGTACCTCATCCATCTGGAGTTAATTAGGGGCCGCATCTCAACCACCCCTTCTATGTTGTGGTATTTTACCAACATTATGGGGGGATTTTGATATTTTATTCACCTTGATGATGAATAATTAGTATAACCTCTTCTAGTTTGAGAAGTTCGAATAATGGTAGGTTACCCACCAAAGTATTTTTATGTTAGTGGAATTTTCACCTACGAGAGGAGTATTAGTGGTGACTCCTCCTCCTAGATAAATATGATGGTGGTATATCATCAACCAATAAATTAATATTTTAAGTAATCTGAATACATTGGAAGTGACACTAGGAATACACCATCCATCTGGGGTTATAGTCTCAATCATTCATCATCCAACTATAGACCAAATTTGGTTGAACAGTGTCCAACTGAAGAGTTTATTCTAGTGGTTCATTGTCCAATAATGGGGTTGTATTAGTGGAAAATCCACCACATGAGATGTTTATCAATGGTATATCATCCACCCCTTATGAGATTTTAATGTGTATCATATACCTAATATAATTGATTTTTGGTTTATAAGGTGAAAATTCATTCATAATTGATGTTGTATTGATGATGGATCTATCAACTATATGGTTTATGGATATGTTACATTGCTCACCTAGTTCTACTTGATGTTTATATATTATTTATTTACCCAATTTGTTTATAATATTATGGGGTTTTTAGTTAAATATATTTATTAATAAGGATATTTTTTTGAGGTCAAATATTTCAATTGAATTTTTGGTTAAATTTTTGGTTTCAAGAGTTAAATTCACAAATAATGGAAATTTGGAGAAAACATAAAATATATATTTCATTTTAATTAAATTTATAAATCATGTACTATTTTACCACACACAACACTTATTATAGGATTACCCAACCAGGTATCCAAAAAAATAAAACATGCCTTGTGGTATGAAGAACACTCATTTTAAAATTATTCTTGAAACATTTGGTGGGGGAAATTAATGAATATATATTCTTTATGATGGTTTATAGACCATGTGGATTCCCATACCAATCATTGACCACTAAAAGTAAAGTTGGATGTTTATTTTTTATAGATGTGTGGAAAACATCAAAAAATGTAGTTCAAGAAATGTAATTATAAACTTTCATAAAAGTGTCATTCAGTTGTAGGTTAAAAAAGACATAAGTGGAAGAAATGTTCTACCATTTTAGATAATGATCATATTTTCTTCCATATATAATATGGTTTCCTCCCCTTCCACCGAGTTCTAATATAAATGTGATTACCCAGTGAGGAACATAGTATGAATTCAGAATTTCAATTCTAAAACAATGTTATGATTGATTTAACTCTCAGCCAATGTTGTTTTACTCCATCTACACCTAATATTTTATTATATTTTTTTTCTAGTATTCTACAGTAACACTCAAATTATCTTGTTTTTGGGTACCCACTCATGTGATGTTTCAGACTTTAATGACACCACTTTCTCAAATTTTAAAGATAGAGTTTTCTTTTTATTATCAATTGATTGAAAATAAATGAGTACTATTATGGTCATGCATGTTTATTTTATGGTATAATAATGAAAATTACATACAAACCCAGTAATCGTAAAAATTTCTTCATGCGTTTCCTTGGTGAGATTTGGTTATGATGTTAGGACTAAATCACATCATTGATGACCACTAGTGATTCAATTTTCATTTCCAAGAATACTCTAGGAGATATAATATGGGAACAAATTTACCATTGTAGAATTTGGTGGTGTAATCCAATGATTAAATTGATTTAAACCCTCTATTTGAAATACATTTGTATGTGTATCAGGGTATTTCATTAAGATTATCACATTAGACCAAATGTAAAATTTATCCTTTAATTTTATTTTTATTTTTCTAAATATACTTAAAATTAAAATTGGAAAAAACCCAATGTTTTTATTTTTTATTCGACTATAAAATAATCAATGCTATTTTACAATAATCAATCCTTAATAGGTGACTTAGGGCTACTAATATAATATAATTTATGGTATTTTACATAAATTAAAAATATAATTTATTCATTTGAAAACACATATCAAATTTTAGAGCCATTTTGGGGGATCAAAAAGGGATATAGAAAATCAGTTAATGTTTTGTATAATTTGGGAATAATTTGTTTTCTGAATCTTCAATTAATGTTGGAAATATATTTTTTGTACTTTATTTTAACAATACCATTATTTTTCATGTCGATACTAGATAGGGAAGCATAAACACTTAATTATAACTAGGAATCATCTCTCTATCCATCTATCCCTTCTAATATTTCTCCGATTTCTTCTTTTATTATTCAAAAAAATATATAAAAAACTAAAAAATGATTTATTATTCAAAAAACAGAAAAATTTAAAACCTGTTAATAAAAAATAAAATTAAAAGGATTAATTAATCATCGATTACTCTTCCTAGATTATAAAATCAAAATCAACTTACATCGATGACTCAATGAGGAAGATAGATCGTTTCAATGTCCCCACTTATCCTCGCATTCTAATAAACTAAAATACCTCTATAGAGGATTAAAATGGGTTTATTCTCATCAAAATTCTCAATTTTAGCCTTTAAAATTATAAATTATTCTTTAAATCATTGAGGATAACCAGGATTAGAAAACACCTCTATTAAAAACATTCCAATATAAATATTAGTTTTGATTTAATTATTTAAATAAATTACTTCATAAGGTCTACCATGATTGAACAAAAAAATTTCATACAACATATTTATAATCTTATATAAAATATTTATTTCAAATAATAATAGAGTAAAAATGTCACATATAATTATATGTATAAATATTTAAAAAAACAATTATAATTACAATAAATTATTTTGTTTATAAATGAATAATTATAAAATAAATAAATAAATCATAACCATGAATTAATCCTATATCAAGATCTATGGTATTCCATGGGAAGAGACCATTCACTAGTTTTAATATTTTCAATAACCATTGATGTGGGATTTATTTTTTTCATTTATGTTTTTTTACGCTTGGTATATCCATACATGGCATATGAAATATTTAAAATAAATAGAAAAATTAATTACATGATAGTGAAACAGATGGGGTTCCACTGTTTAAGGGTATATTATATAATCATACCAGTCAATGTTTCAAATCCCACACTAACTATGTGAGTTAAAAATATTCAATTTCTTTTATTAAAGTAATTAAATTTAATCTATTGTGTGCATTAGTTATTCTTATTATTATTACACATGGTGTTATATTTTAATAATTATTAAATTAATATAAAAATAAAAGTAAAACCATTTATGGTGTTATATTGGATAAAATGGTCATAAAACATATTAAAAAGACCTAGGTTCCAATCCTTTAATTTGACGTAATTCCATTATTCATCTAAATAAACCACACTCCATGAGTGTGGTCAATTTTAAAAATTATTAAAAAAATTTAAAATATAAACTAAAAAAAATAATAGTACAATATTAATGGTACAAAATTCTCCCTAGTTGTTGTGCATGGACCATGGGATCGACCAATTATTAGTTTGAACCCCAACCTCTGTTCTAGGGATAATCTTTTTCCTCGAATTTTATATGATGTGTATTTATTTCTACATAATTTGTATAAGTATATATTTTTGAATGTTGAAAATAAATAATCCTTTATAATAATAATAAAATATTGAAAAAACTAAAAAATAGCAGAAAACATGTGTCCTTGTCCATACATGATGCATAGTCTCCCGTAAATCCCAAATCAATCCCCATTCTCAAAAGAAACTATGTTCCTTATATCCCCCTCTCCATGTAATTCTTATGGATTCTTCTCACAACTAGTCTTGACTCTATTGATCCAGGATATTTTTGAATAGAAAATAACATAAATTTAGTTCCTTATTCTATTTAAGTAGTTATGAAACCCTCATTTCTTTATTTTATTATATTTTTGTATTTTTGGTATTTTGGGTGACTTTTAGTCCAAAATATGTTTCATTCTAGAACACAATGAATAATGCATTGCCTATAATAATATAAATAGTAAGACAAAATATTTCATTCACACATAATGTGTGCCTTTAGTACACACCATGTATCTTATGTCCCAGATTATCCAGACCACATTTCATGCAATTATCTTATATAACATAGGAAAAAAATCTGATAAAATTTTTTAATGTTTGGCACACACCGTGTAACCTCGCTATCATTCATATTAATCCATTTATCTTGTAGTCTTCACACACGACCCTCACTTACAATGTTAACACATGGAATGAATACCCTAAACACATGTAATTTATATTACAATCCACTACACAGGGATACTAAGGCATGTAACTAGACTACACTATTTAGATCCATGTCATACTTACACATTATGTACATAGAGAATACCTGGAAAATAGTTTTTAAATTTTTATTTATTTAATTTTTATTTATTTTTTATTCACTTTTTTCATTCTATTTTTTTCATAGGATAATTACAGATGAAGATTTTACTATAGTATGATGGTAGTACCTCATAACTTCTCCAGTATAGCCCCATTATACACAGTGGATTGTTCTTTTAGATCTGGTTGAGGAGAATCTACTGGAATTCTTACCTATCTCATAAAGACAATAACAAGATATAGTTCATCCTTGGGTTTCATCAAAAATTAATCTATCCACACAATACTCATGGGTCCCATCTAGTGAAATAGCGTCTCTTCCCCCTCTACCAGCAGGCATGATTTCAAAGCCATTAACCTTTGTTTCTAGGTCACAAGAAACAGACCTCCTAATAGATATATTTTACTTTTCATTGAAAATCTCTATTTTTTAAGACTCGAGACATACTACATAGGTGTGTCTCTAGGAATGTATTTATAATTTTTAAAATATCTCCCACTGAGGAAATATTGTTCAAAATTATTAATTTCATTAATTTATTAATTCAATTATTCAATTTATTCTTTGTTGTAGTCACTATATCATCTTGGATACCATTTTTCCTATTTGGTGTTTTGGATATGTATATTTACAATATTTTGTCTTTGAGGGTATATTGACACTACATTAGTCACTAATATTTAGCTGATCTAGGATACATCAGTAACTTGGAATTTATTTTTAGATGTTGTAAAATTTAAAATAATTTAAATTATAAATAATAAAGGCATAGGTGTAATTTATTAAAATTACAGGCTCTTTCAGGTTCATATATTTTTTAAAAATTATTTCTTAAATAATTATACTATTTATTTTAAATTCATTGATATTTGAGTTTAATTGATAGATTCTTGTTATTCATTTCCTGTCAACATGGACCAAATATTTAATTTTTTTTATATTTACAGATATTCAAAACCAAAACGTTCAACACCCTTTACTACACTCCATTATTGTGTAAAATGATATTATGTATTTTCATTTATAAATTTTTTATAATTAATAAAAACATGGAGAAAAATGAAATGTACCTGTTTGATTGAGGTATTTATTTCATATTGAACACTTATTTTTATACTATTTGGAGATATTCCCATTCATTTCCCTGGAAAGTCCCTATTGTTTATCAAATCCATTTAAGGTAGCCATATTAATATATGATTTTCCCTACATTCACTCTTTCATATGTTCTATGATAATGATTCATTATGAGTGTGTGGGAATGAACATAATTCATGTCATATCATAGGGATTAGAAAAATTGTATAGTTATGTTGGGGTTAGTTACCATTTCAGTGAAGGTCCACTGGTTTTTTATATATCATTTTAATTAATATGATTCAACATGAAAAGAAAATAAGTTAACTAATTTAAAAAAATATGGAAAATACAATGTTTACAAAAAATGAAAAAAGAGAGTAACATTTTCTTATTCATTATTTGAGATGACTTGGGGGATTATATTTGAAAAAATTAAATTGGGTTGGGAAAATTATGCTTAGGTACTTTAAGTGTGAAATAATTTTTATATTTTGAATGGTTTATTATTAATTTTAATTTAAGAGAAAAAGATGATCTTTGTAGCCTTGATTTTTATATATGACCCATTAACCTTAGGCCTAAATAAAAATCCATGAAAATAATTATTATTAGCACACAATTTTTATTAGTTTGTGTAGAGAGTTATGATTTTACCAATCCTATGCTATGAATAACTTGACTATGAGGGGAGCATAACATTTAATATATTCCACACTTAAGGTATAATTTATATAAACATTACAAGAGGTAGGATATAAGATTTATTATTATTAATAAAAGATAGAATAATTTAATTGAAATTGAAATAATTTATTGAATTTAATTTTTATTTGAAGGATGATTTGTATTCATTGAATAAGAAAAATTTTTCTTCGTTTGAAATTTTTTGTTATGGATTTATGTTTATAAGTATTATTATTTAAATATTTCCATTTTAAGGTATAGATTTTATTTTAATTTGGTGTTACTATTTTTATTGATTAAAAGAAATAGAATATGTTTTAGGGAGTTAATGAACCCAGTTTTTGAATAATATTTTTATTGTTTTAATATATAAAAATCTAATTAACAGATTTTATTTGTTTTTTTAATTTCAAATATATCATTTTAGTGCTAATTGATACATTTGAATTTTACATATTAAAATGTACAGTTTTGGGATATTGATCATAAAAAATATAAAAATTGGTTACTTTAAATATATATGTTGTATATTTTCAGAGAATTAAAAAATTAGATTCTAGTAGTATATGCCTATGTTAATGAGTGGATAAAACATTCCATGTATGCTGAGGAAGATACCATTTTTCCTTATACTATAAGTGGTTGTGTGTGAATTTTAGAGTAAACACTATTTAGAAAAATACTACATGATATTTTTCTTCACCTACTGAGAGTTGTAATGGAAATTCAAATAATAAACTAGATTTTATTTTATCCATGAAAAAATATCAAAAAAATAGAGTACCCACAATATAATTTTATACATTCCATGCCCTTATAAATTTCTCTCAAAGAGTGAATGAAGGATTGGTATATAATGTTTGATTAGTGGGTAATAAATATAAAATTTTAGAAACTATTTAGACATGATTCAAACAATCATATATCACCCTCCCTTCTATTGATTTATATGCTTCATGAAATTTCCTATGGAGGATCTTGATATGAATTTTGAGTTTCATTTATGTAAAAATTGTATTAATATTTCATTTATAAGTTAATGTTTTTTCTCTATAATATATATTATTAATATGTGTTGTGAACTGGTTTGTCACACTAACACTAAAATGATCATGTTTGGGGGTAACCACTTATGTGATGATTCAGACTTCATTCCTACATGTTTTTGTAACGACCCAAAGATTCATTAAGAGAAAATTCCTCTTGATCTTATTAAATGTATCTTTATATAAAATGGTTTTATAAAATGTCAAATTCATTGGTTTTATGATATGAATTGTGACCGTTACTTTTAAAGCTGCTGAACAGGGATCACATGATTAGTATAAATATAGGGATTTAACACATCTAATTTGACTTAGACAAAGGAAGCGATGGCCTCATCCAGTAGAATTTCCCCATACGAAGCCCATTTTTCAGAGCTCGTTAAAGAGGTGGCATCCTAGGGCTTTTCTCTTGACCAAGGCCAAGCTGAGCTTCATCATGTCAAGCTCGAACGAGACCGTCTACGGGAGAAGTGGAAGTTGATAGAAATTACCACTCGAGCGATGTTATCCGAGCCACCCCAAGAGTCTATCACCATCACACACCTTACCCTTAGGGCTTAGGCAGATATTTTAAGGGGTTATGTAACTAATTGATAGTACTATGTTCATGTACATTATTTTTGTATATAATAATGAATATAATTCCTTGTCATTATTGATAAATTGTAAATAGTTTTTTAAGTACAAATGGTGTTTTAGTTATTATTTAATTGAAAAATCTATTTTATTAAATTAAGGGATATTTTAATTAAATAATATATTAATAATATATTATTATTATTAGATTAATTTTATTATATATAAATGATCATGTAATTTTATAAATGTAATTATTATTTTTATTAAGGTTTGAAAGCCATTTTTGTCAAAACCCATGAATTTTTTATAAATGTAAGTTTTTATTTTAAAAGTAAAAATTAAAATATTTAGAAAATTATTCAGATAAAATAATTTTTTTTGAATCAATACATCTAAATTATCCAACCGTGAGTTTTTCATAATTTTCGGAAACAGTCAAATTTTTTAGTAAAAATTAAATACTGTTTAAATATATAATGTGTTTTATGACATCATAATGACCCAATAGTGATTTAATAAAATACTATAATCTTTATTTTTGGCAAATATATGTTTTACCAATAATATAATGTGATTTTGGGTTTGTTTGGATTACTTTTCAAAGCATTAATGGACCCCTCAAGACTTATTAAACACCGTGTCTTTTTAAACTAATTTTCATGTGAGTGTGACTCACCTCCACATAAGAAACCCTAATATTTTAATAATTTCTGACCTTGGCAATATAAAATATTATTTTCCTCTTCCCTTTTCCAAAAACCATGGGCAAAAACCATGGGATGGTTTTTGTTTTGGATTAATTTATTATAAGGGGTCCCAAACCTAAATAATAAAGAATTCCCTCACCTTTCCTATATAAACCCACCCAAGCACCCACTTCCTCCTCACTAAAAGCCTTTGGAGTTCTTCCAACATCTGCCCTACTCTCTCTATAATCCTCCCAGGTTTCCCCAAGCTCCCATGAAGCCTCTCACAAGCCTCTCTCTAGCTTTTTGAAGCACACTTCCAAGTAAGGGTTTTTTCATCTTTTCTCATTTTTGTCCAATTTTCATTAAGTATTTTTGACCTTTTAATTTTAATTATAAATGTTTGGGTATGGTTTCACACCTTCCTCATACTTCCCTATTTATGTTTGAATTATGGGAGACCCTTTCTATCTCATTAAATGCCTCCCATGTACACCTGTTACTATGCCGAAATTCGGGAAGGAACTTTTCTCTCCTCTTTTACATTCAAGCAATACTTTTGTATCATGAATAAAAATTCCATTACAATTGTTGGTACATGTATCTAAATGACCTACTTACTGTCCATTACATTTAAATATTATGAGTAACCCATTTCTCTTTCATAAACAATTTTTATGAATTCTTATGCCACGCCGTTATGCTGCTGAAATCGCACCGATTTTCTAAGCCAATGTCATTATGTAGTGAATACCATGCTCATTTCTTCATAAAGGGTATTCACCATTATGAACATTGAATTATTGATTATAAAGTTTCATGTATTAATTCCAAATTACTTTATCTTGTAATAAATGATTATGTTTTGTGAATCCATGTTTTATGATCCATGTGGCACACTTATGCATGAAATGAAATGTTTAAGAAGGGTGCGCCCTTATAGCGCTCCAATGCATTGGGTAAAGTATAGTATAATGATACGTCATGTGCAATGAGTTTTGACTCATGATAATTCAAGTGAAATGAGGGTTTACTCGTTCTTTATGTGCAATGAGGTTTTACTCAAGCTCAATGTGCAATGAGCCTTGTCTCATGATAATTCCATGTTAAGTGTTGTTGCCACAATTCCTTGTTATGATTATGATGCTTTATCATTCCTTTATGTTCATGTTTTTCTTTTGATATATTGATATGCCTATTGTCTAACATGTATTGTACTCCTCATGTTATTCCATGTGTACTCCCTTACTGGGCTTTATAGCTCACCCTTTTCTTATGCATGTCCTCAGGTTATCCCATACAATGCTAAGTACGAAGGAATGTAGTGGTCATGTAAAGGATGTTTTCAATAAAGATGTTGTATTTCTTTTTTTATGTTTTTATGTAATTATCCTAATCTCCAAAGACACTAAACCTCTCGATCTTCTTTGTTTTATCAAGTGAAGTCTTATGTAATAAATCATGTTTAAGTTGTAATAAAAAGTAGGGTTATCATAGTTGGTTTCAGAGGATAGGTTTAGTTATTTTTGGGATTAGGAATATAAATCCCTAGTAAAGCCTTAGTGACAAGACTAAGTACAATAAAAAACATCCCAATGTTTTGGTCAGTATTGAGTAAGTAGGTTACCATGCAAATACATCCCTGTCTGGATACGAGTAGGTAGAGGTGGCTCTGGCATGGATGTATCCTAGGGGTAAAACCTGAAAACACCGCTTTGAGCTAGAATCGAACGGGAACTGGTGCACGACAATGGGCCTTGCTGCACTCTTGGTTATGACACTCCTTGGGGATATTCTTTTGTGAATTCACAAGCATTGTATGATCCCTTATTAAGCGAATTAAAAAAAATTCCCCTAAGAATATATGTTAGAACGTAGATCATGAAAATCCTAGATTGAACCCTATAGAATCATGTGTTAAGGAAATGAATGTTTATTTATAAGTCATCAAATTTTGTCTTTGGATTACCATTAATGTGATACCCCTAACATTCCTTTTATTCCATCCAATGGCCAGTAATAGGAGGACTCAGGCTAACAACCGATGTGAGGATCAGTGTGATGACTGTACTATTGGGATGCCCAATCCAATGGGAGCGGGAATCGAGAACTTTTTAATGCATCTCTCTTAGCTAACTCATGAATTGAATAGAAACACGGGTCAAGAGGAATGCCCAAACTCCCCTAAGAAAGAACAAGTTCCTATCGAGAGCTTCATGAGACAAAGGCCTCCTACGTTTAGTGGATCATCTGATCCCACGATCGCTGAACAATGGATCAACTCCACTGAAAAGATCTTCTCCATCCTTAAATGTTCTGAACAAGAGAAGGTTCTCTTAGATTCTTATCGTATGAAGGGTGAAGTTGATCAATGGTGGATTTTGATCAAAAATACGAAGCCTGAGGTGGAGATAGAAGCGTTGGAATGGAAAGATTTCTGGAAGATGTTTTTCGATAAATATTTTCCACGCACCCTTCGGCTTAAGATGGAAAGGGACTTCCTTTCCATTAAGAAAAAATATGAAGAATATATTGGAGCGTACGTGGAAAACTTCACAAGGATCGCACGATACGCGTCTGGATTTGTCGTTACCCCCGAATGCAAGGTTGACCTCTTCTTTGGTGGGCTGAAGCCTAGCCTGGGGAAATCATTAGCAATCCGTGACTTCAACACCTATTAGGAAATTGTCCAATGTGCCCTCATGGTCGAAATGGAGATCAGAGAATCACAGGGGTATCATGGGGATAAGAAGCATAAGGTGGAATTCAATGCTGGTGGGATAATGGATAAATCCAACAATGTTAAGAATATCCAGCACCCCACTTTCCAAAAGTGCTGAAAGAAGCGCCCTAGAAATTACCTTATGGGGATGAGGAAATGCTTCAGGTGTGGAAGAGAAGGGAACCTAGCTGTTAACTGTCGGCAAGAAAGACCCGCGGCTACGATAGAGGAGAGGAATTCTCCGTTCGAACCTCAACGCATTGTTCAATGCTACAAATGCAAATAACCATGTCATTTTGCAAATCAGTCCCTAATCCAAGGGTTTTTTGAGATAACCAACAACCTCCAAGGTAGAAAGGAAGAGCTTTTTCCACCACTTTTGCCGAAGTTAACCCCGACAATGAAGTTGTGACAGTCATGCTAGTAATTCATTCAAGAATAGTGTACATACTTTTTGATTCAGGTTCTATGTATTCTTTTATATCTCAAACGTTTAGTAGAACTATCCCAGCACCAACACAAATCACGGAAGTGAAGATTTCGGTGAGTACAGAAAATGGGGCAGTCATTGCATCCAATGAATATATTTCCTCCCCTGTTAAAATCTTTGTATTGAATTTCCCTGAAAACCTCGTAATACTCCTCCTAGTGGAATTTGATGCAATTCCGGGCATGGATTGGCTTTCTTTATATAGAGCCAACATAAATTGTCGGGAGAGGGAAATCACACTCTATATGGAGAATCGACCCCCGATTCTTAACAAGTGTTAGGAGGAAGATGAATCTCCTTTAGCTCCATCATCTCAAGCATGGATATTACTGCCTTATGAGTATGCGTATCTGGCTCAGATGATTGAGTCCAAGGAAGAAACCATCATTTAAGAAATTCCTATTTTGAGGGAATTCGCTGAAGTGTTTCCTGAGGAACTGCCTGGTCTTCCTCCTAGAAGGGATGTTAAATTATCAATTGAACTTATACCCAGGGATTTACCAATATCCAAGACTCCAGATAGAATGGATGTTGTAGAGCTTGAAGAGATGAAGAAACAACTACAGGAGAATCTAGATAAAGGGTTTATATACCCAAGTGCTTCACCATGTGTTGAACTAGTCCTCTTCGTTAATAATAAGGATGGTTCAATGAGGCTTGGATCGATTATCATGAACTTAAAAAAATCATGATAAAGAACAAGTATCCTCTCCCAAGAATTGATGACTTGTTTGATCATCTGCGTGGAGAACAATTATTCTCCAAGGTAGATTTGTGGTCGGGATATTATCTAGTAAGGGTGAAGAAGGAAGATATCCCCAAGACTTCTTTTCATACAAGATATAGGAACAATGAATTCATAGTAATGCCTTTCGGACTCACCAATGCTCCAGCAATCTTCATGGACTTGATGAACAGAGTCTTTAGAGATTACCTAAAAAAAATTTTGTAGTCTTTATAGATGATATTCTAATATACTCCAATACCATGGAGGATCATGAAGATAATTTAAGAACTGTACAAGAGACTTTGCATAAGGAGAATCTCTATGCAATGTACAGCTGGTGTGAGTTCTGGTTGAAGGTGGTCTCATTCTTAGGCGATATCATCACAGGCAATGGGATATCTATGGATCCATCCAAAACAGATGCAATTGAGGGATGGATGAGGCAAACATTGGTAACAGATATTCGTAGATTCTTGTGGTTAGCTGGATATTATTGACGATTTGTGAGAAATTTATCACTATTGTCCAACCCTTTTACCAAGCTAACTCGAAAGGGAGTAAAGTTTTATTGGAGTGATGAATGCGAATAAAGCTTCAAGGAGTTGAAAAGGAGGCTTACCACTGCACCCGTGCTCACTTTAGCACCATGTGGGGAGATTTTTGTGGTATTCCGTGATGCTTCGAAGAGGGGCTTAGGATGTTTGCTGATTCCGAATGATAAAGTGATATCCTATGCCTCAAGGCAGTTGAAAATCCATGAGAAAATCTATCCAAGACATGATCTGGAGTTGGTGGTGGTGATCTTTGCTTGAAAATATGGCAGCATTATCTCTATGGAGAGAAATGTGAGATATATACTGACCACAAGAGTCTTAAATATATATTCACACAGAAATATCTTAATATGTGCCAGAGAAGATGGATAGAGCTCATCAAGGATTATGACTGTTCAATCCATTACCACCCTGGGAAAGAGAACAGGGTGGAAGATGCCCTAAGTAGAAAGGATCTAGTGATTCAATCAATGATGAGAATTGAGAAGGATCCAATCTTATTATACTTGATGAAGATTGACATGGGACTCATAGAAAAGGGAAAATCATCAATACTTTCACTAATGATTGCTCAATTGTCTCTTTTGGAATGGTTAAAGGATGCTCAAAAATATGACGTGGGAATTCAAGAAAAAGTGGGAGCTATCGAAAAAGGGAAATCCTCGGAGTTTAATGTTAATGAATAAGGAATTTTGGGGTTTGGGAAAAGACTATGTGTTCCATCATGTCCGGAGCTGAAGAAGGAACTTTTGGATGATGCACAGAGTTTAAATTTCTCTATTCACCCAGGGAGCACAAAGATGTGTTGAGATATCCGAGAAAACTTTTGGTGGGATAATATGAAGAAGGATATTGCTGAATGTACATCAAAGTGCCTGGTGTGTCAGTAAGTAAAGGTAGAGAGGTAGAAGTATAAGGGGATGATGCAACCATTTCCCATACCAGAATGGAAATGGGAAAACATCACCATTGACAATGTCACCGGACTTCCAAGGACATCCAAAGGAAACAACGAAATATGGGTTGTTATAGATCATCTTTCAAAGACTGCACACTTCATTTCTATTCGAGAGGATTTCTCATTGGATCAACTGGCACAAATATATATCAGGGAAGTGGTAAGGTTTCATAGAGTACCACTATCTATTGCATCTGACCGAGATCCAAGATTCACCTCTAAGTTATGGAAGAGTCTTCAACATGCTCTAAATACTGAAATGAACTTTAGTATGGCCTATCATCCTCAAACTGATGGCCAATCCAAGCAGTCTATCCAAACACATGAGGATATGTTGAGAACGTTCTCAATGGACTTTAAAGGAGGATGTGATCAACATCTTCCTCTGGTTGAGTTCTCTTATAATAACAGTTTCCACTTGAGCATCCAAATGGCACCATATGAAGCCCTATATGGTAAAAGGTGCATAACACCAGCATGTTGGGATGAGGTCGGTAAACGTAAGATGCTTGGACCAGAAATGGTCAAGTAAATGGTGGAGAAGGTGAAAACCATTCAGAAGCATATCAAGGTAGCCCAGAGTTGATAGAAGAGTTATGTAGATAATCGTCGACGAGACCATGAATTTATAGTTGGAGACATGGTTTTTCTACACATATCTTTATGGAAGAAGGTCATGATGTTTGGAAATAAAGGGAAGTTACGTCCAAGGTACATCGTCCACTTCGAGTTTATTGATCGTGTCGAGGCTGTGGCCTATCAACTAGCACTTCCGCCTACTATGGCCAAAGTACATGATGTCTTTCATGTATCCCTCTTAAGAAAGTATATATTGGACCCTTCAAATGTACTATCTTCTGATGTGGTACAATTGGAAGACGATATTTCTTATGAGGAGCAACCAGTGAAGATCTTAGATTGTAGAGAAAAATTTCTATGAAATAAGACAATGCCCCTCATCAAGGTGTTGTGGAGAAACCACAAGTTTGAAGAAGCAACTTGGGAATCAGAGGAAGTGATGAAGCTAAGTTACCCACATCTGTTTTAGTGTGGGAAATGGAAAATTTCGAGGGTGAAATTTCTTAAGGGGGGAATATTTTAACGACCCAAAGTTTATTTAATGGAAAATCCCTCTTGATCTTATTAAATGTATCTTTGTATAAAATGTTTTTATAAAATGTGAACTTCATTGGTTTTATGATAAGAATTGTTACCATTACTTTTATAGCTGTTCAACAATGATCACATGATTAGTATAAATATAGGGCTTTAACACATCCAATTTTTTTTAGACAAAGGAAGTGATGGCCTCATCCAGTAGAATTTCCCCATACGAAGCCCAGTTTTCAGAGCTCGGTAAAGAGGTGGTATCCTTAGGCTTTTCTCTTGACCAAGCCCAAGATGAGCTTAATCATGTCAAGCTCGAACGGGACTGTCTATGGGAGAAGTGGAAGTTGATAGAAATTACCACTCGAATGATGTTATCCGAGCCACCCCAAGAGTCTAACACCATCGCACACCTTACCCTTATGCCTTATGCTGCTGTTTTAAGGGGATATGTTACTAATCGATAGTACTATGTTCATGTAAATTATTTTTGTATATAATAATGAATATAATTCCTTGTCATTATTGATACATTCAAAATTGTTTTTAAAGTACAAATGGTGTTTTTAGTTATTATTTAATTAGGAAATCTATTTTATTAAATTAATGTATTTTTTAATAAAATAATAATTTATTAAAATATTATTATTATTATTATATTAATTTTATTATATATAAATTATCATGTAATTGTATAAATGAAATTATAATTTTTATTATGGTTTGAAAGCAATTTTTGTCAAAACCCATGAATTTTTTATAAATGTCGGTTTTTATTTTAAAAGTAAAAATTCACATATTTAGAAAATTATTTACATAAAAGAAATGTTATTTTTGGAATCAGGATGTTGAAATTATCCAACGGTGAATTTTTCATAATTTTCTGAGACAATCAAATTTTTGAGTAAAAAATTAAATACCATTTAAATATATAATGTCTTTTATGACATCATAATGACCAAATAGTGATGTAATAAAATACTACAATCTTTATTTTCCGCCAATATATGTTTTACCATTAAAATAATGTGATTTTGGGTTTTTTTTGTCTTACTTTTCAAAGCATTAATGGACGCCTCAATACTTATTAAACACCTTGTCATTTTAAATTAATTTCCATGGGAGTGTGACTCACCTCTACATAAGAAACCCTAATATTTTAAGATGTTCGGACCCTGGCCTTATAAAATATTATTTTCCTCTTCCCTTTTCCAAAAAACATGGGTAAAAACCATGGGGTGGTTTGTGGTTTTGACTAATTTAATATAAGGGGTCCCAAACCTAAATAATAAAGAATTCCCCCACCTTTCCTATATAAACCCACCCAAGCTCCCACTTCGTCCTCACTAAAAGCCTTTTGAGTTTGTAAAACCTATTCCCTACTCTCTCTATAATCCTCCCAAGGTGCCTCAACATCCAAAGAAGCCTCTCACAAACCTCTATTTAGCCTTTGGAGGCACACTTCCAAGTAAGGGTTTTTTCTTCATTTCTCATTTTTGTCCAATTTTCTGTAAGTTGTTTTTCCCTTTAAATTTCAATTATAAATGTTGGGGTATGGTTTCAAACCTCCCTCATACTGCCCTATTTATGTTTGAATTATATGAGACCCTTTCTCTCTCATTAAATGCCTCCCATGTACACCTGTTACTATGCGGAAATTCCAAAAGTAACTTCTCTCTCCTCTTTTACATTCAATAAATACTTTTGTATCATGAATCTAAAATCCATTACAATTGTTGGGACACGTATCTATATGAACTTATAACTGTGAATTACTTGTAAATATTATGTGTAACCTCTTTCTATTTTATCAACCATTTTTATGAATTCTTATGTCACGCCGTTACGCTGTCGAAATCACACCGATTTTCTAAGCCAATATCATTGTGTAGTGAATACCATGCACATTTCTCCATCAAGGGTATTCACCTTTATGCACATTTACTTATTGATTATAATGTTTCATGTATGAATTCCACATTCCTTTATCATGGAATAAATGATTATGTTTTATGAATCCATGTTTTATGATCCATGTGGAACACTTATTCATGAAATGAAATGTTTAAGAAGGGTGCACCCTTATAGCGCTTCAATTCATTGGGTAAAGTATAGTATCATGATACGTCATGTGTAATGAGTGTTGACTCATGATAATTCAAGTACAACGAGGGTTTACTCATGCTTTATGTGCAATGTGGATTTACTCATGCTCCATGTGCAATGAGCCTTGGCTCATGCTAATTCCATGATAAGGGTTGTTGCCACATTTCCATGTTATGATTATCATGCTTTATCATGCCTTTATGTTCATATTTTTATTATGATATATTGATATGCTTATTGTCTAACATGTAGTGTAATCCTCATTTTATTCCATGTGTACTCCCTTAGTGGGCTTTATAGCTCACCCTTTTCATATGCATGTCCTCAGGTTATCCCATGCAATGCTAAGTACAAAGGAATATAGTGTTTATGTAAAAGAAGTTTTCAATAAAGATGTTGTATTTCATGTTTTAAGTTTTTAGGTAATGATCGTAATCCCCAAATACACTAAACCTCTTGATCTTATTTGTTGTATCAAGTGAAGTTTTATGTAATAAATCATGTTTAAGTTGAAATAAAAACTATGGTTGTCATAGTTTCCCAATTTTTAAAGATACTATTTCTATTATTCATACTGATTTATTAAACCCACAAGAACACCTTCATGACCATGTACATTTATTTGATGTCATTACAATGAAAAATACCATATACACCTGGTAAGCATAGTGATATATTTGTGTGACACCTTAGTGATTTTGTTTCAGGATTTTGGGTAAAAAGCACATCATCGACAATCATTGGGGAATCAATTTTTATTTTAAATTATCCCCTGGAAAATATCATGACATAATTGTTTTACTATTATCAATTTAGGTTGTATAAACAAATGATTAAAATTATCAAAACCCTACCTTTGAAATATTTTTTTATGAGGATAATGTTATTACCTAGAGATGATCATGTTTTACCAGACATTTAATTTCTACATTCACTTTCGTTAATAATTTTCTTAAATTATTCAAAACTTAAAAGATAAAAAAACCCAATTTTTTTAATTTAATTAATATAATTAAATATTATCACAAAATAAAAACACATTGAGATATGACCTAGTTGTTCATCTATACTATAGATTAGTCTAGTTTTAAAAATAAATAACCAGTATTACATGTTCAAAAACAATTAAATTTTGGAACCATCGTTGAGGAGCTCTAATGGATACCAAAAAGGGTTTATGTTTAAAAACGTTAAAAATAATTCATTTAATTTTGAAAATATAATTTTTTCTAAATTTTAACATGACTATTTTTCTTTTTTTGTTACTAGACAAGGATGGACAACCACATAATTTGAACCAGGAAACATCTATTTATCAATCTGTCTGTCTCTCATTCTTATATTTTCCCATTATTTTTTATTTTCCATTCATTGATAAACATGTCAGAAACATGATAGAAATGAAATATGTTGTAATATAATAAGATAATGTTAATTATATTTGTTAATATTTTTTATAAATTTAGAGGATCAATTCACTATCGATGACTCCACTCAGATTTTCAAAGGGAAATCCTTATCCAAAGATGAATCTATTGGGAAGATATATACATTAAATGTTCTCCCTCCTTATTATCTCATTATAATAATCAAAAATATATTCATAGAGTATTAAAATTGGTTTTTTATCATTTATAATTCCTTGGTTTAGCTTGAAAAATTAAAAACCATGTTTTTCAATTTTTGAGGAAAAGATGAGAGAAAAACACCAACATTCAATGAACTGAAACTATACATATTAGTTTTTTGGTAAAATAATTAAATATATAATTTCATAGTGTTTATTATTATTCCATGATTTGGTATAATACTATTTATTTATATGTATATATAAAATATTCATTTCATATTGTAGTATATTAATTGAAACAAATATACTTTTATATATAACTATTTTAGAAAAATAGTAATAAAAAATTTTCTTAACATATATATATATATAATAATTTTAGGAATAATAAATAGGAATTAATTATGTTCTAAAATTTTGGAATTATATTGGAAATGGATGGTGATTGGTTGAAATAACATCTATATCCATCATTTCTTGATTAATTATTTTTCATTCATGTTTTCTGTTGCATTGCGTGTATATTCATGACATGAGCCTATAATATTTCTAAAAAAACCATAAATAATAATTATAATAATAAGATTATAAGGGAAAATGGGCCTCCACTTTCAATGGGTGTTCTGTGGAATTTTACGAATTATTGGTTAGAATATCACCCTCACCAGTGGAGTTACATTTGTTCCACTTATTTCACAAAAAACAATTACATGTCATGAAAAAAAGGAGTTAGTTTTTTCATATTTTTATTTCACATCATGTGATATTTTCATAATCATTTAAATAATATTAAAATAAAAAAATCCTCTGACGGTGTTAGATTAGCTGGTAGTGTCACAACTTAGAGTAAAAAGGACCTTGGTTCGAGTCCCCCTAGTTGGCTCAATTCCATTATTTTTATAAAAAATAAAACCTTGAATCGGCTGTATTATACCATGTAAAAATATATAAAATAAATTTAAAATAAAAAATACCATAAGAATAATAATAAAATATATATGGTATAATCTTCAGCCTAGTAGTTATAGGTTACTCGTGGGTTGATCGAGCATCCGTTTTAACCCCATCATGAGCACTAGGGTGATTCTTATTCCTTATCTTTCCGTATAGTTTTACATGACATATATGTATATTTACATGTAATTT
Source organism: Viscum album (assembly GCA_963277665.1). NCBI lineage: Eukaryota > Viridiplantae > Streptophyta > Magnoliopsida > Santalales > Viscaceae > Viscum > Viscum album. The sequence continues at coordinate 254,987,032 of OY728162.1, forward strand.
ATTTTCCTATATTTATCAATTTTATGAATAAAAAAATAAAAAATAAAATAATATTAAATAATATGAAATAAAATAGTCTTAAAAATCAAATAGTACATGAATCCTCTTCGTGTTGTGTTGTGAAATATTCATAAAACTAATTGTTAATCCTTTGATTTATGGAGTTTATAAGATTAAAATAACATCAATTTAGTTGATTGATACATGTTAGTAGATATAAAACTCTTCTTTCAATATAGTATAATTTTTTATATATTTTATAGATTTTCGGAGTGTTTCAACCAACAACATGCAGTACAAATGCAGGAAATGAAAAACATAAGATGTGTAATTTTGTACACGAGTAGACAGAGCATTGTACCCACAAAAAATACATTATTTTAGTACATGTTGTGTACCATGTATCCTATATAGACCATACCACATGTCATGAAAATATATTTGATGACTTGGGAAAACAACTTTTTGACACATGACATGTATTTTCTGTATGATCCTGAGTAATTCACATGCAATATAGCCTTCACACATGACTCGATATCCTAGTTCAAATAAATTAAATATAAAACCTTAAAACACATCCTAAATCTTATTATTAAATACATTGGGTAGAAAATTACTGTCAACAGTCTAAATAGGTTGGTTCCATGTCAAACATACGAGTTGTGTCCCCTAGAACAACTAGTCATTTTTATGTAGACCATACTATTTCAAAAACATTATTCATTTTTATTTTTTTTATATTTTTCATAGGAGTATGGAAGATTGGAATCGTCATATACAAGGTCGGAATCCCCTATTCCCTACTTTAGTGGAGTACTGTCATATAAAATAGAGATACTATTTGGATACAGTTGGAGAGATTTTTGTCACAGAATTTCCAATATCATATCAACAAACTCATACTGTAGTTACTCATGTGGGTCATCAATCAATTATTATATCTACACCATCCCTGATAGATACTTTAATAACAATAATAACACTTCCTCCTCCACCATTTTACATGCCTTAATAGATATTGGCTTCTATAGCCATGTTATAAGTGAGACCAACTCATTAAGATTTAATTTATTTTGCATTAACAATATATCTTATCAAGGGATTCATCTTGTACTTAATAAGATTGTCTCCATGAAAATTGTTTCATCCATTTAGATACCTTCTACCGAGGAATAGTTATTGTCAATTTTTATTTTGAAATATTAATTAATTAATTAATTTCATTGCTTTTATGGCGTTATAATGTATGCCATCATACATATCAATTCTCAGGTTTAGTGTTTGACATGGTTCCATATGAAATATATTTTTTGAGGGTATCTCGATACCACAATGGTATCTAATCATTAACATATCTAAGAGAATTCATTAATTTTAAAAGGTACTTTTGAAGTATATTATAAATTTTTAATTAACTATGGTTATAAACAATAACGGTATAAATGGAAATTTGGAAAAAATAATTGATCTTTCCAGTTGTAAGTTGTTTCAAAATGAATGTTGATATAATTATAATTCTTGTTTTATAAATCATAAAAAGCTCAATTTAATTAAAAAATTCATTTTACTCATTTGATGACTTGAATGAGTAAATATGTAATCTTAAACATCTTCATAGGTACCATAAACCACGTTTTTCATAATCATTTTAATAATCTCCACTATATGGTGAACTAATATTATGTATTTTTATGAAGAACATGGTTCTACCATTTTTCAAAACATTTGAGAGAAAGAAAATGTTCAAGTATTATTGAGGTGTTTATTTGATATTGGGCCTTTGGTTTTATCCACTTTTGATACTTTTGATTACATTTTCCCTTAGAACCCCAGAGTGTCCATGAATGTATTTATAGGTATCCACATTAAAAACCTTTTTTACCTACCCAACTTTACTCTTTATGTATTTTTTATCATTATTCATCATTATTGTGTGGGGTAATCATTGTATTTAAAGTCTTATCATTTGGATGAGACACATTATATTGGAATAATTGGTTTAGTTACTTTTTTAGGGAGGGACCAAAAGAGATATATATTTTATTTCATTTAATTATATTCCAATGAAAAAGAACATATTAAAAAATTACTAAAAATATAAAAAAGAAAAGAAAATATATGTACAAAATGAAGAGTTTGATGAGAAATATTTTATGACATATTATTTTAAATGACTTTTGGCCATAACATTGAAAAAAATTAATAATATTTGGGTAATTTATATTCAGGTTCTTTGAGTGATAAGTCATTTGTATATTTTGAATGGTTTATGATGAATTATATTATAATCAAAAACCCACCTACTTATAACCTTGATTTTTATTTTCTATACCTCCAACTCTAATAATTTTTTCAAATTGTGAAAAATAATCAACATAGGCACAAGAATTGTTTTATCTATTTTATTTAGAGGTTGGATTTTACCAGCCCTATGATATGACTTGCATGATAAAGGCATGATTAGAAGTTTTATTATATTTTACAACTTAGATATTAGGGGCATAAACATCAGAAAGAGTAGATCATAAGTGATGTATATATTAATGAAATTCTGAATAATGTGAATAAAATAAAATGAATTTATTGAATTAATGTTTTATATGAAGCATGATTGTTATTATTTTAATTAGATAAGTTTTCTTATTTTAAAATTTTCAATAATGAATTTATGTTTCAATGTAAAATTAATTTAATGTTTTCCTTGATAAGGTATGGATTCTTTATAATTTAATGATGATATTTTTCCTGAGGGAATGAAAAAGACTATGTGTAGGAGATTTTTTTCACCGTAAATTTCCTAAAATTTTGTTGTGTTTTACTGACTAAAAATTAAGTTATAATTAGTTATATATAATTTTAAGATCAAATAACTTTTTGTGTTTTTGTATACATTTTAGGGTTAAATGGTAAAATTTACATTTTAGGGTAATTTAAGGAAAAAATATAATATACCCAGTGTGCTCTATAAATATACTCATTGTGTAATATTAAATAAAAAAAAGACTATATTTTAAGAGTACACAACTTTTCTTAAGAAATTATACTATACCATTTATACGAAAGAACACATCATGTATCCCAATCCTAGATGTTGTTGGTGGGTGAATTTGAGACTATAAACCATTTATGATTGTACTACTCACCATATGTAGTTACCTACCAGTAGTTGACCACTAATAGTAAAGACAGTAATTGATTTTTGGTTAGAAACATGGAAAACATAAAAAAATATTGTATACGCTATGTAATTTTTTACATTATTGGTAATTAAAAATTTCAAAAAAAGTGTTCTAAGGGTAAAGGATATGAAGGTTTGAATAAAGTGAAGTATTTATCCATTTTGAAGGTTGATCAAGTGTTATTACTTCCATAATATTCATTCATCTACTTCCACATAGTATTAAACTCTATGTGATCTTCCTAGGATAAAATTAATGTTAATTATATGATTCATTTTTGTGAAAAGTATATGGTGGTTTTAATTAATAGTTAATACCATTTTTATTCATATCATACTCTTCATTTATTTGATTTGTGTACTATTATATTACACTCAAACTAAAATGATCCTGATTGGGGGATCCCAATCATACTATTTTTCACAAATTATTCACACCCATTTCCCCCTTTTAAAAGATAGTGTTGACATTGTTCATATCAATTGATTGAACCCACAAGAATACTGTTATTGCTAGTAAAATTTATTACATAGTTCCAAAATAAAAATTTAATGATATCTATGAATTATCATTTGATTTTAAATAGTAGAAGAAAACAAAAATCTTATACCAATGTATCCCAATAGAGTCAAATGTGCATGGAAAATGAAGAACTCCAAAAATAGATCATACATGGAACTCTGATGCAGTGACCTATATCTTCATCTTTAGAGGAGTATGGTGTTATAATGATCATTGTAGAAACAAAAATTGTAATCTTCTCTTCTTAGGTGATACATTTTTTAGAGGATCCATGATCTTATCATGAGGGTTCCTTTTCATAATGTAGGGTGTTAGCTCATTCATTGTATTGGATGAACAAATCACTAAGAAGAATTGTTTTTGTAAGTTTTTCTCATAAGACATATTTTCATAAATCATTCCATCTTAATCTTATAAACCATATATAAAAAATAATAAGTGAGGGAAAATCCATTTTATAGGCCTCATCAATGTGTTTGGATAATGAACACACTCACTTATATCAAATTTATTCAAATTCCACCAATGAATTATGTATCTATTAAACTAATTTAATTAATGTACTAAAATAATTTTATCCATATTAATGGATTAATATTATATTGAATCAACATGAGAAGGAGGTGGTAGATGACCTCACTACCACATTGCATCATATGAAACTAGGATATGGTGTGTGCTATGTACTCTCAAGGATGGGATTAAGGATATGTTGGTAGGCAATATATTGTTAAGGAACATGAATCACATGAATATTATGTCAGTGAATATCCGAAAATCTCCCACTTATACTAAAATTAATAAAGAATATACTTTTTACTCCACAACTCTTTGTGAATGCAACCAATTTTTTTGATATTTCATCATCAATATATCTTCATTTTATAATTTTTTCCAAACACTAATCCTTATCCAAATTCCAAACCGTTTGACCTTATGATCCTTAGTTGGATTGAAAAAATGTATAAAATCCATCTTTCATAAATATAAGAATATAGTGTCCTTAATTAAAGCATTAATGATGATTAACCTACAAAGGGATCTCATGTGATCTTCATCAAGCATTCTCACATCTCTTTAAAAACAACCCCATAGGACGTACCATATATATCATTATTATGACTTTATAATCCATTTTCCCATGAGATCAATTGATCACAAGACATCGAACACATCAATATAGTATAGAAAAACTAATCTTTTATTGATGTTAAAAAATGAATAACAGAGATGATAAATACATCACATTTAACTCTTATTTTTCACCAATATATCACATGTAACTGATATAAGAATCTGAAAACATCATACATAAATTATCTAATAAAGACTAGGAATTTTCTTAGCCAGATACAATAAAGGTCTAGATGTATGTACTTTTCATACATATAGACAAATCTAATATCGGTTGTGCTCCAACCCATGAAATTCTCAACAACTTACCCAACCACTCTTAATTATATAGTATCTATTGAATTTTATAAGTGAAGTATCAATTTTTAAAGGTTAACATTATTGGTATCTATCCAGCCTCAGGTAAGAAGGATTAATAATACATATATACACCGATGTATACCAACAAATGAATGAAATTCTAATTGATATATGTTTCTTGTATAATGTATATAATAAATATACTTATATTACCACATGAATCTATTCTTCATATCTTATATACCACACTTTTTAATGAGTAAAATGTTTTTCATGGTAATATTAATGAACTAATACAACCTTGTCTACTCCATGATAAGTATCAATTAAGGATAACTCAAAGACATATTTTCAGGGGATAATTATCATTTCACTTGCCATAAATATACATCCTATGTAAAATAATGATATATTATATATTTTCTTTTGTACAAGATAATATATATTATATTATTATATATCATTTAATAACAGATAATAAAACCCCACAAAATAACCTTCCCATCATATCATACTTGATTAATATCCAATTCAGCCTTACGATTTCCTCACATTTTGGGGTTTTGTAAAATCGTTAAATCATATTTAATTCCTAAAAAATATCTACGTAAACATTTGATAAAAACATTCTGTATATAATATCTTCTATATATATATATATATATATTTAGATTTAATAATAGTGAGATTTAGGAATCAATTTCCAAATTTTCATCTCCTTGAATATATATAATGTACTTAACTTTATAAAATCTAATATTATAATGTTTACTTCTTTATATCTAACATGAACTAATTCTATGTTTAACATCCTAATACGTGGAACCCTTATTCAATCTATATTTTCCTTAATTTTTTAACTATTTTAATTTTAATCTTCTAGAACATCCTATACTCACATATGATAAATGATTTTTACCTTTATGATAACTAAATGTAACTGTTTATATTTATACTTTACATCAATTGTCCTAAATCATTTATTATATATGTATAAAATAGTTTAATTTCATAGTGGATTAAAGTTTTATTTTTTAAACATGAACATCTTAAGTGTAAACACTACACCAATATCATTTTAAACACTAAATTATTTTTAGAAAATCATGTTATTAAACATAAACTCCTTTTTGATAGGGAAAAAATATAATATAATTTTAATAGGAATATATAACTTATTTAATATCATATACAGTATTATATGTTCTTATATAATTTTACTCTATGAAATGAATAGTTTTTACCAAAATATGTCACTTATGGTTTGTAGTAATATATTTTCTATAAATTGCATCATCAAAACATTATCTCGGATAAAATATTTTTATCCTTTCCTCATATTTAGACTATGATATAGAATATTATTAACCATAAACCATGTGTATAAAATTAATCAAATCATTTAATTCATAAAAAAATTTTATTGATAAACAAATTTAGTTATTATATAAGAGAAATAGGATAAAGATACATATCCTTTTAAGATACATATGGTCATAAAAAATTATTTTATTATCAAATATTTTATGTATTGAAATTTTTATTCATCAGTTAAATAAACTACAATATCTATAAATTATTACCTTAATTTTGTACATCTATATAGTTAATAATTTTACAAAACATAATGTGGATATCACATATAATTAAAAATTGATGAATTAAATTCTATAACACTAATACATGGCATGAAAATTCTATGAAATTTTGAAAACCGCTTTAGGAAACCAAAAAATCACACCTTAAAGAATCATCATGCATTCTCATTTAACCTTTATATTTTAATTACATTGACTGGAGTATAGAAAAAATATTCATGGAATTTTTAACTAATGTTTATTTCTCCTGATCTAAACTATTACCCCTTATATTGTATATATTTTACTGTAATATAGACATCAAATTTCTAGTTAATTTATTTTTAACACATTGATATTATTTTGTAAAATCATCTTAAATAAAATCAAATTTTTAGAATATTTCCATATATGAAAACAGAAGTGAGCTGATAACTAGAATAATCCTTATAGTAACCTCTAGTCTCTATAAGTCATTATCATATCCAAACATATTGAATATATGAGCTGGGATAGATGGTACATTATTTTTATTTCTTCGAATTCCTTTAAAAATTTTATTGGATCATTATATGCTTTACATAAGCATATATATTATCCTATTTTACATCTTCAAGAGTATAGTAAATTCTCAAAGATTTTCTCAAACAAAAAAAATATTTTATTCAAGAAAATTTATTAAGTTACTAGTTTTGAGATTTGATTACATTCAGTTTCTTATTATGAAGTATTAAAAAAATGTCAAGTTTGATGAAGAAAGTGTAATTTATCTAAAATAGATTCTTCTATTAGATGAGTATAATTTTTTATATCTTTTTATCAAGGACTTTTAATGAAATTACTCCAACCAAAAATAATTACCAAATGAATTATTTACATTTAGTGAGCCAACATCCATATTACACTATGAAATGATCCTAGTTTATTTATTATCTCACAATTTAGTTATTCAGGTAGTGGATAATATTAATAATAAAATTTATGATTCATGGATAGTTGGGTGGATAAAATTATTTATCCATTTCGTTGACTGGATATTCTCAACTCCATTCCATTATTATCCTTCCATAGGGTTTCTAAATAAATTGTAACTAAATGAAAATGATAAGATTATGAAAACAGAGGAAAATCTAGTGGCATAAGATTTAGAATAGAAAACGTGGATGTATGATTATGGTCTTGAAAATTTATTCTTTGAAAAGAATCTCACACTTTGTATTTAAGGGGGTTCCCTTTTAAAAGTCTCAGAAACCAAATATACATCATGTAAATATTATGTTCGTAACTATTTCGGGTCATATTCATTTGTTTATTCAGGATTTTAATTATTTTTCTTGAAATATCGATTGTATACACAAAATTATTATGCTCACACCACATTAATGTGCTATTATTTACACAACCCCCTTGTTTTTTCTAAACAATAGAACCCAATGATATTGATTCATATCCAAACACAGTTTGACCGCATATAACTCACCTGTAGGGACTTATTTCAAGGAATAATTAAATTCATGACATATATAACACCTAATATGTGAAAAAAAATATATTCAACAACTATTCTCATGTTTATAACTCCAAAAAAATAATGGTAACGGTAGATGAAAAATAAATATTATGATATCACACCTAACAGGAATTGAAAGGATTTATATCTTACATTAAATTTATCTCATACTTAAAGAATATACAAATTCATAATCAATAAATAATTTATGATGATGAATAATGCTCGGAATAACCTTTAAATTAATGTGAATTTAAAATAATACAACATAAAATAAATTTTTTAAAATAATTATTAAAAGTTTTATCTATAAAATTTATATAAATTATACAATTAGAAAAAAAATGCATCAATATTGAATATAAATAAATTATATCATCATCATAATATAAACTCCTTCATATTATAAATTAAATGAAATTTATTTTAAATTTATGATATTTTATGAATTATAAACCTTTATAATAAAAACTCTATTATGTAATCATTCACATAATCAAAATATCATTAAAATTAATTAAAACCTGATCAAATAAATAGTTAAATATTATTATTATATGGACTAAATAATTTTATAAATAATGTATTAATTTCAACAATTGAAATTTTTTAGTATAATAAAAATTCAAAATTTAAAATATAAACACTTTTATAATTTTACTTACTTTTTAATTTATAAACAACTTATAAATTAAATTCATAATTTTAATATTAACCCACTAAATCTAAACTATATTTCATTCCATATGAGTTTCTCTAGTTTAACATACATCATATTCATTTTAAATCTATAAAAATAACATATTATGAAATACTTATGGTTTCAAGTTTTATTCATCAATGAATGATAAAAAATAATTAAGTTTCAACTTATTTATTAATACATACTGATAGAGTTAATATTTTAATTATTATTTATATTTTTTTCAATGATTTAAACACTACCAATTATTCAATGTTAGTGTATTTTCATCATTTATGTGTTTTTGGTGTATTTTGAGCTTAAATGTGAAAATGGGGTAATTCTGTAAAATTGTCAGTTTTATATAGCGTTTGTTTTTTCGGCATAAATTTTATAATATGGGTCCAATTTAAGTGAATCTTTTTTTTAGGATTTCTATGTTTGTGGGATTCAAATTTTATTTTTGGACCAAGACCAAATTCGAAACCCAATGGTACATAAAATTCAATCAATTGGAGAAATCAGTTTGGCAGGCAGAATGGACCCCACTTCATTAAATATGAAATATATCCTTCATCATAACTTATAATTAGGTGATTAGAGCTGGTGTAGACAGAAGACTTTCAAGGTAAGGTTCATATTAAATTTCATAAAATATGAATTTCATTAGGGCATCGTTTGGTCGCGTCCAAGTGGAGTGGGTGAAATAGTGTTTGGCGGCCAAAAAAGTAATGGTAATTGATTTGGCCATATCATTCTCTACACGAGTCCAATGACTCTCAAATTTTTAGGATCGATAGAAAACATCACTACCAACATTCTATAAGAAGGTACCTTAGTGAGTTTCGGCCGGCTGGTGGGCATAATAGTGGAAAACTTCTGGAGGACAGATTCTGGAGGATCAAATTTCTGTTCTTTTCTTTGTTTTACACTTCTTAGTTTTGTAATGAATTCTTCTTTCCCCTTAGTCACAATTACCAATACCATGGTGGGGTAAAATTATGTGTGATTGGGGAAGGAGAGGTTTTCCATGTTGTATTTCATGAGTTCCTTCTCTTAATGTTTTAAAATCCTCTTCTCTTCTATGAATCAGTTTCAATTTCCTATAACAGTTTTTATTATCATGTACGATTGTATCTGATTTTAGATTATGTTGTTCATTTATATTTGGTCAATGATCAATATATCCCTCCACTAGGTTCTGGTTTATAAATTATGGAATAGACTGGGACTTAGTGGTGAAGTACTCGGTGATCACCGGTACGTGTGCGAGGAGTAGTGAATGTTCTTGATTACTTGGGATAAACAAGACCCGATTGGGAATTGCCTAAGATAATTGGGAGTATTTTCTACAACTCTATTACACATTGGAAGGAGAGTAGACCAACCTAATATTTTAGTAAGGTTTATTCTCAAATTTTTAATTGACCAAGTGAGTGAGAAGAAACGATTGTGGATTCTCACTCTTAACGATTTAGCAGAGGAGAATTGGGTAAAATGAACAATGATAGAATTACAATTGGAAAACCAACTCTAACCTGATAACCATTTCATATCACTGATTTAAATCACATCATTTGTCAATTTGTTTCAAAACTTTCACTTAATTACTTTACTTTATTTTTTTTCATTCTTATATTTTCCAAATCACACAATTTCTAAAATCAACCTCACTTCTTTCTCTTATTTTAAAGTGACAGCTTAATTATTGTGCACTCCTCTCTGGAGACAACCTATGTAATCAACTATAATACATTTTAACTTAGGTAATATTTGTTTTTGTCACACCCCACGACAGGCACGTGTCAAAACTTGGCACAGTTTCCGGGGAGGTGGTGCCAACATTTCTTTTCTTTTCTTTTCTCTCTTTTCATCTATTCTCTTCAAAATTGCATGACTCGAACCTCAAAAACTGAACCTTTACCCATAGATCCTGAGATTGAATGAACCTTGTTAAATAGACTTAGAAACATTAATTTGGAATATGATTTTGTGGATGTTCCCCTAGAACACTCAAGTGAAACTTCAAGTGTTCACTCTGAGCCTGTCATCATGGCTGAAAATCAAAACCTAACTCTTAGAGACCTCTGGGCACCAAAATTCCTTAATCAAAACAATAAACATGCCATGCCAGGGTTACAAAATGATTTTGAAACGAAACCTAACATGATTCCTTTGCTTCCAAAGTTTCATGGTTTGGCAGGTGAAGATCCAAACAAACACATTAAAAAGTTCACACATGTGTGCTCAACTTTCAAACCCCGTGGAATTACTGAAGAGTAGGTTAAGTGGAAAGCATTTCCATTTTCATTGGATGGGCTGCTAAAGAATGGTTGTAAGGCCTACAACCAGGAGAAATACATGACCGGAATGACCTGGTAAGATGTTTTATGCAAAGATTCTTCCCCACCTCTAGAAGCACGGCCATTCGGAAGGAAATCTATGCTATACGACAATCATCTGGAGAAACCCTTTTCGAGTACTGGGAGAGATTTAAGAAGCTATGTGCCAGTTGTCTACATCAATCCGTTTAGGAACACCACTTTCTCGTCTTCTTCTATCATGGACTACTGGAAAATGACAGAAACCTTCTTGATGCATCATCTGGAGGTGCACTGATTGACAAGTCACCAGAAGAAGCCAAGGGCTTGATTGAGAAGATTTCCCAAAACTCGCATCAATTTGGAAGAAGAGGTATTGGAACAATAGGTATTCATGAGTTACACACTTCGCATCCATCACCCTAATTAGAAACTAAGATTGAAGATCTTACTAGTTTGGTGAGACAGATGGCCTTGAAGCAAGTTAGTGACCAACAAGCACCAGCTAAAGTATGTGGTTTATGCTCATCTCCTAATCATTTCACTTACCAATGTTATAAAATACAGGGAATGGAAAGATCTGCAGCAGCCTTTCAGCCAAGGTAGTTCTAGAAAAATCAAGGATGGAGAGAGCCTAACCAAGTCCAATATGGATTTGGAAATCAATAGAATCAAGCTAGGCCCCCGTACCAAAATCAGTTAGAAAACCAACCCCCATTCTAGAATCAATTCCAGAACCCGCAACAATTTCAGCAAAAGCAATCTTATAACCAGCCTTCATACCAAAAACCAACCAATATCCAAATAACCTATGAGAAACCATCCACTATTTCCCAACCTCCAAATCAAAACCAAAAAAAATCTGAGTTTGAAGGACTAAAAGAAACTATTAAATATTTTCCCAACAAGTTTGAATGTCTCATGGACTTTATAACAAAAAATCCAGGTAAACTCACTTCCCAAACAATCCCAAACCCAAAAGAGAATGTTATTATTATAACTACAAGAAGTGGAAAATAACTCCAACCACCATCCACCATTGAACCTGAAACAAGAAAAACTGATCTGGGTGATAATGAAGTTAGAAATGATGAAAATTATATGAAAATGCATCGAGAAGAAGATAAGAAATAGGAGGATGATAATGATAGGCCAAGAAGGAAGAAACAAGAAAAACCATTTCAAAGGAAACAAAGGGATAAAAAAGATATAACACCACCATTTCCATCAAGGATGAATGAATCAAAGAGGTTAAAAGAAGAAGCACTGCAAAGAGAAATTCTGGACACCTTCCAGAATGTGGAAATCAACATACCTCTGCTTGAAGCACTCAAACAAATTCCAAAGTATGCTATGTTTTTCAAGGATCTTTGCACCAAGAAAAGGATACATCAAGGGAATTATAGGATCAATTTGGTAAGAACTGTCTCAGCCCTTATCACACCACAATTGCCAACCAAATGTCAAGATCCAGGGTCTTTTTCTATTCCATGCACCATTGGTTCATTAAATTTCCCTAATTCTTTGTGAGATTTAGGTGCATCAATTAATGTATTTCCTCACTTAGTATATACATATTTGCATATGGGAGACTTGAAGACCTCAAGAGTGGTGGTCCAGCTTGCAAATAGATCCACAGTATTCCCCACAGGAGTTCTTGAGGATGTCCTGGTAAAAGTCAAAGATCTTTTATTCCTTGCTGAATTTTATGTGTTGAATATGGAAGATGATAGGATCCCATCACACTCACACATAATTTTGGGGAGACCATTCTTAACGACGGAAAAAACCATCATCAATGTCCATGAAGGGACACTTACCATGGAGTTTTGAGATAGTATTGTCCACTTCAATATTTTTGAATCCATGAGGCACCCATCAGATGATCATTCACTCTTCGCACTCTCCCATGAAGATGACATAGAACAAATTGATGAATCAGGTATGTTTCATGAATTTTTATCATTAGAAAGGGAATTTTTCCATTAAAGATATCACTGAACATATGGATTACCAAACTCTTGGAGGTTCTGATTTCCAGTTGGAAGAAGAGGTAAAATATGATTTCTTTGATAATTTTTTAAATGATGATGAAGATGATATGATTTCTTATGTGCAGGATGTCAAACCATTGGAAGTGGAGAACCTCAATTTAGTTTCATCTCTTGAGCATCCTCCTGATTTAGAATTAAAACCACTCCCCACTGATTTAAAATATGTTTACCTTATGGAGGGGGAGAAATTACAAGTAATAATTGCTAATAATCTATATGAAACTCAAGAAAAATCATTGATTGAGATTTTATGAGAGAATTTCCAAGCCATAGGGTGGAGCTTAGGTGATTTCCCAGGAATAAACCCAAAAATTTGCTCACATAGATTTTTTCTTGAGGGAGATTCCAAACCTATCAGACAACCCCAAAGGAGGTTTAACCCTACCCTGATGGAGGTTGTGAAAAAAAAGATTGAGAAATTATTAGAAGTTGGGATCATCTATCCCATATCAGATTCCCAATGGGTTAGCTCTATCCATGTAGTCCCAAAGAAAACTGGCCTAACCATTGTGAGGAATGAAAAGAATGAATTAGTCCCTGTGAGAATTCAGAATAGCTGGAGAGTATGCATAGATTTTAAGAAGCTGAATCAGGTCACTCAAAAAGATCATTTCCCTATCCCGTTCATTGACCAGATGTTAGAGATATTGGTAGGGAGAACTCATTATTTCTTTTTGGATGGATTTTCGGGTTATTCTCATGTACCCATTGCTCCCGAAGATCAAGAGAAGACTATCTTTACTTGTCCTTTCGGCACTTTTTCATACAAAAGGATGCCATTTGGATTGTGTAATGCTCCAGGTACATTTTAGAGGTTTATGGTAAGTATATTTTCTGATCACATTGAAGATTGCTTGGAAGTTTTCATAGATGATTTCACAATTTTTGGAAATTCTTTTGACCATTGTTTGAAAAATCTGGAAAAAGTTTTGAAAACTTTCATTGAAAAAAACCTTGTTTTGAATTTTGAAAAGTGTCATTTTATGGTTAAGAGAGGAGTTGTCCTTGGGAATGTCATTTCACAGAAAGGCATTGAGGATGATAAATCAAAAATTAGAGTGATAAATTCTTTTCCTTACCCAACTTGTGTGAAACATGTTAGATCATTTTTAGGACATGCATGATTCTACAGGAGGTTTATAAAAGATTTCAGTAAGATTTCTCTCCCTATCTCTAGATTACTTTTGAAATATGCTGATTTTGATTTCAACGGTTCATTTAGGGAAGCATTTTATGAGTGGAAGAAGAGATTGATTACACCACCAGTGATGCAGCCACCAAATTGGGAAGAACCATTCGAGATACTTTGTGATGCTTCAAACCAAGCAGTTGGAGCAGTACTTTCTCAGAGAATTGAGGGCAGGACAAAAGTCATTACATATGCCTCCAAAACCTTAGATGTAGCCCAATTCAACTACACAACAACAGAAAAAGTGTTTTTAGCAGTTTTTTTTCCTTTAGAAAGATTTAGATCGTATCTGCTTGGAACTAAAGTCATTGTATATTCTGATCATGCAGCTCTTAGGTACTTGATGAAGAAGGCTGAAACAAAACCAGGGCTAGTGAGATGGATGTTACTACTACAGGAGTTCAACATAGAAATCAAAGATACGAAGGGATCTGAGAACCAAGTGGCTGATCACCTAAGTAGACTACCCAACACAGCTGAAGTTGAAATTCAAGACACTGAACCACTAAATGATCGCCTTCTAGGAGAGCAGTTTTACTTGATTGAGGGAGAAGTACCTTGGTATGCTGACATGGTCAAATATCTGGTAACATCTCATGTCCCATATCATTTAAATTCTCACTAAATTCACAAATTGAAATCTGAATCTAAATATTACATCTGGGATGATCCATTTCCTTGGAAGATTTGCAATGACCAAATGATAAGAAGATGTTTTCCTAAAAATGAAATTGAATCAGTCTTTAGGTTTTGTCACACATTATCTGTTGGAGGCCACTTTAAACCTCAAAGGACAGCGAGGAAGGTTTTATAATTTGGACATTATTGGCCAACACTTTTCAAAGATTCTTATGAATTTTGTAAACAGTGTGAAAAATGTCAATTTTAAGGAAATATTTCAAAGAGACAAGAAATTCCCCAAAAGCCACTTAATTTTTGTGAAATATTTGAAGTTTGGGGGATAGATTTTATGGGACCTTTACAAATGTCATTTGGAAATTCTTATATTCTGCTTGCTGTTGATTATGCATCCAAATGGGTGGAAGCAAAAGCCACCGGAACTGACGACGCTAAAGTTGTTTGTGATTTTGTTTGGGCTAACATATTTTGTAGGTTTGGAGTTCCTAGAGCCATAATTAGTGATCAAGGGACTCACTTTTGTAATTGGTGAATGGCGGCTTTTTTGTAAAGGTATGGGGTGCATCATAAAACATCAACTCCCTATCATCCACAGACTAATGGGCAAGCTGAAGTGTCCAATAGGGAAATAAAAGGAATTTTGGAAAAGACTGTTAATCCAAATAGGAAGGATTGGAGACAAAGGTTAGAAGACACATTATGGGATTATAGGACAGCCTACAAAACCCCAATTGGAATGAGTCCATATAGGCTGATTTATGGGAAACGTTGTCACCTACCTGTGGAATTGGAACACAAGGCATATTGGGCTGTGAGGAAGATGAATTTGGATCTTAAAAGTGTTGGGAAAGAGAGAAGATTGCAGTTAAAAGAGCTGGAAGAAATTTGAAGGGAAGCATTTGAAAATTCCAGGATTTACAAAGAGAGAACAAGAGTTTCTCATGACAAACTGATCCAACCAAAAGACTTTCATCCTAGAGACAAGGTTTTTCTATTCAATTCAAGACTGAAGCTGATGTCAGGTAAACTTCGTTCCAGGTGGGAAGGTCCATTAATAGTTACTCATGTATATCCTTTTGGTGCTGTGCAGATTGTGAAGGATGGAGTGAAGGATCCATTCACTGTTAATGGGCACAGATTGAAGAAATTCCTTGGGACCATGCCATCAGAGCCAATGGAGGAGATCACACTCCTCCAACCTGTTTATCAATAAACTCCATCAGGTTGTACCCCTACTTTATATTTTCATGATTGCTATGATTCAATTTCCAATATTCTTACATGTTAAATACATTTGAATTCATTGTGGACACTGCATCATTTATGTGTGGGGGAGGGAACCTTTGTAGTGTAGTATTTTTATGTGTTGTTTGTTTTCCTAATTGTTTTAAAAAAACAACATGTGTGTGTTTAAAATGTTGTGTGTTTATTTTTCAATTTTTGTGTGTTTTTGAAACTTTTCAGCTGAAATGATTATCATTGATATTTTTGAAACCCATCTCTATGAGTGAAATAATTTATTCCTTGAAACTGAGCTTAAATGAATGCTGAAAATGACATTGTTTCAAGTTCAATTCTTTGGGAATTTCATGAAAAATACTCTATTTCTTGAATCCCATGCCACATATCACTGTCTTTATATTTGAAATCACATTCCCGTGAGGCTTCTGAACCTATTATTTTCATATTCTTTACATTCACCTCACTTCTTGAGAGAACCAAATCATGCTTGATTTAACTAGAATTTGATTTATTCCTGTCAAAACTTTACGGTTTGAGGTACTTGTGTTTTAAATTATTGATTCATTTCTTTGGTTTGAAAGCCCCATTTTCAATATAATACCTTTCATAATGGCCTACCTTGAACATTTAATCCTTTTATCCCATAGAAGCCATGAACATCCTATTAGGTTAGCCACATTACAAGCCAATATTCCCTATCCAACCTGCTCTTGAAGTGAAATTGCATGATCTATTTGAACATAAGTGTGGGGGAAATATGTATTGTGTTGTACTACCTCATTTGGAGATACTTTGGGTGAAAAAAAATGTTGAAGAGATGTTATTGCTGCTAAAAAAATCATTCTGTTGAAAGCTGTGCCTTTTCTGGATCTTTCATCATGAGAGAAGTTGTGCCTTTCTGGAGCTTCTAATGTAAAAAGAAAGTTGTGCCTTTTCTGGAGATTTCAAGAAATATTATATTTGAGAGATTGAAATGTTTT
This sequence comes from Viscum album, assembly GCA_963277665.1. NCBI lineage: Eukaryota > Viridiplantae > Streptophyta > Magnoliopsida > Santalales > Viscaceae > Viscum > Viscum album. Next base: position 255,004,364 of record OY728162.1, read on the forward strand.
ATGTTGAAATGATGAACTATGGGAAAATTCCTCTATATTCCATGGAGAAGGAGTTTATTTTCTACTAAGGGTAGTGAAGAGAAGACCATACTTTTGTGAAAATTAGAGTAATGCAATTTTGCTTCAAAAAGAGCCAATCCCACTTCATTCAGCCTCAGAATTTTCACATACAAGTCCTACCAACCTAAATCCACAGAACAACCTTAAAAAGTCCTCATGATAAACATATGTCTTTGTCTCACATCGGGTGAAGATGTAGGAATTTATCAAGCCTATGGTGACCCTTGTATGAGTTTGGATGAGAAAGACATTGCTAAAAAAATAAAATTTGTGTAATGAGATATAATGAAAGTTAGGTAAGTGTTTTATGTGCATGGGAGGAGAAATGAAGAGTAAATTTATTGAATGATCTTAAATTAAGAGCATGAAATAATAGATTTTGATGAGGCATGATATATTTTGTTTCTTGTTTTCAAATTAGTGGATCTCATGGATATGTGTTTTGAATTTACTTTGAATTTATTTTGATTCTGACTTGTCCAAGAGTCCAAGTGATAAGTGTGTGGGAATTGATAGAGTTAATATTTTAATTATTATTTATATGTTTTTCATTGATTTAATCCCTCCCAATTATTCAATGTGAGTGTATTTTCATCATTTATGTGTTTTTGGTATATTTTGAGCTTAAATGTGAAAATGGGGTAATTCTGTAAAATTGTCAGTTTTATATAGCTTTAGTTTTTTGGGAATAACATTTATAATATGGGTCCAATTGAAGTGGATATTTTTTTTAGGATTTCTATGTTTGTGGGCTTCAAATTTTACTTATAGACCAAGACCAAATTCGAAGCCCAATGGTACAGAAAAATCAATCAAGTGGAGAAATCAGTTTGGCAGGCAAAATGGACCCCACTTCATTAAATATGGAATATCTCCTTCAGCAACCTTAGAATGAGGTGATTCTAGCTGGTGTTGACAAGGGAATTTCAAGGGACGGTTCATATTAAATTTTATAAAATATGAATCTCAGTAAGGCATCTTTTGGTCGCGTCCAAGTGGAGTGGGTGAAATAGTGTTTGGAGACCAGAAAAGTAATATTCATTTATTCGGCCATATCATTTATTACACCAGTCCAATGACTCTTACATTTTTAGGTTCGATATAAAACATAATTCCCAACATTCTATAATAAGGGACTATAGTGAGTTTCGGCCGTCTGGTGGGCATAACCGTGGAAAACTTCTGGAGGACAGATTCTGGAGGATCAAATTTATGTTCGTTCTTTTCTTTGTTTTACACTTCTTAGTTTTGTAATGAATTCTTCATTCCCCTTAGTCACAATTACCCTTACCATGGTGGGGTAAACTTCTATGTGATTGGGGAAGGAGAGGTTTTCCATGTTGTATTTCATGAGTTCCTTCTCTTAATGTTTTAAAATCCTCTTATCTTCTATGAATCAGTTTCAATTTCCTATAACAGTTTTTATTATCATGTACGATTGTATCTGATTTTAGATTCTGTTGTTCATTTATATTTGGTAAATGATCAATATCTCCCTCCACAAGGTTCTGGTTTGTAAACGATGGAATAGAATGGGACTTAGTGGTGATGTACTCAGTGATCACCGGTACGTGTGCGAGGAGTTGTGAATGTTCTTGATTACTTGGGATAAACAAGACCCGATTGGGAATTGCCTAAGATAATTGGAAGTATTTTCTACAACTCTATTACAAATTGGAATGAGAGTAGACCAACCTAAGATTTTAGTAAGGTTTATTCTCACTTTTTTAATTGACCAAGTGAGTGAGAAGAAACGATTGTGGATTCTCACTCTTAACGATTTAGCAGAGGAGAATTGGGTAAAATCAACAATGATAGAATTACAATTGGAAAACCGACCCTAACCTGATCACCATTTCATATCACTGATTTATATAACATCATTTGTCAATTTGTTTCAAAACTTTCACTTAATTACTTTACTTTATTTAGTTTCATTCTTATATTTTCCAAATCAAAGAATTTCTAAAATCAACCTCACTTCTTTCTATTTTTTTAAGGTGACAGCTTAATTGTTGTGCACTCCTCTCTGGAGACAACCTAGGTAATCCACTATAATACATTTTAACATAGGTAATATTTGTTTTTGTCACACCCCACGACAGGCACGTGTCACATACCTAATATTCACATTATATAAAAAAATCACATACATGAATATTTAAAAATAATAAATAAATTAATATGAAAATTTTAACATGGGAATTAAATATGAATTTTCATTCGAAACATAGGTTTGTGGTGAAAATTTTATTAATCTAAAAAAATATAATTTAAAAATAATTTATATAATATATGTATTTTTAAATAAATAGACATTTTATTTATCATGGTAAATAAATATGAAATTTTTATATTTATTATTTGCATGAAAAATATCAATTTTAATTGCTAATATATATAATTTATAAAAAACTAAAAATTATTTGAATATTCATCAAAAACAGTTATGTTATTCTATTAATAAATAATCTATTTATGTTATATTTTTTAAAACCAAACAATCCCTTAGCTTTCCCACTCGAGAAGTCGGCCATCCACAAGGGAAAATGAACAAGATAAAAAAATGTATGTGTAGAGTTGCATAAGAGGTGCAAGCCCATGTGGTTCGGTGAAAGAAAAACGTGCACTAGGCAGTTCTAGGGAATATTCACTATGTGTGGTCGCACTATGGACTCCTGGAATGGGCTGGTATTAAGAGATTTCAACTTGCATAATTTGGACATCGAGGTTAATGAACTGGCACCATCTTGAACTAAAGTCCAGTGTGGGATGTGCTCGGTAGGGTACTGTTAATTTCCTCATTCCCTATATGAACATGTTTCACATTGATCATATGATACATGTTCATGCGACACGTGAAACATTTTCACCGCCACATCAATACACACATGTCAACCAAGCTATCTCGACAACAAATTGACACCCGACGAACCAACATATAAAGAAATATAATGATTTATTTTTTATAACTCACAACATAAGAAATGTCATCTAATATTGTTATTGTTATTTTCTCTCACAGTCATATTATCAATGTAATTTTTAGTCACCACTCACTATATATCACATTATAACATAAAACAATGCAACATGGAGTTAAACTAGGTAAGAAGAAGATTACATGTTCTTCTTTTATAGTGAAAGAAAAACACCCAACCCATTAAAATTAAAGTCTTGAACTATACCGATGGATATTATGGGATTACACAATGATGTTAAATAGTGTAATTGTAACACATGGTATTAAATTATAGTTAGTAAATATTTTATTCTAAAAAACCTAGCATAATGCACATAGATTTATTAATGAATTATATTAAGAACAAAATTAAAGAATTTTATGTTTTGAATTTCAGGGACTTATATTCATTTTTGAATTCATGATTTAAAAATCATATTATGGTTTGGTTTTTAAGGTATTTAATAATTTTTTTATTTTTTAGGTGAATGGTGGGAAAGACCAATTTTGCAATAATGTGTCTCCTGTGGAAATATTATAATTCAAAAATGACTTTAATGTTTATGAAATATTTTTATATAATAAATATAAATTTATTAATAATTATAATTAGTTTAAAAATATAAATTTTATCCTTGAAATCTATGTTTGTAATTTTAAAATACTATGTAATAATTCTATTTAAAAATGATATTATCAGTTCTTCTCATTTGATCATGTTTTCAAAAGATTAATTTAAAATTTTGTCTGGTTTGAAAGAAAAATAATATAAATTTTATATAAATTAATCTAGATATTTCCATATTAATTAATATAATACATTATTTTGGTATATAATAATTTTTATTCTTAAAAGAAACATTTTTCTAAAAATGGGTTTCCATTGTGTTTACCAAATTTATATTAAACTTAATTTTTTCAAATTATACGAACTGAATATTGTATAATGTATTAAATAATTTAAATTATATTAAATAATATTATGTAAAAATATGAAATTAATTCATGGTTTTAAGAATAGTAACCATGTTAAAAATTTATCGCTACGATAAGGGTTAAAAAGCATTAACAAGGTGGTTAAGCAAAAAATATAAGGGATAAAATAACCTAAAATCTTGTCTATATCCAATTTTATGAATGGATTTCAACCCTATATCATGTAATAATAGATATTGAGTCCATTATGATCTACTTTCCAATGATAGTGTCTTTATTATTTTTTAATGTTTTTAATATTTACATGTTTCCCACCCACCAAACAAATAAAAGGGAACATTTTATTATCCATCCTCTACATTATGCACATAATTTATTTTGTATGGATTATATATTTACCCTTTGAACTTTTATATCATGAATTATTATTTATTCATTATATTTAAATATTAAATTTTTGTTTTATCTTTTAAGTGGGTATGATTCAAATGTTTTTAAATCCATAATGGTATATTTTTAAGTATCAATATTATTTTATATTATTCACATTAAAATTTATAATGTCATAATTATGTTCTTTTTCTTTTCTTGAACCCTATATATTTTTTTCTCTATTATATTATGTGATTTTCCTATTTTTCTTCTGTATTTTCCACTTTTCGGTACTCAATTACTGATTTTGTTAAAAAACCAGCAAATTTTTTTCCTCTTTTATATTGGAAATATTTTTCTTACATATCAATATTATTAAAATTATTTTATTGAATTTTTATATACTTTTATATTTTTTGTAAAGGTATTTGTCTGAAACATTTGATTTATTTATACATTTTTAAAATTATTATTTTTAATGTTTTCTGGACACGTTATTTTTGACTTTTTAAAAAGTTTTAAGGTGGTGTTCTTTTTAAAATATATTACATGATCAATTTTTTCCACCATCAGAGCAATTATTCATTATTAATATTTTACTATAGTTTTTAATAGGTTTTGAAAGGAATTAAATTTTCATTATTTTACAATATTTTATATTTTATATAAAAATAAAATTTTATTATTTTCTAAAAGGTTGAAAATAAAATTTTCATAGATTTATTACTTTATTTTTATACAAAAAAGTTCCAAAGTCAATAAGGAAGGTTATTTTTAATGTTACGATTCTAATTTTCTATCTTATTCAAAAATGATTTTTATTTATTTCAAAACATAATTTATAATAAATTAATGGTATTATATCATCCTTTAATTAATTATTATTTATATGTAATTTCTAAATCATTCACTTTATTGAGACCATGTTCTCAATTATTATCCATTATTCATTTGACATTAATTTTATCCTTCATTTATATATAATGATAAAACATAATGATTTCTCTTTATCTAAAAATTCATAATGAATCATAAAATTATGAATGGTCCATTATTTGGAAATTGAACCTACTCTATGAAAGGGAAATCATATCAATATAAAATGTCAATATAGGGATTTAACTTATGATCAAGTCAATATAGTGGGTGTTGGAATAGAGAACATCGTAAAAATATTTGGGAAATGGGCCATGGTTATGAAAATTATCCTTTCATATGTATAGGAACATATTGTTCCAAAATATGATCCTAATATATTTTATCACATTATATAGTAGAGGTATCTATATGTTAATGGAATTATTAAGCCAATGGTATCTTAAAAGTGGATCATGTAGCATGGAAATTTATTCTTGGAATTGTGAATCAATTAAGGGGATAGGTCATTCTGGCAGTGTATTATTTGAATGGAGAGATTATGATGAATGATACTCCTAAATTTTGAATACTATATAATTTAATGATATTGAAATTAAGTAATAAAGATATTTTAATATTATATTCTTTGATAAATAAATTACTAGAGAACAAAATCATAAATTGAGAGAAAATTCCTCAATATAAATAATAATTAAGAGGAATATATTTCGTAATATGTGGATTGATTCACCCAATTAAAAATTAATAAAAAAGACTATAATCATAATAATGAAAGAAATATTTTCCCTTTCCATGATGGGTTTAAGACTAACCCTCAATGGGGACTCATCTCCCAGATTGTTTTAACATATGATGATATAGTTTCATGTTACATCAACATGGTGGAATCCTCATCTTATTCTTATTTCTTAATGCGAAATAAATATAATAAGAGGTTAGAAAAGAAATAATGAAAAATAATTACATTAATAAAGATTAAAAGAAATATGGTCCTTCCATAATGCAATCATTTTTTTAAAAAAATATTTGAAATTTCTTAAATAGTGTTGGTGTTGGTTATAACTTCATAGATTATAGTTACCTTGATCATGAATGTAACATAGTGAAAAAGCACTACTATTGAGTGATTCAATTTTATGAATATAGAAGATTATTTAAACTAATTCTTCAAGCACCTAGAGAACCTACTGAAACAGAGTCCATGTGGGCAAGTATAATCTTATATGATTACTATAATTGATGTTGAAGTTACTAAAGAATAGTTGGTAGGTACATATATTATAAACTCTAATTTATTTATTAATTTATTTTATTTTCCAATTTAACACACATTTAAACCAATCATGTTCTCCAAGAAAATTAAGTTATTCCATATAACATTAATATTTTATTTTTCAATCAATAATCCTAGGGTAAATATTATTGGAATAAGGATATATCAGTCGGTCCCCATAAGGATGCATAAATATACCCTATTTTCATTCTTTATTATTATACAAAATTTTAACATTGATATAATCATTGTTATGTTTTTTATTTCTATGTAAAATGGAAAAATAATATTTCCAAGAAAAATAGAATATTATTCTTAAAGGAGTAATGTAATCCATTGTCTTTAAAGTGGATACTTATCATTTGAATCATTTCCGAATTCAACTACTGTAGTTCTTCTTAATAAATTATTTTGAGAAGAAGCATATATGGAACTAGTGGATGGGAAGGGTAACCTTAGAATATAATATATACCTATTTTTATGAATATATTTATGTGTTTCCCAATGAGTTTCCTAGAAATTCATCTAATAAGGAAGTATAGTTTTTCATTAAACTCATGCCTGATACAAAAGATATATTTAAGACTTCCTACAGAATGACCTTGGAGGAATTAGTGGATCTGAATAAACAAAAACATGATTTGGGTAATAAGTTATTTATTCACCCTATTTTTTCACCTTAGTGAGCCCCAATTATTTTTTTTAATTACATGTATAGGTCAACACATGTTGTTAAAAAAAATTATAGGGAAATGGATTCCACTACTGTAAAGAACCTGTATCCTCTACAATTAATTTATTACTTATTTGATCAACATGAAGGAGCTCAATTTTTTTAAATATTGATCTTAATTTTGGGTATCATAAATTGTGAATATATAAGGATGTTATTATAATGAATCCATTCCAAAATAGGTATATACTTTATGAGTTTACAGTATTTTCCTTTTGTTTAACTATTTCACCCTCTATTTTTATGAATATGATTAACTCAGTATTCAAATATTTTCTTGATAATTTTAATTTTTTAATTGTTGATGATATTTTAGTATACTCTAAAATCTATTAATAGCATAAAATACATTTAAAAATAAATCTTGAAACTCTCATAAGAACGGTTTTATGTAGAAAATTTAGTAAGTTAAATTTTGTCTTAGGAAGTTTCTTTTGTTAGACACATTATCTAAAATGATGGAATATTGCATTATCCATTAAAATCAATGGTTGTTAAAGGATATAACAATCCAATTAACATTACTGAAATAAAATTTTCCTCGAATTAACAGGTTAATATTAGTGGTTTTCTCAAGAACATTTATGACTACATAACATATTAAACAAGATGATACATAAAGTGGTTATATTTATATGGTCAAAGGAATGTAAAGAAATTTTCAAATGACTAAAGATAAGATTTCTCAATACACTGATATTGACATTTCCTCTTGGAAGGGATGGTGATGTGATATATAGTGATACATCAAAGAAATTACATGGATTAATCCTTATATAGAATCAAAGAGTTATAGTCCTTGTATTATATAATGGTATATAATATTTCCAAGACATACTTTTTCATTTATCATTTTATAGTACTTCAAAAGGGGTTTTTATATTTTAATTTGTGGTTTTAAAATGGTTTTGAAAATTATGAATGAAATTTTAAAGGAATAAAAAATTATTAGGAATTAGTTTAAAATCTTAAAAAGATAATCTAATATTTTAGAAGTGTTTTTGTATTATAAAAATGATCATAAATCCTTGTATTAGTTATATATATATATATATATATATCTCTGAGTAAAAATTAAATATTTCTAAAGTTAGTTAACTATTACGCATGTATTTAATTTTTCTTAAGGGTAATGATTATTTGTAAAAAAGATTGAAAAGGTATTGGGATGTTTATTTATCCTATGTAATGGTTTGTCTTACTTAGTGTAAAGTCCATCTAGTTTTTCCAAGGATTATGTATGGGTAATCCATTTTTTCTATTATTTTCATAGGGGTGATTCCTATTTTATTCTATGTGTGTAAAGGAATATAGGATCATCTATGCACTATGTAAAGTTATTTTTCATCCCATGTAAATATAATACATGTTTTATATTATCTAAATAAATGAAAATCAAGTCTCGCATAAGGGTAAACCCGTACTTCCTTCAGTTACTTAAAGGTAATCCTTTTATACATTAGAATAAAATATTTATATTATTACTACTATTTATAATTATTTTACCAAGGCCACACATCTTGTGTACGCATTTCTGCACATTCCCGCCTACCAAAGATTAGAATATTTCCACACGTTCATCACTGATGCCTACTCTTTTCATTGAAATATGATGATGAGATATCAGTTAATCCTTCTATGGATTAATCCTTGGATTTATGTGCATAATCTGGATCTTCATATTAGATTAATACATGTTTTTGGAACTCATTACCAGTTTAATATCTATGTGGACATCAATTAATTACACTACATCTATTTCAATTGGGAAGCAACCCTTGCTCAAGAGATTTTTCACATTGGGTATCTTTGAGATTGACTAGACATTTGGTATATTGGGCATGTGTGAGTATTCCTATTTGGAGGGCATCCCATATGAGGCATCTTAGGTGTGTATACTTGGAATCCCATGTTGATCAAAATGTAATGATGATAGGAGATTCTGTCTTCCATTCCTTTTTCCTCTCGAATCTCATGTTCATTATGGGTAACTACTATGGGTTTTTTCAAAAGTTCTACATTATTTTTATGTGGATTAGAACGTCTCATTGAGATAGATTGAGGACTTATTTTATTATCTTTTGGATATGGGAATAGGGTTAAGGTCTTATTTTTAGATAATGGTAGTTTAGAACACCCTATTGAGGTGGAACATGGAGGTGTGTCTCTTGGAGGGAAAATGTCACAGCTGGGTTTATTATTGAACATAACTCCCTATTGAGTAAGATCAAGGAGGTGGATAAGAATGATCTATTGAGGTGTATCTAAGAGGTGTTTCTCTAGGAGGTATGATTTCAAACCTAGGTTTACCATTTATTATAATTTCATGGTGAGGTGGATAAAAGAGGAGGATCAAAATTCCATATTGAGGTGGATTCAAGAGGTGTGTACCTATGAGGGAAGATTTCATAACTAGGTTTACCATTTATCAGAACTCCCTACTGAGTAAAATAAAAAAGGATGATCAAAATTTAGGTGATTTTTCTATAGTAAGGGAGATATCACTCATCAGTTTACAATTGATTAAAACCCCCTGTTGAGGCAGATCAAATTGGTGGATCATTACACCCAATTGAGGCAGATCTGAGATGTGTGTCCATATGAGGGAAGATTTCACACACATGATTACCATTTAGGCATTGAACCTTAAGGATGAATCATGCATACCTTGTTTAAGTGGATGGGATACAAACCCATGTATTTTAATTTCATAGTTTATGATTATGTGATAGGACCAATACATATAGTTTAATGTCATGCGACAATGATGTTCATGTCATGGAAGGATCATTGATGAGGGATATTTTGGAGATTATATGTGGGAGATTCCCTTAAAAATATGATCACTCTTGCTGAAATTATGTGGGGATTATGTGTGAGAGATTGACTGGGAACAAATTCATCATGGATTGGAGAAGTGATGTCATCCCATGTGAGTCATATATAGGTTATCCAATATTTATTTCACATGGTAGGAGGTTCAGGGTCATCACATGTCAATTATACATTGGGAATCTGATGATTATCACACTGGTAAAGACAACAATTTTACATCATGTGATATAAAATTTTTCATCTAGCTTATCATCTTATGACAAGGACATTGGGCTAAGAAGATTTACATAATGTATCCAGGACATGGTGGTAGTCACCCCTCAAGTGGAACCATTTCATAGTGGGAGAAAGATGTTGCCTAAGGATCTCATACAATGATGAGTGCACATATTCCCTTAAATATGCCACCTCTTGGTAATATGTGACCATCTCTCATGTGCCTCTAGTCAGGACATTGTGTTGGAACTACTATAGAGGAGTATAAATCAAGAGGCACAACATTATGTTTCCCATGACTAGAATAATAGAGAATTAGGGTACCTATTCTTTGAAGTTACTGGTAGTATGTGCTCCCATATCACAATATGAATAAATATAGAATACACATGAGTTGGTGGTATCTGTGGAATCAGCATTCGGTGTGTGGTTGAACTATTCATGGATTTGTATGGGGCCATGGGAACTTGACCTTCAAAATTTAAATTAATGTGTAGCACCATGGAGAGGCCCAGAAGAGGTGCTTCACTAATAATTGGACCTATTAGTGGAGTGTCTCATGAATATTAGATGATCCATTGAGGTCATGTGTTTCTCAAAGGGGCATGGTTCACAAAACATAGGGACCCAATCCCAGGGTATTGTTCTTATTCCCATGGTTGGGTCTTCTTCAATGGTAGGTTACTCACAAATCCATGTGTTTCTCAAGGGGTATTACACTACTATGAAGGGCATGATACTTTTTCAATGGAATCTCCACATTGGTATGATCCTCTCAAGAACATAAGGGGGGTGGTTTTGAAGAGCTTTGATACCATAGGGGATTTATATTCTCTTTCACCCATTAAGGTCCAGAGGTTTATAAACATAGATATATTTTGAAATGTCTTATGGTAATGCATCCCCTTAAATATTGAACATATGGTAGTATTTACAGAGTAGGTTTTTTTGTGATGGATGGATCCCTTCAAAAACATTTATGAGATTCAGGAGTTATGAGGCTTCAGGAAAATGAATAATGCTTTGTGACAGTTACTATAAAACCACCACACAGTTATGAAGCACTCTTAGACTATTTGGTGATGTTGTGCATGTCTCTCCATTAGTCCTCTATATGGACAAGGCTATCACTAGTTTTTTCTATTCAGGATGGCGGGGACTATCGAAAAATAGACCCTTAGATGGATTTTTGGGTTGTTTTGGTACATATTCTCTCTGAACCATATATCCCATCATTCACCCTCCTATCACACTTGTATTTCAAAATAAAAAAATGTCTCCCTTAGAATTTGAGGTGACAGAAAAAAGAGGGTCAAAATCAAAGGGAAAATCATAAAAAAATATTGATATTTTTAACCATTTATGAAGATTATTCACAATTGTAGTTCTTGACTCATATTTGTGGAGTTCCATCATGATGTCTACTCATGAGGCATGAGTTAGTCAGCCTATAAATAACATATGGGGGAATTTATATATTCTACAATACTTTATTCAATATAAAAGTGGTAACTATATATTTGTTATGCTCATATTATTTGTGCGCAGTTTGTGATTTCAATCCCCATCACTCATGAAGCACAACATCTACACAAGACTAGCTCTATGAGATCTTCATTAAAAACAATGTTTTCAACAATCATTCTAGAAATGAACTCTAGAAACCTATCCGTCAAGAAAATACCTACTTTTATTGATCTTCATGAACTAGACTCATAAAATCTCATAATCATCAGACTATATTTCCACTAAAGGTGTCAGTTCCACTACTTCTCATCAGAAGGAGATGGCTGGGATTATAATGACCATTTAGATAATTCAAATTACCTCACACCATGACTCACTCATTTCACTACTAATGGAGTTTTATATGGAATACCCACATTGAGAAAACTATCTTTGTATAGATTTGGGATGAGATATGATGTATTCAACCCCAAGGTGAATAGAGAATACCCCACTAATAAGTTGAGGAGATGACATGGAATACAATAGTGGAAAATTGATGCTTGATGACACATATATAAGGGTGATGAATCTCTCATGATCCACTTTAACAAGATAGATAAGGAGAATTTGGAGTATGAGATATCTCTCCCCATGAAGTATGAGACGATCCTCAAGGTATATTTTGGGGATCCTTACAAGGGATGGATAAAAAACTTTGATTTTTACCAGTATTGAAATTTCTCAGATGAATGGGATTGGGATTATCAGGCATGTGCATCATGTTTTGAATTTGAGGGAGTGACGAAGAAATTAGGGATTTAGGAAGCAGGATGGGCCTCAAAATTTCTTTTCTACCACCACCAAAACATGAAAATAAATATAGTTATCGGGTAGTCTCAAGGGACCAACACATTCCATCTACATCATGGGGATTTTGGAATCATCCAATGGATTTTCAATAGATTACAAGGATCCCAATTCGAAGGGTAATGTATTAGAAATTTCTCTCCACAAAGAACATGTGGGAGGACCAAGAGTCGAAGGTGTCCGTAAAAAATGACATTTTTTTATTGCAAGGGACTAGAAAATAGAATATAGGGATGACATAAATTATATTCAAGAAATGATTTACCTATTTCCTAAATGAAACATTGTTCAGGCTACCTGGTAGGATCCATACATGCCTTAGGGAATTCTACTGGGGAAAAGATCACTCCTTTTGGTGGATCATAGTGGAAATATAGTGGATGATATTGGGATACATGATAAATTATGAAGATCTTATAGTTATACTAGTGTGTTTTATCACCACAGTGATCTACAAATGGATTCTCTTGGTGTGGGATCCATACATGGGGGGTGCAGATGAGAACCTTTATCATGGTTTCCATGTTAGTGATGAGGAAACACATCTTTCTATCTATCCTAATATAAGTGAATCTATATTTGGTTCTCCCCATAAACCTCTTATATATCGAGGTCTTCATGCACATGGAACAATATGAATATTATAATCCCATTAATTCTCCTAGTATGAACCTTAGGAATGCAATTCTGAATATCCTTGGGAGTTTCATGCTCAAGTTGGTCCATGTGGACATGATGGAGAATGTTCAGCTAATAGATCATTATATATTACACCCTTTACACTTCTAAGGGGGACTATGAAGAATGAAATCATGGGGACCATTTAGAGGTGGTCATACCTCATAGACTTTCTAGGTGGGGCACTACTAGAAAGAGTCCACTACAACGTAATATGTGAGATGTACAACTCACACCAGTTTTCTAGGAAATTATGATGTCTGTAGCAGATAACACTAAATGTATACATAGAAGTGTTTTTCAAGAACTATCCTTTTGTCCTATGGAAAATATGGGACATGTTTATAAGTGAGTATGCGAATGCAAAGAAGGATTTTACACCTCCCACAACCACCTATAGAATAATCTATGAATATGAACTAACTTTCTAGATTCTATATATCAAGGAGATACTAAGGCATTGAACCACTTGGGTCAATGAAGGGGAGGCTCCAAAACTATAGGTATGGGAATAAGTGATAGATGAAGAATGTATTGGAGGTAGGGTTGAATCAGTAGTCAAAGATATAGTTTCTTCAAGTTTAGTGGTCCCTATCTTGGCACGAGTGAGGGTTTCAAGGGGAGGAGAATAACTAGGTTCACCTCTCCTAGAAAATTGGTCACATGACAAAGAAGAAACCTCTAATATAGTCCCAAGGGGTTTTTAGGGAATAATGAATTTGTTTCAACATCTATACATTTATAGTGATGCGGTCATTCCTAATTTTTGGGAGAGCTATGGAATCATTGGATATATCAACCGTCTCTAAAGGATTTGGAAGGATCTCAATCATAAGATAATTATTCTTTATAGGATGGTTCATAATAGGTTTATATTCCTCATTAATTAGGATGAAGTGTGTAGTACATAAATGATTTTGTTGATATAGTCCACTCTTAAGTTCATCCCATCTTTTGACCACTCGAGTGAAGGTAATACTGGGTATGATCTCCCCTTTGGAGGACTTTACTAGTGAGTTAGCAACATGTGTGACTCTTTAGGTAGATCCAGATGAGTTTTGGAGGAGTGATTCCAACTGATACTCTCTTTTAGGATTGGGATATACTATTGAACTGGTAAAAACTCTCATGAGATGAACTTTGAATGCTACCAAATTATTAAGAGTGATGTTTAACTCTTCATATACTCATGTAGAGATCTGAAAGATTGATAGAGTGGGAGGTTTTTGATGATCCATAGGTAGAGGGTGAGGGGGAACCAAACTTTTAAGGTAAGTGTGTGAGGTCCCTCAATTCTATTTTGGCCATGAGTGGTTAGTGAGTAGCTGAAGAATTGTTTTGACCGAGGCAATAACCACTTGAGGAATTACTTATCTATAGGGATTGACAATGATTATTTTCAAGCTCCTTACCAAGATATACTATTCATGTATGCCTATTCCCTTTTTGACTATTCATTTAGGAATTTCTTTTATATGATTGAAAATTCATATTCAAATGTAATTTTATATTGCATTCAATGATTAGTTTCCATTGTTGATGTATATCTTAGAGGAGCCATAGGCTGAAGTGGTAACAGTTGGTGTTATTATCTAGAAAAAATTTGAATTTGAGGTCGTGGATATTGGAAAAAACACACATAATACACTAGAAGATATTGTTAAGGCCATTTCCCAAATGTAGGGGGTTGATATGGTTCTTTTAATGGGGATGGATGGTTAATATTGGGAAGCTGAGCTTGTCACATTATTCCATCAGAAGACACTGTTAGCATTGAATCCTCAATGGATGATGTGAAAATTATGATAGATGATAGAGAAATTGGGGAGCCTATATTGGAATATACTTCCCTGCAATTTTCATTGGTGATGGTTGTGGGAGATGATTCCCATATTGTACCCCACCAAGGAAATTATAGAATGATTGGATAGGTTCATCTACTTTAAAGGATTCCTAAGGGGAAAGGGAGTCTTCAGATACAGTTGAGGTGACAGTAAGGATATATTCCCCATGTAGATGGATTTTAGGCTACATACACCTAGAAAAAAACTTATCTATGATCCCGCCACTAATTTTTTGGAGGTCTACACATGACATGGCCCTATTAATACTAATGATTTTGAGGACTCTATCTTGGATGTCATTGAGGAGAACTATATCATTAATTCCAAGGTGGAAAGGTATGTGCATAACTTCTTACCTACACCCCAATGATTTAATTTTCAAACTGGGTGAGAGCTCTTCTCTACTATCTATCCAGTCCAAGGACTGGTGGACTTGATGCTAGTGGACTTCATGCACTATCTTGAGACTTCATCATCAAGGAAGCAAACTCCAAAGGGAAGGTTTTTAAAATCACTTAGAATAATCAAAAGACTGAATGATCCAAGGCCCTTCTAGATGAATATGGAGAGATCACATGCCTATAAGTGATAGAATAGGAGAACACATTTGTAGATGCTTTTCAAGATGATATAATTATCATTTGAATGATCATTTAGATGAAATTGAGGAAAAGGTAGAGGAGGTGATATCCCTAGTGGATGAAAGCTAGTATGAGTTAAACTGGATGTGGATTAATTCTAAATAGATCACTCCTAAATCTAATTGAGAGGCATCTGAACTGGTGGTGTGGTAATAGACCATAGATTGCACGCAGTAGAGGTGGTCGAAGACCAAATTTCTTATAGTAGGGGTTTCCCTTTAATGGAATTTTTTAAGGAGAGTCTCTAATGTGTGGATGACCCACTATAATATTAGATAATTTATTTTAAATTCCCAAATGATGAAATATATTTATTTTCTAATATTTTTTTATCATGAATTAATCATATCCCAAAGATAACATGTTATAAAACCCTAAACCCTTGTGATAAATTCTCAGTGTAAAAAATAAGGGATGACCATGTGTTTGATCATTTATATGAGAGTGTAGGAAAATTTTTAGAAATGTGGGGTCTACATATATTAACTAAGCATTGAGAGTTTTTTTGATAAGAGGTTTTATGGATGGAAAATGGGGATCTATTAACAACTGACATTCTTTTTCAATGTGTTTTAGTGAATGAATTGTGTAGTTTTGAGGGATTTGAATTCTATACGAACAGATAGGAAGTGAATAGAGTGGATCAAAATTTCCAAAATCTAGTTCATAAGGGGAGTGGGGTTATAATTGAGGATAATTATTGACCATGTTCAAAACACAATATCAATTACTATTTAGCTGAGGAAGAGAACACACAAATTGGGGTTCTACTATAGGCCAAGTCTAAAACATGAGAACTTTCTAAAAATGTTATTCAATGTCATCTAATATGTGTGCAAAGGAAGGTATGTTATCCATTTTGGTAATTAACCATTTCTCATTTTTGGGACCATTCATAGGTGGAGTGGATGAAGATCCAAATGAAGGGACACCGAATGCCTAGTGATAATGTGATGGATTGTTTGAATGGATTCCAAAACTCTTGGAATTATGCCACTATGAAATTGAGAACATTGAGTAAGTGTATCGATTAAAACAAAAGTGAAACACAACTTATGTGGATATCTTCATCCCAAATGTCGAGTAATGGTTTAATAATATGAAATATGTGGTAGGTGACATACATATATGGATAATACTTATTTGAAAAGGGCCTAATACTCCTCACAATTTTTCATAATGAAATGGGAACAATAAACATGAATTTTAACATCGTTAGATGAGGAAGTTGTGTTGAAAAATTTAATTTCATGTTTTTGGGAGGTATTATTTCACAATTTACTATCATAGCTTTGGAAAATAGATTCACATAGTTAAAAATCATGTTATTGGGATATTGGTTGGACTGTTTGGCGTCATATATTACGGTTGATGAATTGTACAATTTAACATCATGTGATTAGGACAAGTGAACCAACATTAATTTCACTTTCCCAACCGAAGTGGAGGGAGATATGAGAGGGTAGTATGATGGGGAGCTTATAAATCATTACACTGATTTAAAGAATCAGAAGGGAGTCCCACAAAGTTTAATTTCATGATTCATGTGATAAAAGTATTAGTATCTAAGGGGATATGGTTGGAATATGGGAGAGGTATCCTGACATGAAAGGAGATTACTAAGAGGCCACTAGACACAAAAGATATGTTGGAGATATTTCATAAACAATTTAATTCCATAATCATTGGCCAAGAATATTAGTTTAATATCCTACACTTTTGACTGGAAAATATTAATTTAAGTTCAAATAATTTGTACAAGGGGATTTTAGTTTATGTTTATATAGTTTAGACAATGGTGCACCCAAATATGTTTGGTGTGGAACAAAAGAGTAATACACAAACATGAAAAGAGGGTTAAGGGAGGACTTGTTCCAGGCCAAACATTAGGGGAATGTTGAAAATAGTTCAATGCAATGATACTTGGATTGGGGATCTTAGTTTAAGGTCATTGTGCTTGGAATATATTGGATATTTCTCAAAGAAACATGTAAAACATCAATTTAAGGTTACTTGATGTGATATGAGAGGCTTAGGGGCCACCAAATGATTTAAATAACATCCTCGAGATAATAGGAAAATATCTTGTTGTCGTAATTATTAGACCAAAATAGAGCATTTGAAACCAATAGTTTTAGCTTTAATGAGTGAAAAACCAAACATGAATTACATTATATAGAGTATCAATGACATATAACACATTACTATGACGAAAAACACATAGATTAAATTCATAGTGTCTGGATTTAGACTTTTAGTTTAAGGATATATATTTTGGACCATTTTGTTTAGTGTGGATTGAGAAAATAATAAGTTGATGTGAATGGAGGGCCAAGGGAGTCCCTGTTCAATGTGAAACATAAAGGGTTTTCATGCATCTCAACCCTTGTTAAATAGAATTTCCTACATATCCTATGCCTAGGTGAGCTGTGCTCTGTGTGAGAACCTTGGAGAGGTATGGAGTTATCATCTTTTTCAAAGGAGAACACAATGAGAGGTGAAAGTATACATAAAATCTCATCAGGGATATTTTTATATTTGATATACATATAGTGAGACAATATTTTTACTAGAGGATAGGGAATGAAAATTTATCATGTTCAAAACAAAGGTCTTATACCTACATCAGTTAAAGAAGGGTAGAACAAACTCATGATCATCCACTAGCTGAATTCAAAATGTGAGATATGTTGTTTGTTGTAGAAGATCCATTAAGGTGTAAGCTAAGGATGGAAGCAGATCCAATATGGCATGAGAATATTAAAGGAGCCGGTTATAATTGGGAGGATAATGGTTATCCCAATTGCAAATAGTGTTAAGATCTAATGTAAAAGTGGGTCATGTACTATAGTGAATGATGGGATCTGGGGGGTTTATTTCATCATATACTCAAGTGAATTGGATTAAAATGTGGGTAGGGGATAATAATTGATAGAATAGAGTTTAAAGACCCTAAGGTGATTAAATGGAAGTGTTGGACCCCTGATGAAATATTAGACCATCACAATGTATCCCATAAAGATGAAAATAATTCCACATGTAGTTATGAGACCTGACATGGTAGGAGATGGAATCCAGAAGGGTGACATCCTCTTGGGCGAGGATCTCAAATCATCTCACATAAGGACGCATCCGGGTTATATGCTCTCTAAATCACTTTTTTTTTCATTTTATGAATAAACAATTTTTTTGTGAATTGGGAACCACACAATCAAATTAAAATATACCAAAACCAGTGAAAAGAGATATTACAAAGCTAAAAATATATTTCAAAGTTAAGAAATGACACTAAAGAGGAACAAGAAGTGTGTAGCCGCCTTAAGACCACTATAAAAACAAAGTGAAATAATCAAACCATGAATCACCATTCAATATTTAAAATTCAGAATTAATCTTTATAAAAGGTCACAATCACCCCATAATAGTAATAATAACATCTTGAACCTCATGTGTAGTAGGAACCTCAATCCATAAACAAGAAAATACCTCTCTTAACCACCTCTACATAGATACTAGCATAAACACTGTGTGTACATTAGGACCTTGCATAAAAGTAGAAAAAAGGGAAAACCAACACCTATAAACCTTAAAAAGGAAGAAAAAAACACAAAAGTGCCTCCTATAAGATCCAATGATCAAACGAACACATCCAAAAACCTTTGCAAAATCCATGCCACCCAACCTACCTGGAAAGTGGCAATATAACAACCCTTCTTTTTATTAGATAGAAAAACATGATTTATTACATAAACTCTTAAACTGATACAAAATGGAAGATTAATAGGTATAGTTTCTTTTGAGATTAGGAACATTTCATAACAACGTAAACCATAAAAAACACAACATATTTATTAAAAACATCCTTTATAAAACCATGACATTCCCTCGTACTAATCTTTCCGTGGGATAACCTGAGGAAATACATGTGAAAAGGTTTTTCTATAAATCCTAGTAAATGAGTAAAAATGAATAAAATGAAGAATAAAATACATGTTAGGTAATTGGAATATCAATGGTGCATATAATAACATGAAAATAAAGGCATCATATAACATGATTATCGTAACATTGAAATGTGGTAACAAAACATGACAAGGAATTAGCTTGAGCCAAGGCTCATTGCACATGGAGCATGAGTAAAACATCATTGAACATGAATTAGAATGAGTAAATACTCATTACACTTTAATTATAATGATTAAATATTCATTTCCCTTTATTTATCATGATAATAACCTTTACTCAATGCATTGGAGTGCTATTTGGGCGTACCCTTCTTAATCATTTCATTTCATGCATAAGTGTGCCACATGGGTCAAAAAAACATTAATTCATCATCTTTTATTCAAAGATACAGTAATTTGGAATTCATATATGAAACTATATAATGAATAATTAAATGTGAATGAAGTTGAATACCCCTGATAGAGAAATTGTCATGGTATTCCCTACATAATGACATTTTCTTGGAAAAACGCGGTGCAATTTCGACAGCATAAAGGCGGGACATAAGAATTCATATGAATGGTTGATGAGAGTGAAAAGGGTGTCTCATAATATTTACATGAAATAGACAGTATGTGGGTTATATAGATACATTTCCCAACATAAGTAATGGAATTTGGATTCACATTACAAAATAATAGCTTGAATATAAATGAGGAGAGACAAATTTATTACAAAATTTTGGCATGGTAATGAGTGTACATGTGAGGCATGAATGAGAGAGAAAGAGGCCTCTCATCCTTGAAAAATTAATATTACAGTATGTGAGAGGTGTTAAATCACACCCCCATGTTTATAATTAATAGTAAAAGGGCATAACAATATGAAGAAACATGGATAAAATGAGAAAGGAGGGAATCTCTTACTTGGAAGTGTGATCCCAAAGGCTTGTGAAATGCTTGAGAGAGGCTTATTGGGAGATTGGGGATCCATTTGAGGATAATAGAGTGAGGAGGTCAGAGTTTGGATGAAATCAAAAGGCTTTGAGTGATGTGGAAGTGGGATATTGGGTGGCTTTATATAGGAAAGGAGAGGGAATTATTTATTATTTAGGTTTGGGTCACCACAAATTTAACTAATCAAAACCAAAAACAATACCATCATTTTTTCCCACATTTTTTTCCCAAGGGGAGTTAAAAAAATTATTTCATAAGGCCAATGGCATTACTTCTTCAAATATTTGGCTTGCTTATGTGGAGGTGAATCACACTCAAGGAAATCAATTAAAAAATGTAAAATGTTTTATAAGTCTTGAAGGGTCCACTAATGCTTTGTAAAAAATCCATCAAACCTAAAATAACATTATTGTAATGGTAAAACATATATTCACATAAAATAAGTTTTATAGTATTTTATTAAATCACTATTGAGTCATTATGATGTCATAAAACACATTATATATTTAAACCATATTCACTATTTACCAAAAAATATTGATTGTCTTAGAAAATTACGAAAAATTAACCATTTGATAATTTCGATGTCCTGATTCCAAAAATAAAATTCATTTTATAAAAAATAATTTTCTAAAAATGTGAATTATTAGTTTAGAATAAAAACAGAAATTTAGAGAAAATTCATGCGTTTTGGAAAAAAGAAGCTTTCAAAACATTATAAAATTTTCAATTGTATTCGTTATATTTATGTACTAATTTATATTTACTACAAATTAATTTAGTAGTAATATTTTATTAAAATATTATTTAAATAAAAAATCCATTAATTCATCAAAATAGATTTATTAATCTCACATTAACAAAAATACTACTTGTGTTTTAAAAACTATTTACAATGTAACAATAATAAAATGAATTTATATTCCATATTATATACCAAATAATGCACATAATCATAGTTCTAGGTTATTGTTACAAAATTTCTTATAACACTCACATAAGACCAAAGGGTAAGCTGTGTGATGGTGACAGACTCTTAGGGTCGCTCAAATAACATTGCTTGGGTGGTAATCTCTATCAACTTACACTACTCCAGTAGGCAGTTCCATTCGAGCATAACGAGTTAAATCTAGGATTGGGCTTGGTCAAGAGAGAAGCCAAATGGAGCCACCTCCTTTATAAGCCTTGACAAATGGGCTTTGTATGGGGAAAGTCTAATGGATGAGGCCATCACATCCTTTGTCTAAGTAAATTGGATTTTTTAAATCCCTATATTTATATTAATCATGTGATCATATTTCAACAGATATATTAAGAATGATCACAATTATTAACAGTGTTTCAAAAATCCAAAATAATAAAATAATAGAAGTGCATATGTTATGTAACCATTTCACATAATAATACATTTAATTAGATCAATAGGAATTTCTATTATTAAAATTTTGTTCCATTACAATCTTCCCCCCATTAAGAAATTTATCCGTCAATTTTTTTCCCACACTAAAAAAGATATAGGTAACTCTAATTCATCATTTCCTCTGATTCCCATGTCACTTCATCAAACATGTATTTTATCCACAACAACATGATGAGGGTAATTGTCTTATTTCGTAGAACTTTTTCTCTATGATCTATGATCTTCACTAGTTACTCCTTGTAATAAAGAACATCATTCAGCTGTACTACCACTAAAGAGAGTACATGTGAAGGGTCTGGTACATACTTCCTTAATAAGGATACATGAAATTCATCATGTACTTTGTATATAGTGGGTGGAAGTTCTAGTCGATATGCCACAGCCCCAACATGATCAAGAATCTTGAAGGGGGCGATGTACCTAGGACATTAATTCCCTTTATTTCCAAACCTCATGACCTTATTTCATAGAGGTATATGTATAAATAACATGTATCTAACTTTTATGTCATGTTATCTTCGATGGTTATCTTCATAACACTTCTATGGACATTGGGCTACCTTAAGTCGTAGGCTATCACATTATCATTCTTCATCAACACACAACCCATGACCCTATTTGAAGCATCACTAAATATCGAAAAAAGTTCTCCACTCATGGGTAATGTGAACAAAGACATAGTGATAAGATGTATTTTTAACTTCTTAAATCTCTCTTTGCATTCATCACTCCGAGAGAACCTTACTCCCTTCCAAGTTATCATGGTGAAAGGGTTGAAAAATGATGAGAAAATTTTTCACAAATAGGTGATAATATCAAGCTAACCCCAAGAAGCTATGAATATATACTACTGATGTTGGCCTCGACCATCCATCAATTGTAGTTGTCTTGGAGGTATCCACAAATATCCAATTTTTTGTGATGATATGACCCATGAATGAGAAAAACTTCAACCAGAACTCACATTTTTTGTAGTTTTCATACAGATTCTTCTTTTGAAATGTCTCTAGTACAATTATTATATACTATTCATGATAATACTTGGTTTTAGAGTATATTAGAATATCATCTATAAATATTACAAAAAATTTATCAAGTTAATCTCTAAATAAACTATTCAATAAGTCCATGAAGATTGATATAGCTTTATTGAAATTGATAGGAAATACTATTAATTCATAGTTCCTTTATCTTGTAAAAAAATAAGTTTTGGGGATATCTTCCTTCTTCACCCTTACTTGATAATATCCAAACCGCAAATCTACCTTGGGAAGTATTGTACTCCATAATGCTTATCGAACAATTCATCAATTCGTGGAAGATGACACTTGTTATTTATCCTAATTTTGTTGAGATCACGATAATCAATGAAAAGGTGCATTGAACCATCCTTCTTCTTGATGAAGAGGACTGGTAAACCCTATAGTGAATCACATGGGCATATAAACCATTTATTAAGATTCACCTGTAGTTTTTTCCTTATCTCCTCAAACTCCACAATAACCATTCTATACGGAGTCTTGGTTATTATTAACTCCCTATGTATAAGGTCAATTAATAATTAAACATCTCTCCTAGAGGGTAGACCAGGAAATTAATCGGGAAACAATTAAATGACTTCACTCACAATAGGCATGTCTTCAAGGATGGATTCCTCCTTAGACTCAATAATCTGATCCAGATACGCATTCTAATAGGGCAGTAATATCCATGCTTGATATGACGGTTCTAAAGAAGATTATCCTTCCGCATTTCACTTGTATATAATCTGGGGTCGATTCTCCATATGGAGAGTGATTTCCCTTTCATGACAATTTATGTTTGATCTATATAAGGAAAGCCAATCCATGATGATAATTGCATCAAATTTCACTAGAGGGAGTGTGATGAGGTTTACTGGGAATTCAATACTCAAATTATGACATGGGAGGAGTTATATTCATGGAATTCAATGATTTCCCCATTTACCATACTCACCAACATCTTTACTTACATGATTTGTGGTGGTGTTGGTATTGTTGAACTAAACTTTTAGGATATAAAAGAATGCGTATAAGTAGAAGAAATTTATTTTTTCTATTATTGAATTAATAACTAGTTTATCTTTCAGCACTTCATTGTTGATTTTCACATAGGTTGTAGTGTTGGAAAAATATATCCCTTACTTCCATAGAAGTTGTTGGTTTCCTCAGAGAACCCATGGCATAGGGAACTGATTTTCAAGGTGCCCTGGTTCTTTTCTGTTGAAGCAATGAACAATGTGTTGAGAGTCTAATAGAGCATTTCCCTCCGTTTTCACAACCGTATGTTTTCATTTTCAGTAGTTAACAACTATGTTCCCTTATCTTCCACACCAAAATCATTTCATCATCCCCTTCATACATTTTCTGGGGTGATTCTTTCCACACCTTTAGAATGTGGGGCGCAAGATTTTCTAAGCATCATTGGATTTATACATTGTACTTCCATAATTGAAGTCCAAATTAATCTTCTAATCCCCATGATTCCCATGAGATTCTCTGATCTCTATTTTGACCTTAAGGGCACATCAGACAATTTCCTCATAGGTGTCCAAGTCACAGATCACTAGTGCTTTCCACATTCTAGGTTTCTTCCCACCAAAGAAGCAGTAAACCTTTCATTCAAGGGTAACAAAAAATCCAACAACTTATCCTAAAAGACTTGTGAATTTTTCCTCATATGATCTAATGGATTAGTCTTCTTTTTTCTTGAGGGCATGGAAGCCCCGTTCCATCTTATGTTGAAGGGTGAACGGAAAATATTTATCGAGAATCATTTTATGGGAATCCATCCATTCCAACACCTCGATATCCTCCTTAGTTTTTATATTTTTGATCAATGTACACCATTGATAGGGTTCACCCTCTATATTATAAGCATCCAAAATAAACTTCTCTTGTTCATAACATTCATGGATTGAAAGATATTTTTAATCGAGTTACTCAGTTGCTCAGATATTGAGGGCTTAGACAACTCATTAAAATTAAGAGGCCTTTGTCTCATGAATCTCTTGATTGCAACTTGTTCATTCTTTGGGGTGGGGTTTGAAAATTCCTCTATACCCATGTTTCTATTTAATTCTTGAGTTAATTGATAGATTATCATGACAATGTTTGTGATTTCTGCACCCATTGGATTGGGCTTCTCATTAGAATAGTAATCACATTGATCTTTGCATAGGTTATTATCCTGAGTCCTCCTATTACCAAACTTTGGATGGAATAAAAGGAATGTTAGAGGTAACACATAAATGAAAATTCTAGGAAAAAATGGATGACATAAAAATAAATTTTATTTCCATAACTTATTAATCTATAGGCTTCAATCATTGTTATCCATGATCTACTTTCTAACATATATTCTCAGGGGAATTTTCATAATTCCCTTAATAATGGTTCCTACTAGGCTTGTAAATTTACCAAAGCATATCCCCTTGGATTTTCATAACCATGAGTGAATAAATTCTCGTTGTCATGTACCAGGATACCCTAGGTCAATCCTAAAACTCCTTTTCGGAGATTTCACTCCTAGGTACATTTCTGCTAGAGTCACCTCTACCTAGTCCTATCCAGACAGGGATGTATTTTATTGATAAACCACTTACTCAATACTCACCTAAACATAGGGATGTTTTAATTATACTTAGTCTTATCCCTAAGTCCTTCACTAGGGTTTTCTAATCCAAATATCATAAATAACTAAACCTCTCGTCTGATACCATCTATAACAAACCTACTTTTTTTACACACCTAAGCATGATTTATTACATAAACTCTTTATAGCATACATCCTGGAAGATAGAGATTTCTAGTATCTTTAGGGCTTAAGAACATTAAATAAAAACATAAAACATAAAACACACAACATCATTTTTGAAACTTCTTTTACATAACCATAGAATACCCTCGCACCTAGCATTACATGGGATAACCTGACAACATACATGTGGAAAGGGTGAGCTATAAATCCAATTAAGGAAGTAAACAAGGAATGACTTGAAGAATAAAATACATGTTAGGAAATAGGTATATCAATGGAGAATAAAATAACATGAACATAAAGGCATGATATATCATGATTATTATAACATGGAAATGTGGAAACAAAACATACCATGGAATTAGCATGATCCAAGGATCATTGCACAATGAGCATGAGTAAACCATATTTGCACTTGAATTAGAACAATTCAATCATCATTTCACATGAATTATCATGATTAGATATTCATTTCACTTGAATTATTGTGATATTAAGCTTTAATAAATGCATTGGAGTACTATTAGGGCACTCTCTTTTCAATCATTTCATTTCATGCATAAGTGTGCCACATGGATCATAAAACATGGATTCATCAAAATTTATTCCCAGATAATGAAATGTGGAATTAATACCTAAAACTCTATAATTAATAAGTAAATTTGAATAATGGTGAATACCCTTGATAGAGAAATGAGCGTCGTATTTACTACACAATGACTTTGGCTTGGAAAAGTGCATTGCAATTTCAGGAACATAATTACGTGACATAAGAATTAATAAAAATGGTTGATGAAAGAGAAAGGGGTGTATAATCATATTTACATGAAATATATAGTAAGTAGGTTATACATATACATGTCCTCACATATTTATTGGAATTTATATTCATAATACAAATAATTTAATGAATGTAAATGAGGAGAGAAAAATCGTTATGGAATTTTGGCATGGTAACAGGTGTACATGGGAGGCATTAATGAGAGATAAAGGGGTATCTCATCATTCAAAAATAAATAGGTATGTATGGGGGAGGTGTGAAATCATACCCCAACATTTATAATTTAAAATAAATGGGCATAACAATATTAAGAAACATGGATAAAATGAGAAAAGAATGAATCCCTTTCTTGGAAGTGTGATACCAATGGCTTGGGAGAGGCTTGGGAGAGGTCTACTAGGATCTAGGGGTGACTAATGAGGATACTAGAGTGAGGGTTCAGAATTTGGACGAAATAAAATGGATTTTTGTGAAGAGGAAGATGGATTTTGGGTGGGTTTTTATAGGAAAAGAGAGGGAATTCTTTATTATTTAGGTTTGGGTCACCACACATTGAACTAATCCAAACCACAAACCAGGACATGGTTTCTTCCCATGTTTTTTTCCAAAGGGGAGTGGAAAATAATATTTTTTTAAGGAAAATTTATGATCATATTAAAATATTAAGTTTTATTACGTGGAGGTGAGTCACACTCGCATGGAAATCAATTTAAAAAGGTAAAATGTTTTATATGTCTTGGAGGGTCCATTAAAGTTCTGTAAAAGAAATCAAACATAAAATCACATTATTTTAATGGTACAATATAAATTGGATTAAAATAATGTTTATAGTATTTTATTAAATCACTATTGGGTCATAATTATGTCATAAAAACATTATATATTTAAACGTTATTTTATTTTTACTAAAAAATTTGACTGTCTAAGAAAATTATGAAAACTTATCTATTGGATAAGTTTGACATCTTGATTCCAAAAAGAATATTCATTTAATAAAAATAATTTTATAAATATGTGAATTTTTTCTTTTAAAATAAAAACTGACATTTATCTAAAATTCATGGGTTTCAGCAAAAACCAATTTCAAACCTTAATAAAAATTTAAATTCTATTCATAAAATTATACTATAATTTATATTTATTAAAAATTAATTTAGTAATAATATTTTATTAAAATATTATTTAATTCAAAAATACATTAATTCATCAAAATAGATTTATTAATATCATATTAACTGAAAAAACTATTTGTGCTTTAAAAACTATTTACAAAGTAACAATAATAAAATGAATATATATTTTTTATTATATACAAAATAATGCACATAATCACAGTGTTAAGGTATTGTTAAATAACCCCTTATAACACCATCATAAGGCAGAAGGGTATGGTGTGAGATGGTGATAGACTCTTGGGATGGCTCAGATTACACTGCTCTAGTGGTAATCTCTATCAATATCCACATCTCTCATAGACAGTTCTGTTTGAGCTTAATATGTTGAAGCTAGGTTTGGTCTTGGTCAAGAGAAAAGGCCAATAACACCACCTCCTTTAGGAGCATCAATAAATGGGCATCATACGAGGCAAGTCTACTAGATGAGACCATCACACCCTTTGTTTGAGTAAATTGGATTTGTTGAAGCCCTATATTTATACTTATAATTTGATCACTTTTCAATGACTATATTATAAATTGTCACAATTCATAATGGTATTTTAAAAATACAAAATAATAAAATAAAATAATTTCATATTTTATATAACAATTTCACATAATAATACAATTAATTAGATGAAGAAGAATTTCCATTATTAAAATTTTTGGTCATTACAGGAAAAAAACCTGGAAGCCGGAGTTGTGGTTGAGAATAAAGGACCTCAAAATAGAAACACCAAGAGACATCATTCAGCACAGTAGGACCCAAATAAGATCAATCAATTGTAGATATAATGAGTGAATGAAACACTAAAAACTCCTTCCATTGGAGAAATATATCCAATTGAACTGGAAATAATCATCACAACCTATATGTCATAGATCACCAAAAAAACCTTGTGTTACTATCTTAGGTGAGAACCACAACCCGCTGAAAGCCAAAATACTTCTATAGATATTCAAAAACGAGTCTACATCTCTAGGATACCACTTGACCACCATAGAAGATGAATCTATGCCATTATTGAACAATTAATCGACACTAAATAAATCCAACCCTTCTACACCATCAAAAAGAGGAATTAACATGGGTTGCCACCACCACATGATATTTCCACAAGTGAAAAATCCATCTGAAGGTGACAGACCTGCACTCCTCAACCGGGGAGAAAGTCAAGGAACCATATCACGACAAGGAAAGGGAGGATGGTAAAATTACACTTTAGACTATAAGTATAAGTACAGAAACCATGAGGGCCCCCTAGAAACTGGGATCTAAATCCACTAAGATAGAGAACCTCAATCCAAGGATTGTTCTCTGAACCAGAAAAAATCAGTGGAAACCACAGATGGGTGGTGATCAAATGGAAAATAAACCCTATGAGAAGAGAAGGTGGGATAATGATATACATATAACATAATTAAGGTGCAGGTGGATTAGTGGGGAAGACTAGGGATAATATCACTATAACTAAAAAGAGGGGAAAATTGGGAGGATATATATCTCTTTTATGAATGGGGAGGACTCCTCTGGAAAACCCTAGAAACTAGGAGAGGCTCTTATAGTGATTGTCAATCCATCTCATCCCCCACCCCATATCTATGAAAGGTAATTTGTGTTTCATATCATACATATCATATTAGGAATCCCAATTTTAGATGATGTAAGGCTTTAGTTTCTTATCATGCACTGAGGACTTTTGGCTTGGCAGTTTAGAGATGTAAAACTAGGACTAATATTTCTATTAGATTAAAGTCGTAGATTTCAAATTTTATGAATATTTTTTGGTTTAAAACTCCATTTATTTTACTAGAGGGTTCACAGGTATCCTAAGAAGGTTCAAATGACATGAAAGAGTGATAACTTTATGTGAAAGAATGGTTTAAGGGACCATTTTCCACACAAAGAAAAAAAACATGACCCCTGATTGATATCATGAAATTATGGAAGAAAATCCCTCAAAGAAATTAAATGACATGGGATAGGTCTAGAATGAGATATTTGGGCATCACTATATATTCAATTAGGATGAAAATCAGGCCACAAATAGTTCTAGAACACAACATGGTAAGACACCAATGCTGGAAGGGGGATACCCTCTCATATGAGGATATATAATAATCTAATATCCATATATATGAAATCTAGAATCTATAATGTGTAAGGATATAAATTAACTTCATGTAATGAGGTTGTTCTTTTTTAATTCCATATATTTCATTTGGGGTGTCATGGTTCTATATGGGGTAAATCATCTCACATTAAGAAGAATCCTGATTTTATATAGGTTAAGATCGTAGTTTATAGTTGTGTGTTGATGATTTTGGTGGGGAGTATGCATTGAGCTTCAGATTTTTAATTCCTCATATCATGTTATGAGGCAATCTCAACCTATTAATGGGTCCTTATAAATGAATGTGGTTTATACTGAAAGAGGAGGACCATGAGTGTATCTTAGGGTGGGATAACCATTGTTAAATGTTAGTTTAGTGGTGAACATGTTGATGGGACTAGAGACAAAAATTTTAGATATAACTACATATTCCATGAGTATGGGAATCAATCCACATGAAGTTCTAGAAATATGGTGGAGGCATAAGATCTACTAAACAATAGGGATGAAGAAAAATGTGAAAATTTGGGGTGAATTTACATAGTCTAAGGATAGAGTGAATGGGACGAGGCTCCTAGTTTGATTCCATTGGGCTCAGACCTGTTGAATATATTTTATGGTCATAATTCGTAAACTAGGGGAAAGGGGCTTCAAGAATGTTAAAGCCAACATGAAATGAGACAATGAGGGCATGCACCACATAAGTAAATCCTAAATTAGATTTCAGATATTTTACGGTTAAATGTCATCTTCCGTAGTAAATAGTTTATAGTTATGATTATTTGACCATTAGAAAATAGTTTAAATTCATGTTTCATGGACTTGAAAAGTGTTTTTTAGAAGGTATTCATCTCAAACATAAGTGGTAGAACCCAACATGAAAGGATTTAATGCAAGAAAATGTTCCATATATTTACTATAAAAAAACTTATTTTATGGTCATAATGATTAGACAATGGAAATGGTGGAAAATATTTTAATGTTAAGATGTTTGGACAAGGAATGATGTTGTTGTCAATGGTATCTGTGTGGCATGGAAGATGTGATACCTTGCATGACTGGAGATATAGAGGCTCACATTCCACATGCACACCTTGAGAAGAATTGAATGTAGATTAAGGCCATAATTTTGGGACCACAAATGGGTCAAAGGGGTCAATGGGTTGATAAATTTGTTGACGGTATTGAAGAAGAGAAGTCTAGGAATTAATACGTATCTCACGAGGGAGGGAATCAAGCCACACTTATTTCTAGAATGAAAAGTTCAATAGAATACTAGTAATTGAAATTGGGAAATCCTCTCTAATGAGGGAATCAATAAATCCCATGGTTTTCATGTGTATTTTCATGTTCAAGACATGTGTGAAGGTTTTTAATTTTTGTTACCATCTCATACATACCATACGAGGCATCCTAGTTTTACACAGTGTACGATAATCTCACAATAAGAGGAATCCTAGTTTGAATGTGGTATGATCATAGTTTAATGTAATATTCTTAGGACATAATGATTTTTTTAATGTTATAGATCTAAGACTATAAGAGATTAAAATTTTTAAAGTCATATTTCTTCTAAAGATTGAAAATATTTTAGGGTTTCTCTCTATGGACCTATGAAAACTATTTATGATTGTGTTGCACTAACTATTGTAAATAGGTTAAGGTTGTGTTTCATGGGCCATGGGGATGCCTGTTAGTTTAATTCAATAAATATTTCACCTTTAAAAATAGTTAAAGGTCATGTTTTATGGACCTATGGGGCTCCTTATGTGAAGTACCACTTGATAAACATGTTGTTAGTCAGAGGTGTGATATTCTCTCTATCCATGGTGATCGAAGATTCTTCCCCATTAGAGTACCCCTTATGAATGAAATATGGTCATTTCAAGTTGGTCTCCAACAATAGTGGATTTTTTACAAGTATCATTTGTGTTTTAAGAGATCATATCACAGCACCCTATAGGAATTAGAAGAGGTGATCCTTTTTGTTGGATTCCCTCACTATCATGTTATAACGCCCTTCTAGATTATGCATGTCTTAAAAACTGATTTCTTAATGGGATTCTAAATTATCAATATAGACTTATTGTATATAATTGTTTCATATATTAGTTATAGATAGTTGTTTGGATCATCAAAAAACAATGCTTTATGTGAAATACTAACTTTATTTTATATACTAAGGAGTATGGTGTCACCTAGGCGGAATTCCAAGTCATCATTAGATAGGCCCATATGGTGTTGGAGAGATTTTATAGACATGTCCTTTTGTTATGGCCCACTATATTTTGAAAGATGTTAGAGAAGGTTTTTTCAAACTCCTAATTCTTCCCATTTTTCTACACATGGTAGTGAAAATTATAATTGTACTGAATTTAATACTTGGGATACAATATGTTCAACTCGGTGGCCCAAATGTTGGTGTTGATTACTATTAGAATGGAATAAGGAACACCAAATAAATGGATGATATGGGATATCATGATATCAATCATGGACCCGGACTTGACCTACTTGAGTTGAATCACTCCTGCCCACTTATAGAAGAAGTATTTTGTGGTTAAGATGAACCTTCACAAGTTATTTGTCACCAGAAGGTATGTTTTGATGACTTCAATCCCCTATAATACAAAGGTCCATATGTATTTGGTCTTCTGGAGAATATTTAACAATTTATGCAAGAAAATTTCTTGGGTAGGACATGAATGAAACATTTTGTAAAATTTTATGTAGTCATAAACTATGGTGGGATAGAAATAACATATACTTCGAATTTGGTGGGAGAGCTAGAAATCCACCTAATGGGTGTCACAAGAACCATAATGAACTATATTCATAACATAGGGAATCTAAATTACTTGGATGTGGTGGAAGATAATTCCATAAAAATAATTTCATGAGAGAGTATTCTCAAGGTTAATCATAGATTGGTGGGTGGATGGTTCTACCCAATGATGTATTTTCTCACACTTGGAAAATTTTGGTATGATAATGACATGCTAGAGATACTCAATGAATGTAGTTGTGTATTTAGGAATTTAATCTATTATGGGGGACATGAGGGTCCTAGAAAAGAAGTACTGATAGTTAGTTGGTTTACCTGGTGTTTGTAATCATCTAAAATAGAACGGGTGATGATCCTTTGGAGTGTCATGTGAATGATTACGTCATCATGGTAAGGATTTGAAAGATACCTAGAAAGACATTAAAATTAATAGGATCAAAAATTCTATGATCAGGGAATGTGTTTCACTTACAGATGGTATGGGAGCTGATCCATTTGCTAATGGTTATTATTCAATAATGCTGTGACCTCCTTCCTTTTAAAGATATATTCACTGTTGATTTGATCAATGACTACTTTAGAGTATTAATTTTCCTCAATTTGTCGGAAATAAACCTTGAGGTATAACTTGAGACTAGTGATGAGAGTCTGGTACTCTACCCAATTTTTAGTATATCCTTTCTACAGAAAAAAGAGTACGGATGTAAGTCATGTTATTGGGAGATGATGAAATACCTTAGGTCTACTATGATGTGTTTTGTAATTTTAATCCTTTATTAGACAAGAATTGGGAGGAACCACTGGAATGAATATACCAACATAACACAACCTGATCCCCTGAGAGGATACCATCATCTGAGAAATCAACATCCAAGGGTGAATATGCAGGGGTTCGATGGATAGCCAAAAAATATGCTAGTGTTAGTCCTTTGACAACCATTTATGGTAAAAACATGATTCTGAACTTCTAGAGGATTAGTACCCAGAATTACAAATGTAACTTCATCATGGTGTGATTGATATTATACATAGTATGTTCTAATCAGGACACTATATACCTCTCTTTAATTTCAAAATCATTTTGTAACTTATACATTGCCAAAACCATCACAAGGAAACTCTTCTCGATTGGGTAGTATCTAGTATTCATGTTTAGGATAGTGAGACTAATATAGTATAAACTATTATACCTTTCTTCATTGGTTTATTTTTGTGATAAGTGATCTAATGGTTCATTCTAGGTTAGCCATGTAGAGGACCAGAGTTTTTTCTAAGATAGGAGACATCATATCTGAAGACTTATTGAGATACTACCTAATATCCTCAAATGTGGTCTGGAACTCCTCATCCCACTGGTAAAAGAAATACTTTTTTTATATTCCTTGATAAGTGATTATACTTTCTAGTCATATTTTCAATAATTTTATATAAGTTGGCTAAGTGGAATTTGAGGCCTCACAACTACTATAGGTTTTGCAGGGATAAAATATGTATAATAGCCTTGATCTTCTCTAGGTCAATCTCATTACCTAAGTATCTAACAACGAGGTTGAGAAATATCCCAAAGATATCCCTATATTAAAATATCAAGGGGTTTATCTTCAGGTTTCGGGATCATAGGAAGAAGAACTCTTTATAATAGTCTATAAGATGGTCCTAATGTTGGACTTATTTGACCACCAAGTTATCTACATAAATTACACTAATTTATTAAGGGCTAAGTTGAAGTCACGGTTCATGAATCCCTGATAAGTGGCCTCTTAATTCTTTAGTAAAAAGGTAATCACATGATATTAGAATGTACCATGATGTTTCCTAGAGGTGGTGGAGTCTACATCCTCATGGGATATCTAGATTTTTTTTGTAACTAGAGTTTTAATATATAATTGAGAGGTCTTAGAACCCTAATGTAGAATCAATAGATAACTAATTCAATGGAAGGGGAAATAATCATTCAGGAAATGGTGTTTGAAGTCAAGAATGTTGATACATATTTTGATCTGCCTATTATTATTCCTAACTATAACGATGTTGTCTAGCCATCTAGGATACTGGAATTTCATGGAGAAGTTGTATTTGATGAGATTATCAAATTATTTCTCAACCATAGAACAATCCGAAGGGTTATTTTCATGGAGTCTATATTAACCCATGATAAATCATGAAGAGAATGAGATAGTGAGTGAATATATGTGGATCTAGACATGGAATCTCATCATATCTCCATGTGAATATGTCACATTGTTTTTCCAATAATGCCACATAAGGATGCTAGTCCTCAAAAGACATGGATGCACTGATCAATAGAAGGCTTACATATTCTTCAATACAATGGTTCACCTAAATTAACTCATCAATAGTGATGGAGATACACTCTTAAAATGTAACAGGGGAATCTTTAAAATCATCTTTTCCATATGATATTATAGAATCCGTGGGAGGAGGTAATTCTCTTATGACATCTGACTTAGGATAATTATTGGTTCTAGTTGGATTGAAAATAAATCCCTACTAATGATTCCTTGCTCTTTTGAAATAGTGGTGATAGAATTTGTCTATCCAATTCCATTTCGAATTTGACCATGAGGTCTATAGTTTTTGTGAAGGAAATGGTAGAAATGTAGAATCCGTTGATTTATCCCTATGCTATGGAACAAGATAGAATGTTGTGCATTGGTTGTCATAGCGTGAAAACATCATTACTACACAAGATTAGAAGCTTCTAGTATTATCTGAGCATGTCCAGTATAGAAGTATGTGGTAAACTATATGTGATTCTTTTTCTTAGATATGTTGAAATAATTTTTCATCAAGACAAAAAAACATTCTAGGTTTGGTGTTGTGGCCTCTAGAAAATGAATTGGGAGGTTGAGGTTGTCATCTAGGTTTTCATACAGATTAGAGGATTCTTTTGTCAGATCACTAGGAGCATTGATTTACTCAACCCCATTGGTTTAAACTTACTTTCCATCTCTCTTACAATATTAGAAATCTTGATAATGAGATTAATTGGAGTAAAGGTCCAGAACATCAACTTGGAGAACCCATAATATATTTTTGAGGGAGTAATTGAGGAACTGATGGTATGAAGATGGGAATGCTAGCTAAAAATTAATCCAGGGCCAACCCATAAACTTGTTGTAGGTGTTCTCCTACGAGGCTAACATGAATTTAGTGATCGATTTCAAACCTCCAAATTGGATATTTAACTAAAAATTTCAAAAATATTTCTGAAAACCGTTATCATAAAAATGAATTGTTAGGTTGAAGGGGGTATGATATTCTTCTATATATCCTAGCGTGTGAAGAATCTTGGTTGGGATTAGGTTGATCCTGAATCCACTGTTTACCAAGAAGCAGTAGAGATCCACGCCATTGAACTAGAAAGTGATGTAATGTGGGTGTATGTTACCCTCTATGAGGACACCCTAATCTTCCACAAAGAACATGTTAATGGATTGGACATACCCTTTCTCAGAATCTTATGTATATTAGGCCTCCATGGTAGCTACAACAACTACAAACCAGAGAGATATTTTCAAAGCATAAAGAAGGTCGTTATCCATTTTTTATAATAGAAGGGCTTTGAATAATGAAATCTTTGAAGGGATTCCCTAAATTTTATTGAAAACATCATACTTCGATTCTATATGGATATTCTTTCACATAGAGGGTCACTACTTGGAAGGGAAATGATAGATACTACTGGCGAAACTAATGGGGTCTGGCTTGTGCTTAAAACATTCTTCACTTGACTAACTGACCTAATATAAACCATTTACTACTAACTATATATTTTATGATTGTATGTTGGCTGATTTTAGGCTCTAAATGAACATGGATGATCACAACAAAGTCATAGGTGAGTTGCTCATCCATTTAACACGATCAGCTGTAGGGGTCTACTTGATGGAGCAGGCTGGAAGAGTGTGATGTGATATCATATGTCCTGTATTGTCCTCCCATTTCTATGTCCTACAAATAGAATCCTACTTCAATTCACTAGAGCCCTCACTATCATGGCTAAGTTCGGTGAATATATGGGTCACCTATGTGAAAAAATCACCTAATGTGATATAATAAAGATACACTTCTTCTTAGAAATAATATTAAAAAATGTATCATTCCTTAGTAGTATGTCTGAGAATCATGTGGTAAAGGAAATGACTAGGATTTCTAGTGAGTTTAGACATCTATGGATTCTAAAACTTTGAAATTTTTAGGATTCCCTTCTCCAATAAAAATATGAAATAACTCAAGACCTATGAATATAGATAGGAATATTTCAGATATGTTTTTTATGGGAAGGGAACTATGGAATATGTACTTGATGAGGGTTTAGAGCTACATTCTCCCAGCTAGGCAGTTGTTCTTAGTGCAGTGGTGCATACTTGTTCTATGTGAGGTTTGGATATTCTTGGTTGAGTTTCACTTGGGGATTATCCTCTAATATAGTATCAAATTTATGCTTAACTTAAGAACATTTGTTTGTAAATAGTGTGAGTATCTTCTTTTAAAGTTCTTTTCAAGGAGTTATAAGATGAAGCATGACCATTTTCTACATAGATTCCTCCAGATGTTGATCCTTGTTTGTAAAAATAGAGAATCCACATTGAATGTTTTGGGTGATAAGGGTAGACAAAAGATCACTCCTAACATTCCCCATGCACATCATGAGCATCTGTTCCTAAAAAAATGGCATGTCAAGTGAAAATGTGAGGACATTACACTGAACTGTTTTGACCATCTCATTAGGACTCTTCTTTCACTTGATGTGGTCGAAAATACATTCCTCTCATGTGGTGGAGATAAATCAGTATTGGAACTATATATGATGGAATTTCCAACTAGAAATGGAACGTATTGGTAGCAATATGTTCCAAACAAACATGGTTCTTTAAAGTATCTAAAAAAACAACTAATCATGGAATCCTATTTCTATTTTGGGGTTATCAACATAGGTATGAACAATGAAATAATGTGGGTTAGGTCCTATAGTAGTTCACCCATCTCATTGAATGATGTAAAAATAGGGTTTTCAAACTCTAAGGGTGCTCATATTTTGTCCAACCATGTTGTCTATGAATTTCTATCATATGGACTTTCCACCATCCATATTTCATCCAATTTAAAAAGAGTAAATAGTGTGGATATCAAGTCATCTTGGATAGGATCTATGAACACTAGTGTAATAATATGATCATTGACTCAGGGAGTAAGCTCATCAGCTTAGAGAGAAGCATGAAATGTCTCATAGGGAGGATAATCACATTGATTCTACAGGTTAGAGAACTCATACATCACTTTATTTCTATATCACATAGATTCTTCACTAATTGGATGCATGGGTCTACTAGGATTAAGTAGTGGTTCTTGTACAAGGAGAACTATTTCCCCAATTATAGGATAGATGGGGTCCCTTTAAGTATTTCCTTAAAATAGGATCTTCTTAGTAATGAGATTAGTGATGGATTTTATTTTCTCCTCAACCTATTGAAGCATGGTGGCCACTATGGGATCCATATCTACTTTTTTTGGAGCCACAAATGGATCAAACAGATCAATATGTCCCTTTAACTTTTCCTTGTTATAATGTAAAGGGATTAATGCCTCGTCGATGGGATATTTAAGGTTGGGTGTCTTACTCCACTAATGAGTGAGGAAACCTATCATTGGCTTTATCTAGTACCACATCACCCCTTGAAGTCTAACATCACTGTAATGATATACATTACTTCCCCTATTCCTATGATCCTTAGCTAGTAAATTGAAAACCATATTTATCATGGCATTGGATGGAGGGAAAATCTAATCACTTCCAGATGGGATGGGTCGTCATAAGATAGAGATGAAATTGAGAGTATCATAATATCCCCAACCTCTGATTTGTATGTATAGATATTCTTCTCTTATGAATTAGTGGAGCATGGTGAGGCTCTTGAAACATATTTATTTAAGGTTATGGTGGTATACAAACATCTAAAGGCACTAATTCCATAGGAGAAAAAAAATCGTAACCACTAAACATTGTTGATTAATGACCATGATGTGTTTATCGCTTCCTGGATATGCCAACTGAGGATCACTAAGGCATTGAAATTTCACCTTGATAATCAGGTATAAAAAAATTCTATTCCTTGGTGATGGACTCCAAGATGTCAAATTCGATAATTGTGTGTTGCTAGAATACCACAGATAGCTGGTCAGTGGCATGAGCCTCCAAGAATCATCATACTTAGGGGAAAAGAGCTGTATTGGGTCAAAACATGACCGAGTTAGAGTGGTATGAGATATGATTGGTAGAACAAATTTATACTAGTTATACTAAATGATTACTAGGAGGGAAGTAACATTGTGTGTTAAACATTTGATGAATTATAGAATGTATCTCGAGGGTGGTTCCATGCACATCATCACACCTTGTAGGATGGGGTGTTCAACACTATGAGGAATCTATTCATGACTCTAAAGAGTGCTCACCATATAAAGGAATCATCCTAGGATCTAACATTTACCAGTATTTCAAATGTAGGTAGATATGAGGGATATAGATGGTGATGAAGATAGATGAACCGTGTTCCCCTTGAAGGGAGCCAGAACGTCCTATGTCAGTAAGTATATTTAGAGGGGTTTGGGGTTCATGTGTACCTAAACCTCAATGATCATAAATCTTAACTACATGGCTCCTACCTTAGACTATGTAAGTTGGTGTTAAGGATAAATTGTTGATTCCTTCATCACCTTATAATTTGAGATCTGTAATCATTTTTTTCTATACAATATTTATTTACCTTTAAGGTATTCTAGTAAAAAGTAGATAAATATATAAATTTAAAAATGATGAAAAATTAACTCTAATATGAAATAAATGATATAATCCTACCATACATCAATGGTTAATTTTAAGACACGTCTATATGGAAAAACTAAAAAAATAGTTGATACATTTCCCAACTATTGTTATTTCATATATAAGAAATGATATTCATGGTGATATATCAATAATATCATGTAAATTAACCCTAAACATATCTATCATTATTGGTAGATGATGAACAATACCCCTATTATATTATATAATCCCATAAGAAACAACATAATGTTGGTGATCCTTATCATATAACTAACAAAAAATGTGAAGTTGTGAACGAACATGTGTTAGAGATTGATACATAGGAGGAGGTGGAGAAGTTGGAATTATAGACATAAGTAGAGGAGTGGGATTAATAGCCTCAAACAGTTGTTTCATGTTTTTAAACATTAACTATACTGAATCTATGATCCTATCCACCACCATGTCACCTAGATATTAAAACCCGGCTTTCAAAGATTCTATATTTCTTTTATATGCATCTTATTTTAGAAGAATATTAAGAATTACCAAGAAGTTTTTTATCGATGCACCACCCAGGTATCCTCATACATGACACAGGTTCTTGGACATTCCCAATTGTAAAGTCCTAGCCAGGGTGCCAAACACCGATTCCCTACGGCGATGTTTACATGAACTCAAGGGAACCTCCCCTTAAACTAGAGGCTACTGAATAACTATAAGTGTCGATGATCAGTCATGGGGATATTATGGAATCCTTTTTATAGTAAAATACCAGTGGAAATTATATAAACAATAACCAAATACACGACGAAAATCACTATAAAGATTCCAATAACACATGATCACCAAAAATAAAGATAAAATATCAAACTAAACAATAAATTTTTCATTATAATGTATGTACCATGTTTCAGAATGAAAACTCAAATGTAAACATACTAAGGACTCTCAAATGATCCAAAAACCATGTCTTTCTCCCTCATATATTTTTCATCATGACTCATCCACCTAACATAGTTCCTTTAACCTTATCATATCCTATAAATATGTAGTTGATTCAATTACTGATCAGGCTGTCTGGATAGGGTGTGAGTACAACTTAGTAGTTCACCGCCAATGTGGTCTAAAATAATATAAATTCCAATAATAT
Organism: Viscum album; assembly: GCA_963277665.1. Classification (NCBI taxonomy): domain Eukaryota; kingdom Viridiplantae; phylum Streptophyta; class Magnoliopsida; order Santalales; family Viscaceae; genus Viscum; species Viscum album. The sequence continues at coordinate 255,045,033 of OY728162.1, forward strand.
TTTATACAGTTTTATAAAGAATAAATAAAAATTACTAAATAAACAGTTCTCATATTATCAAATATCCATTATTTAACCACATAAACCCCCTTGTTCCCGTAGACACCTGTACCTCAACACCTGCTTCTACCCATGATGAATTATAGACTATTCCCAAGGAATATCATTTCTGAGAACTCCATTTTTTCCATTCATTAATTCAATTAATATATGAATGACCATATTTCCATTCATCAATTCATACTTTAATTCCCATGTTACCATTCATACTATACACATTATAGTGACCATGTTACCATTCTTTATTTCTCAACTAAATGAAAATGTTATTATTTATAACATCATAATCAAATGACTATGATACCATTCATCAACACATAATTAATTTTATAATTAATTATCAACATGAATTATATTTCTAATTTTACAATTAGTGAAACACCACAATTCGATTAGTTAATTCCAAAATTAACTAATCAAATCAATAAAATTAATTTTTTAATTAATTAATTAATCGTATAAAAAATATTAATTAATTTTATGATTAATTAATCACATAATATACTTTAATTAATTAAAAAATTAATTAATCACTTCAATTATAATTTTTTGTTCAAAATTTAACTAACCGCATAAATTTTGTAAAAAATTCAACAATTAGTTTATCACATTAATGATCTTAATTAATTTTCCTATTATTTAAGCACACTAATCCCATTAATTAGTTCATTAACTAATTAATCAATATCCCCAAACTGAAAATCCAATAATTAATTCCACAATTATTTATCTCAATCACAATCTATATACTTCATAATTATTTCCCCAATTAGTTATCTCAATTATAAAATCTCAATATCTCATAATTAATTCATCAATTAATCATCTCAAATCAAAAAACTCAATATCTCTTAATTAACCCTATAATTATTTATCTTAATCTGAAATTCTTAAAATCCTAAATTCCACATCTCCTCAATTAATTAAATTACTAAATTCATTAATTTAGTCAGGAATACTATTTCTAAAAATCAAATATAAATTATTCGATCACATTCACATAATTTAAATAATGGATTTGGGATTTTAATTATAGACCACCTACATTTGGTTTGATAATGAACACTCACCAGTAGAAATCCAAAAACTTTAAGCAGTAGAGTGACATAGAGTGAGATCTGAATCTATAAACCTAATTCAAGATCAAACAAGTTAATGTCTCTTTTTTATAGATCTAGATCCATAAGACTATATTGAGAATCATAAAATCAAAATCTAGATATAATAAAATTGGGGATAATGACCTACCAAAATAATGGGATAAGAATAATAGATCAATCAGAATGAGATCACATACATATAGAGATTCATATATTCTAACTGAGCTTTGAATCACTAAGAACCGTGATCGGATGATGATATAATCCCTTCATGAGGATCTAAAATTATGATAAACCTATTTGGGATTTATCTAGGACCTTTTGGGGTATTATATTGGTGTTTAGGAATTTTGTTTAATAATTTTCAGAGGATTAAAATCCATTAAGCACGATTTTCTGATCTGGGTGTATGGTTTCCCCTTACCATAAACCACATATAGTGGGGTGCATGGTTTCTCTAAATAAGGTTCATGGTTTTAAATTCCATGTTCCAACTATGAAAATCCCTAATTTAAAGGGTTACATGAATTCCTGGGATGGGGAACATGATTTGGGAAAACTGTGCGCCAACTGGGAACTTTCTCATTTCCTTCCTATCATTCCAAGATGGAATCTAACTCACCCTATGTTAAAAACAAAAAATAAATTATTAAAAACAAGGAAAATGGAGTACATATAAAAGATCCCAAGACAACTCAAAAAATGGTAAGGATTTTATAATATACCAACCATATAACGGCTCGTCCTTGGGATGCACTCCCAATCATCTCTATGATTTATGATTCAAAAATATTATTTCATTAATACCTCATATATTCTTCTCTCTCTTAGGTTTTGTTATGAACATGTAGATGATTCTATAATACATGAACTATCGGCAAGGTATTTAACGTCAACAATTTTTTACTGTCATCTAACCAAGGTATCAGATGATCCTCAAAAAAACATTTACATCATCCTCAATCTCATCCACATTGACTGCATGATATGGTTCAAGGTAATACCACTGAAGTTGTGAAACATGGGCAACATCATTCTTAGAATTGTATCTCTTAGGTATATTCAATAGGTATACCACAAACCTGATTCACTCCACGACATCAAATGGTCCAAAAAAATTGGGAAATAACTTAACCTATCTTGTATCCTGTGGTGACCCAATCTAGGAGACACCCGAAGGAATACATGATCACCATCTATAAATTATAGGGGTCATCCATATATATCAGCATATGATTTTTTTCTACTTTGAATATATCCATACATTTTGAAATAATTTGAACCTACTATGACATCTCATATATGAGGCTTGATCCCAACAACTCAAAGCCACCTACCTCCATCCAGCATAGAGGTTATCTACATCCCTAACAATAAAAATCAATGTATAGCTCCATATGTATATTTTTCTAATAATTGTTGTTATAAGAAATCTTCAATAATACTAGTTTCCTCCCCCAAGACCCTCTAAAATCTAAAACACACACTCCTATAATATCATCAAGCACCTATATAATTCACTCTAAGATCACATCTCTTTGTGGGTGGAAAGTCATACTCTAAAAAGATTTTTACCAAGTTCCCTCTGTAATACATTCTATAAGTGGAATGTAAAACATGAGTCACATTCTAGAATAATATTTTAGGGAACCCCATACATATGTAATATCTCTAAAACATATGTATCTCATAGCCACTCCACTATGAAGGTTTCCCATATAGGTAAGAAATGGGCTACCAATTTCAAACGGTCTATAATAACCTAAATAGTATCATTATTTTCAGGATTACTCTTGACACCCACCAAAGATTCCATGGTAACATCATAATAATTTTACTTTGGAATATATAATTTCTTTAGAAACCTTTATGTCATTGATGCATGGTATTCATCTACTAATAGATGTCGAATCATTTCATGAACCCTACTAACTGGTTTTTTAGTACCAACCACCGAAACAATCATTGTAGGTCATGGTGTATTTTGGTCACAGTAGGATGTACCACCCACTTCATGGCATCAAACTCACAAATTGGATCATCTCACATGATAGAAGTCATAAAAACCTAATTCATAGCATAGATCACCTCATCCTCAACTATGCTCCAATCAGAAGGTGACTCCCCCACTTTAGGGCATTCCATCAAGGTCAAGCATTATGGATCCTCATATATCCTATCTTAGATCCATTTCCAAAATGTAGACTCCAAAAAAAATTGTACGAGATTAATTTTATCATGACTATATTAAACTAGAATGTGTATCTCATCCACTAAATCCATTACCTTTCACGTACCACTACACTTATAAACTTTCTATTTTTAAGTTCTTCTTCTCGATTCATAAGCAAAACTGATCCCATTTTCATTTGTATATTAAAGATCAAAATCTAAATACTGTATATGCTCAACCCATATCCACTACATAAGATTCAAATTTATCTTTGAAAAGATAAACATCAATCTCATGTGGTCCGTATACACAAAATGTTTTTCTCCCAATAGATAATGACGCAAACACGTTAATTCATAAACTGCTACTACACAATCGAGGTCATGCATATGGTATTTTTATTTATCCAGATTCGACTACTGAGAAACATATGATACAATTCAGTATAATTTCATCATCATATCTCCATGTATGGTCCCATAAGAATAATAATAAACAATATACTCCTCACACGACTCAAGTAGGATCCAGATTAGTACCTATTTTAAACACTTCATTAACATCATGAATGCATTCTCACAAGATTCTAACCAATAAAACATTATCACCTTTTTTCAAGCCCAATATAGGAACTTCAAAAAAATAAAAGTGTTTTATGAAACACAAATAATATTCTACCAACACCAAAAAGATAAGGATATCGAATACATTCTTGGGATTCTCCCAAGAAACCGCTTCTTAAATTTTATATGGGTCCATAGACACACATTAACCAAAGATGTTGTGGCCCAATAAATGTAATTGATCATTCCAAAATTGAGAGTTATATAGTTTGAAATATAGACAATTCTCTCTTAGTGTACAGAAGATGATGTAAATATGATGGTCATGATCATCATGATTCTTGATGTACACCATGATGTCATCCCAAAACACTATAAAAAACTAATCTGTATATATATGGAAGATCATATTAGTCAAGTCAAAAAAAACTACTACTGTGTTTTTCAACCCAAATTTCATTATGATTAACTCATGCAGGGCATACCTATTTTTGAATGTATTCCAAAATATATCAGAAGTGCGAATAGTAAACTAATGGTACCCTGATCTCAATTCAATATTGTAAAAGACAAAATTCTCCCTCAACTGCGCAAATATATCATCAATTATCAGAATAGGATACATGTAATTAACATTCATTAGGTTAAAAATCCAATAATAAACACACAATAAGAGAGTTTCATCCTCCTTCTTAGTAAAAATAATCGGTGATCCCCAATGTTATATACATGGATAGATGATCCCCTTTTCCTAAAACTCTTCTAGCTAAGTATTGAGATCTTGATCCTCTTTCAATATGATTTTATATGGTGGAATAGAAAATGGAGCATCCCTAACAAGAGGCCAATGGTAAATTACACATCTCTCTTAGGTGGAATCCCTAATAAGTATCTAGATGGGAATACTAAAATTGTTCTACTATAGGTAAAGGAAATCTTACTATACACCTCCATCATTTAACAACAGACTATCAACCATGGCTGTGAGATCTCCCAGTTACTGAGTAATTGGCAACGCCTAGATTTCATAGATATCCCACTCTCCATAGTGAACATAAATGGCACCCTTATGAGATATAAAATTCACTCTCTAATGATAAATGTATATGTGGGATTGGTATTCTACTAACCTGTCTATAAAAAGAATTATGTAGAAGATTGACATGATACAAATATTGAGATACCACTGAAAATGATACTCTCCAACCAATTGAGAACACCCCTTGAACAAGAAATTGTATCTCTACCATACATCATGAGATGTGTCTATCGTCAAAAACCCACTCTCAAACACCATGATCAGGCAAAACCCATTCAATTTTTGCAGTAATAATCGAATGAGAGGAACTAGAAACAAATATGGAACTAGAAAAGGTAGAGGATACAAGAATAGTACATATCACTTTTTAGGGTCCATCCATAATATCCAAAAATATAGGATTCATCAAAAGAAACTCTCCTACTTCTATTCCATGTGATGTTTTCTGACTCCCCTGGGATACAACACTCAACTTATACATGATCTCTTATCCAGAGGCACCATGTAAAATACTATTTCTACCTCAACAAATAGAACTCTTACTACCAGAATAATATAGAGCATAAGATCTCCTTCTTATACCCTAGTTATGTCTAGCAGTTGTATCACTACTCATCAATCGCAAGGTCCTACAAAACATATATAGATGTCTTATCTTGTAGAAAGACAAAAACAATACTAGTGTCCTCAATAATTGTCTCCAAAAGTATCCCAACCTACCAAACTTGTGATAAATCACTATAGTAATATCCTAAGAAACTAACCCCTCTTTTTATAAGCCCTTCTTCCCACTACCCAGACTATTGATATCATATTAATTCTTCTATATCTCAAAAGTTGAACATCTTGAACATCTAGTTACCACTATCTATCTAAAATCAGATTCCTCACTCTAGTTCCCCTCATTTATGAGTTCATGATCCACCACCTTAGTAAACTTCTATAATCAAAAAATGTTAATCTGGGACTTAATATCAAATTTAATCCCATATTGAAAATATATTACCATAGATGTATTATCTCATTCCAATGATAGAGAAAAGAATTGAATGTCTATAAAGTGTCCCACATATTCCATAAAGAACATACTCCCCACAGTTATCCTCATGAACTCAACAAATCTCTACTTCCTTGTCGTCTCTATATAGAGGTTCACTAACAATCTCTCCAAAAATTCCATCCACAACATAAAATTATCCTATCTAGTCAGTGACTGAATTTCCCACTAGCGCATCATTGATCCTCATAGCATATAAGAATCCATCGTGACCCTCATCTCAATATAAGTATCAAAATGGTCATGTATTTTATCTATGAACTCATCCAAAAATTTAACTTCCTCAGTTCCACCATCATTAAGAAAATTTTGATGGTGCTGCAACTGAAACTACCTCATTAGATCAGACATACTCTTCACAGACCACCCTATATCTCTTTACAAAAGCTATATAAGGATATTGAATTTATCTTGGGACTTACCCTTTAGTTCCTTACTTGGAGCGATCATTGCCTCAGATTCCACAAATGGATCATCATTCATCTCTATTTCCATTGATCTTCTTCTAAATAAGAATAATCATGTAGGCGTAATATCTACAATTCATAACATGAACCTTAGAATAGAGTTTTCAAAATTAACACATTTATGTAGGAGGGAAACACAACACCCAACAAAAGTATTCTCCCCAACCCTCACTTCATGATCAAAAGTAATGTGTTATCACTTCCCTAAACCATCTTACAACAAAGTCCTATTTACAAGAGTAAACAGATTATAATTATTCATGATTCAAATATAGACACCAATTTATTCTCTTCATGATTAATATTAAAATATTTCTCAATTCATGTTTGGAACCATTTTCATTTTAACCTCACAAGAAAGGAAAAATAGTTCAAGTTCAACGACTTACCCATAATCTATTTCTCGATGTGTGACAAAAATAATATGTGTCATAGTATCCCTGAGTGCCTAGATTGTTTCATGAAAACTCAAATCTTTTTCCATATCATGCCATGAGTCAAATCTCAAAAAATCTCAATATCAATAATTACAATGCAGAATAAGTGAATTACCCAAGGTGACATTATATTCAACTATAATAGAAAACAACAATAAGAATAATCCCACCCTAAGTACATGGGTTCTCCCCAATACATGGGATAACTACTCCAATTAATGATCTTATAACCATGTTTTGACTCTTCTTTGTCTCATGTATACCATCCCCAAATAGTAATAAAAAATAGAAAATAAAATAAAATAGCTCTGATACCACATTCTAATATCTCATCTTGGGTTCCAGACACTGGATTACTGAGCCAGTCAATCACATGAACTCAAGAACATCTCCCCATATATCATAGGTTGTTAACTAGTAGTGAGATCTATTATCAATTATGGGGAGACTATAACCTCTATGTTAGAGTAAAACACCATTGGAAAATAAATAAACAACAATGAAATATATATATCCATAACCAGAAAGACTCCAATACAACTTGATGACCCAAAAAAAGATACAACATCAAATTAAACAATAAATAAATTCTATTAATGTATGTTCCAAGTGTAAAAATGAAAAATCATAACTAAATAGACTGAGGACTCCGAAACGGGCCCTGAGCCACGTCGGGTTACCTTATCCATGCTCCATCCTGACTCAGCCACCTAACATAGGTCCTTTTCCATTATACTATCCTTCAACCATGAAATATATATTTGTGTTGATCAAAAATCCTATGTATGGTGTTAGTAAAACTCATTGAGACACCATCAATTGTATCTAAAATAGTATCAAGTCAAATAATAGTTTATACAATTGTACAAAGAATAAATCACAATGCATAAAAAAAATATTATCACATTATCAATAATTCATTATTTAACCATAGAAACCCATGAGTTCTTATAAACACCCCATATCTCAATTACTACTTTAGATCATATCATATTCTGAAATATACCCAAGGAATATCATGTCTAAAAATTCCATTTTACCATTAAATAATTCAAAAAATATTTACCTAACCATGTTACTATTCATTAATTCATAATTTATTTCCCATTTTTGCATTCTTACTTTACAAATTAGAGTGATCATGTTCCCATTATTTGTCTATCAACTAAATGACCATGTTACCATTCATAACCTCACAATCAAATGACCATTTACCATTCATCAAACAATAATTAATTCAACAATTAATTATCTGCATCTATTCCATTAATAATTCAATAATTAGGTAGGAACCCATATTCAACTAAATAATTAAAAAATTAACTAATCACATTAGTAACATTAACATATTCAAATATTAATTAATTGCATTAATAATATTAATTAAATCAATAATTAATTAATTACATTAAATGAATTAATTAATTCAATAATTCATTAATTACATCAATTCTAATTATTAATTTAAGAATTAACTAACCATTTAAATTTAATTACTAATTCAACAATTATTTTATCACATCATTCCCCTTAATAAACCTACCAGTTAGTGAATTACTTCAATACCATTAATTAATTATTCAACTAATTAATCATTATCCATAAATTCAAAATCCAATAATTAATTCCACAATTTATTATCTCAATCTCAATCTTAGTTATTCAAAATTAATTCAAAAATTTATTATCTCAATTCTAAAATTTCAATATCTCATAATTAATTAATCAATCAATTATCTCAATTAAACAAACTCAATATCTAATAACCAACACTATAGTTAATTATCTCAATCTATTATGCCTAAAACACACAATTTCAAAATTTACTCAATTAATTAATTCTCTAAATTTATTTATTCAATCAAGAGAACAATTGGAAAAAAACTAATAGAAATTATATAATTAATTAGATATAATTTAAATAAATACTTTTGGATTTGAATTATTGATGACCTACATCATGTTTTCCAAACAATTCTCACCAACAGAAATCCTAAAAATTTGAGAAGCATAATAAGGTAGAATGAGATGTGAATCTAATACCATTATTAAAAATTGAATAAATAAATATTTCTTATTTATAGATATAGATCTACAATCATAGATCTATATTCATCAAATTTAAATTTAGATCTAAAAAAATATAGGATCAAAACCCACAAAAACAGTTTGGATAAGAATGAGAGATCAATGAAAAAGGGATCACATACCCTTAGAGATGTAGATCTTCCAACCGAGATTTGAATCACTAATAATGAAGTTTTAATTACCTTTTAATACCCCTTGAGGTTTTGTAATTGATATAAAACGATTATGCATCGAGATAAGTTCTTCAAGGGTATTTGATAAGGGTATACGAAATTTTTAATAATTTTCAAGGGATTAAAATCCTATACGCATAGTTTGCTGCTATAGGTGCACATTTTCTCTAATCGAGCACCTATTATAGGGGGTGAATAATTTCTCTTAATATGGATCATTTCTTTTAAAATTGTGTGCCACCCATGTCACGACCCGACCCATACTGAGGATCGAGCCGCAACTACCCTAAGCCTGCATCCATAGGCCAGGGGCTGGCAACTAGCGCCGAAGGAAAAATAAACTCGGGGAGGCCTTTGCCAAAGAACTATACACACACACGCAACCAACTCAATGCAAAAGTTCAGAGAAAAGAATGCAAGATACAACACTGCTACAAAAAGGGGAACCAACATACATGCATCGAACTATAACCTGTACAAGTAAAGTGCTGAGAAGTAAACTGAACAGTAAAAGGGAAAAATCATGCGCCCATCCAGAAAGGTGACACAACCTGGAAAAAGGTATAATAAAGGTAAACCGCTGGTGAGTCTCACACCCAGGAAGTCCTACTATGGCCACTGAATGCAGCCCAAGCTCCTATGTTCTCTACGCTCCTCTATAGTCTCGACTAACCTGTTCGTCGTCTGCAAGGGAACGCCATCTATGGGAAAAGTCCTAGCAGGGGTGAGTATAAAAATACTCATTAGGATGCCCCAAAAGCTCAAGGGAGAAACAGGGGAGGTACTAAAATGGTTTGAAGTAGACATAGCAATGAACAGTGTAAGAGTGCAAAAGAGAGAGAGATAGTGAAGCTCCACTCAATAAGAGAAAGGAAGAAAAATCATCCAAATGCAAGGAGCTAGAGACGGTGAGAGGAGAAATTTATGTCGAATCTTCGGTGCCTATAGTAGGAGAGTAGACTCACCAAATCAAGAGGAGATAGACATGTAAAGCACGTGGAATACCCCACACGTCTTTGTACCTATTAGAAGGATATTAAATGAACCCAAGGAGTGGGAACAATAATAGGGTGTATATATATGCTCAACGAGAAACCCGAATGAGTGTGTAAGGGGATATCTATCTCCAAGATTAACCCAAGAAGAGTCACCAACAGCTCAAAGGGTATCCAACACTAATCCCAAATGCCTCGAACGTCAAACTAGGTGGTACAAGTCAAAGGTTCTCAATCACTGCACCTCGACACTATCCTCTTTGGGCACCATTGACCTGCCCACACAGCTTTTAGGTCGCGACAAAAGGATGCGTCTCTATGGGAAAAAATGCCCCTCATTATTGTATATTCTAAGGTCATGTCAAAGCTATCACATCACCTATCCATACAACCAAGAATCCCGCTCTATTAGTCATGGAGAAAAAGTCACAGACTAACCTCATAGATAAGGACCGAGTCTGAAATGCCAACGGGTGACCCACTGCCTAGCCCAGCTGGAGGGTAAACCATGATAACACATCAGGTGACCCACTTCCCTGCCCTGCTGGAGGGTATACCCTGAATACATCGACAGGTAACCCACAGCCCAGTCCTACTGAAGGGTAGACCCGGAATACATCGACAGGTGACCCACTACCCAGCCCTGCTGGAGGGTAGACCCGAAATACGTCGAAAGGTGAACCACTTCCCAGCCTTGGTGAAGGGTAGACCCAGAATACATCAACAGGAGACCCACTACCCAACCTTAATAGAGAGTAGACCCAAAAAACATCAACATGCGACCCACCGCCCAGCATTGGGGGAGGGTAGACCAAAAATAAATCGATAGACGACCCACTTCCCAGCCGTGCTGGTGGGTAGACAAAAAATATGTTGAAAGATGACCCACTACCCAACCCTACTGGTGGGTAGACCCAGAAGAAGTCGACGACCAACCCACTACCTAGTCTCTACTGGAGGGTAAACCCATAACTGCTCTAGACATCCCTACTGAATGGTACAACCCTGGGGAACAGAACATGGATTGGGTATCACGCAACCACCCAACTCGAGAACAAGTAACAAAGTAGAGGTTTAGCACCCATGCCGTCACTGGGTGTCACTAGCACCCCTACCGAGCGTAGGTTCGGAGTGCGTTAAAGGATACTCTAGCCACCACCCTTCCATGTTTCCACATTTAATACGATCACGTAAGAGGCCCCGATCGCCTAAACAAATTACACCATTGTAATCCTCATTAAAAAACATGCGAGATAGACTACTTACGCGCCAAAAACGGGCTCCCGATGGAAAAGGTAATATTCACCGTAGCCAGCCCGAGTGGGGCCCACACCCCGATCCCGAAAAAGGTCAGGAGAATTGTGATATCACGATGCTCTCGAGACCCCACGTCAAATCGACTATTTATATGCCCAAAGCGGAATCCTGATGAACAAGTTGCAGTACGCTGCACACAGCTCAAGAGACGGACCGTCGGGCCCATGCCTCAACTCTGGCTTCATAGCCTGAGACCACCCTAGTCAACCTCCTCTCAATGCCAGGGTCACAATACTGTTGACGGCGCCTAAAACGGACTTCGGAAGCAGAATCTGCAATTTCCCCGCGTTATACGCAAATGGGGCCCTGTGGGGCCCACACCTCGGGCCCGAATTTTGGAGGGTGGATTGCACCATTACAATCCCCTTGGAAAAAACTCAGAAACGCGTGCTCAAACACCTCAAATGGATGTCGAGTGAAAAAAGTGACGTTTCGCCGTAAAGTGTGCGAACTAGGTCCTATGGGGCTCGTACCATGTCTCCTACCCGAGCACTTCAAAAAGCATCTAAAAAAGACCACACAAGGACTGGGGTCATGCTGCCAATGATGGCGCTTCAATCAGACATCCCAAGAAGGATTTAGGTCCGATGCAACAATTAATTAATTAATTAATTAATTAATAAATAAATAAATTACTCACATTGAGTTTCATGCTATCGAGCAACAAAACCAACCTGAAAAGGATCCGAACCAACCTTGGAAGGATCATTTCAGATCAGGGGCCTTCGCACCTATGACGGTGCATCAAACGGGTGTACGGCTCGTGAGCCACATCCGCCACAACTTTAATAATAATTTATTATTATTAAATTAAAACTCCTCGAGTCACCTGCCTTCAGGCTCAGAACCCCCAAAACACTTAAGGTCACTTTAAAAGGGTCTCCTCGTTGATACGGTCCCACATCCATAGACGGTGCATCAAGCAGACATGTCGTTTAAGAGATATGGAACCTGAATGCAAGGGGGCCTAACCGGGCCGGTCCACCCCGGTCGGCCCGGTCTGAGCCGTTGGCCCGCGGCCCAGGCACGGGTCTGGACCGTCACTTCGCGGCCCACTGGACATGGCCCACCCCAAACCACCGTACCCTATAAGGTATGTTTTTTCCCAACTGACTGGCCATGTGGCTGGTTTTCTTCAACGCCACAGAAGGACCCACGTTTTGCAGGTCCTCACCTCCCAGCCGACCGTCCAGTTGGATGGTCCTCTTTGATGCCCCAGTAGGACCTGCACGGTGTGGGTCCTCGTTTGCTGCTCCGTCCCCGAGTTCAGCGCCTCGAGGATACCTCCTCTGACCGTGATTGGCACCCTTGGTGCCTCTACCTCCTGCAGCCAACACCACCTCGCTGTCCCGCGCTGCCTGGCCTCCTCCGTACCACGACAGCCCGACCACACCTTTGAGCTTCGTTGTCCTGTCCGAAGCCCGGCCTCACCCCTGCTGCCCCACTCCGATGCTCCCCGCTCTGCATCCTCCAATAGCCAGCCAGACTCCCGGTAGCTTCTTGTCCGCATCGGCCGCACCCGACGTCGCTGACCCAAATCCATGAGCTCTACTGCATTCCAAGACGTGGTCGCCCCGCTCAACCGCCGGTTCGGTCTCTGGCCACTGCCCCTCACTGGAGGTGAGCCTTCGACCAGTCCCCTTGACCACTCCGGTGATTGGAAAAATTATCTAACACCGGTTTCAGGGTCCCTGGGACCCAATCCTCACAACACCTTCCCCGTCTCATCGATCCTTCGAGGTTCGCGTGTTCCTGAAAATTTGGGATGGAGAACATTCAAGAATGAGGAATTGAACAGGGCTCGGGCATTGGCCGTGTTTGTTCGGACAACGCCCCAAATTCTAAAAACTATAAAAATAAAATTCAAATATGAAAATTATTAAGAAATTGATAAAATCGATGAGGGCGTGAAATTTAACAAGAATCCTACCTCATTGGATCCTTTCGTCGTTGGCGACGCGTTCGCTCGATCCTGCTTCGATCCGCCGGAGTCTGCTACTCAATCTAGAAAAGAACATCGAAGAACGCTTAAGAATGGCGATGAATGATAGAGGGAGAGAGATATGGAGAGTGAGATAGGGGGGGGGGGGTAATTAGTCTTCCCTCAACACTTAGTAAATTTATAAAAATTCACTTAAAACTCTCCCAACCGGTGATGATTCCAAAACCTTTACACCTGCCTATTTTATTCTGCGCCTAGGTAAAGCGCCCCATTTCAAACTCAATGGACGTATCGGATTTCCATTCAGAGGATTCGTTCGAATTTTATTCGAAAAGGAATGCCAGTGATAAAAAAATCATTAAGTCCTTAATTCAAAAAGACGGTTTTCCACCTCCGTGACATCTCTCACTGCAGGCTCGTGCCTGTAACTTTTACACCCCTCCTAGGGTAAACGGAACACTCTGGACGCAACAGTGCCCTCAGATTTACAATCCAAGATACCGTCTAGGAGTGATTATGTTTTTATCTATTAAATGAATAATTTAATTTAATTTATCCATTTACCACACTGCTAATGAGCGATGGGTCCGAACGTCCTGTGCCGACTCCTTTTATATCGCGCCACGGTTAAACACCATGTTCTGGAACAAACCGTGATCTCAGATTTTTTACCTAAACAACTGTCTAAGAGATATCACATTTTCTTTAGTTAATCACACGTGCGCAATATAAAAACACTGAACATTTTTATATAATTAATTCTGGGCACACCAGGCCTCAGAATTGCACGCCGTCTGGACGCCTTGCTCTGGAAGGACATCGAGAAAATTTTAAAAGTCTCAGAGTCCCAAAACATGGGTTCTTACATCATTACATCCTTAATTAATTTCATCCCTGAAAAGAAAAACTAGGAAAAACAACTCAGGATACATAGATCACACCTAGCTCTCCCGCACCCAAGAAAATATGCACATCGCAATATTTACACAACACGCGAACCAAAGGGGTGGTTATTATAAGGTCTGTTACTCTATAGGTCATGTGTAGGAATATGCACGCACCCTATCAGCTGTGACACATGGAAGACATCGTGTGCCCACTCCTACAGTTTGGAGGGTAGGGCAAGATGGTAGGCAACCTCTCAACTGTTTTCATGATTCCCGAACGGCCCAAAGAAACTATGGGGTATTTCCCATCCACAACTCCACATTCCACATCACGACCGAAATAATGGTTTTCTCCTGGAACAAGGTCTCATGATTCCCTCCTTCCGAATACCCATCTGGTGAAACACCCAAGGATATCCGGTCACATAAGTTTTCATAGTCGGTGCATCACAAACGAGACACTCTTACGCGCTCAACCAGCGAGGGAGACAACTTTATCAACTATAGAAAAGCTGCACCATCCTTCAAAAACTCCATCCCACAACATCGTCCCTGGTTCAAGTTTCTCTGTGTGGGGACGCACCTGAGAAACTGGTGATCTGAGTAAACCACAACACGCTCTTCCCAATGATAGTGTCTCCACATTCTTAGGGTAAAAAAACTACCACCACTATCACCAACACAGGGTATACCGACGCCTCGCGTCACCCTCGGTAACCCCAAGAGCAAGGATTTATATGAAAGAGTACCTCACGTAGTGCCTAACAAGTTCTACTAAGCAAAGTAGAAAAAGACATAGGTTGTATCTATAATAATCTCTTGTGTTGTAGGATTTTAAAAAACCACATCATATAGCACACAGCCACCCGCGGCCCTGTCCGACAGCACCTTGAGCCTGACATGATCCGCCTATTGGTGGTGGAAGGAACTCGAAATTTCATCCACCAACCACAGTTCTTTCTGCTTTTTTCCAACACCACCTCCCTGGGGACCACCCTGTTCTCACCTGGGAGTTCTCTTATCACGAAACTGCCTCTGTCGTGGTGGTGCATATACCATCTCTGGAAGACTCAGTAAATTTTGTCTAGTAGTCTCACTCCACGTTATCTCGCACATCACAAACATAGCACTAGTCCTCCCTCGGCTATCTTAGTGCTCTACAATGTCCCCGACCATATGCCTGAGTCTCATCAAGGGAAAACCTCTAGTGTCGAGGCCCCTCCAACTGATGTCCCTTTGCCAAAAATTTTCTTTGTCACTGGTGCCTACTCCAGCACCCTGATATGGGTGAGGATGCACAAGGGAACTACACTGGCACAAATCTCCTCTACAGAGATCCCATTCAAACTTTTGTGCTTGGAAGTTTCCATCATGGACCATGTCCAACGATTACTGAGTAAGGTCAACAAACCCAGTCTTGTACTCAGCCACTGCCATCACTCCCCGCTGAAGCTCCAGCAATTCCTGAAACCATAAAAAGCATATGTAAGAGGGGTATCACTCCTCACGAAAAAGATGCTAGAATTCATCCCACAAGAGTACTAACTCATCGGGTATCTGAGTAACCCTATCTCTACTATCTCAAAACTTCTCGATGGAAAAACACTAGAGGTCAAAGACACCATCTAACCTGTTAGTGTCTGATCATGCTTGAAGAGGCGGACCACCGACTCTAGCCAACCCTTCACTGTCTGAGGGTATGGCTTGACATGGAACCTCAGCGGTCACTGATGTTGGTACTCACATAGTGTGCCCAGCCTGCGCTCTTCATTGGTCCATGTTACCAATACTATCCGCTACTCCATAGGTTGAGGTGCTACTACATGTCCTCCTGGATAAAGGGTAATCATATTATGGATCCGGAATTGAGGCCTCGTCATGCACAGAATCATCGTCACAAACCGGAGCTAGTATCCTGGCTAGCTATCATCACGGAGACATCCTGAATCCAATCAAGGAGTATCGCGGTCAAATGAGCATATATATATCAACATCGATGGGGAGCTGACTCAAGAAGGACTGTCAAACACTCAATACTATATGATGCATGAAACAAATTCCCTGCAACAAATATATCAGTGTACCGAGTCGACAAGTGGGTTATCAAGGTCATTGTGAATGGATACGTCAGCAACCGCACCATCACTGGACTCCCTGGCCTGATAGCCTCTCACAAGACATGTTGACACTATTACCCCAAAACTCAACCAATTCCTTTTTAGGGACATCCGAACATCACCCAAAGGAATGAACCACTTCCGATACCACTATGTCACGATCTGACTCGTACCAAGGCTTGAGCCGCAACTACCCCAATCCCGCCTCCATAGGCCATAGGCTGGTGACTAGTGCTGAAGGCACAATAAACTAGGGGAGGACTTTTCCAAAGAAATTGTACACACATACGCAGAAAACTCAATGTAAAAGTGAAGATAAAAGAAAGAAAGATACAACACTACTACAAAAAAGGGGAACCAACATACATGCATCGACCTCTAACTAGTACAAGTAAAGTGCTGACAAGTAAATTGAACAGTAATTGGGGAAAAAACATGCCTATCCAGAAAGGTGCCACAACCCGGCAACAGGTAAAACAAAGGTAAACCAATGGTGATTCTCACACCCAGGAAGTCCTAATATGACCACTCAACACAGCCCAAGCTCCTGTGTCCTCTACGCTCCTCTGTAGTATCGACTGACCTGTCCATATTCTGTAATGGCAAACCAAGTGTGGGCAATGTCCAAGCAGGGGTGAGTATAAAAATACTCAGTACTATGCCCTGAAAGCTCGAGGGAGCAATAAGGGAGGTAGTAAAATGGTGAGCAGTAGACAGAGCAAAGAATAGTGTAAGGGTGAAAAAGAGAGAGAGAGTGCAGCTCAACCCTACAAGAGAAAGGAAGCAGACTCATCCAAACTCAGGGAGCTAGAGATAGTGAGAAGACGAACTTCTTGTCGAGTCGTCACTTCTTATAGAAGGAGAGTAGACTCATCCAACCAACAAGAGCTAGACACGAAAAGCACGTGGAATACCCCACACATCATCGCGCTTCCTATAAGTGGAGTAACCAAACCTATGGAGTGGGGAAAACAATAGGGTATATATATATATGCTGAATGAGAATCCCGAATGAGTGTGTAAGGGGAACTCTATCTCCAAGCTCAGCCCAAGAAGAGTCGCCAATAACTCAATGGTTATCCAATACTAAACCCAAACACCCTAAAGAACAACCTAGGAGGTACAAGTCAAAGAGGCTCAATCACCGCACCTCAATACTATCTCCGTTGGGAGGCACTTACTCACGCGCACGACTTTTAGGTCGCGACGCAAGGACGTGTCTCGGTGAAAAAAAACGCCCCTCATTCTTGTATGTCCTAAGGTCATGTAAAAGTTGTCACATAGCCGATCCATACAACCAAGGATCCCGCTCTGGTAGTTATAAAGAAAAATTCACTAAATAACCTCATATATAAGGACCAAGTCTGAAATGCCAACGGGTAACCCACTACCCAACCCGGGTGGAGGGTAAACCATGATAACACATCGGGTGACCCATTTCCTAACTATGCTGGAGGGTAGACCCTGAATACGTTGACAGATGACCCACTACCCATCCCTACTAGAGGGTAGACCCGGAATACGTCGACAGGCGACCCACTGTCTAGTCCTGCTGGAGGGTAGACCCATAATATGTCGACAGGCGACCCAATACCCAGCCTTGCTATAGGGTAGACCCAGAATACGTCGACAGACGACCCACTGCCTAGCATTGCTTGAGGGTAGACCCAAAATACATCGATAGGCAACCCACTGCCCAGCCTTGCTAGAGGGTAGACCCAAAATACATCGACAGATGACCCACTGCCCAGCCGTGTTATAGGGTAGACCCACAATACGTCGACAGGTGACCCACTACCCAACCCTGTTGGAGGGTAGTCTTGGAAGAAGTCGACAAGAAACCCACTGCCCAGTCTCTGCTGGAGGGTAAACCCAGATCTCCTCTCGCAATCCCTACATGATGGTACAACCCTGGGAAACCGAACAAAGTGGGTATTGTGCAACCACCCAACTCGAGAACATATCAAAAAGTAGAGTTTCAGTGCCCGTGCCATCAATGGGTGTCACTAGCACACCTACCATCCGTAGGTTTGGAGTGAGTCAAAGGAACCTCTGGCCATCACCCATCCATGTTTCCACATTTAATATGATCATGTAGGAGGCTCCACTCACCTGAACATATTACACCATTTTAAACCTCATGGATAAAAATTCGAGATAGACTATTTACTCATTGAAAATAGGCTCTTGGTGGAAAAGGTAATATTCACCATAGCCAGCCCGAGTGGGGCCCACACCACAATCCTGAAAAAGTTCAGGCGAACTGCACCAACGCGATGTTCTCGGGACACCATGTCAAATCGACTATTCATAAGCCCAAAGTAGACTCCTAATGAACAAGTTGTAGTATGATGCACACAGCTCAAAAGACACCCCGTGGGGCCCAAACCTCAACTCCGTCTTTATCGCCTGAGACCACCCTGGTCAACCTCGTCTCGATGTCAGGGTCACAATTCCACTGACGGTTCCTAAACAGACTTCAGATGTAGAAGCTGCAATTCCCCCTCCTTATACGCAAATGGGGCCCCGTGGAACCCACATCTCGGGCCCGAATTTAGGTGGGCGGATTTCACTGTTGCAATACCCTTAGAAAAACACTCAGAAACGAGTACTCAAACACTCCAAATGGATGTCGGGTGAAAAATTGGTGTTTCACCATAAAGCGTGTGAACCAGGGCCTGTGGGGCCTCTACCTTGTCTCCGACCTGAGCGCTTCAAAAAGCATCTCAAAAAGACCGCATGAGGACTGGGTTCACGCAGCTGCTGATGGCACGCCAATCAGACATCTCATGTAGGTGTTAGGTCCGATGAAAAAATTAATTAATTAATTAATTAATTAGTCACATTGTGCTTTGTGCAGCCGAGCAACGAAACCAACCTGCAAAGGTTCTGAACCAACCTTAAAAGAATCGTCTCAGTTCTGGTGCCTTCACGCCTCTGACGGGCTGTCAAACAGTCATCCGGCTCACGAGCCAGGTCCGTCACAACTTTAATAATAATTTATTATAATTAAATTAAAACTCCTCAGTTCACCCGCCTTCATGCTCAGAACCCCCAAAACTCTGAAACTCACATTAAAAGTGCCACCTCATTGATACGGTCCCATAGCCGCAGACGGGGTGTCAAACAAACACACCGTTTAAGAGATATGGTCCCCCCGAATGCAACGGGGCGTAACCGGGCCGGTCCACCCCGGCTGGCCCGGTCCGAGCCATCGCCCCACGACCCAGCCGCGGTTCCGGCCTGTCTAGCCGCGGCTCGCTGGCTGTGGACCGCTCCAAACCACCTGAACTATGTGGGTGTGGTTTTTCCCAACTGACCGGCCATGTGGCCCGTCTTCTTCAACGCCGTAGCAGGACCCGCGTTTTGTGGGTCCTCGCCTCACAGCTGACCGACCAGTTGGTCGGTCCTCATTGATACCCCAGTAGGACCCGTGCGGCATGGGTCCGGGTTCTCGGCTCTTCCCCTGAGGTCAGCGCCTCAAGGCTACCTCCTCCGACCACGAACGGTGCCCTCGGTGCCTCCACCTGCCACAACAGACACCACCTTGTCGTCCCACGCTGCCTGGCCTCCTCCACACCATGATGGCCCGACCAAAACTCCAAGCTCTGCCATCCTGTTTGAAGCCCGACCTTGCCCCTACTGCCCCATACTGAAGCTCCCCGCTCTGCCTCCACCGCTGACCAGTCCGACTTTCGGCAGCTGCTCGTCCACGTCGGTCACACCCAAAAACACTGACCAGAACCCCCGAGCTCCACCGCATTCCAAGATGTGGCCGCCCTACTCCACCGCCGATTCGGTCTCCTGACGCCACCCCTCGCCGGAGCTGAGCCTTCGACCGGCCCCCCCGACCACTCTGGTGATCGGAAAAATTTTCCAACACCGGTTACGGGATCCATGGGACCAGATCTTCATAACTCCTTCCCAGGCTCATTGTTCCACTGAGGTTCGCACGCGCCTGCAAATTTGGGATGAAGAACATTCAAGAATGAGGAATTGAACGGGGCTCTGGCGTTGGTCGTCTTCGTTGACCAACTCCCCAAATTCTAAAAACTATAAAAAAAATTCGAATACAAAAATGATGAAGAAATTGAGAAAATCGATGAGGGTGCGAAATTCAACAAGAATCATACCTCGTTGGATCCGTTCGTCGTTGGCGACGCGTTCGCTCGATCCTGCTTCGATCCGCTGGAGTCTGCATCTCAATCCAGCGAAAAATAGCGAAGAACTCCAAAAAACGGTGAAGAACTCTAGAGAGATAGGGTGGGAGAAAGATTGAGAGGGAGGAAGAAAATGAGTCTCTCCTCAACACTTAGTGAATTTATAAAAATTCACTTAAAACTCTCCCAATGGGCGCATATTCTGAAACCTCTGCACCCGCCTATTTTATACCACACCTAGGTAAAGCGACCCATTTCGAACTCAAACGATGAATTATATTTCAATTCTGAGGATTAAATAGAATGTTATTCGAAAAGGAACCCTAGTGATAAAAAAATCACTAAGTCCTTAATTCAAAAAGACGGTTTTGCCCTTAGGAGACTTCTCTCACAGCAGGCCCGTGCCCGCAACTTTTACACCGCTCCTAGGGTAAACGGCATGCTCTGAACGAAACCGTGCCCTCAGATTTTCTATCTGAGCTACCATCTAGGATTTATTCAGGTTTGAGCTATTAAATGAATAAATTAATTTAATTTATCCATTAAACACACCTCTAACAAGCGAGGGGTCCGAATGTCCTGTGCCGACTCATTTTAAGTCACGCCTAAGGTAAAAACTATGTTCTGGACCCAACCGTGGTCTAGGATTTTCAATCCAATCATCAATCTAAGAGATATCATATTTTTTAGTTAACCACATGTGGGTAATATCAAAAAAATAAACAATTTTTAATAATTAATTCTTGGCACACCGATCCTCGGAATTTCATGCCGTCTGAACGCCCTACTCTGGAATGACATCAAGAAAATTTTCAAAGTCTTAGAGTCCAAAAACCTGGGTTCTTACAACCCCTAATAATTTTTCACTATCTAGGGTTGCACGGTTTTCTAGCATGGGGTGAATGGTTTGGGTAAACCGTGCACTTGCCTATTTCTTTCCAAAAATTCTAGATTTAACCCAAACACACTATAATCTAAAAGCAAAATGAAAATTACTGATAAAAGGAAAAAGAATACCTATAAATGTTTTTGAGACACATACTGAAAAGTTTTGGGATTTATACCAATTCAATAGCTAAAATATCCTTCTCATCCTCAACTATGAAGGAAACCTATGTTCTTTTCTCCCCAAGTTATGTTTGTATATAATATTTTTAAAAATTACTAGTGAATCAAAATATATAAAGAAATTAATTTAACCTAAATAACATAAATAAATTAAATAACTTCTTACAATACTCTCAAATACAAAACTCATCTCTTTCATATGATATTTTCCATTTCTCTCATTTAGTTCCTCTTATATATTTCATGTATTTCTCAGGGAGGAAATTCAACCACTATAGAGCCTGAATAATTAACACATTGTTTTTTAAAAATTTAAGCTATCATATTTTTCTAATATCATATACCCTCCATGAGATAATGTAATAGAGTATACATTTTTAATTGTATTTCCGAATAAGATATAATTTTTTAATATAAATTAAAAATAAAATGATCCTTAATATTATCATTAATGCAAAAAAACTTCTAAAATATATAATCAGGCTTTACAAAAAGGATTATTTTTATCTACTCTGATTGTTTTAATGTAAATTCATTGTTAGATTTATATATATCACATGGATTTCTATATTGTTTGTCCCTAAAAATGAAATATGATGTAAAACTTGATTTAAAATCCATCCATCTCCTAGCATCCAATCCTAAATATTTCCTCTTAAATCCTATATTATCATGTATATCATATGTCCTTTGATAAGAAGGATAATGCATATATTAGTAAAAATATTTCATGTTATGTAAAATAATAAAAAAAATTATTTCAAAAATATTATCTCATAATTGAGATAATGTTACTTTTTTGAACAATTTTACAGTCAAATAACAAAACAATAACACCAACTTTATCATGAACTACCATAAAACTCTTAAAATGTTATGAATTTGGACCCGTAAGAATAACATTGTCATCAAATTCAACTGGTATCATCTTGTCTCGACTATGGAAAACTACTAAGTCTGGTAAGTGTGTGTTTCCACATTTACCAACCCTCAAAGTATTATCTCTAACTATGGATGTAAATATATCCTATAAGGAAGGATGCAGATGATCCTTAACAAGAGTATGTGTATGGTCCTCTACTAACGTATCTGTATGGTCCTCCTTAGAATATAATTATGAATCATAGGTTTTATATGACATTATCCTATAAATAAAAGTAATAAAAACGTACTACGAAATATAAGAAAGAAAAAATTAAATATAAAAATAAATTAAAATTAAATTTTATCCAAAAAGATAAAAAAAACTAATTTTTTTTATTCATATGTGTTAATGTGGTTAACTTAAACGCTGAGATCATTAATGACATATGAAATGATATAAATTAATTAAAGAAAATCAAACTGTTATATGAAAATTTGAATAACCTTTTTAAAATGATATAGAAAAAACCAAACAATACTATAAACATCACCCCTTATCATATTTGTTAGAGCATCCCCAATGTAATACACCATTATGGAGTAGTGATTATTAAAAAATGTTATGTGAATAGTTAAAATTCTCAAATGTATTATAATATTTTTTACACCATAATTAATATTATTTAAATATAATTTTTTATACATTATATTTATTTTGAATCATACTAAATTTATTTTAATTATTTTTACATAAAATCAGCAAAAATTAAATTTATGTAAGGGTAAACATAAGTTATGTTAGGGTAAACTAAAAAAACTAAGGTAATTTAAACATCCAAATTTAATTATTATTTATAATATGTGTTTTAATAAAAAAATGAAACAAATAAGTCTAAAAATATAATATTTTTAGAAATGTAAAAAAGATATAAATATGTTTTACCTAAAAAAATTAGGAAATTACTAAAATAGTTTTTCCTAAATTCCTTATGATAATTTTTTATAGAACAAGCTAGGTCTACAATGTGGTCATCAATATTCTCATTTGATATTTTTATTGAATTAGATCATATAATTCAATAAATTTTTCATGTTTATCACAACAAACATACAATTGTATCTGTGTAAATAGATATCCCAATCTGTATCATATAGATCAAGAATATAATTTTTTTATTCTGATCTATTCAGATTAACTAGTTTCATAACAAATCCAATGCATCTAAAACTGTTATTATTGATAATCCATTTTTAATTAAACACAAAAAAATGAAATTTAATGCATTCAACCTCCCATATCTCTTCAATGACTCTATAATATGCACTTGATGTGGATATTTGGTTTTTTGTATTTTTTTATCAGAAAATGAATTTATTCTATGAACACTAATACAATACTATTCTAATCCTTAGTCTTGTTATCCTTATCTATTATATGAAATACATATTTATTAATTTCATACCTAGATCATGTTATTAAATTTATAATTGGACCCGTTTCTATCCATATCAATGTTTTTAATGCATCTGATCTACCATGAAACATCTCATTAATCCATCGATTTTTTTTTCATTCATGATAAAAATATCATTATTCTTTGTATAATATTGTTTTAAAACATTAATATGCATTTTTATATATAGACAATATTCATATATATTATTCAAGCCATATAAATTTATCTTCTTCATCTCTTCACCTGTCAATGATTTTACATTCATGACCCAGATCCCCTTTCCCTCATAATTGAGTTGTAAATGGTGAGATGTTAGTAAACTGAAATGCTTTACTATATCCAAATATCTTGTAAAAAACATTATAACCTCCTTAAAAATATACTTATCAATAATTGAGGCTTTATTTAGATATGGATTATTAATATATCTCTTAAATGACCTCATATACCTTTCAAAAGGATACATCTAACATAGATATATGCCCAAAAGCATTATTTGTTTGAGTAAATGAACTATTTAATGCACCATGATATCAAAAAAATATGTAGGAAAATATATTTATAGTTCACAATGTATAAAAACATCACCATTATCTAAATTTTAAATGAATTCAAATCAATCAGATTATTATAAATTTAATTTAAAAAATAACACACATTCCTGATAGTCATTATAAAACATATATGTTATATTCCATGTAATGAAATATGTAATATTTTTTCATCATGACATGAAAATCTAGAGATTTCACCCCATTAAACATCTAATATTTTAGGGAAACAAAATTTTTTACATTTATAGAATTACCATGTGTAACTTTGATACCATAAAAAAACAAAAAAAATCTAATTTTCTACCACTTGGATAATATATGAAAATACAGAGGCAGGTATGTTAGTTTTCCCTTATTAGTGGGACATAACTCCAAAGGTATTTCTATTAAGAGTAAGTCCAATCTTTTATCCAAACCATATTTATACTTTTCTTCAATATATAATAATTTTTAATTAATATATCATTTCTCTTTTTCTATAAATTCATTAAATAAATGTTAAATTTTACCTCATGATATATCTAATACAGAAGTACAAAAAATACAGATGGTTTCTTCCAAATATTTTTTCCATTACCTAATCTTTATTTCTTTTGGAATATGAAATAAATGTTTTTCATCCTATAAAAATACTGATTAGTGGATAAATGTTTCAGAAAAATATAAAAATATTTTGATTCATTTAACACATTTTTAATCATCAATAATTGAGATACATAGATAAAAACATTAAATAGAACATGTATACCATTTTCTTCCATGTTGCAGTTGATAATATGAAGTCTCTTGTTATGAAATTGTATAATATATTTTTCCTTTTAACATAGTATCCAAAAAAATTCTATATGATGGAAGGTCATCTATAGAGAACATATTAATTACATGTAGTTGGAAAATTTCTATTTTATAAGAACCATACGCTCTAATTCCTTCCTCTGATAAAAGTTTTAAATCATTATTTAATGGTGATAATAAAACATCTTTATCATTTCCAAGAAATTTTGTTCCCAAATAATTAACATAACATGATATTTTTTTATTCATACAAAATTGAATAGATTAGATTAAAATTACTAATAAAATTCCATGATCTATGTTTTCTAATAAATATTGGAAATTGATTCATAGCTTCTATGAACAATCCATGTATGAAATTTTTAACTCAATTTATGAATATAGAAAATTGTTGATAATATTTTATCAACATTGGAATATTAGTAGATAATGTAATTTTACATCATATATATTCTCATATACAAGAAATATTAACCTTTTTCCTTCATTTTAATTTTAAAATAAATGTTTCATATTAGGAATTATATAAAGATAGCAAATTTCCCTAGCTGGAGTCTATATAACAAATAAAAGTAAGTGTGATTTTTATTTCATATTATTATTTGATTTCCCAATTATAGGAAACACTTAAATACATTTTCGTTCCTTATAATATAGAACATATTCATTTGGATTGGAATTTATTTCTTTATACCCCAAATGCAATAGGATAATTATTTTCTTTACATTATAATGTGAATATAAAATATCCTTTTCATTAGAAAGTATGTCTTTCAACTACTGCAACAAATCTATAAAACTCTTGTCACTTGATCCATTTACTTCTTTTAGGTAAATCAACATTAACAACATTGATAAAATAATAAATTACATAATACCTAGATAAAATTGTTTTTTATTATCACCATATAGATCCCCAATTATATGTTCTTTTTAAATTGACTTTACTTAAATGTAAATAATAATTACTTTAATTTGATCATGGTTTTCATCCAATAAACCATGATTATCAATAGATCATGAATTCCAGAATTTTCCACCATGAAAAATCCAACGGATGTAACATGGATAAAAACCTTGAAAAATTAAATGATCCTTTATTTTTTAACTTTTAAAATATTCATATTTAAAAAATTATAGTATAGATACAAATAAAATCCCTGTTTTGGAACATTTCATTTAGGAAATTCCATAAAAGCATCAAAAGCCTTCTTCATATTCACCACTTGTTTGCAGTGCAGTCATCTAACTATGAATCCATATTAGATATAAAAAATATTATTATTATAAAATACGTTATTATATTTTTAAATAAAAAATTTAAGTTTACATATAAAAAATAAAGCAATATCATAATTTTTTTCATAAATAAAATAAATGAAACATATTTGATAAAAAAATATCACTTTGAAAATATCTGAAAATCATTATTTCATAAAAATAAAAATGTATCATGAAATAATTATGATCACTTAAATTCAATCAATCATTATAATAAATTATAAATTTAAAACACCCACTCTAATGTAGATAAAAAACACTTTAGACACATATTAATGAATAAATAAAAATTATTATTACTACAAACTAATCAAATAATAAATTAATCAAACATTACATACACAAAATACAACAACAATTAATAAATAATTCATATTAATTATTAATTATAATAAAAAATAAAAATAGAGAATAGAATAAAAAATATTAGTGGTGAAAGAGATCAGTCATGAAAATAAGTGCAGGACTACTATCATCAATTAAAACATTCCTTAATGTATGGAAAATCAAAAAGTAATAACAAAAAGAAAAAATATATACCAGAAGGGGGATGGATAATAATAATAAAAAAATGGAAATACGGTATTTAGATATCTATAGTTGTAGTCATTAATAGCTAATGATAGAAGATGATGGTTATAAGGACCCAGCCGTAAAACATTACTTAATCTTGAATTTAACGAATAATTCACATTGAGGATCTTTTCAGGTTTAGAGTTTTAGAGAATTAGGACATAAATATTACATCTCAGAAGATAAAAAAGTAGACACTTCTACTCAGTTTCCATCGTAAAATAAAAAATCTTAAAAAGAATCACGTCTAGTTCCATGATTTAGATATCTTGCCTTTCCATGATCCCATCCTTGACCCTATTCATATTTAATTCATGTGGAAAACATTTCAAAAACATAGAATGAGCATAAAAAGCTCAGTAAGGGATATAAAATATGGAAAGAAAACATTAGTCCATGTATACATAAGAATCAATGAAATCATACTTTACTCTTAAAACATAAGCACTTTAACATACCTCATGAAATCATAATATTTATGAATAACTAATAGAAATCATAAGACGTAAAGGTAACTTGATGAATTCATAACATTTTTATGTAGGGAGTAACCCTCATGGTTATGTTTGGAATACCCACCACAGTATGTTTCCTAAATCTCTTAGGAGAAACTAAAGCGTTTAACTCCTTTGCATTACCCAATGCATTGGAGAGGTATATTGGGCTCACCCACCCTTAGTTTATCACGAAACCACCCGTATTCATAAACAATTCCCATGAACCATAAAATAACCGTATCACATAAAGCATGCATAAAGGAAACATAACATTTCCTCATTTCAATCACAAGATATCAAAACACATTGATATAATCAAAACATTATCAAAACCATTTTCAATACCAAAAATAAAAGAAATTTAAAACATGGTATTTATTTTTCATTTTAAAAAGTGTATGGATTGTAGAGGAAGACGAAACTCAAATAATGGTCATGGTGGTAGAGAAGTCGTTGTCACCGCATACGTAAAAACATTCCCTTTTTTCATTTAGTAAAACACTTCATATAAAAATTTTCCTTTTTAATAAAATTAAAATTCAAAGGGGTGTATACACCGTATAAAATAAAGTTTTTTATAAAACAAAATATGCCTCAATGAAAGGATATTGAGATGAAGTCCCATGCCACTTTGAAGCTTTTAACATTTTAAAACATTAATATCCATATAAATAAATCCTTAAAACCATTTTGAAAACATGGATATTAATGAGAAATATCTATAAGAATAAATCATTAAAACATTTAAAATGATATTTTAGTTAAAGAGTTTTTAACAAAATGAGAGACACTTGAATACAAATAATTGAGGAATAACATTGAATCAGAACTTTATAATATCATGAGAATAAAGGTATTAATGATATAATATTCCAAAGGACAGTATATACACCACATAAGAGTGAATTGGTGCATAACAACAATGCAGCCTCAATAGAAATGTAAAATGAGATGAAATCCATTATAAAGAAGGTATCCTTAAATTAAGGATAAATCAATCTCATAATTATGTGTGAAAAATATAAATACACCCAATATAAGTGGATATTATGTGTAAAACAACAATATATCATTCACACATATTCATAGGATGACATATTCAATAACTACAAGTTGAACCCAATGAAATCGAAATTGGGTTAAGAAGTACCCTTGTAAAAATTCGACAGCCTAACGACGTCACTTTAAAATTTAAAAAATTAGTTCATGAGAAAAAAGGGTATCTCGTCACTTGGAAACAAATTTTACATCAATAAGGATATATAATAACATATCCCAACATAATATGATCTATATTAAAAGACCTAATAAAAGAAGTCTTTTAAAAAGAGGATGGTGAAAGTTTCCCTTACCGACTTGGGTAACTTTCAAAACGTACACCCCATGAAAGAAGTACTATAAAAAATTGGAGTAAATACTCATAAACAAATGTATATTACACAAAGAGTAGAATAATGGTCAGTACATACACAACTCAAAGGAAATGGTGGAAAATGTAGCATAAATTCCACAGGAATAAAAGTGAGACGAAAAATCCCTTATGAAAACTCGACAGCCTAACAACGCAACATAAAACATCCAAAAATGGATTTATGAGATCAAATAGGGTCTCTCATAATATTAACATAAAATTTAAATTATGATGAATATAAAATAACATCCTCAAACATAAGAAATATGATCTTAAAAGAAATGACATAAAAGAGAGTACTTAAAAAGAAAGAGAGAGGTAAGATCCCTTACATCAAGTCCAACTTGTCTTATTCATTCCATTATATTCCTGAATAATAAACATTGTTCAATTTATAATTTCTTAAGGAACTAATTTAAATTTTATTATTAAATTCATATAACATATTATAATGTTATAATAAATAGTTAATTATGCGAGTTCATATCAGATGTTTTTTTCGATGTTTGGTACATGAGTCAAAAATAAACTTGTATGAAAAGAATTGTCCATTTAGTTAAAATTACACCATATCCAGAATAGTATTAATTATTTAAATATCATATATATAGTATATATTCATTTTATACTCTTCCATAACATTTGGAAATAAAAAATGAAATGCACTGTTCATGGAGATGGTAGGTCGTACATACACATGAACGCTACTTTCATTTCTTTGTCCCATTAATGGAATTAAAACTAAATGAGATATATATATATTATAATTCCAGTATAATATATATGTTATATAGGTCAAATTAGTTCATTAATTTCATTCTTTATACATTCCATGTATTTTATGAACGAGTCGCATCACTTGATTGGGCGGTAGTCCACACTTCCTTAAATGAAATTATCACATTTGCACAACATGAAAAGCATAAAGGTAGGTTCTAAATGTAAAATATAGAAGAATAGAGAGGAAATAAATATAATATATATCATAAATAAATATAGTTCTATCATAATGGCCACCATGAGTGGTTTTAGGATAAGATAGAATAATCATCGTTTTGTGAGGCAGTAATTAACCATCCAGAGAAACAGTATGTTATTTAACCATTAGATGGAGGTGTGTGTAAGTGTAGCTCGAATCCTTATCATAAAAACATACTAGTATATTTTATATACTGGTTTTGTTACAAAATAAAGGAATAAAAATAGTTTTGGGGGTTGGATAATCAAAATAAAAAAAAAAGAATATTAGAGAGGACTTTACCTTTAAATCGAGTAACTCCCCTTGGTTTGAACCAAAAGGGTTATTTGAGAGCTTTCGGTATAAGGGAATGCTTCTATGATGAAGGTAGGGGCGCGGAGAGATATAATTATTAGAGTTTCATCGAGGCAATGTCTTGAGAGGTGTGGGTATGGAGGGTAGAGTTGGGGGCCTTTTATAAGTGGGAGGAGGGGCAATCTTGGAATGTCTTGAAAAGATACTTTATTATAAAATGATTTTCAGATATAAAAGGTCCATTAATTAAATATTTATAGGGTAAGGTGATAAGGGTTATAAATACACCTATCCAATAGGTTTTTTACAAGTTTAAGTCTTAGATTTTACAGTATCTTTTCATTTTTTTTAAATCGTTCATTAATGAGGTAATCGCTACATCATCATAGTGTCATAAATAAATTATTTTATTTAATGTCTAAAAATTATAAAAAATATCATGATTTAGAAAATTGTTTTAGATTTCTAATAAATATTTATAGTCTAATATATCATTTAAACATAAAAAACTAAATTTTTTTTACATAGGTGTTACATACTTTTGTGATATTATACTTTATTTAAAAATAAAATGATAAAGCGTCACTATCACCCAAAAGTAATTCCATGGGGTCCAAAAGTTTTCCACAAGGCATACCATGGTTGGCCATGACACAGCCAGTATCATTATGACACATTTGGGGTTATTTTTTATTATTATGATATTATTTTATTATCCTTAACTACCTGATTATTAATTAATCGCAATAATTAAAGATAATTACCATCGTTACTATTCATAATGTCCAAAAACAAAAGAGTCTTAACTAAATAATTTCGACCTTCTGATTCCAAATATGTAATCCATTTTATCAAATTCCAAACACAGAAATTTCAATAACTAATTTAAAAAATAATTCCCGCTGTCAAAACAAATAGAGGGTTTTTTGAAACAATATCTATTAAAAGTTTGGCAATGTTTATGCCCAATTACAAAGAGAAATTAATTATAATGACCGCCATAGAATTAAATGGTAAAAATATATTCTAATTAAACATTAAAACCAATTATAATGATAATCCAACCATATAATTAAATTGTATGAAAAAGTAGTTTTGAAGTAAAATGCAGTATTTTTCACAATTATTTAAAAAATGAACATTGTCAGAAAAATTGAAAAATTTTATCCAATGTAAGTTTCAATGTACCAATCATAAAGAATAAGTTTATTTTGACAAATAGATATTATAAAATTTTCAAAAGTTTGATTTTAAAAAGGTTAACCATCAAAATGATGTAAACAATCTTTTAAAAATATTAGAGTATTTACTCTTAGAATTGGATTAATTTGAATTTTAAACCTCTAACATTTATTGGATAAAAGTAAATATATTTAAAATATATATATAATACTTTCTTAGTTACTTCTGTTCATTCCCGCTATTACAACGGCTAGGCGTTAACTACCATTAAAAATAATATTATTTTATTATTAGAGTTCAACGTAAGATTTTCAAGAAACTCGTTGTTCCGTATTGGGTATGCCATCGAGCATAGCATTCCATTTAAATTAATATTAACATTTTATACAAAAAAATGGATAAATATAAAAATTTCATATTATTTATTTACCTGGGGTGTTACATCCTTCCCCCCTTTTGGGAATTGCATCCTCTCAATTTTAAAATTGGGCTTGGAAACTTTATTAAAAGTCCCACACTAGAACAAGGGTCGGTAAAACTATCACTTTAAAATAACGAAAGTAAAGTACAAAGTTCACATGAGTTAACCCATACTAGGATTCCATGAAAACAAGAATATAGAAGAAAAAAACAAAGGGTCATGTTCTGATATAGAGTGATAGAAAACATGTTTAGGAGGAAGTTAACCACCAGAAAATGAAAAACATGTGATGGGTTAAACGGTATTTGATTCCCCAGTAGGAAAAATTAATAGACAAAATATTTGTTTAAGTTACGTTTTCATTGAAGAATTTATTTATGAGCTTAACTAAAACATAAGGAAACATACTTACATATCTTTTTGACTTTCAATTTTTACTCTATTTCTTACACAAACTCATATTTTCTCCAAAATATGAGTATTTGGGATGACTTGTTCACATTAAGAGCGATATAATCAACTTCTAGAGAATCATATAATACACAAAAGAGTACTATATATTTCCCATGTACTTAGTCCTTAACAAAAACCAAAATTTCTTGTATAAGATCAGATAATCCCAAAAAACGATAATCTTCCACAAGAAGAAAAACTAATCTTAATATCCAACAGTTTTTAAACAACCCAAAGTTCAACAAAGAACATTCAACACAAAATTTCCCTTAAAATTAATCAAAAATAAACCAAAATAAGATTGAAACCCAAATCTCTAAAGGATTTAATCACATAGTCTTCCATGGTAAATCTTAACATTTATCTCCAAATAACATCAGTTACTCTTAAAGTCTCATACCGAAAAGTAATTAGCCTAATCACATATCTTCCATGATAGGTAAATCGTTTCCATAGATAAACCAAAATCAACTTAATCTTGATTCATAAAATAATCTAACTAAAACGAATTTGTCATACCATCCATGGACTTCACGTAGTCCAGTGGTAGGCGATAAATACTAGTCGGACTTTGGTTGTGGGTTCGATTCCCACAACATGGTCCGACGTGATGGGTTGTCACATGGTCCGCGTGTTGTCCATTTTTCCAAAACTATATAATTCTTATAACATTCCCCAAAAAGAGATAAAATCTTTAAAAATGACCATGACATAATTGAACCTTAATTTTACCTCATGCCTTTCATCTTCCATCATATAGTAACCCATAATTAACTCAAAAGTAAGGATCATATAAACTTTAATGGTTACCATTATAATTATTACCTGAACATCCACATCGAGTTGGTTCTCTCATACATGATGCGTCAGAGAACTCAACAAGGTTCAAGTGGTTAATCATGACTCCTTGATAGTTGGTTTAGAATAACCACGAGATTCCTCATTGGATCCCCCATTTCATCTAGTCTCTTAATCAGAGAACCGCCACAGTTTCCTTCAAACCCATTGTGACTTTGGTTCCTGTTAGATCCATCAATTTACTAAAACAAAAAATGTCAGTGTGAGTATATTAAAAAAATCATCATGTACTAATGAGGAAGATAAACACTAATATATACTTATCCAAGTTATCTCAAAATCATTTCAACTATCAAAAATAACAAGGATTCCATCTAATATACTAACCATTGTGGTTATACATAACTTGGAACTTATGCTTAAATAACTCTCTAACCTCTGAAGTTATCTAAACCGACCTCTAATACCAACTATAAGGACCTGACCTTAAAACATTACTTAATCTCGAATTAAACGAATAACAAACATCGAGGATCTTTTTAGGTTTAGAGTTTTAGAGAATTAGGACATAACTATTACATATCACAAGATTACAAAGTAGACACTTCTACTTAGTTTCCATCATAAAATAAAAACTCTTAAAAAGAAACATTTCTAGTTCCATGTTTTAGATATCTTGTCATTTCTTGATCACATCCTTGACCCTATTCATCTTTAAGTCCTGTGGAAATAATTTAAAAACATGGGATGAGCATAAAAAGATCAGTAAGGGATATAAAAATATGAAAATAAAACATTAGTCCATGTATACATAAGAATTAATGAAATCATACTTTACTCTTAAAACATAATCACTTTAAAAAACCTCATGAAATCATAAGATTTATGAATAACTCATAGAAATCATAAGACATAAAGGTAACTTGAGGAATTTATAACATTCTTATGTAGGGAGTAACCCTCATGGTTACGTTTGGAGTACCCACGACAATATATTCCCTAAATCTCTTCAGAGAAACCTTATCATTTAACTCTTTCACGTTACCCAATGCATTGGAGAGCTATATCGGGCTCACCCGCCCTTAGTTTATCACCGAACCACCCGTATTCATAAACATTCCCAAGAACCATAACATAATCATATCACATAAATCATGCATAAAAGAAGCTTAACATTTCCACATTTCAATCACAAGATATCAAAACACATTGATATAATAAAAACATTATCAAAACCATTTTCAATAACAAAATAAAATAAATGTAAAACATGGTATTTATTTTTCATTTAGAAAAAGGGTATGGCTTGTAGAGGAAGCTGAAACTCAAATAATGGTCTCGGTGGTGGAGAATTCGTTGTCGCTGCATACGTAAAAACATTCCCTTTTTTTGGTTAGTAAAATGGTTCGTATAAAAATAATCCTTTTGAATAAAAGTAAAAGTAAAATAGGTTTATACACCGTATAAAATAAAGTTGTGTATAAAACAAAATATGCCTCAATGAAAGGAGATTGAGACGAAGTCCCAGATCACTTTGAGGATTTTAACATTATAAACCATTAATATCCATATAAAAAAATTATTAAAAACCATTTAGAAAATATTTATATTAATGAGAAATATTTATAATAATAAATCATTAAAACCATTAAAACAATATTTTAGTTAAATAGTTTTTAACAAAACGAGAGACACTTGAATACAAATAATTGAGGAATAACATTTACTCATAACATCATAATATCATGAGAATAAAGGGATTCATGTTATAATATGCCAAAGGACAGTATATACACCATATAAGAGTGAATTGGTGAATAACAACAATGAAGTCTCAATAGAAATGTAAAATGTGATGAAATCCCTTATAAAGAAGGTATCCTTAAATTAAGGATAAATCAATCTCATAATTATGTGTGAAAAATATAAATACACCCAATATAAGTGGATATTAAATGTAAAACAACTAGATATCATTCAAACATATTCATAGGATTACATATTCAATAACTACAATTTGAACCCAAAGAAATCGAAATTGGGTTAAGAAGTTCCCTTGTAAAAATTCAACAGCCTAACGACATCACATTAAAATTTAGAAAACGAGTTGATGAGACAAAAAGGTTATCTATTCACTTGGAATTTAATTTTACATCAATAAGGATATAGAATAAAATATTCCAACATAATAATATTTAAATTAAAAGTCATAACAAAAGAAGTCTTTTAAAAAGAGGAGGGTGAAAGGTTCCTTTACCGAATTGGGTAACATTTGAAATGTACACCCCATTAAAGAAGTACCATACAACATTTATGTAAATACTCATAAACGAAATTATATTACACAAAGAGTATAATAATTTGCAGTACATACACCACTCAAAGGTAATGGTGGAAAATGTTGCATAAATCCCACAGGAATAAAAGTGAGACGAAAAATCCATTACGAAAACTCGGCACCCTAACAACGCCACTTAAAACTTCCAAAAATGGATTTATGAGATCAAATAGGGTCTGTAATAATATTAACATAAAAATTACATAATTATGAATATAAAATAACATCCCAAAACATAATAAATATGATCATAAAGTAAATTACATAAAAGAGAGTACTTAAAAAGAAAGAGAGAGGTAGGATCCCATACCTCAAGTCTGACTTGTATTGTTCGTTCCTTTATATTCCTGAATAATAAACACTGGACAATTTATAATTTCTTAAAGGAATCATTTAAATTTTATTATTCAATTCATATCACATATTATAACATGATAATAATTAGTTACTTATGCGAGTTCATATTAGATGTTTTTGTCGATGTTTGGTACATGAGTCAAAAATGAACATTTTTTTAAAGAATTGTCCATGTAGTTATAATTAAACCATATCCATAATATTATTAATGATTTAAATATCATATATATCCATTATATATTCATTTTATACTATTCTATAACATTTGGAGATAAAAAATGAAATGCACCATTCTTGGAGACAGTAGGCTGTACGTACGCATGAATGATACTTTCATTTCTTTGTCCCATTAATGGAATTAAAACTAAATGATATATATATGTATATATATATATTATAATTCCAGTATAATATATATGTTATATATGTCACATTAGTTCATTAATTTCATTCTTTATACATTCCATGCATTGCATGAACGAGTCGCATTACTTGAGGGGGCGGTAGTCCACACTTCCTCAAATGAAATTATCGCATTTACACAACATGAAAAGCATAAAGGTATGTTTTAAATGTAAAATACAGAATCATAGAGAGTAAATAAATATAATATATATCATAAATATATATAGTTTCATCACAATGGCCACCATGAGAGGTGTTAGGAGAAGACAGAACAATCATCGTTTCGTGAGGCTGTAATTCGCCATCCACAGAAACAGCATGTTCTTTAACCATTATACGGATGTGTCTGTAAATGTAGCTTGAATACTCCCCATAAAAATATCCTAGTATATTTTAGATAATTTTTTTAAAAAAAATAAAGGAATAAAAATAGTTTAGGGGGTTGGAGAAGAAAAATAAAAAAAAGAACATTATCGAGGACTTTAGCTTTAAATCGGGTAACTCCCCTTGGTTTGAACCAAAAGGGTTTCTTGAAGAGCTTTATGCCTAACAGATGGATTCTATGATGAAGTTAGGGATGTGAAGAGATAAAACTATCAGAGTTTTTACAATAAAATGGCTTGAGTGATGTGGGTAAGGTGGGTTGAGGTGGGGGCCTTTTATAAGAGGGAGGAGGGGAACTCTTGGAAAGTCTTGAAAAGATACTTTATTATAAAATGATTTTCGAATATAAAAGGTCCCAAAATTATATATTTAGAGGATAAGGTGATAAGGTTTAGAAGTACACCCATAAAATAGGTTTTTTACAAGTTTAGGTCTTAGATTTTACATTATCTTTTCATTTTATTTAAATAGTTCATTAATGAGTTAAGCGCTGCATCATCATGATGTCATAAATAAATTAATTTATTTAATGTATAAAAAGTATAAAAAAATACCATGATGTAGGAAATATTTTTAGATTTCTAATTAATATTTATATTCTAAGAGATCATTTAAATAGAAAATACTAATTTTTTTTACATAGGTTTTACATACTTTTGTGATATTCTCCTTTATTTAAAAATAAAATGATAAAGTGTTACTATCACCCAAAAGTTATTCCATGGGATCCCAACGTTTGTCACAAGGAATCACATGGTCAGTAATGACACAAATAGTAGCATTAGGACACATTTTTGGGTCATTTTTTATTATTATGATATTATTTTATAATCCTTAACTACACGATTAGTAATTAATCACGATAATTAAAGATAATTACCATCATTACTATTCATAATGCCCAAAAACAAAAGAGTCTTAATTAAATAATTTGGATCTTATATTTCCAAATATGTAATCCATTTTATCAAATTAAAAACACACAAATTTCAATAATTAATTTAAAAAACAATACCCATTGTCAAATCAAATAGCAGGTTTTTTGGAAATAATATCTATGAAAAGTTTGGCACTTTTTTATGCCCAATTACAAAGTGATATTAATTCTAATGACCACCATAATATTAAATGGTAAAAATATATTCTAATTAAACTTTAAAAAAATTATAATGATAATATAACCATATAATTAAATTATATGAAAAAGCAGTTATGCAGTAAAATGCAATATTTTCACTATTTATTAAAAAATGAACATTGCTAGACAAATACCAAAAATTCATCCAAAGTAAATTTTAATGTCCCAATCATAAGGAATAAGTTAATTTTGGAAAATAGAGCTTATAAAATTGTCAAAATGTTTATTTAAAAAAGGTTCTCCATCAAAATGTGGTGAAATAATCTTTTAAAAATATTAGAGTATTTATTCTTAAAATTGGATTCATTTGCATTTTAAGCCTCTAACATTTGTTGGATAAAATTAGAAATATTTGAAAACCATATATAATCATTTTTTAGCTATTTCTTTTCATTCCTCCCATTACAAAAGCTAGGAATTAACTACCACTTAAAATAATATTATTTTATTATTAGAGTACAACATAAGATTTTCAAGAAACTCGTCGTTGCGTATTGGGTATGGAATCAAGAATAATGTTCCATTTAAATTAATATTAACATTTTATTCAGAAATATGGATAAACATAAAAAATTTATATTCTTTATTTACCTCGGGTGTTACAATTGTAATTCAATATTAATGATATTGGAGTCTGTATGATTGAAGAATGAAGAGTTAAGGTTCACCATGTGATTGAAAAGAGACCTCATTCACGAGGAAGAATGACCCTAAAATAAATCCACCTAATGATTTATAAAAAAATAAAAATCATATTACTTCATTAATTTAATTAAAGACTTGGAAAATAGTTTCACACATTGTTTATTTAAAAAACAATGTGATAAACTGCATTTTTAACATCAGTTTTTAGATAATAGATGTGTAAAATAACAGTCACATTTGTTTCATTTCAGTTTTAAAATAACCGATGTTAAAAAGATTTTATTATATCATATATAAATAACCAACATGAAAAACACGTCCCAACAAACATATTTTTTATTAATGCTATCTATCCCTATACTTTTTTATGCAGAGTGATATAAAAAATTCCATATTGGGTATCTAAAAATTCTCATTATTTTAATGTGAAACTATGAAAAATTTATATCTATGTTTCCTTTGTTTAAATGAGTATTATTAGCCTTAAAATGAAAATAATGTGGTTATATCTCATGAAGAATGATTATTTTCAATAATCTGGGGAATTCATTTGAATGATTTTTTTAAATAACTATATACTAAATAAGTAATAATTAAATTGAGAAAAAAGATTTATCATTACATGATAATATTTTAATTTTATGTTTCTCAGAAAAATAACATGTTGTAATATCTTTTTAAAATTAATGGTTTGTAAAATACATAATTTTAAATAGAGGATGAATTATAGTTTTCACTATATAAATGGTATTCCCTATCATTGTACTTAAATAGAATAATAAATTTTTTTCACATGTAGTGATTGTTATCATTTTTTATAAATTAAAATAAAATATTTTACAATGAAAAATTAATCTATGTAGTGGGTTAATTTATTGTTTTAATAAACTATAATTTATTTATATCTTGGAATATTTAATATTAAAAATAATCTATTGATTTTAAACATTCATAATATATTCCCTTGATATTTTAAGAATTGAAATATTAGCTGAGATCATGTTAATAAATTGTTTCATATAGATGGAATGTATTATATTAATATGAAA
The DNA here is from genome assembly GCA_963277665.1 of Viscum album. Classification (NCBI taxonomy): domain Eukaryota; kingdom Viridiplantae; phylum Streptophyta; class Magnoliopsida; order Santalales; family Viscaceae; genus Viscum; species Viscum album. The sequence continues at coordinate 255,084,551 of OY728162.1, forward strand.
TTTGAAATAGACAATGATTATTCCATGCTACTTATTATTAAAATTTCTTAAAACAGGGAAATAAAATTTATAAATTAGAAAATTTTATCTCATGTGACCAAATATTTTTAATATTTTTATTTATCAAATTTAATTACAAATAATATTACATGGTGTATATTATTTCTATTATCTTAAGATTATAGTTAATTGCATGTTGATTTATTTTTATTTCATATTGACAATGATAATTTAAAAAATGTAATTTAGCAATAAATATCATATAGAATATAATATTATTTAATAATCTATAATGATCATCACAAGAAAGGTGAAAATTTTAAAGGATATATAATAATGATAATTCTTCAATACAATTATCTATCCGAGATAAATACATAATCGCATGTTATCTTTTAATTATTATTTTATTAACTAAAAATGATAAAATTTTACGGTTTAAATTGATTAAATAATTTTAATGAGAATTATGTTATATTTTTAATCATTTCATAATTGAAATACTATGTTTTACACATTTTGATAATTTAATATTTCTTGTTCTGGGAACAAAATGGGTGTTTCTACCTTTGTGATTTTATTTTTTATGTTGCCTATTGATATTTACTAGATAATGTGTTATCCCCTTTTTTGTCTTGTTGATGTTATGTACAACGAATGCTATGCTTGAAATGGATAAACAATGTATATTCTGATTATATTATTAATTAAATTAAAGTAGTTCAAGAAGAATGATTACTTCCCATCCTAGGTTTTTTTAACATTGAATTAATGATTAACGCATGTTATATTTATGATAGCTATGTATGGACACTAATATAGATTTATAAACACAGAAAACCTATGTGTAATAAGTTGATTTATCCAATATGGAACTACAATGGTTGTGATCAAGATATGCATAGTTTGGGGATTCGTATTCCCATTTTTGATTCTGGGAGGGTGGAATGCCATAATGTTATGACCTTAGTTTCTTTTAAAATTAATTTTGAAAAATAAATTTTTATCTATAGATTCTATAGAACGTAAATAATTTTTTATGATAAATTATAACATAATATGACCAGTTATTATGGTGGTGGTGTCATGAGATTTTGATTAGGATGATTAGGGTGGATCGAGATGTCATTTATGATGACAATGGTAGAGCATGCTACTTGATGATATAACGTTTCCATGAGATTCCAGATTTGATTTTACATGCTATGTTATAGGACATCAGAGAGGTCATTACAAGTTTACACTGCGTATTTCTCTCATTTAATAAAATCTATTTTGATGAAGACTTAATGGCCTAATGTTCAATTGTTATTAATATAAACAATTTCCAAATGTGGGTGACCATTTGATGTTATTCCCCATGAGTGAATATTTTAATTGGTATCATAGGATGATTCCTAGAGTATCCAAATGTTTATTAATTTATAATGAATTAAATAAATAATGGGGTCTGTTTTTGATTCTTACTTAAGATGATGAAATACTTGGGAATACATGAAATTAATAAATATTTAAATTAGTATAAGGATAAAAAAATTAAAATATAAATATTGAAATTGAAAATGGAATAATATTATGTAATGGATAATGAATCAATTAATATTGATCTTTATTTTGTATGTTTATAGGATATCTTGACCTTATTAGTGGTAGTCAGGTGTCTTGTGTGATGATATAAAAAATGAGTGTAATTCTAGGTAGTTTCCCTTAGTATACTTTTCATGATATTATTCTATATTATCTGATTTTCAACAGTACCCCACCAAAATCTTTAAGGAAACTAGATCCCAAATTTTTTTCTGGGGGGGGGGGGTCCACCAATATCTAAAATGGTGAGAGAATATATGGAAAACTTCCCCCTCTCCCCCACTCTCCCTTCAGATGTAGTATGAGTAAGAATATTCTGATATATAATATCTTATGATATATGGTACATTTCTAACCAAACTATGATGGCCCATGGTTTTATTATAAATTTCTATGAGGGCATTACTGGATTGAGGAGTATCATGTAGTTTTTTCTAATAATAGTTTAAACGAATTCCTAGAAGTGTATTTAAACGGGATATAATGTTTTAGGGTACAGTGAATTTACATGAACAATGGTGGATTTTATATTACAACATAATTACTATAGATTATTTTAGGTGTAGGTTGGGATGATGAAATGTATATTTAGATTGATTCCAAAATGAAGTTTTGGTACCAACATAGGATAGAGGTAGGTAGGGTTAGTGCCCAACTCACATTAGGGATGATTTGATTGATGTAAGGGATGCTCACAAGATATGGGGCATTGGAGTGTGAGAATAGTAAACTAGTAGAGAAATAGAAGTGATGCACCTTCAATTATGTATATTATTTTGATATTGAATGATTTAGTTAAATTCATTATTTAGTGAGTGATCTATGGTGAGGGTGGGAAAAGAGTGGTACCCTTATTAAGTGATGAGTTAGATTCATTTATTTAATAATTTTGATTTAGTATTCTTCATTGAGATTTTTAATGAGATGTTATAGGGAGGATCCAATTGATTATGCATGTTATGCTAACTATTCATATATGTAATTTTTTTCTTCTCAATAGGTGATTGATTATGATAGATATGTATATCACTAGTTTGTGGAGTTTTTTATGATTTGTTTTAGATTCATTTTCATTTTAGAGGTTTTATATTCTTTTCAATTTCATTTAGTAATATCAGGTTATGAATAAAAATACATTATGTATTGGTATTTATTTTTATTTATTCTGAGAATATGTTGTTTACATGTTTTTCTCATATTGTCTCCTACTTATCAAATATTTATGAGTGAAATACCTCCCATATGTGTTATTAGATACCCCCGATGATATTCCAAAACCTTTGGCCTATTGATGTTTGGATTCAAGCATCATTACACACTTTCTTCATTATCAGCCTAAGAGGGGTACTTTTAGTTGGAGGGGTTCATTAAAGAGATTTTTTAAATGTGATGGTTGAGATATTGGATGGAGTTTAGAGATAAGAAATGGTGATGATGCCTGTATTGGTAGGGAAATTAAATAATATGGGATTATTAAATACACTATACAAGGTATAATGACTATGATATAGAATTTTAGGATCCTCAGTGATCCAATGAAAGTATATTAATGTTCACTTGGCATTCTGAGAGAAGTGATGCTACTTCTGGGGTAGAAACCTTGGAAAGTATCATGAATAATTCTTGTATGGTCCTATATTTTAATAGGGTAAATAATAGAAAATAAGTTAAAATTTATATAACTAATTAACATTAAATAATTTGTGTCCTGGATAAGGATTACCTAATTTTTTATTTTTTAAGATTTGATCCAAGTCGACATCCCTATTATAAATATGTTTGAGTATGTAACAATATAGTATAGGTTGGAAATAATAATGTTTGGAGGAAACTATGAGTTTTCCATCTCCATAGTTTTCCAAATTCTAATAGATCCATTTCAAATCATGGAATTATAGTTTGGTTGGAGGAGGCAGTGATATAAATATTTTTTAATTGATATTTGTGTAAGAACTTATTGTCTTGGATTATTATGATTTTGTGTAGGATATATCAACTATGTTATTTATTGTTCTTTATGGTTGGTGATGATTTTTCTATTTTTTGTGAGAAGATCAAAGATCATTTTTTATGTCTAGATTATTTCTTCAACCCAAAAGGAATCTTCTAGGATGTTGCGTTTTTCATATATTATGGTATTATTGAGTTCTTCTCATGGTATGTGGTGATACATTTGAACTATATATTTCATATTAAACCCATTGATTGTTAGATACCTGAATTGAATGTGAAAGATTATAATCATAAATTATTGACATTCCTTCTGAATGAAACTATGGATTCCTCCTTATTCACTTTTTGGAAACCCACCAATTAAATTCTTGATCCATGATGGATTGTACCACTTCAACCTTTTATTTCTAACCCGAAAATATTGGTTTTTATAGATAGATAGTATAAGTCATTCATTAGGTCTGATTTTGGGATGAAGGTATGTTTTAGAGAAAGGGTTTCTCTGAGCTTATTCATATCATTCTACAACTCTGTCCTTATTATTTATAATATAAATATATAGTATTGTGTGATGGGTATATATCATCATATACATGTGTTAATCTTCTATCAGGCTTGGTGTAGTGAATATTTGGTTAGGGGGAAGGGGTTCATTTTTTTCTTTCTTTATTTTAATCAATATACTCTTCAATTAATCTATGAGACATTATCCTTGGTTTGATAAAAAATAATATTTTATATTTCATATTGAATTTATTTTCTTACCACTATTAGTTATATTCTTCTCAATATTGTGAATTAAATTATGTTATGTTTCAGGTTTTTCATGTGACTTTTGTAATGATGTGGTTTTATCCTTGTTAACCTGCATCATTAGATGAGATTTGTGTCATTATTGAAAATTGTGTTATATTCTTATGAATATAAATTGAGGATACTCTTAACCTATCATGGATTTTTAATGTTTTTGGATACATTTTAAAACCAAATAGTTGAGTTAGTTCCATCCAAATAAGATAATATTTTTTTAGTGGATGGGTTATTTTGAGTTATATGCTATAAAATTTTCTATTTATATTGAAGTAACATCTTACATTGGTTAAAGAATGTTATGTGTGCTAATTTTAAGCTATTATAAGTAATTACATGGACCTATAGTAAATTAAAAATATAATATTAAATAAATTATAATATTTTCATATGTGTGTTTCTGGTAAATAAATTTCTATAACAGAACTTTGAACTTTTTTAAATGAAAGAAAAATGTATCATTCCAAACTTGTGTTTTATTTATGATGCATTTCATATGATAAATATTATTTTATAATTTTTAATTTATTCATTTTTATATATCTTAGAAGAGTACATGGTAGGTATGTGTTGGTTGAATAAAAATAATTTGGTAAAAGGATATAAATTTTCTTAATATGAGTTATTACTAGAAGCACAATAAGTCTGGAATGTATTATATCATTCATAGAGTGTTTTAAATTTTAAAAAATTACCAAAATGGTTTTATATGAAGAATTTTTGAGTTTAAAATTAATGTGATGGGTTGATTATGTAAATTTTTAATAAATGGTGAATTAAATTTATTAGGTTATTTTTGACATAACTATTCAACCTGTACTATTTAAAAAAAATAACTTTGAGTATGGTATAAATGGTATTTTTATTCATGTTAATGAAAATATATATAATAAAGTACATTGAGACCCACTTTAAAAATTTATTTTTGTGGATTTTTTTCTTAAATAATACATTTTGGTTCTTCTTTGAAATAATCATTTATTTTAAACGCATTTTTCAAAAATGTACTAGATTTGTCTTCTTAAATAATATTTTAATAAATACATCATTATTAAAATTTATTAAAAATATTTTCAACTAATATTTTTGACCTTTTATATTTAGAATGAATGAATCATAGTGAAGGGTTTTTATTTGTGTTCTTTAGAATTTAACAAGGTGTGATACAAGGATAAGGACCCATTTAAAAAAATTATGTTTTAATATCTATAACTATTATTATTAAATGAATTATAGAAAGTAACATATATATGAATATTACTAAATTAATATTCGTGCATGATAATATATACATTTCATGGAATTTTAAGCATGATAAGTTACAGATATTATGAAATACATTTTATAGCATGATAAATGAAGATAAATTTTTCATAGACATTCATTGATATAATTCTAAATAACTGTTTTAGTACATGATAAAATTATATTTTCTCTAAAGTTATGTTCTCTGTTATTCATTTAAATTGATTTGATGTGATTTTTCTGAAGGTATTTCCTTTGGTAATGGTTTTTCATTCTAATGAATGTTTTATTGATATATATTTCATGATGGGTTTATTACATCATGTGGGGACTTTCTGTGAATATGTGACTTTAATTGTGTAAAATAGTCATAGATAAATTCTTCATATCCCATATTTTTTAATTATTTATTTTAGATAGATAAGATATTTGATCTTATATTGGTATTTGAGAAATCATTATCCTTCTTGATATAATGATTTATTAATGTCAAAATTCTTATTTTAGAGATTTCTCCCACTAAAGAGTATTTTATATAGTTTTTTAAATATGTTTCAGGGTAATTTTATTTTTCAATAAAATGTATTTTTATGTTCCAAATTTTTCGAAATCCTTGAGAGGTATCTTGGGGGGTGTTAAACTATAAAAATTCAATTTATATACTTGGTTTTATTTTTTTCTTCAGAATTATTATTGTTTTAGAGTTATATAATTTAATGGTATAAGACATTATTAAGCATTAATTTTTTATTTTGGTTTGTTTAGTAGCTCAAAATGTTTATTTATATTTTAATAAGTGGTTTTATAATGGTTTTTTAGATTACAAAATAAATCTAAAAGTTAAAATTTCCATTTGAAAATTAATTATGATATCTTTAAAATGAATCTAATTATTTAAAAATATGTTTGGAATTTTTAATAATATTACAAATACACATTTTAATTGTTAATATGTTTTTATGATTTGAAATTAAGTATTTTCAATGTTATTTTATAGTCATGCATGTCCTTACATATATATATGGGTAATTCATAATATTAAAAAGGTTCGTAAAGGTAGAGGGCAAATTAGTCATCCAATTTAAAGATAGATATTACCTTTCATTAATGAAAACTAGTTTTTCCAAAGATCTTGTAACTATAAGACTTAGTTATCATGATTTGTATAATCGTAATTCCCTTTTCTTCTATTTCTGTAAAGGTAAACATGAGTCTCTATATGCTATGTAAAGATATTTTCTATATTTCGTAAAGGTAGAATAAATTTTAATATTCATTTGTATGGGTAACCTGAGTCTCACATATGGCTAACCCCATATTTAATTAATTTATTTAAATTTAATAATTCTATATGTAAGGTTAATATATGTTTTTTAATCTCGCGTATGGATCAAATTTTTTCTCACAATTTTACATTCGATTTATGAAATTACATATTAGGGTACCTAAATGTGTAAGGGTAATACCATGATACCATTACAAAACATGTGAATCCTATGTATAAAAACATTTTTAATTAAATAAAACCCTTTTAACTTTTAGTTTATATTTTTCAACTCATTTTCACAATTTAATGGATCTTTTTCTTGAAATCCTATGTTTTAAGTTCCTATTGATATTTTAAAATTCTATCTAATTTTTTTAATATTTTCATTAGATCGCAATCATGATTTGATTGAATAATGAATTAAATGAGGAATACATGTAAATTTTGATGAGTTTTCAATAATATCAATGTGATAATGAATCATTGTAATTTAAAAAACCTTATTTACATCATTAAAGGATATATTCAATCCTTTTGAGTCTTGATGAACGAAAATAATTATCTTAAAGTCTTAAAAATTATTTATAATTTGTTTATGTTTCTTCCTCATGTGTAATACCTTTTATTTCAAAGACAAAAAATATCTCTCTCTCTTACCTATGTTTTTTCTCTAGAATATCATAAAAAATGAAAGTTAGGGTATCTGTTACATCTCATTTGTTTAATGTGAATGTGTTATCTGATCATACCTATGTTTCCTTTATTTAGATGGGTGATATTAACCATAAAAAGGTAATACTAAAAAAATGTTACATGAAGAATGGTTATTTTGATTAATATAGGAAATATCTTTACATACCTTTCATAAAAAGTTATTTTATAATAATCTTGAAATAATTAAAGAGATAAAAATATTTATCATTTCAAGCTACTATTTTAATTGTTTGTTTCATATAATAATTTATTACGATATGGTATTCTTCACCTTCCTAGTTTGGAAATTGAAATTTTTTAAATTGATGTTTAATAATTGAATGTAGTAGACAAATATAATTTTGTATCCTTGATCTTAATTATAGGATGAAAATTAAACCAAATTTGGTGAGTTTTGTTATTATTATACAAATTTTTGTAGGAGAATATACATATAAGAACTACATTAGGCATTAGGAAAATTTATTTTGTTAATAAACTATAATAAAAATACTTTTTCATAATATCTAATATTGAGGATAATCACATTCTTTGGAATATTTATAATATATTTCATTGATATTTCTAAAATTAAAATAGTATTTTAGTTTGTGTTTCGTAATTATTACATATAGATAGAAAATATTTTATTCATATGAAATCTGTAATAGAAAATTATTATCAAATGTGGAATAATTATTATTATTTCCTAAACAAGGAAATAAAATTAAAACATCAGATAATGTAATCACATGTGATGAAATATTTTTAATATTATTATTTCCAAAATTGTATTAGATAAAATATTGCTTGTTGTAGAGAATTTTTACTGTCTTATGATTCTAATAATTTTTATATTGAAATAGATATATTCAATATTGTTTCTAATAATTCCAATAATAAAATTATTTAATTTATCTCAGAAAAATATAATAGTGATTAATAATATGTAATTACTATAGCAATTTGGGGATGCTAAGTAATTACACTCTATAAAAAAATATAATAATTTTGGAAAATTTTCAAAGAGAGTAATAGAAAATTGATTGTTGTTGTATAATTATTTGTCGAATAAATAAAATTGATATTATTTAATAATGTTAAATTACTTAAATAATATTGATGATACATATTTATAATGTTCGGTATTATATAATTTAAATGATAATTATCACTTGTTTATATAATTTAATATTTAATATTGTTGGGATTAAATAAATGGTGGATAATTTATGATAAAATGTGTTTTATGATTCATCTTAATATTTACTAGATACTAAGTTGACTAAATGGATGTATTTTTTTATGTTATATATCATGAAATTTATTCCTTAATGAGATAAAAAATGAAAACATAGTTGATATTATTTATTAAATTATGGGCGTATGTGTAGAATAATTATTTCATTTCATGGGATTATTTAAATATATATTTAATTATAGAAATAAATATTTTTTATTTTAGCTAAATCAAGATATTGATTTATGATTCAAAACATGAAAAACCTAAACATAATAATCTTGTTTATTTGATATGTAATTAAAATGGTTTTCCATTAAAGATAAGTTGTTTGGGGATTTTTGAGCCCATTCTTGGTTGTGGGAAGCTAAATTTCCTAGAGGATATGGACTAAATGGCCTTAAAAATTATTTTTGTCAACATATTTTTTATATTAATGCATGATTTATAATGTAAATTCATGTTTTTTATGACTAATAACATAATCAGACTGGTTATGATAGTTTTTTGGCATGATATTCTAATTATGATGGTCATGGTGAAACGGGGTGTCAATTACTATGATGATAATTGAATGGGGTGTCATATGTGACTATGTTGGAATTATATACTATATTTTATTTTATGAACATTGGTGTGGGACACTAGGGTGATCAAGAGAAGTTTACAGAGTTGCTTGATCATCATTTCTTACTTATATCTTCACGTCTACTTGATGTCTAGATGAATAATTGTTATTTTTATGACTAGTTTCAAACTGAAAAACATAATTTGTTGCTACACAATACAATATATTAATCTAAGTGTTAGGTTATACTAAATATTATATTATCTAGATGTGTATGAATTTACAATGAATTAATGATATAATAGGAACAGTTCTTCAATATTACATATGACGATAATATACTTGAGAATTTAGGGAAATAATATATATTTCTATAAACACTCAAGATAGAAAATTTAAAGGTTAATCTTGGAAATGACAATGAAATAATATTAATTAATTAAAAATGTATTAATCAATAGTGAACTTTTTTTTGTATGTACATTTTACATTTTGACCATTGATATGGTAATTGTGTGTCCAGTGTGATGATAATGGTAGATGAGTCTAAGTCTATGTTGTTTCCCTTGGGGTTCTTGTTCATGATATTATTCTATATTTTTTTATTTCATGTACTACACAATCCATATGTATGGGAAACGTAGAAGATAAATGTTTTTGGGGGTGTGTGTTTTATCCAATACGTAGGATGGAAATAGAACATACATATGAATTCATCCTCTCCCCCACAATCCCTTAAAATGTAGTGCGATTTAGTGTATCCCAAGATGTAATGTATCATGTTATATGTTGTGTTTATACATGTTATTTGTTACCCCATTATTTCATTATATATTTATGTATGGGTTGTAAGGGGTTGAGGTATAACACATACTTGTATCTGGACATGGTGTTTATGACTTCCCACAAGATTACATTCATGGGATGTTATGGATTTATGTATAATACATTTTCATTGGCAATATATTTTATATTTCTACGAAGTTACTGTTGTGATGGTTTCATGAGGTGCAGCCTTGGATGATGAGATAGACATATGGAATGATGATAACATGATATACTAGTCCCTAAGTGAGACAAAGGTAGTTATGGATAATACCTTACTCACAACAGGGATGACTTGAATTATGGAAGGGATGCTAATAGGATGTGTGACATTGGGATGTGGGAGTGAAAAACTGGTGGAGTAGTTAATGTAGGGTACCTTTATATATATATATATTTAAATATCTATGTGCATGTGTTCTTTTGATATTATATCATTTACTTATATGTTCTATTTGGTGCGTGATCCATGGTGAGAATGGGATATGAATAGTATACAAGTTAGGTGATGAGTTAGTTATATTTATTTACTCGCATTGATTTATTAAGCTTCATTTACATTTTACATGAGGCGATTTATGGAGGATCCTACAGAGTATACATTTTATTCTTACCCTATATATATAATGTATTTTTTATATCATGGGGAGTTGTTTAATGATCGATATGGACATTACTATTTTGAGGACTTATTCATGATATATTTGTGCTTTGTGGTTACAAATAAGAATTTTTATTTTCTTATATTCATTTCATTTGTTCGCAGTTTTTTATGAGATAACAATTTGTTTTGGGATTTATTTTTTATTTATCATGAAGAATAGTTTTTTTGTGGTTGTTCTTATCTTTTCTATCACATCAAAATTATTTTTTAGGGTAATGCCTCACTTCTCTGTGATTATATAGCCTCTACACTAGTCAAAAACTTGTTTGTTATGGTAGGTGGGGTCATTCATAATTATATCTCATTAATCATTTCCAGTATAGTAGAGGTACCTTAAGAAGAAGGGGGTCATGAAACTTCATGATAGTAAAATATCCATGAAAAAATTATTCATTCCATGATATTGAGTTGTAAGTGATAATCTTTTTATTGATTACATAGTGGCATTAACACTATGGTGAAATATGATAAAATTTGGTTGATGATTCTTATAAATAGGTGTTCTGAAATATAAAAGGAATCTATATGTTCCATCTATACCGAAGTTAAATAATGAATTTTCTGATGAATCACTTATTTTTTTTTTCATACACCATGGTTTCACTAATATGTGCATTTATTTAAGAGAAATTATTTGGTGGGATAATATGAAGAGGGAAATTTATTTCAATGTATCAAGATAGATAGTTTTTTTAATAGAAAATTATTTAACACAATATCCTAAAGGATTCAACAAGACTCTCCTTAATCTGATGTGGAAGTGGTATAATATTACTATGTAATGTTTCACTATATTTCCAAATATTCCTAAAATAAATGATTTCATTTGGGTTATATTAATTCACCTTAAGAAGTCTACACATTTCCATGATATATGTTGAGATCTTTATCTTGATCATCATAGAAAACTGTATATCAATGATGTTGTGATACATTATGGTTCAACATTTGGGATAATATCTGATCATATTTTATATTTTAAAAAAAATTATAGAAAATTATTTATAAAGATATCAAAAATAAGATACATTTGTGAACTTCTTATCATCATCTATTATAAAGATGTTATTAAAGAATAATTCAAACATTATGACACATTCCAAGGCCATTATCACTTTACTTTTGAGGTATGTGGGATTTATATTTAATTTTGGTGGAATATTTATATAATAATAGCTTGATTTAGAGTATTAAAATGGAACTACCTGAAGACTTCTATGGAAAAAGTATTCATACACCAACATATTGGGATGAAGTATCCAAAACAAATCATTTAATCCCAAAAAATTATTTTGGATACAATTTTGAAATTAAATACTATATTTATTCATATCAAGGGAGAATAAGAAGGAAAAAGAAATATTTCAATAATAAAATGGAGAATATTAAATTTCATTTATAATATAAAGTTTCCTAGAATATATCTTTATAGAAGGGTGTTACAAGGTTTGTAATGCAATGGAAACAATGTCCCAGTTACATCATAACTTTTTAGATTTAAAAGTGAATTGGAATCATGATTTACCATTTGGAATTTCCACCTAACCTTTATAAAGAGTATAGCATATTTTATATCTCATTATTGTTGTAGTATATGTTAAACCCAATGCACATACTCAACTTTTATGAAATGGAACTGTATAATGATTTATCTTATAGTGAAGATCTTATCCATATTCTTGACACTACAGAACTTGTGTTGTAGAATCATATGAAATGGATGGTAAATGTACATTGAAGAAAATGATAATATAGAAGTGAAATTATGGGAAAATTATGAATTCATGATAATTAACTACCCACATTTTTTAAGGATACATTCTATACACTTTAAGGATGTAATTTTTTGAATGCATAATAATGTAATAGCTAACTATCAGTAAATGTAAGAAAATATTTTATTATATAGAACCCATAACATAATTCACATAGGTTTATTAAAGAATGTGATTAATACCAAAATAAAAAAAATTATCAAATGAATTTTATTTTTTAATTCATAATGTCAAAGTTATCTCAGGGTGATATTTTGATATTTTTTTAGAAATAGATGAGTTTTCAGGCGAATAGTGAAAAAAATTGTTTTATGATAATGTCAATTTTATGATAATATAATGATTTAAGTATGATTTTAAATTTTTTAAAACCATTTTTTACTAAATATATATTTTTAATGTATTACAATTTATTTAAAAATACAAAATTTATTACTTATAAATCTATGTTTTACATTTTTTAATTCTAAGTGATATTTTTATTCAAATAAAACAATTTTTTTCTCTACTCATATAATATTGTTTTAACAAGGTTTTTTTCAATTTTATTTGGTTTTGAAATTAAAATAATTAACCTTATAATTAAAATAGTTGAATTAAGTCCATATGAATAAACATTGTGACGAATATTTTATAAAATCATTGCTATGAATAATTTTATTTCTAAAATGGTATTTCATTTCATTTTATGAAAACCATAGCAAAATTAGTTTCTTCTACTTTGGGGAATTAAATAATGTAAAGTGGATTCGATATTTTTAATAAAAATAATTAATTTTAGGCAATTATTTTAACATAATTTTATCATAGAGAATAGATACCATGGAAAAAACATGTCATTATGGTAATGGTTAAAAACGATTAATGAGGGGGGTCAAGATAAATATATAAGGGTTAAAATAACCTATAAAGATCTCTATATACCATTGGTTGAATGTATTTCATCCCCATCTCACCATATCTTTGAAATTGATCCCATTTGGACCCACTTTCCAAAGAGAGGCCTTTATTATATGTTAATGTTCTTAATATTTAAATGTTTTCTACCTACCTCACTTATATAAGGGAACCTTACATAAAATATTATACACACTTTTTTAACAACTTATATCTCCCATGACCTTTCAAAATAACTTCCTAACATATCTCCCCATGTCTTAGAGGTCCTGGATTAACCAAAATTCTTCTTCAAGAAGGGTTAATGTGTAATTAAAAGGAGGATAAAAAATAAGAGGTATATGTTATTAATATATTTAATATACTAAGATTTTTTTTATGTTAAGGGTATTTCTATTTTCTATTTTCATTCTATTCATTTGAATATTAAAATATAGAGAAAATTTATATGTACAGACTACCATCTTTATGTAGTGGTGTAATTCATTATTCATTACCACTTTATGTGGATGGTAATAAAGATGAAATAAATGAATGTCTATGATATTTATTACACAATTATGAATTTCGAAATATAATATACCTGTTATATTCTTACACTTATATCTATTTTAAAATGGTAATGTCACTCATGAGTTCGTGTGTACTACCACCTCCATGAAGTTATGTGATTCATTTTCTATTACCACCATTTATTAAATATTTTTAAAATTTTTTCTGATGAATATAAATTATATTCATGAAATTATTAATATTTTTTAAATAATTGAATCATTTTATAACACCTTATACAGTGGTTAATATAATTAATTAATGATTGATAAATTTATCAAACAACTTTAAGTGGTCGACATAAGAAAGAACTAATAAATGAATAGATGTCATGTAATTATAAAAGGAAATAAATAAATTTAATATATATTATAATATTTCTGAATAAGTATTAAATAAATTTAAAGTGATTATTCATGGGGATATGATGTATCAAACAATACTGGAATCCAAGATAATGGGTTTTTATCTTAATTCCACTCTATGGAGACTCATTTTATATTATAAAAATAATTTATTTTATTTAGTGTATATACTAACAAATTGATATAACATATCATGAATTATTATTTATTACATTAATTTAGAAGATCATTTCATATATTATATTTTCAGTGGTTTGGATTCAAAATATATTGAATACTTAATGGTTTATTTCACAATTTATGTCTTATTTGAGACTGATTATGTTTAAATTTACATTAGAATAATAACATGTTATTTTTCTTTTTGAACCCCTTATAATTTCATATCCATTGGTTATTTAAAGTTTTTTTATTTTTTTCTACAAAATTTTATTATTTTTTGTTCTCAAAGACCCAAAGATTTTTTTTAGGAAAAGATGACCTTAATACATCTTTTATGGGAGAGGATTTGTTTTTTCCATATCTATATTTTTTTTATTTTTTGTGTGGATATTTTATATAAATTTAAAATATGGATAAAGGTATTTTTATATAAACATTGACTTTATTTATAGTGGATTAAATGGAATAATATTTATTTTTTCGGAACAATTTTGTTTTGACTTAATAAAAAGTGTAATGGTAATTTTAATTTTAACATATCTGGCTTCAATGAAATTTCCTACCATATTAGTAATTATCCATTACCATGAATCATCCACAGTTTTCCATGGTTATTAAAATAAAATTGGTTTCATTATTTTGTGTGTTTTTTTCTTTTATATTATAATAAAAAGAAATTATTTTCTAAATGATTGTGTTTTTTTTGAAATTATTTATGACTTCATTATAATAAAACATTTTCTAAATCCTAAAAAAAGTATTTTAATATTTCTTCTTAAATATTATTCTCTAATTATTAAAATATTTTACATTTTAAAAAAACATAATTTAGTTATAACTTACCCTATTTGATGGATTTTTATGATAAAAAATATCTGTTGGTGTTATAACATTTTCAACTGAGTGTTATTTCAGTATTTTTAAATCCTGGAGACTGGTTGTAAACATGATGAATAAATTCTTTAGAGTGATTGAAGGAGACCAAGAAATCATACTTCATAATGTTTAAAAATCAGATACACAATACAAAGGAACAAGAAAACAAGTAGTATCTGATTTATTTTTATTTTTTATAGAAATACCACTAGCTAGTCCTTGATATTTGTATATAATTAGTGACCCTGATGGTATTCATTGGCTAATTAATGCTAGAAATCAACTACCCAATGGTGTAATGAAGGGTTTTCATATCATGCATTAAATATGATTTTTAGTGGCTCAATTGACCCATAAAATATAATATATTGACCCATATATTTCAACATCAGATCACTTTGTAACCCTCTATATAAAATTCTTTGGGCACTAAATTTATCTCTCTAAATCTTTAATTTACATCATGTCCATCCTTTATGTGAAAATAGATCCTTTATTGGAATGACTTTCACCTTAGAAAATATTTCTTTTTCTATCTCTTCATATTCGAGGAAAATAACTAAAACTAAGGAATATTTTTCTTCATTTTATTAGAAAACATTTAAAAATTATGTTCATGTTATAGTTTTCATTGTAACTAATAAAAATAAGAATTTTTATTCTTTTTGGGTTTCATTACTATAACTATATTCATGGTATATATATATTCACAAATCCTCAAACCATTATACTGGGTAGCACTGGGGCTCATAATTGACCTATTTTTGGGCTTCCATAATAAATATTTTATCTTGTTTACATTATGAATCATTAAATAATCAATAAATTTCATTAAATTAAATCCCTAAACCATATACTCTTCTAATTTATTAATCTCATAAAATTAGTCTATGGATTAATTTATATTTTTTTATTCCATGATTATTTGTTTTATTTGATAATGCTTATAAATATTATTACATTTATGTTGATTATCATATTTTTTTATTTCATTACCTATTTTCATCTATTCTTTCATTTTAAATCATAAAAAAATTTTACCCAACTCATTCTATATTACTATGAAAAATAATTTGTATTTATGAAATCTTTAATAAAAAAATTATTTTCTATTTTTTGTTTTCCTATTCAATAATTAATTGTTTTTCAATATATTGTTTTAAAGTTATTGATGCCTTTTTAAATGAAATATATTTCTTATACCACAGGTACACCCTAAGGTAAATATATGGATCATAATCGTTTTTTTATTCAAATGATTGTTATTTCAAGACTAGTGTATGAATATTTCTTAAATATATTGATTACCAAGTGTGGAATATATTTATGCATGGTTATGTTATGACTTTTGAAAATTAAGAAAAAGGGAATATGAATATATTTATACTTTTGAATTAGTTGGTAAAACTATAAACACCCTTTATTATAGTTTATATCAAAATGAGTTTAATCCAAATCTATGTGAAAAACTAAACATGAAAACTAGAAAAATCGTAAAAGTCACTCAGGAAGGATAAAAACCAATGTTAAATATACTAAAATTTATATTTATAGAAATTTCTTTAAATGATTTAGTATGCAACCAAATACATTTATTCTTCATATGTTTTCACATTTTATGGATATAAACTATCTTTGAAAGTCTCTTGGTGACTCTATTTCTATAAAAACATTTATTAACAAAATCATTTATGTTTTACCAAATAATTAGGATACCAAAGTGTCTATTTATTAAGAAACTATATATATAATTACCATGTTGTTTAAGGAATCTATATGATCTATCATAACCTATGAAATAACAACAAAAAGTTAAACTATGAATGAATCCAATGAAATCAAAGAAAAAAAGGAAATCTCTTCTAAATCAATTGATGAAGGCTCTTGTAAAATTGATTTTGAGGTTTAACATCTTGATAATAAATTCGAAAAAATATGAGATGAAGAAGAAATCCTTCCATCATGTTTAAAGTACAATTGATTGAATGAAACGGATGTAATTTCTTATCCTTATGAAAAAGGGATAGATCCATCCATCATTCCCCATTCTCAAAAAGGAAAATAAAAAATCAAGAAATATCTAAAAGTTTCTACATTGAGTTAAAGTGATGATTACCTATCCTTTTTTGACTCAAGTGAAGTACGTAACAAATGTCTAATGAATAATGATAAGGTAATTGATGTGGTTTTTCTTCCACTTCTAATCCCTACACCTCTTATTATTATTCAATCCAATTAGATAATTATTCGATAGTTAATGTGTTTACGAAACATTCTAAAATATATTAAGAGCTTAAAAATAAATATAATCAAGTTATTTTTGAAAGGAATCAATTGAATAAATAAAACAATGATTTATGTTTTAAAAAAATAGAAACCCGCCATTAAGAAACATGAATAAACCATTATAGATTTAATAATTATATTTCTAAATTAATCCAAGGATAACTATATTTAAATATAATAATGGGTACCCAATTACATTTAATAAATAAATCTCATTTTGGTTTTTCAAATTCCTATAAAACCTTAAAAATACGAATACTTTTGTAAAAGGATGCACCCAAGTTAAATTTTGGAATCATTATAGAATAAATGGGTAACATTTGAATGCAACACTAAATATTCTATTTATAGTTCTTCGAACTAAATTAATCAATATTAAAATTACTTTTTAGGAATTATTATGCAATTACATTTTTAAAAATGTTTTTATTCGAAAATATTTTTTGGATAACATTTTTGGACCCATATTTGGTGTACCAAAATTTGGAATCTCTTGATTTTTTATGAATTATGTCTCTAGGGAAATTCCAATAGTGTTATATTTTACATGATTATTGACTGATAAAGACACATGAGTAGTGACTCCTATATGTTTAACTTAAGGAGTTAGATCATTGGAATTAGAATAGTTGATTATTTTAAGTTATATCATTATTATTAATGTTTTATGAATTGTTGTTTTAAAACCCTTTTTTGTATTAATTGACATTTTCACTAAAAACCTCACTCTATAACATTTTATTAAGAGAGAGAATTTTATATCAGTTATATATATATAAATTTTTTTATTATTTCTAACATTAAAAACATTATCTTTATCTTTTTCATAATTTTGAAAATGTTCTAAAAAATCAACTGGTCTTTAAAATTTTACATTTTCCTTTGAAATGTATTTTTTAAATCATGTCATGTTGTAAATTCATTATTTAAATTTTTAACCACTTTCTATAATTATTAATTTTTTTATCCTTTATTTATTAAAAATATTTCAATTTTAAAATTAAAATTTATCAATTTATTATGAATTTTTATATATTAATTTAATTGAATTATGAATCTTTCAAAATTTATTTCATAAATATTTTTATATTTTTTTTATTAAACATAACGATCAATATTTATATTTATTTTATTAACCTCACTATATTTTTCTAGATATAATTTTTTATTTAATTATTTTAATAATAAATAATTTTCAATTTTTTTTATCATTTCAATAAATAAATATCATATCCTATAAAACCATGATCATTCTAAAAGAGTATCATTTATTTGAGAGCATGTACGACACACAACACCATGTGTAGAAAATAATATAACCTTGTTGATGCTGAAAAATGGTCCGTAACTCTTGGAGGAAGTTTCGAAATGACGAAGCGAAGTCATATTCGGAATCAGAGGCCCAAACCGGAGGCCCGGGAAGTGGTGCGCGAAATAAAGGAGGATCCTCGCAAAAAAATGTTCTGTGCGCGAATTTCTTTCGGGATGCGCGGAATCGAACCGGTGAGGTGCGCAATAATTGCGCGCCCCGGTTCTCCACGGCTTGATATTGCATGCCGACGGTTCTCAGCGCGGAAAATTCCGCGCGCCGCCTGGATTCCTCGCCCGGGGTCGCCTATAAATATAAGGTGACCCCGAACGGTTTGGGGGTTGAGGAATCTGAAGCGACTCTCATGCGCACAATTCGGCTCCCCCCACGCGAAAGATGATATCCAGGTAATCCCTCATTTCGCGCAACCTTGCCTCGGAGTTCTCCTTTGCGCGCAACTCCACCGGCTTCAGTGAATTTTCCCCCTCCCTCGAGTTCCAACCATGCGCACAATTCGCGTCCTATGCGCGCAATACCCTGCCTTGCGCACAAAACCCTGTGTGTAATTCCCTTTTCGCACGCAATTCCATTTGCTCCAATTGTGCGTCGTCCTGGTGTTTTGCGCGCAAACCTTCCCTTTTGCGCGCAAAGCCCGGAACCTCTCACCTTGACACCCCTTGGCTGCCCCCTACACCGGCACCTGATGTCTCCCCTGCCGGGCATGCGCACCATGCGTTTTTTCCCATATGGCCTTCCAGGCTCGTACGAAGTAACCTCAAGGTCCCCTAGGCCGTGTTTCCCATTGCGTTGCTTTGCCTTATGCTTCTCCACATAGGCACGCTAACGGCTATTGCTTCTTCGCATAACCACGCTAATGTGGACCCCCCTGTGGTTTGCCCTGCGGCCCCCCTTCACTATGGTCGTGCCGAGGCATTCCCTTCCACAAGGGGTAGAGGGTGTTGGGAATGTAAGCCCTAGGGGTGTGAAACAAACCCACCTTGTCGAAGCTGCAGGACGTTAAACTGCTAAGCACCTCATCCTTGAAACAAGAAGTTAAACTGTGGTTTGACCCCGTGCTTCGCATGCACGGTCCCCCCAGCTCGGGCATTCTTTACGCCACTCATCTCCATGGGAATGGACTCTTCCTCACATGGACTGAGATCCTCCTTGTCAGAGCGACGTTTGTCCGCAGGGGAAGGGCTGCCTCAGAGCGTAAGCCCCTAACCTTTCTTGCAGATGACTGCACCCATGCATCTCCGTATTTCCCCCTGCCAAGGCCAGTGGAGTCCTTTTCCCACCGCGCTTTGTCGCACCTTGGTCGTCCACCTTGGAGTAATCCACGGCACCAAGGGCCGCTAACAACGCATAAGCCCCTGTTTCCTCTTTGGGCCGCTCAACGCCTAATCCCCATTCCGCTTCTCACGGACGCACCCTTCACGATGTGATCGTCTGGTCCCTGCTGCCTCTTGTCTCCCACACCGAGCATGACTCACGTGGGCTTATAGCGTAAATCGACCAGGACATCCTCTATGGGCCACCCCAGAGCCTAAGCCCCATCCCAGCGAACTATGTGGACTTTGATCCATGCTAATGCATGGTACGTAGGAAGCCTCCACGAGGTTCAATCCCACCACCCAGTTGTTCTGACCTCTTCATGTCGGTTCACTACCCACCATGGGCCACCTCAGAGCGTAAGCCCCACATGCCATCGTCTCGAATGACGTTAAACTGTATTTCGTCCCGTATGACGTTAAACTGTATTTCGTCCCGCATGACATTAAACTGTATGCCCTCGCCCCGCATGACGTTAAACAGTACTCCTCCTCTTTGGCCGCCCCAGAGCGTAAGCCCCATGTCTCACTCCACCGTCCATCTTGATTCTTACCTGGGCTGCCACATCCCGGTGGGGATCATGCCACCCCATTCCACTCCGTAGCATCCGGGAAGCCGCCCACGTGCTGGCCCCAACATCAGTGTTCCCCCTAAGGGCCCTTCAATCCTATCCATCTACGCAAGACGTTAAACTCGCGGAATACCCCATGTTAAACATGGGAAGCTAAGGAAAACCTCAGATGTTACACATTCCCCACATTCGATGTGGGATGCCTCGGGGTTCCGCGCCCTCGATAAGCCCTGTGATGAGGGACTGAAGACAGACATGCCGACGATGCCCTAACGTGACCATTCTCCTCACCGAATGTTGCTGCCCCGACAAGACCCCTTGGAGCATCTTGACGGAAGCAGCGTAATTAACCGGTGTCCATGTTGAGATGGCACTGGGAATGAGATTCACGAACCCGTCTTAAATCTATGAGGGAGACCCAGACTTGGTGATGAGTTCTGAGGAGGAATCCACGGAAGGAAGAACCGAGATCCCATCATTCCGGTTTCGATCAAGGAACAAACGTCCTTGAACAAGGAATGGATACCGCCCGTCTTTGGAATGCGGGAATGCGGGGCAGCAAGCGGCGCGTCCTCCCCGAGGACGGACGCGCACACGCCCCGGTAAAAGAGTTGGAAACAAAAAATGGTGAACCCGACGTGAAGCTCTTCTCCTCAACACGGGTAATGGTAGCCGTCAGGGCATCAGAAGAATAGCATGTCACCAGGTCCGGCTAACCCTCACCGGGACGGGAACCCACCAGGGGTCGAGGCTGTCAGGGCGTTAACTACTCCATTCTGAGACTCCGCCAGCATGGATCCCTCTCGCCGACCATGGAAGACGGAATGACACTGGGCCATGGTCATTGATCTCTTTTCCTGTTGAAGCTGATGGTTTTAATTCCCTTCTTCTAGGAATCAGATCACTGCATTCGAAGCTCGATCACCACCTTCCCACCGGCGCATGGGTAGGGACAGTACCGACGCGGCTACCCCGCGCGGTCCCTCCCATTTCACGGCCGCTCCGACTCTAACTACCGTAGCATCCGGGCGCCTGCGCCCCCTCTCCCCGTTAGAAGTCATCCAGTGGAGGGTGATCAATGACCTGGTTCGTAGGTATGAAGAGTGTGGGGTCATCCCCACAAGGGGCATGGCCCATTTGGATCTAGAGGCGGCTGCGCCTCACTACCATCGCCACCCTCGAGGGCCGCGTAGGGAGCTGTCGCTCCCTACTCCGACGTTCAACCGCTTCAGGAGTCTGTCCCCGGAGTGCCTTGACACATCCCTCCCCTACTCCAATGAGGTGGGGAATGTCCGGGTCCACCCGATTGGCGATCCATCCCAGGGGTCAATGGCAAGAACCCCCGCCAGGCTGCGTCGATGTTGCCGCCCGACTCCTCGAGCCGAGGAGCAGGAAATCTCCATGCCCACACCGCCGGTTTCATCCCATCTGACTCGATGCCAGCGTCAGGAACGATTGGGAGAATGCCCGTCCTGGGGCATCAACATCAGCAGCCACTGTGGCCCGAGCCACTACTGACTCCCATTACCAGACCCCCGCACACGTTGAGCAAGGGCAGCCACTTGCCCGACTGGGATCGAAACCCCGACTGCCCTACAGGAATGTTGGGTCGAGTCTCTCGGTCGTGGGCACTGGCGATGGCCACTGCGGACCAATCTACGGTAGTGCGCCTCACCATGAAGGCTCATTCTGTGCTTCCAATCTGGAAAGCTGAAAGCTTCGTCGTGATGGCTATGATCCGGGTATGACTCCTTCCAGCGCCCACTGCATGGGGTATGAGGTCACTCCCCTACAGCCGGCCACGATCATGGAGCTGTTGTGTATCCAGTATCACACTCACATAGAGGTCCTCCCCATGTCCCTTTCGACATATGTACCGGTGCTTCTCGCACCCCGGCCCTCGGTCCCCTCTGCCCCAGCTCCATTGTGGCCGGGGGACCCTATGACGGAAATCGTCCCTACCCTGAGGAGCTACCTAGGGGCAGGAAGGCCGGGCATTTTTGCCGTAGGAGGAATGTTAGGGGAGTCCGGATGGAAATTAGACCAGTACATTTCTTGGATTCTGAGGTAGAGTATGACTCGACGATAGAACCTTCCCCCCAACCCTTCGAGTCGAGGGTAGGGATGGGGACGCCACACATCAGTCTCGTACTCCCCGAATACAAGGTCCGTATGATCCCCTCCTGCCTTCGAAGGAATATCCAGGAGGACGAGGACTTGGCACACCACCAAGGGTCAAGCCTACAGTTGCCACTGGCCTCCGCGGAAGCACCTCCTGCCCCTACTAGGGAGGGTGAGGAGCTTTTCTTGGGACTGACAGAAGAATCGAGAGGCGATACACCCTTGGCGGGCACCGACGCTGTGATAGGAGGCCCGTTCGTTAGCCCATCCTATCGCGACGTGGCAGCCAGGGCACTGCAACCCCGGGAGGATGACCCAGGGCTGGGCGGCCAATCGGCCTGTTCGCCGTATTCCCCGCTGGCCAGCCCACGGCTCCGGCGGCCTGCCTCGGCACCATTTCAAATTCCATGATTTTCCTTGGTGGACGAGCAGGGTCGACAGGTTCCGGACCCCGAACTGGAGCTGTGGAGCTTCTGGACTGTTCTTGCGGCGGGCCACTTCCCTGAGAAGTTTTGGCCGGTCACAGAATCGGATTTTGATGTGCCGGAGTCACTCACCCCGGGAGAGTTTGAATTCTTCTACCAGATTCTCCGAGTGACTCACTCCCGCCTCCGCCATCAGCTAGCGCCTTATCCTGGGAGCCAAGCGCATCTCGAGCAGACCGGTGAGCAGTGCTGCCGGGTCGACCTAGCAGCACTCCCCGCGGTCCGGTACCCCGAGTCGCTGGACCACCACGAGGCCCTCCAGCAACAATGTAGAGACCCGAATCTTGACGTACATGAACATTACATTACTTTTGCGGAATACTTAGTACATAACAAAAACACACACACAAGGATCTTAATAGTTTAGTGTCTTTGGAAACTCAGAACGTAATCTTCTAATCACGGTGAAAGATCTTCAATATCTCCCATAAAGATCTTCCCTTTTTTTACCTAAAACCTTTCTTTATATCCTGGGGAAAGGAAAACATAAAAGGGTGAGCTCAAATTCTCAGTAAGTGTAGACAAAAGAAAAATCAATCACATCATATTCATAAGAACATAACTTTTGGAAATCTTAACCTGAAAAAGAGAGCACAATTTCATAACATGGGATAAATCATAGTAGTGAAATGAAATCCCAATAATCATAACGTAAAACATGAAACTTTCTGGCATACACATATAATCATAGAGAATCATTTCTTGTTAGTCAAGACTCATTGCCAAGACTATCTTAGTGGACAATGTCCCTTTCTGAACCGAGTCACCCTCGTTTCAGTCCTGTTTCACTGAACCGGTATAACCTACCATTCCAACCATGTCTATCTCATGAGATATAAAATCTTTACCCAATGCATTGTAGGGAGATATAGGTACCACCCATATCATAATGATACAATTCTTATGTGTGCCACAAAATAAACATACATCATTCATAATAACCTAATAAATAAAACGGGTTTCATAAACATCATGCCATCATAAAAGATAATGTCATCTTAGATGGAAAATAGTTTTGAGAAACACACTTGAAATGAATTCTTGAAGAAAATATCCTTTCTTCTTTAAAATCATTTTCTTTTCACAAAACTTCATGCAATTTTAAAAGATAATCATGCAATATGGTAGAGGAAGCTTCTTGAAAATGAGGTGTTATGAAAACCGTAAAAATCCTTTCACACCGTATAAGTTAAAAATAACATTCTCCTCGTACTTTTGTCGGAAAAGTAAAAAAAAGTACCTTATATGGTAACCAAAGGAAAGATTCCATTCATACAATATGGTAAAAAGTCAATAAAGGGTAAAAATGACATTAAACATTCATGGAAGAATGGTAAACATTTTATAAAAACATTTTTATAAAACATGGTCATGGATGATAAACGTAACCCCAGTAAATACTTACGTATAAGTAATCTCGGATAAAAATGAGATTGAAAATTTATCCCTTACCTTAAGTACGATTTGCTTCGTAAGTGTCCGAACCTCATGTATAATCATTTAAATAATGTCATTAACTTATTACAGAATCATATTCATTGTTATGATATCCTATATGGTTCACTTATGACTTTATATTACCCGTTCTTTTGTAAATTCCAGGTTAAAGAAGCGTTTTGGGTAAAATCGTTTCATTTATCGTAGGTGTTTGGACTTGTTGTTCTTGAAATTATTATTACTTATATCATGATTTACTTACTTCCAGAAAACATGATTTATATATCATATATATTCATTATATATATATATTTAATAAATATATAAATGAAATGAAACACACCGTTCATGGAGACGGTAGTCCGTACGTACGCATGAGCACTGTTTTCCTTTCGTCATTGTCTTGAATGGAAGTAAGTAGATGACATACATATATACCGAAATCCAGTTGCCTTATAATTTCATATATTTCATTATTATTTCTTATATATACTTTATAATTATTCTTAAATGGTTAACATGGAGAATGAATCTCATCGCGTCGTGGAGATGGTATTCCGTACGTACGCACGAGCGATGATATCCTTCCCATGGTCCTGGAATTGTGTTTAAGTGTATTTATACTATTTCAGTATCAATGTCACTCTATAATAATCGTATATAGTTACTCCTTACACCATTATACCCATCCAATTAAGGAGGTGGCGGAAAATAGATTACACCACGGCGTGGAGACGGTATTCCGTACGTACGCACACGCGGTGATTTCCTTTTTCCGTAGGATGGATAGAAGGTTAACTAGAGTTTTTTCATATTTATAATAACATATCAGTATATAAGAAATACTGATGTTATTACTTTATCATGAAACAACTAAAGAAGAAGAAGTTGAAGAAGAAAGAAATTGAAAATGATCGGTAATGGATATTACCTCTTTTTTGACGCGCCTTTTCTTAGCCTCCACTTAAAGAACTAAGGATGGTCTTTGAAGAAGACCAAGACCACTAGGATGATACTAGGGAAGTGTAGAAGAGATTTTGGTAGGGGTTGGCCGAGCATGAATGCTCAAATTGGTGTGATGAGGAGAGGGAGGAGATCCCCTTTTATAAGGGAGGAGAGGGGCATCTTAGGAAAATCTCAAAATATTATTTTATATTAATGTCAAATTCGGTTTATAATGGTTCCAAATGGTCTTATTTCGAAGATAAAGTGGGTATGGGTCTAAATACCCTCATCCAATAAGATGTAGACAAGTTTAGGTTATTATTTTAACCTTATCAATTAGATTTAACTCTAAGTTAAATAATTTAACTTTTACCGTGTCTTTTTGTTTTCTTACACTATATGGTTAATAAAATTACTATATGAAGCCAAACGAACCCCAAGTTGTTTATTATTAATATATCTATCCTTATCTAAGTCATTTGTCCGAACCTTAGATTTTTAGGAATTAAATAACAATTAATAATATAATATTTGTTTTAAAAACTAATTTATGTCAATTTTGACACTATTTGGTACATGATTTTTATGAAATTTATAACAGAATTATAAGTTCGAACCAAGTTACTTAAATCATCAATAAAATTTTATATTAACCTAGAAAATTATTTTAAGTCATAAAAAGTCTCAAATTACATTTATCTGGTCATTTATAACATCAATTTTGTTAATATTTTCTTAAAAAGGTAATTACTGCATCATCGTTGTGTCATAAATAAATTAAATTATTTAAAGTATAAAAATTACAAATAAAATAACATTATTTAGGAAATCCTTTTATCTTTTTAATGAATATTTATAGTCGAAATTATATTATTTATAACCCTATATTAAAAATGTTTTAGTAAATAACTTTGATTTTAACTCTTTTAACTCTTCTTTGAATTAAATAATAATAAATGTCCTAATCTAATCCAAGTGGGCCTAAATGATAATATTTTACACTTAAAGTTGTTTTTGGTCGAGATAAACTTGTCTAATAGGATTAGGACATGTGTTATGGTAATAATAATATCATTTTTACCCTTAATTACCCTATTTACTTTTAATCGTGGTAAATAAAAGTAAAAAGTTACTATTCACCAAAAATTATTTTCATCCCATTGAACCACATTTTACTTACTGACATCAACCGTGTCTCTCGGATTTTTTGAAATTCCATTCACAGAAGCGGTAAAATTAAGATTTATGAAAAAATTAATTTTTTAACTACCACTTAGTAGTTTCACTATTCATCAAAAATTGAAGTTTTTCAGAAAAATGCCAAAATTTCACCCTAAGCTATAATTGATATTCCAGGTTCAAAAATGATTTCTACTTTTACAAAATTCCCAACATATAAGTTGCATTAATTAATTTTATAATTAATTACCGTTGTCACAACAAATAGCGTGTTTTTAAGAGATAATAACTATCAAAATATTAACACCTGTTTATGTCTGGTGTAAATGTGAAATTACATCCAATGACCAACATTGTATTGAATTGTAAAAATATATTCTAGATATACTTTAAGACCACTCAAATTAATAATTTATCACTGTTAATTATTTCGATTAAAAAAGTTGTTTTTAATTAAAATTTATTAATTTTCAGTATTCATCAGAAAATGAAAGTTATCCGAAAATTACCAAAATTTTACCCTAGGATAATTTCGATATTACGAATCTGAAAATGAATTCCATTTTGAAAAATAAAATTTACAAAATTTCAAAAAGTGGTTATTACTATTCATAATGGCTAGTTTTTATAATATTTTAATAGCATATTGTTGTTTAGTGAAACTCGTTATTGCGTACTACACACGCTATCGAGGAAGGTCGCGATTGCATGTAACGCAAGGCAAGTCAAGGATGCATGTTGTGCAAGATCCTTTTGGTGTAGTGTACAACACAAGTCATTAGTGAAATTAAAAAGAATATTTTTCATAAAATCTTGGGTTGTTACATTCTACCCCCCTTAAAATGAATTTCACCCTCGAAATTCATCGGGGTTATAAATGGTTTAATACTTGAAAGTTTCTTTAATAGAAACCCAAATCATAAAAAGGAATACCAAAACCATTATTTAAAAACAAAAGTATGAAACGAAATGGTTACCCAAATAAACTAATCACTGGGTTTCCACATAGGTGAAAATATGGATATGGAAGAGAAACCTAACCATCATGTTCTGATGGAGAGTGGTAGAAGACATGGCTATGGAAACGCCAGAAATCATAAAGCCACAAATTTGTGATGATCTAAGGTACCATCTGATTCATCAGATATAAGATTACTAGGACAACATTTTTGGTTTTCAAGATCATTTCCCTAAAGTTGATGAATTAAAAGAAATACTTTCATGATTTTGGTACAATCTCACTGTTGTTTGTTAATTAAACAATTTCCACTTCATATCATAATGAAATGAAGTTGAATTTGTTATTCGTGATGTGTTAGTAGATCATGTGATAGAATGACAGGTCATTCCATCTGTCTCAAACAAAATGTTAGCAAAAATTATATACATAAGTCGATCTATAGTGAGATTAATCATATATGGTTACTAAAATGGACTTATACTTCATATATAATACTAATTAATATAATAAAACTAGTTTCTACTAAATAGGGACTTCCTGTAGGCCAGTGGTAGGCGATAAAGGCCAGTCACAATTCGGTTGTTGGTTCAATTCCCACAGCCTTGTCCGAAGCGATGGGTTGTCGCCCGTCCTACAGGTTGTCCTTTTTCTAAAACTACATTACTATAACATCCCATTAATAATATCAAAAATCTTCTATCCTTAAACAATACTAACTTATGTCCAACATAATCCATTCTAATCTTTAGGCTTATCCATAATACTGCAGTCCACTCTCATTATATAGTGAAAACGATTACCAGAGATTTAATACTGTCGTTAATCCCCATATATCATAAGATATGTCTTGTTGGTCACATTCCAAACATTCAAAGGCCTTAATCAAGTATTCTCTTGAATACCCATTGAACCTTAGTGAAAACATGGATGCAGTTAAAAGTTAAATCTTTCCACATACCAAAATCCAAAAATTCTATATACTCAAACCATGATATAACATTCTCCTTATATCAGTCATGAGCTCATGAATACAATCAAACACCTCATTATCTTATTATTCCTTCATTATGCGCATATCATCTACATTACACAAAATATCTGAATAACATTTCATGGTTACTAGTACCATTAATCATACAATTTAAAAAATTAGGAAAGACAATAGTGTAACATTCCTTAGATGTCTCTTTATTCCATAGTACCATGAGATTACTTATACAACATTACACATGATAAACATGTCATCATTCCACTACATTCTTAAACCATTGACCGAGCTTCAACAATTCTTTCATATCACATATCATTTGTAGTCTCTTCATCATCATCAACATAAATACTACCCATACGACCATACTGATTCACTTCATGAGACTTTCCCTTAGGACATTGGTTTGCATAATTCCCGTATATTCCACATTTAAAACATTTAACCATTGTTGATGTCGTAGAAATACCATTATCCTCATCCCTGTTGTTAACTGAACCTTTTCCTTTGCACTTACTGGCTTTGTGTCCTTCTTTTCCACACCCAAAGGATCTTCCAGTTCCTTTGAAACATTTTCTGTGATGCCTATTCCCACATGATTTACGTAGGGAAAATTGAACTTTCTTTCCTCTATGATCATCATGAAACTCCATCTTTCTCTTATTAGCCAAGTCACGAAACATACCAAATTTTAATTTAATGTTCATATTATGAGATTGCTTATTTGGAATAATAATGATGTTTGGACTTCCAAATCCCATTTCATTTGGTTTCTCATGAAGAATATCATTCCATTGTCCATCATATCCTCCATTATCGTGAATCATCTTGTTTCCAGCCATTTTCTAAAACCCAAAAATGAATAGTGTGAGAGGCAAAAATCATGCTAGGGAAAACAGCATAA
Source organism: Viscum album (assembly GCA_963277665.1). Lineage (NCBI taxonomy): Eukaryota > Viridiplantae > Streptophyta > Magnoliopsida > Santalales > Viscaceae > Viscum > Viscum album. The sequence continues at coordinate 255,114,548 of OY728162.1, forward strand.
TAAAGGTGGAGTATCCTCAATATCTAACATCTTAGGTTAAATTCTATGATCGTTACTGAAGTTCTAGTACTGTATCCTATACGTATACTTATCCTTAGGGACATCCCTAGACATACCTTATAAATATCTCTAGGGATCTCACTAGAGTTATCGCATCGTAGTTTCCAAGGGTTGACTAAACCTTTCCTCTGATACCAGCTGTAGGGGCCCGAATCTTGACGTACATGAAAATTACATTACTTTTGCAGAATACTTAGTACATAACAAAAACACACACACAAGGATCGTAATAGTTTAGTGTCTTTGGAAACTCGGAACGTAATCTTCTAATCGTGGTGAAAGATCTTCAATATCTCCCATAAAGATCTTCCCTTTTTTACCTAAAACCTTTCTTTATATCCTGGGGAAAAGAAAACATAAAAGGGTGATCTCAAATGCTCAGTAAGGGTAAACAAAAGAAAAATCAATCACATCATATTCATAAGAACATAACTTTTGGAAATCTTAACCTGAAAAAGAGAGAATGATTTCATAACATGGGATAAATGATAGTAGTGAAATGAAATCCCAATAATCATAACTTAAAACATGAATCTTTGTGGAATACACACATAATCATAGAGAATCAGTTCTTGTTAGTCAAGACTCATTTCCAAGACTATCTTAGTGGACAATGTCCCTTTTTGAACCGAGTCACCCTCATTTCAGTCCTGTTTCACTGAGCCAGTATAACCTACTATTCCATCCATGTCTATCTCATGAGATATAAAATCTTTACCCAATTCATTGGAGGGATATATAGGTCCCACCCATCTCATAATGATACCATTCTTATGTGTGCCACAAAATAAACATACATCATTCATAATAACCCAACAAATAAAATGGGTTTCATAAACATCATGCCATCATAATCCATAAAAAACGGATATCATTTCATCATAAGAAAATGGAAACCATTTAAATCATAAAGACATTTTACTTGAAACATACACATCAAATAATGTCATCTTAGATGGAAAATAGTTTTGAGAAAAAAACTTGAAAAGAATTCTTGAGGAAAATATCCTTTCTTCGTTAAAATAATTTTCTTTTCACAAAACTTCATGCAATTTTAAAAGATAATCATACAATCTTGTAGAGGAAGTTTCTTGAAAATGAGGTGTTATGAAAACAGTAAAAATCCTTTCACGCTGTATAAGTTAAAAATAACATTCTCCTTGTACTTTTGTTGGAAAAGTCAAAGAAAGTACCTTATATGGTAACCAAAGGAAAGATTCCATTCATACAATATGGTAAAAAGTCAATAAAGGGTAAAAATGACTTTAAACATTCATGGAAGAATGGTAAACATTTTATAAAAAAAAATTTAGAAAACATGGTCATGGATGATAAACGTAATCCTAGTAAATACTTACGTATAAGCAATCTCGGATAAAAATGAGATTGAAAATTTATCCCTTACCTTAAGTCCAATTTGCTTCGTAAGTGTCCGAACCTCCTGTATAATGATTTAAATAATTTCATTAACTTATTACAGAATCATATTCATTGTTATGATATCATATATGGTTCACTTATGACTTTATATTAACCGTTCTTTTGTAAATTCCATGTTAAAGAAGCGTTTTGGGTAAAATCGTTTCATTTATCGTAGGTGTTTGGACTTGTTGTTATTGAAATTATTATTACTTATATCATGATTTACTTACTTCCAGAATATAAAACATGATTTTTATATCATATATATTCAGTATATATATATATATATAATAAATATATAAATGAAATGAAACACACCGTTCATGGAGACGGTAGTCCGTACATACGCATGAACACTATTTTCCTTTCGTCATTGTATTGAATGGAAGGAAGTAGATGAAATACATATATACATAAATCCAGTAGCCTTATAATGTCATATATTTAATTATTACTTCTTATATATACTTTATAATTATTCTTAAATGGTTAACATGGAGAATGAATCTCATCGCTTCGTGGAGACGGTATTCTGTACGTATGCACGAGCGATGATATCATTCCCATGGTCGTGGAATTGTGTTGAAGTGTATGTATACTATTTCAGTATCAATATCACTCTATAATAATCATATATAGTTACTCCTTACACCATTATACCCATCCAATTAAGTAGGTGGTGGAAAATAGATTACACCATGGCGTGGAGACGGTATTCCGTACGTACGCACGCGCGGTGATTTCCTTTTTCCGTAGGATGGATAAAAGGTTAATTAAAGTTGTTTCATATTTATAATAACATATCAGTATATAAGAAATACTGATGTTATTACTTTATCATGAAACAACTAAATAAGAAGAAGTTGACGAAGAAAGAAATTGAAAAAGATCGGTAATGGATATTACCTCTTGTTTGACGCGCCTTTTCTTATCCTCCAATTAAAGAACTAAAGATGGACTTTGAAGAAGACCAGGACATCTAGGATGATACTAGGGAAGTGGAGAAGAGATTTTGGCAGGGGTTGTCCGAGCTTGAATGCTCAAATTGGTGTGAGGAGGAGAGGGAGGAGGTGCCCTTTTATAAGGGAGGAGAGGGGCATCTTAGGAAAATCTCAAAATATTATTTTATATTAAGGTCAAATTCGGTTTATAATGGTTCAAAATGGTCTTATTTAGAATATAAAGTGGGGATGGGTCGAAATACTCCCATAAAATAGGATTTAGACAAGTTTAGGTTATTATTTTAACCATATCCATTAGATTTAACTCTAAGTTAAATAATATAACTTTTACCGTGTCTTTTTGTTTTCTTACACTATATGGTTAATAAACTTACTATATGAAGCCAAAAGAACCCCAAGTTGTTTATTATTAATATATCTATCCTTATCTAATCATTTGGCCGAACCGTATATTTTTAGGAATTAAATAACAATTAATAATATAATATTTGTTTTAAAAACTAATTTATGTCAATTTTGACACTATTTGGTACATGATTTTTATGAAATTTCTAATAGAATGATACGTTCGAACCAAGTTACATAAATCATCAATAAAATGTAATATTAAACTAGAAAATTAGTGTAAGTCATAAAAAGTCTCAAATTACATTTATTTGGGCATTTATAACATCAATTATGTTAATATTTTCTTAAAATGGTAATTACTGCATCATTGTTGTGTCATAAATAAATTAAATTATTTAAAGTATAAAAATTACAAATAAAATAGCATTATGTAGGAAAGATTTTTATCTTTCTAATGAATATTTATAGTCGAAAGTATATTATGTATAACCCTATATTAAAAATGTTTTAGTAAATAAACTTTGATTTTAACTCTTTTAACTCTTCTTTGAATTAAATAATAATAAATGTCCTAATCTAATCCAAGTGGGACTAAATGATAATATTTTACACTTAAAGATGTTTTTGGTCGATATACACTTGTCCAATAGGATTAGGACATGTGTTAGTGTAATAATAATATCATTTTTACCCTTAATTACCCTATTTACTTTTAATCGTGGTAAATAAAAGTAAAAAGTTACTATTCACCAAAAATTATTTTCATCTCATTGAACCAAATTTTACTTACTGACATCAACCGTGTCTCTCGGATTTTTTGAAATTCCATTCACAGAAGCAGTAAAATTAATATTTATCAAAAAATTAATTTTTTAACTACCACTTAGTAGTTTCACTATTCATCAAAAACTGAAGTTTTTCAGAAGAATGCCAAAATTTCACCCTAAGATATAATTGATATTCCAAGTTCAAAAATGATTTCTATTTTACAAAATTCCCAAAATATAAGTTGCATTAATTTATTTTATAATTAATTTCCGTTGTCACAACAAATAGTGTGTTTTTAAGAGATAATAACTATCAAAAGATTAACACTTGTTTATGTCTGGTGTAAATGTGAAATTACATCCAATGACCAACATTGTATTGAATTGTAAAAATATATTCTAGATATACTTTAAAACCACTCAAATTAAAAATTTATCACTATTAATTATTTCAATTAAAAAAGTTGTTTTTAATTAAAATTTAGTAATTTTCACTATTCATCAGAAAATGAAAGTTATCTGAAAAGTACCAAAATTTTACCCTAAGCTAATTTCGATATTACGAATCTAAAAATGAATTCCATTTTGAAAAATAAAATTTACAAAATTTCAAAAAGTGGTTATTACTATTCATAACGGCTAGTTTTGATAATATATTAATAGCATATTGTTGTTTAGTGAAACTCGTTATTGCGTACTACACATGCTATCGAGGAAGGTCGTGATTGCGTGTAATGCAAGGCAAGTCAAGGATGCATGTTGTGCAAGCTCCTTTTGGTGTAGCCTACAACACAAGTCATTAGTGAAATTAAAAAGAATATTTTTCATAAAATCTTGGGTTGTTACAAACAATGCGTTCAGAGTTTTCAAGTACTCCACAGAGTTATCGAGGAATCCACCCCCCACGCGCACGTCTGCGGATGGGGGCAGTACGCTGCTCTCCTCTTCTGTTCGATCCGCCGACAGCCCGATCCGCTGGGAGACCCTGAGGTGATGTCGCCAAGGGCAGTTGCGGTCAACATGGCTGACCTTTCAGATGAGGGAAACATTATGGAGCCCCTTGACGGGGACTCACCCCCTGAGGACAGGCCGCTACGGGACCCATCTGGGAGGATTACTCGCCAAAAAAGGAGCCTCCTAGTTCTTCCTATACCTACAGAGGCACTGAAACTAGGCCGAAACATCGGTAATGGTAAAGAGCCCGTTGGGTCTGTCAAACTCGCCGACGCATCAGCCTCAGTGCAGAAGGCAGAGTAAGATCCCGAGAAGGCCGTGCTGCGCGAGCAGCTAGCTGAGCAAAAGAGGCTGGTTGATGAGCTCTTGGCCAAACACATTGCAGAGTGGCGGCCTGACTACGGTGCTCCTAGACCAGGACAGCAGGGGCAGGACCATCTACCCCTTACTGAGATTCCCCCGGGAAACTGTAACAGTGTCATGTTCGCCGACAGGGGGGACACTGGAACCCATGGCAAGAGGGTGCGATATGTTTCTCTGAACCCTCCTGAGCAGCGAGACAACCTGGGGGACCCTGCTCGGTTTCCTCCTGCCGCTCTGAGAGTTGCTCCGCCAGCTACCCCGCGAGCCGCTGAGTGCGAATACCGTATCGAAGAGCCTGGAAACGCGCTTGTGATTAGAGATCCCCTTCAGGACAGAAATCCACACTTGAATGATCTGATGGAAGTACTCATCACTCGCTTGGAGGCGTAGGAAACTCGGCAGGTGGCAATCCCGCTAGATGGAAAGTCGTACCCAGCGTGGGTGGATGACATGCCGACCCCGCCAGGATTCAAGAATCCCACTTTTTCTGTAACACCCCAAGATTTTATGAAAAATATTCTTTTAATTTCATTAATTTCTTGTGTTGTATTCTACACCAAGATTACCTTGCGCTATACGCAACACTATTCTTGGACCGTGTTACACACAATTTTGATAATAGTTATTCTACACAACATTGAGTATATATATATATATATTAAATGTATAAATGAAATATGGTTGGATTCTGTTATACGAAACAATGAAGGATTCTTTCACAACACGCAACCCTGACTTGGTTTGCATTACACGCAATCGCGACCTTCCTTGATAGCGTGTGTTGTACGCAATACCGGGTTTTAATAAACAATGTTATATTATTATAATATTGTCATGAACTAGCCGTTATGAATAATATTAACTAAATTTTGAATTTTATAACATTATTATTCATCTTACACATTTCTAGAACATGGTATAAGAACAAAATAAATTTTTCGGGTAAAATAAGTATATTTCAAAAAATGCAGTTTTACCGCCTTTTGATGGCACACCCACTTTAAATATAGTTTTTGACATGTTTATATGTTCAATTTGACAAAATATTATTCTTATTTTGAATCAGGACATAAAAATTTACATTAGACAATGTTTTGATATTTTTCCGATAACTTTCATATTTTAATGAATAGTAAAAACACGCTATATTTTAATTAAAAACAACTTTTTTCATCATAATATCTTATGTGGTTAAATTATAATATTGAATGGTTTTAAAGTATAAGTAGAATATATTTTTACCATTTAATATAATTCATGTCATTAGCATTGATTTTACCTTGAATTCGTAGGTTAAATCAATTCAATCTTTTGCAATGTTTTAAACAAAAACCCATTTTTATTCGACAACGAGATTAATTTTAATTTAATTTCTGCAACTTCTGTGTTTTGAATTTTAAAAAATGGATTCCATATTTGGAATCATTGGGTCCAAATTATGTTAATAAGCTACTTTTTATTTTTGGGAATTATGAATAGTAACTACGGTAAATTTTATTTACCATAGTTAATGGTAAATCGGGTAATTAAGGGTAAATATAATATTTTAAAATTACCCTAAAAAATGTCAAAATCCTATTGAATGACTAAAAGTAGACCCATATCACCTAAGGGTTGGATTAGAATCATTTAATGGACATTTGTCCATGAAAATAACTTAATTATTATTAAAACCAAAGAAAGTGACAACATGTCATTCTCTTAAATCTTATAAGTATGTTAATTTTAATTTAGTGATAAACTTCATGAAACTTCAAACATGAAGACTCTACAGAAAGATAATGAAATTATCTACATCATATAAATTTATTTATAATTTTTAGGGATTAAATAATTATCATTAATTATGACACAATAGTGATGCTGAAATTGTTTATCTAGTGAAAAATCAAGAATATTGTATTTATTAAACTAATAGTGACCATAAAATGCACAAATACCTAACCAAAAATTATTGGCCATTTATATGTAAACCATAATCATCCAATGGTCGAATATTGGACCATTTGGAGCCTTATAAAAGCGATTATGACACTTATATTATTTTATTTTAAATGATGCTAAAGTTTTCACTTTCATAATTTAATAAATATAACAATTTAAATATTGTGATTTTAAGATGATAAAATCGAGTAAAAGTATTATTGTGAAAGGTAATATATTTATATTCATCATAGGATTTTATTTTAAATTTTTATACAACAAATAAGTATATTAAATAATTATACAAAAATGATGTAGTAATTATTTTATTAAGAGATAAACCAAATAAATGGTTTTAAAAATAATAAAATAAATATTATATGAACTATTTAATGTGATAAAATAATTTTATAGATACATGTGACCTTTTATTAATATATTAAAGCTTTTAGTTCGAACATATCTTCTGTATATATTTTATTTAAATTCAAATAAATGAATAGTGTCAAAATTGACACTATTGTTATTTTACAAAAATAACATATTATAAAATTGTTTAAAAATCACAAAAATATTTAAAAATTATAAATTTATATTTATATGGTCTATAATGTTATAAGGTAAACAATTATGGAAAATTCACAACAAATTAGTAATTATTTGTTATAATTTAAAATTTAGAATTTTATTACCACAAATAAACATAAATAGATTAAATAAAGATAAATCAAAATGATAAGGTTTAAAATAAGATCCAAACATGCCTTAATTTGATTGGTTGATGAGATTACAACCCTATCTCATCTAATCTTTGAATATGAGTCATTTTTGGATGTTTCTTAAGTGGGGTTAGATTTATTATAAATTAATATTTTTAAGAATTCCTAAGGTGACCCTCTCCTCCCCCTCCTCCTCACACCAATTTGAGCACTCAAGCTCGGCCAACCCCTGAAAAAATCCCTTCTCCACTTCCATAGAATAATCCTATAGGTCCTGGTCTTCTTCAAAGACCAATATTAGTTCCCTAAGTGGAGGATTCAAAGAGGCGTTTCAAAGAAGAGGTAATATCCATTACCGATCTTTTCAATTTTCTTTCTTCTTCAACTTCTTCTTCTTTAGTTGTTTCATGATAAAGTAATAACATCAGTATTTCTTATATACTGATATGTTATTATAAATATGAAACAACTCTAATTAACCTTCTATCCATCCTACGGAAAAAGGAAATCATCGCGCGTGCGTACGTACAGAATACCGTCTCCACGCCGTGGTGTAATCTATTTTCCGCCACCACCTTTATTGGATGGGTATAATGGTTTAATGAGTAACTATATATGATTATTATAAAGTGATATTGATACTGAAATAGTATAAATACACTTCAACACAATTCCACGACCATGGGAATGATATCATCGCTCGTGCGTACGTACGGACTACCGTCTCCACGACGCGATGAGATTCATTCTCAATGATTAACCATTCATGAATGATTATAAAGTATATATATAATAAGTAATAATGAAATATATGACATAATAATGATACTGGAATTATTTATATGTATGTCATCTACTTAATTACATTCAATTCAATAAGGAAACGAAAACAGCGTTCATGCGTACGTACGGACTACCGTCTCCATGAACGGTGTATTTCTTTCCACTTACTGATTTATTATATATGTATATTCTGAATATATATATATATATATATCATGTTTTATATTCTGGAATTAAGTAATCATGATCTAAGTAATCATATGAATAATTACAAGTTAAAAACACGAACGGCAAATGAGACGATTTTACCCAAAACGCTACTTTAACATGAATTTACAGAAGAACGGGTAATATAAAGTCATAAGTGGATCATATATGATATAATAACAATGAATATGATTCTGGAATAAGTCAATAACATGATTTAAATCATTATACAGGAGGTTCGGACACTTACAAAGCAAGTCAGACCTAAGGTAAGGGAAATATCACAATCTCATTTTTATCCGAGATTGTTTATTCGTAAGTATTTACTGGGGTGTATTTTATCATCCACATCCATGTTTCATAAATATGTAATATTATTTCCATCCACCTACAGTTTTTTTAAATCCATTTTTACCCTTCGGTGAGTTTTTAGTAATATCTATGAAAGGAATCTTTTGTCGTACGAGGTACTTTTTGACTTTTCCGACAAAAGTACGAAGAATGTTTTTTTTAACTTATACAGCATGAATGGATTTTTAAAACATTATTTCCAAGAAGCTTCCTTTACAAGTTTTAATGTTTATTTTTAATCAACTTCTTTTATTTTAAAGTTGTATGACATGTTATGAAAGGAAAAATGTTTTTTGAAGAAGAAAGGATATTTTCCTCAAGAATGGAGTTCAAGTGTTTTATCAAAATTATTTTCCATCTAAGATAATAAAGGGTTCTGTTTTTATCCCTATTATTACATGGATTTGATTATGTTGTGATGAAAACATTTTTATGAATTCCTTTATCTTATATGAATTGTTTTATGATGTCATGTTGTTTAAGAATCCCATTTTTTATTACATGGGTTATGCGATGATGTATGATTTATGATTATGTGGCACACATAAGAAAGGATTCATTATGAGATGGGTGGGACCTATATCTCCCTCCAATTCATTGGGTAAAGATTTTATATCTCATGAGATAGACATGGCTGGAACGGTAGGTTATACCGGTTCAGTGAAACAGGACTGAAACGAGGGTCACTCGATTCAGAAAGGGACTTTGTCCACTAAGATAGTCTTGGCAATGAGTCTTGACTAACAAGAAATGATTCTCTATGATTATGTGTGAATGCCACAAAGTTTCATGTTTTAGGTTATGATTATTGTGATTACATTTCACTACCATGATTTATCCCATGTTATGAAATTATGCTCTCTTTTGCAGGTTAAGATTTCCAAAAGTTATGTTCTTATGAATATGATGTGTTTGATTTTTCTTTTGTTTACCCTTACTGAGCATTTGAGCTCACCCTTTTATGTTTTCTTTTCCCCAGGATATTAAGAAAGGTTCTAGGTAAAAAAAAAGGGAAGATCTTTATGGGAGATATTGAAGATCTTTCACCACGATTAGAAGATTACGTTCCGAGTTTCCAAAGACACTAAACTACTACGATCCTTGTGTGTTTGTTTTTGTTATATACCAAGTATTCTGCAAAAGTAATGTAATATCCATGTACGTCAGGCTTCGGGTCTCTACAGTTGGTATCAGAGGGAGGTTTAGTCAACCTTTGGAAACTAGGATGCGAGAACTTTAGTGAGATCCCTAGAGATATTTCTAAGGTATGTCTAGGGATGTCCCTAAGGTTAAGTATACGTATAGGTTATAGTACTAGAATTGCGCTAACGATATTAGAATTTAACCTAAGATGTTAGATATTGAGGGTACTCGCCCTTTACTATGGTGTTTTCTCTAGCATGATTTTTGCCTCTCATAGAATTATTTCTATGTTTTAGTTAATGGAGGGAACCAGACGGAATTTGGTTAACATTGAATCCAATGGACAAATTGGTGACTATGAGAAACAAAATTATGTAATGCCTATAGAGAACGATATTGTGATTATGCCGAATCAGTCATCGCGATATATGATTAACAAGGTGAAATTTAGTGGTATACTGAATTCATCAAAGAAGAGGAAGATAAACTATTATTCATGTTCTCATGTTGAGGAGCATAAAGAAAGGAAGATTGAGATTTCTAAAGAAGGGAAGAAGAACCTTGAGGAATACCTCAAATGGAGGGACCGATGTTATCTGTGTGGAGAAAAGGGTCATAGAGTGACAGACTGTTATGGAGTTCAATGTCTTATTTGCGGAGAACATGGGCATTACCCAACTCAATGACCTGACCTAAAAAGTTACTTCTAAATCAAGGAAGGACTTATTCCAGGACAATCATTGAAGTGGATGGACTAAAGTGTTTATGTATTGGTATTCAAGAATAATGTTGTTGAGGTACTTTTATGGTGTATTGAAATATTTATGTATTGGTCTATTGTGGTTTTCAGTAATTTTAAGGTACCAGTAACCAGGAAAAGTTATTCAAATATTTTAGAAAGTAGATGATATGCGCATAATGAAGGGATAAAGAGAAAATTAAATGTTTGACATTATTCATGAGCTCATGATTGATATAAGGACTAAGTGATATCATGGTTTGAGTATATATATTTTCGAGGATTTTGGTATGTGGAAAGTGTTAACTTTTAACTACATTCATGTTTTCACTAAGGTATTCAAGAGAATACACGATTAAGGACTTTGAATGTTTGGAATGTGACCAAAAAAACATATCTTATGATATATGGGGATCAATGATGGTATTAAATATCTGGTAATTGTTTTCACTATATTATGAGAGTGGACTGCAGTATTATGGATAATCCTAAAGATTGGAATGGATTATGTTGGACATAAGTTAGTATTGTTTAAGGATAGAAGTTTTCTCGATATCATTGATGGGATGTTATAGTAATGTAGTTTTAGAAAAAGGACAACCTGCATGACGGGTGAAAACCCATCGCGTCGGACAAGGCCATGGGAATCGAACCCACAACCGAAGTGCGACTGGCCTTTATCGCCTACCACTGGCCTACAGGAAGTCCCTGTTTATTAGAAACTAGTTTTATTATATTAAGCAGTATGATATATGAAGTATAAAGTCCATTTTAGGAACCATATATGATTAATCTCACTATAGATCGACTTATGTATATAATTTTTGTGCTAAACTTTTGTTTGAGATAGATGGAATGACCCGTCATTCTATCACATGATCTGCTAACACATCACGAATGACAAATTCAACTTCATTTCTTTAAGAGATGAAGTGGAAATTGTCCAAAGAACGACAAACAGTGAGACTATACCAAAATCACGAAAGTATTTCTTCTAATTCCAATTTCATCAACTTTAGGGAAATGATCTTGAAAACCAAAAATGTTGTCTTAATGCTCTTATATCTGATGAATCAGATGGTACCTTAGATCATCACAAATTTATGGCTTTGTGATTGCTAGCTTTTCCATAGCCATGTTCTCTACCACTCTCCATCAGAACATGATGGTTAGATTTATCTTCCATATCCATATTTTCACCTATGTGGAAACCCAGTGATTAGTTTATTTAGGTAACCGTTACGTTTCATACATTTGTTTATAAAGATAAGTTTTGGTATTCCTTTTTACGATGTGGGTTTCTATCAAAGAAACTTTCAAATAGTAAACCATTTATAACCCCGACGAATTTCGAGGGCGAAATTCATTTTAAGGGGGGTAGAATGTAGCACCCCTAGATTTTATGAAAAATATTCTTTTAATTTCATTAATTTCTTGTGTTGTATTCTACACCAAGATTACCTTGCGCTATACGCAACACTATTCTTGGACCGTGTTACACACAATTTTGATAATAGTTATTCTACGCAACATTGAGTATATATATATATATTAAATGTATAAATGAAATATGGTTGGATTCTGTTATACGAAACAATGAAGGATTCTTTCACAACACACAACCCTGACTTGGCTTGCATTACACGCAATCACGACCTTCCTCGATAGCGTGTGTTGTACGCAATACTGGGTTTTAATAAACAATGTTATATTATTATAATATTGTCATGAACTAGCCGTTATGAATAGTATTAACTAAATTTTGAATTTTATAACATTATTATTCATCTTACACATTTCTAGAACATGGTATAGGAACAAAATAAATTTTTCGGGTAAAATAAGTATATTTCAAAAAATGCAGTTTTACCGTCTTTTGATGGCGCACCCACTTTAAATATAGTTTTTGACATGTTTATATGTTCAATTTGACAAAATAATATTCTTCTTTTGAATCAGGATATAAAAATTTACATTAGATAAAGTTTTGATATTTTTCCGATAACTTTCATATTTTAATGAATAGTAAAAACACGCTATATTTTAATTAAAAACAACTTTTTTCATCATAATATCTTATGTGGTTAAATTATAATATTGAATGGTTTTAAAGTATAAGTAGAATATATTTTTACCATTTAATATAATTCATGTCATTAGCATTGATTTTACATTGAATTCCTAGGTTAAATCAATTCAATCTTTTGCAATGTTTTAAACAAAAACCCGTTTTTATTCGACAACGGGATTAATTTTAATTTAATTTCTGCAACTTCTGTGTTTTGAATTTTAAAAAATGGATTCCATATTTGGAATAAGTGGGTCCAAATTATGTTAATAAGCTACTTTTTATTTTTTGGAATTATGAATAGTAACTACGGTAAATTTTATTTACCATAGTTAATGGTAAATCGGGTAATTAAGGGTAAATATAATATTTTAAAATTACCCTAACAAATGTCAAAATCCTATTGGATGACTAAAAGTAGACCCATATCACCTAAGGGTTGGATTAGAATCATTTAATGGACATTTGTCCATGAAAATAACTTAATTATTATTAAAACCAAAGAAAGTGACAACATGTCACTCTCTTAAATCTTATAAGTATGTTAATTTTAATTTAGTGATAAACTTCATGAAACTTCAAACATGAATAGTCTCCAGAAAGATAATGAAATTATCTACATCATATAAATTTATTTATAATTTTTAGAGATTAAATAATTATCATTAATTATGACACAATAGTGATGGAGAAATTGTTTATCTAGTGAAAAATCAAGAATATTGTTTTTATTAAACTAATAGTGACCATAAAATGCACAAATACCTAAACGAAAATTATTTTCCATGTAAATGTAAACCATAATCATCCAATGGTCGAATATTAGTCCATTTGGATCCTTATAAAAGCGATTATGACACTTATATTATTTTATTTTAAATGATGCTAAAGTTGTCACTTTCATAATTTAATAAATATAACAATTTAAATATTGTGATTTTAAGATGATAAAATCGAGTAAAAGTATTATTGTGAAAGGTAATGTATTTATATTCATCATAGGATTTTATTTTAAATTTTTATACAACAAATAAGTATATTAAATAATTATACAAAAATGATGTAGTAATTATTTTATTAAGAGATAAACCAAATAAATGGTTTTAAAAATAATAAAATAAATATTATATGAACTATTTAATGTGATAAACTAATTTTATAGATACATGTGACATTTTAGTAATATATTAAAGCTTTTAGTTCGAACATATATTCTGTATATATTTTATTTAAATTCAAATAAATGAATAGTGTCAAAATTGACACTATTGTTATTTTACAAAAATAACATATTATAAAATTGTTTAAAAATCACAAAAATATGTAAAAATTATAAATTTATATTTATATGGTCTATAATGTTATAAAGCAAAATATTATGGAAAATTCACAACAAATTAGTAATTATTTGTTATAATTTAAAATTTAGAATTTTATTACCACAAATAAACTTAAATAGATTAAATAAAGATAAATCAAAATGATAAGGTTTAAAATAAGATCCAAACATGTCTAAATTTGATTGGTTGATGACATTACAACCCTATCTCATCTAATCTTCTAATATGAGTCATTTTTTGATGTTTTTTAAGTGGGGTTAGATTTATTATAAATTAATATTTTTAAGAATTCCTAAGGTGCCCCTCTCCTCCCTTATAAAAGGACACCTCCTCCCCCTCCTCCTCACACCAATTTGAGCACTCAAGCTCGGACAACCCCTGAAAAAATCCCTTCTCCACTTCCCTAGAATAATCCTAGAGGTATTGGTCTTCTTCAAAGACCAATCTTAGTTCCCTAAGTGGAGGATACAAAGAGGCGTTTCAAAGAAGAGGTAATATCCATTACCGATCTTTTCAATTTTCTTTCTTCTTCAACTTCTTCTTCTTTAGTTGTTTCATGATAAAGTAATAACATCAGTATTTATTATATACTGATATGTTATTATAAATATGAAACAACTCTAATTAACCTTCTATCCATCCTACGGAAAAAGGAAATCATCGCGCGTGTGTACGTACGGAATACCGTCTCCACGCCGTGGTGTAATCAATTTTCCGCCACCACCTTAATTGGATGGGTATAATGGTTTAATGAGTAACTATATATGATTATTATAAAGTGATATTGATACTGAAATAGTATAAATACACTTCAACACAATTCCACGACCATGGGAATGATATCATCGCTCGTGCGTACGTACGGACTACCGTCTCCACGACGCGATGAGATTCATTCTCAATGATTAACCATTCATGAATGATTATAAAGTATATATATAATAAGTAATAATGAAATATATGACATAATAATGATACTGGAATTATTTATATGTATGTCATCTACTTAATTCCATTCAATTCAATAAGGAAATGAAAACAGCGTTCATGCGTACGTACGGACTACCGTCTCCATGAACGGTGTATTTCTTTCCACTTACTGATTTATTATATATGTATATTCTGAATATATATATATATATCATGTTTTATATTCTGGAATTAAGTAATCATGATCTAAGTAATCATATGAATAATTACAAGTTAAAAACACGAACGACAAATGAGACGATTTTACCCAAATCACTACTTTAACATGAATTTACAAAAGAACGGGTAATATGAAGTCATAAGTGGATCATATATGATATAATAACAATGAATATGATTCTGGAATAAGTCAATAACATGATTTAAATCATTATACAGGAGGTTCGGACACTTACAAAGCAAGTCAGACCTAAGGTAAGGGAAATATCACAATCTCATTTTTATCCGAGATTGTTTATTCGTAAGTATTTACTGGGGTGTATTTTATCATCCACATACATGTTTCATAAATATGTAATATTATTTCCATCCACCTACAATTTTTTTTAAATCCATTTTTACCCTTCGGTGAGTTTTTAGTAATATCTATGAAAGGAATCTTTTGTCGTACAAGGTACTTTTTGACTTTTCCGACAAAAGTACGAAGAATGTTTTTTTGACTTATACGGCATGAATGGATTTTTAAAACATTATTTCCAAGAAGCTTCCTTTACAAGTTTTCAAGTTTATTTTTAATCAACTTCATTTATTTTAAAGTTGTATGACATGTTATGAAAGGAAAAATGTTTTTTGAAGAAGAAAGGATATTTTCCTCAAGAATGGAGTTCAAGTGTTTTATCAAAATTATTTTCCATCTAAGATAATAAAGGGTTCTGTTTTTATCCCTATTATTACATGGATTTGATTATGTTGTGATGGAAACATTTTTATGAATTCCTTTATCTTATATGAATTGTTTTATGATGTCATGTTGTTTAAGAATCCCATTTTTTATTACATGGGTTATGCGATGATGTATGATTTATGATTATGTGGCACACATAAGAAAGGATTCATTATGAGATGGGTGGGACCTATATCTCCCTCCAATGCATTGGGTAAAGATTTTATATCTCATGAGATAGACATGGCTGGAACGGTAGGTTATACCGGTTCAGTGAAACAGGACTGAAACGAGGGTCACTCGATTCAGAAAGGGACTTTGTCCACTAAGATAGTCTTGGCAATGAGTCTTGACTAACAAGAAATGATTCTCTATGATTATGTGTGAATGCCACAAAGTTTCATGTTTTAGGTTATGATTATTGTGATTACATTTCACTACCATGATTTATCCCATGTTATGAAATTATGCTCTCTTTTGCAGGTTAAGATTTCCAAAAGTTATGTTCTTATGAATATGATGTGTTTGATTTTTCTTTTGTTTACCCTTACTGAGAATTTGAACTCACCCTTTTATGTTTTCTTTTCCCCAGGATATTAAGAAAGGTTCTAGGTAAAAAAAAGGGAAGATCTTTATGGGAGATATTGAAGATCTTTCACCACGATTAGAAGATTACGTTCCGAGTTTCCAAAGACACTAAACGATTACGATCCTTGTGTGTGTGTTTTTGTTATGTACCAAGTATTCTGCAAAAGTAATGTAATATCCATGTACGTCAGGCTTCGGGTCTCTACATTTTCCCCCTTTAACGGGACCGGAGACCCGCCTCAACACTTGGACCACTTCAACTTGAGGTGCGGGCCTATGTTAGGGACTCCGGCGCAGCAGGAGGCTTCCATGCTCCGGTACTTCTTTCAGACACTGGAAGGACCAGCATTCACCTGGTACAGCCAGCTCCCTGTTGGATCGATGACTAGTTGGGAGGACCTTCACTGGAAATTCCTCTACCAGTTCAGTTCCACAACCCAGAAGACAAACATTTTAGACCTCTTCAGGTGAAAGAAAAGGCGCGATGAGAGAGTCGCGGACTTCGTCGCCCGGTGGAAGGGGCTCACGTACTACCTTGACATGCCATTGACTTAGGAGAAATTACTGAAGATGTGTGTAGAGAATGTCAAGGCGGAGTTGGTTCCTTCCCTGATCATGCAGAATTACCCTGGAGGGTTCCGGGACTTCTCGGACAAGGCTCAGCGCCTCGAAGAAGCCCTACAATAGGCTAGTCAGGCACGCCTGCTGCCTCCTGTAATCTCTGCAAGAAGAGCCGCCAGAGCCATCCCGCTATTGTGGCCCAGATCGAGGCCCCCAGATAGCTCGAGTTGCTACCAGTGAGGCCAGCTCAACAGGATCGTAGGGGTCCACCCCCATGGGCACAGCCTCCGGCCCAGCAGCGACCGCCTCAAAATCAGCAGGCGCCTCCACGTAACGCACCGCCACCACCTAGGCGAAGTAATCCGGATCCGCCTCCTCATCCTGCTCCTCCAGCCCCGGGTCATGGTCAGCCCCAGGAGTCCCCTTTCCAGAAAGAAGGAATCGTGCTTACTCATTTGGTGAGGCCCAGATTCCCGATTATTTCCGTAACGCCTTGGAGCAGAGGATCATGCGGCTGCCTGAGTGCCGGAAGCTAGAAGAGGTGTGTCTCACTGATCACCCCAACTACTGCCCTTACCACCGGATCCTGGGATACACCATCCGACAGTGCTATGTGTTCAAGGACTGGCTCCAAGACCAGATTGACAACAACATTGTCAGGTTGGGCCCAGCCCCGACATAGGTGGCAGGTGTCTTCGTGGGATCAGATGGCAGTAGTGATGACGGGGATGGGTGGGAATAGGTTTTCGACCGTGGGTCCCAGAAGTATAATGACTGGATAGCCCACAGGACAGTCGCCCGTTCCCATGGCATTATCCGTGCCCGCCTGAGTCAGCCAGAGCCCTTAGAGTCTGCGAGCGCCACTCTGGCGTCGTCGTCCCAGCCTACTTCTTCCCAGAAGAGTAGGTGGCGACGCAAGAAAAAAGAACACACCCTGCAATTGTCATCATCTTCTTGCACGCTTGGCGATTTCATGCCCCCGGAGATGGGGATCCCTCCGAGACCCCATCCTGTGGTGGATGATTCCTCAAGTGAGAGCCTGGGGTATGCATCGGTTAACACCGTAGAGTTGGTAAATCCCTTTTTGGCTCCCGACATTGAGGAGCTCCAGGCGGACCTCCCGGACAGCCCATGGTATGCTTCGGTTAACACCGTAGAGTTGGTAAATCCCTTTTTGGCTCCCGACGTTGTGGAGCACCAGGCGTACCTCCCTGACATCCCGGAGTACACTTCGGTTAGCACCATAGAGTTGGTAAATCAATTTTTGGCTCCCGAAATTGAGGAGCACCAGGCGGACCTCCCGGACAGCCCGAGGTACGCTTCGGTTAACACCATAGAGTTGGTAAATCTCTTTTTGGCTCCCGATGTTGAGGAGCGCCAGGCAGACCTCCCGGATAGCCCGGGGTATGCTTCGGTTAACACCGTAGAGTTGGTAAATCCCTTTTTGGCTCCCAACATTGAGGAGCGCCAGAAGCACCACCTGGATAGCCCGGGGTACGCTTCAGTTAACACTGTAGAGTTGGTAAATCCCTTTTTAGCACCCGACGATGAGGAGCGCCAGGCAAATCTCCCCAATGTTCCCAGCCGTCACCAACACCGACAGAGCCGTGGCTACGTGAATCACCGGGGCACGGCAGTAGTCACCTCCAGTCAGGCCGTACACGCTACCGAGATGAGGCAGCAGGCCCGGTACAGAGAGCAGCACTCGCGGCTCCCTCACCCGGTGACAACGGGTTCCCTTCCACCACCGTTTGTGTTGCTGGATCGGGCGAAACTGCCTTGCCCGCGTCGCGTCGTGACCAGCCCAGCCCTGCCACTGGCTGACTACGGCCTTCTGGTCCTGGCATGACAGTCACTTCCCGGGATTCAGCTAGTGCACATCGGGATGCGCCTAGTACCAGTCAGTCGCTGGTCCCGCCAGCAGGACCCCTCATGCCCCCAATCGCAGAGCGACCTCCTGTAAGTAGAAGCTTGCGTTTGGCATGAAATAATGATGTCCTGAAGCATCTGGCTGGTATTCTGTCAAGGATTTCCATCCTTGAGGCCCTTCTCCTATCGTCTGAAATGTGTGAGGTGCTCGCTGAGGCTCTAAGGAGCCCCCTCCAGTTCGAAATGGAGGTAGCGGCCGTAGGAGCCTTCCACACCGAGGTGATCGGGGACACCGAATTTCAGGTGGTTATCTCGTTTTCCGGTGAAGATGAAGACCTTCCCATACAGTGGCACATCCACCCGTTGTACATTACCATCCAGTTCAATGGCGTGGATGTCTATCACTGTCTTGTCGACACGGGTTCTGGGATTAACTTAATCCCAACTCAGACACTGCGAAAACTGGGGTTGTCCGAGGATGATTTGACTCCCTCCAACCTTAGAATCCAGGGGTATGACAGGACCGAGCAAACTCCACACGACAAGATTCGTCTGAAGACCCAGTTCGGTGGCTTAGTCGCCAATACTGAATTCATGGTTGTCTCTCAGGAGACTTCCTACAACGCATTGATGGGCAGGCCGTGGCTCCATCTGCACGCGGCGGTTCCCTCATCATACCAGCAGTGCCTCAAATACTCCCTTAAGGGTTGAGTGGGTGTGCTCCAAGGAGATGCGTCTTCATTTGCCTCTTGTGAAGCCCGTTACCTGGATGCTGACTATTACAAGAGCAAGGACAAGCAAATCCTGACAGGTGAGGTTGAGCCCGCTGCTGTCGTAAGTGATCCCTGGACTGGTCTGGATGACGCACATGTCTTCCCAATCCATCGGTTAGAAGCTACGACTCCCGATATGGGAGAGAGCTTTGTTGTCTTGAGTACGAGAGGAAGGCATATTTCTGGGTCTAAGCGATGGTGGGAGATCACCTCGTACTCTTACACCAACCAGGCTCAGGTGATCCCCGAGCGTCCTACCCCTGTGCGATATCGGGACGTTGGGCTCATGGCAACAGCGGTACGTCATACGTGTCTGTTTCTCCAAGCTGGAATCGACCGGCTCAAGCCAATGCGTCACCACTGCTTTGATGTCATAAAGCGTGTCCCCTTGGGCCGGAGGCCGGATGGGATTGGATCGACTGCCTTCGTCGCCATGGTCTCCGCGGTGCATGAGTCTCCAGTCGGGACGACCTCCGCCGCCCAAGCCAGTGCCAGCTCCCCATCAGGGTTGAGCAGCCCCGAAACGGCTCCCCTTGTGGACGATCCTTCCTCAAGAAGAGAAGAAGACATGGAAGATGCTTCTCCCACCTTTGAGGAGGGCGTCTCCACCACGGTCGACGAGCTAGTGCAGGTGGACCTCGATAGTGAGGCGGACCAGAGACCCACATTGGTCAGCGCCACTATGCCTCCCGAGGAACGACAACAGTACATAGACTTCCTCAGACAGCATCGTGATGTGTTTTCCTGGTGTTATGATGAGATGCCGGGATTAGATTCTCTGGTAGCCGTCCACCGCCTTGGCCTCCCAGCAAACCATCACAGGTTCAAGCATCCTCCCAGGAAAATGCACCCTTTTCATGGTTCCATGGTTGAGGCCAATGTTGATAAGATCATTAAGGCCAACATCATCAAGGAAGTCCAGTATACCAGGTGGCTAGCCAACATTGTGCCCGTTAGGATGAAGAACGGGCAGATCGGGGTCTGCATCGACTTCCGCGATCTTAACTGCCACTATCTGAAGGATGACTTTCCGCTTCCCGTGACAGAGCTATTGATCGATGCGACGACCAGGTTCCAAGCCCTCTCCTTCATGGATGGGTACTCCGGGTACAACCAGATCCGGATGGCCCCTGAGGATGAAGAGTTCACTGCCTTCAGGGCCCCCCAGTGTACCTTCTGCTACCAGGTTATGCCCTTCGGCTTGAAGAATGCGGGTGCAACCTATCAACGGGCTATGCACCGCATATTCAAGACGATCCTTGGGACACTAGTGGAATGCTACATAGATGACCTGGTGGTTAAATCTCGTCAGTGCCGGGACCATCTCAAAGACCTGGAGAAAGTGTTTGGTTTCCTCCGTTCTCGCCACTTGAAGATGAACCCGTTGAAGTGTGCCTTCGGGGTCACCTCCAGAATGTTTCTTGGCTTCATTGTAAGATATCGAGGTATCGAGATCGACACCGAGAAGATCAAGGCCATCAGTCAAATGCCTCCCCCGAGTAATATTCGGGAGCTTTGAGGCCTCCAAGGCCACTTAGCCTACATACGCCGATTCATTGCGAATCTGGATGGCAAGTGTAAGCCCTTCTCCCAGCTCATGAAGAAAGGGGCCGCCTATGGGTGGGATGAAGAGTGTCAGACCACTTTTGAAGAGATCAAGCAGTATCGGCTTGAACCTACGATCCTGATGCCACCCGTTCCTGGAAGGCCGCTAGTCCTTTACATGACCGCCCTGGAGAAATCCCTCGGCACCCTTCTCGCCCAGAAGAACAACGAGGGGACAGAGAATAGCCTCTATTACCTCAGTCGCAGGCTCCTCGATGCGGAGATTAGATATTCTCCTATCGAGAATAGATGTCTGGAGCTCGTATTCACTATACAGAAATTACGGAACTACTTGCAGCACCATGAGGTACAGTTAGTCTCTCGGGTAGACTTGTTGAAACACATCCTGAGACGGCCTATGTTGACTGGATGATTGCCACGCTGGGCGGTGATCCTCCAGCAGTTCGACATTAGGTTCGTACCCCAGAAGGCCGTCAAAGGTCAGGCATTGGCAGACTTCTTCGCCGCCCACCCCACCTCTGCGGACCAGCCACAGGATTCGGGCTTTCCTGATGGGGCAATCCGCTCAGTCGATCATGCCACCCCATACTTGCAGATGCACTTTGACAGCGCCTCCCGAATCCCTACCGATAGAAGGCTCAACGATCCTAGGCTTAACAGAGTGGGCCTGGGTATCATTTTCATGACCCCGAAGAAATCCGTTCTTCCATTTTCATTCTGGTTGTCATAAGGCTGCACAAACAAAGAGGCAGAATATCATGCCCTCATCACTGGCATCGAGTTGGCTCTAGAGGTTAACGTGCCCCGTCTGTGTGTGAAAGGGGACTCTGAGCTAGTCATCAATCAGGTTAACAGTGACTATGCTGTTAGGAAGTGGGAACTCATGCCGCTGTTGGAGTTCACCCTCCATCTAATGGCTAAGTTTCCCTCCCGACCAGATTTCGTTGACGTTCCCCGGTCACAGAAGAGTCGAGCAAATGCTTTGGCTAGCCTGGCCGCATCACTCGCAGAGCTCGGACAGGATGACCTAATCATCCATGTGGCGCACCGGAGAGTCATTGCTCCTGTTATCCCTACTCCTGATATCCCAGAGGGCGATCGTGGCCCACGAGTGAACAATCTCACTACTGGTGCCCCTGCATCAGGAGCCTTCGGGGTTCCAGGCGTGGTGATCGGGATAGTTCCTAACTGGAGGACGCCTCTGGTGGAATATCTCCAGCATTGCCATCTTCCTATGGATCGAGCGGAGCGAGAATGAATCTGGCGCCACGCGACGCAGTTCACCCTTCAATGTGGTCCCAGCCGTGAGCAGCTTCTTTACAGGTGTGGGTTTGACGATGTTCTCCTCCGTTGTCTTCAAGGAGTTGAGATCCCACAGGTCATGCAAGAAGTGCACGCTGGTTCCTATGGCACCCACCAGGCCGGGTCGAAGTTGTCCCACCAGATTTGGAGGTTGGGATACTTCTGGCCCTCCATGGTCCACGACTGCGTCGAGTACGCCAAGAGGTTTCATGCATGCCATGTTCAGGCTAACTTTGTGAATCGGCCACCAGAGCCTCTTCATACCACTAAGTATTCTTGGCCCTTTGCAGTCTGGGGGTTGGATGTCATAGGGCCTTACCCGCCGGCGACTGCCCGTCAGTGCCGGTTCATCTTGAACGCTACGAACTTCTTCTCAAAGTGGGAAGAGGCAGCCCCGCTTAGGGAAGTCAAGGCTGGTTCTATCACTGACTTCGTGAGATCCAATATCATCCACCGATTTGGAATACCTCACGCGATCCTCATGGATAACGGAACCAACTTCCGAGCGGCCGAGCTGAGAAGATTGTACGCCAAGTACAACATTCTCTCTAACCACACCTCCCGCTATCATGCGCAGGAAAATAGACAGATTGAGGCATTTAACAAACCCCTCTCTAACATTTTGCATAAAATGGTGGGTCAGAACAAGAAAAGTTGGCTGGAAAAACTCCCCAACGCCCTCTGGGCTTATAGGACGACGAATCGCAATTCCACCCAGGTGACTCCGTAATCACTGGTTTATAGAGCTGAAGCCGTCATACCCATCGAGGTCCAGCTGAACTCATTGTGCACGGAGGTCCACAACCAGCATGTGCCTGATAGAGCTTCCAAGATCCGTCTAGTAGCGGTGGAAGCGCTGGACGGATGTAGGCTTCGCGCTTTACAAAACTTGGAGAGGCATCAGAGAAAGATGGCTCGAGCTTTTGATAAGAAGGTTCTCCTCCACTCCTTCCTACAAGGTGACATGGTGTTGGCTCTCAGAGCGCCAATGATTCCCAACAGGAAGCCGCCCAAGTTGGAGCCCAAGTGGGAGGGACCTTTTATTGTGCACAAGGTCTATCCCAATGGTGCGTATTCCCTCGTAATCATGGATGGTGAGCGCATAACACCTCCCACCAATGCCAGGTTCCTCAAGATATACTTTTCCTAGGCTCTAGGGTCCATCATGAACTTAAACTGTATGGTCCAACATGACCTTAAATTGTATGGTCCAGCATGACCATAAACTGTATGGTCCAGCATGACCTTAAACTGTATGGTCCAACATGACCTTAAACTGTATGGTCCAGCATGACCTTAAACTGTATGGTCCAGCATGACCTTAAACTGTATGGTCCATCATGACCGTAAACTGTACTTTGTTCCAAGTTCTAAGACCTAAAACTACGATCACCTCGGTCCGAGCTCTAAGACCTAAAACTAAGATCCATATCTCATCCCGCATGACGTTAAAATGTATTTCGTCCCGCATGACGTTAAACTGTATTTCGTCCAACATGATGTTAAACTGTGCTTCAAGAACTAAGTGTGGCTTTATTCTCATCCTAATGAGATACGTAGGAATGCCTAGGCATTTCGTCTTGGGTATATCCCCAGGAGTAACCAAACTCTGCCCTTTCACCTCGGTCCGAGCTCTAAGACCTAAAACTAAGGTCCATATTTCATCCAAAATTATGTTAAACTGTATTTCAAGAACTACCTCTCGCTTGATTCCCATCCTAATGGGATACATAGGAATGTCCAGACCTTTTGTCTTTAGGTCCAGCTTGAGGTCCGCTATCACGTCTGTCTCGCCTTTGCGACCCCATCCTCAGGATTTAGCCCTCCTATGTCCAATGGAATTGGAAGATGCTTTTCAGAACTACGTATGGCTTGATTCCCATCCTTATGGGATACATAGGACTGCCTGAACACGTAGATGTCAGGTCCAGCCCATCTCTTACGAGATCCCACGATCTACCGGTTCCCAGAGTGTTTGGCATTACTCCCCCTCTTTTGCCCGGGGATCCGCCATCTTTTGGCCGCTCTCGTACTGAGCCCTCTGACCCTTTCCAGTGGTCTGCTGATGTGGTCAGGGTACTCTGGTCAAGGACTTGGAGTTCTAGATTCAACTTAGCAAGTTCCATCCACTTTCCAAGCTTCGTGTTCCCCTTAATTCAGGCCCCCGTCATCCTTCACACCCGGAGGGACCCCCAAGAACGGCCTGGATACAACGGCCAAGGGCTCTCCTACCGTCATGGGCCAACGCCCCTGAGGGTTTCAGACAACAAATTGATACAAATCCCGCGTTGCGAGCATGGTCAGCGGTTGATGCTCATTTTTTTGTCCCCATAGCTAAAACGACAGGATGCTGCATTGTGAAAATGGTCAGTAGTAATCCTCAGTCGTCACGCCGGTTTCCCCAGACCCTGAATGTTGGTGGCATGGTTCATGTCATGTTCTGCCCCACTGTGTCTAGGTGGAATCTCGACACTCCTTGTACTAACCCTTCGTACACCCCCCCCCCCACATCAGACAGACCGAGTTGCATAACGGTGTCTCTCTGGGCTCCTGTGATATGAGCGCTAGGGTATGTTCTTGGGTCTCTTCTTTACGGGTTGCGTGCAGCTTGACCCTCCTACCCATGGGAAATGAGGAGTTGCCCAGACATTGCGTTTCAGGCCCAGCACAGCTGGGAGCTAGCATCTCCAGCCCCTCTCGGATTGTTGAACCCTCGTAGGCCTCTTTGGCCCGAGGCTCCACTCTCGGTTGGTCCAAACCATATGACATTAAACTGTGTTGTTGGTCCAAACCATATGACCTTAAACTGTGTTGTTGGTCCAAACCATATGACCTTAAACTGTGTTGTTGGTCCAAACAATATGACCTTAAACTATGTTGTTGGTCCAAACCATATCACCTTAAACTGTTTTGTTGGTCCAAAACATATGAACTTAAACTGTGTTGTTGGTCCGAACCATATGACCTTAAACTGTGTTGTTGGTCCAAACCATATGACCTTAAACTGTGTTGTTGGTCCAAACCATATGACCTTAAACTGTGTTGTTGGTCCAAACCATAAGACCTTAAACTGTGTTGGTGGTCCAAACCATACGACCTTAAACTTTTTGCTGGTCCTATCACATGACCCTAAACTGTGACATTATCGTCTTGGCCGCACGACAAAAAACTGCGCCGGATTGTGATGACCTCGTTGGTAGAGGACATCACATTGGGTATTGGTCTTGTGCCATGCCATCTGTCAATGCCTATCATGACTTGATTCTTATGGCGACACCACGACCTGCTGCTCTAGGCCTGTCGCTTCACACACAAAAAAAACACTCACTTTAATGGACAAACTATATTTATCAAATTCCGCTTCATTCAGTGCAAGGGCCACACCCGCACACCCTTTTTCCATGGAAGTGGTATCTTACCATGTCACCTGCCTGAACTATGTATGGCTTGATTCTCATCCTTATGAGATACGTAGGAGCGCCCGGGGCACTTACCCATGGGCCCAGCCAACCTACCTTCGTGTTCGGTCCATCGACTCGAGCATTTCTCTGGAGAGCACTTGGTATGTATGGCCTACGTCCTCACTCACGTTGGGTTTTGTAACTGCCATGCCACATGTCTGTTTCTCCCCTTTTCCGCTCATGGTCCGAGCTCTAAGACCTAAAACTAAGATTCTCACGGTTCGAGCTCTAAGACCTAAAACTAAGATCCTCACGGTCCAAGATCTAAGACCTAAAACTAAGATTCTCACGGTCCGAGCACTAAGACCGAAAACTAAGATTCTCATGGTACGAGCTCTAAGACCTAAAACTAAGATCCATATCTCGTCCCGCATGACGTTAAACTGTATTTTTCCCCGCATGACGTTAAAATTATTTTGTCCCGCATGACGTTAAACTGTATTTCGTCCTGCATGACGTTAAACTGTATTTTGTCCCACATGACTGGATTTGGCCATATATTGGATTGAGATGATGATCAGTACAATCAAAGTTCATGGGATAGAAAAAACAAATCCCTTAGGTATCAGCATGCTGATGTGATCTTTCCATCGCTGCTACCCTTTGGCTAGTAGCCTCCAGGGCCTCTTTCCGCTCTTGGAAGACTCTCTCCTCATCGGCCACCACAGACCGCAGCTCACCAGCCCTAGCTTGTGCCTGCGCCCACTCGCTTCGAAGCACGGTCATCTCCTCAACTAGTTGTCCATGTGCATCAGCCAGCTGGGCTGTCAATTGCTTCACGAGCTCAGAGCATGTTGCGATGAAGGCCTCCTTATCTGCCGCTTGCCTTTCGAGGTGCTGGAATTTCTGCTCCTCCCTCAGCAGCGCTTGAGCGCTCGCCGATCCTTCCTGGAACTGGGAAATGTCGGTGCGCCGGAGGCTCTCGCGTATCTTCTCGGCCATGTAATCATGGACCATTAGATGAAGATGCTGAGCATCAGCTCCTCCGGCGCACAGGAAGCGCAACCAGTTCTGAAGTGATCCCATCCGCCTCAGCCAATCAGGCTGAGGTAGCCTAAGAAAGCGCTGGATACATTTCCACCCCTTGCGTGGTGCCATCCGGCTCTCTTCGGCCGCCTCTGAGTCGGAGTGGTCTATCTCCTCAGGGTTAGTGGGTCGGTACATGGGGAAGGCCGCCAGCAGATCGGCAGCAGGATCCGCCCCAGGGATGTCTTCGTGAGGCATAGAATCCTCGACATCCGGGTGACCTTCTTCCCTTGCCCCAGCAGCAATGATCCCTCCACCAGCTTCTGGCCTCGTCTCAGGAATAGCCCCGCTGATGTCCGCCGCCCCCTATTCATCAATTGTCATGGCCGACTCAGTGCAGAGTGCATGTTCCAAACGAGGTGGTATGTCCACCACATGTCTACTCACGGACGGCCCGGGCTCTGCAGCCTGACGTCCCTCCAGTGTTGAGATCACTGCACAAGGCATACGCTGGTTAGATGGGATCCTTTTCCACCAAGCACTAGTAGTTAAGCGTGAGACTTACAGGAATCCAGAGTGCCGGTCCCCAGTGTTTCGGCCGCCGCAGGAGCCGCCATGATGGGAGACCCCTCTTCGCTTGTTAGTTCAATGATGGGTGTGCGATCCCCGTCATGTCTCGCCAGTTCCTCTCCTCCCTCCTCTGGTGGGGATGCCCGTCCAATGCTCAACTGATCCTGAGTAAGATCAGGAAGTGATTTAGAAGTGAGAATGGATGAATGAGGGAAATGAATGAAGACAGAGACCAACCTCAAGAATCTCAGTTAGGTCGAGATCAGAGTTGGAAATCTCACTGCACTCTCGGAGACTCCCTTGGTAGGTCGCCCCTTGCGACCACTCACCTTCGGGCCCTTCTTCTTCGTCTTCTCCCTCTCCTTAGTC
This sequence comes from Viscum album, assembly GCA_963277665.1. Taxonomy (NCBI): domain Eukaryota; kingdom Viridiplantae; phylum Streptophyta; class Magnoliopsida; order Santalales; family Viscaceae; genus Viscum; species Viscum album. The sequence goes on from OY728162.1 coordinate 255,142,595, forward strand.
CTCTCTGGTTTCCTCCTCCCCCTCCGGCTCCTCGTCACATTCTCCTTCTCCCAGCGGCATCGCTTCCGGATCATGCTCCTGGACGAGCATCTCTTTCACGAGGAAAGTTGGCTCCGCACGCTTCCCACTCTGGCATGTGTATGCATCCATGTCCATCAGATAAGCATGCCGCTGATGGAAGTTTACTCGGTCGGTAATTCGAATGAGCCCGACCACTGGCAGTTGAATCCCGTTTTGCATTATCTTCTGCCAGAAGGCTTCGACGCTCAGCGATTTCCACAGGGTCATCCAGGCTGACCACAGCGTCGGGAGAATTACGTCTTGGGAAGGTTCGAGCAGATATCTTATTTGCTTCCCGGGAAGTTCCCTGGCCACCTCATGTGACCCCCTGCGGGTAACGAGGACATGGTAGCACCATGTGATGTCCCCGCTACCGAAGTCCCGGCCTACACAGGCCTTGCTGCCTGACGTGCCCTTGGTTCCCCCCTTCCGACGACACTGTTCCCTCTTTCCCGTCGCCCGGTTTCTGTACGAGTAACCTCAGGTTTCCGGACAAGCTTGCGTAATAGCCCCTCAGGGTATACAATGGTCCATTGTTCAGCGTATTCAGTTGCTTGGCCGACATCGACCCCGGGTGGGGGGAAGAGTGACGACATCGCCAGAGCCGAAGGTGGTAAACATCAACCACATCTGGCGTAGGATGCATGGATTATTCTCCTTCCAGACAGTCGTGAATACCTTCTTTGGCATTCAATGGAGGCACCCAAACTGCCTAGCGAATCGAGATGGCACATACGGCTCGCAGATCACCTTCCCGTCGATCCGAGCCATGAGCACCCCGCCCCGAATGCTTTGGAAGTATTCCTGTTGTTCCAGAGATCCTCGACCATTGTCCACCAGCTGGCCGAATGGGGTGGGGAATGGTCTGAAGTTGAAGTTGGCATGGTTTCCGATGTGGATCCTCACACCCTCCTCATTGAGCGTCAGCGATGCCACCCCTACGATATTCAGCAAGGACGGTCACAGGTCATTGCCTGGAGGATGGACGGCGTTTGGAAAAGTATATCCGTCGAGATGAGATGCCACCCAGCCATGGAAGATCTGAAAGGGACCACATACTCTCCGAGGCGACCCCCCCCTCGTGAGATGCGCCCCAGAATGGTATACAGCTTGGCCAGTATGGGGACGCCCAAGTTGAACCATTTGTTGGCGGCCATGGAGCCCGCCATCACCAATGTTGCTGGATGGACACCCATCCTCACGTCCTACACCAGCAGGAGCCACCCGCTCCGAAAGACAGCAAGGAACCCGATATACCAGATGTTCGGGTCCCGGGCTTCAATCATGCAGTAGCTCCATGATTGGAATTTCCCCACCTCTAGGGTCGTCCAGTATGACCCATCCCTGCTCCTCTGAGTCGCGATTGGGCACTGTTTGCCCCGTACCGACATCTTGATGGCAGGATCCTTATCAAGGAACAGGCTGAACCAGCCCTTGAAGGCAACATCCTTCAAGAAGTCCTTGACCCCCAGCCTCTCTTTGGCCAACTCCAACAGGTGCCACGTCAGCATAGGCGTCCGCGTCCTATCTCCCCAGGTGTTCTTTGGAGGAACGAACTCATCGTATTGGTAACCCTCCAATGGGATACCACCGATGCAGTGAACGTCCCAGAGACTGATGCCGACCTCCCCATGATGAAGGTGGAATGTGTTGGTGTTAGGAGACCACCAGGTGAATAGCTCCGTCCGAGTTCAGGCTGGCGGTGGAAGTGGAACTGGGATGTCCATACCACCTCGAACAGGCCGATATACCGCAGTTTGTCCCTGAACTGGTCGTCGGTATGGCGGAACCAGAACGCCCAGGCCCATTAGGTAGTGAAGTTGCCCCCGGACAGCAGGTCCCAATCCTTCAGCCAGCCCTTCGCGTCATCCGTGATGCTCTGACGGAACGTGCTCACGTAGAGGGCCGGAGAATCCTCTGCCACAGGCTCGTCCCCATTAATGGTCCTAGTCCTCGGGTTCAAGACATATACATCCATATGTCTAGTTTCCCTGGAAGGATGACCGTTGTTGGTGATATTGTAGCGAGAAAGTTCGTCCTCCAGAGTCACCCAAGACCGCGGCGTGTCCACTTCGAATCCCGACAGTGGCACCTCCTCCAGGATGCCGAAATTCTAGAGAGGGAGGTTGTCAGACAGGGGATACGTCTTCTAAGCCGGAGTTAACAAATTGAACAAGGTCAGATTGTTGAACACAATCACCTTAGCACCGTAAACCTCCTCGTTCGCCGACATTTCGCTCCTATGATCAGTGGATTCCCCCTCAACAACCCGGTTTGCAGCCATCTTGAATTTCTCGGGAGCTGGGCGAAATCAAGATGCAGTGCACGGAATCGGAGAGTTCTGCGCGAAATCTAAAGGATTCGTGTGAAATCTTGGAGTTTGGCACGAAATCAGCACGCGAAGCGCGGAAAATCCCGGTCTGGCATGAAATCCCGGCCAAATTTCGGAAGGAATTCCGTGCTGCCAGAGTGTTTTTACGCGTAGCCGCGGTAGCGTTTTCGCGCACGAGAGTGATAAGCTAATCGCGCAGAAAAAGCGGATGTACGGATTTGGGACCCAGCGCCCCTTTTTATAGGCGAGGCCCATGCTCCGCGCTGCGCAGAAGAGGATTCCGCGTGGGTCCGTAGGTTTTGAACGCCACATTGAAATTGTGCGCGCAAGTTGACCAGGGGACTCTGCATTTCGGTGTTTCGGCGTTTCCCTTGGAATCTGATAGTTACGACCTCTCGCCGATCCAATTCCAAGGGGGGGAATTTGTTGATGCCGAAAAAAGGTCCGTAACTCTTGGAGGAAGTTTCAAAATGACGAAGTGAAGTAATATTCGGAATCAGAGGCCCGAACCGGAGGCCTAGGATGTGGTGCGCGAAATAAAGGAGGATCCGCGCGAAAAAATGTTCTGTGCTCGAAGTCCTTCCGGGATGCGCGGAATCACACCGGTGGGGTGCGTAATAATTGTGTGCCCCGGTTCTCCGCGGCTTGATATTTCGTGCCGACCGTTCTCGGCGTGGAAAATTCCGTGTGCCGCCTGGATTCCGTGCCCGAGGTTGCCTATAAATATAAGGTGACCCCGAAAGGTTTGGGGGTTGAGGAATCCGAAGCGACTCTCGTGCGCGCAATTCGGCTCCCCCCGTGCGAAAGATGATATCCAGGTAGTCCCTCATTTCTCGTAACCTTTCCTTGGAGTTCACCTTTGCGTGAAACTACACCGACTTCAGTGAATTTGCCCCTACCTCGAGTTCCAACCTTGCGTGAAATTTACGTCCTGTGCGCGCAATACCCTGCCTTGCACGCAAAAATCTGTGCATAATTCCCTTTTCGCGCGCAATTCCATTTGCTCCAATTGCGCGCCATCCTGGTGTTTTGCGCGCAAACCTTCCCTTTTGCGTGCAAAGCCCGGAACCACTCACCTTGACATCCCTTGGCTGCCCCTACATCAGCACCTGATGTCTCCCCTGCCGGGCATGCGCGCCACATGTTGTTTTCCCATACAGCCTTCGAGGCTCGTACAAAGTACCCTCAAGGCCCCCTGGGCCATGTTTCCCATTGCGTTGCTTTGCCTTATGCTTCTCCGCATAGGCACACTAACAGCTATTGCTTCTTCGCATAGCCACGCTAACGTGGACCCCCCGGTCGTTTTCCCTATGGCCCCCTTCACTATGGCCTTTCTGATGCCTTCCCTTTCACAAGGGGTAGAGGGCGTTGGGCATGTAAGCCCTAGGGGTGTGGAACAAACCCACCTCATCCAAGCTGCATAACGTTAAACTACTAAGAACCTCATCCTTGACACAAGATGTTAAACTATGGTCCGACCCCATGCTTCGCACGCAGGGTCCCCCCAACTCGGGCATTCTATACTCCACTCGTCTCCACGGGAATGGACTCTTCCTCACATGGAATGAGATCCTCCTTGTCAGAGCGGCGTTTGTCCGCAGGCGAAGGGCTGCCTCAAAGCGTAAGCCCCTAACCATTCTTGCGGATGACTGCACCCATGCATCTCCGTACTTCCCCCTGCCAAGGCCAGTGGAGTCCTTTTCCTACTGCGCTTTGTTGCACCATGGGCCTCCACCTTGGATTAAGCCCCGACACCAAGGGCCGCTAACCACTCGTAAGCCCAAGTTTCCTCTTTGGGCCGCTCAACGCGTAAGCCCCATTCCGCTTCTCACAGACGCACACTTCGCGATGTGATCGTCTGGTCCCTACTGCCTCTTGTTTCCCACAACGAGCATGACTCACGTGGGCTTAGAGCACGCATCGACTATGACATCCTCTATGGGCCGCCCCAGAGCATAAGCCCCATCCCAGCGAACTACGTGGACTTTGATCCATGCTAACGCACGGTATGTAGGAAGCCTCCACGAGGTTCAAGCCCACCACCCAGTTGTTCCGACCTCTTCACGTCGGTTCACTACCCACCATTGGCCACCTCAGAGCATAATCCCCCCATGCCATCATCTCGCATGACGTTAAACTGTATTTCGTCCCGCATGACGTTAAAATTTATGCCCTCGTCCTGCATGAAGATAAACAGTACTCCTCCTCTTGGGCCGCCCCAGAGCGTAAGCCCCATGTCTCACTCTACCATCCATCATGATCCTTACCCGGGCCGCCACATCCCGGTGGGGATCATGCCACCCCATTCCACTCCGTAGCATCCGGGAAGCCACCCACGTGCTGGCCCCAACATCGGTGTTCCCCCCAGGGGCCCTTCAATCTGATCCGTCTACACAAGACATTAAACTCACGACATACCCCGTGTAAAACATGGGAAGCTGAGGAAAACCTCAGATGTTACACATTCCCCGCTTTCAATGTGGGATGCCTCGGGCTTCTGCGCCCTCGAGAAGCCCTGTGATGAGGGACCGAAGACAGACCTGCCGACGATGCCCTAACCGGACCATTCTCCTCACCGAAGGTTGCTGCCCGACAAGACCCCTTGGAGCGTCTTGACGGAAGCAACATAATTGACCGGCATCTATGTAGATATGACACCAGGAATGATCTTCACGAACCCGTCTTAAATCTATGAGGGAGACTCGGACTAGGTGATGAGTTCCGAGGAGGAATCCACGGAAGGAAGAACCGAAATCCCATCATCCCGGTTTCGATCAAGGAGCAGACGTCCCTGAACAAGGAATGGATGCCGCCCGCCTTTGGAAAGCAGGAATGCGGGGCAGCAAGCGGCGCGTCCTCCCCGAGGACGGACGTGCGGACGCCCCGGAGAAAGCGTCGGAAACAAACCTCTTGATACTTTATAGTATTTTTAATATATTATATAAATTAAATATATTCTATATATTGATATTTACATAATAAATATATATCTTTCATTGCAAACAAAAAATAATCTCTTTGATATCTTGTGTTGCACGTAAGACGAAGTTTTACTTACAAATAATATATTTTCAGAATGTTATTATTTTAAATAATAAGAGTTAAAATAACCATAAAATTATTGTTTATGGATAGTATTAACTAACTTAAGATAATATATATTATATATCCATTTTTTTTACTATCATCCAATATATTTTATAATCATATTATAAGAGAAATCCTAGTGGTACGCTTAAAGCGCTCTAAATTTCTAAAGGAAGTTTTACCGACTTTAGTTGGTGAACCTATATTAAATATAAATTTTGGAACTATGAAATGTTTTATATGTCAAAACAAAACACATTTCTAATGATAAATGATAAAATTAGGTTAGGGAATTTTTTAATTTTCAAAAATATTTCATTTTTGGCTGAATAGTGAAACACACTGAATTCTAAATCAGAACAGATTTTTATTCTAATTTGAAAACAAGGTAAAATTATATTTTTTATTACATTAGTGTTAAATTAGATTAATATAATATCCAATTATCTTATTTAGTTCATTGGAATCAATCTCACTTTGAAATTGGATATAACGACATAACAATATTTTGAACATTTTTACTTTAAAACATGCTTTTTCGTCCTGTCTATGAGATTAAATTTAAATTAGTTTCATCAAATTATGTGATTAAAATTTAGAAAAATTGATTTCGTATTTTTGAATCAATTTTTTAAAGATATAATAAGGTCAATTTATTTTTTTACCCAAAATATTTTGTGAATGTAGTTAAAATTTATTAGAGATATTAATGGAAAAGTTTTCTTAACAAAAGTCTAAACCTTAAAATTATGTGCCAAAATGACCTAGAAACATATCTAAAATCTGTTTTATGGTCATATTTTGACCCTATACTACGTTAATATATCTTTTATTATTATTGGATCCATCTGACATAGAAAAATGTTGGTGGAATGTCATTTTAAAAAATTTAAAAGAAGGCCACTCTCCCTCCACTATAAAAACGAACTCAACCTAGCCACATATTCACAACTCTAAATATAATTGGATAACCCAAAATATACCAAAATAATCTACCCAAATCCCTAAAATCTTAAAATAATCCTCATCTTGGGAATAAATCCAACCAATGATATATTTTTTAAAACCAAAAGGAATGCCACAAAAACGTTGCAACATTGTTTAACGATCACTAGCTTTTTATTTTTTATCAAACCACTATATTATTATTAATAAATGATTATATAATAATTAAATTATATTTTATATAATTGAATATTTAAATTCTAAGAGTTATACCTATAATTTTACACACGTCTATAAAATGGGGTACACAATCATCATTCATGTGTACAACGGACTACGGCCTCGCAAACTGAGGTCGTTTGTTCTTCCATATACCACCTTTCATGGTTGGAATAATGATGGAATTATAGTTTATATATTATATATATGATATTTTTTATGTATTTATCATTTTTTAATTTTTATATAAAACATACCTTCATTTTTTTAATTTTTTGGGGATACAATATCATCATTTGTGGATGTGTGGACTATTGCCTCATTAATGTGATGCAATTCATTCACACTATATATGAAGTCTATTAAGATGAATTTAATAAAATTATGTGATATATATGAAATAAATATAAAAATATAATCATAATATACATATATAATGTAACACCCCAAGCTTCCTCGGTATGTTTCCTTTCGAATAATGCAATGACGTGCATTGTACGCAACTTCGAGATTTTAACACACCACAACCAATCAAACTAGCCGTTATGAATAGTAATACCTACTTTTTGAAATTATATATATTTTATATTTCAAAATGGACTTCATTTTTGGATTCGGAATATCGAATTTAGCCTAAGGTGAAATTTTGGTACTTTTCGGATAACTTTCATATTTTGATGAATAGTGACAATTACTAAATTTTAATTAAAAACAAATTTTTTAATCAAAATAATTAATAGTGATAAATTGTGAATTTGAGTGGTTTTAAAGTATATTTAGAATATATTTTTACCATTTAATATAATGTTGTTCATTGGACATAATTTTACAATTAAACCGAACATAAACAAGTGTCAATCTTTTGATAGTTATTATCTCTTAAAAACACGCTTTTTGTTTTGACAGCGGGAATTAATTTTAAATTAATTTCTGCCACTTCTGTGTTTTGAATTTAGAAAAATGGATTCCATATTTGGAATCAGGATGTCCAAATTGTGTAAATAGGTAACTTTTATTTTTAGACATTTTGAATAATTACTGCGGTAAATATTTTATTTACCATGGTTAAGGGTAAATCCGGTAAATAAGGGATAAAAAAATAATATTATAATAATACTAAATTACCCTAAAATGTGTATTAACCCTATTGGTTGATACATGGTCGACCATGCGCATCTTTGGGTCAATTTTGGGACCCCATGGATCCACTTGTAAGTGATAATGACACTTTATATTAATTAAGTTAAAATGAATACAAAAATGACACAAGCATATATCTTTTAGAAAAACAATTGTTACATAGGGTTATATATGTTGGATTTTAGATTATAAATATTCATTAGAAAGATAAAAATATTTCCTACATAATTATATTTTATTTATAATTTTTTGACATTAAATATGTTATTTTATTTATGACACAATGATGATGCAGTAATTACTAAAATATTAAAAAATTAACATAATTGATATTATAAATACCCAAATAATTATAATATGAAACTTTTAATGAATTAAACAAATTTTCTAGGATAATATGATATATTAGGATTGATTTATTTGACTTTTTTCGAAGTAATCAATCTGTTATGAGTTTCACAAAAATCAACTAGTGAATAGTGTCAAAATTGACATAAAAGAGTTCTTAAAAAACATATTATATTATTAATTGATATTAAATTCCTAAAAATCTAAGGTTCGGCCAAGAGACTTATATTATGATAGTTTAATCATTAATGGACCACTTGGGGGTATTTTGGATGTATATAGTAAGTTTATTAACCATATTATATAAAAATACAAAGAGACATTGTAAAAGTGAAACTAATTAACTTAGAGTTAATACTTAAAGATAAGGTTAATATAAGTACCCAAACCTGTCTAAACTCTATTGGATGAGTTGTTTTCGACCTATCCCCACCTCAACCTTTGAATAGTCAACTTTGGAGCCATTGGAAACCGAATATGAAGTTATTATAAATTAATATTTCTAGCTTTTCCAAAGGTGCCCCTCACCCCTCTTATAAAAGGGCACTCCTCCTTCTCATTTCCTCACACCTCTCAAGCCACTTGGCTCGTCCAAACTATGCCCAAATAATCTCCCCACATCCCTCTCCTCCTCCTTGAAGCTTCCCCTTAGGCAGAAAGCATTTCAACAAGTCCTTTGGTTCCAACCAAAGTGAGTTACCTAAATTAAAGGTAACGATTTCTCTTAAATTATTTTCATTTATTTTGCTTCTTCAACCCCCAAAATCTTTTTATTTCCCTTATTTTGTAACAACACCAGTATCCTCAATATACTAGGATGTTGTTATAAGAAGTATTCAAATTACACATACACACAACTCCATCTAATGGATGATGAACATAATGTTTCTGTGGATGGCAAACTAACGTCTCACGAAACGATGATTGTTCAAAAACATCTTACCGCCTCTCATGGTGGCCATTATGATGGAACTGTAATTAAATATGATATTAATGATATATATTTTATATATAAGATTCTGTAATTCTATTTTATTTCATACCATTATTCGTTTCATGTCGTATATACATACGATAATTTCATTTGAGGAAGTGCGGACTACCGCCCCCTTAAAATGATATGACTCGTTCATACCACACATGGAACGTATAAAGGATGGTGTTAATGAACTTAAGTAACATATATAAAATATTATATTATACTGGAATAGTAATATACCTATGTATCATTTGGATTCGATTCTTTTAAAATAAAAAATTAAATGGAAGTAGCGTTCGTGCGTACGTACGGACTACCGTCTCCACGAACGCGATGAGATTCATTATCCATCGTATCCATTCAAGTATAATTATCATTTAATGATTTAAAAATTATGTTTAAGGACTTGATATCATTCTGGATATGAATAAGATACAACAAACATGACTTATGTAACAAAACATATAAAAGAAAATGAGTAAGTTAACACCCGAAACGGCGTTAATACTAAGATATTATTAACAAATCAATGTTAAAAGATCATATATGATATCATACTAAAGTAAATGATTCTTGTATTATTCAATAACAATTATTTCACCATTATACAGGAGGTAAACCTACCATCGACCAAGGAAAAAGTACAAAGTAAGGGATTTTCTTATCTCACTTTTAATTCCGTGAGATTTCCATTGATCACCACTTAATTATTGCATGTGGTGTATGTGTACTGCCCATGATTGTATTCATTGTGTTATATACTTTTATTTATGGGTATTTACATCATCATGGTATGATAATTCTTTCATGGGTGTATGTTTCTTAAGTTACCTAATCAATAAGGGAATTTGAGATTTCAATTTCCACTCATTTGGCTTTACGCATATTTCATTGATTATATTACCCCAAGATTATGTGTGGAATCACTATTCATTTGATTATGTCATAATTTCCACTCCCATTCCTGTGGATATAAGTTTGATACACATAATCACTCCATTGATAATTCTCAAGTCATTGATATGAATTTGATAAGAGTAATTTTAACTCATTCTCCATTTATTAAGTTAAACATCCAATTCGTTGGTATTGTTTTTACAAGAATATGTGTGAATATACTTTGATTGATTTACACTGAATATCCAATCATATTTAGTGTATTTATATTTGTCACACATAATTATGTCGTTGATTTATCCTTAACTAAAGGATACAACCTTTATGAGAGATTTCATCTCAATTTACATTCCATTGAGACTTCTTTGATGATATACACCAAATCACTTTTATGTGGTGTATATAATGTACTTTGACATAGTATATCATGAATTACTTTATTCTCATGATATTACAATGTTTTGATTACCTCAATTATTTGTATTCAAGTGTCTCTCTTTTGGTTAGAAACTCTAACCAAAATACCATTTTAAAATGTTTTAAAGAATTATTCTTCTAAATCATGCTCCTTAATGTCCATATTTTAAAAATGGTTTTAAGGATTTATTTATATGGACATTAAAGTTTTAAAATTAAAAATCCTTTTAAAAAGTTTCAAAGTGGTATGGGACACTTTGATTCAAAAATCTATTTTTAAATGGCTTTTTGACAAATAGTGTGACTTTTAAATGATTTCAAGAAAAGGAGGATATTTCTCTCAAATAGTTTTGATGATTATTTTCATCTATGTCAACATCCTTCATTATTCTTGATTGAGGTTAATGTGATACAATACAATCTTCCATATTGTATCGAATGAGTTATGTTTGACTGTGGATGTGCTATTTTTATACCATTCAAGGTTTGTGGTAAAAGTATTGACATTTCGTATGCTAGTTTCAATACGAATGTTTATGTTATGTTTAAACTTGTTCATATAAGGAATGAATTGGACTTAATAAGTGACGGGTGGAGCCCGCTATAGCTCCTCGATGCATCGGTAGGTCTCATGAGACAAACTAGTGTCTTGGCACAAGGCCTTGGCAAAATCTTATTTGTAGTCTTGGCACGAGGCCTTGGCTATGTGGTTATGATAGTCTGGAATTATGCATTCCATCATTATGAAAGTGGTTATTGATATTTCATGTGATCATTCGACTAGTAGAATATCCATGTGAGTAAGTAAATGGCATTATTTCATTTTACCTTCGCCATTTTATGCTGAAGTTTAAATTTAAAAGGCTTTTGTTTTAGTTATAAATTGCCTTAAGTGTTTATGCTTATTTATGAAAGCTTCTGCTATAATGTTATCCTTACTGAGCATCCGAGCTCACCCCTTTCAATGTTTTATTTTTCCCAGGATTATGAAGAAGTAATTTATGAATGACCTGCAGGGATAGTATGAGGGGATATGAAGACAAGATGTTTTTTTTATGATGTAATGTAAAAATTTATGGATGTATCTAGTTATTCCAAGGCTCCTAAACTAATCGGTCTTTCGAGACTTGATCTTTCTCATGATCATGCCAATGTTATGTAATAATGCACCGACTCTAGGTAATTAGGGTCGGGGCGTTACAGTTGGTATCAGAGGAAGTTTAGTACAAACCTTGGTAGCTAGATTTAGATAAACTCTGATTAGAGAACGTAGACCTAAGATGAACTTTGAGGATTAGTATAAAAGAACTTCCTAAAATTTTGGTATTGTAGAGATTTTGTGATTTTTCCGAGCAATACATCCCTGTCTGGATACGAGCAGGTAGAGGCGGCTCTGGCACAGATGTACCTAGGGGTAAAACCCGAAAACACCGCTTTGAGCTAGACTCGAACGGGAACTGGTGCACGACAACGGGCCTTGCTGCACTCTTGGTTACGACACTCCCGGGGGATATGCTTAGGATAATTTACATTTTCTTTACAAACCAATTTAAGTAATATATATATAATATGAGAGTAAATGACCTTGGTTAATCCTAATATGTTTCAAATTGAGAATATGGTGACATTTTAATCTCTAAATGATTTTACTACTACTATTACTCACACAATGCTTTATGGTTTTAGTCAATGGCTGGATTCCAAGGAAGTCATAGTGACTTTGAGAATGATGTACAAGATGGGAACGGTGGTGGAAATGAGCAACAAAATGGAATGTTGATAGGCGTAAAAGATATCGTCTTTATGCCAAATCAGTTTTCCAAAAATATGATCAACAACATATATATTAACCAACTCCCAGACTCAACAAGGAAGAGAAAGGTGATAAATGATAAGAGCTCCAGCAATGGAGACCATGGAGAAAAGAACCCTCAATTTTCATCATGCAGGAAATGTGGAATGAGACACCCAGGAAAGTGTCTCAATGGGACAAGGAAATGTTTTACGTGCGGGAAGGAAGGACATAAAGTAAAGAATTGCCGAAGAAAAATGAAGAGTACTATGGAAGAAGATAAAAATGGTCCCAAGAGTCCATTTACAGTCATTTTCCGTAAATGTAGGGGACCTAGCCATTACCCGAGTGAATGTACTATTCTATAGGATATTTTCTTGGTCAAAGAAGAAGCTATGTGGGAATAAATGGTTGGAGAAATGTTTAAAAAGTATTAGCACTCCTTGTTGATGGGTTTACTATGGAATAATTTTCTCTTGTATTTGTAACCCCGCAGTTTGCCATGTGAGAATGATATTTGAGGAAGAATTGTCTCTTCTCTTGTGGATATGGGTATAAATAACCATTTGGATTTATATGATCATTGGGGTTTGAGAGAATTATAAGTTATTCTAATTTGGGATGAAGATTCAAGGTATGATATAACATTTGTGGTTAAATTTATGATATAGTATTTTGAGGAATTTATCGCATTTTGGCAATATTATAAAATATAGTTTTTGAAAAAGGACAACACGTAGACCGTGTGACAACCCGTCGCGTCGGACAAAGCTATGGGAATCGAACCCACAACCAAAGTGCGATTGGGATTTATCGCCTACCACTGGACTACGTGAAGTCCCTGGTTAGTGTGACTTTTTTTTAGTTAAATGATTTTATTGATCAATAATAAGTTGATTTGGGTTCTTATTTCATATCAAAAGAATACCCTTGGTATAGGAAAATGATTTGGTGATTAAGTGATAAATGTTATTTTGGAAGATGTTCGCTTTGTTGGGAACACTATATGCCCAAGGAAAATAGAATACTATGGGGTTTCATTTGTGGAGTAATGATAGATTTTTATCTACGTTTTTATTGTGGATTTATAGTGATTTGGGTTATTTATGGAAATGATTAACCTATAATAGAGAATATGTGATTAGGTTAATTACTTTTGAGTATGTGACTTTAAGAGTATCTAATGTCATTTGGAGATACAATTTAACATGGGAGACTACATAATAAAATTCTTCTATGTTTTGGGTTTCAATATTAGTTTGGATTATATTAAAGGATTTTAAGGACAATTGGTTATTGAATGGTATCTATTTAACTTTGGGGTATTGTTGGTTTAATTTTAGAAATTAAGATTAGTGCATATTTATCTCAATGAATATCCTTTTGGGGGATCATTAGATCATTCACTGACCATTTTGGTTTTGATTAATCTTCAAAGACAATGTAAATATATGGTTTATCCTTCATGGATCATGTGATTCTATAGAAGTTTATTCTATCTCTTCCAGTGTGACCAAGTCTTCTTGAATACTCATCGTTTAAAAAAAAATGAGTTAGTGGTGGAAATTTATTAAAGAATGAAAATCTACTTAAAATGTAAGTATATCTCATAATGTTCTTAGTCAATATCATAAATGAATTCCTCTTCCTTATGTAATGTAACTTAAAAAAAAATGTTGTCCGTTTACTTTCCTACTAGGAGACTAATGGTCATTTGTCCCAACACAAGTTTGTGGTTTTCTCATTGTTAACTTTCTCCTGATCATGATTTCTATCCCTCTCCATCAGAACTTGACACTTATTTTATCATCCATATCCATGTTTTCTTACATGGAATCCTAGTATGGGTTATCTTGGATGACCCTTATACCTCCCTTTCTTTCTTTTAAAGTGATAGTTTTATTGACTCTTTTTCCGATGTGGGACTTTCCATTATATTCCCAAGCAAAATTTTAAAAATTGCGAGGACGCAATTTATTGAAGGAGGGGAGAATGTAACACCCCAAGCTTCCTCGGTATGTTTCCTTTCGAATAATGCAATGACGTGCATTGTACGCAACTTCGAGATTTTAACACACCACAACCAATCAAACTAGCCGTTATGAATAGTAATACCTACTTTTTGAAATTATATATATTTTATATTTTAAAATGGACTTCATTTTTGGATTCGGAATATCGAATTTAGCCTAAGGTGAAATTTTGGTACTTTTCGGATAACTTTCATATTTTGATGAATAGTGAAAATTACTAAATTTTAATTAAAAACAAATTTTTTAATCAAAATAATTAATAGTGATAAATTGTGAATTTGAGTGGTTTTAAAGTATATTTAGAATATATTTTTACCATTTAATATAATTTTGGTCATTGGACATAATTTTACAATTAAACCGAACATAAACAAGTGTCAATCTTTTGATAGTTATTATCTCTTAAAAACACGCTTTTTGTTTTGACAGCGGGAATTAATTTTAAATTAATTTCTGCCACTTCTGTGTTTTGAATTTAGAAAAATGGATTCCATATTTGGAATCCGGATGTCCAAATTGTGTATATAGGTAACTTTTATTTTTAGACATTTTGAATAATTACTGCGGTAAATATTTTATTTACCATGGTTAAGGGTAAATCCGGTAAATAAGGGATAAAAAAATAATATTATAATAATACTAAATTACCCTAAAATGTGTATTAACCCTATTGGTTGATACATGGTCGACCATGGGCATATTTGGGTCAATTTTGGGACCCCATGGATCCACTTGTAAGTGATAATGACACTTTATATTAATTAAGTTAAAATGAATACAAAAATGACACAAGCATATATCTTTTAGCAAAACAATTGTTACATAGGGTTATATATGTTGGATTTTAGATTATAAATATTCATTAGAAAGATAAAAAGATTTCCTACATAATTATATTTTATTTATAATTTTTTGACATTAAATAATTTATTTTATTTATGACACAATGATGATGCAGTAATTACTAAAATATTAAAAAATTAACATAATTGATATTATAAATACCCAAATAATTATAATATGAAACTTTTAATGAATTAAACAAATTTTCTAGGATAATATGATATATTAGGATTGATTTATTTGACTTTTTTCGAAGTAATCAATCTTTTATGAGTTTCACAAAAATCAACTAGTGAATAGTGTCAAAATTGACATAAAAGAGTTCTTAAAACGAATATTATATTATTAATTGATATTAAATTCCTAAAAATCTAAGGTTCGCCCAAGAGACTTATATTATGATAGGTTAATCATTAATGGACCACTTGGGGGTCTTTTGGATGTATATAGTAAGTTTATTAACCATATTATATAAAAATACAAAGAGACATTGTAAAAGTGAAACTAATTAACTTAGAGTTAATACTTAAAGATAAGGTTAATATAAGTACCCAAACCTGTCTAAATTCTATTGGATGAGTTGTTTTCGAACTATACCCACCTAAACCTTTGAATAGTCAACTTTGGAGCCATTGGAAACCGAATATTAATTTATTATAAATTAATATTTCTAGCTTTTCCAAAGGTGCCCCTCACCCCTCTTATAAAAGGGCACTCCTCCTTCTCATTTCCTCACACCTCTCAAGCCACTTGGCTCGTCCAAACTCTGCCCAACTAAGCTCCCCACATCCCTCTCCTCCTCCTTGAAGCTTCCCCTTAGGCAGAAAGCATTTCAACAAGTCCTTTGGTTCCAACCAAAGTGAGTTACCTAAATTAAAGGTAACGATTTCTCTTAAATTATTTTCATTTATTTTGCTTCTTCAACCCCCAAAATCTTTTTATTTCCCTTCTTTTGTAACAACACCAGTATCCTCAATATACTAGGATGTTGTTATAAGAAGTATTCAAATTACACATACACACAACTCCATCTAATGGATGATGAACATAATGTTTCTGTGGATGGCAAACTAACGCCTCACGAAACGATGATTGTTCAAAAACATCTTACCGCCTCTCATGGTGGCCATTATGATGGCACTGTAATTAAATATGATATTAATGATATATATTTTATATATAAGATTCTGTAATTCCATTTTATTTCATACCATTATTCGTTTCATGTCGTATATACATACGATAATTTCATTTGAGGAAGTGCGGACTACCGCCCCCTTAAAATGATATGACTCGTTCATACCACACATGGAACGTATAAAGGATGGTGTTAATGAACTTAAGTAACATATATAAAATATTATATCATACTGGAATAGTAATATACCTATGTATCATTTGGATTCGATTCTTTTAAAATAAAAAATTAAATGGAAGTAGCGTTCGTGCGTACGTACGGACTACCGTCTCCACGAACGCGATGAGATTCATTATCCATCGTATCCATTCAAGTATAATTATCATTTAATGATTTAAAAATGATGTTTAAGGACTTTATATCATTCTGGATATGAATAAGATACAACAAACATGACTTATGTAACAAAACATATAAAAGAAAATGAGTAAGTTAACACCCGAAACGGCGTTAATACTAAGATATTATTAACAAATCAATGTTAAAAGATCATATATGATATCATATTAAAGTAAATGATTCTTGTATTATTCAATAACAATTATTTAACCATTATACAGGAGGTAAACCTACCATCGACCAAGGAAAAAGTACAAAGTAAGGGATTTTCTTATCTCACTTTTAATTCCGTGAGAATTCCATTGATCACCACTTAATTATTGCATGTGGTGTATGTGTACTGCCCATGATTGTATTCATTGTGTTATATACTTTTATTTATGGGTATTTACATCATCATGGTATGATAATTCTTTCATGGGTGTATGTTTCTTAAGTTACCTAATCAATAAGGGAATTTGAGATTTCAATTTCCACTCATTTGGCTTTACGCATATTTCATTGATTATATTACCCCAAGATTATGTGTGGAATCACTATTCATTTGATTATGTCATAATTTCCACTACCATTCCTGTGGATATAAGTTTGATACACATAATCACTCCATTGATAATTCTCAAGTCATTGATATGAATTTGATAAGAGTAATTTTAACTCATTCTCCATTTATTGAGTTAAACATCCAATTCGTTGGTATTGTTTTTACAAGAATATGTGTGAATATAATTTGATTGATTTACACTGAATATCCAATCATATTTAGTGTATTTATATTTGTCACACATAATTATGTCGTTGATTTATCCTTAACTAAAGGATACAACCTTTATGAGAGATTTCATCTCAATTTACATTCCATTGAGACTTCTTTGATGATATACACCAAATCACTTTTATGTGGTGTATATAATGTACTTTGACATAGTATATCATGAATTCCTTTATTCTCATGATATTAAAATGTTTTGATTACCTCAATTATTTGTATTCAAGTGTCTCTCTTTTGGTTAGAAACTCTAACCAAAATACCATTTTAAAATGTTTTAAAGAATTATTCTTCTAAATCATGCTCATTAATGTCCATATTTTAAAAATGGTTTTAAGGATTTATTTATATGGACATTAAAGTTTTAAAATTAAAAATCATTTTAAAAAGTTTCAAAGTGGTATGGGACACTTTGATTCAAAAATCTATTTTTAAATGGCTTTTTGACAAATAGTGTGACTTTTACATGATTTCAAGAAAAGGGGGATATTTCTCTCAAATAGTTTTGATGATTATTTTCATCTATGTCAACATCCTTCATTATTCTTGATTGAGGTTAATGTGATACAATACAATCTTCCATATTGTATCGAATGAGTTATGTTTGACTGTGGATGTGTTATTTTTATACCATTCAAGGTTTGTGGTAAAAGTATTGACATTTCGTATGCTAGTTTCAATACGAATGTTTATGTTATGTTTAAACTTGTTCATATGAGGAATGCATTGGACTTAATAAGTGACGGGTGGAGCCCGCTATAGCTCCTCGATGCATCGGTAGGTCTCATGAGACAAACTAGTGTCTTGGCACAAGGCCTTGGCAAAATCTTATTTGTAGTCTTGGCACGAGGCCTTGGCTATGTGGTTATGATAGTCTGGCATTATGCATTCCATCATTATGAAAGTGGTTATTGATATTGCATGTGATCATTCGACTAGTAGAATATCCATGTGAGTAAGTAAATGGCATTATTTCATTTTACCTTCGCCATTTTATGCTGAAGTTTAAATTTAAAAGGCTTTTGTTTTAGTTATAAATTGCCTTAAGTGTTTATGCTTATTTATGAAAGCTTCTGCTATAATGTTATCCTTACTGAGCATCCGAGCTCACCCCTTTCAATGTTTTATTTTTCCCAGGATTATGAAGAAGTAATTTATGAATGACCTACAGGGATAGTATGAGGGGATATGAAGACAATATTTTTTTTTATGATGTAATGTAAAAATTTATGGATGTATCTAGTTATTCCAAGGCTACTAAACTAATCGGTCTTTCGAGACTTGATCTTTCTCATGATCATGCCAATGTTATGTAATAATGCACCGACTCTAGGTAATTAGGGTCGGGGCGTTACATATAACATTTACATTTCATTCATTTAAATACTTTAATGAGATGAATGTAGTGTTTTTGCGTATGTGCGGCCCGTCGTCTCCACGAATGGTGCATTTCATTTATTATCTACAAAGATTATGGGTTTTTATAAATACATATATAAAGAATATATATAATAATTACATATAGTTATTCATTCATTATATTATTATGTCACGATACTTTCAATAAAAACTACAATAACAATTCAAAGCATACTTGACTGATCATCAAGTAACCCCCTAAATAGTGAAAATAATGAACAATTGTAAAAAATGGGTAATAATATATTATAAGAATAAAATAAATGATATTATAAATATTATTATATCTTTAGTATAACTTATTTATATTCTAAAAACAATTATACAAGAGGATAAAGGAAATTTGGACAAAATAAAATGAAATTTAAGGAATTCTTGTCTCACTTTAATTTGCATGAGTCAAATGACACTATCTACACTTATTTATATTGTGTTCTGTATATATTTCACCTCTATATCTTAATATCATACATAAATTTATCTTCACGTTATCTAATGTTTAATTTGATGTTTTTTCTTTCAATGGGATTCTGATTTAAAATTTACCATGCGGTAAGGGGATTCAACTCAATTTTTATTCTTTGAGGAATAAATAATATCGTTAAACTAATTTCTTATATACAGTTTACATAATTCCACTTTGATATATGATATCACAAATAATTAATTATTCATAATATTTGGAATTTCAAAATGAATTATATCATCTAAAGGGATTTGAACAAAAAAATACATAGTGGTAAAAAAATCATAACTAAATCATTTTCACTGGGTTTTATTATTTCCTTACAAAACAAAACATTCTATGTTTATGGGTATAATAAAATTTACTATATATTGATGTATTTATAGTCCTTTTATATAGATTTATATTTGATACTCACAATCTCTTAATTTATTAGTTCTCACTTTGACGTTATGACCATTTTAAGGGTTTACTTCAGAATCTCATTCTAATCTTAATGATTTCTTCTTGAAATTTACTTAATTTATTTTTTGTGATCATTGTTCAATAAAAACATTTATTTTATTAAAATCTGGTTATTAATGACCTTAGTCATGTAATAGTACCATCTTCTCACACTCTGTTAGTCAAAAAGTTTTAGAAAATGTTTTTTAGAAAACCCAACTTTATTTCCCCCTTCACTCAGAGAACATACCTTCTTTTAGAAAATTATTTTCTAAAAAGGTTTTCAAAAATGTTTCTAATCTTTTGATAATGTTTTAATGAAGATAATAATCACTTTTATCTATAAAAATGTTTTAAAATTAATCTTTTAGAATATTTTGAAATAATGAACTTTTCTATCAATTTTACTATGTAAAAGAAATATTCTTCTTACCTTTCCTGGAATGTATGGATTTACCCATAAAAATTTCATTGAATCACACTTTTTATGTCAAAATGGAAAAATTTCAATGATTTATTTAATTTTATAGTTCAATAATTTTATTTTTAATATATTTTTTCAAAATGAAAAGGATATTTTCATTAAGAATTTTTTTAAAAGATATTTTTATAGTGTTTTTATTAATCAATGAAAAGAACCCTTAATTTTTACTCTAATTATGATACATTGTATTCATACCATTCTTATTATTCCTCTATATGGTGTATGATTTCTATAACTAAGGATAGAATTGACATTCACTTCCTCAATTACTTTGTTAGCCCCTTGAAATATTCAACTCCTTATTATCAATGTAAATTGATTTTACCCTAATTATCCATATACATTATCATGGATATGTTCATTTACTTAACTATATAAAATTTATATATACAGTACTTAAATTTAAATATAATGGAATTTTATTAAAGAAAAAAATACAATACTGGAAAAAATATCAACAAGAGACACCAAAAAACCATAATGTACGGTTATGGTGAAAAGGAAAAAAAACCAAAGACACAATAAACACCCATTGAAATAGGATGGGCTCTGGATTACAAGAAGAAGGTTCTGCAACATATAGTACTTACATTGAAATTATTTGGCTTACTGTGGAAGTATTGATAAATATGCATCCTTTACTCAATATATATATTTAATGATGAACTTTTTTTATGAATTTAAATCGATTATTATATATATGAGTAATTATTTAGACATTTAATAAACAACATGGGGTTATTTTAATGTATGAACTGTCAGTTAGGGAATTATTAATGAAAAATACATGGTGAATTTATAGTCTCATGATACAAAATCAGTTAGAAAACAATCCTTCGACTTCATTTCCAAGCATAATAAATGGGTTTTTATTAATAAATTTAAATTCTATTATGAATGGTATCAACAATATAATACTAAACTTTCTTGTAAGTAACTGTATCATGTGCCTGGGAAACATGATGTTCAGTAATTAATAACTCCCTTGATTTGAATTTAGTATTTATCATCAATGATATTTTCACTATGTCAATGTATTTAGATTCATTTAATTACCAGTTTATTGATTAATTGGAATGTGTTTATAGTTTTTTACCATTACATATTTATTTTTATTTATCTAGTTAGTTAAATATCTTGTGTTTTTATTTTTTTAACTTTCCCTATAGTTTATGCACTTCCTTCTCAGGTTATTGATTAAATATAATGTGTTTTCATATATTTACTATATCATAATGATTATGATAATTTATTCATTATTTATTGTTTTATACTTATCATTAATTAGAATTTAAACTGCCCCATATTTTTTTTCCTTTCTCGTGGATTCCATTAATTTTACTAAGAATGATATGCAAGGATATACCAGATAGAATAAAGTTATACCCAAAAAATTACTTTGTAACTTGTTTATTAATTTTTAATACAAGACTCATGTATAAATTTAGAAGACCAAGACTGATTAACTATTTAGTCATTTGGGATGAAATTTAATTGTGTCATATGCCAATGGAATGTTATTAGGCACAAAATCTGGTATTTTTGGGATTAGGGATCTACAATTGGCATCAGATCATGTTTTTCAGTAACCCTATAAACTATATATATAAAAAATAGATTAGGTAACATAACCCTTAGATATAAATTGAGGATATGAATAGAAGAACATATTATAATTATAGTAAGGTATATATTATGTGGGTATTCTTAGAAATTCATATCAGTTTGGATACTACATGTGGATTTGTTATTGGGATAGATGTTTCTAGGGTAATAACTCTGGAAAGAAATGTCAGGTCATACTTGAGTGTAACGAGGTATATGAAAATGAGCCTTATTGTTCACATGGTTTTAAAGTCATGGGGATATTCATAGGATAATTCACATTAACTTTTCAAACCATTATAGAGGATTTGAAAAGATAATGTCAGTGAATAACCTAGGATAAATTTGAGGTGTCTTAGATTGAAATTATTATTTCAGGATTTAGAATTGATAAAAATTATAATCTGGATTTCTTAGTTTGATAATTGATGCTCACACTATGGTTTTCAGTTTTATAAAATTCCCACTTCTAAAATGATGAACTCCAAACCCTAAAATTCAATTTGGGAAAATAATTTTTTGATGTATTTATATATTAGGGTTTTGTTGAAAACATTAGTTAAAAGATTAGTTAATAAATAAATTTCAAGTATGTACGTCATATTTGTTTTGGAAATTATATTAATATGATTTTATAAAAAGGATAACATGTATGTTAGGTGACAACCCATAATTTTTTCAAAGGCCTTTGGACTTTAAACTGTGATTAATGGATGATAGGGTTTTTACACCCACTACTAACCTAGGAAATTCCCTTTTCAATAATTAATTGTTTTTTTAAAATTATTTGAGGAATAAATGTTAATGACAAACCTATAGTGTTACTTTTATTTTTAGAGATTAATATATTAACGATATTTGTTTGGAGAACTATATGAGAAAAACTCAAATTCTTGTAACTCTTTTAGGGAAATTATGATACATTAAACATGTATTTTAGTGCTTTTTTGCATCAAAGATAATTTACGGATATCCATTTCATGAATTATTGGATACATTGGAAATTAGTCCAAGAAAAAAAAGGATGAAAATTGTGTTTATATTAATATGTTAAGTAAGTATATTTCGTTATATTCTTGGGAAATTAAATAATTACTCAACATTAAGAAAATGATAAAAAAATTGTCATAATAGCTTAATTTTTTTGAACTGATGCTCTTCTAAATTAATATAGATTTATTACTTTGAGACCCTAAACATTTTATTAGTAATTTAGTTTTTTATGATTGATGACCTCAATTAATCCCTATAAATATTTATTCTTTCCATGCAGTATATAATTTCACATTCCGGTAATGTTCTAATATATAAAAACCTAGTTATATGATAGACTATGGGACATTTATACTTACCAATATCTCTTCTTTCTAGAGGATTTTTTATTATAAATTTTCATACTGTAGGATTTAAACATAGGAAATATCAAAAAATCAATTACCATGATAGAGATTAATGTTTTCAGATGTAGTTTATTTAAGTTAGGGGGAATGTAACACCAAAAAAAATTCTAATACCCTAACTTTTTTTGATAATGTGTATGACACACAACACCAAATCTAAGAAAGAAAATAACATCTCAAGACATTTTGTTATATTTAATATTTTAAAAAAATTAATATATTCTATAGATTTTTATTCATTAAATTCTAAGTTATTTTTCATCACATGCAGTAAAACTTTCTTTGATATCTTGCGTTTCACATAAGATCGAGTGTTACTGAATAACAATATATTATTAAAATATTACAATTTAATAAACAATACAAAAAATATCAATAAAATTATGAGTTTGGAAAAGTGTTTATAAAATTATTAGAATATATGTATATATATTATATATCAAATAAATATTTTTTATATTCATCCAATATTTTTTATAATTATAAGATAATTGTAAACCAAATTTTATACATAAAATCCTATATTTTTTTAAAGGCAATTTTACCACATTTATTTGGAGAACCTATTTTAAATTTAAATTTCAGAACATTTTATATGTTATATATAAAAATAAATTTCATTTTTTGAAATCAAAAATTCAAAATTAGGTTATAATGAATTTTTGTTTCTGAAATATTTTATTTTTTGACGAATAGTGAAAAAATAGTGAATATAAATTCAAAACAACTTTTTTGTCTAATTTATTTATAAGGATAAATTATATGTTTAATTTTTTTGAAGTTAAATTAAATCAATATTACATTTATTATTCCAATTTAGGTTATTTTAATCAATTTCACTTTAAAATTCAATATAAACACTTAGCAAACATTTAAATATTTTCACATTAGAAACCAACTTTGCCATCCCATCTGTAGGATTAAATTTAATTTATTTTATACACCATAGGTTATATGAATTTTTTAAAAATGAATCTATATTTTTAGTAATAATAATTTAAAATTTATAATAAGGAAAACCAAATTTTTTCTACCAAAAAGAAAAATGAATTTAATTAAATTTAATTACCACGATTAAGAGATAAATTAGCCTAACAAGGGACTAAACTTTAATCTTAAAGGTAAAAATGACATAAAAACATGACCAAAATCCATATTATGTTCATATTTAGACCCAATAATAACGTTTTTTGAATTTTAACATCATTAGATAAAATTTATATGGGGTAAACATGGGTGGAATTCCCTTTTAAAAAATTAACAACAATGTCTCTCCTCATCCACTATAAAAATGTCATCACTCCCCCAAATTTTTCACACAACTAACGATCATTGGATCACCATAAATAAACCTTAATAATATCCCAAAATCCCTCACCTAATAAAAGAGTCATCACCTTGGAATAAATCCTACAAAAAATTTAAATAAACCAAAAGGGGTTACCCAAAAATGAGGTAACATTCTTCATCAATCACTTTCGCCTTATTTATTTCTCAATCAATTTAATTATTATTATTTAATTATTATATAATAAAATTAAAATCATAAATATACTGATATTTTTTTATTAAAATTATTCTTCCTACACTTTTACACACATTCATCAAATGGGGTATATAATCATCATTCTCGTGTATGGTAGACTACCACCCTTTCAACCGCTGGCATTCGTTACTCAATTTACGACTACTAAAAGTTGGAATAATGATGAATTTATAGTTTATATAAAATATATATAATATTAATTATTTATTTATTATTTATTATTTTTATATAAATCATACATTCATGCTTTCCATTTTTAGGGAACATGATACCATCATTTGTTGAATGGTGGACTACCGCCTCTTCAATAAGATATGATTCAATCAAACTACCCATGAAATGTATTAAGGAAGATATTAATAAAAATATGTGAAATATATGAAATTATTATGATGCTTATTCTATAATATAAATATATATAATTTACGTTTCTTTCATTAAAATACAAAAAATAAATGTATGTAGCATTCATGCATACGTATGACCTACCTTCTCCATAAATGGTACTTTTCAATTCTTATCTCTAAATATAATGAATTATTATAAGTACTTATTAACAAGATATATATGATAAATACATCATGGATCAAATTCTTTATATTATTAAATCATAATCGACGTAACAAGAAAAATAATAATAAATTAAAACATACTCGAATAACTAGGAAATTAACATCTTAAATTGTGAAAATAAGGAATATTGATAACAAAATGGTAATATTATATTATAAGAAGACAATATAAGATATTATAATTATTTTCATGGGTCTATTATAAGTTATTTAATATTTTAAAACAATTATAAAAGAGTATAATGAATGTCCCCCCCGAAAGGAAACACAAGGTAAAAGGTTCTTGTCTCACTTTTCATTCCATAAAGAAAAAGCCATTTACGCAATTTATTTCTTTTGTGTGTTGTATATACCACCAATATTGTATTTAATATAATGATTGAATTTATATTAATGGTATTTATAGTTTCAATTTATTTATTTATTTCAAGGGGCTTGTGATATAAAAGTTACCATGTGGTAAGGGACTTTGCCTCAATTTTTATTCATTAAGGAATAAGTCATCATCGTGCACCTAATTTCTTTTATATGGTGAAAATAATACGAATTTTAAATATCATATCATTAATAATTCATTCTTCATAATTTTTTTTATTTGAATTGTTTCATACAATGAAATTTTATCTTAAAATTACCAAGTGGAATGAAACTTCATAACTCAATTCTTTTTAATTAGGTTATCTTACTTCCTCATTGTTGTCAAAATTATATTACTATGTGTATAATGAATTTTAAAATATATTGATTTAACTATAAATAATTTATGAGGATTTACAATTTATATACATAAACTCTTTATTCTAGGATTCTCACTTTGATGTTATGATCATTCTATGTGGTCATTTTACAATCTAATTCTAATTGAGATTATTTATTATGGAAATTTAATTATAGGTATTTATATGTTAATCCTTTAATAAAAAATTTAATTTATATATTCTATGGTTATATAATAATATTTTCAAGTAATATCACCATTTTTGTGTCTTTGGTAATTAAAAAGTTTTATAAAATGTATTTATGAAAACTAGAATTAAATTTTCTCTTTATTCAAAGAAAATTTCTTCTTATAATAACACTATATTCTAAAAAAAATTAAAAAATGTTTCTAACCTTTCCAAAATTATTTCTTACAAAAAATTTCCCCTTTTACTTTTAAAAAAGTTTCAACAGAATCTTTTGTATTATTCTGAACAATGAAATTTTCATACCATTTTACAATGATAAAACAATGTTTCTTTTCCTTATATAGAATAAATGGATTTACCCACCATTATTTTATTAAAGCTTAATTTTTATGTTTAAAACGTAATAGTTTAAATAAAATGTTGTGAAAATATATTTTAAAAATAATTTAATTAATAAAATGATTTTCAAAATTAAAAGGATATTTTCCTCTTGTTTTTTATAAAATATATTTATATAGTATTTCTATTCATCAACAAAAATAAACCTTTATTTTAAATCCACTTAGGTTATGTTTTATTAATACCATTCTTTTTATCCCTCTAGATGGTTCATTATTTCTTTAACCTAGGATAGTATTTACATTTAATACATTGATTTATATTTTATTCTCCTTTCAATATTCAATTCCCTATAATCATTGATCATTGAATTTACCCTATTTATCCATATCGTTTATGATGAATATGTTCATTTCCTAAACCATATACCATTTTTATATACTATTTTCTAGTTTGAGAATTATATTATTTACTGTGGAAATAATGATAAATCTATATCCTTTACTCAATATAGATATTTGATGAGAATTTTTATTAATTAATTGAAATATATTATTCAATATATATGGAATTATTTGAACAAAAAAACATGGGTTGGGAACCATTTAATTCAGTCTATATGGGTTTGGGACTGGTTAATGTATTCCCCATGATGCATTGATAGTCTCAAGATATGTAATCAGTTTAAGACAAACACATATTGTTTGTTTCAAAGAAGAATAGGCGGGTTTCTACCCATAAATTTAAACTATCTTGTGTGAGGTCTTGATAGTTGTATGCTAAACCATCTTTGGGGCAAGGGTATAATGTTCCTAGGAATCATGGCATCCAATAATTATTCATTTCCTTAATTTTGATTTAGTATTTATTATTCATGATATTTTCACAATGAAAAGTCTATTAATGCATTTTATTCAAAGTGTATTGATTAAATGGAATGTGTTTCAAGTTTTATACCTTTTAAATATTAGTTTTTTATATACAATTATTTAACTATAATGTGTTTTCAACTATTTACCTTCATATATTATTTATGCACTTACTTGTTAGTTTATTGATTACATGAAATGTGTTTTCTAATATTTACCTTGATATAATTATTATCCTAATTGATATATTATGACTTCTAATGTAGGTACCCTTATTGATCATTTTATCTCACCCTTATTTTGTTTCATTTCCCTAGGATTACATTATGTGTAATAAGAAATATATGAATAGATATACTAGGTGGAATAAATTTATCCTAGGGAAATATTATGTTTAAATTTTTGTATTCATTTTAAATACTAGACTCGTGTATGTATCAAATTTACCAAGACTATTAAAAAGGTCCGTTCTTTAGGATGTTATTAACTTTTATTTTATGATAAAGCAATGGAAGAGGGAACTAGATACAATATTTATGGGATTGGGGTGCTACATATCCTCTTTATAAAATCATTTTTCTTGAACAATATTGAAATTTTACAACTATATTAAGCTATATACATGGATATCATTGTTATATATTATTTATTATATATTATTTCTAAAAATATTTCCTAAAAATGTTTAATTGAGATTATTTCTCAAATTCACATTATTATGTATACATTATTTGTGACACCCATTTATTTTATTTAATTTCATTCAAAAATATTTAATTTATTTGACCTATTTTGTTACAGACAAAATTTAGTTTTAACTAGATGAGACATACTATTATAATTTTATTATTTAATATGATTGCAATCACTTAGACTTTATAATGAATAGTTTGAATAGTATTAACTAAATAAATAAGATAAATAGTTTAAAAATGTATTTAAAATTAATTCTTTTGATACTAATTTATTTTAGATGAAACTAATAACCATTTCAAAACAATGGAAATATTTTCATAAAAAACATTTATTATGTACACAAATATGTTTTATATCAATAATTTAAATAAATAAATTTGGGTGAATAAATTTAATAGAATTATATAGAATATATTTAATCAAATGATTTAAAATTCATCATATATGTTTGATTGGAATAATATATGAATAAATCCAATTTTATGCTTAAAAACAATATTTTTCAAAAAATGAAGTTTTATCACATTTTTTCACTTATTTAAAATTACATTTCATTAATTTTAGGAATATTATTTTTAAATATTAACATATTTTTTTGAAAAATAGTTTCTAAATTTTCTTACAGTTAATTTTTGATAAATTTCTAAAATGGAAAATTTTTCAGTGAATAGTGAAAATACCGATTTTGAATAAAAACTACTTCTCTTTGAAAGAATTTACAAGATAAGGTTTATTTTAATATTTTTTTAAAATTATAAAATTTTAAATAATATATCTTCTAATCCCATTAAGATCATTTTAATCAAAATAATAATAAATTTTGATATAAAAACTTTTTCAGCATTTGTAACTTTTCTCTTTGGAAAACCAATTTTAATCACATCTATAAGATTAATGTTAAATTAAAATTTTATATTTTTATGAATGGAATTTTGAAAAATTGATTTTATATTTTGAATGTGAAAAATTTACATTATATTATTATGTAAACATAATTTTTTATTGTAATAAATAGTAAAAAATAATTGAAATTAATTATCATAGTTAAAGATAAAACATGTTTATTGGGGGTTAAACTAAAATTATTAGTTGTAAAATGCCATATAGAATAGAAAAAAACCCATTTATGGCCACATTTTGACCATATGACAACTTTGTATTTATAGTTTCACATCTTGGATCCATTTGTTTTATGAAAAATATGGGGGAACATTTTTCATTTTAAAAAATTAAATATTTTCCACTCAACTCATTTATAAATTGAAACCCCATATCCTATCTTATTAACACATTAATATTCATTTTTATCAACCAATATATACCCAAATAAATTTATTATTTACCTTCCCATGATCTATATCTATTAATTTAATGATAAATCCTTCCAAAGAATCAATTTATGCATACCTAAAGTGTTTTTCTGAAGAAGAGGTATCATGCCTAAGTGATCATTTTTATTTTATTTCCATATAAAAACAATAAAATCATCTAAAATTATTATGATATAATAAAAAAATATCTACCATAGAAAATCATTCTTTTTCTATATCTTCATATTCTGAGAAAATAACTAAAACTAAATAATATTTGTCTTCATATAATTGTAAAACATTTAAAAACATGGTTCTTGTTATATTTTTCTTTTTAACTAAAAAAAATAATTATTTTTATTCTTTTTGGGTTTCAATACTACAACTACTTTCATGGTATATATATATATATTCATAAATCCTTAAACCATTAACATGAGTAAAATTGAGGCTCATAATTGACCTATTATTGGGCTTCAATAATAAATATTTTATCTTATTTAATTTCTGAATCATTAAATTACCAATAAATTTCATTATATTAAATCCATAAATCATATAATCTTCTAATTTCTTAATCTCATAAAATTATTCAATCACTTAATTTATATTTTTTTATTCCATGATTATTTGTTTTATTTGAAAATGCTTATAAATTAAATTACATTTACATTGATTATCATATTTTATTGTTTCATTACCTATTTTCATCTATTCTTTAATTTTAAATCATAAAAATAAATCTACCCAACTCTTTCTATATTACTATGAAAAATAAGTTCTATTAATGAAATCTTTAATAAAAAAATTATTTTATATTTTTTGTTTTCCTATTGAATGATTAATTGATTTTGCAACATATTATTTTTGTAAAGACCAAAAAATTTCATGATTTTTTTTCTTATGTTCTTTGAAATTTTATGAGTACGCAGTTTCTGACGGCAGCTAATTCTGAGGCCCGGTGTGCCCGGAATAATTTTTTTAAGTTTTGTTCGGGTACGTTCAGTGAACCTACGATCGAGTTTTTCTCACATTTGATCCGGTTCTCGAAACCGATATCCAAGGGCACCGATGAACTCGCAGTGCCGGTATTCGCCTAAGGGGACCTTTACCGCAGTTGGTTTTGGTCGGGAGTAGAAGATATATTTTGGGGATTCATAAAAAATTAAATATATTGTTGTGTTACATAAATTATTTTAAGTGGTAGTTATTTCCTCCAAAGGAAAGTTGGAGGTGGGGCCCAAACCCCACATAACTTACCATGGTAGGATATAACTAAGGGTGGGGCCCAAACGAGCCCTTAACCCTTCAACTCCCCCTTTAATTCTCTTAAAATCCTCTCTTAACTTCTGAATGTCCACTTAATGGTGGAGCCTCTCCACCTCCCTCCATTGATTGTGCCAAACCAATCAATTTAATTAATTAATCTCCTTTAATTAATTATTTTTTTAGTCAATAATTCATTTGGAATTAATTTGATATTCTTGGAAATATTATATTATTGTCCAAACTTTTAATTTTATTTTCTTGGAAAATATTTGTGGGGAGACTTTGGGAGAACTATGTAGAGGAGGTGGATCGTTCATCCAACGAGGAACATGAAGAACACGAAGAATGTCGTTCTGTCAATGAAGAAAATCTCCGAAAAAGACCGTCATTCCCTAAACGAAGAACTTATTCAACATCGCATCCACTTCGGATGCACTCTGACGTCAACAGAATCGACGTCTGTATTCCATGACACCGTATTCCACGGCTTGTCGATGTGCAACGTACCTGGAATTGAGGTACAGGGAAATTATGGATTATTTATTTATTCTAATGTATGTAAATTACCCTGGAACCTTGGCGTTTGATTTTGGTTGATGGTGATAAAGTTGTTATTATCTAACGCAGAGGGCATGGGACGAACAAACAAGGCCTGATATCCCTCCATTGAACATTGATTATACTGGTGTCGGAGGTGAAGTCATGAAGGTGCGATGCCATTGCACCACACCGGAGGAGAACCACGGGACGAGGAAGGCAGCGATGTTAATGACTGGAGGTAGCCACGACCGTGCATCGACCGTGTGGAGGAAGACCGTGGCCCACATCCATGGGCCGCTTGGCCGAGTATGAACTGGCCGGCCTCATGACGGCTGGAATAGAAAAACCGGTTGGCTAAAGCTGGCCAGACAAGAGGATTGCGACACCTTGTGGCACCACACTGTAAAGAAACCGTGACCCGCGGTAGGCGGGCCCTTCGGTGGAAGAACCGGCTGGCCGCCTACCGGTCGGGTTGAAGAAATCTGTGCTACCTGAAGGTGCAGCGTGGGAGGACAGTGGCCCTCCCAGTAGGCCGCTCGCACCGGAAAAGCCGGCCAACTTCGGCCGGCTGGGTAAGAGAGGCGGCGCCGCCGTTACAAGGAACTAGGGGGGGGGGGGGGCTCCACTCGGCCAGCTGGCCAAGTCGCAGGTCGGGCCGCCCACCGCCGGGTCGGGCCGAGCTGTGCCCCACCAGGCCGGGCCGACCCCCCTGCCGGGTTGGACCCGTCGAGCCAGGTCGGGCCGACCCGCCAGCCCACTAGGCTTGACGGGTCGGGCCCCTTAGTCTTAAACATGAATAATTTCTAGACCGTGTGTCCAGTTGATGAGACCTCTACGGCACTGGGATCCTCGTGAGGAGACAGTACTTTTGAGATACTCTAAGTGGGTTTTGACAACTTTGGGAAACGACCGGGTTTTGAACAAGCGTAATTCCAACAAAGCCCGTGGAACGGAAAAGCCAATAACTCTTAGACCGGGAGTCCGATTGACACACCGTCTATCGCGTTGGGTTCCTATTGATGAGACTGAACTTAGGGATACATAAACTCTGGACATAGAGATAGTTTATGTATCTACCTTTTTTTCCGAGGAGTGGACCCTCCTAGAATTGAGTGTGCTGTGTGCGGGAACACTAGAGCTGGTTGCGATTGTGATGACTACTGTACTAGAATCCTCTGTGGGTTCGACTGCGATGAATACTGTACTAGAATCCTCTGTGGGTTCGACAGCAATGACTACTGTAATGGGATCCTCTGTGGGTTCGACAGAGATGACTACTGTATTGGGATCCTCCATGGGTTCGGCATCGATTACTACTGTTCTTATATCCTATGTGGGTATGGTAGTTTGAACTCTGTACTTGTATCCTGTGTGGGTCCGATAGAGTAGCTAGTATTTTATCCTATGTTGGTCTAACAAATTAGCTTTTTTGTATCTTGTATGGGTCCGACAGCTTATATGAATTAGTGACTATATCGGATCATCTCAATTACTCTCGAGATAGCTGGTCTTGTATCCCGTGTGGGTCCGACAGCTTATCTAGTGTTGTATCCTGTGTGGGGCCGACGACTTAGATGATCCAGTGGATATATCTGATCATCTATATCTCTCTACTATTGTGGAATACCTATGTGAGCTGATACATTTCTTTCAAACATTATCATCATGGCGATTCACTTTACTTCTTTTGTGGAATTGGATAGTTCTTGGGCTCATGAGATAAAGCCGGATGGAGTTTGGTAAGTTAGGTATATGTATCGGCATATAACATAGTTGGGTTGGTTGATACTTTTTTGTTGTATCTTTATTCTATTTTTTATACATTATGGATTCTGGGAGACCTTCGATCGTCTCGGGGTCCCTAATGAGTATCTTTATACTCACCCCTGTACGGGCTATGCCCGCACCTCATTGTGTTGGATGCTGGTGACGGGCAGTGTTGACGAAGGCTGAGAGAGAACCATGATCAGACGGTACCCAGAGGTGGACAACATGGCAAGATAGTACACAGCGCAGACCAAAAGATGTGTATTTTTGAGGTGGAAATTTGTACCTACCCTTTAGGTAGGATACTCAGCGAACATTCCAGGAGCTTCCCTTTTCAACTGTTATCCCTTTTTCAGTTGTACTTGTTTTCCTTTGTACATGCACTTTACTGTTGGGCATGTATTTCTGGCCAATTTTACATTCATCACTACTTCTGTATACAAATTTCAGTTAGTTTTTTTCTTCCATCTTACTCTGTTTGTGTGTGTGTTACTACTATTAAAGCAATGCCTTCCCAGCTTAGGGATTTACGCCTTTGGTGCTAGTCGCCAGCCACTGGCCTATGGAAGGTGGGCTTGGGGTAGTCATGACACGGGCCCTGAGGACGGGTCATGAAAAATTGGTATCAGAGGAGTCGGTTATACCACATAACATAGGACTCTAATCATTATTTTCTATGAATAAATAGTGTTAAGAGTATTTAGTATGGTTTTTATTCTAGGGAGTCAAGTGTAGGTACGACGACTGACATATCCATACACCAGGACCCTGACCACTAACTTTCGACTTATTCATGGAAACAATGATTGTGTGTCAGTTACAAGTGTTTCCTTTTAGGTATTTTTATGTCATATTATCAGGTATAACTTTTTGACCAAGGCACACTTGTTCCTTACTGGGATGCCACTACAAAGATAGCCAGCCAGGGTTCCCGAGAGAGAGTAAATGTTGATGGCTGACTGAGTGACGAGGTTCCTATGTAGGGCCCTCTTACTATGTTGGAACCTTTGGGTGGTGTACCAGCAGCACCACCACCCGTTAGTAGAAAATTCCACCAACCGTACTGGCAGACGGTGCACGCAGACAAAGTTTGTTGCACGAGTTCCAGTAGCAGAGGACTGGATGGTGTCGATTACTGGATTTTTCCATCAAGTTGAGACACTAGTATAGAAGATTTTGATCTTAGATACTAATATTTTTAAGAAAGTGAACATGAGAATGGTCCTAATATTGATGATGTTTTGGTACTTGGACTATTTTCTAAGATGGTACCTTCGGGCAGTGTGCCAACTATATCACTACCTTTTGGTCAGCAGACACTACTGGTGGTACCGAAAGAGGACACTTGTAAGATTAGTGCCTTACATGTGTTTCAGCACCAAATATACGTCATGTTCCGAGGCGAGCCCGAACCACCGGTGACTAAGGACTGGCATGAGGGGGTGGCTGAGAGTTTTCTAGAGATTATACAGCTTCAGAAGGATGATGTTTCGATTGTTGAGTATTCATTGAGTCATACCGATCATTCTGGGTACTCGATGAATATGAATATATCAATGCTTTAGAAATCAGACCTCTAAGAGAGGTTTGTTTTAGGATATCTGAGCCGAAACATTTTCCTATATGCATTCCTACTTAAGTTAGGGTGCTAGAGAGAACCTTTTTGGTTGAATGTTCATTGGCTGAGCGGATACAGCTAGTGAATGTTAACAATTTAAAATCATGAAATTGGCATCTATCTTAGAGACTTGAGGATGTAAAATGTTCCAAGAAGAGGAAGTGTTAAGGACAGATGAATCTGCAGGGTAGTAGAGGTGGAAGAAGAGCTTGGAGAGCAGCATGAGGTGGTGAACATTTCGACATGTTATAACCACCTGCCATTATAGTCCACTCTAGGATCATAGAGCTGGAGGGCATGGGAATAGAGTAGTTGCATACGGTCATGGAGTGTGACCCAAGGGATCTAAGAGTGATTTGAGGTACTGTCTATGTCTACTTCTAGTTTCTATATCAATAGAAAAATGTACCAATCATTCCTTCCTTCCACGAATCTTGTCCCAGACCTAGAGTTTCTAGTTAAGCCGTTGACTTTACCCTCACATCTGGAGTTACCTTTGGGAGGAGACTCGATAATCACACTTACAACGATGGTGTGATCTGACCCTTGAGGTGAGAGTTTCTGTTGGAACCTCTTGGTGAAAGTGATGAGGCCTTACGATGTTAATTTGGGTATGGACTAGGCAACCACAGTTCATACAAATATTGAATATATTAGGAAAAAAGGTTGTCTTTTATCTACAACATTAGGATGGGGTTTTCCTTGGCTGGAGAAAATGAAAACCCAAGCTGTACTAGATTGAATCATACATAAGATGGTGCAATCGATGACTTAGGAGTCAGTTAGACTTAGCTTTTTTCTAGACTTCTCTAGAGTTGCAGCACCATTATCAACGTTGACGAATAAGGGGGTGACCATTCGTGTGGAAGGATAGATGCTAGAAATGCTTTCAAGAGTTAAGGCAGAGTTTGACCAGTGAACCCATCATAAGGCTACCAGAGGAGGGAGTAGGGTACGTAGTTTACTACGACACATCAGGGACCGGACTCGGGTGTGTCCTGATGCAGGAGCAAGCAGTGATCCCCTATGGTTTATAGCAGTTGAGACAACACAAGCAGAACTACGATACCCATGAACTAGAGGTAGCAGCAGTGGTCTTCTTCTTGATGATGTGGAAACATTATCTTATAGGCGAGCGTTCTATAGTCTACTCTGACAACCAGAGTCTCAGGTACATCTTCTCACTGAAGGATATGAACCTAAGACAACAACGATGGCTCAAGTGCCTCTAGGACTATGACTTGGAGATATTCTATACTCCTAGGAAGGGGAATGTTGAATCATTTTCTCTAAACAAGAGTTTATAAGATGTATCAGGACCTCAGATGACAACATTGGTGGACATGTATGAAGAATGTTGTAGAAAAGTTTGTCTCTCGTTTCCTCACTTGTCATCAAGTGTAGGTGGAGCACCAGGTTTCAGTAGGCTTGGTTTAGTACTTAGAGGGTTCAGAGTGGAAGTGAGACGTGATATCTATGGATTTCGTGATGGGGCTTCTACGTACATCCAGAGGGCATGAATATATCTGGGTGATTTTTGACCGACTCATCAATTCAACCCCATTCCTACCGATCAGAGAGAAAAAATCAGTAGAGATCTGGGGTTTCCTCTACGTTCAGGAGATTATAAAACTTCACGGTGTTCCATCAAATATCATCTCCAATAGAGATGCTCAATTCACTTCTCGGCTATGGAAGGGGCTACATGAGGCTTTTGGTAGGCAATTTCACTTGAGCACCGACTTCCATCCTCAGACGGACGGTTTGACTGAGATGACCATTCAGACTCTCAAGGAAAAGCTCCGTGCATGTTTCCTTGACTTTGGTTGCAGTTGGGATGATGATTTACTCTTAGTGAAGTTTTCACACAACAACAACAACCACTCCACCATCGGGATTGCACCTTATGAGGCACTGTATAGATAACCTTGCAGATCACCTCTGTGCTGGAATGACCCAGGGGAGTCGGCACTTGTAGGACCAGTGATGGTACAAGCTACATCGAAGAAGGTGCAGATCATCCAGGAGCAGATGAAGACTTCACAGAATAGAAATAAGTCCTATGATGATACGAGACAAAGACCACTGGAGTTCGAGGATGGTGACCATGTCTTCCTACAGGTCTCACCTCAACGAGGACATAAGAGATTTGGATGGGGGTGAAAGTTATATCTGTGTTTCATCGGACCATTCCATGTCCTCAATAGGGTAGGTGAGGTTTCTTACCACCTAACCCTTCCACCTCAGTTGCGCCGATCTCACGATGTCTTTCACGTATATCAGCTGAGGAGATATGTACATGACCTGTCACACATTATCGACCACAGTGGACGTTGCTGATGGGGTGACATTCATGGAGGTCACGGTGGAGATCGAGGATTGATAGGACATGGTCATGTGTGGACGATCGCTTCCTCTAGTTCACATTCTCTAGTAGCATGGGAACCTCAAGGAGATCACATGGGAGCGGGAGGCTCAAATGCGTGCTCAATACCCTTTTTTGTTTCCCTAGTTTGTGTTTTATCTTGACAGGGAGGTAAATCCCTGAGGTGGGGGTAATTTAAAGACCGGTAAATTTCAAGGAAATTTTTTTCTTATGTTATTTGGAATTTTACGAGTACGCAGTTTCTGACGGCACCTGATTCTAAGGCCCGATGTGCCCGGAATAATTTTATGATTTTTTTTTCGGGTATGTTCAGTGAAAGTATTAGTGGGGTTTTCAATATTCTGAACAGGTGCTCAGAACCGAAATTCGAGAGAACTGATGAACTCGTAGTGCCAGTATTCACCTATGGGGAACTTTACCGCATATGTGTTTGGGCGGGAGTAGAAGTTATATTTTGGGGATTCATAATAAATTAAATAAATTGTTGTGTTACACAATTTATTTTAAGTGGTAGTTATTTCCTCCAAAGGGAAGTTAGGTGTGGGTCCCACACCCCACATAACTTACCATGAGAGGATATAACTAAGGGTGGGGACCACACGAGCCCCTAACCCTTCAAATCCCCCTTCAACTCCCTTATACCCCTCTCTTAACTTTTGAACATCCACTTAAGGGTGGAGCCTCTCCACCTCCCTCCATTGACTATGCCTACCCCATCAATTTAATTAATTAAGATCCATTAATTAATTAATTTGTGTGTCAATAATTCATTTTGAATTAATTTGAAATGCTTGGAAATGTTATATTATTAGAGGGCCTTTTTATTTTATTTTATTGGAAAATATTTGGTGGAGACTTTGGGAGAACTAAGGAGATTAGGAGGATCGTTCATCCAATGAGGAACATGAAGAACACGAAGAACAACATTATCACAATGAAGAACATCTCTGACAAAAACAAATTCTCTCTATGAAGAACTTCTCAAATGACGCTTCCTCTTCGATCGCACTCTGACGTCAATGGAATCGACATCTGTATTCCGCTACACCATCTTCCACGGCTCATCGATGTGAATGTACCATGAATCGATGAAGGGGGAAATTATGAATTATTTATTTTTTCACACATATGTAAATTACCCTTGCTCCTTGGAGTTTTATTTTGGTTGATGGTGATCAAGTTGTTATCAACTAACACGGAGTGTGTGTGCCAAGAAAATATGGCCTGACATCCCTCTTTTGAACCTTGTTTATGTTGGTAACAGAGGAAAAGTTATGAAGGAACAGTGACATTGCACCACGCTAAAGGAGAACCATGGGACAAAGAAGGCAGTGGCATCAATTATAGGAGGTAGCGGTGGCTGCACGCTGGTCAGAAAGGAGGACCACAGTGCCTTGTGGCACCGTGCTATGGAGAAACCGCAGCCCACGCTGGGCGGGCTGCTTTGGCGGGCGAACCAGCCGGCTGCCTGCCGGCTGGGTTGAAGAAAGCCGCAGCACCTGAAGGTGCCATGTGGGAGGATAGCAGCCCGCCCAGCGGGCCGCTCAAGCTGGAAAATCCAGTCGGGCAGAAGAGGCGGTTCCACTTGGCACCGCTGTTACAAGTAAAGGGGGGGGGGGGGGGGGGTGCTCCGCTCGACCATCTGGCCAAGCCGCAGCCCGCCGAGGGCCGGGCCACCCTTGCGTATGTCGGGCCAGGCCGCGCCCCACTAGGATGGGCTGACCCACCAGCCGGGTCGAACCCACTGAGCCAGGTCGGGCCGACCCGCCAGCCCACCAGGCTTGACTGGAAGGGCTCATTACGCTTAAACGTGATTAACTTCTAGACTGTGTGTCCGATCGACTCACTATCTCCAGCACTGGGATCCTCACAATGACATGGTCCTTTTGTGATAATATAAGTGAGTATTGGTATACTTTGGAAAATGTCTGGGTTTGGAATGAGCGTAATTCCAAATGGGCCACTAGAATGGTAAATCCAATAAATCTCAGACCAGGCATCCGATTGACGAGACGTCTGTTGAATTGGGTTCATTTTGATAAGACAGAACTACAAGATACATCAGCTATAGAATTTGTGATAGTTTATTTATCGAACCCTTTTCTCGAGGATCAGACCCTCCTGGAATCAAGCATGCTGGGTGCAGAAACCCTAGAGTAGGCTGCGGTTGCGAGGATTACTGTACTAGAATCCTCCTTGGGTTTGACAGCAACAACTACTGTAATGGAATTCTCCATGGGTTCAACATCGATGAATACTGTACTGGGATCCTACGTGGGTTCAACAGTGACGACTACTATACTGGGATCCTCTGTGGGTTCAACAGTGATGACTACTATTCTTGTATCCTCTGTGGGTCCAGCAGTTTGACCTATGTACTTGTATCCTATGTGGGTCCAACAGAGTAGCTGGTCTTTTATCCTGTGTGGGTCCTACAACTTATCTGGTCTTGTATCCTTTGTGGGAATAACAACTTAGATGAATCAGTGACTATATCAGATCATCTCTCTTACTCTTGAGATAACTGGTTTTGTATCTTATGTGGGTCCAACAACTTAGCTGGTCTTGTATCCTGCGTGGGTCTGACAGCTTAGATGATCTAGTCGCTACATATGATCTTCTAAATCTCTCTACTATTGTGGCATACAAATGTGAGATTATACATGTCATTCAACCGTTATCATCATGTTTATTGACTTTACTTTATTTATAAAATTGGTTTGTGCTTGGGCTCATGAGTTGCAGTAGGAATGATTTTGATAACTTAGGTATATGTATGGACATATAACTTAGTAGGGTTGGTTGATACTTTGAGGTTGTATCTTTCTTCTGTGGTTTATCCTTTGTTAATTCTGGGAGACCATCGGGGGTCTTGGGGTCCCTACTGAGTATCGTTATACTCACCCCTACATGGGCTGTGATCGCACTACGTTGTGTTGGATGTAGACGACAGACAGCATTGACGGAGGCTGAGAGCAAGCTAGGATCAGATGGTACCCAGAGGTAGACCACACGGCGAGAAGGTACATGGAGCAGACCAAATCAAATGGATTGCTGAGGTGGAAATATATACCTATCCTTCAGTTAGGATACTTGACGGACATTCCAAGAGATTCCCTTTTTAGCTGTTGTCCATTTTTCAGTTGTACTTGTTTTCCATTATATCTGTACTTTACTATTGGTCTTGTATTTCCGACCCCTTTTACTTTCAACACTACTTTTTTAATACAATTTTCACTTAGTGTTTTTCTTCTGACTTACTCTGTTTGTGTGTGTGTTACTACTATAAATGCAACTGCTTCTAATCTTAGAGATTTACTCCTTTGGTGCTAGTCTCCATCCCATGGCCTATGGAAGGTGGGCTTGGGGTAGTCACGACAGGGGCCCTGAGGACGGGTCAGGACAATTTTAATGTTTTTGTATCTTTTTTAAATGAAATTTATTTCTTATACGCAAGGTAAACCCTAATATAAATCTATGGGTTATAATTTTTTTATTCCAACTGTTGTTATTTCAAGACTCATATGTCAATATTTCTTAGATCTATTGATTACCATGTATTGAAGATACTTATGCATGGTTATGCTCTTACTATGGAAATTTTATAAAATGGGCACCTGAATATATTTATACTTTTGAATTATCTTCTAAAACTATGAATGCTTTCCACTATAGTTTATATCAAAATTATTTTAATCAAGAATCTATGTGAAAAACTGATCATGAATAATGGAAAAATCCTAGATGTCATTTGTGAAGGAAAAAAACCAAAAGATAAATATACTATAATTGATATGTATAGAAATTTATTTAAATGATTCAATATGAAACAAAATAAATTTATTATTCATATATTTTCACATTTTAGGGATATACACTTTCATTGAAACTCTCTTGGTTACTCTATTTTTATAAAAACATTTGTTAATAAAATACTTTATGTTTTACCATATAATTCAGATACAA
Source organism: Viscum album (assembly GCA_963277665.1). Classification (NCBI taxonomy): domain Eukaryota; kingdom Viridiplantae; phylum Streptophyta; class Magnoliopsida; order Santalales; family Viscaceae; genus Viscum; species Viscum album. The sequence continues at coordinate 255,183,597 of OY728162.1, forward strand.
AAGTTACAGTTTTTTAAGAAGAAATATGCATAATTAACATATTGTTTAAGGAGTCAATCAGATCTATCATAACCTAAGATATACCAATGAAAAGACAAAATAAGAATGAAACCAATTAAATCAAAGGAAAAAAAGGAAATTTATTCTAAATCAATTGATATAGACTCTTGTAAAAGTGATTTTGAGGTTTAACATCTTGATAATAAATTTAAAAAAAATATTGGAGGAAGAAGAAATACTTTCATCTTGTTTAAAAGGAAAATTGATGGAAATAAATAGAGGTAATTTCTTATCCTTATGAAAAGGGATAGATCCATCCAGCATTCCCTATTCTCAAAAAGCAAAATAAAAAATCAAGAAATATCTAAAAGATTCTACTTTGAGTTTAAGGGATGATTCCCTATCCTCTTTTGACTCAAGTGGAGGAAGTACCAATTGTCACATGAATAAAGTTAAGTTAAGTGATGAGGTTTTCTTTCCACTTCTATTCCCTATGCCTCTTATTATTATTCATGCCAATTAGATAGTGATATGATAGTTAATGGGTTTACAGAACATTCCAAACAATATTAAGAGCTTAAAAATAAATATAATCATGTTATTTTTAAAAAGAATTAATTGTCTAAATAAAACAATGATTTATGTTTTAAATTAAAATAGAAACCTGCCATTATGAAACTCGATTAAACCATTATATATCTTAATAATTTTATTTATATATTAATCCAAGGATAAATAAATTTAAATAAAATAATGGGTACCCAACTATATATAATAAATTAATCTCATTTTGGTTTTTCAAATTTGTATAGAACCTTAAAAATACAAATACCTTTGTAAAAGGATGCTCCCAAGTTAAATTTTTGAATCATTATAGAAAAAATGGGTAATATATGAATGAAACACTAAATATTCTATTTGTCGTAGTCAGAACTAAATTAATCACTATTAAAATTATTTTTTAGGATTTATTATGAAATTAATTTTTTAAAAAAGTTTTCATTCAAAAATATATTTTTTATAACATTTCTGCACCCAAATTTTGTGTACCAAAATCAGGAATCTCTTAAATTTGTATAAATTATATCTCTAGGGAAATTCCAATAGTGCTATATTTTACTTGAATAGCGTGTGATGAAGACACATGAGTAGTGACACCTATAAGTTTAACTCGAGGATTTAGATCATTGGAATTAGTACAAATGATTATTTTAAGTTATATTATTATTATTAATGTTATATGAATTTTTTTTAAACACTTTTTTTGTAGTAATTGATATTTTATCAAAAAAACCTCACTCTATAACATTTATTAAGAGAGATAAAATTATATCAGTTATATATATATAATGTTTTTATAATTTATAACATTAAAAAAATATCTATATCTTTTTCATTATATTGATTTTTTTTAAATTCAATTGACCTTTTAAATTTTACATTTTTTCCTTTGAAATGTATTTTTTAAATCTTGTCATGTTATAAATACATAATTTAAAATTTTAACAACTTTCTAATATTATTAATTTATTTATCCTCTACTTCTTAAAAATATTTCTATTTTAAAATTATATTTTATCATTTTATAATGAATTTTTATATTTTAATTTAATTTAATTTGTAATCTTTCGAAATTTATTTTATAAATATTTTTTTATATGTTTATTAAACATAACGATCAATATTTATCTTTATTTTATTAAAATCACTCTATTTTTCTAGATATATTTTTTTATTTAATTATTTTAATATGAAAAAATTTTCAAATAATTTTTATCATATCAATAAATAAATCTCTTATCCTATAAAACCCTGAACATTCTAAAAAAGTATCTTTTATTCAAGATCATGTATGATACCCAACACCATGTGTAGAAAATAACATATCCTATTGAGATTTTATAGTATTTTTAATATATTATATAAATTTAATATAATATATATCTTTAAATTCACATAATAAATATTTATCTTGCATCACAAACAAAAAAATAATTTCTTTTATAACTTTTATTGCACATAAGACCGAGTTTTACTTACCAAAAATATATTTTTCAAATGTTATTATTTTAAATAATAAGAGTTAACCTAACCTTGAAATTAGTTTTTATGGAAAGTATTAACTAACTTAAGATAATATATATTAAATATAATTTTTTTTGACTATCATCCAATATATTTTATAAACATAGTATAAAAGAAAAACGAGTTTATGCTTAAGACCCTCTATTTTTATAAAGTAAATTTTACCAACTTTAGATGGTGAAACTATTTTAAATATAAATTTTGGAACTATTAAATGTTTTATATGTCAAAAATATTAATTTTAAATTATAATTGTTAAAATTAGGTTATGGGATTTTTTTATTTTTTTAAAATATTTTATTTTTTACTGAATAGTTAAAAATACTGAATTCTAAATCAAATCAAATTTATTTTCATATTTATTTATAGGGTAAAATTATATTTTTAATTACATTAATTTTAAATTTGATAAATTTAATATCCATTTGTACTATTTAGTTCATTGTAATCATTTTCACTTTGAAATTGGATATAATTACATAGCAAGCTTTTAAACATTTTTACTTTAAAAAATGATTTGTCATCCTGTCTATGAGATTAAATTTAAATTAATTTCACACAATTAAGTGATTAGAATTTGGAAAAATTGATTCTATATTTTGAATCATTTTTTTAAGATATAATAAGTTCATTATTGTTACCCAAAATATTTTGTGAAAGTAAATAAAATTAATTAGTGATATTAATGGAAAATATTTCTTTCTAGAAGTCTAAACATTAAGATTATGTTCCAAAATGACCTAGAAACTTATCTAAAATCCATTTTATGGTCATATTTTGACCCTATCCTACCTTAATATAACTTTTATTTATATTGGATCCATCTGACATAGGATAACGTGGGTGGAATTTTATTTTAAAAAAATTAAAAGAAGGCTACTCTCCCTCCACTATAAAAAGGAACTCAAACCAGACACTTAGTAACACCTCTAAAGATATTTGGATAACCAAAAATATACCCAAATAATCTCCCAAAATCCATAAAATAATCCTAGAATACTTATCTTGTGAATAAATCCAACCAATGATCTATTTTTTTAAAGCCAAAAGGAGTACCCCGAAAACGTTGCAACATTGTTCAACGATCACTATCTTTTTAATTTTTTTATAAAACCATTAAATTATTCTTAATAAATGATTATATAATAATTCAGTTATATTTTATATAATTTTATTTTCTAATTCTATGAGTTATACCTTGAATTTCACACACATCCATCAAATGGGGTACACAATCATCATTCATGTGTACAACGGACTACCGCCTCGCAAACAGAGGTCATTTTTTCTTCCATATACCATCTTTCATGTTTAGAATAATGATGGATTTATAGTTTATATATGATATATATGATATTTATTATATATTTATCATTTTTATATTTTTATATAAAACATAACTTCATGCTTTTAATTTCGTGGGAATACAATATCCTCATTTGTGGATGTCTGGACTATTGCCTCATTAATGAGATGCAATTCATTCGCACTATATATGGATTCTATTAAAGATGACTTAAATAAAAATATGTGAGATATATGAAAAAAATATTAAAATAAAATTATAATATACATATATATCATTTACTTTTCATTCATTTAAATACTACAACTAAATGGATGTAGTGTTCATATGTATGTGTGGCCCATCGTCTCCATGAATGGTGCATTTCATTTATTATATACAAAAATAATGGGTTATTATAAATACATATATAATGGATATATATAATAATTACATCTGTTTATTCATTATTTATATTATTAAATCATGATCCTTGTAATAAGAATAATAATAACAATTCAAAGTATACATGAAAGACTGTGCACGTAACACCCAAAATAGTGAAAATAATGAACCATTGTAAAAAATGATTAATAAGATATTATAAGAAAAAAAAGAATGATATTATAAATATTATTATGTCTCTTGTATAACATAGTGATATTCTAAAAACAATTATACAAGAGGATAAAGGACATTTGGACAAAATAAAATGAAATGTAAGGGATTCTTTTCTCACTTTTATTTTTATGAGGAAAATGACACTATAACCACTTATTTCTACTGTGTTATGTATATATTTCCCCTAAATTTATTCATATCATAAATAAATTCATCTTCACAGTATCTAATGTTTAATTTGACGTTTTCTCTTTCAATGGGATTCTGATTTAAAATTTACCAAGTGGTAAGGGGATTCATCTCAATTTTTATTCTTTGAGGCATACATTATTATCGTGAAACTAATTTCCTATATATGGTTTCCAAAATTCCACTTTGATATAAGATATCACAAATAATTAATTACTCATCATATAGTTAAATTTCAAAATGAGTTATATCATCTAATGAGATTTGAACAAAAAATTACATAGTGTTAAAAAAAATCACAACTAAATTCCTTTTCACTGGGTTATATTGTTTCCTAAAAAATTATAACATTATATGAGTATGTGTATAATAAATTTTATTATCTAATGATGTATTTATAGTTATTTTATTTTTATTTATAATTGATACACATAATCTTATAATTGATTAGTTATCACTTTGACGTTATAACCCTTTTAAGGGTTTACTTCAGAATCTCATTCTAATATTGATTATTTCTTCTTGAAATTTAATTAATGGATTTTTTGTGAAAATTTTTCAATAAAAACTTTAATTTTATTATAATATGTTTGTTAATGATCTTATTCATGTAATAGTACCATCTTCCAAATCTTTGTTAGTGAAATTTTTTTTGAAAATGTTTTCAAGAAAACCAGGCTTCATTTCTCTCTTCACTCAGAGAACCTACCATACTTTAGAAAACCAATTTTCTAAAAAGGTTTTAAAAAATTATTCTTATATTTTGAGAATGTTTTAATGAATAAAATTTTCCCTTTTATATATAATTTTTTTTTCAAAATAATCTAATAGAATCATTACAAATAATGACCTTTTCTAACATTTTTACCATGTAAAAGAAATGTTCTTCTTACATTGCATGGAATATATGGATTTACTGATAACAATTTCATTGAATATTAACTTTACTATCTAAATGGATATTTTTTAAATATTTATTTAATTTTATCTTCCAATAAAAATATTTTCAATATTATTTTCAAAATGAATAGGATATTTTCGTAAAGAAATTTTTAAAAGGATATTTTTTATAGGTTTTATATTAATAAATGAATACAACCCTTAATTTTTACTCCAATTGGGATACATTGTATTGATACCATTATTATTTTTCCTCTGTATGGTTTATGATTTTTTTAAATAAGGAGGGAATTGACATCCACTACCTCAATTCCATTGTTATCCCCTTGAAATATTCAACTCTTTATTATCAATGAATATTGAACTTCCCATAATTATCCATATAATTTATCAAGGATACAGTCATTTCCTCAAATATAATAAATTTTTACATATAGTACTTACATTGATAGTTATTTGACATACTGTGGAAATATTGATAAATATGCATCCTTTACTCAATATATATATTTAATGATGAACTTTTTTTATTAATTTAAATCAATTATTATATATATGAGTAATTATTTTGACATGTAATACACAATATGGGGTTTGTTTAATGTATGACCTGTCAGTTAGGGAATGATTAAAGAAAACCCCATGATGAATTTATAGTCTCATGTTACAAAATAATTAGTGAAAAAACTTTTGACTTTGTTTCCATTTATATTAGATGGGATTATATTAATTATAATCTGAACATCCATGTAATTTGTTTTCTTTCGCCTAGATTCCATGACGTGTACTAAGAATGATATGCAAGGATATACTCGATGGAATAATATTATACCAAAAAAATTATTGTGTATCTTGTTTATTAATTTGTAATTCAATACTCATGTATGAAGTTAGTGGACCAAGACATATTAACTATTCTATCCTTTGGGATAAAATTTACATGTATCATTTTCCAATGGAATGTTATCAGGCACAAAATCTTATATTTTTGGGGTCAGGGATCTATAATTGGCATCAAATCATGTTTTTTAGTAACCCTATAAACCATATATAGAAAACACAGATTAGGGAACATAACCCTAAGATATATATTGAAGATATGCACAGAATAACATACTATAATCATAGTAAGGTATATATTATGAGGGTATTCTTTGAAATGCATATATATTTGGATACTACATGTGGATTTGGTTTTTGGACAGATGTGCCTAGGGTAAGAACTCTTGAATGATATGTTGGGTTGGACTTGAGTGTAACCTGGTATATGAAAATGAGCCTTATTGGGCTCCTGGTTTGAATGTCATGGGGATATTCATAGGATAATTCACATTCACATTACAAACCATTATAGAGTATTTGAAAAGGTAATGTCAGGGAATAACCTAGTATAAAGTTGAGGTTTCTTATATTGAAAATATTATTTCAGGAGTAAGACTTGATAAAAATTATAATCTTGTTTTTGTAGTTTGATAATTTATTCTCGCACTATGGTTTTTTGTTTTATGAAATTCCCACTTTTAAAAATATGAACTCCAAACCCTGAAATTCAATATGGTAAAATAAATTTTTGAGGTATTTATATATTGGGGTTTTATCGAAAACCTTATCTAAAAGGTAATTTAATGAATAAATTTCAAGTATGTACTTCACATTAATTTTTGAAATTATATTAATATGGTTTTATAAATATGAGAACATGTATTTCAGGTGAAAACCCATTATTTTTTCAAAGTCCATAAGACTTGAACCCATGAATAAAGGACGAAAGGGTTTTAACACCAACCACTAACCTAAGAAATTCTATTGTTAATATGTAATTATTTTTTGTAAAATAATTTGAGGAATAAATGTTAATGACTAACTTGTAGTGTTACTTTTATGTTTATAGATTAATGTATTAAACATATTTGGTTTGGAGAACTGCATGAGACAAACTCAAATTCCCTTAACTATTTTAGGAAGATTATGATCTATTAAACATGTATTTTAGTGCTTCATGAATCAATGATAATTTATGGATATCAATTTATTTAATTATTGGAAACATTGGAAATTTGTCAAAGAAAAAAAGGATAAAATTTTTATTTATATTAATATGTTAAGTAAGTATATTTCCTTAATTCTTAGGCAGTTAAATAATTACTCAACATTAAGAAAATGATAAAAAATTGTCATAATAGATTTTTTTTGAACGGATGGTCATGTAAATTAATTTAGATTTATAAATTTGAGACCCTAAAAATTTTAGTAATAATTTAGTTGTTTAGGATTAATGACCTCAATTACCCCCCTTAAATATTTATTCTTTCCCTACAGTACATATTTTCACATTCCGGTAATGTTCTTATATATACAAACCTAGTTATATGTCTTTCTATGAGACATTTATACTTACCATTATCTATTATTTCTAGAGGATTTATTATGATACCTTTTCACATTGTAGTTTTTAAATATTGGAAATATCAAAAATATCTATTACCATGATAGTGATTAAAGTTATAGGATATAGTTTATTTATGTTAGGTGGAATGTAACAACCAAAAAATTCTAAAATCAAAGTTTTTTTGATAATGTGTATGACACACAACAAAAAATCTAGGAAAGAATATAACATCTCAAGTAATTATGTTATATTTAATATTAATATAATTAATATATTCTATTGATTTATATTCATTAATTATTGAGTAATTTTTTATCACGTGCAATAAAACATATTTGATATATTGTGTTGCACGTAAGACCAAGTTTTACTGAATAACAATTATTATTAAAATATTACTATTTAAAAAACAATACAAAACCTGACCATAAAATTACCAGTTAGGAAAAGTGTTAATTAAATTATTAGAATATATATATATATATTTTATATCCAATAAAATGTTTTGATATTCATACAATATTTTTTTATAAACATAAGATAAGAGTAAATCAAATTTTATGCATAAAATCCTATATTTTTTTAAAAGAAAAATTTACCTCATTTATTTGGAGAACATATTTTAAATTTAAATTTTAGAACATTTTATATGTTATATATAAAAATAAATTTCTTTTTTTGAAATCAAAACATCAAAATTAGGTTACAATAAAAAAATTTTCTCAAATATTTCATTTCTTGACAAATAGAGAAAAAATATTTAATATAAATTCAAAAACAACTATTTCGTTTAATTAATATATAAGGATAACTTATATATTTAATTTTTTTAAAGTTAAATTAAATCAATTTTTCATTTATTATTCCAAGTTAGGTCATTATAATCAATATCACATTTAAATTGAATATAAACACTTAGAAAACTTTTGAATATTTTTACTGTAGAAACCCACTTTTTCGTCCCTTATGTAGGAGAAAATGTTCATTATATTATACATCTTATGTTATTTTAATTTTTAAAAAATGATTCTATATTTTTAGTAATAATAATTTATAATTAATATTAAGGAAAAACATAGTTTTTCTAATAAAAAGATCAGTGAATTTAATTAATCTTAATTACCGCAATTAAGAGAAAAATTAGCTTAACAAAGGACTAAACATTAAACTTAATTTTAAAAATGACCTAATTTTTTTTCCAAAATCCATTTTATGTTCATATTTAGACCCAATACTAACTCTTTTTGAATTTTATCATTATTAGATGTAATTTACCTGGGTTAAGCATGGGTGGAATTCTCTTTCATAAAATTAACAATAATGTCTCTCCTCATCCACTATAAAAAAGTAATAAACCCTCCCAATTTTTCACCACACTAACGATTATTGGATAATACAAAATAAACCTTAATAATATCCTAAAATACCTAACCTAATACTAGAGTCATCACCTTGGTATAAATCCAACAAAAAAATATTTTTGAATAATCCAATAGGGGTTACCCAAAAATGAGGTAACATTCTTCCGTGATCACTTTTGTCTTATTTATTTCTCAATATATTTTATTATTCTCATTAAATTATTATATAAAAAAATTAATATCTTAAATATACTATTATTATTTTTATTAATATTTTTCATCCTACACTTTCACACAAATCTATCAAATGGGGTTTAAAATCATCATTCATGTGTATGGCAGACTACTGCCCTTTGAACTGGTGACATTCATTCCTCAATTTACAACCAATCAAGTTTGGAATAATGATGGATTTATAGTTTATATAAAATATATATTTTATTAATTAATTATTAATTATTTATTATTTTTATATAAAACATACATTAATGCATTCCATTTTTAGGGAATTCGATACCATCGTTTGTTGAAGGGTGGACTACAACCTCTTCAATGATATATGATCCAATAAAACTACCCATGGAATGTATTAAGGATGATTTTAATAAACATATGTGACATATATGACATTATTATGATAATTTATCTATAATATAAATATATATAATTTACTTTACATTCATTTGAATATGAAAATGAAATGTATGTAGCATTCGTGCATACGTACAACATACCATCTCCATAAATAGTGCATTTCAATTCTTATCTCAAAATATAATGCATTATTATAAATACATATTAATAGGATATATATGATAAATACATCATGGATTTAATTATTTATATTTTTATATCATAATAGACGTAATAAGAAAAAAATAATAAATTTAAACATACTCGAATAACTAGGCAATTAACACCTTAAATTGTGAAAATAATGAACATTGTTAACAAAATAGTAATAATATATTATAAGAAGACAATATAAAATATTATAAATATTTTCATGGATCTATTATAAGTTATTGAATATTTTAAAACAATTATTAAATATTATAATTAATTCTCTCCCCAAAAGAAACACATGGTAAGTGATTCTTATGTCACTTTTCTTTACATGAGGAATAATCCATTTACAAAATTTATTTCTTTTGTGTGTTTTATATACCACTAATATTGTATTTAATATAATTATTCAATTTATATTAATGGTATTTATAGTTTCAATTAATTTATTTATTTCAAGGGGCTTACGATATAAATGTTACCATATGGTAAGGGACTTTGCCTTAATTTCCATTCATTAAGGAATAAGTTATTATCATACACCTAATTTCTTATATATGGTGAAAATACTACCAATTATAAATATAATATCATTAATAATTCATTCTTTATAAAATTTTAAGTTTTTTTTGAATTATTTCATGCAATGGAATTTTATCTTAAAATTACCAAGTGGAATGAAATTTCATAACTCAATTCCTTTTAATTAGATTATCTTACTTCCTCATTGTTTTCAAAATTATATGACTATTTGTATAATTAATTTTAAAATATATTGATTTAACTCTAAATAATTTATGTGTATTTGTAATTGATACAGATAATATCTTCATTCCATGATTCTTGCTTTGATGTTATGATCATTCTATGGGGTCATTTTACAGTCTAATTCTAATTGAGATTATTTATTATAGAAATTTAATTAAAGGTATTTATATGTTAATTCTTCAATAAACCATTAAATTTATATATTATATGGTTATCTATTACTATTTTCAAGTAATATCACCATTTCTCATGTCTATGGTAATTAAAATGTTTTATAAAATGCTTTTATGAAAACTAGGATTCATTTCTCTCTTTATTCAAAGAACCTATATTCTTATAAAAACACTATATTCTAAAAAATATCAACAATGTTTCTAACCTTTCCAAAATTATTTCTTACACAAATTTTTCCCTTTTACTTTTAAAAACGTTTTCAATGGAATCTTTTGTATTATTCTGAACAATGAAAATTTCAAGCCATTTTACAATGAATTTTTTTTTCTTCTTTCATTATATATAATAAATGTATTTAACCACCGTCATTTTGTTAAATATTAATTTTCATGTTTAAAACGTAATATTTTAAATAAAATGTTTTGAAAATAAATTTTAAAAAGAATATAATTCTCAAAATGATTTTCAAAATAAAATGGATATTTTCTTCATGAATTTTTAAAAATAAATTATTATAGTATTTCTATTCATCCACAAAAATAACCCTTTTATTTTTAATCCACTCCAGATATGTTGTATTGATACTATCCTTTTTATTATTATAGGTGGTTCATTATTTATTTGACATAGGATAGTATTGACATTCAATACATTGATACCTTTTTTCAACTTTCTATATTCAATTCCCTATGATCATTGAGCATTGAATTTACCCTATTTATCCATATCATTTATCATGGATATGTTCATTTCTATACCATATACAATTTTTATATACAATTTTCTAGTTTGAACATTATTTGATTTACTATGGAAATAATGATAAATCTATATCCTCTACTCAATATAAAAATGTGATTATCATATTTATTTATTAATTTAAATATATTATTAAATATATATAGAATTATTTGAACATAAAAAATATGGTTTGGGAACCAATTAATTCAATCCATACGAGTTTAGGTCTGGTTAATGTAATCCCCATGATGCATCGATAGTCTCATGATATGTAATAATTTTGAGACAAACACTTCTAGTTTCTTTCCAAGAAAAATAGGTCAGTTTCTACCCATAAATATAATTTATCTTTTGTGAGGTCTTGATAGTTGTATACTAAACCATCTTGGGGGAAATGGTACAATATTTCTGGGAAACATGACATCCAATAATTAATCATTTTCTTTATTTTGTTTTAGAATTTATTATTCATGATATTTTCATAATGAAAAGTCTATTAATGAATTTCATTATTAATATATTGATTAAATGGAATGTGTTTCTAGTTTCATACCTTTACATATTAGTTTTTTCATATACCATTATTTAACTATAATGTGTTTTCAACTATTTACCTTGCCATATTATTTATGCACTTACATGTGAGTTTATTGATTACATAGAATGTGTTTTATAATATTTACCTTGATAAAATTATTATACTCAATTATATATTATTAATTTTGATGTACGTACCCTTATTGATCTTTTTATCTCACCCTTATTTTGTTTCATTTCCCTAGGATTACATTATGTGTAGTAAGAAAAATATGAATTGATATAATAGGTGGAAAAAAGTTATCCTAGGGAAATATTATGTTTTAATTTATGTATTTATTTTTAATACTGGACTCGTGCATGTATCTATTTTACCAAGACTATTAAAAAGGTCAGTCATTTAGGATGTGAATAAATTTTATTTTTTGATAAAGAAATGGTAGAGGGAACTGGTTGCAGTATTTATAGGGTTGGGGTGTTATATATCCTCTTTATAAAATCATTTTTCCTGGATATTCTTGACCTTGTACTACAATTTTAGGATCTATGCTTGGATATCGTTGTTATATATTATTAATTCCATATTATTTCTAAAAATATTTTCTAAACATTTTTAATTGAGTTTATTTATCAAATTTACGTTATTATGTATTCATTATTTGTAACACCCAAATTTTTTATGGAATTTTTTTCAAATAAATTAAATTTATTTTACATATTTTATTACACGGAAAATTTAGTTTTAACTAGATGAGACATACTATTAAAGTTTTATTATTTAATATGATTATTATCACCTGGACATTATAATGATTTTTTTGGAATAGTATTAAATAAACAAATAAAATATATAGTTTAAAAAGTTATTTAAAATTAATACTTTGGTTACTAATCAATTTTAGATGAAAGTAATAACTATTTGAAAATAATTGAAATATTTTTATAAAAAACAATTTTATGTGCACGAATATGTATTATATCAATAATTTAAATAAATATATTTAGGTGAATAATTTTAATTGAATTATATAAAATAACTTTAATCAAATTTTTTAAAATTCATCTTATATTTTTTATTGGAATAATATAAGAATAAATCCAATTTTATACTTAAACAATATATTTTTCAAAAAATGAAGTTTTATCACATTTTTGAACTTAATTTAAAATTAAATTTTATCACTTTTATAAATTTTATTTTAAAATATTAACATATTTTTTTGAAACATAATTTAAAAATTTTCTTACAGTTAATTTTTAATAAAATTATAAAATGAAAAAATTTTCAATGAATAGTTAAAAATACCGATTTCGAATAAAAACTACTTCTCTTTGAAAGCATTTACAAGATACAATTTATTTTAATTTTTTTAAAAGTATAAATTTTTAAATAATATATATTCTAATCCCATTTAGTTAATTTTAATCAATTTAATAATGAAATTTGATATAAAATCATTTTCAGCATTTGAAACTTTTCTCCTTGGACAACCTTTTTTCAGCACATCTATAAGATTAATGTTAAATTAAAATTTTATATTATTATGAATGGAATTTTGAAAAATTGATTTTATATTTTGAATGAGAAAAGTTTATATTATATTATTATGTAAACATATTTTTTTATTGTAATGAATAGTAAAATATAATAGAAATTAATTATCACAGTTAAAGATAAAACAGTTTTATTAGGTGTTAAAGTAAAATGATTAGGTGTAAAATGACATATAAAATAGTAAAAAATCCATTTATGGCCACATTTAGACCATATAACAACTTTTTATTTATAATTTCACATTTGGATCCATTTTTTTATGAGAAATATTTTGGAAAATTTTTCATTTTATAAAATTACATGTTTACCACTCAACTAATTTATAAACAGTTACCCCCTATCCTCTCCTATGAAAAAATTAAAATCCATTTTTTATCAAACAATAATTATCCAAATAAATTTATTATTTACCTTCCCATGAACTATATCTATAATTTTTATGATAAATCCTTCATAAGAATCATTTTATTGATACCTAAAAAGTTTATATGATGAAGAGGTATCATGCTTAAGAAAACATGTTTATTTTATTTCCACTTAAAAAACATAAAATCATCCTAAATTATACTGATATAATAAAAAAAATCTACCATAAACTAAGATGTTATAATGTTAATTTCATAACATAAATGTATCTCATATTCCATAAATTGGATATGAAATCAAAATTTGTGAGTACAGCGGACTACCCCCTCATGAACAGATGTTATTAATTTTCCATCACCACCTCTAAAAATGGATATAATAATGGATTTAATTTTTAAATTAAATATTGAGGATATTATTATACTAATTTATTTATAATATAACCTCTACATTCTTACCTTCCAACATGTTGGAGATCAATAACATCCCTCGTGTGTATGATGGACTACAACCTCATAAACCAATGTTATTTTTTTTCTGTTTTTCATGGATGATAATAAGAAAATATTAAATGAATATATATTATATGTTAAAAATAATTAAACATATTAAATTTTGATATCAATTACACATTTTTACTTCCCATTCAGTTTGAGATATAATAAGTTCATTTGTCTATATGGCAGACTATAACCTCACAAGGTGATTTGATTTGTTTTTGATTAATTATTTTCATAGAAGGAAATTAAAGTAAATTTAATGACTACATTTGATATATATTATATAAAAATTATTTTTCAAAGGAAATATATTATTTAACATTAATTATTTTCATTCAATGATAAAAAGGAAATATCCTTCACGTGTTTGTACAACCAACTATCTTCATGAATGGCGAATTTTATTTTCTATCTATATCATTTAAGGATATCTATAAATAAAAATATTCAGAAAATATTAGATAATATTATTATGGTTAACATTATTATTATTATGGAACCATTATCAATTCAATAGTATAATAATAATAATTCAAAACATACATGAGAAACAAAATAGTAAGCATAATAAATGTAATTTTAACATTAAATTATTGATAAATACGTAATTAAAGGTCATAAGTAAATAATATATGGTATGATAAAAGTATTTATAATTACAGTATGTATATATATATAATAAAAATATATTTATGATACTATAGGTTTTAATTCAATTGAATGAATTCGACATATAAGGTACGATATTTCTGTCTCAATTTTATTCTTTGGGACAAACGATATGTTATGCACCACCCACCTTTTATGAGAATTTTATAGCAACCCTTTTTCATGTATTATCATGAATTTATTTACTCATGATATTTTTAGTTTCATTTAATTTTATTTTTTGATGGTTCTTACGATTTAATGTTACCAAATATTTAATGGTTTTATTTTACAATCTCATCTTTAGTAGAAATTATTTATGATATTGCTTATAATGATGACATATTATGATCTATATGTTAAGAAACACATTTATATTATTTTCCAATTTCTAATTTTTTGATAATATATTCTCTCCATTAATTTTTCTATCTTAAAGGATTAAATATAACCTAATAATGTTTTTTATGAAAAGGTAATTTAGTTATATCTTCTAAAATTTTTCTCAAAAATGTTTTATCATTATCAAAAGGATTTATTAAATATTTGTTTACCCATTTTTAACTTTTTAGAATGTTTTGTTTAAAAAGAATCATCATTTTATTCAAAAAAGGCACATTTTTCTTTTTCTAAAAATGTGAAAGGAATATTTGTTGTAAGGTTTAGGAAATTAATGGTATTTTCTTCAATAATGGCCAACACATTATGTTAAAGATTACTTTTTGAGTTTCCATTTTTTATTTTGATAGAAAATAATGTTATTTATTTTTTAAAATATTTTTTGTAAAATAGGAAAGTTTATTTACCTCAAGAAATAATTTAAATGATTCTTTATGATTTATTTTTTTTCTAAGGATAATTTAAAATAGTTTATTTTGAAAATATTTTATAATTTCATTTTTTTTAAAAAAATTAAAAATTATATTTTCCTCAATAAATGTTCAATGTGATATTAAAAAATTATTTTTCATCTAGGATGACATTATTTGATGGTAGTTATAAATTACCAGAGATATAATTCAAGAGTACCATTATTATTCTTTTTGTGGATGTTTATTTTTATACTGAATATATTTTTATGAAAACTATATATTTTCCATGAGTTATGTTGTGGAAAATTGTTTTCTGAATACCTTTTTTTCATAGATTATGATATGATAAATGTGTTATTAATCCCATTTATTTCCCAACATATATTATGTTGAATGTTTTATAATTTTCTTGAAAACTTATGTCTGGGTTTAATTATATAGAATTGGTTACATTATTACCAAGGAAGGTGGTTACGTTATATCTTGATAAGGTTGGGACCTATATATCCCTCTAATGAATTGGGTAATGATTAATGTACTATGATCTAAAAGAGTAAACAAGAGGTTATCCCAAGCCTGAAAAGATGGTACATGGAGGTTATAAAAAATATTAAAGTAGCTATATGCATGGTTAACCCTAGCCTATCATATTATAAATGTATCTGTCCGTATACATGAAATATGGTTTTTTATGCTTATATGTATTCCATAATTACATGGCTTACGTCAATTTTATGATATCATATATCATATTATTTGATTTCATTTAGGTTAATTTCTTATAAAATTCTAATATTTATTCCATGAATTATTATTTTGAAATTTTATATGAAGGGTATGGTTTTCATATGTTATAATCATGTTCTAAAATCCTCAACCTCATCTAATATTTATGTATTTCCCCATTTTCCCCTTACAATTCATCTAATATAACCCTTTATTATGTTTCTTTTCCATTGGTTTCAATGATATGTCTTATGTGTTATATGTCTAATAGTAGTTCTTATTAAGAGGAACTATGTGGAAGATGTTGTTGATCTCTTATAAACCATTTCCTTATGTATTTGATTTTATAAAGGGACTATAACTTTAAAATTTGCTTGATTATGTTTTTGTAATTTAATGAAATTTCATCTAAGAATAACTAATATATATACATGGAATTCTTATATTTCTAGAGTTAGTATTATAGGTATATTTTATCTTTCATAGAAAACTAGGATGAGAAAAATTTAGTCATATCACTTGGTATATTTTTAGGGTTATTCTTATGGATATGTCTAAGGATAAGCTTAATGACAATTCAAAGTATGTTAAAATGTCCTGAATTTTTTGTAATGGATAGAACTACCAGTTTCCACGAAATTACATCCATATTTATATAGAATAAGTGGATGTGGCTATACCATAGAGGTACCTTGGTATAATAACTCTAAAATGGACACATTGATCTGGACTCGATTGTCAGAGGGGGAATAAAAATGAGTCATGTTGTACCCCATGTTTGACACTCCCAAGTTATATTTATATATTCACACACTCTTTAAAAAACATAAAGAATATTTTTAATAATTAAAATGAATGACCAAGTATATGATTTCTGTGTAATATATATAAAATAAATTTCATTATTTATATATCATATACATGTTTTTTCATGATCATGTGGTTTCCCAATATGATTGTTTTCTCACATTATGTTTTTTGGTTTTAGTAAATGGTGGGAACCAAATGGAACAAGGTTAACATTGAACGTGATAGAAAATGTGTTAATAAGTAACCAAATGGGATTATTTTTGGAGTGAAGGATGTAATGATTATTAATAATTAGTTATCAATGTATATTATTAATGACTTTAATCATAACCAACTCATGGACTCACCAAAGAAGGGAAGGATGGATTTCACTGAGATTATCGGTGGAGAGAACCATTGAGAAAAGAAGATTTAGTTTCATGTAAGTAAAAAATGTGGTAAATGGTATGCAAGTAAATGTTATAGAAGACTAGTAATATGTTTTGAGTGTGGAAAAGAAGGATGAAAGGAGAGTAATTTATAGGAAAAAAATGAAAAAATCAGTTAACAAAATGGATGAGAAAAGTTACCTCCCTAAGGTATCATAGATAGTTCAATGATTTAAAAATAAAAAGAATCATAATTATGAAAAATGATGTCCTAGTGGAAAATGTTGTGATGAAAAATAGAATGTTTATACATGTAAATACTACTGATTATTAAGAGTGATTTAATGATATATAAATGGTATGGGTTATTCTAACATTATTTTTTATGTTTTATATAACAATCGTGATTAAATTGAGGTTGATAAGTGTTAAGAAAAGATTCACATTTCATATTGTTTGAAAGAGGTACTATGGTATAATATGATGAAAACTAATTAGTGGTTTAAGAATTATGTGGGTTGATTAAAATTTTTATGTATTATACTTCTTGTATTATGATATAGAACCATAATATATATTAGGATATCCAAAAGTTTGTTGAATAGTAATGATAAAAAATATTTTTTTTAAAGAAAATATGATATTTTATACAAAACATGTGATTAAGGGAAGATAACCATTAACATGTTCGTGATATAGATATAATTTCTTTTCAAAAACTCATATAGTATATGAAACAAATAAAGTGGATAGTATTAATGACCTTCAGACTAATAAATGGTTTTTTTGAAAAAGTGGTTTATTCTATAATTGATGGATTTATTATCATTATTGGATTTATATATCATATTCAATAAAATATAGATTTATTCAATTAATTCGGTAGAATATAATTTTTCATTAATGTTTTAGACAAATTTGGGCAATTACCATGTTTTAAGAAAATATATGACCATGGTATTCACATATTTGGTATGTGAAAATTATAAGCTAATTTATAAAATTGGGGTATTAGTGTTCAATTTATTTTCCAAATTTTAGTGAAAATATTAATAGTTATTTAATATTGAAATGGTTATATGGTTAACCATTTATAGAATGCTTAAATTTTAACATTGGATGAGGTTCGATAGGTTTATGAATAATTTCACCATAGGAAGATTTATGCATATTCAAGAACCAATGCTATCCATTTTGGTTTTGATAATAAATATAGATAGAAGGAATAGATTATCATTCTTATATGGAATATATTATCTATTAGTACTTCATGCAAGAAACAATCATCTCCTAGAGTAGGAGATAATGTTAAAATTTGATTGAAGCATAACCAAAGGATGCGATCATGATTAGGAAATGGATTGAAATCAAGTAAGGATATCTTCTCATGAAAATTCCTAAATATTTGAAAAAATATATTTAAAAAATATAAGTCAAGTAACAATATTTCAGATGAACCAATTTACTTTTCACTCATCTCAAATTTATGAAATTGTGGTCATTATTTAATTTTAGATCATTCACATTCTTTTGATCAATGATCTCAATCTATCTCTAAATTAATCTATTATTTTATTCAAAGTCCATATCCTTAAAATATATAATTTTTTTTTCATATTTGGAAATGTAGTTTTGTTTTATTGAATATGAACATCATTATTTTCCCCTACTTTCAATAAGATGTCTAATTGTATTTGTTTATAATGTGGTTTTTCCTTGAAGGAATGTTCAAATGTTAAACCCACAGGGAAAAAAATTACAATTGTGAAGGTGAAATTATTTTTATGGGGGTAGAATTTAACAACAATAGAATATATTATTTTTTAAAAAAATCAATTTTTTAATATCTTTCATTACATGAAAAATCAGGTTTTAATGAAATGTGGCATATAATTAAAATATTATTATTTAATATGATAGGTATCACCAAGATATAAAAATGGTGGGTATTAATATGGTAAAATAAATTAGTAAAATATATTGTTAACACTATAATATAGATTAATTTTTCAGTTACAATTAACTAGAGATGAAAGAAAAAACAATTTCCAAATAAAAGAAAACCATTTTTGAATATTTTTATGTGTAGCAACATGTTTTATCTAAAAAAATTAAATAAATAAATTTTAAAAATTATTTAAATTAAATTTATATATTATATATTGAGTTAAATTTTTTAACATTCGTATTATATTATTTCTATACATAATATAATAAAAACTCTAATTTAATGCTTAAAAACTATATTTTTATAAAAATATATTTTTGTCGCACTTAGTATACATATTTTAAAATTAAAATTTTTAATTATTAACAAAATTATTTTAGAAAATTTAAATAATTTTTTAAATCATCATGTAAAAATTATGTTAGGGGGAATATTGGAGAATTTGTTTTTAAAATCTAAAATTTACAATCAATAGTGAAAATTTCTACTTTTTTAAACTACCTTTTTATTCATAACATTTACAAGATAAATTTAATTTTAATATTGTTTTAAAATTTCAATTATTTAAATTATCTATGAATTAACCAAATTTACGTCAATGTAATCAATTGTAAATTATTTTAATATAAAAAGTTTTAAATCTTGTGAAACATTTCTCTTAGGAAAAATGGGTTTTCATCTTCTTTAAGATATTAATTTTGAAATAAAATTTTCTATTTATAAGATATTAATATAGAACAATATATTGAACGTTTTGAATGAAAATAACTTATATTATATAATAATTTAAAATTATTAATTTAAAAAATATTAAAAACTAATTACTTTGGTTAAGGATAAAATAGTTTTACCATCAAGTTAAACTAAAAGGCAATGGGTAAAATTAACTATAAAATTTTACACACCCAATTTAAGAATATATTTATACCTTATCACCTCTAAGGTTATATATTACACAATTTATGATCTTTTTTTCATTTGAAAAACATAGGAACACCTTTTTATTTTGAAAAATTACAAGTGTTCAACTAACATCACGTATAAAAGGCAATTACCTCTCCTCTCCTATTCACATATTAAATCTATTTTTATTGTCCAATACCTAACCAAAAATATTAATTAATTATATATCCATTACCTTGATGCATTACTTTTATTATAAATCCCACTTATGAAGCTTTTTGGTTCATACTTATGGAGGTTGTCTGAACTTGTGGTATTCTACTTAACCGAGGGTTTTTATTTTATTTCTTCATCCACTATATTAAAATATTTTACATTTATTATGATAAAGTAAAATTAGTTTCTAAAATATAATTAGATGTTAATTTTTTGTCATAATAGGCTAAATATATATCATCTTATATGAAATAGGATACAAAATCATCATTTATGTGTACGGTGGACTCCCACCTCTAGTACTAATGTTATTCTTTTTCCACTCACATATATATCAAATGGATATAATGACGAATTTAATGTTTAAATGAAATAATTATTATATTATTATTATTTATAAATTATTATATAACATTTACATTCATACCTTTCTTCCCCTTGGAAACCTATAATGTCACTCGTGTGTTTGACAGACTACCACCTCTCTCACCAATGTGAAGTGTTTTTCATTTTTAATTTACATGGATGGTAATAATGAAATATTAAATTAATATATTTTTATTTAAAAAACAATTATAATTATATTTTTATTATATCATGTATACCTTCTTACTATTCATCTCATGGGGAAATGATAATGTCTTTCACTTGTACAGCAAAATACCTCCATGTGAAGTGATGTGATTCATTTTTTACTAATTCTATGTATGTATGGTAATCAGGGTAAATTTAATGAATATATGTGATATATATAATTATTAATTATTCTTTAATGGTAATATATTATTAAAATTTCATTAGATTCATTCGTCAGGAAAATCGAGACAACGTTCATGCATACGTACAGTCTGCATTCTCCATAAAAATGTATTTCATTATATATATATAACAATTAATGATTACTATGAAAAAACAAATACAGAATATATATTATATTTATATTATGGTTAAAATCATAAAGACGATGGAACCGTGATAAAATTAATAGGACAAAAAACAATTCAAAACATACACAAGAAAAAAACTAGTTATTACCCAAAAATTATTTTAATATTTAATTACTAATAGACCAGTAATAAAAGGTCATTAGCATATTATATATTTAATTATATATGTATATATTTTTAATTAATATATTTATAATAACTTATTCTTATTATAAATGTGGTTTAAATTTTTACAAAACAAGTCGAGACATAAGGTACAATATAGTTTCCCTAATTTTTCTTCTTTAGATCGTGAATAATGTAATTCACCAATATTATTTTATAAGGTGTACATACAGAAAAATTTATTTTTAATATAATCAATAGATTTATTCCAATGAAATTATAAGTCTCATTTAATAAAATTCTTTTATTGCACTTGTGATTCAATATTACCAATGTGCTAAGAGTAATAAGTTACAATATCATTATTTCTAGAGATTATTTGTGATTATGATTACAATTTTAAAATATTATGATATTTATATCTAAATAAATTCATTTATTTTATTCTAATTTAAATATTTCTAGATAATAAATATTTTTCTTTCATTTTACCCCCATAAAGGTTTAAAAGAGACCAACCGTTTCTAAGAAAAATCGTCTTTATTTATTATCTTCAATCAAAAACCCACTTTCATTCATATCCATATTTTGTCAATAGGGTCTG
Organism: Viscum album; assembly: GCA_963277665.1. Taxonomy (NCBI): domain Eukaryota; kingdom Viridiplantae; phylum Streptophyta; class Magnoliopsida; order Santalales; family Viscaceae; genus Viscum; species Viscum album. Next base: position 255,205,941 of record OY728162.1, read on the forward strand.
AAATTGTTTTTACATTATTCACTGGACATATTAAATACATTCATACCAATTTTTAATATTTAGAAATGTTTTTAAAATAAATATTCATGTCGTTTTCTAAACAATGAATGTTTGGAATTTATTGAAAATATGAAAGAAATATTTATCTTAATATGTATGACATGAATAATACATTTAACCATTATAAAAAATAATTGTCTTGAAGAATCATTTATAAAAAAATAATTGTCTTAATGGATCATTTTCTTTTAATTACATATGAATCATGTCTTTTTAATGTCAATATTCATGGAATGACTCAAGATATTTATCTTTTATATGAAGGGTAACCCTTTCATATGTTATTATCATGTTCTGATACCATTATTCTCACATTATACTTAGGTATTTCATTTATTCACCCATACTGAGCAGTTGATATCAACCTTTCTTATGTTTCTTTTTCCCCATGTTATAATGATTTTTTCTATGTCTGAAATGTGTAAGAAGGGTTATATTTACCTGGAGATAAGTGGGTGATAAGGTATAAATTTAATAAACCAGTTTATTATGTATCAAAATTTATAAAGGAACTATTCTTTTACCATCCTTAGGTGTGTTTTTGTGTAATATAATGAATATTCATCTAAAAATATGTAATTTATATGAATGAAAATCTTATACCACTACATTATATATATAACCCATCTTTTTTATGATTTTATTTTTAAATATAGAGAATAATTTAGTTTATATGAAAAGAAGAAAAATGGAAGTTGGTTTTCATTAAAGGTTTTCTTTGTCTTATAATTTAAATTCCTCTAATTCCTAATATTATTTTATAAAATTTTAATGACTATAATTTCTTTAAATTTAATCATAAAATCCTATATAAGTTTTTTAACCTTAATTTTATTACCAAATTATTTTACCTCAATAATTTATTGCCAAAATAATTTCTATTAAATATTTAATTTATTTAAAAAATATATAAATATTGAATTTAGTTAATTTTTTTTGAAATATTAAAATTAATTTGGTAAAATAAAGTGTATTTAATATTAATAGTAATTTTATTTTCAAGATACAAGTTAGTTAATGTCGTTCTAGCATAGATGTTCTAAGAGGTTATAACATTAAAAAGGGCTAGTTGGATTTATAATCGTATATTATCCATCAGCATGAGTAGTGATCCTTTACATCACATATTTTTTTGAAAATACCAAAAAATATGATCTAAATTATTCACATAATCATTTTTGCCATAATAATAGTTAAAAATTTCTAATTACCTTTTAATTTATTTATTTTATAGATGTTCTCAGGTTTTAATGTGTTTTTTCTATTTTCATTTACCTCTTGAATAGAGTTTTTTATTTCCATTTATTCAAATAAATAATTGATGTAGATCTATCCATTTTCTATATTTTAAAATGTTCCAATTAGAAATGAAAGTTTTGATAATAATTTGATATTATTGAAAATATTTTTATTTTTAAATATTGAATGTTTTAGAATTTAAAATTGTATTTTCATTTTTCAAATATTAATATATATTTCTATATTTCTTATACAATATATCTCTTTATATTAATATTTTTTAAAACAAATATATATATTCACTTTTTCTAATCACAAAGCAATGGATTATTATTTTTAATCTCCGATTAATCAGTTGATATTTTAATGATATATTTATCATATTTATATTTTATTTATCTATAATTATAAAGGGTGAGAAATTATTTGTTTTAATATATTTTTAATTGATGGAGAATTTTATTATATCTTTAAAATTCTTATTTAATTTAACAAATTTTTTTATAATTATATTGTCACCTCATTTAAATTTCATTTTGAAATATTGAAATTTATTTTGAAATTTATCTTTAATTTATTCAAACTATTTTTGTTCATAAAAATAGAGGAAATAGTGATACTTCACCCACTTAGCTATATTTGAAAGATCACAAACATATTTTAGTGTTATAAAATCTTAAATTGATTGTTATTTTTTAATTTATAATTTATCATTGTGACCTGTTATTAATGTATTGAATGAAGTATTCAAAGTGATTGAAGGAGGCCAACAAAGTATCACTAAAGTGATGTCACTATAGGATACATGCTAGAAAGGCACTCCCTAGTAGATAGTAGTCATATGGAGACTATTTGGTAGAAGAATCACATGAAATATAAGGTGAGTTATAAACATAACAAGTAAACCTATAGGTTTCAAAATCTACCGGGTGGTAGCGAGTAGCTATATGGTGGCATCAAGATAGCTGTTCAAATCAGGCATTAAAAACAATATTCAGTTACTCCATTGACCCATTAACTCCCCCATCTCAATATATAGACCATTTGGGACTATAAATACAACCCATTGTATGATATGTAATGAAAAAATTATAAACAGTTATAAACTACAAAAATCTATTGAAATCGTAAATTATCATGATTTATACTCTTACTTAATCTTAGGATTTCTTTATACTCCTCACTCTAGAATTATTCGATCTCAATGTTTCTATCAATGATACTCTATATTAAAATTTTCATATACTTAAATTGAATTTGTATAATTTCGTTAAATGATTTTTTATTATGAAAATATCTCATTATTCTATCACATTGGGTTCATGGAAAACTGTTATAACCAATGGATGTTTTTCTTCATGTTCTTCAAAAACCACTAAAATTGGGGTTATTTTTTATATTTATTTTAGATAACTAAAACCAAGGGTCTATATTAGTTTTTTTTATTTCATATATATTTAGAAATTAATGGTGTATATGAATATATATTCAAATAATTTTAAATAATTGAGGTTGAAGATAGTGGGGAACCAAATTGAACTATTGTCTAACTTCCTTAATAATTTCTTTTCTTAATTATATTCCATGATTTTTGTTTACAAGTTTATATCTTTTAATTTAATCAATAAATAAACTACTCATTTATAATAAATCTATCACACAATCTTTTAAAATAAATCTCAAACTTAATTTATATTTTTTTCTATACTTATTTGTTTGATTCTTAATTCTTATTAAAAATATTGTGATAAATTTGATAATCTCATTTTATAATTTAACTTCGTTTTTGGACCTATTATTTTAATTTAATTTTTAATATCACGTAACCCCATCTTAACATCTTAATATGAACAACAAATATTTGATAGATTTTTCATTATCTATCGTCCATTATTAATTAATATATTATACCTTATTTTGTGATTATTCAGATTATTATGATTATTATCTCTATCACACTTTAGTATTCATTAAAAATTATTTTTCAACATTATTTATATATTTTTAGTATCAGGTATATATTTAGTAATGTTTCCAATACATTGATATTGAATTAATAATATTTATTAAAAAAATATGGTGCTAGTTGATTGAAGTTTATTAAGAAATATATTTCATATACTGGGGAAATATTTTTGTTTCATATTTTTGATTTAATACAGATATTTATTGATTTATAATTATTGTATTGGTGTAGAAGTTCTATATATTAATAATCACATATCAATTTTATGTTTTTCTAATATTTTTATCAACCCAATATTAGTTTCCCATAGTCGGTGTCTATTTTTTTAATTGACAAGTGATACAAAGAAATACATCGCGAATGAGTGAATAATTTAAGAGTATTAATAAAAACGATATATAATTTTAATTATTTTTACAATTGAAAAAAATAAATACCAACATATATTATTTTATAATTCCATTTCCCCCTTAGTTTATCTTTGTATATGAATCACAAAACACTTCTTGGTATCCTAGGGAAAATAAAACATTATAAGGTGGTGATTTTAGATGCTTACTAAGAGTGTGCGTACAAAGAAAGCTGTGATTAAATAAATATATAATAAATATATAATTTTAAATAACTAAAACACATTCCATTTAATTAATAAATTAATCATAAATTGATGTAATAAATAATTATCAAATAATTATATATAAATAATCACATGAGTATCAAAATAATCCATGGATATTCTAATTCATTGATTGATTATAGGGAATATAAAAAATGTAATTCATAAATATGGAATACATAAGATTAGATATATAAGATATGCCACAAAATCATTGTTCTAAGACATATAATACCCCTAAGTCCTTGTTCCAAGACCTTTAATATCATCACGTCCTTATTCTTAGACATCTATATGAATGGGTAATGTCTCAACCAAAACCCAATCTAGTTTGTCTCATGAAACCTACCGATGTATTGAGGGGATATAGTGTAACATCCCAAGTAAGTAATGAATAATAGATATTCATATATATGTCTATTTATAATTAGATAGTGTTTTAGAGTGTTAAAATGAGAATAAATCCAATCATAAGCATGGAATACACTAATAATTTTAAAAGATTATTTTACTTCCTTTTGATGGAAACCCATTTTTAAATCAAACATTTGACAATTTTATAAGCTCTATTTGTCAAAATAAACTTATTATTTATTATTGGGACCTTGAAATTTACATTGGATAATTTTTTTGGTATTTTTCTGACAATGTTCATTTTTTTAATGAATAGTGAAAAATACTGCATTTTACATCAAAACTGTTTTTTCATCTAATTTAATTATATGGTTAGATTATCTTTTTAATTGGTCTTAAAGTTTAAATGAAATATATTTTTACCATTTAATCCAATGGTGGTCATTGGGATTAATTTCACTTTGGAATTGGGCATAAAAAATGCCAAACTTTTTATAGATATTGTTTAAAAAAACCCGCTAATTATTTTATCAACGGGAATTATTTTTAAATTAAATATTGAAATTAATATGTTTGGAATTTGGTAAAATGGATTCCATATTTGGAATCAGAAGGTCCAAAATATGTAATTAAGAATCTGTTGTTTTTGGACATTATGAATAGTAATGATGGTAAATATCTTTAAATATCTTGATTAATGGGTAATCGGGTAGTTAAGGATAATAAAATAATATCATAATAATAAAAAATGACCCCAAAATGTGTCCTAATGATACTTGGTGTCTCATGGAATACCATGGGATGCCTTGTGATAAACTTGGGGACCCCATGGAATCAAGTTTGTGTAAAAGTGACTTTTTATCTTTTTATTTTTAAAGATAGTTAAATATAACAAAGAATGTATCACCCGAGTAAAACATTTTTAATTTTGTATACATAAATGATATATTGGACTATAAATAGTCAATGTAAAGATAAAAATATTTCCAACATCATAGTATTTGTTTTGTAATTTTTAGACATTTTATATATTAAAATATTTATGACATCATGATGATGCAGCGATTACCTCATTATTTACCGATTTAAATAAAATAAAACGATCATGTAAAATCTAAGACCTACACATTTCAAAAACCTATTGGATGATTATATCTCGAACCCTTATCACCTTATCCTAGAAATACATCAATTTGGGACCTTTATAATCCTAAACTCATTTGAAAATAAAGTAACCTTTTATAACTTTCCAAGAGTACCCCTCCTCTTCTCTTATAAAAGGCCCCACCTATACCACCTTACCCACAACTCTCAAGCCATTGGATCGGCCAAAACATACTAATTTTGTATCTACACATCACGATATTACTCCTAGAAGCCTTACCTTAGGTAGGAAGCTCTTCAAGAAACCCTTTTGGTTCAAGCCAAAGGGAGTTACCCGATTTTAAGGTATTGTCTTCGCTTGTGTTCTTTTGTTTTATTTTGCTTCTCCAACCCCCTAAACTATTTTTATTCATTTCTTTTGTAAAAAATAAAGAATATTCAATATACTATGATGTTTTTATAATAAGTATTCGTGCAACACTTACACACACCTACATCTAATGGTTAAAGAACATACTGTTTCTGTGGATGATGAATTTCTGCCTCACAAAACGATGATTGTTCAATATTCTTTTAACACCGTCAATGGTGGCCATTAATATGTCACTATATTTATATATTATATATAATATGTTTATATCTTTCTTAATCCTCTTTATTTTTCATTTATGGCATACCTTTATGGTTTCCATTATGGGTAAACGCTATATCTTCATTTTAGGAAGTGCGGACTACCACCCCCTCAAAGTGATTTGATTCGTTAATACCATATATGGTACATATAAAGGATAGATTTAATGATATTATATGTGATACCATATTGGAATTATAATACTATAATTTATCATTATGTTTTAATTCCATTAAATATGAAATTGAAATGGAAGTAGCGTTCATGCGTACGTACGACTGACCGTCTCCATGAATGGTGCATTTCATTTCATACCTCTAAATGATTATGTAATATTATAAATGCATGTATATAATGGATATATATGATATATATGGCATCTACATCTTTAATATCATTCTTGAGATAATGGATATTTGACTACATGAACAACTTGTAAATATAAGAAGTTCACTTTTGACTCAAGCACCAAATATCAACAAAATAACCGTTATTAACTTAAATAATTAAATAATGTTCATAACATGGTAATAAGTGATATAAAAGGAATAATGAACTTTAAAAAGGTTCTTAAGCAAGTACAAATCAACTGAAGATTATTATTCAGGACATTAAAGAACAATCGCGTCAAGTCGGACCCGAGGTAACGGAATACCTCTCAATCTCCTTTCTTTGAGGCATATCTTGTTTTATACACAACTTTCTCTTATACGGTGTATAAAACCCTTTGAATTTTACGATTATTCATAAGGAATATTTTTATATGAAGCGTTTACTAAATGAAAAAATGGAATGTTTTTTTTGTATGTATACGGCGACAACGACTTCTCCGCCGTTGTGACCATTATTTGAGTTTCGGCTTCCTCTACAAGCCATAACATTTTTGAAATGAAAAATAAATACCATGTTTTACTTTTATTTTCTTTTGGTATTGAAAATGGTTTTCATAATGTTTTTATATCAATTTGTTGTATTGATATCTTGTGAATGAAAATTGGAAATGTTATGTTTCATTTATGCATGTTTTATGTGGTACGATTATGTTATGGTTCTTCGGCATTGTTATGAAGATGGGTGGTTCCGTGATAAACTAACGGTGGGTGAGCCCAATATATCTCTCCAATGCATTGGGTAACACGAAGGAGTTAAATGTTAAGGTTTCTACGAAGAGATTTAGGTAATATATACTGTGATGGGTATTCCAAACATAACCAAGAGGGTTACTCCATACGTAAAAATGTTATGAATGCCTCAAGTTAGCTTTATGTATTATGATTTATATGATTTATTCATGATTTGATGAGGTATGTTAAAATGCTTATGTTTTATGAGTGAATTATGATTTCATACATGGAATAATTTTTTAATTTCGTACATTTATATCCCTTACTGAGATTTTTATGCTCATCCAAGTTTTTGAAATGTTTTTCACAGGTCAAGGGAAAGGTACATGATATGATGATAGAGTCAAGGAAGTGTCAAGAAAGAATCCATGTTTTATTTTAAATATGTTTTGGTTGATGGAAAAAATGAATACTATCTTTTATGTAACCACTTTGTTTAAATATGGAATGTAATGCTTGTTTTATGATCTAATTCTCTAAAACTCTAAACCTGAAAAGATCCTAAATATTTAATCATTTAATAACTCAAGATTTAGTAAGGTTTAAGGTTGGGGCCTTATAGTTGGTATCAGTGGTCGGTTTAGATAACATTAGGAGTTAGAATTCTATTAAATGATTATCCAAATTTTTTTATAGTCAAATTGAAATGATATATAATTTGAAGATTACCATGTTGCTTCATCTAAGACATGTTTTTTCAAAATGTTTTTCCACAGATGAAACAGGGAAGCAGTACTAAGAACACATACAGAAGGAAATAACCTTCCGAATCAGCATCCTCAGATGGTCAGAATTGGAACTGAACAATTTGTTGTAGTAATGGTGTAGTTGACTCAAGCAACAAATGGTGGTGGTAACCATGCACGAGATAAGCTAGATCAACCACAGAGGAACATGTCAGTGGTGGAAGATTTCATGAGGAAACATCCCCCATCATTCAGAGGATCATCTGACCCTGTGATAGCTAAAGGGTGGATTAAATCACTAGAGAATATTTTCAATGTCATGGGGTGTTCAGACAATCAAAAGTTTAGACTTGATATTTACCGTTTGGAGGGTGAAGTAGATCAGTGGTGGCCGATGGTTAAAAATATTAGGGACGTTGATGAGATTGATACTCTTAACTGGGATGAATTCAAAGTTATGTTTCTTGAGAAGTATTTTCCTAAGGCTATTCGACTAAGGATGGAAAAACAATTCATAGAATTGATGCAAGACGAATACTCAGTGAGTGCCTATGAAGAAAGCTTCACTCGATTGGCAATTTATGCTCCAAATTTTATTCGAGACCTTAATAGTAAAATCAATCATTTTTACTCAGGACTAAAGCCAAAATATCAAAGGGAATTAGCTTCTCGTCAGTTCAAAAGTTATGAAGAGATTTTATGATGTGCTGTGAAGGTGGAAAGGGAGTTTTATAATAATCAAGTGCTCTATAACAACCAACAGAATAAGAGACTGAGGTGGCAGGAGAAAGGGAAGAATTTTTCAAAAAGGTCTAATGTTATGAAAAATATGTTTCTAGTTTGTGATAAATGTCGTAAAAGGCATGCTGGGAAATGTCTTCTGAATTATGGAAAGTGCTACCGATGTGGTAAGATGGGACATAAGGCTCGTGATTGCACTGAAAATGATCATGGTGATGGTAAGTACAAATTTTATTTACAGTTAGTGAAAGGTTTTAAGTGCAATGAGATGGGTCAGTATGAAAATGAGTGTTCGAAAAAGAGCTTGAGTGATGGGAAGCAGTTAGACTACCAGGAGAAAGGTGTGGTGAAATCCTTTGAAACTACTTCAGCAGATGTCAGGCCATCAAATGAAGTTGTATCAGGTACTTTGTTTGTTTTTAAAGATTATTCCATTGTGATGTTTGATTCGGGGTCTACACATTCTTTCATCTCTGAAAACATTTCTAGTAAAATGGGAATACCATCTCAAGAAATGACTCCTGAACATGTGGTAAAATCACCTGGGGGAAATGTTGAGGCAAACAGAATTTATAAGAATCTTCCTATCCTTATCCGTGGAAAGAACCTACTTGAAAACCTAATTCTTCTTCCTCTAGTAGAGTTTGATGTTATCAGGGGTATGGATTGGATCTCTATTTACCATGCTATGATTGACTATAGAGCTAAAGAAGTTTCTTTTTAGAAAGACTTTTAGTTTTTGTACAAGAATGAACCCTTACTGTTGATAACATATCAAGAGGCCGAGAAACTTGTAAAAGATTGAAATGAATGTTACCTTGCACATATTGTTGAAAACAAAGGAACTATTCATATTAATGATGTGCTGGTGGTAAATGAGTATCCTAATGTTTTTTCTAATGAGTTTCCTGGAATAATACCAGATTAGGAAGTTGAGTTTACTGTTGAGTTAGTTCTTGATGCTGATCCAATTTCAAAACCCCCTTATCGAATGGATCAAATTGAACTTTAAGAGTTGAAGGAGAAACTGCATGATTTATTAGAGAAAGTTTTCATTCAACCTAGCACATCAACATGGGGTTCTCCTGTTTTATTTTTTAAAAAGAAAGATGGCTCTATGAGACTTTTCATTGATTATAGAGCCTTGAATAACATCACTGTTAAGAACAAATATCCTTTGCCTCATATCGATGATTTGTTTGATTAGCTTCAGGGAGCTCAGTATTTTTCAAAGATTGACCTGATATCGGGGTACCATCAGTTAAAGGTAAAGGAAGCAGATGTTCTGAAGATAGCGTTTCGTACAAGATATGGCCATTATTAATTTTTAGTAATGCCTTTTGGGCTAACCAATGCACCTTCTGTATTCATGGACTTAATAAATAGAATTTTCTATGAGTTCTTGGATAAGTTTGTGGTGGTTTTCATTGATGATATTTTTTGTTTTCTAAGAGTAAAGAGGATCATGAAATACATTTAAGGGTTATTTTACAAACCTTAAAAGAAAAGAAATTGTATGGAAAATTATACAAGTGTGAGTTTTGGTTGCAAAAAATTTCTTTCCTTGGTCACATTGTTTCTAAAGATGGTATAACTATTGATCTTGCAAAAAAAAAGGTTGTTGAAGAATGGAAAAGACCCACAAATGTAACTGAGATTCGTAGCTTCCTTGGATTGGCAGGCTATTACTGAAGGTTTGTTAGAAATTTTTCACGGTTATCTTGTCCAATGACTAAGATAACTCGGAACGGTGTTAAGTTTATCTAGACAAAAGAATGTGATGATTGTTTTCAACAGTTGAAAAGAAGATTGGTGAATGATCTAGTTTTGGCACTTCCTTCCAGGAATGGTGAGTTTGTTATCTACAGTGATGCTTCATTTAAAGGACTTGGTTACGTCCTAATGCAGAATGATCAGGTAATTGCTTATGCTTCACGAAAGTTGAAAACTCATGAGGTAAATTACCCTACACATGATTTGGAATTAGCTGCTGTTGTTTTCACTTTAAAAATTTGGAGGCATCATTTGTATGGATTAAAGTGTGAAATATATACCGATCACCAAAGTTTAAAGTATATATTACCTCAGAAATAATTGAACATGAGATAGAGGAGATTACTATAATTAATCAAGGATTATGATTGCATAATTTATTACCATCCGGGAAAAGAAAATAATGTGGATAATTCTTTGAGTCAAAAAATAATGCTTCATTAACAATGTTGCGTTTAGAACATGATCATTTGGTAAAGGATTTTATGAACATTGGCATAGAAGTTGTTGGTACATAATTTCCTTCTCTTTTGTTTCAGGTATCAATGAAATCTTCTCTATTGGACAGAATCAAGCAAGCACAGAAGCAAGACAATGAGTTGCAAAAAAAAGGTAGAGCTGGTCCAGAAGGGTAAGTTTCCAGAATTCAACATTGATAATGATTGTGTTTTGAGATTTGGGAAGAGATTGTGTGTGTTGTGTGATTCACATTTGAAGAGAGATTTGTTATGTGAAGATCATAGTTCTCCGTTTTCAGTTCATCTTGGCAGTACTAAGATGTATAGTGATCTTCAAGAGTATTACTGGTGGGATGGAATGAAAAGGGATATTGCTAATTTTACTATGAAGTGTTTGACTGTTCAGCAGGTTAAAGCAGAGCAGTAGTTATCGAAAGGGATGCTTCAGCCATTACCAGTGCCAGAGTGGAAATGGGAAAATATATCCATGGACGTCATTGTGGGATTGTCGAAGACACTTCGAGGTAATAATGCAATCTTGGTTATTGTTGATCGCTTGACTAAATCTGCTCATTTCCTTGCTATACGAGATACGATTTCCATATATCAGTATTCTCATTTTTATCTTAAAGAGATTTTCAGGTTACATGGATTTCCCCTCTCCATTTTATCTGATCTTGATCCCAGGTTTACTTCTAACTTTTGGAAAGGCCTTCAGAAGTCGTTGGGTACTGAATTAAATTTTAGTACAGCTTTTCAACCACAATCAGATGGGCAGTCAGAATGAACAATTCAGACTTTGGAAGATATGATACGTGCTTGTTCGATGGAGTATTAGGGAAGTTGGGACCAACATATTTCTTTGGTTGATTTTTCTTATAATAACAGTTTTCATTCCAGTATACAGATGGCACCATTTGTGCCGTTATATGTGAAGCGGTGTCAAAATCCAGCTTTCTGGGATGAAGTGGGTGAAGGGAAGCTGATGGGACCATAAGTGGTAGAAGAGTTGGCAAAAAAAGTTCAGTAGATACAAAAACACATGATAACAGCTCAGAATAGGAAGAAGAGTTATGCGAACAACAGGAGGAAGGATCTCTCTTTTGAGGTATGTGATCATGTTTTTCTCAAAGTCTCACCATGGAAAAGTGTGATGTGATTTGGTAAGAAAGGAAATCTGGGTCCAAGGTTCATTGGACCATATGAAATTCTGGAGAGAGTTCGACCAGTTGCTTACCGAGTGGCTTTACCTTCGAGTTTATCTCAGGCACACAATGTTTTTTATGTTTCAATGTTAAGGAAGTACATTCCAGATCCATCACATGTTTTGAGTCCAGAGGTAGTTCAGCTGGAAGAGAACCTATCATATGAGGAACAGCCGGTACGGATTATTGACCATAGGGATCAAGTGTTACAGAATAATGTGATTCATCAGGTAAATGTTTTGTGGACAAACCACATGATTGAAGAGGCAACATGGTAATCTGAAAATGCAATGAGGGCTAAATACCCCCACTTATTCGATAAGTAAATAAATTACGGGGACACAATTTTCTAAAGGGGGGAAGGATGTAACATCCCATGTACTTAATTAATAATATATATTCCTATATATTTATATTTATGAATTAGATAGTGTTTTAGAGGCTTAAAATGAGTATAAATCCAATCCTAAGAATGGAATACACTAATATTTTTAAAAGATTATTTTAATTCCTTTTGATGGAAAACCATTTTTAAATCAAACTTTTTATAAATTTATATGCTCTATTTTTCAAAATAATCTTATTATTTATGATTGGGACATTTAAATTTACATTGGATATTTTTTTTGGTATTTTTCTGACAATGTTCATTTTTTTAATGAATATTGAAAAATACTGCATTTTACATCAAAACGGATTTTTCATCTAATTTAATTATATGGATAGATTATCTTTTTAATTGGTTGTAAAGTGTAAATAGAATATATTTTTCCATGCAATCCAATAGTGGTCATTGGGATTAATTTTACTTTGGAATTGGGCATAAACAAGTGCCAAACTTTTCACAGATATTGTTTCAAAAAAACCCTCTATTTTTTTGACAACGGTAATTATTTTTAAATTATATATTGCAATTTATATGTTTAGAATTTGGTAAAATGGATTCCATATTTGGAATCATAAGGTCCAAAATATGTAATTAAGACTGTTGTTTTTTGGACATTATGAATAGTAACGATGGTAATTATCTTTAATTATCTTGATTAATGAGTAATCAGGTAGTTAAGGATAATAAAATAATATCATAATAATGAAAACTGACTCCAACATGTGTCCTAATTCTAATGGTTGTATCATGGCCGAAAATGGGATGCCTTGTACAAAACTTGGTGACCCCATGGAATCACTTTTGTGTGAAAGTGACTTTTTATCTTTTTATTTTTAAAGAAAGTTAAATATATCAAAGAATGAATTACCTGAGTAATTTTTTTAATATTTTCTACATAAATGATCTATTGGACTATAAATATTAATTGGAAATATAAAAAGAGTTCCTACATCATAGTATTTTTTTTTAATTTTTAGACATTAAATAAATTAAATTATTTATGACATCATGATGATGCAGTAATTACCTCATTATTTAACAATTTATCTAAAATGAAAAGATAATGTAAAATCTAAGACCTACACATGTCAAAAACCTATTTTATGAGTGTATCTATAACCCTTGTCACCTTATACTCGAAATAAATCAATGTGGGACCTTTAAAATCAGAAACTCATTTGAAAATAAAGTAACCTTTTATAACTTTCCAAGAGTGCATCTCCTCTCCTCTTATAAAAGGCCCCCACCTATACCACCTTACCCACACCTCTCAAGCCTTTGGATCAGACACCCCTTCTCTTTTTGTCTCTCCATATCCCTATATTACTCATAGATGCCTTAACTTAGGCAGGAATCTCTTCATGAAACCCTTTTAGTTCAAACCAATGGGAGTTACCCGATTTTATGGTAATGTCTTCACCTGTGTTCTTTTGTTTTATTTTTCTTCTCCAACCCCCTAAATTTTTTTTATTCATTTATTTTGTATAAATACAGTATCTTTAATATACTATGATGTTGTTATATGAAGGATTCTCGATACAGTTACACACACATACATCTAATGGTTAAAGAACATAATGTTTCTGTTGATGGTGAATTTATGCCTCACGAAACGATGATTGTTCAATATTATTTTAACACCTTCAAAGGTGTCCATTAAGATGTAACTATATTTATATATGATATATAATATGTTTACATATTCCTTAAGCTTATGTATTTTTCATTAATGGCATACCTTTATGATTTCCATTTTGGGTAAACGTGATATCTTCATTTTAGGAAGTGCGGACTACCGTCCCATCAAAGTAATTTGATTCGTTAATACCATATGTGGTACTTAAAAAGGATATATTTAATGATATTATATGTGATACCATATTGGAATTATAATACTATTATGTTTCATTATGTTTTAATTCCATTAAATATTAAATAGAAATGGAAGTAGCGTTCATTCGTACGTATGACTTACCGTCTCCATGAACGGTGCATTTCATTTCTTACCTTCAAATGATTATGTAATATTATAAATGCATGTATATAATGGATATATATGTTATATATGTCATATACATCATGAACATCATTCTTCAAATAATGGATATTTGACTACGTGAACAACTTGTAAATATAAGAAGTTCACTTTCGACTCAAGTACCAAATATCGACAAAACGACCGTTATTAACTTAAATGATTACATAATGTTCATAACATGGTAACAAGTGATATAAAAGGAATAATGAACCTTAAAAAGGTTCTTTAGAAAGTATAAATTAACTCAAGTTTATTATTTAGGATATTAATGAACGATCGAGTCAAGTTGGACCCGAGGTAATGGAATCTGTCTCAATCTCTTTTCTTTGATGAATATCTTGTTTTATACACAAATTTATTTTATACTGTGTATACACCCCTTTGACTTTTACGATTATTGAAAAGGAATCATTTTATATGAAGTTTTTACTAAATGATAAAAGGGAATGTTTTTTATTGTACGTATACGGCGACAATGTCTTCTCTGCCACCCTAACCATTATTTGAGTTTCGGCTTCCTCTACAAGACATAACTTTTTTGAAATAAAAAATAAATACCATGTTTTACTTTTATTTTATTTTGGTATTGAAAATGGTTTTCAAAATGTTTTTATATCAATATGTTGTGTTGATATCTTGTGATGAAAAAGTGTAAATGTTATGTTTCCTTTATTCATGTTTTCTGTGATATGATTTTGTTAGGGTTCTTGGGAATTGTTATGAAGACGGGTGGTTCTGTGATAAACTAAGGGCGGGTGAGCCCAATATAGCTCTCCAATGCATTGGGTAACGCGAAGGAATTAAACGTTAAGGTTTCTCCAAATATATTTAGGGAATATACTATGATTGGTATTCCAAATGTAACCAAGAGGGTTACTCCCTACGTAAGAATGTTATGAATGACTCATGTTACCTTTATGTCTTATGATTTCTATGATTTATTCATTATTAGATGAGATATGTTAAAATGGTTATGTTTTATGAGTGAAGTATGATTTCATACATGGACTAATGTTTTCATTTCATACATTTATATCCTTTAATGAGCTTTTTATGTAGCGCCCCCGATACCCAGGGTTCCTCATGAGACATGATATACTTAGCATTTCATTACAACATTTACAAAAAAAATATATATATCATGTCCCATGACTACAGAAGATCGCGAGGCTCAGGATTCTGGGAAACCAGCTGCTCTGGTAAACTTCATCAGTACATTCCATGCCTGAAAAATTTTAAACAAAACGTAGGGTGAGAAAAAATGCCCAGTAAGGGGTTTTAAAAACGTTTTAAGAAAAATCCTTTCTCAAAGAATACCTTTTTGAATAAAACACTTTGATAGAACTAAAACATTATCTTTTCTTAAAACATGAGATCCATTTTCTTTGAAAGCCACTTGAATAGAGAAGCACGTACTTGAAATGAGCTTAAATATAAACATGATCAGAGCGCGCAATATAAGAAGAATAAATAATGCATAATGCTAAAAACAAGGTTACTTTACTTCTAAAAGAATTTTATGACTAAGCAGGGAAGACATGCATATCATGGTTCATGAGTAAAATGCAGATCATCTAACAGTTTACCATATGAAAACAGTTCTTGTTGCATAAAGTACATTTTCATGATCTTGGGAACTTTCAACTAGGGGTTGTCCTGTTAGTTGAACTAACCCCTGGTTAAACATTATCATTACATGCAGAGGGGATGCATAAAACCGGACTTTGTCAAGACCTCACGTCATGACCATAATTTTGGTACGGGTCAAGGCCAAATGCCAATCCCGTTTCCCATGGTAGCACGAGCCAAGGCCATTCGCCAAGACCGTTGCACATGATAGCACGAGCCAAGGCTATTCGCCAAGACCGTTGCACTTGATAGCACGAGCCAAGGATATTCTCCAAGACCGTTGCACTTGATAGCACGAGCCAAGGCTATTCGCCAAGACCGTTGCACTTGATAGCACGAGCCAAGGATATTCTCCAAGACCGTTGCACATGATAGCACGAGCCAAGGCTATTCGCCAAGACCGTTGCACTTGATGTCTCATGAGACTCTTGCTTTACCCAATGCATTGGAGCGCTGTATAATTCCGGGCGCACCCGTCCATAAACATTTAAGTCCTATACATCCCTCACATATCTTGACATGGTCATTCATTCATAGGGTTTCATACATTCTTAATCAAAACTCCTTTTTACATACATATTCATGACTTGAGGGGGATCATATCTTTTATGTAAAAAGAACTAGGCTTTTGGCTTCAGATTAAACATTGATGCAAATAAACTAAATCAACTTAATCTTGCACATTGCAAAAATAACTGGAATACTGAACATAGCGGATTGTCATGTAAAATTTCATCATGTTCATTAAATAAAACCATAAATTCATAGTTCATATCTTTAAACATGCAAAACACATTCTTTACAAGTATAAGTTTCATTGAGGGTACTTAAATTTTCAGGTTAAGCCGGTCCACCGGTGCAATACACATGTTGGCTTAGCATCAATTAAAATTATTAGAAACTTATGTGTCTATAAATATATATATATATAACCAAGTCCTGATAAAAAAATAAATAAAAAGGTTTTGGAAACTGAAATTTTAAAAACACATTCACTTGGAAACATATAAATTCTTAAGGGGGGGTTCATGCTACACATTTTTACAAAAAGTGCACGAATTGACAAAATGCTGATAAATGAATAATTTCAAATAGAGAAGTTATTTTGTCACTAAACCAATCCTTAATCTTCATCATACATATAACCGTGTTTATAAATAGTCTTTGTAACGTTCTTTGGAGTAATAAATTTTAAAGGGTATATACAATTATTAGTAACTCATCACGTTATACCAAAAAGTATTGAAACATAATAATCATACTCATTCATCATATATTCTGAAGAAAAAGGATGTATACATTCAAAGGTATTTATTTAAGCACGCAAATACATACCGAAAATAATATATACATATATATATATATGTATAAAAACCGTATATACGTACATATATCCATCGAAGTGAAGAGATAAAAACTTTCTCCCTCCCAAAGAAGTTAGTGGACACAGAAAGGCCTAATACATGGATCATGGTGTATGGAATCCCCATACGCATGCATAATTTTATTTATATAAGTATATATATATATATATGTCCCGTATATGTTTATATACCCACAAACCGAAGTTTTTAACGAAACATATAAAAAAAAACGGTCTTCGACCCTTGCCTAAACAGAGGGGAGGAGAGGGAGAAGCAGCAACGAGGTAAGGGAAAACCGAAGGGTTATACACATGAGATATAGATGTATATAAGTATATCCCGTATATGTTTATATACATGAAAAACAGAGATTAAAACAAACTTTAAAAATCGACTTCATCCCTTACCGAACGGAGAGGAGGTGAAGAGGAGACAACGAAGAGTGAAATCAGGTGCATAACCGTATGATAAACACACATATATATATATATCACACATATATAAGTGTGTATATATATAAAACGAAACTCAAATAGAAAAACGAAGCAAAACCTCTCCCTTACCTTGCTCGATGAGGAGGAGGAGAGAACGCGGTGGCGACGAGGTCTCGGAGGTTTTTCGAAGGAGGTGTTTGGAAACAGAACCTGAAGGAACAACCCCTGCTTTTCGGTACAACTCCTGGATAAGAAGAAAAAGAAGACAGCCCAGTTAGAAGGGGGCGTCGAGGTTATCAAGGCCGAGCAATAAAGGGCAGCGCCGACCTGTTGAAAGGAGGTAACCGCTGTCGGCTTTGGCGGAGGAAACAAGGTACCCTAAACTCTACTGGTCCGACGGCGTGAGGTAGGAGAAGAAACCGCGGACGCGAGGTAGAAGAAAACCAAGAAAATAGCGGAAGGCTGGGATCAAACTGGAGATTGATCGAACGACTCACAAACAGTGTGGTTTTAAAAAAAAAGATGGGTGAGATCGAGCGCGTTGGGTCGGACGGCCAAGATTGAAAGGGGGAGAGATCGAACGGCCTGCCGTCGACGCGAGGTTTAAAAAAAAACTAGCGGTTTCGTTTTTTTTTTCTTTTTAACGTATTATATATTATATTTGATTATTTCATTTCAACGTTTTTGTCTTAAAAAAAAGTCATTTTATTGTTTTATTAAACTTATTATAAAAATCAATAATTCAACCTTTTCAATAAACTAATATTATCCTAAGTCAAGGGTTATTAATACCCCTATATATTAAACTATTAAACCCTTATTTTAAACATAATTTGTATTTTCATTTTTCTCTATTTCTTTTTATCAAAACATATAAATACACATATATAAGTTTTATACATAAAATAAAAAGTGAACTCAAGTATAATAACATATATACTTATGATTTCATAAATAAACTAAAAAAAATTACATTCGGATTATTTTGAAACAAAAAGAAAGTGTTTAATATTAATAAGTTTATCTCTAAATAGGTAGAATGTCAAAATTAAAGCAACAAAATTATTAGGTTTTAGTAAGAACATAATTGTGTAGTTTTATTTATTTATTATTATTATATAAAGAAATTCATAAATTAATTTTGTAAATGGGTAAATATACATCATTAACACTTTTATGAGAAGTTAACCGTAAATATAATTTATAAAAATAAATTAGTTTTATTGATAATTTTATAATAATTTAAATTTAATCAAATTTTAGGCTAACAAACAAAAACCATATATATATATATATAAATTACAACTATATATATAAAAGAAAATACATATCACTTATCAATTATTTCAAAACTATACTTAATAAGTTTTAACACGTCGACAAAAACTGAATTTAAACATTATCTGGGTAACGGTTAAAAAAACAAAACATTGGGTACTTTGGGAAAACAACAGTCGAAAATATAGCCGTTTGGGGTTCAACGGCCATATTAGGGTGCTTATAAAAAGAAAGGTTTGGTCTCGGGTGTCTCTTACCTCAAGCGACTGAAGGAGAAGCAAAGATGGTTCGTGTGATTCCCTTGGTGTTGAGCACGGTCGAGGTGGCTTCAGCAATCCTTACGTTTCTTATGATGGATGCTCGAAATCCCTACCGCATTTTCGGGCTCTTAGTAGTTTTAAGCAGTCTTCCTATTATTGTAATCGGGTTCTTTGTTGGAATATTTGGTTAGTGAGTTTTTCTTGTAACCCGAAAAATGTAAGACTCTTCAGTGTTGAGTTCATTAAATAAAAGTTACGTGTTTTTATATTTTACATTCTGATTGTTTTATAGAGAGAACTTTAAAAGCACAAAAAGAAAATGCCCAATTTTCATTTAAGAGGTTTGAAAACATCGGGGTGTTACATTATCTCCCCCTTCAAAGAATTGCGTCCCCGCAATTCTATCATAAAAAAAGAAACTGAAACTCCAAACGTAAAACTCTACCGAAACAGCGGGTCTGGCTCGGTTAACAGGACACCAAAGTTGGCACACAACTCTTCGGTTTCCCTAGTCCAGATGCACCTCGAACAGTGCTCCCTGAACTCCTGGTCATGTATACTGCACACAGGCTTCCAAAGGGAGGCTCGTGCGATGCAAAGCTCGGATATGTCCGAGTAGATGAACTCCTTGACGACTCTTCTGGCCACATCCTGCTCGAGGTAGTCGAGAGGGATGGTGCGATCGAGGAGACTGATGTTCAAGACTTGGAACATATAAGCTGCGCTGAGCTGGCCATCCTGGGCGGCCACGAGAAAGCACGCTCTGGCAGTAAAGTTTTGTGCCAGAGTGAAACATTGGAACAGGCCCTCAAAGTACATTCCCCTTCCCCTATAGTAGGGGAGTTGAGCAGCAGCAATGAGCTGAAAGACACGATTATTCCCTCGACATAGCCGAAGAATCTCTGGACCATTTGCTAAATTGAGAAAACGTTGGCAGGACCCTCGTAGGTGGAGAAATGATGGGTAATCCACCATGCATGCCTTGATCAAGATGACTTCTACTAGCTCATCGGGTAGGGATGAGAAGTTCGTTTGTCCAGCCATCTGAAAACAAACATCGAGGGGAAACTCTTAACAACATAGATACGGTGAAGACATGAAAAGAAACAAGAAACATCCATTTATGAAAAAGTTTACACGGCAAAGTCTGAGTTCACAAGACGTACGCCACAAAGAGTGGCAAAACTTCCTAACTCTTCAAACCACACACAAGATGAACATACAGGACTAAACTCATGGGAACATTTATAACGCCTCCTGAGTTTAGCGTGAGGGGTGTGGAGTTGGGAAACATCGGTGTGCACTTCTTGCCTAAGAGACACACGGGTGGACTCATTTTCCAATGCTCCAAAGTCCATTAACTGGCCCCAGAAGCCGTAGTGCAGGACTTGGCACAGATAAGCCGCTCGGAGGTCTCCAGCAGCAGCAGCTTCTTGAAAAAGGTTATCTAGCATTGTGCCAAATTCCTCTCTAGCTGTGAACACTCGGAAGAGTCCTTCGTGATACCTTCCCCGACGTGCGTACGAGGGAAACTGGGTCATCATCATTAGGAGATAATCCATCCCCATTCCCCGGTGGAGACTAAGCACCCTAGATGAGTTTGACACATCGTACAAGTGCTTACACGTCATGCGAATTTGGGCATAATTCAGGAAGTTTTCATGGCTGGCTAGAGATATAATGTTCTCTAGAGCCTCAGTGGGGAGTGACAAAAGGTCGGTAGGTACATCAGCCATCTGAAAGTTATAACATTCTTACTTAGTTAGTCTTAGCAATATATCCATATCACCTGGTTTTCCAGAGTTGCCTGAACCTATCCTCTGATACCAACTATAGCGCCCCCGATACCCAGGGTGCCTCATGAGACATGATATACTTAGCATTTCATTACAACATTTACAAAAAAATATATATATCATGTCCCATGACTACAGAAGATCGCGAGGCTCAGGATTCTGGGAAACTAGCTGCTCTGGTAAACTTTATCAGTACATTCCATGCCTGAAAATTTTTAAACAAAACGTAGGGTGAGCAAAAATGCCCAGTAAGGGGTTTTAAAAACGTTTTAAGAAAAATCCTTTCTCAAAGAAGACCTTTTTGAATAAAACACTTTGATAGAACTAAAACATTATCTTTTCTTAAAACATGAGATCCATTTTCTTTGAAAGCCACTTGCATAGAGAAGCACGTACTTGAAATGAGCTTAAATATAAACATGATCAGAGCGCGCAATATAAGAAGAATAAATAATGCATAATGCTAAAAACAAGGTTACTTTACTTCTAAAAGAATTTTATGACTAAGCAGGGAAGACATGCATATCATGGTTCATGAGTAAAATGCAGATCATCTAACAGTTTACCATATGAAAACAGTTCTTGTTGCATAAAGTACATTTTCATGATCTTGGGAACTTTCAACTAGGGGTTGTCCTGTTAGTTGAACTAACCCCTGGTTAAACATTATCATTACATGCAGAGGGGATGCATAAAACCGGACTTTGTCAAGACCTCACGTCATGACCATAATTTTGGTACGGGTCAAGGCCGAATGCCAATCCCGTTTCCCATGGTAGCACGAGCCAAGGCCATTCTCCAAGACCGTTTCACATGATAGCACGAGCCAAGGCTATTCGCCAAGACCGTTGCACTTGATAGCACGAGCCAAGGATATTCTCCAAGACCGTTGCACTTGATAGCACGAGCCAAGGCTATTCGCCAAGACCGTTGCACTTGATAGCACGAGCCAAGGATATTCTCCAAGACCGTTGCACATGATAGCACGAGCCAAGGCTATTCGCCAAGACCGTTGCACTTGATGTCTCATGAGACTCTTGCTTTACCCAATGCATTGGAGCGCTGTATAATTCCGGGCGCACCCGTCCATAAACATTTAAGTCCTATACATCCCTCACATATCTTGACATGGTCATTCATTCATAGGGTTTCTTACATTCTTAATCAAAACTCCTTTTTACATACATATTCATGACTTGAGGGGGATCATATCTTAGATGTAAAAAGAACTAGGCTTTTGGCTTCAGATTAAACATTGATGCAAATAAACTAAATCAACTTAATCTTGCACATTGCAAAAATAACTGGAATACTGAACATAGCGGATTGTCATGTAAAATTTCATCATGTTCATTAAATAAAACCATAAATTCATAGTTCATATCTTTAAACATGCAAAACACATTCTTTACAAGTATAAGTTTCATTGAGGGTACTTAAATTTTCAGGTTAAGCCGGTCCACCGGTGCAATACACATGTTGGCTTAGCATCAATTAAAATTATTAGAAACTTATGTGTCTATAAATATATATATATATCACCAAGTCCTGATAAAAAAATAAATAAAAAGGTTTTGGAAACTGAAATTTTAAAAACACATTCACTTGGAAACATATAAATTCTTAAGGGGGGGTTCATGCTACACATTTTTACAAAAAGTGCACGAATTGACAAAATGCTGATAAATGAATAATTTCAAATAGAGAAGTTATTTTGTCACTAAACCAATCCTTAATCTTCATCATACATATAATCGTGTTTATAAATAGTCTTTTTAACGTTCTTTGGAGTAATAAATTTTAAAGGGTATATACAATTATTAGTAACTCATCACGTTATACCAAAAAGTATTGAAACATAATAATCATACTCATTCATCATATATTCTAAAGAAAAAGGATGTATACATTCAAAGGTATTTATTTAAGCACGCAAATACATACCGAAAATAATATATACATATATATATATATATGTATAAAAACCGTATATACGTACATATATCCATCGAAGTGAAGAGATAAAAACTTTCTCCCTCCCAAAGAAGTTAGTGGACACAGAAAGGCCTAATACATGGATCATGGTGTATGGAATCCCCATACGCATGCATAATTTTATTTATATAAGTATATATATATATATATATATGTCCCGTATATGTTTATATACCCACAAACCGAAGTTTTTAACGAAACTTATAAAAAAAACGGTCTTCGACCCTTGCCTAAACAGAGGGGAGGAGAGGGAGAAGCAGCAACGAGGTAAGGGAAAACCGAAGGGTTATACACAGGAGATATAGATGTATATAAGTATAACCCGTATATGTTTATATACATGAAAAACAGAGATTAAAACAAACTTTAAAAATCGACTTCATCCCTTACCGAACGGAGAGGAGGTGAAGAGGAGACAACGAAGAGTGAAATCAGGTGCATAACCGTATGATAAACACACATATATATATATCACACATATATAAGTGTGTATATATATAAAACGAAACTCAAATAGAAAACCAAAGCAAAACCTCTCCCTTACCTTGCTCGATGAGGAGGAGGAGAGAACGCGGTGGCGACGAGGTCTCGGAGGTTTTCCGAAGGAGGTGTTTGGAAACAGAACCCGAAGGAACAACCCTTGCTTTTCGGTACAACTCCTGGATAAGAAGAAAAAGAAGACAGCCCAGTAAGAAGGGGGCGTCGAGGTTATCAAGGCCGAGCAATAAAGGGCAGCGCCGACCTGTTGAAAGGATGTAACCGCTGTCGGCTTTGGCGGAGGAAACAAGGTACCCTAAACTCTACTGGTCCGACGGCGTGAGGTAGGAGAACAAACCGCGGACGCGAGGTAGAAGAAAACCAAGAAAACAGCGGAAGGCTGTGATCAAACCGGAGATTGATCGAACTGCTCACAAACAGTGCGGTTTTAAAAAAAAAGACGGGTGAGATCGAGCGCGTTGGGTCGGACGACCAAGATTGAAAGGGGGAGAGATCGAACGGCCTGCCGTCGACGCGGGGTTTAAAAAAAAACTAGCGGTTTCGTTTTTTTTCTTTTTAACGTATTATATATTATATTTGATTATTTCATTTCAACGTTTTTGTCTTAAAAAAAAGTCATTTTATTGTTTTATTAAACTTATTATAAAAATCAATAATTCAACCTTTTCAATAAACTAATATTATCCTAAGTCAAGGGTTATTAATACCCCTATATATTAAACTATTAAACCCTTATTTTAAACATAATTTGTATTTTCATTTTTCTCTATTTCTTTTTTTCAAAACATCTAAATACACATATATAAGTTTTATACATAAAATAAAAAGTGAACTCAAGTATAATAACATATATACTTATGATTTCATAAATAAACTAAAAAAAATTACATTCGGATTATTTTGAAACAAAAAGAAAGTGTTTAATATTAATAAGTTTATCTCTAAATAGGTAGAATGTCAAAATTAAAGCAACAAAATTATTAGGTTTTAGTAAGAACATAATTGTGTTGTTTTATTTATTTATTATTATTATATAAATAAATTCATAAATTAATTTTGTAAATGGGTAAATATACATCATTAACACTTTTATGAGAAGTTAACCGTAAATATAATTTATAAAAATAAATTAGTTTTATTGATAATTTTATAATAATTTAAATTTAATCAAATTTTAGGCTAACAAACAAAAACCATATATATATATATATAAATTACAACTATATATATAAAAGAAAATACATATCACTTATCAATTATTTCAAAACTATACTTAATAAGTTTTAACACGTCGACAAAAACTGAATTTAAACATTATCTGGGTAAAGGTTAAAAAAACAAAACATTGGGTACTTTGGGAAAACAACGGTCGAAAATATAGTCGTTTGGGGTTCAACGGCCATATTAGGGTGCTTATAAAAAGAAAGGTTTGGTCTCGGGTGTCTCTTACCTCAAGCGACTGAAGGAGAAGCAAAGATGGTTCGTGTGATTCCCTTGGTGTTGAGCACGGTCGCGGTGGCTTCAGCAATCCTTACGTTTCTTATGATGGATGCTCGAAATCCCTACCGCATTTTCGGGCTCTTAGTAGTTTTAAGCAGTCTTCCTATTATTGTAATCGGGTTCTTGGTTGGAATATTTGGTTAGTGAGTTTTTCTTGTAACCCGAAAAATGTAAGACTCTTCAGTGTTGAGTTCATTAAATAAAAGTTACGTGTTTTTATATTTTACATTCTGATTGTTTTAGAGAGAGAACTTTAAAATCACAAAAAGAAAATTCCCAATTTTCATTTAAGAGGTTTGAAAACATCGGGGTGTTACATTATCTCCCCCTTCAAAGAATTGCGTCCCCGCAATTCTATCATAAAAAAAGAAACTGAAACTCCAAACTTAAAACTCTACCGAAACAGCGGGTCTGGCTCGGTTAACAGGACACCAAAGTTGGCACACAACTCTTCGGTTTCCCTAGTCCAGATGCACCTCGAACAGTGCTCCCTGAACTCCTGGTCGTGTATACTGCACACAGGCTTCCAAAGGGAGGCTCGTGCGATGCAAAGCTCGGATATGTCCGAGTAGATGAACTCCTTGACGACTCTTCTGGCCACATCCTGCTCGAGGTAGTCGAGAGGGACGGTGCGATCGAGGAGACTGATGTTCAAGACTTGGAACATATAAGCTGCGCTGAGCTGGCCATCCTGGGCGGCCACGAGAAAGCACGCTCTGGCAGTAAAGTTTTGTGCCAGAGTGAAACATTGGAACGGGCCCTCAAAGTACATTCCCCTTCGCCTATAGTAGGGGAGTTGAGCAGCAGCAATGAGCTGAAAGACGCGATTATTCCCTCGACATAGCCGAAGAATCTCTGGACCATTTGCTAAATTGAGCAAACGTTGGCAGGACCCTCGTAGGTGGAGAAATTATGGGTAATCCACCATGCATGCCTTGATCAAGATGACTTCTACTAGCTCATCGGGTAGGGATGAGAAGTTTGTTTGTCCAGCCATCTGAAAACAAACATCGAGGGGAAACTCTTAACAACATAGATACGGTGAAGACATGAAAAGAAACAAGAAACATCCATTTATGAAAAAGTTTACACGGCAAAGTCTGAGTTCACAAGACGTACGCCATAAAGAGTGGCAAAACTTCCTAACTCTTCAAACCACACACAAGATGAACATACAGGACTAAACTCATGGGAACATTTATAACGCCTCCTGAGTTTAGCGTGAGGGGTGTGGAGTTGGGAAACATCGGTGTGCACTTCTTGCCTAAGAGACACACGGGTGGACTCATTTTCCAACGCTCCAAAGTCCATTAACTGGCCCCAGAAGCCGTAGTGCAGGACTTGGCACAGATAAGCCGCTCGGAGGTCTCCAGCAGCAGCAGCTTCTTGAAAAGGGTTATCTAGCATTGTGCCAAATTCCTCTCCAGCTGTGAACACTCGGAAGAGTCCTTCGTGATACCTTCCCCGACGTGCGTACGAGGGAAACTGGGTCATCATCATTAGGAGATAATCCATCCCCATTCCCCGGTGGAGACTAAGCACCCTAGATGAGTTTGACACATCGTACAAGTGCTTACACGTCATGCGAATTTGGGCATAATTCAGGAAGTTTTCACGGCTGGCTAGAGATATAATGTTCTCTAGAGCCTCAGTGGGGAGTGACAAAAGGTCGGTAGGTACATCAGCCATCTGAAAGTTATAACATTCTTACTTAGTTAGTCTTAGCAATATATCCATATCACCTGGTTTTCCAGAGTTGCCTGAACCTATCCTCTGATACCAACTGTAGCGCCCCCGATACCCAGGGTGCCTCATGAGACATGATATACTTAGCATTTCATTACAACATTTACAAAAAAAAATATATATCATGTCCCATGACTACAGAAGATCGCGAGGCTCAGGATTCTGGGAAACCAGCTGCTCTGGTAAACTTCATCAGTACATTCCATGCCTGAAAATTTTTAAACAAAACGTAGGGTGAGCAAAAATGCCCAGTAAGGGGTTTTAAAAACGTTTTAAGAAAAATCCTTTCTCAAAGAAGACCTTTTTGAATAAAACACTTTGATAGAACTAAAACATTATCTTTTCTTAAAACATGAGATCCATTTTCTTTGAAAGCCACTTGCATAGAGAAGCATGTACTTGAAATGAGCTTAAATATAAACATGATCAGAGCGCGCAATATAAGAAGAATAAATAATGCATAATGCTAAAAACAAGGTTACTTTACTTCTAAAAGAATTTTATGACTAAGCAGGGAAGACATGCATATCATGGTTCATGAGTAAAATGCAGATCATCTAACAGTTTACCATATGAAAACAGTTCTTGTTGCATAAAGTACATTTTCATGATCTTGGGAACTTTCAACTAGGGGTTGTCCTGTTAGTTGAACTAACCCCTGGTTAAACATTATCATTACATGCAGAGGGGATGCATAAAAACGGACTTTGTCAAGACCTCACGTCATGACCATAATTTTGGTACGGGTCAGGGCCAAATGCCAATCCCGTTTCCCATGGTAGCACGAGCCAAGGCCATTCGCCAAGACCGTTGCACATGATAGCACGAGCCAAGGCTATTCGCCAAGACCATTGCACTTGATAGCACGAGCCAAGGATATTCTCCAAGACCGTTGCACTTGATAGCACGAGCCAAGGCTATTCGCCAAGACCGTTGCACTTGATAGCACGAGCCAAGGATATTTTCCAAGACCGTTGCACATGATAGCACGAGCCAAGGCTATTCGCCAAGACCGTTGCACTTGATGTCTCATGAGACTCTTGCTTTACCCAATGCATTGGAGCGCTGTATAATTCCGGGCGCACCCGTCCATAAACATTTAAGTCCTATACATCCCTCACATATCTTGACATGGTCATTCATTCATAGGGTTTCATACATTCTTAATCAAAACTCCTTTTTACATACATATTCATGACTTGAGGGGGATCATATCTTAGATGTAAAAAGAACTAGGCTTTTGGCTTCAGATTAAACATTGATGCAAATAAACTAAATCAACTTAATCTTGCACATTGCAAAAATAACTGGAATACTGAACATAGCGGATTGTCATGTAAAATTTCATCATGTTCATTAAATAAAACCATAAATTCATAGTTCATATCTTTAAACATGAAAGACACATTCTTTACAAGTATAAGTTTCATTGAGGGTACTTAAATTTTCAGGTTAAGCCGGTCCACCGGTGCAATACACATGGTGGCTTAGCATCAATTAAAATTATTAGAAACTTATGTGTCTATAAATATATATATATATAACCAAGTCCTGATAAAAAAATAAATAAAAAGGTTTTGGAAACTGAAATTTTAAAAACACATTCACTTGGAAACATATAAATTCATAAGGGGGGGGGGGGTTCATGCTACACATTTTTACAAAAAGTGCACGAATTGACAAAACGCTGATAAATGAATAATTTCAAATAGAGAAGTTATTTTGTCACTAAACCAATCCTTAATCTTCATCATACATATAACCGTGTTTATAAATAGTCTTTGTAACGTTCTTTGGAGTAATAAATTTTAAAGGGTATATACAATTATTAGTAACTCATCACGTTATACCAAAATTATTGAAACATAATAATCATACTCATTCGTCATATATTCTGAAGAAAAAGGATGTATACATTCAAAGGTATTTATTTAAGCACACAAATACATACCGAAAATAATATATACATATATATATTTGTATAAAAACCATATATACGTACATATATCCATCGAAGTGAAGAGATAAAAACTTTCTCCCTCCCAAAGAAGTTAGTGGACACAGAAAGGCCTAATACATGGATCATGGTGTATGGAATCCCCATACGCATGCATAATTTTATTTATATAAGTATATATATATATATATGTCCCGTATATGTTTATATACCCGCAAACCGATGTTTTTAACGAAACTTATAAAAAAACGGTCTTCGACCCTTGCCTAAACAGAGGGGAGGAGAGGGAGAAGCAGCAACGAGGTAAGGGAAAACCGAAGGGTTATACACAGGAGATATAGATGTATATAAGTATAACCCGTATATGTTTATATACATGAAAAACAGAGATTAAAACAAACTTTAAAAATCGACTTCATCCCTTACCGAACGGAGAGGAGGTGAAGAGGAGACAACGAAGAGTGAAATCAGGTGCATAACCGTATGATAAACACACACATATATATGTCACACATATATAAGTGTGTATATATATAAAACGAAACTCAAATAGAAAACCGAAGCAAAACCTCTCCCTTACCTTGCTCGATGAGGAGGAGGAGAGAACGCGGTGGCGACGAGGTCTCGGAGGTTTTCCGAAGGAGGTGTTTGGAAACAGAACCCGAAGGAACACCCCTTGCTTTTCGGTGCACCTCCTGGATAAGAAGAAAAAGAAGACAACCCATTAAGAAGGGGGCGTCGAGGTTATCAAGGCTGAGCAATAAAGGGCAGCACCGACCTGTTGAAAGGAGGTAACCGCTGTCGGCTTTGGCGGAGGAAACATGGTACCCTAAACTCTACTGGTCCGACGGCGTGAGGTAGGAGAAGAAACCGCGGACGCGAGGTAGAAGAAAACCAAGAAAACAGCGGAAGGCTGGGATCAAACCGGAGATTGATCGAACGGCTCACAAACAGTGCGGTTTTAAAAAAAAAAGACGGGCGAGATCGAGCGCGTTGGGTCGGACGACCAAGATTGAAAGGGGGAGAGATCGAACGGCCTGCCGTCGACGCGGGGTTTAAAAAAAAACTAGCGGTTTCGTTTTTTTTTCTTTTTAACGTATTATATATTATATTTGATTATTTCATTTCAACGTTTTTGTCTTAAAAAAAAGTCATTTTATTGTTTTATTAAACTTATTATAAAAATCAATAATTCAACCTTTTCAATAAACTAATATTATCCTAAGTCAAGGGTTATTAATACCCCTATATATTAAACTATTAAACCCTTATTTTAAACATAATTTGT
Organism: Viscum album; assembly: GCA_963277665.1. Taxonomy (NCBI): domain Eukaryota; kingdom Viridiplantae; phylum Streptophyta; class Magnoliopsida; order Santalales; family Viscaceae; genus Viscum; species Viscum album. Next base: position 255,236,069 of record OY728162.1, read on the forward strand.
ATTTTCATTTTTCTCTATTTCTTTTTATCAAAACATATAAATACACATATATAAGTTTTATACATAAAATAAAAAGTGAACTCAAGTATAATAACATATATACTTATGATTTCATAAATAAACTAAAAAAAATTACATTCGGATTATTTTGAAACAAAAAGAAAGTGTTTAATATTAATAAGTTTATCTCTAAATTGGTAGAATGTCAAAATTAAAGCAACAAAATTATTAGGTTTTAGTAAGAACATAATTATGTAGTTTTATTTATTTATTATTATTATATAAAGAAATTCATAAATTAATTTTGTAAATGGGTAAATATACATCATTAACACTTTTATGAGAAGTTAACCGTAAATATAATTTATAAAAATAAATTAGTTTTATTGATAATTTTATAATAATTTAAATTTAATCAAATTTTAGGCTAACAAACCAAAACCATATATATATATATATATAAATTACAACTATATATATAAAAGAAAATACATATCACTTATCAATTATTTCAAAACTATACTTAATAAGTTTTAACACGTCGACAAAAACTGAATTTAAACATTATCTGTGTAACGGTTAAAAAAACAAAACATTTGGTACTTTGGGAAAACAACGGTCGAAAATATAGCCGTTTGGGGTTCAACGGCCATATTAGGGTGCTTATAAACAGAATGGTTTGGTCTCAGGTGTCTCTTACCTCAAGCGACTGAAGGAGAAGCAAAGATGGTTCGTGTGATTCCCTTGGTGTTGAGCACGGTCGCGGTGGCTTCAGCAATCCTTACGTTTCTTATGATGGATGCTCGAAATCCCTACCGCATTTTCGGGCTCTTAGTAGTTTTAAGCAGTCTTCCTATTATTGTAATCGGGTTCTTGGTTGGAATATTTGGTTAGTGAGTTTTTCTTGTAACCCGAAAAATGTAAGACTCTTCAGTGTTGAGTTCATTAAATAAAAGTTACGTGTTTTTATATTTTACATTCTGATTGTTTTAGAGAGAGAACTTTAAAAGCACAAAATGAAAATGCCCAATTTTCATTTAAGAGGTTTGAAAACATCGGGGTGTTACATTTTATGCTCATCCATTGTTTTTGAAATGTTTTTCATAGGTCAAGGGAAAGGTACATGATATGATGATAGTGTCAAGGAAGTGTCAAGAAAGAATCCATGTTTTATTTTAAATATTTTTTCGTTGATGGGAAAAATGAATACAATCTTTTATGTAACCACTTTGTTTAAATAGGGAATGTAATGCATGTTTTATGATCTAATTCTATAAAAATCTAAACCTGAAAATTTCCTCAATGTGTAATATTGTAATAACTCAAGATTATGTAAAGTTTAAGGCCAGGGCCTTATATATAAAGGGTCCCACCCAATATTATCAAATATTAATTCATTCCTAATATGAAAGGGATGAATCAAAATAAACAATGACATTCATATTGACAAACTATCACATGAAATGTCAGTACATTCCCAAATAAAAAAACATAATCATAAACTACCTAGATTTATATGGTGAATGAAAAAAAGTATACTTCCTCACTCCAAATGATAGTAATCCATCCAAATAAATAATAATTTTGATTTAAAAATTTCATATCTCTATTTGATCATAATTAAAATAAAGGGTCGATTCCATTAATGAGTATATATACAATAAAAAATCATTAAAAACATTTTTTTGGAAAATAGCCTTTTCAATTTGAAAATATTTTTATAACAAAAAGTTAAAAAATATTTTTAAAAAATAATTTATTTGTTAATAACCATTGAATTCATTTAAAATAAAATTTAAAACAATTATTCTTCAAGAATATAGAAAATTTTCATTCTTGTCACACATGTTAAAAAAACATTCAGTTAATATTTTCAATAAACCCAAACAACCATTATTTTCAATACAACTGGATGATTCCATTCAAAAAAATTGAGTGTAAAAATGGGATCAAATTGAACTTTAAGAGTTGAAGGAGAAATTGCATGATTTATTAGAGAAAGTTTTCATTCAACCTAGCACATCAACATGGGGTTCTCCTGTTTTATTTTTTAAAAAGAAAGATGGCTCTATGAGACTTTTCATTGATTATAGAGCCTTGAATTACATCACTGTTAAGAACAAATATCCTTTGCCTCATATCGATGATTTGTTTGATCAGCTTCAGGGAGCTCAGTATTTTTCAAAGATTGACCTGATATCGGGGTACCATCAGTTAAAGGTAAAGGAAGCAGATGTTCTGAAGATAGAGTTTCGTACAAGATATGGCCATTATTAATTTTTAGTAATGCCTTTTGGGCTAACCAATGCACCTTCTGTATTCATGGACTTAATAAATAGAATTTTCTATGAGTTCTTGGATAAGTTTGTGGTGGTTTTCATTGATGATATTTTTTTTTCTAAGAGTAAAGAGGATCATGAAATACATTTAAGGGTTATTTTACAAACCTTAAAAGAAAAGAAATTGTATGGAAAATTATACAAGTGTGAGTTTTGGTTGCAAAAAATTTCTTTCCTTGGTCACATTGTTTCTAAAGATGGTATAACTATTGATCTTTCAAAAAAAAAGGTTGTTGAAGAATGGAAAAGACCCACAAATGTAATTGAGATTCGTAGCTTCCTTGGATTGGCAGGCTATTACTGAAGGTTTGTTAGAAATTTTTCACGGTTATCTTGTCCAATGACTAAGATAACTCCGAACGGTATTAAGTTTATCTAGACAAAAGAATGTGATGATTGTTTTCAACAGTTGAAAAGAAGATTGGTGAATGATCTAGTTTTGGCACTTCCTTCCAGGAATGGTGAGTTTGTTATCTACAGTGATGCTTCATTTAAAGGACTTGGTTACGTCCTAATGCAGAATGATCAGGTAATTGCTTATGCTTCACGAATGTTGAAAACTCATGAGGTAAATTACCCTACACATGATTTGGAATTAGCTGCTGTTGTTTTCACTTTAAAAATTTGGAGGCATCATTTGTATGGATTAAAGTGTGAAATATATACCGATCACCAAAGTTTAAAGTATATATTACCTCAGAAATAATTGAACATGAGATAGAGGAGATTACTATAATTAATCAAGGATTATGATTGCATAATTTATTACCATCCGGGAAAAGAAAATAATGTGGATAATTCTTTGAGTCAAAAAATAATGCTTCATTAACAATGTTGCGTTTAGAACATGATCATTTGGTAAAGGATTTTATGAACATTGGCATAGAAGTTGTTGGTACATAATTTCCTTCTCTTTTGTTTCAGGTATCAATGAAATCTTCTCTATTGGACAGAATCAAGCAAGCACAGAAGCAAGACAATGAGTTGCAAAAAAAGGTAGAGCTGGTTCAGAAGGGTAAGTTTCTAGAATTCAACATTGATAATGATTGTGTTTTGAGATTTGGGAAGAGATTGTGTGTGTTGTGTGATTCACATTTGAAGAGAGATTTGTTATGTGAAGATCATAGTTCTCCGTTTTCAGTTCATCTTGGCAGTACTAAGATGTATAGTGATCTTCAAGAGTATTACTGGTGGGACGGAATGAAAAGGGATATTGCTAATTTTACTATGAAGTGTTTGACTGTTCAGCAGGTTAAAGCAGAGCGGTAGTTATCGAAAGGGATGCTTCAGCCTTTACCAGCGCCAGAGTGGAAATGGGAAAATATATCCATGGACGTCATTGTGGGATTGCCAAAGACACTTCGAGGTAATAATGCAATCTTGGTTATTGTTGATCGCTTGACTAAATCTGCTCATTTCCTTGCTATACGAGATACGATTTCCATGTATCAGTATTCTCATTTTTATCTTAAAGAGATTTTCAGGTTACATGGATTTCCCCTCTCCATTTTATCTGATCTTGATCCCAGGTTTACTTCTAACTTTTGGAAAGGCCTTCAGAAGTCGTTGGGTACTGAATTAAATTTTAGTACAGCTTTTCAACCACAATCAGATGGGTAGTCAGAATGAACAATTCAGACTTTGGAAGATATGATACGTGCTTGTTCGATGGAGTATTAGGGAAGTTGGGACCAACATATTTCTTTGGTTGATTTTTCTTATAATAACAATTTTCATTCCAGTATACAGATGGCACCATTTGTGCCGTTATATGTGAAGCGGTGTCAAAATCCAGCTTTCTGGGATGAAGTGGGTGAAGGGAAGCTGATGGGACCATAAGTGGTAGAAGAGTTGGCAAAAAAAGTTCAGTAGATACAAAAACACATGATAACAGCTCAGAACAGGAAGAAGAGTTATGCGAACAACAGGAGGAAGGATCTCTCTTTTGAGGTATGTGATCATGTTTTTCTCAAAGTCTCACCATGGAAAAGTGTGATGTGATTTGGTAAGAAAGGAAATCTGGGTCCAAGGTTCATTGGACCATATTAAATTCTGGAGAGAGTTCGACCAGTTGCTTACCGAGTGGCTTTACCTTCGAGTTTATCTCAGGCACACACTGTTTTTTATGTTTCAATGTTAAGGAAGTACATTCCAGATCCATCACATGTTTTGAGTCCAGAGGTAGTTCAGCTGGAAGAGAACCTATCATATGAGGAACAGCCGGTACAGATTATTGACCATAGGGATCAAGTGTTACAGAATAATGTGATTCATCAGGTAAATGTTTTGTGGACAAACCACATGATTGAAGAGGCAACATGGTAATCTGAAAATGCAATGAGGGCTAAATACCCCCACTTATTCGATAAGTAAATAAATTACGGGGACACAATTTTCTAAAGGGGGGAAGGATGTAACATCCCATGTACTTAATTAATAATATATATTCCTATATATTTATATTTATGAATTAGATAGTGTTTTAGAGGCTTAAAATGAGTATAAATCCAATCCTAAGAATGGAATACACTAATATTTTTAAAAGATTATTTTAATTCCTTTTGATGGAAAACCATTTTTAAATAAAACTTTTTATAAATTTATATGCTCTATTTTTCAAAATAATGTTATTATTTATGATTGGGACATTTAAATTTACATTGGATATTTTTTTTGGTATTTTTCTGACAATGTTCATTTTTTTAATGAATATTGAAAAATACTGCATTTTACATCAAAACGGATTTTTCATCTAATTTAATTATATGGATAGATTATCTTTTTAATTGGTTGTAAAGTGTAAATAGAATATATTTTTCCATGCAATCCAATGGTGGTCATTGGGATTAATTTTACTTTGGAATTGGGCATAAACAAGTGCCAAACTTTTCACAGATATTGTTTCAAAAAAACCCTCTATTTTTTTGACAATGGTAATTATTTTTTAATTATATATTTCAATTTATATGTTTAGAATTTGGTAAAATGGATTCCATATTTGGAATCAGAAGGTCCAAAATATGTAATTAAGACTGTTGTTTTTTAGACATTATGAATAGTAACGATGGTAATTATCTTTAATTATCTTGATTAATGAGTAATCAGGTAGTTAAGGATAATAAAATAATATCATAATAATGAAAAATGACTCCAACATGTGTCCTAATTCTAATGGTTGTATCATGGCCGAAAATGGGATGCCTTGTACAAAACTTGGTGACCCCATGGAATCACTTTTGTGTGAAAGTGACTTTTTATCTTTTTATTTTTAAAGAAAGTTAAATATATCAAAGAATGAATTACCTGAGTAATTTTTTTAATATTTTCTACATAAATGATCTATTGGACTATAAATATTAATTGGAAATATAAAAAGAGTTCCTACATCATAGTATTTTTTTTTAATTTTTAGACATTAAATAAATTAAATTATTTATGACATCATGATGATGCAGTAATTACCTCATTATTTAACAATTTATCTAAAATGAAAAGATATTGTAAAATCTAAGACCTACACATGTCAAAAACCTATTTTATGAGTGTATCTATAACCCTTGTCACCTTATACTCGAAATAAATCAATGTGGGACCTTTAAAATCAGAAACTCATTTGAAAATAAAGTAACCTTTTATAACTTTCCAAGAGTGCATCTCCTCTCCTCTTATAAAAGGCCCCCACCTATACCACCTTACCCACACCTCTCAAGCCTTTGGATCAGACAACCCTTCTCTTTTTGTCTCTCCATATCCCTATATTACTCATAGATGCCTTAACTTAGGCAGGAATCTCTTCATGAAACCCTTTTAGTTCAAACCAAAGGGAGTTACCCGATTTTATGGTAATGTCTTCACCTGTGTTCTTTTGTTTTATTTTTCTTCTCCAACCCCCTAATTTTTTTTATTCATTTATTTTGTATAAATACAGTATCTTTAATATACTATGATGTTGTTATATGAAGGATTCTAGATACAGTTACACACACATACATCTAATGGTTAAAGAACATAATGTTTCTGTTGATGGTGAATTTATGCCTCACGAAACGATGATTGTTCAATATTATTTTAACACCTTCAAAGGTGTCCATTAAGATGTAACTATATTTATATATGATATATAATATGTTTACATATTCCTTAAGCTTATGTATTTTTCATTAATGGCATACCTTTATGATTTCCATTTTGGGTAAACGTGATATCTTCATTTTAGGAAGTGCGGACTACCGTCCCATCAAAGTAATTTGATTCGTTAATACCATATGTGGTACTTAAAAAGGATATATTTAATGATATTATATGTGATACCATATTGGAATTATAATAATATTATGTTTCATTATGTTTTAATTCCATTAAATATTAAATAGAAATGGAAGTAGCGTTCATTCGTACGTATGACTTACCGTCTCCATGAACGGTGCATTTCATTTCTTACCTTCAAATGATTATGTAATATTATAAATGCATGTATATAATGGATATATATGATATATATGTCATATACATCATGAACATCATTCTTCAAATAATGGATATTTGACTACGTGAACAACTTGTAAATATAAGAAGTTCACTTTCGACTCAAGTACCAAATATCGACAAAACGACCGTTATTAACTTAAATGATTACATAATGTTCATAACATGGTAACAAGTGATATAAAAGGAATAATGAACCTTAAAAAGGTTCTTAAGAAAGTATAAATTAACTCAAGTTTATTATTTAGGATATTAATGAACGATCGAGTCAAGTTGGACCCGAGGTAATGGAATCTGTCTCAATCTCTTTTCTTAGATGAATATCTTGTTTTATACACAAATTTATTTTCTACTGTGTATACACCCCTTTGACTTTTACGATTATTCAAAAGGAATCATTTTATATGAAGTTTTTACTAAATGATAAAAGGGAATGTTTTTTTATTGTACGTATACGGCGACAATGTCTTCTCTGCCACCCTAACCATTATTTGAGTTTCGGCTTCCTCTACAAGACATAACTTTTTTGAAATAAAAAATAAATACCATGTTTTACTTTTATTTTATTTTGGTATTGAAAATGGTTTTCAAAATGTTTTTATATCAATATGTTGTGTTGATATCTTGTGATGAAAAAGTGGAAATGTTATGTTTCCTTTATTCATGTTTTATGTGATATGATTTTGTTAGGGTTCTTGGGAATTGTTATGAAGACGGGTGGTTCTGTGATAAACTAAGGGCGGGTGAGCCCAATATAGCTCTCCAATGCATTGGGTAACGCGAAGGAGTTAAACGTTAAGGTTTCTCCAAAGATATTTAGGGAATATACTATGATTGGTATTCCAAATGTAACCAAGAGGGTTACTCCCTACGTAAGAATGTTATGAATGACTCATGTTACCTTTATGTCTTATGATTTCTATGATTTATTCATTATTAGATGAGATATGTTAAAATGGTTATGTTTTATGAGTGAAGTATGATTTCATACATGGACTAATGTTTTCATTTCATACATTTATATCCTTTAATGAGCTTTTTATGTAGCGCCCCCGATACCCAGGGTGCCTCATGAGACATGATATACTTAGCATTTCATTACAACATTTACAAAAAAATATATATATCATGTCCCATGACTACAGAAGATCGCGAGGCTCAGGATTCTGGGAAACCAACTGCTCTGGTAAACTTCATCAGTACATTCCATGCCTGAAAAATTTTAAACAAAACGTAGGGTGAGCAAAAATGCCCAGTAAGGGGTTTTAAAAACGTTTTAAGAAAAATCCTTTCTCAAAGAATACCTTTTTGAATAAAACACTTTGATAGAACTAAAACATTATCTTTTCATAAAACATGAGATCCATTTTCTTTGAAAGCCACTTGCATAGAGAAGCACGTACTTGAAATGAGCTTAAATATAAACATGATCAGAGCGCGCAATATAAGAAGAATAAATAATGCATAATGCTAAAAACAAGGTTACTTTACTTCTAAAAGAATTTTATGACTAAGCAGGGAAGACATGCATATCATGGTTCATGAGTAAAATGCAGATCATCTAACAGTTTACCATATGAAAACAGTTCTTGTTGCATAAAGTACATTTTCATGATCTTGGGAACTTTCAACTAGGGGTTGTCCTGTTAGTTGAACTAACCCCTGGTTAAACATTATCATTACATGCAGAGGGGATGCATAAAACCGGACTTTGTCAAGACCTCACGTCATGACCATAATTTTGGTACGGGTCAAGGCCAAATGCCAATCCCGTTTCCTATGGTAGCACGAGCCAAGGCCATTCGCCAAGACCGTTGCACATGATAGCACGATCCAAGGCTATTCGCCAAGACCGTTGCACTTGATAGCACGAGCCAAGGATATTCTCCAAGACCGTTGCACTTGATAGCACGAGCCAAGGCTATTCGCCAAGACCGTTGCACTTGATAGCACGAGCCAAGGATATTCTCCAAGACCGTTGCACATGATAGCACGAGCCAAGGCTATTCGCCAAGACCGTCGCACTTGATGTCTCATGAGACTCTTGCTTTACCCAATGCATTGGAGCGCTGTATAATTCCGGGCGCACCCGTCCATAAACATTTAAGTCCTATACATCCCTCACATATCTTGACATGGTCATTCATTCATAGGGTTTCATACATTCTTAATCAAAACTCCTTTTTACATACATATTCATGACTTGAGGGGGATCATATCTTAGATGTAAAAAGAACTAGGCTTTTGGCTTCAGATTAAACATTGATGCAAATAAACTAAATCAACTGAATCTTGCACATTGCAAAAATAACTGGAATACTAAACATAGCGGATTGTCATGTAAAATTTCATCATGTTCATTAAATAAAACCATAAATTCATAGTTCATATCTTTAAACATGCAAAACACATTCTTTACAAGTATAAGTTTCATTGAGGGTACTTAAATTTTCAGGTTAAGCCGGTCCACCGGTGCAATACACATGTTGGCTTAGCATCAATTAAAATTATTAGAAACTTATGTGTCTATAAATATATATATATATAACCAAGTCCTGATAAAAAAATAAATAAAAAGGTTTTGGAAACTGAAATTTTAAAAACACATTCACTTGGAAACATATAAATTCTTAAGGGGGGGTTCATGCTACACATTTTTACAAAAAGTGCACGAATTGACAAAACGCTGATAAATGAATAATTTCAAATAGAGAAGTTATTTTGTCACTAAACCAATCCTTAATCTTAATCATACATATAACCGTGTTTATAAATAGTCTTTGTAACGTTCTTTGGAGTAATAAATTTTAAAGGGTATATACAATTATTAGTAACTCATCACGTTATACCAAAAAGTATTGAAACATAATAATCATACTCATTCATCATATATTCTGAAGAAAAAGGATGTATACATTCAAAGGTATTTATTTAAGCACGCAAATACATACCGAAAATAATATATACATATATATATATATGTATAAAAACCGTATATACGTACATATATCCATCGAAGTGAAGAGATAAAAACTTTCTCCCTCCCAAAGAAGTTAGTGGACACAGAAAGGCCTAATACATGGATCATGGTGTATGGAATCCCCATACGCATGCATAATTTTATTTATATAAGTATATATATATATATATATGTCCCGTATATGTTTATATACCCACAAACCGAAGTTTTTAACGAAACTTATAAAAAAAACGGTCTTCGACCCTTGCCTAAATAGAGGGGAGGAGAGGGAGAAGCAGCAACGAGGTAAGGGAAAACCGAAGGGTTATACACATGAGATATAGATGTATATAAGTATAACCCGTATATGTTTATATACATGAAAAACAGAGATTAAAACAAACTTTAAAAATCGACTTCATCCCTTACCGAACGGAGAGGAGGTGAAGAGGAGACAACGAAGAGTGAAATCAGGTGCATAACCGTATGATAAACACACACATATATATATCACACATATATAAGTGTGTATATATATAAAACGAAACTCAAATAGAAAACCGAAGCAAAACCTCTCTCTTACCTTGCTCGATGAGGAGGAGGAGAGAACGCGGTGGCGACGAGGTCTCGGAGGTTTTTCGAAGGAGGTGTTTGGAAACAGAACCCGAAGGAACAACCCTTGCTTTTCGGTACAACTCCTGGATAAGAAGAAAAAGAAGACAGCCCAGTAAGAAGGGGGCGTCGAGGTTATCAAGGCCGAGCAATAAAGGGCAGCGCCGACCTGTTGAAAGGAGGTAACCGCTGTCGGCTTTGGCGGAGGAAACAAGGTACCCTAAACTCTACTGGTCCGACGGCGTGAGGTAGGAGAAGAAACCGCGGACGCGAGGTAGAAGAAAACCAAGAAAACAGCGGAAGGCTGGGATCAAACCGGAGATTGATCGAATGGCTCACAAACAGTGCGGTTTAAAAAAAAGACGGGTGAGATAGAGCGTGTTGGGTCGGACGACCAAGATTGAAAGGGGGAGAGATCGAACGGCCTGCCGTCGACGCGGGGTTTAAAAAAAAACTAGCGGTTTCGTTTTTTTTTCTTTTTAACGTATTATATATTATATTTGGTTATTTCATTTCAACGTTTTTGTCTTAAAAAAAAGTCATTTTATTGTTTTATTAAACTTATTATAAAAATCAATAATTCAACCTTTTCAATAAACTAATATTATCCTAAGTCAAGGGTTATTAATACCCCTATATATTAAACTATTAAACCCTTATTTTAAACATAATTTGTATTTTCATTTTTCTCTATTTCTTTTTATCAAAACATATAAATACACATATATAAGTTTTATACATAAAATAAAAAGTGAACTCAAGTATAATAACATATATACTTATGATTTCATAAATAAACTAAAAAAAATTACATTCGGATTATTTTGAAACAAAAAGAAAGTGTTTAATATTAATAAGTTTATCTCTAAATAGGTAGAATGTCAAAATTAAAGCAACAAAATTATTAGGTTTTAGTAAGAACATAATTGTGTAGTTTTATTTATTTATTATTATTATATAAAGAAATTCATAAATTAATTTTGTAAATGGGTAAATATACATCATTAACACTTTTATGAGAAGTTAACCGTAAATATAATTTATAAAAATAAATTAGTTTTATTGATAATTTTATAATAATTTAAATTTAATCAAATTTTAGGCTAACAAACAAAAACCATATATATATATATATAAATTACAACTATATATATAAAAGAAAATACATATCACTTATCAATTATTTCAAAACTATACTTAATAAGTTTTAACACGTCGACAAAAACTGAATTTAAACATTATCTGGGTAACGGTTAAAAAAACAAAACATTGGATACTTTGGGAAAACAACGGTCGAAAATATAGCCGTTTGGGGTTCAACGGCCATATTAGGGTGCTTATAAAAAGAAAGGTTTGGTCTCGGGTGTCTCTTACCTCAAGCGACTGAAGGAGAAGCAAAGATGGTTCGTGTGATTCCCTTGGTGTTGAGCACGGTCGCGGTGGCTTCAGCAATCCTTACGTTTCTTATGATGGATGCTCGAAATCCCTACCGCATTTTCGGGCTCTTAGTAGTTTTAAGCAGTCTTCCTATTATTGTAATCGGGTTCTTGGTTGGAATATTTGGTTAGTGAGTTTTTCTTGTAACCCGAAAAATGTAAGACTCTTCAGTGTTGAGTTCATTAAATAAAAGTTACGTGTTTTTATATTTTACATTCTGATTGTTTTAGAGAGAGAACTTTAAAAGCACAAAAAGAAAATGCCCAATTTTCATTTAAGAGGTTTGAAAACATCGGGGTGTTACATTATATCCCCCTTCAAAGAATTGCGTCCCCGCAATTCTATCATAAAAAAAGAAACTGAAACTCCAAACGTAAAACTCTACCGAAACAGCGGGTCTGGCTCGGTTAACAGGACACCAAAGTTGGCACAAAACTCTTCGGTTTCCCTAGTCCAGATGCACCTCGAACAGTGCTCCCTGAACTCCTGGTCGTGTATACTGCACACATGCTTCCAAAGGGAGGCTCGTGCGATGAGAAGCTCGGATATGTCCGAGTAGATGAACTCCTTGACGACTCTTCTGGCCACATCCTGCTCGAGGTAGTCGAGAGGGACGGTGCGATCGAGGAGACTGATGTTCAAGACTTGGAACATATAAGCTGCGCTGAGCTGGCCATCCTGGGCGGCCACGAGAAAGCACGCTCTGGCAGTAAAGTTTTGTGCCAGAGTGAAACATTGGAACAGGCCCTCAAAGTACATTCCCCTTCGCCTATAGTAGGGGAGTTGAGCAGCAGCAATGAGCTGAAAGACGCGATTATTCCCTCGACATAGCCGGAGAATCTCTGGACCATTTGCTAAATTGAGCAAACGTTGGCAGGACCCTCGTAGGTGGAGAAATGATGGGTAATCCACAATGCATTCCTTGATCAAGATGACTTCTACTAGCTCATCGGGTAGGGATGAGAAGTTCGTTTGTCCAGCCATCTGAAAACAAACATCGAGGGGAAACTCTTAACAACATAGATACGGTGAAGACATGAAAAGAAACAAGAAACATCCATTTATGAAAAAGTTTACACGGCAAAGTCTGAGTTCACAAGACGTACGCCACAAAGAGTGGAAAAACTTCCTAACTCTTCAAACCACACACAAGATGAACATACAAGACTAAACTCATGGGAACATTTATAATGCCTCCTGAGTTTAGCGTGAGGGGTGTGGAGTTGGGAAACATCGGTGTGCACTTCTTGCCTAAGAGACACACGGGTGGACTCATTTTCCAACGCTCCAAAGTCCATTAACTGGCCCCAGAAGCCGTAGTGTAGGACTTGGCACAGATAAGCCGCTCGGAGGTCTCCAGCAGCAGCAGCTTCTTGAAAAGGGTTATCTAGCATTGTGCCAAATTCCTCTCCAGCTGTGAACACTCGGAAGAGTCCTTCGTGATACCTTCCCCGACGTGCGTACGAGGGAAACTGGGTCATCATCATTAGGATATAATCCATCCCCATTCCCCGGTGGAGACTAAGCACCCTAGATGAGTTTGACACATCGTACAAGTGCTTACACGTCATGCGAATTTGGGCATAATTCAGGAAGTTTTCACGGCTGGCTAGAGATATAATGTTCTCTAGAGCCTCAGTGGGGAGTGACAAAAGGTCGGTAGGTACATCAGCCATCTGAAAGTTATAACATTCTTACTTAGTTAGTCTTAGCAATATATCCATATCACCTGGTTTTCCAGAGTTGCCTGAACCTATCCTCTGATACCAACTGTAGCGCCCCCGATACCCAGGGTGCCTCATGAGACATGATATACTTAGCATTTCATTACAACATTTACAAAAAAATATATATATCATGTCCCATGACTACAGAAGATCGCGAGGCTCAGGATTCTGGGAAACCAGCTACTCTGGTAAACTTCATCAGTACATTCCATGCCTGAAAATTTTTAAACAAAACGTAGGGTGAGCAAAAATGCCCAGTAAGGGGTTTTAAAAACGTTTTAAGAAAAATCCTTTCTCAAATAAGACCTTTTTGAATAAAAAACTTTGATAGAACTAAAAATTTATATTTTCTTAAAACATGAGATCCATTTTCTTTGAAAGCCACTTGCATAGAGAAGCACGTACTTGAAATGAGCTTAAATATAAACATGATCAGAGCGCGCAATATAAGAAGAATAAATAATGCATAATGCTAAAAACAAGGTTACTTTACTTCTAAAAGAGATTTATGACTAAGCAGGGAAGACATGCATATCATGGTTCATGAGTAAAATGCAGATCATCTAACAGTTTACCATATGAAAACAGTTCTTGTTGCATAAAGTACATTTTCATGATCTTGGGAACTTTCAACTAGGGGTTGTCCTGTTAGTTGAACTAACCCCTGGTTAAACATTATCATTACATGCAGAGGGGATGCATAAAACCGGACTTTGTCAAGACCTCACGTCATGACCATAATTTTGGTACGGGTCAAGGCCAAATGCCAATCCCATTTCCCATGGTAGCACGAGCCAAGGCCATTCGCGAAGACCGTTGCACATGATAGCACGAGCCAAGGCTATTCTCCAAGACCGTTGCACTTGATAGCACGAGCCAAGGATATTCTCCAAGACCATTGCACTTGATAGCACGAGCCAAGGCTATTCGCCAAGACCGTTTCACTTGATAGCACGAGCCAAGGATATTCTCCAAGACCGTTGCACATGATAGCACGAGCCAAGGCTATTCGCCAAGACCGTTGCACTTGATGTCTCATGAGACTCTTGCTTTACCCAATACATTGGAACGCTGTATAATTCCGGGCGCACCCGTCCATAAACATTTAAGTCCTATACATCCCTCACATATCTTGACATGGTCATTCATTCATAGGGTTTCATACATTCTTAATCAAAACTCCTTTTTACATACATATTCATGACTTGAGGGGGATCATATCTTAGATTTAAAAAGAACTAGGCTTTTGGCTTCAGATTAAACATTGATGCAAATAAACAAAATCAACTTAATCTTGCACATTGCAAAAATAACTGGAATACTGAACATAGCGGATTGTCATGTAAAATTTCATCATGTTCATTAAATAAAACCATAAATTCATAGTTCATATCTTTAAACATGAAAAACACATTCTTTACAAGTATAAGTTTCATTGAGGGTACTTAAATTTTCAGGTTAAGCCGGTCCACCAGTGCAATACACATGATGGCTTAGCATCAATTAAAATTATTAGAAACTTATGTGTCTATAAATATATATATATATAACCAAGTCCTGATAAAAAAATAAATAAAAAGGTTTTGGAAACTGAAATTTTAAAAACACATTCACTTGGAAACATATAAATTCTTAAGGGGGGGTTCATGCTACACATTTTTACAAAAAGTGCACGAATTGACAAAACGCTGATAAATGAATAATTTCAAATAGAGAAGTTATTTTGTCACTAAACCAATCCTTAATCTTCATCATACATATAACCGTGTTTATAAATAGTCTTTGTAACGTTCTTTGGAGTAATAAATTTTAAAGGGTATATACAATTATTAGTAACTCATCACGTTATACCAAAATTATTGAAACATAATAATCATACTCATTCGTCATATATTCTGAAGAAAAAGGATGTATACATTCAAAGGTATTTATTTAAGCACGCAAATACATACCGAAAATAATATATACATATATATATATATGTATAAAAACCGTATATATGTACATATATCCATCGAAGTGAAGAGATAAAAACTTTCTCCCTCCCAAAGAAGTTAGTGGACACAGAAAGGCCTAATACATGGATCATGGTGTATGGAATCCCCATACGCATGCATAATTTTATTTATATAAGTATATATATATATATATGTCCCGTATATGTTTATATACCCGCAAACCGATGTTTTTAACGAAACTTATAAAAAAAACGGTCTTCGACCCTTGCCTAAACAGAGGGGAGGAGAGGGAGAAGCAGCAACGAGGTAAGGGAAAACCGAAGGGTTATACACAGGAGATATAGATGTATATAAGTATAACCCGTATATGTTTATATACATGAAAAACAGAGATTAAAACAAACTTTAAAAATCGACTTCATCCCTTACCGAACGGAGAGGAGGTGAAGAGGAGACAACGAAGAGTGAAATCAGGTGCATAACCGTATGATAAACACACACATATATATGTCACACATATATAAGTGTGTATATATATAAAACGAAACTCAAATAGAAAACTGAAGCAAAACCTCTCCCTTACCTTGCTCGATGAGGAGGAGGAGAGAACGCGGTGGCGACGAGGTCTCAGAGGTTTTCCGAAGGAGGTGTTTGGAAACAGAACCCGAAGGAACACCCCTTGCTTTTCGGTGCAACTCCTGGATAAGAAGAAAAAGAAGACAACCCATTAAGAAGGGGGCGTCGAGGTTATCAAGGCCGAGCAATAAAGGGCAGCGCCGACCTGTTGAAAGGAGGTAACCGCTGTCGGCTTTGGCGGAGGAAACAAGGTACCCTAAACTCTACTGGTCCGACGGCGTGAGGTAGGAGAAGAAACCGCGGACGCGAGGTAGAAGAAAACCAAGAAAACAGTGGAAGGCTGGGATCAAACCGGAGATTGATCGAACGGCTCACAAACAGTGCGGTTTTAAAAAAAAAAGACGGGCGAGATCGAGCGCGTTGGGTCGGACGACCAAGATTGAAAGGGGGAGAGATCGAACGGCCTGCCGTCGACGCGGGGTTTAAAAAAAAACTAGCGGTTTCGTTTTTTTTTCTTTTTAACGTATTATATATTATATTTGATTATTTCATTTCAACGTTTTTGTCTTAAAAAAAGTCATTTTATTGTTTTATTAAACTTATTATAAAAATCAATAATTCAACCTTTTCAATAAACTAATATTATCCCAAGTCAAGGGTTATTAATACCCCTATATATTAAACTATTAAACCCTTATTTTAAACATAATTTGTATTTTCATTTTTCTCTATTTCTTTTTATCAAAACATATAAATACACATATATAAGTTTTATACATAAAATAAAAAGTGAACTCAAGTATAATAACATATATACTTATGATTTCATAAATAAACTAAAAAAAATTACATTCGGATTATTTTGAAACAAAAAGAAAGTGTTTAATATTAATAAGTTTATCTCTAAATAGGTAGAATGTCAAAATTAAAGCAACAAAATTATTAGGTTTTAGTAAGAACATAATTGTGTAGTTTTATTTATTTATTATTATTATATAAAGAAATTCATAAATTAATTTTGTAAATGGGTAAATATACATCATTAACACTTTTATGAGAAGTTAACCGTAAATATAATTTATAAAAATAAATTAGTTTTATTGATAATTTTATAATAATTTAAATTTAATCAAATTTTAGGCTAACAAACCAAAACCATATATATATATATATAAATTACAACTATATATATAAAAGAAAATACATATCACTTATCAATTATTTCAAAACTATACTTAATAAGGTTTAACACGTCGACAAAAACTGAATTTAAACATTATCTGGGTAACGGTTAAAAAAACAAAACATTTGGTACTTTGGGAAAACAACGGTCGAAAATATAGCCGTTTGGGGTTCAACGGCCATATTAGGGTGCTTATAAAAAGAAAGATTTGGTCTCGGGTGTCTCTTACCTCAAGCGACTGAAGGAGAAGCAAAGATGGTTCGTGTGATTCCCTTGGTGTTGAGCACGGTCGCGGTGGCTTCAGCAATCCTTACGTTTCTTATGATGGATGCTCGAAATCCCTACCGCATTTTCGGGCTCTTAGTAGTTTTAAGCAGTCTTCCTATTATTGTAATCGGGTTCTTGGTTGGAATATTTGGTTAGTGAGTTTTTCTTGTAACCCGAAAAATGTAAGACTCTTCAGTGTTGAGTTCATTAAATAAAAGTTACGTGTTTTTATATTTTACATTCTGATTGTTTTACAGAGAGAACTTTAAAAGCACAAAAAGAAAATGCCCAATTTTCATTTAAGAGGTTTGAAAACATCGGGGTGTTACATTTTATGCTCATCCATTGTTTTTGAAATGTTTTTCATATGTCAAGGGAAAGGTACATGATATGATGATAGTGTCAAGGAAGTGTCAAGAAAGAATCCATGTTTTATTTTAAATATTTTTTCGTTGATGGGAAAAATGAATACAATCTTTTATGTAACCACTTTGTTTAAATATGGAATGTAATGCATGTTTTATGATCTAATTCTATAAAAATCTAAACCTGAAAATTTCCTCAATGTGTAATATTGTAATAACTCAAGATTATGTAAAGTTTAAGGCCAGGGCCTTATATATAAAGGGTCCCACCCAATATTATCAAATATTAATTCATTCCTAATATGAAAGGGATGAATCAAAATAAACAATGACATTCATATTGACAAACTATCACATGAAATGTCAGTACATTCCCAAATAAAAAAACATAATCATAAACTAACTAGATTTATATGGTGAATGAAAAAAAAGTATACTTCCTCACTCCAAATGATAGTAATCCATCCAAATAAATAATAATTTTGATTTAAAAATTTCATATCTCTATTTGATCATAATTAAAATAAAGGGTCGATTCCATTAATGAGTATATATACAATAAAAAATCATTAAAAACATTTTTTTTTGGAAAATAGACTTTTCAATTTGAAAATATTTTTATAACAAAAAGTTAAAAAATATTTTTAAAAAATAATTTATTTGTTAATAACCATTGAATTCATTTAAAATAAAATTTAAAACAATTATTCTTCAAGAATATAGAAAATTTTCATTCTTGTCACACATGTTAAAAAAACATTCAGTTAATATTTTCAACAAACCCAAACAAGCATTGTTTTCAATACAACTGGATGATTCCATTCAAAAAAATTGAGTGTAAAAATGGGAAAAAATGTATTTAAAAATGTATTTTGAAATTTTGATTTTTTTTAAATATATATTTATAGAAAAAAATTATGAAAATGTATTTCTAACCAAAGAATAAATAAATTTGAATTTTATTTAAAAAAATCATAATACTTTTAAATAATAAATAGAGGAAGAATAGTAATATTACATGTAAAAGTTCAGAAATAATCATAGGATAAGAAAATAAATATATTTTAAGATATAAATATCAAATAATTCCAATAATGAAGGCTTAAAGAAAAACAATCCCAAAAAATGATGAGATTGTAAAATAAACAATTACAAATTTAGAAAAATTTGAATCATTATCCCAATAAAATAAATTAATCTAAATGAAATTTTATGTACAATTAATAGAAATATATTAATTATAAAAAAATTTAAAAGGGAAATTATATACAACACACATCGAAAAAAATTGGTGAATATGGAATATGTCTAGTGAAAGTAAAAATGAGATGAGAAACCCTTACCTCGCACATTATTTTGGTTTAACATGATTTAACATTGTGTATAGTGTTTATAAAATTGTTATAGACTTATAAAAAACAAATTAGTTTTTATTTTATCATATATTATCCTTTATATAACACTCATCACCTATTTTTCAATACTATTTCATTATTATTATTATTTCATGTGTTAATTAACTTGTTTTCTCAATCACATTTTTTCATGAAAGTTTCAGTTATTGTGCATATTATATAGTTACATGATCTCTAGAATAATTATTATTAATCAATAATCATATTTATAAAAAATTATATTTTTAAGACCAAGAATTAAATAAGTTATTGAATAATAAAGTGTGTTATGGTCATTAAAATGGTAGATCATACGAAAAATTTAATTTATATTTTATCTTATTATAATGATATTAATATAAACAATAAAATATTAATTAATTAAATATAATATTATATATCATCCATGTGGTGTGGTGATGAAAAACTAGTTACATCACATTGTGAAGATGGTAGTCCACACACACACAAATGATGTTTTCATATTTATATGAGTGTAAATGTATGAAATAAAATAATATATTATCTTATAATAATTTTAAATATTTCATTAATATGATAATAATTTCATTTATATCTCAAATAATAATCAAAATTTTCTTAATTATATTTTAACTAAATCATTCGTGAAAACGAATCACGTCGCATTGTGAGGAAATAGTCTATTATGCACATGAGTGATGTTATTGTATCCCCTATAGAAAGGAAGGTAAAAATTCTTATATGATATAACAACTAAAAAGTTATAATTATTTTTTAAATATCATTCATATATTTTATATTCAACATCATACCCATTTTTTAGAGGTTATATTTGAAAAAATGAATGGCATTGGTTCACGGGATGGTAGTCCTTCTCACAGACGAATGATGATTTTCTAACCCATTTAATGGAAGTGTGGATGGTTTTAGTTAATTAAATTTTCATAAAAATATATCATTATATATAATATACTTAATTTACTATATATTAATGGTTAAATAATAATTTAATTAGGTGGAGAAAAAATAAAAAATTGATAACTGATGAACGTTACCTCTTCTTCATGTAACCACATGAGGATTGTTACCAAATACTTCCTAGGATACCTTTATTACAATGATAAAAATTATTTTATATGAATAACAAACTTGGGTATTTATTTGAGAAGGTATTTTTTGGAAAAATGTTTTATAATCTGTGGAGAAGAGGGGATATGGATGGCCTATGGTGAAGGGACACTTATAATTTTTTGAAAGGAAAAAATTTAGCCATGTATTGAACATTAAAAATGAGTCCAAAATGAAGAATTATAAATAATTATACATTATAGTATTTAAATATGGTTATCTTATAAATTACATACAATTTTTATGTCATTTCAACCTTTCACTTTTTAGTTTATCCCTGATAAATTTATTTTTACGTAAACTACTGTAAATAATTTGTAACATATTTACTCTTTATTATGGTAAAAAATTAAGATTAAATTATTAGAATATATAAATTATAATTATTCTAAATATGTAATCTAACTTTCCAAATTAAATTCCATAAATTGGAAAACATTAATTAAAAATTAATCCCACAAATGTGATAAGAAAGCGTGTTTTAAAAGGTAAAATGTTCAAAACATTCTAATGTTTTAAAATAAAAAATATTTATACAATTTATTAAAATAACATAATTTGGATTAATATATATATAATTTAAATCATTTTATTTTAAAAATATTTAAAAAATAATTAAAATTATAAATATTATAGTGAAAATGACAATTAATAATTAAATATCAGTATTTTTCACTATTCATCATAATATGAATTTTTTTTGAAAAATAAAAAATACCTCCATAATATTAATTTTATTTGATGATTTTAAAAATGATGTTTATTTTTTCAAATACATTTTCTACAAGTGTTAAAAATTAATTATTCAAAGAATACTACCCTAGTAGCTCAAATTCGATAACCTACTTTATAAAATTTGTAATAAGAACAAGCGATCACATCCAAAGGGCCAAATTGTTAAGAACCTATAAAAAACAGATACAAACATAACTGTGACATTATAACATAATTTAAAGAATAAATATATCCAACCCATTAGAAAAACCCATAAAATCCAAATTTATCTGCTTATGTCATTCATAATATGGGTCTTTACATTCAATGGAAAAATAAAACATAAGAAATCGGTGAGCACAGATTCTTAGTAAGGCTATGAAATACAATAGAAGATATCATATACATACATATAAAATAATCCAATTTTAATAACTAAATAATTATTCCATTAAAACATAATCTTGAGAATAATATAGTAGGAATAAAAGATGAATAAATAGTTCATTATAAATAATCACATTAGAATGAATCTTGAAAATTGATATTCTACTAGTCGAATAATGACATGGATAACCAAATTACAATATCATAATGAGGTAATTAATAGTACAAGACATTATAAACATACCTTCAAGGCTTTATCCAAGAAAACATACAAAAATGAGTAAAAACTCGATCTAGTTTTCCTCATGAGATCTACTAATCCAAGAAGAGGATATAATAGGCCATGAAAGTCACTTACTAAGACCAATGGATTACTCAAATGAAATCAGTTGAATATAATAAAAATATCCACTCATATTTAAACTAGCATATGGAATACTACTAACTTTCTCCAAAAAGTAAATATAATAATAAACTATCTATATTAATATGGATAATGGAATCAAGATAGTACATCCCCTAAAAATCATAAACCAATAAAAAAATATGGTAGATGGTAAAATAATAAATTAATCTCAATAAATTATAGTATTAAATATAGGGTGTTAAAATATATGAATATAAACTAATAAAATCATTGAGGAATTCTTGAAATAAATTACCTTTTTTACTTTTGAAAGAAGTTATTTTTGGAAGATAATTTTTTTAAAAAAAAAATTCAGATTGTAGACATGTATATACCAAAGCATAAACTAGAAAAAAGATTATATTTTAGTCATAAATTATGTCCAATAGGAATGAAAACATTAAAAATGTGATTTTAAGAATCTTTAGAAATGATAGACTTTAGTGAGGTTTAAGGGAAAATATAAATGATCCTTTGAATAAAAAATGAATAAATGTTTTTATAAAATCTAGAAGGAACTAAGTGTTATTTTCATAATTAAATGAGTTATTTCAAAAAAAAAATAATGGCTTATTAAAATATATTACGGAGATTACTTTAAAATGTGTAAGAAATTCTTTTTTTCCCTTTAACTACGCTTACATATCAAGAGGAATTGAAAATGAACCTTTTAAAATAGATATTTCCCTAAAAAGATTGATTAATTGAGCAAGGTACATATCTTCCAAACATACAAAAAATATTAGAAGGATTATACAAGTAGAATTAATTTTTACATTGGGTTAGATATAGAGAGATAAAGTGTATCCCGATAGAGAAATAAAGGTTTTTGAGGATACTTTTATCATTTTGAAAATAGTCGAACCATATACCCCATAAAATTAATGATCAAAAAATAAGACATTAAATAAAATTAATATAAATATATTCCTGATATGATGCATTAAATTTTATTATACCCACAGAACACATAAGAAATATTTTTGAATAAGCAATATGTTACAAAAATATAGTGAGATGGAAAACCCCTTACCATATATTTGAATGCGTTTTGTACATATAGTAAATGTATTAGAAAATGAAATTATATTAATTAATAATTGAAATAATATACTTTTAAACATATATGTTACTTAATATAATGTTTTATGTTCATTTATGTGTTTTTTATGAGTTATAAGATTCAATTCTATCGTTCGGGAGTGTTCGTTTCGTTTGTTTTCGTGATTGGTTCACTTGTATACAAGTTTGAAAGATCATGTGGAATAGGAAAATTTATCCAAAATTGAAAATATTTGTTATTAATAAAATTATACAATATTAAAAGGTCCTATATACCAATTTTTCTAGATATGAGGTTTATTGAATGCATAAAACATTAATGGCATCTGTTTAGATTATTTTGGCATTTAGTAGATTATCTTAAACTATTTTTTTATTAATTTATATCAGGAATATATATTAGTTAAAGAATATTAAGTAGGGTTGAATAATTATATTATAACCGTTTCTAACCATTATATATTTATTTTGACCATCCATGAGGGTAGTATTGTAAAACAAAAAATCATCATCTACAAAGGCGGTAAATCGACCCCTCAGGGATGATGTTTTCATTTTGGGAATAAAAGGTAAAGAGGAGAGAATTGCTGTTTGGTATACTAATAAAATAATAATATTTATGTATATATATTATATTTGATTTATCATGTTAATCTGGATATGTTAGGCGTGGTAAGGATAAGAAAAGGAAAGAAATTGAATGATCGAGAGGGAAGGTTTTACCTCTTGAGTGACGTCTCCCTAAGAACGTCCATAAGCGACAACAATTGTTATTTTGGTGAGACGAGAAAGACCAGAAAATGAGGAATATTTTTTCTCGAGTAATTTGGAATAATATAAGTAAGATTAAAGGCTTAGACGGTTTGTGGAGAATAGTTGGTATTCATAGTGGAAGAGAAGGGTGTTTTTTGATTATTTGGCCCACAAGGTTATTATTTTCGCTAAACACATTGAGTTGTTTCAATACCCAGAAAAAAATATAGTAAAGGGATTTTTAGTGTTTGTTATAATGTTTCTTACATCATACATACATCATAAATGACTCAAAATTTCATTTATTTACATAAAATGATAAATACCATAAATTACCATATTTCACTATTCATGAAAATTCAAATATTTGAGAAAAATCCCAAAAATTCAGCCTAACCATTTTTAGATATTTAGAATTAAAAAATAAAAACCATTTTTATAAGATAATTTTATAAATATGTGAAACTTAATTTATAATTAAAATCTTCATTCATTCGATAAATAAACATTTTAAAATTATAACTGATTTTATGACACATTAAAAAAATAATTATGGTCTCATTAATTTTTCATATAATCATAAGAAAATAAAATATTAAATACTGAATCAATTTTATGAAAATAAATTTTCTTTTAAATTATTATTCTTATTATAAAATTGTAAATGAACATTTACATTTCACATAAAGTACTAATACATAATTTATCAACTTTAATACATTTATTTACATTCAAAGGACATATATATATAATATTTTAATTTATGAGATAGCTAAAATTCATTTATAATTTTATAAGTGAGAAAAAATTCAAATGATAAATTTAATATCAATGTAATAAAATTGATAGTTTTATAAAATTGGTATTTTTCACTATTCATTGGAAAATAAATAGTTTTATAAGAAAACAAAAATTCACCCAAAACAAATTTTAGAAATCCTTTTTAAAGGTTAAGTTTATATTCTTCAATATAATTTATAAATGATTATAAATTTATTTTTAAATCATTTTTACCATTAAAAGGTTTTAAAAATGACTTTAGAAAAATATTTTCTTTTATGTGTAAAAACTAATTTTTTCATAGCTTATGCCTATAAAAATTATTTTTATGAATATAAAAATCTATATTTTATAATTTGGTTAATATTATTCATTCCAACCAATTTAATAGTTTGGTTATAATGGTTAAATGTTAAAATGTATTTGTGTTTTTAAACTCGATGTTGCATGCAACCTTGGGTCTTGATGTTTTTCAATTTCAAAGAAACATACTATAAAATATTATGGTGTTTAATTCTCCAATCATTTAATAAATTATGTTCTAATAAATTAAAACTATTATTTGTAATCATGGATTTTCTATTTCAAAATAATACTGTAGAAATCCCACATCATAAAATAGATTAATAAAACATCCACGTAAAATGAGGAAATGGTAAATGTTAAGGTCTCCATAAAATTTGGAATTCAAATAATATAACATAATTGAATAGTAAGAATAAGAAAATGTAACAAAAATATTACCATCAAGTTCTGAATGATATTTATAGATAACATGGTCATTATAATGTTAACCATCACAATACTGTAAATATGTGATCAGTTAGAAGACTAATAATTTCTGAAAAAGGAAATTAAATAGATAATGATTTTTTAAAACCATTTCCTAGAGTTGAGGGTTTATTTTAATATATATATATATATTATCTTGAGAAAATAAACTTGATTCATTTATATTTCATAATATCATCCCATGTTTTTACTTCGGTCTATCTCCACTTAATTTCTTAAATCTGTATATATAAATCAAGACATATTTTTATGCCTGAACCAATTTTATGAATAATAAGATCCATAAGTCATTCCTTTGCCATTTAAAAGTTTTATAAAATAAAAAATGGTTCAAATAGATGATCTAATATGATTAATCGCACTTTAATCATATTCAATAATATCCTTAATACATTCTATAAGTAGTTAAACCTTAAGACTTATCCAAAATATGTCTTCCCAAATCAAATACAAATCTTTTTGATGTGAGGTAACTAAGATTAGAGAATCAACATAACATATGATTTTACAAAACAATTTATCTATTTTTAAAATATACAAAATACATTAATACTATAACCCCCTTTATACTTTTATGAAACACTAATGATTCTTAGAGTAAAATCTTAGGTTCTTGAATATATTCCATAAATCCAAACATCTAATAAATCCATTATAACAAAACCCATCATATCACTAACCACATTCAGGGTCACCAATATTATCCCATAAGAATATTTGTATTTTTATCTCAACATAAATTAAATATTTACGGTTATCTTTCCCATGTCTTGTGTTTTCAAGAAGATAAACATTAAGAAGAATCACTTCTCTTGATTACAAGTGTTGTTAATCTATTGACTCCTATTCCTTAAATAAGACCTAATATAGTATAATACATATATATATCATGATTTTTATAAATAGATAAATATAGATAAAATACTCAAATAATATAATTATTGAATTTTTACACAATCATATTTATCATTCTTCTCTGCAAGTGGTAGTAGCATAATCTTGACATGGTCTATTATTTTTTCCTATGATTCTTAATACATTGATTTTAATAGAGTCCCATATCTTTATAAAAGAATAATTTCACATTAGAAAAAAATTTCGACCCATGCAATTATAATCATGATTTCCTTTCTATCCACAATTTTATCAAACTACCATTGTGTTTAGGGACACACTAGGGTGTTTCCTTCCAAAATTATAAATTTTTTGAAAAAACATATTTTTATTATTTAATTTATGTATGTTTATCCATGATATACTCTTTGTACCATGATTCCATCTAAATCCATAATACATAGATAATTAATTCATTTCATATTTATCACATGATAACATATCCTCATACGATGAGAATGTTTGGGAGACTTGTTCCCCTCAAATGGTTGACATGCGACCCTAAAATATTTGAACCTTCATTCTTTTTGGATCATTTTGATTGGTGAGGTTATCATTAATTCTTCAAGGTTTCATTTTTGAATGAAAAAATACACTAAATTTGTAGAGAACCAAGCATGATTTATATGGAATTTACAACTTTTTTTTGGAATACATAATACATGAAATGAAAAGATTCACAAATACTGTGTTAGTTTAGTTTTGATTGAAACATTGTACATAACCTTCTAACAAGGGGAAAGAACTTCTCCTTTAGTTTTCCTACCTAAATACTTTTTTTATATATTAGGAAAAAGAAAACATAAAAAAGGAGATCTAAAATTCATAATAAGGGAAGTAATGAATAACATGAAACATAACATAAACATAAGAATGTGAAAATAAGAACAGAAACTATGAATATCAAAATTGTGAGTCCAGAAATAAAGCTTTGCAGAATGTAAGGAATAGATCACAAAGAAAAATTAATAATGATAATATAACCTTAGTATAAAACCTGGAATTTTTTTTAAAAAATAATCACATAATATGATTTCCATAGTATTCAAGGAATTACTACCAAGACCATCATAGTGGAAAAAACCCATTACTGAACTGGGGCTACCTTCTGTTCTAGAAATGTATTACTGAACTAGAATTAGATTTCGTTCAAGACCTATATTACTAAACCATATTTACCTGTTGTTATAGTCATATCTATGTCATGAGATATTAATCTCGACCCAATTCATTATAGGGAGATATATGTCCCACCCATCTCATAATGAAATCATTCATACATTTTCCCCAAAACATAAATCATTTAATCATAGCAAAACCTACGAAATAAAATTTGTTTCTTTAAACATAATTCCATAAAAATCCATATATAATAAATGGATTTCCTAAAAATAAATCCAACATAAACACAGTCAAATCTATGTAATAATTGGTATTTAAACCTAACCCTATGCCATCATAGATGGAAAATGATTTGGATAAAACACTTGAACTTACTTCATCAAGAAAATATCCTTTCTTTTTCAAAAATGTATTCTTTTCTCAAATTTCCTAGAAATTTTAAGTGAAAATAATTTGTTTAAAAATAAACTTTTAATGTTTTATCAGAATAATCATGGAAATAAGGAATTAAGAAGATGTAAAAACTCATTCATGCCATATATGGTAAAAAAACATTCTCCATGTACTTTTTCCAGAAAAGTAAGAAATTACATCGTATGGTATAAAAAATAAAACTTCCTTACATGACTTGTAGAAAAAGGAAAAAAGGGGTAGAAATAACTTTAAACACACATAAATAATTGTAAAAATTTTATGAAAACATTTTTACAAAAAATATACGATAAATATACCCCAATTAAATAATTATGTATAAAAAATCTCTGATAAAAATGAGATTGACAAATTATCCATTAAAGTAGGTCTGATATGCATCTTATGTGTCTTAACCTCCTCTATAATGATTTAGATAATGTTATTAACTTATTCCATAATCATGGTCATCATATATGTTCATATTCTCCTTCATTTTTTTGCAACATTTCATTGTTACTCGTTATTCGGGTTTAAACTGCATCATGATTATATGCATGTTTTATCGAATAAGTTCTTGTTTATATTATCAGGTCATAGTTATATAATTTAAAGAATTATATTATAATAATATATATCATATTTATTAAATTAATTAATTTATATAATTATTCTTTAATGAAGATCATGTTGAACGAATCACATTGCATTGTGAAGATGGTATGTCGTACATACGCACGAGTGACGATATTGTTCCCATAACTATTGAATGGTGCCAACATAGAAAGTGTATAACAATTAAGAATAAATATAAATTTATAATCATCATATATATTTATTACTTCCATCATTATACCCTACCAGTTAAGTTGGTTTTGAAAAACATATTTTACCAGAGTGTGGAGATGGTAAGTCGTACCTACGCATGCATGGTGATTTCATTTTTTATAGGATGTATAGAAGATGATATATGGTTGTTTCACAATTATAATAACATATAAGTATATTATCGATATTCATTTTATTAATTTATAATGAAAAACTCATGAAGAGGATGTAGAAGAAGAATGAAGTTAGAATGGATCGGTATATTAGATTACCACTTTATTGAAGTGCTTCCCCTAAATCTCTTCATAGAGCATTAGAGTTGGTCTTTGAAGATGACAAGAACCTATAAAATGAAAATATTAATGTTGTGAAGGAAAAATGGTAGTTTATTTCTGAGGTTTTAAACTCAAAATGAATTGGTAATTTGAGGTAGTAAGTTACCTATTTATAATTGAGGCGAGGGTCACTTTTGGAAACTAAAAAATGATAATTTATAATAATTTTTAAATCAATTCAAATAAAAAAAATGAGATATATTTGAAACTATCGTTTGATATGATTTAAATAACATCATCCAATAAATGTTAGACAAGTTTTTATGTCTATTCAAGCCTTGTCTTTTCAATTTAACACTTAGTTATTCGATTTCATTTTAAACAGGGTAACAAATATTTCCATATTAAACGAGTAAAATATATATTTATTTGATGTCAATTAGATCATTAATAAACAATTTCAACAATTTTTTACCATATAATATATATTATATATTATTAAAAATGTTTTATGATTTCTAAATAATTTAATTAAAAACATTTTTGATAAACTATCAATAGGGTCAATTTTGACACTATTATATTTACTGATTTTAAAAATATATAGTTAAAAGTTAACTTCAAACCATCTATTTAATTATATTGTTATTAATTTATGGTTATCTATTAAATTTAAATATTAATTATCCCAAAATATATTTATTTTAATATTGTAAATAACATTAATTTGATATCTCTATTTATAAAATAATTACTTCAATGTTTTTTGTATTTATTTAATAATGTTAATTATTGAGAAAAAATTAAAAATAAAATGTTATAATGATGATAAATTTAATATATTTCATGATAATATATTTAGTCGAATTTATTTTCTATAAAATAAATATTTTAATATTTTATACTTATTAAAGAATGAACGTGACACCTTTAACATTACATTAAATAAAATAATATTAAGGTTCTAATCTATTCTATAAGGATCTAAATGGTCACTATCTGAACCTTTGAATTTTTAAAGTGGATATATACTTGAAAAATATGATTTGGTCATGTGTTTGGACATTTTTATGGTCATTATTATTTAAATAAAATTGTTTCATTGATTTCTAATCAATTAAATAAATTTTTATATTGTCAAAGAATAAAAATTTAATGTAAATATTTATTTCTTAAAAATTAAAATAATTACTATGATAAAGGTAATTATTTTATATTTCCATGGGATATTTATTTTTTAATAAATAACTTGGTTATAACTATATTAAAATTATTATAATTATATGAAAAGCGAGTTTAACATTTTGTCACATTCATTGGTTTTATTAATATCAATGTCATTTTCATTATCAAGTGGACATTAAATGACTAGGTTTTAAAACAAAGATGTTAAGGGTATTATTATATTAATATAATATTTTTTTCATGTTTTGGGATACATTTATTACCCTTATCATATTGTTATTTTCAATAATTTACCTGATTTATGTTTAACTATGGTAAAAAAATTAGCGTAGTTACTATTCATAATATCAAAAAATAAAAGTATTCTATTAACATAATTTGGACCCAATGATTCCAAATATAGAATCACTTTTTCATAATTCGATATATATAATCAGAATAAATTAATTTAAAATTATTTCCTATTCTCAAAAATAGAAAGTGGGTTTTTAAGAAGTAAAAACATATAAAAATATTGTCATGTGTTTATCACCAATTTAAATGTGAAATTACTTCCAATGACCAAAATTGGATTAAATGATAAAAATATAATCCAATTACACTTTAAAACTAATTAAAATGGAAATATATCTATATAAATAATTTAGATGAAATTTTAGTTTTGAATTAAAATGCAGTATTTTTTTTACTATTCATTAAAATATGAATTTCATAAAAAATTCAAAAATATAAAACAAGTTAAATTTTTATTTCCAACATTTAAATAAGAAATTTTTTTTGTCGAATAGAATATATTAATGTGTTAAAAACTAGATTTAAAATTGGCAGAGCATTAAAAGGTTGTAAAAATACATTTAAAAAAATACATCATTTATCCGAAAAATTGATTTTGTTCTTATATCATGTTCTAGAAAATTTATAATATAAATTTTTATTTTATATAAAATTCTAAATTTTGTTAATACTATTCATAATGGCCAGTTTATATCCCATTATATAATAATATTTTAATAATATATCATTGTTTAGTGAAACTCAATATTGTGTATTCATCAACCTAATACGTTGTTGCGTATAGTGCGTAATCGATAGTTTACATCCAAAGAATAGTGTTTCGTATACATCAAGATAGTACATTATTTCATATAGTAAATAATAATATTGGTGTAGTGTTCAACACAATACATCAATAAAAATAAAAGGATTCTATCTCATAAAATTTCAGGGTGTTACATTCTACCCCCCCTTAAAATGAATTTCTCCCTTGAAATTCGTCAGGGTTATAAATGGTTTACTACTCAAATGTTACATTCATTGAAACCCCCATAATAAAAATGAATACTAAATTTTCAATTTAAAAATGAAATTTGGAAACAAAACAGTTACCTAAAGAAACTCATCAATGGTTTTCCACATAGAAGAACATAGGTGTTAAGAGATAAAATGGATATGGAAGAGAATTGTAACACTCATGTTTTGATGGATATTGAAAGAGAATAAGTGTTAGATAATGTTAACTACCATAAATCCATAAATTTGTGATTATTTAAGGGACCATCAATTCATCAGATAAGAAGATACTTGGATAACATTTTTGGTGTCAAGATCCTTTTCCTAGAGTTGATGCATTTTGCATGAGAAGAAATACTTACATGATTTCATTATAATATCACCATTTATCATTCATTGAAAAATTTCATTTCATTATCTCTTATTTGAAGAAATTAATTTGCATTTTTAATTCTTGAATTGTTAAGTGTCCATGCGATAGAATGATAGGTCATTCCATCTCTCCCATCGAAAAGGTTAGAACAGGTTATAAAATATTCATAAGTCCTCCTATAGTTAAATAATAAATTAATATAACAAACATAAACTAGAATATAATAGATATTATCCATAAATAGAATACATTACAATAGATAATATAAATGATGATATAAAACATTTTTAAATAGCTGAACAAATTTGACTTAACATTTGTCTTCTATATCCCATTTGGCAGTTCTGGGTTGTCGTATTTAATACATGTGAATAACTTAATCATGTATTCTATTGAAACAAGATAATAACATTAATTACCATATATCCTTAGTAAAAACATTAATTCTATCAAAATTAACACTTTCCACGCACCTAAAATTTGAAAAATTCTATATTCTCAAACAACGGTATCACTTTATCCTTATACCGGTCATGAGTTAATTACTACTGTCAAAAATCTCATTATATCCTTTTCATATATTGTGATTTCCAAAAATATTTCAGTCACGTTTCATTGTTATCAGTACCATATAATTATATAAAACTAAAATAGACCAATACATATTTATTAGAATACTTTATAATACTATAAATGAGATTCCACAACACTATTTTGGAATCCCATTACTCAAACACTTAATCATTCCAATACTTCATTTTCATAATCAATATCTCTAACAGTTATTGCTTGAGACATCCCTTTTTATTTATCCTTTTGAGGTTACTAACCTCGATCATCATTAACCCTTGGATTAGGGCATTGGTTAGAGTAATGCTCCATTTCCTAACACTTGTATCAACGAAGTGTTGGTGGTACATTATCTATAGTATTTTCCCTATTGACATCATTATCATCCTTTTCCCATTATTTCGGCACTCAAATACTCATTGAACTTATTTTCCACACATGAAACATTTTATAGTTCCTTTAATATTATCTCCATCGTGATTCTATCCATACATTGAGCATAAGAAAACATTTATTTTCTTTTAACCATTGTTTTGATATTTTCCCTTGAACTACATCTTTTGTTTCTTGTAAAATCTATGAGATGGATATATAACACCAACTTCTAGTTCTACCTTGGTAGCTCAATGCACAATCTCTTCATGGCTACTAAAGTCTCTTATAGCTAATACCCATTAAAGACTTTATTTTATGCCATTGAAGAATCGATAAACTTTACATTAAGGTTGGATGATGAATCCAAAGTAATACCATCAATGTCTTATTAAATTAGCCTTGTATGTACCAACAGATTCATTATTATTTTTCTAGAACTCAAGGAACTATTTATTCAATCATTGTTCAAAGAATACAACAGAAGTAATTATTGAAAAATATGTTCCTAAACTCGACCCATTCAATGGATTCAATTTCATCTTGTTTCCCATTATTCTTAATTAGATTCCACTACTGGTCTTCTTCCCCTTCTAAATGATAAAAATAAAAAATTTCTTTTTCATGTACCAAATAATTAAGGATGAAAACTATCTTTTCAGTGGTACTAATCCACTGTTCAGAAAAATGTTGTTTAGAAGACCCTCTGAATAAAGGTGGATGTTGAGTCATGATGGACTCAATAGAATGTTGTTCCCTTCTATGCTCATTTGGAAGTCCAGAATGATTCATAACTTGTATAAGTATAGTAATAAAGTTTTTTACTCAATATCCCATAACATATGGTTTTTCTAGAGGACAATAATGCATTTCGCTACTCATTTATCAATTACGAAGTTCTTTTGGGTTCCAACCATTGTCTAAAACCAAAAACGAATAGTGTTGGAGGAAAAAATCATACTAGGAAAACAACATTATCATGGGAGAGAAATTTAAATCTCCAACATGTTAGGATTAATACTTGGATATTCAAGATAATTACCTTAATTATAGGAGCATAACCTATAGTTAGACTTAACCTTAGGGACATCCCTAGACATACCTTAGATATATCTCGTTGGATCTCACTAATGTTTTTCATCTTAGCTTTCAATGTTTGACTAAACCATCACTCTGATACCAATTATAGAGACCCAAGATTGACATACATGGACATTAAATTTATTTTATAGAATACATAATACAAGAAATGAAAATATGCCCAACGAATGTATTAGTTTAGTGTATTTGGGAACTTGGAACATAATATTCAAACTTATTGAAATATTTTCAACATCTCCCACAAAGATCTACCCCTTTTATATTCTTACCTAAAACCATTATTTATATCATGGGAAAAAGAAAACATAAAAAGGGTGATCTCAAATTCTTAGTAAGGGTAAACATGAAGAACATCAAGCAACACATAAACATAAGACTATAAAAACTTGAAAATAAATTTTGAATATCAAAATTGTGAGTCTTGAAATAATTCTTGGTAGTATGTAAGGAATAGAACATAAAGGAACATTAACCATGATAAAATAGAATCGGAATAAAACATGGAATTGTGGGAATAAATAAGAACATAATATTATTTTCATAATAGAAAAGGCATTTCTACTAAGACCATCATAGTTGATAATGTTCATTACTAAACTAGGTTAACTTGTTGTTCTAGCTATGTATTACTAAATGAAAATTACTTTTCATTATAGTTCTATATTACAAAACTCGATTTACTTGTTGTTGCTATCATGTATATCTCATGAGATAAAAATATTTACCCAATGCATTTTCGGGAGATATATGTCCCACCCATTTCATAATGAAATTATTCATACATGTTCCTCAAAACATAAAGCATTCATCATAGCATAATATAAATAATAAAATGAGTTTCGTTAAACATCATTGCATCAAAATCCATATAAAATAAATGTATTTATTAAAAAAAATCCATAATCAACACAATAAAATAAAATTAATAATAGGGATATAAACATAACCATATGTAATCTTATTTGAAAATAATTTTGATAAAACACTTGAACTTACTTCTTGATGAAAATATATTTCCTTTTTCAAAAACATTTTATTTTCTAAAATAGTATTTTAATTTAAAAAATTAATTTTGTTGAAAATACACTTATAAACATTTACATTATGATTCATGGAAATATGTCTTTATGAATATTTAAAAACTCATTCATGATGTATAAGTTAAAAAAACATTATCCTCGAACTATGTCCAGAAAAATCAATGGGTACCTGATATGGTAAAAAAGGAACGATTCTTTCCATTCAATGTAAAAAAAGTCAAAAAGGGGTTAAATTAATTTAAAAATAAATATAATAATTTTAAATATTTAATTAAAACATTTTCATAAAACATTGATGATAAATATACCCCCAGTAAATACTTTGGTATAAAAAATCTCAGATAAAAATGAGATTGAGAAATTATCCATTACCTTAGGTCTGATATTATTTCAATGTGCTAAAACCTCATTTATAATGATTTATCTAATGTTATTAAAATTTTCCATAATCATGGTCATCATATATGTTCATATGATCCTTAATTTTTTTGTAACATTTTATTGATACTCGTTCTTCAGATTTTAACTACTTTATGATCGTATGCATGTTTTGTCGAATAAGTTCTTGTTTCTTTTATTAGTTCATAGTTCTATCATTTACATAATTATTTTATAATAATATATATCATATTTATACATTCAATTTATTTATATAATCATTATTTAATGAAGACAATTTAGAACAAATCGCATCGCACCTTAGAGATGGTAAGTCATATATATGCATGAGCAACGATATCTTTCCCATAATTGTTAAACGATACTGAAATGGTTGGTGTATAATATTTCAGAATAAATATAATTTTATAATAATCATATATAGTAATAAATTCCATCAGTATACCCATCCAGGTATGTTAGTGTTTAAAAACATATTACACCACAATGCAGAGACGGTAAGTCACACATACGCACGCATGTTGATTTTATTTTTCATAGGATAAATAGAAGATGAAATATGGTTGTTTCATATTTATAATAACATATTAATATATTAGTGATAATTATGATATTAATTTATAATTAAACAAATAATGAAGATGATGTATAAGATGAAATAAGTTTGAATGAATCGGTAGAAGTGATTACCTCTTGACGTGCTTCCCATAAATCTCTTCATCGAGCACTATAGTTTGTCTTTGAAGATGTTCAGAACCTCTAAATTGGAAATATGGAAGTTAATAAGGAATAAAATAAGTTTATGTAAGGTCTTTAAGTCTCAAAATTAAGTGAATAATTTAGGGAGGAAGCGCTCTTTAATAATTGAGGGGAGGGGCACTTTTTGGAGACTTCAAAAACATTAATTTTTAATAATTTCAAAATCAATAAAAATAATACCAAAAAGATATATATTCAAAACTAAGATATGATATGATATAAATTTATCAATGAAAAAAACTTATACAAGTTTCGATGTCCATTAAAACTTATTTTTTTCAATTTTACACTTAGTTATTCTATTTTATTTTAACTAGTGTAACAAATATTTCAATATTAAAATAATTAAATATTTAATTATTTGATGTTAATTAGATCATAAATAAATAATTAAAACATTTCTGACTATATACTAATTATTATATATTTTTTAAAAAGTTTTATTATTTTTAAATAATTTAAAAAACACTCTTTTAATAAACTATCAACAGTGTCAATTTTCACACTATTCTATTATTTATTTTGAAAAATATAATTATTACAAGTTAACAACAAATAAACTATTTAATTATATTAATATGATATCTATTTTGTCTATAATATTCGTTGTACAAATTAATTATCCCAAAATATATTTATATTAATATTGTTAATAACATTTTTTTGATATCTTTATTTATAAAATAATTACTATAATGAAATTTTCTGATTATAAAATATACTTATTTGTTAAAAAACAATTAAAATAAAATAATATAATTATGATAAATGTAATATCTTTCTTGATAATGTATTTATTCAAATATATCTACTATAAAATAAATTAATAAAAAATTTA
The DNA here is from genome assembly GCA_963277665.1 of Viscum album. Lineage (NCBI taxonomy): Eukaryota > Viridiplantae > Streptophyta > Magnoliopsida > Santalales > Viscaceae > Viscum > Viscum album. The sequence goes on from OY728162.1 coordinate 255,272,832, forward strand.
TCATTATTAATGTATGAATGTGACAACATTAACATTACTTTAAATAAAATAATATAATTGTCATAATCTATTCTATAAGGATCCAAATGGTCACTAGATTGACCTTTTGATGATTATGGTCGATATATACTTCCCTATTAAGATCTATCATGTTTATGGACATTTTTATGGTTATTTATATTTTAATAAAATTTGTATCAATGATTTCTCAACAATTGATTAATTTTTAGATCAATAAAGAAAAAGTCATAAATAAAAATATTTATTAACTAAAAAATAAAAATAAATTACCTTGATTTAGGTAATTATTTAAAATTTCCGTGGAAAAATTATTTTCAAACATATCACTTGTTTATACGTATATTAAAATTATTATACTTATAATAAATCGGAGTTTGACATTTTTTTGCTTTCATTGGATTTATTAATATATATGTCATTCTCATTATCAAGTGTACATTAAATGATGAGTTTTAGAACAAAATATTATAATGGTATAATTTTATTCATATAATGGGATTTTTAAAGGTTTTAGGATAATTATATTGTTCTTATCATATTATTTGTTTCCCAAATTTACTTGATTTTACTTTAACTATTGTAAATAAAAATTACCACACTAACTATTCATAATATCTAAAAATAAAAGTAAGATATTAAAATAAATGTGAACCATTTATTTCAAATATGGAATCCAATTTTCCTAATTCAAAACACATAATTGATATAAATTAATTTAAAATTAATTCTCGTTGTGAAAACCAAAAAAACATGTTTCTAAAAGTAAAAACTTATCAAAATATTGTCATGTTTTTATCCCCAGGTTAAATGTGAAATTAATTATAATGACGAAAATTGTATTAAATTATAAAAAATAATATAATTACTATTTTGAACAAATTAAAAATATAATCTAACTATATAAATAAATTAGATGAAAAAGCGGTTTTGGATTAGAATGATGTATTATTTACTATTCATCAAAATATGAATTTAATCACAAAAATTAAAAAATTTCAAACAAGTTAATTATTTATGATCCACTTCCAAATAAGAAATTTATTTTATCAAATACAATATATAAAAGTGTTAAAAACAATATTTAATGTTGTTTCTCCATCAAACTGTGGTAAAACAACATCTTTTTAGAAAATAAATCTTTTATTTGAAAAAATTGATTTTGTTCTTATATCATGTTCTAGGAAACATATAATATGAATTTTAAGGTTATATAAAATTTAAATGGTTATTATCATTATTCATAATGACTTGTTTACATCTAATTAAATAATAATATGTTAATAATATATCATTTTTTAATGAAACTCCGTATTGCGTACCACACAAGCGATCGAGGAAGGCCGTTTTTGCGTACAGCGCAAGACAAGAATAGTATTTCATATATAGAAAGCTGTTACAGTGTTGTGTATATTTCAAGATAATATTGTTTTTTCATTTAACCCATAATATCAAGGAAATTAAAAAGTTTCTATCTCATAAAATTTTGGGGTGTTAGAAAATTAGATCACATCACTATGAAGCATAAAATATAATCCAAAAACATGTGAAATATCTAACATAAATTGAAAATATTATGGATAGATAATCATATATAAATGGTTTATTAGGGATGTTATTCTATATTTTTCTTCAGATTCTATCTTAATTTTTTTTCCCCTAATCTAGTATTTCCTAAATATAGTTTCTAATGTTTTTACTAAACTTGCTCTGATACCAAATGTAAAGACCCCAACCATAGTAGCCTAGATATGGTGGCTTACTTTTTTATATTTGTAATAATATAAAAAGATCATATACCAAAGGAACAAATTGTTTAAGAACTTTGGAAAACCACATTCAAATATTTTTTTACATTATAACATGAAAGAAAAAATGATATAATAACTCTATTGAAAATACCCTTTAACTCTGAGATTTTCCCTACAAGTTATTACTAATATTTATCTTCAAATCCTACAGAAAAATAAAACATAAGAAAGGGGTGATCTCAAATAAATAGTGTGTGTATGAAATATATATGAATCCATCATATATAAACATAACAATAAGTTATGGTGAATAAATAAAAAACATATTCCATAAAAACAAAATCTTGAGTATAATGTGGAAGGAATAAAAGATAAATAAATTATGAAATATAAAAAATCACATGAGAATGAAACATTATAATAGATATTACACTAGTATAATAACAACATGGATTATAATATCATATTTAGGGAATTATTAATTTGGGACATCATAAACACACCTTGATGGATTTTTCCAAGACACCATAAATAAATAAGTAAAACCCTGTATAGTTTGTCTCAGGAGAACTATAGATGCATCAAGGGACTATAACAAGCCCCACCCATGACATAAATTGTTAAATGAATTCTTCATACGAAAGGGGTGTAACTTAAAAAAAATATATCTTCATATTGAATATATCCTATGAAATATAAATAACTATACCCAAATAATCGTCTAAATCATAAACTAACTAGAGTAATTTGGAAAATTATATCAAAATAGTACATCCCAAAGAATTAGCAAAAACTATTAAATAAAATATTTTTTATGGTAACATAATAGATCAATCGCAACGAATAATATATATTAAAAATAAGGTGTTGAAGTAAAATAAAATAATCTAATAAAATAATTGATAAATTCTTGAGAGAAAATCCTTTTTTACTTTGGAAAGAAGAGTTATTTTATAAAATATTATTTATTTGTCATTAACTCTGATTATAAACATATTTATCACATAAAAATAAAAGGTAAACTAATTTATATTTGAGGCATTAATGATGTTAAAATGAAGTGAAAATATGTAAAAAAAATTCAGAAACATTATAAATGAGACACTTTTATGCGATTTAAGGGAAAATATAAAAGAGTCTTTAAAGAGGAAAAGAATAATTGTTTGGAAAAAATCAAAAAATGAAATAAGATAATTTTTTATGATGAATTGATTTATTTCAAAAAAATGATGGTTTCTTGAAATAAATTTTGTTTTATACATGAAAATGGGTTTGAAATTGGGATTTTCCCTTTAACAGTGCTTGCAAATTGAGATGAATGGAAAAAATGAACCTTATATAACACGTATCTCCCCATAAAAGAGAGAATAATTATGCTAAGTACATGTCTTTGGATCATACACATAGAATTTAATATTACTACATAAGAATAATTATTAATTACATTAGGGTAGATAGAGAGAGAGATAGAACTCGTATCCCGATTGAGAAATATAGTTTTGGACGAAACCCTTACCACTTTTCAAATAAAAGAACCATATGCCCTATAAAATCTATGATCATAAAATAAAAAATTGAATACCATTAAGATAAAGATATTCATTATATGAAAAATCAATGGAAAGTATACACAAAAAACACAAATGAAATAATGATGAGTAAGGGATATATCATATAAATAAAGTTATAAGAGAAAACCATTACCTTATGTTCAAAAGTGTTATTCAGTTGAAAAAAAAATATAACGGATAATGATATTATATTCATTAAAAATTTAACACATAACCTATTTAAAATTTATTTGAATAATCTAAATTATATTATATTTATTTATTATTTTTCGATGAGTTATAAGATTCAATTTCATTGTTTGGGTGTGTCTGTTTCCATTATTTTCATGATTGGTAAACTTTTATAAAAGATTAAAAGATCTTGTCAAATCAGAAAAGATATCCATAACTGAAATTATATTTTATAAATGAAAATATATAAGACTTAATTTTATTATCTACCATTTTTTCTAAATATGATGATGATTCAATAGATAAAATCTGAATGTTAACTATTTAGAATTTTTTTGCATTTTCTCAATTATCATGCATTAGTTTTGTTTTATTAATTAATATTGTGAATATATATTGGCTATAAAACATTAAATAAGTTGTAAAACATATATTATATAATTTTTTAATCATTATAATGGTTTTCTGACCATCCTTGAAGGAGGTATTAGAAAATGAAAAATCATTATCCATAATGGTGGTGAATAGATATCTCAAGAATGATGTTTTAATTTTAAGATCAAAATGGGAAGAGAAGATAATTGAATTTGGATATACCATTAATATAATAAAATTATAGTATATATATAATACTAGAGTTATAATGTTACTTTAGTTATGGGAAGTGATGGAAGGATAAGAAAAAAAAATAAATTGAAAGAGAGAGAGGAAATGCTTTACCTCTTCAGTGTCACCTCCTTGAGAGAACATCATTAAGGGAATTCAATGTGGTATTTTGGGGATACCATTAGGACCAGAACATAGGGAAGCAGTTTTGGAGAGTAATTGGGTGGAATATAATTAATCTTTGAGGCTTAAATGTTTTAAGAATAATAGTTTGTGAGGGGTGGTATTTATAGTGGAGGAGAGGGCAGTTTATTGATTATTTTATTCATTAGTTTATTATATTGGCTAAAGACTATGAATTGTTTTTATTCCCAAGAGTTACTAATGTAAACAGATAATTGGAGTTATAGGTTATTTTTTATACATTATACATACATCATCAACAACTCCAAAATTCATTTCATCACTTATAATGTTAGAAATTGTAAAATTATCATATTTCACTATCAACCATAAATTCAACTATTTTAGAAAAATCCAAAAAAAAATCTCCCATAAATTTTTTGGACATGTATAATTATAATATGAACTCGATTTTAAGAAATTAACTTCCTAAATGAGATTAATTTAAATTGTAATTTAAATTTTCATTTATTTGAAAAATATAGATTTTTAAATTCTAACTTGTTTTATAACAGTTTGAAAAATTAAATATGGTATCATAAAATTATATTATACTAATTATATTATAAAATATTATTTTATTACTCTATTTTTTGAAAAAAAAAATTATTTTATGTCATTATATTAATTTTTAAATTATAAATAAACATATACTGTTATCATTTTTTGTACAATTATTTACTTATTCCATGATGAAATGATATCATATTTCATTTATGAGATACCTAAATTGTATTTACACTATCACAGGTCAAATAAAATTAAATTATTTGAAAGAAGTTTAATATAATGAAATTGAATGTTTTATTAAAATTGATAATTTTCACTATTAATTAGAAAATAATTATTTTCATAAAAAATGCAAAATTTCACCGTTTGATAATTTTAAAAATATGAATTTAATATTAAAGTTTATTTTTTCAATATAATTTATAAATATTTCGAAAATTAATTATAATAACATAATTCCATTAACAGGTGGTAAAATAGACTTTATAACAATATACAAATCTATGCATAAATATTGATTTATTCTTTTCTTATAACTAAAAAAATAATTTGGATAATTCATAAATATAAATTTCATAATGTATTCAATATTATTTTTTCCCAAAAATTTCACAGCTATGCTATAATGGTACCATATTAAATAGTACATATTTGTTTTAAACTCCATATTGTGTGAAACATAGGCTATTAATGTTGTTCAATTTAAAAGAGATGTACTAAAATATAATGGGGTGTTACAAATTAAAAATTATGTGTGTAAATAATGACTAATCCTCCATTTAGAAAAATAATTGTTTTTATAAAACATTAATTTTTTTAAATGGTTATAATTTTATCACTAATCAATAGATTTATTTTTAATTATTTTATACATGTGTAATCCATATAATTTTCTTAATTTAGTTATTATTATTCATCACTAAAAACATAACAAATAGATTAAAGTGGTTGTATTATGTTTTGTGCATTGTCTTTAAATATAATTAATTATTTTAAAAAAATATTATAAATTTTAGGGATGTTATATTCCCTTATATTTTAATATTGTTTCTCAAATATGATGTTCATATTTTAATATCATGTTGTGTTACATTCCACCCCTGTTAATAAATTTCAACCTCTCAATTTAATATTGATCTCAGTAATAAAAGATTTTTCATTTGAAAATACCCTTCTTGGAATTCCACATTGCGAGAAGGGTTAATAATAAATACTCTTGACAAGAGATAAGAGAAATATAAAGGTCATTTTAAAAAACAGATAAATAGGTTTCTATGTAATAAAACATTTCTGGTATGAGAAGATATTTACATAGAAGAGAAGTTTAAATAATTATAGAGAATGATAGAGGTCATTGACCATAAGAAAATGAATGATTGATGGAAAGCTAAGGACCTCAAAACCATAAATCACTGATGATTTAAAAGTTCATCTGGTTCATCAGATATTAATGTAACATGATAACATTTTTGTTTTAAGATCATTTTCCTAATTTTTTGGAATTATTTTACTATATAAGATAATAAGTAAAGTTCTTTACATGATACTTTTCTATTTCATAAACATAATTTCAACCTTTTGTTGTGATTAGATAAATTCACAAATAATCACTTAGTCCAAGAAATGAATATCAAAAATTAAAATTTGTTATGCCTGAAGCACTAAAAATCTCTTTTAATAGATCATAAGTTTCATAATTAAATGATAAGTCATTCCTATTACATGTAGTTATTATTATAGAAAAATGGTTATTATATTTTGCATAAATATTCATTTGGTGAAGTAATAAATTAATCTATAAAACCTCATCCAATGTTCAACTTAAACCATTTCATAAATGTCAAATCGATGATTCTTAAAAAAGGTTATGATCCAAATCATTAGAATGAAGGTCACTAAACTTCAAAAATTATTATATCATTAATCCCAAAACAAATATGAAGTATCTCTTAATAATAACATATTATACTTGTGAATACATTCATTATGTATTATCATAAAACATGTTAACAACATGAATTATCATAAAACCTTGTAAAAAACATACATTTTTCATTATTCCTTAAATACTCAAATATTATTGGATATATTCCGTAAATAATTTTTTTAACTCAATCATTGATATCATAGACCATTATTTAATAAAATCATTAATTGGTTTCAAGGTAATTAAAACAATCCAATTTAATTTATCCATGTCAATTATCTCTTTATCACGAAATCATTTTCTCAAAATCAAGAACATATTAAAGGTTTTCTTTCCTTCATTATTGTGTTTCCCAATATATATAACATTCCATAAAATCATTTTCCTTAGTCAGTAGTACCATTCATTAGGAACATTCAAATACTTAGTGGAAAAATACTATAATATATTCCTTATGCATTTCAAAATTATTATAACTAAGATATCATTGATTAAAAATACTCATATAACATAATTATTCAATCTAAAAACCATAACATTAAGCATTACACATAATATTTAGTAATAATATAATCCTGAAATTGAACCCTTAGATTCTTTTAAGGTATATTTCCTTGACACTTAGAGAATTAATTTGCATAGTACCTCATATATTTATAGTGGAATAATTTCACATTGAAAAATTATTTATTAACCATGAAATAATAATCATTGTTGGATTTTTCTCTACAAATTAATAAAACTATTTTTATTTTTATGCATATACCTAGGTATTTCCTTCCACAGGTATTATATGATAGAAAATAATTATATCCTATGTTCCCTTTATATGACTTTTTCCCTAATATCCGCATCTTCTCTTAATTCCTCTCAAATCCCTAAGTCATGGATAATTATTTCTCTATCTTGATAGAATAATTTACTTTGTCCTTGTATGATAATAATATTTGGGATAATAGATCCCTTAAAATTATTGTCTTAATGCCATCAATGAAATAGTCAATTGTGAACTTATGATTATGTGTTAAGTTCACAACATTTCATGCTAACCTTTTTTATGTTGGATTCATACGTAGTAAATTTCTTCCCTTTTTTATATAATAGAATTGAGATATTTATTTCTATATCTTATCATTACTTAGGAGGAAAACATTTTTCCTGGAAGAGAACATTGAAATCCCTCCACTCCATACTTTTTATTTCTTCCTCATCCTTAGTTTTTTAATTAATGACCACTATTGGTTGTCATATCTGAATAGATGATAAACAGCCACAGCAATATTCTACCTTTCACTACTTCCTAGAGTGAGTAATATCATCTCTATGGAACCTATTCATCGGTCAGATAAAAATGGACTTACATTCCCACTGAAAGATGGATATTTCTTACCAATAAAGAAATATAAAATCATTAGGCCATGTGTGGTGTTAGTAGGTTGCTAAAAACAATAAGGTTTGGTACTCATAACCTGAGTTAGCTACCCTAATATGGTTATAATTTTATTTGTTCTAGATATATCTACAGCTCTGAATTATTTATCTTATCAAGGTGTTAAATCTCTATATATAGTATGTTCATGGATATAGTTTCCATCCATTCTATTAAGATACATTTTAAAACAATGTAATATACTAGATTGGATCATAAAATTATTAAACATAATCCCTAATCCCAAAACTAGTGAAAAACATAACATTAATTGAAAATTTTATTCATATATAATATTATTATAAAAAACATTGTTTATTTAGTATTTTTTTCAAATATAATAAATATTTCTGAATCCTTCATAATAATTTGTAAGAGAAGTGAATTAACCCAAGAATATCCCATAGTAGTGTAAAACTAGGTGTGCAGTAAGACATGTTTCCATGCACCAAGTGATGATCAAGTAATACCCAATGCACCCTTTTTAAAGTTATTACCCCTATGTACTTATATTGAAAAACGAAATCAACTTGTTTTATCTATACAGTGATGTATTTTATAGGAAAAACCATGTAATCTCTTACATATCAAATCTTTAGAATGTCATTCAAAATCCTCAAAGTGTATTATAACATTATGTTGCGTAATATATGATTTACATCACTATCTCCCTAGGATTATACTAAACTACCTCTAATTCCATCTACATCTACCCAACCCTAGTAGCCCAAATATGTTGTCTACTTTGTTACATTGGCATCTAACATAAAGAATTACGACTAAATGATATAATAGTTTAGTAGTATTGGTAAATTAGATACATACTTGAAATTCCTATTACTATTTAAAACACAATTTAAAATATGTATTTTATTTTAGAACACCATTATTAACCTTTGAGTATCCTATAATATCAATCATGAAACACTAACTTGTATCATGGTAAAAATAAACCCTATGAAATTGGTGATCTTAGATACTTAGTAAGGGTAAGAGTACATTTGAATCTATAAATATATAAGTAATAATCAATATAAACAATCGAATAAATAAAAAATGTACCATTTAATCAATAACATGATCATAATAGGGTAATAATAAATTATGATCAAATAATTTCATATAAATAAACACATGAGCATGAAAATTAACAATGAATATTATATAATATCAAATTATCACATGGAATATCTATAGATTAATTAATAATTATGAAATAAATAATTATAGACATCTAAAACATTTAATAAATGCCTTATTCCAATATATATAGTACCATTGAGTCCTTGTTCCATGACATCTAATATTGTTGAGGCCTTCTGACAAGACTTATATTTAAATTGATAAGGCCTCGGCCAAAACCTAATCTAGTCTGTCTAATGAGACAAACTGATGCATCGATGGGATATAGTAGACCACACACATCACCAATAAAATATAATCTACATAAAAAATAATAGGAGTGAATGATAATTTACATTAACATTAATATTAAATTACTATAAAATTAAATATAAACACTTTAACAAATTAATGAAAATAATCATCAACTATTGAAAGAAATATGGTAAATATAAATTAAATTTTACTTATATAGTACAAATGATTTTAGAATATCTAAATAATAAATATTATTGATACAAATATACCACATATCATATGGATCATAGGTTTGATAATGGGTTAATTTTGTTTGATGAGTAGAAACACCATAAAAAGTTCTTTACAATCATTTTTGTGGAAAACGTACTTTTGAATTTGAAAAACTTTTTAAAAAAAAAGTTCCAAAAATTTTGTGAAAACTATATTATTTTAATATAAAATTTTATAACATTTAAAATAACATTTAAAAAATAAACTTTTCATGATAGAAGAAAAATCAATTCATGCCATATATATTAAAATAAATATTCATTTCACATTTTTGCTAAAATCCAAATTGACATTATTCCAAAAATGTCATTAAGATTATATTAAATAAATTTCATAAAAATTAAAAATCAAAAAAAAAATTATTTAATAAATAATTTTCAAAAGGTCAGAAAAATTTGGATTTACTTTTCGAATCCAAAGGTTTTTATGAAAATGGTTATTCGATCAAGCAGAGAAATAATTTAAAAGTTTCAAAAAAACATTTCATAAAAACATTAACTACCAAGTGAGATAAAATGAAAATATTACTTTAAATCTGTAATTAATAAATAAAGGATATTAAAATATATTTATTTGAATATAAAAATAAAAAATATTTTTCCCAAGATATATACAAAATTTTTTTGAATAATGCTGAGATTGTGAAATAAACCTTTACCACTTTGGTAAATTTTGAATCATAATACCAATGAAATAAATTTCATCAAATAAAAATTTAAATATCATAAATAGAAATATATTCATGACATAACTTATCAAAAGGGGTAGTATATAGACAAAACAAAGGAAATAAGTGCTGAATATGGAAAATGTATCGTAGAAGTAAAAGTGAGATACGAAACCCTTACCACATTCTTCCATTTGGGAAAATTTACATTAACCTCATGTACAATGATTTTAAATTTTTTATTAATATATAAAATAAAAATATTAATATTTATAAAATTGTATATAATCCTTTTATAATATATAATCACCCGTTAATTAATAATCATTCAATATTTTCATTGTTTGGAGTGTTAATTGACTTGTTTTTTCATTCTATGTTTTTCATGAATGTTACAAATATTTTGACTATTATATTATTCCCCCATCTATAAAATAATAATCATGTTATAGTTATCATATTTATACATCAATGTTACTTCTAATACAAATCACGAAGGATGATTTTTAAAAATTTATATGTTATGATCTTTGAGAGTTAAGGTCATGCATATACATAGGTGATATTCCCTTTTTTATGATAATTATGGAAAGGTTATAAGTAAAATTTTATCATTTAATAATGATAACAATATAATAAATATCAAATTATTTATTTAAATATACCTATATATAACATCTATCTATTGTGGTGATGAAATGCGAGTCACATCCCTTCGTGAAGGATTTAGTCCACGCATACGTGAACAATGTTATCGGCTTTATGTGAGTGGAAAGATAATAAATAAAATGATATATTATATTTTAATAATGATTAATATGTCATTAATTTCATAATTATGTCATTTATATAAATAAAATAATATAATTTATCCTTTTTACCTTCCATGTATATTATTAGTAAAACATGAATCACATCTATTTTTGATGTTGTAGTTCACCGTACACATGTGCCACATTATCAGATTCCCGATGAAATGGAAAATAAAATGGTATACATAATATAATATGAATCCTTATATATTATTACTTTTAAATATCTTATTTATCTATATATATTATATCCATCATCATACCCAACAATGAGAGATAGAAATGGATACATGAATGACATCTATTCACGAGGTGGTAGTCCGATGTAGATACGAATGATTAGTTCATAACCCATTTGATAAAAGAAGGATTGTTTTAGGTAATGAAAATAACATATAAAAATAATTATATAGAAGACAATTATTTTATTATATCATATTGGTTAAATATTAATTTATATATGTGGAATAAGAAACAAAATAAAAACACTAGTTGAATAACATTACCTCTTTTTCAGATAACCTTATTAGGTTTGCACCAAATGTCATCCTATGTATGGTTTATGCACAAAATAAGTCTTACATGATTATATGAAGAAATTTTGGAATTTATTTTGATAGTTATTGGCTGAATGAAAAGGGTTTGAAGGTGTAAAGAAGATAGGCGAGGTGCTGGCCTTTTATCGGTGAAATGAGTGGCACATTTGTCATTTTCAAAATTGAAAAGGTATAAGATTGTTATTAAAATTATAAAAGGGTCAAAAATAGATAATTAGAGATTATTAAACATCATAGGACCAAAATAAGTCTTTAAAATATATTATAGGAAATTGTATAGGTAATTCCAACGTTTAATTATTTAGTTTAACCACTCACAAATCAATTGTTACCTAAACCACATTAAATAATTTTAACTATTTTACTATTTGTTTTGGTAAAAATTAAGATGAAATTATTAGATAATATAAAATTTTCAAATCTAAATATTTAATGCATTTTTCTAAATTTCATTTACATTAGTGGAAAATTTCAATTTAAAATTAAACCCATATATGCGATGAGAAAGCGGGGTTTCAAAGAGAAAATGTTCAAACGTTTACAACATTTTTATATCACAACTCAATATAAAAATGATTAAATTGACATGTATTGTTTAAATTGATATATAATTTAAGTAATTTTACATTAAAACCAATTTAAAATATAATTATACACTATAAAATATTTAAAAAAAAATTAATTTTCAATAAAAAATAGTATTTCCCGCTCTTCATAAAAAAAATAAAAATTTTAAAAAAAATTAAAAACATTTACCCTAATATAATTTTTATATGATTAATTTAAAAATAAATTTTATTTTTTGAAATAAAATTTGTAAATTTGGTACAAATTATTAATAAATTATGTGTTCAAAGAAAGACTGAACTAACTTTATGAAAAATACTATTTTTCAAAAAACATTTCTCTTTCTTTAACATGGATATAATTTTAAATCTAATCAATAGATATGTAATTTATTTATTCAATACATGCATAAAACATATAATTTTTATAATATTTTTATTAATATTCATGTCTATCAACTTAATGGATTGGTTATAATGGTTATGTTTAAAAACTAATATTTTAATAGAGTATCATGTTTTATTCAATCCTGGTGTTGTGTGTATTGCATGATATTTAATAGTTTGAATTATTTAAAAATCTATATACTATAATGTATTAGAAAGTTATATTACCTTATATTATTGGTGTTTTGTGTCATAAAAATAATCAAAAATGATTTTTTATATTTTAAAATCTCATGGTGTGTTATATTTTTTATGTTTTACAGAAATTATATATTACCAGAGGAAATTAGTAAATTTTCGTATTCATTGGATTGGACATGATGAAAATGAAACCAAACTACCGATCATTGTCTTGGAAGAGTAAAATTTTAAAAAAAATTCTACATCAACAACATGAATATTCCACTAACCATATGAATAAATCTATAAAATATAGAATTGATGAAGTACCTGTGTGACCACACAACCAATTATTTGACTGTGATGAAATATTCACAATGGACACATGAAACGTCAAGAAAAATCAACCCACAAAGCACTATATTTCAATGAAACCATTTATTTTACAATTTATATAATGTATCATATCGGCCAAGGGATAATAGGATCGACCAAACACTTATCTATTCGATCGTGGTTGTGTTCTTGGTGACTCTAAAATTTTCAAAATGAAAAATATTGAGAACACATAGATAATTTAAAGTAGCCTTGAAGTATTCAGAGATGTTTCAAAGGATTGAAGTAACTACATATTTATTTCCAATTAGCAACATGATGAATTAAAAGATATCATATCACAATGATGAATTTAAAGAACTGGGATAGTTTCCACAACATTCATATTTACATCACATTTAAGTGAAGGAAACCTATAGGAAAAATTGTTTTTATAGAAAAAGTGATAAAGTTACAATATGTGTCTGTTATGAAGACATGGAAATTAGTTATAATTTGAAAAGTTACTATACCTATTATAAGTTAATGTAAACTGGCCTAATCAATTTTAAACGGATACGATCAAGATTCACACAAAGTATTGAATCTATCATGGAAACTTATCTAAAACCCTATCAACATTTAAAAAAATATCAAATCTACCATGTAATTTGAAGTGGAACACTTAACGAGAGTGTATCTAAAAGATTATATTGTATCTATTAAATATAATATTTAAACCACTTTTATTCATAGAATTAAATTTTATTATGTGGCATTTAATGACCCCACATTTCACCCAGTGTATTAGTATTTTTAATGATGATATTTCAAAGGATATTTTAAATGAATATTTATTATATGTGTTTTTAAATTCATAGAAGAGGACATCATAAGATACACATGTAATATAAATTTTTTCAATCATAAAAATGAAAACTCATTCTCTATTTTAATGTCTATACCAATATATTCTTCCTTTAACTTTATTGAAACATCATAGAATTTCTACCTATCATCAAAAATTATCTCTTAACTAAATGAAGACATATATAAGAGAATAATCATCAGTAGAATGATACAAATCAAATATTCACTGCATTAAAATTATTTTCTATTCTCTATAATTCTTTCCTTACATTCAACTTGCCCTTGTTGTAATTGTTTATTTCTCAGAATAATCTCATGGACTACATTCATGTGTGTTTTATAATCTAATAATATTTTTTATATATTTAATCCCACATAAAATATAGAAGTTACTATGTGTATAATTTACACAAATAAGTTCTGTTGATTCTAAAACTAGATCCATCTTGCCTATTAGGTTATTTTTTAATAAACTATCTTAGTAAGTAATTTCAAAGTGGAGTGGATTAGGTATCGACATGAGAATGAACCACTATATTATTTTGTTGTGTATTTCATGTTTTTTCTCCATTTTAATTTTTTTAATTTATGATTTTCAAATTTTTACTTTGATGGTGAGTTTTTACAAGTGGCATTTCATGTGTTTATTGTGAGGAATTTAATAATTTAATATAAAGATATATATAATATTATTATAACATAATTCCAAAACAATTGATATATTATTAAAAATAATTAAATATGATATAACTATTATATTAATTAACTAGTCTTTATTTTAAAATTGTGGATTTTATTTTAAATTATTTTTACATTGTTATTTTAATCAAAAACTTAATTCACCAACCTATTATGTTTTCCATTCCAAAAAAAATTAGATCGATGGATATTTTATTTATTTATATTTCTCTTTTAACTATGATCATGTTTTCACACAAAAAGATTAAAATTTTATTTATTATCAATTTATTTATTTTATGGATAATAATAGACTTGATGGGACTATTACTAATATACCGCTATAATTTAATAAGGTTTCTTTTGCTTCTAATTGAAATTATTTAAATTGAATATATTTTTCATTTTGAAAAATAGAATTCAGTAATTTTTCTGTATGTTCTTCTACTTATGAGATTTGATATAAACTTTTTTTCTCTTTATAAGGAAAAGATATTAATAAATAAACATGTTTTAATAAATATATCATTAAATAAGTTATTTTTTAAAGAAAACATGATGAATCAATCTATTTCATGTATGTCAGGTTCATTGAATTTTTTAATATTATTCATTCACTTTGATAGAAAAATGATGAAAAATATCATGTGATTTTACTTTTATGGTTCCTACAACATTGATGGAGAGTATCCAATTTATCTATATGAAAATCATTCAATATATGAAAACATATTGTGATGAATCTTATTAGAATCATATGATATTGATGGAACAATTGAAATTGAATTAAAGAAGATATTTAAAGTGAGGATGAGTCACTCTCATATAGTGATGAGGAGATAACTCATCTAAAATACAGATTTATTAATTTATATAGGAAGTAGTAATAAATCAAGAAACCAAACTGTGAAATAATGTATGATCAAAGAGGAAATAAGGAAATAAACCTAGAGAAGTAACTTATTTTAATTTTAAGAGATAATGACATACCAAACTAATATTTTAAAAATTAATATATAATAAAAAGTATGAGGATAATGGAAAAATATGAAAAAAATGTTATGAAATTAATATGCTGTGAATCAGAGGATATTTCTAATAAATATTATTCAATAGGAGAAAGTAATTCTGGTACTTAAAGAATATAATTTAAGGAAAACACATCGATGTTAAAAAATACCATCTTTACTTATCCAGTTTTTATTTCTAATATCTCTAAAAATGGAAAAATGATGAAGTTATTAAAATTATGAATTAATTTAAAATGGAAATTAAATGGAAGATAATTTTAATAAATTTTAATATATGTTAAAAAATTAAAAGATATGAATTAATTTATCTATTATGTAAAATCTTATCTTACCATAGAATAAGAAAAGAATTATCATTTATAGATAGAGTACAGTAAACATAAAATTTTAAATGAGAAGCAAAAAATGATTTGAAATTTTTAGGGATGGAAGAGATCCCTTGAAAAAGATTCTTCGTAAGAAGATCACGCCCATGTACACAATTAGTATTGTATGCCAGCCCATCCACAGAAGAACTTATGAAAATTAGTTTATTTCTAGCCAAATATCATCAAATTCTATAAAATGTTCATATTATTGTTGATCCAATATGTTTTTTATTTTCAAACGTCTTGAAACATCATATGGTAAATATATTAAACAATGTTTTATTCCCGAAGAACTTATTTCTAACATCTCTAGACATAAGAAAGTGTGTGTACCAAATAATTTAATATCTAAATACGATCTAAGAAACTTTATTGAATAGTAATTGTAATTAATAATGGTATATATATTTATCAGGTTATATAAACATAATTGGAGACTAGTCCATATTTTATAGCCTTATAAATGTGGATGTTGGGGCTATAAAGTTTTGTTACATCACGAATGTAAAAATAAAAGTAGATGGTAAAATAAATAACAATAATCCAATTATAGTTTATAATTTCTTATTTGTGGTTTTTAATGAATACTTTTATTTGAATTTCATAATTATTTCATTTTGGTTATCAAGTAATGTTTGAGAAAAATTCTTTAGATATATATTATTCTAAGATTTCTTTAGTGTTTACTACTTTATGGAATGATAATGTCTATCTAGTTGATTTAGATTATTTATTTTCATAATAAATTTTTTGATTAAGTTAATTTCACAAAGAATCTTGGATATGGTTTAGAATATTAGTCCATTATAAACTTCACTCTATTAGAAAGATATATAGTAAATGATTATTTTTGGATCTTTGTAAACTCAAATTTTTTAAAGATTATTTACATAACCCCTATACAAAAGTTAAACAACATAGGTTTTCTATAAATACAATGAATGAATATTGAACTTCTCAACCCGTAGTGTATGTCCACAATGACTTATTTGTACTTTATAATGTTATTTTATTTAGTGGAAATCATTAGTCATATGTTCTTATGATGAATATTCTATTTAAACATATTTATTATTATTTTTCGTATAAAAATAAATATTGTACCTATTTTTCAAAATATTGAAAATTAGTAGAAAATAAAAGTATAAATAGTTTCAAGACCATAATACTTTACCCAAGAAATGAGTATAAAAATATATATTTTCAATATTTTTTCTCACAGCATGGCTATAATCAAAATATTTTTCTGCTTTGGACTTCCTATAAGAATAGTGGTTTAGAAAGAAGGAATAAGAACCTTCAAGTGGTTACAAGGACCCTGGTCAATGAGTATGAAAAATCTATTTATTCTTGGGAATATAATGTTAATATAGACTACAATATTATCAATAGGGTTCTTTTCATTCAAATTTTAATGATGGATCCAAATGAGTTGTTTAATGAATGAGAATAAAATGTTTTTACTTAAATGTTTTTAGTTATAATACATTTTTTATTAATATAATGGAATGTTTAGAAATATTTTCATCTAAAATATATGAAGAAATATTTCTTTTTAATTAATTACCTAGTAAATCATATAGGGTTTTCAATAATAAAAACTTTTGGGGGAATCATTACATGTCAAATTTGATAAAATAAATGATTAAAAGACTAAAACATATTTATAAAACCTCGATCATGATATTTATAACTTGAATTTCAACATATCAACCAAGATTAGTGATTATTCTGAAAATCCTATTGTAGAAAAATCACCTAAAGATAAGAAATTGTTTAAACTAGACCCTGAAGAAGAAAATTAAGTACCAAGTAATTATATATATATATATTAAAAGTAATAGATATTGTCCTTCATATTTTATTATAAGAGATCTAGATAGAGTTACTGAGACTATATATTCTATTTGAAACGAGGATGAACACCTATCCTTCTTCTCACAACATGATATTAAAAACATTAATGATGATATAAATGATTTATTTTTTGTAATGGTTATGTATGAAGAGTCTAATAAGTTTGAAAGAAACAACTTCTTGTAACTAGTGGATAGACCTAAAGACTTTCGATCCACGAACACTAAATGGATGTTTAGTAACAATGTTGATGTGTTTGGAACAATATTATGAAATAAATATAGATTAATTTAATATGGATATAATCATGAATAAAGTATTCAGTATAAATAAGCCATTACACTAGTAACAAAACATGAGGGTATTAAAATAATACTTACCTTTAAAAACATTAATCTCAAATTATCCCAATTAGATGTTAAGAGTTCTTTTTTAATTGTTATATTATTTAAGTTGATTGTTTTTTTGAAAAAATCCTTAGATTTAAAACCCAAATTTTCCAAATCATGTTTTTAAATAAAATAAATAATTATATGGTTAAAGACATGATCCTAGAGCATGCAATGGCAGGCTCAGATCCCTTTTAATTTATTAAGGTTTTAAAAAAGGCATAGCTGATCCAATAATATTCATAAAAGGGATTTCCAATGATTTTTGGGTATTTTATATTTTTTTTGATGATATCATTTTTGGATCATAAAAAAACTCATTGTGTATGTAATTTTCAAAAAATAATGAAAATTGAATTTGAAATGAGTTTCATGGATAAATTACAATTCTTCATCATTTCTATAATTTTTTTCAATAAATAAAGACTTATTTTATATAATATGGAAAACATAAATGGACTTTTAAAAAGTAATAAAATAGATAAATCCAAACAAAACGATACTAAAATGAGTCCCACTAAAAAATTGGATCTTGATTAAACTTGGAAACCATTTGATCAAACCTTATATAGTGTTCTAATATAGAGAATAATTTATATAACATCTAATTTTCATGATATTATGTTTATTATGTGTTTGTGTGAACATTTTTAATCCAAAAACATGGATAAAATTAGAATAATATTCAATTATTTTCAAATACCTCAAAATAAAAACCATGTAAGGATTGTTCTATTCTAAAGTACATGTTTTTTATCTAGTTTTTTATCTAGTTTTTTGTTCAAATAAAATATTTTGTTAGATTAATTTATATTAAAAAATAAAATATAGAACATGTATTATTTTTGATAAGTCTCCAATATAATTCTCACACACCGAACCTATTCATTAATTAATGTAATTATTTAAATACCTTTTTGCCTTTATTTTGAATATTCGGTGGCTGGTGGGTCGAATATTTTTTGAAAAAAAATTATATGCTTAATTATTGATGCACGATTAGCTTACACAATAATGGGTTGCTATGTGGTTCCTATACTGGTGCCTAACTGGGTCTCTATTATGGTAAATGACTTGCACACAGATTATAAATAGTGTGAAAAGCATTTGGCTCGTCCCTGTAAGTGGAAGTCTCAGTTGGCATGGTTTGAGCCTGGTTTTCATAACCACATATCTAGTTACAGGAAAACCATGTGTCTTCTAAGTATTTTAAATAAATAAAATTAATGATGAAAGAATGGGAATTAAAATAAAGTATGAATAATGAAACAAATTTAACAAATAGTTTAATAATAAAGATAATATTATTGGGATTAAAAATTCGATTATAATGATTATTATTTTTATTACAACTATTCTTCTTCATATTATTATTATTATTATTATTATTTTTGTTTTTAATATTATTATTAAATTTATGTTCTTATTAATAAAATTATAATTTTTATGATTTTTATTTGTATATTAATTTGTCTTTTAATATTATGTTTTCCAAACCCTATCATGTCATCCCCATTCCCCCTTTCTATGGTGGCCTGTTAAGCACTCCATGACATAACCCTCATCTATACCTTATTCCCTTCATCTAGTAGTAACCCATGTTGCGCTCTCCCTTCTGTCATCCTACATCTGAATTCTCCCTCCTCCACCGACCTATTTCTATCAGTGAGACCCCCCTATTCAGTACAACTCTATAGTGTTCCACTCTTACCTGTAGATCCTCCTTCGGTCTTACCTCCTATCACCTATAGCACCTCCTCCGAACATGTCTCCACTTTCCCACAACATCTCCACAGATGCATTTTTCATCTAACTTTTGGGCGGGGTTTTATTCAATTTTCTGGGACCCAGAATCTACGTTTGATGTGTGACTCATTTTCTAAAGGTTTTAGGTCATGTGAATCATTTGTGAGGTGTTGTTATCTCTCCTATAAATTTTTATTATCATTTTTACTCAAACAAAAGGTGTTTCAAATACTTTTCTTATCAATTCTATCCAAATAATCCTTGTTTTTTATTAACTAATTTTTGAAACATGATTTAGATGTTGTTAATCCCCATGGTTAAATTATTTGTGGTGTTTCTTTGATGAATTGATTTTCCAAAAATAGTTTTCTAAGTAAAACTATTGTTGTTCCTATATATGTTTATGATAAATGTGTTTTATTAATGTCTAATTTTTCATCAATTAATTTGTAAATGTGGTTCTCAACTTTTTTATTCTTATCGATAGTTTATGGGAATTTTATATTTTTGGTGGAATTTACTAAAAATAGGTTTTGAGTGTATTTTCTATCCTTGGTCATGTGTATGGCTATCCAATTAAATTTTATTAAATTTTATTTTATCATAAATGGTTAAATTAGATGATTTGAGAAGTGTTTACTCATTAATAAATTTTATTATAATTTGTTCTCTTGTATTGGGTTGGATTTAAGAAACATGTCAGCTTTGGTTAAATGGCTCTATGACTCTAAAAATAATTTGTGTGTTTTTCAAAATGGTGAGGGAAGTGATAAACCATTTGGTGTTTTAAAAATTGAATGTTTTTAAAATTGTTAAAACCATGTTTAGAATATTCACCTACATTGTAAATGTTTTTTCTTTTGTTATGCTAAAATTGGATTGGGTGTAAAGGACTGTTTGGCATCACAATAACGAAAGTGACTATATACAAGTGTTATTTGACGTTTTTTTTCGAAAATAGGTGTAAATGTTTTGAAAAATTAATTGGTTGTGTAAATTTTGGGGATATTGGAATTTTTTAGTGTTTTGTGAGTATTTTATTAGTTTTGAAAAAAAAGATAGACCAGGTTTTATGAATGGCCAGTTGGTTTATAAATGATTTTGTGTCCAATATGTAATTTTAAAAATGTGGGATTAGATTAAATCCAAAAACATTATACCCATTTGGTACATGGAAATTTTTTTGGTACACATTTCTCTTATGGGTCAATTTGGTGTGTTTTATAAGAATGTGTACTTATAAAATTCATATAAATGAGTTTACTAAAGTATATTGGAGCATGGAATTTAGTGGCCCATTTGGTAGTTTTCATATTTTTTAAGAATGGTTTGAATGTTTTTATGATGTAAATGTCTTATTGGACCTTTTAGTGATTTTATTTACACATTTACATATATATAAATATATATATAGGGAACCCCTATCTAGGATTTCCCTTTATGGGCTATCATATAGACGATGTCCATGTATGAGGTAGGCAAGTGTGGTGGCTGCAAGTAAGGTGAGTCACACATGTGTGGGCCTCCCACTTACATAGTATATTCAAATCTACCATGGGTTCTTGATAATATTTTATGGGATCAAGTGATGTTTGATGAACAATGCTAATATATGGGTTGGTACACCCTTGATTGAAGATTGACCGGGTAGGATGTGACTATTGATTGGTTAGTTTAGGGAATCCAGTGGTTATTGATATTAGGGATTCACTATATGCTAATAGGTGGTTCCAAAATGAGTAAATATAGGGTACATATAGGTATATTTTAGATTAAATGTGGTTAGTTTATTTATCTAGTAGTTAGTATCTGTCTACTTTTAGGTTTCTGATTACACTACTAGTCTATGTTCTGCATATGTAAATCTATTTTCAGATTTCCCTATTGGATTGTTTCTTAGCTAGTATTTTCATAGTTTTGGGTTTTGGTTTTTAAAATGGTAAACTCATCTTCTGAAAATGTATGTGTGGCATAGGTTGTTTCTAAAAGAAAATATATTTTGATTATTAAAGTGTGGAAACCTACTTTTTATAACTGTATTTCAAAATATGATTAATGGGTTTATTTGGGAAAGAAAAACATATGGATTCCATGTTTTATTTTTGGATTTCCTACTGAGAATTTTGATCCTCATTCCTACTTTATCATTTTAGTTTTATGTTCCTCTAGGTTTAGATCTCTCCTGTATCAAGTGTAGTTCTGTGTTAGATGGTCACTTGTGAGTTCACTTGGAGGTATGTTGGGATGCACAACTTTATTTTATCTCCACTGTAATTGTTATATATTTTTTCATTTATTTTTAATTAATTGTCATTTATTTTTGGAATAAATCATTCCCATTTATAAATTACGATGACTGACATAGGTTGTCATCCAATGGGGATCGGGAATTCCCTTTGGGCCATGCTGCTGAATATCTTTGGTAACTGGTTCTTGGTCGACCAAATATGGTTCATGACAAAATAGTATAAGATCAGGCCTTTTTTATTTGGTGTGTCTAGTAGATGGATATTAGGAGTTTCGATACTCATTAGGTAGGTGCAGGAAGACTTTCAAGAACTCTTTCTCACAATGATCCTAGATTTTCTAAGGGTAGTCCAAGATTCGAGTCTTTTATCATTGTTTTGTATAAATTGATAATAATGGAGGCAAGATGGTATTGCTTCATGATTTCATAGAGAGTAGTGACCTATATAGAGTATGAGTATAAATTTTTTGTTCCTCCTAGTTGTTGATTCCAACTTGGGGGATGGATCACTACCATGTCATTAGGTTAAGCATAACTACCTATTTCACTCTTCAATTGTCTGGGATATGTGGTTTTTTTCTTGGTTTGTATGGCTTGAAAATTTGGTGCATGTTTGGAATTGGTAAGTAAATTTCTTGGTGTGACACTCGATACTCATTATAGATGTTTCCACATGTGAGGGTATATTAGTGGTATGTGTATCTCAGAACGTGTGGTTGCAAATAAATGAAAAAATGTGCAATGGTTCATGGGATTACAAGGGTGTGTATTTTAAATTAATTTCTTGGACTTGTTTATCTAATGTGATTTTAAGAGGGGGAATGATTTTGGATATTGAATTTGGTTTAAAAAGTGGGTTTTGGAGTTCGGAAAGTGTGTTTGGAAGAAGGATATTTTTAATTTTGAAAATGAAAAATTATATTTTCAGAAGTGAATCTTTGGTTATTATGGTATGTGTTGTGCCGAATAACCTATTGTTTGGCTTGGGATATTTTTACCGATTATGTTTCAGATTGAGGTTATATTTTATTTTATGTTTCTTCTATTGTTCTGAAAATGTTTTCCAGAAAGGTCTCCATTGTATTTTATGATTCATTTCAAATTCCTGATTCTTCCTAAATTTTTTCTGTCCTCTATGGTGATCGGGGTCCACTAGAGGTAGTTATGTGGATTGAAGAGGTATATCATGTTTTTTAGGATGTTTTGATCACCCAATTCTATTATAATTCGATCTATTCTGGGGTTTTTAAAGGTCTATATTTAGATGAATGGGATTTTTTATCCCCATAATATTTGTGAGTTGGGATGAAGTTGGATGTCTTTAATTCAATCTTTGTTTAATTTTTCATATGTGAAGAGGTGAATGTGAAGAAAATGGAGGAGATCATTTGTGTTCAACAAGACCAATAGACTGTGAAAGAATATGTTCACCATTTCAAGGAAATGGTTTCCATTTATTCAAAAGTTGTGTTATTGGATCTGAGGAAGACTTCAATTTTCCTAAGGAGTCTTTGTCTAAATATTAAAGAGCAGGTCCAATCTACTAAGGACTTTGTTTCGAGAAGCCAGTAGAAGAATCATTCCTAGATGTGTTGGTGCTCGTAATGCATATGGATGGTATACTAGTTCCTCTAATAATTTTTGAAGGTTCCCCTTTAGGTGTAGAGTATATTACAGATGAACCTATTCATAAAGATTCATATTCATTGGTTCTAGTTTCTATTTATTCAGACCATTCAGTTCTGTGCCACAATTGTGGCCAGTTCCGGCATTCAATGTTGTCATGTCGAATCCCTCTAAAGATGTGTCGTCATTGTTATATTCTGGGTCATATAGAGACGTTTTACATAATGTGTCTCATGAATAATATGTTATGACCAAATGATGTTATTGTATAACTATGAGATAAGAGATTCTTCAGCCATAATATCCCTAGCCACTGGTCAATAGGTTATGAAAACACACATTCAAGAGTAGCTGGGGGTGTCAAGCCTTAGTTCGAGCATCTTATTCCATTTTGGGATTGGAACATTTAAAGACTTTTTTGTCCTTTTTTCTGATATTATGGTTGTACCATCAATATATGTATATAATTTTATGGGATATTGTGAATAAATTGTTCTATTGTAATCCAAACAGTCCTATTTTTCTAAATATTGTTTTTTGAATCATGCATATTTTCTTAATGTGTGTTTGGCCCTTGGTGTGGGGGCCTACTGTGCACCCCATGACTTGATCCACCTACCTACTTTGTTCCCTACCTCCAGTGTTTCCCCACCTTGCTTCCAAACTTTGGTCGACTTGCCTATGGGAAATCCCTACCTTCAATCGGCCAGCCTCCCAGTGTTCCCTCTTCCTCTAGCCTATTTCCAGGAGTTCAACACCCCGCATGCAACATGACTCATTGGTTCCCCCTCCCAAGGAGGTAGAACCTCATATAGCCTCACTTCCTTTCACCGAAAATTCCTCCTATAAGCGCACCTCCTCCTATTGAAAATGTTTCCATCAATGTGTTTTTATTCCTATTTTTGGGGATTGTTCTTCAATTTGGTCATACCCTAAATCATGGATCGATGTGTGACTCATTTTCTTGAGGTTTTAGGGATTTCAGTTCATTTGGGAGGTTTTTCTCTCTCTATCCTTATGGTTTTGTTGCATTCATACTTAACTGATAAGTATTTCCATACATTTTTTACCAATTCTATAAATATAATGCTTGTTTGTTAATATTTAGTTTCTAAAACATGATTTGTATGTTGTTAATTCCATTGGATTAATTATTTTGGTGTTTTCTTGATGATTTCATTTTCTTAAAATACCTATCGAAGTGAATCTCTTTTTGTGCCTATATCTTCTTATGATAAATACATTCAACTAACGCCCAATGTTTCTTTAATTAATTTTTAAATGTGTTTCACACCTTTTTTCACCTTGTGGATAGTTTATGGTAACGTTTTTTATTGGTTGAATTTACTAAAAATTGTTTTTGATAATATTTTTGATTTATTCCCATGTGTATTATTATCCAATTGGATTTGATTAAATTTCATTTTAATTCAAATGGTTAAATTATAATATTTGGGTATTTATGGCTCATAAAATCATTTTACTAATTTTTTTTGGCATTTTTAGGGTTTGGTTTATAAAATCTTTCGGTTCGAAATGAATGGTTATATAACCCACAAATAATTTGAGTGCTTTTCAAACTTGTGTGGGAAGTGAGGACTATTTTTGTGTTTTAAAAAGTGAATGGTATCCCATGGTTAAAATCTGATTTAGAACATTCATGTCTATTTTAATGGCTTCAACATGTTTTCCTAATGATATTAGATTGGGATTAAAGTCATGGTTGGAATCACATTCTTGAATGTGACAATTTTGATGTTGTATTTGATGTTGCTTTTAGAAATAGTTGAAGACATTTTTTTAATACATTTGGTCTGAAATTCTAGGGCCCTTTTTGAATTCTGACCATGTTGTGCATTTTTTCTTAGTTTCATGAATTGTGTGTTGGGTTCTAATTTATTTTGGATCCATTGTGTAATTATGGAATGGTGGGTTTAAAAGAAATCCAAAAAAGTATGGTCGTTTGGTACTTGGAATATGTTTTGGTGCCTATTTGGCTTAAGGGGCTATTTGGTGTGTCTTATAAGTAGGGATAATTTCTCAATGTTTAGAAAAAATTGTGTCAAAGTGTATTGGAACATGGAATTTAAAGGCCCATTTGGAAAATTTGAATATTTTTTTAGAATGATTTTAATGTTTATATAATGTTATGGTCGGGTTAGAACATTTAATGATGTGATATACACATGTATATATATATATGGAATCCCTGTCTAGTTTTTTCATTTATGGGATATTATATAGGTGATGTCCATGTATGGGTTTAGCTAATGCAGTGGTGGTAGACAAGGTGGGTCACGTGGGTATGGGCCTCCCGCTTACATAGTATGTTCATATCTACCATTTGTTCCTCATCCTATTTTAAGGGATTCAGTTACAGTTGTTGACCAAACACAAATATATGGATGGGTACCCCCAAGATCGTAGATAGACTAGGTGGGATATGCTTTTGGATTATATAGTTTAGGTAGTCCATAGGTTATTGTCTGTAACACCCCAAGATTTCATAGCATGTTATTTTTTCAAAATATTTCAATAACATGCACTACATGCAATACTGAGTTCAAGCGCACCACGACATACCTAACTGGCCATTAAAAAGAAGTTATGAATATTATTAATAGAGTTTTTAACTTTATATAACCTTTATAATTTTATAATCCATATTATGAGTTTCATAGACATAATGTAAGCACAAATTCATTATTTTCAGATAAAAAAAGTATTTTTAAAAAAATGCAATTTTACTACATTTTAATGGAAATACTTTTTTAAATACAATATTTTAATCTTTTATCTACTAAATTTGACAAAATAAACTTCTTCTTTAGAATCAGGACCTAAGAGTTTAGTTTCAATAAATTTTTGGTGTTTAACTGATAACTTTCATATTTAGGTGAATAGTGAAAAATACTATATTTTATCTGAAAACAACCTTTTTAATCAAAATAATTTATAGTGTTAAATTATAAATTTTAATGTTTTGGAAGAATAAGTAGATTATATTTTTACCATTTAATCAAATTCTAGTGATTTTATATAATTTCACTTTGAAATTAGACATAAACAAGTGTCAATCTTTTGATAGTTAATATTTCATAAAAATACGCTTTTTGGTTTTGAAAATGGGAATTAATTTTAAAGTAATAAATTCAATTTATATGTTTTATAATTTTGTAAAATATACTTCATTTTTGGATATTAAGTATCGAAATTATCTTAGGGTGAATTTTTGGTATTTTTCGGAAAACATTCAATTTTTGATGAATAGGGAAAAACACTGAGTTGTTGGTTAAAACTGAATTTTTATTTAAATATTAATTTATTTTATTTAAATTAATTTTAGGTTTGAATAGATATATAATACTTATATATGTTCAAAATAATTCATTGGATTTATTTTATAATATGTTTAGAAATATAAAAAAAAATTGAACTTTTTACCGTCTTTTAACCACCTCATATGAGCATTTGTAAATTTACATAAAATGTAAATTTACCTCTTATACGAGTTGAATTTCAAAAATCCAAGTGACATGGTTGACATCAGAAAGTAAAATGTGTTTTAATAAGATGAAAATAATTTTTGGTGAATGGTAAAGTTTTACTTTTATTTACCACGGTTAAAAGTAAATAGAGTAATTAAGGGTAAAAATGATATTATATTATGTTAACACGTGTCCTAATTCTATTAGATAAGTGTAATTAGACCAAAAAAACCTTAGGAATAAAATATTACCTTTAAACTCCACTTTTATTAGATTAGGACATTTATTATTATTTTATTTAAAGAAGACTTAAAAGAGTTAAAATCAATGTTTAATAACTAAACAATTTATAATATATGTTTATACAAAAAATAAATTCGACTATAAATATTAATTAGAGAGATAAATTGATTTCCTATATAATGGTAGTTTATTTATAATTTTTAGACATTAAATAATTAAATTTATTTATGACACAATGATGATATAGTAATTACATAATTAATGAAATATTAAAATAATTGATATTTTAAATATCTAAATAAATTTAATTAGACACTTTTCTATGAATTCAACAATAATTATAGGTTAATATGATATGTTAAAGTTGGTAGATGAATTTTTATTTAATTAATAATGCTGTTATGAATTTATCAAAATCAAAATACCCAATAGTGTCAAAATTGACATAAAAGAGTTTTTAAAACAAATATTATATTATTAATTGATATTCTATTTCTAAAAATATAAGTATATGAAAAAAGAGTTAAAAAATTATATTTTTATAATTAATTAACCAATTAGTGTTCTATTTGAAGTATATAGAATGTTTATTAACCATATAATATAAAAATACAGAGAGACATGGTAAATGTCAAACTATTTAACTAAGAGTTAAATATAAAAGATAAGGTAAATATAGTGACCCAGAAATGTCTAAAACCTATTATTTGAGTTTTTTTAGACCCATAACCACCATATCCTTTAAATAAATTATTTTTTAGAAATTATAAACTGAAAATTAATTTATTATAAAATAATATATTAAGTTTTTCCTAAGGTGCCCCTCACCCCTCTTATAAAAGGGCACTTCCCCTTCTCTAAAATTCACACCTTAAAATCCATTTGGCTTGGAAGAAATCTACCTAAATACCCTCTCAACCATCCTACCTTCATCCTAGAAGCCTTAATTTAGTCATAGATCCAACCTATGGGGTTCTTTTGATCAAATCAAAATGAAGAACCCGAAGAAGAGGTAAATATTTCATCACCTATTTCAAGTTCTTTTCTCTTTCCACATCCTCTTCCTTTTTTGTTTCCATTCTAAAATAATTACTTCAGTATATTATATATACTATTATGTTATTATAAATATGGTACTTATATATTCATTATTCTATCCATCCTTTGAATGACATGTCCCCATACGTGTGTACGTAAGACTTACCATCTCCACATCGTGGTGTAATTGTTATTCAATACATTATTATTTGGATGGGTATAATAATGATGTTTAATTGATTTAAATAACAAATATAACATGATAATTATTGTTTATATATGATATAACATCCAATTGTATATTATTTTAATATCAAAAGAATAATATTGTTGTTCGTCCGTATGTACGGATTACAGTCTCCACAACGCGATGAGATTCATTTTCACGTTCACCATTCAACGATGACCATAAAAACACATATTATTAATAATAATTTAATATATAAAATAATAATTATATTAGAAATATATATATAAATATATATATTTATTTACATTTATCCCATTCACTTACATCCATTCAATACTATATGAAAACAGAAATAGCATTTATGCATACGTACGACCTACCGTCTCCATAAACTGTGTATTCCATTTCATATATATATTTGTTATTAATATTTATATTCTAAATATATATTATATATAAATCATGTTTTACATTATGAAAGTTTTTAAATCATGATCTAAATGATACAATCAAGAGTAAAAAGTTAAAACACGTACGATAAAGAAATCTATTATTATCCAAAATGTTAATTTAACATGGAAACTAGTATTAAATGAGTAGTATAAAGTCATAAATTAATCATGTATGATTTTATAAATATAATTCTGGTTCTGTTATAAGTTAATAAAATACAATGGTCATTATACAGGAGGTGAAACTTACCCTCAACCAAGGAAAGTACAAGGCAAGGGTTAATTTTACAATCTCTTTATTATCCGATGTCATTTTTTACTTAAGTATCTACTGGGAAATATTTATTATCCATTTCCATGATTCATAAAATAGTTTTCAAAGGGATTGTTTCTAAGGGAAATTTTTTTCTAAAACATAATTTTAAAAGTTTTAAATATTTATTCATTTAAATCATTCTCATTAATGTCCATGTTTTCATAATGGTTTTAATGATTTATTTATATGTACATGAATGTTTTAAAAATTGCAATTCCTTTCAAATGTTTAAAAGTGGTATGGGAGACTTTGATTCAAAATTTTCATTAAATTTTATCGTTTCAAAATTGTGAGACTTTTAAATGTTTCTATATAAAATGGATATTTTTCTCAATGATTTATACAAATCATTTTCATCTATATCAACATCCCGTGATGGATTTTAAAATTGTTTGAAGTTGATTTATTATGATAAAAATCTTTCATATTGTATTGACGATTTTGTGAAATATTTGACAACAGATGTGTTATTTTTATACCATTCATGGTTTATTTATAATGTATTGACATTTTTTATTCCATTTTTAATACAAATGATTATATTATGTTTAAACCTTTTCATATGAGGAATGCATTAGACTTAGTAAGTGATGGGTGGAGCCCTCTATAGCTCCTCGATGAATCAGTAGGTATCATTAGGCAAACTAGTGTCTCGGCACAAGGATTTGACAAAATATTATTTGTAGCATTGGCACAAGGCCTTGACTATGTGGTTATGAAAGTCTGGCATTATGGATTCCATCATTATAAAAGATGTTGTTGATATTGCATGTGATTATTAGACTAGTCGAATATCCATGTGAATATATAAATGAAATTGTTGGATTTTATCTTTTCCATATTATGATGAATCTCATCTTTAAAAGGCATTTGTTTTAGCCTTATACATTTCCTTAAATGTTTATTTTTATTTATTAAATTTTCTGCTATATTGTTATCCCTACTGAGCACCTGAGCTCACCTCTTTATAGGTTTTATTTTTCCCAGGATTCCAAGATGTTTTTTATGTTTGTGATGCAGGGTTAAGATAAGGGAACAATGGCATTCTCAAAGGATTATTTTTTGTTTTTTATGCTAGAAAGGGTAATGTAATGTTCATTTATGTAATATATTTTCTAATACTGGTAAACTAATTAGTATATCAAGACTGGATTCCTTGTACTCTTGCAAATGTATTAAAATAATGCACCAACTCTGGGAATCTAGGGTCGGGGCAATATAGTTGGTATCAAAGGAAGTTTTTTAAAAACCGTGGAAACTAGATTTAGATAATATTTTATTAGAGCACATAGCCCCAAGATAGACTTTGAGGATTAGTAAAGAAGAACTTCCTATAATTTTGGTAATGTAGTGATTTTGTGAGTTTTCCAAGAAATATATCCCTATCTGGATACAAGCAGGTAGTGGAGGCTCTGCCATAGATGTATCTATGGGTAAATCACGAAAACACCATTTTGAGCTAGACTCGAATGAGAACTAGTGCATGATAATGGGCCTTGCTGCACTCTTGGTTACAAAAGTACCAGGGGGATATGCTTAGGATAATTATCGTTTTCTTTATAAACCCGTAAGAAGGGTTTATGAGTATATACTTTTTAAAAGAAATCATTTTTATGATTATGAATTATATCTATAAACTGTTCAATTTATGTTAATTGTTTTACATATTTGGAATTTTGAATTGTGATTCATAAACTAACCTAGTGTATGCCATTTTTTAGAAATGGTGCCCAATAGAAGGAATGAGAAATCAATCAATACGTATGATCCAAAGAGTAAGAAGGATCGTATATTTCATGGTATTAATCCAACATTTAGAAGGGAAATAGTCTTCCATGTATTATCAACATATGAAGTAATAATATCATAATTTTAAAAGAGAAGTAAATAATTTTTTGGGTCCTATGGCTTTAAAGGGATGAAAGAGAAGAGAATGATGGCGGAGAGAAATATTGTTAAAGGGAAGAGGGGAAGAAGGATTTTCCAATACGTTATAAATGTGGAAAGAATCACCTTGGTAAGTGATTAAAGGTAATGGGAGTTTGTTATTATTGTGGAGAAAAAAGACACCATGTACTTGATTGAAAGGGTATGAAAAAGGTTTCAAATGTAAAATGCTTCATCTGCAAAGAATTAGGACACTACGTGGATCAATGTACTAGTCATCATAGTATACCACAAATGATAATATTAGATAATAATCAAGTTATGATACTACCTCAGATGAAGAGGAAAGACTAGTGTTCTTATGTTATTTTTATAGAATTATTTCATTCGTGTTTTGTATCAACAATATATTGGTAATATGAATTGTGGAGATAAATTTGGTTTGTACTGCAGAAATATTTTATTGGTAATTTTAGATTATATGTTCTTGATTCTAAATTTGTAATTTTGGAATAAGAGATGGTTGATTTGGATAAATTATATTGGATATTCGTGACTATCTGGGTACGGATTAATAGTTTGTTTATTTCATCATTATTGGAATATTAATTTTTTTGGATATATGGATTATATCCAGTATTCAGTAAACAATAAGGGAGTGTGAATGTAATCAATAAGGTTTTATGGTAATTAAGGGTGTTACCATGTTTTAGAAAAATACACGATGAAGGTGTCCACATGTTATTACATGGCGAAAAGGATCTTCATTGTGTTTAACTTCCTTATAAATTTTGGAATGTGAGTCTGGATTGAAGTATTTTGGATAAGTATAAAGGTTGGAATAGATTATGTTTAAAATTGGATATTGTTGTTAAGGTTATTTTTGGATTGTTATAAAAAGTAACACGGGTAGACCGTGTGACAATCTGTCGCGTCGGACAATGCTGCGGGAATCGAACCCACAACCATAGTGCGATTTGGATTTAACACCAACCACTAGACTACATGAAGTCCCTAGATTGTATATTCTAGTTTTTTTAAAGGTTCAGATAGGTGAATTATAAATTCATTATTTTTGGAACCCTATACTATTTTGATAAATAGAATTTTTTTGAAACCTTTTGGAGTGAAAGATGAGTTTGTGGTTGGAATTAGTTGAAGGATGAAACTCAACTTGTCAAGTATATATAAATAAATATATATATATATATATATTCCCATTTATTATATGGGTAAATTAATTCTTAAACTTTAGGGAAGAGATCCTATAACAGAAAATGTGTTATCCTAATACCTTACATTTTGTTGAACTGATGGTATTTCAAATCATCATAGATTGATGGATTTGAGGCCCCCAAATTTACACTTGTTTGTGATTGATGATCTTAATCACTTCCTATAAATATTTACATTTTTCCTCCAATTATGAATCTATAATTTCCACCAATGTTTTCCAAATCGAGATCATAATTTGGTGGCGACCCTTAGATTTCCCTTTTCCCTCTTATTAAGACTAAATTTTATTAACTCGATTTCTGATGTGGGTTTTCCCAGAAAGGTATTTTATATTTCAAACCTTTAATTTTCAAAAATAAAATTTCATATTGCGATGATGTAATTTATGGAAGGAGGGAAGAATATAACACCCCAAGATTTTATAGTACCTTATTTCTTCAAAGTAATCCAATAATTTACACTACATACAACACCAAGTTCTAGTGCACCAAAACTTACCTAACTAGTCGTTAAAAAGCTGTTATGAATAGTTTTAACTAAATTATAAACTTTATATAATCCTTATAATTTCAAAATCCATATTGTGAGTTTCACAGAAATAATTTAAAAACAAATTCATTTTTTATATAAGAGAAATATTATTCAAAAAAATTAAATTTTACCGCCTTTTAATGGAGAATAATTTTTAAATTAAATATGTGAAAATTTTATATATTTAATTTTGAAATTATAAACTTCTTCTTTAGAATCTGGAATAATAGTTTAGTTGTAATAAATGTTTGGTGTTTTTCTGAGAACTTTCATATTTGGGTGAATAGTGAAAATACAATATTTTAACAGAAAACAAATTTTTAATTGAAATAATTTATAGTGTTAAATTATAAATTTTAATGATTTTGAAGTATAAATAGATTATATTTTTACCATTTAATCCAATTCTAGTGATTGTAAGTAATTTCACTTTGAAATTGGACATAAACAAGTTCTAATCTTTTGATAGTTAGTATTTCTTAAAAATACTCTTTTTAGTTTTGACAACGAGAATTAATGTTAAATTTATAAATGAGATTTCATTATTTTTAATTTGGTAAAATAGGATTCATTTTTTGATTCAGAGTATCGAAATTAGCTTAGGGTGAATTTTTTATTTTTCTTAAAACATTCAATTTTTGATGAATAGTGAAAAACAGTGAGTTATTGGTTAAAACCGAGTTTTTATTTAAATAATTATTTATTTTATTTAAATTAATTTTAGTTATAAATATATATATTATACCCATATAAGCTCAATATAATTAACTGGAGTCATTTTATAATATTATTAGATATATAAAAATTTTATTGAACTTTTTTCTGTCATTTACCCACCTCCTAGGAGCATTTGTAAATTTACATAAAACATAATTTTAACACTTTTGTGTGTTGAATTTAAAAAATATGAGAGAAATGGTTGATATTAGTATGTAAAATATGGTTCAACAAGATAAAAATAATTTTTTGTGACTAATCTTTTTACTTTTATTTACCACGGTTAAAAGTAAATAGGGTTATTAACGGTAAAAATGATGTTGTTATTACCCTAACACATATATTAATTCTTTTAGATAAGTGTAATTAGACCAAAAAACCTTAGGAATAAAATATGATACTTTATATCCAATTGGATTAGATTAGGACTTTTATTATTATTTTATTTAAAGAAGAGTTAAAAGAGTTAAAATCAAAGATTATAAACTTAAACATTTTTAAGATAGGGATATACATACGATAAATTTATCTATAAATATTCTTTAGAACAATACAAAGATTTCCTAAATAAGGGTATTTTATTTATAATTTTTAGAAATTATATATTTAAATTTATTTATAACACAATGATGATGTAGTAATTACCTAATTAATGATATATTAAAACAATTGATATTATAAATACCAAATAAATGTAATTTGAGACTCTTTATGAATTAACCAATTTTTTGAGGTCAATATGACATGTTAGGGTTATTTAGATCAATTATTCTTGAAGTAATAATGTTGTATGAATCTATAAAAAACAAAATACCAAATAGTGTCAAAATTGACATAAAAGAGTTTTTTAAAAAATATTATATTTTTAATTGATATTCTATTCCTAAAAATATAATGTTCCACCAAAAGACTTATATAATGATAGGTGTATCATTAATGAACAACTTGGGGTTCATTTGGAAGTTTATAGTATGTTTATTAACTATATAACATAAAAATACAAAGAGACATGGTAAATGTCAAACTATTTAACTATGAGTTAAATCTAAAAGATAAGGTTAATATAGTGACCCAAACCTATCTAAAACCTATTGGATGAGTTTTTTATGGCCTATCCCAAGATTAGCCTTTAAATAATTTATTTTTTAGCCATTATTAATAGAAAATTAATTTATTATAAAATAATATTTTATGTTTTTCCTAAGGTTCCCCTCACCCCTCTTATAAAAGGGCACTTCCTCTTATCTCAAATTCACACCTTCAAAGTCATTTGGCTCAGCCAAAAACTATCCAAATACCCTCTCAACATTCATAACTTCATCCTAGATTCCTTCCTTTAGTTATAAATCTATCTAATGGATCCCTTTTGATGAAATAAAAAGAAAGAACCCAAAGAAGAGGTAAATATTTCATAACCTCATTCAAGTTCCTTTATTCTTCCACATCCTCTTTCTTTGTTGTTTCCATTATAAAATAATAACTCCAGTATCTTCTATATATTGTGATGTTATTATAAACATGGTTCAACCATATTAATTATTACATCCATCCTTTCAATGATATGTCACCATTCGTGCGTACGTACGGCTTACCGTCTCCACGTTATGGTGTAATTGTTATTCAATACATTATTATTTAGATGGGTATAATAATGATGTGTAATTGATTTAAATAATAAATATAACATGATAATGAATTTTCATATAATATATAAACTCAATTATATATTATTTTAATATCAAAATAATGATATTGTCGCTCGTGCGTATGTACGGATTACCGTCTCCATGACATGAGGAGATTCATTTCCACGTTCACCATTCAATGATGACTACAAAAATACATATTATTAATAATTATGTAATATATGAAATAATAACACAAATTTAAATATATATATATATATATTTACATTTATCTCATTCACTTACTACCATTCAATACGATATGAAAGCAGAAAAAGCATTTATGCGTACGTATGACATGTCGTCTCCATAAACCGTGTTTTCAATTTAATATATATATATATATTATACATATTAATATTATAAATATATATTATATATAAATCATTTTTTACATTATTGAAGTATTTAAATAATTATCTAAATGATACAATCAAGAATAACATGTTAAAACACGTTTGATAAAGAAAGCCATTATTACCAGAAATATTAATTTAACATGAAAATCATTATTAAATGAGTATTATAGAGTCATAAATGAATCACTTATGATATAATAAATATTAATATGGTTTTGGTATAATTTAATAACATACTATAGTCATTATACATGAGGTTAAACGTACCCTCAACCAAAGGAATGTGCAATGTAAGAGTTAATTTCACAATTTCTTTATTATTCAAGGTCGTTTTTACGTAAGTATCTACTGGGACACATTAATTATCCATGACCATGTTTGATAAAAGAGTTTAAAAAGGGATTATTTCTAAGGTAATTTTTTATTAAAAAATCATTTTAAATGTTTTAAATATTTATTCATCTAAATTATATTCATTAATGTCCATGTTTTCAAAATCTTTTTTAAGGATTTATTTATATGGACATAAATGTTTATAAAATATTAATTCCTTTAAAATATTTCAAAGTGGTATGGGACACTTTTTTTAAAAAATGTCTTTAAATTTATTCCTTTTTAAATTGTGTTACATTTAAATGTTTTAAAAAACGGATATTTATCTCAATGATTTTTACAAATCATTTTCATCTATATCAGCATCGATTGACGGATTTTAAACTTTTTTGAAGTTGATTTATTATGATAAAAATCATCCATATTGTATTGAAGATTTTTTGATATATTTGACTGTGGATTTGTTATTTTTATACGATTCATGGTTTATAGATAAATTATTAACATTTTGTATTCTAGTTTTAATACAAATGTTTATGTTATGATTAAAACTTTTCGTATGAGGAATGAATTAGACTTAGTAAGTGACGGGTAGATCCCACTATACTCCTTGATGCATCAGTAGGTCTCATGAGACAAACCAGTGTCTTGGCACAAGGCCTTGAAAAAGTCTTATTTTTAGTCGTGGCATAAAGCCTTGACTATGTGGTTATGAATGTCTGGAATTATGCATTCCATTATTATGAAAGTTTCTATTTATATTGCATGTGATTATTCAACTAATATAATATCCATGTGAATAAGTTAATGGCATTATATGATTTTATATTTTCTGTATTATGCATAAGTTCAAGTTTAAAAGGCTTTTGTTTTAGTCATATACATTGAATTAAATGTTTATGCTTATTTATGAATGTTTCTGCTATATTGTTATCCTTACTGAGCCCTTGAGCACACCCCTTTCTATGTTTTATTTTTCTCCGGATTCCATGAATTGTTTTATGTTAGAGATGCTGGGTTAATCTAAGGGAACAATGGAATTTTTAAAGGATTATTTTTTTGTGTTGTATGTTAGAAAGTGTAATGTATCATTCATGTATGTAATCTGTTTTCCAAGACTGATAACTGGTCATTCATTTGGGACATTATTACTTGTAATCATGAAAATGTATTAAAATAATGCACTGACTCTAGTAATCTAGGGTTGGGGCGTTACATTGGCAAAGTTTCCCCACCGTATGTCAGAAGGTATTTCTAAATCAAGTATGTCCGGGGGTCTTATAAAGATTTTTAGGATACCCCATGGTTACTTTATTTATCTTCTTGTTAGTATCTCTCTACTTTTGGTTTTCTGATCACACTCCTAATCTGTTTTCAACATCTGTCAGCCTCTTTTTAGCTTAACCTGTTGGGTTGTTTCTTACTTAGCTACTGTTTCCCCATCTGATGTTTTGTTTTTTAAATGGTAAACTCATCTATTGGAAATATATTTGTGGTATGGGTTGTATTAAAATAATATTTGTGTTGTTTAGTTAAGTGTCAAAACTTATTTTTTATGACAACATTTCAACATATTGTTTATGGATTAATTTAGGAAAAGAAAATTCATGTATTATGTGGTTGACATTTCCATTTTTACTGATCGTTTTACTGCCCATTCAAACATTATCTTTTCAGTTTCCGGTTCCTCTACTTTTGGATCTCTCTTTCAGTGAGTGTGGTTTTTTTTTAGGTGATGACTTAAGAGGTCACTTGGAAGTATTTTTGGATGAACAACTTTATTTTTTTCAACTGTTTGTGTTATCTATTTGTTTTGTACTTTTTATTTATTTGTCTTTTAATTTGGTCTTAAATAATTCTCACTTGTATGTTTTCAGGACCAACACTATTTTTTTCCCATGGGGATAAAAACACATTTTGAGCCATGTTGCAGACAAGCTTGGGTGACCGGTTCAGGGGTCAACCCTGGTTGGTTTTTGATAATCATGGTGTATTAAGAAATAAATTTTTATTTCATTTTATACTATTAAAAAGGAATACATAGTTTTTTGATGATGTGAAGATATTCTATATATGAATCACAAATTACATGAATTTTGATATCTTTTAAGGCAAGTCCCTATAAAATAGGACAATATAAGCTCTATTCACATTTCCAAGAATTCTATAATTCATTCTAATAAAAAACACATTTAAATGAGTCAACAGTTTTTGAGACATGATTTTCGAAAAGAAGATATTTCTATATAATCTATTAGAATCAAAAAATATCTTACTGACATTTTTTCTTTAAGTCTATAAACTATTAGATATTAAATTATCTCATCTTTATGTTATGAGTGATAAGTTTTGTTTATAACATTATACATTTTTAATATAATTTTTAATTTATTAAAAAAATTTAGTTTATTATGAATATTATTTTAATTATTTGCCTCATTAAAGATGCAATTTAATTTTTTATATTTTTTCTATTCATGTGTATTACTATATATTAAGTCCATAATTTATTTTAGAATTATAAATTAGAATTTGAAACATCATGGCTCTTTTAAAACTCAAAATAATCCCCTTTGTTGAACATTTATTTCTGAATCCCTAGCCTTTTAACCATTAGATATCTATTTATAATAGTCAACATGATGTGATCATTTTAGAAATATGTTCAAGAATCCTCTAATTATCCCAAGAGATAAAATTCATGTATGATAAGATCTCATAATCTTTTGAAGTTGAAAATATTATAACACAATGTAGTTCTTCAGAAAGAAGTCAATATTTAATAGTTAAAAATAATTTATTCTTTAGTTTGAAGAGTTGTGAGTCTTCAAGGTTTTGGTATTATGTTTTTCTCTGATAATCAACCAAGCTATCCATGTTTGGTTAAAAAGATTTTCATAAATTCAGTTCTGGATGTTAAATATCTAGAGGGCATGATTATGAATATTTTTTATTAGCACGAGTGTGAGTTCTATTCAACCGTTCATGTAACTATTTAATTGTACAAAATATAGTTTAATAAGAGGATTATAAAATTTCTTATACTTTGAAGCATACACAAATTGAAATTGGGAATTGCCTTGAATAATTAACTGATCATAGAACCTATTATAGGTTTAGTGATAATTATTTTGGAGGACAATATATACTGCTTCTAAAATTCATTCAATGTAATATCTACCCTAGATAGTTGTATTTTAGCATAATAAGACACCAACATATATCTTTACTATACATAATGGTCCATGGAATATTGATAATTTTGCTAATATTTTTTAGGGGGAATATGGAATAATTATGTAAATCTTTTTATTAAATGATCTTTTATTCCTTAAGTTCATTTCTTTCTTACTTGAATAGAAATGGTTGATTCATAAGGGAGTTGATAGAATAGTATATTGCAGTGGTATCTATTTTAACAAAACCATATTCAAAATATTGATGACCAGTTGCAATCCACAAATGAAAAGTTGTTAATTTGATGAAGATAGACTCCATGACCAATTCAATCAAGTTTAGAACTATTCCCGACCTAGAGATTGCATTGATCTATGTTTGTATTAGGATTTGATTGTTTACAAAACAACTATTTCAATGAATATACCTCTCAAGTTATAGTCGATATTGTAGAATAACATATAAAGTATTATGAAGAGGTCATGGGATGTCTTGCTTCAAATATTTCAAAATATTTCGAAGTTCAAGATAAGGATGAACTAGTATGATAAAAAGAAACATATAATGGGAAGAAAAGTCCAAGGTAATATTTCTGACTTATTCTCATAAATTATAAGCATGAAAAAGGTTATTATATTGCTAGATACTATCCTCTAATGTCTGGGATTGTAGGATTCTCCATCTTTGATTTCACACCATCTAGAGAATGTGTTTCTCTAGATAATTCTTTCGTTGATATAGATTTACATTCTCTTAACAGTTATTGTGGTATCAATATTGATGATTATGATCATAATGATATCCCACCTGATCAATATAGACCTTTCATTGGAATACATTCAAGATTTATATATCTTTTTGTGACAAGGACTTATTTAATAATACTAGAAGCACAAATTAGAGTTGAGAACTCTATGAATATTCCTTAACTATTGGATATTCCTCTCATTATAATTTCTACCTCAAAGAATAATTTCCAATGATTACCAATTTATCATTATTCATCAAAAACTTAGGTGGTGGTTAAAGAAACATCATAATATTCTAATAAATAATTCTAGAGTCTTCTATGATATTTTTAGATAATAATGGATATTTGAATAGGCAATCAGAGTATGAGTTCAGGGACTACAGATCTACCCCACTACCACATTCTACTCTTACTCCTACTCAAAAAGATGAAAATTATACCTCTCCATATTGTATAATCACCTTATATATATTTATTTTATTTAAGAATGATTTTTACTAAAAGTGGTCAAATAAATTTTTATAATATTCAATTGTGAAAATGAACATGATAGGAATGAGTATATTTTATACACTATTGAAGGTGTAGTTTCTAAAATAAAACATAAATTGTTTCTCATGATTGAATAAATGGATCATGAAATTTGAAGTTTAGAAAATTATATTGATGACTTTTCAGGAAAAATTATAGCCCTTTAAGCTGATTTAATATTCATATAGGAATCATTGTATTGAAGTTACCTATCTACGATATCCAATCCTTACAAGACCTCTTTATCTAATGCAATTATACAGCCTATATCACTTTTGATGAGGATATTTTTAGAAAATTAATATATGAGAAAATACAATGTATTAATGATATTTTGAAGGATATTTATAATCAGTTGCAAATGGATGTGGCCTCACATGGATATAAACACTTTGATATGGATAAAGATGAATCTATTAAGTATTCCAAAGATTGTGATATAATAAAGGGATCTATAGTGTATTATGTTAATTTGATTTTTAGAGAGGAAAATTTCAATACCTAATTTAATTCATCTTTATGGGATCATAAAATTACTCCTCTAATAGCTACATTCATTGGGATTACAAAAATATTGTTTATTTTGGCATGCATGTTTGATCAATTCCTACTCAAGAATGATAATTTTCTAATAATTGCAAAGAATATATCTAGAGAAATAATAGATATAACTAGGATTCTTGAGCATAATATATATGTTAAAACTTCACCATTTATGGATCCTCTAGCTCTATCTATTTCTATCATCTCCCATCATATGTAAATTTTTATTCAAAGAATGTTACTAGAGAGAAAGGGGATTCATACCTTAGCACCCTTGGTGCCATGAGAATGAACATTGGAGGCCTAAAATGTTAAAGGCTAATAGAATCCCCTCTAATCCGATTGAACCCCTCTGGATTCAAGGTGACCACAGTATACAATGAATCATTTTTAGAACTAGGGACATCTAACGAGGCCAAGTGATCTGCTATATTATTCCCCTCCCACCATGTGTTCACCACTTGAGCGGTGTTGTTGATAATTATCTAACACTTTATAATGATTTATTTGATCGACCAAGGAGAGATTTCAAATCCATACAGAGAGTTTTTCACTAACAAAAAATCAGTTTCAACTTCAAAGATACTCAAACTCCTCTGGCCGCATAAGATGATCCATGTATAAAACACCATGGCCTCTGCTATGTGAGAGGTCCACTAACCTATTCTGATATAGAAATCCATGTAGAATAACCCATTGGTATCCCGCACCACTCCCCCTACCAAACGTATGACTCTGAGGGTACAAGAGCCATCTGTATTGAGTTTGAAAACCATTGAAGGAGGGAGCAGACAGACTCAGTTATTTAATGCACTTTACTTTATTATTTACCTTCCATTATGATAATATCAATAAGGGATTAATGTATGATATGTTCCTAAAAATGTTATCCATAGAGGGTGAAAATCTTGTTTTTAATAAATTATGATATGTTTCATAATTTTAATTCTTTAATACAATGGTTCTACATTTAATTCATTGTGTGAGAGTATTAGTTCCATGATTTGTGATCATAAAAATGGTGCATTATGCTTTCTTAATCAGGAAAATGATTTTTTAGTAATAAAAAATAACTTTTAAATA
Organism: Viscum album; assembly: GCA_963277665.1. Lineage (NCBI taxonomy): Eukaryota > Viridiplantae > Streptophyta > Magnoliopsida > Santalales > Viscaceae > Viscum > Viscum album. The sequence continues at coordinate 255,315,508 of OY728162.1, forward strand.
TTTTTAAAATATAAATTATTTTGTGGAAGTTATAAATTACACAAAAAATTTTCAAATATTCATATCTATTAAATAAACCGAGAATCCAGATAATCCAGACTATTGATCGTCATCTTGGAAAATCCAAATTTCAAAAAGTGTTGAATCAACTATATAGATATTACATTAACCATATGAAGAAATATAGATAAACATGATTTGAAAAATTACCCATGTGAAAAACCAAATTTTCTCATTCATGATAAATTTCTTATAATGGATCTCATGTGACCATAAGAAAAATAATGTTATTGTACACTATATTTTAGAGTGACCACTATTGTCATGATTTTCAAAAAGAAATTTCCAACCAAATAATAATTTGATTGGTCACACACCAATTTAATAGACTGTGGCTATTTTCCCACTAACTTCTCAACCAGTGAAATGAAAAACCTTATGACTAGAATTCTATTTGGAAGTGATCACATTATATTCAGAAAATATCACTAAGTATTTAAGTCATGACATGTAGATTTAAAATCCACTTCATGATGAAATAAAATCGACCACATCACGATGAGAATTTTTAAAAACTGGACAAGATTCAATAATATTTTATTAGAATGCATGTTGAATTTAAGTAACCATTTGGGAAAATTATATTTTTATAAAACTCATAAAGTAACCTCATTGTTATTTGAAGCTACTATGTAATGTAGTCAAAATTTCAAAAATTACTAGATTGACCGTATGTTAATGGTGATAAAAGTATGAGTTTTTGAGATATTCGATCAGAATTATAAAAAAATTATTGAATCTACTTTAGAAGATTATGTGTCCCACCTAAAGATGTTGTATCTAAAAGTGGTCATTATATCTTTTAAACATAATTTTCAAACAACTTTTTTTACAAGGAATTAAATTATGGTTGAAGAAATTTAACAATCCCATCTATTATATTGAGTGTGAGGATTTCTAATGATGAGTATTTAACAGATCCTTTCTATGAATGTTTCCTTTTATTGGATAATAAAGAAAAAGAAGAATACATTGCAAGAGATTCATATATCAAAAAAATTTACAAACTTAATAACACGAAATAGTAATTTTTTACATCTATACTACCCTATTATCTCTATAACTTCATTTAAACATCAATGAATATATATATGTCTTTGATCATCATCTCCTTATAGAAAGAAAACATTTATAATAAAAGAATAATTTATAAAACAACAAATTTGTAATTTTTACTACATTAAAATTCATTTCTCTTATATATCCTTGGTTTTCTTAAATATAAGTAATAATTGTATAATTATTTATTTATAGAGAAAAATATACTATACTATATTTTAGAGTATGAGATACTCTCTGTTATTCTTTCTTCACATCTATAAACCCATGGAAATAATGTTAGAGGCTTTATATATCACAAATAGCCATGAATGCTATCAATTATTAATCATATTCTAGGGTGTGTGATTATTAATTCAATGATTTGTGATTTTCAAAAATCGGATATTGTTGGATTGGTACATAAATATTATATTTTAATAGTTACATAACAGTTTTATGTGTTGATGATTTTTTATTTGATTTAGTGAAGTTATATATTACTCTTTGAAATTTTAGAAATTTTCCAAAGCATTGAATTAACCATGAACCCAAAGAATCCAATGTAATTACCATGATCCTAGAAGATACAATGTTCACAAATTTTTGAATAAAATTCAAGAATATTCAATCAATCATATGAAGAAAACTAGAAAATATAGATTTTAAAATGTACTCGGGTGATTCCATAACCAATTCTATGACACCTTGAAATATTTAAAAAGGGATCAAGTGACTGTAATAAAAATAAATCAACCACATGATATATTTTAGAGTGGAAATAACTATTAATATTTTTGTAAAGTATCATATCAACCACACAAGTGGATCAAACCCATGCCTATCTAATCATCTATGGTTTTTTCGACAGTAACTCATTAATAAACAGTATTAGAATTCTTATGACTGATAAGTCAGTTTTAAGTAGCCATTCAATATTTGTAAATTATTAAAAGCACTGAATCAACCATGTATTAATTTCCAATCAACCACATAAAGAAATCAAACTGATCATATTACAATGTGGATTTTGGATAACCTGTCATGTTTCTATAAGATTTTAATCGACCACATGTTGATGTTAAGAATCCTTATGGGAAAATTTGATTTTTGAAAAATTGATTAAGAGACCATATTTCTATGTGAAGCAACCTTGTAAAGTAGATTGAATTTTAAAAATAAATTGATATATTGTTATTAAATGATGATTTAATATAAATATTTTAAAGGGATCTGAATAAAAATTCTTAAAAAGCAAAAAATCTATCGTGGATGATGATGCGATACATCTAAAGAAACTGTATTAAAAAAGTGTGTATTATGTCAATTAAATACAATATTCTAACCAATATTTCTACCATGATTTAAATATATTTCAAAAGTTTTTAACAACCCCATATTTCATGCTAAGTATGGGTATCTTTAGGATGAGTTTTCAAGGAATATTTTTGAATTATGTTTTTTTTATTGCTGATTGAAGTTAGGGAGGAATTAAATTATAGAGATGTATATATCAAAAATTTCAATTAGTTTTAAAACATGACCTGATGATATTTTTCAACATCTAAAAATATATCTCATCTTATCCCATAAAACACATAAAAACATCATTGAATTAATAATTTTCTTTACACATCATCTCTTAATTAAAATAATATATCAATAAGAGAAGACTCCTCTAAAGAACAACAAAACTCCAATATAAACTGTACTAAACAAATTCTTTTATACCATTATATTTTTTATAATATTGTTTATTTTATAGTAATTTTTTATTTTCCATGAAAAATATCCTATATTATATGTTAGATTAATAGATATAATTTTATTTTTTTTTCACATCTGTACTCTCATAGAAACTATCGAATGATATGCATATATCTTGGATAGCCTTGTGTGAAATTTATTGAAAAACTTGATATAGGTTATGGATCATTTTTTAACAAACTTGATTAGTAAGAGGTTTATGTTATGTTGAAAATATTTGGTCTCATAATGTGACCAAACCGCCTATTTTTATTTGACTATTTAATTTAATTTTCATCTAATTTTTTTAAATTTGTTTCTGAAATCATATTGGAAAAAATTACTTTGGCAGTTAGATTTAATAATAAATATTTCGTGTCTTTAGTTTAAGAAATTTAGTGAAAAACTATTAGTAGAGTCATAAGTTTATTATAACTGTGTTCTAAAAAAATATTTGGGATATTTTTTAATGTCATTAATTAATATATACCAACTATGTTAATTAATTCGTTTTTATTTCAAAAGAGGGGATTTTTTTTAGTTTATTTTTAAAATAAATCGTTATTGGAAAATAAATTCACCCACACTTGATTTTTCCACTGTAGAAAATAATTAGAAATATTGATAATGTATTTTATTATTCATTCAATGTATAAGGAGTTATTTGAATATATGAAATTGATAGATGGATCCTAGTTATAGATCATCAATTGATGCAATGATAGGTCTCATGGGACAAAAAATTGGCCAATGTAGTTTGGTATTTGGTGTATACCTACCAATTTATTAAAATGTATTTGCATAAGGACTTGATATTAAGGTTCATGATATCTTGGCATAAGGAATTGACTACAAGATCACGACATCTCACATTATTCAATTGATTAATTATTATTTTAGTTATTATTATAAATTTGATTATTATATTGGTATTTTACATACATCTATCATGCGGTTCAAGTTATTTGTTAAATGAAATATTTATTGGTTATCAACAATTCCATATTTCTAATGCCTCATATACTAATGATATCATCCATTTCAAACATTACATCACTAATCATTTGATCTCACACTATATTATGTTTTATTCCCCACTATATTAATATGTAATATTTGAATGATTTTGGAGGATGCAATAATTTTTTTTCATGTTATGTTTTATTTTTTTAATGTAGTATTGAACTCATGTATGTATGTAGTCTCCTTAGACCACTAAATTAATTGATTATTCATAATGAGATCCCTTTTTATATTTTAAAATGTAATAATTCATACATCATATCTGGTTTAATATATTCAATGTTTTTACCAGATGAAAACCCAAAACATATAATAATATATCCTAATAGAATATAACATGCAAGAAAAATAAAGAACATAGAAAAAAGAATACTTGTAAAGTTTTTGTAGTGGCCTATATCTTCCTCCAATATAGATTAAGGTTTTATCATTACCACTTTAGCCACATGCATATATTTCCTACCTTTATTGGTGGTCTATGAGAAGAAGGACACACTATTTGATTTAGAGGATTCCCATGCATTGTAATGGGTACTTGAACATTTATTGTGTAAAATAAACAAATCTATGAGATGAAGTGTTTTTGTGAAAATATTTATTGAAACTAATGATAATAAAATGAATATTCTACACCATATTCACAAATTAAATGGATGTATCACATATATTTTATAATACTCTTCATTGTGTTTGAATTAATAGCATGTTTGAATGCATTAAATTTCATCAACTACCATCCTTGAATTATTCCCCTTTGATGTATTCTTTAAACTCATTAATAAAATTTATATAACACATATATTTTATTCATAATGGAGTAGTAATATTTGGATAATGTATGGGAGGGAGGTGAAATATGTATAAAATATTGGGTTACATAACATGAAATTTTGGGTGCAACATAATTTTCGGGTCTTGATTAAGGATGTATTATCAGGAGCATATTTTTAATAAATATCCAGCACATGAAATTTTTTTATCCAATAAAAATAATATACCAACCTTTTTAGGATAACATATTATTGGTGTGTTTCCATATTGAGTTTTGGTTATGGGTTTTGGTGAAAAGGGCATCATTGGTGATCCTAGTTGAATTAATTTTCATTTCCTACTAAACCTTAGGAGATTTCCTCATAGAAATAATTAACCATTTTTGTTAATGGTGGTATAATACAACGATTAAATTAATTTAGACCCTTATTTTTAATTAATAAGGGATGATAATTATGAGATTCCATCAGGTTCATCATGTTTGACTAAAATTTTAATATTAGCCTTCATTTTTTTTATTTAACTTATTTAGAAATAAATCTATCCAGTTGATACCACCATTTTTTAAAATTCCATTTTTATTAAATTAAAAAAATAACAATTTTATCTCGCAACAAGTTATTATTGTGAGAAAAAACATTGGTTTATTGTATATTGCAGTTTATTCTAGTATATAATTATTAAAAACTGTTTTTACATTCTTGAGAGTGTGAATAAATCATTCACCATAATTATTATATGAGAATTGTTATATTTCTCATCCTTGTGATGTATTTAGACCATGGGTATGCCATCACATTCATAAACTAGCTGAAATAGGTATGACCACACATGGTTTGGTTGGAGAAGTTAATGGTGTTATAGGTTATTTATTTATTTTTCATTATTATCACTCTATATCAATCATGACTGTTTATTTGATTAAATTTATAGGGACAACATCATTGGTGGCCAATTAATTTTTACTCACAAACTTCTTGGGAACTATGTGAGGTGAGAAGACTTCATATTTTTTTACTCAAAACCGGAAAGGGTCCAACTTGTTGGGTTAGTTGAGTTGGGATGTGGATTTTGTGTTGAGATACAGTACCATGTCCAGACTTAGGTCTAGTTTTGTGTATGAATAATTTTATTTAATTTAATTTTTTGTACATATTATATGATCTACCCATTAGACATATTTTTTACATTTTATAACTTTTATGATAGGATCAGTAGTTCATTTGGATACAAAATGTTGTTGATATTTATTATTGGTTGTAATTTAAATTTATTTTCTTAGTTATTCTACTATTTTATTTGTATAAATGACCCTTGATATTAAATCTATATATTTTTCACAGTTATATATTCTTGAGGGTATCATCACCCTACTTATATTATATTAACCCTCATCTCTAGTTGTCATCCTATTTACTATAAATTAACTTTTTATTATGCAAATCACCTTTAGGGAAAAGTGGGAAACCAAACAAGTCCAAAATAGGTAATAAAATAATAGCATAATAAATATCCAAATTATTGAAATCATGCTTAATCCTCTTAAAAATATTGTATCTATATAGAATCTATTGGAGAGTAGTGAAATTAATTTCCGTGTCATCAATGCTGACGTTATCAAAAATACTGGCAATCATGTAAAGACACTATCCCCAATTACCCAAAGATAGTGGTTACATTTTTACATTGGTGATAGTTAAAAGAGATCACATCCAATAGTATCTAATATTTTAGTTTATTTGGAAAACGTAATACAAACATAAGTATTAAATTATAATATTAAATTAAATAAAACATAGTAACTCCATTAGAAACACCCATATTGTGTCCAATATTATCAATGCATGTTAATAATAATATATGTCATGGTATCCAAATAAAAAATAAAAAATAAAAAATGGGTGAGATTAGATGGTCTTTAAGGTTAATAATATAGTGGAGGATGTTTTAAATAAACATAAAATATACATCAAGGTGAATAACTAATAACACATGCAATTAAAACATAATCTTGAGCATAATATGGAAAGAATAAAATCTCATCAATAATTCCACATAAATAATCACATGAGATTAAAAATTAACAACAGATATTCTACTAGTTGAATAATCCCATGGATTAGCAATAAATAATCTCACAATGAGGGAATTCATAATGAGGGATGTCACAAACATACTGGGATTCATCCAAGACATCATATAAAATTGGGTAAGACATTAGCCAATACTCAAACTTGTATGTCTCACAATACCTACCGATGCATCAACAAGATATAATGGTACCCACCCATATATTACAATGCATAATTAAATTCTCATATGAAAGGGATGAAACATAATCAATATATATGTTCATGTTAATAATTCTATAAAAAATAACATTCCCTAAACAATAAACATAAAAAACATCATGTGTAATATGATTAATGGTATTAAAATATCTCATCAACAGTCAAAATAATCGTATAAAATTAGTTAAAATATGGTAGATGATATCATAGGGTAAAAAATCAATTAATAATATAATCCATCAATTTTTTTTTTTCGTTGATGAAAATACTATAATAAAATAATTGAGATATTATAGAGAGAAATACCACATTATATTGAAATTATTTATTTAAAATGATTTTAAATTATAATAGAAAATAATTTCTTTGAAAATAATATTGTAAACAGTGAAATGATTACCAAATAAATAATCCATCATTAAATATTAAAAATATTCTAATTTTACATAAGTTCTAAAAAACATTCCTTTTAAATTTTTAGAGAAAAAATCTATTAAAATGGTATTTTTTAAAAAAATTGTTATAATTAACCAAATGAATCGTTTTGTGTATCACCTATATATCCTAAAGAAACAAGTGGATATAAAACTTAATATGAAAAACTCATTTAATATATAATCAAAACATGACATAATAAATGGAGAAAAATATTAACTCTTTGAATTGAAATTGGGTAAAAAATTACCTTACCACTTTGTAATCAGTTGAACCGTATGAACCATAAAATTAATTATCATTGAATGAAACATTTAATTACATTAAGATAATAATATCTATGATATGATATATTTAAGGGAAATATATACACTACACAAAAGAAATAAAAGTTAAATAAGGAATACATCTCATATAATTAAATTATATATGATAAACCCTTACATTATTTCTAAAATAATTCTATACATATATTTAATGTATTGGATAATAAAATTATATAGACAAATTAACTAATTAGAAAAATTAAAATATATATTTAATTTATTTTAATTTCATTAGTTTCTTTTATGTAATTGTTTTGGATTATAATCTGTAATTTTATTGTTTTGAGAGCATTCATTTCATGGTTTTACAGTTAGTTACATTGTGTAGAAATATGAGAATTATTCTAAAATTGTAGTAACTTCTCAAGAAGTGGAATTATATTATATTAATTGTCCTATATAACTTTTCATGATCTCATATATAATTTCATAATATTTTAAGAGGGTGTTTCATTAGAATTAAATGTTGATGAAAATGCCTTAATTTATTTCGACAGCTTTTATGACCATCATGAACTTGTGTCATTTTATATAATAGTATGTTTATATATTGGTTAGAGAAAATTATATAAAATATTATATGAATATTATAATCTTATTGAACCATAATAATGGTTTTATTACCATAAATTAATGCAGTAGTGGGAAATGAAAACTCATCCATAAAGGTGGTGAATTGACACATCTAAGATGATGTTTTGTTTTTTATATAAATGAATAATTGAAATGATTTTATGATTGATTATACATTAAAACTATAAAATTATAGTATATATATTATAGTAGGGTTACAATTTTACATATTATAGTGGATGATAGAAGAGTATAAGAAAAGAAAATAAATTTAAAAAGAACGAAGAAGGATTTTACCTCCTGAATATCAACTCCTTAGGAGCATCCTTTAGAAACTTGGATTAGGTATTTTGTAATACCAAAAGGTTTTGTACAAAGGTAATAGGATTAGTAAGGTAAGTGTGAATAAATATGAAAATATTTAAAGCTTAGGAGGTGTGAGGAGAAGTGGTGGTGTGGGGTGGTATTTATAGTGTAGAGGAGTGGTTTTTTCTTGATTATTTTATTCATTTATTTTTTTTGTTTTGGATCAAGATGATCAATTTTGTTAGTTATTGTGAATATGTATTATAAACAGTACATGTGAGTTTAAAAAATCGGTTCTTACATCATTAATGAATAAAAAATTCTTGTATTTATCTTATAATACAAAATATTGTAAATTACCATATTTCAAAATTCATCAAAAGATCAACTATTTTAACAAGATACCAAAAATTCACTGTAACCATTTCTCAACATGTATATTTAAAAAATTTACTCCATTAAATTAAACTAATTATATATATTTATGAGGAATTTAATTTTTAAATAAAATTATTTTTTATTCGAAAAATAAAGATTTTAATATTATATCACATTTTGTGACACTTTGAGAAATTAATTATGATCTCATACAATTATATTATAATTATAATTCAACAAAACATTAATTTATGAATATATTTTATGAAAATAATTTTTATTTTAAATATTTTTTTAATATAAAATTTTAAATAAATATTTACATTTCACAAAAAGACCAAATATTAATTTATCATTTTTAAAAAATTTATTTACTTATTCCATTATATAAATATATCACGTTTTCATTTATTAGAAACCTAAATTTTATTAGTAAATTCATATGTGATGAAATTATTCAAATTTCTAGATTATTATTATTAATTGTCACCTTAATATTCTAACATTAACTTTAATAAGCAATTGTATATAATGGTTTTAAACTCAGTGTTGCGTATAACATAATATATCAAAGATGTTAAATTTAAAAGACACATACCCTAAAATCACGACCTATTACATTATCCCCTCCATTAATAATTTCATCCTAAAAAATTTTATAATCTCACTTTATAATAAAGTTTGGGTAGTTCTTTATAATAATAACCTCAAGTTCCTACGCCATCACTTCAATTTAATGATTTTTCCAAAGTAACTTTACCAATTTAGTTATTCAATTTCTAAATAATTTCACTCTAATATCAAGAATCTAAATTGGCTATTCGATGTAAGATAAATCATCTTTCAGTTATATTTCATCATAGTTGAGTTCATGCATAGATTCTGGAATGTATTTCTTTAACAAAGAGATGTGGAACACATCATGTACTTTAGAAAGGGTTGGAGGCATCACCAAATGACAATCCTCGACTCCTATTCTTTCAAAATCCTCAAAAGGTCTGATATACATGGGGGACAATTTCCCTTTATCACTAAACCTTATGATCTATTTCTATTTAGATACTTTTATAAATACATGATTTCCCACTTGAAACTCCACATCCTTTATCCAGTTCTCAACATAACTCTTATCAATAATTTGAGATACATTAATATGTGCCCAAATTTTCTTTACCATGGACATTGTATCTTCAATATGTTTTTGGCCTATAAGTTTTCTCTCACCAATATTATACCAACATGTTAGATTACAAAATCTCATTATATAATACTTTATATGGTACCATTTGATTACTATAATGGAAAGAATTATTATAGAAAAACTATACCAAAGGTAAATAATGATCCGAAATATCTTTAAAGTAATGTGATCATGATATCAATGTTTCTTCTAATGATTCAATATTCATTTCATACTATCCACCAGCTTAAGGGAGATAAGAATTACTCAAATGAACATCAGTTTCCAAATACTTCTAAAGACTATTATATATTTTTTTATGAATAATCAGGATCTCAATCATAAGAAATCAGTAGAGGTGCACCGTTAAGTCTTTAAAATTTATTTTTATAGAGTCATTCAAGGTGATCCAGTGGTAAAATCCTCTCTTATTGCGAAGAAATGTTAATATTTGGTAATTCAATCAACAATTAACATATTTCTATTGGAACTAATGATGTTCATTGATAAATGGAATATGGTTTGTGCTTTTTTTCATTCCTCTAATGTATAATCAGGGATATTTCAAGAAAAGGGGTCATACAGTTGAATCTGTAAGAAGTATTAAAGGACGTGCAGTTTCCCAGTTATTTCGATATTTTTCGGGCCTCAAAATCGGGAGTTCGATGTTGGAAAAACAAGGATTTTCACATATAAGTGAATGGTATGAAAAACAAGAAATACAAATAGAAAAATAATAGAACTACATATCTCGAAACATGAACCACGTACCATGTCACATGAATAGTTCATGGTCACATTCCTTGTAGTGTAAATGACACGTGGAGTGGTAAAAAGAACCAAAAATGGTTTATAGTGACGGTTCATGATGGAGTGTAGTATGCGGAATGCTGTAGGCTGGAAATATTGTTCTGGTTCATGAAACAGTAGATGAATCTGGTGGAGGCTAACAGTACGTGGAAGGAGTTTGGTGTACAGTGAAGATTATCCGACATTGAAAATTTGGGTAAATTGTATTAGCGAAATTAGTAGAGTTATATACCTATATAAGGAGTAGTAATTCCCTTCATTAGATAGTTTGATTAGAGATGAACATTTTGGGAAGAAATCCCATAATTTCCATAGTGGTTCCTGGAGGATAAGACGGTACGTAGAGATAAACTTCAGTGTAAGGAAAACAGTCTGCAGAAGAAAGTGAATTTTGCAGAGGAATATCTCATAGTATGTGTTGGAGCTAGGCAACATGAAAAGTTGGGAAATCCTTCTATTTTACCAATTAACCTTGTTCCCATTCCAATTTCATGAGTTACGATACAAATCATGGATTCCTTGATTACATTGAGTTGATATATTCATTAAGTAAATTCTTAAATCCCATCACCTAATACCAATTCAAGGAAAACCTATAAAATTCCACTCCGACAGTAGTTATGAACCATCCATTTTTAGGAATCTTATGCATAGTATTTATACCTACATTACTATAAAATTTAGTATGCCATATATAGAAAATATTGAATTCATTTTTCTCCAAATGAGGGATAAATTATTCTATAATAATAAGATGTTAATAGTCCTCAATACATGAATTTAAACTATTACATACCAAGTCATTAAATAATAAAATGCCTCATGTGGAAAACATGAGAAGCCTAATGTGCCAAACATAAAATACCTCATTCCATGATCATGAGATTAACTTTGGGAAACAACCACGGGCCTCCATATCAGATGTAATCCCAAATAATATACATCATCCAATAAATGAGTTGAGATACCCTCATGACCTAACATGGGAAAGCCTGGGTGGGAAGCTCAATGTATAATCCCCACACACCACATCCATTAAAATTTTGTTAAAATAAATTATTACATAATGAAATAAAGATGGGATACCCTCATGGTCAGATATATGGATGAAATTTTGGGAAACTTCCCCATGTAAGACACATAGTCACCATTGTCACTCCATAGTAGCACTAGGGAAGCTTCTATGAATAATCCTCATTCATAACATTTCCACTCAATACCAACACCCATGAAGATTCCACAAGTAATCGCATACCACATCCTCTCTAATCCTAGAAGTACTTGGGAAAAATCCATGCATAAGACACACATCATCCCTTATTAGTGTATCTTTTACGACAATATAATTATGTCTACTTCTTCCTCTTATTTCTCTCATCGAGCATGACTCCAATGGGGTTAGAGGTTATAAAACTATGAAATCCCTCTATAAAAATTGGGAATCTTCCACGTGTAATCCACATCCCACATTTCTTAACAACATTTTCAATGATTCCTAACTAACTATGATACATAGAAAACCTCCCGAAGGTTCAATCCTGAAACCCCATCCATTCCACAATTTTTTTGTCGATTCACAATATCCTGATCACATGATGTTAAAATGTACGATGCATAATCATTACCATTTTTTGTCAAAATACTTGTCTATAAACCTCTACTCATGACATTAAACATTGTAGGAATATCAAACTACATGGGATTTGGACACTAAATCTTAGGAAGGGTATGTAGGGAACCTCCTTGAGATTCAATCCAAACTAATAGTAATCATTGGAACCCCCCTCAGAGGGGTGAACCCTCTATGATCCACCTCTATTTATATCTAGATGAGACTTAAAGATGTGACATATTCCATTTATGGGACACATAATCCTAGGTCTTCTCTCATAGGTCATTCTGATCCATTCACCAGTTAAAATCGAGTGATCCCTCATAGGGATGTACCCTCAGGATGTGAAATCTTTCCTTTATAGGACACATCCCCAGATCCAGAACCATGTTGTGTTTTGATCCATCATTCATCACTTAATCCATCACCTCACACTTTTCTACATGATATAACTTCATCCACCTCTTTCAAAATGGGATGCAAACCATTTTTAATCCCCAACTATTGTAAGGGCATCTATCCATGTTTATTACCCTATTCCATGACCCCTTTCAAAACTACATGGAAATTGATACCTATATTCTACATAGGTTACGTAGAAAGCCTCTCTATGGTTAAAATCTATCATTCATTCCAATCCTTTTCATTAACATGAATCATCATGTATTAAGAGGATCATGTCCTAGACCAAAGGTTCAACTTCCTTCAGGTCCCCATCCATACACTCCATTCACATAGGCCACCTTCTTAGGTGTCCCATCACCCTAACTAAACTACATAGACATTGATATTTGTCTTCTGAATAGGGTACGTAGGAATCCTCTTTAAGGTTTAGTCTACTCACCGCTCAAATGCCATCAATTTTGTCCATTCAATCTCATACACATCATCCATGTCCATCATGAATCTTACCCATATCATTTCAACTCGGTGAGATCACACCATTATCAGGGGATGCTCCTATACATAATCACATGTTTTCAATTTCATAAACTCTCTCTTTCCACGATGAGATCAGGTAATCTATATAGGATGTCTCATTATATAAGCCCCATTCATCCACATAATCACTACTCTTAGAATCATCTGGGTAGTCTCGGTGCGTAATCCCCTCTCCATCTAATGAACTACATGGTTTTTGATCTTTACCTTCTAAACAGGGTGTGTAATATGCCTTCATGATGTGCAATACCAACCAATGGTAAACATTGTTGTCACCCTTATTGGGGTATTCCTCTATGATCCACCCTCAGTGGTCTCCATATCATACCTCATGGTGTGAAACATTCCCTTTATGGGACACACCACATTTATGTCTATCCTAATAGAGTGTTATGAACCATCCACCTGATAAACCATCCAGGTGCTCCATCCTAGGGAAGTACCTATCTTATCTACCTTCACATGTGGTATGATCAGTCACACATCTTCACAAGTGGATAAAATTGTGACCCTCCCTCTCCTATGGACGTTTAAATTGTTGAATTCCCTATATTAAACATGGGGTGCTTTTGATAATCACATATTACATGCCTCAAGAATAGGATATCATATCATTTCTATATGATTAAATTTGTTACAGGACCCTAAAAATCCCTCTTATGAGGAATAATGTTATTATACTAATGTTTCAGTTTCCAAATATACTCATTGATGCCCAACCTGGCTACTCTTTTGGCCAAAGGATGATAACCTAACTTGACCCCCAAGAATGTCCAGACGGAAGTAGTATAATTAAAAAATATCCATGAAAATATAGAATCAATAATGTGTTTCATGAACAATGTCTTATTATTTATGGGATACTCAGGCTATGTAATGAATTATGAGGAGGGATCCATGGATGGAGGAATTGACATCCCATAATCTCATTTTGATCAAGAAGGAGACATCTCTCATAATGTGATGAATATCACCCATCCTTGTAATGTGGGAATGAGAGGGAAACAAAGTGATTCCATTGCATGTCCACACCTGATTCATGCAGGTGGATACACCTTGGATGAATTCATCAAAAAAATATAGAATTTCAATTATGAACAAGTATTTCCACTTTAATAGTATACTAGGACTCTCATTTGAACATATGAGGGATGATATTTCTATGGTTATGAATTTTTTATGATGGTATAAGGCACTCTATTCGATCATATATGAATATCATTGATTGACATAGTTTTTACAGGTCAAAAATCTGGTTCTAATTATGGTAAATAACCAGAATGAGGGTCAATTTTTTGGGAAATATAATTCACATATTGATGTTGGGATTAGTTCATCTATTAGTTGGGGGTAAAGTTTTGAAGAGTCACTCAAGGGTACATATGGTTGCAACAACCGTGGAAGTAGGACCATATTCAACCCTATTATGATAGATACTCTGAGGAGTTTTTATCCTGTGAGGATGTGGGATTCATATAATGGTATGATATTATAACACATTATCTAACTAGATGGTATGGATTTGGTCAAACCCAGAGTATGGGGGTAGTTTCAATAGAGAAATATTAGTCAAGTAGTTAGGGATGCTCTAACAGTTTAAGTAATCATACAAAAACTCGGGAATTTTTACCAACATGGTGATGTCCCTCAGGTGATCTAGGTGAAATGAAATCATGATTGGGTTTGAGAAAAACATAACACAATCAAGAGGACTCTTTATATATATGGTGGAGATCAATATAAAGTTTGAGTCCCAATTCATGAGGCATCGACCCAATAACCTATTTTATTCAGTGTTGGTGAGTTGCACTCATTCATATATTCTCATCAATTTGGTGACCAAGGCCTTATTTTATATTACTTTTATGGGTATTTAACTATAGATACACAATAAGGGGTGTTATTAGAGTATATATATATATATCCATACTGTTTTATAAGGGTCAATGGATTTAGGATTCTTAGTAAATTCTTTATTTTCAAGAAAATAATATTTCAATGTGATCCAAAAATGGATTGTTTGACTCATTATTAACCACACATAAACTATTAACATTTATAAGTAGATTTCATGTCTATAAAGGCTGATTTCATTACATAAATTTTTGAGTAGGATTTTTAGTTATCTCATTTGAGACCTGACCATCTTGTGCTGGAGGAAAATATGACCATGATGGCTATCATTACATTGAGAGATAAAGCAACATAGAAGGAAAAAATTCATAATTTCATTGATAATTTCTAGGATATAGTTAATATATATATCTATTTATTTCCACCCATGTGTGTCATCAATTTTACATTTAATCTTATTCTAGATATGAAGTCCATATCTATTCCACCTTATAGCAGGGATCCTATAAAGAATTGGGATTCGAATTCTTAGTAAGAGGATTTATAAATAGAACTCATCCCCCTAGGTTTGTTCTATGTGGTTCAATATGAAGATAATAATATCATTGTTGATGTGTGTGGGTTATCAGAGGATAAATAATGTAATTATTAAAAAATGAAATCCTCTCCCTTGTATAAATGACCTATTACATCTACTAAGAGGAGCTACATTTATATATAAGATTTAATGATGGTTAAACTATTATTAGTTGCGAGTGAGTGTATTTGATAAACCATACAATAAATTTATTATCATGTACAACATATATGAACATCTAATGGTGTCTTTTAGTTCAATGAATGAATCAGTGGTGTTTATGTCCTTAGTCAATATAGACATGCATAATTGGATATAATGTTTCATGGTTTCCTTCATTGAAAATAACTTGTTGTGTTCCTAGTCAAGGAAGTAACAAAATCACTATTTGGAGATTGTTTTTAGTTCATTCAGGAAAAATCACATGTATTCTAAAACATCAAAGTGTTAGATTTGGATTGTTGAGGTCTAATTTTTAGGGAATGTGATAATAGATGTAGGCATATCTCTCTACCAAGATATGTTATAGGATATAGGTTTGTATGAACATCTCAGAAATGAATTTTTGATTCATAGTATTCTTTGATTAGAATGTAACTATGAATGGTTTATCAAACAATTATCCCATTTTTCTATTATCAGTGATAATTCTCACCAAGAAGGTGTCGAAGTTCAAGTGGGATAAATTGTATCAGAGAACATTTTAGGAGAGAAAATATGTGTTGAAACTTATTCCAATCATAGCCTCTCATTAGCTATCTAAGAAGAAGAAAATTTAATTATGATGGTTTAGGAGTCGGTCTTGGGATTTCTCAATATTGGGTAAGGAATATTGTCACTTATGGTTATAGGAAGTCTGGAATTTGGGAGTGGAACAACCTAACCCACATTCTAGATTATGTATTGATGGTGCATTCATGAATACATTTGTATCGATACCTTTTGGGTGAATGGTTTATGGTGTATATTAAATATTAGATTCAAAAATATATCTTTTCTCATAGGAAAAGAAATCATCATTTGAGGAGGTTATTTGAGTATCCATAATATTTTTAATTAATGATACTATATACACCTGGGAAGTTTAAAGTTATTATTAATGCACGGAGTAAGAAGATACCTGTATATGTGGTGTATGTGTTTATTAGTAAGTGTGAGGTGATTAGAGTATTTGGTGAGATTTGTCTTGAAGTTCAAGAGAATCATGGTAGAAAGACCCTAACATTTTTTATTATTGAATCCTATATTCATAAGAATGTGAAGGAGAGTTAGTTATTTGATTCATATTATGTAGTAATAATAGAAAATAACTGTGGTGTAGAGATACCACCTAATTGGTCCCTATATTTTGATGAGTTTACTTCCATCCAAGGTTTGGTTGTGGATCATACAAGAATGTGTATAAAGTTTATAAGGGGTTCACATTCCTAGATATGTGTAGTTAACCCAGGGTTGATCAAGGTGTATCATGACATTCATAGATGGTATTTGTTCCCTAATAAAAATTACATAGAGGGGTTCATTTAAATATTCTTTACATTTAAGTAGGTAAAATGTAACATCCCAGGTAAATAAAGAATAATACATTTTCATATTTATTAATATCTGTGAATTAAATATTAATTTTACTTTAAAGGGCTTGCTATGTTTGATAGCGTACCCGATACACAACAAAGTGTTTCTTTGAAATCTTACGTTGCACGCTAGTAATAAAATAATATTATTTAAAATGGTAGTTAACATGTAGCCATTGTATTGGAGGTAATGAATATAAATAACTAAAATATGATTATATATGTTTTCTAAATGTTTTTACATTTTTCCAATAAAAGATAAAGGCTCAAAATAAGAAAAGAATTCATTTTTAGGCATAGATACTCTAATATTCACTAAGGGTCGATTAATCACCTTTTGATGGCGAACCTTCATTAAATATAGTTTTGGTCACCCTTATATATTCTATTGGACCAAATAAAATTCGTCTTTAGAATTGGGACATCAAAATTTACTTTTTGTAAATTTTTGGTGTTTTTCCGATAAAGATCATTTTTTAATGAATAGTGAAAAATGTTGTATTTTAATTCAAAAAATATTTTTAATCTAATTTTGTTATATTATTAGATTATCTATTGAATTGGTTTTAAAGTGAAATTAGAATATATTTTTACCTTTTAATCTAATAGTTGTCATTGGAATTAATTTCACTTTGAAATTGGACTTAAACTAGTGTCAATCTTTTGTTATATATTATTTCATAAAAACACGCTATTTGTCATGACAGCGGGAAAAAATTATTAAATTAATTAATATA
This sequence comes from Viscum album, assembly GCA_963277665.1. Taxonomy (NCBI): domain Eukaryota; kingdom Viridiplantae; phylum Streptophyta; class Magnoliopsida; order Santalales; family Viscaceae; genus Viscum; species Viscum album. Next base: position 255,333,741 of record OY728162.1, read on the forward strand.
ACAAATATGTTTTGAATTTTTTAAAATAGATATCATTTTTGAATTCAGAATATCAAATATTTCTTATGGTGAAGTTTTGGTATTTTTCTGAAAAACATCAATTTTTGATGAATAGTGAAACCACTAAGTGGTACTTAAAAACTGATTTTTCATTTAAATGAAATTTTACCACCTCAGTGTTTTGAATTTCAAAAATCTGACATACATGGTTGTCATTAAGAAGTAAAATGTGGTTCAATGGGATTAAAATAATTTTTTTGTGAATAGTAACTTTTATGTTTTTAATTGTGATTAGAGGTAATTAGTGTAATTTAAGACAAAAATAATGTTTTAATAATATGAAATGAACCTCACACTTGTCCTAACCTTATTGGATGTGTCATGTCAGACCAATAAAATCCATGGGTCAACATGGGGACCCCATGGAGCAAATTTTGTAGGAAAATAACAATAATATCTTTTTATTTAATGTTAAAATAAAAATGTCACAAACATGAGTTGTTTTACTAAAACAATTTTTACATGGGGTAATACAAGCCAGATTTTTTACTATAAATATTAATTGAAAAGATAAAAAGATCTCCTACATCATATTTTTTTTCTAATTTTTAGACATTACATAAATTTAATTATTTATGACATCATGATGATGCAACGATTACCTCATTATTTATCGATTTAAATAAAATGGAAAGATAATGTAAAATCTAAGACCTAAACATGTCAAAACCCTATTGGATGGGTGGATTTCGAACCCTTATCACCTTATCCTCAAAACACATTAACGTGGGACCATTAAAATCTGAAACTCATTTTAAAATAAAGTAACACTTCCTTACTTTCCAAGAGTACTCATCCTCTCCTCTTATAAAAGGCCCCCACCTCTACCTCATTACACACACCACTAAAGCCTTTGTCTGGGCCAACCCCTGCCCATTTTGTCTCTCCAAATCCCTCTCTTACTCTTATAATCCTCACCTTGGGAAGAAGTCTTCCCAAGGAAGCCTTTGAGCTCAAATCAAAAAGAGTTACCTGATTTAAAGGTAGTATCTTCTCTTGTGTTCTTTTGTTTTGTTTTGATTCTCCAACACCATAAACTCTTTTAATTCATTTATTTTTTAACAACTTCAGTATATTAAATATACTAGGATGTTTTTATAAGAATTATTTGAGCTAAAATTACACACACCTCCATCTAATGCTTAAATAACATATTGTTTATGTGGATGGTGAATTGCTGCCTCACGAAACAATGATTGTTCAACACTCATATAACACCTTAAAAGGTGTCCATTAAGATGAACCTATAATTATATATAATATATAATATGTTTATGTTTTACTTAAGCTTCTGTATTTTTCATTTTTGGCTTACCTTATAGTTTCCATTGTGGGTAAACATGTTAATTTCATTTTAGGAAGTGCGGACTACCGCCCCCTCAAAGTGATTTGATTCGTTAACACCATATGTGGTACATATAAAGGATAAATTTAATGATATTATATATAATACCATACTGGAATTATAATACTATTATGTATCATTATGTTTTAATTTCATTAAATATGAAATAGAAATGGAGGTAGCGTTCATGCGTACGTGCAGCTTACCGTCTCCATGAACGGTGCATTTCATTTTTTACCTCTAAATGATTATGTAATATTATAAATTCATGTATGTACTATATATATATGATATATATGGAATCTACATCATGAATATCATTCTTGAGATAATGGATATTTGACTATGAGAACAACTTCTAAATATAAGAAGTTCACTTTTGACTCAAGTACCAAATATCGACAAAATGACCATTATTAACCTAAATAAGTACATAGTGTTCATGACAAGATAATAGGTGATATAAAAGGAATAATAAACTTGAAAAAGGTTCTTAAGCAAGCAGAAATTAACTCAAGTTTATTATTTCGGATGTTAAAGAACGATCGAGTCAAGTCGGAACTGAGGTAAGGGAACTTCTTAACCCAATTTTCGTTCTTTGGGTTAATTTCCTAATTACAAATTATATCACGATATTATTATGCCCTATCTTGTATTTTCACTTTCTTTACATATACTTATAGTGAATACACATAATAGATCTATTTAACTTAAAAAAATGATCATTGTATGGGACTTCATCTCAATCTCCTTTCATTGAGGCATATTTTGTTTTATACACAACTTTCATTTATACGGTGTATAAAACCCTTTGACTTTTAATTTTATACAAAAGGAATCTTTTTCTACGAAGTGTTTTACAAAACGAAAAAAGGAATGTTTATTTTAACCTACGCGGTGACAATGACCTTTTCTGCCGCCACGAGTATTATTTGGTCTTTGGCTTCCTCATTAAGTCGTAATGTTTTTAAAGTGAAATAAATACCATATATTCTTTTATGTATTTTGGTATTGAAAATTGTTTTTATAAAGGATTTGTTATTTCAATATATTTAAGTGATATATTTTGATTGAAATTAGGAAATGTTTTCATTCCATTATTTTTGTTTTATGTTTTATGATTTTATAATGGTACTTGGACATTTCAAGGGTGGTTAAGTGATAAAACATATGACGGGTGGTACCGTGAATACTAGGACTAGTGGTTACGTTATAACCTCCAATGTATTGGGTATAGAACTCGGCCATATGGCTATTTCATTAAGTGATATGTGTGGAAGTCGACCGTATGGTTATTCCACTTAAGTATGTTTATGTACCAAGTTACCATTGTATGTTATGTGTTCTTTATATGGGTTTTATGGTAATATTTTGGTTACAAAAGGGTAAGTAATGATATTTTATTCAATGAAGAGTTATTACAACTTCATAAAGGTGAATGTATTACTTTGATAATGTATACATGGTTTACTTGATGTTTGAAAAACTAACAGTTTTCATTATTTGTGTATCCCTTGCTGATCTTTTTATACTCACCCAAAGTTTTTTGAAATGTTTTTCACATGACTTAATGTGGAATAGGGTCAAGGATGGGATCAAGGGAAAGTCATGTGATCTAAAACATGGAACTAGAAATGTTTCTTTTTAAGAGTTTTTATTTTATGGAATATTAGTAGAAGTGTCTACTTTGTAATCTTTTGAGATGTAATAGTTATGTCCTAATTCTCTAAAATAATAAACCTGAAAAGATCCTCAATGTGAATTATTCATTTAATTCAATATTAAGTAAGGTTTAAGGCCGGGGCCTTATAGTTGGTATTAGAGGTCGGTTTAGATAACTTTAAGAGTTAGAATTCTATTAAATGATTATCCAAAAATATTTTTTATGGTCAAATTGAAATGATATAGCAATTAAATATTACCATGTTGCTTATCCTAAGATATTTCTATGTTAAGAATAGTTTTTCATAGAGGAAGCAGAACAGATTTTCTAGGAAGGCATACAGAGGTAAATGACCTTTCAAATCAGTATCCTCAGATGGTCAGAATCAAAACTGAATAGTTTATTGGAGTAATGGCTCAGTTCACTCAGGTGAAAAATGTTGGTTGTTTTAATTGATGATATTTTGGTGTTTTATAAAAGTAAAGAGGATCATGAAATACATTTAAGGGTTATTTTAAAAACCGTAAATGAAAAGAAATTGTATGGGAAATTCCGAAATATTGAGTTTTGGTCACAACAAATTTCATTCCTTGGTCATATTGTTTCTAAAGATGTAATAACTCTGGATCTTACAAAAACAAAAGTTGTTGAAGAATGGCCAAGTCCCACAAATGTAACTGAGATTCATAGCTTCCTTGGTTTGGCAGGCTATAACCGAAGGATTGTTACAAAATTTTCATGGTTATCAAGTCCAATGACTAAGCTAACTCAGAAGGGTGTTAAGTTTATCTGGAAAAAAGAATTTGATGATTGTTTTTAGGAGTTGAAAAGAAAATTGGTGAATGCTCCAGTTTTGGCACTACCTTCCAGGAATGGAGAGTTTTTTCTCTAAAGGGATGCTTCATTGAAAGGACTTGGTTGTGTCCTAATGCAGAATGATCAGGAAATTTCTTATGCTTCACGTCAGTTGAAAACTCAAGAGGTAAATTACCCTACACATGATTTGGAATTAGCTGTTGTTGTTTTTTCTTTAAAAATTTAGAGGCATCATTTTTATGGAGTAAAGTGTGAAATATATACCGATCACAAAAGTTTAAAGTATATATTCACACATAAAGAATTGAACTTGATATAGATGAGATGGCTAGAATTAATCAAGGATTATGATTGTACAATTCATTTCCTTCTGGGAAAATCAGATAAAGTGGCTGATGCTTTGAGTCTAAAAAGTAATGCTTCATTAACAATGTTTTATTTGGAACATGATCCTTTGTTTAAGGATTTGATGAAATTTGGAATATAAGTGGTTGGTGCAGGAAGTTCTTCTATTTTGTTTCAGGTATCAATGAAATCTTCTCTATCAGACAAAATCAAGCAAGCACAGAAGCAAGACCGTGAGTTGCAGAAAAATGTAGAGCTGGTTCAGAAGGGTAAGTTGCCTGAATTCAACATTGATAATGATTGTGTTTTGAGGTTTTTGAAGAGATTATGTGTGCTTTGTGATTCATAGTTGAAGAATGTGTTGTTATGTGAGGCTCATAGTGCCCTGTTTTCAGTTCATCTTGGCAGTACTAAGATGTACAATGATCTACATGAGTATTACTGGTGGGATGGAATGAAAAAGGATATTGCTGATTTAATTGTGAAGTGTTTAATTTGTTAGCAGGTTAAAGCAGAATGAAAATTACCGAAAGGGATGCTTTAGCCTTTACCAGTGCCAGAGTGGAAATGGTAAACATATCCCTAGACTTTGTTATGGGATTACCGAAGACATATCGAGGTAATAATGCAATATGGGTTATTGTTGATCGCTTAACAAAATCTTCTCATTTCCATCCAATTCGAGATACTTTCACTCTAGATCAACTTTCTCGATTGTACCTTAAAGAGATAATCAGGTTGCATGGAGTTCCTCTATCCGTTGTATCTGATCGTGATCCCAAGTTTACTTCTAACTTTTGGAAGGGCCTTCAGAATTCGTTGGGTACTGAAATAAATTTTAGTACTGTTTTTCATCCTTAATCAGATCGGAAGTCAGAACGAACAATTCAGACATTGGAGAATATTTTACATGCTTGTTCTATGGATTATCAGGGAAGTTGGGACCAACATCATTCTTTGGTTGATTTTTCATATAATAACAGTTTTCATTCGAGTATACAGATGGCTTCATTTGAGGCATTATATGGGAAGTGGTGTCGAACTCTAGATTTTTGGGATGAAGTGGGTAAAAATAAGCTGATGGGACCAGAATTGGTAGAAGAGATGGCAGAAAAATTTCAGTTGATTCAGAAACACATAAAACAGCTCAAAGCAGACAGAATAGTTATGCAGATAACCAGAGGAAGGATCTATCTTTCGAGGTAGGTGATCATGTTTTTCTCAAAGTCTCACCATTGAAAAGTGTGATGCGATTTGGTAAGAAAGGAAAGCTGAGTCCAAGGTTCATTGGACCATATGAAATTCTGGAGAAAGTTGGATTAGTTTCTTACCGAGTGGATTTACCTCCAAGTTTATCTCAGGTACACAATGTTTTTCATGTTTAGATGTTGAGAATGTATATGCCAGATCCATCTCATGTTTTGAGCTCAGAGGTAGTTTAGTTGGAAGAGAATATCTCTTATGAAGAACAACCAGTCCTGATTCTTGACTGAAGAGAGAAAGTGTTGCAAAATAAGGTAATTCACTAGGTAAAGGTTTTGTGGAAAAACCATATGGTTGATGATGCAACGTGTGAATCTGAAAATGCTATGAGGGATAAATACCCCCACTTATTTTGATAAGTTAATAAAATTGCGTGGACGGAATTCCCAAAAGGGGGGAAGGATGTAACATCCCAGGTAAATAAAGTATAATACATTTTCATATTTATTAATATTTGTAAATTAAATATTATTTTTACATTAAAGGGGTTGTTATGTTCGATAGCGTACCCGATACGCAAGAAAGTGTCTCTTTGAAATCTTACATTGCACACTAGTAATAAAATAATATTATTTTAAATGGTAGTTACCACGTAGCCATTGTATTGGTGGGAATGAATAGAAATTAATAAAGTATGAATATATATGTTTTTTCATGTTTTTACATTTGTCCAATAAAAGATAAAGGCTTAAAATAAGAAAAGAATTCAATTTTAGGCATAGATACTCTAATATTCACTAAGGGTCGACTTATCACCTTTTGATGGCGAACCATCATTAAATATAGTTTTGGTCACTCTTATACATTCTATTGGACCAAATAAAATTCTTCTTTAGAATTGGGACATCAAAATTTACTTTGTGTAAATTTTTGGTATTTTTCCGATAAAGATCATTTTTTAATGAATAGTGAAAAATGTTGTATTTTAATTCAAAACATATTTTTAATCTAATTTAGTTATATTATTAGATTATCTTTTGAATTTGTTTTAAAGTGAAATTAGAATACATTTTTACCATGTAATCCAATATTGGTCATTGTAATTAATTTCACTTTGAAATTGGACTTAAACTAGTTTCAATCTTTTGGTATATATTGTTTCATAAAACACGCTATTTATCATGACATCGGTAATTAATTATTAAATTTATTAATGTAACTAATATGTTTTTAATTTTTTAAAATATACATCATTTTTGAATTCGGAATATCAAATATATCTTAGGGTAATGTTTTGGTATTTTCCTGAAAAAGAGCAATTTTTGATGAATAGTGAAACCACTAAATGGTACTTAAAAAAACTAATTTTTCTTTAAAATGAAATTTTACCACCTATTTGTTTTGAATTTCAAAAATCTGACGTACCTGGTTGTCATTAGGAAGTAAAATGTTGTTCAATGGGATTAAAATAATTTTTTGGCGAATAGTAACTTTTAAGTTTTTAATCGCGATTAGAGGTAATTAGTGTAATTTATGATAAAAATAATGTTTTAATAATATGAAATGAACCTGAAACTTGTCCTAACCTTATTAGATGTGTCATGTATGACCAAGATAATCCATGGGACAACTTGGGGACCCCATGGAGCTACATTTTTAGGAAAATGACATTAATATCTTCTTATTTAATGTTAAAATAAAATGTCACAAACATGAGTTGTTTTACTAAAACAATTTTTACATGGGGTTATAAATTTCATATTTTTTACTATAAATATCCATTGGAAATATATAATGATTTCCTACATCATAGTTGTTTTTTTTAAATTTTAGACATTAAATAAATTTAATTATTTATGACATCATGATGATGCAGCGATTACATCATTATTTAACGATTAAAATAAAATGGAATGATAATGTAAAATATAAGACCTACACATGTAAAAAACCTATTGTATGGGTTTATTTCTAACCCTTATCACCTTATCATTGAAACACATCAATTCGGGACCATTAAAATCTGAAACTCATTCTAAAATAAAGTAATATTTCCTTACTTTCCAAGAGTTCCCCTCCTCTCCCCTTATAAAAGGCCCCCACCTCTACCTCCTTACCCACACCTCTCAAGCCTTTGGCTCGGAAAACCCCTGCCCATTTTGTCTCTCCCAATCCCTATCTTACTCCTAGAAGCCTCACCTTGGGATGAAATCTTCCCATGGAAGCCTTTGAGCTCAAATCCAAAAGAGTTAGCCGATTTAAAGGTAGTGTCTTCTCTTGTGTTCTTTTTTTTATTTTGCTTTTCCAACACCCTAAAATCTTTTCATTCATTTCTTTTGTAACAACTACAGTATCTTCAATATTATAGGATGTTTTTATAAGAATGATTTGAGATAAACTTACACAAACCTTCATCTAATGGTTAAAGAACATACTGTTTCTGTGGATGGTGACTTTCTGCCTCACGAAATGATGATTGTTCAACACTCATATAACACCATAAAAGGTGGACATTATGATGAAACTATATTTATATATGATATATAATATGTTTATGTTTTACTTAAGCTTCTGTATTTTTCATTTGTGGCATACCTTTAGGGTTTCCATTGTGGGTAAACATGATAATTTCATTTTAGGAAGTGCGGACTACCGCCCCCTCAATGTGATTTGATTCGTTAACACCATATGTGGTACGTATAAAGGATAAATTTAATGATATTATATATGATACCATACTAGAATTATAATACTATTATTTATCATTATGTTTTAATTCCATTAAATATGAAATAGAAATGGAAGTAGCGTTCATGCGTACGTATGGCTTACGATCTCCATGAACGGTGCATTTCATTTCTTACCTCTAAATGATTATGTAATATTATAAATGCATATATATACTGTATATATATGGAATCTAAATCATTAATATCATTCTTGAGATAATAGATATTTTACTACATGAACAACTTGTAAATATAAGAAGTTCACTTTTGACTCAAGTACCAAATATCGACAAAATGACCATTATTATCCGAAATAATTACATAGTGTTCATGACAAGATAATAGGTGATATAAAAGGAATAATGAACTTGAAAAATGTTCTTAATAAATTAGAAATTAACTCAAGTTTATTATTCAAGAGGTTAAAGAATGATTGAGTCAAGTCGGACCCGAGGTAAGGGAACTTTTTAACCCAATTTCCGTTCTTTGGGTTAATCTCCTAATTACAAATTATGTCATGATATTATTATGTAATATCTTGAATTTGCACTTTCATTATGTAAACTTATAGTGAGTACACATAATAGATCTATTTTATTTAAAAAAATGATCTTTTTATGGGACTTCGTCTCAATCATCTTTCATTGAGGCGTATTTTGTTTTATACACAACTTTTGTTTATACGGTTTATAAACCCCGTTGACTTTTAATTTTATACAAAAGGAATCTTTTTCTACGAAGCATTTTACAAAACGATAAAAATGAATGTTTCTTTTAACCTACATGGTGAGAATGACCTTTCCCGCCGCCACGAGTATTATTTGGTCTTTGGCTTCCTCAATAAGCTGTAATGTTTTAAAAGTGAAATACATACCATGTACTCTTTTATGTATTTTGGTATTGAAAATGTTTTTTATAACGGATTTTTTATGTCAATATATTTAAGTGATATATTGTGATTTAAATTAGGAAATTTTTTCTTTCCATTATTTTTGTTTTATGTCTTATGATTTTATAATGGTACTTGGAAATTTGACGGGTGGTTACATGATAAACCATATGACGGGTGGTGCCGTGAATACCAAGACGAGTGGTTACGTTATAACCTCCAATGCATTGGGTTTGGAAGTTATCCATATTACTATTCCATTAAGTGATATGTGTTGAACTCAACCATATAGTTATTCCACTTAAGTATGTTTATGTCCCAAGATACCTTTATGTGTTATGGGTTCTTTATATGGGTATTATGGTAATCTTTTGGTTACAAAAGGGTATGTAATGATATTTTATTCAGTGAAGAGTCTTTACTACTTCATAACGGTGAAGGTATTACTTTGATAAAGTATACATGGTTTACTTGATGTTTGAAAAACTAATAGTTTTCATTCTTTGTGTAACCCTTATTGAGCTTTTTATGCTCACCCCATGTTTTTTGAAATGTTTTTCATAGGACTTAATGTGGAATAGGGTCAAGGATGGGATCAAGGAAAAGTCCTGCTATCTAAAACATGGAACTAGAAATGTTTTTATTTAAGAGTTTTTATTTTATGGAATCTTAGTAGAAGTGTCTACTTTGTAATATTTTGAGATGTAAATGTTATGTCCTAATTCTCTACACCTCTAAACCTGAAGAGATCCTCAATTTGAATTATTCATTTAATTCAATATTAAGTAAGGTTTAAGGTTGGGGCCTTATATAAAATATTATCAATAGTGATATGTGGGTCATCATCAGTCATTAACAATCCATGGGTGAAAGGGGGATAATGTGAATGTAGAATTTAAAATGGGATTACCATGGTTGACTCTTATTAGTGATTTGTTATGGGTTATCATTGATATATTGAAAAAAAATTGCATTTCCTACCAATCTGAAAGACCAATTTCATCTATGAATTTGCCTAATTTTATATACAGTAAATATTTCATCTTTATGAGGTGTGTATGAGTACTTTATCTAATTGACATTCACATTTTACATAATGATTCTGTTGATGGTTGTAGAGGTATCATTATAAACAATCACACATGATCATGACCCACCATACTCTACTTGATGAGTACTTTGAGGAAACCATCTTTGAGATATTGAAACATCATTGGTTGAATAGGAGAATTATATTTGATTAGGATACCCATGTAATATTTTTCTTATGGTTAGGGCTACAGAAGAAACATAATGCACAGTTTCACTTGATAACTTCATGTCATTCTCAAACAAATGAGTATTCTAAGAATACCATTCGGTTTTTTAAAAAAATTCATGAGTATACATCCCTGATTTTTTAGTTTTATGGTTGAAATATCTAACACATAATATTTTCCCAATCAATAGTTTTAATTGGTCTTAAATTAATATGGTTACTTCTGATACATTATATAATAGAAAATATTGATCACCTCTGTGTTGGTTAGAGGTTGAGGAGTCTTTGGTTATTTGGATTTGTCTCATGAAAATATTCTTGAAAATATTAAACTGATAATAATTTAGGTAGATACCCCTATGATTAAGAAAATATCATATTCTCATCCAATATTCAATCCCAACAATTTTTAAGTGGGTGGTCAGGTATTTTTGTGTGTCTCATCTCGGTTGGGACATTGCTGTATTGAGAGGTAGGGGAAGCTGACTCCCTAGATCATGGGGTCATTTGAGCTTTTAATAGGATAGGTACAACCAATAAAGGTTTAGTACTTCATAAGAGTTATATTGTTATGAATGATTTATTCCATGAAACTTAGATATTAATATACCTTCTTAGCCCTTCACATGTGATTATTTCCAAAAATGTCAAGCTAGACCTAGATGTTCCATTTGAGAAAAGACTGGTTCAGATAGTGGATAAGAGTAAAAAGAACCTATTTGGGAATACAATCCCATTGTTTTGAGTGTACTGGTAATATGGGTGTATCCAAGTGTACTCATGGGAGTGGGATTATGATATATAGGTATAGAGGCTAGTGGATTTCACTAATGAGGTTCAAGGTTTCCTAGAAGTTCATCTCCAAAACAAACTACTATATAATGGTGATATTATAACATCTATCATCCATAATATGTATAATGCTGTTATAATTATTTTCAAACCTCATGTTTTTGGGTTATTCATGATCATCAAAGGATTTACCTGGGGATCAGGGGTCAGGTTCATTAAAATGTGTCTTGTTTTAATACATATTTCTATTAAAATATGCCACAACGTTCTATGTGGATTAGTAATCGATACATGGTGGAGGAGAAGGGGGAGTAAGAATCTCTATGTGGGCCAAGAAGTGGTTGGTGACCCTAGAATGAGTACATAGTGGGTTCCTTCTTTGTATTTTAAAATATATCTGTTAATTTTTTAATTTTTTAAATATTGTTAATATGTATTACTTCTCAAATTGTTACTATAGAAACTAAGGGCCTCCCTTTTTATTATTATAATCATGATTCTTCTTAATGTGTTGGTTTTCCTTAATTTGATCTTATAACTTTATATTGACAACAATAGACGGCCTTCACTAGAAATGTTACGATACATTTTCATTGTATTCATTGATTCTATCATGTTTTACCAAGCACAATTGATTATTTATAATTCAATGCACTTTAAAAAATTTCCATGTTTAATCTATTTTATGATAAATCAATTGGTGTTTTATAATAAGTAGGACCCTCAATATTTTTCCAGGAGGTCCATTTCATTCATGATGGTTTTTTAATGTCATTAATGCATCATATGAAATTTATGAAATTCATGATTATTTCAAAAGGCATAAATTTAAATTAAATGTATTTCCTTGAATCCATATAGTTTGAGTGGACTCCAATAAGGTTATTAGTTTTTTTTAATTTTTTTTACTAATGGTCATTGATGGAAATTTTTAGTGTGAATTGGAATATTAAACCTTGACTTCGGACCTAAGATGTCCGGTTATCTTTATCATGGTACCCTATAACCATAGTGTGGGTTCTTAGTGTATATTCCATGTTACATATTGGATAACCAATATGATATGAATAGTGTTTAAATCCAATATATGTTAGTTTTAGTGGGTAAGGGACTTGAGAGATTAATCATTGATGTGTTAATTAATTATGAATTCTTTATTATTGTTTTAAATTATTAATCATCATTTTGGTGGTTATTGGAATGTCGATGTTACAACATCCAATTGAAGTTAATTGGAGATAGTATTATGACCACCCATTCAATATTTTGGTATTTTTTCTCTATAAACAAGCCATTTTGGAAGATAATTCACCATGAGGTTTAAGAAATAAGGGGACCTCATTCACATTGAGATGATGGGATGGTGGTAGGATTTGCACTCAAGGATTTCATTGGTGGTGTATCTTCCACTAATGGGTTCAATTTCAATGGTGCCTTATCCCCTGATATACTTGTGGAAGTGTTTTATCATACACATAGGATTTGATGTAGGTGGTAAATTGACAACCTTGGATGTAATGCTAGTGGTAAAACGCCAACAATGGGGTGTAGTCTCAGTAGTGAATCATCCATTTGGAAAATTAATTTTTTGGATATGTTCCACCCAAGGGGTTGATTTTGGTGGTTCATTATCCACCTATGGTGTTTTATTAGTGGTGTATCTAGTACTTGAGATATGTATCAGTGGTATATTTTCATCCAATGGTGAAAAATAGTAGCATATCATCTACATAAGATCGGTGATGCGTAAATCACCAAGAAATATCACACTCTCCATTAATATTAGAATGGTGACATATAGATCACCACGATGATTTTTTATGGGGATAAATCATTCATGTAGTGATTATTCATGATGGTATCTCATTCACCATGACTTTCATACAAACATTGGTATATGATTCATCATCAATGTGTGTTCAGATCATTGGGAATATTTTCTCATTCTGTCTTTGGATGAAGAATGTATGGTCACACATGGCTTGGTGAGAGAACTCTACATGGATACAGATTAGTTATTCATTTGAATAATTAAAACATAATATCAAGAATTCATGTGAATTTATTTGACATTTTTGGGGCACTTTTGGTTTTCCATACTAATTATTACTCACACCTTACATGGTAATTGTGGTTCCTAAGTATACATTAAGTTTGATGACTTAAATTAAGAATAAGGACCTTATTTATTTAGATGGTTGACAAGGGATGTGGAGTTAGTGACGGGATATGGGATTAGTCTAGGACTCGAGAATAATTTTTTTTGGATTCTCCTTTACTTTTGTTTTCTTTTGGACTTAGTGTTTATTATGTACCCATAATAGATATTATTTTTATTAGATAACTTGTATAGAGTATATGACAGATCATTTTTATATATCATGTTGTTAATATTTACTTTTTGAGGGAATTTAGCTGTGTTTTATATATTATGATATTGTTATATTATGATGAATTCCTCATGATCATTCTCTAATTATGTTTTAATGGTTATTAGTACATGGGGGAATAGTCACCCCACTGGATATTTTTTGACCCTCACTGCTAGTTTTAATACTCTAGAATTAAAGGAGTTTAGCTTGAGGTACATTGTGACCCAGTTCATTCACAGTGGAGGTAAACTAGATTAATGATGTTATATAAGAAATTGATAGTTACATTTAGCGATAAGGAGTTTGAAGTTAAATAATATTTTTTGACACTATAAATATACATCACATGTTATGAAATGAATGGATGGAAATACATGGATATATTACTTCTCATTAGAAAAATATTTCTATGAGTACTGATTATCATGGGAAATGAGTTGCAATTCAAGGGGTGTGATCAGACCATCATATAGAACTATATTTGCATAATTATTTATTTGAAAAGGAGTGGGATCAGATTCCTTAATAAAATCACAAATAGAATTTTTAAATATGGATATAGACATGGTTCATGAAATAAATATTTTATTTTAGTGGTTTTAAAATAAGTATATGAAAAAAATTAAAGAATGAGAAGGATTTCCTTTATAGAAATATAGAGATCATGAAATAAAGTTGAAGGAGGTGGTATGTCTAGTAAATGTGAGGTCATATATAATTTCACATTAGTTAGTGTATGTATTGGAAATATAGATAATATATTTAATGGATAAGGGTTCCCTTAAAAATAGTTCTAGTTCATATTTTAGTCCTATAATTCTTATACAAAATAAGGATGGTTGGTGGAGGATATTTGGTGACTATAGAGCTTTGAATAAGCTAATAGTTTCTATAGGATCTCCATTTCAATAATATATGATTAGTATATGGATAACTATTTTACAAATATTGAACATTAATATGGGTTCCAACAAGATAATGTAAGAGCAGAATATGTGGGACTTAACATTCATGATTCATGATGGACATTATGAATATTTGGTTATGCCTTTTTTAATGTATACACTATCAAAATATCATGTTACTATGAATAACATTTTTAAACTATTTCCTTAAAAGAGTGTATTAATTTTTTAATGATATACTGTATAATTTATTTGTTGGATAGATATTTAGAACCATTTTTACTAAGTGCTACAGATCATTTAATATATCCATGTTCATATAAACGGGAAATATTATTATATATAATGTATTTATATGATCACCATATACATTTTAACACCCATGAATGGGTATATATAGGTATTAAGATGATATTACTTGTACAAATTTGGAAATTACCTAACAATTCCAAGGGTTTAAGATATTTTTGTGCCTTAGTCAGTACTATCTAGATATTTTTTATCAGGGATTATTGGATGGTGGATAAACCACTATGTGACTTTAGTAAAAATAATAATTTTATGTTTAGAAATGTTGAACAAATAGATTTTGAGACTGTGAAGAAGTTCATGGTGAAAAGTCATTTTTTGGTATCTTCTAATGGTTTAACAATATAATAAAATGATTTAGGTGAAGCAATATTCTAGGTTCTTTTACAAAAGGTACAATACTGACCTATTATAAAAAATCACAACCAGAATCAAATTTAACTAAATTCTTTTTTAAGGAGTTGATGAAATTTGTTAAAATAGTATAATATTTGAATAAATACTCGGTAGTAAAACATTTTGATATGAATATGAAAAAAATATCATAAAAAACTCATTGAATAAAAAATTAACTTCAATGAATAAAAATTATTAGTAAGAAAAAGTAATTGGTTTTTATTTTGATGTTTGTATACACATATATGGGTTCATGGTGCAATATATTCTCTTTAAAGATTAATAGAATAAAATACTTTACTGATGCTAGTTCTTAAGCTATAGTGGGTTGAGATTAAATAGGTAAAGGAATAAATACTTAGGGATAAATATTTATAATCGAACATAGATTCTTTAAAGTAAAACTCTGATACTAAAATGAGAATTTCCAATTGTAATGTAATGGTTTTTAAAATTAATGAAATAACTTTTAATGGAGTCAAATACAATTCAAAAACCAATCCATTATTATAATACATATCTATTATGTGTCCATATAGTATTTTTGAATGATTATAAAAGACTGACAAGTGGGTTATATTGAATAGGTATAGTGTGATCTATGAGGAATTTTTTTCAAGAATGCATAGTATTATAATGGAAATATATAGAAATATGAGAATTATTTGATTTTAATAACCAATTTAAATTATAGATATTATTTTGGATGAAATTTCAATGGATTTCATTTTCAGTTTTATTAAATCCCTAGACATTGTTTTCATCCTAGTTCTCATATATAAACATTCAAAGTATGTTCATTTACTACCGCTAAAAAATTTATATATAGATAAATATATTTCCATTCCATTTTTAAAATAAATTTACATATTACATGAGATTCTGAGTTCCAAGGATAATTCCTACGATACGCTGTTTAAAAATTTACTTTAGAAAGAGTAATTTTGGATACATTGTCCAAAAATAAAATTGATTTCTTTTTTTCAGACCTAGATATATGGGTAGAAAGAGGTGATTAATATATGTTTTGAGAAATATTATTTTTATTTATATTAAATGATCCTTGATAATTATTTAGGTGGTAACTATTGGATGTACTTTTTCACAATAAATATTTCAATATTTTTTCAGGAAGAACCTAATTTTAGGTTATTTATGTAAGAAACCCACCAAATTTTCCATATTAATCAAGGGTGAGGAAAAACACAAGGGAGTGGTATTTGTTTTTAAGGATATAAATTATTTGATTCTTCATTTAAAATCATATTTTATTTCAACTCAATAGTTCATGTGGAATTTTCAAATAATTAGAGGATTGAATTAAAATTTCCTGTGGAAGATTTGGCTCTTCTTAATATAAATTTCATTAAAACAATTTATATTATTTCATGAATTTTACTAACTTGGTTATGTGATTCCATGGAACTATTATAGTTTTTGTAAGTGAGATCAATTTTTTATAAAAAATTGGGCTTCCAAAATATAGTGAAATTCATTTCATATTCGCCCTATCCCAAAATAAGGTGGTTATTCGTGATAAACCATTAAAGACCTATAAAATTATTTTATCATACAATAATACTATATCAAGGTAGTGTGAATTGTCATTGTTATTTTTTATTAAATATAGTGGGTGACCATTTCAAAATGAATCTTGTGAGGATGAAGAGTTATTTTTTGCAAAATATCATTATTTTCACCCTTAGGATAAGGTGGTTCTTTAAAGGGAAGGAAATAATATAATGGATATGAAATAAAGTTACCATTCACTTAATAAATATAATATAATAAAGGGGTGTGTTACTTTGATAGTTCTCTAAGTAAGAAAAGTATTCTAAAAAATGAATTGTTTTAGGCAATCCTCGAGTAGGTATGTCTTTTGGGAAAGGAAGTGTTGTTCTGAGAATGTCGTGATAATTCCAAAGGCGTAATGATGTTATTTGAGAAACATCGATAAGAGAAAAAAGTATAAATATTACCCATGGATTGAGAAACAGATTTGTAAAATCATCAATGTTAGTTTTTATTTTGGGTGTATAAGTTTGTTTTGTTTGTTAGAGGAGAGAGGAAACCAAATTTAATAACATATATGATCATGGGAGGTTGTGGATTTATCTCTAATGGATAAATCTCTAGGGATAATTCTTCTTATTCTTCTTATATTTCTCATTCTACTAGTATTTATACTATCTCTATATTGTTTTTTATAGTTATTCTATATTCATTTACTGATAATTGATTTCATTGTATTTTATTACATTAATTTATTAAGGATTGATGTAGTTTATATACCAAAAACCATTGTTCTAACAATAAATTATAAAATATAATTAAAAAAATATAGGAAAAAGAATCACAATTTTACTCAAATATAAAAAACATTGACACATTCATGTTCAATTATCTATTAATAAAAAAATAATAAAAAGTAAGACCAAATCTTAATCAAATTATTAGGAGAATATTATATCTATTGAAATTCAATATTAAAAATTTAAATTAAGATTTTTGGGATGATATTAATGGTTATTTGTTCTAACAATGATTTTTCAAATAATAAAGAGATTTAATTTTTGAAATATAATGATTTGTAGTTATTCAAAATGATCATAGTTGTATATAAATTATAATATGTTTTGTTGAAAACATAAAGAAAAAAATAGAAATTTTATGAGAATAATTTTAAGTATAAATTTGTGAATTAAATAAATAATGTTATACAAGGACTAAAATTTGTAATAATATTCAAGGATTGGAAAATAAATCCATCCCTACTGGAAGAAATATGAAATTCAATGAAATAAAGAGATAAATATTTTTCTATCACAACATAAATAAATGGAGAATATAAAAATTTGAAATTAGGAATTAAAAATATAATTAAATTAAAAACACATTTGAAGTGAAAGTGGAGTAAATAATGATTCAAAAAATAAGTTAGTAGTCTAATTATAATTAAATAAAATAGTTTTAAAAATAATATAATATTAAATTATTCACTCAAGAATAAATTAAAAAACAAATAAATCATGTCATGTTCAAAATGATAGTCATAAATGTTTTTCCTACCCAAATAAAGATATATTTCAATAGGATTATGGAAATTTTAGTAGAACAAAACTTATCCTATAAAATATTGAATATTGAGGGTAACTATTATGACAAATTGATTTATTACTTATATAATACTTATGATAAATTATTTTATGTGTATGGTTCATGAAGTCAAGGTATGATGAAATGAGGAGGCATGTTCCTCAATGCCAGGGGGGTCAGTGGTAATTGTGTTCAGTGATTTTTAAGGTTTGGGAAACTCTCTTGGGGTGGAGACTATATCTCTTCTCAATAGTCCCTGCTTACAAAATCCCTATAACATTATCATTGTAGTTTTAAAGACTAATTCATAACATATGGTGGGATTTATTCAATACAAAACAAACATATTATCTTATCTTATAAATTTTATTTGAAAGTGAAAATCTATTTTGAGTAAGGTGTTGGAGATCTCACATGCCGTCAGGGAATAGAGCATCACTATGGAAAAACTGGCCAGTATTACAGGCCCTCAAACAAATCTTATTACTTATCATAATACAGCTGCCCTACCCCATGAGTGTAATATTATAGTTTTTGGTGATTCTTTTAGGATTCACCATTACATACCTCATTAACTCTTTCATGAATTTACTTTTTTGAATAAATTTTGAATTTTGGGTTAGTGAATTTAGAGAAGTTAACTATAAGAATGAAATAACAATGTCATCAACTATAAAGTATCTCCCAAATCAAAAAATGGTTTTGGAGGAAAATAAACTACATTTTAAAAAACTATAACTAAAAATTAATCCATAGCATGAAAATTTCATGAATAAGTGTTTTATAGAAGGATATAATATTTTTTAGATAATAATAGAATTGTTATTGAAAATAATGTTGAAAAAATAAAATATGTATATAATTTCAAGAATGATAAAAAAAATTATAAAGAACAAAAATTGTCAATCAAGTTAAAAGAAAAAAATCTATTCTACAATTTTGGATGAATGAATATCGTGACTAAAATTTTTATGTGAAATAATACAAGGAAACAATCTAGAAAAGGGGGGTACGATACCATTCAATAAATTAATAGATTCTTATTAAAATGTTTCTTTTTAATAATATGTGTTATGTCTATTTAGTATCATTTGGGGACTTTTTTAGATGAAAATGTATATAATACCATGGTCTGAAAAAAAAAATTAGATTAGAAACAAGTTTTGATTCATAAATCTCAACCACATCTGTAAATATAAGGAGGTTATAAAACAACATACACTCCCAATGGATATTATTTAACATCATGGGGTATTTTTTATAACAATGGTTTTTTTCTCAAGTGGAAAATATATATATAGTTATATATTTAATATAAGTTGAGTATTAATAATAATTTACAATTTCATATTAAAATATATTTTATTAAAAAATAAATTTTTATGGCATGAAATTAAAAATAAAAAGAGGTGTTTTATTGAAAATATATAAAAAATTACAAATTTTAAAAATTATGAATCACTAAATCAATTGGTAGAAATTAAAAAATTTAAATCCATATAATATATATTTTGTGTAGGTTATATAAATGAGTTTACTAGTTAATTATGTAAAGAAACATTGAGGTTCATCCCATAATTTATTAAAAGAATTAAAATATATTTAATTTATATAGAGAAGGGATCCTACAAATATAAGTAAGGAGAGTGTCCTTTTCTTTTTTATCATAAAATGGAATTTAATAAAGAAACATTAATTCGAACTATTGTAGGGTTTTCTTTATTTTTAAATTCTAAATTAGTAGCCTAATTTTTTAAATCTATCTACACATATATAAGATTATATTATAAAATGAAAAAGAATCAGATGATATATATGAAAATACCCATGTATTGGATTTATATTTGGAAGAAGACAATTTAGATTATGTTTTAAAGGTAGATTAGGTATAGATAAACAAAATCATAGATTATTGACTAGATATTTTTTAAAATTGATATCGATTTATGTTATGTGTTGAAAGCAAATTCAAATTAGAATATTATTATAATATATTAGTATTTAATATTGTATTTGTTTTGAACCACAATTATGATGGCCAATTAAATGAGGAATGTATGTTGATTCTGATATATATTGAACTATATATTATTGATACATCATATATGTATTGGAATATAATTGAAAATATGATTTCATGAGATATAGGTACTTGAAAATTTAATTATGTTTGATTGGTGACATTATTTACAAATTTTATAGTAAAATAATTGAATTTATAATGATACATGTAATTTATGATGAGTCGAATAAACTGGATAGATAAAAAACATGAAGATTATAAATTTTGATAGAATCAAGTATGTATTAATATTAATTGATATTATTAATATATTATTAAGAAAAAATGATGTTTTAACCTTATATTAGGTTTTATAAATACACAATTGATTTATTAATTTATTAATGGTGTATGGTAGTGTATTGAGTATTAATTCAATTTAATTTTATAATTCTAGTTTTTAATAGGAATAATTAGTTAAAGTGGAATTTGAGTTATTATCAAGGGGAATAAGTGGAATATATTTTTCTTATAGTGGTACATGAGGAGTTGGTAGTTTGATCTTTAAGAAGATATCCTACATTTATTTTCATGTTTTTGAAAAATCCCAAGGGGGTATAGAAGAGCCCTTAGTGATTGGATATATTGTTTAGAGATTGAATATCCCTTTTTAATTGAATTAAAAAATGAGATCTATTAGTTAATATCAATCTATACATAATCAATATAATTTTATTATGTATGTTAAAGAGTTAAAGAATATTCCCAACATTAATTATATCCTATAATGTGGTATTTAGAAAACCTTAATACCAAAGGCATGAAATATTTTATTTTACTAGATAATTTATTAAAAATCATTTAAAGTGTTTCCATGTTGTATTTATTAAAAATATTCTCATAGATATATGAGTGTTTATTTAGATCCCATTTATAAATAAAGGAAATAAGATATTACAAGGCTTAAAATTTTATATTTTGGTGATCTAGTCAACATGGTTTGGTGAACTACCTAAAGTGGATCTTTCATGTGTTAGATGGATGAATATTCCATGATGGAGGCAACCATGTTATAGAGGTCTTTCATATGAATAAAACTTTTTTATATAATAATATATATAGAGAAACTATATTATAAAACATTAGACTAAATTATAGTGAATGTATCGTATTAGTAAATATAGTTTTCAAGGTTATAATAATAATAATTTTAAGATTCATTAGGATAAATATTAGCAATGGTGATGTGACGTATGGTTAAATCCGAAATTCCAAAGATCATATAATAGAAATGTATACATCAATTTTAAAATTGGAATTCCAAATTACCCTAATTCCTATAAATATGGTTGATGGGGGTTCTTGGGAAATTGAGGAACAAGTTAGATAACTATCCACAAGTATTTATGGAATCTATATTCTATAAGATCCCCTGGTGGAAAATAAAAGTCTTCTATAGAATGTTTTGGGGGAAACAACTACCGACATTAGTAATTTTGTGTTACATTCATATACCAATATGTCATTAATAAATTGATTATTTCATAGTGACTAAAATGTTGATATAGATAGATTCAATACCAAAATATTTGGAAGTTACTTATTCCATTAAAACCACACCATGGTGGATGTCCATATACAATTATGGAGTAATTTCATAAATGAATGATATGTTTCTCTTAATAAATAGTTATGAAACATTAATATAACTAGAAACATATTTTAGGGAGTATTCTAAAGAGATAATTGTTTGGACTAAGGAAGAGAATAAGAGAGAACACATGATCAAAATTCTGGCACTAATGTCTGGGAATCGGAGATTGAATAAATTTCAGAAACTATTCATTTATTGTTATTAAATATATTTCTTAGGACCATATTCCAACTTCATTTTTAGTTTTACTGATAATAACATAAGAATGTGTCAATTGTTACTGCAATAAGTTTTTCCATGGTTTTTCTACTAAAAACCAAGTGTGTGTTAAACATGTAAAACCCTTATACCTTATGTGTTACTTCCCTTTTTAACTCTCACAATCACTACATTTCATTCAAAATGATTAAAACTAACTGGTGATAAGAAAATGATTTTGAGAGATGGTATTTTGGTTACTATTGATTCACCCCAACCCCTATCCCACTAAGTGGTGGTTTACTCTCTCTTGGGAATAATAAGTTTAAGTGTGATAGAAGTTTTTACAAAATGATTGGAATTTTTTTCCATAATAATATAGGAAACATAGATACTTACAAAATATAGATTCCATTATTTTGAAAAATCTAAATTACAATGAATTTTTTTTAAATATATAGGTGAAAACTTTAGAAGATGACATACTAGTTTCAATTTGTGTTGAGCTTTAAATGTTTGTTGATATGTTTTCTATTTTTTACGGTAAATATTTGAAATATTCATAGTTTTGATAATTATATTTACAAATTTCTTTAGTGATTAACCAATGTTATATTCTATTCCACTAGAGGTATTTTAAACCCGAATAATAAAATGATAATAACAAACTATTTATTAAGAGAATCATTGGACTTGAAAGATACCAAAATTTTCATCCCTTATTTTTTAAAACTATCTATGTAAAATTACATTAAAATTAATGATTATATAATTTATTGTTTTTTATCCCCTAAAAAATTTTTACTTAATTTTTAGTAAACATTTAATTTTTCCTAAAGAGTACATGAAAAATTATTAAGAAACCCACATTAGAAGTTTATTTTTCTTTTCCAACCCTATGCTTGGTATTTTTTCATGATTAAAATGGAGTTGTGTGCGGGCTGAAAGAGATGGTTTCATGTTTTTTTATATGAAGTTGAATATTGGAAAATGGAGAATGTAAAGGATTATCAACGTATGAGAGAGAGTTATTCCTATGTATTTTTCCAATATACATTCACTACTTCACTATAAATATATTAAGGAAAAAATGAAAAATAGAGGGACAATTGTTCTATGATATTCAATATTTTAACTTTGAGATTTGTATTTGATAATAAGAGAAAAGATTTGATATGGGAGATCTATTTTGAAAAGGTGTAATTAGAGTGGTGTTTTCACTGAATTTTTAGTGGAGAATCATGAATTATTCTTGATATCTAAATTTACTCACTGAATACAAGTGATTTTTAAAATTAATACATACTAAAAATTACTTTTGAGATAAAGTTTTTTAATTTCCTTTTTATTACTCTTATTTTGTATTCAAATGTTGTGATTCAGATGCTTTAAAATCATAGAATATGAATTCAGGTCTTTGATGAAAGATTATGACCCCAAAAAAATGTCTCTTGACTGACAATTGAAATGATTTACATTAACATAGATCATAAGTGATCATTAATATCAATGGGAGGTAATATTATATAATTTAAAGGAATGTTAATATAGTAATTGAAGACCTGTGGGAATCACAATTTAACACTCTAGTTGGGATGTTTTTTGATAATAAAATATTTTATTATAATTCTATATTTACAATCTTAATGAATTAAACGTTTCTCCTATTAAAAAATGATTCCCGCGTGATTGGATGTAAACAATTTCTTGTAGCCAATCAAGATTTTAATTTTTGGTGGGAATTTTAAATAACTAATATCTGAATATATATTTATCTTGAATTTCATTATTAAAAATAATTAATAATTAATAATTTTTTATATATTTTTATAGAATGATGATTTTGAAAAAAAAATTAGTTGTTTAGAAGATTTTATACATTGAATCCCAAAATCATACCATAATTTAAATCATTATGAAATTGTTATTTCGATTATTGATGTTAAACATTTAGGAGTAAAAATAAAAAATAAAATATATATATATTACACATAAATTCACATGTATTATTGAATTTAAGGATTTTATGAATAATAGATTGGGATTTGATCTAGGATAAACTACCCCAAAAAAACTCCAGTGTGTAAGGATTTTAGGAACTAAATAAGTAACCCTTAAGTAGTGATAGAGGCATCATTGCACAATGAATTTTATGTAAGATTGAATTTTAGGGATCCATGGATTATACCATCGAGCAATGATGATGGGAGAATGGTAATCATGAAAGAAAAAAAAAATCAAACCACAATGTATTCATAATTACAACATAACCAGTTAAATGAGGATAAAAATTTAAAGGGAGAACTAGGTAAAGGATAATGGTTAATGTACTATATTTTTAGAGATACATGAGTATTATAGTGCAATAATATTCATTATTCCATAATGTGGCACATACATGTTTTGAAAATAGGATATTATAGAAGTAAATTTGACAAATGATATATGATTCTTATGATATATTCTCATTACGAGGAATAAAATAGTGTTAACTTGTGATATTCAATTTATTATAAATTATTTTTTTCTAATTTTAAGGAGAACTTTTATGAATTTTACTATTATAATAATTTCTTAAATTCTAGGAACTTGAGTGTGGAAAACATGGATCAGGTTTCAATAACTAGTGATTTTTTTAATTATCTTATTCATTATTCTTGATTCATTCTTCTTTTTTATGATTTTTTTTGCCTCGGGAATTAATTATTCATTTATAATTGATTCTTTATCAATCATGTGTGAGTAAACATATTATGGGGTATCAAATTGACAATAAGAGTATGTTTATATAATGGAGGATTTATTTTCATTGTGGAAGATTTGTTTTAGGCTATATAATATTGAATTTCATTAATTCATATTATTATCAATTTATTCATTGATAAAATAGTTTTTTGGGGCGGAACATAAATATGGTAAACGGGGATTTTTTTACACAAATGTCCTTGGTATTTTTTTACAAATAAGATAATTTTTAATTCTTCTTAGTTTGTGTATTTCATTTTGATTATAAATAATTTAGTGGATAAAGATATTGTTGATTGAAATTGGTCTAATGGAAATCAACTGCATGAGAATATTGTAACAAATTAATTAAAATTTATTCAAAAGTGAATGAAATAATATTATTTGAAAAATTATCCTTTTAAAATAATTTAAAATCTTTATTTTTTCATAAGAAGTTTTAATTATTATGAAACTATTTTATTTCCTTTTTATATTATAAAATTTGTTTTAAAGAATATAAAATTGACAATCTAATATATTCCACGTTTTTGTGGTTTAATATCCATATGGATCAAAAAGAGACTCTAAAATACTCTATTTTTTTATAGTTATAGTTAATGGTTTTGGGAAATAAAAATTGTAAACACTTTTTAGAAATTAATGATTCTTAATTCCCAACCACAAACAATTATTTTCTGCCACTTATATCATAGTCACATTATTTTTTATCGTTGATTGTCAACAAAAATAGTATTTTATAGGTTATATGATATTTATGTATGGATTTATGGAATCAATTAGTAATTTCTCATTGAATGGATTTATAATTTTTATCATTTTAGTAATTTCATTTCTCATGGTGTATAAAATCTTTATTATCCCAATTAAAATAATTATTTAGTGAATGTCATCATCTCTAATATATCTTCCCCAAATTATATCCTGAAAATGTTTTCTCCACCTCCTATAAAAACATATAACATTTTCCTCTTAACTTACACAACCTTATATGAATAACAAAATGAAAATACACTAGTTTTAGTGAGGAAAAAATGAGTTTTCTAATCTTATTCCCACTTTACATCCATTGAAAATAAAAAGACCAATGTTTTTTGTATGTAAACGATTTCGAAACCTATCTCATAAAAACATTAAACAACATGATTTTATCACTACGAAAAGAGGGGTTTCAAAGTGGTTTAAAACATTTCTAAATAATTCAAGAATATTTCTAAATGTATCAAGTATTTTCATGTTGGGTATATTTTCATTTTGGATTTTTCACAGTGGTTTTTTATTTAATAATGGTTTAAATAATAACATCCCAGCTTAAATTTCACTAATCTAGTCCTGCGATATGATTATCCATAATAAATCAAGAATTTCCTTTTATGTTCTGGAGGCTTCCCGAGAGTAGTCAGGGTATACGGTGGAACTGTGAAGAGATTATACCACTATATCATAGTTCATAATCAGATGTAAATCACCGAATAGAATACACATCAGAATACACATAATGATAAACAAAATTGAAATTGAAGCATTCTAAAAAATGAAATATAATAAAGGATCGAATAGCCATGCCACACAAACAATAAATATCTCCCACATATTTGATCACATATTAAATATTATCAACTAAAAAATAAATACATCATGTTGCATGTCCATATTTGTGCCATGTCACATACCCAGTCACCAATATCTTATTGAAATGCTCCAGCCTGATCATCAAAATCCATATGAGAAACATGTTCAATGATACGACTCTTGGATTTCTCCCTATCCATTATACATCTATGATCAACTTAGAATATTACCTAATTAATATATATACACTGAGATGGATTGATAGGGGTGAGATATAAATCTCTATAGGGCATCCCCAATGGTGAACCTATAAACTATTTCCAAAAGTAAATTCTCATGAAATATTCTTAGCCTAAAAAACATAACAGAAATAAATACAACCATAACCATCATTAGTCGTTAGGTTTAAGACCTTGATCATACATACCTACTTTAGTAAAAACTATGGTGTCTCTACAAACATATCAATGACCGTGCATCCCAAGTAACATGTGGGTTCAATATATATATCATCTTCAACCAAACCTAATGATTTGGGGACCCATCCTCTGATATCCAAATCATTGGTAAACAAATATAAGTCATCCCCTACCATGTCCTCATGAAAGTAATCATTATCTCACATTTGGTGCCTCGAAATATCTTTCCAAGGTAACCCATATAAGTTCTTCCAAAACTAAAAGAATCATTAAAAAATATTTCACATGTATCATAATCAATATTTTCATGAACACGAGTTTGACATTTCAATCAGGGATACAGAGCATTAATTCACCATCCATTTTAGTTGGTATACCATTATTTCATAGAGAATCAATCTAGAAAATAAACAAAAATATATTATCTATGTTTAGAGTGACATAATCCATATAGTAAACAATATATGTATAGAGAATCAATTTAACATCTATCAACAAAAATGGAATGTCACATCCAATATACTCAAAAATATAAAACAACATGCATTAAACCTCTATCCTATACATAATCCATAAACAGAACATCTGTAATGATATGGATCTCCATGTCCAACAATTTAAACCACAGTTGATTAATTCCATGAAAAACACTATGATACCTTAGAGGTCACATGCACATCTTTGTTGAGCCCTAGTTTTTATCTTCTAATGTTCGTGATGACTAGAGGGGATCAAATGATGAAAACAGGGTTTTTTTTGGAGAAAACTTCAAAGGTGTAGGGTAAAAATGTATGGTTAGTTTAAACATCATTTAACCATGCATAATTCAACTATGAGGTTCCACTATCATTTTATTGGGGTTTTTATGGTTATAAATACCATAAAATATACCCAATGAATTGTGTCAGGTATCTAGGGGTTGTCAAGTGTGGTCTTACACAGTTTTTTCATAGATAAAAAATCTTGCATACCCTAGTGAAAAATGTGAATCCTAGATATAATGAATAGTTGGTGTGCATAATTAATTTTCATTGTTAGTTTAACCATGTTTTATCCTCTATGAAGCCATGCGACCACTCTATGAACTCTTAAAAATTGTAATTTTCCCTTTTTTCTTCGTTTTTTCAAAGATTAATCACCAAAAATATCTTATTGGTTCATCCTAAACCTTTATGATATTCATAGAGATCTCTCTACAAGGATTTTAGGATGAAATAATTCATTATTGAATGATCTCATCGAGGTACGTTGTGGTTTTGATCTGTTTTCCCCACTTAATTGTATAGCTATAATAGATCAGTTTTCCTATAATATTGATGGAACACAATTTTGATTTTATAATGGATCTAATGGTTTTGTTGGGATTTTTTTATTTATTGTGGATCTTGTATTGTGAGGACCCAATCTACTCATCCCTGGTCTCTATTATCGAAGGCCATGTGTTCTATAACCATTTTGAGGTATGAGCTTCTATTAAAAGGGTTAATTATATAAATTATTTATTCATCATGTATCATTACATGGGAATATTCATTGAACATAATATATTTTTGGTTTTAAAGGATTTCTTATAACAATGCTTGTTTTAAATGGGGTTTTCTTTAAAAATATATATTTTGACAATAAGTGTTTCATTAAATGGTTGTATTGATGTTTTGATTAAGAAATGGGTATTCAATCACCAAAGTAGATTATATTGGATTTGAAAAAGTTTTCAATATTGTGACTCTGATTATGAAATATTTTTTAATGGAATATTGGGAATGTTGAGTGTGTTGGGAAAGGGACATAGTTGAACCTAGTGTGTGTCGCACCACAAGGGGTTATATTGGGATATCGATAAAAGGTGTCAGGGAATGGTATTGGTTGGTTCTAAAATATTCATGTTTTAGGATCATCAATTACTATTATATCTACCATCAGCTAGGGTCTAATATGGTGTGTTTGGTTTTTAAAATTTATTTATTACATGATGAATTTTGTAATGGATTCTTTATCACATGTTTTATTATGAGGTTACATCAGATAGTTTCACATGATTGATTATATCATGGATATATGTTTACATGATTAACTTATGGTGTTTGAATATTATATAAAATTTTATCACATAAACATTTCATATTTATATCATTGTTTATATGAAAGGGTTTTTTGGAAAATAAAATTAAATTGATTTACTAATGGGTTTGAACTTATAGAAATGATTTTTAAAAAAAATTTGTTTTAAAGTCAAGGAATATAAAATTATTATTATTAGTCCTCATATAGAATATGTGGTGGCAACCTATAGGGATTTTTTCCGACACTGTATATTTTCCTCTTAGTGGTTGTAGATTTTTTATAGAAATATCTAGGAAAAGTGAATAGAATCTTATAGAATAATGGCTTATCTTGTTGTCAATGCCTTCAGTTTAGGATTATTTTGATGGGAAAATTGTCACATGGAGGATTTTTGCATTCTATACTATTAATTTATTATTTATCCAGTTTGTATTATTGTTTTGGTATCTTTTTCTTCCACTTGTGAACTTATTGTATGTCTTGTTTTGTCAAATACAAGAATTCTTTTTCTCTATCTTTGTTATTTCTCACCACCTCACAAGCCAAAAAAGGTGGCACATCTAGTTGAATTAGGTTCGTAAATTTCATTTTTTTATCAATGGGATTCTCAGGATGAATGGTGTTAACACGAGAATATTTGGGTTCTATGTCTTGGGTAGGCAGGAGTTCGGATCATTAATATATACATCGTATGTATAGGAGCGTGAATGTCAATCTCAATATTGTGTCTGAAATCAAGTTACCAGAGGATGACATATTTTTTACCATGTTTTAAGACTTGGTGTTTTTTGAAATTTGAATGAACTATATGATGATTTTGTTAAATGGGAATGTTACTTCTTAGTGAAATGTTTTTCATTCATAAAATTCATAATATCATTAAATAATTAATTTTTAATGGATATATTTGAATTATTGAAGTTGGTCAAAAGATTTTGGAATATTCTCTAAAAATGATTGGTTATTAACTTGTGGTTAACATAAAATGCCTCTTAGAATAGATCTTCCAAATCCAACGAAAGATATGTGAGATAAGATCCATATAAAAAACCTCCAGTGGACCCATCTCTTGTTTACGTGGTAATCCATACAATATAGATTCTTGGTATAGTGGGTTTTGGGAATCCCTGATGTGTAGTGGATCATGGATCTATGTTCACTAAGAAGCATCCACCTATCATCTATGGTGACAAAGTATCCCATGAATCTAAGGATTTTCTTGAGAGTATTTATAGAATCTTCAACTTATTTAAGACATCAGAAGACTCTAATATGGTTTTTTAACATACGTGCTCATGGGATTGGAATGGAGATAGTGGGAATCTGTCAAATAATATATGTTTCATGAGGCCCTTTCGTGGACCACTTTCATGAAAATATTTAATCAACAGTTTTACACAATTAATTTATGTGTGGAAAATACATGGGAGTTTTTGACATTTTAATATGAGGATCATAAATTTATGGAGTATTATATCAATTTTAATAAGTAGGTGTATTTGACATCAGAGTTTTTCTCCAATGAGTACCTAAATATATTGAGGTTTGATTTGGGACCATGGTTGTATATTTTTTTGATGTTGATAATCATGTTCCTTAGAAACATAATAGAGGTAGTTAAAAAAATAAATATGGGTTTAAAATATATATTTGGTAATAAATAATTGGGTGGTGCTTTAGATGGTACAGTTTTTAGCTAGGGTGTGTTTTTTGACCATAAAATGTAGAATAAGGGTGGTTTGTTTTGTTCAAGATTAGTTTTAGTGGAATTTTTAGGATAGAAATAGTTTTTCATTAATAATTGTGAAAGGAATGGTCATACATAGTCTAACTCTATGGAGGCTACTATGACATTTTGAAATTAATGATTACGAGCCTATCTAAAGTTTTTTTTGAAATGATATCCCATGGTAGTAGGGTAGGATCCACTCACACCAAGGGTTTTTTGGAACATATTAATGCTTCCATGGGTGGTGTTTCAAATACTCTTTATATGGAGGGGGAGGGGTGTTCGTGTGTCTAAGAATGGATTACTTTATGCGATGGAGAATACCACATAGAAATCTAAATCAGGACTAGCTGCTGTTATAGGTATGATGTTTATTTATTCTTAAATATATACATATTTGTTTCTTATAGGTGATAATAATTATTTTATATCATCAATGTTATTTGAATTAATGGATTTATGTTGATTAATTATTATATTTTTTTTGATGTTTCCTTGCCTTTGGGATAGAGGGCCGAACAAGGTTTCAAGTGTCCCACATTTCATGTGATAATAGTCATCTTCAAGATGATATGGTACTTTTTAGAACATTATATTGAAGTTTTTTACCTTATATTGGGAATATATTGGATGGTTAGTGTTAAGACCTAGATAGTCTATTATCATTATCATATAATTTTTTTTCTTTTGATGGTTTAATTCAGGATTTTCAGGTTGATTGAGACTCTAAATTAGAAAGGGAGGCACCTTTTTTCATCATAGTGGGGTAATATCAACACATTTTTTAGATGCAGAAGTTTATTTAATTGAACCTTTTTGGGTAGTTCACTTCCAATGGTGGGTTTTTCCATACACCAAGGTATTTCTGGACAATTTTTCTATTTTATCACAATAGTGAGAGGTTGGTTAATATTTACTAGCTCTCTAGTGTGATTCCTATTTCTATTCCATCATATAAAATGGAACTCTCTATGTTAGTGGAAATTTACATCCACCTTTAGGATCATTAAGATAATGGATTTATTCATCCTATTATGTCACTATGGTATTTTCCTATCTTCATTGCTAATAAGCTAGATGAATGTCTAAATTGTTTTGTAGAATATAGAAATTTTGATTGTGTGACTCTTAAGAAAAAATATCCTTTTTCTAGGACTGATGATCTCTTAGAAAAACTAAGAGGGGTATGTTGGTCATTGAATATGGACCTCCAGTCAGGGAAATTGGGATACCGAGAAGAGGATATACCTAAGATAGTGTTTTAGAGCACAATCATGTGAATTTTATGTTTTAAATAATTCTATATGGTATCAACAACGATCCCACTAAATTTATAGATTTCGTCAATTGAATATTTCATCAATTCTTGTACTCGTTTATATTTTTTCCTTGAATTATATTTTCGTTTACTCTAAGGCAATGTGAGTGCATATAGACTATTTAGACATCATTATTTTTAATGAGAATGAACATTGAATATATGGTAATCTTTCAAAATTTGTGTTTTTGATCCCTGATGTGAAATTTATGGGGAATATAGTATCTGAGATAGGTGTCTCAGTGGTTCCTGATAAAATTTAGGTTTTTTAACCTAAAATTTAACCATAATTACTTTTTAGATATGAATATTCTTGGGTGTATCTGGTTAATATAGTTTTTTGTTCATGATTTCTCCA
This sequence comes from Viscum album, assembly GCA_963277665.1. NCBI lineage: Eukaryota > Viridiplantae > Streptophyta > Magnoliopsida > Santalales > Viscaceae > Viscum > Viscum album. The sequence goes on from OY728162.1 coordinate 255,365,978, forward strand.
AGATCATGTCTATAAGGAGAACTTTAACTTAAAATGATTTATGGTTTTAATCGAAGGAAAAATATTAGAGATAACTTGGGGAGATGAAGGTGATGTTGACTTTATCATGAGTTTTGATTATTCTGGATGAAAGTTTGGGTTAAATGTTTTATATGATGCTTCTGTTATGGGTTGTTGATGAGTCTAGATGCATGGGAAAATGGTTGTGTCCAATGAATCTCTCCAGTTATTCCCTCATGAAAAGAACTACCCTACCCATGAAATTTAGTTGGAAACAATTGTGCCTACAATGAAAACATGGAATAAATATATTTTTGGGATGTAGTTTATATTTTATTCTAATCATATTATCCGAAAATATATATTCACTCAGTGGGACATAAACATGTAATAGAAACACATAGTGGAGTATATTTAGACATTTTAATTTGTATATTTTATATGCTCTAGAGAAATGGAATTTGGTTTCTAAGGCATTGAGAAGAAAATTAATGACACATGTCATTAATTAATCGATTGAGGAGTGAAATATGATGATTATTTTTTATTATATGAGTAGAAGAGTTGGAGTGGTTGGTCAAAAGGGGTTCCTACCATCTTAAAAAGCTTATTCGTCATTTTATGAGTGAGTTTGGATTTACTGGGTGGTAGAAACTGAGTAACAAAGATAAAGTAAAATTCTTTATCAGTGGGGAGACAACATATGAGTATTTTTAGTCTCCCAGTGGAACTTCATGCTTATGTAGAAAATTTGTTTTTTAAATTTCTCTATAGAAGGAGTTGATGGATATTGAAAACTAGTCATGTTTTTCTATATACACTAGGGATACCAAAAGGTATAACCATTTTATATTTCCATATTTTTTTTCTAAGGATGAGCTAGATAGTAGTATAATTTGTTTCCTGGAGTCTCTATTATCATTAAATTAAGATAGAACACCAGAGAACTGTAGGTTTTTTGTAACCATTTCCCATTCTGGTAAAAAAATGGGATTATATTTCCATAGGTGTCATCATTGGTTTTCTTTGGAATCTAAGTGGGAAGGATGATATTCGGTGGATCATTGATTAATATATGAAATCACCTCACATATTACATATTGTAGAGATAGAGAAAGTGAAACATCTTGAAGATTTTTACATCCATGAGATTGTGAGAATTCATGGTGTTCCCTATATAGTTTGTTCTGACATGGACTTAAGGTCTATGTCTAGTTTTTTGGAATGTTTTCTAAAAGGATATAGTTCATTGTTGAAATTAAGAATGTAATATCATCCATATATATATTTACCAACATAGAGAGTGATCAGGTTCATGAGGATATGCTATTGATTTTTGTGTGTTATTTTGGTGAATCTTATGAAAAACTATTTCTTCTAGTCGAATTTCCCTGAAACAATAGGTTTCAAGATTTGATAATGATTGTTCTCTTTGAATAATTTTATTGGAGGTCATGTTGATATATTTTTTTCTAGATATAATTAGGAGTGTATCCATTTTTTGGGTATAGTCTTGTTTAGGGGATGATGGAAATTGTGTATCTTATCTGGAAGAGGTTATTCCTAGAAAAGAGCCATAAAAAATATTATGAAGATCATTTTTTGGCCACTATCTTATGATGTTCATAATTGAGTTTTTTATCTTTTCCCCCAATTTGGTACATCATAGGTTGGGTAAATCAGGTATGTTTTCACTATGGTTTGTTGGCCACCTTGAAATCATAGAGCACCTCAAAAGGTGGAAAATAGGTTGGAATTATAGTATCATTTGATGTTTATCGATGAAATGTTTCATGTCTCCTAGCTGATCAGGTATCATTGATATCCTTTTCATGTGATTGGATGGGAGGATATTGATCTGGATCCCAACATTAACATTTTTGACATACTAGTTCAAGAAAATGGATTTCTATAATAAGGTATTTCATGTTAAAATATTTCCATTATTTCTGGTACTATGGGTTTATTGATGGGATATCCACAATATGTTGGAGTAGGAATTGTTGATGATAAAGTACTGGCATTATCTCATTGCAATTCTAGAATCTTGAGAAATTATGGGGGATAAAAGGTGTTTATTGTGGGTCGAAGATAACTCCCTCTGGGTCATAGATAACTCTTAGTTGAGCCCTATTTTATACCTTTTGGAGTTCTAAGAATATTTAGGATATCATAGGATCAAAAAGGGTTTTTTAATCTAAAAAGATACATAGATAATAAACACTATTAGTTTAACTATGTGGTAACCATGTCAACTTCTTCTATGATGTTTCGATGTCATTATGAATAGTTTATCCCTTGTATGAAAAACCATGCGACATGATCAGTGAACCATTCAGATTGTTAGGGGGTCATCCCGAGGGGTTTTACACGGTTGGTGCATGGTAAAACAAATGATGTTCACCCCAGTGAAACCCACAGCCTTCTATTATATAATGGAGAGTATATATATATTTTTAAGGTGACCGATTATTTGAACCGTGAAAACTCCTCCAAAAGACTATGTGACCTCCCAAAAAAACTTAAAAGTGATATTTTATCCATATTCACTTCATCGTTTTAAACCCTAATTTCCCTTAATATCATTTTTTTCTCATAGATAAACTTCCTAACAAATTGTAGGTCTCTGCCCTTGGATTCTACATTGAAATCCTTCATTCGTGACAGATCTTATCGAGGTAGATTGTGGTATTGAACATATTTTTCCTCTTCTTTTTAGAAATACACCTGATCTCTTATAAAATAATCTCAATGGAACACAATTGAGGTGTGATGTAAAATCTATATGGTTTATAGAGGATTTATGTTATTTTTTTATGGATCTATGATTGTCAGAACATGACCTACCCTTCCCTCGTCTCTGTATTCAAAGGCATTCTGTTCTACCTTTATTTTAATTTAGGTGTTTCTAAAAAAAGGGTTAGTTCTATTAATTTCATATTTTAAATATAGGAATACATTAGTTTATTGATTGAATTAAATTGAATTTTCATTTCAAAGGAATTTTTTGTATTATGCATGTTTTAATGGGGGTTTTCTTTGAAAATAGTTTTTTTTTCACACCAAGTGTTTGATTAAATTTTTTAATAAAGGTTTTTATTTGTAAATGGGTTTCCATACAATGAAATGGATTTTCTTGGATACGAAAATGTTTTAAAATTTTGATAATGGTTTTTAGTTTTTTTTTAAAATGGCACATTGGGCACACTCTCTGCATTAGGAATGGGATATTGGGGACCCCAGTGTTTGTGGAAACACTAGGGATTATTTTCATATATTGATGGAATGTGGTAGTAATCAATATTGGATGGTATATACATATTTCTAGTTTATGATATTTTATTTATAGTATATATTCCCAAAATGCAGGGTCTAATATGGTGTGATTTTTAATTCATTTTTTGATTATCATGTGATGGATCTTTTCAGGGATTTTTTCTCACATGTATTCTCATGAGGTTGTATCACATGGTTTCACATGATGGAATATGTCATGGATTTGTATTTTCTTACTTACCTTATGGTGTTTTGATATGATTCCTTAAATTATCAAAAAACTTTTCATATTCATATATTGGTGTATACGAAAATATTTTATAAAAAACCAAAGGAATATTATTTACAAATGGGATTAGATTTATAAAAATCCATTGTTAAAATAGTTTGTTTTTAAAATCTAGAAAAACTACATTCTTATTATTAGTCGTTGTATAAACTATGTGGTGGTATCCTACTAAGCTTTGTTCTAACACAATAATTTTCACATTGGGAGGATTTAGATGTTCTATTGTAGGATCCAAGTAAAGGGAAGGGAATATTGTAGCATGTTAGCTTCTCTTATTTTAACTTCCTTCATTTTGGGATGGTTTGGAGGTGATTATGTATAACATAGAGACTTGTTGTCCTTTATTGATTAATAATTTTTACTCTTTTAGGTTTGGATTGGGGTTTTTGGACTTGTATTTTTATTTTTATTGTTATTTCACACTCGATGTATTCCTTATATTGTTATATTCATGACTTGTTTCCGCTTTGTTTGTCTTACCTCACCATGTGATGGGCCGGCTTGGATGGATTGTCTGGTTGACTTAGGTTAGTCCATTACAAACACACTAAACCACATTTGAGAATTTCCATGACCAAAACCTAAAACAACTAGTGATTAAAACCTTGACTAACACATGATGCCCAAAGTGAGGACCGCTATAACCAACACCAAAAACCAATGGTGGGGACCACCATGACCATCATGAAAAACCATAATGTGGAACACCATTTATTCCAACCTCATTAATATAATAACAACCTCTTGATTATAAACCAAATATCAATGTGAGTAAGGTAAAACAAATCTTGGGATGTTTGAATGCCCACACCCATCGTCACATCTCAACAACATTATCTTGAACATCATTTTGAGTCCCCAAGGGACACACACTACCATTAATACCCAAACACACATAACCGCTCAAGATCATTCTATCAATGAAGAACCCACTTGGCCCTTTATGGAAACTCATAAAAAGTTTCATCCCACCTGGGATCCTCATATCCAATACACAAGTGAAGGCATTCCTCTTAGGATCCTCTGGGACAGAACAAAAGTAGTGACATCCCTCTTACAATCCTTCCTAATAACAAATTACACGATCCAAAGCCTTCATCTTAGGTAATACACCCCATAACCCATTCTCTAGTATCTCATGGTCTTACATGCTTCATCTATAAAAAAACCTCATAAGGGAGATGGCCTCAAGTCCATCCCCTTTCTAAGTCACCCTAGGTTTTCTCATACACAATTTTATGCATTTATATACATTTATATATATATATATTTTATTAATATGTATATCTATATAATAATAAATTATAAAAAATAATAATTATCCTCGCCCCACCCTAGGCCAGGCCCACTATACCCAAACCCACCATGTAAAATCAAGAATATATATATGTGGGTGTGTGTTTATGTGGAAGGTAATATTTGTACCCCTAACAACTTGGTTATTCTGGAAATCTATTACACTCCACTAAGAGCTTTATTTGGTGACCAACCATACTTTAGTATGCTTATATATATAGATAAATACATTTAAACACATACATATTTTTATATATATTTATTCATATTTTATAAATACATTAACCTAAAAATATAATTACAAATAATCATATCAATATATATATATATCAATGTAATATATATTAATGTATTGAATTTATTAAATTTATTCATAAATATATATAAATATCCATAAATAGATATTACTACAAATAAATTTACATAAATATACATACATGCTTATAAATGTGTGTGTATATATTGTTAAATATAATATTATATATATATAACCACATAATGTATATAATCATATATAAAAAATTATATACACATATATTTATATATAAAATTATGTAAAAATATATTTAAATATAAAAAAATTATAATAAATATATTTAAAGATTCATGCACATTCTTTATATATATATATATATAATAAACTACATAAATATAGATACACATATAAATAAATATATATATATATATCCACTTAATAAATATAAATATACACCAATAAAGAAATATATATTCATATGGATATTTATATATATATATATACACAAACACACATATAAATATCCATAAATGTACATAAATATATATACAAAATTGAAGTTTATTATATATATATATAAATGAATACAAAGATACATAAATGCACACACCCATAAGTAAATAAATAAATATATGCCAATATAATATACATAAAAATATATAAATATAGATAAATATAGATAAATATACATATATACGCATAAATACATATAAATTATTGTAAATATATATAACTATAAATAAATGTACATATATTTATATATATAATTAAATATAATTAAATATATATTAACACATACAAATATAAATAAATATAAATATATATACATACATATATAATTATAGAGATATATACCAACATTATTTATATATATATTGATATATATATATATAATAATTAATAATTTTGAAATAAATAATAATTTATAATTAATAATTAATAATCATAAATATTTAAAATAATAAATAATAATTAATTATAATTAATTATTAATACTTATTAAATAATAAACTATGACTATTTATATATTAATAGTATAAATAATAATAAATAATAGTAAATGTAATAATAATAATATATAATATATATTATATAATGTGTAATATATAATATATAATATATAATATATAAATATATAAATAAACATGCACATATATATACATATAATTATGTAATATATATATATGCATAATATATATAAATAAGTATAAGTAGAAAAAAAACTATAATAATATATGTATATAATTAATAATTAATACATAAATATTACTGATAAACTATTCATAATTATTTTTAAATTTTAATAATAAAAAATAAAAAATTATAATTATTGATAAATAATAAGTAATTAATATTAGTAATTAATATAAAAATTATAAATAATGAATTATGATTAGTAAATATTAAATATTTATGTATTTATAAATTTAAAATCATTTTCAAAAAAATAAAAAAATAAAAAATCACTGCTAAATATTTAGCGGGTATTTAAACTGCTACAAAATAAACCGGTTCTAAATGATGATGATTTTTAATAAGTGTCGTGAAATGGGGGAGATTTCCTAAAACCACCACTAAATAAATAAATTATAATTTAGCGGTGATTTTGAGAATATTTAGAAAAAAACTACCTTTAACCATCATTTTTTATTGGAGTGTTTCCACTTACAAACTCCAACCAATCCTTGGTAATATGAGTATGTCAACATCCAAGCATAAACATCCCATTCAATAAAAAAACCCCTATTCTTAATTGATTATAAAAATGATTCACTAATTATCACAACCCTTACATGATAGTTCAGATCTTAACTAGTGAAATATATATTAAAGGAGGGAAGAAGATGGTATCAACTATTTATGATAGTTAAAACTATATTTAATGTCTACTTATAGATGTTATAGAGTCTTCAAAAATAAACCAATGAATAAATTATTTCCCTAACCCAATTCCTCATGATTCTTCAAACCACAAAGCCTACACACCCCCTATAACCCTATCGTTTCATCAATCTTTCTTCCCAAAACCACAGCTCTTGAACTCCTACTTTTTCACAACATATTTTTGCTACTCCCCTAATGTAAAACCTAGTCACCATACCATATTTAGTTCAACCTTAAATCTTACCTCCCCTCACACCACAACTACAATATTAAACCTATATATTCCCACCATTTTTGGGTGGCCTTCTACATCATGTTTGTGGATGGAAGGTCCACAAGGTTGTGTTCGAGGGGGTCATGTGTTGCATGTGGGCCCAAATATGACATCGAGTAGTTTACTTTTTGAGGGCCTTTAGGCCATTTTTTGGACTATGTTTAGCTTGGTAATATCAGCCATTTTATTTTGGTTAATGGTCAATATATTTTTTGTGGTACTCTGGCCTAATTACTCTTTTCTGCATGGACCTGTTTTCTTTGGTTTTATTCTGGTTGGTGATGTTTGCCACTATTGTATTTGGTGGTTCTCTTTGAACCATATGGTTTGTGTTTCTGGTCTAAAATTATTATTTATTTAATAAAAATTTGTACTGATCTTTTTCTCAACTTCTGAACATTATAGATTTCTTTCGCTACATTCAGTTCCAAACAAATTCATTGAAAAGGGAACACATTTATCACTAGTAAGAAAAAACCATAATAATGAACTACTACAGATTTATTAATATTAATCGCTACAATTTATTAAGGATAACTAATTTTTTTTAACAAATTAGATTGCTTTATTAGTGCGAAAATAACATTGATAAAAGTGGTCCTTTTGCACATATTTTTTTTATCACAAATAAAAGTATCATTTATCAGGGTTTTTTGCAATGATTGATAAAAGGTATATTGTAAAAACAATATCATTAAAATCATATATTAATATATAATTATAATTATATTGATATAAATATAATATATTTTATTAAATATGATTTATACAAGACTATATATGAATTTACATTTAAAATATACGTTATTTAGTGAAAATGGATTAATAAAATAATTAAAATTACTATTAAATAATAATTTCCTAATTATTAAAGAATAATAGTCCTAAAATAAAACATGAACAAAATAAATATCTAATAAATAATTGAACGATATATGATAAGTTTATAACTTGAGTTGAACTTCAAACACCGATAAATTTTGATCCTAGAATCTATTTAGGTGATACCTAATTTCAGATAAAATATTACAAAAAAATACAACACACTGAATTAGGGGACCATAGTAATCATTTTTCAAGGTCAAAATTTCCTAGAAGGCCTCCAATACTCATTTGTTCTGTCTTGCACCATAATGTTTGAATATGTTCTATAAATTCAACCATGTTTGAGAGAGTATTATTGTCTATTGTCAATGGAGGATAAAATTATTATTAGGTCTAATAATGAAATGGATATTATAGTGTTTAAATAGTACCATTTTTTATATTGTATTGTAATTTACAATTAAATATATACATATTCTCATGTATTTACATATAATAAATAAAATGTAAAAATAAATATGAAAACATATTTACATACAAATATATATAAATATATAATTGATGTTGAAATAAATATTTATTATCCAGTTGTTTTAAAATGAAAAAGAACCCATTTTATTTACCGTAAAAAAGAGGAATTAATATAAATATATATATATACACACACAAGTAATTTTTAAATATAAATATGTGTGTTGAAATAAAAAAATCTATATTTACGTTTATATTCTAATTTATGTAAACAAATACATATGTGTAAATATTTTTCCATGTATGTGTGAAATATACATGTGTATGTGTGTGTAAATATGTGTGTGTTTGAATGTGTCAATATTTTGTTGATATATCATATATAAATGCATTTTTATAAATATATCATTATTAATAAATGTAATACAACATATTTACAATAAATAAAAATTTATAAATACATTATAAAAAATTTATATCTAAATATAAATATATGTGTAAATCTGTATAAATATATATAAATGTAAATATATAGACATAAATATATACGAAAATAGTTATAAAATTTATATCAAAATATACAGCATATAGACATATTTTTAAAATGCATTTAAATATAATTACATTAACGTATATGATTATATTTATTAATAAATAATTAAATAAATATTTAATAATAATAATAATAATAATAATAATAATATATGGTAAGATATTATAAAAATCATGATGGTGTGGTGGAAAGGTGTTATGACATGATGGTAGGGGTCAAAGGAATGAATCCAAGTGCGAGCAAGGATAAAGGCTGTTAAAAGTGTAGATAATGGGATTCAAAAGCCCTGATAAAGGAGGTGAGCCTGAAAAATGATGGTGGGGCTTGCTGGGGGGACATACTTTAGATAATGGTAAATCGGAGTGCTGATAAAATTGTTGTATTGAATGATTTATTTTTATTTTTTTAGATTCTCATCAATGCTAAAAAAAGTTATAATAGAGACCATCTTTATGAAATCTAAAAAAGAGCACTAATAAAGGAATCATTAATCATCTATTTTGTTTTACTAGTGATTAACGTGGCCTTTATCAACGTTTTGGTTAGCATTGATAAAAGTCACAAATTTTAAGGGTGTTTAATAATAATCAATTTTTTAGTGCTGATAAAGATGATTTCCAACACTTTTAGAATTGTGATCTGTAGTAGTTAATGTCAGCTTTATCAATGCTATGAAAAGTACATGTAAAAGGGAACCATTTTTTAGTTTTTTTTGTCATCACTTTTAATGGTTACCCCTAATCAGTGCCTTATTTAGTGAAAATTCAGGTTTCCTTTTATTTTCACTTTATTAGTTTTGATAAAGGTTATCATATATAAATTATTTGCTATATACATATTTATTTGTTATTAAATATGATATATTCAAATATAAATATATATAAATACAACATAAATTTTTAATCATATATTAGTTTTTTATAATATATTTGAATTCAAATTATTCAATTTACAGCATACTTTTATATTTATAATTATGTGTGTGTGTGTGTGCTTATATATATTTATATATATTGGAAGATACTCACACACACATATAAATATAAATATAAATATATATAGGTAGTCCCATATAATATATATATATATATATATTAAAAAATATTATAAAAAATATATAATTTAATATTTAAATACATTGGATAAGGTATGTATTTTAATTTATAATAAATTTATTTTTATATTATAAAATTTACAATATACATATATTTATAAATAGGTGTGTGTTTGAATATATGTAAATATATGTTTATTTATAGAAAAATATACATATAAAATGTATATTTAGAAATATAATTCCTATTAAAACAACATTTTATCATCAATCTAATTTTTAAAATTTATATATCTAAAGGTAATATATTAAATTTTCATTTAAATAATATTATAAATATATAAATGCGAATATATTTATTGAAATAATATTTTTATAATATATATATGTACATATATATAAATAAAATCATTGGTGTTGTGATGTGAATCCTTGAGATGGACAAAAAAGCTCGTTATGTGATAAAAGATAAAAAATTAAAAATAATTGGGGGTCACTGTATATATATGTGTATTTATATATATATTTATCACTTTTTTAAATTATAAGTGAAGATTAAATTGAGTTTGTCTTGATTAATTGCATATATGTATGTATGTATGTATGTATGTATTTATGTATGTATATAAAAGTAATTGTGTGTGTGTGTTTATGTTTATGTGTATGTAGGTGTAAGTACATGTATGTATGTGCATTTATGAATATGTATGTATTTGAGTGTGAATATATGTGAATATAAATGTGTATGGATGTGTATGAATGTGCGTGTATGTTTAAATATGTGTGCACATTTATATATGTTTAAATGTGTGTATGTGTATGTATTAATACATATATTTATGTAGGTGTTTGTATATATGTATGTACATGTGTGTATGTATATGCATGTGTATTTGTTTGTGTATGTGTATTTGTATGCTTGACTATGTGTGTGTGTGTTCATGTGTGTGTTTTTGAATGTGTATGTAAGTGTACATGTTTTTTCATATGTGTATATGTTTATGTGTATGCATGTGTATGTATGTTTGTGTATGTCCATGTGTATGTATAAGTTTATGTGTATATCTGAATACACATGGGTACTTGTAGGATCACCTTTACATCACACACTCACACAATGATGTTTATATATTTATATAACTAATAATATTTTTATTTATAATTAAAAAAATGTAAAGGTAGTTAAAAATTATTTATATACAATCAATATAATTTATAAATATATACAATTAATTAGTAATAATAATTTATCTATATATTAGCAACATTAAATTTATTTTAATATAAATATTAATTTTTTTGAATTTTAATGTTTTATTATTAATTTTATATTTTGAAAACATTTATAAATAATAATATTTTTTCTACATTTATTAATTTTATATTTTAAAAAATATATATATTAAATTTGAAAAAAAATTATTCATAAAATTATTTTTATATAGTGTAACATCCCAACCCGGGTGCTTCTAAATGGTGCCCTCGGGCGGTTGGTCACACGCCCTCAAGCATGCCTGCCCATACACTAGAGGTTGAAGGGTGGCTAAGAGGGTCTACTAAGTCAGTCATAAAGAGACTATATCCTATTTTATCCGTATAAGACATCAACGAAAGAAAACAACTATAAAAAAGTGTAGAAGCATATAAATAACCAGAAAAATACTATATCACATGATTGTCAAAACAGGAAATACAATACTCAAATGAAAGGGAAAACATTCTATTAAAATACAAGGGTCATGTTTCTATAAATAAAGTCAACTCAAAGGCACAAACACTCCAAAGAGGGTCTCAAACCACCTCTGGTTCTCTCACACTTTCTCTATTCCCAAACATCAACATATTCTAGAGACTTTCCCTTATATTGTCATGTAATAGCAAAGTCTGCTCGGTATCTAATCAGGTGTCTAGAGTATGGTGTGAGTGCGAGCCAGTAGGCCACCACCAATGGTGTCTAAAACAAGTCCAGTCAAAAGAAATTTTATTTAATTCTATGAAGTAATAATTACAGGTCATAATTATACAGTTATCACATAATCATTTATTCTTTAATCATTAAATTAGACTCAGTTTCAATACATTCATCCCATTAAAATCATAATTCATTATTATCATTCATTTGGTATTGAAAACCATGTTAAACACCATAAATTTAATTTATTGTTGAACACGATGTCAAGAACCCCAAATCTTATTTGGATTAGATCTCTATGTCTAACTCTCACATCAAAAGTTTGGTTAACTATTCGGGAGGAACAACATATCCCAGTCCCAACTTCTAAATTGGTCTAGAACACAATGTCAAGCACCCACATTCTCAATCATTCAAATCATTCATTAATTGACAAGAATTAAACACATCATTCCATTACTAATATAATTATTAGTTAAACATATCAAATCCCATTAGTTAACCCAACAATTTACTAAGAGAATAACCCATTAATTAATTCATCAACTAATTAATTAATCAACAAAGATATTATTCCATAATTAATTATTCTCAATTAATTACCCAAATCAAATCTCAACTTATAATATTTAATTATCACAATTAATTATCCTTAATTAACATCATGAAACATAATTAATTCACTATTAATTATCTTACATTTCCAAAAATCATCTCATAATTAATTTCTCTCAATTAATTATCTTAACACAACAAATTTAAAATATCAATTATTTAATATCAACCTATAAAACAAATCTCTAAATAAAAATTATAATTGAGAAGCACCCATTTTTACATGATATAATCATCCACTAATCATCTATATCTCTAAATAATTAAAAAAAATCAAATTAACCGTCCTAATTACTCCAATTTAGGAAATAAATTATTAAAGGATGCTTGAAAATCAATAATATCACATACACATATCAAATCCACGACTATGTGATTTTGATTTATACCACCTAACTCTATTTTTTGATGGATGTTAGCCCAAAAAAATCCCCAAAATACGACCAACACATCGACGTCGATCAAGATCTGGATCTAAATCCCAAAACCGAAAATTTTGACCAAAAGAAAAAAGATCTGTAAAATCTTGTTCCACATATAATCATAGATCTAGATCTCAACCCTTAGGATTAGATCCATGGAAATGATGAATATATCTCATGAAACGATCAAGGAAAGATAGATGAACAAACAGAAGAAGCAACATGATGAAATCCACGTACTAAATTGAGATGAGATCTTCAATCTAGGGATCATATCTTGATAAACAGTGTTCAAATCACCATGGAATTCCACTCGAATGATCTGGGATCACCTATAATTAATTAAGACTGATCTTAGGTTGAAATATATGGGTTTTTTGGGTTCGTGTGATTTAAAACCGAATTTTAGAATAATTAAAACATGTTCCCACAATTTCCTAGGAAGGGGTGCATGGTTAGGGTAAACCATGTGACAACCATGCAGAACTATCTATAAAGTTTCACACAGTTTACTAGGTAGGTAACTACTATTAGTGTAAATTGTACAACAACCATGTGGTCCTCTTTGTACAGGTTTTCATGGTTACATTGGTTTAGGTTCATTATTTGTGAAACCGTGTGCAAACCATGTGCAACCCTCTATCGGTTAATTTTTCATAGAAACTCACCTAAACAAACCCCAATACAAAACTCCAAATAAAAGGTACTTAAAACCCACAAATTTACCTAAGAAATGCATGAGATCACTCCAAAAGGACAGGGATCTTACAATATCCCCACCTTATAAACACTAATCCTCTAGATGCACACCCGAACTTCACTAAGATTCCAAGCCAAAAATATTGGTCCATTGAGTCCTCATGCCTGCTTCACATTCCAATGTTCCCCCTTGAACACTTCAATGTTTCCATAACACATGAACTATCATCACGGTATTTCCCGAAAACAATTTTTTACTGTGAGCCAGCACATTTATCAGATGCATTTCAAAGGACGCATCTACCTCAAGGTCAACCTAATCCACATCGATCACATGATATGGGTTCAGGTGATACCGCTATAGTTTTTACACTTGAAAAACATCATGCATAGCACTAAATTTTTGTGGAAGGGAAAATTGGTATTCCACTGGGCTGATTCTCTCCACTACCATAACTGGTCCTCCAAACCTGGGTGCCAAATTGCCATACCTCTGTATCCTACGATGACTCAACCTTGGAAACACCCGAAGAAACACACTTCCATCCTATGTAAACTCTAGGGGTCATATCCGTCTATCATCATATGACTTTTGCCTACTCGGATCTGTTTTAATACATTTCTAAATCAACATCACCAGCTCCAACATCTCCTATATGAGACTCAGCCCCAGAAGATCTGACTCAGCGGCCTACATCCAGCATAATAGTGATCAAAAAGGTATACCATAAAGTTCATAATGTGGTTCCATCTATAGAGTTTCCTAATATATATTTTTATAGGATAACTTCACTAAATCCATGTGCTTCCCCCAATAACCACAAAAGTCAAGTACACATGCCTAAAACATATCATGTAACACCTATATAGTATGCTCTAACTTCCCATCTATCTATGGGTGGAAAGATATAATTAATAAGACATGTGTTCCAAGAACCTTATGTAAGACCTATCATAAATGTGAAGTAAAGCACAAAGTAAAGAGCGAGTCACGATCGGAAACTATAGTCCATGGAATCCGTGAAAAATGAACTATCTCCAATACATAAAGTTATCCCAACTACTCTGCTGTGAAGGTTTCTCTGATAGGAAATAAATGTGCTACCATTATCAGTCGATCCACAATGACCCTAATAGTACCATTCTTTATAAGTATCTTTGGAAGGATTACCTCAAAATCCTTAGATATGTTGTCCCACATCCTTCCAGAATGGGAAACGACTACAATAGACCTCCAGGTCAATGATGCTCTTCCTTCACCTGTTGAACGGTTAAACATCTTGTTAAAAACCGTATTATCTACTTTCTCATACAAGGAAACAAAAACTCTCATCGTATATCACAATACATTTTTTTCACCCCAATATGTACCACCAACATTGAGGCATGAAATTATTTCATGAGTTCCTCTCAAAATACTCATAGGAACAACAACATGATTTTTCACATAGATGGCCTCATCCCCATCTATCAACTAGTCTGAAGGTGTCTCCCCACCTTTAAAGCATTACCTTAAGGCTAAACACTCTATATCCTCATACTAACTACCCCTTATCCATCTCAAGAGTGTAGAATACACTACTAATGAATCCAAAGTCATCTTTTCCAGACACTCCTAAACCACAACATGCATTTCTGCTACCAAATTCAACATCGTTCACTCTATACTCAACACATATATCAACAGTGTTTGAGTTTTTATTGCTCAAGGAATCAAAAACACAATTCCCTTTTCTAGTTGAATATAGAAATTAAAAATCAAACGACTACATATACTCAACCCATATTCACTGTTGAACATTCAAGTAATTTTGTAAAAAATATACATCAATAATTTTTGATCTATAAAACTGTAAAATTTTAACTGAAAAGATAGTGTCACCATCACTTAAGAGCAAAAATCACCAATACCAACTTAAACATGTGAATGGGGTAATTATTTTTTATATTTCCTCATATACTAAAACCCATATGCAATGAATCTATCCCCTTGCATCAACACATCCTTGAGTCCAGTACCAGAAACATCAAAATACACCAAGTACTCCTCATATGACTTCGGTTAGATAAATAATTGGGGACGATGTCAAGAACATATTCAACTCCTAGAAAGTATTATCACATGTTTATTTCCACTCAAACTATATCCCTTTAATTGTAAAACTCTAATGTGGTGAGTAAAATCAAGAAAAGTCTTGGATAAACCTCTTGTAATATCCAACTAATCCCAAAAAGAATCAGATATCAAAAACATTCCTGGGTTTATCATAACAAACCATTAGCTAAACAATATCTTGGTCCACTACCATAACTCCTTTTGACAAGGTTTTCCCCAAATAGTGTACTATGCCAATCAAAAACTGATCAACATGATTATTAGATTACACCAATATGTTATCCACAAACACCACCACAAACTGATCTAGGTACAGATGAAAGATCATGTTCATCAAGGCCAAAAAAAATTTGGAGTGTTTTTCAACCCAAATAGCATTATAGAAAACTCATAAAGTCTATACTTACTTCTGAAAGTAGCTCATGGTATATCAGAAGACCTAAATCTCACCTAATGATACACTAATCATAGATCAATCTTTGATAACACACAATCCCCCTTCCTCTATTCAAAAAAATAATCAATATAAAAAATAGAATATTAGTTCTTCACATTCATTTTATTTATCATTTGGTAATCGACACACATGCATAGACCCTTATCGGCCTTATTTGAAAATAGGACACGTGATCCCCAAGGCGACGTACTTGGATGGATAAACCCTTTATCCTTCAACTCCTCTAACAAAATTTCGAGCTATTGAAGCTCATTTAGTGCCATTATATAAGGTGGGATAGATACTGAATCTACCCCCATCATGATCTCAATATTGAATTACATATCTCTCTCAGGTGGTAACCTAAGGAATTATTTGGGAAAGACATCTTGGAACTGTTCCAGAACTGGTGGAAGGATATCTTTCCAACCACCCCCATCATCAAACAGAAGACTAGAAACGTGGGCTATGAGGTCCTCTTGTTGTTGAGTAATATTCCCAGCTCATCATTCATGGATATAACTTTCTCCATGATGAACACACTAGTCAACCTTAGAAGACACAACAGTCACTCTCCTACAGTAACAATCGATGTGGGATTGATATGAAACTAACCAATCTATACAAGTATTCATTTATATGGATGTTAAATAATTGACATAGATATCCCAATGAAAATGATACTCTCTGATATCTGGCAAACATACCTTACATAAACAAATATCTTTAGACCATGTTCCCAATGTTGTATCGATATTCATCACTCCGATTATAGATTCCATCTCTAAGCTCATACTGGTAAAAAACATTGATGATATAAAGGAATGAAAGGAACCATTATCAAACAATGAACAATATAAAGTAGAAGATACTAGAATAGTACCTCTCACTATTGATGGACCAGCCTCTCTCTCCACAAGGGTAGGATACAATGCATATAATTGTCCTATCCCTCTTCCATATGGCACCGTATTCCTCCCATGAGTAGCACCACATTGTTGGTACATGCACTCATACCCCGATGCACCACATCCACTACCTCTTACATTTCTGACTATAGAAATCTGACTGCCATACCTATATGGTGTAGAAGATCACATTCCCACAGTCTGACTCTATGAATCCTCTCTCTCAGTTCCAGCCATTTTCTACTTCCTCCAGAACTTATGTTGGTGCCTCATCATGCCACAAAACTGGAACTCTACTGGTGGTAGAGGAAATTCTATGTGAAAGTGTCCCCATCTTCTACATTTGTAGAAATGCACATGAGTATGATCTTGTGTAATGGTTCCTCCTAAATTCCCACCTTTCCTTCCATTATCCCGAATAAGGTTCTCATAACAACGCTTCATTCTCTTAGAAGGCACACTCCCTGATCACTTATTAAAAACTATGTTCCCAGTACTGGAAGCCTCCTTCAGGTTTGCCTTGAAAATAAGAGCACAAATCATCACTTTTTAGAACTTTTCTAGCCTAATGATATTCAACTAAGAATTAATATCATACATAAGTTCATCCTGAGAACGTTTTACAGAATTAGCCTCATCTTCCACCAAAGATGGAGAAAAATGCTATAAATCTATGAAATGTTCATCAAAATCAATTCTAAAAATTATTCCCTAGATTAGATTCATAAATTTGGAATCCTTCTCTTGTATCATCATCTTTAGATAGAAGTTCTCTACAAATATAACCAAAAAGACCTTCCATAATGTATCATCAGTCTATCCAGATCATACCTTAATGTCCCGCCATCGCTTCACTGACCCCCATATCCAATAAGCACCCATATTGACCCTCCTATTATCTAGAATCTCCAAATGTCCATTTATAGCCTTTATGGATTCAATACAAAATTTAGCTCCCTTAGGTCCACCCTCTCTAGTGAAAGCCAGAGGGTGCTATAGCTGAAACTGAATTTTCATCATAGACATGATTTTTAGAACTCACCCACTTTTTTCTCCCATTGAATTTTATGAAAGGAATAAAGGTATCTTGGAACATCTCCCATTCTTTTTCAGCTAGAACTAATGGTACCTCATGTTCCCAATCTGTAAGTTTGTTCTAGGTTATACCCCTTAGTATCCCTCTCAATAAGGATTATGGAGGCATAAATATACAAATAAAAATACACATATTAGGTATCATAACGCAATCTTATACATTAAACTAAGATGAGAAAGAAACACAAAAAGCATTAAAATGTAATTTCCACTTTTTATTGCCATACGATCAACACCAAGGGCTTATCTCTGCCCTTAACAATCCTACTCCTCGGTCTTGGTTAACAAGGGTACATACATTCTCGTCAATTAATCACCACAATTAATTAATCACATCATATAAATTAATTATTTAATTAATTAAATAATTAAATCCATCCCATTACTCATGTTTCTTATTAGAAACCCTTTTACCCACGTTTTGTATCATTATTTTAATCTCACAATAACGAAAAACAGTTCAAGTTCAACAACTTACCCATAACCCATTTTCCCATGACTACCTAGAATGATGTATGGAACAAAACTATGATTTCTTAGAATGCTGCATGAATGATAAAATCTTGTGCCTCTTTAGGCCATGAATCAAAATTCAACAGTTTTCAAAAACAAATATCATATCACACCACAATTACATCACCCATGTTTAAATAATATCCAACAATAACAAAAAAAACAATCACAATAATTATACAATGAGTAACTAATTTTTCCCTTGTGTATAGGTTTGCAACTCCCATGCATGAAATCATTACCAACCCCAGTATAGTCCAACTTTCCTGCCTACATTTCCCAAAATAGTATGATAAAAGAATAAGAAAGAAAATAATACTCCACTGATATCACTTTGTATCATCCTGACCTGGGTTCCACTAAATGGTGCCCTGAGTAGGTTGGTAACATTCCCTCAAGTGTGCCTCCCTATACACTAGAATGTTACAACTAGTTGTGATGGACTAGAATTTCAATCATGGGGAGATTATACCCTAAGTTATCAGAATAAGACATCTAAAAAAGAAAACAAAAATAAACATGTGTTGAATCATAAAAATAACCGTTACAATACTATGTCACATGATAGTAAAAATAGATAATTAAATACTCAACTTAAAATTAAAACATGATATTACAATGAATGCTTCAAGTGTCTATAATGAATCTAAAAGTAAAGACACAACTAATCTAATACGGGTCCTAAGCCACATCGGGTTCCATCACACAGGATCCATTCCCAAATAGAAACCTATCTCAGGGCCTTACCTTATCATGTATATCAATTACAATGTATACTTGCATGTTGATCAAGAGACCCAATTAGGGTGTGAGTACAACTCAATAGTGTTGGGTCGGAAGAATACGGGGAAAGATGGCAAGAGGGGGGGTGAATTTCCTTTTAAAAAAAATGATTGACAAATTAAAATCAAAGTAAAAATGCAGCGGAAATAAAGAAGGCAAGACACATAAAATTGATAACGGAGTTCGGCCAAAACCCGGCCTACGTCTCCGCTCCCAACTCAACCGTTGAGAGATTCCTACCGCTTGCTTTTCAATGGTTTTAGCAAGAAACCCACTAGGCTTTGAGGTAGCACTAGGACCTATTACAGCTTGCTTTTTGTGGTTTAGCAAGAACCCACTTGCTTTTAATGGAATAGCAAGAACCCACTAGCCTTTTTAACGGGTGAAGGCTAGCTCACCGAAAACTCAAGCCTTTTAAAAGGAAAGGCTTGAAGAAACCTCTTCACACCTTAATGGTGGTGTGAAACCCAAAAGAAAGGGGGATGAGAAAAGGGTTGGGGTTTGTAGGCACAAACCCAATTTTAAAGCTCAAAATGAATATAAAATAAAAACCGTATTGGAGGAAGACTTGGGCGCCAATTGGATGATGGAGCTGATGTAGCGTGCTCTCCCAAGCTTCTTGAGGGTGCTCTTGAATGTGGAATTGGATGGAGCACTTGGGGTTCCCTTGGAGGAATGCACCGGAGGTACGCCAAATGATCAACAAGGTGTCTGTGGGCTTCTGTATCGTTCCGGTAGGTGTCTGGTGCTTCCTTGGCCTTTATTTATAGGCATGGAACCCTTGGGGAGGCTTCGGAGCCGTTGGAGAGGTCTTCGGAGCCGTTGGAGGCCAAAAGAAGGTTGACTGGTCAAAGCCAACGGCTAGTTTGACTGGTCTACCGGCTGGCCGGTGCAGGGCCACCGGCTGGCCGGTGCCTTGGCAGAGGAGGAGAATCTTGATCTAGGCTCCACCGGTCGACCGGTGGAGGAGCCACCGGCTCGCCGGTGGCAAGACAGTAGCAAATACTATTTGGGCTGGGTGCCACAGGTCGACCGGTGACAGAGCCACCGGTCGACCGGTGGAACCTGGCAGTGGGCAATCCCTCTGCCAGTTCCACCGGCTGGCCGGTGCCATCACACCGGTTGGCCGGTGGACTGAATTTCAGTCCATTTCTTGTCCATTCTTGGGCCAATCCTTTGGCAATCTTTTGCCTATCATCCACAACACTTAAAAACAAAGTTAAACATATATGAAAGTGATTGTGATCATGAAAATCAAAGAGTGTGGGGTACAACAATCTCCCCCTATTTTGATGATCACAATCACTTATCTAAGCAATGTAAAAACTTAAATGAAAGGCATGCTTTAAATGATAAATTGAAAATAAATACTAAGCATGAGAGAAAAGATTCTCCCCCAATCAATCAAGAGATTTCTCCCCCTTTTTGATTATCAAAATAGCGTGGGGCATTAAACTTGATTGAGGGATTCGATGAAAAACGAGATTTTAAATCAATTGAAAATGATATCAATTGTTGAAAATTTTGAAATGAAAATTGAATAACAGTTTGAATTGAAAGTTTTGAATCAAAAACCAATTGAAATTTGAAATTTGAAACCAAATGAAATTTTTGAAATTGAGAGTTTTGAATCAAAAATGAATTGAAAGATTTGAATGAAAAATTCGAATTGAATATTTTGAAATGAAAAATTTGATACCAAGTGTTGAAATTGAAAGTTGGAATCGAAAATTTTGAAAATGAAATCAAACTTAAAAGATCCCAACTCCCCCTAAATAAAAACAAAAAGTCACTGGGGAGAGGGATTTTGAAAAGAGACAATTTTAGGCCCGGAGAGACTCGCAAATGTTGGAATTGAAAGTTGGAAAAAAAAATTGAAATTGAAAAGCTTAATCAATCCTAACTCCCCCTAAATAAAACAAAAGATCATCGGGGAGAGGGATTTTGAAAAGAGATGATTTTAGGCCCGGAGAGACTCGCTAGAAGGGATTTTTCAATCCATACTTGTCTCATAGCGGGTCTTCTCCTATAAAATTCGTCCGAAAAGAAAATAGACTTGGGTTGGCCATACCGGGCGTTTTTACAATTACACTCATAAATGAGGTGCCCGGGTTTTTTACAATAATTGCAAAATTTGTATTGGGAGCTCCCCCTTACAAAAACAGTTGGAGCATGGGAGGAGGAAGCTATATTGGAATATCCTAGCCCTTGGGTGGTTCTTGAAATTCGTTGGGAACTTAGGAGATTATTCAAATTTTGTTCCCCTTGGGTGAACTTAGCTAGGGTCTCTCTAAGGTCCTTGATGGTTGATTCCATAGAATCAACATTTGGGAAATTTTGGATTTTGAGGGTGAGATCCTCCTTCTCTTTGAGAAGTTGGTCTTTTTCGGAGGAAAGCTTTTTGAAATTCTTTTTCAAAGAAACAAATTTTGAGGAAAGTTCATGAAAACCATTTTCTAATTGATCTCTAGCAAATTGGAGATCCTCATAAGACAAATGATTTAAAGAATTGGAATTGGAAGAACAAGAGGAGGAGTCGGATGATGTTACCTCATGGAATGCCATTAGGCATTTTGTACCTTGGTCGCTCGAGGAGGAGGAGGAGGAGGATGAGGTGTCACTCCATGTCGCCTTGAGGACATTCTTCTTGCCTTTTTCCTTGGCCCGTTTCTTGTTGAGTGGGCAATCGGGCTTGTAATGGCCCTTTTCGCCGCACCCGTAGCATTTTACCTTGGGCTTGGATTTTTCGGTGGGTTCTTGCTTTCGCGCCTTGCGAGATTTCTTCTTCTTCTTGTGCTTCTTCATAAATTTGTGCATTTGGCGGGCGAGATTCTCCATTTCCGAGTCGCCGCTTGAAGATGAAGAAGATGAGGAGGAAGAGGATGAGGAGGAGCTTACTTCTTTTTGTACCTTGAGGGCGATGTTCTTTGGTGTCTTGATCGGTGTGCCCTCCTTTTGAGCTTGCCTCCTCATCGTGATCTCATACGTCATAAGGGATCCGATGAGCTCCTCGACCGGCATGTTTTTGACATCCTTAGCTTCTTGGATTGCCGTCACCTTTGGTGCCCATGAGCTCGGAAGGACCCATAGGATCTTTTTGACCATCGTCTCGGCTGAAACATCATCACCAAGAGATTTCCTTCCATTGCACACGTCAGTAAAGCGAGTAAACATATCGGAAATAGATTCATTTGGGTGCATGGAAAAAGATTCAAAATCTTGTCTATACATGTCTAACCGAGTATCCTTCACTTTATTAGTTCCCTCATGGGTCACTTCCAATAGTTTCCAAATCTCATGTGAAGTGGTGCAAGTGGAAACTCGGTTAAACTCATTTCTATCTAAGCCGCAATGGAGAGCGTTCATGGCTTTGCCATCAAGCTGAAAATTCTTAATATCGGCGGGGGTCCATTTGGATTCGTCGGGGGAAGACAAAGAATAACCTTGCATGACAATTTTGTAAATAGGATATCCTATGCTTCTTAAAAAAGTGGTCATGCGGGTTTTCCAATAATTATAGTCGGTCCCATCAAAAAATGGAGCCCGACCCAATGAGTAGCCCTCGGGGGCGAAAGAGGTGGATGCCATCACAATGGATCTTTGAATTTGAAACCTTTTAAGGTATTACTCAAATTTCCCTCTGATACCAAATGTTGGGTCGGAAGAATACGGGGAAAGATGGCAAGAGGGGGGGTGAATTGCCTTTTAAAAAAAATGATTGACAAATTAAAATCAAAGTAAAAATGCAGCGGAAATAAAGAAGGCAAGACACACAAAATTGATAACGGAGTTCGGCCAAAACCCGGCCTACGTCTCCGCTCCCAACTCAACCGTTGAGAGATTCCTACCGCTTGCTTTTCAATGGTTTTAGCAAGAAACCCACTAGGCTTTGAGGTAGCACTAGGACCTATTACAGCTTGCTTTTTGTGGTTTAGCAAGAACCCACTTGCTTTCAATGGAATAGCAAGAACCCACTAGCCTTTTTAACGGGTGAAGGCTAGCTCACCGAAAACTCAAGCCTTTTAAAAGGAAAGGCTTGAAGAAACCTCTTCACACCTTAATGGTGGTGTGAAACCCAAAAGAAAGGGGGATGAGAAAAGGGTTGGGGTTTGTAGGCACAAACCCAATTTTAAAGCTCAAAATGAATATAAAATAAAAACCGTATTGGAGGAAGACTTGGGCGCCAATTGGATGATGGAGCTGATGTAGCGTGCTCTCCCAAGCTTCTTGAGGGTGCTCTTGAATGTGGAATTGGATGGAGCACTTGGGGTTCCCTTGGAGGAATGCACCGGAGGTACGCCAAATGATCAACAAGGTGTCTGTGGGCTTCCGTATCGTTCCGGTAGGTGTCTGGTGCTTCCTTGGCCTTTATTTATAGGCATGGAACCCTTGGGGAGGCTTCGGAGCCGTTGGAGAGGTCTTCGGAGCCGTTGGAGGCCAAAAGAAGGTTGACTGGTCAAAGCCAACGGCTAGTTTGACTGGTCTACCGGCTGGCCGGTGCAGGGCCACCGGCTGGCCGGTGCCTTGGCAGAGGAGGAGAATCTTGATCCAGGCTCCACCGGTCGACCGGTGGAGGAGCCACCGGCTGGCCGGTGGCAAGACAGTAGCAAATACTATTTGGGCTGGGTGCCACAGGTTGACCGGTGACAGAGCCACCGGTCGACCGGTGGAACCTGGCAGTGGGCAATCCCTCTGCCAGTTCCACCGGCTGGCCGGTGCCATCACACCGGTTGGCCGGTGGACTGAATTTCAGTCCATTTCTTGTCCATTCTTGGGCCAATCCTTTGGCAATCTTTTGCCTATCATCCACAACACTTAAAAACAAAGTTAAACATATATGAAAGTGATTGTGATCATGAAAATCAAAGAGTGTGGGGTACAACAAATAGGCTATAACCAATGGTGCCTAAAACAAGTCTAGTTAAAAGAGGATTTATGAAATTCTATGAATCAATAAATACAAGTCATAATAAATAGTTATCACCTTTTCATTTATTCTTTAATCGTCGCATTGGAACTTGTTTTAATACATGTCTCCAATTTAAATCATAATTCATTATATTCATTCATTTACTGATGAATTATATTTCAAGAACCACAAATCACATTCAGTTTTGAACTCCATGTCTAGCACCCCAAATCTAATTCAGTGTAGATCTCCAAGCCTAACACACCATATAACATGTTTGGATAACTATTGGGGAGGAACACTATGTATAAGTCCCTACATCTAAATCGATCTAAAATGCCATGTCTAGCACCCACATTCTAAATCATTTAAATCATTCATTAATTCACAATAATTGACAACATCATTCCTTTACTAATAATAATTATTAGTTAAACATATCAATTCCCATTAGTTAACCAAAAAATTAACTAAGCACATAACCCATTAATTAATTTATTTATTAATTAACCAATCAATATAAATATTATCCCCTAATTAATTATTCATAAATAATTATCCATATCAGCTCTGAAATTTTTATAATTAATTCTCATATTTATTTTTCTTTAATCAACGTCATGGCACAAAATTAATTCACCATTAATTATCTTACATTTCAAAACATCATCTCATAATTAATTTCCCAAAATTAATTATCTTAAAACAACTAATTCAATATCTCAATTATAACATCTCAAACCATATAAAAATCTCCAAATCAATTATCTAATTGGGAATTCCCTTTTTTCCATGACTAAATCATCAATTAGTCATCTATATATCCAAATCACCAATAAATCAAATTAACATTCCTCGATACTCCAATTCATGAAATTAATTATCAAGGGAAGATAGAAAATAAATAACCTAACATTCATATATAAATATATGACTATGGGAGTTTGATTTAGACCACCTAAAATGGTTATTTGGTTGATGTTATCCTAACTTATATTCCCAAAATCTGAGCGGCACAATGACACCGATCAAAATCCGTATCAAAACCCCTAATCTCAAAATTACGATCAAAAGCATCATCTTCTTACAATTTTAGATCTAGATCCACAATCCTATATCTAGATATTATCCCATAGGTTTAGATCCATGGATATAGCAGAGATCATCCATGAAAAGAACATGGAAAGGTAGAGGAAAGAATGAAATAAGAAACAGGATGAAATCTACTTACTGGGAAGAGAGAAGATCTTCAATCTGAGTCTTAGATCTTGAAGAATGGTGTTCGAATCACCTTGGAATCACTCCAAAAGGATATAAGATCACCAAGAATTCATCAATCCAGAGACTAGGTTGAAATATAGGGGTTTTGGTTGTTTGGTGATTATAAATCTACATTTCAGATAATTAAAACCTGCACACAAGGTTTCCTAGACCGGGGTGCATGCTTAGGGTAAACCATGTTGAAACTATGTGACCTCTCTTTCTAGGTTCCAAGGATTACCTATTCTAGGTACACATTTAGGGTAAAAAATGCACCAATTTTTCATACGTCTTTGTCGAGGATCATACAATTACTTAGGTTTAGGCACACGGTTTTTCAAACCATGCACAAACTATGCATGCCATTTGGCAATTAATTTTTCTTAAAAAATCACCAAAATGCACCCCAAGAAACTACTACAATGAAAAGGTTCTAAAAAACCTCAAAGGTTCCTTCAAAATGTGCCATATATGACTATAGAAGAGGCCATGTTCTTACATATATAATGGACAGGGAAAGAAAATTATAAAGATATAGACACTATGATAAGATATTAGTTGAAGTGGACTTAAAAAATACATTGATTGATGAAGTGGTGCTTTATATACAAAATGATGATATTAATTTGAGGATTGGTTATGATTGGAAACCTCTTTTTGGTGACTCCTGTAACACAGTTGGACATTCCAAAGATAAATTCTAACGTTCATTGAAATGAGAAACAATCTTTAATATAGGTCACATAATGAAGGATTTTAGAAGCAATGATATGCAGGTCGATGTGTCCCAAATGTTGAAAACTTATTCAAGGGCTGCAAAAGGAACTCAATATATATGGAATGTTCGGACTTAATCTATTCAATTACTTGAAAATTCAAATGGCATAGAGTCTTATCAGAATCTAGATGATGCTATTAGAACTTGTGGTGATAATGGTACTCATACATCTAATGACATATTGATTCAAACTCCGGTTTTGATGGGGCTTCCCATTTCTCCAATATAGATAGGTAATAAAAAATATTTGTAAATGTTGATTGGATCGACCAAAAACTCATGGGATGGCGTGATAAATGATATTCTAGAATCTCACCTTATGGTTGAAGATATAGAAAATATTGATCTTAATACATGTGATAACTTTAAAATTGAATATGTTGTTAAAATGGTGGATGATCAACAACTGATTTAGGAACAAATGTTTCTATATTCCAAATCTCATAAGGGGAAGAATAAATTTATAGTTGAATACCTGACTAAATATACATTTTTGATATTTTTCAAAATCTTAGGTGATGCATACTTTAGGAAGGAGAGGACGTCAACTAGTTTTGACTGTGTAAGAAAATATCATCAGGGGGAGGATTCTAGGAGAGATAAGGTTATTGTATCTACACCTAAAAAATAGAAGGACAACAAGAGGGATTCATCTATGGTCCTTGTGGAAGCTAAAGCCATATAATCTCTCTATAACATTGGGATGATAAAGGCCGGGAGGGGGAATTCTCATACTTGTGCTGAAAAAAGTAATGACCATACAAAGGTTTTGTTGGAAGGGGAATTGAGGGACTGTAGAATCAAATATATAGATGTGTAATATAGAAGAAATGATAATGAAAAATCTTCTGACTAAAATCAAGACACTTTTTCTATTCCTAATGCTCAAATGAGTGGATTAAATTCATTGTATGAATAGTTTCTTAACAAATATTCAATGGAAGTGGAGATAAGTGGTCTGATCTATGGGGTTATACAACCAGAGCACCACATGGATGATAATAATGATAACCTGGTCTCCATTCCTCCAAATAGAGTGTCATATTGTTACTATTTAGAAAATTAAAATGGTTTGGAAGATATTACACCGTTTTTTATTACATGTCTGTCTAAAGTAGTGGATACTCAGACCATAGGTAATGTGGCCACTAAAAATTAATTTTCACTAATTGCCTTTAAAAACTTCAAGGAAGATAGAAAAGGATTTATTGATACTTCTAAATTTTAAAAAATCAATTCTTCATTGGAGGTTGAATCCCCTGAAAATGGAGGATGGCCATGGAAGCATGCAAATTCATGAATAAAGGGGAATCATCATTAGGGTTGGGTGGGTGTGTTTCTTCCCACAACATGAGTACTTTCCCTCATGTTGCACGGTCAAATGTTCTAACTGTGAAATTGAGATGTCCCTAATGTCTAGTCAGAGTATATGGTTCTAGATAATTTTAGAATTTGTTTTTATGCCTTTTCTTGATGAGGGTTGTATTTTTTTCTGAGACAATCTTCTCTATCTTAATTTTTCTTTTCATAAAGGTGATTTTCCCCAAACTTGCTAAAAAAATTAAAAAAATAAAACGTATAAATGTATTTAATAATTTATAATTTTTATTCATTTTTAATATTATGTAATTTTAATTTTTTTAATTTAATATATCTTATATACAATTATTTATAATATATTTTATAATCATATATTAGGTAGATGTGATTACAAACCATAATCAACGCACACACTCAGGCACCCTAGAAGGTCATGCATCAGCCATTCCCATAAACAATGAAAAGAACTTAATAAGCATATTTTATTACCTAGAGTGGCCACAAGACCAAAACACTATATTCCTTGAGGGCTCGACAATTTTTTAATGGACCTTTTTTAAGGATATGACTGAAAGGCCTGAGAGAGATACATACATCACACCAAGTCACTAGAAATCCACTGTGCTTCCACCTATCATAAATAATCACATCGTATCACTAGCATTAAGATTTCCCCACCCCCTAAAATGATTGAAGGAAACCCCTCCATCCAAACTATGTTATTTTTGTGTGGAAGGAATGAAAACTAATAGATGTGAACATGCCCATTTCTCTTTGAAATCACCCATCAAATGATACATTCTTGGAACCCCCACTGCACTGCCTTCCATTTCAGAGTGTTCCATATGATTGGTTCCCCTGTGTATATTATCATGTGTAATGTAACCCTTTATCCCACATCAAATTTCTGAGAGGTTTGAGGGAAGATAGATAGGAGTCAATGCAAACATCACTCTTTCGATCGGCCCACTCAGTGATGCTTACATGTTTCCGTGTTGAATCTCCTATCTATTACAACATGCCATCTACCTGGTCCCACCTTGATACCTAATACTTTTCATGCCCACAATTTTGACCCAGATGTTTTCGAAAAATAACATAATAATTCCCTCTTCAAATGGGGCTCAAAGAATTTAAAATCTAACCCAATGTAGAATAATTGGGTTTATTTATTACTCAAGAAACCCCCTAACTACCTATATATTATATTATTAATTAAAATCTTATTATAACATTAATAAAAATGTTAATACATGTATCATAATATTAATATATTATTCATAAAAATAACACATTGATAAATAAATTTTATAAAATAAATTTTATTATTTCGTTTATAATATATTTTTAAATTTATTTTTTTTAAATTTTTTTATTAAAATGTTATTTTTTAATTTTAATGTTATTTTCTGTATAAT
The DNA here is from genome assembly GCA_963277665.1 of Viscum album. Taxonomy (NCBI): domain Eukaryota; kingdom Viridiplantae; phylum Streptophyta; class Magnoliopsida; order Santalales; family Viscaceae; genus Viscum; species Viscum album. The sequence continues at coordinate 255,395,340 of OY728162.1, forward strand.
TAGATATTTATTTTATATGTAAAATTTAAAATTTAATTTTTAAATTTTACTAGTATTTGTCGTTGAAAATTAGAGAGTGATGATAATGGTTTTTTATCAATACTAATCAGTTACAATAGATAACGGTTATATTTATTAGTGCTAATATTAATACTAATAAATATTTTATTTATTTGTACATTATAATTTATTAATGATTATGTATTCATTTATTAACTCTTTTGAACATGAACCTCAGCCTAGTGGGTGAGGTCTCTCTATGTGCATCCACAAGACACAAGTTCAAAACCAAGAAGAGGCATAATTTTGGGTACTGTACTAGTACTTTAGATGGAACTATAGTAGACACTATAACAGTTGTTGTAGTAAACACTGTAGTATTCAAAAAACCAGTTCTTGTAGCAGGTGTGGTTCAGTATTGTAGCAGCCAGAAATATTCACCTTTGGCCACCAGTTTGGGTTTGGAGTCTTTAAGGCCTTCAGGCCACCCAAGCCTTCATGTCATTAAGGATTTCGGGCCGCATCATGGCCTTCAGGCCACCTCAAGGCCTTCAAGGCTACCTAATATGCAGTTTCACAGATAGATTCTACAAGGAACCACTCCAGAGAAGGAAAGAGCAAGGGTGTATTCACCAAAGTAGGGCTAAACATATTTGTAAAAATTAGAGGGTATGCCATTTTCCACTAGTACCATGCCTGTGAAACTACACATAGACATGCTATAGGAATAACCATTCAAAGGTGGAGTGATGATGTTGATGTAGATGTTGGGGATGGGTGTTTTGAAGTAGTCATAGTTTGTATGATTTCCTTAAGTCCTACAGGTCCTATATTTTCTCCAAGCCTGTGAGCAACGTAATATCTAAAACTATAGTCGTTTTAAGTTTTCCACCTCATCCATTAAAATTGGGTTTATCAAAAAAATCATTAAAAAAGATGGCCTTCATGTCATTCATTCTGTTATCTCTTTTAACATGTTTTTATTAAAATCATTTCCCACTTTTAGAGGAACCATAATAGATCTAACTACTTACATGTGTCATTCGTTTTCTTAAAAAGCCAAATGTTGTTGCAACCTATATGGATTATTTGGATGAATGAAACCTTAAAACCAATTATATGTTATTATTATCCATTTTTAAGGATATCAAAACTAATATTTTATAGTTTTTTGCAATTTTTTCTTATTCTTCTTGTCTTATTTAAGTGTTTACTAGTTTCATGTACCTTGAACTCGAACATCATCCCCTCCTAGAATAAATAACTTAATCATTATTTTTTTCTTCTATATCCATGAAAATTGGTATATATGTATATATATATAAATTTATATATAGATTTATATTTTTTTCTATTATGTGGGTTTTTTATTTATAAATGTAAGCGTTTATGTTTTTTTAATTTAATGTAAGGAAAAATAAATACTTTGAATTGGTAGGTAGAAATGTTTTGAAAAATAGAGGGGTTTTAAATTATTATTGATTGTTTTTTAGAATAGTGGGATCTTATTTCAAAATTGACTATAAAAATAGCTTTTCATTATATATTATCTTATTCTATACATATTGAATTTGCATTATTTTGATTAAGGGTGTATAGTTTATTACCTATAATTATATTTGTGAGTAACTTTTCTTATTTTAGCATTTATTTAAATGATATGGGTAAAAATACAATTTAAATATTATTAAATGAGTTTTATAATAATGGAAAAATAGAGCATTTAAAGGAAATATAATTTTAAGAGTTTTATTAGTTCATTTTAAGGATTTTTGTTTCTTTATAATTATATTTGGGGCATTTAGTTTTGATGAGTTCATAATATAAATCCTTGTTTTTTATTCATAAAGATGTTTCATTCGAATATGAGTAACTATTTTATTCATGTATTTTATAATATGATAAAATCAAAAAATTTACGTGATTCAATTTTTTTATAATATTTCAATGTTTACAAATGATATTATAAATTTTTTAATTTATTTTTCTTTTGTGGGCTTAAATATCATGCTTTTAGAAAATATTTTTTAAATTATATCTTATGAATAAAAATAAGATTTAAATTCCTAGATTAAATTTTATTATTCTGAAAAAATAATGTTTATATAGTTAAATAGTACATAATATTAGAGTTAATTTATGGAATGAATCATAAAAGCAAGGAAAAATATTTTCTATAAAAATGATATTTTGTTTTGATAAAATTAAATTACTTATGATTTTAATTTTTGTTAGGAATTTTTTTTAGATTAGTTTTTTAAAAAATTAGAAGTGATTTTGATTATATTAAATCGATTATAGATATATTTTTTTAATAAAAAATTTGTTTTTCTTTTTTAAACCATTTTCATAATTGTTTGTTTCATAATATATTATTTGGTTGGGTATTCATTTGTTTGATATGGTTAAAATTGACCTTCCATGAGATTATATATATAATGATATGTTGTATTTAATATTAAACCCACTAAAATGGGTACATTTGGGACATCCATACATTCCATGATAGAAAATAATAAAATCAAACAATAATATATTTTCTAATGTATTGTGAAACATAGTTTTTATATATTTATCAAAAAAAAAGAGACACACAGACACTGTTAGGTCGGAATAGGGATGTTGAAAAAAAAGACACAAGTGGGGGGGGGGTGAGTTTTACAATTAAAAATCATTGATTAATTCTTAAAACTTCTATTTTTATGTAGGGAACCATTATTTCTATTAAAATGAGTGGAAAATAGAAAATAATAATGGAAATGAAAAAAAATTTGTATAGTAGATCCTGGAACAAAGATCTAATAGTCCACTCAAAAAACACTCAACTCCATGTGCTTAGTGATTTTTACTGGGTCCTCTTATCCTAAGACCTTTAATTAACAACTGAGTTCGGAATATTGGCACCATAAAATAAACCTTACAATAAGACTTCACAAAAGCTTCTGTTTCTTTTAACGGGAACGATAAATATACACCTTAGTGTAAGAATATAATAATTTACCACAACTGAGTATGAGGATTTCAAACTCTAATAAATTAAAAGATTTTTATTTTTTGTATGATACAGGTTAAACTTTATAGATTTCAGAAGAAACTATAAAATGATATAATATATTCAGAATTGCACAACAGTAAATAGATCATAAACATTTCATATGACTTATTCAAATAGAAGCATATGTGAAACCAGATATATTTTTAAACTTTTATGTTTTGAAAGTGTATATTCACAAAAATAATCATTTTTCTTGTAGAAAAATATATAACAATTAAGTGATAGAAATGACACCAACAACGACAAGCTGATCAGATAGATCAAAACATGCATGCCTCTTAAGTGTGGCTTTAAAGGTAATGACACATATATTTTTCTTATGTATATCTCCTAATTATATTTTTCAATATTTTTTTCTCTAGGTACATACATTAGTCATATATATATTTAATGAAGAGTGTATTGATATTTATACAACAAGTAAAAAAAATCATGGTCAAACCAGATCTAGAAATATCCCATAATAAATTGTGAATATTTGAATTCAAATTCTTTCAAGAGCATCATAACATAAAATAAGAATATACATGATTTAATCCATTGAATATGAGACTTTATAACAATAATAATGTGTCATTGATTATATCTTAGAAAAATGAAATGGTAACTTCTTAAATAATGACCATTTCACAAATCACTAATAATATCCTGAATTTAAAACTCCTTCATTGAAAATACAATCATTTGGTACCCCTATGTAATGGAAAAATATCAAGAGTAGGGTTCATATACCATACATTTTTTCCTCAAACTTATGGATGAATTTAAATGTAGGGTTATTTGCCCATAATTTCCAAAAATCATAGGGTTGTTGCTCTATATATGGTATTCTGAACGTAGGGATTATTACTTGCACACTATTATAAACATAGGGTTCCCTTGTTATGTTATTCTTACCAACATAGGATATGAAAAATGTTTTCAAAATTCATTAAAATATATTCCCAATTATTCAGTGAATATTCTTCATAGAACAATGTCATTAATATGATTCTAAAATAAATATTCTAATTAATAATAATTTCTTGAAAGGCCACTTAAATTAAATTAATTAGAAATATAAATTTTGGATTTATAGAACATTAAAACCAAAAAATAAATACCAAAATTGATGAACCAATATATTCCCCACAGTCTCCCTCTTTTCTATGATCACAAAACCTATGATAAAATAAAAACCATAATATATAAATTTTATAAATGAATTTTAAAATATGTTGTTCTTTATAATATTTATTTCATGAAAGAAAACTATCCTCCATAAAGATAGATTACTTTTTTAATTAATATAAAATGATTATAGAAAAAAAATTATACCATATGTAGATAGGGAAAAGTAAACTTCTCACATAATGAAAAGAAAGAAAAAAATTTATCTAATTTAAAACATCTAAACATCTTTAGTATAAACTTCTCCCCCATTCAAAGGCCTATTTAAAACATATAAACTTCTCCCCATTTTATGTCATCAAAAAGATAGGGTTAGAAAACATAAATCCCCATAAAATTATGCTTTCATAAGAATGAAAATATTTAAACAAGAATATTAAAAAGTTATTTTCTTAAAAACTACCCCCAATTATTGCATATAAATATATTAAAAAAATTAAGTAATATTTTTTCATAAATAAAAAAATTATTACATAAAAAAATACTCTAATTTTTTTAAATATTAGGATCATGCATATGTATGGAAAAACTAAATTATGATTTAAAAGATAACACTATTTTCCTGACATGGTTTATATATCATTTGAACCAAAGTTTTTTAAAAAGGTTTTGAAGTATAGTATTCATCAGAACTTCAAAACATTGATATTTTTCACTTCAAGTGGACAAAACTTTTTAAAGTACTTCTAATATATTTTGAACATATGCTATTCTTGAATTTGAAGAAGGAAAATTTTGGTCAAGTAGAAATAACTTCATCTTATAAAGATCATTCTTGGTAACAAATTATTTTATGAGCATTTCTATATGGCGTAAAATTTTTATTATGAATGCATCAAAGTTTGTTTGGAGATCAAACAATCTTTTATACTTGGATTTTATTTCATTAATGAACCAAAGACCAAATTTGGTTTAGATTCTTTCTATGTGTCATTAAAAAACATTCCAGATTCATCCAAAGTAGCATACAACAAAAATTTTTATCTTTAAAAAATGTTGACTTTTCATATAAGCTGTTCATAAGACCTTTGAGTTGAAGAATATTACTATTCTTCATCAAAATGAAAATTCTCATTTCTTTCAAAATATTTTTCATATATATATTTGTCAAATGAAATAGACCGTTCATACAAAAAATAAGAAGGATTGCATTTTTTATTTTATAAGAATGATTTATATGCAAACCAAGAGAGCATGATAATTTCATCATTTTATGTTATTGTTTTCTTGAATTTTTTTAAAGAAAATATATTAAATAAGAGGATGGATAAATAAAATTCTAAGAGGAAGATGATATGTTCTACTATGACATATAGTATACAGTGTTTCATATATCTTATTCAAAAAACATAAAATAATCATTAAAAATATTATGTATAAACTAAACTGTTATGTAAGATATATATTTATGTTTCATAAATAAATGAAATAAAAATATTTCAAAAAAAATGAAATTAAAAACATAAATTTTTCATAATAAATAAATATTTTATTTTTCCAAATGTTTTGATAAAATTTAAAATTTAAACAAATAAAATTTATTGTTGAAGTATAATTTTTATAAAAATTTGAAAGATAAATTTCCCATTATATAAATTGAATTTATGATTGAAAAATTATATAAATTTCATAATAATATACTTATTATACCATTATTTCTAATAGTGTTATTTTACAATGAACTACTTTCAAGTTCTTCATTCATTGAATTAGATCAAACTGTCACATATTTTAAAAATATATCTCAATGGTGTAATGCTACAAAACATAAAATTCATGTGCCTTTTGGAACCCATATTAATATGGGTTCAATAGTGTTAGCAATTAATTTCCACAGTAACTAAATTTTATTTGTTTGAGTCTTAATTCTACTATCAATGTGGAACAATTCTTTGGACAATAAACATCATTAAAAAAATTGAAATTTTATTAAACAACCATAATTTTCATAATGAAAATTAATACCACAATGAATTAATTTAACATGTGGCATATTCTTACTTTTTGCAACATGAAAAAAATAATTTTTATATAATTTGGTCTTTCAAAATTTCTTTTAATTCTATGTTATCCTTTCTGAACACTATTTTAACCATGGATTTGGTTTAAATATTTTTCCTTTTGATTAGAATTCTTGAATATTTTTTTAATTCATCAACATCAATCAATAATTATTAAATCTTAATATCATGTAAAACACATGATACTTTAAAATCACTGAATTATAAATATAAAATTTGTGTTGACAAATTTTGGTTTTCTAATAAAATAGTATCATATATTTTTATAATTTTTCTATGTTCTTTTTTTAAGGAATCATATTTATCTTATAACATAAAAAAATATCAATTTAAGTAATCATAAGACTATTTTCACAAATATAATTTGGGAATAAGAGGATTTTAATTCATTATCAGTATAGGCCATAGGATATACAGTTTTTCATTTATACTTAGCATCATTATTTTTAGACAATTCATCATGTGAACCAGAAGTATTTCTCTAAGTAGATTTTTCATTTTTCTTTAATTATCTCTTGTGATCAGAATTCTATTGTTCTCTGTGAAATGTAATGTTATCCTTTATATTAATTTTTTTCTTCCACTCTTAATATATGTTTTCTTAAGTCCAATTATTTTTCATTCCATATAGCTTTTCAAAACTTATAACTAGATCTGATAAATCTTTATCCAAATATAGATGACATGAATTAGATGATTTATCCTAATTAATTTTAAGAGAAACTTTTTTTTGTAATGTATGATTCTCATATTCAACATAAAACTCATATTCATACATCATTAAAGACCCAAAAAATCCCTTTATAACTAAATTCTCTATAGGAATAGATTGTTGTATTTTTGTAGATATTCCATTACACTTTGTGGGTATTAATCTTAGTATGTTCAGTGCTTTATCTAATTGTGAAATTTAATCTCTTAATGTGGTAATATTATTTAAAAGATCTGTCATTATTATACTTATTTTAGTGATAGTTTCATCTTCAAACATTCTGAATATATGAAACATTAGTTTCAATATTTCATAACGTAATTGTTTGATATTTTTAGTACCTTCATAGTTAACAACAACAGTATTATACCTTTTATATACAGTTGGAAATTGTGACACACGATTGAATTTTTCATATCCAAAACCACACACAATTGAACTCATATATTTGGAATTGAGATCATGTTATCTTTGTTGATTTTCATTCCAATATTCCAATTCCTCTATAAAAATATCATAAGGATTAACATCCTTCAAATAAAACCTTATTCCAAGATATATCAAATGGATAATCAAACTGGATTATGAGTATCCATAATTTTTAACATTTAAATAAGGAGTATGTATTATAGATGTACCGTCTCTTGAATCATCCATTTCAATTTGTATTCATTATAATCTTTAATTAAGGAATGTTAGAGGCTACAAATTAGTATTAAAAATTATCCAAATTAAAATATAAAAAATAGAACTTCTTTTGATATCAATTGTTAGGCTGGGATGTTTATTATGAAGACAAATACCCAATAGGTGGATAATTGTGCACTTCAAACACATTGATGAGTTCTTCACACTTCTCTTATTATTATGTGAATCATTCCTTATCATTAAATGGGAGATCAGTGGAAAATAATAAAGGAGATGAACACATCTATTTATAGTTATTTAGGGCATAAATATCCCTAGTATACTATACCAACACTTATCTCCATGAGCATTGAGATTTTAACTAGTTCCTCTTATCCTAATACCTTTAATCCACAACGGTGTTCTAGAAGTTGATACCTAAAAACAAGACTTCACATAGCCATCTGGTTCTTTTACAGGGAACAATAAATATAGAACTTAGTGCAAGAAGCTGGCACATAATAATAACTAAGTATGAGAAATAGAAACATCAATAAATCAAAAGAGTTTTATTTTTTTATTGGTACATGGGTTACTTCACATATTGCAACAATAAATGGAAAATAAAATGAGATCATCAGAATAGAACAACATCAAATAAATCTCAAATTTTTCTTAGTATTTATTAGAATATCAATAAAAATACCAAATAGTTGTTTAAACATGTATGTCTCCAAAGTTTAACTTCACATCATTCTTTGTCTCTCTTGGGAAATTGATATAATAATGAAGTGTTAGAAATGAAAACAACAATAATAGGTTAGTCAGATAGGTCAAAACTTGTATGTCTCTAAAGTTTATATCTGAATGCAATATATCAAATATTTCTTTATGTATAACTCCTCTGTATATTTTTCAATATTTCTGTCTCTATGAACATACATTCATCATCTCTCTTTCCAATGAATATCAATTTTATATTTATACACCAATTTGAAAAAATCCATGTCAAATGAGAACTAGAAATATCTCATAACAAATCATTAATATTTGAATTCGAATTCCATCAAGGGAATCATAACATCCCATAATAATACAAATGATTTACACTATTGAATAAAATACATTAAAACAATCATAATGAGCCTTATAATAAGTCATAGATAATCTTTGAATAGATATATTCTTCCATCAATATCATTTCACAAATCAAGGATAATATCATGAATTAAAATCTTTATCATTGAATAGTCAAATGTTGGGGTCCTCCCTGAAGTTTCAAAATATCAAATGGTTTGGTAACATAGGGTTGATATAGAATATATTTATTTCCTCAAATGTAGGCTAAAAACAAAACGTAGTGTTCTTTATCCATACATTCCTAACTGCGTAGAGTTTTTGATCCACAAACATTTATCTGAACACAAGGTCCATTCATTATGTGTTGTTGTAGATGTATGGTTAATTTCTTATTCTATTCTTATCAATATTAGGTTTTAATAGTGTTTCCAGAATACAACAAAACACATTCCAAACACTTTAGAAAATATTCCTCATAGATAAATTACTTGAATATAATTATGAAATATTTATTCTGATAAATTATAATTTCCTATAAATCACATAAATTATATTCAATTTAAAAATAAATTTTGAAATTTTAGAATACAAAAACATGAAATAAATTACAAATATTTTTGAATCAATATATTCTCAACATACACAATTATATATTTACAAAAAAATAGTTAATATATATATATATATATATTCCTTATAAACATACCTTATATATATTATAAAATATTAATAATATTGTAAAAAATTGGATAGATATTAATTGAAAGTAAATATATTTCAATCATATGATGAAAGTGTATGATTATTAGATTAAAGAGTTCATCAAGTATGCAACATAGAATGCATACGACACTTATCAAATAATTTTTCCATGTTTATGATTTTATTATTCATGAAATGTTTTATAAAGGAGTTGGAAGAACATTAGATATGTTACTAAATAGATCAGTGTTATAATTGTGAGACTAATCAAGAGGATGAAAATAATATAAACTAGTGACTAGGATGAAACTATTGTTTAAAGATCATCTAGTATAACTGAAATTGTAAAGGATGATGGAAATAATATTTTTTAAATGAAAATGGAAGTTAAATATGGCATTAATGATTTTCCAAAGCTATTTGGGATGTTAACTTGTTTCAAAAAGATAGTATTATATACTGGTTTTACTATATATACAACATTATTAGCCAAACTAAATATATATAATTTGAATATTTGGAGTAGATGGAACAACACCATCATAACTTCTTTCCATCACAAAAGATATGACACCATAAGATATTGAGTTTAATTTACAAAAATACGACTCTAAATAAATTCCATGCTCAATGGGTATGATCTATGAAGAAATACATTAATGTCTAAGTGGTTGTATATTATTTTTCAAGAACAATTAATTTAATACAAAATTCTATGTTATGGTACCAATTTATAACTGAAATTTGAATCATGTCCTTCAAATTTTTTTAATACATTAATGTTACTCCAATGTTTATAAGCCTATATGGAAGTGAGGAGACTATAGATCCTTTGGTTGAGTTCACTTCTACTCGATTAGATGTCACATTATGAAAAAGTATTTAATAAACTCCCTCTTTTTAGACATCTGTAATTTCACTTTTCATCAATTTATACCTGGTCCTCGTATGGGTGAGGATATGTTAAAAAAATTATTTTGTCCTTACTCATATCAAGACCAATATAAATTGATGATGATATTAATGATTATTTGGTTCCATATGTATAATATTTAAGATTAATATGCGATTTAGGTGATATTTTTTATAACCCTAATAAGAATGAATATTTTACAATAAGGGACATATAGTATAGGACAAAAAATGAAATTCCATCATATATAAAATTTTCAGGATATATCCCTAATAGAGCTCTAGGTTATCCCATTTATAAAAAAGGAACTAACATGGTTATCTTGTAAAATTCCTCAAGTACTATGTTTCTAGGAGGTCAAAAAAATTAACCCCAATGATATAAGTACCAATCCTAGATGACAAAATTTAATGGGAATTTAAAATAATGTACTATTGCATCTCCACTAATATTGGATAAATATTTTGATAAATTAAATGATGTTTTCAATATTTACGGAAAACCATTTTTATAAAGTCATAAAGAAATTGGATGAAAAAAGATAATAGTGATACTTGAGTTACCTTAATGGAATTATTTTTTCATCAGAAATATTATTGATGTAAAACACATGGAAAAATGTATGTGACAGTGTCATTGGAACATTACTAAATTCATGTAAAAATTCTATGGAATTATGGCCTAGATGGACATGAATATCATGGTGATAAGGGAAGATTTGATTTCAATAAATGGTGAAAGGTGTAATTTTATTCCTTCAATAGATAACACTCCTTACAAGAAATAGTGATTTTAGTTTTGAAACTTATAAAATGTTTTTATGGTTATAAAAGGGAATTCATAAAATATCAATAATATCATTTGGATAACTAATTTTAATTTAATAGGCCAAAAATCATTTGAATATCAAGTATTGATACAATATTTAATTCTTGTGCCTTCACATTTCATATTTCCTAAAAATGTATGAAATAAATTAACCAAGACAAGATACATTTTTAAAGATATATTAAATTATGTTATAGACCTGGTGAACTATAACATCTTATCCCTTGTTTCACACATGAGTTCCCAAAACTGGCTAGTCACATGACCCCAGGTGTGCCTCCTTGAATACTAGAGACCCCAAATTAGTAGTGAGGTTCAAACATCAATAATTGGTTAACTATACATTATTTTTTTAGATTAAAACACATGTAGAAAATTATATAAATAATAAATAAATATATAACCATAACCATAAGGATTACATTTTCTCATGATGAAAAAAATCTGGGAATACAATATAAAAATTGAACATTAGTTATGTCATGATAATGTATCTGCCAAGTATCAAAATGAAAAATCATAATTAATGACACTGAAAACACCCATGTGGGTCCCAATGATTGTATATTTCCATTATCCATGCCACATACCAACTCATCCACCAAAAATAGGGCATTTACCAACTTCATGTCATGAAACCACAAAATATTTTCATTTATCGATTAGGAAGACCATGTAGGGTTTGTGTACAACTCATTAGGACCCCACCAATGTGGTTTAAGTAAATATCCATTCAAATAATAGTGTATGTATTTGTATAAAGAATAAAGAAAAATGCATAAATAAATAGGTTTCATAATATCAACTATCATTACTTAAATCATATTAATTAATTCCCTAGTTAAGTAACTACATAAATCTCATTAATTAATTCATAATTTATATAATCAATACCCAAAACTAAAAAATTCGACAATTAATTACTCAAATAATTATCTTATTAAGAAATTTAATACTTCATAATTAATTCCTCGATTAATTATCTCAATTTTTGAATATGAATATCTCCCAATTTATTCTTAAGTTAACAATATCAAATCAATAAACTCAATATCTCATTCTTAACCCATCAATTATTTATCTCAATCAAAAAACTAAATATCTCATAAGTAATTAATCAATTAATTATATATTTCATGAAACTTGATATCTCATAATTAATTCATCAATTAATTATATCAATCAACAAACCCAGTATCTCATAATTAATTCCTCAATTAATTTTCTCAATCAATAAAATTAATATCTCATAATTAATTTTTCAGTTAGTTATCTCAATCAATAATACCAAAAAACTATAATTAATTCATAAATTATCTATCTCAATGAACTAGCTCATTATTTCATAATTAATTCATCAATTCATTATCTCAATATATAATTTCCAAACCTCTAATTTTTCGTCTCCTTAATTAATTATTTTGTTAAATTAATTAATTCACTCAAGAACACAATTTCTAAATATAATATAAATTATACAATTAAATAAATGTAAATTAAAAAATATATTATGTTATTTTAATTATAGACCACCTAAATTGATTTTTTATGAGTTATTTCACAATAGAAATCAACAAAATTTGAGCAACATAATTGCATAGAACAATATTTTAATCAATAACCCTTAATATGGATAAAATAAATCAGGATTATTTAAATATAGATCTACATCCATAGTCTTAAATATAAATCTAATCAAAGTAAGATGAACTCCCACATTATTGAATGAGGGAAGAATGTAAATGGAATAGCCAACCAAATAGGATAGGATCCACTTACCAGGAGGGGTAAAAATCACCGATCTAGGATTTGAATTGCGAATAATAAAGGCTGAGAAGTCTTGGAATCAATTATAAGGGATCCAAAATCATGAAATAGAGCCTAGGGTTGAATTGAGGCTGAGTTTGTATTAATTAGGGGTCTATGAAATTAAAAATATAACTATTATATAACTTTTATTCCAACACAAAATAATCCATGTAGGGGAGCACGATTTCCCCTAACCATGCTTATATATTATAGGGGTTAGAGGTCTCTCTAAATATGGTACATGGCTAGACAAACTATACACCAACCATATAAATCCCCACTATCCAGGGTTACATGGTTTGTTTGTTGTGGCACATAGTTATTGAAAAATTTCCACCACTCATACGGTGCTCTCATTCCGTCATGTTTTTTTAAATTTTTATCCAAAATCACCAAAAGGTGAAAACCTACCAAATTATACTCAAAAAACCAAGACAAAAAATACCAAAAACAAACATATGACATTTTTAGAAGATTCTGAGATCTTATTATATCCCCACCATTTGAACAACCCATCCAAAAACTATACGTCAAATCATCTCTATGATTCCTAGACAAAAATATTATTCCATTGATCCCTCGTATATGGTCCCCTTCCAATGTTTCCTACCACATATATCCATTTTAAAAAAATATTAGAACTATCAACACAATATTTCTTTGTAATACTTTTTTCTCTATATTCTAGTACATTTATAAGATGCTCCTCAAATGATACACCTATCTCAATCTCTTCATCATCCATATCGATCACATGAGAAGGGTCGGGGTGGGACCATTGATGTTCTAATATATTAAAAATGGCATGTATTTCATTATATATCTATTAGAGATCCATTCAGTATGCCCCTAGCCCAATTCTCTCTATAACCTTAAATGGTCCAACAATTTTGGGGTCCAAGTTTCCCTATACCCATATGTGGTTGTGACCCAACCTAGTTGATACCCGAATGAATACATGATCACACAATATAAACTCTAGGGGTCATCAAATTATTTCATCATATGACTTCTATCTACTATGAACCATAGCCTTACATTTCTGTATCTATTGTACCTACTCCAATGTCTCCTAGACAAGACTCGGTCCAAACACCTAAGACCCACCCACCTATATCCAGCATAGAGGTGATTTGCAAGGCCTACCATATTGAGGCTTGTATGGTTCCGTATGAATAGATTCCTAATAAATATTTTTATAGGAAAACTCAACTAGTTTCAAGTGATTCTCCCAAGACCGACCAAAGCCAAAAAAATACGCTCACAACATATCCTCAAGCACATGTATAACACACACACACATCCAATCTATCTGTGGATAGAAGGTCGTACCCAATAAAACCAGCGTACCCAATACCTTCTGTAAGGAAAGATAGAAGTGTGATATCAAGATTGATTCATGGACTTAAACTATGGCCTATCAAAACCCCAGGAAACATACTTTCTCTCATATAAACCAATATCTTAGATTCTCCACAAATAATATCTACCAAATAGGAAAGAAATGTATTATTTTCATCCATTTGCCCACAACATCCCAAATAGCGTCATTCTTCGAAGTCATCCTCATGAGACCCACCACAAAGTTCATGGTCACATCATTCCACTTCCATTATGAAATATGTAATGGATATAGTAAACCTACAATATTTCATCCTCAGTATCTACCTACTGACAGGTTTAGAAATTTGTGACAAACCCATCTATTTTTTTCAGGCTTGACCAACAAAATTATCATAATAGGTCATGGTATATTTTTATCACACATATACATACCTCCCAATTTGAGTCATGAAATTTCTACATATACTCTTCTCACGTGATGGTAGGAACAACTACCTGATTCCTGACGTAGATGAACTCATCCTCATCTATGCCCAAATCTATATATAACTCACCAACTTCAAGGATTCTCCTCAATTTCAATCACTCAATATCCTCATATTTTCTATCTTCGATCCATCATAAAAGTGTAGACTCCACTGAAACTGATACTAGAGTTAACTCCTCCTAACTCTCCCATGCTACCCCAGACATCTAATCCATTAAATCCATTATCTTCCAGTCACCACTAGACATATAAACAAACTAAGTCATTGTTTTTCTACATAAAGAATTAATAAAAACTATTCAACTTCATTGGATATGTGATAGTTAAAAATATAATAACTATATATAAACAAACCATATCGACTATTTCAGATCTAAACAACACATTGATAATTTTTACATCATCTTTTAGGATCCGTAAACTCCATATATTTATCTCCTAACAGATAATATCGCCATTACCTGAATGAATATACCACCGCAGCCAACTAGAGATCATGTTTAGGTTAGTTTCTTTCATGTGGCCTCAACTTCTAAGACACATACATCACAACTCGGTCTCCATAAATCAAAACAACTACAATCCAAATCCATGAAGTGTCGCAATACACCTTATACAACTCATATAGAATAGGTAAGATCAAGATTACTGTCAATGTCAAGTGCTTCTTCAAATCCCAAATGCGTTATCATATAATCTTGACTAGTCAAATCTTATCCCCATCTTGATGAACACCGAAAGTGGTACTGAAAATGAAATTTCAAAAATGTACCTCCTATAATATCCATCTAACCCAAAAAATATTTGGATATCAAATTCGTTCTAAGGATTTTAATAAGAAACAAAGATCCTAAACAATATCTGGTTATACAGAGACACCTTCCTTCGAGATTATGTGACCTAATAAGTGTACCTGATTGATCCAAAATTGTAACATAGATATCTTGGTGCATTGTTAATTCTATCTCAGTGTAATCAGGATGATGTCAAGATGTCGTGCATGATCATTATGAGTCTTTGAGTACGTCAATATATCATCCACAAAACCCCCACAAACTGATTCAGGTAAGAATGAAAGATTCTATTAATCAAATACATAAACACTGATAGTGGTATTATCAATCCAAACAATATTTTGATGAACTCATATAGGCTATAACTTATTTTAGATTTATTCCTTGGTATATTAGAAATTTTCACACTCAGCTAATGATACCCGTAGCTCACGTCTATATTGGAAATGAAATAATATCCTTTCATGTGGTCAAATATATCATTGATACATGGTATAGGATAATGGTTCTTCACATTCATCTAGTTAAACTACTAGTAACCAAAAGATAAGCATAAAATCATGTCAGACTTCCTTGTAAATAGAATTAGTGAATCTTATGGTGACATACTTGGATAGATAAATCTATTTTCCTCAAAATCCACCAACTAATTCTTGATCTATTGCAGTTATATCAGTTCCATTGTTTAAGGTGGAATAAAAACTGGATCAGCATGAGGAATGATTTCAATGGTGAATTCCACATATATATTATGTGGAAACCCAGAAGAGTTTTCATGAAATTAATCGTAAACTGATCCATTATAGTTGGAAACATATTATACTTTAGACCTAAATCATCCAGTATTAGACTACCAGACCTGAATGGCCCGAAGGCCTTCATTTTTATTGATGTTTGATAACCCCTCTTTCAAGGGATGAGAGGGAACCTTTACAAGGCCCGTAGGCTCAGATATTAGATGGCCCGTAGGCTTGAGAGATTACATGACCCAAAGGTCTTTGGGAAATCAACCAGACTATCTACAAGAAACTGCCCCTCCCCAGCATCTGCATCTTTGATAGTAGCTCTCCACCTTTGCATGACTGTCTGGCTAGGCTTCCCGTGCAAGCACAGGCTGGTACCGATGGCATAGCCATACCCTTTCATTCTGACAATCCATTTGGCTCTGTTCTGGTGAGTGTACCTGCTCTGAATCCTCTTCTAGGGCTGCTCCATTTTTGTAGTGTGTTTGGGCCCGCATTCATGTGGCCCGAAGGCCTTGGGGTGGCCCTAAGGCCTTAATGTGGCCCGAAGGCCTTTGAGAATCAACTGGCCCGAAGGCCTTGGGTGGCCCGAAAGCCTTTCAGGACCCGAGAACCAAACCAGTGGCCCGAAGGCCCAGATGGATGACTAGTTCCGGCTGCTATAGTACAGAACAGTGTCTACTACAGTTCCTACTACAGTGCCTGCTACAGTGTCTGCTACAGAACTACTACAGTAATGCTACAGTACCCGGAAATATGCCTCCACCAGGATTTGATCCTGGGTCTCTTGGATGCACCTGGAGAGTCCTCACCAACTGGGCTGAGGCTCTTGTGATTAGACTAGAAAATTGGGTTGTGTGCTCTCCCAGTTGCTAGGTAATTGGCCCAGCTTGGATTTCCTGGATATCCCACTCACTATGGTGAATATAACTATCATCCTTAGGAGATGTGAAAGTAAATATCCTATTATAACTTTCTATGTGGGATCAGTATTCTACTAACTAGTCCATACCCATGATTAAGTCAAATCCCAACAAATCTAGGATAAAAATATTCCACTGAATGGGATCCACCCAAACCTCTATAAAACACCCATTTTTGAAGAAAATATCTCTCAACCATGCTCCTAGAGGTGTGTCTATTCTCAACACTCCAATCATGTATTTCATCACCAGATTCAAACCATTCAAATGTTTTGTAGAAATAATGGAATCAGAGGAACCATTATCAAATCAGGAACTAGATATTGTCCAAGTTACATGAATTATACATCTCACTATCAATAGTATAACATTTATATTCATTAGTGAAGACTAAAACACATGAAAATGTACATCCCCTCTTCCTTATGATGTAGTTTGACTTCCCTGAGCTGCAGCACGCTACTGAAATAGGTGACCATTCCCAGAATCACAATGTCCACTACCTCTACCACCTCAATTAGTAGAATCCCATTTTCTGTAATGATATGCTCTAGAAGATCCACTTACCACACCTTGGTTCTATATATCTCCTCCATAACTACTCATCTGCTGATGGGTCCTACAGAACATCTATATATATCCCATCATATTTAATGGCTGGCATTGTATTGGTAGTTGGTGATAGATCACTCGTGCAAGATCATGAGAAACTGATCCCTTTATCTTTGAACTCTACTTCCCACTTCCCTAACTAACACTATCTTAGTGAAATATCATTCTCATGGAATTTATACCTCTTAATCATCTAGAAGAAACCACCTTTCTTATACAGTAATCCTATCTCAATTTACCCTCATTTATGAGATCCTAATCCACAACATTTGGAAAAAAATAACCAAAAAAGGATAAACTATGACTTAATCTCTCATTTATTTCCATCCTAGAAAAACCTTGTTGTGTTTTTCTAATACCCTACCAACACTAGAGAAAACTATTTCAATTATATAGATTCCAGTATAGTCCATCATGAGCTTACTACCATGATTAAACCTCACAAACTCCATTGCTCTCTCCTTTCGTAATATTTCTAGAAATAATTTCTCCAAGAACATATCAAAAAAGTCCTCCAATAACATACCATCAGCCTATCTAGGACAATCTTGAATGTACCACTCGTGGTCTTATGATACATGTTTCATATAAGAAACCAACATAACCCTTATCTCTGTAAGAGTCTATAAATGGTCAAGTATAGTCTCGATGGACTCAACCCTAATCTCACATTCTATAGGTCCACCATCTCCAATTAAATTCAAAGGGTAATGCTACTGAAACAACCAACTAAGGTAATTCATACACCTCAAAATCTGATCTAGGACACTTTCTATAAGCTACATGATCCATGAAATGTTCTCTCATAATTTCTCTCCTGCTTCCTCATCTAGAACTATGGGTGCCTCAGGTTCCATTACCCGTGTAACATTTCTATCCAAATCCACTTGTCATAATCTAAGATATATTTATAATAGAGGTATAACTATAAAATTCCAAACAGATACCTCAGATCACATTTCATAATACTATGACAATTACGGGAAATGGAATATGTCAGAACAAGTCAATTCCCCAAACCTTACCACATGATCAAAACCACGGTGATATCACAACCATTTACCATCCTACACATAGGTTCAGGATAACAAGGGTAAAAAAATTATCATTAAATATGTTTCTCAATTAGAAACCCATTTTTTCTCATCTTGCATCATTTTATGATTTTCTCAATTTTTATGTAAGGAACCATTTCTTGATGACATTCACTGGTAAGGAAAAAATAGTTAATGTTCAAAAACATGCCCATAACCAGTTTTACTAAGCATGACTAAAATTATGTACGTCATAATAATCACGAGGGCCTATAATTGTCACGACCCGTCCTCGGGGCCCGTGCCGTGACTACCCCAAGCCCGCCTTCCATAGGCCAGGGGCTGGCGACTAGCACCAAGGCGTAAAATCCCAGTAAACAGGGAAGGCATTGCCTTTATAAGTAACAACCACACAGAGTCAGCAAGCGGAAAGTAAAGTGCAGAAAGGTAAAGGGGCCGGAAATACAAGCCCAACTGTAAAGTACAACTGAAAGTAAAGTACAGCAACTGAAGAAAAGACGGCGGCCTCGTGTCGTCCACTGGCAATCCCACCTGAAGGGTGGGTACAGATAGCCTCCAGGCTCCTCGGGTCTCACGTCCGCTCCGAGCACGTCCCGCCCAGTGGTCCACCTCCAGGTACCGTCCTGCTCCACGCCCCAACCGTGATCAGTGCTGTCCGTCGTCTGCAACCAACACAACAAGGTGCGGGCATAGCCCGTGCAGGGGTGAGTACAACTACTCAGTAAGGACCCCGAGACCCCCGAAGGTCTCCCGAAATCCACAAAGGATGTAGCACAAAAGAAAGATGCAATCACGAAGTAACATCTGACTCGACTTAGGTATATGCCCATACATATACCTAAGTCCCAATTCTAGCTCTGCTCACGAGCTCAAGAACAACTCAATCCACGAAGGAAAGCAAGACTCAAATCCACAAGGAGAGTAAACAGTAAATCCACAAAGGATAGTTCAACACAACCCACAAAGGAGAGTAACATAAGATTCAGCTCAACCAGGTATACTTTTTCAGATGACGTCAAAGATGATCACTGATCCATTTAAGTCGTCGGACCCACGAAGGATCGATAGGTACTAACCCCCGCAGAAGACCCACACAGGATCGGGCTCACACAGAACCTGTAGGCAGTGGCTCACACAGAACCGGTAGGCAGTGGCTCACACAGAACCGGTAGTAGGACCCACATAGGATCGGGCACTGATCCGCGTAGGATCGCTGAGTGCAGTAGTCGACGCAGTCCACTGAGGATCTCTGCACAGTCGTCGCCGCAGTCCACGAAGGATCTCTGCTCTGCCGTCGTCGCAGTCCACGGAGGATCTCTGCTCTGCCGTCGTCGCAGTCCACGGAGGATCTCTGCTCTGCCGTCGTCGCAGTCCACGGAGGATCTCTGCTCTGTCGTCGAGGTCACAGCCAGCACTAGGGTTCCCGCACAAAGCGAGCTCGTTTAGGAGGGTCCGCTCCACGAGCCGAGAGGCTGATACATCAACTGACACGTAGTCCGAAGTTGATGTATCCAAAAGTTCCGTATCGACAACAGGATCTCAACGCGACAGACGGCGCGTCAATCGGACGCCCGGTCTGAGAGTTATTGGCATTTTCGTCCCAGGGGCCCGGTTGGTTTTTAGGGCAAAACCAACCCGACCGTACTCCGCCTGTATCCGATCCTCGGGCGGAGTATGCCAAAAGTTCCGTCTCACTTAGAGGAAACTACCACAGCTGACGGTACGTCGATCGGACGTCCGTAGCTCAAGTTATGAGCGCTTCCGCTCCGAGGGCCCGGTTGGCTTCGTGTACGAACCAACCCGGCCGAACCCAAAGTCTTCCGAAACCTTGAGTATAATATACCGAAACGACCGTCTCGATCCAAGGATCGCGTAGCCGCTGACGGTTCGTCAATCGGAGGTCCCAGGCCCAAGATATTGGCGAAGGACCGAAGAGGGCCCGGAACGGGGGTACTGGGCCCGGGGCGACCCGGCCCGAACCCCCCCTGGGGTCGGCCGAACCGGGTCGGCCCGAACCGGGTCGGCCCGACCCGGCCCGAACCGGCTAGGCCGGGTCCGGTCCGGCCTGGGCGCGGCCCGGCCGACCGGACCGGCCGGCTCGGTCTTCGGCCGAGCGGCCGAAGAGCCGCCGCCGCGGGGTTGACCCGCGGCTTTGAAGGAAACGCGGCCCCCGCGGGGGGGCCGCCTGTCACGCGGACGCGGCCGGGCCGCCGCGTCCGATTCCGGTTCCGCGCGGCCGCGGAACCGGCTGCCGCCGCCGCCGCGGCTTCAGCCGCGGCGGAAGATTTCCACGGCGGCGCGCCTGGCGCCGCCGCCTCCGGTCGCCGGCGCCGCCGCGCCGGCGCCCGCGCCGCCGCCTCCTTCCGCGGGCCGCCGGAGATGCTCCGGTGGCCCGATTTCTTTCCCGTCTGCGCCGATGCTCCTCCCAGGGGACGATCTTCACTGCGGAATCAACAAATTGCCCTTGCCGCACGGTTTGTCGACGTCCGCCAAATCCGCACAACAAAATAGATCGGCGGAGGGTTGCCGGGTCTTGTTCGTTAGACCCGCACCCTCCGCGTTAGTCATAATCCACGGGAGGAACAATAAAACAATCAACAACAATTTTAAATGTTAAAATTGTTCGAAGATCAAGTTCTTTACCTTAAAAGAAATAAAATCACGGGAAGGAAAATATTCCAATCAACCCTTACTTGTCGTCGTCGTCGGACGAGGGGTCGTCGCGGAATCGCTCGTCGCGGAGGAAGGAGATCGTCGCGTCGTCGCGGTATCCGGCGTCGCGTCGCCAATCTCCGGACCAAGATCAAACGGATTTAATTAGTTTAAATCCGTTGATATTGAAATTAAAAAGGGAGAAGAAAAGATCCGATTCTCACCTTAGTTGTCGAACGAGGATCGGCCGCGGAAGAAGAGGCGTCGCCGAAGAACGTCGCGGGTAGATCTCGTCGACGTCGCAGATCTTGGTGTGCGTCGTCGAATTCCGATCGCCGGCGTTCTTCGCATTCTTCGCGTTCTTCGCGTTCTTCGCGTTCTTCGCGTTCTTCGCGTTCTTCGCGTTCTTCGCGGAGAGGGTGGAGGAACGAAGATTCTTTCAAATCCTTTCCAAGGATTTTTGGGTTGGTCTTATTTTATAAACATGCCAACACACGAAACCGGTTAAGAAACGATCCATCAATTCGTTGAATTAATTCAACGAAAGAAACGACCCATTTAATTCACGAAGAAACAGTCCATTTAATTCACGAAATAAACCGCCCAATTAAATGGTCTGTTAAGAATTAAAGAAAACGCGTCGGTTGACTTTTCAGTTACTTTGACGGGTTTTCGCAGGTGCGTTACTTAGCGAAAGAAACGGCGGGGCTCGTGCGGGCCCCACCGCACAAATATCCTACCAAGGGGGTAGGATATTTCTGGATAGCATCCTATCCAGTTCAACTCAGTTCAAGCCGCCTTTAAGTGACTTCAAGTGGCTTCCAAGCAGCTTAAGTGAAATAAAATAAAGTTGTCGCACAAACTTTATTTTATTTCTGACTTAAAGCCGTAAAATCTAAAAACCACGTCTGAGCAAACGCAACTCCGGAAGAGGCGTTTCTAAGCAAATACCGGCGCTGCGATTTCATCGGTGCCCTCAGAATTTGATTCCGGGCACCGGTTCAAAAGATAGGAAAACCCGCTCATCCGTTCACTGAACGTACCCGAGCCAAACTTCGGAAATTGATTCCGGGCACACCGGGCCTCGGAATCAGGTGCCGTCTGAAGCTGCGCTCTTGTAAAATTCCAAAGAAAATTAAGAAAAAAATTTCCTTGAAATTTTCGGGTCTTTACATTACTCCCACCTCAGGGCTTTATGTCCCCGTAAAGATACATCAAAAACTAGGGGAACAAATGGGGGTACTGAGCACGCATCTGAGCCTCCCGCTCCCAAGTGCTCTCCTGGAGGTTCCCGTGCTTCCATCTGACGCGCACAAGAGGAATCGACCGCCCACGTAGGACCCGCTCCTGTCGATCCTCGATCTCCACTGGAACCTCCGCAAAAGTCGCCCCATCGTCCACGTCCAGCTCCCCAAAGTCGATGATGTGTGTCGGGTCGTGCACATATCTCCTCAGCTGAGACACGTGGAAGACGTCGTGCACCCGGTGCAACTGAGGTGGTAGAGCCAGGCGATAAGCCACCTCTCCTATCCTGCTGAGGACCTGAAAAGGCCCGATGAAGCGTGGAGACAACTTGCCGCCTCGGCCAAATCTCCGTAAACCACGTCGAGGTGAGACACGCAAAAAGACGTGGTCGCCATCCTCGAACTCTAGTGGCCTCCGCCTCCTGTCAGCATATGACTTCTGCCGGCTCTGAGCTGTCCTCATCCTCTCCTGGATGATCTGGACCTTCTCTGTCGTGGCTCGGACCATCTCTGGTCCCACGAGTGCTGACTCCCCAGGGTCTGTCCAGCACAACGGTGATCTGCAGGGTCTGCCGTACAACGCCTCGTATGGTGCCATCCCGATGGTGGAGTGGTAGCTGTTGTTGTACGCGAACTCCACCAAGGGTAGGTGGTCCTCCCAGCTGCGACCAAAGTCGAGGACACATGCACGGAGCATGTCCTCGAGTGTCTGTATGGTCCTCTCCGTCTGACCATCCGTCTGAGGGTGGAAGGCTGTGCTCAGATGGAGCCGCGTCCCGAACGCCTCCTGCAACCCCTTCCAAAGCCGGGAAGTGAAACGAGCATCTCGATCGGAGACGATAGATGATGGCACACCGTGAAGCCGTACGATCTCCTGGACGTAAAGACGTCCCAAGCTCTCCACTGAGCCCTGCTCTCTGATGGGTAAGAAATGTGCCGACTTGGTGAGTCGGTCGACAATCACCCAAATGGAGTCATGACCTCTGGAAGTACGTGGAAGTCCAGTCACGAATTCCATAGATATGCCGTCCCACTTCCACTCCGGGACCTCCAAGGGCTGTACCAAGCCTGCTGGTACCTGGTGCTCTGCCTTCACCTGCTGGCAGGTGAGGCATCGTGAAACGAACTCTGCCACAGCTTTCTTCATGCCCGGCCACCAGTGCTGTCGTCTGAGATCCTGGTACATCTTCGCCACTCCGGGATGTACCGCCAAGGGAGAAGTGTGAAACTCTCTCAGCACCTCCTATCGTAAAGCAACTGGTACGAAGGTACGTCCTCTGAAAAGGATGTCGTGCTCTGCTCCAAGGGAGAAGCCATCAGGCGCCTGACCTGGGGATATCAGTGCACGCTGGGTCTCACAGTCAGCGTCCTCACGCTGAGCCTCTCTGACCCGCTGTAGAAGTGGAGGAGAGACTGTGAGAGACTGAAGAAAGGCTGCTCCGTCTCTATCCACGAAGGATATCTGCAAGGAGGCTAGCTGCTCCGTCGCCTCCTCAAGTAGCTGAATGCCCGTCCTCCTGCTGAGGGCATCGGCCACCACGTTCCCCTTTCCAGGAGTATAGACTATCTCAAAGTCATAGTCCTGGAGGAACTCAAGCCATCTCCGCTGTCTCAGGTTCAGGTCCTTCTGAGAGAAGATATACCTGAGACTCTGGTGGTCAGAAAAGACAGTGAAGCGCTCGCCCATCAGATAGTGCCGCCAAGTCTTCAGAGCGAAGACCACTGCTGCTAACTCCAGGTCATGAGTGGCGTAGTTCTGCTCATGCGGCCTCAACTGACGTGATCCATAGGCGATCACGGCCCGCTCCTGCATCAGGACGCACCCGAGTCCAGTCCCTGATGCGTCGCAGTAAACTACGTATCCAACTCCCTCCTCAGGCAACCTCAAGATAGGTGCGCTGGTCAATCTCTGTCTCAGCTCCTGGAAGCTCTGCTGACATCTGTCTGACCACACGAAGGGTTTCCCCTTCTTCGTCAAGGCTGAGAGTGGTGCTGCAACTCTGGAGAAGTCTGGCACGAATCTCCGATAGTATCCCGCTAGGCCCAAGAAGCTCCGCACCTCTGTCACGCTCTTGGGTGGCTCCCAAGCTAGCACTGCCTCGATCTTCGCGGGATCCACTGCAACTCCCGCCTCAGAAATGACGTGCCCCAAGAAATGGACCTCACGTAACCAGAACTGGCATTTTGAGAGCTTGCCATAAAGCTGGTGCTCTCGGAGTGTGTCTAGCACAACTCGCAGGTGGTATGCATGCTCCTCCTCAGTCGTCGAGTATACCAAAATGTCGTCAATGAAGACAACGACAAATCGGTCGAGGTATGGCTGGAAGATCCTGTTCATGAGGCTCATGAACACTGCTGGAGCATTGGTTACGCCGAATGGCATAACCAAGAACTCATAATGGCCATACCGACACCTGAAGGCCGTCTTCTGTACGTCCTCGTCTCGAACTCTGAGCTGATGATAGCCTGACCGGAGGTCTATCTTCGAGAACCACCGCGCTCCCTTGAGCTGATCGAAGAGGTCATCAATCCGTGGCAACGGATACTTGTTCCTCACTGTCACCTGGTTCAGGCGACGATAGTCGACACATAGTCGCAAGCTCCCGTCCGCCTTCTTGGCGAACAAAATCGGGGAAGCCCAGGGTGAAACACTGGGTCGGATAAACCCCTTGCTCTGCAAGTCCTCCAACTGTACCCGCAGCTCCCGAAGCTCGGCGGGGGCCATCCGATATGCTGGAGTAGATATCGGGGCTGTCCCGGGGTACAAGTCGATGTAAAAGTCTACCTCTCTACGAGGAGGTAGCCCTGGAACGTCGTCGGGAAAGACGTCCACGTACTGGTCCACCACTGCAGGAAAAGCCGGACTCCGCACATCCACTGCTCCTAGGATGAGGCTAGCCAACTGATGAGAGATGGGCTGCACTCTCCTCCGCGGAAGTCCATCCTGTGCTGCAAAGGTTCCCTTCTCGCCGGTGAAGGTAAACCTGCTCCCGTCGTTACGAACACATCGCACCTTGCGCCTAAAACAGTCGATCTGGGCATGAACCGTGGATAGCCAATCCATGCCCAAGATGACGTCGTAAGGCCTCGACGCCGCTACAAGGAGATCCCAGCCGAAGCTCTCGCCTCCTAGAGTAAGCTCACACTGCCGGCATCAGTGCGTAATCGTCGAGTCTGCTCCCGTAGGAGTCTCTAGCCGTAAGGATCGAGCCAACGGCTCAGTCGGAATCTCCGAGCTCCGAACAAGGGCAGAGGCTATGAAAGAGTGACTCGCTCCTGTGTCTATAAGTACTGCAGCAAGGGTGGAATAGACACAGATCGTACCTCGAATCATCTCTGGCATGTCGGGGTCGTAGGCCTCCACTGCCTGGAGCTGGGCCTGTCCCTGCCCGCCAGCTCCATGTGGTCGAGGTGGCCCTCCTGGTGGTGGTGGGGGTAGAGCCTGGAAGCGTCGCCCACCACCCGCTGCTCGGCCAGCTCCTCTGCCTCGTCCGCCTCCTCCCTGCGGACCGCCACAGTCGACCCTCTGCCTCTGCCTGGGTGGCCCCTCCATCGTCTGCTGCTCCTCTGGTCGGCGAGTCGGGCAGTCACGAGCCATGTGACCCTGCCCGCCGCAAGAGTAGCACAGCCTACCTCTCGAAAGGCTGGCACTCCGCTGTGTGCCCCGCACCGCTGAGCCGGTGTCCTGAGGCCGTCTGCGAGGGGGTCTGGTCTGCCTGGACCCGTGAGTCATCCGTCGGCTGCCTGCTGCCGATGACTCAGCTACCTGCCGCCCTGCGCTAGGTCTCGCCGCTGAAGAAGGCTCTGCCAGGAAGCTCTCGATCAGGAGGGCTCGCTCCAGTACTCCCGCATGGGTCGGAATACTGAGGGAGATCAGCGACGCCCGAATCTCCTGTCGCAAGCCCTGCTCGAAGGTCCGGGCCCGGAAGAAGGGGTCCCGTACCATGTCGGTCGAGTAGCGAGATAGGTCCGTGAACCTCGCCGCGTACTGAGCGACCGTCATGCTGCCCTGGCGCAGCTGGAGAAGCTCCTGGATGCGCACCGCTCGGAGGGTGGCCGGGACGAACTCAGAGCGGAAGAGGCTCTCGAAGTCCGCCCAGAGCAAGGATGCCTCATCGTGAACCTGGAGCATCAGGCTCCACCATCGTCCTGCCGCCGCCTGCAGGAGGCTCGCTGCGAGGATCACCATGAGATCCGCTGGTGTCCTCACTAGCCTGAAGATCCGTACCACCGCCTCTAGCCAGTCCTCGGCGGCCTGGGGGTCCGCCTCACCGCGAAACCTGGGCGGTCGCTGGCTCTGAAACTCGTGCAGTGCCCTGAGGCGACGTGCATCGTCAGCGTCTGGTACTGGAAGCATCGGTGGCTCGGCGGGTAAAGCTACCGCCGGTGCCACAGCTGGCAAAGGGCCCTGCACCGAGGCCTCGTCGCTCGGTGGGCTGCCGTCGCGCCCTACACTCGGAACCCTAGCTGGCAGTCGTCGCGGGGCCATCCTGAAAAGGAGAACAAGAGCACCACAGTCAGAACAGTATACCTGGTGAGCTGGCACAAGTAATCACAAGGAAAACTTGAGACTTTCATAAAGCAGATCAGTATACCCGGTGAGATGACACAAGTAATCACAAAGAAAAACTTGAAACACACACGCAATCAATGTTCTCATGCATTAAGTCGGAAATCAGGAGTCAGGGTCCTGGTGTACGGATACGTCGGCCGCCGCACCAACACTGGGCTCCCTGAACTGATAATCACACTCAATACACTAAACACTATTGCTTCATATAGAAAGAAAGGACGATCAGAGTTTGCGGTAGAACCGACCACCTCTGATGCCAATTTGTCACGACCCGTCCTCGGGGCCCGTGCCGTGACTACCCCAAGCCCGCCTTCCATAGGCCAGGGGCTGGCGACTAGCACCAAGGCGTAAAATCCCAGTAAACAGGGAAGGCATTGCCTTTATAAGTAACAACCACACAGAGTCAGCAAGCGGAAAGTAAAGTGCAGAAAGGTAAAGGGGCCGGAAATACAAGCCCAACTGTAAAGTACAACTGAAAGTAAAGTACAACAACTGAAGAAAAGACGGCGGCCTCGTGTCGTCCACTGGCAATCCCACCTGAAGGGTGGGTACAGATAGCCTCCAGGCTCCTCGGGTCTCACGTCCGCTCCGAGCACGTCCCGCCCAGTGGTCCACCTCCAGGTACCGTCCTGCTCCACGCCCCAACCGTGATCAGTGCTGTCCGTCGTCTGCAACCAACACAACAAGGTGCGGGCATAGCCCGTGCAGGGGTGAGTACAACTACTCAGTAAGGACCCCGAGACCCCCGAAGGTCTCCCGAAATCCACAAAGGATGTAGCACAAAAGAAAGATGCAATCACGAAGTAACATCTGACTCGACTTAGGTATATGCCCATACATATACCTATGTCCCCAATTCTAGCTCTGCTCACGAGCTCAAGAACAACTCAATCCACGAAGGAAAGCAAGACTCAAATCCACAAGGAGAGTAAACAGTAAATCCACAAAGGATAGTTCAACACAACCCACAAAGGAGAGTAACATAAGATTCAGCTCAACCAGGTATACTTTTTCAGATGACGTCAAAGATGATCACTGATCCATTTAAGTCGTCGGACCCACGAAGGATCGATAGGTACTAACCCCCGCAGAAGACCCACACAGGATCGGGCTCACACAGAACCTGTAGGCAGTGGCTCACACAGAACCGGTAGGCAGTGGCTCACACAGAACCGGTAGTAGGACCCACATAGGATCGGGCACTGATCCGCGTAGGATCGCTGAGTGCAGTAGTCGACGCAGTCCACTGAGGATCTCTGCACAGTCGTCGCCGCAGTCCACGAAGGATCTCTGCTCTGCCGTCGTCGCAGTCCACGGAGGATCTCTGCTCTGCCGTCGTCGCAGTCCACGGAGGATCTCTGCTCTGCCGTCGTCGCAGTCCACGGAGGATCTCTGCTCTGTCGTCGAGGTCACAGCCAGCACTAGGGTTCCCGCACAAAGCGAGCTCGTTTAGGAGGGTCCGCTCCACGAACCGAGAGGCTGATACATCAACTGACACGTAGTCCGAAGTTGATGTATCCAAAAGTTCCGTATCGACAACAGGATCTCAACGCGACAGACGGCGCGTCAATCGGACGCCCGGTCTGAGAGTTATTGGCATTTTCGTCCCAGGGGCCCGGTTGGTTTTTAGGGAAAAACCAACCCGACCGTACTCCGCCTGTATCCGATCCTCGGGCGGAGTATGCCAAAAGTTCCGTCTCACTTAGAGGAAACTACCACAGCTGACGGTACGTCGATCGGACGTCCGTAGCTCAAGTTATGAGCGCTTCCGCTCCGAGGGCCCGGTTGGCTTCGTGTACGAACCAACCCGGCCGAACCCAAAGTCTTCCGAAACCTTGAGTATAATATACCGAAACGACCGTCTCGATCCAAGGATCGCGTAGCCGCTGACGGTTCGTCAATCGGAGGTCCTAGGCCCAAGATATGGGCGAAGGACCGAAGAGGGCCCGGAACGGGGGTACTGGGCCCGGGGCGACCCGGCCCGAACCGGCTAGGCCGGGTCCGGTCCGGCCTGGGCGCGGCCCGGCCGACCGGACCGGCCGGCTCGGTCTTCGGCCGAGCGGCCGAAGAGCCGCCGCCGCGGGGTTGACCCGCGACTTTGAAGGAAACGCGGCCCCCGCGGGGGGGCCGCCTGTCACGCGGACGCGGCCGGGCCGCCGCGTCCGATTCCGGTTCCGCGCGGCCGCGGAACCGGCTGCCGCCGCCACCGCGGCTTCAGCCGCGGCGGAAGATTTCCACGGCGGCGCGCCTGGCGCCGCCGCCTCCGGTCGCCGGCGCCGCCGCGCCGGCGACCCGCGCCGACGCCTCCTTCCGCGGGCCGCCAGAGATGCTCCGGTGGCCCGATTTCTTTCCCGTCTGCGCCGATGCTCCTCCCGGGGGACGATCTTCACTGCGGAATCAACAAATTGCCCTTGCCGCACGGTTTGTCGACGTCCGCCAAATCCGCACAACAAAATAGATCGGCGGAGGGTTGCCGGGTCTTGTTCGTTAGACCCGCACCCTCCGCGTTAGTCATAATCCACGAGAGGAACAATAAAACAATCAACAACAATTTTAAATGTTAAAATTGTTCGAAGATCAAGTTCTTTACCTTAAAAGAAATAAAATCACGGGAAGGAAAATATTCCAATCAACCCTTACTTGTCGTCGTCGTCGGACGAGGGGTCGTCGCGGAATCGCTCGTCGCGGAGGAAGGAGATCGTCGCGTCGTCGCGGTATCCGGCGTCGCGTCGCCAATCTCCGGACCAAGATCAAACGGATTTAATTAGTTTAAATCCGTTGATATTGAAATTAAAAAGGGAGAAGAAAAGATCCGATTCTCACCTTAGTTGCCGAACGAGGATCGGCCGCGGAAGAAGAGGCGTCGCCGAAGAACGTCGCGGGTAGATCTCGTCGACGTCGCAGATCTTGGTGTGCGTCGTCGAATTCCGATCGCCGGCGTTCTTTGCGTTCTTCGCGTTCTTCGCGTTCTTCGCGTTCTTCGCGTTCTTCGCGTTCTTCGCGGAGAGGGTGGAGGAACGAAGATTCTTTCAAATCCTTTCCAAGGATTTTTGGGTTGGTCTTATTTTATAAACATGCCAACACACGAAACCGGTTAAGAAACGATCCATCAATTCGTTGAATTAATTCAACGAAAGAAACGACCCATTTAATTCACGAAGAAACAGTCCATTTAATTCACGAAATAAACCGCCCAATTAAATGGTCTGTTAAGAATTAAAGAAAACGCGTCGGTTGACTTTTCAGTTACTTTGACGGGTTTTCGCGGGTGCGTTACTTAGCGAAAGAAACGGCGGGGCTCGTGCGGGCCCCACCGCACAAATATCCTACCAAGGGGGTAGGATATTCCTGGATAGCATCCTATCCAGTTCAACTCAGTTCAAGCCGCCTTTAAGTGACTTCAAGTGGCTTCCAAGCAGCTTAAGTGAAATAAAATAAAGTTGTCGCACAAACTTTATTTTATTTCTGACTTAAAGCCGTAAAATCTAAAAACCACGTCTGAGCAAACGCAACTCCGAAAGAGGCGTTTCTAAGCAAATACCGGCGCTGCGATTTCATCGGTGCCCTCAGAATTTGATTCCGGGCACCGGTTCAAAAGATAGAAAAACCCGCTCGTCCGTTCACTGAACGTACCCGAGCCAAACTTCGGAAATTGATTCCGGGCACACCGGGCCTCGGAATCAGGTGCCGTCTGAAGCTGCGCTCTTGTAAAATTCCAAAGAAAATTAAGAAAAAAATTTCCTTGAAATTTGCGGGTCTTTACAATAATGATGCATTTAAAACCAACACTGATTTCATACCAGTCCCTAACACAGATATCCAAAATTATCCAAAAAATAATCACATCACACCACAAGTGAGTCACCCAAGGTGAAATAATATTCAAATGTAATAGGAAGCATGAACAGCAACAATCCCCACCATGGGTACTTGTGTTCTCCCCTATACATGGTATATATACACCCATGCATGTGGTCGTAACCAAGATCAAACTCTTCCTAGTCTCATTTCTAAATTTTCTAAATAATAAATAAAATAAAAATAATAATATACTCTTTTGATACCCCCTTCTAACATCTGAGCCTGAGTTCCACATATTGATTCCATGAACCAGTTGGTCATGTTACCTCAAGCACACCACCCCATATGCCAGAGGATAAATACTAGCAGTGAGGGTCTAATATCCCTCATGGGGAGTCTATACACTCTTGTAATAGAGAAATTAAGTGTAAAAAACATAATCAATGACAAAATATATAACCATAACCAGAAGGATGATAATATCTCATGATGGAAAAAATGGTAATGCAATATCAACTATGAATAAATGAAATGTCATGCTAAGGTATGTTCCAAGTGTCAAAATAAAAATTAAAAATTAAAGACACCCAGAACACCCAATATGGTCCCAAATCATATCTCATTCCCTCATCCATGCTCTGTCCCAAATCACCCACCTAACATAGGGCCTTTCCCTTGTCCATTTCATTAACCATGAAATCTATTTGGGTATCGATTAGGTAGCCTGGGTAGGGTGTTAGTAAAATTCATAATTCCACCACAATCATTGTATAAATCAATATACAGTCAATAAAATAGTTTATGAGGTTTTATAAGGAATAAATAACAATTCATAAATATAAAATTATCACATTATCAACTATAATTTACATAACCACATAAAAGACCAGGTTTCCATGGACACCATATCTCAATACCTACATCAGACTCTGCCAAAATCTAAACCATCCCTAAGGAATCTTATACCACATGATTCCTTTTCTATAATTCTTTAATTCATATTTTAACTACGAAGTTAACTTTCATAAGTTATACAATAGTATGACTATGTTACCATTTTAACAAAAAAAATTGAATGACCATATTACCATTCTTAACATACAGTTGAATGACCATGTTACGATTCATAACACATAATTGAATGGCCATGTTATCATTCAATAACATCACAATAGAATGACCATGTAACCATTCATATACACGTAATTAATTCATAAAATTAATTATCAACCTAAATTCCATTACTAGTCCAACAATTATTTAAATACCACAATTTCACTAGTAAATTGAACAATTAACTAATCACAGAATGTTTATTACTAATTCCACAATTATGTTATCACATACACCCATTATAGAAGTCCCAAATTAAATAATTTCATAAATCCCATAAATTAATTCATCAATTATTTAATCAATATATATAACTCATAATAACATAATTAAACCAATAATAAACTATCTTATTCAAAAGATTCAATACTTTATAATTAATTCCCCAAATAATTATCTAAATTCTCAAATATCAATATCTCATTATTTACTCTACAATTAATTATATCAAATCAACCAAATCAATACCTCATTATTAATTAATAAATTAATTATCTTAATAAAAAACACTATATCTCATAATTAATTCTTCAATTAGTTATCTCAAATAACAAACACAATATCCCATAATTAATTCATAAATTAATTATCTCAAACAATAAACCTTATATGTCAGGATTAATTCATCAATTAATTATCATAATAAAAAACTAAATTGTAATAAATACTTCATCAATTAATAATATCAATCAATATTTTCAATACATCATAGTTAATTTATCAATTAAGTATCTCGATCAACATAATCAATATCTCATAATTAATTCATTAATTAATTATCTCAATATATAATCACCAAATCCCTAATTTGACATATCATTAAATAATTAATTCGACAAAATAATAAATTCACTCAAGAAAAAAATGATTAAAAAATGATATAAATTATACAATTAAATACAGGTAATTGAAATAATTTATTTGAAATTTTAATTATAGACCATCTACTATAATTATTTTACGAGAGATCTCCCAACAAAATCCATAAAATTTGAGCAGAAAAATGATATAGAATGAGACCTGAATCTATAACCCTAAATAATGATTGAATAAATAGATATCCTAAAAATATTGGTATGAATAAACTATTATAGACTTGTATCTAATAAAAACATTAATAAAAAATCCTTCTTGAATGAAAGATGATTTAAAAAGGAATAGTTAACTGAATGGGATATGATCTACTTATCAGGAGGGGTGCAGATCTTCGATCTGGGTTTTGAATCTCAAATTATATAGCCCGTAAAGACTTGGAATCTGTCTTGAGTGATCCAAAATCATGAAATACATCCAATTTTTCAATGGGTTTTTTAGATTATTTATTGGTTTTTGGTAATAAAAAAAATTATGATTAATTTAAACCCCTTGCATGGTTTTCTTGGCATGGGCACATGGATTCCCCTAACCACATGCCTAAACACACAAAATTATTATAGGGGTACAATTTTTCCTCTAATAGGGTGCATGGTTAGAAAAATTATACACTAACCATTAAAATCCACACTATCCAGGGTTGCACAGTGTATTGGGTTAGGACTCATGTTTATGGAAAATTGTGCCCCTTCAGTGAACTTCCCACATTCCCACAATGTTTCTAAAATTTAACCCAAATACACCCTAAAGTAAAACCCATAAAATCTATATTCAAACAAATAAAAAATAAAAAAATTTAAACAATCCTGCATCATATCTAAAAGTGGTCACAATCTGAAATGATATTTCCAATTATAGAAATTGAAATTGTTGTCAAATTATATGAATTACAGAATATTGTCTGAACATCACTCTTTACTTGATGGTTCACTTTGTTAGAGATATCTGAGTATATGGTCTTGTACATTACAAATGTATTTGATCCATTGACTGTATATGAATTTTTTGAATGGTAATATTAAAAATCAATGTTTAAATAATGGTTATATTGAAGACATAAATATTTGTGAATAATTTATTGAATTTAGTATTTGAAACTTGTCCTATGTGGATAATAATAGTCTTTAAAAATATCATTATTGTGAGCACCTCAACATTGAAGTAATTTTATGAATTTACTTTTTGAAATCACTATTATAGAGTATTGGTAGGATAACCATTACATCTTATATAATATTATAGAGTTCATACCATATATTGAATCCTATAAAGTAATTATTAAGAATTTAAATCCATCAAAGGATAAATTATGGATATTATATACGCATAAAAATATTTAATATGATGTTTTAATAACCATATATTTATGATATTATCTGAAAATATGAATTCAATTTAGAATAAATTCAATGTATTTCTAGAGGACCAAGTGCATATGTATCACTTTATAAGATCTATGTAATTAATGATTATATAGTAAATAAAATATAAACACTGGATAGTGAAAAATAATGGAGTTTCACTTATAGTGGAAGTGACTCATATATCTTACACAGAGGGAATAAATATTATTTATGTGAATATTTAATACATTATCATCATTGAAAAAATATGGTGTTTGGATAATACAAAATTCTTTATGTCAAATGTTCAATATAAATGGTTTGAAATTATTTATACAGTTTAAATTAATGGGGATTCATGAAATTTAGTTTTATT
Source organism: Viscum album (assembly GCA_963277665.1). Lineage (NCBI taxonomy): Eukaryota > Viridiplantae > Streptophyta > Magnoliopsida > Santalales > Viscaceae > Viscum > Viscum album. The sequence goes on from OY728162.1 coordinate 255,430,190, forward strand.
AAGGAATGGTTAGTGGATGAATTGTTCATAATTGAATAACAAGAGGTACAAGTACATTATTTCCCAGATCCTACAAAATGGAATTGGTTAATTGTTATATTGTTAACTGAAACCATTGTAAGTTCAAATAAATATTCCATTACGGAAGAACCTTTAATTGAGAAGTCACGATAATTTCATGGTGGTATTAGTGTATATGATATAATATATTTAAATTTGGACCATAGTGACAGAATTTAGATACTTGAAGTTACAGAAAAATACCATAAATATTTAAATAAAAAATATTTATTGCAATGAAAATGTTAATGGTATTTAATATACAATGATTTCCTCAAAATTTTATGTTCCCGCTACTATATTTGTGTAATCTAAGTTAAAATTTGTACTTCTTTTTCTGATAATTGGATCTCCATATATTGATGCTACTAATCATTAGTGGAATAATAAAAAATATTGTAAATAAGGAAATATTCAAATGTAAACAACATATGTTTGAAAAATAGAATAACATCATAAAATGAAAATATTAATAGAAATTTGAAATATGAGAAATAATGACCTAAACGGTGAATTTATATAAAATTAATAAACCAAAATTATTGACCACAATAAGGATATTTACATTAGTTATATTGGGTTCACTACTCAAATGCATGTATATATTGATATAGATACATGGAACATTGTGTGAATGCATTGAAATAAATAATTGAGGAAGATATTAGGCTAAAATCATGATATAATTTCACTATTTTACAAAAAAATAATATAATTAAATATAGATTTACTCTTCTTTATTCCTTATAGAGTAAATATATATTAGATGATTATTGAATTAATATTTTTTAATGGTTTATATAAAATATCATATAGCATGTTGTACATTTATTATGAATCACTATCTATTTGATATGGTGGAAAAGTAAAATCCATACCCACTATCAATATATATTAATATGATAAACTAATAAACATCATATGATTTCATTGTCATTAAATAGGGGTAATATTTTTTAGGTACATTTTTATTAAAAAAATTTATATTGATATTACTTGTATTAATTAATTTTACTGAAAATTGCTAATTTAAAAAAATATAAAAATAGTTCTAAAAATATGTAGTGTGAACCCATAACAAAAAACACTACTATAAATAAACGATGGAGTATAATTCACCTTAAAAATGGTATTCAATTTAAATCCATTGTAATTATTTTATGTCATATGAAAAAACAATAAAATTTGGTTCATTTCGTTGTATAATGATTTAGTGATACTTGCTTGTTATTCCTTCAGGGGAATAATTATATTTATTCCTTTTGGATTTACCCTACCAACCACAAGAAAGTTTGAAGTAGGTTAATAAATTTTATCTTTGATACAAGTTAAAAAAACTAAAAAAGAAGTAGAAATAGAGAATTTATGGGGGCTACATGTTGTAAATTAAAATGAAAAACTTATTCAACCTAAATTTTGGAATGAAGAAATTTATATACAAAAATATATAGATTACCATATTTCAATAATTTTAGGAAATCTATCTTGCATTATAATTTCATGATGAAAAAAAACAAGGATGTCTATAAATTTTACATATCATTTCATTCATTATTTTTATGATTTACCAATGATGAAACTTTTTATTTTTTAGTGACTTCTATATTGTTGTTTAGAAAATTATTCTTAAATTCCTATTTGAGGATGAGCTAAGAATGAGAGTCTTTCCATTTTAATGAAAAAAAATCTTATGTTAGGTTCAATTAGCATAATGAGAACAAAATTTACATGTAAGTACAAATTTATAATTTTTTTTATAATTTTTTTTCTTATGAGGTTGATGGGATATCCGAAAGGAAGAATCTCTACATTCCATCAGTATGTTAATGATTGGTTCTACGAGAAATGGGTATGGTTTTGGACAGTCCTTAAAAATTACACCATCATCAATTTCCATCCAATATTTTTATAGAATTCTTATATGTTGTACATTTACAATATTTTAAATATTTTTTTAACCAATACACTGATAATAGTTATACAAATATAACTATTGAATAGTAAAAGAAAATTTATAGTACACATTCCCAAAATCACAACATAAATCATCATGGTTTAGGAATGTCACTATTTCCAAGAATAACATTTTTATATGATTAAATGAATTTAAAACATTCTAAATCCCATAAACATGTTCAAATATTAGGAATCAAACTTCCAATCAAGTTATTTCTTGAAATAAAGCATGATCCTTATGTGGGTAGTGGGAGTTATATGGATTATGTGGGTATATAATGTATTTAATTTACAACTTTTAAATGGTTGTAAAACCCAATAAAAATTATTTTTGTATTTATTTTGGTGGAAAATATAAAGGAAATGTTTAATCCTTCTCAACAATTATAACTATGGATACAAAGGGGAGTTTTTTGTTTCAAAGGGAGACCAAGGGACTGTTAGACAACCAACTTCCCATTAATACTCCAATTTTCTAAAGGATATCTGAATTCAGTTAGTAATTCATATTCTTAAAAGAAATTAGAAATAATTATTCAAAAAATAATAAAATTAATGGACTCATAAAAATTTGAAAAAACTCAAAAAGGGAGAAAATAGATTCTAAAATTCTTAATCAGGAATTACAATTACGATAATTTTCTATTAACATGAGAGATTTAGGAAAAGGTAATATTTCAAGAACCTCAAGATGAATCATAGAGAGAATATTATGGAAGACGCTATGAAAAGTTTTTTTAAATCAATAGCAGATATTATGATATATCATAAGAAATATTAGATAGATTCTTTGAGTGAATATTAAAATGAAAACCCAAAAAGTAATAAATCTAGAAAAGTGTATGTTAAGGTCATGAATGAGTAGGAACTAGATTCTTCACATGAAATAAACAAGGAACCAAGGATTATGAAATGGTAAATGATCAAATAAGAAAATTAAAAGTCTTTGGATGAGAAAAAACTCTAAGGACCAACCTATTTTGCATCAATTTTCACCACTCATACCCTTCTTTCAAAAGGTTAGGAAGAAAAATAATGAATCTTATTACCTATAGTTCCTTGAAATGTTCAAAAATTGAAACACAAACATGGAATTTGTGGATTAATCAAATAATTTCCAATCATATGTATAATTTCTAAGTATTTTAAGTTAATAAAACATAGAAAGGAGAATATAACACCATAAAATTAAATAAGGATTGTAAAGAAATCCTCCAAATAAACTTTTCATATAAATTTCAAGATCATTAATGATTATTTATACCATGAAAAATAGAATAAAGTGGGGATAATGTTTTTTGTGGACTAGAATCTAGTTTCAACCTTATAACTTTCTCCTTGTTTCAATAACTGGTTATTTGGGAGATAGAACCCATGTTTTTTTCTCCACAGTTGTCCGAGAGGTCCACCACTTAACCCATTAGAATGGTGAATAACTTGTTATCCAGTGTAGGGAAGCTCAATTTACCCATATATTTATTAGTGATTGAAAAGGAGTATCACTAAAAGGTTCTAATAATCTTGGGAAGAATATTTCTTACTCATGGTGGGGTTATGATTAATGTTTCAAAATGGAAAATTGATTATCCATGTTAGTGATGACTAAAATTATTCTAATTTTTTTAAAAAAATCCTTAACAGAGTTGGATTATTGTTGATTTATCTTTTCTATGTTGTCTTTTGTGCAGTTATAGGGAGTGATATTAATGATAATTTTTATTAAATATCTCAATATCCAATCAATTAGGACATTAATGTCAATTATATTGAACCTAACTCACCAAAGGAACATTAATGGATAGCGAATATTGATGTTAGACTAATGAACATCATTTTTAATATTCATGGTGTCCTTAAACATCAATAATGATTCTGTGTTTATAATGTTCCTCAAGATATTGGACAACACTCACACTCATTTATTTTTTGAGAAAACCATTTACCTATAGCCTTAAATTGATTCATTATTACAAAATTTTCATCAGATGTCTTGTAATATAGAATATAAGTGTTTCTTATATGAGATTTAGTGTTGGAAAGTATCTAAATATGGGGAATATTTTGGTTTAACATCCTCAGACGTAAAATAAACTATTTTTCAATATGAATATTTTTATCATCTAAAGTCTCCTCACCTATAGTTAATATTGTTTTGATATGTGATTTATAATATGTTATGGATGATTCTATGTCATTTATGATAATTAAAGTGTTCATAAAATTTATTTTGAGTGGATAATTTGAAATATTCATTTAGTGTTATGTCATTTTATTAGTCCTCTCCTTCCATAGTGTATCCCTGGGTTTATTTGAATCACAAAAGAGATTTGGTTGGACCCTCCTCACAACCACAACATTATAGTACATTGGGTGGTAAATGATGGAGGAAGAGAGAGCATTGGTGATGAGAGTTGAAATGAAGCATAGAAATCATTCCAATAACCAACTCAAATGATAAATACCACTTTATATATGCCTTGTGGTATTTTTGATCATTCTATGACATTTACTCATACATTCACAATGTATGAATGAATGTTTTATAGTTATAACTTCTTATAACCCTCATCCAATAACATTATACTGTATATTTTTTATCTATTAAAAGAAATATATGGAAGATTATATAATGTGAACATTTAATGTGATAATTCTACTTTATTAATATAGTGTTTATGTGAATTTTACGATATGATTTTACTTAAAACATTGGCATATTGCATATCTCAATAATTCATTATGAATAGATTGGAGGTAAAATGATAAATACAACTTCATGATTTATGAAATACACTTAAAATGATATAATATATTCCTTATTTAATATATTTTGGACAATATAAAATATACATATCATATAAAATCATATTTCCAAAACGTCAAATGAATTTTATTTTCTTTATGAAATATCACCATTAATATCTCAATTGCATAAAAGTCTTACAGGATTTTTATCATGACCAGTGTTTATTTTTAAATAAAATATTGTTACATATATTTTTTGTTATATTATAAACAATAGACCCATATCCCTTTAACAATGAATTATTATTTATAATTGATATTGAATGGGGGAATTGAAGACCTAAACCTGAAAATTCATTCCATTTGAAGATGATTTTTTAGAATTTGGGGGGGGGAGCTATCATCGTTTTCATTTTAACCTAACAAATCCCAATTCAAGATTTAGTAGGTTCATATTGAATAAAATTGACTATGGGACAAGTTCAAGTTAGTGAAAATTACTACTAATCCGAACCACCCTATGAATCTATCACCATCTCACACCTTACCCTTAGGTTGTGTGCCATTGTTATAAGGGGTTACATGTCCATATCTTATTTACATAATGTATAATTTAATTTCATAAATAAAATTTTTATTCCATAATTTCCATTTGAATAATAGTTTTTTAATTAAAATATAGGTTTAATTGAGGTGGAATTGGATAAATTAATTTTTTGAAAACAAATTGTACATTTAATGATATAAATTTTTCATAATAAACTACGTTATTATTAATGGTATTTTTTAATTAAATATTATGTGAAAAAGCACCCTATTAAAATATAAATGATTAAATAATTTTATATTGTCCTTGAAATTTTCATGCTTCAGAAATTTTACTATGCATATTAAATCCACTATTTTTTAACAAATAAACATTTTTATATTTAAAAGGTAAAATTATCATATTTTGAAAAATATTATAACAAAAAAAATCTTTTATGAAATCAATATATCTATATTATTCAATTTATAATTTTTGAGAATTTTCTAAAATATTTTTTATATGAATACTGGAAATACAGTTTTGTTTTTTTGGGTATGATTAATGAAATCATAATTATTTCATAATGATATAATAATTAATTAATCATACATAATGACATAAAATATGTTATTTTAATAATAAAATGTATTTTAATTTATTTTAATCAATTTTTTAATATAGAAATTACTTTACAATGTCTAAAATTTAATGATTAGTTTTAAAAACATATCTTGTTGATACTTTAATTTTCCATGTGAAAAGATATTATATAAATTGATGTTTAGTTCCTATGAGTAAAAACTAACATAAAATATGGAATAAATTTCTATAACCAATGAAAAAACCATTTTCAATCCAATAATTTTTCTTTTTTACAATATTGATTTTAAAGGTCTATATTTTTAAATTATTAACCAAATATCCCACTTTTACTATAAATACCCACCAATTTATCCATTTCCATTAACTATAAATCCACACTTAATGATGCTTTGGTTTTTTCCTCCCATTATTTTATTAATCCCCAAAGGATTCATTTTATGAGATTTAGGAGTAACTATTCAAGGTAAGGGAAATCATCACTTATTTTTTCCATTCAAGAGAAATTGTGTGGTATGTCTTACAATTCTGAAGAAAAACACTTTTTAACACTATATTATTTCATTAATATAATAAGATTCATTTACTGAAAGTAGAAACTTTCTTCCAATCATATTATAAATTTTTAAAACCTTGTTTTACAACAGTTATTCTACCAAATTTGATTCTCCAAATTTCTCTCTCATTCTTATGAAATTATATTTTATTGTATTTGTGTGGATACCCATACAACCTTCTTTTCTAGGGGTATTAATCATGATGTGAAAATTAATTTTATTTATTTATTCAAATTTGGTAAAACCCAAATTTCTTTTTGTGGGTTACGAATCACATTATGATCATGACATTAAGCTCTTTTGTTTGTCAACATTTTTATAAGAAACCGGTTCTTTATTCTATATAGTTTAGTAATGAAATGATTTTTCATGAAATATGTTTCTCGGATGAAATTAATACATATTATTGGTGTTCTCTAATAGCATTACAATGCATTGGGTAAATAATTTAATATCTACATATGACATTACGTAAGATAATTTGGTGAATATCACTGGTAATTTTCATTGATGACACCTTGTTGATTAACCTTGTTGGAATGTTTATGAATTTCTTAATTAAATATCGTAGTGGCATTTCCATTTTATGATTCATGTTTCTATATGAATTGACTCATTTAACTATCTATTTCCATAATTATATTTCTCCTATTCTTATTGATATTTCTCAATATCACAAGTAAACTATTTCCCTTGCTTATTCCCTTACTTGTCCTCATGCTCACCAATTTCCTTTGATGTATATTCCCAGGTTTTGATATGCAATCAATTTACATAGGTTGAAATGATTAAGAATTATTTCATGTGGGTTAGAATAATTTTTCTGTGATTAGAATAATTTTTTATGTCTTCATGTTTTAGTGTTCCTGATTTTAAGATTAAAAATTAATAGATCCTCTGTATGTACCATATAAATGTAAGGTTTATGTGATGAAAAGGTGGGATTAAATTATTGGTATCAAATGTTATTTTAGTTATTTGTGAGAATTTGGAATAAAAATTATTAGTTCGAACGATATATAAATCTTTAAATATATAAAATCATCCTTGTATTTTTGTGAAATATTAAGTAAGTTGTTTCAATAAAATACAATCAATGTATGGATATGAACAGTTGGATGTAGATCTGGAACACATGTATCTAGGGGTAAAACAAAAAACACTACTTTTATCTCGACTTGAGAAAGAACTAGTGGATGATAATAGGCCTTGTGAAACTCTTATTTTAACACTCCCAGGTGATATGTTTGGTTAATCATAATAATTAGATGAACCATTATGATTGATTTATAAAAATTGAACTTTTTGTTAAATAAAAAAATTAATCATGATGTTTTAAGACATACAATTCATTTATACTTATAATACTATTCAATGAAACACATTTGTCACTATGTTTTTAGTTTTTTTTATAAAATTTAGTGAAATAAGAGGGAACACGTAAATGACGAGGGCAACAGAATATGTGTTGATGGCCCTATGATCATAAATGGAATGTAAAACATCATTATAACAGTAAATCAACTAACTCGACTAATGAGAAACAGCTTTAATAATATCAAGATAATAGATTCACGTTAAAATGGAAAAACATCTAGTTTAGAATTTAATACACCAACAATAGCCTTCTTTTTGTGCAACTAATGACCCAATGATTAATGAAAAATATATAAGCTCTATAAATAAATATCTTCTATATACTCCATTATTAGTAAAAAGAGAATGTTACCATTTTTGTATACCACATAGAGGGATAAGTTGATCATTGGTGTTCACTGATTAAAAAATTTATACAAGAAGGGGGATTGAATCTATAAAGTGGGGATATTTTAGAGGATTTTTTTTCATTAAAAAACATCACTGTATGATGTTAGTGAAAATATAGAAGGAATTATTTTAGTTGAAGTAGAAGGATAATGAATCACTAGAATATATAGAAGATAAACATAAAATGACATTATCATTAAATGATAAAGTTAATATTTTCAATATTTTTCATGTGTTCTTCCATGATTTAACCCCTACAAATTAATCAATTTTAGATTATTTTCAAAATTGTTATATTTTAATTGAATTTTGGGCTTATTTTGTACTATTTATGAATTTTATAAAGATATAAGTTTCTTAAAGATTCTTTATTTCTGGCATATCCTTTACAATTTGTATCCAACTAGAGTGATTATTATTTATTCATCCTTTTTTCATTTGAATATAAAATTCCTTTAGGACCGAGATCCAATTTAAAACACACCAGCTTAGAAAGATCAGTCATGTATAGAAATTTTTTTGGTGGATTAGATAGACCACGCCACTTTAATTGAAAGATATCTCATCTTAAAGATATCTAAATGTAGTTATTCAATATGGATTATAAATTATATTAAAATGGTAATTACCTAATAATAATTCAAGAATAAATCCATTAATTAATTAATTAATTTAATTCACTGGATTGGAAAGAGTTTAGGAGTCTCCTCAGGGAAAAAATTTCTTATTCAAGGATTTGAGGCAAATTTTTTTAACACTTATCCAAATGATCTGAGATTTTCTAGGTGCATGAAAAAGAGATAGGGGAACTACTTTTATTTATAAATAATCTTGATATATTTTATTTTACTATGTAAATTAAACTCAAAATTTTCGTGAAATAAATCTGGAGGGGAATTATTCAACCTCTAAATCCTATAAATATGTGTGTCCACTTCTATTAGAGGATGGTAAAGAAAAAGTAGCATGGTATGTTCTAGATAATTGGAAACCTTATTTTTTTTTAATTTTATATTTCTCTTTAATTAGTTTTATAATTTTTTAACTTCCCCTTTCAACTCAATTACTCTTCACATAGAGGGGTAAATATTTTGAGTGGTTGGGGAAGGGGGAGTTTTCCTTTTGTAATGTCAAAGTATTGTGATTTGATGTAATGATATATTATTAAATTAATTTATTTATATTTTTAGTGGTGCATAACTCTTTTAATTCAATAATATTTATGGATTTAGGGACATTCATTGTTTGTATATTTGGTAGAATTATTTTTAACTACATCCACCTAGTGAAGCTTCTCTCAATTGTGTAGATTGTGATGGGAGGTGAGTGTCTACAAGTCATTGGCATGTGTATGGAATTATTGATTTTTTTATTTATAAGGATAGAAAATAAAATTTATTGTCATTTCATAGTTTTTTGGGAATGGTTTATGAATTTTCATGCACACAAGAGTTGTTCCTATTATTTCCTTTATCCAAGGGTGATTGATAACTCGATTGAGGTGTATTTAATTTATCATTGAACAAGAAGAGATGGGGAATGATCTTTATAACCATGATGTCATTGGTAAGGGCGATCCTAAACTGGCCACATAACTATATTCATAAATTTAGGTTCAAACATCCATTCAATTTATTTATTTATTTTAAAAAATAAATAACTTCCAAAACAATCACACATATTTCTCTAATTTTGAATGAAAAACAGGATTTTTGACTAATCCCTTCTAGAGAAAAACTCAGTTACCAACATTAGTAAATTTTTATCTTAGGAATTAATTTATTGTCACACCCAATGATAGGAATGTGTTAAAACTTGGCATCGTTAATAGGGAGTCAGTTCTAACAATATAATTATAAATATTTTTCTCATTTCATAAAAAACCTTAAAAAAATTTCCATGGTGTTTCAAATGTTAATTTCATTAATTAATGGAATAATTACCCATATGTTCAAGACCAATTATTAAATCCACATGGTATATAGAGGATAGTGTATCTTTCTTTGTTAAAAATATCAGAAGAGGTCAAATCCAAATCATCAATGAAAATTAATTCAAGGACCTCAGTCAAAACCATAAAGTGAACTTTGAGTACCCATATTTTGAGGGATAGACTAGAGAATAAATTAAACTGTAGTATAACTTTTCATCATTTTATCAATAAATGGTCATGTTGAAACATAGAGAAAAGAATGGTTCTGATAATGTTTATATGAAAGAGCATCGAAAGTACATAGAACAACTGGAGAGAAAAGTAAATCTATAATTAAATTATGTTCATGAATTTTTAATGAAACCAGAACCTAATAAAGTTACTGAGGTGGCGAAGGAGGAAGAGCTACCTATAGAACTATGTAAAATAGAAAAACAGTTCTAGATGACTTTTGGAATGAGTGTGATGAACAAATTGATAAGAATAATTCTTATAAAGTAGAAGAACCAGCATCATTGAAGGAAGAAACCTATAAAGTGGTGTAGTTTGAAGAAAATGTAAAATATGTAAATTACCAACAACTATCTAGGGAAATTAAGCTACAAGTGGAACTTCCCACTGAAGAAGTAATAATAATCGATGAAACTCTGGGAGGTGATATTTTTTGGAATTTTTTATCTTCAAATTTATTTAGAACAGAATTTAATATCACCTATAATTATATTATATTTTCATATTCATAAAACATATATATTTACATAGAAGAGGAATATAATTCAAAATAATATTCACCTGATGGGGAACATATGGAGCTCCCTAAACTTTTTTAACTCTTAATGTAGGGAGTTCAAGAGGAGGCCAAAGTGGCTTTTCAAAAGGAAACTGGGACACATGCTACTCACATTAAAATGGAATAATTTTATATTGATTCATTTTGTTTTTATTTTTTTCAAATACAATGACACTCTATAATTGTATATGATTATTACATTAATGAAGAATTCATTGACAACCCACTAGATATTGAGGAATAATTTATAATAATGTAAACCAAGAATGATGGGGGCTCATTATTTATCCTAACCCACAAATGAATGTTGTATATTCCTGTAGTAGGGGTGGTTTTGGTTTACTATATCCATGTATTCTTAAATATAAAAGAATAAGGGAAATATTTAAAGACGAAGTTCTTCTAGTTCATCTCAATAAACAACACCGGCCATTAGATTGGGGATAACCAACTCCAACTTCCGATATTGAGGCAGTCAAATCCCAGGACCACATGGGGGATTAATCCAAGATCTATCCTTATATTATCATTTTATATTTTTTTATTTCTTTTAATAAATTTATTATATTTTCATTTTTTATTTTTCATATATTTTTTGAGTATGTAATTGTTAGGATCTTAATTCAATAATGCACTGTGAATAAGTTAGGTTGTACCTCTCATTTACACCAACTTGCTTTCTTTAATTCAATTATAAATATTCAAACATGTTAAATAAATTTTAATTCATTGGATACACTATATTATTTATGTGTGTGGGAGTAAACCATTTTAGTTTAGGACTTTCATTTTTTTGTTTTTCTATTTTCCAATAATTTCTTTTCCATATTTTGGTGGGTTTCATTTTCAATTATTCTGTACTATTTAAATTTGTGAGTTGAAATGATTATCATTTCCATTTTTAAATCCCATTTAAATTAGTGAACCAATTTATTCTATGACACTGAGCATAAATGAATGTTTTAATGACTTTTCTGTTCAACTTCATATCCTAGTGAATTTAATGAAGAGTACTCGGATCATTGAATCCGATGACACATATCACTATATTTATCTTTAAAAATAAATTCATGTGAAACTTATGAAATTTTTCTCATTTTATATTCATTAACCTAATTTCATGAGAGAACTATTCCATGATTTTTAACTAGAATTTGATTTATTCCTTTTGAAACATAAAGGTTTGAGGTACTTGTGTTTTAAATTATTGAGTAAATTCATTGGTTTTTAAGCCCTATATTCAATAAATCGTTTTCAATATATTATTCCTAGTATATTTAATCCTTGTAATCGTTATATTCCATGAACATCCTATTAGGTTAACCATATTAATATATAATTTTCCCTATCCAACTAGATATTCAAGTGAAATGGCATGATATTGTTGAGCTTAAGTGTGGGTGGATGTTGTCCTGTGTTATGCTACATAATTTATTGCTAATTTGGATGTAAAACTAAATTTTAAAGAGATGTGTTTCTTGATGAAAAAAATTCATTCTGCTAAAAAATATCGTTTATGTAACTTCTATGATAATAGAAGTTGTGCCTTTCTGAATCTTCCAATAGAGAAAGAATGATGTATATATCTAGAGCATCGATGAAAAATTATTTATTATAATATTTAAATTTATGCTACTAAATGAATAATTATATGAATTTTCTATGAGTTTCCATGATGGTGGAGCTTATTTTCATCTATGTGGAGTGACGAGGAGACCAAAATTCAGTGACAATTATAATCCTTCAATTCTTCTTCAAAAATAACCAAGCATTCCTCTTTAAAACTCATAATTTAATTTTTACATCTAAATTACCTAATGAAAGCTATTAACAACCCTAAAAATTCGCCCTGATAAACACATTTCCTTGAATAACATCAAGCGGAGATAGAGGAATTTATCCATCCAATGGTGTCCCTTGAATGAGTTTGGATGAGAAAAGTATTATTGAAAATGGATATTTGAGAGATGATAGAAAATTCATCTTAGGTAGGTTTTTTGTGATTATATGAGGTGAAATGAAGAGGAAATATATTGAATGATATGAATGGAGAACTTTAAATAATTATTTTTTAATAGGCATAATAACCTTAGTTTCCTGGTGTGGAATTGGTGGATCTCATTAGTATCTATTTTTAATTTTATTTTATTTGATTTTGATGATGACTTTTCTAGGAGTCCAAGATTTATGTACGAGAAAATTGATAGAGTTAATATTATCAGGAATTTTTATATTTGTTTTAATTATTTAAACCCTAAAAAATAATCAATTTGAGCTGACTTTTATTATTTTAATAGTCTTAGTGAACTTTGAGCTTAATTATGAAAATATATTAATTTAAGAAGTCTAGCAGTTTTATGAGTCCTGTGTATTTCCAAAATATATTTTACAATATTGTTCCAAATTTAGAGAATATTGTTTTAGTCTCCCTTTTTTAATGATATTCAATATTTTTTTCTTGATCCTGATATTTTTAAAAACAAAATGTCTTCAGAAAATAAATCAACTATAGAAAGTATTTTGGATGATAGTTTGGACACCACCTCAGTAATTAAAGCATATCATAGCCTAGATACAACCAAAATTTGGTGATTCTAGATTTATTATATATATTATTCTGATTTTTATTTTCTAATTAAATTTCATGAGTAAATTCATTCATTCTGGGATATATTTAACGATCTAAATTAGATATATTTTGGGATACTCTTTGGGAATAAAACTTTTTCTTCAGTAATTCGTGAATTATGTGTTTACCACTACTTCAAATGAATGAATACTAAGATTTTTATGGATTTTGGAAACAAATCAAAAAACATCAAATAAAAGAATCATCATAGCGGTCTAAAGTTGTAGATCCACAATGCATCATTAATAAAAAAATACTACCACCTGGCAGACAAGAACCCATGTTAAGGAAGAATGATAATATTTGGGTCGGGGAAGCTAGGGATGTCATGAAATCCAAAACCTTATTCCCCTATCAGCTTGTGTAAAATATCTCCATGTGGACTCCCATGAGCTATTTCCCCTTGCATACATAAAATTCTATATTCCTAGGTAAACTTCCACTTTCTATGAGTGCTTTTTAAATAATCACGGAGTCCATTTCCACTAACTTAAATTTTATATGTATTTTTTTACTTAAATCCAACCCCATTACCATTACCTTTGCCTTGGCTTGAAGTGCATCACATCTACTGTAAAATTTACCACCATTGAATCCTAAAAATTTGTGTGTCGACTATTATTTAAGGGTTCTAAAAACGTATAAGGTGGGGAGATGATGGATAATTTGAAGCCCAATTTTCAATTAAAATCCTATTTTTATTTTATTAGTTTCATAATACTATATTCTTCCTGTTTAAGCTCCATTAGTCTATACATTGAGGGGTAAATCATTCGATTTATCAGAGAATGGGGGTTATTTTTATAATGTCAAATTCTTGATTTTTAATGTAATACTCCATTTTTATATTTTTTATTTTCAATTTTCAGTGGTTTGAATGATTTTATTGAGATCATGTTTAGGTTTTTTGTTACATTAGTTTTTATATCTTTGATTGATTATTTTTAAACTCTTACAACATAGTGCCCTTTTTCTCGATCGATAAGATTGTGTTCGGTGGTGAGTGTCTATTCATCAATGGAACGTGTGTGGAGAAATTCATTTTTTTCTATATTTTTATGGATATAAATTCTTAATCAGTACTTTCTGTAGTTTTTTGTAATAGTTAATGAATTTCCATGCACACATGAGTGGTTATCATTGCTTCCTTCAACCATGGGTGATTGATAACTCGATTGAGGGGTCTTTAATTAATCATTTAATAAGAAGATAAGGGAAATTATTTTTACCACCTTGATGAAATTTTAAAATGTGATCCTACCATGAATCCATCACACACTTCATCAATTTGTGTTCAATCATCATTTCAGTTGTTTTATTTTGTTTTAAAACAATCAAATTCAAAAACAATCTCAGTTATTTATCCATTTTCAAGTGAAAAATGTGATTGTTCAGTGCTCCTCTTTGGAGAAAACCTAGGTTACAAACTTTACTACATATTTCAACTAGGGAATATTTTATTTTCTCACAACATGTGATAGGAACATTTCATTTATCCTCTTTATTTGTTATTTATCCTAATAGAAGTCTAGATCAATTAATTGGGGGACTAGCAGCCCATATATGTAGGAATATATCAAATCAAGACTATGATATCTATAAAGAGATAAAAAAAAGTGATGTAATGTTTGACATGGTGTTTATATTGATGTATTGGTCATATAAAGTGAATTAAAAGAATAAATCATTAGATCCCATATTTTAGAGTAACATTGACCACAAAAGAGGTTGAAAGCAATTGAATATTCACACATGTAACAAAGGTGGGAAGACAAATTATGGTAATTGATATCTCAAGAGTGGAAAATTTTATAAGAGTAGAATAGATGTCCATATATATTTAAACTATCATAGTGGGGTGATGCCCCAAATTATCAACACTAACGAAAAAGGGTAGATGATGCCGGTCTAACCTGGAGGTCAATGGTTCAAGTGTGGATAGATTTGGAACATTTCCAATCATTTTACAAATTAGATAATAATAGTGGGGAATCAATGCTGAACTCATCATATTCCAAGGGAGAAAATTATTGTTTTTTATCATGAATGTTGAATTATAGGCCACAAATAATATGGTAGAAGGCACCCTCATTGTTCTCTCAAATCTAGAAAGTATATTGTTTTATTCTAGTTCTACAAATTCTATTATCTCAACCAAGTTGGGTACAATATAAATCAATCCCTAAAATTATATAAATAGAGTTCTCAGTGAATACTACTATAGAGATTATCAAAGCATCAATAGTACATAAGAACTCTAGTATTGAATATATAGAGAACAATCTCATCACAAATCTTGTAGTCATTTCCATAATAAAATATGATACTGCAAATGGGATGTACTAGTTCTCAATGTATAATTCAAAGATAAAAAATATAGAGAGAGAAATATTAGTAGTATTGAATGGAAATCCTAAAATTATTTTCAATGGAGAGATATGTGGACCTGATATTTGTCAAAAAGAACCTCCCATGACCTTTTTAATAGAGATTATTGGTGAAGAGGAAGAGGCAAATAAAAGTACAAGAATAGAAAATATCCCCACCATTTAAGAATACATTTATCTATTTCTTGATGGTTTACTTGGATCTCCCTTATAAAGGGAGGTATAGTTATATATTGAACTCATACATAGATCCAAGAAGAAATCAAAGACATCTTATAGATTGGAAAATTTGTATCTAGAGATATTTAAGAAACAATTTATGATCTTTTAGAGATGGGGTTTATTCAAACAGGTGTGTCTCCTTAGGGAGCTCTTGTAATTTGTTTTATAAAGAATGATGGATCAATGTAGCTATGAATTGATTATAGAGAACTTAATGGGATCACAATGAAGAACAAGTACATTTTATGAAGGATTTATGATTTCTTAGACTAAATTCACTGGTCTTAATTCTTCTCTAAAAATTATATTTCATATGGTTATCATAAATTAAGGTTGAATAAAGATGATATTCCAAAAAAAATCCTTATGATCAAGATATGGGCATTATGATTTTGTTGTTATTCCTTCTAACTGACTAATTGTACTACTATATATATGGATTTGATGAATAGGGTCTTTATAGACATCCTTGAAAAATATAGGGTATTTTTTATTAATGATATTTCAATGTATTCAATATGACTAATGGAGCATGAGGATCATCTAAGAATTATATTGATAACTCTATAGAAGTATGGGATATTTTTAAATTTTAAAAAAATTAATATTTTGTCACCACATGTTTCTTTCTTGTTGAATATTGGAACCAATAATTGAATATTGGTTGATCCTTACTAGAAAAAGGTTATAGATTTGTGGCCTCATCCTAAAATGGTAAATGATAATCATTGTTTCCTTGGTTTATCATGATATTATAGGTGGTTTGTGAAAAAAATACATGAATTTCTAATCCACTGACCTAGTTAACTCATAATGGGGAAAAGTTTGTTTGGAAAAATTAGTGTGAAGGGTGATTTCCAGAACCAAATAAAATACTAGTTACTAAACCTATGTTAAATCTACCTTATTTCATTGTAATATTAATTATTTTTAGTGATGAGTATCTTAAAGGTATTGGGTGAATACTCATCAAAAAATGACAATGGGATTACTTATGCATCTTTATAGTTAAATACTCATGAGAATAATTATCATGCACATGACCTGGGGTTATCTATGGTTATTTTTTCTGTGAAGATACTGAGGAACTCTCTTAATGGAGGGAATTATGATATGTATGTATAACACAAAATTTCCGACTATATATTCACACATAAAGAATTGAACATGATACAAATGATATGTTTGTAACTTATTTAAGAATATGACTATATGATTCATTGTTATACAATAAGCAGTAACAAACTCATTGATGCATTATGTATGGAAGACCCTTTCATTTTGGATATGATGAAGATTCTAGGAGATCCATTGATAAAGGACCTAGTAAGAATGGACTTTATAATCATGAGGGAACATACATTTTTAATCATATCCAATATAATTTATCAACCACCATTACTATAGGATATCATGAAGTATAAAAGAGGATATCCGTAATTACAAAATAAGATATAGGATTTGAATAATGGGAAGCATCTTGACTGTAATATTCATCATGATGGTGTACTAAAAATTTGTACATGTCAATCTGTCCCATATATTCTAAAGATAAAGAATTAACTGATTGATGAAACTCGTATCTCCACATTCTATATACATCATTGAAAAAATAAAATATATAATGACCCTCATGATCATTATTGGGGTGATAATATGTTAAGGGAGACTTTGGAATACACTGTAGTGTTCTTGGTATGTCAGGAAATTAAGGCGGAGTGAAAACATCATATATGGGCATTGAAAGAGCAACCCATACCAACATTGTATTGGCTTAACATCACTATAGGACATATCAATGATATCCCAACAACATCCAAATAAAGCAATGATATATTGGTCATAACGGACTGACTCTCCGATGCATTTCATTTCATCACTCTTCACGAAGATTTCACTCTTGAACAACTTTCTATAATATAAGTAAAGGAAGCAGTGAGGTTTTTTGGGGTACCTCTTTCTATCATTTAAAAATGTGATCCATGTTTTCCATCAAAATTATTGAGAA
Source organism: Viscum album (assembly GCA_963277665.1). Classification (NCBI taxonomy): domain Eukaryota; kingdom Viridiplantae; phylum Streptophyta; class Magnoliopsida; order Santalales; family Viscaceae; genus Viscum; species Viscum album. Next base: position 255,448,373 of record OY728162.1, read on the forward strand.
GTCTCCAACATGCTATCTTCACCGAATTGAATTTCTGAATTATATATCACCCCCAAACTAAAGGAAAATTTTAAAGGACTATTCAAAAATTCTAAGAAATGATGAGAACATTATTAATATAATTTAAATGTGGTTGGTATAAACACATCCCATTAGTTGAATTCTCATACAATATCATTTTCTACTCGAGTATTCAAATGGAAACCAATAAATCTCAATATGCCTAGCATTGTAGAAGAATTTTTTTTGATGAATCTGGTGAGAGAAAGCTTTTTAAGCATGATCTTATGCATGAAATAAAATAAAATGTTCATTCCATTAAACAATACATAATGGATTATTAGGGTTAGTAGAAGAGTTATTCTAAAAACATTAATGGTAATTTTAGTTTAATAATTTCAATAAATGTTTCATTAAAATATCACCATATAAGAGATTAATGTGGTTTGGGAATAATGGGAAGCCTAGAACCAAGTATATTGGCCCTAATGAAATAATTAATCTCATAGAAACAGTGGCCTATCTCTTAACACATTCACCAAATATAGGTCAAGGTCATGATGTATTCTTCATATCTCTCTTGAGTAAGTACATACTTGATCAAAAACATTTACTAAATATGACGTTTATTAAACTAAAACACATTCTCTCTTATGAGGAGAATCTAGTGGAGATATCAGAAATTCGAGAAAAGGTGTTAGGAAACAATACCACACTCCTTGTAAAAGTGTTATGGAATAACCATAAATTTGAAGAATCAACGTGGGATGCAATGGAAAAAATGAACCAAATGTACTATTACCTTTTCTCAAACAAGATAATGAGTTAAAATTTTGTGGAAGGAATTCCTTAAGAGGGGAATATTGTAACAACCCATTCTTCATTTTAAATAATATTTGTTTCCTGAAAAAATATGTATTATATTAGAAATAACAAAACCTCAACCCTTTAACTATTTATAGTTATTTATTAATGATATAGAAAGGGGAATCAATAACCTCAACCAGTAAAGTCATTTTTTATATTCAATTTCATAGAAATTAGGAGTGAGGTATCATTATAAGGGTTTTCTTTTGGCCGATCCCAATTATATCATTATCTAGTGAATCTTTAACTAAATCTCTAATTAGAGATGTTCAAGTTAGTGGAAATTTCAACTAGTTCAATGTTAGCTGAGATGTACCATGAATCTATCGCCATAACACACCATACCATTATATCATAAGAAGGAATTATAAGGGTTAATGGTTATAGGACATAGTTACATAATGTGTGATTTCTTTTAATAATAAAATTTTTATTCCACAATTTCAATTTTAATAATAAATTTTCTTAACAAAAATTTATGCTTAAATGATATTGAATTGGATGAATTGATTATTTACACAAATTATAATTTTAAAGATAGGGTTTTTATAATAAACTTACATATTATCAATGATATTTATTTTAATGAAATATTATGATAAAAAAATATTATTAATAAATACATGATAAATTAATTTTATTATATCCTTGAAAATATTTATGTGTCATGATTTTTTCACATATGGATCATATTGTTTTAATAAATGAGGTTATTATAATTAAATGTTAAAATTATATTGTTTAGATAATTATTCTAATAAAAACCCATCATTTTAAAAGTTTTCACAATGATATTAGGTTAGGGTGAATTGTTGATAATATCCTAAAATATTTTTCCCATGTATAATAAAAATATAGTTTGTTTTTTTTCTAATGACTTCATAATTATTCATAATGATGTAATTATTAATTAACCATGATACATGACCTAAATGTTTTTATTTTATTAATATAACTTATTTTTATTTATTTTTATCAATTTCAAAACCTATACCTTACTTTCCAATTTCTAAAATTGAAACATTGATTTTAAAAACATTACCTTGCAGAAAAATTAATTATATATGCCAAAAGATATGATATAAAATGATGGATGGTTCTTGTGGGTTAAAATAACAAAACCTTTGGCCCAAATGTCCAAATATATGAGAAAACCCACGGTGAAGCCAATGGTTTTTCATTTTTAAAAACATATATTTTGAATGCATATATTTGGAAATTAATTAAAAAATCCCCCAATTTATCTATAAATACCAAAAAATTTCTATATTTCCATTCACTATTAATCCTCCCACATGAATATTTGGTATTATGGCCTCCCATGGTTTTCTTAATCCCACATGTTTCCATTACTCACGATTTAGGAGTAACTCTTCAAGGTAAGGGAAATATTCACTTGTCTTTTTCATTCAAGAGTTCTTTTGTAGTATGTCTTACAATTTCCATGAAAATATCTTTTGGACCAATATTTATTATATCAATACTATAAGATGGGCCTTTTATGAATGGTATACCCTTTTCACCTATCATTTTACCATTTTTTAAAACCTTTTTGTATATCCATAGTGCTTGAATTTACTAATCAAAATTTATCTCTTCACCATAATAAATTCTCATTCATTATATTTGTGTGGATACCCAATAAACTTTATTTTCTAGGGTTATTCATCTTTATGTAGAAATTATTTGTTTCATTTAGGTGTTCACATTAATGAAAATCCATATTTTATTTAATTAGTTAATAACGATGTTATGATCTTTTCCTTAATCTATTTTGTTTATCAAGATTTTCGATATGAACCCCATTATTTACTCTTCATAGGTTGTTAATGAAATTATTTATCATGATCTATGTGGATCATATAAAATTAATAAATAATAATTGTGAAACCTGATAGTTATCCAATGCATTGAGTGAATAATTTAAATATATGACATGTTTTATGATACCTGGGGGAATAATATCTATAATTTTCATTCACAATATATAGTGATTAACATTAGTGATATGCTTATGAATGTACAAATTAAATGTTTTAGCCATATTTATATGTTATGAATCATGTTTTTTTATGATATTCCCCATATTACCTTGCTCATTCCATAATGAAACTCCTCATGTTCTTATTTATATTCCTCAATACCACAAGTAAACTATTTTTCCTACACATTCCATTACTGGGACTCGTTCTCACCCATTTCCATTGATTTATGCCCCTGGGTTAGGGGATATAGTAAATTTACAAAGGTTGAACATATTAAAAATCTTTTCACAAGGATTAGAATAATAATTTATGTATATATCTGTCTTTTATGATTTCATGTATTAGGGTTCATGATTTCCAATAAACTAAACATTAAAAGATCAATTGTATGTAATATATATGTGATAAGGGGTCCGTAAGGGGCTCCGCGTCTCCGTCTCTCTCCCCTCGTCGCCGCCTCCTTCTTCCTAGGGTTCGTGCGGCGCCTTTCCTTCAGGTCGTGGCGGCGGTCTCTCATTTGCAGTGGAGTCGGAGCCCTCTGGGATTGCGTGATGCGGACTCCGCCTCCTTGTCCTTCTCGCACAACGATTCCCTATCTCGAATAGGGTTTCTTTGTTTGTGATGCTGGTCGAAAGCTCCAGGATCTGCGGCTCGAGTGATGCCTCCTCTTCTCCGACCTGTATTGGGCGTTTCGTCGCAACCCTGAGGTGCGGCTTGGATGGCGACGACGGGATCTTCTCTACAGCAACTCCGAGATCTGGTTTTGGTGATGTTTTTGGTTCCGTTCTTTCTGTCGTTTTGTTCATGAGGTGTTGGTGATGGTTTTGTTCTGGGTTGGTTGGTGATTACCAGTTGTTTTTTGGTCCGCGACACATTCGGTGGTGGGATGCGATCGATTGGAGGTTTCTTGTTCTGGTTTTGGTTTGTTGGTGTTAACTTGGGGAGCCGATGTTCAGTGAATGGCGTGTGGGTTGCGATTCTCCGGTTCTGAACTGGGATTGTTGTCTCTGTTTTTGGTTAATTTTGTGGATCTTGGTGTTGTATTGACGCCGGAGGAGGTCTCTCCGGTGACGATGGATGGTGATGTTGATGGGTGTGATGGTTGGGTGCGTATCGAGGGTGTGAGTGACACGAGGCATTGAAAGGTGTGCGGTGACAGCTTGCGGATCGAGGACAACTGTATGGGTAATTGGTTTTGAAATTTGAATTTGTATTTGCACTGTATGATGCGGAGTGGTCTTTGGTTGCTGTGTCACGTTGTAAGGGGTACCGGCAACCCTTAAACCGGTTGTTTTTTCTCTTTCTATCCTTTAATAAATTTGCGGGACCAGGCTTACGCCTGGTTCAGAATTTCCTGGTATATATGTGATAAATTAATGCAATGAAAATGAGGGATGCCATAATTTGTTCTCTTTTACATTATATCGTACCGTATATAATAAATTTTGATACCATATATTCAACTCCTTTTGTACATCTTTTATTGTTTTTAGAAATCTATCACCAAATTCACTATGTATCACATTATATATAATATTATGTAACATTCCATCCAGAAATATTTTTTGGATAAACCTTGAAACAAATATATTGTGGCACATTTATTTTCATAAAACATAATATTCATTAAATAAACTATATATTTTGAACCCATGATAACTTAAATTATTGAAAAAAATATAAATTCCAAAATCCAAAGAAGTAATCAAATAGATTCCTCTCGAAAAGCATCAATATTACCCACCCTATAAATGAATATAAATATATAATCATAAAAAAAGTATCAATACAGCTGTGGAAACTATTTGTACTATATAAAATAAAGATATTTTATATGATACCTTTTTATAATACATTGAGTGACCACTAGACATAGAGTTTGTCAATAACGTATAACAAACCATATATTTTAGATTCTCAAAGTACTCACTATTAGGTTGATGAGTACATCACATGTCATTCACCCTTATTTATAGGAACATCACATTCCCATGATAAATTGATAATGATATTTCATGTCCCATCTAGGTATGGTCGCACACTCTATTAGTTGATCCCAATCTAGGGAGCAGATGTTATACTCATCATACAAGAAAAAAAATCTTATTTTGGTAAATCCTGAATAGATGTCATGATTGAAATTATATCCAACTATCCTCTAGTTATCAAATCTTAAAGATTAGATAATAAATGTATGAATGTATGAATGTTATCATGTTTTGAATCTTTATAACCTTTTTTTCTAAATGTCCTTGATTGCATTTGTTATGAATATATCAATTTGTGTTTAGTTATTTAAAGGGGAGTTGCATGGATGATAATTATTGAATACATTATTAATAAAAAATTGAGTATTTATGTGATGACATTAAAGACAAATTAACATACTAATTACAAGATTCTTTTCTAAAACCGTTAGTAAAATAAATAAGGACTCAAAATAGATTAAGATGGACATGAGGTGTTAGTGAATTGCTGGAGATGTCCTTTGATAATTTGGAGATAAATTAGCCACCAATGTGAATGTAATTTGTGAATTAAATCACCGACGGGAAGGTAACACCAAATGTTCATTACCTACATAGAGGTATCACAAGTTCTTCATTAAGGTAGTAATTAACTATAATAGCTATGCAAGGGTCAGAAGGAAATCCACTAGATATGTAAAGTTCATAGTTATGTGATGGTATTGAGGAAATTTTTAATGCTGTGAAAATATTATTTTTATAGGGAACTACCAATGAAAAGTTAAACCATGCACTAATTAAGAGAAACATGATGTTTAGTGAAGTTATGGGAATTTAATCAACAAAGAGAAATACCTATAATAAGGTTAATCAAGAATTGTGAAAAGGTAGCATTAAGTTCAGTAAAGTTATAAAAAGTTAATTTTTGGAGAAAAAACTGACTATTTAAGGTGAACCATGAACATTGAAAAGGAAACTCAAAGTCCAATGAATTAATGAAAATGTAGTCTTTGAATTTTATGACCTACAGAAAGGTATGTTAAGGTAGGAACTAACCTATGGATAGGTAAAAAAGAGAGTCGTATGGTTTGTGTAATGGTATAATAAGTGATATGTAAATGAATTTCCATTATACATATACATAACTAAGAAATTCAGATGTAATATGACGATTCTTTCTTGGTTTTAATGATATAAAATAAGGTAAAATGAACTTAATTTTGATCCAATAACTATAGATTCACACAGTTTCTTGTAGGTGTAGTCAATCTACTAAATATTTCCTCATGTTTTATCTAGAATACTATCTCCATAGATAATCCATTATGATTATAGAACAATCATATGTGTATGAAAAAATAATATAAAGGAAATTCATAAGTCAATGGACCCATGTAAGGATACAAAATTGTATAGATTTTTAGAATTACTATTTTTAATATATGGTGAATACCCAGAATAATTAATTCAGATGATTATTTTTAACTATTATTCAATTAATTGATATCATGGTAAATTAGAATTATATTGATTTTGTTTGATATAAAATATGGTTCCTTCACAACATTAATATTGAACTACTCTGTATAGATGAATCCAAGAGAAGTTGAGATGAGCATCGTGCTGAAGAAATAAAGGCTATATGACAATCCATATTTTAACATACCTCAATTCATGATTTATTAAAAAATGGTACACATAGTAAAAATAAAAAATTTAAATAGGACTTCTGCCTTTAGGAAATTAGATAAATAAAAAATTACCTAAATAAGGATACAATGACATTATTTAAGTCTCCTTATCATGATCTTAATATTCCATTGGTCTTCCAAAACTACAAGAGATAACCTAGGAACATATAGAGAAAGATGTGAGATATAAATCATAGTAAAGGAATAATGAAATAATGTTAAGTCATATATCTATGTATTATAATAGCATTGATAATTATATACATGAAAAATAAATAATGATGTACGATGATAACATAAACACAACATGAGAATGTGGAAACAATATAAAACATGACATCATAAACAAATGTAATAGCTTACCCCCAATACATCCTTTCATAGTGTGTTTTGGATAATATACCTTGCACCGTACATACATTATCATGAGATAAAACATTACCTAATGAATTGTAGGGATATATAAGTATATACCAACCAATCAAATTCATATCAGAAACATATATAAGTCTTCCACATGGATCATACAACATAAGGATGTATAACAGAACTTTTAATACATTGATTACAGAGTGTGGGTTTCATACATGGAATTCCCCATTAGATTCAATATATTTAAATCTTGGTTAATACCTATCAGTGTAAATGGGGATAGGTATTCACTACACAAATGTTTGGCATGGAATATCACAAGGTAATTTCAACAGTATAATGTGGGTACATAACGACTAATATAAATGTTTTATGAGAGTGAAAGGGTTTCCTAACAACATAGAAATAAAATAGAAGAGTTATGGATTTGGAAAAAAATATCCCAAAATGAAAAATTGGAAATTAAAAGGAATAATATAAACAATGAACCTGAAAAAAAGGAGGATAGGATCCCTTTCTCTAGGAGGGTACTTCTGAAATATGGGGAGGAGTTTATTAAGAAATTGAAAACCCATTGGTAGGGATCTAGAGAGAGAGGAAAAGCGGCCTAAAAATGAAGTTTATTGTGTGAAGATGAATGGGAAAATGGGTGAGGATTTATAGAAAAAGAGAGGGGGATTCTATATTAATTTCAAAACATATTTTTTGGAATCTATATAGAAAAATAATAAAAATAAAATAAATCCAATGGATTTTTCAATGTTTTCCTCCAAATAGAATTAATTTTTAATTTTTTATTATTTTTATAAAAATCTCATTAAAATAATATCCTTGGTGATGTGTAAGGTAATTATACTCGTAATGAATTAATTTTTAAACCTTAAAATATAATATAGGTTTTGTAGGATTCATGAAGGGTTTATAAAATTAATCATATATATTCAAAAAAACATTATTAAAGTAAGGAAACTTAATTTTGGTATTTGGAACTCTCTATATTATTTTTAACATTACTTTTATGAATTTATAATTTCATAATTTAGAGAATATATTTATATTGTATTTAATTATCACCAAAAAATTCATCTTTTTCAAAACAAATAATAAAAAACCACTATTTGATAACTTCATTAAGATAATTTCAGAAATAATATTTATTTAATCGAAATAATTCCTTAAATATCAAAAATTACACATTTAATAAAATCCCCTTTTATTGAAAACTATGGGTTTTTACGATGATAATAGTATCTGACCTTCATAATATTTACAATTTTCATCATAAAATTAAATTAAAATTTATATCATGGGAAATATTTTTTTTATAATAATATCTTATTAAAATAAATTTTATTTAAAAAAAATTTAATTCATCAGAAATAGTGTCTTGATTAAAACCATATATTTCCCGAAAATAAAATTTCTCTTTCATCATCAAATTTTTTTTATTTATCAAACTCACTATTTAATCATATATTAAGTAATAATAAAGTGGATAAATACAATCATTGTTTAATTAAAAATAAAAATAGAAAATTCATACTATTAGGGTTTATTGAATCATATTTTGATCATGATTTAGTTATTGAATCTTATAATGGTATTTTTAAGGAAAAATCCAAGTGATTCCATCTCTCTTTGAATATCTGACAAATGGGCTTCATAGGGTATAATCATACTTTGGATGACCATTGAATCTTCTATTTTTGTCTATTGGAATTTATCATATCCGTTAATATATGTAATATTAACATTCACTATACAAGGAAAATAAAATCATTTTTTATGATTCCTAAAGATATTTTAAATCTTATATGTAATAACTGTCTATAATAACAAATTTAGTACATATATCTTCAATGACAACATTACTTAATAATGAATTTATTCATTTAAAAATGAAATTTCCTTCACAAATGTTTATACCATAACCGGTTACCTAGGAAGGTGTTGTGAAATAAAAAATACCACACCATAGTGTGTTTTGGTGGAAATTTTTGATCAGGAAACCACCTTTGAGTAATGGTATGCAAAACTATATTGTTGATATTCACGTGGTTCCTAGATTGATTAAATAACAAAAGTAGAGAAAAATAAAAAAAATTATTCCATATTCTATATTTTAATGGAGATTATGTTTATTTAAATGTTATAGATAATGAGATCTTGGATATTTAAAACTCTCAGAGGTATTGAGACTATGTCTTCTGATGATTTCAATGTATATTCATAAGTGAATATTATATTGTTTTTAATGAGATAAAAGACTTTAATTATATGAGTTCTATAGATTTTGAATAGTTGATAATTATATAAATTAAAAAAATTCATACATGTGATCTAGTGAATGTAGATGAGAGAAAATAACATGAAGAAAAATTATATTCTATTGATATTAATGATAAATAAAATCCTTTTACTATTATATGAATATATACTCATGTAGGTATCAATGAAGATTTTCTTGAGAATTTTTTGAACCCTTGACCAAAAGAGATTATGTGAATTCATGAGATAATGGAACTACATTGTATCAAATAGAGAGAAGGAGTAGAAACCTTGTAATTCCCTAATAAGGATATCACAACTGCCTAAAAATTTATAGAATAATAAGAACTAGATAATTCAAGATTTGGAAAGAGTTTAAAGTTTAACAAGTTAACTCTAACCAGTTTTTGATGATATTGATTATATTGACAATGGTTGACACATTGATCATATCTATTCATGGAGGGAGACCAATTCAAAATTGGAATAGAATAATATGAGAGCCGAATTAGATATTTCTATAAGAAAATAAAAATTGAGGAAGAATGTTGTGACTGGGGTTTCATACATGTTTATTTGGGAATGTGGTTGGGGTATTTAACGAATTAATAGAGGATTGAAATTATGGTATGTAAAAAATTACTAGATAATTGTAACTGGGGTGTGTGACCATTTATATCAGATTTTGTCTATATTGGAGAATCTATGTTGTGGTGACTAACCAACATGTAAAGGATTAGTATTTTATATACATCATTATAAATCACATGTGATAGTCACTCCATTATTACTATTTAAAATTTGATGAGAATGTGATATTATATATAATGGATCAAGAATACTAATAGGTCCATGTGGGATAATATAAAATAGAAATAATTTATAAATGAAGATCACTAATTCACCACCTCATGGTGGTCTATACTGACATGGGATCTCCAATTGGTGTAAAAAAATTACCCCTCTAAGATAAAATAATAATTGTAAAATATAGTGAAAATTACCATAGTCACCAGTCGAGGTGTTCCTAGATTACATGAGAATAATAATTGTATCTAGAGTAATATGATACCACCATATATCATATCACTTTGCTTATAAGTGAGGGATGCTTCATGAATTAGTTTTCCACCCATTATTAATGGAGATACTATAATGTAAGTTGATATGATAAATATATATATTTATATAAGGAAGAGGGAAAACATATATTAATGTATCTATCAGAATATGTATATATTAGGGTCATGGGAATTCAAACTAAAAATTAAATATGGAAAAAAAATAAAGAGAATTTGTAAAATAAATTTTAAATTCACAAAATACCTGCTACATGTTTTGAGGAGACAATTTGAAGAAATAAATATAGAATCTAAATAAACAATTGGTGAATATTTTATAAGGGATAATGATTTTGTGGGAAACATATAGGGAATAGTGAGATGTTGGAGTATTCCATCATTGTTAAAAACCCTATAGAGTAATTTTAATGATTCAATGGATTCAAAAATATCATCTATGGGAGAAAGATAGGATTTGGACTTGTATGAGTAACAGAACATACTCATAAATTTTATGTTAAAGAAAACACTAGATTGAAATACAAAAGAATCAAAGGAGATTAATTTTAAAGCTAGGATATAATAAAGGGTCAAAAAATGACCTTGTATAATCAAGTCCTTCTAAATATGATTAAGATGAGAAAGACTTCAATAACACTACTAATCATCATTAAAAGAGTTTAAAAAAAGAAAAAAGAAAATGTTAATGAAAATAATAACCTATTTTCTAGAAGTGTGAAAGATTTGGAAAATTTTACTTTGATGTTTCAATGAATACACCAAGTAATTTGAATATAATGTATAATATGAGATAATTGAAAAAGTTAATGTAAGAAATCTTCTTAGACTGCCATCATACCAAGAACCTGACCTGTTCCAATGGTTAAATGGAATTTCTAATCCACTTGGGATCGATATATGTAGGGATTCATAAGACCAATATTGGGAAATTTTTTCACAAATCTGAGATACAAAAAATAGAATAAATAAATAAAGGATAAAAATTAATAAAAAGTGTGAAAAAATGGATGAGATAAACTACCATGATCTGACCTATTTGAACATCCATGAACAAGATATATATAAAACTTGGAATAAAACTAACAAAAATAAAAAACCCTATAAAAAAAACTCCATCCTAGCCCAAAATCAAATGCACACAATTACATTTTACTCACCACCACCCAAATCACCCCACATTGGACAAAATGAAGAAAAAAGGATCTGATTGAGTACATTGAACATAACATTTTATAACAATAATCTAAAAATACTAGTAGGTTACCATAACCCCAAAAAATATGACAAATACATTAATACTAGTTTAAAAATTATCTATAAATTAATCTTACACACTTATTACATAATGAAAAAAATCCTTTACCCATTTTCAATACATTAAACTTTTTTGTTCTAAAACGAAACACACATAGTTTTAATACAATCCAACTACCCAATATATTTTGAAACTAAACATATAATTAACATTTCCAAAAAATCACATTTCTTTTTTTAAATGATACACAACTTTTAAATACTTAACCGGATGAGGATATATTCAAAACAACAACATATTTTGAAATCCATGTTAAAGAACACATAAAATAGACATCAAATTCAAAAAATAACTTTTCACATCCAAAATTTTCAAAATATTTTCAATGGAAACAACCAAACTCATATGGGTCATGTATCTTAAAAATAAACCACCTAATATCACAAGGAATATAAAACGGAATCATAAACAAAGGAGTGTCACAAACCGAATCTGGCTGCCATCAAAACCGACATCAAACCCGGCTCAAGACAAGGCCTGAAAGGCTTTCTTGATCTCTATAAGATGTCACAAGATCCTAGGTATCATAAAATGAATTTTGGTAATGATTTAACTGAGATTATAAACATATGACAATAATCAAATACAAAAAACCAAATCTGGATTTTTCAAACCAAACAATCTGTTGAGCCCTCTGGAATATTGTTGAATTATTCCTATGATTGTTGTTTTAATAATCACAAATCATCATTACTTAATCCGGTTGGATTTATCATATACATAATCACAATCTTTTAGTGAATCTGTTTATATTGGTTGGATCATGTTTTTATCTATGCTTGTTATTGATTTACAAGTATTCTGGAAGTCTTCTGGATCAAACATACACTTTTTGTTCTGTTATGTGAACGGTCGCACCGATCCATATCAAAAGTGAATGGTTGCACCGATCCATATCAAAATTGAACGGTCGCACCGATCCATATCAAAATTGAACTGTCACACCGATCCATATCAAAGGTGAACGGTCGCACCGATCCATATCAAAAGTGAACGGTCGCACCGATCCGTATCAGAAGTCTACGGTCACACCGATTCTGATCAAATGAGTCAATGATCATGACACACCGATGCTGATCAAATGAGTCACCGATCATGACACAATGATGCTGATCAAATGAGTCACCGATCATGACACACAGATGCTGATCAAATGAGTCACCTATCATGACACACTGATGCTGATCAAATGAGTCACCGATCATGACACACCAATGCTGATCAAATGAGTCACCGATCATGACACACCGATGCTGATCAAATGAGTCACCGATCATGACACACCGATTCTGATCAAATGAGTCACTGATCATGACACACTGATGCTGATCAAATGAGTCACCGATCATGACACATCGATGCTTATCAAATGAGTCACCGATCATGACACACTGATGTTGATCAAGTGAGTCACCGATCACGACACATCGATGCTGATCAAATGTGTCACTGATCATGACACATCGATGCTAATCAAATGAGTCACTGATCATGACACACTGATGCTGATCAAATGGGTCATTGTTCATGATACACCGATGCTGATCAAATGAGTCACCAATCATGACCCGCTGATGCTGATCAAATGAGTCATCGATAATGACACACCGATGCTGATCAAATGAGACACCGATCATGACACACCGATGCTGATCAAATGAGACACCGATCATGACACATTGAGGCTGATCAAATGATTCATCGATCATGACACACCGATGCTGATCAAATGAGTCATCGATCAGGACACACCGATGCTGATCATCTGAGTCACCGATCAGGACACACCGATGTCTAGCAACCGATGATGATGCTGATGACCTACTGATCACTTGAATCATCGATAGTCATAAACAGCTATTTGAATTTCTTTATCTTTATTTAATCTAACCAACGGTCATATTAGGTATATTTTAATGCTCTGTTATTTATTTAATAAAGTTTGTTGGATGTCAGGGAACCATACCTCGTACCTCCAAAAAGAAATCATTTCTTTTTCTGGAGCTCATGCCATAAATACAAGAAGTCCATGTTGGTGCAAAAGCAGTGGATGAGACACATATGAGTGCAAAGAGTGGTGAATGAGATAGTTGCAGAAGACATAGAAGATCATACACACTCAAGCTTACTCATGAAGAGTTCCGTACATTCACGAGGACATTGAAGAACATCATCAACTACATTTTTCACTAACTCTGAACCTGGATGCCAAGCAGACAACATTCTGTATTTTTCAAACAAAAACCAGATGATGACTCAGAACCATTTCCAATTAAACTAAAGGAGTCCAAAGCTTCACTGTAATCACTAGAGCCATTTATAAACTCTACATCTCTGCTCTGTGATTCATTATTTTACATTTCGAGCAGTGTGTATTATCTGCTGTATTTAACACACACTCTGTCTCCTATACTTTAACTGGAGGATCTGTAAATCATCAGCAAACTCTTTACATCTTTCATTTCCCACTGTAATAGTGGTAGAGGTCGTGTGTGACCTGGACAGCAGGTTGCTGTTATTTTGTTTCCCACGAATAATAGTGGTAGAGGTCTTGGACCTGGATAGTTGTAAACTGTTGTGAACCCTGATCCAGGTTGTAGATCAAATTTATATAATTGTTGAGAGGACTAAGTCTCGGATTGAGACTGAACCTCTAGGTTATATCTGTCGTGCTATTTCATTCAAAGTTTTTTTTTATTCCGCTGCTAATTACATTAAATCCAAAACTGTTTTAAAGTCACTTTGATAATTAAACTCGCAAGTGTTTATATTAATTGTAAATCAGTAAGTTCGTTTCAAAAGTTAATCAACTATTCTGTTTTGATTAACTGGTAAATAATCAATCCCTTGAGAACCCAACAGAACCTTTACTTTGATATAAATTCACTACAGTTTAATTCAGTATCTTATTTGGGGGTTTTTAAGACAAAGATTTTATACAGAAATTTTAATTGGACCTCAATTCCCCCCCTATTTAGTATCCTCTCCGACCAACATTTGGTATCATAGGGTTTAAAATATTTTCTAATGTACTCTGTTTTTCAACGGTGATTTTAGTTGTATTTTAAAGTTCCTAAAATTTCTTTTATTTTTAAATTTTTATCTCTTTAAATTTTTTTCTTTAGGTAAGTTGTCATTGATAATATACTTGAAGGTGTTTCTACCAATAGACCACCCTTTTTCAATGGCACTAACTATGCTCAGTGGAAAATCAAGATGAAAATTCATTTAGAGAGCATGGGTTTTGATATTTGGACTGCTATAGAATCAGAATATAAAATTTCTATTAATGTTAGATCTACTTGGAATGAAGAAACTAAAACAGCCTACAATAAGAATTGTAAAGCCATGAATGCCTTGTACAGTGCTTTAGAATATGAGGAATTTAATAGAATATCTGCTTGTAAAACTGCTTATGAAATTTGGGTTACCTTAGCTGTTTCTCATGAAGGAACAACTAATGTTAAGGAAATGAGTATGAGTACTTATACTATTAAGTATGATAATTTTAAGATGAAGCCTGATGAACCCATTTCTGACATGTATCTCAGGTTCAACGAAATTTTCAACACAATGATCTCTCTTAGAAGGGATGTTCCATCAGAGGAACAAATTATGAGAATTCTGAGATGTCTACATGAAAGATGGAGAGGAAATTCTTTCTCAATTAGAGAATCGTTTGATATAGTTGAACTAACAGTCAAGGAACTAATTGGAAAGTTGATGATGTATGAAGAAGCACTTTAGGTGAACAAAGAAGAAGAAGATCAACCTAGAAGAAAGTCTGTTGCTCTTAAATCTTCAACATCAAAGAACAAGGATAAGGAAAAACATCAAGCTATAAATGAGAGTACAAGCTATGAAGACAATGAAAGTGATTCTGATAGTGATGCTGAGAAGGCTCAAATTTCCAATAGGTTTAAAGAAGTTTTATAGAAAGAATAAGTTTTTCATAAAATCAAATTACAAAGGTAAGTATGAGAGCAAGGTACATTGGAAACAGGATTGGAAAAATCTGACAAATCAGATGAAGTTGTCTGCTATGAGTGAAAAAAGAAAGGGACACTTAAAAGAAGACTGTCCAAAGCTGAAATACAAGAAGAAGTATGAATAAAAGGACAATAAGTTTAAGAAAGCCATGAAGGCTACTTGGAGTACATCTGAGGTTAGCTCCACTGAATCTGATATTTCTGAAACTGAACACAGAAATAAGGAAAACATGTGTTTTATGACAAACACTTTTGAGGTAACTGCTGAAACTCATGCTTTAAATTATTATTATTCTGAATATGATAATGACTCTGATAACATGTCAAAATATGAACTATTTGAATATTGTGATATGTTAGAAGAAACCTGTAATGAGCTGAAAGACAAATACAAAGGTTTAGAGAAATAGTTTCCTTTAACTGTTAAACATAAATCTGATCTTAATATTGAAATGGAAAAGAATTCTCAGTTGCATAAAGAAAACACTGAACTGAAATTATTTAATGAGCAAATCAATAAAGACTTAGAGAAATTTACCAATAGAAAAAACACTCTTACTCAGATGCTAGGTAAGAAAATAGCACCTAATTACACTACTTGTATAGGATACCAACCTGGACAAAAGAGAATTACCAAAACTAGATTCATTCCTAAATCTGGACAGAATGTAGCTATTTTTGGAACTTCATATGCTTTAACTTGTTATATTCATTGTTATGGATCTAATAAGGTTTATCGTTCAAAATCTGTTGACTCTGGAAATCTTAGGAGACCCATTAGACAAATATGGGTACCTAATGTTTTATTGGCTAACCTGTCTGCACCTAAGAAGATCTGGGTACCAAAATCATTTCCTATCTAAATCTGTTTTGTAGGGAACCTGCTTAAAGAGCTCTAGTAGAAAGACTTTTTATTTGGACAGTGGATGTTCAAGACATATGTCAGGAGACTTATCATGCTTCAAGAGCTTAGTAAAAGTTGATGGTGGCTTTGTCACTTTTGGTGATAACTCAAAAGAAAAAATCATCAGCTTAGGCCAGAATGGTAACACTGACTTAGTATTAATTTATAAAGATTTATTTGTCGATGGACTTAAATACAATTTGTTATGTACTTCTCAGTTATGTGATGATGTTTTTTATGTTAAATTTTAAAATGATTCTTGCAATGTTTTTAATTCTAAAAATGTTTTAGTATTTTCTGCCTTAATAAATGAAAATGTTTATGTTGTTGATCTGAATTCTTTAGCTAAGCAGAATATTACTTGTTTAAATACTTTTCATAAAGAGTCTTGGCTTTGGCACAGAAGATTGAGACACTGCAATGAGAATTCACTTAGAAAACTTTTTAGGAAGAACTTAGTTAGAGACCTACCCAAACTTGAATTTCTAGCAGAAAAATTTTGTTATCCCTATCAAAAGGGAAAGCAACATAAAGTTTCTTTAAAATAAAAGAAATAAGATTCAACTTTTCAACCTCTCGAGTTGGTTCACATGGATTTATTTGGACCTTATAGAGTTTCTAGTTTAAATAGGAATCACAATGTCTATGTTCTTGTAGATGACTTTTCTAGATATACTTGGGGTATATTTTCTAGCTCACAAAAGTGAATCTTGTTCTTTCTTTGTAAAATATTCAAATTCTGTTGAGAACCTTAGTGGACTTAAAATTAAAACCCTGAGAAGTGATCATGGTCATGAGTTTGAAAATCATGTGTTTGAATCTTACTTCTCACATAGTGGCTATAGTCACAATTTCTCTTCCCCTAGGACACCCCAACAGAATGGTATAGAAGAAAGAAGGAATAGAACCCTACAAGAAATTGCTAGGACTATGATTAATGAGTATGACCTACCAGTTTATTTTTGGGATGAAGTTGTAAATACAACTTGTTATGTTATTAATAGAGTCTTGATCAGACCTGTTCTTAAGAGGACTCCTTATGAGTTGTGGAAGCATAGGAAACATAAAGTTAACTACTTCAGAGTTTTTGGCTGGAAGGTCTTTATTCTTAATACTAAATACAATCTTGAAAAATTTTCATCCAAGAGTGATGAAGGAATTTTCATAGGTCAGTCTATTTCTAGTAAAGACTATAGAGTTTTCAATAAGAGAACCAAATGTGTGGAAGAATCTGTTCACATCAAATTTGATGAAACTGATCCACATGAACCTAAGACCTCTCTTGAAGATGATCTCTCTATTTTGAACCTTAATGATAAAGACAGTGGACCTGTAATTAAAACATCATGTTCTGGAAATTTTCCAGAACCTGCTTCTATTGAACCTCAACATGTAGATGAATCTGAAATCTCTAGCCCTACCTTTTCAAGACCAACAAGGAATCTAAAAAACCATCCTTTAAATGTTGTTGAAGGTAATTTAGATAGAGGAACACAGACTAGAGCTTGTCTAAGAAATTAGGTTGAACATCAATCTTTTCATTCACAGTTAGAACCTAAAAATATCAATGATTCTATTAATGATGAATTTTGGGTAATGGCTATGCAAAAAGGAACTAAATAAATTTCAAAGAAACAAGGTCTGGAAATTAGTATAAAGACCTAAGGACACTTCAACCATAGGCACAAAATGGGTATTTAGAAACAAAGTTGATAAATCTTTAAACATCATTAGAAATAAAGCTAGGCTAGTTGCACAAGGTTACAATCAAGAAGAAGGAATTGACTATGAGGAAACCTTTGCACCTATAGCTAGATTAGAAGCTATTAGAATCAAACATGCCTCTACATCACATCTGAATTTCATGTTATATGAAATGGATGTGAAAAGTGCTTTTTTAAATGGTTTTATTGTTGGAGATGTTTTTGTAGAACAACCACCTGGTTTCTCAAATCCTCATTTTAAAAATCATGTTTTTAAACTTTCCAAATCTTTATATGGTTTAAAACAAGATCCAAGAGCTTGGAATGAAATACTTTCAAACTTTCTTATTTTAAAAGGATTTACAAAAGAAATAGCTGATCCCACTCTTTTTATAAAAAGGATTTCAAAAGATGTTCTAATAGTACAAATCTATGTTGATGATATTATTATTGGATCTTATAAAAATTCTATATGTACTGATTTCTCAAAGGTTATGAAAAATGAGTTTGAAATGAGCTTAATGGGAGGTTATGTACTTTCATGGATTTCAAATCATTCAAACTGAATAAGGTATTATTCTAAAAAAAAGTAAATATACTAAGGTTAAATTAAAATGTTTTGGTTTGGATAGTATTAAGGAAAGTGATATACCTTATGAGTACTACTTGTAAATTGGATGTTGATGAAACTAGGAAACCAATTGATCAAACCAATTACAGAGGTATGATTGGGAGCTTACATTATCAAACTGCTAGTCGACCAGATATTATGTTTAGTGTGTGTATGTGTTCTAGATTTCAAGATAATCCTAAAGAATCACACTTACTGGCTGTTAAAAGGATTTTTAAATATCTTAAGTATACTTTAAATTTAGATTTATTTTATCCAAAAGGACAATCATTTGACCTAACTAGTTATTCAGATGCTGATTTTGCTGGATGTAAATTAGATAGGAAGAGAAGATCTGGAACATGTCATTTACTTGGAAAGTCCCTAGTATCATGGTGTAGTAAGAAATAGAACTCAGTTGCATTGTCTACTGCTGAAGCAGAATATATAGCTGCTGGTAGTTGCTGTGCATAGATTCTATGGATGAAACACACCTTATTGAACTATGGATTTGATTTTAAGCATGTTTCAATTAACTGTGACAACACCAGTGTGATCAACATATCTAAGAACCCTATGTCTCACTCTAGGACTGAGCACATTGATGTCAGACATCAATTTCTAAGAGATCATTATTAGAAAGGTGATATTTCTCAAGAATTTATTAGTTCTGAACATCAATTAGCTGATTTTTTTACAAAGACTTTATGCTCTGAAAGAATGAATTTTGTTAAACAAGATTTTTGTATGATGATCTATGAAACCGATCTGTGAATCCGATCTGTGAAACTGATCTGTGAAACCGATCAGTGAAACCGATCTGTGAAACCGATCTGTGAAACCGATCTGTGAAACCGATCTGTGAAACCGATCTGTGAAACGGATCTGTGAAACAGATCTTTGAGATGGATCTGTGAAACTGATCTGTGAAAGGGATCTATGAAACCGATATGTGAAACAGATATGTGAAACCGATCTATGAAACCGATTTGTGAAACCGAATTGTGAAACTGATCTGTGAAACCGATCTGTGAAACTGATCTGTCAAACCGATCTCTGAAACCGATCTGTGAAACTGATCTGTGAAACTGATGAGTGAAACCCATCTGTGAAACTGATCTCTGAAACCTATCTGTGAAACTGATCAGTGAAACCAATCTGTGAAACCGATCAGTGAAACCGATCAGTGAAACTGATCAGTCAAACCGATCTATCTTTTTATTATGTTGTAATTAATTAATTACTTTAATATTTATTATGGGAACCCTAAATGATGAAATAAATGATACACAACTATTTATTTTCCCCCAAACCATCGACCTTTCATTTCCCGCCAAGCCTTATATCCTCTCTTCTCCTCTACTTCAAACCTTCAGACTCCTACATTCCCCAGAATCTATAAATGGAAAAGAAAAAGAGACCAAGCAAAGGATCAGACAGTCCTGTACCTCCAAAGCATGCTCGAGGAGAGTCTAGTAGTGCCACTCAAAGATCAGTAAATCCAAACCTCGAAACTAAGATTGTTGTTGTAGAAAAGGAAGTCAGTTTTTTCTGGCTTTTGACAAGTAAGTTGCTGTTGTTACAAGTTTTAGAATCGTAAGGATGGAAAGCTTGGTTCTCAGATAACACTCGTCTATACTACCCAAAGTTAGTTCATGTGTTTTATATAAATCTGAAAGTTACTTTAGATGGTGTAGAGGCTGCAAGAATGTCATCTGTAGTGAAAGGAACGATAATATCATTTTCAACTAGGCAATGGGATGAGTGTTTAAATGTACCCCATGAGGGTTGGTATGAGGATTATGCTGGAAACATTCCTCCAACCACTGAATACTTCTCTTATGAGTTGGCTTTAGAGCTTTTGACTAGAAACATAGAGTCAAGGAGAATCACATCCTCAGAGTTGGATGGTGAATGTAGACTTCTCTTTGAGTTTATTCAGCACCAAATTTGCCCTAGGAATGGAGATTTTTCTGCTATAAAATTCCAGGATGTTTTTCTATTGTTTCTTCAAAAGACCCATGAGATGATCAATTTGTTTATATATATAATGGTGCACATATCCGGAATGGTGAATCCTTCTAAGAAAGCCACTGCCCTATTCTATTCCAAAATGATCTCTTCTATGTTAAAGAATCTATAATGTGTTGATAAAGCTGATGAAATAGCTGAATCTGATAGTGCTTTTTGTCTTAACAAAGAATTTTTCAAAAGTAGGAAAATAAATTGGAACCCATGGAAAATATGTTGGGTTGCTGATGAAGACAAGTTGTATAAATCCTATAATCTCACTAATCATGGAAAGAGGCTGAAGGGTTTGAGATACCCTGGTTTGAAATCAGATGAGGAGCCAATTTATTCTGATGATGAGGAAGAAGTAGAAAGGAAAAAGGACACCGAAGAACAAGGGATGTAAGAAGCTGAAATAGATGAAGAAAGTATGTCTCCTCCTGATGATAGGAGTGATCCTGATACTGTGAGCCCTAAGAGAAGAATGGATTTTGGACCTGCCAGTCCACCTTTAGCCTTACATGAATCAGAACCAGTTCTTGGTGATGAAGAAGCTATTGACACTGAAGTATCTGACAGTGAAGATTCTCAGAATAATGGAAATGGGAATGGAGATGATGATGATGTTGATGGTGATGATGGTGATAACCGGCCAGTGGATGGTCTTGTTGTACCTCCAATAGAACTACATCAAACTGTTGGTGATGATGATGGTGATAACTGACCAGTGGATGGTCTTGTTGTACCTCCAATAGAACCACATCAAACTGTGCAAGAAATAAATACCAGTGGCAAGAGAGATTCACTAGAAATCAGTTTAAAAGCAAGTTATGATAACCAAAATATACTCTGTGTGCTGTTGTCTGGGATGATTACCCTGGTTTTGCTGTTTTGGGTTTAGAGTATTTTGAAGAAGAAGAGGAAAAATCATAATCTACTGCGGTTGTGAAGAAAAGCCAACCGGTTGAGGCAAGGTCTTCTCATGTTGTTAATGCTTTAAATGTTCATCTACCTAGTTCTGTTGTCTCTCGGTCTGATCTTGATAAGTTCAAAATTGAGTTGCTTGCTGCTGGGAGAGATACAGTCAGAAATGAAATTTCAAATGCTCTTACTCAAGTGTCTCTGCAAGTTTCTGAAGATTCTTTGGAAGCCTTTTCAACAAGAGTATCAAATATTATTTAACTAGACCTGGCCAATACTGGTGAGTTTATTGGAAGGCACATAGCCTCTCTAAATCAGACTCTGAAGGATCTACAATCTATCTTAGTTTCTTTATCAAAAAAATTTAGATCAACCATCTCTGGGTTGATGGATGTGTTGAGGAATCTGATTGAACATCTTAAGAAGTCTTATTTGAGGAAGTTGAAAGCTGAGACAATTCAGATAGTTTCTCAAGACAGTGCAGCCAAATTAACCAAGATCACTACTTATGAGCTTGACGCTCTAAAGAAGATTGTGCATGATGAATTGGCTGCCATTAAAAAAGTTCTTGATTTGGACTCGTTGAGGAAGATGAAGGAGAACAGTGATCACATTCATAAGATGGTAACAGTATATTCAATAGATGCCAATAAAGCTATGAAAGAGATCATGGAAAAGGTTGATCATTACTTTTCAAAGATTTATACCCAGAATGAGATGACTACAAATTTCAAGGAGTTGGATGATAATCTGAAACTACCTCCTGTCACTCAAGACTTCAAGACTCAAGTACGTCAGTTGAATGATTTTACTCCTACCTTGGAACGGTTCATGGAGAATAAGGATGATTTTGAGAAGGCTATGCAGTATGGTGCAGAAGTTATTCAGGATTTCATAAATCTCTTGAAGCCTTATTTGAATGAACAAGCCACCGCCATCGTGCTTCCTACTGCTAAAACTCTCAGTGCCTCTGATTTTGCTCCAAATTAGATCTCTGTTGCTCAAGCTCTATCTCAACTACGACCAGTTCTTTAGAAATATTCTCAAGCAGCTACTACTTCTCAACAACAAATCTTCGTGGGACCCTCTCCTCCACCTTCCAGAGTCATCTTACCACCTTTTCAAATTCGCCCAGTTCATCCTACCTCCAAGACTTCCAACTTACCAACCATTGATCCTTCTGACAAAGGCAAAGCCCCGTTACATCCCCAGAAATAGTTGTGTCTTGTTTTTGATAGGGTGAACAGTGTTCTGTTTGTACTCTGATGTACTTTACAAACTTTTTCTCTCTCTCTATTTTCTATGATGCCTTCTTTTACTCTCTTCTTTTTATGTTTTTCCTCCTATTTGATTATCCCAAAGGGGGAGATCATTATCTATGGGGGAGAAACATACTATGGCAGGGGACACAATGTTTACATAAATATACAAAGGCATAAATTCAAGGGGATATTTATATCTCATTGTGTTTTTATTCTTATTATGCCTTGTCACTATTATTGATGATATATTATTTTTATTTATGACTATGATTTGTGATTATAAAAAAGGGGGAGATTGTTGAGCCCTCTGGAAGAATGTTGAATTCTTCCTATGATTGCTGTTTTAATAATCACAAATCATCGTTACTTAATCCGGTTGGATTTATCATATATATAATCACAATCTTTTAGTGAATCTATTTATATTGGTTGGATCATGTTTTTATCTGTGCTTGATATTGATTTTCATGTATTATGGATGTCTTGTGGATCAAACAGACACTTTGTGTTCTGTTAAGTGAACGGTCGCACCGATCCATATCAAAAGTGAACGGTCGCACCGATCAATATCAAAAGTGAATGGTCGCACCGATCCATATCAAAAGTGAATGGTCAAACTGATCCATATAAAAAGTGAACGGTCGCACCGATCCATATCAAATGTGAACGGTCGCACCGATCCATATCAAAAGACAACGGTCACACTGATGCTGATCAAATGAGTCACGGATCATGACACATCAATGCTGATCAAATGAGTCACCGATCATGACACACCAATGCTGATCAAATGAGTCACCAATCATGACACACTGATGCTGATCAAATGAGTCACCGATCATGAAACACTGATTCTGATCAAATGAGTCACCGATCATGACACACCAATGCTGATCAAATGAGTCACTGATCATGACACACCGATGCTGATCAAATGAGTCACCGATCATGACACAGCGATTCTAATCAAATGAGTCACCGATCATGACACACCGATGCTGATCAAATGAGTACCCTATCATGACATAGTGATGCTGATCAAATGAGTCACCGATCATTAAACACCGATGCTGATCAAATGAGTCACCCATCATGACACAACGATGCTAATCAAATGAGTCACCAATCATGACACACCGATGTTGATAAAATGAGTCACTGATCATGACACACTGATGCTGATCAAATGAGACACCAATCATGACACACCGATGCTGATCAAATGAGACACCGATCATGACACACCGATGATAATCAAATGAGTCAACAATCATGACCCACTGATGCTGATCAAATGAGTCACCGATCATGACACACCGATGCTGATCATCTGAGTCACCGATCAGGACACACTGATGTCTAGCCACCGATGCTGATGTTGATGACCTACCGATCACGTGACTCATCGATAGTCATAAACAGCTCTTTGAATTTCTTTATCTTTATTTAATTTATCCAATGGTCATATTAGGTATATTTTAATGCTTTATTATTTATTTAATAAAGGTTATTGGATGTCAGGGAAACATACCTCATACCAACAAAAAGAAATCATTTCTTTTGCTGGAGCTCGTGCCATAAATACAAGAAGCCCCTATTGGTAAAAAAGTGGTGGATGAGACACATATGAGTGCAAAGAGTGGTGAATGAGATATTTGCAGAAGACACAGAAGCTCATACACTCTCAGGCTTACTCAAGAAGAGTTCTTGTACATTCACGAGGACATTGAAGAACTTCATCGACTACATTTTTCACTATCTCTGAACCTGGATGCCAAGAAGACGACACTCTGTCTTTTTCAATCAAAAACCAGAAGAGGACTTTGAACCATTTCTGATCAAACTCAAGGAGTCCAAAGCTTCACTACAATCACTAAAGCCATTTCTAAACTCTACATCTCTACTCTATGATTCATTATTTTACATTTCGAGCAGTGTGTGTTATCTGCTGTATTTAACACACACACGATCTCATGTACTTTAACTGGAGGATCTATAAATCCTCAGCAAACTGTTTACATCATTAATTTCCCACTGTAATAATGGTAGAGGTCATGTGTGACCTGGAGATCTGGTTGCTGTTGTTTTGTTTCCCACGAATAACAGTGGTAGAGGTCTTGGACCTGGACAGTTGTAAACTGTTGTGAACCCCGATCCAGGGTGTGGATCAAATTTATATAATTTTTGAGAGGACTAAGTCTCGGCTTGAGACTGATCTAATTGGCTATATCTGCTTTTCTATTTCTTTCAGAGTTTTTTTATTCCGCTACTAATTACTTTAAAACCAAAATTATTTTAAAGTCACTTTGATAATTAAACTCGCAAGTGTTTATATTAATTGTAAATCAGTAAGTTAGTTTCAAAAGTTAATCAACTCTTCTGTTTTGATTAACTGGGAAATAGTCAATCATTTGAGAACCCAACAGAACCTTTACTTTGATATAAATTCACTACAGTTTAATTTAGTATTTTATTTGGGGGTTTTTAAGACAAAGATTTTAAACAGAAATTTTAATTGGATCTCAATTCACCCCCCCTCTTTACTATCCACTCCGACCAACACAATCTTTTACTAAATTTCATAATTGAGTTACATAATTTAAAACAATGATTAAAGACTATTAGAATGGAACAAAAAGAAAAAGGAAATCGCAAGAACCACCACATTGTGAGAGGCACTGCCCTCAAGCCATCACCAAAATAATGCATCATGAAAGACTACTAAAAACCTAAACCCTTAGCCCAAAAGTTATACCTAAAACTATGACTAGAATAACCATGTCTAATTACACATAAAGGTGTAAGTATGGTGTAAGCCAAATCAATGAAGGATATCACCACTAAGAGATTCTACGTGATAAACATTCAAATATGAATAGCTTTCAGTTTTCCTAACCTGAAATGCTAGTAACAATTTCTAAAAAATGAATCTTTAAATAAAAACAGTTTTCATGTGGGATATTTTAATGAATAAACACTTTTAAATAAAATAAAAAGATACTGAATTTTCTAGACAAACATAATGTATGTTAATGGTAAAAATAAATCAACCAAAGAGCACAAGCAATGGGGAATAACCCATAGGAACTATCTCATTGTGGGTCCAAGGTACCTCGTATCTCGGTGAATGTAACCATCACAATAACCATTCTCGTGCACATGATCCACTAGTATGGATAATACTAATAACATAGTGATCCCCATCATCATCATCATCATCATAGTTTAGTTTGTGTTGTCAAATTCACACTGGCTATGTGAAACTGAGGCCAAACCTCATGGGATCACTAGCATACTATTACACATCCACCCACCTAGATACCTGGGTTTCTCTCTTGTTCTCAAACAAGTTCAACAAGATATGAAATATGATTTGCCCATAAAAATACCAATTCTACATCACAAATTAACCAAACATCCCACATGTATATCACACAAGTCACATAATCCACTTTTTAATTAAAATACATTCTTAAATCACACTCACACCAAAATATCCCACAACACTTTTAAAATCTCCTTAACACTTCAACAAATACTTTAAATAGTTTTAAAAAGCCTTTCCATGATAATCCAAATCACATAATATCCCACACACATTTCACATAATACCCTATTAACCTTAAAATTTATTTTATCATCAAACACACATGAAATATCCCCCAAACATGTTTCACACCCACGCCACACATAAATAAAACACTTCAACAATTTATAAAACATTTAAAAATGTTTGACATTTTAAATCACCTATTTACCTTTCAAAAACTCATCTTAAGTGAGTAAAATAACCAAAACACTACATATACATCCTTTGAACACTTTTTTAACACACTAAATCATTTTTAATTTTCATGAAACAAACCCAAGGGGTATAACCATGTTTTTCACAAATAACCCATTTCAATACCCTCTTTAAATAACAAAATCACACCAATACCACTCCAAAATAGAAATTTCAACATTTAAAACATTCGTTAGACCACATTCAGGTGTTATAAAATTACCTTGAATAATATCACAAAAGATACACATGAAAAACAAACATTTCCATATTACACGTTCAATAAGTATAACATGGTTTTACACATAAAACCCATTCAAAAACCCTATTTCAAGGCCCACATGACACTAAATCATTAAAAACCATAATTGAAAGCCCCATTCAACAACTAATAAATCAATTTCATATTTTATAAAACTACCAAAAAAATATCACATGGGTTACATTATAAAAAAAACTATTTGAAACAAAAATTTAACTTTATTACTAAATGATTTACTAATGCTACCAAAAATGGTTTTTTCACCACACAAAATAGAACAGGAACTTGATAAATTAATAAAACAAGAAATATAACTCATCAATAATTTCATACCCATTGAATCACCTACCGAATGTGTCGAACCCCTCAAATATTGGTGCGAAACATTATCTGCACCACCACCGCACAATGAGGGAGTAAAAACGAACCCTAAACCATAAGATTTAACTAGAATGGCTCATATTTAAACCCTATGTACAAAACCTAACTTATGGAAAATTTATAACTTCATTAAATTATAAGGGCTCTGCCTTAAACCTTACGTAATATTGAATTAAATGAATAACTCAAATTGATGATCTTTTCAGGTTTAGAGTTTTAGATAAATAGGATATAACTGTTACATCTCAAAAGATTACAAAGTAAACACTTATACACAATTTCCATTTTTTTCATAAAACAAGAACTCTTGAAATAAAGAGTCTTTTCTAGTTCCATGTTTATGATTGCATGAATTTTCCTTGATCCCATCCTTGATCCTATTCCACATTATGTCCTATGAAAAACATTTCAAAAACATGGATGAGTATAAAAATCTTATTAAGGGGTACGCAATGAAGGAAACTGTTATTTTTTCAAAACCACAAGTAAACCACGAATAATTAATCATAAGTAATACTTTTACCCTTTACGAAATAATAAATACTCTTCACTGAATAAAAGATCATTGCTTACCCATTTGTAACCAAAATATTACCATAAAACCCATATAAAGAATACATAACATATAGAGGTTATATGGGATGTAAACATACTTAAATGTAATAACCATATGGTCGACTTCCACACATAACACTAAATGGAATAGCCATACGGCCGACTTCCATACCCAATGCATTGGAGGATATAACGTAACCACCTATCCTGGTATTTTAGGAAATTCCCGTCAATTGGTTTATCACGTAACCACCCATCAAGTGTCCATGTACTATTATAAAATCATAAGACATAAAACAAATATAATGGAAAGAAAACATTTCCACATTTCAATCACAATATATCACATAAATATATTGACATAAAAAATCCATTATCAAAACCATTTTCAATACCAAAATACATAAAAGAGTATATGGTATTTATTTTCTTTTAAAAAAATTACGGATTATTGAGGAGTCAAAAGATCAAATAATACTCGTGGTGGTGGAAAAGGTTATTGTCACCACTTACATTAAAAGAAACATTCATTTTTTTGTCTAGTAAAACGCTTTGTAGAAAAATATTCCTTTTGAAAAGTCAAGGGTGTTTATATAGAATAAAAAAGAAAGCTGTGTATTAAAAAAATATATCTCAATGAAAGGATATTGAGACGAAGTAACTTACAATGATAATTTTGTAAAAAAAATAAATCCCTTATGTGAATTAAAAATAAGCTCACATAAAGAAAGTATAAATACAGTATAGGACAAAATCATAGCATGACATAATTTGAAAGTAGGAGATTAATCCAAATAATGGAAATTTGGTTAAGAAGCTCTCTTACCTCATGTCCAACTTGAAACGATTATTCATTAATCTCATGAATAATAAACCAAATTTATTTTATACTTGATTAAGATCCTTTTTTGAAGTTTATTATTTCTTTTATATCACTTATTACCATGTTATAAGCATTATGCAATCATTTATGTTAATAATGTTCGTTTTTCTGATATTTGGTAATTGAGAGAAAAATGGACTTCTTATAATTACATGTTTTTCATGTGTTCAAAAGTTCATTATATCCAGAATATACATGTATTTATAATAGTACATAACATTTAGAGGTAAGAAATGAAATGCAGTGTTCGTTGAGACGGTAAGTCGTACGTACGCATGAGCGCTACTTCCATTTCTAGTTCATATTTAATGGAATTAAAACCTAATGATACATAGTATTATTATAATTCTAGTATTGGATCATATATAATATCATTAAATCTATCCTTTATAGGTACCACATATGGTATGAGCAAGTCATATCACTTTGAGGGGGCGGCAGTCCACACTTCCTCAAATGAGATTATCTTATTCACCCATTATGGAAACCATAAAGGAATGCTATAAATAGAAAATACAGAAGAATAAAGAAAACATAAACATAATATATATCATATATAAATATATTTCCATCGTAATGTCCACCATGAGAGGTGGTAATTGTTAATTGAACAATTATAGTTTCGTGAGGCGTTTGTTTTCCATCCACAGAAACATAATGATCTTCACCCATTAAATGGAGGTGTGTGTGAGTGTAGTTCGAATCCTTCTTATAAAAACATCCTACTATATTGAGGATACTTTTTTTATTACAAAATAAATGAATAAAAAGTGTATAGGGGTTGGAGAAGTAATATAAATGAAAACAATTTAAGAGAAACTGTGACCTTTAATTTGGGTAACTCCCTTTGGTTAGAACTAAAGGACATCCTGAAGTGCCTTATGCCTAAGGTAAGTCTTCCAGAAGTAGGAGAGGGATGTAGGGAGATTAATTGGTAATATTTTGGACGAGCCAAAAGGCTTGAGAGGTGTGATTAATTGGTTATAAGTGGTCTCCTTTTATAAGGGAGAGGAGGGGCTCTTTATGAAAGTGTGAAAATATTATTTTATTATATAATGATATTTGTTTCCAAAAGGTCCAAAAATCATCAAGGAAGAAGATAATATGACTAATGGTCGAAATAAAATAATTAAATAGGAATTGTAAATGTTTTGGAAAATATTTCAATCATTATAATCTTATTTATTTAAATGATTTATTAATAAGGTAAACACTGCATCCTTATTATGTCATAAATAATTTAAATTATTTGATGTCTAAAAATTATTAAAAAAATACCATGATATGGAAAATCTATTTAGATTTCCAATTGATATTAATAGTGAAAAATATAATATATATAACACCATATAAAAATTAATTTACATAAAGAAATTTTCTTTTGTCATTTTTCCCTTTACTTTAAGTTAATTAATATAAATTGTTATTATATCTCCCAAGTTGCTCTATGGGGTCCCAAAATCGACCCAAATATTCCCATGGTCGTTAATGACTCAAACAATGAGTTTTGGACAAGTGTTAAAGTAATTTTGAATTATTATAAATTTGTTTCCGTAGAATTACCCTATTTACCTATAACCATGATAAATAAAACTCAAAAGTTACTATTAATAAAAATTATTTTAATCTTCTTGAACCAAATTTTAATTAATAATAACAACCTTCTATGTTGGAGTTTTGAAATTCAATTCATAGAAGTGGTAAAATTTCATTTAAATGAAAAGGTCAGTTTTTTAACTACTACTAAGTGGTTAAACTATACATCAAAAAATGAAGTTTTTCAGAAAAATAACAAACATTAAGCCTAAGCTATATTTTATATTCCAAATTAAAAAATTATGTATATTTTTCTAAATTCCAAACCTAGAAGAGGCATTAATTAATTTTAAAATTAATTCCCATTATCAAAACAGTTAGCAAGTTTTTAAGAAATAATAACTATCAAAGGATTGATACTTGATTATGTCCAATTTCAAAGTGAAATTAATTCCAATTACCAACATTGGATTAAATGGTAAAAATATATTTTAATTAAACATTAAAACCAATTAAAAATCTAATTTAACTATATAAATAAGTTATATTAAAACACATTTTTGAATTAAAATACAATATTTTCACTATTCGTTAAAAAAATGAACTTTATTGGAAAAATTCCAAAAAGTTTTCACAAAGTAAATTTTCATCTCCCTAGTCTAAATAAGAACTTAATTTTTTGAAATAGAATGTATTAAAGTGACCCAAACTAAATTTAAATAGGGTTCTCCATTAAAAGGAGGTAAATCGACCTTTTAATGTAAATTATGCTTAAAATTTGATTCATTCACATTTTAATCCTCTAAATTTTATTGGATAAATGTAAATACATTTAACACACATGTATAACCATATTGTAGTTAGTTTTGTTCATTCCTACTAATATAATAGATAAGGGTTTACTTCCATTTAAAATAATATTATATTATTAATGTTCAACGTAAGGTTTCAAAGAAACATGTTGTTGTGTATCGGGTACGCTATCTAACATAAAACCCCTATAATGTAACCATAATATTTATTTCAAAAATATTAATAAATATGAAAATATCTTATTCTTTATTTACATGGGATGTTACATCCTTCCCCACTTTTGGAAATTGCATCCTCATAATTTTTATTGACTTATCAAAATTAGTGTGGGTATTTAGCCCTCTTAGCATTTCCGGATTCCCACGTTGCCTCTTCAATCATATGGTTTTTCCACAAAACCTTTACTTGGTGAGTTACCTTATTTCTCAACAATTTCTCTCTATGTTCATGAATCTGTATAGGTTGTTCTTCATTAGAGAGATTCCCTCCCAACTGAACTACCTCTCGGCTCAAAACATGAGATTGATTTGGAATATACATTCTCAACATCGAAAGATGAAAAACATTGTGTACCTGGGAAAAACATGGAGGTAAAGTCACTCTGTATGCAACTGATCCAACTTTTTCTAGAATTTCATAATGTCTAATGAATCTCAAACTCAAATTTCCCTTCTTACCAAAACGTATCACACTTTTCCATGGAGAAACATTGAGAAAGACATGATCACCTACATCAAATGAAAGATCCTTCCTCTGATTATCTATGTAACTTTTCTCTCTGCTCAGAGCTGTTCTCAGGTGCTTCTGAATCAACTGAACTTTCTCTGCCATCTCTTCTATCAATTATGGTCCCACCAACTTCCTTTCACCAAATTCATCCCAAAAAGTTTGTGTTCAACAATGCTTTCCATATAAAGCCTCAAATGGAGTCCTCCGTATACTGGAATGAAAGTTGTGATTATAAGAAAATTCATCTAAAGAAAGATGTTGGACACAACTTACCAAAAAATCCAGTGAACAATCACGTAGCATATCCTCCATGGTTTGAATTGTTCGTTCTGACTGCCCATCTAATTGAGGATGAAAAGTTGTACTAATGTTTAAATCAGTACCCAACGACTTCTGAGTGCCTTTCCAAAAGTTATAAGTAAACCTAGAATCACGATCAGATACAATGGATAGGGGATCACCCTAAAACCTGACTATCTCTTTAACATACAACTGAGCAAGTTGATCTAGAGACAATGTTTCTCGAATTGGATGTAAATGAGTAGATTTAGTCAATCATTCAATAATAACCCAGATTGCATTATTACCTTGAGATGTATTCAGTAATCCCACAACAAAGTCCTTGGATATATTTTTCCATTTGCACTCTAGCACCGGTAAAGGATGAAGCATTTATTTTTTGTAACTACCACTCTGCTTTAACCTATTGAAAAGTCAAACACCTCACAGGAAATCATCAATATCTCTTTTCATTCCATCCCACCAATAATACTCCCAAAGATCTTTGTACATCTTAGTACTAAAACGATGAACTGAAAACGGGGAACTATGTGCTTCACATAACAACTCATTCTTCAACTGTGAATCACAAGGAAAACATAATCTATTTCCAAATATCAAAACACAAACATTATCAACGTTAAAATTTGGCAACATACCATTCTAAACTAACTCTACCTTTTTCTATAACTCACTGTCTTCCTTCTGTGCTTGCTTAATTCTGTATGATAGAGATGACTTCACTGACACCTGATACAAAATTGAATACTTTCTGGCACCAACAACTTCTATGCCAATGTTCATCAAATAAAAAACCAAAGAATTTTTTTCCAAATATAACATAGTTAATGAAAAATTCATTTTTCGACTCAAAGCATCAGCCACTTTATTTGATTTTCCTTAATGGTAATGGATCATACAATCACAATCCTTGATTAATTCTAACCATCTCTTCTGTCTCATTATCAATTATTTTTGAGTGAATATATTCTCAAACATCTGTGATCAGTATATATTTCACACTTTACTCTATACAAATGATGCCTCTAAATTTTTAAAACAAAAAAAACAGAATATAATTCCAATTCATGGGTAGGGTAATTTAACTCATATAGTTTCAATAAACGTGAAGTATAAGCAATTACCTGATCATTTTTCATAATGACACAACCAATTACTTTCAATAAAGCATCAATGTAGATAAAAAATCACCATTTCCGGAAAGCAGTTCCAAAACTAGAGAATTCACCCATCTTCTTTTCAATTCCTGAAAACAATCATCACATTCTTTTGTCTAAATGAGCCTAACACCTTTTCGAGTTAACTTAGTCATTGTACTAGATAACCCTGAAATTTTTTCAAAAAACTTCCTTTAATAACCTAACCAACCAAGAAAACTATGGATCTTGGTTATGTTTTTTAGTCTTGGCCATTCATCAACAACTTTTATTTTTACAGGATCAACAGTTATGCCATTTTTTGAAACAATGTGACCAAGGAATGAAATTTTTTGTAACCAAAACTCACACTTGCTGAATTTCCAAAATACTTTCTTTTATTTTATGGTTTGAAATACAACCCATAAATGACTTTCATGTTCCTCCTTACTTTTGGAATAAACCAAAATATCATCAATGAACACAACCACAAACTTATCCATGAACTCACGGAAAATTTTATTCATAAGATCCATTAATACAGTAGGTTCATTGGTTAATCGAAAAGGCATAAATACAAATTCATAATGGCCATATCTAGTACAAAATGCAGACTTAAGAACATCTTCTTCTTTTACCTTAAACTGATGGTACCCTGGCCTCAAATCAATCTTCGCAAAATACTGAGCTCCCTAGAGCTAATCAAACAAACCATCGATATGAGGCAAAGGATACTTATTCTTAAAAATTATGTTATTCAATGATATATAATCAATGCAAAGTCTCATTGAACTATATTTCTTTTTAACAAACAATATAGGATCACCCCATAGTGATGTGCTAGGTCGAATGAATCCTTTATCTAATAACTCATGAAATTGCTTCTTTAACTCTAAAAGTTCAATTTGAGCCATTCGATAAGGGGGTTTTGAAATTGTCTTTGAATCAGAAACTAAGTCAACAGTAAATTTAAATTCCCGATTATGTATAATACTAGGAAAATCATTAGGAAACACATCAAGGAACTCATTTACAACTGGCACATCATTAATCTCAACACTTTCATTATTTTCAACAATATGAGCAAGGTAAAATTAATTTCCTTATATTAATAGTCTCTCAAAAATTTGAAATTTTATCAAAATCAAGGGTTCATTCTTGTTCATAAACTCTAAATATTTCTGAAATGAAACATCTTTAGCTCTGCAGTCAATCTTAAGATGATAAACAGGCATCCAATCCATTCCAAAAATAATATCAAACTCTACTATAGTCAAACAAATAAGTTTTGCAGGTAGATTATGTCCGCACATAGGGACAGGAAGGTTCTTTTATTTTCTTTTTGTCTCAACATTTCTTCCAGGTGTTTTTACCACAAGTTATATATTCATATCTTGAAATGAAATTCCCAATTTATTAGAAAACTTATCATAATTGATATAGTGTGTAGACCCTAAATCAAACAACACATTGTCATAATCTGAACAAACAAACAGTGTACCTAATACTACATCGTTTGATGACCCAACATCTGCTGAAGTAGTTGCAAAGGATTTCACCACCCATTTTTTGCTTGTGTTTTGGAAGCTTTCTATCAGTTGAGTTCTTCGTTGGACACTAATTTTCATAATGAACCATTTCATTACACCTAAAACATCTTACCGGTGGGTTTTCATTGCCTGATTGATCATACTCCTTAATTTTACGAGCAATATGACCAGACATACCACACCAGAATCAATTTCCAGACATTGATAAACATTCTCCAGGATGTTTTTTATCACACTTATCACAAGTTGGATATTTAATTTTCTTACCTTCCAGATTCTTTGATGAATTCATTCCCTTTTCTTGCCAACTGGACCTCTTATTCTTTTGTTTGTCAACAAACACCTAATCATCGACAAACTCTATTTCCACCTTCTACACACATCAAACAAGTTTGTCATAAAATTTTAACTCATGAGAGGATAATTATTTTCAATATCATGGCTATAATCCTAAGTAAAATCGATTTATCTTACTATCAAGATCTCAGATGAACTTTAGTGCATACATTGCTAGTCTAGTGAACCTTTCTTCATAAGTAGCCACTGAGTCCTCCTCCTACCTCAATTCCAGGAATTGTTTTTCCATCCTAAGGTGAACCACATTAGGAATATATTTGTCAAGAATCATACCTTTGAATTCATCCTAATCAAGAGGATCAATCTCCTCACTATCCTTGATATTTTTCACCATCGACCACCACTGATCAGCTTCACCTACAAAATGGTAAACAGTGAGAATAACCTTTTGATGTTCTAAACAACCCATGACATTGAAAATATTCTCCAGTGATTTAATCCACCCTTCACCTAGCATAGGGTTAGATAATCCTTTGAAGGATGGGGGATGTTGCCTCATGAAATGCTCCACTACTGTCATGTTCCTATGCGGTTGATCTGACTGATGTCATGCATGGATACCACCACCATTTATATTTTGAGTCAATTGTGCCATCAATGCAACAAACTGTTTAGTTCCGATTCCGACTATCTCAGGTTGCTGATTTGGAAGGTTTTATGCCTCCTAATGTTTTCCCAACATAGCTTCCCAATTTCCTCTGCAGAAAACCATTCTGAACATAAAAAAAACTTAGTCGAAGCAACATGTTAATCTGTAATTGCTATATGATTTCAATATTAACATAAATTACTTTATGTAAATTAATTTAATAATACTCTAACTCCTTAATTTGTCCAAATCGACCTCTGATACCAACTATAAGGACCCGGACTTAAACCTTATATAATATTGAATTAAATGAATAATTTACATTGAGGATCTTTTCAGGTTTAGAGTTTTAGAGAATTAGGAAATAACTATTACATCTCAAAAGATTAAAAAGTAGAAACTTCTACACAGTTTCTATTTTTTTCATAAAACACGAACTCTTAAAAAATGATTCATGTCTAGTTCCAGGTTTAAGACAGGATGACTTTTCGCTGATCCCATCCTTGACCCAATTCCACATTATGACCTGTGAAAAACATTTCAAAAACTTGAATGAGAATAAAAATCTTAGTAAGGGATACACAAAAAAGGAAACCATTGTTTTTTCAAAACCACAAGTAAACCATGAATACATAATCATAAGTATTACTTTTAACCTTTATGAAGTAGTAAATACTCTTCACTGAATAAAATATCATTTCTTACCCTTTTGTAACCAAAATATTTCCATAAAACCCATATAAAGACCACATAACATATAAAGGTTATATGGGATGTAAACATACATAAATGGAATAACCATACAGCCGACTTACACACATAACACTAAAAGGAATAGCCATATGGCCGACTTCCATACCCAATGCATTGGAAGTTTTAACGTAACCACCCATCCTGGTATTCACGACACCACCCATCATTTGGTTTATAACGTAACTACCCGTCAACTATCCATATACCATTATAAAATCATAAGACGTAAAAAAAAATAAAGGAAATAAAACATTTCCACAATTCAAACAAAACATATTTCTTAAATATATTGAAATAAAAAATCCATTATCAATACCATTTTCAATAACAAAATACTTAAAAAGTATATGGTATTTATATTATTTATAAAACATTACGGCTTGTTGAGGATGCCAAAGATCAAATAATACTAGCGGTTGCAGAAAATGTCATTGTCACCACTTACGTTAAAAGAAACATTAATTTTTGTTGTTTAGAAAAACACTTCTTAGAAAAACATTCCCTTTGAAAATTCAATGGTGTTTATACATCATATAAAAGAAAGTTGTGTATTAAAACAAAATATGCCTCAATGAAAGGAGATTGAGACGAAGCCCCTTACAATGATAATTTTGTAAATTTAATAGTTCTCTTATCTGTATTCACCATAATCTCACATTAATAAATTATAAATACATGATAGGACATAATCAGAGCATGAGATAATTTGAAAGTAGAAGATTAACCCAATGAACGGAAATTTAGTTAAGAAGTTCCCTTTTCTTGTGTATAACTTGACTCGATCGTTCTTCAATATCTTGAATAATAAACTAAAGTTAATTTAAACTTGATTAAGAAATTTTTTTCATGTTTTTTATTTCTTAAATATCACTTATTACCATGTTATAAACATTATGTAATAATTTATGTTAATAATCTTTGTTTTGTCGATATTTGGTACTTGAGTCAAGAATTGACTTCTTATAATTACATGTTGTTCATGTGGTCAAGGATTCATTATATCCAGAATGATATTCATGATTTTTATATCACATATATCATATATATCCAGCATATAAATGTATTTATAATAGTACATAACATGTAGAGGTAAGAAATGAAATGCATTGTTCATGGAGATGGTAAGTCGTACGTATGTATAAACGCTACTTCCATATCTATTTCGTATTTAATGGAATTACAACATGATGATACATAGTAGTATTATAATTTCGGTATTTTATCATATATAATATCATTAAATCTATCATTTATATGTACCAAATATGGTATGAACAAGTCATATCACTTTGAGGGGGTGGTAGTCCGCACTTCCCCAAATGAGATTATCATATTTACCCACGATAGAAACCATAAAGGTGTGCTATAAATGGAAAATACAGAATCATAAAGAAAAAATAGACATAATATATATCATATATAAATATAGTTCCATCATAATGTCCACCATGAGAGTCGGTAAAAGGTAATTGGACAATCATTGTTTCGTGAGGCGTTATTTTTTCATCCACAGAAACATTATGTTCTTTACCCATTAAGTGAAGGTGAGTGTAAGTGTAGTTAGAATACTTCTAATAAAAATATCCTAGAATATTGAGGATACTGTTGTTGTTTAAAAATAAAGGAATAAATAGAATTTAGGGGGTGGAGAAGTAAAATAATAGAAAACAATTTAAGAGAAACCATTACCTTTAATTTGGGTAACTCCCTTTGGTTTGAACCAAAGGACTTCTTAAAGTGCCTTCTGCCTAATTTAAGACTTCTAGGAGGAGGAGAGGGATGCAGAGAGATTAATTTGGAAGAGGATGGATATCTAAATGGCTTAAGAGGTGTGCGTAATTGGTTAGAAGTGGTCTCCTTTTATAAGGAAGAAGAGGGGATCTTTAGGAAAGTGTGAAAATGTTATTTTATTATATAATGATATTCGAATTCAAAAGGTCCAAAAATCATTAAGGTCGAATATAATATGACTCATGGTAAAGTTAAAATCATCACATAATAATTAGATAGGTTTTGGATGATATTTTAATCACTATAGTCTTATTTATTTAAACGATTTATTAAAGAGGTAAACACTACATCATAATTGTGTCATAAATAATTTAATTTTTTTGATGTCTAAAAATTATAACAAATTACCATGATATAGGAAATATTTTTAGCATTGAAACAAATATTTATAGTCGAAAATATAATTTATATAACACCATATAAAAATTAATTTACTAAAAGATATTTTATTTTGTTATTTTTGCCTTTAATTTAAGTTAATTAATCTAAATTGTCATTATCACTCCCAAGTAGCTCAATGGTACACCTAGGGGTTTTTTCTAATGCAATAGAGGTGTGTGTAAAGGGGAAACACTTTTTTGCATTTTTTTATTGTTGAGGAATATCTTAGCATTTGTATTAATGACCTTGCACACATGGTTATGTATAAGAGAATTCAGGCCGGTATGATTGACTTCGCTCTATCTCATTTTTTGTATGCGGATGATGTTCTGCTATTTGGGCAAGCCTCTAGGAAAACTACTTCAACAATTAAGGACCTATTTCAATATTATGAAGAAGTGTCTGGTCAAGCGATATGCTAGGATAAATCCTTCATTTATTTTGGCAATACTGTCAAGACTGGGAAGCAGAACAAGATAATTAGAGTCTTTGTGGTTAAAAAGGGGTTATTTCCCTTTAAATACTTTGGTACTCCCATATTTTAGGGAATGGTGAAGATGAAATATTTGGAGGGGATTTATTCTAGTATTCTCAATCTAATAGCCAGCTGGAAAGGGAAGGAGATGTCCATGGATGGGGGGTATGCCTTGTAAATTCAATGATAACATCTAAATTTGTTTACTCCTTCTCTCTTTATCGGTGGCCGAGGGGACTCATCAAGTATATACAAATTCTAGTATGAAACTCTATCTAGAACGGGTCAATTCCTGAGTGCATGCTCATTATTGTTGACTGAATGGAGTGTATAAAGACTTTTGAATTTTGGGGTCTTGGGGTCAAGGATCTCATGAATTTTAATGATAGGCTCATAGGGAAGTTCACTTGGGGTCTAATCTCTAAAGATATTTCTGGTGATTTTTTAGTTAACCTCTTCAAAGGAAGGTTAATTAAGGGTTATAAATATTACCTTGAATCATCTGTATGGTCTGATCTCAAATGCTCATTCATGTAGATCATGAATGACACAAAGTGGTTGGTTTATTGTGACTCTAAAATCAACTGTTGGAACACAAATTGGCTTGATCGGCTACTTCAAGATAGTATGGAAACTCCCTCCGGTGCTGAGCATTTCTCCATTGCTGAATTTGTATCTGATAATCATCTTTTTGACAGCATGATACCCCCTCAAGTGGAGCTGGAATTTCAAGCTTATGTTTTTATGGATTGTGACACACTAATGTGGAAGCATAATAGGAATGATCAATTTAATAGTAGGGATCACTATCATTTGACTTGTGGGGGCTGTTTTAGTTCACCTACATGGCTCAAAAAATATAGTTTCTCATTCATTATGCACTCTCGCTTCCTTCTTATATAGTGAAGTGGGAAGAACTGTGTTCCCACTCACGACCACCTTAAGAGGTCTGGTTTTATGTTTGCATCAGCATGTTATTTATGTATGCGAGCTGAAGAATATGTCCAACACCTATTTGTGGAGTGTTCAAATGCTTCAAAAATGTGGGATTACATTGGAACTCTATTCGGGCTGCATGTGCACCGGCTCTCAGTGCTGGATATGCTTGCAAGGATGTCTGGTTTCTACTGCACCAAACAGGTGAAGAATTTTCTCCTGGTGGCTGTTGCGGCTGTGATTGAAGCCATCTGGGCTGCTCAAAATACTGTATCCTTTGAGGACATAAAGGTGGTAATTCGGGTTGGAATGATGGAAATATATTAGGAAGTTTACTGATCCTCGAATTTCCAATATGGTGCGATTTTTAACAGTATGTCGGACTTGCAGATTTTGCAGTTACTTGGTGTTTCCGGGCAGCCTCGGAAGCTGATGATGACCAGGTACATTCGTTGGATTCCTCCGATCAGTCCATTACTAAAATTTAATGTTGATGAATATTCTTCTGGTTCACTAAGTCCATCTGGGTGCAGTGGTGTTTTTCAAACATATTTTTGCATTAGGAAAGGATATTTCTATCAATTCACTGGCATTGATGTTGCTTTTGAAGCTGAGCTATGAGCGATTGTTCACGCTATCTGGTATGTTGTTTTATATAATTGAAACAAGCTATGGATTGAATTAGATTCTTAACATGCAGTTCAAGCCTTACAAATAAGAACGCATAATTTTCCATGGTGGATACTTCCAAAGTAGGATTAATGTATCAGTCAGGTTAGTCGCATAAACTTTATTGTCTCGAATGCTTTCTAAGAGGTCAATCAGGTGGCATATGCTCTGTCCAAGAAGGCAATCATGGATATGGATATGGTTTGGTCATTTATATTCCTTGATTACTACTCTTCTCTGGTGGAAGTAGATATGTGTGATGTTATGTACTCTTGGTCTTGTAATACTCCCTTTGTTGCATGACTCTCTTTTCTTTTGCTTAATAAATTTTTTTTCTTGGGACAGGCTTTGATCGAATCCTGGACTTTCATGGTATATTTGATATTTTGAATTCAAAAATGATGTATATTTTTCCAAATTGAATACATAAAAGAGGGATTGATTAATTTTAAAATTAATTCTTGTTATCAAAACAATTAGCGTGTTTTTAAGAAACAATAACTATCAAAAGATTGATACTTGTTTATGTCGAATTTCAAAGTGAAATTAATTCCAATGACCAACATCAGATTAAATGGTAAAAATATATATTAATTACACTTTAAAACCAATTAAAAATATAATCTAACTACATAAATAAATTATATTAAAACACAGTTTGAATTAAAATACAATATTTTCACAATTCATTAAAAATGAACTTTATCGGAAAAATTCCAAAAATTTACACAAAGTAAATTTTGAAGTACCTATTCTAATGAAGGACTTTATTTTTCCACATAGAATTTATTAAAGTGACCAAAACTAGATTTAATGAGGGTTCTTCCTAAAAAAGAGGTTAATCGACCTTTTAATGTAAATTATGCTTAAAATTAGGTTCATTCACATTTTATGCCTCTAAATTTTATTGGATAAATGTAAATACATTTAACAAAACAGTATAATCATATTTTAGTTAGTTATGTTAATTCCTTCCAATACAGTGGATAGGAGTTGACTACCATTTAAAATAATATTATATTAGTTGTGTGAAAAGTAAGATTTCAAAGAAACTCTTTATTGCGTATCGGGTACGCTATTGAACATAGCAACCCATTTAATGTAAAATTAATATTTATTTCAAAAATATTAATAAATATGAAAATTTATTATTCTTCATTTATCTAGTATGTTACATAAAGGGTGGAAAAACCCTAAGTTGGGGGAAGAAAATTAAGATAGAGACACATACTTGAAGTAATCTTGAAGTTTTCCCACCCAAAACCCCATCAAAGATGGGTTCCATAAGATCTTGAGGGAGATTAGAGGCCTACCATGGATACTAGGAATGAATGGGTAAAGCATATAGTGAATTAGATTTATTTCCTAGAGGGTAAAATTAGAATTTCAAAATGATTTCTAATGAGTTGGAGACCCTGTATGGTTTGGAAGCAAGGTCTAGTAAATCGTGCAGCCAAACCGTGCGGCCTACTCTGGCCACCCAAAATCTTGAAATTATCTTCCAATTTCTGGAGGGTCCAAGGGGTAAAACTAGGGGGAATGATAGGACAAAGATATGGAAGGAAAATTCCATAAACAATGTACCCTCCTTAAACCAAAACTCATCATACTCCTGGATACAAACAACTTCAACAACTTACCCCACAAGTGGTTCCACTAGGAGTGTCACCAATACAACTCCAAAACACCACAACCCCACACCATCTTTTTAGAAAATAGGAAGGAAACTGCCATCCAAGACCCCCCAAGACCAAGGACATATATCAATAAAATAGGAGACACTAAAATTTCAATTGCAAAACACCCAAAAACCAAGAGAATGCTAAGAACCAAAAGAATATTTTAAGCAATGCATGGAATTGAAAATATGGGTGTGAAAATTCTTTACATAATAATGTATTATGCCTCTAAAAATCCACAGAATGGCCAAAAGCATAAACCAAACCCAACCAATAAACCAATATGTACTCATTTTCCAAGCATAGCCTACAAATACCAAAACACCTCCAGTGATCAATTATGGAAGGAATACACGAACAAACCAAAACATACATCAATTACCAGAAACAATAAAGCACATTTAAACTTATCTCAAAAGAAAAATCCTCAAACATAATCCAAACAAGACTCCAGAAACATTCCTGTATTAGAAACATCATCAAACAATGTTAAAATTACTTTACTTTAACTAAACAATTGGGCGCTCTCCAACCCCAACACATAATCAAGGAAGATGTTGGTAGTTAGATAGTTCCAATAAAGACTACCTAACATCAAGATAGGACCAAGGAAAAATATGAGTTACTACAATGGGGAGACACAAATGGGATCCCCACCATAGGAGACAACTTAAATTTTCCCAAAACAAAATTAGGACAGTAATAGGGGAGGTACGAATGGAATCCCTGGTTCAAGGGGTATAATTCCATTAGTCCATTCAAATATAAAATACATTAGACTCATAGTGGGTCTCCCCACCATAAGCACCAATCATCTTAACCGACTAGCGCATGCCAATACCGAAATACCCCCAAATTTAAAGAGTTGGGACGACTACACTATTTTTCCGCATGG
The DNA here is from genome assembly GCA_963277665.1 of Viscum album. Taxonomy (NCBI): domain Eukaryota; kingdom Viridiplantae; phylum Streptophyta; class Magnoliopsida; order Santalales; family Viscaceae; genus Viscum; species Viscum album. Next base: position 255,491,773 of record OY728162.1, read on the forward strand.
CTTGGGAAACTGTGCCCTAACCTTATGGATCCTCCTATGAGCATTTTTTTCAAGGGAAAAGTTAATACTAACAATGAACAAACTATTCTATCAAACTATCTAGACTATTCCCATATTTCATAATGAGGATAGGACTTTGTACAAGGGATTGAATGACATCTGTATTTTCCTTGAATACATGCCAGATTCTCTTTGAGGCCTATGGATGGGGCTCAAATTATTAAAGCATATTAGGCCTCAAAGTTAGGATTTGGAAACCCATGAACATAACTTCTTCGTTTGTTTATGCAGACAACTACACTTCATTCCCTAATAAGTTTACCAGGACATGATACTCTCTGACCTCAACTTTCCTTAACCTAACATTTCACTGAAATAAGTTCTTAGAAGATGCCCACACAACACCTCTTGCTTATTTGGAAGAGAAAAATAATGAGGAAAAGATATATAGATACACCTTGCTCTAATCAAAGGATGACAAGATTTCTTAAAAGGATACACACTATTGAGAAAACAAATACCCACAAAAGATTGTACAATTTCACCGTTAAAGTCAAATGAGCACACAACATCACAAGGCATCACTGAACCTAACCATTGTGATTGATAGAAACAATACAAGTAATGGGACCTTATTCCATGTCCCCAAATAGCACACAATTCCAGTAGACAGCTACAATAGCCTATTTTGTCCAGATTTCCCACATTGGTGGTTTAACATGAACACTTACATCGAATAGACTACAAAGGAACCAAAGGCCCTCTTAGACACTATACGCACACTCATAAACACTAAAAACCCCAGGCCACATCCACCTTTGACGAATCAGGTAAATTAATATACTAAGTTCTCTTTCAACCCTGCACGAGAACTCTCCCATTATAAGAGGATCTACAAAACCAAGAAATTTTTTTGTAGACTCATTTTACAAATATTGATAAAATATTCCTTATATTGATCAACTAGAGGATTTTCCCATGGAAAAAATCTATGATACACTTTAATCATACATTAACTCTTATTGGGGGTCTACCTTATCCAATGCGAGAACCCAAGGACCCAACAAAGTTGGCCCATTGGTCAAAACGTGCCACAAACCAGAACCGAACACATGAGGGGAACCATTGTAATGGCTTCCCAAAATATATCTCAGAGGATACCACTAACAAGCCCTTTAACCCAAGTTATAGATCAAACACAAACCTAAAACACTATTCAAACAAGAGGGTTTCATGGACCCAGAACATTCCAAAACAAAAACATTTCCAAAATCACATAAGAGATACCATCCAAAACCAGTCATGATGACATCATGTTTTTCTATGACAACATTTCGTTAAAAAAACTGTCCAGTGGTTAGTATATTCACCAATGGTACCCCATGGGCCTCACACATGCATGTTTCTGTGCCACACTTGGCCCCCTACTCATATCCATCCTGACACTCATCCATTAATTCCATCAACCATCCATAATCCCATACAACCCCATGCATGTGGTCTCTCACCGAAATACCAAAGGTCAAAACAAAAAATATTTACAATTTTTTAAACCAAAATAGTCAACCAATACGTTCTTTTTCTCAAGACTGCTATCCACAGAATAAAACTCATTTTACAGATTACTAAATATTTTAGAAATTCGCAATCATTGAAATGGAAAATCACTTTCATGCTATTCACATCAATTTCAAAACATATCATCCCCTCAAAACATATTTCAATAATTTAGAGAACTCTATTGGAAACTCTTTTCCAAAACGAACTTTGACATAATTTCCTTCTTTCAAAAGTGGTTTAAACACACCATATCCTATTTCAAAAAAATTATTAAAATTTATTTCCACAATTTCACATATCAAAACAATTCCTATTTATTATAAAATAAATTTACAAAAACATTACACTTCTCTAAACCATGCCATTTTTTGTTTAAAACCAAAAGTCCAAGATTTAAAAAAATAAAGGACACAAGACAATGCAAGATGAAACTAGTTTCGGTGGGTGACTTGGACGTATGGTTGGAGGCTATACACCAATCACTTCACTATCTCAGAGAGTGTCCCAGTGATATATCCCCATCTCCACAGGGCTATTCGGGCCCTACAAGCTCACCGAAACCATTAGCATAACTCTCTTTTCATTTCCATTAAATCATCATCAAATTAAGAATACCAAAGGAATCAGATAATTCCCAACTCCCCCAGGTGAATTGAATCCCAAACGGAGGTGTTTTGAACAGGCACATGACTCATAACTAGAATGTCATGTCCAGAAAATCCTATCTCCATACTATCTCGTATCTCCCCAAATGACATGATCCAAAGTGTTAACATGAACCTCCTTTAATACCATTTTGTCAAGAACTGAATATGGTCTCCATCAAAAGCAGGACCAAACCCAGAACAGTATAAGGGACAAAGGGAGTTCCCAATTTCCATGGGCAAGGAAAAGTACCCGGATATCATAAAAATAATGTTGTGAATGATATACCCATGTTTATAAATATATGACAGAAACCAAATCCAATAAAACATATCTGGATTTTTCAAACCAAACCATCTTTTAAAAAATTATAGAATTGAGTTACAAAATTTAAAAAAAATTAAAAGACTATTACAATAGAGAAAAACCAAAACAGACATACCAAGAACCTCCACATGGAAGGAGACACCACCCTAAATCCATATCCACAACAATTCATCATGAAGGAATGCTAAAACCCTGAACCACTGGAACAAAAGTTGTACCCAAACCTGCGACAAGAATAACCAAGTCTACTTACACGGAAAGGTGTTATTAGTGTGTGACTAAAAGCCTACAAGGATGAAACCACTATGATATTCCATGTGACAAACATTCAAAGAAGAAAATATTGGAAGTTTTCATAACATGAAATACTATTAATAGTTTTTAAAAGATACAACCTTAAATAAAAATGGTTTTCAAGTGGGTTATTTTAATGAATCGACATTTTTAAACAAAATACCAAAGCTGCTGAATTTACCATCCAAACATACTGTATGCCGAAAGAAATCCAAAATCATCCAATGAGAACAAGAAATATGAAATTACCCCTAGGCATGTTGTGGGTCTCAGGTACCTCATATCTTAATTAAAGTGACCATCACAATATCCATTCTCATGCTTACGATCCACTAGTTGGGATAATACCCATAACCTAGTGTTCCCCCATCATAACCATCATCATCATAGTTTAGTTAGTGTTGTCAGCATCAAACTTTATACATGAAAATGTGGCCAAACCCCACAGGATCACTAGCATACTAGTACATGTCCACCCACCTAGACACATGGGTTTCCCTCTTGTGCTCAATAAAGTTCAGCATGCCATGAAATATGATTTTAACATCCAAATACCACTTCCACATCACAAATTCACCATACAGAGCGCATGAATATCACACAAGTCATATAATCCTCTTTTTCATTCAAAGTCTATTTGAAATTATACTCACACCAAAATAGCCCACAACACTTTTCAAATATCATTAACACTTAAACAAATCCTTTTATTTTTTTTTAAAACCATTAAAAGATCTCCCAAATCAGATAACATCCCACACAAATTTCACATTACACCATTTTCACATTCAAATGTATTTTATCATAAAACTCATAGGAAATAGCACACAAACTTGTTTCGTCGCCACATCACAATTTAATAAAACACTTCAGTAATTTAAAAAACATTATAAAAATGTTTGACATCTTAAATACCATCTTTACCTTTCAAAAACCCATATTAAGGGAATACAGTTAGCAAAATAGTACATGTATGTCATTTTCCGACTTTTTTAACTCACTAAATAATTTTCAATTTTCATAAAAAAACCCAAGGTGTATAACCATGTTTTGCACACAAAACCCATTTCAATACCCTCGTTCAAGGCCAATATCACACTAATACAAATTAAAACCCAAATTTTAATCCCTTGAAACATTAATTAGAAAACTCTCATGTGTTATAAAATTACCTCAAATAATTACCCAATAGATAAACATGAAAAGCACACATTTCCATAAAACACTTTCAAGAAGTATAATAAGGTTTTACATAGAAATACACTTAAAAACATTTTGTGTCCTACATGATAGTAATGTATTACCAAACCATAATTTTCGTCCCCTTTAAAAAACTAATAAAATACTTTAATATTTTATAAAACTACCAGAAAATATATCAAATGAGTTACATTTTAAAAACACACAACTTTGAACAAAAATATATCTTTAATACTAAATGCTTTACTAATGCTACCAAAAAATGCTTTTGCACCCCAAAAAATAGATTAGGAATATTCTAAATTAAAAAAACAAGTAGGATAACTCATTTATAATTTCTTACACATAAAATAACCTACTGAAGGTCTAAAAACGCTCAAATCATGGTGTGAAACCTCACCACACCACCACCGCACCACGACGGGGTGAAAAAGAACCCTATACCAAATGATTTCCACAAAAGACTCAAGGGTATACCTTAGGTGCGAACCCTAACTTTTTTACACTTTAGAACATCATGAAAGGGTGTAATAAACTATAAGGATGAGGAATAAAATGAAGAGGGAAATACTTTCTTGAAGAAATATGGAATTTTCCCCACAAAAACACTCATCAAATATGGGTTCTGTAAGAGCATGTGAATGCTAGGAAGCCTCCCATGGCTACTGGGGTCCAATGGGGAAGAATGGAGCTGATAAGAATTATTTCCTGGAGGGAAAATTTGAATTTCAAAAAGATTTTTAATGAGCTGGACTACCTACACGGTTTGGTTGCACTATTTAGTAACCATGCAGCCAAACCGTGAGGCCTATTCTAGCCTCCTAAAAACAAGCAATTATCCTCCAATTTTAGGTGGGTCCAAAGGGGAAACCTTTGGGGAATGACATGCCATGTACATGGGATAAAATTTACAAAAACAAGTACTCTCCTCAACCCAAAACTCATCCAACTCATGGGTACACACCACCTCAACAACATACCCCACAAGTGGTTCCACTTGTACTGTCACTAATCTAACTCCCAAACACCAAAACCTCACACCATCCACTTAGAAAATGAGGATGGTAACTACTATCCAAAAACCCCCAAGACCAAGGCCATAGATCAAGAACATAAGAGACTCCAATATTTCAAACCTGGAACACCCGAAAACCAAGAGAAAGTAGAGAAACAAAATAGAATTTGATGGAAAGCATGGAATTGAAAATTTAGGGGTGAAAGGAATGGTTACATATCATGGGATGTATGGGAAATTATTAAAAAAAATATCTTGATAAAACTACACTAAATCTATAAATCCTCAAGAAAATTAATGTGTCATTTATTAGTTTCTCTTGTTGTAAAAATTAAATTTGGTGCCAGGGTGAAAAAAGATATGTGTGTTTGTAAATAAGAGATATATGGTGATGAGATATGACTAAATAAGTTATATTACATTGAGACCCATGTGCCATGATTACAAAAAGTATACACCGAACTACTTTCAAGGAGTAGGGATGGAATGATGTAGCAACTTTGAGAGGGAATAAATAGTGTGATGCCTCTATGGCTTCCCAAATACTAAAAAAGGCATAAAAAGTGAGGTGGTGATGACAACATGAAACTATGGTAATAAATTTTTTGATAAAGTTATCTGAAGAGGTACATGATGGAGATCCATGTATCAAAAACTCTCTTAGTTATATTGATCTGTATGAAAGTGCCAGTTTTAATTATTTTTTTTATAAAAAAATGGTATGTACATGTGTGGGTGGAACATGACTTCATGAAAGAGAAAATTACTATGGGTGCTGAGAGAAAAATTCATTGGGTGCATTGTAAAATTCTTTCATATGTTGTGTAAATTTCCATCTAGTGGAAAAATGTTTTTGGTGAAATATTTGGTGTTTTGTGAGAGCTTAAGTGTGTGACATTAGTCTCCACCCTAAAAATATATTTCCAACACTACATCTGTCATTGTTTCCTTCCACCATAAATTTATATAATTTTTAGTGATGCCTTAGTTTTTTTAAACCAATTTTTTGGTTTTTAGAACACCCTATATTTTTAATATGACTTGGACAATATAGAAATATATCATGTAATTCAAATATAAAAATCACTCCAAAAAATCCTCCCTTAAAATAAAATACCACCCAATTGGGGATCCCCTTCAATGATAATATATCAGATCCAACCATCTTGGACAATAGTTTTCTCATCACTGGGACTCGCCAACTGAACACTAGTATTAGGATGTCTTTTGACCCAAGGAAAAATGGATCCTCTATATCCACATTTTGCTCCACCCCATCAAATGGTATCTAAGAAGGTTCATGGTTATAACCCTAGAATATCCAAATAAAGGGAAAGAGTCACATCAGGAAGTTTTTTAGATATCTGAAATTCTGAAACCAATAATTGGTGTGATGAATCATGCCCGTGTCGGCATGGACAATTCGATAAAGATAGAGATATGAATAAGGTGGAATGATATGAATAATATGATCATGGGGGAGTATATTACAGTGTATTTGTATGATAATTTTGGTGATTTCAAGGAGTAGTATTGGACATATGTAGCCACACTGAATGTGAATAATGTGGGTTCCACCTCTAATGGTTCCCAAATGTCGACAATGTTTTAAAAAGTTAGGTGAAGAAGATGACATGTAATGATATAGATAAAATTATTGATGTCGGAATGCAATGAGATCCATGATAGAGAGACATGTATCAAAATTCATATTGGTAGTAGAGATCAAGCAATGCATCCCATTTGTGATAATTGATGGTATTAAAAAAATTTATATCCATGTATGGGTGAAAAATGAATTCGTCTGAGGGAGAAATTCTTCTAAATGATGAGAGAAAAATATTTTGGGTGAATTGAAATATTATGTTATGGGATGTGTAAAACATTTGAAGTGGAAAAATTCTTCTTCTGAATTTTCTGTGTTTTGTGACTTCTTCATTATGTGAAATTGGGCTCCCTAAAAAACATTATATTCCAATACAAAACCAATAATGTTCCAAAAATCTGACCATATATGGTTATAACTAACCTAACTAGCTACCAGTATAAGTTATGTACAAACCACTATCCAATTATCCCACACAAGAATAATTGTAATGTAAAACCCCCACAAAGTCACAATTCCAAGTATTAATGGTAGGAAATATGCTTCATGTGAACCAACTTGTGGAATCAATTAGATATTCAACTTTGTACCAGGTTTCCCATGACCAATATAAGTAAATTAGATTTACTGAAAAAGTGTGAAGTCAACAGATAAGGAACAACCATAAATAGACTCACCCCTAACAAAAACTGATGAAAATCCCCATACATATAACATAATCTCAAGGAATAATAAGAACATTCCCACACAAGGTGAAAAAATCATCACATAGAGATCACAAACCCACACAAAGGGTAATCAAGAAAGTTGAATTCAAGGGTTGTATCACAACATCTGAAATTTAATTACCAACAAGACCTTTATTATAATACACAACTCAATATTCCATGACCTATTGACTTTTCATAAAACTACTTCCAAACAAATAATGGAAAAGGATGAAAAATACCCACACATTTAAATTATTTCAGTGTTTCCCTTGGAAAAGGGACCTATTTTTGAAAAACAAAACAAATCCCATGAGGCCTACTATTTCCACCAATAAAACTTCAAGAGGTAGTATTGTAATTTAAAAAGGGGGAAATCACAAAAACTTATCATTCCATGATTTTAAATCCTTTAAATAACCACAATTTAATACAATTCAGAGACAAAATGATTTTGAATCTAAATTCCCATCAAAACCTTTCTTTCACTCATTGAAAACCAAAACAATCTCAAATCCATTTTCACCTTAAGAAAACAATTTATAAAATCCATACATGCAAAAATTAAAATCATCTAATAATTAAAAATTTAATTTCGCAAATGAAATCCTAGAATTAACAAAAAATATCATTTAAGATAAGCAAAAAACACAAATAAATTCATTCAGATAGCCAATGAGATATCAGATAGAATCATACATTAAAAAATATAATTTAGAAAGCATAATAAAATTAGGATTACAGAATAACCTAATTTTATAGTAATAACTACCTAAAAGTGTTGAGAATCAACCTAGAATACCTCAAAACATGTCACCTTTAATGGAGACCACTCCTATGGGGATACTGATAGTGTCTATAAACCATAAAGAATATAAAATCAATCATTAAATCCACCTAAACACTCTAAAATTGAACAACATGAGATCTAGGGTTAATGGGTGAATCCAAATATAATATAAGAGAGGGAGGTAAGGAATAAAGTGTAATATAGGAAGGAAAAACATCAAATATGATTGGAAAGACCAAATGAAGCTAATAATATGAGGTGAGGAAGAAAAAAAAGCTCCTCCCAAGATCCATAGTGTCTGAAAAAATATGTACAGAGAAATTGGGGTGGAACCACTTAAAAATTGAGTGGGGTATAATAATAAGATCCAATTTTTTAAACACATTGATAAGGAACACATTTCAAATGCATGGTATTACAAACCATTGACAAGCTAATTACAATTATATAACCACAAGATGTGGTTTCTTTTCAGAGGTCGTATGGTTTGGTCATACCATGTGCCTCAATCCATAGCCACCCAAGACATTCCCTTGTAGTGAAACTCGGCATAGATTAAAATGGATTTAAAAGTATCATCGTGAATCAAGGCTGAATGGTTTAACTCCAACCATAAACCCTAATTGTGTATAGTAGGTAACCCTTAAAAATTTAAATTTTCAAAATTATAACCCCATGGAAGCCCAACCTAGACTACCACTTATACAATGAATGCAAAAAAGAATAACCCAGCGACACATGGGGTGTCATAGACATCCCACCAAGCCACTTTCTGCCCCCAGAAAGTCCACAATTGAAATAAGAGTCAAGGAAATTGAAGATCCAAAAAAGTTCATAACCAAATTAATAACTCAATATGGTTTAAATTCAAATACAATATCCAAAATCCCTAAACTGATTGAACTGTTCAACCAAAAAACCCCAAACATCACCAATCATAGAGAAAAATATAACGTGGAATGGGAAGTCCTATAAAACACTAGAGACCCATCATAGTCTCCCCACTATTTAGACTTCGATGAACATTATCTCCCTAAAATTGTGTATTTCGTATTTCATGGTGGAATATCAAAAAAATATAGAGGGAAACATCCTTGAATGATGATAAACCAAGAGAGGATTTCATTTTAAACCACATTCACTTCCAAACACAAGGAGGGAAGAACAACCATAATAATATCCAAAACAATGACAAGTTCTCTCACCTCATGTCACGAATCACATGAATATACAATGTTTAAACAAGATCACTATCACAAAGTGCATATTAGATATCCACATCCCAACACAAATATGTATACCACACTCAACAGGTGAATCTCACACCCTAGTTACCCAGTCACACACCCAAAAAATATCATAAGATAAAATAATGAGAAAATGAAGTATAAACCTAAAGAACTAGTTGGAACAAAACATAAAAAGGAGACCCACCCAATCATTGAGGGTTAATAACAGTACCCATATACAACCACAAAAAAACCCAGAAGGGTGGGAGAAGCATTCCAAAACTGAAGAAAAAAAATCCAAAACCCTAATATAGGATAGACCCACAAAATTAAATGTCCAAAAAAAGAAAAAACTATCCTCAAATAATAAATTAAGATAAAAAATAAAGTATCATTCAAACATGATATATTATAATTCCCCAAAGTCTCACACTAGAAAAACACATGAGATGTTCTTTTCCTATGAGATAACCCCTTTCCCCCAGGGCATGGGCTTGTCCTAATCCCTATCCTCATGCACTAGGTTAACCTCCTTCCCATAAATGTGAATGAAGGTATCAAACACCAAAATATTCTCATACTAACTATATTCTATTCACATAGCCTCACTTGTGACTCTAAAAAAGGATGTTAGGTCAGATTCAAGTATATTTGAACAATGATTTGTGTGAAAAAAGCATCCAATGTAATGAACCTTTTTATAATTACGGACTATCTACATGAAGAAATGATGAATAAATTAAAAATGTTTCTAGTATACATACTCACTAGTCCATCACTTTAAAAAATTCTTACAAGATCAGGCATATTCCCACCCATTAAAACCTCAAAATCAAACCACTAGACTATGCCATACTAAAAACCTACCATGAAAAGCCATCACACAATTGAGGAGGGACCAATGATTCCTAGAAAACACGGCTAAAACTAACCACAAGATATTGTCTTATTTCCCTTGAAAAGAAAAATGTTTTTTAATATAATTTTGGTACACATCAATCCCTCTCAATAACACAATCAATTCTAAAAAATCCTGATCACTTGCAAAATATGTTATATGCTGATTCAGGAATTTCTATATGGGGTACAAGATTAATGATGGATTTACATCAACCATACCACATGGAGTCTATGTAGGCATTCGAAAAAAAACGTTGACCATTATATAAAAACAAAAAAATAATAATTAAATACATTAAGTCATGTACTAAAAATGAAAACAAATTAACTCCTTCATAATAATGGAATAAAAATCACAACTAAAATCACTTAAGTTAGGCATAACAAAGCCACATCAAAAGAATATTTTATTTTAAAAACTACCATTTTCCAATGAAATTTGAAATCACCTTCCACCGTGGTATCTCTAAAAACCAATAAAACACAACTCTAAGGATTTATCACCCTATTAAAACACCCATATTTACAAATCATGGATCATATGACAAAATCACATTCAAAATTCCACATCATTTAGAACCCAAGAATCCAAAAAACCTAAAAAAACTCATTTATCTCTATAAATCTAATTATATTTTTTAAAATATAATTACCTCTTTGAAACATTGAGTTTTTTCTCAAAACCAAAAAAGGAAACCACCACCTTATAAAATAATTTAAATAAACCATGGAAATCCACTATTAAACTTTTACAGAAAATCCTATTTTGAAAATAAAAATTGTACAAAACCCCTTTATTTTCCAGAATCTGGTTTTAAAACCAAACTCAAATAAGTGAAAAATAAAAATATAAAAGAGGTGAAAAAACTGCATCCAAAAAAATGTGAATAAATCCTTATTCCACCCCTAATAGTGGAGTTCAGTACTTTGGAATAAATAAATAATTGGGAGTATTCTAAACCTGGTAACTGATAATGAAAACTTTTGTGCAAAACAAGGCCGCACAAGTTGGGAAATCATGTTTCAATAATGAAATAAACACTATGAAGAAAAAATATAACTGAATGGATGACCTATGGTTTTTAGGCCATTAAAACTAACTATGTATGTCAGATTTTAATCCATATTAACCTTTTATCAAAGGGATGATCTGAAATATCACTAAAATTATAAAACAAGACCAAAAACTAAATTACATAAAAATACATCAAAACAGCTAATAGAAAACACATGCATAATATTAAAAACCCAATAACCCCAAATTAATATAGGATTTCTCCATGAGAGAGCTAGATATACTCTCTCCACCCTTCCCTCCTAAGATTTGATAACCTTAATCTCATTTATAATAGAACATCCCCATATAAAAAGTGATGATGATGAAGCATAGGATCCTAATAAAGGAAAAAATGTAGTGATATAATTTATTAATGAATCGGCCTTGACTACCATCCAAGTTGGTACCCACCCCATCAAAAGTCCCAAACGACATCATCAATCCTAGGAGCTGATGAATAGTGATTAGGAAAAATAAAAAATCATTTGGGAATGGGTTTTTCCAAACCAGAGATACCAAAGTGTAAAAAAATATATTAGACAAAATAAATATAAAACATTTGAAATAGGTCAGAAACAACTGTGATGACCCAACCCATTTTCATATACATTGTCAAATTATATGAAAAATAGATACATACTTGAAATAAAAATACTAAAAAAAGAAAAATACTCTAAAAAAACCAACTTCATTCAAGACCAAATCTAAATCCATGTAACCTCTAATTTCTCACTACTACCCAAGTCAACCCTCTTTAGCCAAAAAAATATAATAATGATCCAACTAATAAAATAGAAGACATAATTTTGTAGAAGTGTAATAAAAATTCAAGTAGGTCACCACAACCCGAAGAAATAATCAAATATTTTTTCTATGAAAATTCATTAATTATAGTTTGAAAAATAATATTCAAATTAATATTTAATATATATATATATATAACATTATGAAAATAAAAAAATTCATACAACAGTTAAAAAACATTCTTCTTTTTTTTCTTAAATAAAATAGATGTGTTTTGAAAACAAATACACTGACCAAATCCATTTTGAAACCAAACACACTATTAAAAATTGCCAAGAAACATAATTGATTTATTTAAATGAAATAGTATCTTTATAACATTTAATAGGGTAAATAAATATTAAAAAAACACTTGAAATCCAAATTAAAGAACTCACTCAATAGTCTTTAAATTAAAAAATAATTTTATTTCCAAAAAAAATTTGAAACACATTTTAAATTGAAACAACCAAGCTCACATGTGTTAAACATTACAAGAAGTCAACAAAATATATCATAAGGAATATAAAAATGCATAAAAAACATTGGAGGTTTATATATCCATGGAAGTAGGTAAAATTATACAAAACAAGAACTAGATCAACCTCCCCTCAATAAATAACACATTAATAAAATTAATGTGGAATCTTCTTACCAAAATTCTATAATGTCCCAAGCATCTAAATATGTATGAGAGTATAACCACACAAACTAACTATCAGCATGTGATAAGTTCAAATCCTTATCCAATAATCCCATTCTATTATCATTAAAATGAAAAACTACAAACTATCACCAATTCCTTTCATGACTGGTTTTAAACTAAAAGCATGTAAACCAAATATAGGAACAAATTATATCTCTCACTTAGTACCTGGTGCCCCATGACCAATATAAGAAAGTGATATGTAGTGAAAAAAATCTATGTCTTCCCATATGGAACAACTATAAAAACCCTCAACCCTAACACAGAGTGAATAAAACACCCACCCACATAACATGCACATAAGTAATAATAATAACATTACCAAAAAAGGGGAATTGGAATGTATCACATTGTGATCAAAAACCCACAAAAGAGGTAATCAAACAAGGGGAGCTTAAGGAGTGTCTCACAAAAAAAGTAAATGAAGAGCCTACTAAGAATTTATAATAAATAATGTATTGGAATAAAAATACCTTTTTCACTTTTAATAAAACACATTTCCAAAAAACATTTTTAAATTGATGTAAACCACATACACATTTAATAAATTTCAATTTCACCCTTACTAGGGTACCTCTAAATAGAAAAACCAAAACATATCTGATGAGACCAACCATTTCCATCAAAAATATTTCAAGAGACAATATATTATTTTCTCAAAGTGTAAAATCGATACACATTTCAATTCACCATTTTATATCCTTCAAATAAATAACCTTAAATTCATAAGGCAAACACCCCTCTTTCAATCCAAAATTACCTTTAAAAATTTATTTTAACTCATTGAAAATAAAAAGTGTGTCAAATAAAATTTCATGTCATCAAAACCATTTCTAATTTCCATACAAGCATCTAATAAAATCCGATCATAATTAAACAGTTCAATTCACACATGAAAGTAATGAATTATCATTATAAACCATTTATTCAAAGAATAAAACAATAATAAATGGTTTAAAATAACCACGTAGATATCAAATATAGTCAAAAATTTATTAAAAGGAAAAATATAAAGCATAACAACATTTTAGTATAAGAATGAAAAAATATCATTTTAGCACCAACCTCTAAGAGTTGATAATAAACCTGAAATCCCTCAACACCTTTCACCTTCAACAAAAATCACTCCCATAGAGATAGATGAAGATTCTATAAAAATAATTCACCAAAATAACCATCATTAGATCATATATAATCCCTATAATTGATCTACATGTGATCTTGGGTTCATGGGGGAGTAAAAATAAAATATAGGATAAGGAGTTATAGAAGAAGTAGGGGAAAAGGGATGAAATAACCTCAAATCCACAATGATAACACCAATATAATCTATGAATAAAATGGAATGAATAAAATGGATCTCATCCTAGGTTCTTTCGGGTTTGATGGCCTAGAGGGTAGGGAAATGGAGGTGAAACCACATGAACATATATACGTATATAATGGTAGATTCATAATTTTTAAACATCAGAATAGGGCACATGATTTGGCAGCACTATATACCAAACAATTATCCAACCATGTTATGATCTCTTCCTAGGCTAGGAACCACCTCACATAGTTACTCTTGTGAGTTAATAATGTTTTATCATGATAAGTTCCTGATTCAATAAACACCCCAATAGTTGTATGACCACTTGGTGTACGGCTAGTTGATTAAAAATTTATACAAAATCCATAAAAACTATGTCAAAAAAGATAGATCAAACCACGCAATTTTCATATGTTTTACCAATCTATGTTCAATTCATTCACCATCAAGATCCCAAGTTATTTTATTTTGTTTAAGCTGAATTTTTTTTCAATATATGGTGTAGATGAAAAATAATGATGATTTAGTTGTGATAAATTTTTAACTAGAATTATGTTCAAAGACATGTGAATACAAAAAAAATTACATCTGTGTTTGGAAGAAAAATATGGACAATAAAAACAATTTGTATTTTGGATGAGTAATATTTGAGTCTCTTTCTTGAAATTGGTATTTCATGTCCTTTGATTGAAATTTTTTCCCATCACACAAATCCATACAAATGTATTGCACCATTTCTTAAGAAGGTATTATACCATCAGCCAACAATTTTGAGTTGATAGTGGGTGTGTGTACCACACCATCATAGGTTCATGAAACTATAGTGGTTCCACAGTATGGGGAGGAATAATTGAGGTGAATAAAACCAATATGTGGTGGTGCCAACAAGTAGTGGAAGAAAACACGATACTCACATCTTCCATGTCTATTCCATGCCTTGTAATAAAAGTAAGTGATCAAACACTTAAAATATTGATGTGGAATATTAGATACTACCACAATTATTATAAGTTAAAAATGTATAAATAACCAAGTAAATTTGATCTATTACATCATCATCGTCTGATCAAGGCCATCATTTTTCTTCTACATTGAGCTAATTGGACAATGTATGTTCACTGGTATTTTCATATCATGACAATCAAATGACCGAGTCGAATATTTTTTAAGTATTTTTCATTCTAATGATTTAAATATGATAAAATCATTATGAAACATCATTTTAGTCAATTAATGAATATAATATCGTGGATATACAACATAAAGAACATATATTTTGAGATTATTGTGTTTTTCTTAAGTCACGAAGCATGAGTTGATGTGATGTACTTGAAGTAAGTCAGTTCACATGAGATAATCCAATAGAGTGTTTTCTATAAATACCCTAATATGAACTCATTTTTATTTGGACCAAAAAAGTATTCAGGAGAATTTTGAAGTGTGAAACCTAGAATAAGAATTACTTTTAATTGATGGATACTTTCACAAAATTCATGTTGTGTCTATCTAGAGATTCATGTTCATTGTTGGTGGTTCAATTTTTGTGAAGAATTGTATACATTTACACTAATTTTTGTGAAGGATAAAGTAAATGAGAAATCATATAAATTTTTATGTGAACAAGAAATAGTAACATAGTCATTACATGTTCTATTACCTGAAATTTCTTGAGAATCATGCATGAAAGGATATACATGCATCAAGAGAGTTTTATGTGCATGTTATGAGTAAAAAATTGCATATTCATTTTCTAATAAAATATATAATTGCATTAGATGTGTAGTGACAATGATCAATGGTGTGGTATAAAGAGATAAATTAGTAGTAATAAGATTGAGGGTGTACGTTCTGTGTTTTTCTTGAATGAATAAAGTACTTAAAAAAGTATAATATGATTTATTAATACTCTGTAAGATGAATGTGTGATTTGTAGACCATTAATAATAAATATTATCTTATTCATACATGAACAATGTAAGGTGTGAATGATAAACATGATTTAGCATATATGTTCTTTCATTATTTAACATTTCCATGCACATGATATATCACATTCATAGAACAGTGAAAGTCATTTTCATGTGTGTTGATTCACAAATTGTGTTCAAGTAAATAATGCATTATACCATACATGAAAGCGACATGAGAGAATTACACATGTATGAATATTGTGTAGTGATTTGAATCTAAAGTTGATAATAATTGGAAAAGGGATATACTTGAGTAGTTATTGTGTTGGGTAATGTTAAAAACATTTGAAGATCAATGAATAATGAAAAATATCATAAAGTTAATTATTAGTTGTTTAAGATCATTATTACTATAAAATAATAGATCAAATGATCCGTGTTTTTTTTGGAGAAAGAAATCATCTCACAGAATTGTGAATGAATTCATAATTCAATATAGATATTTCAATTTTGGGATCACATTATTTGAAAATCATGATTAGGGGAAGACTACAATGGGAATCATAATTATAATAAGTGTCCAGTGGGGCTTTAGATTAGCCTTGTGAGATTCACGTTAGACTCAGGGATATAATATAAAGATCCTCCTATGGGACTCAGGTGCTGATAGTATAGGTAGGAACTTGTAATATTTAGTTGGACCCTATAGTGGAACACTATATGACTTGTAGATGATAGGAATGGTACCTTACCTAGTTTTATCCACCTAACTATAGTGAAGAATCATTAACCAGAGGGAATAACATGTCGCTAAAAGGAGTAGGTCTTTACACAGATCCATGAAAAAATAATACTTTATTGTTTATTATTTTTCTTAATTCTTGATGGGAGATGTAAAAAATTAAATATTACTTATCAAGACATAAATTAATCATAGTAGTTGGACTAAAAGAAAAAAAACATTTAAAACAATTTAGCAACGATTATCCCCAATATGTGGCTCCTAACTAATCCTTGTACACATATTTGGTTATTAGATTAGAGGTCCTCTCTAAAGATCTAATAACTTGATGAGAAAAAGAGACTCATAATTTGGTGATCATTTAAATAATAACATCTTTTTATGGTAATAACTAATAAAGCTGGTGGAATATGTTTCTTTCAATTCATCTATCTCTTTGTTTGGATGTGGGAGATGCAAAAATCGTGGTATTCTCACCTAATTTTTAAGATGTTTCTATGATTAATGCTAAAAATATAAATCTATATTTTGATTTCATATATACGAATACTATCATGATGTATTTATTTGAAAAATTATACTCTAAAGTGATGTTTCTCGAAACATTCAAGGACATCTGTGATAAACTGAGATGTATTTAAAAATGAAATAGTAATGTCAAGGAAGCTATGATGAAAATATGAAAATGAAATATTTATGAAATTAAATTAAAATATGATGAAATAATTAAATAAATATTTTATTATTAAATGAGATAGAAAATAATATCTATGAATTTTGTGAGAATATAGAATATTCAAAAATTGTGAGAAAGATTATGAGAAATTATCTTGATATGTTTTATTTCATGGTTTAATCCATTGATGATAGGGAATATATCTCATTTTATGAGTAACATAATATTATTGTATCTTATGAAATTATAAAGGATCATGTTTTCAAAAATATAATAAAAATGATATGGCCTTTGAGTCTATAAGAAATGGAATGTTCAAAGAAGTTGAAATTTAGGAATCAAGTTACTCTAATGATGATAAAATTTATAAATTCCATAGTGAAATTAATGAACCATGTTATTCTCATTGAATTCCATAATTAGAATCCAAGGAAAACATGAGTCAGTACACTCCTGTTTAATTATGAATTCATGTAATATTTCATTAGGTTCAAACCTTATCTTTCATTAGTGTGATAAATCAAAGTATAATTCAAACTTTTATGTTTTCCCTTTAAGTAAAATTCAATAATAATGGTTCATTCTGCTACCTTAAATTTCTGTGGTAAGGGTTACTTCGGACAAGCAACATATTAATCATTCACATTTATTCCAGACAAGTTATATACATAGTATACATGCCAATTTCCATTTCACGTTTATTTATAAATTAAAGAACATACCTTTTCAGGTGATGTGGAATTGATCTGATACTTTTAATTCTCCATTACATTATACAACTAGAATTTATCATAAATAATCATACCATTAGTGTTGCCATGCTTGAACACATCTGAGTAATGGATCAAAAGTGAAAAAACAGTAAAAACTCAATTTTAGAATATCATCCTACATGGGATGAGGGGGTTCTTTGAATAACCACTAAAAACTAATCACATATATGGAAATAACATAATCATACAATTCTATTTATTATAATCATTAAATATTTAATCAATAAACTGCACTTGATGAAATCGATGGGCCCCACATGATAATTCCAAAATCAATGAGCTTAAAGGATGAGTTATTGACCACCAACCTTAGGCTTGTACAATCATTAATCTCCGGTATCATCCTCTAATTAGAATTATAATAGAGTAGATATGAGAAAAATGGAAGAGCACTAACACCACAATAACTAGGTCGAGCAAAATAGATGAGAAAAATGACTAAAAAGGAATCGAGTACTTACCTTTATGATCTAATATGATGAATGGAATCCTGAAGAAATCCTAAATGAAGGAAATACTTTAATACATATATAATTACTTAAAAAAGATCCAAATTGAGAAAAAATAGTGGTTTTCAAGATTGATTTCATGTTTGGGAAGAAGGGTGGCTTAATTAGATCATTAAGGGAAAAATTGTAAAATTACCCTGAAAATAACATGATCATGGTTTGTCTGAAAAATTTGAAAAACCATTCACAAATCATGCATTGCTACCTAGGAAGAATGGGATCTAACAAGATTAGGCAACTTGTCTATGAGCCAACTATATGATATGGTTATGCCTGAAAATAGACTAGCTGCTCTGTTAGACAAATCGTGCGCCAACCATACGATACAACTAGTATCCCAAAAATATAGGTTTCGTACTCAAAACAAGTCTCATACACCCCCTAAAACCACATTTAATAATTAGTCATCCATATTAAGTTCCAAATAAATAATTAGACTGAAATTTCAATGATCTATACTTGAGTGAAAATTCAGATTCATATTACTTGAAGCTGCTAAATATTCACATGTCTTGTGAATATGATAATCACTCCCAAATTCTTAATTGTAATATTATTTTAAGTTGTTATGAAAATAGAGTTGATATTAAGATTAAAACGTGTACTTATATGTTTTCACAATTTAAATTTCTTCTATTTTTATTCATATGATTAGAGGATAAATATTCATTCATGAATTGATTTTCTAAGGAGCTCTAAGGAATGAAGTGAGTGTTGTTTGAGAATGGTATCAGATGCTTATATTTTATTGGAAACATTGATATTTGGTATGAAAACCCTTAATTTATACACACGTTATTACTTATATACAATTATATATGATTAAATTTATCTCATTGATAAGTTAGATGTGATTTAATCCTTCTCTTTATTAAATCAAACTATATGTGTCAGAAGAGAAGAATATTTTCTAAAAATGTTAATGATTTAGATGAGAATTATGTTGCACACATCTAACATTGGTTTTATTAAAAATAAGGGGAGTGGATAAAAATTTATTTTTAAAAGAAATTGTATGTAGAACATATTCAAATGGGAATGTTAAATACCCCGAGTATTTTATGTGTGTTGAAGTTGAAAGTGTTTTCAGTATGTTGTGAAGATGAAAATCAATGTGGATTAAATTGTAATTATTTTTAGCTAGTCTTAAGTTACAATACATATATAAATAAGGATGAAACATTATTTATATAAATTTTTGGATTAAGAAGAGGTCCATGAAAAATAATATTTGTTTCAGATAAGGAATGTTTTTGTATCATTCATGGAATTCATATATTTTTTTATATTGATTAAAAATTTGGGCCAATCACAGAAAGCTAGAAAAAGCGACCACAACCACTATATAGGTGGGAAGTCTAAACTCATCCCTGAATTTTTAGGTGGAAACTGGTGTGTATACCATACCACTATATTTTCATGGAAACATGGTCTAACCACTGTCCGAGGTAGCCCAACGATAGAGAATAGCTTGGTCAAGCCGGTGCCAGTGGGTAGTGGGAGAAAACTCCATACTTGCATGTATCGAGTCTACTATATGCCTTTTAATATAATAAATAGTAAAATTAATCAACAATAAATATTTTATGAAAGATATTTATCAACTATTCATGTAATAAAAAATATAAGTAAATAACCATGGTCATATGATCTATTATATTTGCACTGTCTGATCAAGGAAATAAGTTGTCTTATACCTTGAGCTCACCAGGGGACTTCTGTTCACTTGGATCGTCTTATCATGAGAAACGAATTTTTGAGACGATTAATTTGATAAAAAAATTATGTCCCTAATTTTTAAAATATGATTGAATCATTATGGAACTTCATTTTCAATAATTTATAATGTTTACACCAAGGATATATAATATAAATCCAATAAGTTTTGCGATGATGGTGTTTTTATGAAGATTTAAAGTAAAATATAAGGTGGTTTACCTGAATTAAGTCAAGGTACATGATATATTTATGTAGAGTGTCATCTATATATTATATCGTCTATGATCATTTACATTTTTAGAAAAATATATATATAATTTATTTTTTGATAATTAAATAGAGAATAGAAAGTTCTATTAATTCATGAAGTGTTTCCATTCATTCATATTATGTATATAAAGACAATCACTTTTTATTGATGTGATTTTGTTTCCATGAACTAGTGTATATGTTTTTAAGGAGTTACATGAAGGTGAAAGGAAAATATAATTCACATAAACTATTATGAGATTAAGAAATAAGAATAGAGGAATCAGATTTTTTGTTATGTGAATGTTCACGAGAATCATATATGAAAAGATAAGAATGGATGAAGATATTTTTTACCTGATGTTTTTAGTAAAATATCATGTATAAATTTTCTAAAAAAAGATATAGTGGAATCACATGTGTATCACAATATAACAACAAAGTGGTATCATGCATTTAATCTGTATAAACAATTCTAAGGGTTCTTGTGCGGTGTTTTTCATGCATGATGGATGTACTATAGGATGTACAAGGAGTTTTATGCATATAATGTAAGATTATTTAAGGATTTGTATACCATGTATGATAATAGGATTATATGACATCGTGAGCAATTTAAGGTGTGAATGATAATCCCGAGGTAGTTTATATGTGTTTGTATAATTCAACACTTTCATGAACATGATATATCATGTTCAATGAATACTAATAATCTTATGTACGTGTGTTGTTACAAAAATTATATTTAAGAAAATCGATCATTATAACTTACAATCATGATAATTGAGAGATATAAACATGCTTGAATATTGTTTAGGGATTTGAATCTAAATCTGAGCCTGATTTTAGATGGAATATACTAGATTATTTCATGTACTAAGTTAATTTTATATCTATAGGAACCTGAAAATCATGAAAAGGGAAGGAAAATGATTCCGCAGGTTGGGAGAAGAAAATATATACATGATTAGAAAGAAAAATTGAGGATACATGTTAATAAATTAGGTTTGGAAAAGGACTCAAGACTGTTCAAACATTGATTATTGGTAAAGGTTTGTAGAGGAAATAAACTGTGAACCACTGGTACACAGATGGCCAATGATGCACTGGTCTGTGGTGCATTGTCTAGTGAGAAAAACTGTTCACGGTGAATTTCCACTTTTTAACCATTTTCTCTAGTGAGAATACAACAGAGGTACACCTCGCACACCATCCTTGAAAATGATGTGGTTCACAGATGCAGAGAAACTTGCGGTATCCTGAACCTCCAAAAATTATGGTTGACTGAGTCATCCATAGGCTAGATTCCTTCCATGGGATTTCCCAAATGGTTCCACATGAATTGCCGATATATCTTTGAAAAATTATATAAAAGGAATACTAGGGGATCTAAAATATGGGGGGGTGGAAGAAGACATATAGATAGATCTAGCACTAGAAAAAAGGGGAAGAAAAATATAGAGGGTGTGAGATAAATTTCTCCCACACCTGGAGAAGTTCACGGGAACTCTATTTCACTTCTGAAGATGTTCGTAGATTCCATCACACAAACCATATACGGTTATCAGAATCCATCCCACAAACCATATGCAAGTGTCACTTCATCAAACTCCTTCCTGTAAACTATATTCTGAAGACCCTTCACAGCCAACAATCAAACCAATAAAAAATATGATACAAAAGTTTCCCAAACTCCATATACAAAATAAAGTTTGTGGATGGATCTTATCTGGACAATAGTTCATGGGAGCCCCTATGCATAAAATAGTCCAAGTACCATCCTATGCAACTATCTCCATCATGAACAACATCCTTCATGGACAGACAGTTTGTAGGAAGCTCTCATGGGGATTCTCTTATGTGGCCAGCTCAAACACGTACAACAATATATAGAAAACCATTCATGCCCACAAGTCGGTACAATGGTGGATTCTCCCCCGCACCACTGCTCAGGATCACTTCATGGCTGTTGTCCCAATCCTTCGGGGTGGTCCCTTCACTACCGTCACTGAATCTGATGAAAAATGGAGTGTCACACTATGAAAATTTTAGGCTAGGTCAATGAAATTTTCCATTGTGCCTTTATTCCCCCAAAACATTCATCCCTTATATACCATGAGAATATAAATTCATCATGTACCCCCAGAAAACCCTATCACCTATCTCCAATGCTTGGTTCTCCCAAAATTATTTTGAAAATTACATCCGTATTTTTTTCTTAAATTCTTAAGCACATCCTTTCCATCCATCAAAATGTTTTTATCTAGTGATTCTGGATCCTCATAAACCTTCATGGACATCAGAAATAGGCATTTAGTGTGTTGCATACACCTTTTCATGGCTATTCACATCACGCCTTAGTGGTTCTGTATATATTTCCTAAAAATGGTTGATCAACCAAATTAAAATAATTCAATAGAATAGTATTTTCTTACATTTTTATGTCAAATTTCTTCGATGCCCCATTTGATTCTTCCTAATCTGAGGATCCCTGGATTCACGATTCACACATTCCATTCCTCTCATTTTCAAGGCATGCCAAAACATCACAAGCCAATTATACTATATCTAATAATAGATTCAATAAAAAATGTTGCAAACTCTATGAACATAAACTATGAGTTATCATCATAACCACAAGACATTAATCTCTAAAGTATTAGTATCTACAACATGAAATTAAAATGTGATTCCATCATCCGAGCAACATGACTTTAACTATAATATACTAAGAAATTTCATATCTCAATAAAATCCCTAACCATCAGAAATGTATGGTCAGGGTCGTAAGGGAACCTCTGCTTGAATATGCTGATCATGCCATAGTGGCTCTGTATATGTTTCCCAAAAAAGGTCTTATCAACAGGAGACAAATTCATCCTCAGGAGAGGCCTCTCCTACCTATGTATGCCTCAATGGATTCCATGCATCATATCATTTCTCCTGATCTGAAATCCTCCATAATCATGGATTACATATTCCACCCCTATCATGTTTGAGTTTCTTTGGAACATATAAACATGATTTTTCACCAATTAATCATGGTTTATATTACATGTGTTCCTCATCGTATAAACCTATACTGCCAGACCCCCAAAAAGTCTTTTCTGTATGACATTAAACAATATGATGCTCATCCAAATAACTTGACATTAAATTGTAATGCCATCATCCAAGCTATATGACGTTAAATATTAGAGTACCCCATATGATATTTAAAGGGAATCCCTCATAGTGTACGACCCTAGTCCTTCGGTCTAGACACAATGAAATTGACTATCATTTAACATTGAAGGGTTCATTTTTCCACACCCTCACTCACCATCAAATCAGCTTCATCCACCATAGTCTCATCCTCTTCCATAAAAAAGGGAATGATTGTGGTTTGTTGAATCTCTCACATCCTCTTGTTTCCCACACTGAGTATGACTCATGCGGGCATAGAGATTTGGGATTTTATAGCATCCACACAAACAACCTCATATAATGAACAATGTGAACTTTGATTCATGTTCAAACCAGGATACATAGGAAACCTTCTTAAAGGCCCCATCTCAAAGGGGTGCCATTCTCAAAGGGTCAACCTAATCGTGTCCCACAAACAAGCAGCCACTATGGTCTAATCCCCAAGCTAACTGAACTACATGGGCTTTGGTTCCTCTCATGATGATATGTAGGAAGCCCATATAATGTGTCCGGCCCCAACATCACACCACCCATTGTCTTTCTTGGATGTATATAAACTCCAAATCACCTTATTTTCTAGATTAATTCATCATTTCCTCCATAACAACAATTCTATGTATATCTATGATGATCATGAAACCCCAGGGGTAGACTATGGATACATTATTTGGGAATGAACTAAGGATTTATGATCATATGAAAATGACATAAATCTATAAGAGAGTCTCGAAATAGTAAATAATTCCCCATAAAAAGGCTGTGATGAACCTGACCTACCATCCTCCCCCCTAATGTTTTCCAGAAGTGTCGTTGGCCAAATCTTCATCCAATGATCACATGCCTTTAGAAAGTAGGTCCATGCATCATGTATAATAAGGTTGTTGGGTGTTCTTAGCTCCACAAATAAACCCATTGGAGACCATACGAGGAAATGATATCCTACGAGATCCAATTGTACAAATAATTAATCTTGGGAAATCACCTGTTTAGACGATTTGGCTGTGGAATCTTTTTCGTAATGATGAAGAGAAAAATTTCCCAGTCCACATGAGGTCAATGAAACTACCCCTAAAAGATAATGATCTGGATCGGGTTGAAACAAAGATGGAGACATGAATGTCTCTATAATGATGAAAAAATGCTTGTCACCTATCAGAAAATTTTCCATTTTTCCCAAGAATATACACACATCACATTGGGTCAGAAAAAAATGGAAAACCCAACATGAGTCCTCAACAAAGGTGGCGGTTTTACCTCACTAAGGCCCCTTCGGCTAACAAAAAAAATTAAGGGGGGTTAAGAAGAATCTTAAAATATGAATATGATTATAAGATGAAACATTTATGGGTTTTCATTCTCTATATATTTCATATACATGTATTGAATGTTTACATAGAGAATCCTTCATTCAAAATGTCATTCTAAAAACCAATGCAGTCACGTAACTCTAAAATCACACAGGTGGTCAGGGATCCGATGTAAATAAGGACCCCCTCATCAACCCAACACTGTCAAAGCTGGGTATCCATCACAGTGATCAAAAATTACAACCAAAATGGTACTACCCCTATAGTGGAGGCCACAATGCAAGCCCTCCAATCTAAAAAAGCTTACTAGTCACCCCCTCAGCTGCAGTCAGCTCCCCAATAGAAGGTGGCCCTGATGGTTATCTTGAACTATTTTGGTAGCCTATCCTCAGAGCATGTCAACAAGTACTTCCCTTATCTTAGGGATGTTGATGAATTCAATGCTGATGACTTCACCTCTACTACACAAGGGTCCGACTCATGAGCCCCTACAATAGAGTGTCTCCAAGAACACCAGGGGACCATATATTCTCACCTTGAAGAGGATTTTATGTTTAGGGAACCTCTTAAATTTCAAATGACATGGGCCCCTTAGGCCAACCTCCATGGGTGAAAAACAAACAATCAAGAGTAGGCCATCACCCTGATTCGAGAGGAGGAACTCTTCTACACAAACACAGTGGCATTTAATGAGAATACATGGAACTCTGCCTCATCCTCCCAATCCCACCATTGAAATAGCGAGGCATAATACTAGCATGTTCACATCCCTGGTGTTTCTCACCGATCGAACAGTGCAGGCAAGGTGGAGAATTATAGGAAGATGCAAATATCTTCTAATGCAAAAGGAGTCCATCATCCAAATGGGACGACAACCAGCTACATGAAAGAAAAAAACATGATGATTCATATCAATCCCTCCATCTAAATAGGGTGGAAAAAATATGAGTACTGTTAAATTCTTGCAGATGCATAAAAATCATGCGAGATAAATATATGGTATGTGTGTAAATTCAAATTCAAACTCCTGAATATGACGACCATAATTAAAATATGGTACAAAAAGAGAATACAATAGGTTACCAACTCATTCATCTCTCCTGTCATAGGAGAACTACTAGTATCCACTGGAAACCATTGGAATATGGGAGCATGCACAAACTCTTGATCTGACATCAGAATGGGCCTTCATACCAATGCATTCAAAAGATTTATCTTAGATCATCTTAGTAATTATGGATGATCAGAAGTATATTCTATACCATATCCTCTAGACATGTCAAGGTATCATTGCATCAATGAAAAAGGTGAGGAACCAGTCCTAGGACACAGTTTCCTTGAATGGAATAACTTACCCAAAAAATGGTTTACTCACTCTGAAGTTGTTATTCATCCCTTCTCTAGTCCAGGAGGGTCGACGAAAATATCTTGTGATACACAGACAACCAAATAGGGACCAAATACCAATTCCAATTGGGGGAAGCCTTTTCGATATGGTGGTAACCCCAAGGCAAGAATATATCCCTTTAAAAACTAAATATGTTCCTTATCATATCCCGGTGACATCATGGAAATGAACAAAAAAGTGAATCATATATGAATGATGTTACCAATTACATAGGCTCTAGTAACTCACAAGAGAGAACCCAAAAATGAAATGTGCCAAAGGAAACCAGAAAACAAAGAGCATATACATGATCCCTCTATACTGGAAGCTGGAGTTCATATTTCTCTTGAGTATATATCCATAAATTCTCAAGACCTTGTCAATCCATTACCAAATTATGGAAGGGGTAGTACAAATTGAAAATTCCCTCCCCACAATGTTTTTACTAGCATCTTTGATGGTCCTTCCCAGAGCACCCATGTGGTATTACATTGTGGGCTAGGAATGATCGATCATGATCTTCTATTTCTTGATTCACATCATGGAAGCCCTCCCATTGACCTAATGATAAGAAAAAAAATAAGTTCCTCCCAGTTCTGTCATCCGCCCTGATGGTCCTCCCAAGGGTATACACTGTAGAAATGCTTCTTCTTACAGTGAAACCTCATGTCTTAATGGTATACTTCTCCATGATTAAAGTCATTAAGAAGGCCCAACCCCCTATATTAGAGGTTTATATGCAGGTCCTCCCTATAGTAACATCATGAAATGAGATGTTCCTCCCCTCATTATAGTACCTCTTGAAGGACCTCTCCAAGATGTATGGTGTAGAAATTCTCCCTGAAGCTAGATATCAGGCTGTGATAGTGTTTCTATTCATCATAGAAGTCATCTAGAAGGTCCTCCTCTTAGTCATATAAAGCAATAATAACATCCTTCTCTCACTGAAGAACACCATGAAGGTCCACTCTAGGGTATACGTTATAGGGACATTCCCTGTGGTTGGGCATCAAGTTGCAATGTTTTCCCTCGACATTATAGCACCAATTGTGAAGGCCCTTCCCCCAATCAAAATTCACGCTAGAAGGAAGGTCATACCCTTTCCAGGACAAATTTGAGAAATCCCTCCTATTATAAGGATCTCAGAAATATAGAGGAATTCATTTCAGACCCTCCGTCTATGATGGGTGATATCCTTTCTCAGACCATAGAATCATTATTAAATCAAGAACTGATTTTTGGATCTATTAATGTCACTCACTTGATAAAACACTTATCTGATGGAGACTATGGATATTATCCTAAATTCCATAAATTCGACCAGAGAGCTAGAGGAAGTGGATGTAGAGGCTGAGGGTTTCTGGGATGGTGTGATCATGGCAAGAGTCAGATCCTAGCTACACCTTAACTCAAATTGTTAACATCATAGAAACTCATGGAAGGACCCTCTGATAGACACAATAGGAACCATGATGTTCTTCTATCCCTACTAGATGAAATATAAGCCCCATCATCTTAGTGTATCTATCAGAGGAAGTGTAGATGACTAATTACCCATGGGATATATGTAGACCATTTTGGATGAACTCAGAATGAACTATAGCACCATTAGCCCCTATCAAAAAGTATTGACCATCTATTTACAAATATCAAGCCCCTAAATATCACCTTAAAGAAAATCCAGATGTCAATAATACTTCACCATTAGAGTAAAAATATAATATTTGGAAATTTATATCCACAGTAACAGAAAATTTATCGAACCTGGATGCCTTGAGTCTGTCAGTAGACCATAGGGAGGCCCTCATCGAAGCATTACATGGTCCCCAGGAACTGATGGACTAAGTAGCAGCTACCTAAGTCTATCATACATAGACTAATCTCAATGAATTCCATTTTTTCATCTCTATCATAGATCAGAATGAATACGTCATCCTGAATGGAAACATCAAAAACTTATATGTGTCTGGAAAGGTAAATGACATTAATATTTGTGGAATTTTTATAGAAAATTACTCCAGATTAAACCTCCTCCTTCTGTGAGAACTTCTTCAGTTAGACTATGATGAAGAGAATCTGACACCATGAACTACAAATCTGTAGGGATATGAAAAATGCGAGTGGAAGCCATTGGGAAAAATAAAGTTTAACAATTTTCTTGGTGACATCATGTTTGATTCTTAGTTTCTAGTAGTGTAGCAAAGTACATCCTTCAACGTCTTGTTTGGGAGGCACTGACTGTATCAACATGCTGAAATTCCCACATCAACCATCAGTGCGTCAAATATAGTATTAATGGAAAAAATGGGACATTACACACCGATAAATCTCTGTTCTAATCCTGTGAATCTAATTACAATGATGCAGGGTTCAATGAACCGAAAGAGAAGTAGTCCTTGACCGATGATGTTGATTGGATTCTTGCCCCAAATTTATCGTAAATGGCTCTCACCGATCACCTCATTTAGCTTGGAGAATAGTATGTATTACCCATTGACTAGGTTGAGTGCACATGTTCAATCTTGGATACAGACTCAGTCTTCTGCCTGATCTCCATTATGGACACCAAGTCTAATGGCACAGAAAAGAACACTAGCCCCTATAATGATGGGGAAGGCCCAAAAAAAGATAATCCCAACCCATCCTTAGGAACTCATATAGTTCCCAAGTTACTCACTAATCTAGAAGATGATTTCATATAACTAAATAAAATATTGGAAAATCCTTCCTCTAGAGAAATCTATACAGTTAGTCGAGTAATATGAATCTATTTCAGTCTCCCTAAACTAGAGTTGTGATTCCACTTCTAATGCTGGAGTGTTCTTTTCAAAAATACATTCTTCATAAGAAGAGGAACAATGTGGAGAAGAGGGTGAAGAAAAAGAAAAATAAGGCCTCAAAGATTCAACTTTTATATTAAAATATTGTGTATCCACTACAATCGATGAACTTAGGGAGATAAACCTAGTCACTAAAGATGGCATGTGTTCCACTATGATTAGTGTGGCTATGACCTTTGAGGAGCACATAGCAGATATCTCCTTCCTAAAGAAGAATCGCGATATTTTTTCCTGGAATTACACATAAATGCTAGGCCTCTATCTGGATATTTTTCCACTCATCACATGGGCCTGTCAGAAAACCATAGTGGCTATTGGAAAGCTACCAGGACCCACCAATTACATGATTCCAAAATGGAGGCTGATGATTACAAAATAATAAAATCTAACAACATTTGGAAATTTAAATATTTGATCTGGCAGGAAAAAATAATCCCTATCAATGAAGAATGGAGAGATTAGAGTTTTCATAGACATCAGGGAGCTCAATATGCACTGCCCAAAATATGATCTCTCAGTTTCGATCATATAATTGTTGATCGATATGACTGCCAAATATGAATCCCTCTCTTTTAGGGATGTATATTTTGGATACAACAAGGTCTGAGTTGTCTATGTAGATGAATAAGAAACAACTTTTAGAACCCCTATGGGGTATTCCACTATAAGGTGATTCCCTTTGGTCTGAAAAATTCAGAAACTACAAACCATCACACCCTGCATCACATTTTCAATCACTTCCTAGGAAAGTTCTCTGATTTCTAGGTCGATGACCTGGTTGTTAAATCATGAAATTGCTGAAACCACCTAACAGATCCTAAAACTATCTTCAATAAACCCTGATAGCACATTCTAAAGATGAATCCTCTAAAGTGTTCTTTAGTAATCACCTTCCTAATATTCCTTGGCTTCATTTTATGACATCACAACATCAATGTCTACCCTGAGAAGAAGAAATATATACATAGAATGTGTCCGACCATGAGAAGAAGAAATCTATACATATAATGTGACCACCTCCTAACCTCACTTAGTTTAGGGTTCTCTATAGGAACTTGGCACACATTAGACACTTCATAGACAAATTTGTAGGTAAGTTTTTATCATTCACCAGGTTGATAATGAAAGGGGTCCCATACTAGTAGGATAATGATTTTTAAAAAGAATTCGACAATATCAAAAGATATATTCTAATCCCATTTGTGTTGTTGCTTCCAGTTGAGGGGAAACCACTCATCTTGTATACAACCACCTAGGAATAGTCCTTGGGCACCTTCCTCGCCCAAATAAATAATACAGCAAGTGAGAACAGTGTTTATTACCTCCACATAAAAATTACTGATGCTGAGACATAATATTTAAGGATTGAAAAGAACTTCATTGCCCTAATCTTGGTGTTTTAAAACTTATGGCATTACCTATAGCAGCATGAGGTCCATCTGGTCTCCCGTTGCAACCCACTAAAGTATATTCTCAGCCATCCTATGCTGATGGGATGCCCATTATGGTGGGTAGTCATCCTAATGTAGTTTGACATAAAATACACTCCTTATAAGGCCATCAAATTCCTAGAATTAGCATAATTCCTGGCGTAGGACCCCTCAAAAGAAATGACCCCACTGAATACTGAACTTTTTGATTATGTGGTATTATCCACTGAAGAAGGCCCCCATGCATGGGAAATATACTTTGATAGTTCCTCCAGAATCTTGATAGGGAAAATGATGGAGGATCTCAACCTCAAAAAAGGTGTACTGGGTGTTATGGTCATTTCTCACGAAAAGGCCATCTTGACTTACTCCTTCTGGCTTTCAGAGGAGTTCCAAAATAAAGAAGTAGAATACCAAACCCTCATTGGAGGTCTAGAGCTGGAACTTCATGCATGATCCAAACACCATAATAAAAAAGGTGATTCAGAGCTGGGCATCAAGAAGGTCAATGGAGATTATTCCATTAAGAAATAAGTATTGTCACCCTTGATGAACAATATGTGAGAGCTGATGGAAAAATTCCCATCAAAACCAACACTAACTTTTTCCCCCTATCACAAAATACCCTTACAGATGTATTAGAAATTCAACCACAACCCTAGCTAATCCAGACTAAGATAAAATAGTCATCGCCATTTCCCAATATAATATGTTCTTTCCATTCATTCAGAACAACCCTTTGGAAATTGACAAGACAAGCCCCATTTTTTTAGCCTTATAGTCACACCAATACCTGGATGACTCCCTTTGGAAATTACCTTTTAAGGTGGGATTTCCCACCTGATAGGGGTAGAAGATAATAGATTTGGAGTTGGGAAGTCAATTTTATTCTGTACAATGGAACAATCCAAGTAAATTTCCTTAAAAAATGAGTCCTTGACAGTTTTTTTCTCAGGTAAACCTATGGAAAAGAGACTATTACCTTAATGAAATAACTAAATGCTAGAGCATTTGGATCACAATAATTAGTGGCCAAGATCTCCAATAAAATTTGAGGGCTTGGATACTATTATACCACTATGATAGAGGATTATTCCACATTTACCAAGAAGTTTCATTCCTTCCATGTTCATGCTGATTTTATTCACCAATCACCAAAGACATATCACATAAATAACTAGTTATGGATAATTACCATATGGGGTATGGATTTCATGGCACCTTGTCCTCCTAAA
This sequence comes from Viscum album, assembly GCA_963277665.1. Taxonomy (NCBI): domain Eukaryota; kingdom Viridiplantae; phylum Streptophyta; class Magnoliopsida; order Santalales; family Viscaceae; genus Viscum; species Viscum album. The sequence continues at coordinate 255,523,867 of OY728162.1, forward strand.
ACAGCTATACAATTCATTTTTATTCTCATAGCAACCAAAATTTTCTCGAAATGGGTTGAAGCCACACCACTTAAATATGTTGGGGAAAAAGCATTATTAGCTTTGTGAAATCCAACATCATTACGAGATTTTGAGTCCCTCAAACAATACAGAAGAAAAATGGGACTAACTTATGCTCTTATGAGTTGGAGAGGTTATAACATGAGTATGGAATCAAAGACAATCATCCATCCCACTACCATGCAGTGGCCAATGTATAGATAAAGGATTTCAACAAGTCTCTTTCTAATATACTCAAAAAGATGGTGGAAAAGATAAGAAATTGTAGTCATACTGCATCTTTCATTATTTATAGGATTACAGGACCATGACCTACAATGACAACTAGGTAACCCCATACTCATTAGTATATAGAACATATGCAGTTATTCCTTTCGAAGTTCAAGTTCCATCACTACCTATTTCCATTTGTGATCAACTTTCCATGGATGAGCAATCCTAAAAAACTATTTGATGAGTTGGAGTGACTGGATGAGAATAATTTACACACATTTCACCATTTATAACTCTACCAAAATTTATTTACATAAGCCTCCAACAAAAAGGATCACCTTCTGTCTTTTCTTTAAGGGGATATAGTTTTGTTCTTTATAAACCCAATGATACTAAGGAAGAAACCACCAAAGCGTGAGCCAAAATGGGAAGGACCATATTTCATATACAAGGTATACTTTAATGGAGGATATCCTTGAAATAAATGGATGGATAGCTTCTCATAGCTCCCACCAATGAATGGTTTCTAAATAAATAATTCTCTTAGTGGTATTAACATGTGTCCTAGCTTCAAGATGTTGAACTGAATAGTATAAATCATTATAATCATAGGATGATAAACAGTAGGGTCAAAATCATCTTTATCACAAGATGTTAAAATTAATGGTTTTCAAATAACTATATTTGGACTGATTCTACCCATGGTAGGATATATAGTGACTCCTCGACCGTCGATCTTGGCCTAGCCATCACATGTAACCATAATGCCCCTACTATTACTACCAAGTCAGATCAACATAGGGATCATTTAGAAATGTGTATGGCATGATTCTTTCCCTTATAGGATACATAGTGATGCCCATATTTGACATTTGGGCCTAGCCACCAATTGAAGGAAAATTACATTTCATTTACCCTACATGCAGGCCGGACCTCTGTAGGGTATATACAGAACTATGTATGGCTTGATTCTTACCCCTACAAGATACATATTGATTCCTATATTTGACATCCAAGCCCATCCATCCAAAAAAATGCCCATTCCTCTTTATATGGGTCAGACTTGAACATATGAAACCATGAATGGTCCAAACCCACATGAATATTAAAATGCACGGTTCCTCAAGAATCATGTGCATCCCGACTCTTGGTGTTATGATATCACAAAAATGACCACAATTTACATAAAAATGTAAAGAGACAATGTAAATTCAAAGTGCGAATTCTAACACCCAAAAGGAGTCAAAAGATCTTGCTTCTCCCAACATATGAGTCATACATATGTGTAAGCTTCACTGGTTCACAGTTAAGCATATTATGGATATTTCTTACATTCCCAGACGAGTAATTCCCATATACCAAACTCCATGCTCTAGGAAATAGTGAATCTCCATAATCCTCCAAGGCCATCTGTGATAGAAGGACAATGTCCAACAAACACTTTTGCTTGACTATTCACATCATGCCACTATGGCTCTGTATATGTTTCCTTCAAAATGACCATAAATAAAAGGAAAATTATTCCCTAAGGAAATCCTTTCCTATTTTTATATGCCCAATGGCTTTCAGGCCCCATGTCATTCCTCTCATTCTAAACCCCCCCAGACTATGGTTTACAACATTTATCATCACTCGTGTATATGGAATTCCATAATATCATAACCATGATCAACTAAAAGATATTTACTATCTTTGTGAAAAGTTGTCTCTACAACATGATAGTAAACAATGTTGCTGACTTCCTTACCACACAACACCAAATTGAAAGGACATAAATTTCTTGGTTGCATGAAATTAATCTACACCACTCAATGACAATTCTTTGATTCTTATCTTGCCTTATCCACCTAAATTTTTTTCATTCCTACACATGGGTTAGACCTCTGCATGGAATGTTCATCAAAAATCCTTTGTAACTTGGTTTCCCCCTAATAAATGTGTGGTAGACTCAAATCCTATGATTCAGACTCAACCGTAAAAAGAATGGAAATATCCCCTTTCCTACCCATGAATTGAATAAAATAAGATAATCCTAGACATGTTCTATCTATAGAAATGCTTAAGGGTAATCATATTAACTCTTTTTTTCTCATAGGGATTACCCTATGACCACCCCACATGAGGATAAATTGTGTGGAATTCCATCCTTAATACACAACATTAAACACCATAGAATCGATCTATGCATAAAATTCTCACTTCCAATGAATATGATATTCATAAGTGGTAACATGGAATCCTCATAATCCCTTGTTTCTCACACCAATCATTTCTCATGTGAGTTTAGAGACCTCACCAAGAGATCCACTGTGACATCATCACAAATTTGTCCTTGATTTTTGTCTTAGTGGAAAATCACTAAAAGGCATGTTATGGTTCCCTTCAGTTTATAGAACCCCAGGTCCTTGACATATGACATTAAACTACAGGTTACTATATAGATGGGATGGATGCCTTACCCTATGTATGAGCATGATTTATGTAGGTTATTAATTTATCCCATGGGAGAATAATAGCCCATACATTTATAGTATATTCAGATACACTCATTCCACACATAAAAATCCATGCTTTGAGCAATATTGTATCTTCATAACCCTCCATGGCCTTGGGAGATAGAAGGCTAGTGTCTTAGGGAAACCTTTTTTTACTATACACATTAATCCATGGTGGATCTATATATGTTTCCTACAAAATGACCATCAATCAAAGGGAAAAAATCATCCCAAGGAGAGTCCCCTCCTACATCGGTAATTCTTACAACATCTAAGCACCATGACATACCTCCTGATTCAAGAACACTTAAAGTCATGGTTTACATTCTCTTTCCTACTCACATCAGATATATATCCAAACATATTTTCCTGATTCACCTTTTGTCACTCTTGAGGCTTCTACAAAACAAAGATTCCCTATCCCAATGGCTGAAGTTGATCCACGTATGAAGAAAACAAAAACAAAATTCCCCCACCCATTTACATTTTTCCTAATAAATTTCAGCCAATGAAATTCCCCCTTTCACATATAGGAACACAACCTTTCATAAGCTATATGTTGTGACCAGAAAGGTCCAAATCACTATAAACATTCACGGCCATCATGGATGGAAGGACAATGTCATGAAGACACCTTTGTTTGAATATTCATGTCATGCCCTTGTTTCTTTGCATATGTCACCTGCAAAAAAGCAATAGATCAAAGGAAAATTCATCTGAATGATTGTTTTTTCCAATTTCAATTTCCCCACATGACATTTATGTATTGTCTCACTCCTCAGATTCAGAATCTCCCTTGATTATGGCTTACATATATTTATCATTCCAAATTCCCATATATTAAAAGAATTTATAATTGAACTATGGAATAATTTACTCTCACTTATTTAGAGTAAAATGATCTCGTATAATAGGTTTCCAGTTTCCTGGTTGTTTAATATTAAACTGTACCATTCACAAGATCTTCCTTAAAAAAGTGAAATTTGTTTGGGAGTGGTTTCCCATTCAAAGCCAACGCAAATGTCCTTAATAATTTAATACACCATCCCTCTGATAAGCCACCTGTCATGACCGCCTCCCATCAAAGATGCACCTCTTGAGCTGGAAATGGTGAAAGGGAGATAATGACCCCTGAGTCCCACCTCAAGTAGGCTCCAGGTTGGCGACTAGAACCAAGGGTATGCGTTTTTACAAAAATGGGAAGAATTACCCTTTTATTAGTTTAAGATCAAGAAATAGGACAAGTCAACCACCAAAAAGGAAAATAACAAGTGTATAGAAATAAACACAAACCAAGACCACATGCATGCTTAAACAATTTTATAACAAGGTATAAGTACAAGAAATCTCAAAGTACAATACCAAAAGAAGGCAAGAGTAAAACAACTGCAACAACTCCAACTGTCTGACTAGTAGGGTCCTGTACGGCCCTGGTAGTCCTCCTAGAAACCTGAAAGTAAATGTAGGGTGAGAATAGGAGAATACTCAGTCAACCTAATGCTCTCATGAACATGTGAGGATATATCCTAATGCCCTGTGAGAACAACAGAAGAAACCTAGCAAGGAATTCTATCCACCCAACCTCACCAGCCACACTCACCAAAAACACAATCACAACAGGTAGTAGTATATAAGAACAAGAGTATTGGGTACTCTGCACCATTCCACATTAGTTATATTCTCTTTCAAACGGCGAACGTCCTGACACTACCACACTCTCCTCGCATGCACACATCTGGGCCTCACAACCAGGTCTCCCGCCCGCACACACCTAGGCCTCACAACCACCTATCCCGCCCGCACACACCTAGGACTCACAACCATGTATCTCGCCTGCTCACACCTGGTCCTCACAACCACGTATACCACCCGCACATTCGTGGGCCTCATCCAGATGGTTCTTGGGAAAAAGTAATCCTGCCTGAAGATTCTTGGGCCAATCCACCCCAATCGAAACCTATCAGAAGAGTCTTAGGTGTAAGGTCACCTCAAGCCATCACAACCTATGGAATAAGGAGTAGGAAAGAGCTATTATCTAAGGGTAAAACACCATCTCCCATGAAATGGGAGTGTTCGGAACTAAGTGCTCAACATGGGTAGGGTGAGATAAAACACAAAAGACACAGATATATATATATACCAAACACACAGCCCAACCTATGGCTTCAAAACAGAGAAACTGAGCATGTGCCTTGACACTGGTACTACGAAGCATGCATACAACAACAACCCCAACCCCATTTAGGTTTTTCATGTTTCAGCAGAATTAGTTTATTAGTTCCTTAACTAATGGGAAACATGCCACAACCAAACACATATATCATTCATAAAGCATATACCTGACATCCACAAATCAATTTAGGAAAACACAAACACAACAAAACCCTTTTTATTAACCAACCAAACCATTAACTATTATTCCCATTTCATTACCACACCCCACCATTCATTAACTCTTCCACTTTTATTTATTATTCACAACCCATAGTCCGTTCACATTTAAACCCATCCCCGTAGCCCCACTGCCAACCACCATAACCAAAAACACACCGAAACCCATACATCATTATCCCTTTAATACCATTTATCACAGCCCCGTTGCCCACCACAAATATAACATTCACACCAACACACAACCAAGTCAACCGCAGCCTCGCTGCTCACCCGATCTACAAAAAACGAAAAAATACCCACATCACATGCCATGTATCCAAGCCAACATCCACATGTTCATTATTCCATTTTGTTCAACTGGGTTGATCACACAAGGGTTCCAGATTTTCATTTAATCAACCAAATTTACTTGATTAACCAAATTCCACATTCCATAAAGTCTCCATCCACAAAACGGTCTAGAAAGATAGGGAAACATTTAATTGTGCAAGAAAAGGCCCCCAACGACCATGAATTTCCTTAGTCATAAGCCTATTCAATTCACAACATAATATCACATGATATAAAAAGTATAGTAATAGTAATCACAAAATTCCCAACCCCCGTTATTTAACCAGTTACTATATTTATTTAATGGTTCGACTGTTTCTCAGGAAAACAAGAGGATAACCACCCTGCGTGATGCACAAATTAGAGAAATGAAGGTAAGATCCCTACCTCAATAGGTTCTGATCATAATGCCCCCCCGGATCAACTTTAGAAGTCGTTTATCGGCGTTCGTCACTTCCATCGAGTCTCGGAAAAACCTCCTTGGGTGGAAGTTGGAAAGGAAAGGCCAAAGTAGAGATAATGGATCCAAGAATAGAAGTTCTGCCTTGCCGGTACGATCCCGTGGCCATAGAAGGATCATAAATCGAAGCTCGGATGAAGAAGTTATGGAAGAAAGAGACTTCGAGTCTCTTGGGAGAACTCTTCTCAGGGGAGAGGGGAGGAGAGGGGTGTGTTGAAAAGGAGGAGGGGACCCCTCATTTTATAGGTGATAAAAGAAAAAGTACACGGCATGTACTCGTCCGTTTCACACGGTCTCCACATGGCTTCCAATATGGCTCTACCGCCATTGACTGGTTAACACATGGTTTGAGGGTAATGCATACATAGGGAAGGACAACACGACGTGTAGTTTGGACACACGGTATGTACCCATTTATTTCACATGGCAAAGACATGGCTTCAACATAGCACACAGACGTTGATTGGTAACGCGTACGCGGGGAGGGACAACACGATCTGTGCTCATTTCTTTCACACAGCAAGGACACAGCCTTGAACATGGGGTATACCTAGCAAGGTGGTACACGGCGTATACTCACACTACACGACGTGTACTTACAAAATTCTGGAAAGTGTGTTAAAAGTCTATTTTACCCTCCAGAACACTTCAAGACCCTCTTTTTTACAAAGGAAAGGGCTGGAGAGGTCCGGGCCATTACATCAGATACCTATTAAAACATTCTCATCCCCAAGAATTCAAAACCATCCCAGAGAAAACCAAATAGATAACTCTTCGGGATCTTGTTATAACAGGAACCCAACCACCAACCCTAATTGTAGGTGTTATGAATTACTTCTCCTTTTTTGAGATATTATCCTCTTTAGGCGGCACTGACTCGCCTGTACATTTTTAATCGCATCCTCATTAATTCATCTTGATTAAGAATCAGGTCTTCCAACTTCCATACAATAGGATTTTTCAACTCGCACTGCCCCCAACACCGTAGAACCCACACACTGCCCGAACACATGGTTTGGGAAAAATTACTTTTCCTATGTCGAGATATTATCCTCTTTAGGCGGCAATGACTCAACTACACGTGTTCAATCGCATCCGCATTAATGAATCTCGATTAAGGATCATTTTTTCCCTTCCCCACAAGCCCGAACATGTTACAAACTCCCAGAGAACAAGGAAAAAAAGGTCTCACAACTGACAAGACTAGAATTCCATACAACAAATGTAAAAAGTATAACATCAAAAAAAATATCAGAATAACAATGAAAACACAAGTCTAAACAACTCCGGGTACTGAGCATGCATCTGGGTCTCCTGCTCCTAAGTGCTCTCCTTGAGGCCGCCATGCCTCCACAACATGAGAACCAAGAGAATGGTTCATCCACAGAGCACCTTCTCTTTAAGATATTCAATTCTGACTGGTCGTTCCTCGAAGGTCCCATCATCTCCCATATCTAACGCTCCCCAGTCGATAATGTGAGAGTCATCATGTAAGTACCGACAAAGCTGGGAGACATGGAGGACATCATGAACCTTCTCCAACCGAGGTGGCAGGGCTAGCTGATATGACACCTCGCTGACTCGCCTCATCCCCTTAAAAGGTCTGATGAACCTAGGTGAGAGCTTGCTCTCATTCCCAAACCTCCACCGCCCCCGTCGAGGGGAATCCTTCAAGAACACATGATATCCCACCTAGAACTCCAAGGGCCTCCTCCGACGATCAGAATAAGACTTCTGTCGGTCCTGAGCCGCTTTCATCCTCTCACATTCAAGCTGGCCTTTCTCTGTGGTGCTCTCCACTACCTCTGGCCCAGGAGCACGTGTCTCTCCAACCTCTGCCTAGCAAATGGGTGAACGACATGGTCTTCCATACAAAGCCTCAAACGACGCCATGCTAATAGTAGAGTGGAAGTCGATGTTGTCGGAAAACTCTACTAAACGCAAGTGTCATACCCATGATCCTCCGAAATCCAGAACGCATGCTCACAACATGTCCTCCAACGTATAGATAGTCTGCTCTGTTTTCCCATCGGTCTGGGGGTGGAAAGTAGTGATAAGGCGTAGTTGGGTGCCAAAAGCATGCTGTAGCCCCCCCAGACTCATGAGGTAAATTGAGTATCCCGATCTGAGATGATAGTATTCGGAAAACCATGAAAATGCACCACCTCATCTACGTACCTTTGTTCTAAGGTACTCATCGGGCCCGACTCCTTAATTTCTAAGAAGTGGGTTGATTTTGTCAGTCGATCCACCACTACCCTGATAGTGTAATAACCACCCTATGCTCTGGGTAGTCCAGTGACGAATTCCATCGAGATGTCATCCCACTTCCACTTGGGGACATCTAAAGGATGAAACAACCCACTAGGAACACGGTGTTTAGCCTTCACTTACTGACACACTACGCATTTATTAACAAACTCTGCCACTTCCAGTTTCACCCCAAGACACTAAAACTGTTCCCTCAGGGCACGGTACATTTTTGAAACTCCTGGATGTGCCTCCAAGTATGATCTATGGAACTCACGGAGAACTCCCACAAACATCACCTCCGGGACAAACAACCTTCCATGGAAAAGCATCTGATGTTGGTTGTCCTCTGACCATATTTTTGTTGCATTCCCTTGATCGATCCGATCTGGCATCACTTCCGCCTCGAAGTCCCCCAACTGAGATTCTTCTACCTGTTGCAACAAGGAGGACTGCACCGTCATCTAAAACAAACACCCTCTAACACCATCTACCCTTGCATCCATGTGCAAGGCATTTAACTCTCCCATCGCTTTCCAAGCATCAGTGGATTCATGAACCACTTCCCTATGTGACTTCCTGTTAAGGGAATCAGCCAAAACTTTGCCCTTACCTTCAGTGTAAGAGACCTCGAAGTCATAGTCTTGGAGAAACTTGACCTATCTCCGCTGCCGCAGGTTCAGGTCAAGCTGGGAGAAGATATAACGCAGGCTCTTGTGATATGAGAAGACCACAAAATGCTCCCCAAAAAGGTAATTTCTCCACAACTTCAATGCAAACACTACTGCTACAAGCTACAGGTCATGTGTGGAATAGTTATGCTCGTTAGGGCACAACTGCCTAGACCCATAAGAGATCACTCCCTTATTCTGCATCAGCACGCACCCCAGACCAAGGCTAGAAGAATCCCAAAACACCTTATACAAAAACCCTTCCTCTAGCAACTTGATTACGGGAGCACTGAACAAATTCTCTTGCATGTAGTCAAAAGCCTTCTGGAACTGCTCGCTCCATAAGAAGAACTGGTTTTTCCTAGTCAAAGCTGTCAATGGAGTAGAAACTCAAGAGAAGTTCAAAACGAACCTCCAATAGTAACTTGCTAACCCTAGGAAACTACGAACTTCTGCCATGCTCTTGGGTTCCGCCCATGAAACAACTACCTCCACCTTTGACGGGTCTACTAACACTCCATGCTGAGACACCACGTTACCAAGGAAGTGTACTTCTTGCGTCAAGAACTTACACTTCAACAATTTCCCATAAAGCAGGTGGTATCAAAGGACATCCAAGACTACCCTGAGATAATCAACGTGCTCCTCCTCTAATCTTGAGTAGATTAGGATGTCATCGATAAACACAATGATGAACCGGTCCAGAAACTCTCGGAAGACAATGTTCATAAGTCCCATGAACATAGCCGGTGAATTCGTAACTCCAAACAACATCACTACAAACTCGAAGTGCCCATACCTGCACCTAAATGTTGTCTTCACGATGTAACTGTCCTTTACCCTCAGCTGATGATATCCCGATCGTAGATAAATCTTAGAAAACCAACCTGCTCCCCTAATCTGGTCGAAGAGATCATCTATCCTTGGATGTGGGTAACGGTTCTTGACCGTTACCTGGTTCAACCTTCGGTAGTCTATGCATAACCTGAGACCACCATCTGCCTTCTTCATGAACAAAACTGGATCACCCCATGGCAACATGCTGGGTTGAACAAAACCCTTCTCCTTCAGATCATCAATCTGAATCTGCAACTCTGAAGGTGGCATCCGATAAGGGGCCATCCAAATCGGATGGCCACCAGGCTGTAAGTCTATCCCGAACTCAACATCACATAGGGGGTGGGGGGGGGGGGTTGAGTCCCAAAATCCTTGGGAAAAACATCGAGGAACTCCCTGACAACCTCTGGGACATCCACCATCTCTGTATCAGCTAGAAGCACTGATAACCCGCCTAACAAAGAAAGGAGGGGCTCCACATGCCGGTGTCCCACCTGCTAGCTCCTCTCATAAACAAAAGCTACACGCTTCCCATTCACATCGGAGAACACAACTCTTCTCCTAAAGTATTCGGTAACGGAACTAACAGAAAACAACCAATTTATGCATAGGATGACATCGCATGGCTGCATCTATAACAGAAGAAGGTCCCCACTAGATCGATGTGGTCCCAACGTCCTCCCACATCCCCGAAAAACACAATATATGCTGGTCTGGCCTCCAACTGGTGTACTCAGCACCAGTGGTATGGAAAGTCTCTCTACGTCTAGTCCCAGATCATGGTCTAGGCCACGTGAAATAAAGGATTGTGAAGCTCCCAAATCGAACAAAGCATAAACAAGAGTGTTGAATAAACAAATCGTACCTCACACCACCTCCGGTCCTGCTGGAGCTATCAACTCTACTGCGTGCAACTGTCCACGCCCAGCTCCTCTGCCTCTCTGATGTCGACCATGTGCCATAGCGGCACAGTAAACAAAGACCTCCTAAGCCTGAGTAGCAAGGAAAATTCTCAGGGTTTCATTTTATCATATTATTTAAATTTCTTTCCCAGAACTCCCAAATCAAGTAAAACACAATCATGATGATTCATACACCTTCCCTTGGCTCTCTACCCGAAAATCAATGTGGTCTCACATGATCGTTTGGTAGGCTCAGAGTCCTTGAATCGGATCACAGGGGGCCCTAAAATCTTGTGTCCTAGCCGGTATTCCCTGGCCTATGTCACACACCAAGATTAACCAACACTGTTTCCCTACCATTTCATGCAATTTTCACTGTTCCTAACTCCATACTCCATCTTATCTCTAAACTATCACCTCTGATACCATTTTGTCATGACCCCCTCCCACCAATGATTCCCCTCCTGTGCTGGAAATGGTGAAAGGGAGATAATGACCCCCGAGTCCCGCCTCCAGTAGGCCCCGGGTTGGCGACTAGCACCAAGGGTATGAGTATTCACAAATACGAGAGGCATTACCCTTTTTATTATTTTAAGATCGGGAAATAGGACAAGCCAACCACCAAAAAGGAAAAGAACAAGTGTATAGAAATAAACCCAAACCATGCCCACATTCATGTTTAAATAATTTTATCACAAGGTATAAGTATAAGAAAGCTCAAAGTACAATACCAAAAGAAAACAAGAGTACAACAACTCCAACTGTACGACTAGTAGGGTCCCGCACGGCCCTGGTAGTCCTCCTGGAAACCTGAAAGTAAATGTAGGGTGATCATACGAGTATAATCAGTAGGAAAACCTAAAGCTCTCGTGCATAAGTAGGGAGACATCCTAGTTTCTCATGAGAAAAATAGAAGAAACCTCGCAAGGAATTCTATCCACCCAACCTCACCAGCCACACTCACCAAAAACACAATCACAATAGGTAGTAGTATATAAGAACAAGAGTATTGGCTACCCCGCACCATTCCCTATTAGTAAGATTCTCTTCCTAACGTAGAACATTCGAACAATGCCACACTCTCCCCGCGCACACACACCTGGTCCTCACAACCATGTATCCGGCCTGCACACACCTGGGCCTCACAACCACGTATCCTGCCTGCACACACCTGGGCCTCACAAACACATATCCCGCCGGCACACACATGGGCCTCACAACCACGTATCCCACCCGCACACACCTGGGCCTCATCCCAAAGGTTCTTGGGAAAATGTAATAATGCCTGAAGAGTCTTTGTCCAATCTACCCCAATTGACACCTACCCGAAGAGTCTTATGTGTAAGGGCTCCTCAAGCCATCACAGCCTTGGGAAGAAGGAGCAGGAAGGAGCTAGTAACTAAGGGGAAAACACCCTCTCCCATGAAATGGGAGTGTTATACACTAAGTTCTCAACATGGGTGGGTTGTGATAAAACACAAAAGATATAGATATATATATATATATATAACAAACACACAGCCCAACCTATGGCTTCTAATCAGAGAAACTGAGCATGTGCCTCGGCACTGCTACTACGTAGCATGCATACAACAACAACCCAAACCCCATTTAGGTTTTTCACATTTTAGCAGAATTAATTTATTAGTTCCTTAACTACTGTGCAACTATCCACAATGAAACACATTGATCGTTTGTAAATCAAATCCCGGCCATCCAAAAATCATGTTAGTAAAACACAAGCACAACAAAACCCTTATTATTAACCAACCAACCCATTAACTATTATTCCCATTTCATTAACACGACCCACCATTCATTAACTCTTCCACTTTTATTTATTATTATTCACAACCCAAAGTCTGTTCACATTTAAACCCATCCCTGCAACCCCGCTGCGAACCACCATAACCATAAACACACCGAAACCCATTCATCATTATCCATTTAATACCATTTATCGTAGCCCCGCTGCCCACCACCAACATAACATTCACACCAACCCACAACCAAGTCAACTGCAACCCCACTACTCACCAGATCCACAACAACACACAAAACACCCCCATCACATGCCACGTATCCAAGCCAACACCCACATGTTCATTATTCCATTTTGTTCAATTAGGGTGACCACACAAGGGTTGTAGATTTTCATTTAATCAGCCAACATTATGTGATTAACCAAAATCCACATTCTACAAAGTTTCTATCCACAAAACAATCTAGAAAGATAGGGAAACATTTAATTGTGCAATCAAATGTCCCCAAAGACCGTTATTTTTAGTAGGCATAAGCCTATTCAATTCACAAGATAATATCACATGATATAAAAAGTAGAGTAACAATAATCAAAAACTTCCCAACCACCATTCTATAACAAGTTATTATCTTTATTTAATGGTTCGATTGTTTCTCATGAAAACAAGAGAATACCCACACCGCATGATGCACTAATTAGAGAGACGAAGGTAAGATCCCTACCTCAATAGGTTCTGATCACAACGCTCCCCCGAATCAACTTTAAAAGACATCTGCCAGTGTACGTCACTTCCCTCGAGTCCCAGAAAAACCTCCTCGGGTAGAAGTTGGAAAGTAAAGGCCAAAGGAATGACAAATGATCCACGCTTAGAAGTTCCACCTCATCATTACAATCTCGTGGCTGCAGACAGATCGTAAATCGGAGCTCGGACGATGAAGTTATGGAAGAAAAAGCCTTCGAGTCTCTTGGGAGAACTCTGATCAGGGGAGAGGGGAGGAGAGGGGTGTGTTGAAATGGAGGGGACCCCTCCTTATATAGGTGAGAAAAGAAAAAGTACACGGCATGTACTTTATGGTACATGGCATGTACTTAGCCGTTTCATATGGTTTCCACGCGGCTTCCAACATGGCTCTACGACCGTTGACTGGTCAACACACGGTTTGCGGGTAATGCATACACGGGGAAAGACAACATGGTGTGTAGTTTGGACACACGGCATGTACCCATTTACATCACATGGAAATGACACGGCTTCAACACGGCACACGTCCGTTGACTGGTAACGCGTACACGGGGAGGGACTACACAGCGTGTACTCATTTCTTTCACACGGCAAGGACACGGCCTTTAACACAGGGTATACCCGGTAAGGTGGTGCACGGCGTGTACTCACACTACATGGCGTGTACTTAAAAAATTCTGGAAAGTTTGGAAAAAGTCCATTTTACCCTCCAGAACTCTTCAAGACCCTCTCTTTGACAAAGGAAAGGGCCGGAGAGGTCCGGGCCATTACACCACCAAATGTGGTCCCCAACCTCAAAACCAATCTGAAGTGTTATAAATCCTCCAAGGCCACAGATATAGAAGGATACTTTCCTACAGACACCTTTCTTTGATTATTCACATCATGCCTTAGTGGATCTGCATTTTTCACCTACAAAATGACCATAAAACATAAGCATGTTAATCCTCAGGTGAATCCTTTCTTACCTCTGTATGCCTAAAATGTCTCCCAAGCCTTATATACATCCAAAACTCATTATGTTAGGGTGAAGAAAATTTTCGCTATCATGTTTGGGAGTTATTAGAACATTTCCGAATGATGAACCCCAAATTGCGGCCCCTTCCCCTTCATGTTTGGTCAAAGTTGTTTAACCTAAAACATTGGTACTATGTCTGATTGGAAAGACTATAAACATCTAAAAAATATAGAAACCATACTCACTAGATTGAAAACCCACGAAGGTCACCCATGGATGAAAGATGAGTACTACCTCATTGAACCTATACAATGGATGGTTTATAAAAAATGTCATCCAATGATTACAAAATAATAAAATCTAACAACATTTGGAAATTTAAATATTTGATCTGGCAGGAAAAAATAATCCCTATCAAAGAAGAATGGAGAGATTAGAGTTTTCATAGACATCAGGGAGCTCAATATGCACTGCCCAAAATATGATCTCTCAGTTTCGATCATATAATTGTTGATCGATATGACTGCCAAATATGAATCTCTCTCTTTTAGGGATGGCTATTTTGGATACAACAAGATCTGAATTGTCTACAGAGATGAATAAGAAACTACTTTTAGAACCCCTATGGGGTATTCCACTATAAGGTGATTCCCTTTGGTCTGAAAAATTCGGAAACTACAAACCATCACACCCTGCATCACATTTTCAATCACTTCCTAGTAAAGTTCTCTGATTTCTAGGTCGATGACCTGGTGGGTAAATCCTGAAATTGCTGAAACCACCTAATAGATCCTAAAAATGTCTTCAATAAACCCTGATATCACATTCTAAAGATGAATCCTCTAAAGTGTTCTTTAGTAATCACCTTCCTAATATTCCTTGGCTTCATTTTATGACATCACAACATCAATGCCTACCCTAAGAAGAAGAAATATATACATAGAATGTGTCCGACCTTGAGAAGAATAAATATATACATAGAATGTGTCCACCTCCTAACCTCACTTAGTTTAGGGTTCTCTATAGGAACTTGGCACACATTAGACACTTCAGAGACAAATTTGTAGGTAAGTGTTTATCATTCACCAGGTTGATAAAGAAAGGGGTCCCATACTAGTAGGATAATTATTTTTAAAAAGAATTCAACAATATCAAAAGATATATTCTAATACCATTGGTGTTGTTGCTTACAGTTGAGGGAAAACCACTCATCTTGTATACAACCACCTAGTAATAGTCCTTGGGCACCTTCCTCGCCCAAATAAATAATACAGCAAGTGAGATCAATGTTTATTACCTCCACATAAAAATTACTGAGGCTGAGATATAATATTTAAGGATTGAAAAGAACTTCATTGCCCTAATCTTGGTGTTTTAAATCTTATGGGATTACCTATAGTAGCATGAGGTCCATCTGGTCTCCCGTTGCAACCCACTAAAGTATATTCTCAGCCATCCTATGCTGATGGGATTCCCATAATGGTGGGTAGTCATCCTAATGTAGTTTGACATAAAATTCACTCCTTAGAAGGCCATCAAATTCCTAGAATTAGCATAATTCTTGGCGTAGGACCCCTTAAAAGAAATGACCCCACGGAATACTATACTTTTTGATTATGTGGTATTCTCCACTGAAGAAGGCCCCCATGCATGGGAAATATACTTTGATAGTTCCTCCAGAATCTTGATAGGGAAAATGATGGAGGATCCCAACCTCAAAAAAGTTGTACTGGGTGTTATGGTCATTTCTCACGAAAAGGCCATCTTGACTTACTCCTTCCGGCTTTCATAGGAGTTCCAAAATAAAGACGTAGAATACCAAACCCTCATTGGAGGTCTAGAGCTGGCACTTCATGCACGATCCAAACACCATAATAAAAAAGGTGATTCAGAGCTGGGCATCAAGAAGGTCAATGGAGACTATTCCATTAAGAAATAAGTATTGGAACCCTTTATGAACAATATGTGAGAGCTGATGGCATAATTTCCATCAAAACCAACACTTACTTTTTCCCCCTATCACAAAATACTCATACAGATGTATTAGAAATTCAACCACAACCCTGGCTAATCCAGACTAAGATAAAATAGGCATCTCCATTTCACAATATAATATGGCCTTTCCATTCATTCAGAACAACCCTTTGGAAATTGACAATACTAGCCCCATTTTTTTAGCCTTATAGTCACATCAATAACTGGATGACTCCCTTTGGAAATTACCTTTTGAGGTGTGATTTCCCACCTGATAAGGGTGGAAGATAATAGATTTGGAGGTGGGAAGTCAATTTTGTTCTGTACAATGGAACATTCCAAGGAAATTTCCTCAAAAAATGAGCCCTTGGCAGAGTTTTTCTCAGGTAAACCTATGGAAAAGAGAATATTAACTTAATAAAAGAACTACATGCTAGAGCATGTGGATCACAATAATTAGTGGCCAAGATCTCCAATCAAATTTGAGGGCTTGGATACTATTAGACCACTATGATTTAGGATTATTCCACATTTACCAAGAAGTTTCATTCCTTCCATGTTCATGCTGATTTTATTCACCAATCACCAAAGACATGTCACATAAATAACTAGTCATGGATAATTACCATATGGGGTATGGATTTCAGGGCACCTTGTCCTCCTAAAACAGCTATAAAATTCATGTTTATTCTCATAGCAACCAAAATTTTCTCCGAATGGGTTGAAGCCACACCCCTAAAATATGTTGGGGAAAAGCATTATTAGCATTGTGAAATCCAACATCATTACAATATTTTGAGTCCCTCAAACAATACAGATGAAAAATGGGACTAACTTATGCTCTTCTGAGTTGGAGAGGTTATAACAGGAGTATGGAATCAAAGACAATCATCCATCCCACTACCATGCAGTGGAAAATGTATAGATAAAGGATTTCAACAAGTCTCTTTCTAATATACTCAAAAATATGGAGGAAAAGATAAGAAATTGTATTCATACTGCATATTTCATTCATTATAGGATTACAGGACCACGACCTACAATGAAAACCAGGTAACCCCATACTCATTAGTACATAGAACATATGCAGTTATTCCTGTCGAAGTTCATGTTCAATCACTACGAACTTCCATTTGTGATCAACTTTCCATGGATGAGCAATCCCAAAAATCTATTTGATGAGTTGGAGTGACTGGATGAGAATAATTTGAACACATTTCACCATTTATAACTCTACCAAAATTGAATTACATAAGCCTCCAACAAAAAGGATCACCTTCTGTCTTTTATTTAAAGGGATATAGTTTTGTTCTTTATAAACCGAATGATACTAAGGAAGAATCCACCAAAGCATGAGCCTTTAAGGGAAGGACCATATTTCATATAGAAGGTATACTCTAATGGAGGATATCTTTGAAATCAATGGATGGATAGCTTCTCATAGCTCCCACCAATGAATGGTTTCTGAATAAATAATTCTCTTAGTGGTATCATCATGTGTCCTAGCTTCAAGATGTTGAACCGAATAGTATAAATCATCATAATAGTAGGATGATAAACAGTAGGGTCAAAATCATCATTATCACAAGTCATTAAACTGAACGGTTTTCAAATAATTATATTTGGACTGATTCTACCCCTGGTAGGATATATAGTGACTCCTCGACCATCGATCTTGGCCTAGCCATCACATGTAACCATAATACCCCTACTATTACTACCGAGTCAGATCAACATAGGTATCATTTAGAATTGTGTATGGCATGATTCATGCCCTTACAGGATACATAGTGATGCCCATATTTGACATTTGTGCCTAGCCACCAATTGAAGGAAAATTACATTTCATTTACCCTACATGCAGGCCGGACCTCTGTAGGGTATATACAGAACTATGTATGGCTTGATTCTTACCCCTACCAGATACTTATTGATTCCTATATTTGACATCCAAGCCCATCCATCCAAAAAAATGCCCATTCCTTTTTATATTGGTTGGACTTGAACATATGAAACCATGAACGGTCCAAACCCACAAGAATATTAAAATGCATTGTTCCTCAAGAATCATGTGCATCCCGACTCATGGTGTAATGATATCACAAAAATGACCACAATTTACATAAAAAATGTAAAGAGACAATGTAAATTCAATGTGCAAATTCTAACACCCAGAAGGAGTCAAAAGATCATGCTTCTCCCAACATATGAGTCATACCTATGTGTAAGCTTCACTGGTTCACAGTTAAGCATATTATGGATATTTCTTACATTCCCAGACGAATAATTCCCATATACCAAACTCCATGCTCTAGGAAAGAGTGAATCTCCATAATCCTCCAAGGCCTTCTGTGATAGAAGGAAAATGTCCTACAAGAGCTTTTGTTTGACTATTCACATCATGCCACTATGGCTCTGTATATGTTTCCTTCAAAATGACCATAAATAAAAGGAAAATTATTCCCTAAGGAAATCCTTTCCTATTTTTATATGCCCAATGGCTTTCAGGCCCCATGTCATTCCTCTCGTTGTAAGCCCCCCCAGACTATGGTTTACAACATTTATCATCACTCGTGTCTATGGACTTCCATAATATCATAACCATGATCAACTAAAAGATATTTATTGTCTTTGTGAAAAGTTGTCTCTACAACATGATAGTAAACAATTTTGCTGACTTCCTTACCACAAAACACCAAACTGAAAGGACATAAATTTCATGGTTTCATGAAATTAATCTACACCACTCAATGACAATTCTTTGATTCTTATCTTGCCTTATCCGCCTAAATTTTTTTCATTCCTACACATGGGATAGACCTCTGCATGGAATGTTCATAAAGAATCCTATGTAACTTGGTTTCCCCCTAATAAATCTGTGGTAGACTCAAATCCTATGATTCAGACTCAACCGTAAAAAGAATGGAAATATCCCCTTTCCTACGCATGAATTGAATCAAATAAGATAATCCCAGACATGTTCTATCCATAGAAATGCTTAAGGGTAATCATATCAACTCTTTTTTTCTCATAGGGATTACCCTATTACCACCCCACATAAGGATAAATTGTGTGGAATTCCATCCTTAATACACAACATTAAACACCATAGAATCGATCTATGCATAAAATTCTCACTGCCATTGAATATGATATTCATAAGTGGTAACTTGGAATCCTCATAATCCCTTGTTTCTCAAACCAATCATTGCTCATGTGAGTTTAGAGACCTCACTATTAGATCCACTGTGACATCATCACAAATTTGTCCTTGATTTTGGTCTTAGTGGAAAATCACTAAAAGGCATGTTATGGTTCCCTTCAGTTTATAGAACCCCAGGTCCTTGACATATGACATTAAACTACAGGTTACTATATGGATGGGATGGATGCCTTACCCTATGTATGAGCATGATTTATGTAGGTTATTAATTCATCCCATGGGAGAATAATATCACATACATTTATAATGTATTCAGATACCCTCATTCCACACATAAAAATCCATGATTTGAGCAATATTATATCTTCATAACCCTCCATGGCCTTGGGAGATAGATGGCTAGTGTCCTGGGGAAACCTTTGTTTTACTATACACATTAATCCATGGTGGATCTGTATATGTTTCCTACAAAATGACCATCAATCAAAGGGAAAAAATCGTCCCAAGGAGAGTCCCCTCCTACATCGGTACTTCTTACAACATCTAAGCACCATGACATCCCTCCTGATTCAAGAACACTTAAAGTCATGGTTTAAACTCTCTTTCCTACTCACATCAGATATATATCCAAACATATTTTCCTGATTCACCTCTTGTCACTCTTGAGGCTTCTACAAAACAAAGATTCCCTATCCCAATGGCTGAAGTTGATCCACGTATGAAGAAAACAAAAACAAAATCCCCCCACCCATTTCCATTTTTCCCAATAAATTTCAGCCAATGAAATTTCCCCTTTCACATATAAAAAGACAACCTTTCATAAGCCATATGTTGTGACCAGAAAGGTCCAAATCTCTATAAACATTCACGGCCATCATGGATGGAAGGACAATGTCATGAAGAAACCTTTGTTTGAATATTCATGTCATGCCCCTGTGTCTCTGCATATGTCAGCTACAAAAAATAAATAGATCAAAGGAAAATTCATCTGAATGATTGTTTTTTCCAATTTCAATTTCCCCACATGACATTTATGTATTGTCTCACTCCTCAGATTCAGAATCTCCCTTGATTATGGCTTATATATATTTATCATTCCAAATTCCCATATATTAAAAGAATTTATAATTGAACTATGGAATAATTTACTCTCACTTATTTAGAGTAAAATGATCTCGTATAATAGGTGTCAAGTTTCCTGGTTGTTTAATATTAAACTGTACCATTCACAAGATCTTCCTTAAAAAAGTGAAATTTGTTTGGGAGTAGTTTCCCATTCAATGGCAACGCAAATTTCCTTAATAATTTAATACATCATCCCTCAGATAAGCCACCTGTCATGACCGCCTCCCATAAAAGATGCACCTCTTGAGCTAGAAATGGTGAAAGGGAGATAATGACCCCTGAGTCCCACCTCAAGTAGGCTCCAGGTTGGCGACTAGAACCAAGGGTATGCGTTTTTACAAAAATGGGAAGAATTACCCTTTTTATTATTTTAAGATCAGGAAATAGGACAAGTCAGCCACCAAAAAGGAAAAGAACAAGTGTATAGAAATAAACACAAACCAAGACCACATGCATGCTTAAACAATTTTATAACAAGGTATAAGTACAAGAAAGATCAAAGTACAATACCAAAAGAAGACAAGAGTAAAACAACTAAAACAACTCCAACTTTCCGACTAGTAGGGTCCTGCACGGACCTGGTAGTCCTCCTGGAAACCTGAAAGTAAATGTAGGGTGAGCATACGAGAATACTCAGTCAACCTAAAGCTCTCATGCACAAGTGGGGAGACATCATAATGCCCTGTGAGAACAAAAGAAGAAACCTAGCAAGGAATTCTATCCACCCAACCTCACCAGCCACACTCACCAAAAACACAATCACAACAAGTAGTAGTATATAAGAACAAGAGTATTGGGTACTCTGCACCATTCCCCATTAGTTAGATGCTCTTTCAGACGGCGAACATCCTGACACTACCACACTCTCCTCGCCTACACACACCTAGGCCTCACAACCAGGTCTCCCACCCGCACACGAATGGGCCTCACAACCACCTATCCTATCCACACACACCTAGGTCTCACAACCACGTATCTCGCCCGCTCACACCTGGTCCTCACAACCACGTATCCCACCCGCACACGCCTGGGCCTCATCCAGAAGGTTCTTGGGAAAAATTAATCCTGCCGGAAGAGTCTTGGGCCAATCCACCCCAATCGAAACCTATCAGAAGAGTCATAGGTGTAAGGTCACCTCAAGCCATCAAAACCTAGGGAAGGAGTAGGAAAGAACTATTATCTAAGGGGAAAACACCCTCTCCCATGAAATGGGAGTGTTCGGCACTAAGTGCTCAACATGGGTAGGGTGCGATAAAACACAAAAGACACAGATATATATATATATACCAAACACACAGCCCAACCTATGGCTTCAAAACAGAGAAACTGAGCATGTGCCTCAACACTGGTACTACGAAGCATGCATACAACAACAACCCCATCCTCATTTAGTTTTTTCATGTTTCAGAAGAATTAGTTTATTAGTTCCATAACTACTGGGAAACATGCCACAACCAAACACATCTATCATTCATAAAGCATATCCCTGACATCCAAAAATCAAGTTAGGAAAACACAAGCACAACAAAACCCTTTTTATTAACCAACCAAACCATTAACTATTATTCCCATTTCATTACCACACCCCACCATTCATTAACTCTTCCACTTTTAATTATCATTCAAAACCCATAGTCCGTTCACATTTAAACCCATCCCTGCAGCCCCACTGCCAACCACCATAACCACAAACACACCGAAACCCATACATCATTATCCCTTTAATACCATTTATCACAGCCCCATTGCCCGCCACCAACATAACATTCACACCAATGCACAACCAAGTCAACCGTAGCCCCGCTGCTCACCCGATCTACAAAAAACCAAAAAATAACCACATCACATGCCATGTATCCAAGCCAACATCCACATGTTCATTAATCCATTTTGTTCAACTGGGGTGATCACACAAGGGTTCCAGATTTTCATTTAATCAACCAAATTTACGTGATTAACCAAATTCCACATTCCATAAAGTCTCCATCCACAAAACGGTCTAGAAAGATAGAGAAACATTTAATTGTGCAAGAAAAGGCCCCCAACGACCGTGACTTTCCTTAGACATAAGCCTATTCAATTCACAACATAATATCACATGATATAAAAAGTAAAGTAACAGTAATCACAAACTTCCCAACCCCCGTTATTTAACCAGTTTTTATATTTATTTAATGGTTCGACTATTTCTCATGAAAACAGGAGGATAACCACCCTGCATGATGCCCAAATTAGAGAGATGAAGGTAATATCCCTACCTCAACAGGTTCTGATCACAACGCCCCCCAGATCAACTTTAGAAGTCGTCTATCAGCGTTCGTCACATCCATCGAGTCCCGGAAAAACCTCCTCGGGTGGAAGTTGGAATGGAAAGGCCAAAGTAAAGACAATAGATCCAAGCATAAAAGTTCCGCCTTGTCGGTACCATCCCGTGGCCACAGACGGATCGTAAATCGAAGCTTGGACGAAGATGTTATGGAAGAAAGAGCCTTTGAGTCTCTTGGGAGAACTCTTCTCATGGGAGAGTGGAAGAGAGGGGTGTGTTGAAAAGGAGGAGGGGACCCCTCCTTTTATAGGTGATAAAAGAAAAAGTACACGGCATGTACTCAGCCGTTTCACACGATCTCCACATGGCTTCCAATATGGCTCTGCGGCCATTGACTGGTCAACACATGGTTTGAGGGTAATGCATACACAGGGAAGGACAAAATGACGTGTAGTTTGGACACACGGCATGTACCCATTTATTTCACATGGAAAAGACATGGCTTCAACATAGCACACAGACGTTGATTGGTAACGCGTACGCGGGGAGGGACTACACGATGTGTGCTCATTTCTTTCACATGGCAAGGACACAGCCTTGAACATGTATTATACCTAGGAAGGTGGTACACGGCGTGTACTCACACTACACGATGTGTACTTACAAAATTCTGGAAAGTGTGGTAAAATTCCATTTTATCCTCCAGAACACTTCAAGACCCTCTTTTTTACAATGGAAAGGGCTGGAGAGGTCCGGGCCATTACATCAGATACCTATTAAAACATTCTCGTCCCCAAGAATTCAAAACCATCCCAGAGAAACCCAACAAGATACCTCTTAGGGATCTTGTTATAACAGGAACCCAACCACCAACCCTAATTATTGGTGTTATGAATTCCTTCTCCTTTGTTGAGATATTATCCGCTTTAGGCGGCACTGACTCGCCTGCACATGTTTAATCACATCCTCATTAATTCATCTCGATTAAGAATCAGGTCTTCCAACTTCCATACATTAGGATTTTTCAACTCACACTTCCCCCAACACCGCACAACCCACACACTGCCCGAACACGTGGTTTGGGGAAAATTACTTTTCCTATGTCGAGATATTATCCGCTTTAGGCGGCACTGACTCACCTACATGTGTTCAATCGCATCCGCATTAATGCATCTCGATTAAGGATCAGTTTTTTCCCTTCCCCACAAGCCCGGACATGTTACACACTCCCAGAGAACAAGGAAAAAAAGGTCTCACAACAGACAAGCCTAGAATTACATACAACAATGGTAAAAAGTATAACATCAAAAAAAATATCAGAATAACAAAGAAAATACAAGTCTAAAAACTCCGGGTACTGAGCATGCATATCGGTCTCCTTCTCCTAAGTGGTCTCCTTGAGGCCACCATGCCTCCACAACATGAGAACCATGGGAATGGTTCATCCACGAAGCACATTCTCTTTACGATATTCAATTCTGACTGGTCGTTCCTCGAAGTTCCCATCGTCTCCCATATCTAACGCTCCCCAGTCGATAATGTGAGAGTCATCATGTAAGTACCGACAAAGCTGGGAGACATGGAAGATGTCATGAACCTTCTCCAACCGAGGTGGCAGGGTTAGCTGATATGACACCTCACTGACTCGCCTCAGCACCTCAAAAGGTCTAATGAACCTAGCTGAGAGCTTGCTCTCATTCCCAAGCCTCCACCGCCCCTGTCGAGGGAAATTCTTTCAAGAACACATGATATCCCACCTCGAACTCCAAGGGCCTCCTCCGACGATCAGCATAAGACTTCTGTCGGTCCTGAGCTGCTTTCATCCTCTCACATTCAAGCTGGACTTTCTCTGTGGTGCTCTCCACTACCTCTGGCCCAAGAGCACGTTTCTCTCCAACCTCTGCCTAGCAAATGGGTGAACGACATGGTCTTCCATACAAAGCCTCAAACGACGCCATGCTAATAGTAGAGTGGAAGTTGATGTTGTCGGAAAACTCTACTAAACGCAAGTGTCATACCCATGATCCTCCAAAATCCAGAACGCATGCTCGCAGCATGTCCTCCAATGTATAGATAGTCCGCTCTGTTTGCCCATCGGTCTGGGGGTGGAATGTAGTGATAAGTCGTAGCTGGGTGCCAAAAGCATGCTGTAACCCCCCCCCCCCCAGACTCATGAGGTAAATCGAGTATCCCGATATGAGATGATAGTATTCGGAACACCATGAAAATGCACCACCTCATCTACGTACCGTTGTTCTAAGGTACTCACCGGTCCCGACTCCTTAATAGCTAAGAAGTGGGTTGATTTTGTCAGTCGATCCACCACTACCCTGATAGTGTCATAACCACCCTATGCTCTTTGTATTCCAGTGATGAATTCCATCGAGATGTCATCCCACTTCCACTTGGGGACATCTAAAGGATGCAACAAACCACTGGGAACACGGTGTTCAGCCTTCACTTGCTGACGCACTAGGCATTTATCAACAAACTCTCCCACTTCCAGTTTCACCCCAAGACACTAAAACTGTTCCCTCAGGGCTCAGTACATTTTTGAAACTCCTGGATGTGCCTCTAAGGATGAGCTATGGAACTCACGGAGAACTCCCACAAACATCACCTCTGGGACAAACAACCTTCCATGGAAAATCATCCGATGCTGGTTGTCCTTTGACCATCTTTTTGGTGCATTCCCTTGATCGATCCGATCCGGCATCACTTCCGCCTCGGATTCCCCCCACTGAGATTCTTCTACCTATTGCAACAAGGAGGACTGCACCGTTATCTAAAACAAATAGCCTCTAACACCATCTACCCTTGCATCCATGTGCAAGTCATATAACTCTCCCATCGCTTTCCAAGCATCAGTGGATTCAAGAACCACTTCCCTATGTGACTTCCTGTTAAGGGAATCAGCCACAGCGTTGCCCTTACCTTCAGTGTAAGAGATCTCGAAGTCATAGTCTTGGAGAAACTTGACCTATCTCCGCTGCCGCAGGTTCAGGTCAAGCTAGGAGAAGATATAACGCAGGCTGTTGTGATATGAGAAGACGACAAAGTGATCCCCAAAAAGGTAATGTCTCCACAACTTCAATGCAAACACTACTGCTGCAAGCTACAGGTCATGGGTGGCATAGTTACTCTCGTGAGGGTACAACTGCCTAGACCCATAACAGATCACTCCCTTATTCTGCATCAGCACGCACCCCAGACCAAGGCCATAAGAATCACAAAACACCTCATACAACCACCCTTCCTCTAGAAACCTGAGTACGGGAGCACTGAACAAATTCTCTTGCATGTAGTCAAAAGCCTTCTGGCACTGCTCACTCCATAAGAAGAACTGGTTTTTCCTAGTCAAAGCTGTCAATGGAGAAGAAACTCAAGAGAAGTTCGAAACAAACCTCCGATAGTTACTTGCTAAACCTAGGAAACTATGAACTTCTGCCATGCTCTTGGGTTCCGCCCATGAAACAATTACCTCCACCTTTGACGGGTCCACTAACACTCCATGCAGAGACACCACGTTCCCAAGGAAGTGTACTTCTTGCGTCATGAACTTACACTTCGACAATTTCCCATAAAGCTGGTGGTATCAAAGGACATCCAAGACTAACCTGAGATACTCAACGTGCTCCTCCTCTAATCTTGAGTAGATCAGGATGTCATCGATAAACACAATGATGAACCGGTCCAGAAACTCTCGGAAGACAAATTTCATAAGTCCCATGAACATTGCCGGTGCATTCGTAACTCCAAACAGAATCACTACAAACTCGAAGTGCCCATACCTCCACCTGAATGTTGTCTTCACGATGTCACTGTCCTTTACCCTCAGCTAATGATTTCCCGATCGTAGATAAATCTTAGAAAACCAACCTGCTCCCCTCATCTGGTCGAAGAGATCATCTATCCTTGGAAGTGGGTAACAGTTCTTGACTGTTACCTGGTTCAACCTTTGGTAGTCTATGCATAACCTGAGACCACCATCTGCCTTCTTCATGAACAAAACTGGATCACCCCATGGAAACATACTGGGTTGAACAAAACCCTTCTCCTTCAGATCATCAATCTGAATCCGCAACTCTGAAGGTGCCATCCGATAAGGGGCCATCCAAATCGGATGGCCACCAGGCTGTAAGTCTATCCCGAACTCAAAATCACATCGGGGGGGGGGGGGGGGGTGAGTCACAAACTCCTTGTGAAAAACATCGAGGAACTCCCTGAAAACCTCTAGGACATCCACCATCTCTGTATCAGCTGGAACCACTGATAACCCGCCTAACAAATAAAGGAGATGCTCCACATGCCAGCTTCCCACCTGATAGATCCTCTCACCAACAAAAGCTACACGCTTCCCATTCACATCGGAGAACATGACTCTTCTCCGGAAGCCATCGGTAATGGAACTAACAGAAAACAACCAATCGATGCCTAGGATGACATCGCATGGCTGCATCTATAACAGAAGAAGGTCCCCACTAGATCGATGTGGTCCCAACGTCCTCCCACATCCCCGAAAAACACAATATACGCTGGTCTGGCCTCCAACTGGTGTACTCAGCACCAGTGGTATGGAAAGTCTCTCTACGTCTAGTCCCAGAGCGTGGTCTAGGCCAGGTGCAATAAAGGAGTGTGAAGCTCCCGAATCGAAAAAAGCATAAACAAGAGTTCTGAACAAACAATTCGTACCTCACACCACCTCTGGTCCTACTGAAGCTATCAACTCTACTACGTGCAACTGTCCACGCCCAGCTCCTCTGCCTCTCTGATGTCGACCAGGTGCCATAGCGGCACGGTAATCAAAGAACGCCTAAGCCCAAGTAGCAAGGAAAATTCTCAGGGTTTCATTTTCTCATATTATTTAAATTTCTTTCCCAGAACTCCCAAATCAAGTAAAACACAATCATGATGATTCATGCACCTTCCCTTGGCTCTCTACCCGACAATCAATGTGGTCTCACTTGGTCGTTCGGTAGGCTCGGAGTCCTGGAATCGGATCACAGGGGCCCCTAAAATCTCATGTCCTAGCCGGTATTCCCTGGCCTATGTCACACACCAAGATTAACCAACACTGTTTCCCTACCATTTCATGCAATTTTCACTGTGCCTAACTCCATACTCCATCTTATCTCTAAACCATCACCTCTGATACCATTTTGTCACAACCCCCTCCCACCAATGATGCCCCTCCTGAGCTGGAAATGGTGAACAGGAGATAATGACCCCCCGAGTCCCGCCTCCAGTAGGCCCCGGGTTTGTGACTAGCACCAAGGGTATGAGTTTTCACAAATATGGGAGGCATTACCCTTTTTATTATTTTAAGATCGGGAAATAGGACAAGCCAACCACCAAAAAGGAAAAGAACAAGTGTATAGAAATAAACCCAAACCAATCCCACATTCATGTTTAAATAATTTTATCACAAGGTACAAGTATAAGAAAGATCAAAGTACAATACCAAAAGAAAACAAGAGTACTACAACTGCAAAAACTCCAACTGTCCGACTATTAGGGTCTCGCACGGCCCTGGTAGTCCTCCTGGAAACCTGAAAGTAAACGTAGGGTGAGAATACATGTATAATCAGTGGGAAAACTTAAAGCTCTCATGCATATGTAGGGAGACATCCTTGTTTCGCATGAGAAAAATAGAAGAAACCTCGCAAGGAATTATATCCACCCAACCTCACCAGCCACACTCACCAAAAACACAATCACAATAGGTAGTAGTATATAAGAACAAGAGTATTGGGTACCCCGCACCATTCCCTATTAGTAAGATGCTCTTCCTAATGGAGAACATCCGAAAAATGCCACACTCTCCCCGCCCGCACACACCTGGGACTCACAACCATGTATCCGGCCTGTACACACCTAGGCCTCACAACCACGTATCCCGCCTGCACACACCTGGGCCTCACAACCACATATCCCGCCTGCACACCTGGGCCTCACAACCATGTATCCCACCGGCACACACATGGGCCTCACAACCATGTATCCCTCCTGCACACACCTGGGCCTCATCCCAAAGGTTCTTGGGAAAATTTAATCATGCTTGAAGAGTCTTGGGCCAATATACCCCAATTGACACCTACCCGAAGAGTCTTAGGTGTAAGGGCTCCTCAAGCCATCACATCCTAGGGAAGAAGGACCAGGAATGAGCTAGTAACTAAGGGGAAAACACCCTCTCCCATGAAACGGGAGTGTTCGACACTAAGTGCTCAACATGGGTGGGTTGTGATAAAACACAAAAGATATATATATATATATATATATATATATATATATATATAACAAACACACAGCCCAACCTATGGATTCTAATAAGAGAAACTGAGCATGTACCTCGGCACTGCTACTACGAAGCATGCATACAATAACAACCCCAACCCCATTTAGGTTTTTCACATTTTAGCAGAATTAGTTTATTAGTTCCTTAACTACTGGGAAATTATCCAAAATGAAACACATTGATCGTTTGTAAATCATATCCCTGCCATCCAAAACTCATGTTAGGAAAACACAAGCACAATAAAACCCTTATTATTAACCAACCAACCCATTAACTATTATTCCCATTTCATTAACATGACCCACCATTCATTAACTCTTCCACTTTTATTTATTATTATTCACAACCCATAGTCTGTTCACATTTAAACCCATCCCTGCAACCCCGCTGCGAACCACCATAACCATAAACACACCGAAACCCATACATCATTATCCATTTCATACCATTTATCGCAGCCCCGCTACCCACCACCAACATAACATTCACACCAACCCACAACCAAGTCAACTGCAACCCCACTGCTCACCAGATCCACAACAACACACAAAACACCCCCATCACATGCAACGTATCCAAGACAACACCCACATGCTCATTATTCCATTTTGTTCAATTAGGGTGACCACACAAGGGTTCCAGATTTTCATTTAATCAGCCAACATTATGTGATTAACCAAAATCCACATTCCACAAAGTTTCCATCCAAAAAATGGTCTAGAAAGATAAGGAAACATTTAATTGTGCAATCAAAGGTCCCCAACGACTGTTATTTTTAGTAGGAATAAGCCTATTCAATTCACAAGATAATATCACATGATATAAAAAGTAAAGTAACAATAATCACAAACTTCCCAACCCCCATTCTATAACAAGTTATTATCTTTATTTAATGGTTTGATTGTTTCTCATGAAAACAAGAGAATACCCACACCGCATGATGCACTAATTAGAGAGATGAAGGTAATATCCCTACCTCAATAGGTTCTGATCACAACGCTCCCCCGAATCAACTTTAAAAGACATCTGTCAGTGTCTGTCACTTCCTTCGAGTCCCAGAAAAACCTCCTCGGGTAGAAGTTGGAATGTAAAGGCCAAAGGAATGACAAATGATCCACGCTTATAAGTTCCACCTCATCATTACGATCTCGTGGCTGCTGACGGATCGTAAATCGGAGCTCGGACAATGAAGTTATGGAAGAAAAAGACTTCGAGTCTCTTGGGAGAACTCTGATCAGGGGAGAGGGGAGGAGAGGGGTGTGTTGAAATGGAGGAGGGGACCCCTCCTTTTGTAGGTGAGAAAATAAAAAGTACACAGCATGTACTTTATGGTACATGGCATGTACTCGGCCGTTTCATATGGTCTCCACGTGGCTTCCAACATGGCTCTACAACCGTTGACTGGTCAACACACGGTTTGAGGGTAATGCATACACGGGGAAGGAGAACATGGTGTGTAGTTTGGACACACGTCATGTACCCATTTACTTCACACGGCAAAGACACGGCTTCAACACATCCCACGGCAGTTGACTGGTAACGCGTACATGGGGAAGGACTACACAGTGTGTACTCATTTCTTTCACACGGCAAGGACACAACCTTTAACACAGGGTATACCCGGTAAGATGGTGCACGGCGTGTACTCACACTACATGGCGTGTACTTAAAAAATTCTGGAAAGTTTGGAAAAAGTCCATTTTAACCTCCAGAACCCTTCAAGACCCTCTTTTTTACAAAGGAAAGGGTCGGAGAGGTCCGGACCATTACACCACCAAATGTGGTCCCCATCCTCAAAACCAATCTGAAGTGTTATAAATCCTCCAAGGCCACAGATATAGAAGGCTACTTTCCTACAAACACCTTTCTTTGAATATTCACATCATGCCTCAGTGGATCTGCATTTTTCACCTACAAAATGACCATAAAACATAAGCATGTTCATCCTCAGGTGAATCCTTTCTTACCTCTATATGCCTAAAATGCCTCCCAAGCCTTATATACATCCAAAACTCACTAAGTTAGGGTGAATAAAATTTCCTATATCATGTTTGGGAGTTATTAGAACATTTCCGGATGATGAACCCCAAATTGCGGCCCCTTCCCCTTCACGTTTGGTCAAAGTTTTTTAACCTAAAACATTGGTACTATGTCTGATTGGAAAGACTATAAACATCTAAAAAATATAGAAACCATACTCACTAGATTGAAAACCCACGAAGGTCACCCATGGATGGAAGATGGGTACTACCTCATTGAACCTATACAATGGATGGTTTATAAAAAATGTCAGCCAATGAAATATTCAAAAAATACATAAATCTTGTTAATTTGAAAATATTTAAAGGGAGACCTACGAAAAAGTCACGTTATGGCTGCTAAGCCCGTACCAAATAGGCTTAGGAAGAATTTAAGGTGATAACAGAAAATGTAAAAATGTTTTTGAGGTTATCTATGTAACCCCAGAAATAGTCAAACGATTCTTCTAAGTACCCTATATCATGAAAATAATTAGAGAATTATCTTTCCAATCATGTAAGGAGTTCTTCTTTATTGAAATTGGCTCCTCTTCATTCTGATCGGACCCCACTCTGATGTGTGAATTTGTATGGATCCAAAAATCTAGGAATGGGAAGAAAAATACTCTAACAAGTTGAGAAAATAAAAGAAATACATGATTAGATTGAAAATTTGGTGATAAAATTGAAGAAATAAGTTTTGTAAAAGGAACCATGACCATCCACACATAGATTACCAAGAAAGGTTCGTGGATGGCATAAAATGTGTACCCCCGGTATGTAGATGACCTAAAATGCGCTGCACTATGAGGTGTGGGCCAACGAAAAATAATTTTCATGTTAAATTTCCACATGCAAACTATTTTTACTATTGGTAATATGATAGAGGTACTCCCCACACACCATCCTCGCAAACAATTTGGTTAAATGATGAGGAGAATCCTACAGCATCCCACACATCCACAAATCGAAGTTGATAGAGTCATCCACATTCATGATTTCTTTCATGTGATTCCAAAAAATGTGTTGTGTGAATTACAGATAAATATTCATTAACAATCTATTAAAGGACCACCATTGTAACTTAAAGGGGGGAGGAAGAAGATGGTGATAGAGCTCTAGGATGGGTGCAAAGGGGATGAAGAACATAGAGGGTGTGGGAGAAATTTCTCCCACACCTTACGAAGTTCTCGTGACACCATCTCGTATCTAAAGTTGTTCACAAAGTCCCTCCTGAGAACCATATCTCATTCAAAGACTCCATCCCATGAACCATATGAGGTTTTCACTTCATTGAACTTCTTCTTGTGAACCATATTCAGAACTATAGGGTAGTGACACTTATCATGTCAAAGAGGAAAATATTTTCTTGCTGATGACCTGTGATATGAGATTAAGAAATCAAATCCTCAATAACCTAGATCTGATAAAAAAAAATTTCAATTTCCCTTATATATGATACTTATAATGATCTAGTTTCATTATACATAAAAATCACGGAGAAAGATATGAGAAACTATATTGGAATTAGTCATCCTACTATATTTTAATAATGGAGATCCATGACTTTGATCCAAACAATGATTCAAAAAAATTGAGTGAGAGAGATCCAAAACATCACCAAATATCCTACAATGTTAATAAAAATCATAATATGGTAAAGTGTAGGATTAATAAAAATTATGAAATCATTTTAAGCCCACTCATACTATCAAAAAAACACCAAAACTAAGAAACTATTTCCACTAATTTATCACCTCTCAACACTTTTAGAAAAAAAGGGTTAACATTAATTTAACTCAAATACATTATCGGAACATTTCCATTAATGAAAATAGAATGAATTTATTAACCCGAATAAACCTCAAGGAAATCCCTTGTCTCATCTAGTCATTTACATATACAATCATATTTAATATATGAGTATAGAGTAAAATTACATTGGTCAATTTTCATCTAATTCATTTGAAACCCCAAGTGAACCATTCTATGAGTCTATAAGAATATAGATTTATTGATTGGAATAATTCATCACACATTAAATTTGGGAGGGTTTACCCCAAATAATATAATTTATATGACTTATGAAATTTTCATAATTTAATTATCATAGGAAATACCTATATAAATATTACTGTATTCAGTATTGATCTACAAATTTATTTTGTATTGATAATTAAATTCATATAAAATAAAATATTTTAATAGATGAGTACCATGTATTAAATATTTTATCTGTGAAATTATAATGAAATTAATCCAAATAAAAATAATTAACCCATACATCAAATCCCCTATGTGATAAAAGAACCATATTTCTTAATGGATTACAATGTTTTGAGTATTTAAATAATCCATGACTATATCTTGTACATAAAACAATTATTTATATCATATATTATTTTCTTATTTTTGAGTAGTTTACTCTTTATCCAAATCTAACATATAGAAATACTCTCAATTATAATCATATTGTATAATAATTATTTTGTTTTTAGGATAAGTGTAAAGACCCGGAAATTTGAAGGGAAATTTTTTTCTTAATTTTCTTTGGGATTATACCAGAATTCAGTTTCTGATGGTGCCTGATTCTGAGGCCGGTGTGCCCAGAATCATTTTCCTAAGTTTAGCTCGGGTACGTTCAGTGATCAAACGAGCGGGTTTTTCTAACTTTTGAACCGGTGCTCGGAATTGAAATCTGAGGGCACCGATGAAATCACAGCGCTGATATTTGCTTAAAAACGACTTTTCCGGAGTTTCTTTTGCTTGGGTGTGGTTTTTAATTTTTGGGGTTAAGTTAAGAAATAAAATAAAGTGGTGTGATAACTTTATTTTATTTCACTTAAAGCCACTTAAAATCCACTTAAGCTAAGTTAAGCGGATAGGGTGGAACCAAAAATATCCTACCCACATGGTAGGATATTTGTGAGGTGGGGCCCGCACGAGGCCCACCGTTTCTTTTCCTCTAAGTAACGCACCCGCTAAAACCCCTCTTTAATGAAAGTAAACCGTGCATTTTTCTAGTTAAGAAACACCTCATTAATTGGGCAATTAAATCGTTAAAATTAATTCATTAAATTAATTGTTCGTTTCTTTTCTTTTGAATTTCAAACGTGTCATCTGCGTTAATAAAATAAGATAAATCTTATTTTATTTCTGTAGGAACTTGTGGTGTGGAGAGGATTTGGAGGAAAGCGTTCTTCTTCGACGAAGAACGCGAAGAACGCGAAGAACGCTCCGACCACCGATGAAGAACACCAAACCATCGGAGATCGACGACGCGACGCCATGTACCACGATGTCAATGATGCTTCTTCTGCGACGCTCCTTCCGCGGCTTTCTTCCGCGACGATCCTTCTCTTCCGCGATTATCCTCTTCTTCCGTGACGGTTAATTCCGCAATGAACTTGCGTTCGACGACAACGCTTGAGGTAGGGAATTATGTTTGAGAATGATTTTATTCCCTTGTTTATTTCTTTCTAAAGAAAACAACGAACACAGATCAACTTATTACCTAGTTGATCCGTGAACGTTTTCCTTGCGGGTTGGGAATAATCTGTTGCGGGGAAAAACTGTTTGGGATGATTGTCTTTTGTTCGTGGTTATTCCTTGTTGTTCTTCGTCTTTTGGGCCGCTTGTTATCATCTTAATGGGAGGAGGTCAGAAAGCACGAACACAACCGACCCTCCTCCTCCTATGTTGTTGTGTTGTTGCGGTTCAGAAGATGGAGGCATGGTGCGACGACACCGTGCGGGAACCTGGAGGGATGCGGCAAGGATGCGCGGTGCCGGTGCACCGCTCCCTCGAGGCCAAATGAAAGTGTGGTCATATTTGGGACTGCGAAGGAAAACAGAAGACACCGCATTTTGTTCTTTTGACGTGAAGATCGACGAGCTTTGACGGAACGGGCCTCAGAGACGTTTTGATGTTTCTGCAGTGAAGAACGGGACCTGGGACGAGCATCGGCGGAGGCAGATTTGAAAATTGACCACTGGAGAAACTCTGGTGGCCCGCAGACACCACCGGTGGTGTGGGTTTCCTGCGCGGCGACGTCGGCGGCCAGAGGAGGCGGTCGGCACTGGCCGGCCGCCCGGAGGCGGCGGCGTCCCGGCGTGCCGCCTGGAGAAACCGCCGCGGCTGAAGCGGCGGCGGCGAGCCGATGGATCCCGCGGCCGCGCGGGATTCAGTGGGGGACACGACGTGCGCCGCGTCCACGGAGACTGGGCTTGCTTGCTGAGCCAGCGAACCACCCGGCCGAGCCGGCCGGGCTGGGTCGCGCCCATCCGGGTCGGACCCAGACTCGAGTCGGGTCGGACCCAGACCCGGGTCGGGTCGACCGGGGGGGGTTGGGTCGGGTCGGTTCGGGCCGAGACCCCCCGTTTTCAGACCTTTTCGGTCTATTGTCCGTATCTTGAGATGCGGGTCTCCAATCAATGCACAGTCAGTGGAGATGCGATCCTTGGATCGAGACGGTCGTTTCGGTATATCGCACGCAAGGTTTCAGAGTACTTTGGATTTGGCCGAGTTGGTTCGTTCACGAAACCAACTGGGACCTCGGAGCGGAAACGCCCATAGCTTGAGCTCCGGACGTCCGATTGATGTGTCGTCGACTTTGATGGATTCCTCTAAGTGATACGGATCTTTTGGCTTACTCTGCTCGAGATTTGGATGTCGTCGGAGTGTGGTCGGGTTGGTTCGCTCACGAAACCAACCGGGCCCCTGGAACGAAAGAGCCAATAACTCACAGACCGGGAGTCCATTTGACACGCCGTCTATCTCTTTGAATTCCTCTTGATGAGACAAAACTTTTGGCATACTTAGCCTGAGTTTTGGTTGCAGTTGGAGTTTGGCTGAGTTGGATTGTACCCGAAATCCAACCGGGCCCCTGGAACATAAAATCTGATAACTTTTAGACCATACGTCAATTTGACAAACCATCAGCGGCTTTAGTGATCACGTGTAGAATCGGTCCCTTTGAGTATAACCTATGAGAGTTCGAGGTACAGTTGAAATACGGCAGGGTTGGTTCGCTCACGAAACCAATCGGGCCCCTGGGACGAAAAGGCTAGTAACTCACAGACCGGGCGTCTGATTGACGCGCCGTCTGTTGCGTTGAGAACCCTATGACGAGGCGGTCCTTTGAGATACTTCTTTGTGGGACTTTGAGATACTTGGAGTATCGAACTGTAGCTCATGGAATGGACCCTCCCAGAGATGAGCGTGTGGAGTACGGGGACTGTGTAGCCGACTGAGACCTGACGACTGCTTGACCAACTCAACTTGGAGTGAGTCGACTAGCCCAGTGGACGAAGCCCTACTTTGTGAGGTGCAGACCCATGGCAGACAGAGCACTACCTCTGTGACAGTGCAGACCAACGGTACTCGTCCGGAGAGTACCTCTGCAGGCTATTAGGGGGTGTGCACTACTGCGTTTGGTTGGCATACCCCGGCGGGAAGCACTACTGTGTTTGGGTGGCTGGCCCGAGGTACTCGACAGGAGGAGTACCTCAGCAGTCTTAGGTTAGTGAGCAGTACCTTGGAGTCATGACAGGACCACTGTACACTCCAGAGACGGGGCTCTTCAGCAGTTACGGTTTCGATAATGAAAATCATGGTTTGAGATGAGTCTATGACCTTTGTGTTTACCTCATGAATACGATGGGTCACTTGATAACTTAGGTATATGTATGGGCATATACCTGGGTAGTGGTTATCCGTAGATTTCATAATATTTGTGTTTCCTCATGATTGAGATGGGTTACTTGATAACATAGGTATATGTATGGGTATATACCTAAGTAGAGGATATCTGTTGAGATCTTCTTTGTGGTTATCATTGTTGGTTTTAGGGAGACCTTGAGGGTCTCGGGATCCCTACTGAGTATCGTTATACTCACCCATGCACGGGCTATGCCCGAACCTCGTTGTGTTGGTTGCAGACGACGGGCAGTGTTGAAGGAGGCCGAGTGTTCGAGGACTGGATGGTACCCAGAGGTGGACTACATGACAAGTCAGTATCCGGAGGTGGACTTCACGGTGAGACGACACTCAGAGGAGGTTGACGGGTGAGAGAATTGTGGAGGCTATCTGTACCTACACTTCAGGTAGGATCCGTGGTGGACGATCCAGGAGCTGCGCCATCAATACCTACCCTTAGGTAGGATCCGAGGAGGACGTCCTAGGAGCTGCTTCCGTTCTTCCAGCTGTTGTTTCTTTTTCTGTTGTACTTTTGTTCTGTTGTAGTTGTACTTTCAGTTGGGTTTGTATTCTGGCCCATTTACTTTTCAGCACTTCCCTTTGTACTTAGTGTTTTACTTCTTCTTGTACTCTATGGTGTTTTGTTTACTTTTATAAAGTCAATGCCTTCCCAGTTATCGGGATTTACGCCTTTGGTGCTAGTCGCCAGCCCCTTGCCTATGGAAGGAGGGCTTGGGGTAGTCACGGAACGGGCCCTGAGGACGGGTCATGACAGATTGGTATCAGAGGAGTCAGTTCTACCACAGTACTTATAACTCTGATATTTTATTTCTGTGAATAAATAGTGTTAAGAGTACCGAGTGTGGTTTTATGTTCAGGGAGTCTAGTTTTGGTGCGGGCGGCCGACGTATCCATACACCAGGACCCTGACAACTGATTTCCAACTTTGTGCATGAAACCACTAATTGTGTGTGTGTTTCCAGATGTTTTGAAATATCAGCTCAAACAAGGTCAGCTCACCGGGTATAATCGTTTCACCGTGTCACGATGTTTCTTTCAGGATGCCTTTTCTCGGACGACCAGCTAGAGCCCAGAGGGATGTGCATACTGAGAGCCTGTTGAGCGACAAGGCTTCGGTACAGGACCCTCTTGCAGTCGAGGCACCAGTGGAGGCACCAGTGGTACTACCATACGTTGGGCCACAGATGCCAGCAGCCCCAGCGGTAGGTGATGCACGCCACTTGAGTGCGCTGCATGAGTTCTAGCACCAGAGGCCACCCATGTTCTGGGGAGAGATGGACCCGCAGGCGGCTGAGGATTGGCTGGAGGCTGTGGTGAGAGTCTTCAGACTAGTGGGGAAGCCAGCAGACTTCATGGTAATCTTTGCTGCCAGCCTTCTTCAGGCAGCAGCAGGCAGGTGGTGGAGCCACTTTTTCCAGTTTTATGATGAGAGGACCTTCACATGGGAAGACTTCGAGACCTTCTTCAGGGTGGAGTTTGTGCCAGTAGCTCTACACGCCGAGCATGTTCAGGAGCTGCTGCCTTTGCCACGTGTTTTTTGATCAGTAGTCGAGTCATTTATAGGCAGTAGATAGATGATACAGAGGTCCAGTAGGATCAGACCATCAGTTGGGCGATCTCGGGTTTTAGGACCGGTGGTACGGGGCACCCGGGGTGGAGTTAGAGCTAGGTGTGCCAGAAACGGACAGTGTTTCTCCTGCGGCTGGAAGGGTCACCTATCACATGACTGTCCGACCCCCCCACACAGTCAATCTGTAGGCTTTAGAGGAGCCACCGAGGTGGAAGCAGCGATGAGTGCTTGAGCAACAGCCG
Organism: Viscum album; assembly: GCA_963277665.1. Classification (NCBI taxonomy): domain Eukaryota; kingdom Viridiplantae; phylum Streptophyta; class Magnoliopsida; order Santalales; family Viscaceae; genus Viscum; species Viscum album. The sequence continues at coordinate 255,562,312 of OY728162.1, forward strand.
AGTAGTGGACAAGGTAGTAGAGCTCCGGGAGCCGGTGGACAGGAGCAGAACTAGTTGATACATCCCATTTACTTCTAGTTCTATATTGATGTTGTATTCGTGTCATTGTTCTATGAGCTGAAATAATAAAAAGACACTTATCTTTGTGATGTTTTCTTTCCTGTCCTTTTTGTATGGTTGATACTGAGTGGTCCTGTTTAAGACTGTTGACTTGAACCTCACTTTCGATATTTCTACTAGAGGAGACCCGATGACCTCACACTGATGCCGATAGTGTGACTCGACCCTTGGAGGAGAGAGTGACAGTTGGATCTATTGGTAGTTATGTAGAGGCCTTACAACGTCATCCATGGCATTAAAACATCATTCATGTTAGGATTGACTATATTAGGCAATGGGCGTGGTTCATCCAGGGGATGAGACCGAGTTTCTCTTTTTGGCAAAGGATAAATTTTTTTAGCATCTCTTTCAGATCGTAGGCAAATAAGGTGCAGATCATCCAAGAGCGGATGAAGACTGCACAGTGCAGTAAGAAACAGGAAACCGACGCCAGTATTAGAGACTCGAGCGTGTTAAATGTTTCATGAAGAGGAATCTTTAAGGAGAGATGAGTCTGCGAAGCAGCATATGTGGAGGCAGATCTAGGAGAGCAGCATGAGGTGGTGTACATCTTAACATGCTACAACCACCCACCTTAATTATCCCCGCCAGGCTCAGGGAGCTGGAGGGCGGAGGGAGAGTGCGGCTGCATGCAGTCAGGGTGAGTGACCCAATGGCTCTAAAAATGATTTAAGGGACAGTATGTGTCCACTACTAGCTATTGTAGTAACAGACGTCGATATGAATCATTCCTTACTTTCACAAATCTTGTCGCATACCTAGAGTTTCCGGTAAGCCGTGGACTTGACCCTAATGTCTGGAGGTACCTTGGGAGGAGACTCGATAATCACACTTACGCCGACAGTGTGGTCAGACCCTCGAGGAAAGAGTTTCGGTTGGATTCTCTTGGTGGTAGCGTCGAGTCCTTACGACGTTGGTTTGAGTATGTACTGGGCAATCACAGTTCATACAAAAATTGACTTTATTAGACAAAAAGGTTGTGGTTTAACTAAGACGTCGGGATGGGTTTTACTTGGTCGGCGAAAAGGAAACCCTAGGCAGCAAAGGATTAACTCTTGCACAGGAGGGTGCGACTGATCACTCTTGTGTCGGTCAAACTTACCCTCGTGGCAGCAGTCGTTTGAGTTCTAGTTCTAACAGTAATTGGAGACCTCTGGGGTAAGAGAATGACGATCACGTCCTTATACGGGTCTCACCTCAACGAGGTTTACAGAGATGTGGCCAAGGTGGCAAGTTATCTCTGAGGTTCAATTGACATTTCTAGGTCCTCAGCTGGGTAGGCGAAGTGGTTTACCGCTTGACCCATCCACCTCAGTTGCACCCTGTGCATGATGACTTCCACGTATATCAGTAGAAGAGATACGTGCTCGACCCTTCACATATCATCGGCCATGGGGAGCTGGACGATGGCGATGGGGTGACTTTCACGGAGGTTCCAGTGGGGATCGAGGATCGACAGGGGTGGATCCTACGAGAACAGTCTATTCCTCGGGTGCGCTTTCACTGGCAGTATGGGAACCTCCAGGTGAGGACATGAGAGCAGGAGGCTCTGATGCGTGCTCTGTACCACTTTTGTGACCCAAGTTTGTGTTAATGCTTTACGAGGACGTAAAGCCATGAGGTGGGAGTAATTTAAAGACCTGGAAATTTCAAGGGAATTTTTTTTCTAAATTTTCTTTTCGATTATACAAGAACACAGTTTCTGACGGCGCCTGATTCTGAGGCCTGGTGTGCTCGGAATAATTTTTCAAAGTTTAGCTCGGGTACGTTCAGTGAACGAACGAGCGGGTTTTTATAACTTTTGAACCGGTGCTCGGAATTGAAATCTGAGAGCACCGATGAAATCGCAGCGCTGGTATTTCCTTAGAAACGACTTTTCTGGAGTTTCTTTTGCTTGGGTGTGGTTTTTAACTTTTGGGGTTAAGTTAAGAAATAAAATAAAGTGGTGCGATAACTTTATTTTATTTCACTTAAATCCACATAAAAGCTACTTATGCTAAGTTATGCGGATAGAGTGGAACCCGAAATACCCTACCCACTTGGTAGGATATTTGGGAGGTGGGGTCTGCACGAGCCCCACCATTTCGTTTCCTCTAAGTAACGCACCCAGAAAAACCCCTCTTTAATGAAAGTCAACCGTGCATTTTTCTGGTTAAGAAACACCTCATTAATTGGGTAGTTAAATCGTTACAATTAATTCATTGAATTAATTGTTCGTTTCTTTTCTTTTGAATTTCAAACGTGTCATGTGTGTTAATAAAATAAGATAACTCTTATATTATTTCTATTGGAACTTGTGGCGTGGAGAGGATTGGTAGGAAAGCGTTCTTCTTCGATGAAAAACACGAAGAACACGAGGAACACGTAGAATGCTCTGACCTCCAATGAAGAATGCCAAACCGTTGGAGATCGACGATGCGACGTCGTGTACCGCGACATCAACGATGCTTCTTCCATGATGCTCCTTCCACGACACTCCTTCCGCGACGTTTCTTCCGTGATGATCCTTCTCTTCTGCGACGATCCTCTTCTTCTGCGACGGTTAATTCTGCGACAAACTCAAGTTCGATGACAATGCTTGAGGTATGGAATTATGTTTGAGAATGATTTTATTCCCTTGTTTCTTTCTTTTTAATGAAAACGACGAACACAGATAAACTTATTACCTAGTTGATCAGCGAACGTTTTCCTTGCGGGTTGGGAATAATCTGTTGTGGGGAAAAACTGTTTGGGATGATTCTCTTTTGTTCGTGGAAATTCCTTGTTGTTCTTTGTCTTTTGGGCCGCTTGTTATCATCTTAACGGGAGGAGGTCGGACCGCACGAACACGGCCGACCCTCCTCCTCCTATGTTGTTGTGTTCTTGCGGTTCAGAAGATGGTGGCATGGTGCGATGGCACCGCGCGGGAACCTGGAGGGATGCGGAAAGGATGCGCTGCACCGACACACCGCACCGTCAAGGACAAATGAAAGTGTGGTCGTATTTGGGACCGCAAAGGTGAACGTAAGACTCCGCAGTTTGTTCTGTTGATGTACAGATCAACGAGCTTTGACGAAATGGGCCGTAGAAATGTTTTGATGTTTCCACAGTGAAGAACAGGACCTGGGATGAGCATCAGCACAGGCAGATTTGAAAACGGACCACCGGAGCAACACCGGTGGCCCGCGGACACCACCGGTGGCACCCCAGCATGCCGCCTGGAGAAACCGTTGTGGCGGCGAGCCAATGGATCCCGCGACCGCTCGGGATCCATGGGGGACGTGTTGCATGCCGCGTCTGTGGAGACTCGGCTCGCTAGCCGAGCCAGCGAGCCACTCGGCCGAGCCAGGACGACTCAGGTCGGGCCGGGCCGCGCCGCGCCGGCCGGGTCGGACTCGGACCCAGGTCGGGTCGAACCGGTTCAGGCCGACCCAGGGGGGGTTGGGCCGGGTTGGTCCGGGCCCAGACCCCCCATTTTCGGACCTTTTCTGTCCTTTGCCCGTATCTTGGGCTACGGTCCTCTGATCAATGCGCCGTTAGCAGAGATGCAATCCTTGGATCGGGACAGTCGTTTTGGTATATCGCACTGAAGGTTTCGGAGTACTTTGGGTTTGGTCGGGTTGGTTCGTTCACAAAACCAACCGGGACCTCGTAACGGAAACACCCAGAGCTTGAGCTCCGGACATCTGATTGACGTACCGTCGACATTGATGGATTCCTCTAAGTGAGACAGATCTTTTGGCTTACTTCGCTTGAGATTTGGATGTTGTCGGAGTGTGGTCGGGCTGGTTCGCTCATGAAACCAACCGGGCCCCTGGAACGAAAAGGCCAATAACTCACAGACCGGGCGTCCGTTTGACGCGCCGTCTGTCTTGTTGAATATCCTTTGATGAGACAGAACTTTTGGCATACTTAGCCTGAGTTTTGGTTGCAGTTGGAGTTTGGCCGAGTTAGATTGTACCCAAAATCCAACCGGGCCCCTGGAACGGAAAAGCTGATAACTTTCAGACCGGACGTCAGTTTGATGAACCATCAGCGACTTTGGTGATCACGTGGATAAAAATTCCCTTTGAGTATACCATTTGAGAGTTCGGAGTACATTTGAGATACGGCCGGGTTGGTTTGCTCACGAAACCAACCGGGCCCCTGGGACAAAAAGGCTAGTAACTCACAGACCGGGCGTCCGATTAACGCGCTGTCTGTTGCGTTGAGACCCCTATGACGAGGCGTTCCTTTGAGATACTTCTTAGTGGGACATTGAGATACTTGGATTATCAACCTGTAGCTCATGGAGCGGACCCCCCAGAGTCGAGCGTGCGGAGTACAGAGACCATGTAGCCGACTGAGACCTCACGACTACTTGACCGACTCAACTTGGAGTGAGTCGACTAGCCCAGTGGACGGAGCACAACTTCGTGAGGTGCAAACCCATGGCGAACAGAGCACTACCTATGTGACAGTGCAGACCTACGGTACTCATCCGGATAGTACCTTTGCAGGCTACTAGGGGGTGTGCACTACTTTGTTTGGGTGGCATACCCCGGCGGGAAGCACTGCTGTGTTTTGGTGGCTGGCCCGCGGTACTCAACAGGAGGAGTACCTCAGCAGTCTTAGGTTAGTGTGGAGTACCTCAGAGTCGTGACAGGACCACTGTACACTTCAGAGATGGGGCTCTTCAATAGTTATGGTTTCGATAATGAAAATCCTGGTTTGAGATGAGTTTATTACCTTTGTGTTTACCTCATGATTGAGATGGGTCACTTGATAACTTAGGTATATGTATGTGCATATACCTGGGTAGTGGTTATCCATTGATTTCATAATATTTGTGTTTCCTCATGATTGAGATGGGTTACGTGATAACTTAGGTATATGTATGGGCATATACCTAAGTAGAGGTGATCTGTTGAGATCTTCTTTGTGGTTATCATTATTGGTTTTAGTGAGACCTTGAGGGTCTTGGGGTCCCTACTGAGTATTGTTATACTCAACCCTACACGGGCTATGCCCGTACCTCATTGTGTTGGTTGCAGACGACGAGCAGTGCTGACGGAGGCCGAGTGTTCGAGGACTGGACGGTACCCGAAGGTGGACTACACGACGAGTCAGTATCCGGAGGTGGACTTCACGGTGAGACGACACTCAGAGGAGGTTGACGGGCGAGAGCATTGTGGAGGCTATCTGTACCTACCCTTCAGGTAGGATCTGTGGTGGACGATCCAGGAGCTACGCCATCTGTACCTACCCTTTAGGTAGGATCCGAGGAGGAGGTCCTAGGAGCCGCTTCCGTTCTTCCAGCTGTTGTTTCTTTTTCTGTTGTACATTTGTTCAGTTGTAGTTGTACTTTCAGTTGGGTTTGTGTTTTAGCCCATTTACTTTTCAGCACTTCTCTTTGTACTTAGTTTTTTACTTCCACTTGCACTATGTGGTGTTTTGTTTACTTTTATAAAAGAAATGACTTCCCAGTTATCGGGATTTACACCTTTGGTTCTAGTCGTCAGCCCCTGGTCTATGGAAGGCGGGCTTAGGGTAGTCACGGCATGGGCCCCGAGGACGGGTCGTGACAATAAGTGTAGCCCAAATTAAATTCCATGAACAAGATCCCTAACTCTTTTGGGTACTATATTACAAAATTTATTTATACAAGATAATCCATGTAAACTTAATTATTTATGTCATCCATACTGAACAATTGAGGGCTTTAGAGGTGAAAATTTGAGGGATTATTACGCTTAGTATTTGAGTTAATATATTTTAATGTCTCTCCATATTACCCTATTCAAATCTTTTTAATTGTTTTCAGGAATTAAGTGATTTATTTTGGAATCCTATTTTCTCACTATACTAATATGTTCAAACCATAGAGATGTGATCTCTTTACATAACTCATAATATATGTTTACCAGAAAAAAAAAAGAATCCAAATAAATTTTCACACATCAAGATGCATCTTATGAATAATGTACATGAAGGTTTCATGTAAAGGATTAGAATTATATTAAATTATATATCACCTAATGATTATGCATGGTGTTATTGATATCCAACCTCTACCTTTATAGAATAAGAAATAAGCCTTTAGGGTAATGGTAAGTCTGATGCAATGTCTCTCTAGCTAGTGACACATTACTCAATAGAGATTACATTTCATCATTACTCTAATACCAAATATGTGTAAAAATTATTCAAGACCTAACATCCAAATAATACATTTCATATCATTCCAAATTCAAGATTGAATAAAACTAGATCCACTATCATTCCTAGCATGTAACTCTTTAGATGAATGTATCTTAATATTATTAAATGTTTAAAAATCATGAACTAAATAATAAATTCATACATAATATTAATTATTTTTACTACAAATAATGAAGGGAATAACTTTCAATGAAATGAAAAATTCATCTATTTAAACATGAGATATAAATTTAGGAATAAATCATAAATTTTGATAATTATAAATTCTATATATTCTTATCTAACCTTGCGGACATTCTATAATATTGAATAAAATAAACATAGATTAATTTATTAATGTTAAAACATTTACATTTTTAATTTTTTTAATATCACTTTAAATATAAACTATTACATGAGATATAGACATTTTATATTATAGTTTATTTTATGAATGAAATTAGATAATCTAAGAACCACTTATAAATCATTATTTGAACCATGATCTAATAAATTATCAAAAATATTTTTGTTATGGTTTTAATAATTTGTATAAATAAGGACTTTATTTGAATAATTCACATTATGTATTATAATAGATTTAAAACATAAATAAAAACTCATATATTTTTCCTTGTTTTATAATTTATAAAGACATAATAAATTACACTTATAATTTCCATATAAACATTTTATAACTAAATTATAAGTCAATCCATGTAATTTTAGAGGAATTTTAAAATTAAAATTTAATATTATAGAATATTTATTATTAAATTAGTTTTAAAAATTAAATTAATTACTTATAATTACTTTTATAAATTAATAAATATACCAAAATACCTTTTTAAACAACTTATAAATAATTTAAAATTAGTACAATTCAATTCATAATTTAATTTATAAAAAAATAAATTTTCAACATAAAATTATATTTAACAATATATGTTGAATCATAGTATATGATAGATTAGATACTGTTCTTAAACACTTTAATCATTATAAAACCCATTTGATGAATGACAGTAACACCCTGGGTTTTTATGAAACTATTTTTTTATAATATAATAATGTTATTTAATGGTTTGGGTAACCACCAAACTATGTTAATTTTTAACTAAAAACAACACATATAATATCTTTCATTACAATTAATCATTTTTTTGGATTATGTTGCACAACATATTGAACCTTTGATAGCTAATGTTATACACAAAAAATATATTTTCTTAATTATAATATACTACCTCTATTATTATGACAGTTTTCCCCAAGATTATGGAATGGTGGTTTGGAATATTATTAGACAGATTATGAAAATGTTATTTACAAATATTTAGATAATGATTTATTTGGTAACCTATTAATTATAAATGAGAGTAAAAACTATTTTAAAAAAATGAAATTACATTTCTAAAAAAAAGTTTTTCTTATCAAAAATATAATTTATATCAATTAATAAAAATATTTATGAATTATTTTGATTAAATATATATTATATAATCAATAAAATATTTCAAAATTATCTTTTTTTAATGCAGAATGATGAATAAATCCAATTTTGAGCATAAATAGTTGTATTTTGGCAAAAGGTTGTTTTACATCCTTTTAATGGAAAGATTATTTTAAAATTAATTTTTAAATATTTCTAGAATTATATATGACAAAACAAACTTCAAATTTTAAATTAAAAAAATCAAAATTATCTTAGGGTTACTTTTTTTTTAGTTTTCTGAAAAGTTTCATTTTGGGGATAAATAGTGAAAAATAATTTATTTTAATTGTGAACTATCATTTCATATAATTTATTTATATAGTTAAATATTTATTTAAAATAGTTTTAAAAGATAATTATTTAAATTTTACATTAGTAATCCCAATTTGGGTCCTTGTAATTAAATTAACATTGAAATTGGTTATTAAAATATTTCGAACTTTTGAACATTTTTTCACATTAAAAACATGTGTCTCATCCCATATGTGGGATTATTTTTAAATTAATATCTGAAACATGTGTGAATGGTATTTGTAAAAATGGATTAGATATTTATAATCATAATAATTTCTAATTTGTAATAACCTAAAATTAATTTTTATCTATATTTATTGTGAAAATAGAAAAAATTAATCATGATGATTAAGAGAAAAATGTGTTTACACAGGGACTAAACATTAAAATTAAGGGTCACAATAATTTAGAAACTTGTACAAAAACAATTTTAGGAAAACAAATTTGAAACAATCATATAAATTTTCAGAAATGGTTCATTATTGGTGGCACATAATTTAAGAGAGGTCTCCTAATAGTGTTTATATTTTTGATATTTACAAGAACGTCACTCCTCTTCCACTATAAAAGGTAAGACACTCTCTTGAATTCTTGACTTATCTAAAGAAAATTTTATCAACCAAAACCTGATGAAAAAACATTTAAACTTCCATAATCTCATTATATAATACTTACATTAGGCATAAATCCAATCAAGTATGTCCTTTGTTGAAAACCAAAAGGGGATACCTAAAGAATAGCTAACAATATAAATGAATGTTTTTGTTTTATTTCTTCCTCAAAAATCCTTGTATTATTTTTATATCATTATTTTATAAAAAAATAATTATATTAAATATAATATTATTTTTTTATATTAATTTTTTGAACTAAAACTTCACCCACTTTCATCAAATTGGATACACAATCATCATTCGTGTGTACAGTATACTTCTGCATTCCCAATTGATGTTGTTAATTCTTCCATTAACAACTTTAATGGTTGTGAATAAAGATGGATTTATTGTTTAAATATGATATTTATAATTTTTATGATGTTATTATTATTTTAAAATTTTTGTATAAAAAAATTTATGCTTTCCAATTTTTGATAATACATTAAAATCATTTGTGTGTAAGTTATACTACCACCTTGCGAAGCAATGTGATTCATTCACACATAAAATGGAATGTATTAAGGGTGGGTGTAATATAAATTTGTGGTATGTATGAAATAATAATTATTATATAATTATAATATATTTATATAATTTAATTTACTTTACTTCAATATGAAAATAATACGGAAACAATGTTTATTCGTACATATGGCCTACCATCTCAATGAATGGTGTATTTCATTACATATTTAAAACATTTTTATATTATTATAATTATATATATAATAATTATTAAAGATATATATATATATATAATATTAAAATATTTAAGTATGAAATCATGATTAATGTAATATAACCAAAAATAATATGTGAGAAGATATAAAAAAAATGTTTATTACCCAAAATATAACTATTACGTTGAGTTGTAAATAATTGGGTAATATAAAGTCATAATAAAATCATATATGGTATTAAATGTGTGAATATTTATCATTGGTAGTTGTATAATAAAATTATATTTATTATAAATTTGGTTTTAATGTGTACAAAGGATGTTAAGAGTTAAGGTAATGGGATTTCAAGTAAACTTTTATTTATGTGAGACTTATGCAATATTAACTAGTCATTTGTTTTGTATAGTGTGAATAATGAACTATGAAATATTATTTAATGAATTTTGTTTATTTCATGATATTTAATGTCTCAATTGATATTATTTTTTCTTGGATCTCATGTTACAAAACATACTTAATTAGTAAGAGAATTACTACTCACTTTTTACTTTTGTGAGACACATGTGTTGTGCACCACCTATTTATTCTATGTGGTGAATATATTTCCCATTAATTTACAATAGTATTATGATAATTAATATTTTGTTTATTTAAGCATCCTTTTTAGGATATATCAATCTTGGGGTTATTATTTCAATGTTACCAAAATGGTAAGAGCCTTTTGACACAATTTTCCTTCTTTGAGACACATGTCATGTAATAAACCTACATTCCTTAATGAGGTAGTTATAATTACCCATTGAATTATTATTTCATGGATATACTTATATTAAGTATATTTAGAGATTAATTTAGTGTTGTTTTTTCATTGGTAATTTGATTCTGATTCACCAATGTGGTATCGTCTTATTACTACAATCTCATCATTTATCGAGATTATTTATGATTATGCTTTAATTGATAAAATATTATGATCCATATCTCAATAATTCTAATGAAATTTTTTATCCTCCATTTATTCATTTCATATTTAAGTAATGATACCATTTTCCCACACTTTGGTATTTATGATAACTAATAATGTGATTTTAAGAAAATATTACCTTATTTCTCTTTTTAGTCGATTTTTTTAAAAAACCATGTTTTCTAAAATTGTTTCAAAATAGTTTTTAAAAGATATTTTAAGATTATTTTTAAATAAATGTATTTAAAAAATAATTTGTAAAATTTTTTTAAAATGGTTTTCAAAGATGACATTAGAATTTTTCAAGGTTATTTTCAATGAAAAAGTTTTTAATTTTTTTTTATGATTTAGAAAAGGTGTTTTTACAATTTAAAAAATATATTTTCTTTAATTTATGTTTTATAAACATTAAAAAGATTAATTTATACATTTTAAAAATGATTTTAGGATAAAATTCTTTCAAAAATATTTTATGACATAAAAATGATTTTTGAAGAAATTTTATTGTCCATAAGAAATGATCCAAGTGATTTTTCCAAATCATTATCTATATTAGTAGAATTCATTTGAAATATATTATTATTTACTAGGTATATGATCCATATAAACTATTCTTATTAATACATTGAATGGTTTTTTATTAAGATGAAAATTATATTATGAAACTTTTTTCCCTTCCCTAGGATGTACCCTGATAAAACCATTTTGAAACTCAATTAAATTAATGTGTTATTCAATTATTATAAAATATCCTTATATTAAATAGGTTACTATGTGATGAAATCATTATGATACCCCTTTTATTTCATCGATTATGATATCCTGTTTATGAATCCCATCACTTGTTTTTGGTTCTTAATAAGATTAATGGTTTATTATCTCGTGGCATGAATATGTATGATCTTATTATGTGATGGGTGATAAGTATTTCTCCCTCCAAGTCATTAGTTGACCATGGATAACACATGAGTATATATTTTATGCACAAACCAAATCACATGTTCACAATGTTATCTATGAACCTCATTACATGTTCATAATGCTTTTCATGAACCTGATTAAAAATTCATAATGTTATTCATGAACATGATTACATGTTCACAATGTTATGTCTAAAACAGATTACTAGTTCACAATGTTTTACATTAACATCTCTTTCATGTTTATAATGATATGTTTATACCTGGTTGCATATCCATAATTTTATGAGAGGACATGATTTCCTATCCTCAATATAATGAGTGAACACATTTGTTTTTATTCATGTTCACAATATTATAAGATGACATGTATACAAAAAATCTTTGTTTTATTCCTATTTTATACTCTCATGTATCATGTTATTTGATTATCTTATGACTCATGTCTTAAAAAATAAAATATTTTTTCCATGAATTGGGATTATAATCATTTATATGCACGGTAAGGTTTTCAAGTTTTATAATCATCTTCTCATACCCTTATTCCCACATTAAGCATATGTAACTCCATTATTTACCCCTAATGAGCATATGATCTCACCATTTCTTATATTTCAACTCCCCGTGTTATGAAGAATTATTTTAAGTAGGAGTAATAAATGATAATATATTGTGGGAAATTTTGAATATATTTCACCAAGTTAGAATATTGTGATCCAGGTTTCCAAAGCCAATAAACTATTATATTCCCCAGGCATGAAGTTTTATAATGTTGTTAATATTAATATAAAATGATGTAGTATATCTGCATGAGAATCCTAGGTAACTATAGTAGGTATCAATGAAAATATTTATCCAACCTTTCTAAAATAGGATGATAAAATAATTATGAGGTCCCAAGAGATTTTTCTAAATACATATCTAAAAATTTCTCTAATGATATGTCTACGGATGGGTGAGAGTATTGTAAAATGTTAAGTAATTTTCGTAATCTATACATATAGTGATTTTCTAAAAATACATCTATATCTCGATACTAAAAGTTGTTCTTGATTTGGGATTGATGTTCCAATGTTAAAAAACTCAAATACACTATATTGATCTAGACTCGATCAGGAATTCGAGTACAAGAACATTCCATTTTGTACAAATAGTTAACACTCTCATGGGATATGCTTTGGGAATTATAAAAATATTTACAAACCATAATTAAGGATTTTAATAGGATATGAATATGAATAAACTAAGAATATCCTAATCTATCATAGATTAATATAGAAGGATTTATTGTTTAGACATCCTATAAGTGACTTTTCTGGATTATGTGGCAACTTAATATGATTAATGATTCTAAACTGATGATATTTTTTTAGTCGATGGATGGAACAATAGGGAATAATGTTAACATATAATATGATAGAAAATTTAATTATAATCAGAATACAAATAGGATAATGACTTTGGTAATGGATGTTGTGATCATTCTTAATCAGTTTTCACAAAATATGATTAAAAATGCATGTCTTAACCAACTATGAGAATCACAAAATAAGATAAATTATGTGTTATTTGAGATTTTGGGTATTGGAGAAAATAATGAAAGGTTGATTTAGTTTTATTTGAGTTGATAATGTGGAAAGAAACACCCATGTTGACGTCTTAGTGGAATATGAAGATGTTTTTATTGTAGAAAAGAAGGATAGAAGAAAATAAATACCAAGGTAAAATGAAATGTTTAGATAATGAAATGGATTGAAATATTAGTTTCCTAGAGACATCATTTACTGTTGAATGCATTAAATTTGGAAAGTATGGGTATTATGGAAATCGATGTCCTAAATGGAAATCTTGTGAATAAAATTATTAAGGAGTTATGTGTAATAGTTATATTGTTGATGATGAAGAGAAAAAGATGACATGTTAATGGAAAAAATTTCAAGGAATATGATGAAAATTATTTGTCATTTTTTTAGTTAAAATTTAGGTTAATTAGGTATATATGTACTGGATTTCATTGAGTTTCATTTCTAAATTTGGAAATATATTAGTATTATTTAGTATAAGTTTTTCATTAATGATTAAAATTAATGTGTTGAATGATTCTAATTGGTTGGAAAACTAATTTTATGGAAGGGTGATATTATGATTATGGGAAGGTACCCCTTAGTACATTTCATATGGTAAGAAAATAGTGTTTAGTTTAGATAAAGAGACGATTGTTTTGAATAATGTAAATTGGATTGTATCGATGAGCATAGAATTTATAAAGTATATTTTGAAAATGTATATTATTTATCATTAATGGGGTATATAAAATTATTATATATATGTAATATATTCAATAATTAGATTTTTTATTCATGGAATGAGGAAGAATGTTTGTATTCAATTAGAATTTATAGAAATTTTAGTTATTACCTTGATTCAATAAATTATGTGATGATGTTATTCACCTGTTGGGGATGTGTCAATCAAGAGATACATCATGATATATTGTTGATTAATATTATGTTTACATTGAGAAATTCAATCTAATTTTTTCTCAAAAATTATATTTTAATATTTTGAATGGTTCATAAAAAACTTATAAAATTGTATATGTTGAACCCTGAATGTGGTTTTATAGATTAATGTATTAGTTTTACATATAATGATTTATTAATATTGGAAAACCTATGCCAACAATTTTTATTTGATGATAACAAAAGATATAAAAAATGAAGAATCATTCAATCTATATATAATATGATCTTTTTTTGCTGCAGGAATAAAAAATACACCCCCATTACGTAGTGTAAAATATGAAGTTTTAATTGATCTAGGAAAAACCAATGGGTGATAATTTTCATATAAAATGTAGTGAATTCAAGTAATTATATCTCCTAGAAAAAATTCATCAACTTCAGTAAAATGATCATTAAATAAAATTTCTTCATGTTATAATCATTTTTATGATATCAATGAACTCTTCATGTCTAATTGGAAATGGGTTTATAGAACAAAACACTATTTGAATCACCATATATCATTTGATTTATGATATTTATCACAGTCTATAATTATTTAATCTTTTCTTCAATGTCTAAATCTTCACTTCATATCTACGTTATCTTATGTGGAAGACTTGTTATGAGTTACTTTGGGAAACCGTTATGATTCAAGCTTTTACTACTCGATGAATGTTTTAGTATTTATATTCATTATGTTTTATATAAAAGGAAATTTCATGTATTGAAACTTTTATGACTCAGATGAATTTTATGGGAGAGATGCTTCTCAAAGGAGGAATAATGGAACACCCTAATTTTTTATGAACATATTTTGTTCGAATAAAATAAATTTCATTTATGGTTTTCATTTTCCATCGCAAAAATATAATATTTTACTATAACAAATGGTGAAATTAGAATTTGGTACATATAACACTACTTTTTTATTGTGCTGAAAATAGTATGGAGTTTCTTCGATAGCTTGTGTTACACGTAACACCAATTTTTACAAAAGTACAATATAATGTTAATATTTTTATGATAGTTGTAACCAAGATGTTGGAATTATGAGTATGAATAATATTAAATAAATTATAAAAATATTATTTACACATCTGTATATAATTAAATCTTTGGTTACCAATTTATTAAAAAGGGGAGTACCAACTATTTGAAAATAAATAATTTCCTTTTTGAAAAATTTATTTTTCTATAAACAATGAAATTTTATCTTAAAAAATTACACAAACAAATTTTGATGAATTTTTTAAATTGAATATATATTATAGATCCAGTGATCTATTTAAAATTCATCTTATATGTTTTATAAACAAGAGAAAAGAATAAATGTAATTTTACACATAAAAATAAATACTTTTCTAAACGGTAGTTTTAACATCTTTTAAAGGTTCACTTATTGTAGAAATAATTTTCTGACACTATTAAAAATTTTATTTGTAAAAAAATTTTTTAAATAGAAATGTTAAAATTATCTTAGTCAGGACTTTTTTATTTTTATGAAAACATTAATGTTTTGATAAATTGTGAAAAACACCATTTTTTTATATTAAATTTATTTTTTCATATTTTATTTATATTGTTAAATTATATTTTAAATTGGTTTTAATGTATAATTAGATAAATTTCATATCAATATATCTAATTGAGGTCTTTGGAATCAAACTCAAACTGAAATTAGATATAAAATCATTTCTAATGTCTGAACATTGATTTATATTAAAATTATGTTGTGTAATCCCATTTTTAGGATAAATATTAAATTAATTTCTTCCACTCATATGATTTTAATTAAGAAAAATTGATTACATATTTTGAATAATAGTAATTTATATTTAATAATATGTTATGCTTAGTTTTTGAAAAAAATTATTTCTAAAAATAGTTGAAATTTGTCATAATGATTTAGAGAAAAATGAGATTACTAAGGGACTAAACATTATAATTTAGGGTAAATGATCTAGATACTTGTTAAAAACTAATTTTCTTTCTATATTTTAAACATATAACTTTTTATATCTATAATGGATCATTATTTAGGGAACATGAGGAAATTGGGACAACCCCAATGTTTTTACACTTTTAGTATTTGCAAGAATATCACTCCACCTCCACTATAAAAGGGAACTCACTCTCCACATATATTCACACCACTAAAGAAATTTGGATAAAAAAAAACTAGAAAAAATCACTTCCCAAGTTAATTAATATCATTCAATAATCCTTAATGTTTTTTATAAATTCATTGAAGGAAGTCTTTTGGGGTAATCCAAATGACGATACCCAAAGAAAATGTAATGATCTATAATAAAAGTTTTTGTTTTATTTTTCACTCAAACACCATTAATTATTTTTATAAAAATATTATATAGTAACCCCAATATATTAAATATAATGTTATTTTTTTATGTTAATGGTATAATATAAACCTCATTAACTTCTATCAAATGGGATATGTAATTTTCACTCGCGTGTACGGTGGACTACCACCTCACGAACTGATGTCGTTCGTTCTTCCATTACATAGTTTCACGGTTAGGAATAAAGATGGATTTATAGTTTATATATAAAATTGTTTATTTTTATGAAGTTATTTGAGTCTATAATTTTTATATAATGCATACCATCATCCTTTAAATTTGTTTTTCTAATACGATAACATCATGCATGTGTACGTCCAACTACTGCATCGCAAAGCGATGTGATTCATTCACACTTTATATAGAATTTATTATGGATGGGTTTTATATAAATTTGTTATTTATATGAAATAAGAATTATAATTTAATGGTTATATATATATATATATTTATATATCATTTAAATTTCATTATCTTAATATGATAATAAAATGGAAATATCATTCATACATATGTACAGTATACCATTTCCTTGAATAACATATTTCATTTCTTATTTATATATTTTATATTTTATTATAAATACATCTATAATGAATATATATGATATTTATATCTTTTATTAAATTATGTAAATTATGAAATCATTATAAAAATAAGAGGATTATAAATAACAAGTAAGATCATATATGAAAACAGTAATTATTACCCAAAACACATCTTTAATGTGTAATTGTTAAAAAATGGGTAATATAAAGACATAATAAAAAATAGAATTTTAAATATATTTATATGGTTATTATGTAGATATATAATAAACATGTTTTTATTATAAATGTGGTTTTAACATGAAAGAACTATGTCAAGACATATGTTAAGGGGATTTCAAGTCTCAATTTTATTTATATGAGACTTATTCCATCCTCACCACTAATTTATATTTTGTAGTATACATACTAAACATTAATTTTTTTTATAATTAATATCAGTTATTTAATGATATTAATTTTTTTATTTTATTTTATTCTTTCATGACTCTCATGATTGAAAAGTTACTCTATTAGTAAGGAATTGACATCTAACTTTTTTCTTTTTTGAGACACATGTTATATTCAGTTCCAATTTATTCTATGTGTGGTATATAATTACTATGAATCTAATTTATTATTTTCATATATATTATTTTTGATTTTTATACTTATATTTATGTATCTCTCTCTCTATCATAGTTTCACATATTCAATGTAACGGAACCGGTAATAGATTTTTTTCCTGATTTTCATTCCTTGAGACACATGTTTTGTTATGCCCCAATATTTTTTATGAGCAGTATATTCCTTCCACATGACTTGTTATATCATTTATATCCATATTTTAATGATATTTTAAGATTTATGTAATGATATTTTTTCCTGGGGAATTTCATTCACAGTTACCAAAGTGGTATGAGTTTATAAATATAATCTCATCATTTATCGAGATTATTTATGATTGTGCTTCAATTATTAAACTATTATGATAAATATCTCAAAAAATATAATTATTTTTGTTATCCTATAGTTATTCATTATATCTTCAAGTAATTATACCATTTTTCACACTTTTTTACTTTTGATAACAAAGAAAGAGTATTTAAGAAAATATAAAATTATTTATATCTTTAGTTGGAAATATATTTTACTGAAAAACCTTGTTTTGTAAAACTGTTTTCAAATTTTTTTCTAAATGATATTTAAATATTATTTTTAGGTAAATGTCTTTTATAATGTTTTATGTTTCAAAAACTGTCTAAAATTGTTATAAAAGTGTTTAATTTTTTTTAATGGTTTTAAAATGGTTTTCAAATATTCTATTATAAGTTTTCAAGATTATTTTCAATGAAAAATGTTTCCAAATTATTTATTATCTAAAGAGTTTTTAAAACTGGAAATTATATATTTAATAAGAAATATTTTAAATGATTTTTAATGAAATTCATATGAAACCTAGTTCCTTTAATGGGTAATTCTATTATTAAGAAATATGTATCTTTCCACATGTTATATAATGAAATTTTAATGATACCCAATCCATTTCATGGGTTATGACATGGTTTTTTGAATCCCATCACTTTTTATGGGTCATGATATGGTTAATGTTTTATTATCTTGTCAAACATATATGTATGATCACATTATGTGACTTCGGGGATCCATATATCCTTTTAATTATACAAGTAACTATTGATAACTCAATAGTATGTATGTTATGAATCAACCTATTTACATGTTCACAATGTTTTGAATGAACCAGATTATTTATTCATAATGTAATGTGTGGACCTGATTACATGATGACAACATTATGTGTGATATTGATTACATGTTCAAAATATAATGTGTGGACAAACATACAAGTTCAAAATTTTATTCATGGACCGATCTTTCATGTCAATAATAATATGAGTGGAGTTGGTTGCATTTCCATATGTATATGTGATGCCTTGATTTCAAGTCTTTGACATAATGAATACAATATTTCTATTTATATATGTACAAAAAAATTTAATATGACGTGTATACAAGAAATTTATGTTTTATGTCAATGTTATGCTCTCATGGATCACGATCTATGATTATCATTTTATTCATGTCTTATGAACTACCAATCATTTTTCCCAGACTATAGATTATAATCATTATTATGAATGGTATGGTTTTTAAATGTTATCAACATCTTCTCCTACCCTTATATCCATGTTATGATTATGTATCATCTATACATACCCTTACTGAGCAAATGAGGTCACCATTTCTTTTTAAGTATTTCCACATATTATGAAGAAAGGTTTTAAGTGGGATTACGAAATGGTAATATCTCTACAGGAATCATTAATGATCATTCACCAAGTTATATTATTATGTTCTATGTTTCCAAAGACACTAAAATATAACAGATATTAGGGATGTACTTTTGTAATGTGTAAAAACTCACCTCAAATGATGTAATATCTGTGTATGATATGCCTAGGTCAGTATGGTGGGTATCTGAGGAATTTTTTTGTCAAAATTTAGAATCTATGATAAGAAAAATTTAGTAATATCCTTAGGGATATTTCTATATACATCTTGTGGGGATGTTACCATGACAAATTATAAGGATAAATAAGATTATAATAAAATGTCTTCGATTTTTTGTAAAGGATAGAGCAAGTGGTTTTATAAAAATACCAAAATAAGAAAATAAATTATTTTCTATGGGTCATTTTTTATGTGGTACTATTCAAAATTTCCCAATGCTGAATATAGCTTCGCAACAAAAATTTGTTTGTGATGACCATTTGAAAGAAAACTCTATAGATGGGTAAGTATCCCATCGTAAATAACATTTCATGTATATAAAAAACATAAATTTATATATGATGGTTAACCTGTCACAAATAATTATTTACAATGGGAGATTCTTCCCATCATAAAAATAAGGGAAAAAATTAAAAATTAAAAATAAATAAATAATATTTTTAACAATATAAAAAATTCACTATATAATAATGTAAATATAAAAATTAATAAAAATATTATAAAAAATATTTTCATTCAAATGGTTATCAAAATGAATGTGACAAAAAAACACACAAATCCTGAAGGGGGATTGTATTTAGAGGAAGTGGTTGAGGTAACTCCATCCATAAACCCTAAATTAGCTATCACATGTACTACATCATCTGCACATTCTGGTTCCCCTTCCATCTACACATATCCAACTATTACTGCTTCTATTGTCGATGAATATCTTTTTTCTCTCTATGCATGGTTATTATAAGCTCACCCAAAGAATAAAATTACCCCTCATACAATTAAGTAGATGATTAAAAATATCTATGATCTCCCATCAAGTTGGATTTCGACATCATAACTACATAATAACTCCCATATGTTGATTGAGAGTCAATACCAATAACTTGGTTTTTCTAGAAGGCATACAAAGTCACATGTATCCTTATTGCATGATATAATCCTTATATAGTAGTTATATAATACTCAGAATTGTACTAAATATCATTCAATGTCAGGGAATTCATAGCATCATATGACTCCTTTACTTGCAATTTAAAATTAAAATAGTTTAAATACTATTTACAGTTAATTTTAAAACTCAAAAAAATATACTGGCAAAAATATGATACTGTGACCCGATGTAATCTATCTTATGATAGAATCATTATACATACTCTTATAAATGCCAAACTCTATAATAATCGGATTTTCATCTATAAATAAGAGTATGAAATAAATATTTCACAATCAAAGGTATTAAAATTAATAAAAAAATCACATACAATATGTTATCAATCCATACATAATCTACAACTACCAACTTGATGCATCGCAACATGTCTCTCCTTATTTTACTGACCAAATAATTATCTCCTCTAAAATCTAGATCATAGCTAGTATAAACATAATCCATCCCAATCCTATGAAGTGAAGTAACCAGGTTGGTGGGTTTAGAAAGACTGATCAAGATCTACGACTCTCTCTTTGTGCATGGTTTCCCTCTATATATTATACATAAAATGACGGTAATTCACATTCATAAAGACCCCCATGCCTCCCATATAAAGTAATGCATGATATCATCAATGGGATACCATAAACCCTAAAATGGGTAATAATTTTAATTTAATAAATAAATACATTTTAAAATAACTATTATTGATTTACATACCATCCAAATATAAGACATGTTATCCCATGAATCAATGGGAGTCTAGTACAATGTCTCCCAGGCTCTAGAAATATATTTATGCAATATAGAAGTCATATGATCAATAGTTATAAGTGAAAATATGTTGAAAAACAAAACAAATAATAAAACAACTAGTATTTAAATTAATTAATTAAAATCTACAAAATTAACTAAAATACAGAACTAAACATATATTTGTATGCGTTGATCAAGTTGAAGACATAGACATATCTTGGGTATAGGGCGAGGAATCATCAATATCACAAGACCAAGACCCCCACCCCTGAGTCGATACTAAACCGCCTGCAGCCTGCGGGTTAAATGATGAAGCATCAATCTCTTCACCTGGTGGTGTAGCCTTATCCAACACATATATCATATCATATAAATATATTTTTTCTATTATAAAGAAAAAATTACTATTTTTAAAAAATAATTTAAAATTAGTATCATATAGTGATATATTTTATATGTGATTATAACTAGGATTTAATTATGTCAATATTAATCTTTAGCCACATATTAACATATAACTGTGTCATTATCATCATGTTCATTCCCAATATAATTAATTTCCATATGAGTTTCAGCTTCATAATATTTTTATAATTTAAAATTCATTTATTACATCAGTAACATCATTGTCACCATATATCAATAACTGTAGGGGTGTTATCATTAATTTTTTTTCTCTTCATGTAAAGAATTAATATGGAGTTCTCTCTTGAAAAATTTAAATTCCTTTTACTTAAGTGGAATCATATTCACATTGAATAAATTGATTTTCATGAAATTTTATTTTTATTATTCTCCACCAATCACTTAACTTTCTTAAATCCATGAAAGTATAGGCACCAAACGTATCCGGGCCTAAAAATTTATTAGAAAATTAAAGTAAAATTGTTACATAAAGTGATTCAACAAGGACCACCACAAAATGAAAGAGGAAACACCCAAAACATAAATTCAACCATTAAAATGGCCCAAACTTATTACAGATGAAGTCAACCCATCATAGATCCATGAGAAACACACCCAGGCTATCACCAGAATAATCACGAAGCTTCTTAAGAAGACGCTAATCCAATATTATCGCATCTCGAGGACATTGTCACCCCCATCCCATGGTCACGATCACCATCCAAAACCCCCAAGGTCATCCCACAAAAGTTCAAACCTCCACAGCCTGTCAAGAAGAAGAAAACCTGCATGAGCCAAAGAAACAAATTGGAACATAAATCAACGCGAAAAAGTTTTTTACCCTCTCTCCATCTTCCCACACCGAACCCCAACATCGTTGGAAACCATCCAAACACCATCATTGGGACTCTTACACGACAGCCATGCCGGAAATAAGTCTTCCAAATGCAAACCGTCATCCCCCAAAAATCACAACACTGGTGGACATCCCACCAACACCTCCACAACATGATTTCATGACGCCGCTGATCACCTAGAAATGTTGTCCGCACCCACGACCCATACTCGCCGGTGCACACAACATTGTCGGCCATGAACCGCCCAACATCACGCTTGAGCAGCCGTATCTGCACCACATCCTGCAAAACTCAACGCAAATCCAGAAAACACCACTCTCTATCCTCATCAACCATTGGGATCCAAAGATCCCATGTACTATGCCGAACAAGCAGCGCCACCCAGCAACCGTGCATACCACCAGAATTGTTTTCCGTCCGCAACTCCAACCACGATATACCATATCCACAACACCAGCTCCTCCTACCATCGAAAAATGACTAAAAACAATGAATCCTACCATCGAGAACCCAAATACATGGTCCATAAATGAGATTCTCTTGTTTTCATGCTGCTAATGTTGTCGTATGGCCACTATTAGAACCCCATCAGTGCACATCGGAGACTCCCGACCCCATCGCCTGAACATTTCCGCCATCGGGGCCCTTGCCACTACCATCAAGACATTCAACCATCCCAACGCCATCGCCTGAATTCCACCACCAATAGGACACTCTATTTGTGCGTTAGATATTGTCATCATTGGAACACCGCCAGGGTCCCATAACCACCACGTCCCAGTAAAGGGCCATTATCGTCGAAATAACCCGAATCGCCACATGAAGTGTTCCTCAAGCACTAGCCATCTCCAGCCAAAGAAAACCTTTCATCGTCTCATGAATGTTATTATTTTCCAATTTAGAGTCAGCTTTCCATATCTTATCACATACCAAGGGCACCCCCACACCCAAACTCACCCACTATAGATAGCAGGTCTCCCTATAACAGTGCCACAGATCCGGCTTGAATCCTTCTTCTTGAAAGTAACCCTCCCATCAAAAGTAATCCCTGACCAAACACAATCACCGTCTCCATCCTCAGTTGGGTCATCCTCCCTCTATTAGTATCTGACCAATGATATTTAAACATCATTACATAATTCTATCCAAGTTAACATAGATTAAATATTTCTTCAATCATTCCATAAAATTCCTCTTAAATTTCACTATATTGAGATTATCTTACTAAAAAACCACTATTAATTATTTTTAATGATCTTCCATTACCACATGTATGAAATAAAAAACCATTCACCATATATGAATTATAATATTTAGCCATTTTTTATAGTGGGTTACTCAATACCCAAAATCGATTATCAATTTTATCAACAAGTTGAGATACCTAAAAATTAAAAAAATTTATCAATTTTTCGAGTAATAAACTGATTTTATATGGTAAACCATAAACAATTTACATTACCAATTTTTGAATTCTATAGGAAAAATTATTTTTTGAACACTCATCCAGAAAAAATGATATAATTTATGGAAACTGTTTCATGATATGCCTAAAATATAATCTACAAATAAAATAATATTAGTATAGTTTAGAAAATATAAATAATATATGATAGCATTACTCACTTTACAAATGGACTCATTTCTTTAGAATTGAGTAGAAAATATGTATGATCCCTATGATGTTCATCATATGAAATCCATTATTCTTGAACTCAAATAACGAAATGTTAAGGATAATTAAAAATAGATAAATGATTATTCATCTGACCATAAAATTTCCCTCGTATCATCACATTTGTTTATTTATTAGGGATACTAATATTGAATATAATTACAGCAGAAAAAAGAAACATCCTATGGTAAATATGCTTTCACAATTGATCCTTCAAATGATTCGTTGTTATGTAACTTTTTATTCAATTTGTGCATTCATATATTATATAGGTACATCCATCAGAACTATATTTGATAAGTGAAATTTGATTCATGTGGTAAATGTAAAATAACACGTTCCATTAAATCAATGAAATTTAGGAAAAAAATTCTCTTTCAATTTACATAACATTAAAACAACATCGTCGAACATTATACATAGTGTATCATATTCTATTGTCCCCACAAAAATTCCTCAGAAAAAATATTATATTTTTATTAGTGCATACCAAATTATATAATTCTGCAATCCTATAAATCAAATATATAGAAGTCTTTCCATTATAACAAGAAAATTGTGAATTTTTAATCTGAAAATATGACATTTTTTGCACATCTTGCAAAATTTAAAAACATAACCATCAAGAATAAATAAATATTAAATAAAATGAAAAAATAATAAATAAATTTCTTTGGATACTATATAATACACTTTTGGATTCATTATCTTATGTGATCATTCATTTTCAAGAATTTCATGTTCTAGCCACATCTAAATTTGGGAAAATCTAATCACACCTTTAAATTATCTTTTTTATTACAAATTTTTAGAAAAAAAATATATAATATATTATCCATGTAGTTATTATTAATATTAATGAAATCAAACAAGTGATAAACTAAGAAATCATATAAATACAGATTATCCAAAAAATTCTCTATTTATCTAATCACGTTCTTTCTCAAAGACATCAATTTATTATTTGTTTTTAGTCAGTCAAAAGGTAAAGAAGGTAATGAATATACCATATATTTTAACTCAATACCTGAGATCATTGTTGGAGGTCTATCTTTTTTAATTGTACCTATTCTTAAATTATATTTTTTCCTCTAAAAAGTATGATCTACATGAATAAATCATTGATGACAGTCTAAAAAACAAGTTCTTCTTCCATTGGTGAGTATAAACACATTTCTATCACTCTTAGAGTATTATCATGATTTTGGACCATGAGTACTCTAGCAAGATAACATGTTATATTATAGGAATTCACTAATTTTCAACATCAATTCCTTATTCATTGAAAAATTTAATTTTAAAACAGAATCATATGTACTAACACCATTACTCCATAATAAATTTAAATCATAAATAAATGGAATTATATAAACATTGATATTATTTATTAGATGACCTAGAATTAACGAGGTCAAAAAATATATGGCTCATTCATCAATATTAAAGGAGGTATATTTTAAAGAGTTATAAAGATGGACAAACAAGAATATTGACTACTATAAGAACCTAATGGACAGAAACCATTAGTATAAAGAATCTATCACATGTTTATGGATTCTGAAACAAAATATGGATGTAAATGTTCAGAATGTGTCCATGAATCACTATCACACATGTTATTTAATATTTTACCGGTTGAAATGTTCTTTTTTATTCCATGAAATCAATGATGCTATGTTCTAAGACATAAATAAATTCTGCAATTTGGGTGTAAGCAGGAAATACATCAACTATTTTATTGGAATCAATCTTGAATTACATTGTTGAGCATATTTTTACCTTAAATTTATATATGTATTACAACTAACTAATCACTCATTATCACCATAACAGAAGATGAAATCATTTTAAAATTCATAAGCATTATGATAACTAAGACCAAAATTACGAACCATCCTATTTATCTCATAGAAATGTATAGGAAACACATTTCCATTATGTAACGGTAATTTAACCAAATAGAATATCTGATCAAAATATCTATTTTACATTCCATTATCTAATTTAATAGCTAGAAATGTATAAAGAAACATCATATTTTTTTAACATGAAACCAAAATATAAGTCATCCTCTGTAAACGTAAAATCATAAATTTTTTTATAGTTGTAAATTGGTAGTTAAATCAATATATTCCTAAATTTCAGTTTTTATAAAAGAGAGACTAGCTACACTAGGTACTAAATTTTATAATTGTGATATATCTATAAACAAATTATTAGTATCTTTTCTTGAACTATGTTAACCATTTTGATACCTAAAAAATAATATTTTTGAAAATCATTGTGCAATATATTACCAAAATAGTATAAAATGTGTCAAACCTTCTTATATCAAATTCTTATATAGACACTTAATAGTCCTTTATAAAACAAATTATAGTTTTTATGATGAAAATGATAAAGCATAATCAACAACCTTAATATATATATGATTTTTAGTAGAACTATTCAGATTCTTCTAATGATTTATCCCATTGCATGTAGGTAATAAATATTTTTTTTCAACGTCCATATTCTATATTTCTCTAAATAAAATATAAAAATTTCTTATTAATTTTATGTAAAACAATATGATAAAAAAGAGTAGAAAACTAAAAAATTATAATTTACTTGAAAATATTAACATGTATATTTATTTAATGATGATTTCTACACATTATTTATGATTTTTACTAACTAAAATTAATTATTTCCAAATAAAATTACATAAATTCTTTTACACTCTTAATGTAGATAGAATTTATTCCAGAAAAAATTAGATTCCTCAAATGATTTGTTGAATCATGATCTCATAATGAAAATTGTTTTTATTTCTTAGGTATATAATTATTCAAAAAAATTATAAATATTTATTAATTTATTTAATTAAATTGTTAAAAATCTATTATGGTAACTAAACTATTTGATATTTGATTTTATTATTGTACTTTAAAAAAAATTAAAAAAAGTTAACAATTTAGTATATATTATTTTAAATTCACCATTAATTATTTTAAATTAAATTTTTTTTTGTAAATTAATAATAATTATTTTAAATAAATATTAATTAATAAAATATATTATAAATTAATAAATATGTTTAAATCACTGAATTTCTAACTTTCATGTTATGAGAAATGACCAACTGTTGTCAACCAATCATGTGCAAACTTGTTATTTCTCATGACCAAAAAATTGATGAGCTATTTACTTATCCCTTTTCAAGTCATTTATTATAATTTAGACTATCTCATATTATTTTATTTTAATTTTTTTTAATTTTTACTCATTTTTACTAACCCTTATTTGTTTATAAGGGTGTAATTTGAGTCATATAAGTTTTATAAAGTTTTCTATAATATCTACCAACATATTCTACTTGAAGACATCTTTAAGATAATTTATACTAATCTATAATAACTTATAATAAATCAAAATAATTTTATTTATAAATTTCTTCAAATTAATAATAATTTATGTTGTTTTTTTAATTTATACTATTTTTAATTAATATTTCTCCATTTTTGTTAACATATACAAATTTATACTAATATATAACAATTTCTATTAATTTATAATAATTTTAAATGTTTAATATTAATTTAACTAAATTTTTAATTTAACTTATTTTTATTAATTTTATTCAAATTTTTAATTAATTTTATATATTTTACACAATATATAGTATTTTAAATAAATTTTAACTCATTTATTATATTCATTTAATTAATTCTGGTAATTATTAATAATTATTACCAAGCACCTCTAATTAAAAAAATCATTGTTATGTACCAATAATTATTTCTATTTACAATTAAAATATAACTATTTATCAAAAATTATTACTATTTACTAGTAATTTTTTTTAAAATTCGGCTATTTGTAAATTTCAATTTTTTTGTAATTAATAATAATTTTATTTATAAATTAACATGAGGAAATTAATTATATTATAAATTAAAAGAAAATTTTAAATTATAGATTTTTAAATATTCATGTCATGAGAAATGACCAATTGATGTTAATCATGTCCAACTTTTTCATTTATCATGTCCTAAAAATTAAAGACCTATTTCATTTTCAGTTTCCTTATAATTTTTAATAATTTATATTATTTCACTATCATTTATAATAAATTATACAGAAATTAATTTTTATTGAATAATAAAAAATTATGTTCCTATTCTTTCAAAAAAATTAAAAAATTAAAAAACTATTATAATTTATTATAATTTATACAATTATATGTATTTATAATATATTATATTAATTTACTAATTTTTATTAGTTTATAATAGTAACTTATAAATTATTACAAATTACCCCTATTATTTACTTTTTACCACTACTTAAAACTAATTATGGATAATTATTACTAATTTGCACTAATTATTACTAATTTCTTATAATTATTACTAATTACCCAAATTATTATTGATTGTCACTAATTATTACTAGTTACAACTAATTATTACTAATTACCTTTAATTGTTACTTATTACCACTATTTATTACTAATTACTGCTATTGATAACTAATTGTAGCTAATTAATAATAATTACCACTAATTATTATTAATTAATGGTAATTATTAAAAATTACCAAAAATTATTTCTAATAAACACTAATTTTTCATAAATATAGTGATTTATCATTATTTTTTTACTAACTACTTCTATTTTTTATTTAATTATAGTTGTTTAACACAAAGTTTTTCTAATTTTTATCAATTGTTGCTAATTTTTAATAATTATAGCGATTTATTACAATGGTTTCTGATTATGAAATTTTTAATTATATACCATTAAACTTTAACAAATTATATTATTTTAATGTTTATTATTACGATTTTTTACTAATTACTACTAATTATTACAATTTTTTACTAATTGAAACTAATTTTTAATAATTATAGTGATTTACCATTAATTTTTCTTAATTTCTGATTATTTTATACAATTATAGTGATTTAACATTAATTTTTAACAATTTACCTTTATTTTTAACTAATTGTTTCTAATTGCCACTAATTTTTTTAAATTATAAAGATATACCACTATTTTTTAATAATATTTATTTATTATTGCATATTTTTAATATTTATAGTGATTTAATGCGAATCATTGCCAAGTTTCATTCATTTGTCACTAATTACCATTAATTTTTACTAATTTTAGTGATTTAATGTTCATTTTTATGAATCTTTACTAATTACCCCTATTTTTACTTATTCTTACAGAATAACCACTATGTTTAATAATTATAGTGATTCACGATTAATTTTTAAAAACTAATGCTAATTTTTAATAAATATAGTGATTTAACATTATGTACTACTAATTAATGCAACTATAATAGTATTTTTTATCTAATTACAGTGATTACATGTATTATTCACTTGTTATATCTAAATTTCACTAATTATAGTAGTTTACCACTAATATATACTAATTATTACCAATCAACGGTATTTTATACTAATTTTTTGCCACTTTAAATAGTTGTTATTATTTTGTTGTCATTAATACTCATTTTTAATTTTCGATGCTAATTTTTTCTAATTTTGAGACATTACCACTAATTTTTTCTAATTATAGTGCTTTATCGATTAGTTTGAGTAAATTTTTCTCATTTTTACAAATTTTTAGTCATTACATCTAATATACAATAATTCTAGTGATTTATCACTAATTTTTAATTATTATCATTAATTTATACTAATTATATTGATTTACCATTAATTTTTACTAATCTATGCTAATGATTACTAATTATAGTGTTTTAGAAATCATTTATACCAATCATATTTATTTGTTAAATATTACTATAAATTGTTATTACCTATTACTAAGATCTATAAATTATTAATATGTTCTATTAATTAATACTATTTATTTGTCAAGTATAAGTAATTATTATTAATAACACCCACTTATTGACAATTTAACTAAATATTGTAAATTAAAAATATTTGTTTTTAATTTAAAACATTACTTCTAATGGACACAAAATATTTCTATTTTAAAATAACTTCTGTTAATTATATATAATTACTTCTAATTAACTCTAATAACTACTTACTAATAATATTAAATTCTAATATACCAAAAAAATGAATATAATAGAAAATAATTACATTGTATAAATACCTCAAAAATGGAGCATTTGGGTGATGAAAAACTCAAAATTACCTTCCATGTATAATTTTAATCTTATAATTGAGTAATTGAAGTGAAAAAGAAGAAATTTGAGCATATGAGAGCTCAAATGGATAATTAATCAAAACAATCAGGGGGTATATATTGTTTAGATTAGTAGCAAATAAAACCATAATGAATAGTACCCAACATAAATAAGTTAGGTGGTGGTTAAAAAATTATTTGCGATGGGTCATTATCAGCCAACAGAAAGTAACTATATATAATGAAAGTTATTTACAATGGGAACCTTCTCCCACAAAAATAACTACAAGTTTAATATGGTAGCTTCAACAGGAACCTACTCGCATCAGAAATACCCTTTCCAACATTATTGGGTAATGTTTTCCATTTGTTTTGCAACGGGAACCTTTTACCATCGAAAATATGTCTTTATTTAATACTATTTGCTATGAGATTCTAATCCAGTCACAAATAGTCCCCCGACATAGACTATGTGCGATGGGGGATTGGCCCATCATAGAATGCCCTTCGTAACAACTAATTATTCTAATAGTGTACATCCCAATATGAATATTTCTTGTGGAAGTGGATCTAGAACATATATACCTTGGGGAAACATCCTCAAAACAACCATATTGAGCTAGACTAGGTCAAGAAATGGTGCATGAAAATGTGTCTTCATGCACACTTGGTTTGACACTCCTCATAGATATGATTTGGAAATTAATGAACTATTTATGATTTATCATGAATAATTTAAATAGAAGATTATTAAGTATAACCTTGGATAAAGTGGAGGTTTTATAGATTAATGAATAAGTTTTCATGATTTATAATTTCTATAATCCAATTTTCACAATTATGTGGTCCCCCAATATGATTAGTGTAAGGACCTAGCCTTAAATATAACACAATCTTGACTAAACGCATGAATTAACATTGAGTATATTTTTAGTTATAGATTTTTAGAGAATTATTACTTAACTATTACATTAACTCTGAAATATTACAAAGTAGACACTTCTAATCAGTATCCATTTTTTTAATAAAATAAAAAATCTTAAAATTAAAGAAGAATTATTTTCAAGATATAAATAT
This sequence comes from Viscum album, assembly GCA_963277665.1. NCBI lineage: Eukaryota > Viridiplantae > Streptophyta > Magnoliopsida > Santalales > Viscaceae > Viscum > Viscum album. The sequence continues at coordinate 255,593,385 of OY728162.1, forward strand.
TCATGAATTATTTCTTTCTATTACCATTCCTTATACGCTGAGAAATTTTTTTAAAAAATGTGGGATGAGTATATAAAACTCAATAAGGGTTATAAAATAAGGAAAAAAAATATTATTCAATTAATACATACAATCAATGAAATCATACATTTCAATCATAAAACATATGCTCTTTAACATTTCTCATGAAATCATAAGATTTATGAATAACTCATAGAAATCATAAATCATAAAGGTAACTTTTGGAATCTATAACATACATATGTTGTATCTCTCACAACTATGTAGGGTGTTACATTTTTGAATACCCATCCCAGTATATTTCCTAAATCACTTTGGAGATACATTAATATTTACATTCTTCATGTTACCCAAAGCATTGGAGAGCTATCTCAGGCTCACACACCCTTGGTTTATCATGGAACAAACCTTATACGCAATAAATGCCCATAAAACATAACATAACCAAAACACATAAACAACCATAAAGGAAAGATAACATTTCCACATTGAAATACCAATATATCATATCAATATATTAACATAATCAATTCAGTTAGAACATTCAAAAAAGAAGAGTTTTGAATCAAACTACCCCACAAAACTCGAAAACTTTTTAAAGTAATTTATATTTTAAACCAATCATGTCCATATAAATAAAATCATAAAATCATTTCTAAAATATGGACATAGAAGAAAACGATTTAGAAGATTAAATTGTTAAAACATTTAAAACAATATTTTTGGTAAAGAATCCTTTTCCACTTGAGAAACTATTGAATATAAATCATTAAAAATAACATCAAATAAAAATAAAAATATGATTAGAATTTATATATTCCTGATATACATTGTCAAAATGGTTGTATATACACTATATAAGATAATAAAGGTGCACAATATCAAGATATGACTCAATGAAAGGAGACTGAGACAAAGTCACTTACAAAGATTGTACCATTATATTAAGGATAATTCAATGACATAATTATCAGTAAAAAATATAAATAAATCCAATATAACTGGATATTAATTTTAAAACAATAATAGGACATTCAAACATATTCATAACACGACATAATCAAGAATTATAAGTCTAACATAATTAATTGAAATTAGGTTTAAGAAGTTCCCTTAAAAATATTTTGTAGCAAAACAGCGTCACTTAAAAATTTGTAAAATTAATAAATGAGACAGAAATGGGTCTCTCATCACTTGTACATAATGTATACATCAATAAGGATATATATGAACATATCCAATTATAATGAAATGGAAATTAATATACATAACATAAATAAGTTATTTATTGAAATAGGTGGGTGAAAGGTTCCCTTACAAAAATCATTTTTTAAATAAAATTGATCAATTATGTGTATTAACTATAATTGAAGATACTTATATTATAAATAAAATATAGGAAATCAAAATTTATTTCTTACATAATCATTACATGACATATTTAATAGTATAATATTAACCCAAATAATGAAAATTATATTAAGAAGTTCCCTTATTATTTGGGAAATTATAGAAAATACACCACACGAAAGAAGGATCATAAAATTAAGATGTAAATAACCATAAATTATAGTAAATTACACAAATAATACAATCATGTGAATTACACACACCACACAAAAGGAAATAGTGTCAATTATAGCATGAATCTCATGGGAATAAAAAGTGACATGAAAACCCTTACCTTGTGTCTGACATGTCTTGTTCGTTATTTATCTCCATAAATAATAAACATAACATTATTATACTTGACTCAGAACCTTTTCAAGTTTATTATTCCTTTTATATCACTTATTACCTTTCTATAATAATCATATAATTATTCAAGTTCATATTAGTCTTTTTGTTGATATTCCATACTTGAGTAAAAAATAAACTTGTTATAATTAAAAAATTTCATTATGGTCAAAATACCATTATCTTTAAAATTATATTCTTTATTTATATATCATATATATCTATTATATATTTATTTAAAATAATCCATTTCATTTTTAGATAAGAAATGTAATGCACCATTCTTGGAGATGGTAAGCCGTACGTACGGAAGAACACTACTTTTATTTGGATTTTTCCATTTTTAAATTAATGAAACTGAAAGCATACATAGGTATATTATTATTACAGAATAATATCATATTTAATATATATTTTATATCTTCATTAACACAATCCTTTATACGTTCCATGTATAGAATGAATGTGTCATATCACTTTGAGTGGGTAGTAGTCTGTACTTCCTCTAATGAAATTATCATATTTACCAATTATAGAAACCATAAAGGTATGTTATAAATAAAAAAATACCAAATAATAGAGAAAATATTAATATAATAAAAATTTCATATAAATAAATTTCCATTATAATGGCCACTATGAGTGGTGGTAGGAGAATATTGAAGAATTATCATTTTGTGAGGTAGGAGTTCACCATCCACTGAAATAGTATGTTTTTACCCATTAGATGGAGGTGTGTGTAAATTTAGATAGATTAAATATCATAAAAAATACCAATAATCATTATGAAAATAGTTTTTTTATGCAAAAAATAATAATAAGATCATATGGAGTGATGAAGTAAAATAAAAGAAGAGAACTTGAGGGAAGACATTACCTTTAAATTGGGTAACTCCCTTTTGATTAAACCAAAAGGATTCCATGAAATGACTTATTATTATGTTAATTATTCTAGGAGGAAGAGAGGTATCTTGGGATATAATCTGGGATGAGTATTTACAAGAAAATGGACATGAGAGGTGTGAGTAATGGGTTAGAGATGGTGTCCTTTAATAAGAGGGAGGAGGGACTCTATGGGAAAGTTTGAATGTATTATTTTATTATAAACTTATTTTCGATTTCAATAGGTCAAAAAATAATTAAATTCAAATATTAGATTATTATATGTGAAAATAAAATCATCCAATAATAATTTTATAGGTTTTGGTTATTTTATAATACATATATTTTTTATTTAACCCTTTTGACCTTATTTAACTTTTACCATGTCTTCTTGTATATTCATACTATATGGTTAATATATTTACTATAAAATTCCAAGAGTCCCAAAATGTATCATTATTGAAAATTTTAACATCATATATGTCATTTTTCATAATTTTATATTTTATGACTATTTTATCATTTAAAAAAATATTAATTTATTTAGAAACTCAGTTATGTCAATTTTTATACTACTCATATCCTGACATATTAAAAATCCATAACAACTTGATTAATTAAAAAAAATTCATTAATTAAAATATAACAATTCATAATCATCGTTAAAATTCTTTTATGGAATAAAATGTTTCAAAATAAATTTATTTTAATAATATAATCTCATTTATTTAAAAAATTCATTAATGATGTAATCATTACATCATTATTGTTTCATAATGAAATTTATATATTTGATGAGTAAAAATTATAAATAAAATACAATAAAGTAGAAAAAAAAATTTGATTTATTATTATTATTTATAGTCAAGGATATGAATTATAAAACCCAACATTAAAATTTCTTTATCAAAAAATTTCATGTTTTTGATATTTTTATTTTTACATTAGATAAAAAGTTATTAATTTAAATATCTTACCCAAGCAACTTCCAAAGGACAAGAGTTCTACCCAAGGATTTTATTGGTTTTCCATGACTCATCCAATAAGTTTAGAAGAAGTGATAAGGTAATTTATATTAATATAATAGTTTTTTACTGAGAATTACCCGAATTACTTCTAACTGTGGTAAAAATAAAATCAAAAGTTACTCTTCACCAAAAAAATATCTCATCCTATTGAACAAAATTTTACATATTAATGATAACCATGTATTTTATATTTATGAAATTTCATTCAAAAAAGTGGTAAAATTTTATTTCAATTAAAAATTTGATTTTTAACTACAATGTAGTGTTTTTCACTATTCATCGAAAATAGATCGTTTTTAGAAAAAACAAAAAAATCACCAAAATAAAATTTTGATATTAAAATTTTAAAAAGGATGTATATTTTACCAAATTCAAAACATTTAGTTTTCATTAATTTATTTAAAATTAATTTCCATTGTCAAAACTAGAAAGCACATTTTTAAAAAGTAAAAACTACAAAAATATTGACATGTGTTTATATCAAATTTCAATGTGAAATTACATCCAATGACCTAAATTGGATTAAATTATAATCATATAATCCAATTAAAATTTAAAACCATTTAAAAAGATTATCTATCTATATAAATAAATCATATGAATAGATAGTTTGGACTTGAAATGGAGTATTTTTCACTATTCATAAAAAATGAAAATTATTAGAAAAATACCAAAAATTTACCCAAAGTAAATTTTGAAAACCATAATCTAATGAAGAAGTTTATTCAGTCAAATTAATCATATAAAAGTTAAAAAAACTATATTTAAAAAGGGTTCTCTATCAAAAGGCAGTAAATCGACCTTTTAAATAATATTAGAGTATTTCAGGCTTAAAATTTGATTCATTCTCATTTTAGGCCTCTAAATGTTATTAGATAAATGTAAAAACATTTAACAAACATCTGTAATCATATTTTAGTTAGTTATATTCCTTCATTCTAATACAATAACTAGGCATTAAGTACCATTTAAAATAATAATATTATCATATTATTTTTTTGGTGTAACTCAATGTTGCGTGCATCGTAAGATTTAAATGAAACCTATTATTGCATGTTGAGTAAACTATTATATATAACATAAATTTTAATGAAAAATTAATATTTAAATCACAAATATTAATAAATATAAAAATTTCATATCCTTTATTTACATGGGATGTTACAATTATTGAGGCTCACATTATACTTCTAGTTTCAATCAATGGATAAAACTGGAAGGAACTAAGTTAACATTCAATATAATAGTCAATATAGTTATTATGAGTAACCAAATTCACTGATGATTTCATTAAAGGATGTTGTTAATATTCCTATGCAATTTTCATTAAACATGATTAAAAAATAGTACCTTAACCAAATCTCAGACAAACCAAATAAGAGATTGATAGAGTTATGTAATAGTTATGGTTATAGAGTCTATGGAGAAAAGAAGATTCAACTTCTTTTGTATTAATAATTTTGAAAGAAACATGAATACGATTTGAATGTGGAAAAGGACATGAGAAAATAACCACACCAAGAAAATGAAAATCTTCACCAATGTAATGGATGAGAATATTGGCCTCCATATGATATCATGAACTATTGAATACATTAAATGTAGAATGTATTGGCATTATAGAAATAGATGTCCTAAAGAGAAATCATGTGAAGCGAATTAGAAAGGAGTTATAATTAATTTTTATATTGGAGATGATGAAGAGACTAAAAATGACATGTAAAAGGATTCATGTGCTAAATAATATGATGACAACACATAGTTAATTATTTGATGATAAAGTCAGATGAATGATGTATTTATGTATTTGAATTCGAATATTGTATTATCTGAATTATAAAATATATAATAATTTTTTATTATAATTTTTTCCTTAATGATTTTAATGAATATGTTTAATTATTCTAATGTTTTAGAAAACCGATTTAATGCAAGGTGATATTTTAATTATTGGAACATACCCCTTAACATATTTCAAAAGAAAAGAAAATAGTGATTAGAATTGATAAAGAGATGATTGATTTTAATAATGTAAATTAGATTGTATTGATGACCTCAAACTCGATAAAAGTTTTTTTTAAAATTAGAATTTTTTATCATTAATGGAGCCTACAAAAGTATTTTATATATAGATTATATTAAATATTTTTTGGTTTTATTCATGAAATGAGAAAAAATACTTTCTATAAATAAGGATTTATGGAAATTCAGGTTATTAACAAGTTTCATGAAATTTCGTTATAAAGGTATTACATGTTTATTATGGGAAAATAAATATCTACTTCAATTTATATGGGGGATTATTGTTATGTTGATTTTGAATAATCTAGTTCCCTTCTTTCTCAAGTACTAGATTTTAATATTTTGACAGTGTTATATAAGGAACCACTTATAAAATGGTTTATGTTGAAAATTGAATGTGGTTTTAGATATTGATGTAATTTTTTCCATATAAATATTTATGTATATTTTATTACCTTTGATAACCATTTTTATTTGACTATAAATAATGATAGATTAAATGGAATGTCATTCTATTTATGGATCTTATGATCTGTTTTTTCTTCAGGAATAAAAAATCCACCATCTTTCCTCAGTTTATGTGATGATCTGTAAATTGATCATGTTACAAAAAAATAGTGAGATTTTATATATCAAATTGAATGGAATCAAGTGAGTATATATCATTAGTAAAATTATTCATCCTTAGTAACAGGATATTGAAATAAAATTTTTCCAAGTTGTCATTATTTTGATTATATCAATGACTTATTCATTCATAATTCTGTTAACATTTTTAGGAAACTAACATTCTCTAGATTACCCACTTTTGTGATGAGTGGTCTTCATCACTGTCAATAATTATTTACTCTTTTATTCCATATCCAAATACCAACTTCTCACGAATGTTCTCCAATGTGGAAAACTAGTTATGAGTCACATTGGGAAACCATTATTTTTCCAGGTTTTCCTTTATAATGGATATTTTAGAATTTATTTTATTATCTTTTTTTAATTAATGGAAATTTCTTCTGTTAAATAGTTAAATATTTAATGACTTATTTGAATTTTTAGGGATAAATTTATTTTATTGGGCGGTACAATGTAACACCCCGAGGTTTTACGAACCTATTTTTTGAATAAATAAAATTTCATTACTAATTTTCATTATATGGGAAAACATGTTAATGTTTCAATACATGAACCACTAATAATATATTTTTGTATGCATAGCATTAATTTTTTCATGGGTTGTATAAAATATCAAGTTCCATTTATATCTTTCATTACACACAAGATTGTGTTTTAAGAATGTAAAATATATTATTAATATTATTATGATAGTTTTCACATAGCCTTTGTAATGGATGGTATGAATACTTATTAACTAAAATTTTAAAATAATATTTAAAAACTTTCATATAATGATTTATTTGGTGTACATTTATTATAAATGATAGTAATAACTATTTGGAGATAAATAAATAATGTTTCTAAAATTATATATCTCTATGATAAAAAATGTTTTATTTAAGTAAATTAAACAAACCAATTTTGATGAATGGATATAATGATATATATAAATATATATAATGTATTCAATAAACTATATTACATTCATATTATATATTTTTTAGATAAGAGATAAGAATTAATTTAACCTTACACAAAAATAGATGATTTTTTAAAGGGTAGTTTTACTACCTTTTAATGGAGCAATTTTTTAAAAAAATTGAAAACATTTATAACATATATTTGAAAAAATTAACATAATTTTTTTAAATTTTAATTTTAATATTATCCTAGGGTGATTTTTCATTATTGTTTTGAGAAGATTTATTTTTGGATGAGTAGTTATTGATAATGAATTTTAAGGTAAGACTACCTTTTCATTCAAATTATTTATATAGATTAATTATATTAAAAATTATTTTAAAATATATATAGTTTAATTTTACAGAAATAAATCCAATTTAGATCATTTTAATTAAATTAAAATTGATATTTGATTTAAAAACATTTCAGAATTTTGAACATTTTTTTACTTTAAGAACATTTACCTCATCCCATTTGTATAATAATTTTTAAATTAATTTCTATTAATAATGTGACTTAAATTTTATAAAATTGATTAAATTTTTGGAATCAGTATAATTTATATTTTATAATAATTAAAATTTAATTTTTTACCAAAATTATTAGTGAATACATTTAAAATTAATCATGATGACTAAGAGAAAAATGAGTTTACAAAGGGACTAATCTTTAATCTATAAGAGGGGAAATGATCTAGAAACTTGTAAAAAACAATTTAATGGAAATACATAGACTATATCCCCCACATTGATTTCTAATGGTTCATTATTTGAAACAAATGAGCTAATGGAGATATCCTAATATTGAATACCTTTTTTATATTTTTTAGAATGTTACTCCTCCTCCACTATAAAAAGGCGCTCACACTCCCCACATATTCAAAGCTATAAATCCATTTTGGTCGATCCAAAAATGAAAAAATAACTTCCCAAATTCAATATTATTATCCTATAACCCATAATTTGGATTGAAATTCAACCGTTTAATTCCTTTGGTGTAAACCAAAATGAGATATCTGAAAAAGGGTAATGATCATCAATTTTTTTGTTTTATTTCTTCCTCAAACTACTTCAATTATTATGTCATAATTATATAATTTATTTAGTAAATTAAAAATAAATAGTTTTTTAGGTTATTTTTATTATCTAAAACATCACACACTTAAATCAAGTGGGATACATAACCATCATTGTCAGGTAAGGAGGATTACCGCCTCAAGAACTGAAGTTGTTTGTTCTTACATTACCACTGTTAAAGGTTAATAATAATGAAGGATTTATAGTTTATATATCATATTTAAGGATTTTATGATTTTATTATGATTATTTATTTTATATTATTTATATAACTCATACCTTCATGGTTTTCATTTTTTGACGATACAATAATGTCGTTCTTGTGTACAGAAGACTACAACCTCACAAAGAGATGTGATGTGTTGACCCTTTAAATAGAATGTTTTAAGGGTGTTTTTAATAGAAATATATAATATATATGAAATAATAATTATTATGAAAGGATAATATAAATATATGTCTCATTTTTTTAATTCAACATTAGAAGAAAATCTAACCATCATTCATGTGTATGTTGACCTACCCTCTCCACGGACATAGTATTTCATTACCTATTTTTATATTTTATAGATTATTAAATATACATATATATTGATTATATATGTTACTTATATCAGGTTTTAAATTCTGGAAATGTGTACATCATTATCAATATAATAGGTCTAATAAATAACAAGTCATAACAGAAAATACAAACAGAGTGGATATTACCCAAAATGAAACATTAACATGGAATTGTTAATAAACAGGTAATATAAAGCCATAATAAAAATATATAGGGTATTAATTGTATTATTTTAGATTTATATAAACTAATATTCATTTTCCATGAGGTTTGAACGTGCATAAAGGATAACAATAAAAAATTTAAGTGTATTTTTTATCTCAATCTTTTTTCTTTGAGATTTATGTCATAATAACCACTCCTTTCATTTTTGTGGTGTATATACTGACATATTTAATTTTATATCATTAAATTAATTTATTTCATGATATTAAAAGTTTAAATTGATTTTATTCTTTCACTAATATCTTGATTTAAAAATTACTCAACAAGTAATAGATTTACAACTCAAGTTTTACTTTTCCGAGACACATGATATATTCACCACTATTTCTTTCAATGTGGTATATATAAATCAGATGTATGTAAATTTTGATTTTTATAATTAATATAATTGAAAATTACAATTCTAATCAATTATACCTTTTTCACGGGGTTACAATTTCAATTATACAAAAATGGTAAGAGAATTGTTTCTCAATTTCTCTTCTCTGAGACACATGTTATGTTATGCACCTATATATTTGTATGAGGTTTATAAAATTTCCATTTGAAATACTCTATAATGAATATCTTTATTTTCATACTATATTAAAATTTATTTAATTCTATTTTTTCCAGGGGAATTTGATTCAAATTTACCAAAGTAGTAAGAGTTCATTACCATAATATTGATGTTTATCATGATTATTTTTTATTTTCCTTCCATTAATAAAATATTATGATCCATATATCAATATTTATCATGAATTTACTTATCATAACTTTATTTAGGATTTCTTAATTTATTGTTAAAAATTTTCATCTATTTTTACTTAATAAAAATAAGAAACTATTTTTCATAAAATCTATACTTACTCCTCTCTTTGATCGGATAACTGTTTAATTCAAAAACCATGTTTCTTAAAAACTATTTTAATTATTTTTAAATTATATTTTAAAATAATTTTATAGATAGGTATATTAATAATTTTTTATGTTTTAAATTTTTTTTAATCATTTGCAAATCATTATTTATAATTTTCCATGATTATTTCCAATGAAAATAGTTTTCAACGATATTAAATGATTTAAAAAGAATTTTTAAAATCTGGTCGGTTATATTACTCAATAAGTGTTTTAAATTATCTTTAATTAATATTTTATAAAATTACATTGTGGATTTCCAAGAAAATTATTTGGAAATTTTTTTACTTATTTAAAAAATTACAGAAATATTATTTTCTAATTGAAGTTCTCTATGTGATATTTTAAAATCCAAATCCATGTAAGATGAAATACATTGATATAGTTTATGATTTACAAGGGATATGATAAAATGAAAACATTATAATTATTTATTTGAATGGGTTATGATGAAGATGACATGTTTTTTTGAACCCTGTTTCTTATCAATGGGTTATACCATGATAAAACAGTTATGAAACCTACTTCCTATCATGAGTTATTATATGATCATAAAACATGTCACTATTCTATAGGATATGATATGATAAAATTTGTGTGATACATATTTCATTTCATTTTTTATGATAAGATTTTTATTAAACCTATACCTTTTATAGTTATTGATATTATGAATGTTTTATTATATTGTTCCATATGTATGTTTGATCTCATTATGTGACATATGGGATGTATATATTCTTCCAATGCATTGGGTAATGCTAGATAACTCATGAGTATACTTGTTATGTGTGATCCAAATTAAATGTTCAAAATATTATGTGTGAATCTAATTACAAGTTTACGATGTTATGTGTAAACCTAATTACATGTTTAAAATGTTATGAATGAACCCGATTACATGTTCAAAATGTTTGGCATGAACCTGATTACATGATCATAATATTATGAATGAACCAGATTACATGTTCATAATGTAATGAATAGACCTATATTTCGTGTCCATAATGATATGTTTGGAACTGGTCATATGTCTATTTGTTTATGTGAGGGATATATTTAATATCCTTAACATAATGTGTGATGATTTCCTTATTTATACATGTTCATGATATTATAAGATGATATCTATGAAAAAAATAAATTTCTTAGTCCAATGATTTATAATCCTAGATCATTTTCACTGAATATCTTATGATTCATGACTTCTAAATTGCCAATCATTATTCCATGAATAAGTATTAGAAACCTTTCTACGGTGGGTATGGTTTTAAAATTATATAAACATATTATCATACCCTTATGTGTATGTTATACTACCATATCTCATGTATTCACACAATCTAAGAATCTAAGATCACCCATTCTTATGTTTCCTTTCCATAAATTATTATTAATGTTTTTGTGTATGAGTACTATATTGGAATATCATTATGGGAAACATTGAATATCTTTCACTAAGTTAGAATATTGTGTTACATGGTTCTAAAGACACTAAACTATTATGGACATCACGATTTTTATTTTTTTCATATGTTAAATATTCATTGAAAATTATCTAATATCCTTGAATGATATGCATGGGTATCTATATTGATAGTCATAAAACCATTTAAAATATCATGTGTTGGGTTTTTTACTTCTATGGAAATAGTAATAATATAAATTACAAGGGGAATAACACTGTGTATAATAAAAAACACATAATATATGAATCATATTTTAATATTTACATTGATATATCTAAGGTAATATAATTTTTTATTTTAAACCTCTTAGAGAATGCTATCATTTTATATGATATTCAGATGACATATTCTATGACTAATATAGAAATGTGATATTTGTACTGATTCTATGATTATGATATCCCATATCATAATCCATGAATCAATAGAGTAGAATAAAATTCTAAATTATATTTAAATATTTAGTACATATAAAAAATTATAATTTAAAAAACATCATATTTATCACAATTTCGTCAATCAAAAATAGTTGTAAGAGTATGATGACACTTATAGGTTTTAAAATATCTAATGAAACATGTTCAATATAGCTAAATAAATGAAAAAATGAATATACAAGATAAAAAATTATATGAAAACCAAATAATGTATACTATAAATGAAGAAACCATTGAATGTGTACCTTACCCAATATCATTACTGTATTTATATTCGACTAGATTCGATTAATGAAGATCATTGTATAGTAGCCATAAGACTATCTATTTATGATATATCTATAGGTTTTGATGGATCACTAATCATATGATTTAGATTCCACCACCCACTATAATATTTTGTTTCCTTCTAGTGTAAAGGATTTTTGATTAGAGATTCATTGGATAGAAAAATTTGGAAAAGGACTCATAAAACATGCATAGTCACCATATAAGGGTGATTTTTCCTTCATAAAAACATTGAATATACCCCTCAAGTGAATATAAATTAACATTTATATTATCATTAAATGAATTTATCAGATAAAACCCTTGATAAATCCAATTATCCCAAATGTTTCATCAATATATGAAATAATGAATAAAGAATATATTATATGTCGCAGAAGATAGTGTATAATAATTAAATCCACCACCTTCAACGAATTATGGAAATCATAATGGAATTGTACCATATGATTAAGGGATCTATGAATCACTCTACAGTATAATACATCGAGTTTAGGAAATCATAAAATATGATATACTATAAAGGTTCCGAGTAATACATATTCCATGTTTATGTCATAATGTACAATATAACATATTTCACTATTAAATATTGAATGAATTATAGAATATACCCTTTATTATGTGTTTTGTTAATGATGGATTCCAAACAAAGAAAATTGAAGGTGTGGGTCTATTTTCTTACTAATGATTAGTGTAATTCTTATTTTATATCATTATATGATTATAAGAGAACTTGTTTGTGGGATTATGGTGTTACATGAAGCTAGTGGGAGATGATACAACATGTATGAAATAATTGATTGGTAGTGTGTAGGGACATCATTCTTGGATGGCTAATCAAACAGATTGTTGGAGAGGTGGTGATCCCAGTGACGTTCAAAATTAGTGGAGGAGGGAAGACTACATATTAGAGATTGGAATTAAGGATGACTAGAAATTATAGATTTTTATAAAATTATATTTTTCAATTTAATTTTTTTTATTTTATTAATGAAAAAATTCTTATTTTGTAATTATTTATGTTTTTGTATCGAGGTTTCTATCTACGCTTTGTTGGCTCATTAGGATCATTTATTCTATTTTCTTATGGTCATATTCCTATTTGATTCTGAATTTTTATTTTGTAAGATCCTTGATCCTTATCCTTATTCATGGGTCCCTTCTTTATATTCATCTATTGTATCTGATGGCTTTACATCAGGGTGTTTTTATTTCTCAAATCTGAATTATCCTCATCCATTTTCCTTTGACTAATCTGCTCCCTCTACACATCCATGTTCATTTACTATTTTTTGTGTCTCCTATTTCATCATGGTCTTTTCGAGTTATATTAGGTAAACGTTTTTCCTCCTAATATTCAATTCTTTCTTTAACTATCACCTCGCCATATGAAATGTATTTATTTCATTATACCTCATCACTTTATCTATTTGGTTGTCTTCTACATCAATATTGAGATGATTTTTGTTCCTCGGTATTTAAAGAAAAGAATATTCAGGATAGATTATACATATCTACCTCCCTTATCATTCCATTCTTTCCATATTCCGATGATACTCTATAGTGTGTAGTTTACTGTGACATGGTCTATATGCTAATATAGATTTTGGGGTCCATGTGTGCTATCTATCAATTTTTATTTTATTTTATATTTAGTTTTTGTTTTGTTTATATTTCATAATAATAAATCCGTTGGTGGTTTTCTTACTGTGTATTAGGACCAAACATGTTTAGATAACCTAAATCCATTGTGTTCATTACATTTATTAACTTCCTATTACTATATGATCATTTCAAAAATTGTTCTTCAACAATTATTTATCAAACATAGCTTTATCTTAGACAATAATTATTTTCTAGAAATTCAGTCTACACACCTCCACCCTATCATCAAAATTTCTATTAATGGTTTATTTCTGGTTATTAATGTCCTCTATTAAGATAATATTTTAAAATATTTACGGAGAAAATGATTTTAACTGATGGAGTGTTTCGAGGAGGGTGTTTTTTTTCCAGAATGGACTCACTAACACTCAAATGAGCCCCCGGAAGCCTTTAGTTACTATCTCCACTAATATACTGTTATATACCACCTATATTGATCCTGAATATAATATTATAGAGATATACCACTACATATTGTTTTTATCCTTATGTGATAAGGTTATACGTGAATTCATGCTTGATACTACAACCAATGCTATATATATTAAACATGAAGATTTATGCATTTGGAAGACATTACATGTTTGCTTGAATAGTAAAATAAAACATTACACTTTTAAGATAAACACTAGTTCTTCTATTCATATTTATTATGATGATTTTAATGAAGTTTTGTTTAATTTGGAAAATATAGATATTAAATTTAATTATGAAGATCAATACATTATCTTTTTGACCATTATTAATGATTATTTTATTTCTTTAAAATATTCTATGACGTATGGTAGATAATTAATCACATTCGAGGTGGATAAATCAGTTGTGTAATCTATATAACTTCAAACAAATGATTTGAAGAGTTTTTTAGTATAGTGATATATGAGCTTCAATTAAGGCCTGATGTGGGTCAAATTTAAACTAATACTAAAATGGGAAGAGAGAAACTTGTTTATGAACATATACTATTTCACGTTATGTAATAATGGAAATATTAAATGTTATTTTTCCAAATATAAAAATAAGGATAGTGTATCTCATAATAATATGGAATTACCTTGGTTCCTGATTATGAATGATATTTAGTTTCATTTTCTATCATCCTTTTAGTTATAATTTATCTTAGATTCTAGGCAGTCTATCATATATGATCCATGACTGGACATACTTGTGTTTAGAGGGTGATACAATTATAAGAGAGGATGTGTTAGGGATATCCTTAGAAATTTGGGTTGAGGTGGAGATCCTTCCGCTATGAATTTATTAATTTCTAGTTGTTGTGTGATCTATCACCTCTTAATTTTTTATTGTATTTATCTTCAATGTTTTATGTTTTCATGATGAGAATATTTTACCTTTGACAAATTCTATGTATTTTTATATATTGAGATTCATGGATGTATATTCATCCATTGATGCAAAATCATGCATCGTGTTTGTATGTTATAAATAAATTTTGTTGTTTAGATTAATTACTGAATATGTTAGACAGTTTTATATCAGTGGATGAGTAGGGTTAGATACTATGCCTTCCACTTTGGAACTTACTAGGAGTATCCATGTTTGGAATATAATTTTCTATTAAATTTATTTTTTTTAAAAAAAATCCATTTGAACCTATTGGAAGGTTAGATAGGCCTCAACAACACATGTTAGTTTTCTATTTAAAATTTTAAATGTTGTGGATTTTTTTAATTCTAGTTTTCAAATTAAAAATAATGATTAAATTTTTTTATATGAAAAAAATATTATTTTATTATTATGAATGTTTTCATATGGGTGTTTATGTTTAGTAATTATAGGTTTGATGGGCTCCTTCCAACTACTTTCATGCATGCCTATTCATGCGGGAATCCTCTTTGTTGTGCTTTGGGATCATTGATCATTTCCCTTCTACATAGTTTTTTTCTAGATGTTGATCAACCAAATATTATGGGACTCTTTTAGGGAATCTGTTTTTTGTTAATATGATTATTCCTCATGTTGTGCCACCTCACCAATATTTTTCCTCTATGAATCCATTTTTGTTTAGAATTTATTCTTCAAACTAATAATTTATTATTTTTCCAAGCTCCTTAATGTGAACACATGAACTTTGGGTCTTCCATGCCTAGTTCAACCATATCCTCTCTACATACTATGGATTACTTTCATTATTCATTATCTATTCATTTTCATAGTTCTCTTTAAGATATAGTTTGAGAGAATTGGTATTCCAAGGTCATTAAAGAGAAGATTATTTGAGAGAGAGAGAGAGAAGACCATTATAACAACCTTGGTGTTCCCCAACACCCCTTTTCATGTGATCTTATCCATTGATTGGTTTAAAACATATGGGATATCTATGAAATATTCATATTGAAAAATACTATACTTGTTAGTGATGATGCTATCCTTTGATGAAAATACTTTTAATATCTTGGGGTTGGCTCATGGTTGTAAGCATATTTCATTTTCTTTTTTACATAACATTTGCGATGTATCTTCTTTATTTTCATTGTTAGTTTAGGTTTTATTTGTATTATTCCTCATAGTTTTAAGGAGTAAATTACAATATTTTAGACAAGGATTACAACTGGCCATTAGAGTGAGGAATTCCCTATTCTCATATAGCTTCGGTGTTCCACAAGTGTTGTGTCTTTTCATTCATATTTCCAATTATATTCGTTCTATTTTGTTTTTTTATTAATTATAAATCTAGTGGTGGTGTTATTTCAATGGAGAAGGACCAAACTTGTCTAAACCATGTAAAACTATTTTGTTCTTAACTTATCCATACATAATTTGTTTTTAATATTACAATATATATTACATCTTATCTTTATTGTTTACTTATTATTTTTGAACCATTTTTTTCACAATATTATTGTGTGCCTCTCAGTTGGTTATAGTCTTGGAATTCTATTTGAGCACCTACACCCTCAATTCAAAAGTAAGAAACTCGATCAAGAGGAGGCTTGACATACCATAGTTGGGTGTTGTGATCTCATGATGTTGATAAAGATGGTGAGAGATAAAATCTGAAGGGTTTTGCATAGATAATGAGTACATAGTGTAAGGGATTTGTTTGAGATCCTAGTGGGGATATATGATTTTGTGCATAATGGAATGTGGATAGAGATACAATGCACAAGTGGTGTGGAATGATGATTATTTCCTGAAGGAATATGGATGAACCTGCTAGATGGTCACAAAAAAATGAAAACGGATATGGACATGGGAAAAAAGGGGATAAGAGGTGGATGGTCTGGTGCTGGTGCTCAATTCCATAGATATCATGGTGAAAAAGTGGAAGATCATCACACACATGTTCCTATATTAATATGTTTTAAAAAATTGAAAATTCTAAAAAACTAAATCTTAAAAATTAATAATAATAATAATAAAAATAATAATTAATATTATTAGATATACTAGGTTTACAATCAAGAGAAAATTAAGTAAAATATATTATTATACACATATTTATAATATATTTAACGAAAACATGTTACAAAAATAAAAAATATAAGAATAAGAAAAATAATTAAAAATCCAATAATTAAAAAAATATTGTATAAAATAAAAAAATATCTTTTTTTTCTTGAACATAAAAACCATTTAACAAGAAATTTTACAATCCTATGATAGAAAATTAGTGAAAACACAAGATTTCACCCTTATTCAAAAATAAAAATACAATTACAATTATAGGAATTTTTATTCCTTTTACCCAAAAAATATCATCATTTATAATTAAAAAATTCAAGCATAATTTCCATTTATGTTGTAATTATTTCTAAAAAGGCACCTACATTCATTTATAATGTGGCATACCTCACCATCACTTTCATCACTCAAAAAAATTCAAACAGATCCATGATCAATCCTTATACACTTTAAATATTATGATAAAATTTCCATGAAATTCATATATCCATTGGTGGGAATCAAAATAGAGTGCTAATTTTGAGGCCCAAACATTGGATTAAAATGTTCTATGAGTCTACGAGATGGTGGTTCATAAGTGTTTTCATATTGTTTTAGAAAATATGAGTGTTTAATCATAAATTAAATGTATGAAAATGGGAAATCCAAATTATTCCCTCAAAATCTCACTCTCCAACACATAAGACAATAAATTTCCCAAATAAACTGATAATATCAATATTGATAATATGAATAAGAAAAGATAAATAAATCTAATAATGGGAACATAATAAAGTTATTATTAGCTACAGTTCCCCATGGAATTCATATAAAAAATCCCTATAGAAAAAGTATTCAAATATCTCATAATTAGTTATATCATAGTGAAATTAGGTCATATAAAAACTCTATATTTCTTGAATTAATAAGATATCACTTTTATAGGTTTCCCTAAAGGTGGGAATTACCAAATAATAACCACAAGTATACTCATTATTGAAAATGAAAAGATTTTATATTCATATAGAAAAAATATAGATATAATGAATGAAGAAAATATAAGGAAAATCACATGTAAAATGAATGGAAAATTTGAATCTATATGAATTAAATGCCTCACCATAAATAAAACAATCCTATCCATGAATGAATCTCTCCCCCAAGTTTATTTTAAAAATAATTATGAAAATACAAAATATAATGGTAGTAAAGGGTATCAGATAAGTGATCATACTAAAAAATACTTCCTTATTGATTTTTAAGGATAAAAATATAGAAAATTTATGTTTGGATCAGTGGTTAAATTAGTATAAATTAAACCATCAACCTTCTCTATCATTTCACTGTGAATTTTAAAAATATTAATACATTGATAGAAAAATATGGAAATTAATATAAGAAAAAACATGGTTGATATTCTCAAAATAGAAAAACATGAAATGTAAATATATGTGAAAGAGGAATAGGGTCCTAATAGGTATAAAAATATAAAATTGGGACACACTAAATTAAAAGGTGAAAACAATTATTTAATAAAATATATAATTTCCTATAAAAATTAATGAACAGAATGATATCAATAATAATATAATTCATGGTATCATGAATCATAACATTTTGACTAGGAATCGTACAACCATATTAACTAGGGAAACATGTGTTCTTTCTAGAATATGTTACTATAGAAATGAAAAAATATCATATGGGATCAACAATAATTGAGAAATTCGTTTTTTTATGTTTTATTTTTTAATATTTTTATATTTACAAATTGATTTTGAAATTGAAAATAAAATAGAATATAAAATTTAATACTTCAATGAGTAAATGTAGAAATATTTGTAGATCTTTTTTATATCCAATGAAGATACATTAATTATATACCAGTAAAATATATACATAGCCTATAGAAAAATATATAATATTAATAAAATACCACCATAATAAATTAATAATGTGTATGATAAAAATATGTATGAATAATTTAAATCTACTATAGTCTCTAGAAAAAAATTTATAGGAAAACACATGCCTTTTTATAACCAAAAATCTAAATAAAATAGAAGTAAATTAAGTGAAAAATAAACCAACAAAAGATGGTTTGCCACCCACTAAGTACTAAGTTTAATTGACCATCATATATAAATTGATTTCACTCAATATAGATCGTATTAAATTGTTTATCTTGCATCCATTTTTTTATTGATAAGAGTGTTGCATGCATACATCTAGATAGAAATTATCATATAGTAAACATAATCTATCAGTGGAAACTGGTTAGTAAAATGGATATTGGGAATGAATGACGAATAAAAAATATTAAAATGAGTTTAGTTAACCCCATAAAAAGATAAACTCATTAAATAAGTTTAATTTTAGTAAATAACATTTGAATTTAAATTAGAATGTTCACTTCATGGAATAAACAAAATAGAATAAATTTCCTTACCTGAATCCCTTAGTGATTGGATGGTATCCATCACATTCATTAATTATTATTATTTTCTAGTAATGTATTGTAGTTATATTTCATCTATCAGTAACAAAATAAGGGAATTTACAAGTTTAAAACTAAATTTTTTACATTATATTTTCATTTATTACACTCAGATCATGAGTATTGTTAACATGGATGGTTATTTAATGTTCAATGAAATTAGTATCAATGCATAGATTATGTGATACAATCATAAGTAGAGTCATTGACTCCCTTATTTTATTAATTATTTTACCACTAATTGTTTGTTTATATTTCATTCTTCATGTTTCATAAATGGAATATGTGTTTTTATAAACTCAGATTATTCATAGAAATCCCATTTCTCTAATATTTATATAATTATTTGAGTGTGATAAACCAATATTAATTACTAATTGTTTAATTTTATAAATATTTCAAATGTTTCTATTTTTAGAAAATTTCACTAACTCAGAAGGATTTTTAGGAAAAGTTGAGTAAATGTTATTTTTAGTTTTTTCCTCTTATACATGGAAATTCATTGTGTCTTGGGCGCATTATGCCCTATTATAGTAATGAAGGGACCTAATTCAGTGTCTATTTTAACATCAAATGTATTTTCATCTCTAAATGATATAATATGACATGAATCAGTGGAATTTATTTTATATGACACCCTATGAAAAGAGGGACTTAAAATTCTAAATTTTACAACCAATGTCAAAAAGGAGAAACTTTATATTTATGAGTCTACATGATAGAATTACATGGTTAATTGTGCATAGAAGGTATTATTTTTTGGATGTATGGCCTCATAAAAATTATTCCCTAGTGTATGTGAGTGTGTTATAAAAATTTAATGATCTTGTGTTTACCTAATTAGAGTTTCATTATACTGATAAGTTATCCTAATGGATAATAGTATGTGGTGTATTGGGAATTCAACCAATGTATTATAAGATCCACATTGTTTCAAATCAATATGTCCATGCCTCAAATATATCAATAAATAAAAAGTGGTATTAGATACAATACCCATTTGGAATTACAATGAAACTACTTTAGTTTGAGGAGTGGGGTCTCTAATTAAGATATCAAACATAATGGGTGGAGGAGTGTGAAAACATTGAAAAATTGTGACTTAAAAGACTAAATGTTACTTTTCTTATCAATAAGGTCCTCCATTATATTTGTGAGCCTATTTTATTAGAAAATCATAGTTAATTTTTCCTAGAATATAATATTCACAGGATGGGTTACCTCCAAGGATGTTCATAAGTGTGTGTGTGAATGATGACAAAGCACACTCAAAAAACATATGTTATCCAATGGGTTAACTCATTAGTCTTAATTTAACATTTTGGAATATGATTGTGATTATTTCCTATAATGAATAAAAATATGTAATTTTTTTTTATAATCCCTGAAAATTGGGTTTTGAATGAGTTTCCACCATTAGAATATAAAGAAGATAGACCATACTGGTAATGGGTAATGTAAAATAGTTTCATGAAATCGTGAAAAAATAGATATAAAATGGCAGAGTTGGATGATGTGTAAAACTATGACATATTTTACTAAATGTGTATAAATATATCTAATCTAAGATAATGAAGACCCAACATTTTAGGTAACCTATCTTTCCTATGTTTCAATGAATAAATAAAATAATTAGTGTTATACAATACTTGGATGATTTATTATAAAGGTAGAAGTAGAGTCGACATTATATGATTAGTGATGAAATTTAATGAAATGATATCCCTGAGTATTTAATTAATAAAATGGTAATTTGGTATTAGTAAAAATATTTTTAGATGGTATTATAAGGTACGAAATGTTATTTGAAGTTATTTATGAGGTTTTAAAATTATTTGAGGTGGATCTGAATTTATATTGAAGAATTATGGATTTTTTAGTTTTACGATGAAAATTGGATATGTTTGGGATTATTCATAACCATTATCTCACAGATAAATGATCTACAAAATAATAAATCTAGTGATGTTTGGATATAATATAAGATGATTTTCTCCTACCCTAGGCATCATTATACATGTGTTTAATCATTATCCAGCTTAGGTGTAACCATGATATGACCTCTATGTAAACATCATACGCAAAACTTAAGAATCATATAGTGATGGATGATATGCATAACCATGAATTTAATTTTTTATAATAATTCATATTCTCTTCATAGACATCATTTATGAAGATGTATACCCATCATCTATAGAATACTTAGTTTGTATAAACATTATCACCTAGTCAAATGTAATGTTTTAAAAGATGAAAATGGAGATTAATATTTTTATTAATTAATGATTAAATACTTTAAATTATTTTAATAATATAAAAACATAATAAATATGTGGTGATCCATGATCTAACATTGTTCTGAGGAAGCTGAATATGTTAGAAGATGGAGAAAATCACTACTCTGTATTTGGGAATTTCTAAAGAGAATATGCAAAATTATATATTGGCGATTAGAATTAAAAAATTATTCAAATTATTTATATACATATCTTTACTTTTATTAAAATAAAAAATTAAATGTGATACATACTATAGATGAAAATGATTGTGATAATATGTGGATTTGTACTTCGAAGGTCTACCATTTTTTTTAATAGATAAAAAAGATCATTCCTAGATTCTTTTGGGAGAATAAGAAATGGTCATTTCTAGAGTTCATTAATATTTATATCTATATATTATTTAATTATATTAACTGTTTCATGTTGGTTATTTAACAAAATACTGAGAATAAAATAGTAAATTACTCAATTATAGTGGATGAGTCATGAAGAACATCTTATCAAGAGTTTGGATGGATCCTTAAAGAACTAGGTAAATTAAAAATATGAATGTTGTATGAGTTATATTACAACCATGGAAAATTATGATATATGGATTTCAGTGAGGTATTTTGAGAAAAATATACAGAAGAAATCATGAATTTAAATGTAAGTCATTAGAATCTCTATTATTCAAGACAAATAATGAATAAAATAAAAAGTTAGTGTATTCTTATAAATGTACAAGATACATCATTTGAGGAGATAAAATGTAAAAATACCATAGGATAATCCTCACATAAAACCCAATAATAAATGAGGAGGAATAATTTACTAATTTGATAAGGTTTTTTATATTAAAAATATAAAAAATTAAATTTAGGGGAGATACATAATAAAAATGTAGTAGAGAGTATATTACATGTTCAGTGGGATAATATTTTTACATCAGTAGTTGTGTGCTATGAAAAATACCTAAGACCTATAAATGGTGAAGAATAAGGAACTAATATATTTTTGATCTTAAGATCATCTGTCTATTAAAGCTGAAATAATTTAAAGGAGATGTACATTAATTTTATATCTAATCAATGTGTTGAAGTAGTGAGGAGAAGAAAGAATATGAGGATTATATGGAATACCAACCATCTATACATGGTTATATTCTTGGGGTTGATCCTTTAAGATTTTAATAGCTATTATTTTTTAGAACATCAAGATATCTCCTATTGAGTTGACAAAGTAAACTGAGCCAGTTATAAAGATTTGGGAATCTTAGGATCAAGTGTAGACTGAGTTGTATATATTATTCCTCGAGAAACTATTTAATTTGAATAATATTATTTTATGGAGAATGGATATATGTTCTATAGATATTATTTCATCCCTATGTTCATTAGTGATTGACTTCTAGAAGGATATGAATAAAATACTACCATATAAATTGTGTTGATGAATAGAACTAGTGGGACTCTAGGTGTGTAGGTAGATCACAACATGAATCTACAATGTTAGTGAGATGATTTTTTCTGGATGTCCCATAAGAAATAGAATATTGTTTTCATTGTGAGAATATTTTTAGGTTTGATTAGCACCATCTTATTTTTTCATTGGTTAATCATTATGGAGAATCCAAGATTGTGGTGAATAAAATATCATGTAAAGGAATAGGATTTTGATCCAAACCTTATGAAAATAAAATGACCAATTATTTAGTACATTAATTTCATTTAACACGGTTTTTATTTCTAAATTATAATAAAATTAATCCATATATTTTATTTGGAAATAGAGGTTCATAACTGAATGGGGTTAAATATATAAAAGAGATTTAGTGATTGGAAAAAACAATTCTCCAAAATATTAAACCTATATATATACATTGATCCTATGGAGAAATTTCAACTAGTATTAGTGTGAGGTTATATTTGATTTGATTTAAGTTTATTTTGAAAAATATTTTCATCAGTGTGGATGAACTAAATATTAGAATAGTTTTTTTGATTAGGATTCTTAGATTGATAAAATATATTTTGATCTTATTATTACACATGTATTATTTAATTTTAAAACTATGGAATTTTTGAAAAATAAATAGGCCATGAAGATATGAAACATGTAAACAAATAAATAACAACATCCACTTGCTGATGGTTGTTAGAGTGGTGCATGTAGTATAAGTGTTGGGAGTAATAAAATATCAAAAAAATTAATTACTATTATTATTATATATGATATTATTTTATTAATGTTAGTAATGAAGTTGTAACATACTTTCTTAATTTTATTAAGGAACTATTTTATGAAAAAATATACTTAGATATGAAATATGATTTCATGGAAGTGGCATTTGGAAAACAAGATGGAAAATGAAATAATCTATCAAATATAATGAAAGATAAGGGGGAAATAGTTTCAATTAAAAACGATAAATTTTCCGTCATGGGTGAAATAATGTATAGAATAGTTTTTAAAAGGGAGGAATTTAAATATGTTGTCACTTAGGTACTACAAGAATTAAAAAATCTTTATAATGTCACATTGAATTCCAAATATTAACAAGTAAATGTAAAAGTGAAAAAGGGTAATAGATATTGATAGTTCATTATGAAAGGAAAAAAATATATACAAAGTCAAAGAGCATAAGCTTAAGAGTGATTGGGATAACATGATTAAATTTATTGGCGATGAATTGTATTCCCTCAAAATAATTTTCGACATAATCAACAAAAGTTGATAATTCTTGAAACTACTCAATTTTAATCCTCACAAAAAGTCGGAAGAAAGTCTACTTAAACTCAAGTTTTAGATAATGTTTTCTCTAAAGAAGAAATCTTCTTATCATTAAAGTGATTGTGAAAACTTTTAGAGATTCCACCACCTAATCTACATAAACAAAGGTATCCAATTTACCTCATAGATACTTTTGGAGTAAATCTATTTTGAAAGAAGATGTGGGACATAAGTCAAATTATTGGAAAATATTGATGAATATGTATTATATAATACCCATCAGTATATCAATGGTTGATGTGACTCACATAGATTGAAGTATTTTACTATTTCATGCTATTTTTTATTAAACAATTTGTGGCGTTTATTGAAATTTTGTGAGTGTTATTAGATTTTTTAAAAGGGTTTCGGTGTTTTTTCAGTTACTGAATAGTTAGAGGAAAGTATTATGAAATAATAGGTAACCATGGGAGTGTGTTTATGTGATCCTGAGAAGGTTCATGGTTAGGAAATTTTTGGGGAAAACAATGAAGTAATCATGAATCTTAATGAAATTCTGGAAATTAATAATTTAGATGGTTTCACATGGTTTACCAAACTATGCAGCCAAACCATGTAGTAATGGGTGTATTCTAGAAGAACCCATAAAATTGGTGAATGGTTTCCCAAACCATGTTTACAAACCATGCCTGTGTACTAGGGGATTTAAAAAGAACATTTTAAATGTAATTAACTCACTTTAATCCTTTGTTTTCTCCTCTTGAATATGGATTTAAATACTATAACATCCTCTATGTGATTTTAGCAATTTACTTATCATTTGATGAATATTCCATTGAATATTGGAGAGTTCGACTAAGGTAATCAGAGATAATAGTTCTTGTTCACATTTTGATTCATAATGTTCTCATTATCTCTTGGATGGAACCCTAAATTGGGAATAAATTACAATATATATGGGTTATGATTAGTTTTCAAAGGAATATCCTTATAAGTTGTTAATGAGAATGCTTGTAGATCATATATATATATATATGTCATCATGGTATGAATCTTCAAGATAAAACCGTTAGAGGAAAGTTTCTTCTCTAATAATCAACT
The DNA here is from genome assembly GCA_963277665.1 of Viscum album. Taxonomy (NCBI): domain Eukaryota; kingdom Viridiplantae; phylum Streptophyta; class Magnoliopsida; order Santalales; family Viscaceae; genus Viscum; species Viscum album. The sequence goes on from OY728162.1 coordinate 255,619,278, forward strand.
CATTCAGGTAACTTTATGGCTTTAGTTTTCAAAAATAAATTTACTATATCTCATGATGGAAAATTAATGATGATCCTTCTAATTTATTAAATTTAAAACTATGGGATATTTGTTACACCAATAATGTGTTTTAAAGAATAGTTAAAATCTGATTTATTTCTAAATAATTTTTTACATTAAGAACCGGGGAGTACATGGTTGGCATCTATTCATGATTTATAGTGGGGCCTTGTTGGTTCATACGTGGATATCATGTCTAATTGGTTGAAATTTGGATTATATCACCAAGTGTTGACTTATTCTTATAGGGATGTTTTCTGTTTAGGATTTTATAATATTCAGTAGACATTTGGGATGGGAATAATTAGTTAGACACTTTTATGTTTGTGTGTGAGTGTGTTCATGACATGGGTGTCCTTTTGGAATGATATATTTTCAATGTTTCTTCTTTTATTAATCTATTTATCATTCTTAATAGTCTCTATGGATATATGTGTATATATATATATATTATTGCGGTGTAACTTTTTATTATTCTAGAATAGTGTGTGGGAATGCTTGGGGTTTACTTATTGGGCTGTATACTCTATAATATATATACCCCTTGGTTTATTATAATATTTTATTTATTTTGATGTAGTTAAGGAGAAGAATTCATACATTTATAGTTTGTCATCTTGATGTTATAGTGTGATATTTGAAAGGCTGATCTCAAATATATTATTGTACTAGAGTTAGTCATGTTGGAACATAGGTGTCTTGGTTACTATTTTTTATTTTATTTTGATTTGGATTTTCTATTTTTGGATTTTCATATATGATAAAATCATCCCCCATGATTTTTTAATTCCCTTGGTATTTATTTCCATAATTTGGTCTTTAGGGAACATCAAATAAGGTTAGTAGCCTGAAAGTTCTACCTACAACATTGTGTTGGGGTCAGTGTGTTATAGTGTAAGTTTTAATGTTCAATAAGAGAATATTCATAAATGGATCCAAAAACATTTAGACTTCATATAATGACCTATCCTTAAAACATTACATGATTTTGAATTGTTAGAAAATAATTCACATTCATTCATTCTCAAATACCTTTTAGGATTTTATTTTTAGATAATTAGATGATCAAAAATATATAAAATCATCACATATTATGTATTGAAAAATTCTACTCAATATACATTTTCTAACAATGTAATGAATTTAAAAATAAAAAAAATTATTTTCATGAAAATGTTTCCTGATATAACATGATTTCTTATTTGTTCATACTAATACTTAATACATATGAAAAAATTTAAAAATATGGGAGGAGAAAAAAAAATCAGTAAATTAAAACAATAGAAATAAATATATTAGTCATGTGAAAACATGAAAATTAAAAAAAATTACAATTTTCACAATACTCCTTGACCATATAATGTAAATTATATCTATGTGTGGAAAACAATTTTTACCCAATAAAACATCAAAACTAAAGAAATAAAATTGAAAAACCTGTAATAATTTTTGAGAATTATATTTATAAACATTGTTCACATGTGATAGAAATAACTAAAGCTTAGTTAAATCCAAAAGAGAAACCTCCACAGTTAATTACCTCTTTCTTTTAATTGAAGACAAGGACCCTTGCCCAATATATTTGATAGCTATATCAGGCTCACCCATTATATATGTTATTTCATGATTACATTTCATATAAGCTATATCATACTAAACTATCATCATATATAATTCTCATGTACTATATCATGAATAAAATATTTGTAAACACTTAATTTTTCATCATTAAACCCTTGAAAAACTCATTAAAACCCATAATCTATGAAAATTTCATTTTCAGAAAAAAATATTGAGAAATATTTCATCCTTTTGAAAAAATCTTATGAGTGAAGAATTTAACGAAGATTAGGAATAATATATTATTTAGATAAACATGCCATCTTTTATATTAATATCCGTAAATAATAATAAAAATAACAATATGAAAAGTTAGATAATCCATATACATTAAACTAGAACATTCCATTTTTTCACTTTTGTAATGAATATCAATGATTTTTTTATAAAATACATAAAAATATAACATTTTAAAACCTTTAAAAGAAATTAAAAAGATAAAAAAAATTTATTTTACTATTTTTCTGTAAAATATAAAATGAAAACCGAAATTCATTTTAAAAATACATACATGGAGGAAATATATTTCAAAAATAAATATTCAGATCATTTAAAAATGAGGTTTCATAGTAAATTGTCTCTTATCTTGAGTTTGACTCATCATGTACATTATTTTTCATCCAATATAATAAACTAATTCAATTATTTAAATTATTTATAAAAAAATAAGTTGAATATAAATTTTATTTTATTTATTAAAGTTTTATATTAAATTACATAATCAATTAAGTTAATGTCAGTCATTTTGATGATATTCGACTTATATACGCAAACTGATTTCAGTAGGTTAAACATGTTAAAATTATCATGAGTATTTCAATTGCATAATTTTAATCATGTTATAATTATAATTTTTTATATTAATTATACTATAAGAGATATCTCTGAATGATCATTCTGAAAAATTAAAAATAATACAACATGGGGATGGTATTATATACATATGCACGACTAACATTTTCATTTTTCAGAAAACATGTGGGAAAGTATGTGGGTATAATTTTATCCTTCTATAAATATGATTATATCATAAATAGAAAATTAATTTATAAATCCACGAATAGATTTGAACTAATTGAGGTGGTGAGAAAAAAACAAAATACATTGGTTCATGAGGCAGTAGTAAGCACATTTACATGAGAGATGTGTTTATTTTTCTTTGAATACAAAAGAAAATATTAGAATATTTATTTTCCATTATATGATGAAATGTATATCATATATATATAATATTATTTAAATCTAATTCATCGTTATAACCATCCATATGAGGTAGCTATGAATGATGAAATACATCAGACTTGTGACGCTGTAGTCCCCATGTACGCATGAAAAATGTATAAATTTTACAATAGATGAATAGGTCAATGAAAATGGATTATAGTAGACACATAATAATACTTTATTATATGTTAGATAAGGATGTTATTTTATCACAGTGTTTAGAAATTTTTTTCAGGTAAAAAAACTAAAAATAAAATACTCTGTTAAGAACATTACCTTTTCTTTAGATACACAACTAATATTTATTACTAAAACAATTATTAAGATGGTATTATAATAAAACAATTTCTTATAGGACATGGTTAGAAATGATATCTTGGTACTATAGGAGGTATTCTGAGATCTCAATGGCTCTTTAAGTGTGTATATGTGAGGAAATGGCATGTCCTTTTATAATTGAGCAAGAATACACACATGGAAGAATCAAAATATTAAAATATATAAACATATCACTTAATAAAATTGGAACCACAATGATTTATATAATAATAAATAATTCTATATCATCAATATAGGACCATTAAACAGGATTTATAAATGTTTCTATGTAATTTTAACCTCTTTTATTTTTGTTTTCATAGTATTAACTTGTTTTAACACTTACCATTGTAACTGAATTTTTTCAAGAGTTCAAATTTATAATGACCAAAAATTATAGTGGAATATTTAAAAATAATTTACATTTTGATTCAAAATGTGGATTATATTTTTTCAAATTCAATTTAAATTATTTTTATAAATTACTTTTCAAATAAACTCATAAAACATGATGAAAAACAGTTTCCCAGAAATTACATTTTTTGTATAAAAATCTTTTATACCAAAATAAATTTTTTCGATTATTATAATTAAATATATTATATTTTGTTTAAAAAATTAAATATTAAATTTATTTAATAAATAAAAATTATAATGTGACATTATAAATACATTAAGAAAAATGTAGTTTTCATTAAAATAATTATATTTTACTAGTCACAGGAAAATAATATCTCTTAAAATATCACCAAAAAATAACTCTAAAAAAATTTTATTTTATATAATAATAAAATTATACGATTTTTGTCAATTAGAAATTCTAAAATTTTGAAATGACTAATTTAAATAAAACTGTATATTACATGTAAAAAAATTTTGTAAAAATAAAACAATTTCCTTTTTGATTGAAAAATTTATTGCTTTTCTTATAATGAATATAAATCTATAAAATATAATCCATGAATATTTATATGTTCTGAAATTGATTTAATATTAAAATTACATGGGTTATTTCATTCTTCTCCAATTTATTTAATTTATTTCTTTACAATTTTTTTCATTACATAATCAAATGGGGATATTTTTCATTTATTGTATTTTATGATTCTCACATTTCTTTTTAAACCATATGGTTTTTACAAAAAATATTAACATAAAGAATAAAATTAAATAATAAAACCCACTCACTACGGACATAGATCAGAACTATTTATTCCACATATGAAATATTTCATTCCATTTTTACTACTTAAGTTCCTAAAACATGCCTTGAATATAGAACATATTTACTTAATAATGAAATAACAATAACATCATGTACCTAGTATAAAAATGGTTGTAGGGAAATCTAGTAATAAAATTATTAATCATTTTAAAAAAATCTATACGTTTTAACGAACCATTTTCATAACATTCCCTTTCTACTAAAAAAATGACATTCTTCCACATAGATTCTATAAGGAATATATGATCATCTTCCTCGAATGAATGATTATTCCTATGATTTTTACATAAATATGTCTCCCACTATAAAATACCTTAATAAAATACTAAATAATGATTATCATATAAATTATATTGTTTATAAATTAGCTCTTGATGACTTATTTTCCCTTCATCCTATTAATATGGAGTCTGACACTAATATCACTAAAATTCCTCAAAATGTTATATTTGAATACTAGGATGGAATATATTATTATAAGAAAAATAATAATAAATATGTTGATCCCAAATTAAATGGTTATTAATTGAACAATCTCAATGTATTTATTCCAAAGTATAAATCACTTTCTCTAATTTAACATCATTTTGAAGATGAAAGGATGCACTGACATTTAATTTAGTACCCAAATAATTATAAATGCCTTTCTAAAAATGGGAAGTAAACTAGGGATCATGGTCATAAACAATAGATATTGGAACTCTATATAACATGACTATCACCATGAGATACAGCTGATAATTTTTATCTAATGTCATATTATCATAGATATGAATTAAATTTGTATATTTTTTAACTAATAAACAATAACCCAAATTCAATTATAACCTCAATATAAACCTAGATATCCCAGCATGAAATACATAGATATATTTTTCTATTTTAATCACAAAAATTGAAATGGTTAAATTATCCCTTTTTGTAAATATCTTTCAATATTAACTTATTGATAAGAGAAAGATTTCCATGTAAACTCAAAAATATATTAATAAATTTCTCCCACCTATTACACTCCCAAATAAATGTTCTCATCATAGTATTTTAGGGATGAATAGAAAAATTAGTGCTATAATATTTACATACAAATTCTTTTTCCAACTTGTAGATGGTTGGAATGTATAAAATAATCAAAAAGTAAATACACATTTATTTTCATTTTTAAATTCATAAAACTTACATTTTTTACCAGTTCTAATATTTCGTTCAAATCACAATCTTCTTTTTCATATTTCATAATTATGTGTAACAATGATGAATACACTAACAGATGAAACAAAACAGAAGTTCATGTATGAAAAATTAATAGGTCAATATTCATCCAATAATTTTCCAAAAGATCAGGTTCCAAACATAGAATTTTTTTTATGAAGAATTATCTTTTCAACCCATGAAAAGAACTATTTTTTTCCATTTCATGGATGGTAATTAATTTTTTAATCACAATCTTTTGGGAATTCAAGACATCTTATCTGCCTCATGTTGAACTATTTCAATGTTAATACGCACATCAAAATTTTATGAACTTTTAATTTATTAAATTTTACTCAAAATAAATGATTTCTCTATACTTATAAATATAAAAGAACAAAATATAATTCTAGATCAATTGTATTATAATTTCTCTCATGACATTTAAATTGAGAAAAAATATAAGGAATTACATTATTTTTATGCATCATAAAACAACCAATTCCTAGAAAACAAGCATCATTGTATATTTAACTTTGTCCATTTCTATAGGTTAGGACCAAACCTATATCATTATCTAATATTCCTTTATATTAATAAAAATAATTTCATAGTATTTCATGCATATGAAATTAGAATCTTTTTAATTTAACTTAGTTAGTGTGCTAGATAATTAAGAATTATTTTAAAAAAACACCACCTGAAACCCCCTGATAAATGAAAGTGAAAAAACTCGTTAATATTTGTGGGTATTTTCTATTTTTTATTACATTATTTTCAAAAAGATCAATAAATATTCCATATTTATAAATAATATTCCAATGTAATGAAATCCTCTACAACCAAATTTCATATTTATAAAATTTTAAAAATGTGTTAATTTATTTGATGTCTTAGAAGAAAATCCTTAGATGTATTTTATAATCCACAAGAATTTTAGAATAAACTAAAATAACATCAATAAATACTGCCAGAAACATATTTAAATAGTTATTGAAAACTCAATTTATAAGATCCATGAATATAGATATATCATTAGAAAACCAAATGGTTATAACCATAAACTCGTAATACCTATATCACATCCAAAACACAATATTTTGAATATTTTAATCCCTTATATTAATGTTTTGGTATCTTGAAGAGAGAGAAATCATTGAAAAGTATTTTACTGATTAGATATTATCAAAAAAATCAATATAGGGTCAAGGATACTTTTTGATCATAGTGATATTATTCAGGGATCTATAATCAATGTATTTCCTCATTAAACAATCATTATTTTTAACATGTAAAATGGGGCCATCCCATGGTGATGCGCATGTATGAATGAAAACTTTATCAATTAATAACCCCAAATACTTTTTTTAATTCCAAATGTTCTATATGATCTGTAGAGACCCATAGATTGACGTACATGGACTTTACATTAATTTTTCATAATTCTTAATACATAACAAGAACTAACCCTCAAGGACCTTAATAGTTTAGTGAGCTTGGAAACTCGGAACATAATCTTCTAATCGTGGTGAAAGATCGTAAACATCTCCCATAAAGATCTTACCCTTTTTTCATACCTAAAACCTTTGTTTAAATCCAGGGGAAAAGAAAACATAAAAAGGATGAGCTCAAATGCTCAATAAGGGCACGCATGGAGAAAATATAACAAACCATATATATTTTAACATAAAAACATGAACATAATGTTTAAACATCAAGATCTTGAGAAATGACATAAAACATGGAAGTACGTAAGGAATAAATCATAATGGAACATCAATCATGATAAAATATCATTGAATAAAAAATGTAATTGTGGAAAAACATTAAGCATATGATATGATTTCCATAGTAGCCAAGGAATTGCTGCCAAGACTATCTTAGTGGACAAAGTCCCTTACTGAACTGGGTTTACTTACCGTTCCAACCCTGTATTACTGAACCAAATTTACTTGTCGTTTCAACCATGTCTATCTTATGAGATATAATTATTTACCCAATGCATTGGTGGGAGATATAGCTCCCACCCATCTCATAATGAATTCATTCTTACTTGTTCCACAAAATAAACTTAAAACATTCCTCATAACCGAAAGAATAAAATGGGTTTCATAAAAATCATCCCATCATCATATAATTCATATAGAACAAATGGATATCATTTCATAATAATAAAATTGAAACCATGGAAATCATAAAGACATTATACATGAAACATACACATATGAAATAATGTCATCTTAGATGGAAAATGGTTTTGATAAAACACTTGAAATGAATTCTGTAAGAAAATATCCTTTCTTCTTCAAAATCATTTTATTTTCACAAAATGACATGAAATTTTAAAATAAATGTATTTTTTTTTGAAAATAATCATGAAATATTATAGAGGAAGCTTCATTAAAATAAGGCGTTATGAAAATGTAAAAATCTGTTCACGCTGTATAAGTTAAAAAAACATTCTCCTCGTACTTTTTTCGGAAAAGTCAAAATGTACCGCGTATGGTAAAAAAAGAAAGATTCCTTTCAAACCTTGTGGTAAAAGTCATAAAAGCGTAAAAATGAATTTAAACATTCATTGAAGAATACTAGACATTTTATGAAAATATTTTTATAAAACCTGGACATCGATGGTAAACTTAACCCCAGTAAATACTTATGAATAAACAATCTCGGATAAGAATGAGATTGGAATAATTATCCCTTACCTTAGGTCCAATATGCTTCGTACGTATCCGAACCTCCTATATAATGACTTAAATAATGTCATTGACTTATTAAAGAATCATATTCATTGTTATTATATCATATATGGTTCACTTATGACTTTGTATTAACCGTTCTTTTGTAAGTTCCATGTTGAAGCTGCGTTTTGGGTAAAATTGTTGCATTTATTATCCGTGTTTTGACTTGTAATTATTAATAAGATTACATAGATCGTGATTAATTAATTAAAGAATATAAAACATGATATATATATATAATATATATTCAGAATATTGATATATATAATAGATCGATAAAGAGAAAGAAATACACCGTTCATGGAAACGGCAGGCCGTACGTACGCATGAACGCTGTTTTCATTTCCTTATTGAATTGAATGAAATTAAGTAGATGACATACATATATATATACATAAATACAGTAGAATTATTATTTCTTATATGTCATGATTTCTTAATATATATATTTTATAATCATTCTTGAATTTTTAACATGGAAAATGAACCTCATCGCGTCGTGGAGTCGGTAATCCGTACGTACGCACGAGCAATGATATCATTCCCATGTTTACTGAATGGAATTGGATTGGATGATATATTATCATAGAATCAGTATGATGTTATAAAAATCATATATAGCTATTTTTTACACCATTATACCCATCCAAGTAAGGTTGTGATGGAAAAACAAATTACACCACGGTGTGGAGACGGTATTTTGTACGTACGCATGCGCGATGATTTCCTTTTCCATAGGATGGATATAAGGTGAAATGGGGTTGTTTCATATTTATAATAACATATCAGTATATTAGTGATACTGATGTTATTATAATATAGTGAAACAACTAAATAAGAAGGATTTGAAGAAGAAAGAAACTTGAATGAATCGGTAGAAGAGATTACCTCTTCATCGAGATGCCTCATTGAAACCTCCTCTAAGGGCACTAAAATTTGTCTTCAAAGATGAACAGGACCTCTAGTATGTTTCTATGGAATTTTAAAAGGGAAATAGGATGGTTATTTTTGAGCTTGAAGGCTCAAAATGGTGTTAGGAGGAGAGGGAGGAGGTTCCCTTTTATAGGGGAGGAGAGGGGCACCTTTGAAATTATTAGAAGTATTAATTTATAATAAATTACAAACCCACTTAAAAACCACCAAAAATTACTCAAATCTGAATATTAGATGAGATAGGGTTTTAATTAATCAACAAATAAAATTTAGACAAGTTGGGAATTTATTTCAAACATTATGAACATTATTTATCCTTATATAATCTATTTAATTTTATTTGTGGTAATAATATTATAAATTTTAATTCATTATAAATAATTACTTATGTTTTGTGAATTATCAGAAATTGGATAATTTATGACATTTTAGACCATATAAATTTTAATTTATAATTTTTAAATATTTTTTGTGATTTTAAAAATTTTTATATTTATGTTATTTTTATAAAATAATAATATTGTCAATTTTGACACTATTTATTCATTTGAATTTCAATAAACACCACACAAGTGATTTGTTCAAAATAAAATATTTAATAGATTCAAAACATGTCATATTTATCTAATAAATTCTTGGATAACATTATATAGTTCACATAATATTTATTTTAATATTTTTAAAACCCTTTATTTGATATTTCTCTTAATAAAATTATTACTACATTGTTGTTGTATTATTATTTAATATACTTATTTGTTGCATAAAAATTAAAAATAAAATATAGTTATGATGATAAATCTAATAGGTTTCATAATAATACTTTTACTCAAATTTATCATCTTAAAATCACAACATGTAAATTTTTTAAATTACTAAATTATGAAGGTGACAACTTTGGCATCAATTAAAATAAAATAATATTAGTGTCATAATCGCCTTTATTAGGATCCAAATGGTCAAAAATTAGGACACCAGATCATAAGGTCTTATATATACATTAAAAATAATTTTTGTTCAGATTTTTTGGCTTTTGATATGTATTACTATATAAATAAAAACTTTATTATTGATTTTTTCACAAAATAATCAATTTCTGCATCATTAATGTATAACATAATTAGGTAATTAAATAACTCTTAAAAATTACTAATAAATTACCATGATAAATAAAAAAATTTATCTTTCAAATGAGTATTTATAACCAAATTTATATTATGTATAACCTTATATTAAAAATACATTAATTATTAAAGTCTGAGTGAGACATATTTCACATTCCTTTAAATAAAATATACTAATGGTATTAATCAAATACAATTGGGTTCCATTTGATTCAATTTCGACCCAAGAATGATTTAGGGAAAACTATAATAATCCAATTAAATTTAGATAATTGTTAGGGTAATTTTATAATATAATATTTACTCTTAATTACACGATTTACCTTTAACTATGCTAAATAAAATTTACCGTAGTTACTATTCATAATACCTAAAAATAAAGAGTAGCTTATTAACATAATTAGAACCTAATGATTCTAAATATGGAATCCATTTTTCCAAATTCAAATCACATAAGTTTCAGAAATTAATTTAAAATTAATCTCGTTGTTAAGAAAATGAGCTTTAAAAGTTAAAACATTGCAAAAGATTGAAATGATTTTACCTATGAATTCAATGTAAAATCAAAGATAATGACATAAATAATATTAAATGGTAAAAATATATTCTATTTATACTTTGAAACAATTAAATTTTTTAATTTAACCATATATATTATTACAATGAAAAAAGTTGTTTTTAATTAAAATATAGCGTGTTTTTACTAATCATTAAAATATGAAAGTTACCAGAAAATTATCAAAACTTTATCCAATGTAAAATTTTATATCCTGATTCAAAATAAGATGTTTATTTTGTAAAATTTAACTTATAAAATTTTTAAAATTTATATTTAAAATGGGTACGCCATCAAAAGGCGGCAAAACTGTATTTTTTAAAAAATATTATTTTTACACGATAAAAATATTTTGTTATCATACCATGTTCTATAAAATTTGTAAGATGAATTATAATGTCATAAAATTCAAAATATATTTAATACTATTCATAACGGCTAGTTTAAAATAATATTTTAACCATATATCATTGTTTAGTGAAACTTAGTATTGCGTACAACATACTCTATCTTAGAAGGTTGTGATTACGTGTAAAGAAAGCCAAGTCAGGGTTGCGTGTAGTGAAAGATTCATTTGTTGTTGTGTATAATAGAATCCAACCATATTTTATTTATACATTTAATATATGTATATATATATATACACTCAATGTTTCATAGAATAACTTCTATCAAACAAACTTGAAATTTTGTATAACACGATCTAAGAATAGTGTTGCATATACTACAAGCTAATACGGTGTTGTGTATAGTACAAGATAATCTTGGTGTAGTGTACAACAGAAGATATCACTTAAATTAAAAATAAAATTTTTCATAAAATCTTGGGGTGTTATATTCTACCCCCTTAAAATGAATTTCTCCCTCGAAATTCTCCGGGGTTATAAAGCATTTACTATTTATAGAAACCTACATAGTAAAAAAGGAATACTAAAGATTAAATTTAAAAAACTAAAGTATGAAACATAATGATTAACCGATGAAACTCATCACTTGGTTTCCATATAGGAGAACATTGGTGAAAATAGGGATATGAAAAAAAATCTAACCATAATGTTCTGATGGAGAGTGGTAGAGAACGTGGCTATGAAAAATCCAACAATCACAAAGCCATAAAATTGTGATGTTCTAGGGTACCATCTAATTCATCATATATGAGGTCACTAGGGAATAATTTTTGGTTTTCAAGATCACTTCACTAATGTTGAAGAATTTTCGAATCAAAATAAATACTTACTTGATTTTGGTACAATCTCACCGTTGATTATGCCTTGAAAAATTTCCACTTCATCTCTTAAATAAATGAAGTTGAATTTGTCTTCTATGAAGTGTTAGAAGATCAGGCGATAGAATGATAGGTCATTCCATCTATCTCAAAAAAAAGGATAAAAAAATAAATATAAGTCCATCTATAGTGATATTAATCGTATATGGTTCCTAAAAAGGACTTATACTTCATATAGCATACTGCTTAATATAATAAAACTACTTTCTACTAACCAGGGACTTCTTGCTAGCCAGTGGTAGGCGATAAAGGCATGTCGCACTTCGGTTGTGGGTTCGATTCCCACAGCCTTGTCTAAAATGATGGGTTGTTGCCCATCCTACAGGTTTTCCTTTTTCTAAAACTACATTATTATAACATTCCATCAATAATATAGGAAAAAGTTCTAGCCTTAAACAATACTATCTGATGTCCAACTTAATCTATTCCAATCTTTAGGCTTACCCAAACACATAGTATAAGGAAAAAGATTTATATAGAGGTCATCTACCAAGCATGTAAATACAATCATTTATCAACCATATATCATAAGATATCTCTTTTTTGTCACATTCCAAACATTCCAATGCCTTAATTATGTATTCTTTTAAAAAATGAATACCCATTGAACCTTAGTGAAAACATGAATGCTGTCAAAAGTTTACTCTTTCCACATACCAAAGTCCCAAAATTTCTATATACACAAACCATGATATAACTTTTTCCTTATATCAGTCATGAGCTCATTAATACTATAAAAAATCTCATTATCCCTTTATCCATTCATTATGCGCATACCATCTACTTTCCAAAAAATATCTAAATAACCTTTCATGGTCACTGGTACCATTAAAAATATACTTTCAAAACTCTAGAAAAGGCAATAGTGTAACAATCATTATATTTTTCATTATTCCATAGTACCGTACATTATTCTTGATAAACATATAATCATTACAATACCTTGTTAAACCACTGACTAAGCTTCATAATTTCTTCCATATCTTATATCATTTGTAGTCTCTTCATCATTATCCATATAAATACTACCCATATGACCATGCTAATTATCTTTATGATATTTTCAATTAGGGAATTGTTTTGCATAATTCCTGTATATTCAACATTTAAAACACTTTACCATTGTTGATGTCTTAGTAATACCATTATCCATGTCCATGGTGTTAACTGAACATTTCCATTATAATTTCTAGCTTTGTGTCTTTCTTTTACAGACCCAAATCATCTTGCAGTTCCGTTGAAACACTCTCCATGATGTCTCTTCCCAGATGATTCACATGAGGATAATTGAACATTCTTTCCTCTATGATCATCATTAAACTCTTTCTTTCTCTTATTAAATGAGTCAGGAAACTTACCAAAGTTGAGATTATTGATCAAATTATGAGATTTCTGATTAGGCCAAATAATGATGTTTCGCATTCCAAATCCCATTTCATTTTCATGATCATGAAGAATATCATTCCATTGTCCATCATATTCACTATTATCGTGAATCTTCCTGTTTCCAGCCATTTTCAAAAACACAAAAAGAATAGTGTGAGAGGAAAAAATCATGCTAGGAAAACAACATAATAAAGGGGGTGTACCTTCAAAATCAATCATCTTAGTTTTAATTCTATGATCGTTATCGTAACACTAGGAATATTACCTATGTGTATACTTAACCTTAGGGACATCCCTAGATATAACATAGAAATATCTCTAGGGATCTCATTAAAGTTTTCGCATCTTAGTTTCCAAATTTTAACTAAACCTCCCTCTGATACAAACTATAGAGACCCATAACTTGACGTATATAGACATTAAATTACTTTTTCGGAATACATAATACATAACAAGCACCAACACTCAAGGACCGTAATAGTTTAGTGTCTTTCGAGACTCGAAACATAATCTTCTAATCATGGTGAAAGATCTTCCACATCAACCATAAAGATCATTCCCTTTTTTTTCTTACCTAAAACCTTTCTTTAAATCCTATGAAAAATAAAACATAAAAAGGGTGAGATCAAATGCTCAGTAAGGCTACACATGGAGAAAATAAAACAAACCATATATATTTGAACATAAAAACATGAACATAATGATTAAACATCAAGATCTTGAGAAATGACATAAAACATGGTAGTACGTAAGGAATAAATCATAATGGAACATCAATAATGATACAATAGCATGGGAATAAAAGTTGTAATGGTTGAAAAACATTAAGCACGTGATATGTTTTCAATAGTAGACAAGGCATTGCTGCCGAGACCATCTTAGTGGACAAAGTCCCTTACTGAATCAGGTTTACTTGCCATTCCAGCTTTGTATTACGGAAACAGTTTAACATGCCATTTCATCGTTGTCTATATCATGAGATATAAATCTTTACCCAATGCATTGGTGGGATATATTGGTCCCACCCATCTCATAATGAAATCATTCTTACTTGTGGCACAAAATAAACATAAAACATTCATTATAACCCAATGAATAGAATGGGTTTCATAAAAAAATCCCATAATCACATAATTCATATATAAAAAATGGATATAATTTCATAATAAGAAAATTGAAACCATTCAAATCATAGAGACATTATACTTGAAACATACACATATGAAATAATGTCATCTTAGATGTAAAATGGTTTTGATAAAACACTTGAAATGAATTATTAAGGAAAATATCATTTCTTCTTCAAAATAATTTTCTTTTCACTCAATGCCTTGAAATTTTTAAAGAAATGTATTTTGTTGAAAATAATCATGAAATATTGCAGAGGGAGCTTCATGAAAATAAGGCATTATGAAACCGTAAAAATCTGTTCACGCCATATAAGTTAAAAAAGATTATCCTCATACTTTTGTCAGAAAAGTCAAAACGTACCTCGTATGGTTAACAGAATAAAGATTCCTTCCAAACCATGTGGTAAAAGACATAAAAGGGTAAAAATGACTTGAAACATACATGGAAGAATACTAAAGATTTTATAAAAACATTTTTAGAAGACATGGACATGGATGATAAACATTACCCCAGTAAATACTTATGAATAAACAATCTCGGATAATAATGAGATTGGAATAAGTATCCCTTACCTTATGTTTGATATGCTTTGTACATATCTGAACCTCTAGTATAATGATTTAAATAATTTCATTGACTTATTACAGAGTCATATTCATTGTTATGATATCATATATGGTTCACTTATGACTTTTTATTACCTTTTCTTTTTTAAGTTCCATGTTAAAGTAGTGTTTTGGGTAAAATCGTTTCATTTATTATCCGTGTTTTGACTTGTAATTATTAATATGATTACTTAGATCGTGATTACTGAATAAAAAAATATAAAAAATTATTTATATATAATATATATTAAGAATATACATATATATAATAGATCAATAAAGGGAACAAAATACATCATTCATGGAGACGGTAAGCTGTACGTACGCATGGACACTGTTTTCGTTTCTTTATTGAATTGAATGGAATTAAGTATTTGAAATATATATATATATATATATATATAAAGTTGAGTTATTATTTCATATATGTCATGATTTCTTATTATATATTTTTTATAATCATTCTTGATTTGTTAACATGGAAAATGAATCTCATCGCATCATGGAGACGGTAATCCGTACGTATGCATGAGCGATGATATCGTTCCCATATTTATTGAATGGAATTGGAGTGGATGATATAATATAATAGAATCTGTATGATGTTTTAAAAATCATATATAGTTATTCTATACCCCATTATACCCAACCATGTAAGGTTGTGGTGGAAAAATAGATTACACCATGGTGTGGAGACGGTATTTCATATGTACGCATGAGCGGTGATTTGGTTTTCCGTAGGATGGATAGAAGGTGAAATGAGGATTTTTCCTATTTATAATAATATATCAGTATATTAGTGATACTAATGTTATTACAATATAATTAAACAACTAAATATTAATACGTTGAAGAAGAAGGAAACTCGAATAAATCGGTAGAAGAGACTACCTCTTATTCGACACGCCTTTTTGAAACCTCCTCTTAGGGTAATAAAATTGGTCTTTTAAGAATACCATGACCTCTATTATGTTGAAAAGAAAGTTGAAAATGGAAATGTGTAGGGGTTGGCCGAGCTTGAAGGATCAAAATTGTGTGAGGAGGAGAGGGAGCAGGTTCCCTTTTATAGAGGGGGAGAGGGGAACCTTTGGAATTATAAGAAATATTAATTTACAATAAATTCCATCCCCACATAAAAACCACCCAAAATAACTAGAATCTGAATATTAGATTATATAGGGTTGTAATATCAACATACAATAAAATTTAGACAAGTTGGAATTTATTTTAATCATTATCAACTTGATTTATCCTTATATAATCTATTCAATTTTATTTGTGGTAATAATATTGTAAATTTTAATTCATTATAAATAATTACTTATGTGTTGTGAATTATCCAAAATTGGATAAATTATGACATTTTAGACCATATAAATTTTAATTTATAATTTTTAATATTTTTGTGATTTTTAAACAATTTTATAGTATGTTATTTTTATAAAATAACAAGTGTCAATTTTGACACTATTTAATTATTTAAATTTAAATAAAATCCACAGAGAATATATGTTCAAAATAAAATATTTAATAGATTCATAACATATCATAGTTATCTAGAAAATTTATGGATAACATTAAATATTTCATATAATATTTAGTTTAATAATTTTAAAACCATTCATTTGATATTTCTCTGAAAAAAATTATTACTACATTGTTTTTCTATAATTATTTAAATATTTATTTTTTGCATAAAAATTGAAAATAAAATACTATTATGAATATAAATTTCATAGGTTTCGTAATAATACTTTTACTCGAATTTATCATCTTAAAATCACAACATGTTCATTTTTATATTTATTAAATTATGAAGGTGAGAACATTGGCATCATTTAAAATAAAATAATATAAGTGTCATAATCACCTTTATAAGTATCCAAATGGTCAAAAATTAGGCCAGTGGATCATTAGAGTTTATATATACATTACCAATAAGTTTTTTTTAGATTTTTGGGCCTTTTTATATGTATTACTATTTCAATAAAAACTATATTATTGATTTTTCACTAAATAATCAATTTCTGCATCATTAATGTACAACATAATAAGGTAATTAAATAACTCTTAAAAATTACAAATAAATTACCATGATAAATACAAACATTTTATCTTGAAAATGTGTATTTATAACCGAATTTATATTCTGTATAAACTTTTATTAAAAATACTTAAATTATTAATGATTGAGTGAGACTTATTTTACTTTCCTTCAAATAAAATAATCTAAACGTCTTAATCAAATACAATTGGGATCCATTAGATTCAATTTAGACCCAATTATGATTTAGGGAAAAATATAATCATCCAATTATATTAAGATAATTGTTAGGGTAATTTTATATTATTATATTTACCCTTAGCCACATGATTTACCTTTAACTATGGTAAATAAAATTTATAATAGTTACTATTCATAATTCCAAAAAATAAAAAGTATCCTATTAAAATAGTTTGGACCTAATGATTCCAAATATGGAATCCATTTTTCCAAATTCAAATCACAGAAGTTTCAGAAATTAATTTAAATTTAATCCCATTATTAAGAAAACGTGTTTTAGAAGTTAAAACATTGCAAAAGATTGAAATGATTTTACCTATGAATTTAATGTAAAATCAATGATAACGACATAAATTATATTAATTAATAAAAAAATATTCTATTTATACATTAAAAAAATTAAATATTATAATTTAACCACATAAATTATTATAATGAAAAAAGTTTTTTATTTATTTAAATATAGCGTGTTTTCACTATTCATTAAAATATGAAAGTTATCAGAAAAATATCAAAACATTACCCAACGTAAATTTTATATCCTGATTCAAAATAAGAATTTTATTTTGTAAAATTTAACTTATAAAGTTTTAAAAAATTATATTGAAAATGGGTGGGCCAACAAAAGGTGGTAAAGCTGTATTTTTTTTAAAATACTTATTTTACTTGAAAAAATTATTTTGTTCTCATACCATGTTCTATAAAATGTGTAAGATGAATTATACTGTCATAATATTCAAAATGTATTTACTACTATTCATTATGGCTAGTTGATAATAATATTATAACCATATATCATTTTTTAGTGAAACTCGGTATTGCGAACAACATACGCTATCGTGGATGGTCGAGATTGTGTGTAAAGAAAGCTAAGTCAGGGTTGCGTGTAGTGCATGATTCATTTGTTGTTATGTATAATATAATCCCAAAATATTTCATTTATACATGGAATATATATATACACTCAATGTTGCATAGAATAACTTCTATCAAACGAACTTGAAATTTTGTATAACACGATCCAATAATAGTGTTGCGTATACTGCAAGCTAATACGGTGTTGTGTATAGTACAAGATAATTTTGGTGTAGTGTATAACACAAGATAATTATGAAATTAAAAATAACATTTTTTATAAAATCTTAGGGTTTTACATGATCCATTTAATATGGTGTTTTTGAAATTATCATAGATTTGGGAAAATAATTAAACAATAAACACATCCTCTTGATCAAGAATAAAAATAAAAAAATAACCAGTAAATACATCCATATATTCATTCATAATTAGAAATTAGAAATTTGAATAGTTTATTTCTTTTTATAAATATGATCTTAGAATCATTCATTACTACCTTTAATAAATTTATTATCTTCTTGATATGTAAGAGAAGGTGTGAAATCATTTATTATATCTTTTTTAGCTATGAAATCCAAAATAGCATGATAAAGTAAATTCTAAATCATACCCATAATAACATTAAACATTAATATGGGTAGCTCAATATGATTTATGGAAAAAACCATCCCACTGTTAACAATAGGGAATTCCTATAAATCTTATTTTCATTAATACATCAACCATCATTTTTCACCAAAATTTTGAATCTATATAATTTGAATAAATAAGTAACATACATGTCATTACTTTATTAGAAAGACCAAAATCAACCACAGTAGTAGAAAATAATTTTCCTATACATTTTTATTATTTCAATCATGATGATTGCATTCTTATCTAATGGACTTTGAACATGAATTATTATAATTGTTTAATTCATTGTATTTAAAATGTTTCAACATTGGATAACTATTTATAAACCCATTATTGTATTGACCAAAAATATTTTCTTTATTGACATGAGCTATATGACCAAACATACCCCACCAGTAACACTTTCCATATCCTATAATATATTCCCCAAAATTTATATTACCTCACATGTAAATAGTATGGATATTACCATTATATATATTAAGTTACTGTATCTCCATTTATTTCCACCTTGACAACTTGTTACTCCAATCATCCAAAGGCACATAAGTGTCAACACTATCAATATCTACATTATATGAAAAATGATTAAATTTCCCATAAATATTCAATCTACATGAGACTAATTCTCTTTATAAAAATCATTTAAATCCTAATAAAAATCTATTAATCTTTTTTTGAAGGCCCTAACTACAATTCAATGATTAGCTAGATAATATTATAATATATTATTCATAAAAAGATACTGAATCCTCCAAATTTAACCTCAATTCTATGAATTGAATCCTTAGTTTGAGTTAATCAAACATAAGGAAATATTTCTCTTATAAAAGATTCTTAAATGTATCACATACCATGGCATAAAACTCATCTCTCCATAGTATTCTTAACCAATGAACACCACTTACCAGCTTCACCATTAAAACTGTAAATAAGAAATTGTTAAATTTAAATGTAATGAAAATATTATGACTTCATATATTTTCTCTAGATCATTGATCTATCCTTTTTCTACCCCCATATATGAGGTTCCACTAAATGTCACAGGGTATTATTTTATAAAATTCTCTAATATATATATATTCCTCTATGGTAAATTGGATTTCTTTATAATATGAATACCACCACTATTTATATTATGCACCAACCAACCCATCACTATAAAAAACTACTAAATTACAATTTAAACCGTTCAACGTTACTTATTTGGATGGATATTTACCTCTTAATACCATCCTACTTTTGTTTACATATTTACTTAATCGAAAATAATTCTGAACAGATATAGATGAGACAACATATCTTGGTAATCATAAAGTTATATATTAGGTAAAAGTTTTTAAAAAAGTAAAATATTTAAAGGGTATTGTTTTTATATTATGATAACCTAAAGAGTTATCTAAACCATTTATCTTATTGATATTATAATGACCCTACCATAAAAATTACATAGTCTAGAATTTTTAAACAATGTTTTACTTTATTTTATTCCCAAACCATTTTAATATTTGTGTTTTATAGAATTATATCATCATAATTACCTAACCAACACATATATTAAAAATTAGTCACTTTTACCTAGTATTATGTTTCCCACAATATAAAAAATTTAAAAATGAATCATGATTTATTTTGAGGGAAAATCATTATGACTTTGATCTTGATTACTTATTTTTTCTTACTCATACTTAAATAATGTGAAAAATATTTGAAAACATGGGATAAGAACATAATGCTCATTATGGAACATAAGAGAAATAAATCTATTAGTCCATTTAAAAATGTGAAAATTGATAAACGAAATTCCATTTCCACATCACTCATTGATTAGATAAAATTAATTATACCCACAAGGCGAAAACACATTTTTCTCAAATAATACATTTAAAACCCAAAACATGAAATTTTAAACCCTTATAAGAATTTTAAAGCACTATATTCATAACTAAAGTTTACTAATTTTCAAAATAAATGGATCCTAGTTAAATCCATAAGATAAACATCACCATTTATCTCCTTTATTACCATTAAAAATATGTAACATTACCCAATACTTTCTATATCTTTATTTAGTTTACACATCATATACCATGTGTTAGGATTAACCATCATATAAGATGTATTGGGATCACACCTCATCATATATATTTCCTAGGAACCAAATCATGAATAACTGTTTTTATAAATTTTGTATTTCATTATTAAACCCTTTTGAAAGTCATTTTAATGCATACATTACCTTTTTTATAAAATTATTGATAAATATAACATTATTTAAAAACCCCATAGGAAAGAAAAGTTCCTAGAATAGAGGGAATAAGATATTAATTAAAACCCATGTTATATTTTGGAGGAACACTTATAATGTTAAAAATTGACAAATCCATGAGAAAAAAATAAAGCCGCATAAATTATAATATAACAATATATTTTCCTTTTGTCAATAAATTCAAAATTTTATGTTTGAAATAAATAAAAATATTTTATTTTAACCCATTTGAATCAAAGTCAAAAGAGTTTAAAAATATCCAATAAATTTTTTTATGAAAATAGAAATAAATATATAAATTGAATTTGTAAAATATGGACATGGTGGAAAATTGTTTAGAAAACAAATATTTAAAAAAATGAGGATTTGTGGTAATGTGTCCCTTACCTAGAGTCTGAATAGCCATATACACTATTTAATCAATCAAAATAAATATTATGTTAATTATATACTTTCTTAATTACATTTTTCAATAATATTATTCCATTTATTTTATTTAACTTATTGCCATGTAATATTCAATAAATAAATAAAATTATCTCACATTATATGTTTTGATGATATTTGATCATATCTCCCAGATGAATTTAGTAGGTAGAATATGATCAAATTGATCATGAATGGATAATTTATAAAATCATGATCATGTTATTGTTAAAATCTTAATGAATTTATTACAGTTTTAGAACAAAAAATTAATGATGGTTATGAAAAATGAAATATATTACAACATTGAGACAGTATTCTGTATGTACGCATGAGTACGGTTTCCATTTTTTAACACGCATGAGGGAAATTATTTTTATACCATTTTATCACTCAGAAATAAATATCATATAATGAAAATAATATTATCAATTTAAATAAAATTATATATAAAAACAATTTTACGTAGTTAAGGAAAATCAAATACATTATCTTTAGAGGAAATTGACTATACATATCCATTAAAGATGATTTCATTTTCGATTAGATTGTAAAGAGAAATAAAAATGGTTATAATATAAACATAATAACATTTTACCATACTAGAGATAAAAATTTTATTATATAACAATGTTCTTAAGTGATTTTAAGGGGGTGAAATAAGAAATTATTAGAAACACTCTGTTAAGAACTACACCTATTCTTCAGAAAACCACCTTAGGTTTATACCCGAGACATTATTAGGATGGAATTTTGATCAAAACAGAACCAATAATATGTGTGGATGAATTATATAAATCTATTTTTATATGGATTGGATGATATAAGAGGATATTAAAATGTGGATAAGAGATCATACAATGTGACGTTTTATAAGCAAGGGCTGGAGACACATGGAATGTTTCAAAAGATTAAAATATATTAATTTATTACTCAATAAAATGGCTCCAAAAGGTTTCATTATCAAAACATATAAAATATATGGTTTAAATATGACCTTATAATAATCTTTATAAAAGTTTTATGTATTTTTATCCCATATCATTCTATTTTTAACCCTTTTAACTCAATTTAACTCTTTCAATGATAATTAATTTTTTTACCATTGTTTCTATTAATATTGAAAAATACTAAACTATACACATTCAAAAATTTATATATTTTTATCTAAAATATTTATCCCATTTTATAAAATTAAATTACTACAAATGATAGAAATTAAATATAAAATAAACCCAAAAATTAGAAAGAAAAATAGTTTTTCATAAAATGTATTATTAAGTTTAAAAATATTGTTATATAAAAATATTAATTAATTTGGATTCTAATGAAATTAATTTTATTATATTTTATAAAAATATAATTTAATTTTAAAACAAATCAAGAATATAATGTTACTTTGTAAATATAATAAAAAACGACATTTTTTTAAAATAATTATTTTCTATTATTCAGTAAAAAGTCACATTTTTCATTAATTCTAAAATAATAACTCAAATATAATTTTCAATTGGTTATATAAAATTTTTTATCCTTTTTAAAATTATAATTCAAAAATTTAGAAAATAATCTTTCAAATATTACCATATAATACATGAATTTTTTTTATTAAAATTAAAATATTCCATATTTTATTGAAAATTTATAAAATATGATTGTAATTGATATAACTCTATAAAATAAAATTTAGGAATATTTAGATTAAATAAAATTTGTATACTACTAACAATAACTAGGTTTTTACACTTCAGCCCAATAATAAAAGGGTCCAAAATATAGAAAATTTGTTCAACCATTACCAAAAACAAAAAGAGTATGATTTGATGGAAAATTTTGGTGTTTTTGGAGGTTTGAGAAAAATAAAACAAATTACTATCATAATATTTCACCGCATTAAAGACATATAATTCTAAAATTATGGGTTATTTAATCTAAATATAGTCATAAAACTTATAAAAAAGTGCATACTTCTTAAGGAAATACAATTCATTCAAATAGAAAAATATTTTATTGTTTAGAAGATATAAATAATTTTTAAAACCTATATTGATACACATATGATTCGTAAAAATATTCACTAAATAGATAATACTATAGTCCTAGTGAGAAGAGTTGGCCAAAATAGTAGAAAAACAAATGAAATGAAATTTATTCTTTTTTTTATAGTACTTAATGGATTACAAATATTGAGAATTAAACTCCCATTTAGCTAGTGAAAAAGGATGAGAAATATGTCACATGAACATGAAGAAAATGTTATTATTGTGTTAAAAAATTACACATCATGAGTCATAAAAAGATAAGCATAAAGATAAATTTTTGTGCGAGTAAAATTGAATATAATAGGAAGCCATTCAATGAAATATATATAAAGATTTACATAGTTGATGAAATAAATGATAAATAATGAGAGAGGTTACCAAATAAAGGAAACTCATTGGTTAATGAATATATGAATTAAAGGTAAGAAATTGTTGGTCGTAGAGCTATTTTATATAAGACATGGATTCTTTGTCAACAAAAGTAAATTACTGATAAGGTAAAAGATGCATTTATTTCATGTTCAAAATTTATTAAAAATATTAATAAGTCTACAAAATTAAGTTCAAAAGAGCATGTGGATAGTGTGTGTTTAATCATATAGCCCATTGATTTAGAAAAGGTTTAACTAAATGTTTATGGTAAAAACAGGTTTTACCCTATTTTTTGAGTTAAGAATAAATTTTCAATCAATAATTAAAATGTGATGTAAGATAAAACCATGCCACCTCAATGTGAACTTATTTATAAAGTGAATAAAAAATAATGTATAATGAAATGTAGAAATGTTACAAATGCAGAGAGAAATTTCATTGGGATGAGAAAAAAAGTATCATTCATAGTGTTATAACTAAAGATATGATATAAGAATAACTTATTCCCATACATGTATGTTTTTTATTTGAATATATAATTGGAGGAAAATATATTTTAATGTCAAACCATTATGGTGTTTATAATTTTTAATTTGTATTGATTTTCAAGAGGTATCACACATCAACTAATGTAATGTATTCTTCAGGATTATTTTTCCAATAACACTACCTTAATAAATATTTACGGAAATAATTACATGACGGTAGATATTAAAAGAATTAGGTTACTTGAAATGAACCATTTATTTTAATTTTAAATTCTAATAATACCTGAAAAATTATGTTGTTTGAAGTGTAATGAACACTCTATCATCCTTATTATGGTTTAATATTTTTATAATCATCAAGGGGGAGTGATTGAATAGGAAAATGTGGAATAAAAAACATTAATAAGAATATGTTTTTGTGTTTCACATAGATTAGTCATTGTTAATAAATTTTGTTGAATGTCTAATGAAGAAACCCAAAATAATTGAATTCTGAGTTAGTACAACATTGAAAATACTGAATTTATAGCCATGAAGCTTTGGTAAAATCACATTTTTTTTTCTACAAATGGGTTTCCCATGTAGAGATAGTATCTATATACATAAGGATAATAGATAATAATCCTATTTTACTATAAATAACTCAAGTAATTACCTAATAGAAATGTAAGTGAAAAAATAAATGGGGTGATGAATGTTCTTTGATTATAAAAAGTAATGGGAGAAATATTTTTTCTTTGAGGACCTCCCATTGGATTTAAAGTAAATGTTAAATTGTAATTGATGATAAAACAATTTACTCATATTTACTTATTATTATTGTGTGGTATAGTAAAAGTGAAATTATAATGTGATATTAACACACATTATTTATGTTTATAAGTTTAAAGTATTTAGTAAAAATCCCTTATGGGGATTGAAGTAACCTTTATTGTGTGGTTTTGTTTACATCCAATAGATCATTTCAAATTTTATGTTATCAATGATAATGAAAAATGGGTTCTGGAATATTTTTTAAAAAAATATAATGAAGTATTCCCTTCATATTTATAGGTAAATTAGATGTGTTGGATGACATGGTAATTATATATAAAAGAAAAGGAAGTGGATGACGATTTTTACAACATTGAGTAATATAATTGAATTTTTTATAGACAGAAAATTTAGGTTATTTAAAATCAAATGTTTTAGATAACCCATAATCTCAATGTTTATAAAAATAGATTATGAACTTATAATTATAAAAATACTAGGATGGTGAATTATAAAGGCCGAGGTGGAGATGACATTATAGGACAGGTGAAGAAATTTAATGAAATGTTCTCCTTGAGAATTTAATTATTAGAATATTTATGCGAATTAGGTTGAAGATTTTAAAAAGTTATTAGAAATTATCAAATGTGTTTTAAATTGATTTATGAGGCCCTCAGAAGACTTAAAACCCATCTAAAGTTATATTGAAGAAATCTAAATTTTGGTGTTTAGGGTTAAAAATTAGTTATGTCTAGGATTCTGTATGACTATCATATTAGATGAAAATGATCATTGTATGCATCAATCATGTGTGGTGTGGAAAACATCTATGTGGATTTAACACTAGGGTAACCATCATTCTATATGTTCATAAGCATCATCCACCCCTAGTATAACCCTTATTAAACCTATATATAAACATCTTCTACACTTTGTATGCATCATCTACTGAAGGATGATAGTTGAAACCCTGAATTATCCAAAACATAAATATAATTTTTATATCAATAATTTTTGAAGATGTATAAACATCAAAGTCATAAGGACCAGTTTGTGTAAACACCAGTACATAGTTATTATTTTATTTTTCAATTAGATGAAAATTTATATTTCATGATTAATTATCTATGGAATAAATTTATGGGATAATGGAAATGATATTATAATAAATTAAAAAAATCATAAATATTTTACTATACATGATCAAATTTTACTGTGGTAGTTGAATAAGTTGGAAGATGGATAATATCAGTATTCTGTATTTGGAAATTTCAAATGAGAATATTAGAATTTATATTTTGGCGATTAGAATTAAGAAATAATTTAGATGAGGCATACACTAAAAATTATTTTTCAAAATATCGAAAAAATTGAAATAAAATATGGAGATGAATATGAGTGTGTTCAGATGATGAGTTATACTATTAAGAAATTTTGTTTTATTTTAATAAGTGGATAATATGAGCTCGAGTTTCTTTAGTGAGAAGAAAAGTAACGGTATTTTGGGAATTCATAAATATATATATTTAATATTTATTATAAAATGGTTATGGTTTCATGTAGATTCTTTAAAGAAATTTTCAAAATAATATGAGAAATTAATGATTTCTAGTTTATGTGTTATGAATAAATTAATGAAAAGAGATTTGAGAAAATAATACAGAATGTGGAAAACAAAAAATATGAATATTGTATGATTATATTAAATTCATGGAGTATGATCACCTATAGATTTTAGTGAGGTGTTTTTGAGATGTAAATAGGGAGTAACTTGACCCTATAGTATGTAGACTTTTGATGAACCATTGACCAAGACAAATGAGGAAGAAGAGAAAAGGAAGAGTTATTCCAATAAATATATAGATGATAGAACGTGAGATTAAAAAATGTAATTAGATCATTATAAAATATTTATATACATATCATCATGAAATAAAGAGGATCAAAATATGTATTTGAGAAGATTTTATATATTATAAAAATAAGAAAATTATTTTAGATAAAATATATATAAAAATGAAAGGAATGAGAGAGTAGAAGGTGTGTGTAGTGGTTTGGGATTTCTAAATAGAGAACTTTAAACGAGAAGAAGATTTGATACTGCTTAAATTTTTTGAATAATAATTTGATATAGTTCTAAAGTGAATATGATATGGGTATTTATTCTGATGTCATTAAAAGGATCTAACTACTATTTTTGGATTTGGTTAGTGAATTGAATTAGTGATAAATAAATAAAAGAAAATAAAGAATAATCGTGGATTGTATGATCGAATAATATGGTTTTATTCTTGGTGTAATTAATTTTAGAGTTGAGGAGATACAAAATTTGATAACATAATGGGATCTTAGTTTGAATTTGGAGATCCATGTGATTAGGTTCTAAAGAAATATGATGTTTAGTTTCAAGTGGATATTGAGTTATATATACTGTTCTTGAATAACTAAGGGAATTTGAAGACTCTATTACTAGGGAATAAGGAGATATATTCAATGAATATTGTGTCATAACTATGATGGTCAATGATCAACTTCAAGAAGGAGATGAAAGAAACACTTTTATACACATTGGGTAAGTCTATAGAACAAGTGGGACTCTGGTTAGGCCTGGAGATCCTTTTGTGACTCTATGAATATATTGACAATCTTTTGTGTAGAAGTCATGTGAGTAGAATGAAACTGTATTCATAGTGATCCACTTTACATGGTTGAGAATAACCAACCATTATAGGCCTAGATTTATTATAGTTGATAAATGATGACTGTAGGAAATAACTAAAAAGGGAAAGAATTAGTCCTACAAGACAAGCTATGTAAAAATACCACATGAATCTCTTTGTCTCCTCACGTGCATCTATTATGGTGTTTATTTTTTATGTTAAACTCAAATTTACCAAATTATTAGAACTATAAATAGTGTTTTATTACTAAAAGGGGTTAAATTTTTAATGAATATTTTGTAGTTAGTAAAAATTATTCAACACGTGATTCCCCTCCTCTTAATTTTTTACATTTATATTAATGGGAATTTTATGTCTCATTAGTTATCACAATGGATATTACCTAGGATGTGTTTGGAATGAAACCAATATATCATATAATACCCATGGTGTTGTATAATAAGGCTCACTAACCCGGGAGGTTGGGTCCTGACATTTTCACTCTGGGCATAATGTTTGTAAACTCATAGGTGAGGGGAAATAAATCAAATTATCATGTAGACCATTATAATAGAATGGGTTTAAGATTAGGCTCTAATGTTTCTAAAATGTGATCATAATGGAAGAATAAAATTGTGTTGGAGAGGAATCATCTATGGTTTCATAAAAAGGATGACTAATCAAAGAAGACTCTTTAATGAAATTAAGATATGTATGTTTTCCGGATTGAACATCTTCTAAACATTCCTCATTTGAATTATTGAAGGTCAAGATATCATGTGACTATAAGGAGGTTAATTTTAAATGTTAACTCAATTTCATTTATATATTTTTCATTTAGGAAGGAAAATTTTCATTATATTCTTCTTGATGTGCAAACCTTTTATTTCACTTAGTCATTACAGTATGTATTGTGTGCTCTAAAATTGATGTGATTTGAAAATACAGTGATTAGAAAAATTGAGTATCATCCTAAAGTGGGAAAGGTTGTTAATGTTCAATATAATTTTGATATTATGTAATCAAATTTTCAATTTTGTATCAATGTTCTTGTATATGAGATATAGTACATGAATCACTAAGATCATTATTTCCTAAAATATATTGACTTTGGAAATACTAATATTCATGTGATGAACTAATCTTAGAATTTTCAGATTTTTTTCACAGGGGTCTTGATATTGATTTGAATGCTAACCATTTAAATAAAAATAAAAAATTTGAGGACTCAAGGGTAGTAAAAATCATAATTCAGACCATGTGTTGTTTGTTGGTAGGGATTGTATTAGTTGTAAACATGTTGTGTTTCCCATACCAATCTAGCCTACTAGGAATATTAAGTTTTCATACAGGGAAAAAATTACAAAAATTATTATTATTTTTTTGTTTTTTCATTTTTTTATGAAAATCACTCTTTGTCAAGGGATTCTTTATACTATAATTATTTTTAGAAATCATTCTATAAATTTGGTATGTGCTAGTTTAAAGTGTGAAATTCAGAAAATTTTATACCAACTAACTTCTGTAGTAGTTGAAGTAGGATCGAA
Source organism: Viscum album (assembly GCA_963277665.1). Classification (NCBI taxonomy): domain Eukaryota; kingdom Viridiplantae; phylum Streptophyta; class Magnoliopsida; order Santalales; family Viscaceae; genus Viscum; species Viscum album. Next base: position 255,649,012 of record OY728162.1, read on the forward strand.
TCCACTAGGATAATGTATATAGACATTAGTGAGATTCTCCATCGAGAATGATCATAAAAATAAATTTTTTACAAAACATTCTATAAGAAGCGGTATCCTTAATCAGTTCTAGATAAAAGAATCAATAAATATACCATTTACCAGTGCTACATAATTGCACTTAAAAAAGGTACTTTTTATCAGCCATTTTTAAAAGAATTGATAATGGCCACCCTTTACCCACACTTTTTATGCACTGCTGATAAAGGGTTGTCTCTATTAGTGATTTTATATAGCACTGATAACGGGTTGTCTCATGCAACCGTCTTGCATCAGACTTCTTGTTTTTCAATGTATCACTTTATAAACCTGGGAACTCCATTAACACAAAGTTCCATGGAATCTTGGGATCAACATCTACATACATTCATGCACACGCACACACATGCCGCATGGGTCAGGTCCTACATGACCCATCCTACCTGCCCCCATCTGATCCTATACATGATCTGACCCACTTTCCCATACAGGGCTATACACGACCCGACAAACATTTCCATCTCCCCAATTTTTTATAAATTCTAATAAAAAAAATAAAAAAAAATACAGTTATAAAAAATTAAAAAAAAATTATTAGATAATTATTAAAAAATTATATATATATTATAAATTTTAATAAATAAGATATATTAAATATAAATATATAAATGTAATTATTTAAAATAATTTAATAGAAAAATGTTCAATAAGAAATATTAAAAAAATATTAATTATATAATTATTAACAGAAATGAATAAATTTAATATATATAAATATATATTTAATTCATAAATAAATTTTATATATTAAATATAGATATGTAAAATTAATATATTATGATAATTAACCAAAAAACTAATAGTAAAAAAATAAAAAAATTTCAAATGAAACAATTAATTAAAAAAATGTATAAAATCAATATATATATTAATTATATAAAGTAATAAATAATACGAATTAAATAAAAATATAGAAACTAATTTCAATATAAAATTAAAAACATATAAATGGATTCTTTATTTTTAATGGTTTTCATACAAGATTATTCATTAATATTTTTAATATTTTTAATATACACAAATATTCATATATATTTATATATATGTATATTTATATATATATCAATATATATAATATTTCCAATAAATATAATTCATATAATAGAAAATATGTATGCTTACATTAAATATGTCATATATTTAGTGAAAATGGTTTATAATTACAAATTAATATTAATTAAAAATATTGACTAATTGTATTGAGTAAAAGAAATTTATTTGAATATTGTTTTATTTTCAATTTAACATATAGAAAACACATGTAACATTGATGTCACAGACAAATATATGTAAGTATTTCATTTTTATATATAACACACTCACACATAATATTTATATTATTAACTTAAATTTTAATATTCATTTTAGAAAAGTATTTATTAACATAAAATATTTAATATATTTTATTTTTATAATAAGTATATTTTATCATTTTTTCTATTTTTATACAATATATACTATTTATAAATTTTTAATTTTTTTCATGAATTTATTCATATTTAATATTTTTTAGTCAACAATAATCGTAATTGTTTTAATTTTTTTCTGTAATTTATTCATTTTCATTTTTTCATTGTTCAATATTTTTGCAATTTTTTCAATTTTTAGTATTTATTTATAAATTTTTATTTATTAAAATTTAGTATTTTTAATATGGTTCTAATTTAAATAATTAATATTAATTTATTTTAATTCCAACATCTTTATTTACAACTATTTATTTATTTTATATAATAAAAAATATAATTAATAACATTTATTAATATTTAAATTTATTCACATTTATTATTATTTTATTATATTAATAGAATCTGCATATTATATAATTTCATCACTCAATTTAACATGTATCAAACTTGTGTTATATATATAAACAAACACATTTATATATTTAATGCAATATTATATAGAAACTCACATGTATAATATTTATCTAATTTATTAAAATATTAATACTAATATTAGAATCCAATTTTGTAACATAATATATTTAACATATCATATTTTTAATTGTCAAATTTTACTTCTTCACTTTTTATATTTGTTAATATTAATTTTTTTTCTAATATTTATTTGTATATATTTATATACCATGAGTTAATATTTTAAATATGCATTAATGTTCATTTCAATATATATCAGTATTAATTTTTATTAATAAATATTTTAATTAATAAAAAATATTAGTTATTTTAAATCATAAAGTCAAATCATTTTTAATTATTATATTTCTCTAAATTTTGACACACAAGCATTTAAAATTATATATTCACTCATAATATTAGAAAAAAAATTTAAATATATATTTATATTTAATTATTTTTATAAATGTATATTTAATATATTAATAAAATTAAATATTTATAATTTAAAATAAATAAATATTTTTTTAATTAATACTTAAATAATTATAAATAAAAAACATTATATTTAAAAAATTATAAAAATATAAAAATTATATTTAAAAAATGAATATATTTAATATTTATATGTATATATATTTATTAAATATATATATATATAATGATATTAATATATTTATAAATGTAAATAAATAATTCTAAATATATTTATAAATGTATATTAAATATATTTATAAAATTAAATATTTATAATTATAAATAAAGAGGATATGGTTTCTCAGGAGTTTCTCTCTTAAAATTCCAATGACGGTTGGGTTTCCCCTGTCTAGATGGCCTCCAATCTCAACTCTACAGATGTTCTTGTTATTTCCTTGGAGAAGGCTGATGGATCAGGTCCTTTTAAAGAGGTCATGGTCTCCATTCCCTCAAACCATGATGATTCTAAAAATAGGATCCTGAATATAACTGCCTTTGAATCTAGTGATCTGGAAGATGCCGATGGGGATAAGAAGATTGTGATGGAGAGCGATCCACCATTTGCTCGATATGAGGAACTGAAGTAGGTTCAAAAATACCCTTCCAATCTCTTTGAGGGTTATCCACTTGGATCCTATTATTATAAGAGTGTTATGAAAAATGGCTTTCTTGTGTTAATCAAATTAAATAATTTAATTATCTCGCAACATATCATAGAGTGAAGACACTCGATAATTACTCAATTAGTGATCTGATAGGGGTCCAATCTTTGGAAGATTCAGCATCTGTGATGCTGAATTCTATATTTTTGGGGCTTTGGTAGAGGGGAAAACCATTATCTTATCTGAATAATAAATCATGGGCTAGGGGTTTTATCTCTCTCAAATGTTGATATTTTAGAATCTAGAAATGGAAACCTTTTTTTAATATAGGGATTATTAGAAACATGACTACCTAGGTTTGTATTCATATATTCAACCTTATTTTGTATCTCTTGCACTCTCAAATACTATGGGATGTGGCCTTTAGTTGGGATAAAAATCAAATTCGATAATGAAATGGAACGTGAAGATTCTAGGAATTTTTCTTGAAATTTCGTTGAGATTGATATGATTAAAATTCTCACCAACATAGTAATGTTAGTGGATAATGAGCACATATTCATACTTCATATTGAAGATAATAAACTGCATAATTTTTTTATAAATGCTTCATCAATGGGAAAACTCTTGACAAATTTCATAAAGGATTGTGATGTGCTAATTATAAGAAATTCAAACATGTGATTGAGAAACGAAAATTCAAGATTCTACCTATAGGTGATGTGAAATAACGAAATAATACATATAATGGTGGTAGGACCCATGGAATAAATCAGATCAATGATTATGTTGGTTAGGTAGATTGAATATTAAAGATGGACAGTGAGGATGTTAGTAATAAAGAGATCTGGTTCAAAAATAGATCACATATACCTGTTAGTGAGGATTTTTCAACTCAGGATTCTGTTTCATTTTTTGATGTGGTCAATAGAAACATTCCTATTGGAACTTTCAAAAGGTTGAATAATGAATAATTATTTGTTATCTTGGATTATCAAAAGGTATCCCATGACTTGAATCAAGTGATTGAGTCATTTGATTCTGAGGATGTGTTGGATATTTCTATTGTTGTTGAGGATTAATACCTGAATACTAGTAATATAAAATAAAATTCTTTTTAATTTTCTATCCCTTAGAAAATTTATAAGGCTTATAAAACTATTGATGCTACTCTTTATGATCATCGTAATATGGCTAGTGTTGTTATCATCTAGGGGATGGGGGAGTAATTATATCAGTGGGCACTCATTTCGAGTTGAGGTAGATGTAGGAAACCAACCTATAGTCATGCTGGTTCAGACATTCTTTATGAATCCTGTTTATTATCAATAGGATCCATTAGAAGGGAAGTGAGAAGAAATTGACCAAGAATCAAAGGATTTATTGGGTATTCCAGTTACTAGTGTTTTAGAAAATTTAATTTATATAAAATCATAAATAGATCTAATAGCAAGATGTTTTTAGGTGAGGAATTTGGAAACACTCATTTAATTATCTATGTTTAAGGATAAAACATATGCACAAATACTAACAATGAAATGATAAAAGATGATTATGTTTAACTATATAGATCAAACCAAGGTGGTTAAAAGGTTCCACCACAATAAGAGGTTCTCGTTCTATGAGATGATAACATTGATCCTCAAGTGGAAGATGAGACATGGAAAAAAGACTCAAAAACTAGAGGAGGGGTCATCATTCAATAGGTAAGTGTGGTGTTCAATTAAAAATATGAATAGTATTATTTTATTTTATGAGCAGTTATCTTCTTTACTCATTGTGGCAGTGGCTTGTCACTCTCCTACATTGGTTATCTTCTATTGTACCTATGTTAATTATATTTTCAATAAATTACCAGACTATACGTTATATCCCATGGTTTTTATAGTTTTAAGTATATTTATAAATAAATATTTAAATATTTTTATAAAATATTTATATAATTAAAAATAAATAATAATATATTCAATTAATTATAAAATTATAATAAACATATTTAACTTATGAATATATTTAATACATTAATATTTATATATGTTTATATTTATCTTTATAATATATATTTGTAAAGGAAATATAATCATATAAATATATATAATGACTTAAATATATTTTTAATTATATACAAATATATATATATATATACACAAATATATTTATTTATAATTATAATAATAAGCAAATATTTGTAATTATATTTAAAAATAAATATTGTTAATCATTTTAATATATTTATAATTATAGACATTTATTTTTATTTATTTATTTATAATTATATACATTTAAAATTATAATATATATATTATATTATTAAATTGAATTATATATAACATTATCAGTGTTTTTATCATTGATAACGTGGTCATTTATCAGTGCTTATTATTTTAACATTGAAAAATACTCTCCGCGTCATTTCTTTCTTGTAAGCACAGATAAAACCCTCTCCAAAAAGAACCCTAAATGAAACATTTTTTATTGTGTTGGTCAAGCTCTCATGGAAGTCCAAATCTTCACCCTCTCCTCCTTGACATTCTATCTAATGAATCTTCACTCTCAAATCCTATGGTATGTTATTATTTCATTCCTTTCTTAGTTATCAATTTTTTTTTACTTTCATGGACCCACTTAGATCACCTTCATCAATTTTAAGTCTAGTCAATCATGTTTAAAGTATCTACTTTCTCCCTTTTATTTTATCATCGATCTTTATTCTTTTATGTCCTCCTTCACTTATTCTCACTATTTCTTGAACCCCAGTTGGGTTCAGGTTCTTAATTTTCTAATTCAACAGATAGGGTGTTTATATTCTATTTAAGACCATTGTATCATTATTTTACAGTATTTTTTTATCTATTAATTATCTTTGTAAGAAATTCCATGATTCTCCCATTTTCATCTGTTATTTTTTATCACGACTTTATTTAAAATTTATGTTTATTTTGTGAATAATAGTTAGTGTTACATAGAAAATTTAAAGGTTACAATATTTTTTTAAATGGTAGGTTTTCATATTTTACAATTTAATGAAATTTAAATTTTGTGTTTTGTTTTTATATATCTGATTAAATGATTAACAAGTTTCTTTTTTTTGATATTGAATATTTGAAATGGGTTTAACCTACTATGTGATTTAGTAAAATGTTTTATTTTAAGGTTGATGAGTAATTTAATTTTTTATTTTGGCCATATAAAAATCATATAGATTTTCTTCGATGGGTTTCCCTATATTGTTATCTATAATTTATGTATTTTGCCATTCATTAACATTTTATGATTCTTTGTATGATTTTTAATTGAATAAAACATCATATAGTTTGAAAATGTATTTTGGAAATTAAATTCAATTTTAAAAAGGTGGTAAATAAAAGGGGATTTTAAATTTTTTTCCTAATAAATGTTTCAATGTATTATTTGGAACTTTCAAAATATATTTATGAATTATATAATTTTTAAAATGTTTCTGAACCAAGAATTATAAAAAATTTCTACTTTTATTTACTATAGTGGCCCATTTGGATCCATCGTTAAATAAATGCAATTTCATTAAACCAATTGTACCCTTATTCTAATCACATGATTTTTATTCATCGGTTAAATTTTTTTTGATATGGTTGATAGAATTACATAAATATATATATATATATATATGAGGTATTAGAATAAATGGTGTTTGGGGATGTAGGGAAATGTTATATTTATTGTAATTATAAACTTGCTTCTCATTTACTACTTAATGTAAATCCTAGTAAATTTAGTGTGATATTGGGGGAAGGTATTTATCATGTCATGATTATATTTACAATAGCATATTTTTCTATGTAATAGGCTATTTGGGATTTACACTAGTGAATTTAGTTTAGGGAAACCAATTGATCTCACCCAATCATATCTTGGATCATTCCACTCAGTGAGGTGTCTATGGTTATCCACATTGGCAAGTATGAGTGAAAATAATTGTCCATATTGATAGAGCATCACTAATAGGATCAAGCAAAGTCATTGGATTATAAATTGGGTGGATCCCCATCAATAGAAAATTATGTTTTTCTTTAACATGTGAGAGGTTTTGTTCTCAATTTTGTTAATTCATTAGATACCTCTTATTTTTATTTAGTGTTTTTATTAATGGTTATCATTGATAATATAACTTATCGAAACATTTCTAAATTTATTTTGATATGTTTTCTTATTTATTTGATGATATTAATGGAATTTGATTGATTTATTAATTAATTTATACAATGAATTATCTAGATTCATAGAGTTAATGAATTATCATACTATAATAGTTTTTTGAATTTTTGAAATTGAAACTTCTATATGAATGTGTTTTTATAATAAAATATAAATATTAATATTATCAATATTGGAAATAGAATAATAAATATTAATGATTCTATTGAATTTTTTTTATATAAAACAATTTAAAATTCACATTATTATGAAATTATTATTATAGACATAATGTTTTGAAATTTTACTCGAAAACATATTATGTTGTAGTGTTTTAGTATTTTTAAATGTAATAACATTGGCTTAAATTGGTATATATAAAAGTGATTTTGGAAACTTGAGTTTCGAAATATAATAAATTGAAACTTATTTTACTATTTCCACATTATGATTTTCCAAAAAAATATAATATATAAATTGAATTCAATGGATGATTTTCATTTATATTATGAACAACTCATATATCAACTTAAATATCATCGAAAAATAGAAAAATATTAAATAAATGAATATCTACAGTGGTTGCATAATTAGTGACATTTTGATATTTTATTTTATAGTTTGGTTATATCAATTATTATTATATTTGGGACAATGAATTTTAATGGGATTACTAAAGTTAATTAGTAATGGTTTTATGGGTTCTCTCTACTTTTATTTGTTTGATAGTATTTTGTGTGCTTTTATTTAAATTATATTTCACTTGATTGGAGCTTGTATCATTTCCAAAAAAATTTATAAGTATTGATTTGACTTGATTTAATTTAAATTTTTGTTTAGGCATCTATTGATTGAAATTATTATTTTTTAATAATGGTTTTTAGTTTAAAAAATAGGTATTGGAATAGAAACTCGATTTTGTTTCATTTCATTTATTATAATTATGATTGTATTACTTCGAATACTTTTACACGATTCATTATGATATTTCTCTAAATGAATTTTATTTGTGTTTAGTTTGAATGAGTTGGGGTTTTTTTGGATGATTTTTTTCCTTGGGGTGGTGTTTGAGAATAGAATAATTATAATAAGGAAATGTATCCTGAAAAATAAAAAAGAAAAGCGTATTAGGAATATAATAATGTGTCCTATATGTATGTGAATCACATTATTAATTTTTATTTCATAATTGGTTTATTAATGTTTTTACCCTATTTTTTTATAAATATTTAAATTATTCTCGTGTTTTTTATTTTAAATGTTTTTTATTGTTTTATTTTTTTATTGTTATATTGTAATTTTTTAGTTACATATCAATATTTTATGATTTCCTTGTATATTGTTTTTTAAATCTAGAACATTTTAGTATAAAAGTTAATTATATTCATTACTAAGTAATTCTGATTATGCAATGCATTGTTTAAAAGAATTATTTATAGTTTGTTGTTTTTTGAGTTAAATTATAAATAGTATTTTTAAAGTGAAGGAATGAAAATATTACTGATCAAAGTTTCATTTGAGTTAATTAAATTATTTGTTATTTTTATATGTAAATATGGTTTTCTAATGTGCTATTTGAAGGTGTTATGAAGTTTTTATAAATCAAATTTATTTTTATATTTATTTTTTGGGATATTTTGTTCTAAATAATTTGTTTATGGATTTTTATGCTAATTTGTTTTTGTTTCTTTGGGTTGAAATTATTTCATGGAAATAATGATTTTCCTTAACTTTAAAGAACCAAATGAAATTTCTCTTAAGCCATTTTAAATGTAATGGCTTTTTTGGAGGAAATAAATTAAAAAAAACATTTTATGATATTATAAATTTAATCTCCATTTATTTTTTACTAATATAATTTCATTATAATTTGTTTTAATATATAAAAATGGTTTCTAATATGTTTTTATTCATTATGAAATTGATTATTTTTGGTGATGATTTCTATTAAATCTTATTAAGCATTGAGTTAGAATTTTTTGGGGCTATCAAAGTCAGTTGGGAATGTATGATATTAAATTAGGTACATGATGTTTGAAGTGGATAGATACGTTCATGTTTCATAGGGATTTGATACTAATAATTGAGGTTTTGACAATGTGTAATATTCTTAAATGGCTTGATTAGTTATGGTTTTGATTAATTTTTCTTATTAATAATGAAAATGACAGATTTTCTTGTTGAATTCCCATGAAACATAATGAAATTCATAAAGGAAAAAGTAATAAAATGAGAAAAAATATTAAAAAATGATTTGAGAAGATAACTCACATGTTTAATAGGAAACGTTTAGTGTGTAAAGCATCTAAATAAATTTTAATGTTATAATTATTAAATAAATGCATCAAATTGGAATTTATAATAGATTTATGGTTTTCTTGAAAAATATTCACGGTTAATTTACAATATTTATTTTGATTAAGACATGTACACAATATTAATATTATTTTGATCTTTGTTGAGTCACTATGAATGGTTTGAGTGTCACCAATAAATATTTCTAATTTAAAACAAATTTATCTCAGATCCATACAAGAATAGAATATAGTGAAATAATTTATTAAACATTATTATAATTCCCTACAACCATACATGTGGTATGAATTTTATTGAGAATGTGTATATTATTTTGTATATACCATTGAAGGTTTTGACTAGTAGATTTAATAGATAGCTTATGGTGATTCATGTCATTTTATTTTGGTTGAATCATAATTTTTTGGATCTTAATGATATTAAATCCCTAAAAAATGAATTATTTGGAATTTTTATTAATGGCATGTATTATTGGTGTTTTTAAGGAAATTGAATATTTGTTTTAGATATCATAGGATATGTGAAATACGTCTATGATTGATAACTCTAATATTTTTGAAATAAGTTTTTGTTAGTGGGTTATATTACACATATATTTTTTGGTATTATTATAAAACTTATTCTAGAGTAATATATAAAAATGAGAAACATGGTATCCAACATCACTTGTGTTGTCAATAAAAATATCATCCATTTTTTCCTTAAATTATAATATACATAACCATCTATCTAGATTTGATGATTACATGACCTTGTATTCGATGAGGAAAGATATTTTTACAGAATTTCGGAGAGAGAGGTCAAGATTAAATAACAATAAATAATAATAATTTACAAGGGAATTATTCCATCAGAGAATAAATAATTTTTTTAGCAAAATATTTTTTTCAAACTTTTTTCCCACATAACATAAAATTAAGATCCTATACAAATAAACACTTATTTATCGCATTTTTTCTTTTCAAATCACCATTTTTTAGAAGGATAACCTTTTAGGAATCATAACTACTAAAATTCAAATTTTTTTCCCCATATAAGAATTATCTATAACTTAATCCTTTGATTATGAATATGTTATCTATATTTATTTATTTATTTATCAAAAATTGTTTTTTTATTAAGCTAATTTGATGAAATTAAATAAAAAATGGATAAACACTAATCATCTGACAAATAATTATAGATATATAGTTAAAGTGTTAATCATGTGGGCAATAGAGATTGAAAATGACCCTTTTCAAATCCTTTTCACTATTTATATTGTTTTTATTGATGATAAATTATTCCAGAAGAGTGAGAAAAACAATTGATTCGACATGGAAGAGATCATATCAATAAATGAAGGAATAAACACTGGTAAACTGTATATGTACATAGATTGGGTTAATACTATGGTTTATGGATCATTTGATACGAATACCCATGTAAATAATAATAGAGATCATATTGAAGAAATGAAAATGATAATTGAAGATGACCATCGTGGTTTTCCCCTGTTTATTGAAAAGTTAAATACATCTACTGAGAGACTATTGTATACTAGTTTTACTAAATGAAATACATTTTAATCTGTATTGAATTTATATAATTTGAAATCGAGCAGTAGATAGAGTCGAATTATAATTACATAACAACTTAGTCTCCTAAATGGAATGATACTAGAATAAAACAAACTTCCTCATAAAACACATAAAGCTAAATGAATTATATATTCAATTAGAATGATCTGAAAAAAACAAATACATTTCAAATGGATTTTATATTGTTTCACAATGACTATGAATCAACCATAAAATAAACTAACATTAGTGAAAATAGATACAAGAAAGGTGAACCCATTCCTTCAAAAGTTTTATTGTATTCTCTAATCATTCCACAATTTAGAATACTATATGGAAGTCTAGAAACTACTAGACAATTGACATGGAATGTAAATAAAATAATTATATATGGGATATTATTTCATCCATAACACTCTCCTTGGTGGATGAAAATTGATTATTAGTATCCGGAAATTAGATATGAACCAATAAACATATGTATTACATTAATTAATGTTATAATAAACCCTTTTTGTATATATAGTAATACTCATAGTATATAGTCAATTATATTGGAAAATAATTAAATTCCTCCATGCTTATGAATGATGAAAAAAATAAATTATGTTGTCTCTGGTTATATTTGGAACAAAAAACCCAATAAGGATTTTGATGACTATTTATATCCACTAATCAAGTATTTAAAATTTATGTGGGATACATGTGTTACAATATATGATTATCATATAATTAATGAATCCACAAAGGGGTACATGTTGTATGATTCAATAAATTACATTCATTCTTATGATTATTTTTATTCTATAGAATTAAATGATTATTGGGGTGTCCCATTAGTGAAGAATGAACACACTATGTTTAGCCAAAACATTATTAAAATAATTGTTATGATATCATAAATTTTTACCTCAATTAACTTAATAGAAATACTAGATAGAAATATTCCATTAGAATACCATACGAATAATAACACTCTCCCCAATGATTAGTTATCAACTATTCAAGAATGTAAAAGACATTGAAACTATATTTGTTAAACCATTTTTTAAATACATATGAAATTCTGTTAGAAAAATTGACCCATTTTCATTGAATTATCTTACTAGAAATATTTGAATGTCTTAAATTTTCATAAGTTATTTCATATAGAAGAAAATATATTTCATAATTTCATTGTTATATTAGTAAATAAAACAATAAAAAAATATTGAATCAATGCTTTGTTACACATGATTTACAGGGTGATAATGGAAAATTTTGAACCAGTGTAGGGTAAAATATGGATTGTTATTTCTTTATGTGCTTACACTCTATCTAGATGGATATACAATATTGAATGATATATAAATACTTTGAAAGGGAAAGTCATGATTCAATTTTGGGCCCACGTTTTTATTGTTTTATGATATATTGTTGATGAAATTATTGAATTATATACTAATTACCTATCAGAGGTTTATAGCATGAGATTACCAATGTATTATCACAATGGATTAATTATGGGAGACTAAACATCTATAAGATGTGTTGTTATAATCACTATCAAAACGTTTCAGAAAGACCACCTCTAAATTTTATATAATATTGAATATGATGATCCATACATTGAATACCACAAAGGGATTCTTAGACATTTGAATTCATCAAGGAATACAGGATGGATATAAAATAATCATAATCAATAGTTTATTGGATGGTTTTTAGATCATTTTTTTAAAGAGTTAACTAAAATTATGAATTCAGCTGTCAGATAACTTCGATGACTAGTTAGGGGATCAAATTGAGAATGAAATATCTTATACTATTTTTGTAATTAATGATTATACATTCTATTGAAAAGAACATGATGACCACAGCACGATAGAAAATTTTAGAGTTATTCTTTTTGTGTAAGTGTTTAAAATATCTATTTCTATGTATAAAAATTAAATTTATGCGAATATTTATTCTTTTTTAATCATCGAACTTATATATGAGTTAAATTATTCAACATTTGATATGTCGATATTCCATTGAAAATGGGTTGACAATTGTAGTACAGTTAAATGTGATGAAATAGGCTTTATAACGGTTAATTTCAGTGTCAAAGGGTATAAGGATGATGCATTCATAATGTAATCATAAGTAGTTCAGGTATTTTATTTCCCAAATCCAAAAAATAATATATGGTCAATTATCCAGATAGAGACTAAATCAACTATATAGTGAGATGAAAATTCAATCAAGGATGACATATTTTATGGGTGATCACATTCATTTCATGGAAGTGCCAATATATACAGTGTCTTGTATGTTATTGGGGACCACACATAAGAGATTTAAATTCTTATTAGAGGACCCAAATTACTTAGAACTTTAAAGAAAATAAATATAATTCAATTATAATGCTAAAATATTTATTAATACAAAATTATTTTCCTTGTTATATTATGTGTTATCAACTATATTACAGTAATATAAATTAAATTTTTTGACAAATCATGTAGGCAAGGACTTCTGTCCATGTTAAATTTTATAATCTCATGGAAGAACACACAGTTAATGATAAAATGGTATAATTATAAGGGGATCAATAACATGTCAATGAAAAATATAAAATAATGAAATAGAATCACAATATTGAGTAAAATTATCAAGGAAATAAAAAATTATATACAATTTAAGGCTGGATGGAATAAACACGACCAACCTATTGACCCGAATAAGTCTATATTAATTAGTTATATTGGTGATAAAATGAGAAGAAATGTTTTAATTGATATAGTTTTATGGTTCCATGTACATCTTGTATTGAGGTAATCCCTTTGGGAAGATATTTAGGAAATTTTATGATATACATTCTCTATTTTAATGAAAAATTATATAATTAAAGGTTGATTTGGTTTTTAATACCCCTTGTAATGATCAATTATTTTAAATTATTTCCATTTGAAAATTAACTTAATAACCATTGGAATAGACCAGAGAAGCTTCTATTCTATTCTTAACAAGATTTATCTAAGGGATGTTGAGTGGAATGTAAATCCCCACAAACCAATTACATAAGCACACATTATAAAGCAAGAAACATGGAAGGATTTCATCAGTCGTGATGATGAGAAATAATTTCAGATGAATTTTAGTTGTTAATATATTATTTGAAATTGATTATTTTATCCAATATGAATTAATATTTCTTTTTTATGAAATAGGAAAAGTGTGTTGAAAATAAAAAACATGCATCAAAACAATGTACCACTATTACAATTCAAGGATGGGTACACATCACTAGAGAATAAAATGGTATGTATCTGAAATCAAAAATAAATGTTTTATGAGATGTGAAACAACATATTATCATTTATTTATATATATATTGATGAAAAAAACCCATAATACACTTCCTTCCCATATCCTGTGCTATAGAAGGATTCCTGGGTAAATAAGGGGGGGAGGTAAATTAGTTGATTAAAACACAAAATTGTTATGAGAAACATGTGTAAGTATAAAATTATATTTTTTCATTATTATTTATAATTTCATTATATAAAAATGTATATTTATGTTCATATGTTTTTATGGTCTTTGGAAATAATAATCAATAGTGATCAAACATGAAAAAATACTACTATCAGTTGCATAGAAGTGGTTAGAACAATAATGTTTCATATGAGGTATATGTTTTATATTATCATCTAAAACATGTTTTGAGAAGAAATAAATGAAAGATTCTACCTGTCATCTAGTGAAATATTTTTACATGAAAATAGATTCTTTTCAAGATATTATTGTCTAGTATGGTTTGGAAGACTAAAATATTTGAAAGGATCAAAGAAAACTAGTATTATATCAAAGATCATCACATGAACAACCAAATGACCCCACTAGATTTGGGATTTTAGTTCCCCTCAACCACATAACTTACCTAAGGTAACCAATTTTTTCAATACTACTTCTCCTGAATGGGAATCAAAACAATTTCTTCTACATTGTATTAATAAATTTATATAGAGTAAAGTTGAATGTGTTTTCTATCAATAAACACCCACACACCACCTTATTGTGATTGGTATAGTGTAAAATATCTTGGGTGACAAGATACATAAAAAATCCCAAATTACCACAATATTTTGGGGATTTATGTATCTCAAGAGTTGATCTTTGAGTTAGATGTTTAACATGATTTGGATATTAAAGTATCCAATTATGATGTTGGAGATTTCATGACATAACATTATAAATATAAAAGTGTTATGTCATTAAAAATCCCTTAAAATGAAATTCATATAACTATTAATGGAAAATATTTATAGTGAGGTGTTACATTACACATGGATAAAATGATGGGGAAATCGAAGGCCAGATAAAGACAATCCAGTGAATCGACCATGAAACCAAATGACCTTCCTTGATTACCTTCTTCAAACAAGTTGTATATTAAAATATATTATCAATAAAAATTAAAGGAAAAACTACATTCATATATGTATATGTGATCTAAATTCTATATAATGATTAAATATTTTAAAATTTCATTTCATAAATGGTTGGTCTCAAGAGTATAAATGAGAATCTTAGGTTCTAATTGATGGGTGACTCAGTTGGGAATACATACACATGGTACATTTTTTTTAAAACACATATCCATAAAAGGTTCTAATATATACATTAAAGTTAATTAATATTCATACTTTCTACATGTGTATAAATATATCCTACATAAATGGAGTATTTTATGATGGACGATTTGGATTCATTAATATGAGTAAATTTTTTATAAATATAATTTATTTGGAGTTAAAGGTAATTTATAAGGAAAAAAAGATGAGATAAATGAGGTATTTGAGGAGAAAATAGTATATATCTTACAATTTTATTCCTATAATGTAGGGGTAATTATCTAAAATCTAATATTATAAAATATATTTTTTTCATTAATTATTTTTTATATTTTTAATATGCCCTTGAGGTTGATCAAAATTAATTTAGATACCCCAATTATTATTATTTGGATCCAATACATGGATTTCCATCAAACAAATAACCCATGATGTTTATTATTGACTGGTAATTCACTGCATCAATATTTTATATATATAAAAAGATATAAAAGCTTCATTTTGTATTTTAACACAAAATTGGTTATGATAGGTCAATCTACAAATAGATGTTATATCGTTGTATGAGGTCTATAACTGAAAATAAGTTACCTATGGATTACAAAAAATGTAATCCAATTAAGATATAAATATAAATATAAAACTATAAAAACCATTTCAAAGAAATTTACATAATTTGGTAAATGATTTTATAATTTCAATCGTAAGTTAACAATAATTATTATGGATATTATGTTTAATCTTTTTGAAAGATATCATTTACCATCAAAAGAATAAAATCTTCAAATAGGTAACATGTAAAGGTATTTATAATTTCATTAAAAAATATTTATTAACTATTTTTTGCTTATATTTTCACATTACTATGAAGACATTCAATAATATAAACACTCAAAAGAAGAAGTAACATTTTTTAAAGATGAGTGTGCATCCTACATTGTGTCTGAATGACTACTGACATCAAATTATGTTAATTTTTTCACCATTTTATAAAAAAAATTAGTTAAATTAATTACCATGTTTATCTAATATTTATTTTTATAAATTTATAGATTAGTTCAAAACACACATCCCATGCATAAAACCAAGAAAATAATTCATTCTATTCTAATACATTATGAATTTGATCCATAAGTAATTTTGTGACTATTAGTCATTAAAAAACATCAATTTGATACATTACGTGTTTATTCTGACTCCATATGTGTGTTTTTCATACGAAAGTGTCACTTTAGTTTGAAAAAAATTTCATATAGCCAAAACCAATAAAAAATCTCAGATTATTTTAAATATTTACAAAAGGATCCATAATTTATTTTTTATGTATTTTAATTGACCATATGTCAATCCAACACATGATATGGTCGGTGTGACTCAAGTAACGTGTCTTAAATATAAAAGTGTGATTTTAATTTAAAATTCATTTGACATAGAAAAAACCATGTAAAAATCACTGATTATTTTAAAACATTAGGAAAAAATATGTAATTAATTTTTCATATGTACTAATTGACCACACATCATTATGATACATATGTTATTGGAAAGACACAATTTAAGTGTTTTCAATATTATTGAGTCATTTTAGTTTAAAATTGGCATCAAATAGACAATACAGAAAAAATGATCTTATAATATTTTAAAACATTAGGAGAACGGTCCCTAATTCATTTTTGATGTGTTCATATTGACCACATATCAATCAGAGACCTTGTGTTATTGATATCACTCAAATTGTGCGTTTTAATAGAAAAGTTTCTTTTCAATTCAAAATGAGTGTCACATCTACATAACAAAAAAATTATCATATTTTTTTTCAAAAAATATGAAAATGATCCATAATTCATTTTCCCATGTCGGTTTTGGAAGAAAGACAATTTAAACATGATGTGGTTGATATGACTTGGAATACTTGTTTTCAATATAAAAGTCTCAATTTAGTTTAAAAATCATAAGAAAGATAACTATGATAAAATGGTCTTGAATTGTTTTCAAACATTAAGACATTGTTTCATAATTCTTTTTTGACCAGTAAGAATCAACCCAATGTCAATCCAAAACGCAATATGGTCATAATGACTTGAATTGTGTGTTTTTAATACAAAAGTGTAATTTTTGTTAAAAAATGCATTAAGTAGGTGATAATGATGAAAAAAGATTGATTTTTTAAATTTTTTTTATTAAAATAGTCGTTAATACATTATTTACTTATAATAAATAATCGAAAATTAATTGAACACATGATGTGATTGATATAACTCAATGAACATGTTTTTATAAAAAAGGTTTCATTTTTTTAAAATTTTTTTCATGTCACCAAAACTAAGAAAATCTACTCTGATGGTTTTAAAAAATTATTAAAATAGTCTATAAATAATTTTTCATGTGTAGTAATTGACCTCACATAAATCAGACAAATTATGTGGTCTATATGACTTTAAGATTATGTTTTAAATTTAAAAGAATCATTTTAGATTAAAACACATATCATATTGAAAAATCGAAGAAAATATATGCATATGGTTTTCAAATGTAAGGAATGCAATCCATATTTCAGTTTTTATGTGTAGGAATTTACATCACTTCAATCTGACACATGATGTGGTCAATATGATTTGAAGTGCGAGTTTTAAATACAAAAGTTCCATTTTTGTTTAAAACACACAAAAAATAAACAAAACTAAGAAGAAGTGCTCATATTTTTTTCATAATTTAGTAAAATGATCCATACATCATTTTTCACTTATTGGAATTGACCATATGTAATGGTGACACACGATGTGATCGATATGACTTGGTGTGCATGTTTGGAACAAAAAAGTTCCATTTTAGTTTAAAATACATGTCACATCACAAAAATAGATAAAAAGAGTGATTATTTCATTAAAACCTTAATAAAATGATCCATAATATATATTTTCAGTTGTAGGAATTTACCACACTACAATCTGACACACGATGTGGTTGATATGACATGTTGTCTAAGTTTTTAAGATAAAAAAATATTTTAGATAAAAAGACATAAAATATCTGAAATTGAGAATATTAAATTTGATTGTTCTTATAGTTTATAAAAATGGTCCATTATTTATTTATGAATAATAAGAATCGATCACATGTCAATCTGATACCCAAAGTGGTCAGTAAGACTAGAAACGTGTGTTTTCAATAAAAATGTGTAATTTTAGTTTAAAACACTAATCATGTAGCCAGTACCAATAAAATTATATCATATTGTTTTAAAACATTAGTAAAACAGTCTATAATTAATTCGAGATATGTGATAGTTGTATTCACACCAATCAGACACATGATGTGATATATATGACTCTAAGTGAATGATTTTAATAGAAATGTACAATTTTAATTTAAAACACATTCCCCATCACCAAAACAGAGAAATAAATATCATATGGTTTTAAAAAGTTATTAAAACGATCAATAATTCATTTTTCATTTTTATAAATTTAAAAAATATCCCTCTGACAAATGATATGGTAGATATGAATTGAACTGCATGTTTTAAATATAAAAGGTCAATTTTAGTTTAAAATGAATAAAATATCCAAAACCCATAAAATGATCTCATATTGTTTTCAAACATTAGAAAAAAAATCAATAATTTATTTTTGTCTTATATTAATCAACCACACATCAATATGAAACCTGATGGGGTCTGTATGACTTAATGTGTATTTATACCAAAAAAATTTATTTTTAGTTTAAAATATTCATCAAATGGAATAAATTTAAGAAAACAAGCTCAAGTTTATTTCAAACATTAATAAAAATATGCCTATTTCATTTGGGAAATTTATAAATTAACTACACATAAATAAAAAACTTATGTGGCCGTTATGACTCGAAGTGTGTGTTTTTAATAAATAAGGGTCATCTTAGTCTAAAACGTGCATCACATAACCATAATTGAGAAAATGAGATCATAATCATAAAACAAGAATACATATATCATATAATTCATTCCCTTTAAAAAGAAAATAAATCAAAAGATTATTTTTAAAGAAATGTCCCTAACAATTATCATATATTTGATGTTATAATTGATAAAAAATGTTATGTGTATATACACTATTAATACACATAATAAAACTTAATCTAATGAAAATTACATTCCAAAATAAAATTATTAAAACATAATTTTTAAAGTGGAAGGTTAACCCAATGAATAGAGATTGGGTTAAGATATCTCATACATTGGGTCCGTATTTCATAAAATGTGTATTATCCTTTTGTATACTGGTTAAAATATTGTTTTTAATATTTTAAAAAAACATATATATTTTTATAACAACTTATATGATAATTTTTTAACATCATTCAACCCATTTTTTAATATGATTTTGTTATTTTAATTATTTGGGGAGCATTATTTACAAGGTTTCCATGGTCGGTTCATAATAGATTTTCATATCAAAAGGAAGTGAAAATTCAGAAGTGGAATGAAATGTTGTTAATATGTTTCCAGATGTTTTATTTATTCCATAAATAATATCTTTCTCATATTTTATGACGAATCATTAGATAAACCATTAATGATATTCACTTAGATCATTTTGGCGGTTCTTCTATAATCACAAACATGTTTCATTATATAATTTATTATTATGTATATATGTCAATTACAGAAAATAAATGAGGTTATTTAATATAAATTATAATTTATTTAAACCATTAAAATGGTTTTATGTCTATCCCTGAAGGATGTAATAGAAATTGAAAACACATTTTCCATGATTTCGGTAAATCGACACATCATGGATGATGTTTTTATTTTCAGAATAAAAATGGGAGAAGAAGTATGATTATGAATATTAAAATAATCCTGAAAAATAGTATATATGAGATATTTTAGTTTTAGGCCTCTAGGATAAGTGTTGGAGATGATATCATAAAAAAAATTTAAAAGAAAATGAAAGAAAATGAAAGGGGATTTTCACCTTTTGAAATATCCTCCTTGAGAACATCCTCAACGCCTTTTGTTTTGGACTTTTGATGAGACCAAAAGGTATTGGACGTGTGGAGGAGTCTATAAAGTATATTTGTAATGAAATTAAGAAAGTATAAAAGAATTTATGTGTGAGGGGAATATGTGGTGAGGGGTATTTGTAGTAGAGAGGGGTGTTTCTCATTATTATATTCATTAGTTTATTAAATATGCTCAATTTTATGAATTGTTTAATAATTTTCATAAAATTTAATAAAACAATGAATTATGGTTCTATATTTTTGTCTAAAATTAGCCTTACAACATCTATGACTCAATAAATAAAATATTTAATTTATATCCTAAATTGTCGTATTTTACTATTCAATAAAAATTCAAGTATTTTAGAAAAATACCAAAAACTAAATACATTAATTTTTAGACTTTTATAATTAATAAATTAACTCAATTTTATGAACATAAGTTTCTGTAAATTAGAAAACTAATTTTTAATTAAAATCATAATTTATTCAAAAAATATTAGTTTTAAAACTACAACTAATTTTATAACACATTGAAAATTAATTAAAGTGTCATGAAATTATCTTATAATGATAAAAAAGATTAAGAATATATTTTATAAAAAAAATTATTTTAAATCATTATATTAATTATGAATTTGTAATTAAATATTCATCCGCAATAAAAATATTAACACTTAATTTATTAATTTTAAAAAACAATAATTACTTTTTCAGTGATATAAAAATATTTTATATTCACATAAATGATAGATAAATTGTATTTATAATTTATTAGGTGAGGTTACTATTTTTTGGCTAGATTAATATTCCTGATGTTTATGTAACAATTCCTAAGGACAAGTCACTATTCCATCAGTTTTAAGCCTATAATTTCTATAAATGCCACATATTAAATATAATTTTATAATTAAATTACATATTTAATTCTGAAATTAAAAATATTATTATATAAGTACATGGGTTGTTACATGTTTCCTTTTTATAAGTGGATAGGAGGGTAGTTTTCTAAGAGACAAATTCATTTTCAATACTATAAAGTTACAATTCATGGGTCAAAGAACACAAATGGGAAAAATGTTATAGAAAAGTGAGTGTGGTTTGAAGTTCACCTCAAAAATTCATTTTTTGAGAAAACAATGTTTGGTTTAGGGTTTTTTCATTGATAATTTTATGTTTTACCATAATTTATTTTTTCATAGTTAATTATTAATTATCCTTAGTAATTAATTTCAATGAAAAATTTATCGTTGGACCTTTTGTTTAATTTAAACCATATTATTTAAAATATAAATATAATTTTAAAAAATATAATATCAATGTTTATGAAAACATTATTTTAATATAAGAACAAATAATGCATCAAAATATTTTTTAAAACAAGAATATTTTTAAGATTAAATTTTTTTTGTAAGGCATAGTTATTAAAATTATTAATTCGCATTAAATAAATCCGAGTATTAAAACAAATATAATAAATAATAGCCTTTCATTGGAATAGAAAACCTAATGTCAAATGGATATTACCTTCTTCAAACAAATACAAAAAATAGTTTTTATTAAACTTACATTTTAAATTTGTTATAAAAAAGTTTGACATATGTTTTACAAGTTCAAAAAAAATTTAGAATGTATAATGTTGAACATCAATTTATATTTGATCAACTACTTTTTTTTAAATATTTCAGGTCATTATTATATAATGATAAACTCATAAAATTTATTACTTTTTTGAAAACTATATTTTTCATCCAAAATCCAATATTAATAATAAAAGACTCAAAAATTCATACAAGGTCAAATTTGATTTGAGAAATTTAAAAAATGAGGTTTATTTCATACAATTCAAATCATACCACTATAATATTTCATACTCTAAAATAAAATGCAAAATATAAAGAATTATATATTTATTCAAAACAACCCATTTTGATATTAAATCATATTAATAATTTATTATCTAATGGAAATTGTTTTTTAATTTATTACTATCATATAGGTTTTATAATAGTTTATAAATATTTAACATCTAATATGTTATGGAATGATTAACTGATGTTGTGTGTGTAACAGATGTTATAGTATATAGAATACATTATAAATGATCTAAAATCATAGGTCATTATATTCTAACCCTCTTAAATAAATTTTCTCTTTGAGATCTTAATTATTATTTTCAGATTTATGTTGGTGATGGTATTCTTAACAGAATCGTTATTATTGATATAAACTCCAATGTGACATAAACCTTACTATATTAATGTAAATATACATACTTATCCTTCCTAAAACAACATTGAAATTTTATACCCTAATCATATATTTTGAATGGTATACCTTTTCTAAAACTATGCAATTTTTCATGTTATAAAACAAAAGTGAAATGACACATTCTTCCACTAATAAATTCTATCTCTAATCCTAAAATGTTATTATCCACTACTTCATAAAATCAAACACTATAAAATATATACGTAGGATTGAAATAATGATTGTATATTGTCAATATACAAGATGGTGGAGGGTAAATTTTTTCCTTTAACACGATTCTTTTAGATATTTAAATGTTGATATAAAACTTTATATCATTAAAAATCTTAAACAAGGTAAATTCACAATACCATTTAGTTCTAAAAACTTTAAAGGTTCTAGAAATATTGTTCCAAATATAAAACTTAAGAAAAGCTAACAAGGAAAAATATTCTACCTTAAAGCGTATAGAATCTTACTAATCAGAGTAAATTTACATGAATGTATAAGATAGTTAAACTTTGTTTAATAATAAAAATGTAGTGGAAAGTAATCATGAAACAATACAAGTAACAAGTATGAAATCTTTTAAACCACTGAGTAGGGTATCCATCTACCTTGGATAAAGGTCCCTCTATTATATACTTTCTAGAAAGTCTATCATACGCACACCATGGTAAGCTCTTGATAAAAATATTGGAGTTTGTCTTGCTATCCCCACAAGCCCTCAAACATCAAGGTAGTTGGCACCTCTATCTTTCTTATCATGGAAGTCCTCAAATATTAAGGTAGTCCAAACATCTGTATTCCTATCCTCTGAATTCCTTGAATGTAAACATCAATAATCAGAGTTACACAAAGAAAACTGAACAAGATGTTCAGTATGCACAAAGCATGAGCGTCTCTCTCTCTTGAAATCTTTTTAGCATCATGTAATCTCTAGAGTAATCGAGTTAGTAATGAGATTGTTCAAATGAGATCCTATTTATTGTAATTTTACCAATGGTTTGCTCCATCCTCTAATGTTCATGTTTTTCCTTGAATCTCGAAGGGACCTATACATGTGTCACTAAAATAAACAATAATTGGAAACAGAATGTGCAACATCTTTTCATAACTAAAACAGGGGTACACAAAAAATGGTTGTCTAACCAAAACCTTTTTTCAGAGTCTAGAAAAATAAATTTCGGAGTCTAAGAAAATAAACATTTGGAGTCTATATTACATGGATATATAGATTCTATTTTTCAAAGAATTCCAAATCAGAATTCTATAGACATAGGAATCTGAATTATATGTAATTAGGAACCTGAATTATAAGGAATTATGAGTCTGAATTCCAGAGAATTCGGAATCTGAATTTCAAGGAATTCAGAGTCTGAATTCAGAGAATTTGGAATCAAAATTCATATAATTCTGAACCTGATTTTAGGGAAATTGGAATCTGAATTCAGAGAATTCTGAATCTGAATTTCAGATAATTCTGAGTCTGAATTCAGAACCTGAAAATAGAATACTCTATATCTATGTATTTATAGTATTCTGAGGTTTTATATATGAAACAAATTTTTACACTTTAGAAATAAATTGTGTTAGAATAAGAAAAACTAAATTATGAACAATGATAAAAAAGATTAGGAGAATATTTCCTTGGGAAGGAAAATTTATTTATTATGATAAATCATCCGGAAAATAAAATTTTCCTTAATATGGAGTGTATATGATTTTTAAAACATAAAGGAATGGAAAAGTCATTAAGAAACCTTATTTACATATCAAAAAATATATATATATTAATCTAAAAAATGAGATAAAAATCACTAAAAATATCATAAATATACCTTTAAATTGGGAAACTCCCTTTGGTTTGAACCAAAAGGCTTTCTTGAATTGCCTTCTACCTAGGGGAAGGATTCTAAGAGGAATAGAGGTATCATTGATATCAAAACTATATTACTTACATTTTCAAATTCACCCAAATTTTTATTATATCGGCATAAAAAATATACAAAAACAAACTTATCAAAAACTAATACAATTTATTCTTCAATATTTATCATAAAAAATATATCTTTTCAATAAAATCATTTCTTAACTTTATTGATACCATTTAATATATAATTTGAAACTATTAATGAATAACTACTAATGAATGAACCTTATATATTTCACAAAACAATCCATAACTTTTAGAATATACTAAAATATCATCAATAAATATCACTTCATTTATTAAAATAGATAAAATCATCATTATTTATGTTTTAATTTATATCAAACTCATTTCCGTATGAAAAAATAGAATTATCTCATTTTCTAACAAAATACGTAAATAATAAGATTCATAAAAATATAGGTATGCCCCTTATTTTGTTATAATACACAGTAGTTTCTAGATACATTCCTTTATCAACTTCTTATTTATATTATTATTTCAACCAAATACTAAAAGAATATTTTTTTATGATAATATAAAATATATGAATACAAAAGCATCAACATAAAAATATATTCCTCTGTACCAACTTTTTTTAATAATTGATACATTCTGTTCAACCTTTGAATCTCTTTATTTAATCCTCAATTATCCCTGGAAATTTCACTATTAGGATCTCTAAACTAATTAGTTAACATAATATGAAATACTTTATAATATTTTATTAGAGAAAATTTGAATTAACAAGAGAATATCCCCCATGTGTGTCAAATAGGGTGTGCAGTTTTGCCTCTTCTTCATGCACTAGGTGACAATCACATTAATACTCAATACACCATTTTTATTGTTACTACCCATAGGTACATATATTATAGATACTTTATCAACTTATAGTATCAATAAAGAGAGATAATTACTATATAAACCAAAAAACAATAATTCATCAATAGTTACGAATATTTTCCATATTTAGACTTATCCATTAGACTTTTCCCTACAGTTTTATATAATGTTCTCTTATTCTAATCACATAAATGGGCTATCTAAACCATTTAAAAATGGAAAAAACATATATTATCAACCATGTATGACTTTTATAAATCCCAAATTACCCTTAACCGATAACATTATAATATCCACTGATATCTAATCTCTGATATGATATAAGATGTAACAGCCTAGAGACATAACCAAATAATCACACAACGTAAAAATAATTTTATTGTAATTTATCGCCATTTATTTTTAGTGTTATCATTTTTGATAATTAAGATAAAAAATAAATAATAAATTTCATATATTTTTCAACTAATGGGTATTTTTTCCACTATATAAGATAATGCAAATTCTATAACATGTCTTAAACATCTCCCACCAATTATACACCTAAGATAAGATTATATAAATTTTATACATTTATTATTTATATAACCTAGTGAAATTGAGTCATAATAAATGTGTGAACTCATATGATAATTAATGGTAAATATTAGTGATAACAATCAAAGATCATAAGTGAGCATAAAATCACTATATTGATATAATCAAAATATATAGGAAGATAATACATAAAAATATGTTGTCATAAATATTGATATAAAATTTTAAATAAAAAAATAGTGATTTAATAAATATTATCAATGATATCATAACATACTAATGATAATAAGAATATAACTATGAAGAATATTTCAAATATGGAACACACATTTGAGTAGGGAACAACAAATTCATGAGCCCCTCTATTAGTACCCAATCTTATAATTAAATAGAACATTTTCACAATTACTATTATCATGATATATAAACTCTTAATCAATAAATTAGAGGGTGATATAGGTCATCACACATCATTCATCAATACTTACATGGTCCATGTAAAAATCAGTCACTTTTCACACAATAAAGAAAACATGGAAATAAAATAGGTTTATATATGAATACAAATTTAAACTATTGAATATTTATCAATAAAAAATGGAAATAAAATAGGTTTCATACAAAATACTAATATAATCCATTCAATTTTTATAAATAACCCATGAAAATAAGAATTATTTCATAAAACATCTAAATGGTATAAAATAACTTCATGAATTAAATCATTCGACACAAAATTAATTGATCAATATAAAAAAGATAATTAAAGAAACATTGGGTGAAACAAGACACGTAATACCATTTGAGATAGACTATTTTAAGATAATGAAATCTGAATCATGAAATGGGCTTTTAAAAACATTTTATATTCATCGTTGTAAAATTCATTATTATAAGAATCTTTTTAAAAAGTCATCTTTATTTTTATAATATAAAAATAATTTAAAATGAAAACTTTTATGGATTTTTTTTTTGATAAATAACCATTTTCTTAAAATATTAAAGAAACACCATTTAAAGTAAAAAATGTGGTTAACATAAGAAAAATAAAACCAAGAAGAAAGAATATAACGTAATGGAATAGTTTGAGTAGCTATATCACTTATATAATACATAGTTCATGTGGTAATAATCTATTGAAAGATTGGTTTATGTGGTAAACATTTAAACCCATATAATTTATTACAAAATACCCCATAATACCATCATAGGGTATAATTCAACCAATCATATGAAATATGTTCATGAAGAAAAATTATAACATAATGTGTGGGAATTAAGTTAACAAAAAACCCTTCTAGATTAAAAGAATAAAAAATTCATGAAATGTGTGGAATTAATATGAATTTAAATTACAACGATTAAAATATATTAAAATATATAATCACTCAATTAGGAATCATATTCAATACATGAAAAATCATGTGCGTAATACAAAACATACATCTAAGAACTAAATTTGAGATAAAAACTATTTACCTTTAATCTTCACATAATTGACCAGGATCTGACCTGTAATATAATGAACATAAATATATTAATAAATTGACTCATAACCTTGTTATAAATATAATAACCTTTTTAATATTCTTTTATAACTATATATTACAAATAAATTAATCAAATATAGTTTATTTTCTTTATCTAGTGCTAGATCATTCAGTTTATTGTTTCATATAAACTTCATGAAGATGTGGTCAATTCACACGAATTGGTTTCAAGTTAATCATTACTAGAGAATTAAATATATAATAATAATATTTTTAAATGATTTTTTTTGTCCCATATTTATTTGATGAAAGTCTTAAATTTTGATAATGATAATAAAAACTGTGATGAACTAGTTATCATCATATTTGATGATTAAATGATGATATATTAATAATATATTTTATATTAACAAAACCTTGTTAGAACCATTAAAACATATTAAATATATAATTATTGAATGGTATTACCTATATATGACATCCCATAACCATTTATCACGTAATCATAATAACATCATTTTTAATGGTAACTAAATCAACCCAAATGTTAACTTGTTTTACAGAATCAAGGAGTAAAGGGATGTATTTAGAGACTTGAAATGATAATGTGAAATATACATAATCATGAAACTTTTATAAAAGTCATACATACTTGTTAAATCTATTCTAGGAAGAATCATGGATGGGTGTTGATGGAAAATTTAATTCTTCATAAGTAGAGGCGGTAGTGCATTGTACATGTGATTTAAGATCCCATTTCTCAATTAATGGTTGAATTGAAGGTATATAAAAAATATAACACCTAAAAATTATAATATATAATTACCTTTAAATAAGTCAGTTTGTTTAATAACTTTCCCCTTACGTGATAATTAATACAAATGGAACCGTATATATTCAGATATATTATAAATAAAACTATTAAAACAAAGTCATTGAACTAGAAGTAATGAATAAGAATAACTGATCTATGAAATATACATGTATATATATAATACCACTTTTAATATGATTGAAATTCAATTAGTTTATATAAAATAACCAATAAGATGATTTATTTCTTAAAACATATTTTCATAAAAATTAAGTTTTATGAAAAATTCATTTTTATTTCAAGAAACATATTATTAATGATAAATAAGGATAGTTTTTTATTAAAAATTGGTTAGCACAAATTTATTTTGTGATATGAATAATAATAGTTAAATTTTTCAACTGTCATTTTAAAATAAAATTCAATTTTCATTATATATTATTATTTTTCTAAAGAAATTCATTTATACATTTTAGAATTTTAGTATAATAAAAAAAATCCATTTAAAAATTACTAAATTAAAAATTTATACCAAATTAATTTTTGATCATTTTCTTAAAAGGTTATTTCTTAGTTGAAAAATATGGTATTTATGAAAATAATAATTTCATTATTTTATCCCTATATAAGCATAATATAGAATATTTAAAAACCATTAATGTAATCAGATATGATGTTTAGGAATAAATTTATACATTTTGAAATATTATTTTAATATAGAAAACTTATTCCAAACATTTTTATAACTAACAAAAAAATTTCTTTAACATAAAAAATTCTTTCTGTATTTTATTATAATCAAGTATTTTTCAATGATTATTTTGTTTTTTCTTTCCAAGGAAGCCTCATATTCTTTATTATTTTATAATAAATCAATTTATGTCAATAAAATCACTGTTGAATATAACTTTATCTTCTATATATTTAAATCATAAAAACATTGTTTCTCTAAAAACAATTCTAATGTGATTATATGTGTTTAGTATAAAATTAACTTTTGACACCAACAAAAATTTTATTTTATAAATTTATTTAAAATTTTGAAATTGTAACTATCAATTAGGTAAAAATTAAATCTTAATCATTTACATTAACATTAATTTCTTAGGATTGAAATTAATGACCATGGTAAAAGTATTTTTGGGTAAAAGGAAAAAAGGTAAAAAAATTCTGTAATTCACTAAATGTTTTCTAAAGTAGTGTTTGAGGTGATTTATACCGAAAATAGATTTCATCTCCTCTGATTTATATTTTTTCAATTTATAGTTCATTACTAACCTTAAATTATGGAAAATGTAAGGTCTACTCCCAAAACTACCCTTTCTTTCACTTATAAAAGGGTAACATATTTAACACTTGTAATCTAACCTCTCATTCTAAATTATACTTGAAAAAATAACATTTTAATCTCTATATAACCCTATACCATAGAATATACACCTATTGTTGCTCATTTTTTCTATATCGATTCAAATTTAAGGAGACTTCGAAATAAAATCCATGTCCCCGACATGGTTGTTATCTACAACATAGTATTCTTCTTAATTTTATTTTTCAAAATTTCTGTTAGTTAGAAAAAATAATTATATTAGTGTCATTTATATACATTAATGTTAATTTTTTTTAATATCATTATACCATCATATACTCTATTGATTAAGGACAAAAATATTGGTGTTCATGCATTTTTTGGAGTAACACCTCCACAACATAACATGCTTCATTTTCCATCACCACCATTAACAGTTGGATCTAAGGATGGTATTAAAGGATATATATTATTTGGATTATATCATTATATTTATGGAATTTTTAATTGTGGTAACTAATTATTATATGATGAAAAAACAATGATCAATAGTTTAGTTGTTTAAAAATAATTGTACTAAGAAGATAATATTTTAATCAAATCATTTATGAATTTCATATCCTTTGACTATTAATATAAATAATTCTAATTATGATTTATCACACTAAAAAACACTAAATAAGATCATTATTATTCATTAATAATGATGTTATAAAAAAACTACCCCATAATCATTCATTATATCAGGGCATCTTCATGTTTGGGTCAGTTTAACCATCCAATTAAACAATACTATGAATTTATACAATAAATGACTATAGAAACATAATCATGGGAAAAATATATTATAAATAAATAAATAAATATTTTATTATTGATATGGAGATGTTTTATATATATTTAATTCTTTAATAAATAAATTATACTTTTATCATGATGATTAACTGAAAGAGGTTTGTTATCAATTTCATCTTCAATTATAATGAATAAAAAATTGTAAAATGATTTTGAAACATATAAATTTTTTATAAAACTTCTCAATAGTAATTTTAATGACATTTGATTATGAAATTTATAATAAGAGATAATATAAATACCATTAATATGATACTTGTAAAAATGATCAAAACTATAAACACATGATGTAGAAAACAGGGAGAATTCGTAAAGTGAATTAATATTTTCAAAGATTATGCATGAAAATAGATATGAATAATATTATGAATTGAGTTATTAGGATTGGTATTTTTATGATATTTGAGGCTTAAATACATTTGTTGAATCTAAGAACAATAGGATTGGATTTCATCACAAATTTATATTTTTAAGACATATTTTGTATTATGCACTTAATTTCAATTTTTTGGTGTATATGATATCTATTTGAGATATAATATCATGAATTAAGTTCTAATCATGGCATATTATGTTCAATTAAAAGTCTTATATTTTAATTGTTATGTATTTTAATGTTTAAAACCAAGAGTGGGTTTCTTGGTTTGAAATTCTGATTCGTTGAGACATAATATATTTTATGAACAACGATTAATTTATACAATTTATTCATCTAATATGGATATATTTTATCATAAAATTTTTATTTTATGGGATTTACAATCTAAATATTTTTCCCTTATTCTTGTGGGTATTAATTCAGTTTCTCCCATGAAGTAGCAGTTTTTTGTTACTCAATTCTCATTGATTGAGTAATGATCATTCATTAAAAGTATTTTTTATATATTGTGTAAATCCTTACCTAGTATTGTATTATTTTGTTTTTTATAATTTTTTTAGGGATATATATCCATACCACATTTTCCCTTTGATAACAATTTCTTACTCATTGGGATATTTTCTATTGAAACCATCAAATTTCATTCTATAGATGGATTTGGATCATGTTATTCAATTTATAGCTTAGACGTATACTCATTATTATATTTTATGTGAAAATAAAATTTTAAATCACTCTTATTGGATGATGTTCAAAAAGAAATTATGATATTATATATACATTTTTAAAATAATTGGCATTCTATATATATGGATGATTGTTTTTAAGGTTAATTATGTATTGTTTTTTATTTTATACTATAGTGAATGAATTATAAATAATGAAGTGGAGGGTAGGTTGATGTTTTCCTTTTCGTGAGGATGGTTAAGTTTACATTTATGAAACCCAATATATAGTGGATTGGATAATCTCGTGGTCACACTCAAGGAAGCAGTGTTGAATGAAAAAGTGGTATTTCTGAAAATAGTTTTTGTTTTTTTGTATTTTGGAAATAAACAAAAAAACAATAAAAGCAATGAAACATTTCTTAAGAACATAAGGAATTAGTAATAGTGGATGGATAGAATTAAAAAAGAAGAAACAAAACACTAATACCAAGAAGCAGAAAAGGAAAAAGATACATACACAATGAAAGTAATAAAGCACACCCAAAAAACTAAAATGATCCAAAAGAAAAATAATAAAATAGTTAGTGAAAATTAGGCTGGATGTAGGTTAATCCACCCTCAACAACCAATCCTAGATTTACTGATGAAATTAATAAAAAAATTAATCTGCTCAATGCATGTCTAATGACTCAGATCCCAAACCAATCTTTCCTAAATATTTGACACTCAAACATATAATTTATTCACATATCATGTATCCCTCCAAACTGAAACATGATTCAATCAACAGAGTCATTCCAATAATGAGTTATCACTATAAATTGTTATCCTACATATATCATCAAATTGCACTACAAATCTTGCTTCTCAGTTTTAGAAATGGAGACATGAGCGAGACAAGTAGAGAGACGAGAGAGTAGATAACAGATCTAGGGTAAGAATGTGCTCGCGACCACACCAATTAAACTTCATGGATTACTAAGGTTAGGAAGAAAATAGTGATCATCTTGATGGATGGATATCCCGATATTATTAGGTTTCATAACATGGATTTGGCCCAGTAAATTAGTTCTCTATTTCTGGACATTCAAGATCACATTATGAGTTGAAGAATGAAATAATATAAAAATCAAGCATAACAAACATCACAATTAAATTATCTAACCATAAAATCACACATCAGTGTTTAGAGATAAAAATTAACACACAAAAATAGTGCATCGGAAAGAGGCGGAGAGGGAAAGGATATGGAGGAGTAATGTCTAATCTCTAAATCGACAATGATTCCCATTTCTGGGAGGTGTGGATGGAGTGTCTGGTTTAGTGAATTGTGAATTGTCCCCCTTCTCCCTCCCACATGAGAGTATTCCCACTCCTCTTATTAGAAAAAACTCAACTGAAAATAGAAACAAAGTGATAGGAATAAAATCTACATTGTGTTCCCTTCATGTTTGTGTCTCTAACTATTAGTGAACTCAAAGGGAGATTAAATGGTCTCTACAACGACCTGTGAACTCCACACAAAAATTTTCAATCTAATAACTTATTTCACCACCTCCATAACATCTCCCATAGTACATAACATAAAAAACAACAATTATCTAGAACATAAAAATAAAACTAATATTATATGATTATTTACATAAGTATAATAAAAACATTAATATATATCTAATATATCGATAATTATTTTTATTAATATATACAAATATATATATATATATATATATGCATATTTTAAAAAAAATATGACTAATGTATGTATACCTGTTTTACATATTTAATAATATTAAGTAATGAAAAATAAAATTTATTAATATTATAAATATATAAAATTATATTTATTATGATTATTATATATGTACAATTATTATTATATAATATATAAAATTATATAAAATATTAGTATTATATCTATTTTTATTAATATAATTATATATATATATGTTATTATATATGTTAAATAAAATATTATATAAAATATGAAATTGGAGGGGAGAGAAGGGATTCTGCTGATGGGGAGGGTGAGGGAGAAGGCGAATGGTGTGGCTTGAGTAGGGAGGTGAGGAGGGGAAATAGAGGCATTGGTGATTTCCGATGAGGCGAGCAAGGGGTTTGGTTAGAGATGGTAGCATGGGTCTGGCGGCTGCTCGAGCAGCGAGCTATGGTGGTCTGATCATGGCAGAGGCATGGGGATGGTTCTTGCGGCGACACGAGATGAAGGAAAGTGGCACCAAATTATAGTGGATCAGGGATGTAGCGGGTGGGGAGGTGATGTGGTTCGGCCTAGGGAGGTGTGGCAGTGGGTTCAATAGGTGGAATGAAGGCATTTCAGATTTTTTAGGGTTCAATTTGCGTGGATCTGAAATTTTTGTTCTCAAATTGCCACTTCAAAGGTTCTTTATTGATTTCTGGTTATGATGGATTTGATCAATATTCTCTACCATTGTACGATTTTTTATTTTTTCATTTTTTTGTTTTTGGTTTCTATGTTTCTATGATATTTTGGTTGTTGTAGGATCATATTTTTTCTATCGTTGTGGTTTGGAGGGGTGACAATGGTGGGTCGGAAATGGAAGGTAGGATGTTGGGGAGTTGTGATTATGTTGTCGATGAGACAATAAAGAATAGGGGTGGTGCATAAGTTGGTTTCGGTGGTAGGATTAGAGGAGAGAAAGAAAACATCAATGAGACATATAGAATAGGATATGGAAGAGAATCATCTGTCTCGTCGATAGAAGAGGGGAACGATCAGTGAGACATGGATGGATGCAATAGTGACTCGGTGAGCATCAGTGAGACCTCAACGTCGATGAGACATCTTCCTTGGTGAGACATCTCATCGATGGATATTATTGGTGTCACCTACACAACACAAGAACAACGTAAAATACAACTTAAATAAAATAAATAGGTAAACTAAAAATCTAAAATTAAAAAGACATATCAAATTAAATTAAATTAAAATTAACTCAAATAGAATTGAAATTGACTACATAACTGACTACAAAAACATTTTGTTCTGAATTAAATACTAAATTAATTAAAGAATAAATTTATGTAACTAAAATAAAAATAAATAATTAATGAATTGAATAAAATTATTAGTGTTAATTTATTTACTAAAATAATAAAAACTAAAGTGAATAAACATATTTAATAAAAAATAATTAATGTATCAAACAATATATTAATGAAATGAACCTTATTAAATTTAAATATAATTACAAAAAAGAAATAAAGAAATTGAATGAATTACTAATGTAATTAATATATATATTTTTGAAAAAAATCATGAGATACTGAAAAAATAAAATATTAAAATAAAAACAAAAATATTTATTGAAAGTAGAATGGATGAACTAATTTTAAAAATTATTTAGGATAACAAAATTAATCGATCAAATTCCTAGTTTACACTAAAAAAAAGTTATTTTCCATAGTAATGTACATAAACACTACAAAAGTAAATTATTTAACAAAAATAGTTATTATAAAATTAAAAAGTCAATAAATTTTTTAAAAAATATTGTTGAAAATAGAGTTAAAACTGAGACACAAAAAACTCCCCCTAACATAAAACTAATTTTATCCTCAAAAAAATTAATTCTTATTGACTTTTAAAAACAACATATATGATTTGGGATATTTTGATCAAAAATTTCATCAATAACCCTTAACAAACAGAGAAATAGGTCCATGTAGTGGGTCAGGATTTTCGTGACTGTGTTCAAAAATAAGGTCCTTCCTATATTTAATAAAACGCTGAAAATCAAGGGTCTCACAAACAAATACACTTTCATGTATGTCATTCATTTATATTAAATCATTAACTATCATAATTAAATTTCGAATTCATATTCCATTACAAGGTGTAGTGATAGGTTTGATCTTGTGGAATTAAAACATTAAACAAAGACACCTTCAATTCTCACATTCTGTTTGGTATTGAAGAACAAAGTCCATTAATTTCAAAACATTATTGATTCGAATCAAACTAATATTAAATAATTCAATTACTACATTATTCATCTTGGTTCAAAATTCCATTCACCCTAATTAGTTCATTTTTGACATGGGATCTTTATTTTGATTTTTTCCAGCCATATTCCATGTTCAAATCACTATGCATAACACTTATTCAAATTGAATTCGGATTTATTTATTCACATGAAATTTACCCAGTCCACCATGTCTCAGATACTCCCCATGGGATCCCAATTTCCCATTTTACTCCAATTACAATAGACTTACCTAATAATCATTTGAGTTAACATCCAAAAGTGATTAAATATTTTACTGAATAAAAAGATATGTCCCCTATGTTCCAGTGAAAATTTCTAGTTACCCTTTTTCATGAACCCAATTCCGTAAGAACTATCCTACCACAATCCCTTCCTCTATTCCAAAATAGAAATTCCATAGATACATTGATATATTTCACTCAGTAATCACTCATCCACAACAACATCAGACTCAATAAAACCCTTAACAACCCGCTAGTTGGTATGCACTAGGCAAGAATTAATGAAGTTCAAAATGATACCAAAAAACCCCAGGTTGTGAATGAAAAATTTTGAAAAAAATTATAATTATTTTCTTAAAATGAAGTTATAGGGAATTTTGATGTGGTAAAACCTCCCATATTCCACACACTTAAAACTCAAAACTGTCCCTATTACTGACTCTCAAGGTGAGAGACCACTTAATTCAATTCATATGGACAATTTTGAATGAAAACAATGAAAAGGGTTAGCATGAAATTCAACAAGTAACCTTTCCACACACAAAAATAAAAATAAAAAACATGTATACAAACATACCAATGGTGATCTGTAGAAACTAAGTTAATTTCCTTTTTAAAAGATCATGATTTTAATTTTTAAGTGTAGACAACGATATTACAACTAAGTTAATATATTATTATGTTTAGCAATATTGTACAATAGAAGAAAAATGAGAAAAAAACATTTGGTGTAACAAGTTTTATAATTCAGTACAAATAAATCATCAACTCTCTAGCTTTAAAAAAATCTAACACCCATAAGAGAAAATAGTTCACAATTTTTTTCCATAAAAAAATTTAAGGGAATCCCCCACACTTAATTCACAACATTATAAATTAGGAATAATGTACATAATAAATTTTTTCAAAATTAAAAACAGTTCTTCCCTGACTATGAAATTTGTAATATATATTTTTTAATGTATACCTTTGTTTTGTTTTAGAACGAACTGTGTTTACTCCATTCAAGTACCTATATGATAAAAAAATTTAATATTACACATCAACAATTAATGTTCAAATTGAAATGTAACCAAAGTATGTGTATGAGAGTTTGATCCAATGATCTACAATGTATTGATTACCTAGATAATGAATGATTATCATGTGGAACTACTACCAGTTTATTAACATATAAGGGAAACACACAAAATAAATATACTATGCAAAAAAACTAAAATAGGAAGTGAAAAGGGATAATCCTGGGATAACCACAGGAGGTGATGTCGTTTTACAATCCACAACTAGATAATAATAGGATCAAACATATTCTAATGGTGAATGACCATCTTGCTTAAGATCCACCATATGAGAATCAGTAAAACTATAGTAACTTATAAGCTGTGATGTACCACTTTTCTATCTTCATAAAATTCCACTGCTTGGTTGTGGAGTATCTCACGTTTAGTGTTGGAGGGGAAAAAGAATTTACGGTTAATTACCCTCTTCTTAATCTAATTATTGAGTGTGAAAAAGTTGTAAATATTCGACTGTAGAGTGATAATTGTATTCTGGTTCATCCAAACTAATGGATTCTTCATTGACTATAAGAACTATAGCACCCTTTGCAACAAGCATGCCCAACTACAAGCACTCTTCTTCTTCTGTAGCATGGGATACTTCAAAGAGACTCTCTAGGAAATAATAAAACATAACTAACTCCTCCAAACCTACATAGAGAGAGTTAAAATAAGAATAAGTTATAAAAAATTTAGAATCAAATAAATTCTAGGCTTGTAAGATAAAGTAAAATTATCCCTTAGTTTAGTGGTCATTATCTTCTATAGAAATATTTTGTGCTCTTGGGATTATGACTCTAGAATAAGTGAGGTAGTCAACCTCCTCTAACCTCTTCAAAACACACAACACCATTTTCTAAATCTTCTGTGGATATTAATAGGATGTCATGTGATGGATAAACCTATTGAGACATTAAAAAATCGTTAAAACAACTATTGCAAGTAAAAAAATTAATACGAATATCAGTTTAAAATGTTCTTCAATGAAACGCCAATCATCATGAATCATTTCAAGTGTAATATTCTACCAGCCCTTGAAAAAAAATCCCAGAGGTTGATTCTGTAATATCCATCCTATGATCTATAGTCAAATGAAAATAAAAAATATGCAGCTCCAACTTCCTTTTTTTCTTTTTCTTTTCTCCCACATTCTCAATTTCATTCCAGAGAGTTGTACTTTATTGGGTATTTGTAGTAATGTAATTTATTATTTGGTGCCTTTCAACTTTTCCATGTCTTGTTGCATCAACTACATT
This sequence comes from Viscum album, assembly GCA_963277665.1. Lineage (NCBI taxonomy): Eukaryota > Viridiplantae > Streptophyta > Magnoliopsida > Santalales > Viscaceae > Viscum > Viscum album. Next base: position 255,687,307 of record OY728162.1, read on the forward strand.
ATCTCATGAGCATATTTTTTCTCATCATCAGTAAGGCCATGATGTTCTCTTGTAAGTATCCATCTTTTAATTTTAGCTATAGACACCTAAAGATTTTCATCCAGGTCAAATAGTGACATTTATAAAATACAATATATAGCATACTGTATAACCTTGGGGTCACTCTCAAGGAAGTAGTTTCGAATGACTAAATGGTAGTTTGGAAAATAATTTTGGGTTTTTTTATATTTTGTAAACCAAAAATTAAATTGTAAAAGCAGTGGAATAGTGCTTATGAACACAGTGAATGAGGAACAATGGATGGACATAAGTAAAAAAGAAAAAAGAAAACACTACGATGAAGAACATGAAAAGGAAACATACATATACACAACACAAGGAAAAAAACACACAGAACAAAAAAAATTAAAACAAGAAACAAAAGACAATAGTTTGTGAGAACATGGCCAGAACTAGGTTATTCCACTATCAACTCCCTATCCAATATCTAGAGAAGAAATTAATCAACAATTTTCAATCTTCTCAATACATGTCTTATTACTCAAATCACATGCAAATCACACCTTGATATTGAACACTCAAATATAGAATTTATCGATTTATCAAGAATTCCTTTGAACAAAAAAGTGATTTATCAATAGATTCATCCCAAAAAGGAGTTGTCACTATATAGAATGATCCTCCTGTGATCGTCAAATTGAACAACCAATATTGCTTCTTAGTATGAGAAATAGGTAGAGGAAGGGGAGAATATGTTAGACAAGTGAGTATCAAGTCAATCTAGTGAAAGGGTGTTCTTTAATGCACCAAAATATACCTTCATAGTTTACTAAGGGTAATAAGTAAACATTCATCATGTTGATGCTTGGATCTATAGATCTCAACAGGTTTAATAACATGGATCTAGGCTCACAAATTAGTTCTATATTTCTAGATATTCCAGATCATAGTATGTGGAGATTAATGAATGAAAAAAACAATCAAACATAACAAACATCACACTTCAATTAACTACACACAAGAAAACATGGAGGTATTTATTTACAGAAATTAATACACAAAAATAGATCATGGTGAAGAGGTGGATATGGAGTGGAGATGGAAGATTAAGGACTCATCTATAGATTAAAAACTATTCCCATGTCCTAGTGGTGTGGATGGAGTGCGTGTTTTAGTGAATTTTGGAGCGTCCCCCTTGCCCCATCCTCTACGAGAGGAGTCACTCTCTTCTTATTCAAAAAACATCACTGAAAACAGAAAAAATGACAGGTAGAAAATCCATGTGGTGCACCCTTCATGTTCGCATCTCCAACATTTAGTGAACTTCAAGTGAGTTTAACTGTTCTCTGCAATGACTGGTGAACTACCCACAAAACATTTCATGGTCATATTCTATAATCATCACCTCAACGAGAAAACTCCTCCTATGTAGAACAGAAAAGAACAAAAAGTGTTAGAACTTTGAAATATAACTATTAATATATGATTATTTATATACGTATAGAAAATAATTAATTATATGTCTAATATATCTATATTTTTTTTTAATATATACATATATACACACATATATATATATATATATATTTAAAAATATCATTACTGATGTATGTATAACTATTTTACTATTTTACAAATATTAACTAATACAAAATTAAATTTTCTTAATATTTAAATATATAAAGTTATATTTATTATTAATAATAATACATCTACTATTATTATTATATAATATATGATATTATATACTATATTAGTATTATATATATATTATTATAAAAATAATATATATATATATATATATGTTATTACATATTATAAATAAAATAAAATAATAATATAGAAATGTGTGGGGGGGGGGGTTAGAGATTCAGTGGATGGAGAGGGTGATGGAGAAGGTGGATGGTGTGGATCAAGTGGGGAGGTGAAGAGGAGAAACAGAGGTATCACCAGCTTTCAGTGAGGTGAGGAAGGGGTTCAGCTGGAGAAGGTAGCTCAGGTTTGGTAGCTTCTTGAGCGGTGGGCTACAGTGGTCCACTCATGGTGGAGGCATGGGGCTAGTTTCCGACGACAACATAGGATGGAGGGGCGATGGGGGTGGATGAGAGTTGGGGAAGAAGGATATCGGTGACCGTGATTATGCTCTAGGTTGGACAATAGAGGAGAAACATTTTTCCTCAATTAAAAACTTATTTAATTAATGAATAAATATAAGGAACTAAAATAAATTAAAAAATTAGTTAATTGTGTCAAATTATTAGATTTAATTTAACTATTAAAAGAATAAAAACTAATGTGACTAAAATTTATTTATTAAAAATAATGATTGAAACAATAGATTAATGAACTGAACATAGTTAAATTGAAAGTTAATTACAAAACATAATTAATAAAAAAATAAAATGAATTAGTTATCTAAATAATATATATATATATATAAATATGTGAGATACAAAAGGAATAAAATATTAAAATAAAAATAAAAATAGTGAGTGGAATTTGAATGAATGAACTAATTTTAAAAATTATTTAGGATAAATAAATTTATCAATAAATTGCATAATTTTCCCAAAATACAATTATTTTTCACAACAATAAACAAATACACAACAAATGTTAATTATTTATCAAAAAATATTATTTTAAAATTAAAGACAATATAAATAATAAAAAAGAATATGGAAAAGATAGTTAAAACTAATCCACATCATAGGAATCTACATTATATATCCCCTTTATCCATAAAAAGGTCTCATGAGGCATAATGGGTTGGGTTTTAGTGTATGCCTCTTCACATAACATGATAGTTACATGGAAAAACAATTTGAAAGTAAGATGTCTAGAATATTGTGTTGATGAAAAGAAAATTTTCTTTGCATAAGACCGTGAAAACATGAACTGATGTCTGATATTATTAATACCATTAGTAGAAGATCAATATTATTTATATTCATGTTTTCTTTTATTATCATGGACATAGAATTATTCCAGTTTCAAGTTGATTATGGATTCATGTTGTTTACATATTCCCATTATAAAGTTTATACCATACTTATACCTTATTGTCTTCATTTATATGTTTACCTCACTAAGCATTTGAGGACACCTCTTATTATTTTTCAATTTACCTAGGTTATTGGGAATATTAGTACAGATGAAAAGTTTATAATTATAACATGTGTGAAAAAATGTTTTGGGGATGTTCAATCTTTTTTATTAATTGTGATTTTTTTTATAATATTACAATTGACAATTTAATAAAAAGAACAAGGGATTTACTTGCTCATGTTGTATTCTAATTCTATAATGCTCTATGCATCAAAATTTAATTCCAATTTAAGGATATAATAATCATTTTGATTTTTTATTTATGTTTTGTTATCTTAGGTACTTTATAGATGGTATAATAGAAACTATATAATATATATGTTTATGAGCACCAGATTTGGATGATTAGGTTCAGGGTGTTCTAGTTGATATCAATGGAAAGGTTTAGATAAAATTTTAGATTACGATGTTTATTGGAGATAATATGTGGTATTATGAGTTATGTTTGATCATAATAGATAACCCTTTATGATAAGTATATTATTTCACGTCAATTCAGTAATTCACATTTTATTTGGGGATTATGATATGAAAACTCTAGTGAAAACCCTATAAATAACACTATTTATTGGATAGTAGTTAATTTTATTTTGGTAAAATAGATATTATTTTGGTTTTATAATAAAAATATATATTTAGACACCAGAAATTGTTTGTTGATGTGGAAGAGATGCACATATGGGTAGTAACCCTCAAAAGGTACTATTGAGTAATGACTTAATCATCATTCTAATTTATAATGAGTGAGCCTTATACTGCACACCAAATAAGAAACTCTTAAGGGATATTTTTTGGTTAATCAAATTCTCATAAAAAACTATTATGAATGATTAAATTGTGATGTTATGTAATTTTTTTCAAAAAATTAATAGAAAATGCTCATCTACAACCAAGGATCGACCATCGAGTGTTAAAGAACGATCCAAAAGAACCATATGTTTAAAAAATGAGTCATAAGGGAGGAACTGTTTGGATGGATATTTTCATATCCATATTTTGGAAAATATAATAACCACTTTTATTTTAGTATTTGGTTGAAATGTGATCATAAAAATAAAGTTGATAAAGCTATGTACATGGATATTACTATACCTTATAACTGAAAAAAGAAGCATACTTAAATTTTTTAGAATATTATTTTAGGTTTTTTATAATAGAAAAGGCCAGTTTACTAGTCTTTAATATGGTATTGATATTATTATTTTCATGAGACTCTAAGATATTTTTATTAGCGGGTGATGTTTATAAATGAAATTATGATATATTCTAAAAGTTATGATGATTTTGTGAACCATCTAATTATTATATTCCATAGTTATAATTTAATTGTATAATGACTTGTATTAAATGGTATTAATGACCAAAAATTTTTATTTTATTAAAATGCAATATATTTAGTGAATCACTATTAGAGAACATATTTTTGAGCAATAGATAACTCTTATAATTAATATACACATGATAATGGGATAATAAAATTTTATTTGATTTTGAATAGGTAAGTTAGATAATAATTTTTATCCATGGGATTTATAATTGATTCATAATATTGTTAATAATTTCACCACATTTTTTAATTGTTATATATAGTGAATAACTCTTTAAATAACGGTTAATACAATTTTTGCGTAAAAGAAGGAGTTAATTTTATGAGGAATATATATAATATAGTTACAGTTTAATGTAATAGATATTTTAATAGGTTTTGGGAAATGTATATTATTAACATTATACTATTAAGATATATATATATATATATATATTTGGATATATGATTGTTGATATTATTAATGTTGGTTGAGGAATGATAAGTTTGATTTTGAGAACATTGTTTTCAAGGATTATTGGGTTTTAGAATATTTTAAGAAAGTTCATAATATATCATTGTTTATTTTTGTAGGATTTAGATAATAAGTTTGAGAAAAACCAATTAAAACTAAATTAAGTTGAAGAAGTAATTATATATGTTAAACCAAGAGTTATATAGGTTGAACTGAGTCTAATATGGGTTGAGTAACATGAAATATTTGCTAACAAAATTGCGTTATAAAGTGAAACATCTTGATGAAACCATTTGTTGTGGTTATTTGTGATAATTCACTTATAATTATCATCAATAATGTTAACAATTTTTTTTAGTAATGGATGGAAATATTAGAAATCATGGGTGTGATTGAAAATATAGAGATTACCTTAGTAAAAAAATAATCAGAATGAAAAAATGATTGAGAAAAAATGTGATTATTCCAAATCAGGTATCATAAAATATAATTAAAAATAGGAAAATATTCTATACCCCAAACATATAATGGAAGAGAAAGATGGAGTCACATGAAATATAATGTAATGAAAATGAATAAGGAAATGTGATTCAATTTCCTATATGTTTGAAATGTGTAAAACATACTTACATGGATGGGTAAATGATATTAGTGTGGAGTTGAACGTCATTAAACTCAAAATTGTAAAAAAGAGTGAATCTATAAAAATTAATTTCTTAATTATAAATAATGACAGTAATTGTGCAACTAAATGTACCAATCTAAGGACCAACTAGGGAAATAATAACCAATAACAATTTAAATAACGAAAATCAAATGAAAATACTACTAATGAATCATATTTTGAGTTATACTCTATATTTTCTAATGTCCCATTTCATGTATGTTTTTACAAACTACATGATATTGAATTATAATTACCCTAGGGGTATTATTATCATATAAATTATTTTCACAGTTAGTGGAAAATTTACTTAACGGATTAATATCTATATCCCATATTATAATTCTAGGTGAAATTTGAAATGAGATATCTGTCTTTATAATTCCCTTATAATATTGTTTCGTACTAATAATATTTTTTCAAATTCAAAATAAACCCATGATCACCTAGAGGAGTATGGTTAGATATGAGTACCCTAAAAATGTCATTATGATCTTATGAGTTAAATTTAGATGATGAGATTTATTTCATTGGGAAGAATGTCACACCATGAAATATAATATATGAATAAATTTAACAAAGTCAATGTGTTTAATATATTTCTCTATAGGCGACAATGATCATAAATGAAACTCTGATATAGTTAGAGAAAATGTAAATAAAACCATCAAAACCCATGTATTTAATTAGTAGTAATGAATAGTAACAACTAACATAGGATATATATATATACATGTATAAAATAAATAATAGATTTAATATGAATAAAATTTAACTAGTTTACATAAAATTACTAATAAGATCATTTATTTCATAGAAGCATATTTTTATAAACAATTATATTTTATTGCTTTAAATTTGTATTTAAAAAATTATATGATTAAATTTGATATTTTTTATTTGATATTATTAATTTTTTAACACAAATTAAATTGTTAATATGATGAGTAAATGTTAATATTTTAAAATATCATTTTCCAATAAAAAGGGTTTTCATTATATTTATGATCTTATTCAAAAACTGAAATTATAAATTAGGGAATTTTGAATTAATAAAATTAACTTATTTTTTGAATTACTAATATCAAAATTTACTTCTTAGGATTATTATGGATTCTTTATTAAGTATTTTTTAGTTGATAAATGTTTTATTTTTAGAAAATTTAATTTCCATGATTTTTTCACATTGTAAGAATAATATAAAAGATTTAAAAACATTAATGTTTTCATACATGAATTTAAGAGAAACAATTATACATTTCAAAATATTTTTTTTTACATATAAATCTTATTGAAAAAAAATTATAATGAATTAAAATGTTATATTAAAATAAAAACAGTATTCAGTCATTTTTTGGAATCATGTATTTTTCAATATAGGTTATATATATTTATTTCCTTGTAATCCTCATATCCATTAATTTTTATAATAATTCCATTTATTTTACTAAAATCAGTGTGCAATATAAATTTAACTTATATATATTTTAATATTAAAAACATTATTTCTATAAAAACAATTGTTTTATACCTTTAAGTGTTTTTACTACAAAATTAAAGTTCCACACATTTAGAAATTATATTTTATAAAATTATTTTCAGTTTCAAAATTATAAATATAAAATCAGTTAAAATGATTAATCATTATATTTTTTTGATAAATAATTACCATGGTTATAAATTCATTACCAAGGTTCAAGTATGTTTGGGTAAAAATAAAAAAGTTAAAATAAAGGGAAATAAATTAATCACATTTATCTCATGAGTATGTTTTTATGAAAATTTTTGGCTCACACCCATTTTCCTATCCACTTTTTTCCATTTTTTTCATTAAAAACTGGAATATTAACATTACATTACTGAAAATATATGGGTTACTCTGAAAACACCCCCTTTCTTCACATATAATAAAGAAGTATCTTCACCACTTCAAGAATATCCACCCAAATATAACATAAATATTAAAATATTATATTTTAATCTCCCCATAACCATATCCCACTAACTCAATCCAATGGACAATCATAGTTATCCTAATATAATCAAATTCTGGGATACATCTATAATGAACCAAAGTCCCCAATATGAATATTATAAACTAAATAGTTTTATTATTAATTAATTTATTTCAAATTTATCCTAAAAACACTAAAGTAATGATATTATTATAATTTGTATAATATAATTATAATATATAAATTTTTTAATCATTATCTAGTCATATACCCCATCCATATAGAATGAAAACTATTGTCCATGCTTTGTACGGACTACCACCTTCACAATGTAACACATTTCCTTTTCCTTCACAGTCATTCATGTTATGATATAAGTATGGTATTAAAGAACAAATATGATGTTTTTTTATATCATTAAGTTTATAGTATTAAAATTAGTGTTCCTATTAATGATTTGATCAACAAAAAATCATTATTACATTAATTTTTTAAAATAAGTATAATAAGAAGATTATATTTCATTAAAATCATATAAGACATTAATATCCATTAGTTATTTATCTAAATATTTCTAATTAGAATGTATGACACTGATAAATTATAAATAATATCATTATTCTCTTGGTATATTGATATCACAACAAAACCACCTCATAATCCTTTATTAAATTAGGACGTGTTCATGTTTGGGTCAGTTTAACAAAATAATAGAAAGGTACAATTATTTTTTTTCATGAATGAATATCTGAATGCAATCAACATTATAATATGATATGAATTTATTAATATTGAATATTTTGGGTCAATATACTTTATATGGATATTTAATTCATTAATTAATAAAACAAAATACCTTCTTCAAGAATCACTGAAACATTCTTGTTATCATTTTCATCTTCAAGGAGGAAGACTAAAACACGCATATAATGATTTAGGAATATAATAAATTATTATAATAAATCTATATATGTATCCTTAATCACCCAATAAACATTAATTTTTTAATAAGAAACAATATGGTCACCAATATAATTCAAATTGTAAAAACGACCAAATGATAAACACATGTTGTGGAATACCAGGTGAATTTATGTAGATAATATTTTTTTAGGGATTATGAATTAAAATGTATGTTATTAATTTTATTAGTTAATTTATTCATATAGATATGTTTATTATACAAGAGGTTGAAGTACATATGTTGAATTCATGAATAATAAATTCCACACATTGAGACATTTTTGGTATCATGCACCTAATTTAATTTTTTTGGTGTATATGATACCTATTTGAGATATAATATCATGAATTGTATCATAATCATGGTATTTTATGGTTAATTACAATTCATATCTTTCAATGTATTTTGATTCAAATGTTTCTATATTTTTTGGGTTATCTTGGTCTAGAATTATAAATCTACTAGACATAATACATCTTATTCAGCATGATTCCATTGAATTGTGTATTCAATACCCATGGATATAATATTATAATACATTATGTACTTAATTGTATTTATTATTAATATATTATACCCTTATTCATGTGGATATTGCTTCTTATTTTTCCCATAGGGTTAGAGGTTTTATTAACTCAATTTTTGTTTATTATGTTTTAATTTTTCTTTAAACAAATTTTATTTAAGTATAAACTTTTATTGTATTATGTTGTATTTTATAATAGTTTTCTATGTATTTAAATTCCTACAATATAAACCCTTGAAAAAATATTTCTCACTTCATTGGGTATTTTCCTTCAAAATAATTCAATTTCATTGTCTAAATGGATTACAGTCATGTTAATCTTGAGTTAACTTGGTCATATACTCTTTTTTTATATAGTGTGAAAATACCATTTTACATAAATTATACTGGATGAGTTTCAAATTTAAATTATGGAATTATTTTTAAATAGATAAAATTATTGTAATTTCATATATACAAATTATTATTGAAATGGTTTATTATGTATTATTTATTAATTTTCATTTATAGTGAAATCATTTTACATAAATAAGTGCCAGGTGGGGACCAACATTATATATCACCTAGAAGCTTCTACAAGTCTCATGAGGAAAAAAAAAGTTGTGTTTTAGTGTATGTGCCCTCCCATAATAAAGTAGGTTATTCTGAGAAGACCTTAAAAACATGATTTCTTAACTTTGGTCTTGATGATATGTATTGTGTTTTGTCACAAGACCAGGAAATTAGGGTTTGATGTAAAACATTATGCATTTCATTTTTTAGAAAATATTTGTATATATCCATGATTTCATTTATTTTCATAGATATAAATTTCATTTTGTTTCAAGTTGATTATGACTTCATGTTGTTTTCCTATTCCCACTAAAATATTTATTCCATATTTATAGCTTTATTTCTTCAATTATATGATTCCCTTATTGAGTTTTTATCTAACCACTTATTATGTTTCTATTTCCCAATTTTATAGATAAAATTTATACATATGGAATATTTTTAAGGATGACACATTTGATATAATATTTTTGGGGCATTGTTGTATTTCCATTAGTTAAGTAGTTTTATATATAATTTGGAAAATGTCCATTTGATTAAAATAAAAAGTGATTTATCAAATTATGTTTGGTATGAATTAAAATAATATTAAAAACAAAATTTATAATGTATATTTAACATATTATTTATCTATTATTATTTCCTAATTAATTTTGGTTATATTCAAGATTATATAACTAGTTTCAAATAAAATATGTAGAGCATGACTTTGTGATCACCAGATCTAGGAATGTGAGTATGTGGTGTAATAAAAAATAACCATTATAGAATTTTATTTGTGAAATATATAACAAACGTATTAAAAATACCCACCATTTATACAATCCATGAGAGGAGGAGTTAAAAAAACAATGTCACTTAGTGGAGGAGGGGGTTTTCATTTATTCATAATCGATATTTTGGTCTTTCTTAGTGGTTGTAATAAAATGATTTTTTTTGATAAATAATATAAATAAATTTAAATATACTAATGTAACTGATTTCATTATATTAATAAGTTCATAATATGTTATATAATAAAAATTAATAAGGAAACAGTATGAATAAGTTGATACTTGTGGTCAGGACATTATTTGATACCAAGGAATTATCCACAAAAATGATGGAATCGTGATAACTAATAGTGACCAGAGATAATTGGTAGTTGGATAGGGTTACAATGGAATAAATATAGATAATTTTATAGGATAAATTATAATAAATGGTGAGTCATGAAGAAGTGTAAGTGCTACGTTTTTATAAGTGAAGAGCAGGATGGTTTTGGAAGTAACAATTACATTTCCAAAAATATAAAATTATTATTCAATGGTAAAAGGCCAAAAAATATAATAGTGAAAATTTATTGTGGTTCTAAAATTCCATAAACCTCTAATTTTAGTGAAACAATTCAGCATTTTAGGGATTTTTCTTCTAATACATTGACTTATATAATAATTTACCTTTATCTTGGTAATTAATATCAAACCTTAAGAATTAATTCTACTGAAAAAATAATATTAAAACTTTTACCTAATTGAAATTTATGATTTAAAATATTTAAATAATTTATCCAAATAAAATTTATAATGATTTAAATGTTAATTTTACGAATATCACAAATAATGAATAATTTCTTCTTTATAAAAAGTGGGTTTTTATGATTAAAATTTGTCTTTAAGCCATAGTTATGGTAATTTTAAATTAATATGAAATAAATTAAATTATTATAAAAAATATATTATGATTTAGTTTAATGGAAAAAAATTCTCACCTTCAAAACACATGATTTATGGAAAGGCCAAAAATAAATTTTATTAAACTAGGAATTTTATTTACTTTTCAAAATTTTAAAATAGGAATTATAAGTTAAAAGAATATTTAAAATGTTTAAATTTATTAACTATACTCATATTTTTTCACATGTTATGTTTTTTGATCTTATAGGTAATACTTATATAATGATAATTCTTTAAAAATTACAAGTTTCATGAAAACCATATTTTTATGACTAAATACCAATCTATGTGAAAATAGTAAAAATATGATAATAAGTAAATTTTTATAAGAGTAATTAAAAATTATTTCAAAACCCATCCTAGAGGGGAAAAATACGTGACTACCTCAAACCCTCCATCAAGATGTCAGGGGATCGTGACTAGTGCTAAGTAGTCATATCTCACAAAATTAAGGTTGTAGCCTAAAGTACATGTATGAACTCACACTTTTCCAAGACACAAATGATGAAAAATAAAAAAATAAGTAAAAAATGCTTGAAAAGAACTATATCCTCCAACTATATTAGGATAGTGAATGTAATGGAATGTAAATAGGGAAAATCAAGCCCACCAAAAGAAAAGAGTCTACAACCAAATGTTTAACCCATAAAGTAAAAAGTACTGGGACTATCATTGGAAAATATTATGGAACACACCTCGTCCAGTTTGGTCTCATAAGGAAACAACTAGTCCAGGTCTACCTAGAACTCCATCAAAGGTTTGATCATCGTCAAAAGACACAACACATCTGGGAAAATCATGTTTAGAGGTGAGTAATACAATACTTATTAGGAACCCCTAAATCCAAAATGGAATACCAAAAAGGAAAAACCAATAAAGAAACACCATGAAGGAAAACCATAATGAAAATACCCTGAAGGAATATATAGTCATCTTTAAACAGATACATGTCTAAATAATGTATATCAAGAACATCCAGATATACTCAATCAAATAAGAAACACATTATCAAAAAAGATACAAAGTCTATATAAGACACAAAGTTTCCCTAAGATGCATAATATTTATTGTACACACATTCTCTGTAAGACAAAATGTATGAATAAGACACAGACTCCCTAGTTCACAGCCAACTACAAAAATATTTTCTTGAAGTTTTCTCATTTTAGGATTTCTCAATCCTCAAGAAATTATGTTATAGTAACACTCCCCCCAAAATCCAAAAATGATATCACTAAATGACTGTCTCATTGTGACGTTCCCAAAACCATATATGGCTGGTCAAACAATCATCCAGTTTGAATGTTATTGTCGTTTGAACATATCAAATGGGAGTTCAATAGGTTTTGGACTGAATGTGACTGTCAATTACCCTAGTCAACTGTGCCCCAACTATCATGGCTGCGTGGTCAACCATGGGACGTGGTCTACTACCATAGATGACAGCGGCTCGGTCCAACAGCTCTAGTCTAACCAACATGGTCTGACCTAGAAGAGCTGGTCCCTCATGTTCCATTGGGTTGACCCAACCCACTAGGCTTGGCCCACTCTGTATGGGCCCAACCCACCTCTCTTTCCCAACGCGTCATGCCAACATGACCTTCTTGTCTAACCTAGTCTTCCATTAGGGTCAGTCCGGCTCACATGGAAACCTACAGTTACCACAGCCAGTTTGTGCGGCCACCCCTTCGCGTCACACGGCCACCCCTTCGTGTTATGTGGCCACCATGATTCATCATGCATCCACCCCACCATTCCAGGCTCTCACCCCATAGTTACATGTATTCACCAGCAATGTTCGAGGCCTTTTCACATTCCATAGCTGCCACATCGCATACAGTGTCAAAAGCATTGTGCTGCTGTGTGCCCCCGTGCGCTAGCCACTACTGTCCTTCCTTCTGAGTTCCTACATTATTCATCTAATGCTCCAATATCTAAAACTAAAACTTCTATATGATCCTCAGGTCCCTTGATACACTGATCTAGACTTTGTTTCATCTTACCTCTAATCCACGTATCTGATCATGTTCGGAGCCTTCGGGTATGTCGAGCCATGATAATGTGGATCTAATTGAAAAGAATGCCAAGAAAGAGGGAAAATAAAAATTATTCCTAAAGAAAAACCCTTATCCTTTGTTTGTTTTAGCCTCAATTCATTCTCATTAGAAGGAGAAATGTATACGATAAACTAATCTCCTAATAATCCTTTAATGATAACCCATCCAACATTAATGATCAATCCATAGATCAATCTGATTGTGGATTTACTCGTGTTCATCATGGAAATAATGAACAATGAAAAGAAATCAGAAATAAAACACCATACCTAGAGTGTGTATCGATCATGGAAGCAGAATGGTTGTGTTACAGTCATTGATGATATCCTCCAACTCTGTCGGTGTGATGATCCATGATCCGAACATCAATCCTTCATGCAATATCAAGAAATGAAAATGAAGATGGAAATATGGTTCACTTTCCAATATGATTAAAATGTGTGAAACATCCTGAAAGGGATAGGTAAATGATATTACTGTGGAGTTTAATGTTATCAAACTCAAAAGTGTAAAAAATCATGAATTAATAAAAATTCAATTCTTAATTTTAAATAATGTTTGTCATTATGGAGATAAATGTACCAAACCAAGGGATAAAAAGAATAATATTCACCAACAACAATGTGTACAAGGACAAGCCTATTAAAATAATAATAATTAAACAAATTGTGAGTTTTACTCTTGATTTTCTAAAGTCCGATTTCATGTATATTATCACAAACTACTTGATATTGAATAATAATTACCCTATGGTTATTATTACCATATAAATTATTTTCATGGTTAGTGGGATGTTATAACTTATGGATAAATATCGATATCCCATTGTACAATTCCATGTTAAATAAAGAATGAGATATTTATCCTTATAAATCATTTATAATATTTTTCCACAATGATAAATTGTGTTCCACATTCTATATATACCCTTGATCATCTAGTAGTGTATGGTTACTTATGAGTTCCCTATAAAAGTTATATCAATATTATGAGTTAAATATGGATGATGAAATTTATTTCATGGGGAAGAATATAACACCTTGAAATTATAATATATCAAAACATTTAAATAAGATGATGTGTTCAATATATTTCTTCACATGTGACAACAAACTTAAATTAAATTGTGATATATTTTGACAAAATGTAAATACAACCATCAAAACCATACCATTAAATTACCAGCAATGAATAGGAATAACAACTTTAGGATATATATTTCTATGTGTGTGTATATTTATATATATTAAATAATAGATTTAAAATGAATTAAACTTAGTTAGTTTACCTAAAATGACTAATAAGATCATTTATTTCTTAGAAACATATTTTTATAAAAAAATAATATTTATTCACTATAAAGTTAAATGTCTAGAATTATATGATTAAATATGATATGTTATGTTTTATATTAATACTTTTTTGACACCAATATAATTTTTAACATGATGAGTAAAATTTAATATTTTAAAATGCCTTTTACCAATAAAACGTTTTTTCATTTTATTTTTTATTTTTTTTGAAAAACTAAAATTATAAATTTTTCAATTTAGAATTAATAAGATTAACATATTTTTTAAATTCATAATATGAAAATTTACTTCGTAGTATTTTTATGCATTATCTATTCAGGCTTATATTTAGATGAAAAATTCTTGATTTAAAAAAATTTAATTTTTATGATTTTTTCACTATGTAATAAAAATATAAAAGAAATAAAAATATTTTACTTATCATATATATAGTTATGGAATAAAATTATACATTTATAAATATTCCTGGTACATATAAAACATATTCCAGATACTTTTTTAAATAATTAAAATGTTTCTTTATTATAGAAATAGTATTCAAACATATTTTGGAATCATATATTTTTAAATTGAGATTCTATTTTTTTTATTTCCGTGGAAGCCTTATATAATTTATTTTATTAATAAATAAATCTATTTCCTCAAAATAAAAAACCTATATAAATTAATATTATATATATTTAAATTTTGAAAATATTATTTTTCTAAAAAGAGTTTTTATACCTTTACTCATGTTCACAAAAAAAATTATCTTTCCAGACAATTAAAAATTTTATTGTATAAAATAGTTTTTAGTTTTTCACTTTTAAATATAATTTTTTTTTAAAATGGTCAATATTAATATTTTCTGAAAAATAATTTAGATGGTTATAAATTAATTACCAAGGTAATAGTATGTTTAGGTAAAATTTAAAAAGTTGAAACAAAATTCCATAAATAAAACAAATTTATCTCAATAGTGACTGTTTGATATTTTTTTTACTCACACATATTTTCATATCAACATTTTTTTTAGAATTAATACATTAGAATTAAGATTGAATTAATGAAAATATAAGGGATTACTCCCAAAAATTCCAATTCCAACACATATAAAAGAGAAACATCTTCACAACTTCATGAATATCCCCCCAAATATAATTTAAACATTAAAATATTAAATTTTAATCTCTCAATAGCCATGTCCCACTAACATAATATCATGGTAACTCATAGTTTTCAAAATATAATCAAATTTAAGGATATATATATATATAGAATCCAAGTCCCCAATAAGAATATTATAAACTGAATAGTTTTATTATTAATTAATTAATTTCATATATATAATAGAAACGCTAATGTTACCATATTAGTATAATTTACATAGTATAAATTTACTATATTAAGGATATAATCATTGTTTATTCATACAGCCCATCCTCATAGAAATCGAACTGTTGTTGATGCATTGTTCGGACAACCACATTCATAATGTAATAGATTTCATTTTACTTCACCTCCTTGTAATATTGGATATAAGGATGGTATTAAAAAATATGATATTTTTGATATTTTTATGGTTATATTATTACAAATTAGTGTTCATATTAATGATTTTATCAACAAACAATCATTGTTTGTTTAGTTTTTTAAAATAAGTACACTAAGAAGATAGTATTTCATTCAAATCATGTAAGTCTTTAATATCCATTGATTATTTATCTAAATCCTTAAAATTAGAATTTATCACAATAACAAATGATAAATAATATAATTATTCTCCTCATATAATTATTTTATAACAAAAAAACCACATAATCATTCATTAAGTCAGAGTATGTTCATGTTTGGGTGAGTTTAGCAAAATAATTGAACAATATAATGAAATTTTATCATGAATAAAAATGGAAACATAATCATGAGTGAAATATGGTATGAATTTATAAATAATTATTTTTGGCTCTATAGATGTTATATAGATATTTAATTCTTTAATTAATAAAAGACAATTCAATCATCAAGAATCACTGAAACATTCTTGTTATCATTTAAAAATTCAAGGAAGAAGACTAAAACACCCATGAAAGGATTTAGAAAAATCATTATGGATTATAATGATTATATACAAGTATCCTTAATGACCCAATAAAGATTAATTTTTGAATGATAAACAATACGATCAACACTATAATCAACTTAATACAAATGATCAAAACTATAAACACATGATGTGGAATATTTGGGGAATTAATGTTGATAATGACTATTTATGGAGATTATGAATGAAACTTTATATGATTAAGTTTATGAATTAATTGATTAATATAGATATGTATTTTATATAATAGGTTGAATTATATTTTTTGATGTTAGGAATAATAAATTCCACTATTTAAGACATGTTTGGTAACATGAACCTAATTTAATATTTGGGGTGTATATTATATAATTTGATATATATTGTCATGAATTGTATTATAATCATTGTATTTTGAGTTAAATTACAATCCATTAATTCAATTTGTTTTGATTCATAAGTTTCTAATGTTTTATGGGGTTTCTTGGTCTAGAATTATAATTCTCTTAGACATAATTCATCTTGTTCCCTATGATTATATTGAATGGAATATTAAATACCAATGTATATATTATTATAATAATCCATGTATTTTATAGTATTTACTAGTAATATATTACACCCTTATTCACGTGGATATTAATTCCATTTTTTCCATACAGTATGAGTTTCTGTTAACTCATTTTTTTCTTAATGATGTTATGATTGTTCTTTGAAATGATTTCATTTAAGTATACCCTTATTTTGTACATTGTGGTATTATATCATAGTTTTATATGAATATATATTAATATCAAATAAATCCATTAAAAAACAATTCTCACCTCTTGGGATATTTTCTTTGGCAACAATTAAATTTCATTCTCCAAATGGATTAGGATCATGATGTTCCGGAGTCAATTTGGACATATAATCATTATGTTATACATTGTGAAATCCCATTTTACATAAATTAGATTGGATGAATTTCACATATAAATTATGATATACTATTGAAATAGGTAAAATTATTAGAATTCCATATATATAAACTATTTTTGAATATGTTGATTATGTGTTGATTTTTCATTTTCTTTTATAGTGAATACGTTATATATAAATAAGTGATAGGTGGGGCCCAACATTATATATCCCCTAGAGGAATCCACGTATCTCATTAGACCAGAAAATTTTAGTTTTGGTTTATTTAACCTCCCGTAATAGGATAGTTTTTTGGTGTAAGACTTTAACTACGTGACATCTTGACTCTGGTCTAGATGATATATAATTTGTTTTCGAACAAGTCCTTGAAAGCTGGATTTTATGTCTAACATTATACATTCTGTTTTTATGAGATCATTTTTACGGATATCCATGTTTTCATTTATATTCAGGGATATAATTGTTTTTTCAAGTTGATTATGGATTCATGTTGTTTACCTATTCCCTCCATAATGTTTCTTCCTTGTTTATTGATTTATTTATTTAGTTATATGTTTCCCTTGAAGTGTTTTTATCTCAAAACTTTTTATGTTTCCATTTCCAAAAGAAATATAGAAAAGTTATACATGTGTAATGTTTATAAGGATAACACATATGAAATAATATTAATGATACATTTATGCATTTTCATTAATTATATTGTTTTGTATATAATATGAAAATTGTCCATTTGATAAAAATAAAAAGGGATATGTCAAATTTTATTATGTTTGAATTCATTGAATATATAAAACATAAATTATCATTTATATTTAAAATATTAAGTAACTATTATCAGTTTATAAGAAATATTGTTTAAATTAATGATGTTAAAACTTGTTTCAAATATAATACGTAGAGCATGAGTTTGTGAGCACCGTATCTAGAGAATGATTATGGGGTGTCATAAAAAATGATCATTCAAGAATTATATTTTGGAAATATATTTCATATTTATTAAAAATACCCATCCATGATACATTCTAAGAGAGGCAGAGTTAAAAAAACTTCACTTGCTAGAGGTGGTGGTTTTCATGTACAAACAATCGATGTTTTGGTTTTCCTCAATGATTGTAATGAATTGAATAATTCTTTGTTAATTAATATAACTAAATATAAATATACTAATGGTACTTTCTTCATCATATTCATAATATTATATAAGGTCAGATAATAAAACTTAAGAATGAAATATTTAGAAAAAGTGGATACTCATGGTCAGGACATTATTTGATACACATAATTGTCCATAGAAATGAGGGACTCATGATAACTAATAGTGACCAGAGGACATTAGAGGTGGGATATGGTTCTAATGGGATAAATATAATGAATTTTATAGGAGAAGTTAGAATGAATGGTGAGTCTGATAGTTGTTTAAGTGCAACCATTTTAATAATGTATAGAAGGAATTTTTTGTATGTAACCATTATGTTTTGAATAATATAAAATTATTATTCAATAGTTAAAGTCCAAAAAATATAAATAAATAGATGTAAAAAGTTATTCTGTCTCTAAGATAAAAAAATGATTTTAGAAAAAAATAGGTCATTTTAGGGATTTTTCTTCTAATACATTGACTTCATAATAATTTACTTTGACCTTGTTAATACATTTCAAACCTAAAGAATAATTTTTAATGAAAATAACAAATATTAAAATTATTACCTTATTTAAACATATGATTTTAAATTTTGAAATAATATTATCATGTAAAATTTATATTGATTTCAAAATGTAATTTTATTATTAACCCACATAATAAATAATTTTTTTTAGAGAAAGTGTATATTTAGGATTGAAATTTACATATAAGACAGAGTTATGAAAATTTTCAATTCACCTAAAATAAATTATATTATTAAAGGAATTGTATTATGATTTAATGAAGTAGAAAACATAATTCTCACCTTGAAAGTACATAATTCATGGAAAACCCAAAAAATTATTTTTTTTAAACAATAATTTCAATATTGTTCTAAAAAATGTGAAATAGGAATTATAAGTTCAAAGAATATTAGAAAATGTATAATTTTATTAATTATAATCATATTATTTCACATGATATGGTTCTAAATCATATAGTTAATACTTATATAATGATAATTACTAAAAAATAACAAGTTTAATTAAAACCATATTTTCTGACTGAAAACCAATCTATCTAAAAATATTAAAAAAATAATAAGTAAATTTTCATAAGAGTATTTGATCTCACCGCGATTCAATATTTCATTTTCACCCTTACACCACTATGCTAAGCTTGTTTTATATTTAAAATTATAAAAATAAAAAAAATCACTTCATTATTGATTAAATTATTATCTATTCATTACTGTTAAAAAGGTAAATTATACTTGTTTTGATAATATCATTAAATGTGGTGGTTATTTGAGGTATCGTGATGATCTCCAAGGAAAATGGGCCAATCTATGCAGGATCCATGCACCCTAGTGGAATCAACTGCATATTGATACTAAACTGTGCATTCAAATTGGATGAAAGTTTGTGTAATGGTCCAAAATTTAATCAGATACATTTTATATGCGGGAACTAAAGCCCCATTCTATTTTTAAGATGGCCATCCAAATAGATCTATCCAAAGAATCAAATCTGCAAAATCTTAAATGTGTTGTTCTGTATTTTATCAACATCTCGAGATGTTTTTGTCCAATTGGTTCCAAAAATTCGTGGGAGAAATTAATTAGGAGGGGAAAAGTTTTAATATTTTTTCAAAAGTGATGTTTGACTGTCAAGTGGTCAAAAACCATTGGCCATGTAGTTTTACACAATATGTGTGCCCAAAACCACCTTCCACTTTTCCTATAAAATGGCAGCATGGGATACTCATTTGGACATTCATCCAGGAGGAAATTCTCTAGTATATTAAATACCCAAAGGATTCCTTTCATCATTCAATTATTTTAGTAGGCCCCAATTATCATAGGGGTATCATAGATTAAGGTGAATTTCCACCTAATCTTCCTCCTCTCGATGTCAAGCTAAATGGTGGACGGTCATTCCAAGGGAGCTACACACACTGGGGAGAGAGTTATAACACTTTTTCTTATACTAGTTTTTTTAATTTTATTGCTAAATATTTCACTTTTATCTTATCTTGACTTTAATCTCATCTGATTTAATTTCTATTGTTGAAATTAAGTGAAACACTTTTTATTTCAACACCAATTGGGTTGAGATTTTAAGTGGGAATCTTGGGTTGTTCCGATTGGACAAGACAAGAGTCTTATTTATCTCGCACATACATAAGATTTTAGTATGATTTGGTTGTATTTCATCTCTATTATTAATACCCAAACATTGAAAACCTATTTTTTGTGTCAAGGGGGTGTTCTTTGAGCATCGTTTAAGAGGCAAGAGGGTAGTTGAGATCTTGAAAACCATCAACCAAAGGATTTTTTAAACCTTGTGTATTTTTCAAAACAATGAACTCAATAAGATGTGTAGTGAAATTTAAATGATCTCCTTATCTCATTATTCTACAACACCACTTCTATTTAACAACTAGTGAACTCTTAAAATCATGTTATTTTCTTTAAACTGTATTAAAACCACCACCGTTTTAGTACTTCTTATATAAAACACACACTATAAACCCATGACCACTCATTGATAGGTTACCTAGGGACTGCCCTAGAATACAATTCAACATTAAAATCAAAATCAATTTGACATTTCAAGACAACATGGTCCAATTTTTTCACCGCTTTCAGGGAGTTCTTTGGTTTTTAGTGCGTGTTTTTTATAAGATTTTTTTAAATTTTATGAATATTTATTTATTTAATCATACAATTCTACGTATATTTTATTATGATTTATTTCTTTTGTAGGTTTTTTTCATGAAGTGTTAAACTCAAAGACACCTACCACATTTCAAACCTAAATAGGAGATGATCATACATCAACGACAATGAGATGCACAAGAGAACCCTTTGAAGGAGGATATAGAAAACATAGACACTCTTCTTGATTCGTTCTCTTCTTCTTCATCTAGAACCAATATCAAAACTAAAATAAACTTTCATAACATGTTTTAAAATAACCATAAAATAAAAGAACTAACCTCACCTGATGTTGATATCCAACCCACATACATTCAAATGCAAGGCAAGACACCTAATCTTGAACTAAAATCCAATCTAATTAATTAATTACAAGATTCCTTGGACCCGCTGAAGAAGATCCACAGAAGCATTTAAATGAATTTAATACTATTTTTTAAACATTAAAACCTATTAATGTTAATGAATAACTAGTAAATCTTAGACAATTTCCATTTTCTTTAGAAGATACATCAAAAGATTTGTTATATTATGTTAATTCCCCAATAATAGGTGGGGCGGACATGAAACACTTTTTTCTTGAAAAATATTTCCCATCCTCTCGAATTGAAACAATAAGTAGAGAAATTTATGGGATAAGACAATATTAAGTGGAAACACTTCATGAATATTGGGAAAGATTTAAAATATTATGTTTAAGTTGTCCACACTTCTAAATAAGTGACAAACGTTTAATACAATATTTTTATCAAGGTTTAATCCCTATTGATAAAAACATGATTGATGCTGCTACAAGTGGTGCACTGGCATATAAAATGAAAATTTCTACAAGGACCTTAATTGGGAAAATGGGGGAAAACACTCACAAATTTTGTTCAAGGTCTAGTATACCAATTCGAGGTGTCTATGAGGTGCATAGTACTGACTTCGAGAAGAAGGTGGACACGAAGTTTGAGGAGGTATGTACCCTTCTATGACAAGTTGCTCTCTCCCAAGGGAAATATCAATCTCCTCCTCTCATCCATTGTGGAATATTCTCTTCTAAAATCCATTATTCAGAACCATGACCCCAAATGAGAGATACTTTTGAGAGTTGTGAGGAAATCATCCCAGGAAGCCCATATAACTAACACTTTAGGAAAGAACCACACTATCAATCCAACTCTACGTGGAAAGAAAACCAATATTATAGGAAAGGGGGTATTCAAACCAGCCTCAACAACCATGGAACCCACAATATCAGAATAGTCATCCACCACCACCACCCAGAAATCCTCAACCTCCCAAAGGCCTTTCCAACCACCCATCCAAAACATAAGCCTATCCTAGAAGATCTGATTAAATAAATGGCTGCCAACAATCTCCATTTCTAGAAGTCCATCCAAGAATCCATACAAGACCTAGAAACTCAATTAGGATAACTAAATAACTATGTGGGGGAAATTAAAAGTCACGGGTTGGGTAAAATACCATCTCAACAAGTAGTAAATCCTAGAGTTAAAGGAAATGTTAGTTCCATCACCCTTAGGAGTTCAAAATTGATAAATATTCCATTAGAGTCATCCCCTACCGAGTAAATCTCCATAAAAACCATTAACAATGTTCCAAATGTTGAAAAAACCATTTCTTGAGAGAATCCCTTCAAAAGGAAAGAGTGTGTATGTTAAAGTGTCTCATAGCTAACCCATTCCTATTCCATTTCCCCAATTGGGCACCCAACTTAGGAAATGAAAAAAAAACTAAACTATAAAAAGAAATATTGGAAACCTTAAAAAAATTGTAGGTAAACATCCCCGTGATTGATGTTGTGATACAAATTCCAATATATGAAAAGGCTCTGAAGGAGATGTGTACATACCAAAGGTGACTTCTTGGAGATGAAAAAGGTGAGTTTTCTGAGGATCGTATTAGTATTAAAAAATCAATCACTTCCCACCAAGTGTAACAATCCTGGGACATACTAGATTCCATGAACCATGGGGGAGTATTATTTTTTAATTATATGCTTGATGTAGGTGCTTCTATAAATGTGATTCCTCACTCCATTTACTCTAAATTACAGGTTGGTGAACTAAAGCCCACTGGAATAGTCGTTCAGTTAGAAAATTGGAGTTTATCATTCCCTTCTAGTTTTTTAGAGGATGTTATAGCGATGCTTCAAAATTTAATTTCTCATACTAATTTTTATGTTCTTAAAATGAATAATGATAAGATGAATGGATATGGACCGATTATATTGGGGAGGCCTTTCTTTAAAACCACCAAAACTATAATTGATGCCCATAATTGTAAATTATCTATGGAATTTTGTGGTGACATATTTCATTTAAATATCATTGATTCCACGAATCAACCCTCAGAAGAACATTCCTCTCTCTCAGTAAATTCAATTGATGTAATCCCTTCCCTTGAAAACACTTCTTATCATTCCCCTGATCCCCTTTCCATATTTTCATCATTGATTGACCTTTTATGTAATAAATCATGCATTTATTGTTATAGTGGTCTATAAAAGTTTCATGAATATTTATTAATTGATGATTTCTTGAACACAGAGGATCCACTAACCATCAATGATAATGATAAGCTTATAAAAGCTAATTCCTCATTTGATGATTATACCATTGAGCAGTTAGATGACCACATTTTCCTCTCACTTTCACACACACTACGATCAATCCATAATCCACCAGAATTAGAACTAAATAAAATACTTAAATATTTAAAATATTCAAATATTCAGAATGGAATCAAGTTACCCATCATCATTGCTAGTTCACTCCCCCTAAGAATGAATTGTGACTACATGACCTTTTGAGGGAGTATAAACAATATTTGGGATGGACACGTCATGACATTACTAGAATTATCCCATCAATTTTTACACATCATATTTTATTAAATGCTGAGGCTAAACTAGTGAGACGGTCACAATATCTACTGAACACAAACCTCCTAGAAGTAGTGAAAAAATAAGTGAAATTTTTTTTGCTCCTAGAATCATTTACCCCATATCTGATAGCCAATGGGTCAGTCCCATTAGTGTAGTTCCATAAACATAGACTAACTATAATCAAAAATGAAAACAATGAATTGGATCTAACTCATGTGAAAAATATTTAGTGTGTCTACGTAGACTATCGCCGAAAAAACCAACACAATAGGAAGGACCATTTATATTTTCCATTCATTAACCAAATACTAGAGAGGCTAGAGGGAAAGTCCCCTTACTATTTTCTTGATTGGTATTCTAGATATTTTCATATCCATATTGCCCCTGATGATCAGAAAAAGACATCCTCCACTTTCCCCATCAACACATTTTCATATAAGAGGATGTCATTTGGTCTATCCAATGCTTCAGGTATATTCCAGTGATGTATGGTTGGTATTTTTTCAGATTTCCTGGAGAATTGTATGGATGGTTTCACTATTTATGGCTCCTCTTTTAATAAAAGTATGAGTAGTCTTGGTCTAGTCCTACGTCATTGTATTGAAAATTATATTGTATTAAATTTTTAGAAATTTCATTTCATGGTGCGACAAGGTATAGTTTTGGGACATGTCATTTCTAGGAATGGTATCCAAGTAGATAAATCAAATGTGGATGTCATTTCTTCTCTACGATTACCCAAAAATGTATAGGATGTGAAATCTTTCCTAGGTCATGAAAAATTTTACCATCATATCATTCACCACTTTAGTAAAATTTCACTCCCCTCTCCCAATTACTCCAAAAAGAAAAGGAATTTGTTTTTGATAATGAATGTGAGGATGCTTTTAATAAGTTAATATGGAGTCTCACGTCACCCCCAATAATCTAACTACTTGGTTGGATTTACGATTTGAGCTCATGTGAGATTCCTCTAACTTTGTAGTTGGGGAAATCATATCAGAAAGATTTGATCGGGCTCCACATGTCATTTCCTATTCTTTACATACAATAGACCCCGCCGAAGGAAACTACACCACAACTGAAAAATAATTTTTTCCCATTATGTTTTCCTTGGATAAAATTAGATCCTATCTTTTAGGGTCTAGGGTCATTGTTTTCTCAGACCATGAAGCAATTTAGTATCTCATTAAGAAACTAAAATACAAACCACATATCATTCACTAGATTCTCCTCCTTCAGGAATTCAATTTAGAAATTAGAGATAAAAAAGGAGCATAGAATATGGTGGTAGACCAAATGAGTAGGATTCAACCTTCCTCAGACGTTGGCTCATCCCTATTTATCCCCATAAATGGAATGTTTCCTGATGGGAAATTGTACTGAGTGCATGATGACATTAATTGGTATGCTCAAATTGTATAGTATTTTGTATCATCTTACATTCCTACTTATTTCAATAAAAACCATAACGACCATTTAAATCATGAGTCTTGTTGGTACATTTCGAATGACCCCTACCTTTGGCAAACATATTGTGATCAAGACCTCAAGAATTGTGTTCCTGATATCAAGTTTTATTCTATCTTTATATTCCTCCACACTCATTCTTGTGGGGGCCACTTTGGTCCCCAATGGATTTCTTGCAAAATCCTTGATTCTGGTTGCTTTTGGCCAAAACTTTTTCAGGATTCCCGTGATTTTTCTGAATATTCTCCTTGTTGTCACAGAATGGGTAATGTCTCTAAATGAAATGATATACCACAACAACCATATTTATTTCTTGTCATTTGTTTGTTTGTGTTATTGAATTTATGGGTATATTTTCTAATTCCTTTGGAAACTTGTACATTATTATAGAAGTTGATTACATGTCAAAATGGGTTGAGGAACGAACCACATGGACTGATGATTCTAAGATTGTTGTAGAATTTTTAAGAACCCAAATCTTCTTGTAGTTTTGGCTTACCTAGGTTAATCATCAGTGGTCAGGGTTCTCATTTCTGAAATAGAACATGAAATCGCTTTTTCATTGGTATGGGTTCAGTCATCTAGTGTCTACTATGTATCACCAATAGACCAATGATCAAGACAAGGTGTCAAATAGAGAGGTAAAACAAATTCATGAAAAAATGATTCAACCCAATAGGAATGATCGAAGTCTTAGACTAAACTGTTCATTATGGGCTTACCATACTACCATTAGGACTCTCATTGGAATGTAACCATTTCGGCTGGTGTTTGGAATGAGTTGTCACCTCCCTGTTGAGATTGAGCACCGAGCCTATTGGGCCATCATACAATGAAATTATAATCTTTTAGTGAAGGTTATCAAAGGAAGTTGCAGATTCAGGAGCAAGAAGAAATAAGAAAACATGCATATGGGAACTCCAATATTTATTATGAGAATACCAAGGCTGCCCACGACCATCTTATCCTTCATCGTCAGGTCCAAATTTGGTTGATGGTCCTTCTTTACAATTCAAGGCTGAAGTTGAATCCAGGTAAGCTTTGTTCCTATAATTATAGACCATACATTGTTACTAATTTCTTTTCATTTGGTGTTGTCCTAGTTCAAAATGAAGAAACCAAGAAAACATTCACTTTCAATGGGTATCAGCTGATGCACTTCAATGAATCTATTCCAAAGTCCCTGATCAAGGAACATATTATTCAAGAAGCGATCTATGAATGAAACTCAACATGTATTATCCTTCCTTCCCACATTCTATTTTATTACAATGAGGACATTGCACACATTAGGTGTGGGGGGATGGGTATATTCCTGAGTTAGTTAGGAATTTTCATCATTGTTCATCTTTTTCTCTTTTTAGCTTGTTAAATTGTATTGTGGCTTCTACCCTTCCCTTCCCCTCACATTTGCACCAAAATATTACTTTTTTATTCGCAAATTATCATGGAAAATTATTCTCATTTATTCATTTATTTTATTGAAAATTCATGTGGAGTGTCCATATTTTATGTTTTTTTAACATTCAATTTTTTTTAATGTGAAATTTAGCATTAATTCAATACTGTGGCGTGACATTATTTTGAAATTTAGTTTTTTGTTGTTGATAAAAATGGTTGTATCATTTTAAATCCTTTGAGAAGAATGGTGCCTTTTTTTGTGAATAATTTAAGGAAAACCTGTGTCACTTAATCTCTCCACATATTTTTTCACCCTATCATGAAATGTAAAAATTTCTTACCGAATGGAAGGTAAATATAAGTTATGTTGATTTTTCACTATATTCCAAAATCATTTTTCCATACATTTATCCCTTATCCAATATATTTCATTATTGTTCTAGATTTACCTATGTGTGTGTAATTATTATCCGACTGTTTTACGTCCTAAAAAAACAAACAAAATGGTTTTATATTGGGTGGGTCAAAAACCATCAGCGAAGTGGTTTTACTCAATATGTTTTCCCAAAACCGCCTTCCACATTGCCTATAAAATGGATGCTTGGACTCCTCTTTTGGAATTTCTGCCATGAGGAAAAGCTCTATTATTTTGAAGACTTAGATGATTCCTCTCATAATCCATGTAATTCTAGAGGCCCCTATTCTCATATGTGCATCATGGATGAAGGTGAAGTTCTACCTGAGCTTCCTCCCCCGCCTGATGTCGAGCAAAACAGTGGACAGTCATTTCGTGGGAGCTACACATAGTTGGGAGGGAGTTCGAGCTATAGTTATTATATCGGTTTTGTGTTATTTTGGTTTTAAATATGTCACTTATTTCTAATCTTGACATGAATTTTCTCTGATTGCATTTCTATTGTTAAAATTAATTGAAACACTTTTTATTTCAATATTGATTGGGTTGATATTTTATGTGGGAATTTTTGTCGTTCCGATTGGGCAAGACAAGATTCCTATTTATGTCACGCATACATAATATTTTCTGTATGATTTGGTAGTCTTTATTACCTATTCTTGATATCAAAACCATGACAAAGTGATTGTTGTGTCAAGTGGTGGTTCTTTGAGAATCATTTAAGAGTCAAGAGGGAAGTTGAGATTTTGAAATCCCACAACCAATGGATTCTATTAAACCATGTTTATTTTTCAGAATTATGAAATCACCAAGATGTATTGTGAACAAGAAATGATCTCCTTATCTCATAATTCTAAAACTGCACTTTTATTTATCAACTATTAAACTCTTAAAATGAAGTTATTTTCTTTAAACTGTTTTAAAATCACCCCTCTTTTAGTACTTATTAATAATAATTCACACTCTAAACCCATGAATTATCCTTGACATATAACCTAGTGTCTACCATATATTTAAAAAAACCATAAATCAATAATCAATTTGACCTGTCAGGATAGGGATGTCAAATGTTGGTGCTGTTTCAGGGGAGATCCTTGGTTTTTAGTGCATATTTTTTATCTGATTTTTGTAGATTTTGTGAATATTTATTTATTTTATCTTAAAACTCTCACTATTTTTTTTATTCTGATTTATTTAATTTTTAGGTTTTGTTCATGACTCTTTCAAATCCATGAGAACCACCACCTTTCTAACCTGAACTGGAGAGCATCCTACATCATCTACACTAAGATGCCCAAAAGAACCTTTCGAAGGAGGACATAAAAAACATATACACACTTCTTGTAAATCCTCTACTTCTTCTAGAACCAATATAAAAGATGAAATAAAATTTCATAACATGGCTGAAAATAACTGAAAATTAAAATAACTAACCTCACATGATGTTGATATCCACCCCTAATACATTCAAATGAAAGTCAAGGCACCTATTTTTGAACAAAAATCTGGTCTAATTCATTTATTACCAAGAATTTAGGGACTCGTGGGA
Source organism: Viscum album (assembly GCA_963277665.1). Lineage (NCBI taxonomy): Eukaryota > Viridiplantae > Streptophyta > Magnoliopsida > Santalales > Viscaceae > Viscum > Viscum album. Next base: position 255,716,492 of record OY728162.1, read on the forward strand.
GAAGATCCACCCAAGCATTTAAAATAATTTCATAATATTTTTTCAACATTAAAACCATCTAATGTGAATAAAGATCTTGTAAACTTAAATCATTCCCCTTTTCTTTTAAGATACAACAAAAGATTGTTATATTATGTTAATTCCCCAATGAGTGGCTGGACAGAAATGAAATGCATGTTTTTTAAAAAAATTTCCCACCCACTCAAACTAAAAAAATAAGTTAATACATTTTTGGGATAATACAATCTCAAGGGTTAACACATCATGAATACTGGAAAAATTTTAAAATATTATTGTCAAGTTGTCCACACCACCAAATAAGTTACTATATTTTAATACTATATTTTTATGAAGGTTTAATCCATATTAATAGAAACAAGATTGATGCTACTGTATGTGGTCCACTGGTAGATAAAACCCCAATAACTACAAGGTCCATAATTGAGAACAAGGCACAAAACACTCAAAAAATTGGTTCATGGCCCAGTATACCCATTTAAGGAGTCCATGAGGTGAAATGTATTGAATTCGAGAAGAATATGGACATAGAGTTAGAGGAGGTAAGTACCCTTCAATGAAACTTTTCTCCCTCCCAAGGGAAATCTCAATCTCCTCCTCCCATCTATTGTGTAATATGCTCTTCTAACACCCATTATTCTTAGAAATTCCCCCATTTGAGAGAAATTTCTGAGAGCCATGAGGAAATCATCCAAGGATTCCTCTATAACCAACCCTTTAGGCAATAACTATATAATTCATCCAACTCTAGGTGGAAAGAAAACCAAGATTATAGGAAAGGGGGTATTCAATCTAGCCTCATCAACAATGGATCCAACAAGGTTAGAGTTATCATCCACCACCACCACCTAGAAATCCACAACCACACCAAAGTCCTTTCCAACCACCCTCTCCAAAACCCAATCCTAGCCTAGAAAATATGATGAAAAAAATGTTTTCCAACAATCTCCAATTCCAGTAGACCACACAAGCAGCCATACCAGACCTCAAAACCATATTAGGCTAACTATCTAACTCGGTGGGGGAAATTCAATGTCACGGGTCAGGTAAACTACCATATGAACTAGTATTCAACCCTAGAGATAAAATAAAATGATACTGTCTTCACCCTTAGTAGTGGAAAATAGATGACTATTTTATCACGGTCGTCCCCTAATGAGGAAACCTCCATCCCAACCGTTAAAAATGATCCAAATGTTGAAAAACCATGTCTTGAGAGAATCCCTTCTAAAGGAAAGAGTGTGTATGACGACGAGTCTCCTACCCAACCCATTCCTCTTCCATTTCACTAAAGGGCCACCTAACCTAGGAAACTAAACTAGTTAAGGAATATTGGAAACATTCAAAAAAGTGAAGGTAAGTATCCCCTTGATTGGTGCAGTGAAACAAATTCCAATATGTGAAATGTTTTTAAAGAGATTTTTACACACTAAAGGAGACTTCATTGAGATGAAAAGTTGAGTTTGGGGAGGATAGTATTAGCATTAATAGAGCAATCACTTCCCACTAAGTGTAATGATACTGGGAAATTCTCAATTCTATACACCAATGTGGAGTATTCTTTTTCTAATGCGATTATTGATTGAGGTGCTTATATAAATGTGATACCTCACACCATTTACTCTACATCGATGTTTAGTGAACTAAATCCAACAAGAATAGTCATTCATCTAGAAAATGGGGGTACATCACACCCTTCTGTTGTGTTAGAGGATGTTCCTGTGAGGGTTCAAAATTTAATTTTTCCACCTAATTTTTATGATCTTAAAATGGAAGGTGATAAGATGAATAGAAATGTTCAAATTATATTGGATAGACCATTCTTGAAAACTATGAAAATAATAATTAATGTCCATAATGGTACATTATCTAAGGAATTTGGTGGTGAAATAGTCCTTTTAAGCATCCTCGATGCCATGAAGCACCCCTTAGAAGAACATTCCTCTCTCTCAGTAAATTAAATTGATGTACTCCCTTCGCTTGAAAACACTTCTTATCATTCCCCTGATCCCCTTTCTAGGTTTTCATCATTGATTGAAATTCTAGGTAATGAATCATGCATTTATTTTTTAGTGGTCTAGAAAGGGGTTATATAATTTTATCAATTAATTATTTATTTAAAATTGATGATCGAAAAATGATCGATGATACTACTAAGCTTGTAAAAGCTCATTCCTCATCTGTGGATAATACCATTGAGCATTTTTATGAGATTATTGACCTATAACATTCACACACACTCTCATCAATCCAATATCAACTAGAATTGGAACTGAAACAAATGCCTCAAGATTTAAAATATTCATATCTGGAGAATGGAAAAAATTTACCCGTCATCATTTTGAGTCCACTCCCCCCTGGGCATGAATTGCGGAAGATTGAACTTTTGAGGGAGTATAAACAAGCTATGGGATGGAAACTTGATGACATTCTTGGTAATTTCCCATCAATTTTCACACATCATATTTTAATAAATGAAGAGTCTTAACCAGTCATGTAAGCACAACATCAACTTAACCCAACCCTCCTAGAAGTTGTGAAAAAAGGAAGTGACAAAATTATTAGCCGCTGGAATCATTTACCCCATCTCTGTAAACCAATGGGTTAGTCCCATTAATGTAGTTCCTAAATAAACATGTATTACTATAATAAAAAATGAAAATAATTGATTGGTTCAAACTCGACTGCATAATAGTTGTGTTGTCTGCATAGACTGTCACCAACTAAAACAACACACTAGGAAGGACCATTTCCCTTTTCTATTCATTGACCAAATGACAGAGAGGCTAGAGAGTAAGTCACATTTCTATTTTATTTATGGGTATTATGGATATTTTCAAATACATATTTCCCTTAGGATCAATAAAAGGAAACCTTCTCTTTCCCCTTTGGCACATTTTCATATAAGAGGATTCCATTTAGTCTGTGTAGTGCGCTGGGTACTTTCCAGTTATGTATGGTTAGTATTTTTTCAGTTTACCTAGATAATTTCATGGACATTTTCCTGGATGATTTAACAATTTTTGGATCCTCTTTTGATGAATGTTTGAGTAATCTTAGTGTAGTCTTATGCCCCTATACTAAATAGAATCATGTACTAAATTATGACAAATTCCATTTCATGGTGAGACAATGTATAGTTTTTACACATGTCATTTCATGGAATTGTATCCAACTAGATAAATCAATACTAGATGTCATAGTTTTCCCTACCATTCCAAAAAATGTTTGGGATGTCAGGTCTTTTATAGGTCATGTTGGATTTTATTGTCATTTCATTCGTGACCATAGTAAAATTGTACTCCCCCTCTCCTGGTTACTCCAAAATGAAAAGGATTTTTTTTTTGATAATGAATGTGACGAAGCTTTTAATAAGTTAAAATGGAGTCTCACGTCACCACTAATAATTCAACCACCTTAGTGGGATTTACCATTTGAGCTCATGTGTGATGACTCTAACAATGCATTTGGGGCAGTCTCATCATAAAGGATTCATCGAGATCTACATGCCATTGCCTATGCCCCATGTACATTGGACCCTGCCCTAGAAAACTAAACCAAAATTGAACAAGAATTTATTTCCATTGTGTTTTCGTAGGATAAATTCAGGTTGTATCTTTTAGGATCCAAAGTCATTGTTTTCTCAGACTATGCAGTCCTCTGGTATCACCTTAATAAACCGGAATCCAAACCACGTCTCATTTCCTGGATTCTCCTCTTTTAGGAATTCAATTATGAAATTAGAGATAAAAGGTTAATAGAATTTGGTGGCTGACTATATGAGTAGGATTAACCCATCCTCATACATTGACTCTTCCCCATGTATTCCCATAAATCACATGTTTCATGAAGAGTAATTGTACCTAGTTCAAGATGTTATTCTGTGGTATGCTGAAATTGTAAATTATTTTGTCGTATCATGCATTTCTACTAATTTCAATAAATACCAAGATGACCATTTAAAAAATGAGTCTCATTGGTACATTTGGGATGACCCCTACCTTTGGCATAGATGTAGTGATAATGTCCTTTGACGTTGTATTCTCGATAGAAAGTTTCAGTCCATCCATAGATTCTGCCACACTCTTGCATGTGGGGGCAACATTGGTCCCCAATGGACTACTCAAAAAATCATTGAATCTCGTCTCTTTTGGAAAACACTTTTTTGGGATTCCCATGATTTTTTTAAATCTTGTCTTTATTTTCAAATAATGGGTAATTTCTCTAAAAGAAATTAAATGTCACAACAACCATTGCCCTTTCCTGACATTTTTTATGTTTTGGTTATTTCCTTTATGGGGACATTTCCCCAATCCCTAGGCAACTTGTACATTATTCTCCTAATTTATTACGTTTGAAAATGGGTAGAGCCACGAGCCACAAAGAATAGTGATTCTATGGTAGTTGTATAATTTTTGACAATAGTAATCTTCTGTAGGATTGGCTTACCAAGGTTCATCATCAGTGACTAGGGTTCTCATTTATGCAACTGAACAATGCAATCACTTTTTCATCGATATGTCATTCATCATTATGTGTCTACTCAATATCACTTATAGACCAATGGTTAAGACAAGGTGTTAAATATAGAGGTCAAACAAATTCTTGAAAAACGGTTCAACCCAATTGGAATGACTGGAGTATTAGACTCGATGACTCATTATGGGATTAACATACTACCTTTAAGACTCCCATTAGAATGCCACCATATCATCTGGTGTTTCGAAAGAGTTGTCCCCTCTCTGTTGCGATTGAGTACCTGGCCTATTGGGAATTCAAACAATGCAATTATTATTTTTTGTTACAGGTACACAAAGAATGTTGCAGATTCATGAGCTATAAGAAATGAGAAGAGACGAATATGAGAACACCAGGATTTATAAGGATCATACCAAGGCTTCCCACATCAATCTTATCCATCATTGACTATTCCACATTGGGAATATGGTCCTCCATTTCAATGAAAGGCTGAAGTTTCATCCACGTAAGCTTCATTTTTGTTGGTTTGTAACGTACAATATTACCACCCTTTCTCTATTTGGTGTTTTCTTGGTTCAAAAAGTTGAAACCATGAAAACCTTCACATTAAATGGGAAGCGGTTGAAGCACTTCCATGAATCTAATCTGGAGTCGCCGATGGATGAATTCCATGTTCAAGAAGCAATCTACGAATGAAAATCACTGGTTTTTATCATACATTCCCACATTCTATTTTATTACAGTGAGGGAATGGCACACTTTAGGAGTGTGGGGGGGGGGGGGGGTATATTCTTGGGTTGGTGAGGAATTTTCATTATCTTTCTTCCTTTTTTTCTTCTTATCTTGAAGAATTGGATTTATTTACATTCACCCTTCCCTCCTCCTTACCATTATAGAGAAATATTTCTTTTATTATGCCCAATTTATCATGGAAAATGATGCCCGTTTAATCATGGATGTTATTGAAAATGCATTAGGAGTGTCCGTTTTTCCTACTGTTATAACATTAAAAATAATCTGGTGAAATGTACATTTTAGCAAGAATTCAATAATGTGGTATGACTTTCTTTTGAAATTTTGTTCTTTGTCGATGATATAAATGGTTGTATAATTTTTAAGCCTTTGAAAATATTGGCTACCATTTTGTGAATAGTTTAATAGAAAATTGTTTCACTTAATATCTCCACATATGTTTTCACCCAACCATGAAATGTGAATTTTTTTTACTTATTATGTTGATTTTTCTATACATTTCAAAATCATTTATCCATACATTTTTTCCTTATCCAATGTATTTAATTATTTTACAAGATTGACATATGCGTGTGTACCTATTATCTAATAGTTTTATGCCCTAAAAAACAAAAACAATAGATTGTATATTGGGTAGGTCAAAAACCACCCTTCCTCGACCTTTTATCTTGTTATAACTATTACAATTAGTGTCGTGAGGAGATCAAACATGTGTTTTGAGAAGAGTATAAGATTTTTTCTATCTGCATCTTTTGAGAAAATTAATAAATGACGGGAGTGGTGAAATATACAATGTAAGGGGATATCTCGGTCGAGATATTATGGTTTGACTTCTAGGAATGCATAAGTGAGTGTGTTTTGAAATTTTATTTCAATGTTTATGAGGCATGTTCAGTGGAAAGAATCTTGTAAGTCGACAATTTTTAAAATAACTTATATTTACTTTATTAAAAGTGGAAAGAATATCATGAAATGCTTTTCACACACACATATGGATAATTAGTGACATGATTAACTTTTTTAATTTATTTATTTGATTGATATCATGAATCTCTTTAAATTTCATTTGGATATAATTTTTTAGATTTCTTTTTCCATGATCACTGAGAATAACTCCTCTGTGTGATTTTTGTTTGATCAAATTTATATTTGGAATTAATTTTCATTGAAGCTTAAATCATTTTAATGTTTTAAATATCTACAAGTATAATTATTGAAATTTTGAATTTTCCCAGGAGTGAATATTTATTGGTGTGGGGTTGTAATTTCACCGCAATTCATTGTTTCATTTTCACCTTTACACCAATGTGCTAAACATGTTTTATATTGAAAATTATAAAAATAATAACAAATTTTACTTCATTTTTGATTCAATTATTTTTTATTTATTACTATTAAAAAAGGTATATTAGACTTGTTTTGATAATATCATTGAAGGTAGAGGTGATTTGGAGGGCCCGTGATGATGTCTAAGGAAAATGGGCCAAACTGCACAGGATCCATGCACACCAGTGGAGTCAACCGCATATTTCTACTAAACTGTGCATCCAAATAGGATGAAATTTTGTGTATTGGTACAATATTTAATGGGATACATTTCATATTAAGGAACTGAATCCCCATTCAGACATTATAATACCCATCCAAACTGATCTTTCCAAAGAATCAAATCTGCACAAAGTCAAATGTGGTGTTCTGTATTTTATCAATATCTCAAGATGTAGTTTTCCAATTGGTTCAAATATATCTATTTAGAGTAAAGAGGTGGTAAAATAAATTTTTAGTTTTTTCCAAAGGAATATTTGACTGCCAAGTGGTCGAAAACCATTAGTAATGTAGTTTTAGACAATCTGTTTTCCCAAAACTACCATCCAATTTGACTATAAAATGGAAGCATGGGATCCTACTTTGAATGTTCGTCCAAGAGTCAAAGCTCTAGTATTTTGAAGACCCAAATGATTCCTCTCATTATTCAAAGAGTTCCAGAGGCCCCTACCCTTATAGGTGGATCATGTATGAAGGGAAAGATCCCCTCGAGCTTCCTCCTCCCGATGTCAATATAAATGGTTGACGATCATTTCGAGGGAGCTATATACACATGGGATGGAGTTCTATCACTTAGTATTATACTTTTTTGGTTTAATTTTCATGCAAAATATTTCACTTATTTCTTATCTTGTCATTATTCTCCTTTCAATTCATTTTCATTAATAAAATTTTGTGAATCACTGTTTATTTCAACACCGATTAGATTCAGATTTTAAGTGGGAATCTTGGGTTTATCCGATAGGACAAGTCAAGAGTACTATTTTTCTCAAACATACAAATGATTTTATATTGCTCGGTAGTCTTTATTTTCTACTAATGATACCAAAAACTTGACAACATGATGGTTGTGTCAAGGGGTGGTTCTTTGAGCATCGTTTAAGAGGCAAGTGGGATATTGAGATCTTGAAAGCCCTCAACCAAAGGATTCTATTAAACCTTGTTGTTTTTTCAGAATGATGAACTCACCAAGATGTGTTGTGAAATTTAAATTATCTTTGTATCTCATAATTATAAAAACCCACTTTTATTTATCAACTATTGAACTCTTAAAATCAAGTCATTTTCTTTAAAAAAATTTAAAACCACCTCTATTTTAGTACTTCTTATTAGAAACAAACACTCTAAACCCATGAACGCTCCTTGGGAGACAACATTAGGTTCTTCCATATACTTAAAATAATCCTTAAAATCATAATCAATTTGATATTTAATGACATCATGGTTAGTATTTAAAAAATTATTTCCTAGCCCTTCCTAGAGGGCTCATGACGTGACTACCCAACGCTCACCTCTTATAGGCTAGGGGCTAGTTACTAGCACCAAGTAGGAATATCATAGAAAAGATAGGATGTATCATAATGAACTGGTATGAACTCACAAAAATCTAAGATGAAAATTATGAAATTTAAAAATAGTAAGAAAATAATGCTTGCAAACCGCTCAATACCACAACCAGAGTACAATAGTTAATGTACTATAAAGTAAACTAGGAAAAAACAAGCCCACCAAAAGAAACGAGTTTGAAGCCAACCTGTAAAGTATGATGTGTGGGTACAGTCATCAGAAAATCATTTGAAACTCACCTTGGCATGGCTGGTCTCACATGGAACCACCTGGTCTAGGTCTTCCGAGTACCACATCAAAGGATTTATCATCTTCACAAGTAAAAACACATGTGGTAAAAGCATGTCTATGGTGAGTAAAACAATACTCAGGAGGACACCATAAAACCAAAAATGAATAATACAAGGAAAATTCCATAAAGTGGTACCAAAAATGAATACAAGAAAGGAATACCAAAAAAGAAATACCATGAAAGAATACATGGTCATCTCCACATAGATATATGTCTACAAAAAGTGTATCAATAACATCTAGATATACTACTTATAATAAAACACACATTCTCAACAAGGCACATAGTCTCTATATGAAACACAATATTCATAAGACACATAGTCTCCCTAAGACACAAAGTCTATATAAGACTCACACTCTCTAGGTTAAATCCAGCCACCAAAATTATTACTCGAAGTGTGATCGTTTTAGGAAAACTCACTCTTATATCCATTAGGTCATATGAACACTATAACAAAAACTCACTATGAATATCCTGAAATGAATGTATCATTGTAAGGTTTCAAACAACAAATATGGCTTGTCAAACAGAACTTTGGTTTGAATGTAATTAGAGTCTAAAAATTTTAGAAGGGAGTTCACTTGGTCGTGCACCAACCATGGTGTTACACTACGGTAGTTGACCGCTCCCCAGATACAGTAGCTAGTCGGCCTACCATGGGTCATGGTTTACCACCACAGATGACAGTGGCCTAGTATGACTGCTTGGAGCTGACCTATGTTGGCCCTGCGGGGTCTGACCCGACCCACCAGGTCCCAATCGGTCGACCCAACCCACAAGGATTGACCCATTCTTGCTGGGCCCGACCCACCTCTCTGGACTGAACTATCTGGCCAGACCAAACAACTTATTCGACCTAAACCACCTTTTAGTTTGGTCGATCACACACGGTCGCCTGTGATGATTTCCACCATTCAACACAACCACCCCGCCACGTCACAAGACCACCCCTCTGTGTCACCATCCACCCTAGCACATCAATCGACCACTCCTCCATGCCATATAGCCACTCCATCATGCCATGTATCCACTGGAAGCATCAACTACCTTTGAACATTCCATTTCCAATATGTCACAGGCGACACCGAATGCACCACACTACCATGAGCCATGGTGTGCTGGATGTTTGCATCCTTCCTTCAGTAGTCCTCCATTCTTCATATGGTTCTCCAATCTCCAAAATAAAAACATCTATGATATCCTCGTGTCCTGAGCTATACTAATCTAACCTCAAATTCAACTTGCCTCCAATCCAGTGGACTGATCATATTCAAAGCCTCATGGTATGTCGCGCCACAATGATGAGGATCCAACCAAAAAAACACCATGAAAAGGCGAGAGAAATCAAAAGAACACCCGAAGAAAAAACCTTGGACTTTGTTTTTTTTTCATCCTCAATTCATTCTCGTTAGAAGAATAAAAAAAGAGGATAAAAAATTCCCCTAATAATCCCCTAACAAAAAACCCATCCCACAACAACGATTAGAATGAAGATCAATCTTTTTATGGATTGACCGCGTTTATAATGACAATAAAGAATAAGACAAATAAATCAGAAATCAAACTCCATACCTAGAGTTTGGATCGATCATGGGAGATGAACAATTATGTTTCCATTGTTGATGAGATCCTCTAACTCTGTCGGTTTGATAATCCATGATGTGAACATCAATCCTTCAACTTAATATGGTGACCTCAAATTTCTTATCTAATAAACCATTTAAAAGATATATCACTTTTTAAAGAAATTCACATGCGTGTTCTATTAAAAACTTATAAATATTCAATGAATTTTACTTGGTACCCTGGGCCTTGTAGTCTCATGTCGTCTCAGCGTCTGACCTCAAAATTTTCCAATATAATTTTTAGAAATAAAATTGTGAACATCAAATTTTTTAAATTCTCTCCAACTTGAGCGATTACATCCTTGAAACACAAAACAAGGGATACTCAAAATAATTAGGGTATTGATCACAAATATGAGCCCCCCACTACTATGTGCTCTCCTAGAGATTATTTAGCTTCCAAAAGAAAAACAAAAAAAAATTGACCACCCATAAAGGATTCTCTCCAACTGGTCCTCAATCTCCACCAGGTACTCTACATATGTCTCCCCTTCATCAATGAGTAGCGCACCTTAGAGAATGATGTGTGATGGGTCATGCACATAATTCCTTAAATTAAACACATGGAAGATATCATGTACCCTCTCTAATAATGGTTGTAGAGAAAATTGATACACCACCTCCCCAACTATATGTTAAATCAGGAATGGTTCATTGAACCTTGGAGATAGCTTGTCACTCGGGAAAAGTATCTGTAATCTGTGTATAAGTGAGTCCTCAAGTAATTTTTGGTATCCTTTATCAAAATATTAAGGCCTCAACGGACTAACATCGTATGATTTATGTAGGCTCTGTGTAGTCTTCATTCTCTCTTAGATGATATGCACCTTCTCCATGGTGGCTTTCACTAACTATGGGACCCTGAGTGATGAATCTCATTGGTTAGTCCAATGATGTTACAAACTGTAGGGTCTCCAGGACAAGGCCTAAAATTGATACATACCAATGGTGGAGTGATAGATTTTATTTTATGAAAACTTCACCTTTAGTAGGTGATCCACCCATGTTCAACTAAAATCAATCAAGAACGCCTGCAATATGTCCTCCAGAACCTGAATTGTTTGCGCTGTCTGGTGATCCGTTTGGGGGTGAAAGGGTGTGATAAAGTGTAAATCAGTCCCAAACACCTACTAAAATTCCTTCAACAACCGGGTTGTAAAGCGAGAATGATGATATGAGACTATTATTTATGGAAATCCATGGAGTCAAACTATCCACTACACATAGAGGTGTACCAACCTCACTTCAATACTCTACTCCAAAATAACTTGGAAGTCGCATGACTTGGTGATTCATTCAATGATTAGCAATATGATATCATGTCCTATGTACGTACATGGTAAACCTATCATGAATTACTTAGATATCCTATTCCACATCCATTTCGACACCTCAAGGGGTTGACTCAAACTCAATGGTACATACTGGATGAACTTCACCTACTAACATGTGAGTCATCTAGAAACAAACTCTCCAACTCCCTTCATCAACCTTGGCCACAAAAACTGACATGAGTGGTCTTGATACATCTTCACCACACATTGATGTACTTTCAAAGGGGTTGTATGGATGCCCCTCAACCCCTCCTCCTGTATTGCTGCTGGTACAATTGTGCACCCTCTAAAAATTTTCATTCTCTCCACCTTCAGAATATCCATTAGGGGTATTCATTATGAGCATCAATGCACATAAAGTCTCATAGTTAGTATCCCCAAGATGTACCCCCTGACTCACTATAATAGTATAGGGGTAGCAACTATTGATGGGAGGTAATCTGATGCATCCTCATCCACAAAAGAAAACAACAACAATTCTAACTACATTTATTCCTCATTAATTAATTTCATACTAGATATCCAGTTTAGATAATCTTCCCCCATGTTTCCCTTCCCAAAAGTATAGATAATTTCAAAGTCACAATCCTGGAGGAACTCTAGGAATATCCTCTATATCAAGTTCAAATCCTTGTGATAGAAGGTATAATTTATAATCTTATGGTTATTGTATATGATAAACAACTCACCCAATAGGTAGTGTCACCACATATTCAAAGAGAAGACTATAACAGCTAACTCCAGATCATGGGCCACCTAGTCTTCCTCATGTGGTCTCAACTGTCATGTACTATAGGCAATCACTTCTTTCCCCTACACCATGACACAACCAAGACTAGTTCCTACCCTCTAGAAATTTCATGATGGGAGTGCTCGTTAATCTCTACCTCAATTAGTAGAAACACTATGGCCACTTCTTTGTCAATGAGAAAGGTTGTCCCTTTCATGGAAAATATGTGAAGGATGCTACCACTCTTGAAATGTTATGTGAAAACCTAAGATATTACCTACCAAAACAAGTAAACTCTACACCTTGGTAACACTCTTGGGTGGATCCCAAGTAAGCATCACCTTAATCTTCACTGGATCAACTAAAATCCAGCCTCTGAAATGTCTTGTCCCAGATTATGGAACTCTCGATTCCAGAAATGACACATTGAGAGCTTCTTGTGAATTTGGTAATCATTGAGTGTATCCAAAACCATCCTCAAGATTCTTTTGTGCTTCTCTTCACACGTCATGTTCACTAAGATGTCATCAATGAATACCACCTTGAACAGTTCTAAATAAAGATGCACGATATTGTTCTTGAGTCCCATGAACATTTATGGGGAATTTATAATGACAACAACATCAACTAGTAATCAAAGTATTTAAAACGTCATATGAAGGCTATCTTCTATATATCCTCATCTGGTACTCATTGCTAATGATAGTCATATCTGAGGTCAGTCTTTGAGAACCATTGTTCCCCTTTCAACTGATCTAAGAGTTCATAGATCCTTAGTAATTGATAATTATTATTCACAGTCACATGGTTCATGATATATAAGTCCACACATAACCTCATGAATCTATATGCCTTCTGTGAAAAGAAAATAGGGGCTGACCAGGGGGAAACAATGGGTCTCACAAATCCCTTCCTCCTCAAGTCCTCCAACTGCACTATCATCTCACAAGGATCTACCATATCCATTCGATATGAAGGTATAGATATTATTGTCATCCTAGGGTATAGATTAATACAGAAGTATATCCCCTACATAAGAATAATTCTATAATATCCCCAAGAAAGATTTCCTCATACACTTCCACCATTTTAGACTACTGTGGACTCATATCATCCCCGCCAACCAAGGGTGAGGGTAGCCAACTGATGAGAGATGAGATAAACCCTTATATGTGTGATTACATCCTATTATACCAATATTTCTTTTCCCCAACAATGAAAAAATTGGTTCCACCACTATGGACATTGCACACTCTCCACCAAAAAGAATAAATATGAGTACGAATTGTGGATAACCGGTCCATATAGATAATGACGTCATAAGGCCTCAACACCACTACCAAGAGATCCCAACATAAACTATCACCTCCAATAATAAGGTCACACTATCAGCACTAGTGTGTGATAATATAATATCCTATTGTAAGAGTCTCTAAGCATAAGTTTCGAGTCAACTATTCAATCAAAATCTCTGAGTCTCAAACAATGTTCTAGTGAAGAAAAGAATAATTGGAACCTGTAACAATCCAATATACATCTATGGTTAAAAAGACAAGTATTATACCTCTAATGATCCTTGGATCCTTGAGGTCCTAATCATTCATCACATTTAGTTGGCCTCATCCAAATCTTCTAGCTCTCTGATCCTGTCTTGGAGTTGCTGGGGTTTGTGTTGGTAATAGATCGAACCTCTGAACACCTCCTCACACCCTAACTGATCCCCTACCACATTTACCAATCTACAGAACACCCTAATCCTACATCTGATAATACCTTAGTGGAACCTCTACCATATCATGATCATTCGTATGATGAGTTAGGTGATCTCATGAGAGATATCCCCAAAGACCGCTTGAGTAACACAATATTTCCCTCACCTCGCTCAGGCTTCCCCTGGGATCCCTGAACCACTGATCCAATGTCCTAGGATCATCTCCTGAAGCATCTGACGAGATTAGGTCCTTGAGACTATAATCAATAACCTGTTGTTGAGGTCTCAGCTACCTGGTGCCTATTGGTAGCTCCCATTATTGGTACCTTCTCCTCTAGAAATATCTCCCCTAGAAGGTCTCCCTCAAGTATCCCATAATACATATAAATACTAAGGGATATCATAGATTCCAGATATCCTGACATAATCTTTTTTAAAGATTCAAGATCTAAATAACAGGTCTTAGACCATATCCTTTGAGTAGTATGAAATATTGATAAATCTCATCAAATACTCCAACATAGTCTGACTACCATACTATAGATGCAGTAGCTCCATTATGATCACTAACCACAATGTAGCCAAAAAGAACCCCCCTTTGATGAGACTCTGGAATAATTACTAAGAGAGAATCATTTCTTTGTATTTTTGGTTTATTAAGCTCCACCATCATCCTATAGAGCCCTAAAAAAAGGCACGATACAATGACTGCCATCTGGTTGGAAGGAAACCTCACAAGACTGAAGACACAAGTAACATCATTCAACCAATCGTCAACTACATTAGGGTTTGGATCACCCTAAAACCTTGGAGGACTCTTCTTTTGAAACTCATGCCACATTCTCAATCTATATTCATCATAATCTAGTAGTTCTTGTAGTAACTACTACATGATGGTTGGTGTTATAGCTGGTAAACCACCTGATGGTTCTATCTTCGGTACATGCCCTTATATTGATATATCATCCAAATACATATCATCATCATGATCACAAAATTTAAATTCTGTAGGCTATGTGCAAGAAGGAATCACGTAATAAAACAAGATGTACCTTGGTTAATAGTGTGTATCTAGAAAACTGATTTAAGAAAGACATGGAAGAAACAACCCATTCTTACATGATGCATGTACTATTACTTTTCCTATAACATGTGTTTTACTTTTATCGAGTTTAAAAGTCTATTCCTAGAGTCCTTGTGTATGGATACGTCAGCCGATACACCAACACTAGATTCTATATCCAAAAAGACATACTAATAACACTTAACAATATTTCCCCAAACCAACTTCATAGACTCTTGATCCTAATGTA
The DNA here is from genome assembly GCA_963277665.1 of Viscum album. NCBI lineage: Eukaryota > Viridiplantae > Streptophyta > Magnoliopsida > Santalales > Viscaceae > Viscum > Viscum album. The sequence continues at coordinate 255,731,642 of OY728162.1, forward strand.
GAACCGATTTTCTCGAATACAACTCTATCATGACGCATCCCGGAGGGAATCATTTTATGATAGACCCAAGCCCACCTCCATTAGGCCATGGTTTGGTTACTATCACCAAGTATTAATATCCCACAAAAGGGAGACATTAGCCTAAAGAAACTATACGCAAAAACACATATCTACGATTGAAAATTTAAAATGTTATAAAACTATGTAAATGATGAATTCAATCGACTATATCCCATAACTAGTGTACAAAAATGAAAGTATTGGAAATAAAATAGGTCCAAAACAAGAACTCCAAAAGAAAAAGAGTCTTCAGCCACCAGTACAACCAATATGGTAAGTATTATTGGGAATGTGGTAGGAAAATATAACAGAACACACCTCATGTTTTTCAGTATCACAAGGAAATGCTTGGTCCTAGTCTTCCTAGAACTCCATCGATCATCTTCACAAGACAAGACTCGTGTGAGAAAATCCCATGAAGGGGTGAGTAAAACAATACTCAGTAGGACACCCAAAAAAATAATGAAATACCACAATGAAAATACCACAAAGGAAATACCATGATGGAATAATAAAAAAGGAATACCATAACAGAATACAACAAAGGAAATACTACAATGTAATACATAGTAAGCTTCACACAGATATATGTCTAAAACAAATATTTCATGAAAATTTAGATACAATAAATCCCTTAAGATAAAAAGTCTCAATAAGACACACAATGCCCATAAGACACACATTCTCCATAAGACACCCAGTCTCTATAAGACACATAGTCTCTATAAGACACACAATCACTAAGTAACCTCTAGCCACACAAATGTTTGGTCAAAATGTGCCCGTTCTGGGATAAGTCAAACCACAAGACATTAGATCAAATTAAAATGATGCAAAAACCCACATAGAATATCTTAAAAGTAATTTTTCATAGTAAGGTTCTCAATGCCACATACGTCTCATCAAACAGACATATGTTTTGAATGTTATGGACATTTGAAAATTTTACAAGGGGATCCACTATCCCGTAGACTGACCATGGTGGTTGACTGATTCATGATAGCTTGAGTTTCCATAGAGATTCACCATGCCATAGTATCTTTTCCCACATAATAGGTCTGTTGATCATGTCCTAGTTTTGAAGCCTGGATCCGACCCGAGTCTTCCCTAACCCATGGGGTTGACCATAGCCACCATGTCGACCAAGCCCCCGGGTCCCAGCCTACCCCAGCAGGGCCTATCCCGATCTACCACACAGATCCACTATGCTCACCCAAACCAAATCCCTTTTTGGTTTGGTCGAACTCACATATTCACCCTTCCTTCTGTGGTTTTCTATTCTTCCTTCGTTAATCTAATTTCTAAAATGAAAACACCTTTGTGATCCTTTGGTCTCAAGATACACAGATCTGTCATCGATTTCTTCTTTTATCCAATTCAGTAGTCTGGTCACATTTAAAGCCACTCCAAAATTAGAGGAATAATATTGAGGATCCATTGGTGAATAATTCATTGAATGGGGAAGAGAAATCATAAGAACGCCTGAAAACCAAACCTTGTACATTTTTTTTGTATCGACCTTGATTCATTCTTGTTATAATAATAAACTAATAAGATATAATAATATTTCAATAATCCTCCAACAATAACCCCTCCCCACCAATGATCGAACCACAGATCAATCTATTTTTGGATTCACCAATTTTCATCATGAAAATAAAGAAATGGTAAAATAAAAAAATAAATCAAACGCACTACCTAGAGTTTGGATCAATCGTTGATGAAAAATAGTTGTGTTGTCATCATTTACGAGATCTAACATCTAAATTAGCTTGATTATCCACAATATAAACAATAATCAATTATCATTCTCCAAAAAATCTATCCAAGGGTTGTTTGAATTTTGAGTGTTTTAGTGACCAACCATGAGGAAATTATATAACCATAAATTTAATTGATAAACATTTGTTGTGTCAATAAAATAATTTATCATTAAAATTTCTAATGATTATTATATCTTTTTTGGGTTTTCCCATAGAAGACATGCACTCAATAAAGTTAGGTCACACCAAGGATAAAGCTGACATTCTAAGCTCAGTGGTTCTCTTAGATTTCTAATTTGGGAACCCATTTAAATGTATTCCACATTATAAATAAATATGAATGTTTTTTCTATAAAAAAACATATCACTTTTAATGAATTGTATCTGGTACACTAAGCCTCAAGATCACATGTCATCTCTGCACCTAGTAACGGGAATTTTAGAAATAATTTGTAAAAATAAAATAGGGAAAATTAGAGACATTATAAATTTATTTAAATATATCAAATTAAATGTAAAAAATATTTAAAATTTAAAATTTAAATGAAAACATAAAAAACAAGGAAAAAATTATTGAAAATAATCTTTTTCAATATTAAATCTTATTAATCACATATCCAATATATGGTTGATTTTGTAGTTTTTTAATTTCATAGTGGTTTTATCATGATTTTATTAATAATGATTATCTAATATGTTTTTATTCATTTATGATAGTTGTTTTTTGTAAAATATGATATAAATTAAAGAATACATTTTAATAGTTTTAAAATATCATTTTGTTACGTACAAAAAAGTATGGGAGCACTAAAGTGTCCTAAATGAGTTAGTAAAGTATAATACAATGGTATCCAACTGGGTGATTATTTGGATTGACCTTTGGAAACAATTATCTATTGGGAGATTGATATATTTTTGTCTGAGAAGTGTTTTATGGTTAAAGTGTTAGATCTTTAATACATTGAAATATAGAATTAAACATAATGAACTAGAGAAAATCATCTCACCCAATACCTTTAAATATAATATGAAAACAATTAAATAAAACACATTCAATATATGTGATGTATGTGGAAGTTAAAAATGTGGAATGGGTTTGCAGAGGATGTAGGGATGTCCATAGTAACAGATTCTGGGTGATGATGATGGCTGTGTGGATGTACAAAACACAGAAGAATGTTTTATATAATGTCGATAAATATTATCAATTAGATATATATTATGTTTCAAGATGGTAAAAATAGTACTAAATCTAAAGGATTTGATTTCATAATCATGCACTGATGTGTGGAAGGTAAAGGAGAATTTAGATCATGAACTATTTAGTAAATAGATTAGTTCTAGTCATGACACTCCACTGGTAACCTTGATCAAGTGTAGGTCAATATACGATTATCATAAGGTGGTGGAACTAGTATATTTATCTATAAACTATAGAGTTTATCTATAAAAATTATGATCGGTAGTGCTTTTTTCAATGTAATATGAAAGAACACAAATGTGATAGAGTATATAATTTCTATGAATGATAAAAAAATAGAAAAATTAGATTCATTGGAGGAGATTATGGATTCTATAAAAGATCCTAACTATACCACATGTTCTAACACAGATTGAGTACTTATATAAGTGATTTTTCCTGGGAAGAATTGGAGTATCCATCATTTATATTCATGAAAGGAATATAGAAGATGTATCACCTATAATTTAACATCTCAGTAATGTTATTTAATGATAGGTTTCTATTATAACCTAGGTTTTACTATTTCTGAGTAAATTTTTTTCCATTTTCTATCATGGAGTTGGAAAAATTATAAACCAAAAAAATTATATTTACTAACATTGTTTTATATATGCTATATTCTTTGTTATATCAAACTTTTTGGTCCATATAATTGTCTTATGTAAACACTAGGTGGAAAATCACTATAAATATTAGTTTGTAAGAACTTTTCTATTCACAACATTGAGTCTATGGATTTTTTATGGTTAACATATTAAATTATCCTTATTCTAAACTTTTAGTTATACAAGTAACATGTTAGTTTCTTTAAATATGGTATATTTCAGATCATGGGTGTTCATAGTTATTTAATGATATCCTAGATATGAAATTAGAGATATGATGTGTTGTGTTAGGTTTTTACCTTAGTACCATGATACACTATGAATGGATTTATCATTTTTTATTATGTTTTGGATAAATAATATTTCAATATGTTTTTGGAAATGATATTATATATTGTTTTTTGAAATAAAATCAATAATTAAAATATTAGATATCATAAAACATGCTATAGTTTAATGTCACATATGTTTTTTTATGATGAAGATTAGGATATAAAATAAATACTAATTTTTCTTATTTCATACATTATTTTTTATAATCAAGAAGAATCAAAATAAATAATATTATTGAATGGTTTATATGGTTTGAACAACACTTATCCAAATTACTGGAAGACATCAAAATACTCAACCCCAAATAACCATGCTATGAAATATAAAACCCAATATAATTTAAATACATAATTTCTACCTTTCATTATTGACAATGACGCTCCTATTATTAAATCAAAGTAGTTGATAAATATATATAATGATAAAATAATGGGGATTTTTCCCGATTGTGTATCCACAGGATAAAATAATTCACCAAATAGCATGGGAAATAACCTCCAAATAACCATGTTCTGCTAGTACCTCGATTAGAAGAAGATAGTGGAAGTGGTAAATTTGGTGGGTATTATCAACATGAATCAGGGAACTCATTATATCAACCAAATTGAAGGCTACTACATTATTTTAATAGGAATTAGGTAATTCAATATTCTTCCATGGAAGATACTAATATATACATAACATATGAGTGAATATATTACAATTATAATTCTACATAACCCTCAACCGATCACATTAATTCATTTAGTTTTTTCAATAATTCCATATATGTATGATTCAAAAATATTAACATTTAATGTTTTAATTATAATGTTAATCATAAATTTTTTATGTGAATCACCAAATATTATTATAGTTATAACTCTTCCATAGGACATAGTTCACTCATACATTATAATTTCCATGGAAATAGTGTCATAGATTCATATTCATGTATTATGATAAAAACAAAACAAGGAATGGTATATTACTTATTTTCTATATTCCATATCTTACAACATATACATAATTTATAAAATTATATTGCTAGGACATCATATGTTATATATTGGATTTACACTATTGAGAAATAGCCTTTAATCATTGGTATTTTTATCATTTTTAACATCAATTAAAAGTGATGTAAATAAAAACAACATACAATGAATGGTTCTAATATTTTTTATCTTAAAACATAGTAAAAATTAATTTCATTGCTAGTTTGAATAAAAAATATTTTTGAAATCCCTTTTAATACAAATATAAAGAGCCTTCTAATGATGGATTTTCATTAAATTCAGCATTGAAAGACTAAATAAATATCTATGTTTATTTTAAAATTTAATGTTTATTTTCATGGAATTAGACATTAATATAACATTCAACATTAGTTTCCATGAAAACAAATATTAAAAGATCATTCATTATTGGTTTTCATGAAATTCGACAATGAATGATAAATCAAAATCTCTATTTATTTGGAACTCAGTTTTAGTTTTCAACAAAACAAATATTAATAGACCATTTAAAACTTGGTTTTAAAAATAATAGACAATGAAAAGTATAACTTTTTTTAAAAAAAATTAGTTAAATAAAATAATCAAAAACCTATAAATTCAGAAAATATCAGTAAATAAGATTAAATATATGTATAGAGTAGTCAATATGAAGCAAAAAAACTCAATGAATACTTAAACAAAACATAAATTAATAAAAAAATACTCATACGTGAATTATTTATATATACTCTAACAAATTAACCCAACATTACAAATTATCTACAAATAAAAAATAAAATTGAATTAATACTCTATCTATATATGTTGAAGACTCATAAAAAAAGTATAAAAATAATAAATATAATTAAATTAATAACACAATATATTGGTTTAAAACATAAGAGTTGTAATAGAAGTAACCATTTGAAAATATGGCATTGTTTCCAAAATGAAATTGTCAAAATTGAAATGAAAAAACCCATATTCAACTAATCCACATTAAAAATGACATTGTGGTTAGGAAAAATCACATTGAAAATAATATATCGTAAATATGTAATAAAAATAATGTATTAAGTAATACAATAGTTAATTATGTATTCTTTGAAATATTAAATTTTATTTAGATTCTATTTTGATAAATAAAAATCTTTAAAATTATTCCAAAAACTGTCCTATTTTTATATATCAATTATAAAAACATATGTAACACATAATTTTTATATTAAATAACTAATAGAATATAAATGAATACAAATTTAAATTAATTTAAATTTTAAAAAAAATTATAAACTCCTCCAAGTAGAGATATTGACATATATGGAGTTCATTTATGTGGGGAAAATATGCATTACATCATATGTCCACTAAAATATAAAATTTTGAACCATATATACATTATAATAAATAATGGTTCAATACTATATATGTCTTCTCATAATTCATGAAATTATAGAAATCAATTCTAAATACTTGTATATTTCAATCATTCAAATATATATTTAACAAAAGAAATCTTATTCATATATTTCAAACACATTGAATTGTAATTTAGATCCATATAATTATAAATGTATTTTGTATTATTTTATATAAAAAAATATTGTGATACATAATATTACATGTAATAAATTATTTTAGCAAATGTTAAGAAAAATTAAATTTAAATTAAATTACATGAAAACAACTAAAATATGAATACATAGATAACATAACTAGTAAAAATATGTGTTTTATATATTTTAAATATTATTAGTGCATAGTTTCTCTCACATGTGGAAAAAAGCCTTGAAAAATCTTCAAAAAATAGAATTCAATTATAATATTGTTAGGAAAGTAAAAAAAGAGTGGTATGTGAAGATGATACTTCCAGAAAACAATTTTTTTGGAAATGTTTTGTTTGATATATGATACTTTCATATATCATAAATGTTATAAAAAATGCAATTAATTTTAAATAAGTGGTAAAAAAATTTAAAAACCATGCATACTGCATTTTTAAACTGATTAAGAAGGTTTCCTATCAAAATTAAAATATAACCCATACTATCTCCAATTTTTGCCACCACCTTAATAAGAAACGACACTAGATATATTGTATCTATAATATCATGTTATAATACTCTTACTAGTCCTAAATGAACAATATGATGATTTTTATAATAATCTAAATGATTTTTGATTCATTGCGCATCAATATACACAGAGGGGATCCCCTACATAAAACACAAACTATCATGTTATGTCTAAATGGGGAGGTGGAGGATCTGACTATGATGGTTGTGAAAGTATCATTTATCTCACAATTTCTAAAAACATAACTTGTATATATGTTTTAATTCGATCCTTTATAGAAAGTTTCATGTATTTTTACTCATATTTTATGGAAGCACTTGTTTCCCATATATTTTACCTCCCTTGATGGTTTACATGTGTGAAAAACAATTTCTCATACTAAAACCCACCACATATCCTCTTACATGGATCTGGTGTTCCGGATTTACTAAAGTAGTTGTCTAAAAGTTTATCCCATCCAAATATATAACGGTCTTTTATAATTATTTCTACTAAATCAAATCCTTAAGTGATTCATGTAAAATTATTCTTCGTATAATGAATTTACAAAGTAATAATATTTAAGAAAAATTATATGAAATTTTATACAATATAATTGGAAACATATTTTAATGGATCTATATCAAACAAACTTTTTTATTCTCCCCATTTCATATTCCTCTTGGTGAGTGAGAGGTAATAGAGGGCCAAACTAAACCTCTTCAATTCTTCTACATGATTTATCTCTTAATTATTCAAAAAATTTACCAATCATGTGCTCTTATGGTTAAGGAAACCGTTCATGTGATGAATTATGAGGGTATAAATTCCACTATTGTATCTATTAATGAGATCTCATAGTGGAATTATATAAAATATTAAATGAATAAATCACATTGTAATAAAAAATATAATGTTTTAAATGTAGTTTTTTAATTAAATTTTCATACATGAATGTTTTCCTCCAGCAAGCTCATGACATACATCTCTCTTTTCTCTGTACCTATAAATCCATATTGCCCAAATGGCCCGAAGAACTTCTTTTTATTTTATTATATACAATCCCCCATTTAAGTGTTGAATGGGAGCTCGTACATGACCCGTATGCCCAAGGAACAAGGCCCAACATGACCCACAATACATGACCCGAAGGCCCAGAGGCATAACATTCCCATTACATGTCCCGTAGGCCCATCCCACTAGAATTTCCCATCCACAGTGTCATAAAACAGTGATATCCTTATCTCCCCACCATCGATTTCTGATCGGATAGCATTGCCCCATAAAAATTTGCACAGTGCCTGGTCCTGATGGCGGCTGCCATACCCTCTCATTCTTCCAATCCGGTTACCTCTACATCTAGTGGCTGATTCTCCTGTTGCGTTGATCCTCTTTTGGGACCTATTTTGTGTGAACTAGGCTACTCCATGGTCAACGTGACCCGCAGACCCTGTGGCCCAAAGGCCTTTGATGACCCGAAGCCCCTGGGGACCCGTAGGGCCAAACCAGTGGCCCGAAGGCCCAAATCGTGTGAAAAGTTCCGGCTGCTATAGTACAGAACAGTCACTATTATAATGACTGATACAGTACTGCTATAGTAACTCGAAAATTTTCCTCCACCTAGTTTTGAACCCAGGCCTCTTGGATTCCAAGCAGGAGACCTTACCACTCGTGTACAAGCTCATTGGCCTTATGAAACCATGTTAAATTCATAGGTTTTCAACATTTTCTTTCTCAAAAATATAAATAGAATTCTATTTTTTAAACTCCCTCTATTTATTTTTTGTAAAATAAATCCATATATTCATAATTATTTTCATATCTTGATGCCCAATGTCATCTATAATGGAATAGATCAAATATTAGTTATATGAAATATAAACTATTTTAAGAATTGAGTAAAATATATGTTTTGATAAATTTTTCCCTTAAAACTTAAATAAATGATCTTTTAATGTATTTTTCATTATCCTCCATTGAGGATATAAAATGACATTCTAATAATGACATTACATAACTATATAAATATTAAAAATATATTAATTTGGGATAGACATCTTATTATTAACATCAAATTCAATTCCAAAACTCATCTCCCCATGAGCAAGTGAAGGTTTTGATAAAAAGGTAATCTTACTTATACCCTCTATGTATATTATCTTATCTTAAGAAGAATAATACTCAAAAATGAGAGGCTCATCAGTATAGTTGCACAAAATTTTGAAAAAAATGTTTGCTTTCATTAAATAATTTAATTATTCAAGATATTTTAAAATGATATAATTTTATACATATTTCCATAAATGTTCATAAAGCTCCTTGATCATCAATTATGTAGAAGAAGTTAAAAATATTATTTTAACATTTACTTGATTATAATTAAAATATTTTCAGAAATAAATTTGTTATTAATATTATTATACAGAAAGCTATATCTATCCGGAATGGATGGATATAATGAAATAGTCACAAAAAAATAATGGATCTTGGATTCTTTAATCCGAAAGTGTATCTTAAACTGATGAGTATACAAATCACAAAAATGAATAATATTTAAACATATAAACATGCATGTTAAAAAAAATTCATTAAATTTAATTGTGAACAAAAAATAATAATGGTTCAATTATTTTTCAACTAATCTATTTATAAATAAAATTGTTATATATATAAATAATTAAAAATTGGAAGAAATTACCAACTAATATATATTTTAATGTCCATGTTCATTTTCTTACTTGTGAAATATTCACAAAAAGATAAATATGTCAAAAAATTTCAACCAAATATTATTGAACTAAAATATATCAATATAACAAATATTAAAAAAAACAGAAAAGAAAAAAATCAATAGATTTAAAATCTATGAAAAAAATATTACATTTTCTTGAGTTAGTTTCACAAAAAAAATAATGATTTAATTATTCTACAACCAAAAAATGTTTAACTATAAGTGACGAATATAAATTTGACACAAAAATAAAAAATGATCAATAAATATATATTGAAATATTATATTTTAATAATTAGACCTTTTACATGTATAATATTTTAATAATAGATAATTACCTAAAAATTAATTGTGTAATGAAGTGTTTTATCATTTCTTATACAATTTACTTTGTCTATATTCTAATAATTCTCATCCTCATGTTATCAGGTAATAGACGAAGAAAGCTCACAAAATTCCAAAAAATAATGAACAACCACCCCACCCAAATGAATTCTCCCATAAAAATTATAAACACGAACTATTTTACTGTTAAATAATATTAAATACCTCTTTCACAAGAGATTCCATGAATAACAGTTTCACTTTATAACTAAATACTTTCAAATTAATAAGTGTTAATCCATAATCATCATGTTTCAAAGATTTGTTACATTCAACCTAGTTATAATTAAAAAATGGAACTAAAAATTTCATATTATAAATTTTAAATGTGACATAAAAATCTCTAAAATATGCTATTGATATAGAAATTGTGTTTTTATCCTTTTCACTATAAAAAGGTGTTTATTTTCCAAAACAATTACTTCTATTTTTTGAATGAGAGTATTTTTGTCCTTTTCTTTTGTATAAAATATGTAACACCCAATTTTTAAAACTAAACCATGAAATTAGTTTAACACATAGTCTAGTGGCTAACCATTTAATGGTTTATGATATAGACGAATAAGTGTTTAAGTTCTGTTTAAACTATTAATTTTCTTTCTAATTAATCATCTGTTATCAATTCCTTTTCAAACATCATACCTTAAATTCTTTAATATGTTTGGATATATATGTTTTAAAATCACTTTTGTTGTTCAAAATTGATAAATTGTCTTATATCAAAACATCATGTGTAATTAAAAATACTTATAAACCAAAAATCCCCTTACCTTTAATATTTAGTGACATATGTTGAGATACGTGGAGATGAACATGATCCATCTCATATAAGTAATTAGTTCAAAACTAAATTACCTCCTCCAATGTATATTTTAGATCAATTGAGTCATTTGATTCATGTATATTTTTAATAAATCAATTAATAATTTAAAAATATTTTTTTAAAAGGATATAAATTATGTAAATATATTTGTTTGTATAACCATATATCTCACACAAAATGAATCATTAAACGAACAATTATATTAATTTAAAATAGTATAAAATACATATACAGTTGACAGATTACGACAAAAAATTAATTCTTTAACCACTTTAATAAATTTAGATCCATCAATTTTTTACAAATATAAATGAAAATGAAGTTAAAAATGCTGATATACTTTCCAATAGGCATCATAATAATTCAATACAGTGTTACTAGTAGTTATAATGTCAAAAATACATGCAATTCATGATATTTCATACCTATTATCTGAAATCAATCTTTTTTTTGATATTTTTTATATTTCAATAATACCCAAAATATAAATTAATACCATGTATAAATTAATTGGGATTTATTTTATCATACTTTCTTAACATGTGGTGATCTAAAGGTTACTATATTCTTTTTCCCGTTTAATAGTGGGAGAAAACTATAAATGTATTCCTATTGATATTATGTAAAATCCTTCAAATAATCTATATTTTATCATTCTAATTATTAATTTCTATGTTCTTGTTAAACAATGATTTTTTTCTTTCAACATGTATGATATCATCATTATATTTTACATTAAAAAATCACTAATATGGTAGAATAAATAATATTTATTGGTTCTTATATGTGTTTTTTTTTTCTCAAGAACCTCATGTCATCCAAAATATAACATGGATATTTTTCTCCTTGTTATAATATTCATTGGTTTAAAAAGGTTTTAGTGGAAAACCATACACTTATAAATTGTTAATTTCATTTTTTAAACCTCAATAAGGGTGATCAATTAACAAAATTCATTGATAAACCATGTACATTGTCTTTCTCCTATTCCAAAATTGGTGATATAGAGTCTCTTATTTTAAAATTAGAAAATATTTATGCATTTTAACACTCTATCTTGATAAAATTCTATATTTTGGATGTGTTTTTATATTGAACATTACTGTATCATATAAGCATACTCTTCATTGTATTAATCATTAACACATATCCAGCACAAAATTTTAAATAATTATTTAATTGTGACATATAACCATCAATATCTTTTTTATGATTTTTCATCCTGAAACTATCTATCTCATCATAAGATATTTTTTCATCATACATATTTATTTGGCTAGGTTTTATATTAGCAAAAAATAGTAAAATAATTAAATTGGCTACTAAGGCCCCTAATACAGAGTTATTCCATTTGCGCACTATCCCATTTTGATATTTCTAAATTTATTTCCAAAATTAAGAATTTTTTTATCAAAAATATTCTACAATAGTGAAAATTTAGGTGAGCGTCATGTTCTATTAGTGATCCACACTTCTACATGATATCTATGTCTCTTTATGTCATTTGAATTTTAAAATAAATGCTTAAAATAAATAATTATCAGAAGATACTATATTTCATTATCTTGAGGTTTATTATTTATTTTTTGAGTGAATAATACATCGATCCTACATCCATTTTATTTCATGATATTCGACATTTTTGAATTATTCATAATCATTTGTATATTTTTTTAGAGAGAAAACAATTTTTGAGGTCAAAATCTATTTTATTATATCCCTTTCTTAATAGACAGAAAAATTCCTTTTACATCACAATCACAATATAAAATCCTATTTTACTTTTAAATTAACTCTCTAAAAAGATAAAGTAATTTAAAAAAAAATTATTTCTCAAACCATTAATTATTTTTATGTTAACCAATCTTAATACTACTGATAAAAATGTAAATTTCATAAAACATTTGAATAATTTTCATGAAGCATCTATATACATGATTCGTAAATTGATAATTTTTTATTCAATTCAATGCATGTATCCTAAATTCATTCATCAATATAGTCCTCTATCTCATACAAAACATATTCATTTATGTTAGTTCTTTAATTTAATGTTATTTAAACATTCTAGAACAAGTATGTATAAGTATGATTAAAACCACAAAAAAATCATATGGTCCTTGATTTAATGAGACCTTAACATTCTCATATTCAAACATTTCATGCATTGATAGAAAAACCAATCACTATTTTCCGGATTTCTTTTTGAAAATTCAGAGATATTAATAGACTTATTATTATATTCATAAAGGTTTATTAATAAGTTTTTCCATTTATGATCCATTAATTACTCTGTGTAGAAATATAAATTATAAACATACTAAAACACAGATATATCTTTATATATTTTATCATATAGTTTAATAGTTAAATTTAAAATATATAAACATACTAGTATTAAGCATATACATTTAAAAAATATTAATATATAAACATAAAATATTTAGACATAAATAAATTTAATATTTATAGCAGAAAACTATTTATATATATATATAATTAAATCATTTAATTAATTACTAAATAAAAATCAATAACAAATAAAAACATATTAAAAATAATTAAGATATTAATAGAATGTCTATGAAAAAAAGACAAGGAAAAACCGTAAATGTAAATATGTAAATAAATGTTAACAATTAATCTCAAATATAAATATAATATAAAGTTATAAATATATTAAAAACATAAAAAAAACAAAAAAACAAACAATTATCTAATAATGAATACAATATAAATATATTCAGTAAGACAGTAGTAGATGAAATAATAATTTTAAACTCCCAAATAATGGATACATTATTAGTAGATCTTTGTCCAAAATATGTATAAAAATGAATGATATGGAGCATCATAGAGGACTATAAAATTATACCATGGAAGAAAAAACACAGTTGAGGAAAAAGGAATGTATTTGAGTGAAATTGAACATGATCATGGAAGATAGAATATAGCTAATGATGATAGAGTTTTTTTTATGAGGATGGAAGATTGATGAACAAAAATATTGAATATAAATAATGGAAGAAAATTAATCTTGATCTTTAGTTTTAAATATTATAGATTTATATATTGAGACATCAAACAAATTTGAGAAAAAGATAAACTTTCATGTTTTAATTTTATTTAAATTCTTTAATAACTGTTATACAATTACTGATGTCTATATGAAAAATAAATGTTTTTTAACATTTTTTATCTTAAAATCAATGCAAATATATTTTTTTAATAGAAGTTATTGAATATTATTTTAGAACTATAATAATTTTTGTTTTTATTTCAATTTCTAATAACTTATGTTAAACCTCTAACACCAAATCCACTTCTTATACAAGTGTTAAGTCAGATCATAATTATATCATATGGTTTTATATCTTATTAATCTACAATTTATTGATTCTATAACATTATGTTGTATTTATTTCTTAAATAATGTTTTAGTTTACTTATTAATAAAAAAACGTTTTACTCATTTTCATGCTTTTATTAAGAGATCTCTCAAGTTAATGAAATTGGTGATATAATTGGTAGATGTCATCTAAAATAAATTTGATATTTTCTTTTAAGGAATATATGATTAAATTTATAGAGGATATATTGTATAAATATTAACCTTATTATCATTAATTGAAAAAGATGTTTTTAGCTGATAAGGATGAATACTGGAGGTTTAAACAACCTTGTAAATCCATTCAAGTGGAATGACACAGCTCATAAGGTATTAGAATGAGTTAAAAAAAGTTCTTTAAAAATAAACTATTGATCATTTTTAAATGTAAATATAATAAAATTTAATAGGGAATATCATGGTTGTTGGAAATTCATAATATATATTGAAAAACTAACAATTTGGGATGAATAAAATAGAAATAATCACATTGATTTTAATTTTGATTCATGAAATGCTGTGATTTAAAATTTTAGTTAAAATTTATATATTTAAAACATCTAGAAATTAGTTTATATATTTAATTATACTGTAAATGATTAATAAATAAATATTTAAAGAATTGGTTGGTGAAATTATAATTTTATCAAATCATTTTGAACCTATAACATTTTTTGTAGAGTGTCCAATTTTTTAAATAAAAAAAGTTGGAACATACGTTATGATATTTAATCCTGTAGATAGTTTCCATGTCCTAATTAAAATCTATGCATAGAAGGAATGTTGCAGCACTGATTGTTATCATTATTGTATCGTCATTCAAATCATATTTGTGAATATTTGAAAGTATATTTTCTTTCTCGTTATCAGACTAATATTTTAAAAATAAAATAAAATAATGGAGTCATTAAGAATAATAAAATAATTTAATATTATATTAATGAGATAGTAATTTTTTCCATTTTAATTCTATGAATTTAGGGGTCATGGTATATTAGTCTCTTCTTGGGTGGAATGTATCAAGAGATTGAAAGTACAATGATTTCTCATAAACATCAATATTAATTTAGGGTTATATCTATATAATAGAATATTAATAATGAATTAAGGATTAATGGTGCAATAAAAGATTATAAATAGTAGTGATATTGGTATTATGAAAATAATCATGTGTATAGATATAGAGATTTCATGATTCTCCCCATTTAAAAGGGACTAAATAGAATTATGCTAGATAATAAATCTGTGAATTAGGATTTTGATTAAAGGTATAAATAATTTAATAATATTCCCAAAATTTAAAATAAAGAGATGTGAGTTAAGGGTGTTTTTTTCATAATGTATGAAATATGGGGCAACATAAAAATATCTTGTTAAAGTGCTTAATTTAATAGATTGGGAGTTTGTAGAACAATTGAGTAAAAATTAGAGAATCCACATAAGTGGAGAGGAATTATGTGACATTGAATAAGATTCATGGAAAATGTCATGCCACACATTGTTTCTTGGACTTTTGGATGGAAAATTAGCCCAAATAATATTTTTCATGTTATTGGATGGAATAATTAAAGAAGTACTAATATTTTTACTGGTTGATAGGTGATCTATACATAAGATTTTTTATAGTCACTCTTAAAATTTCTATATGTACTGTTTACATAGACCTGATCATTTGGTGTTTTATTAGTTAATGGAAAACATATTATACTATGAGATAAGTGCACAGTCCAACAACATAAGTCCATGTGAGGTACTCCTTCAATTTAAATCACGACAAAACTCATGTATTTTGTGTATTCTTAAGAGTTAGAGGAATTGGTGGGGGTTCAAGTAACTATTTATGAGAAATATACTTGTATCCAGGAAATATTTCTACTAAGATATTCTATTAGGAACCTAATGTCTATGTATCAAATCCTTTTTTGAGGTGGAAAATTGTTTAGTAGACCCAGGTGGCCCACTGGACGGTTGGTGATCCTAGATATGGTACCTAATCGCCACTAGATTCATAGTGGTTGTCAGGTTCATTTTTTAAATGTTTTAATTAATTATATAGTTATATAAAATAATATTAATATTTAATTGTTTCTCATTTACCGCATACGGTATCTGAGTCTCTCACTACTCCTGTTTTTTCTTCTTCTTCATGTAGTGGTTATCCTTTATTAAGGCTCAAATCATGATTTCATATACCATATTAGGTCCTCAATAGTAAGTCTCTGATTCCTCTTATGTAACACCCAAGCATAAATTATTGAATATAATTATTAAATTGTAATAAAACTCAAATTAAATAAATATTTTAAAGTATCATGGAACCCATAATTTAATATTATATGATAAATACCGATTTTGAACTTACTTGGACAAAATAAGTATAGAATGAGTTATTCAAATTTTACCTTAGAAATACGTTTTATGAATAATTGGAATTATTATAATTAAATTTTTGTAGTTTATTTATAATATTTTATTATTATATTAATATATAACCATATATTTATTATCAATTTGAATGAAATAAAATATTCTCATATAGAGGTAAAAGGGATATTTTTAGAAATATATTTTTTAAATGCATAAAGTATTTCAATTTTGATTAATTAAAATAAAACTTAATGATGAATTATTTAAATTAATATTATAGATTATATATTTTACAATATGAATTTTAACCAATATAATTATGATTATTAGTCCTGCAGTTGATGTAAGATCATCTTATTCTTGAAAAATGTGTTTCTTAAAAACCCATTTTTCGACACATCTTATGGGTTTATTTTTAAATTTAATTATACTAATATGTAGATTATATTTGATAAAATGGATTATATATTTGGAATACTCATAATTAATATTAAATAATACGTTCAATTTAATTTTCTTCATATTTAATTGCAAAAATAGTAAAATTTAATTACAACAGTTAAGGTTAAAACGTGTTTACCATGGGTTAATCTAAAAAGATAAAGGTTAAAATGACCTAAAAACCTAAGGATAACACAATTGTGTGTGTTTTCCATATTACACATATGAGATTGAAATATGATGAATTTTTGAGTTATACTCCTAGAATTATACTTGACATTATTTTAAAACATTGAACATTAACAAGTGTGTCACTCACCATAATTATAAAAGTGAACATCCTCCCCTCACATGTTTATAACTATAAAGAAATTTATCTCAAGAAAAAACCTAAAAAATCTCCCCTAAACATATTTATCCATGCCATAGACCTACTATTCGGCCAAAAATATCAACCATGTTATTCTTAATAAGATATCCAAAGAATGTTTTTTAAGCGAATGTAATTGTCTTCACCATTCCCTTTTCTTTTTTACTTCATTTTTTTCGAATTAAATTATGTAATAATGATTCCAATATAATAGCTCTAGAATATACCATATTTTAAAATGTTATTATTCTGATGGAATAATTTTTATTCTTATCTTTCTCTATTAAATGGGAATCAAAACCATCTATTGTATATACGACAGACTACAGTGTCAGGAGATGAGGTAATGTTTTTCCATCACCAACTCACATAGATAGTCAAAATAAGGAAAATAATGAAAATATATGATACTTATGATGTAATATTTATTTCATAAAATTATTATATCATCTAATTCTTTACTATTTTACCCAATACGGAAATAATAATGTAATGAATTCATGTGTATAACCTACTATATCCACGATGTGATATGATTCGTTTTTTATCCAAATTCCATGAACGATTAATAATATCTCTATAATTAATAAATATAATAAATTTAAATCATCAGAGATTTGAATTAACTATATAATATGTGAAATAATTATAACATTGATTAAAAAATATCCAAGGAAAAATGAATACATTAACTTCCAAAAGAATGGAAATAATGAATAATTGTTAATAAAAAGATGATAAAATTTAATAACAGTATCATATATGATATTATAAATATAAATATGGTTATTATATAAATTAATAACATGTTTGAGACCATTATATATTATTACATATCTTGATCAACTAAATGGAAGGGTAATATAATGAATTTTATCTCAACATCAATTCTATTGGGATATATTTGATATTATGCACCTATTTAATTTTATATAGTGTATATACTACCCATATAATATATTTAACAATAATAAATATTTTATATAATGAATAATGCTTCAATTCATGTTTTTTCTTTCATGGTTTTATAATATTCAAGATAACAAAGTGTTAAATATTTATTTTACAATCTCATTTTTTTGATTTATTTACATTTCATTGATGGAATCTTAAAATTCACCCTTCATAAAAATCATATATATTCTTATTGTATAGATATTTAAGGAGTTTACCTATTTTTATCAAACTTTTATACTCTTTGGAACATGAATTTGGAAAATAGATCTCTAAAAAGAATCATTTTTTTATTTATCTTTTAATCAGATATATATTTCTTTCAAGTCCATATTGATTGAATTTTTTTTTAAAAAAAATATACTGATCAGAAAGGTAATTTCGGAAATTTTATTTTATCCATTAGTTTTTAAAATGTATCAAAGGAATAATTATAATTTCTTTTAAATTGTTTTTTGAAATATCTTTAAAAAAATCAAAATGAATTTTTTAAATATATACGATGTTAAAAGACTTCCCTAATATCATAATCGTTTTATGATATTTAGCTTTTTTATATGTTTTTAGTTATTTTTAAAAATAAATTGATTAGTAAATTTTATGCAAATATTTAACTACAATTATTATTGTTTCTCTTAGGTGCATGAGTTATATATTCATTGAACTGATGGTCATCTCTTATATTTTATTAATTTTGTGGTTGTTAATTTATCTCAAAATAATCACTTTCTTGTGATAATTGGATATTACATTTCACAATAATATCCTTGTTATTTGTATCATTTATATTTTTATTTCATAAACCACATACCATTTTTTTACACTTTTCTTAATATGAAATTTATTTTATTAACTAACGATAGTCTTTAAAAATCTATATTCTTTACTTCATATGGGTATTCATGATAAGGTATATTATTTACGAATTAAATTTATCCATCAATATTTGAGGAATTAATTTTAAATGTAGTGAATGGTAATTTCTAATTATAGATATCCCCTATATGAATCGGTATGAATCATTATCCAAATTGTTTGGCAAAAATTTTTAAATGATTTTTTGTAATAGACATACCCATAGATTATACTATATTGGATGAAATAAATAATTACAAAGATACCATTATTTCTAAGATCATGATGTGAAATATTATTTATTTTTTTCATTATTAATTTAATTATTTTTCTCCATGAATTAAATAATTGATATTATCCATTGATTTATATCATGCTGATGTTATTGACTAAATAGAATATGTTTTCAGTTATCTATGTTTCCATATTGATTATTTGTTATTTACACATTGTAGCATCTACTATATGCAACCCTTACTAAGAATCTGATATCACCCTTATATTTTTAACTTCCACTAGGATATGAATAATAATTTATTGAATGAGTTCAAGTATTAGAAATATTCTCTATTACAGAGTTTTATATTTTATTTCCAATGTAAAAAATGGGTGTCATGTATGTTTCTGGTTCATGAAGACAACTAAACTCATCAGTCTGTTGGGATTAGATACCATGTATCTATGATAATGTAACAAAGTATATAATAGATCTAGGTTACTGGATTTGTGTCATTGTAGTTGGTATCAAATGATGTTTTGTAGAATCCTTGATTACTAGATTTATAAAAACATAAATTAGGGGAAAACTTATATGATATACACTGAGGAAATGTTTAATTATAGCATGATATCATAATTTGTTTGTCAAATATTTGTTTTTTAGATTTACCTATCAATACATCCATGTCATGATATTAATATTGGTTTTTTTTTGGCATAGATTAATCTACGGATAATAACCATTCAAATATTTAGTCTAGTATATATCAACCACTATTCTAGTACATGATGAGTGTGTCATTACTACACATGTAGTTTGAATGTCCTGGGATAAATTTTTAGATTAAATCACATTTTTTAAAAACCATTATAAAATATTTTATAATATTTGTATGATATAACATTATCCCTAAATAATCAAATATTATGATTCTGATATAAAAAATTAATATTTTTTTTATTTTTTTAAGTGATACATGAAATATAAAATTATATAATATGATTTAAATTCGATAATGTTATGATATAATCCAATGTAAGCTATATTTTAGAAATGGAACTTATATGAATGAATGGTATCAAAAATCATAGCCCATATAGAAATTTTCCTACTGATATGGTCATTACACGTATAATTGGAACTAAGTAGATCATGGCCATATTAGGGAAGTTGACCTAGGTTATGACATGTAATATTGAAAATGTGGAGAAAAATGATTTTCTACAACATGATACACCTTTATCAGATCATTCTATGTGAAAAATACTATATATTATAGTGTAACTACTAATAATTTGGTCTCCATGAAATGGATAATGTCCCATGAAATTTTATTTATAAACTCAGGATGCGAGAAAAGTGAAAAGGTTATACTAGAATTATATTATCTACAAGGTGATGCAGATCAATGGTGGTAATTGGAAGAAAATACAATATAGGAAGAAGAAAAAAACACATGTAAGGGATAAATATTAATGAAAAATTATTTAATAATTATTTCCCTAATGAGAAATAAACTAAAATGAAAACAATGTTCAACAGACTAAACAATGTTGAATAAGTAAAGGTTACAGAGTATGAGGCTACCTTTATAAGGCTATCAAGGTAAGATAAAAATACATATTTAATAAAAAAATCTATATCTACCATCTCTTTATAGGGATTAAGACAAGGCTCTTATAGGCACTAGTTTCTCAAACTTTTATGTGATATGACGAAATAGTTATATGGATCATCAGATCAAAAAATGATTTTTCTATATCATATATATTTAAGAGAAATTAAAAAGAATTAGAGATAATATATGCTCAAATAATAAATAACACATCTAATAAGAAGAAAATCTGGAATCATTTTTCATTATGTGAATTTTGGGTAAGGAAAAAACTGGAAAATGCTTGAAGGGCATGGGAGTTTGTCACAAGTGTAGAGAAAATGGTAATATAGATAATGAATGAAATAAAAATAAAGGGATAAAAACAATCAAGTTAATCAAATATAATTAAATGGTACATAATTTAATACAATGACTGATGATTCAAGAGAACTTACTATAGAAGAGTCTAGTGGGATAATTCCAAGAATATTTGATCGATAAATACAAGGTTATACTTTCTATAGATATGTTGGAAGACAATTTAATAAAATATTAAAATTGAAACAATGAATTATTTAATTTCTTATATTATCACTCTTTTGTAAATTCATCATTTTCTAAAAATAATTGTTATATTTTTAGCTTCTTAATAAGATATTTTTCTTTCAAAACTCCTAGTGTAAATATCACTTCAATATGTATTTTCCAAGAACTCTAATTATGACACATAAATATTCCCTATTTATCGAATTTTAATTTTACCAATTACTTAATTTTATATAATCCTTGATATGGGATGAATTTCAACATATGATGCAAACATTTATTATATAGAGTTTGAAATTATGATTCATGATAAAGATTTCAAATTCCTTATCTTTAGAGTGGAAACTTCATGATATGGGTCATGTCTATATCCAACCCCAATAGCTCTTCTGAAACATATTATTAGTTAATAACATCTATCAAAATCTTTAGATAAAAATGGTATTATTATTATTAAGGTGGTACCTATAAAATCCCGGAATTTTATGAGAAAGATTATTTTTAATTTCATTTATGTCTTGTGTGGTACGATACACCATGATTATCTTGCGTTACACGCAACACCGTATTAGCTTGTAGTATAAGAAAACACTATTCTGGACTTATGTTGCACACATTTTCAAGTTCTTTCAAATAAAATTCATTTTACACAACACCATGTATAGATTTTGATCAATGTATAACTAAAATATATTATACACAACAATAATGGAATATTTCCCTATACTCAACCCTGACATGGCTTGCATTACATGCTCGGGCAACCTTCCTTGAAAGCTTGTGTTGTACACAATACCGAGTTTCACTAAAAAACAACATGTTATTAAAATATTATATAAACTAACCATTGTGAATATAAATACCAAATTTTTGAAATTTTATAAATTTTATCTTTAAAAATGGACTTCATTTTTCGATTTGGAATATCGAAATAAGGCTAGGATGATTTTTTGGTGTTTTTCTGAAAACATTCAATTTTTGATGAATAGTGAAAAGACTAAGTTATTGGTTAAAAACCAAATTTTTATTTAAATAATTATTTATTTTAATAAAATTTATTTTAGTTAAAAATAGATACATAATACCTATATATGTTCAATTTAATTCATCGAAGTCATTTATAATAATTTTAGTTATATAAAAAAAATTTGAACTTTTTACCATCTTTTACCCACCTCCTAGGAGAATTTACAAATTTATATAAAACATAATTTTACTACTTTTATGATTTGAATTACAAAAATCTGAGAGACATGGTCGATATCAGTAAGTAAAATGTGGTTCAATGAGATGAAAATATTTTTTGTTGAATAGTTACTTTTAACTTTTATTTACCACAGTTAAAAGTAAATAGAATAATTAACAGTAAAAATTATATTATTATTACCCTAAACATGTATTAATTCTATTGGATAAGTATAATTTGATCAGAAACAACCATAGGAATAAAATATTACCCTTTAGTTCCAATAGGATTAGATTAGGACATTTATTATTATTTTATTTAAAGAAGAGTTAAAATAGTTAAAATAAAAGTTTAATAACAAAAAAATTTATTATAGGGTTATACATAAGATAAATTCGACTATAAATACTAATTATAAAGATAAGAATATTTCCTACAAAGTTTTATTTTATTTAAATTTTTTAGATATTAAATTATTTAATTTATTTATGCCACAATGATGATGCAGTAATTAACTTATTAATGAAATATTTACATAATCGATATTATAAATACAAATATAAATGTAATTTGAGACTTTTTATTAATTAAAATACTTTTATATGTTAATATAACATATTAGGGTTGGTTTTAAGAATTTTTGTCGAATTAATAATGCCTTTATGAATTTATAAAAAACAAAATACTAGATAGTGTATAAAATGACATAAAAGATTTTTTAAAACAAATATTATATTATTAATTAATATAATGGTCCTAAAAATCTAAGGTTCGGCCAAAATACTTATATAATAATATATAACACATTAATGAACCAATTAGGGTTCCATTGGTAGTTTATAGTATGTTTATTAACCATATAATGTAAGAATACAAAAAGACACGGTAAAAGTTAAATTATTTAACTTAGAGTTAAATATAAATGATAAGGTTAAAATGGTAACCTAAAATGTTCAAAAAACTATTTTCTGAGAGGATTTCGACCAATACTCACCCTAGACATTAATTAAGTTACTTTGGATCCATTATAAACCAAATATTAATTTAATATAAAATAATATTTTATGTTTTTTCTAAGGTGCCTTTCACCACTCTTATAAAAGGGCACTCCCCATTCTCTCTAATTCACACCTCCAATTCCATTTGACTCAGCCAAACCCTGCAAAAAAATGCTCTCAATTGTCCTTAATTCATCCTAAAGGCCTTCCTTTAATCAAAAATCCATCATAAGGAGCCCTTTTTATCAAAGCAAAATGAAGAGCCTGAAGAAGAAGTAAATATCTCGTCGCCTATTTCAAGTTCCTTTCTTCTTCAACTTCCTCCTTATTTGTTGTTTCCATTATAAAATAATAACTACAATATATTATATATACTGTGATGTTATTATAAATAATTTACAACAATATTAGTTATTTTATCCATCATAGGAATGAAAAAGTCACCACACGTGCGTACGTATGGCTTACCATCTCCACGTCGTTGTGTAGTTTGTTATTCAAACATTTCATCATTTGGATCGGTATAATAATTAGTATAAATGATATAAATAATAAATATAACATTATTATGATTCATTTTATATTATATAACATCCAATTATAAACTATTTTAATATCAAAAGAATGATATTGTTGCTCGTGCGTACGTACGGACTACCGTCTCCATTAACATGATGAGATTCATTTTCTATATTTAACCATTCAAGTATGATTATAAAGTATATATAATAAATAATCATTAAATATATTACATATTAATGAGACTTAATTTATGTACATATATGTTTCCTTTACTTAATTCCATTCAATTCAACAAGGAAACGAAAACAACTTTCATGCGTACATACGACCTACCGTCTCCATGAATGGTGTATTTCATTCCATTTATCGATCTATCATCTATATTTATATGATGAATATTATATATATATATCATGTTTTAAATTCATGAATTATGTAAAATAGGATATAAATAATAATATCAAGAAGAACAAGTCGTAACACGTACAATAAATGAAACGATTTTACCCAAAACACTGCTTTAACACAGAATTTACAAAAGAATGGGTAATATAAAGTCATAAGTGAATCACATATGATATAATAAATATTATTATTTTTATGTTACAAGTTGATAATATGTTTAAACCCACTATACATGAGTCTCAGGCACATATGAAAGAAATTTGAAATAAAGTAATGGATAATTTTGAAAATATCATTTTTATCTAAGATTTCTTATACGTAAGTATTTAATAGAGTTATGATTATCATCCATATCCAGGTTTTCTAAAAATGTTTTCATAAAATGTTTACTTATATTCCATGTATTTATAAAATCATTTTTACCATTTTTTGACTTTTTACCACATTGAATGGAAGGAATTTTTCCTTTGGTTACCATATAAGGTGCTTTTTGACTTTTCTGTCAAAAGTACGAGAAGAATGCATTTTTTAACTTATACGGTGTGAATGGATTTTTATGGTTTCATAATGACTAATTTCAATAGAGATTACTCAATAAAATTTCATGATTATTTTCAAAAAAATCCTTCTGTTTTAAAATTTCATGGCATTTTGAGAATAGAAAATGATTTTGAAGAAGAAATGATATTTTCCTCAAGAATTCATTTCATGTTTTTTACCAAAACTATTTTCCATATAATATGAAATTATCTAGTATGTTTTTGTTTCAAGTATAATTTACCTATCATTTAAATGGTTTTATTTTTATTATGATGAAATGATATCCATTTCATTTATAAGGATTATGTTATGATGGGATGATGTTTATGAAACCCATTTTATTCATTGGGTTATTATGAATTATGTATGTTTATTATGTAGCACATGAAAAAATTATTTCATTATGAGATGGGTGGGACCTATATCTCCCTCCAATTCATTGAGTAAATATTTATATCTCATGAGATAGACATTGGCTGGAACGACAATTTAATATCGTTCAGTGATACAGGACTGGAACGAGGAGTGAACTAGATTCAGTAAGGGAATTTGTCCACTATGATGGTCTTGGCAGTAATTCCTTGGATACTATAAAAATAATATCATGTGTTTAATGGTTTTACATAATTAAATGTTTTATTCCCATGTTATTTTATCATGATTGATGTTTTAATATGATCTATGCCTTACGTACTGCCATTTTTTATGTCATTTCTCAAGATTTTCATGTTTAAACATTATGTTGATGTTTTTAAATTCAAATGTATATGGTTTGTTTTATTTTCTCCATGCTTACCCTTACTGATCATTTTATCTCACCCTTTATATTTATTATTGTCCCCTGGACATAAATAAAGGTTTTAGGTAAGAAAAAAAATATGGAAGACCATTATTGGAGATATTGAAGATCTTTCGCCATGACTAGAAGATGTTGTCCCGAGTTTCCAAAGACACTAGACTATTACGAACCTTAGGTGTCTGTTTTTGTTAGGTATTAAGTATTCTGCAAAAGAAATGTAATTTCCATGTACTTTAATTGTGGGTCCCTACAGTTGGTGAAGTGCACTGTGTTGCATTTGTTGTCAATGAGGTATGTTGTTGTCAAGGAATGAATGGATGGACATCAAGGAGTTTCAATATGTGAATGACAAAGTCTATGATGGTGTTGGTGATGAATGGAGGATGGCCATTATGTTAAGATGAATGTCACTTAGGAGATTCACTAAGTGTCATAAGTGTTTATGGTTGAAACAATCATCCATGTTTATATCAGACGATTGTTGAGCTGATCTTTAAGTTCCAAGAACTTGTATCAAGAGGATACAATGTCACACCAATGTTTGAAGACCATGCATTGTATTGACAATGCATGAGGAGGTGAAGAAGATCCATCCACAATCTCTAAGTGGATGAAGTGAGCTAAAGAAGTCCATGCACTATCACTTAGTGCATGTGAACATGAAAAAGTTCCAATTGATCTCTGATTAGATCAATAAAGAACATTGAAGATTATAAGTGATTCAGGTGTTCGATTGAT
Source organism: Viscum album (assembly GCA_963277665.1). Classification (NCBI taxonomy): domain Eukaryota; kingdom Viridiplantae; phylum Streptophyta; class Magnoliopsida; order Santalales; family Viscaceae; genus Viscum; species Viscum album. Next base: position 255,758,542 of record OY728162.1, read on the forward strand.
GAAGATGAACCTTTTGAATTCCATATCCTAAGTGAAGATCATATGAGGAGAAGTAACGGAATTCTTAAGAAGAAGAATAGGATAAGTGGAGAAGAAATGGCTTTAATGGCACTTGGCATTTGGCTTATACTCATGGGTTACTTTGTTTTTGACAAAGTATTTGTACTTTCCTTTGCCAAAAAATTGGCCAGCCAAGGACACCGTGAGGGTTCAACCCCAAGGCACATGTGGGCCTAAGGCGCCACATCCAAGGGGGAACTCGTGGGGCAAGCCCAAGGCGGCAGGAGGCCACACGGTGATCAAATCCGCGCGGCAGGGGCGCATAGCGCACGCCCGCGAGAGGCAGAGTGGGCGCTAGTGGCGCGCCCGAGTGGCAGGGGTGGGTGCAAGAGCGCGCCCGCAGAGAGACCACGGTGCGCTGGTTGATAAACCGCGGAGATTCCACGAGGCGATTCGATGTGGGACGGCGAAAATTCATCAGGGATCTAATCGCGGTCGTCCGTTCCATCTCGCGCCGATCTGGACCGCTTATCTCATTTGGCGCCGAGATGTTATGATCCTGGCTGTTGAGAATCATTAAACATCGTATCCGATGGCTGAGAGCTCTTCTTCATCCTCGAGCTCGTCCGAGGCCTCCCTGAAGCCACCCGCTTGTCGCCGCTGAACCAGAGCCTCCCCGAGGAAGGTTTTGAAGCTCTCAACCACCATTGTCGAAGCTAAAGGCACCATGGAGCTCGTCTGGCCCTTTTGAACCCATCCATGCACGAAAATGAGTTTTCATTCCACGAGAGGAATATTTCGGTCGAAGCCAAAGCAAACCGAAGGTGCGAGGCGTTGAATAATTCGTGCTTTGCGTGGATTGTTTTTAAACGAAGGTATGCATGCATTTTCATGCGCGTGTACGTAGAGGAATGAAAAATAAATGAACCCACGTGGAAACAATGAGATATACAAGATTTCACAGAATCTCAAAATCCCGAAAAACTCGGGGATTCATGTTTTATCGCATGCAGATGATCCGGGCATCCCTCTGCCTATATAAAAAGAGCTCGAGGCTGTCATTGTGTTTGCTGAAACTTTGTTGCAAATCCGCTGTTCCGTGAGAGCCTTTGAGCCTCGCGAAGGAATAAGCCGTCGTGCAACTCACTTGCGCGGCTGAAGTCCCCTGCACGCCTATTCTTTGCGCGATAGGAAGGAGGATTGGGCTGCGTGGTAGGACCTTGCGCGCCCCCTCTGTGCACCGCGGCCCCCTGCGCGGTAGCACTTGTGCACCCGGAGGCTTGCGTGAGTGAGGCAGCCCGCGGTGTTGTGCTTTACACCCGTGGCTTGCGCGCCCGTGGTTTCCATACCCTGCGCGACAGAAGCCCCCGCGGCTGAGACGCCTTTCACCCGAGGAGGTTCCACTTGCGCGGCCAAGTGATCCTTTTTCCTTGGACTTGCGCGGTTGAAGACAGTGAGGTCGCACCACCTTGGGCGCCTTAAAGAACAAGTGTAGAAGAACCCGAGGGCCTTAGTGCTTATGTGCTAAACAAGAAGACCTGAGCCTCAAGCATTTGTGTGTGTGAAAGAAGTGATGAAAAGGCCAAGCCTTGTGTTTTCTAAGTGAATTAAGTGGGTGGAAACAATATCAACAAGGCCAAACCTTAGTGTGTGCAAAAAAATTGTGCACACTTTGAAGAAGAACAAGACCCACACTAAAGTAGAAAACACAATTTAAGTGTGTAAACAAATTGGATAAAGTGTGTGAAGTTCAGTGAAGGTGTGTGCTTAAAATAATTACACCCTTTGAGGGTTTACTTCACCTAGAAGAAGAACAGGGAAGTGCATGCATGCATGCATGCACATGCGCCGTAATCAAAGTTCAAATCAGTGAGTGTGCATTTGAGTTGTCCAAGACCAGAAGATGTTTAAGAATTTGAGAGGACATGCAGTTTGTGCATGAAGAAGCAGAGTTGCCATGCACTCAGTGCATGAAGTTGTTTTGAAGTGAGACTGAGCCAGACTGAAGTTAAAGAGATTGGTTGTCTGAGTTTTCAGTAGATTGAGAAGACCCTGATCAACAGAAGTGATGAGAAGCTGTGAGCAAGACCAGCAGACCTTATCAGAGGCTGTTGAAGATTCTTGAAGAGAGAAGCCAGGTCATCCTTAGAAGAAGGTGATAAAGCCTGGGCAAGACGAGAAGACCGGTTCATCACAAGTGAGCAGAGGTACAGAGCAAGGCCAGCTGTCTTTATCCCAGACTACTGAAGATACTTGAAGAAGCTTAAAGTGAAGAAGAGCTACTCGTGTGACTCGAGGAGCCAGGAGAAGCCCCCTGTGAGACTCAGGGTGGAAGAAGTCTTCAGTGGGATTCTGGAGCAGGCCAGTGGGACTCTGGTAACACTGTGGGACGCAGTATAAAGACCCTCCTGTGGGACTCAGGAGAGATACATTGGGACTCTGTATCGACCATTGTTATACTAACAGATTATAATGGAAGAAACCATGTTGGTGCGTATAACCAACATGGCAAGGACGTAGGCCTTTGGTGCTGAACCTTGTAAATCCTTGTGTCCAGTGCCTTTACATTTACTGCATCATTCGTGGAAAGGTGAGAGATACAAGAAGAGTGGATCGAGGCCTTAACATGCCATAGAGGTTTAATTGATTAAGAATCAATTAGTAAAAAGTTTTAAAGGATCACTGATTCACCCCTCCCCCTCTTAGTGATTCACACTGATCTGGGCACTTCAATTGGTATCAGAGGGGAGGTTACCTCTAAAAGATCCAAGGGAGTCTTTATGAAGTGCAGATTTGAGGAAATGAGCGACCATCCTCAAATGGAGATATCTGCCAAGACTCAGAAAAATAGAAAGAAGAAACAGGCCAAGAAGATGAAGAAAGCCAGTCCTAGCTGTGATGAAGTTGGAATAATGAATTATCTTCAAAATGCAATCGAATATCTTCAGAAGACAGTCCCCAAGGAAGTGGCAATGTGTATAGCTACATGCATCCTTGATCTTCAAGAAGAAAAATCACAGTTAGAAGAAGAAGCCAATGCAATGGAAGATCAATTGGCAAAAAGGGTTGGCATAACCAACACTCTCAGAAAGATGGTGAAGGCTAAAGATGAAACTGTTTCTCTTTGCAATGAAAGATATGAAGACACTGCTGAAGAATTGCAAAGAAGGCTTTCTGAGAAAAAATTCTTTAAAGTAGTAATCAAAGATGTTTACCATGCACTGGAGTAGTGGCATAGAGTATCAATGGTTGTTAAATATTCTCAACTTGAAGACAAAGTAAAAAGGGTGAAGGATCTTGACAACTCATTGCTTAAAATGAATAAGGTGCATAAAGACCAGATGATACAGATGGAAGAGAAATGGGAAGGAAAGCTAAGAACTGTTGAGGATGAGAAGAACTCCCTTAACATGAAGTGTTTAGAATTAGAGGTGATATTGAAAAATCTGCAATCACCCAAAGCTGAAGCCTCCCAGTCAGCTGAAAGAAGAAATGCTTCTAATCAAGTGAGCTTTGAGAAGGATGATTCTAAAAGAAAGATATCCTCTAATGAAAGGGAAACATCTTCTAAAAAGAAGGTATCATCCATACCATCTTGTACTCATGCTTCTAAAAGTGTTTCTACTAAAAGTGCAGGATGGAAGAATGAATCCAAACAAGTATGGATGAAGACAATGAAAAAAGAGAGATCTCCTGAAGCAGCACAACAATTCAAGACAAGTACCCTACAATCAGAAGGAATCAAAAAGTAAAGATTTGTGGGTCAATGTTGGTGTTGTAACAAGTATGGGCATTGTGCAAAGGATTGTTGGTACAATCCACTGAATGCCAAAGCACAGAGGAAGCCCATGCCAAGGGGGAGCGAGCCAGAAGGAAAGAAGCAACATCCACAGGTCCAGAGACATCTGTTTACTGCAAATATATTTGGATTACTTGATAACATCTGGGATGTTTGCAAAAGTGTTCAAAAAGATACATGTCAATCTCCAACTGTATCCAGAGCTAAAAAGAAGAGAAGATCACTGAACCTGGCTTAGAAAGAATCCTTGGGAAGCAAACAGAAGAAAGGTGACAATGCTCCCAAGAATATGTTGAAAAAGGAAGAAAAGTACTTGGAGTCTAAAACCAAGAAGGGTGATGCATCCAGAAGGAACATCAAGAAGAAGACATGCTTCTACTGTGGAAAGAAAGGACATATCATGGATCTTTGTAAACAAGCCATGAAATTCAATAGAGGCAGACTGGACACAAACAGACAATCAATCCAGAAGAAGCAGAAGGGATTGATTGAAAACAAGTTGCCTAAGAAAGGTAGCTTGACAGCATCAAAAGAACCATGTGGAACTTCCAGAACTGAGGCCACACTTCCAAGTGACTTACTTGTCATATGGCCAAATCAGTTGAAACTTTCCAAAGATCTGCAGAGAGCTGAAGATGAAGTTCTGGAAATTGCTAAGGAAAAAGGGAAGAAGAAGATTTCACATGAAGATGTGTTGAGATCCACACCAGCACAAACATCATTGAAGATCAAATGTGCAAGTGTGAAGAATGGTGAAAATGGGACATCTCGGTTGAGAGAATATTCTCAACCTTGTTGTTCACATTGATGAACCAAGGAGGTTCCATCTTATTCCCTAATCACTTGTATTTACATGTGCTGACATTGTAGGGAATTGAAGATGATGATCATTCTCAGCTGGAGGATGGTTTAGAAAGAATTGAGTGCACCCCTTGAGGGGGATCCAATCTGTAGAAGATGGGATTCTAAGATTTAATACCATCTTGAGAAAAGTGAAGGTATTCCAATCATACTTTCATCCCTTGTTTCTTAATTGTATTCATCATGACAATTAAGGGGGAGTATTGATTGAAGAGAAATGGTTGAAAGGGGAAGCTTTATCTTTGCACGGAACTTTCTAATGAGTTTTGCGAAGTATGTGCAGGATTTAGCAATTCATTGTTATATCTGAAAAATTTCAAACCCCTTGAAGCATGATCTCACAAGTATAGTGAATGTTGGACAGCATTGAGTACCTTGGTTACATCACTCTTGTTTTCTACACCGGGTTAGCCCAAGTAGACTTAGAGATGATTTACTAAAGGTTCTTTGCTAAAGAGAACATGTGACATCATCCCTCTCTTAGTAGTTGTGAAGAAAATACTTTTCAAAGGGAGGAAGTGATATCTTGAAAAGGAACCACACCACACCTTTTCATTTGGTTGCCAATAAAGGGGAGAAAAGCTGACATATTTCCCCAGAAATGTGTGGCACACATATTGACCCATTCATATGTGTTCTACTTATTGGATTGACAATATGTTCTCTAGTGGTATTGACAACAAATACAAAGGGGGAGATTGAAGTGCACTGTGTTGCATTTGTTGTCAATGAGGTATGTTGTTGTCAAGGAATGAATGGATGGACATCAAGGAGTTTCAATATGTGAATGACAAAGGCTATGATGGTGTTGGTGATGAATGGAGTATGGCCATTGTGTTAAGATGAATGTCACTTAAGAGATTCACTAAGTGGCATAAGTGTTTATGGTTGAAACATTCATCCATGTTTATATCAGACGATTGTTGAGCTGATCTTTAAGTTCCAAGAACTTGTATCAAGAGGATACAATGTCACACCAATGTTTGAAGACCATGCATTGTATTGACAATGCATGAGGAGGTGAAGAAGATCCATCCACAATCTCTAAGTGGATGAAGTGAGCTAAAGAAGTCCATGCACTATCACTTAGTGCATGTGAACATGAAAAAGTTCCAATTGATCTCTGATTAGATCAATAAAGAACATTGAAGATTATAAGTGATTCAAGAGTTCAGTTGATGAAGATGAACCTTTTGAATTCCATATCCTAAGTGAAGATCATATGAGGAGAAGTAATGGAATTCTTAAGAAGAAGAATAGGAGAAGTGGAGAAGAAATGGCTTGAATGGCACTTGGCATTTGGCTTATACTCATGGGTTACTTTGTTTTTGACAAAGTATTTGTACTTTCCTTTGCCAAAAAATTGGCCAGCCAAGGACACCTTGAGGGTTCAACCCCAAGGCACATGTGGGACTAAGGCGCCAGGTCCAAGGGGGAACTCGTGGGGCAAGCCCAAGGCGGCAGGAGGCCACGCGGTGATCAAATCCGCACGGTAGGGGCGCATAGCGCGCGCCCGCGAGAGGTAGAGTGGGCGCCAGTGGCGCGCCCGAGTGGCAGGGGTGGGCGCAAGAGCGCGCCCGCAGAGAGACCACGGTGCACTGGTTGATAAACTCCAGAGATTCCGCGAGGCGATTCGATGTGGGACGGCGAAAATTCATCAGGGATCTAATCGCGGCCGTCCGTTCCATCTCGCGCCGATCTGGACCGCTTATCTCATCTGGCGCCGAGATGTTATGATCATGGCTGTTGAGCATCATTAAACATCGCATCCGATGGCTGAGAGCTTGTCATCATCCTCGAGCTCGTCTGAGGCCTCCCCGAAGCCACCCGCTTGTCGCCGCTGAACCAGAGCCTCCCCGAGGATGGTTTTGAAGCACCCAACCACCATTGTCGAAGATAAAGGCACCATGGAGCTCTTCTGGCCCTTCTGAACACATCCATGCATTAAAATGAGTTTTCATGCCACGAGAGGAATATTTCGGTCGAAGCCGAAGAAAACCGAAGGTGCGAGGCGTTGAAGAATTCGTGCTTTGCGTGGATTGTTTTTAAACAAAGGTATGCATGCATTTTCATGAGCATGTACATAGAGGAATGAAAAATAAATGAACCCGCGTGGAAACAGAGAGATATACAAGATTTCACAGAATCTCAAAATCCCGAAAAACTCGGGGATTCAAGTTTTATCGCACGCGGATGATCCGGGCATCCCTCTGCCTATATAAAAAGTGCTCGAGGCTCTCATTGTGTTTGCTGAAAATTTGTTTCAAATCCGCTGTTCCGTGAGAGCCTTTGAGCCTCGCGAAGAAAGAAGCCACCGTGCAACTCACTTGCGCGGCTGAAGTCCCCTGCACGCCTATTCTTTGCGCGACAGGAAGGAGGATTGGGCTGCGTGGTAGGACCTTGCGCGCCCCCTCTGTGCACCGCGGCCCCCTGCGCGGTAGCACTTGCGCACCCAGAGGCTTGCGTGGGTGAGGCAGCCCGCGGTGTTGTGTTTTACACCCGTGGCTTGTGCGCCCGTGGTTTCCATACCCTGCGCGACAGAAGCCCTTGCGGCTGAGACGCCTTGCACCCGAGGAGGTTCCACTTGCGCGGCCAAGTGATCCTTTTTCCTTGGACTTGCGCGGTTGAAGACAGTGAGGCCGCACCACCTTGCGCGCCTTAAAGAACAAGTGGAGAAGAACCCGAGGGCCTTAGTGCTTATGTGCTAAACAAGAAGACCCGAGCCTCAAGCATTTGTGTGTGTGAAAGAAGTGAAGAAACGACCAAGCCTTGTGTTTTCTAAGTGAATTTAGTGGGTGCAAACAACATCAACAAGGCCGAACCTTAGTGTGTGCAAAAACATTGTGCACACTTTGAAGAAGAACAAGACCCACACTAAAGTAGAACACACAATTTAAGTGTGTAAACAAATTGGATAAAGTGTGTGATGTTCAGTGAAGGTGTGTGCTTAAAAGAATTACACCCTTTGAGGATTTACTGCACCTAGATGAAGAACAGGGAAGTGCATGAATGAATGCATGCACATGCGCACGTAATCAAAGTTCAAATCGGTGAGTGTGCATTTGAGTTGTCCAAGACCAGAAGATCATTAAGATTTTGAGAGGACATGCAGTTTGTGCATGAAGAAGCAGAGTTGCCTTTCACTCAGTGCATGAAGTTGTTTTGAAGTGAGACTGAGCCAGACTGAAGTTAAAGAGATTGGTTGTCTGAGTTTTCAGTAGATTGAGAAGACCCTGATCAACAGAAGTGATCAGAAGCTGTGAGCAAGACCAGCAGACCTTATCAGAGGTTGTTGAAGATTCTTGAAGAGAGAAGCCAGGTCATCCTTAGAAGAAGGTGATAAAGCCTGAGCAAGACGAGAAGACCTGTTCATCACAAGTGAGCAGAGGTACAGAGCAAGGCCAGCAGTCTTTATCCCAGACTGCTGAAGATACTTGAAAAAGCTTAAAGTGAAGAAGAGCTACTCGTGTGACTCGAGGAGCCAGGAGAAGCCCCCTGTGAGACTCAGGGCGGAAGAAGTCTTCAGTGGGATTCTGGAGCAGGCCAGTGGGACTCTGGTAACACTGTGGGATGCAGTATAAAGACCCTCCTGTGGGACTCAGGAGAGATACAGTGGGACTCTGTATCGACCATTGTAATACTAACAGGTTATAATGGAAGAAACCATGTTGGGGCGTATAACCAACATGGCAAGGACGTAGGCCTTTGGTGCCAAACCTTGTAAATCCTTATGTCCAGTGCCTTTACATTTACTGCATCATTCGTGGAAAGGTGAGAGATACAAGAAGAGTGGATCGAGGCCTTAACAAGCCATAGAGGTTTAATTGATTAAGAATCAATTAGTAAAAAGTTTTAAAGGATCACTGATTCACCCCTTCCCCTCTCAGTGATTCACACTGATCTGGGCACTTCAGTTGGTATCAGAGGGAAGGTTTAGTTTATATTTGGAAACTAGGATGAAAAAACTTTAGATCCCTAGAGATATTTATAGGGTATGTGTATGGATGTCCCTACGGTTAAGTTATAGACCCAGAAATATGGTAACGATCACAAAATTAAACATAATATGTTATAGATTGAATGTAATACCATGTATTATGTTGTTTTATTATAATGGTTTTTTCCTCTCACACTATTCTTTTTGGGTTTTAGAAAATGGCTAGAAAGAGGAATATTCATGTTAATGGAGAATATAATGGACAATGGAATGATATTCTTCCTGAGTATCCAAATGAAATGGTATTTGGAAGGAGAAACATTGTTATTATTCATAATCATTAATCTCATAATATTATAAATAATATCAACTTTGGTAAGTTTCCTTACTCAGCTAATAAGAGAAAGATGGAGTTTCATGATGATCATTGATGAAAGAAAGTTCAATTTCCCTCATTTAATTCATGTTGGAAGAGGTATCAAGTAGATTGTTAAAATGGAACTGAAGATGCTTTGGTTGTGGAAAATATGGACAAAAAGCGAGTAATTTTAATGGAAACGGTTTAGTTAACACAATGGACTAGGATAATGGTATTGCTAAAACATCAACCAAGGTAAAATGTTTTAAATGTGGAATGTACAAGAATTATGAAAACCAATTCAATAAGGGAAAATCTCATGAATATAATTAACATGGTCGTATGGGTAGTATTTATGTATATGATGACGAAGAGACTATAAATGATATATGAGATGAAAGAAGTGTTGAGTAATAAAATTAAGAATCTCATTGAATGGTTTAAAAATCTAGTGGAATGATTGTATTTTTATCAAGAATAATGTATGGTACTATGGAAGAAAGAAAAATCTAAGGATTTTTACACTCATTTTTCCCTTGAGTATTTGAAAGTATATGTTGAATGATACTGGTAACCATGAAAATTGATTGAAATATTTTTAGAAAGAAGTTGAAATGCGCATAATGAAGGGATAAATAGAAAATAATATGTATGATAGTATTCATGAGCTCATGACTGATATAAGGAAAAAGTGATATCAAGGTTTGAGTATATAGAATTTTTGGAATTTTAGTCTGTGGAAAGAGTTACCTTTTGACAACATTCATATTTTCACTGAGGTTATACGATAATATATTAATAAGGTATTCACATGTTTGGACTGTGATGAACAATATATATCTTATGATATATGGGGGATCATTGATGGTATTCAAGTGCTTGTTATGTGACCTTTACAATAATTGTTTTCTTTATACTATGAGATTAGATACATGTATTTTGGATAGGTCTAAATATTGGAATGGATCATGTTGGTCATCAGATAGTATTGTTTAAGGCTAGAACCTCTTGATATTATGAAATGGTATAATACTATAGTTTTTTAAAAAGGACAACCCGTAGGACTAGGGAAAACCCATCGCATCGGACAAGGATGTGGGAATCGAACCCACATCCAAAGTGTGACAGACCTTTATCACCTACTACTGGCCTATAGGAATCCCCTGGTTAGTAGAAATTAGTTATATTTTATTAAGCGGTATAATAGATGATGTATAAGTCAATTTTAAGAACCATATATGATTAATCTCACCATTGATGTACTTATGTATATTTAACAACTTTTTCTATCCTTTTGTTTGAGACAGGTGCAATGACCTATCATTATATCTCAGGATCTTCTAACACTTCACTAATGACAAATTCAACTTCATTTCCTTAAGCGATGAAGTGAAAATTGTTCAAGGAATGACCAATGGTGAGATTTTACAAAAATAAAGTAATTATTTCTTCTAATTCCAATTTTTTTTCAACTTTAGGGAAATGATCTTGAAAACCAAAAACGTTGTCCTATATGGTACCTTAAATCATCACAAATTTATCTTTGTGATTGTTGGCTTTTTTATAGCCATGTTCTCAACCACTCTCTATCAGAACTTAATGGATAGATTTCTCATTCATATCCATATTTTAACCTATGTTCTTCTATGTGGAAACCTAGTGATGAGTTAATTTGGGAATCCTTTATGTTTCATACATTAGTTTTTAAAATTATTTTTTAGTTTCCTTTTTACGATGTGGGTTTCTATTTATAACCCTGAAAAATTTCGAGGTCGATATTCATTTCAAGGGGCGTAGAATGTAACACACAAAATATTTATGAGAAAGATTCTTTTTAATTTCTTTGATGTCTTGTGTTGTACGCTACATGAATATTATATTGTCTTATATGAAACATGGTATTAGCTTGTAGTATATGAAAACACTATTCATGGTTTGTGTTTTACACAATTTGAAGTTCTTTCAAATAAAATTAATTTTACACAACACCAAGTGTAGATTTTGATCAATGTATAACTGCAATATATTATATGCAACACCAAAAGATGATTTCCCAACACACAACTCTGACTTGGATTGTATTACATGCAAGAGCAACCTTCCTCGATAGCTTGCATTATATGCAATACCGAGTTTCACTAAAGAAGAATATGTTATTAAAATATTTTATAAACTGGCCCTTATGAATAGTAATACCAACATTTTAAAATTTTATAAATTTTATCATTCAAAATGGACTTCGTTATTGGATTTATAATATAATGTTATCCTAAGGTGAATTTTTGGTATTTTTCTAAAAACATTCAATTTTTGATGAATATTGAAAACACTGAGTTTTTGGATAAATATAATCTTTTTATTTAAATAATTATTTGTTTTATTTAAATTTATTTTAGTTAAAAATAGATACATAATACCTATATATGTTCAATTTAATTGAATGGATTTATTTTATAATAATTTTAGATATATAAAAATGTTATTGAACTTTTTACCGTCTTTTACCCACCTCCTAGGAGAATTTGAAAATTTATATAAAACATACTTTTACTACTTCTGTGAGTATAATTAAAAAATCCCAGAGGCAAGGTTGATATCAATAAGTAAAATGTCGTTTAATGAGATGAAAATAATTTCTTGTGAATATTAACTTTTAACATTTATTTTCCATGGTTAAAAGTAAAAAAGGGTAATTACGGGTAAAAATGATATTATTATTACCCTAAAACATGTTCTAACTGAATTGGATAAGTATAATTAGAGAAAAAAACTTAGGAATAAAATATTACCCTTTAGGTCCACTTAGATTAGATTAGGACATTTATTATTATTTTATTTAAAGATGACTTAAAATAGTTAAAACCAATGTTTAATAACTAAAACATTTTTAATATTGGGTAATACATAATATAAATTAGACTATAAGTATTCATTAGAAATATAATAAGATCTCCTACATAATGGTATTTTATTTATATTTTTTGTAGATTAAATAATTTAATTTATTTATGACATAATGATGACGTAGTAATTACCTTATTACTGAAATATTAACATAATTGATATTATAAATACCCAAATAAATTTAATTTGAGACTTTTCATGAATTAAACTAATTTTATAGGTCAATATATCATATTAGGGTTGGTTAAATGATTTCTTTTTGAAGTAATAATGCTTTTATTAATTAAAAAAATACCCAATAGTGTCAAAATTGACAAAAACGAGTTTTTAAAATAAATATTATATTATTAGTTGATCTAATGATCCTAAAAATATAAGGCTCGGCCAACAGACTTATATAATAATATATATGACATTAATGAACAAATTGGGGTTCGATTTGTAGTTTATAGTAAGTTTATTTACCATATAGTGTTATAATAGAAGAAGACACGATAAAATTTAAATTATTTAACATAATGTTAAATCTAAATGATAAGGTTAAAATTATAACCTAAACTTTTCAAAACCCTATTGTATGAGAGTATTTCGGCCCATCCCCACCCTATCCTCTAATTAAGTTACTTTGGAGACATTATAAACCGAATGCAAATTTATTATAAAATAATATTTTATGTTTTTCCTAAGGGGCCCCTCACCCCTCTTATAAAAGCACACTCCTCCTTCTCTCTAATTCACAACTCCAATGTCATTTGGATCAGCAAATACCTGACCAAATACCATATCAACTTTCCTTCCTTCATTCTTGAGGAATTACTTTAGTTATAAAGCCAATTTATGGAGCCCTTTTGGTTACATCCAAAGGAAGAGCCCGAAGAAAAGGTAAATATCTCACCACCTATTTCAAGTTCATTTCTTCTTCCACATCCTGTTTCATTGTTGTTTCCATTATAAAATAATAAATCCAGTATATTATATATACTATGAAGTTATTATAAATATTTTACAACCATATTACTTATTTTATCGACCCTATGAATGAAAAAGTCACCACACGTGTGTACGTATGACTTACCGTCTCCACATCGTGGTGTAGTTTATTATTCAAATATTTCATCATTTGGATGGTTATAATAATTAGAATAAATGATATAAATAATAAATATAACATTATTATGGTTATTTATATTTGATATAACATCCAATTATAAATGATTTTAATATCAAAATAATGATATTGTGGCTCGTGCATACGTACGGACTACAGTCTCCACGAACGCTACGAGATTTTTTTCCATAATTGACCATTAATGTATGATTATAAATTATATATAATAAATAATAATTAAATATATTACAAAATAATGATACTGTATTTATGTACATATATGTTTTGTTTACTTAATTTTATTCAATTCAATAAGGAAATGAAAATAACGTTCATGCGTACGTACGACCTACTATCTCCATGACCGGTTTATTTCATTCCACTTATCGATCTATCATATATATTTATGTGATGAATATATATTATATATAAATCATGTTTTAAATTGTAGGATTAAATAAATTAGAATATAATTATTAATATCAAGAACAACAATTCAAAACACATAAGATAAACGAAACGATTTTACCCAAAACGCATCTTTACATATAATTTACAAAATAACTGGTAATATAAATTAATAAATGAATAATATATGATATCATAAATGTTATAATGGATATGATACAAGTTAATAATATGTTTAAAACCACTATATAGGAGTCTCGTACATATATGGAAGAAATTGGAAATAAGGTACGGGATAATTTTTCAAATCTAATTTTTATCCGAGATTAATTATACGTAAGTATTTACTGGGGTTAGGTTTATCATACATGTCCATGTTTTTGAAAAATGTTTTCATAAAATTTTTACTATTCTTCCATGTATTTTTAAAGTCATTTTTACCCATTTTTGACCTTTACCACATTGTATGGAATGAATCTTTCCTTTGTTTTCCATATAAGGTGCTTTTTGACATTTTCGGAAAAAGTACAATAAGAATATTTTTTTAACTTATACAACATGAGTGGATTTTTATGGTTTAATAACTACTTATTTCAATGAATCTTCTTCTACATAATTTCATGATTATTTTCAACAAAGTCCCTTCTTTTAAATTTCATGGCATTTAGAGTAAAGAAATTGATTTTGAAGAAGAAATGATATTTTCCTCAAGAATTCATTTCATGTGTTTTATCAAAACTATTTTCCATCTAAGATGAGATTATTTGGTATGTTTATGTTTCAAGTAAAATGTATCTATTATTTACGATGTTTTATTTTTCCTATAATTAAATTATATATATTTCTTTTATATGTATTATGTTATGATGGGATGATTTTTACGAAACCCATTTTATTCGTTGTGTTATTATGAATAATGTATGTTAATTTTTTGTCACATGAAAGAATGATTTAATTATGAGATGGTTGGGACATATATCTCCATCAAATGCATTGGGTAATTATTTATATGTAATGAGATAGACATGGCTGGAATGAAAAGTTAATCTAGTTCAGTGATACACGACTAGAACGAGGAGTAAACTCAATTCAGTAAGGGACTTTGTCCACATTAATGGTCTTGGTAGCAATACCTTGGCTACTATAGAAATCATATCATGAGATTAATGGTTTTCCAAAATTAAATGTTGTATTACCATGTTATTTTATGATGATTGATGTTCCATTATGATCTATTCCTTACGTACTGCCATGTTTTATTAAATTTCTCGAGATTTTGATGTTTAAACATTATGTTCATGTTTTTATATTCAAATGTATATGGTTTGTTTTATTTTCTCCATGCTTACCCTTAATTTTCATTTGATTTCACTCTTTATATGTTTTCTTTTCCCCAGAATTTAAAGAATGGTTTTAGGTAATAAAAAATTAGGGATGACCTTTATGGGAGATTTTGAAGATCTTTCACCATGTCTAGAAGATGTTGTTCCGAGTTTCCGAAGACACTAAACTGTTACGGTCCTTGGGTGTCTATTTTTGTTATGTATTAAGTATTATACAAATGAAATTTAATTTCCATGTACGTCAATTGTGGGTCTCTAAATTACCTATTTTGATGGAATACATTGATGTATTTCCAAATGAATTACATGGAAATCCACTAGATCATTAAGTTTAAATTTCCATTGATTTTACCACTAATGAAAGACATATTTCATAGACACCATATAGAGTGGAAACTATTTATTTGGTGGATTTGATGAAACAGTTGGAGGATTTATATAATAAAGTATTTATAGCTATAGTGTTTCACATTGGGGAGTCACTATACTTTTTGTTAAGATAAATATGGAACTATGAGGTTGTATATTTACTATATAGAAATGAATGATCTTATAGTAATGAAAAATTATCATCTTCCTAACATTAACAAATTATTAAATCGAAATCATGAAGATAAATATTTTTTAAAATTATCCTTTATTTTATGATTTATTAATTTTGAGTAAAGAAGAATGATATTCTGAATACAACGTTTTTAATGGGTTATGAACCTTAAAAGGATAGGGTAATTCCATTTTGATTAACTAAAGAAACCTTAGTTTTTATGGAAATTAATAAAATAGTATTAAATAAATATATTTATTATTTTATTGAAATATTCAATATTGATATATTATTGTATTCTAAAATATATGGGAGTATTGAGAATATCTTTTTGAAATTTCTTAAGACTATTATAAGGAATGTGTTATACGAGAAAGTTTGAATTTGTGATTTCATTCATCAGTAGGATTCTTTTGTTGTATTTATTTTCTCCAACGATGGAAGCACATTTGATCTTGTGAATTCAAATAAAATAAAATCATTCCATTCACTAAAAAATATCCAAGGTATATAACTTCATCGATTTAGTAGTCCAATATCGGTGATTTGTTTATAATTTTCCTAACTGAAAAAATAATTAATAAATATTACAAGTAAATGAGTTTTGTTCATATGGATAATGGAATGTGATTTTTTATGAATTAAAGGGGAAATTGGTCAATTCTCTTATTTTGACTCTAAAATAAAAAAATTATGGATGAGTGATATACAATGATATATTGAAGAAGGGACTCAATTGTCTGTTTATATAGAATAAAATATTATGCATCATGTTAATTAAAAAATTACCTAATATTTAACATTTAATAACAAAATTTTCAATAGAATAAATATTTTTTATTATTTTTATTTAATAATACTCATCCATCTACTTCTCTATCATTTGGGGAAAAAATTATCCCACGTGTGTATGGTGGACAACTGCTTCACAAATCATTTTTATTTTCATCCATAACAAAATAAAATTAATATCTATAATAATGAAAATAATAAATATATTTGATAAATAAGAAATTATATTAATTTTTTAAAATTAAAATATCATCCACTTCTTAACCCTTCCATCTATTTAAGAAATAATAATGTCGCTCATGTGTACGTATGACCTACCATTTCAATAAAGTGATGAGATTCATTTTCAATTCCCATGTTTCAAGAATGATTATAAAACATTTTATAATTAAAAAGTGATATTTTAACATTATATAGATGATTTAACTATATACTATTGACTATAAATGGAACCTTCATGAAAAATCATGCTTGGGAAAACAAACTAGTTAACACCGAAAACTATAGTAATAATGAAATATTATCAGTGAATGGGTGATAAGATGTTATTAAAGGATAAAATATGATACTATAAATATGAATACATTTTCAGTATAAAGTAATAACCTATTTATAACCATTACACATAAGGTTAGAGAATGATAATCTAAAAGGAAGCCTGAGTTAATGGATTTCACCTCAAATTCCATTCGATTTAGATACATTTTATATTATGAACTTATTAAATTTTTAGTGGTTTATATAATACCACATTGATATATTCAACATTATTACATATTTATTAATGATATTTAATGATTGAATTCTAGTTTATTCATTATAGTGGTTAAAATTAAAAATTCTCCATAG
The DNA here is from genome assembly GCA_963277665.1 of Viscum album. Lineage (NCBI taxonomy): Eukaryota > Viridiplantae > Streptophyta > Magnoliopsida > Santalales > Viscaceae > Viscum > Viscum album. The sequence goes on from OY728162.1 coordinate 255,775,445, forward strand.
AGGTAAGAAATTAGTTCAAAATCTATTTTTTTGTATTTCATTCGTTATCATTGATGTAATCTTATTATTTAATATTAATAAAATAAATATATTTTCTTACCTATGGATATTAAGGGAGTTTATATATTTTCTTATAAATATTCCTTCATTTTTCACTTAAATCAGTCGATGAAATGTTTAAAATTGAAACTTATTTTTTTAATTATATAAATTTTTCTTTAATGTCCATATTTTGCAAATTTGATTTAATAAATTCCATATTATTAATAAAACAATTTATTAATTACATTTCATATGGTATTTTTATATTTCAATGGTGTGAAAGGAATGTTTTTAATGTCTTTCGAAATAGATATTTATTACTTTCATTTTAAAAAGTCAAAAGTAATGTTTTTACATATACGATGTTAATGAACTTCCTCACTGCTGTAATAATTTTATGATAATTAAATTTTAATATAGATTTTATAATATTTTACAGATAGAAATATTCATGGAAATGTTAAATTAATATTTAAATTCCATTGTATATAATTTTCCCAATTCCCTGATTTCATTACAATACCTATATTTTGGATGAACCAATGGACATTTATTATCTCATACTGATTTTTTGGTCATGAATTTTCTATAAAAAAAGATCAGGTTAATATTATCATTGGACATTAAATTTATCATAAATATCTACGTTATTTTAATCATATGTATGATTATTTCCTAAACTATATACCATTTTTACACAAGGTTTTTTACTATGATTGTTATTTGATTGACTGGGGAATATCTTCATAAATTTTTATTCTTTACTCAATGTTGCTATTTATTGAAAAGAAAATTTTTTTATGACATTAATTTATCATTAAATATATAAATAATGCATTGGGCTTGTGGTGATGGGCTAAGAATGATTATAAAAATACCCGGAATGTATTGACATTCCACGTTAGACAAATCAGTTGGCCAAAAGTATTAAATGGGTTTATGGTATATACCTACCAATTGATTAAACAATCTTGGGTAAAAATTTTTGTGGTAAATATATCATGATATATATGTTCATGACATATAATATTATGAATATAATTTATTTATAAATCATTTATTTTTATCCTTGAAATTATTCCATAGATATTATCCATGGATTCATTTCATGCTAAAATTATTGATTAAATGGAATGTGATTTCTGTTATCTACATTTCCATATTGATTATTCCTTATTTACTCATTATAGCATCAACTATAATTAACCCTTACTAATAATTTGATATAACCCTTATTTTGTTTTCTTTTCCTAGAATAGGAATAACATTTTTTTGAGTGAGTTCTGTGATTACAAATGTATTCTATTTCTATATTTTATATTTTATTTCCGATGTAAAAAAATGGATATCGTATATGTATCTAGTTATTCAAGACTACTGAACAAATCTATTATTCCGGATTATATACCTTGTATATATGTCAATGTATTAAATTAAAAAACATCACTATATTACTAGATTTGTGTCATTATATGTTACTAATATTCATCAATTCTATCAGTATTTCATATCGGACATTCTATTATGCTTATTTTTTGGACTTTTATTAGATATATCAATTCCATCAATTTGAGGCGGAATTATTTAGTGGTTTCCAAGGACCAGGACCTTGAGAGACCTAGGGATCTGGTCATCTACATACCCAATGTATTATACTATTCTAGAATTCACCATATGAAATGTTATATATTTATATTTATCTCCTAAGAACTAATATTTAATTAAATTTCGTTCATTAAATCCATATGGTATGAATGAAGCCCAATGAGGTCATGAGAAGTCTACATAAGGAGTTTGTTTACATGTATGGTCATTGATTAACATTTTCATGTAAAATTTACTATAAAAAATGAATTTGGACTTCGAATGAGTTCTTGTGTTTGGTAATTCTAACCAGGATCCTAGTGTGGTGGCCTAGTTTATTCTTTGGTAAGGATTGGCTTGACTACGCAGAATAATTGGTGTGATAGAAAAACAAATAAGCCTTTGATAATTTTTTTATTTTGATATTTACTCTTAATTTGTTAATTAGTTATGAAATAATTATAACAGTTTTAAATGGTTATTTATTCATTTTGATGGTTTTTAGAATGTTGGTGGTACCTTATCCACCTATAGTTAATAATGCTTATATCATGACTCCAATGTTATGTTGTGGTATCTCTCCCACATGATTGAGTTCTAGTTATCCATTTTTTCACATGGTGGTTCAATAAATAGTAGAACCTAATCCAATTTTAGAAGTTGGACTAAATATATATCATCCACCAAATGATTTGTATGTTGGTTTGTCTCACACCTACGTGAGTTTTCTAAGATAATTCTCCACAACATGCAGAGTTATGGTGGTAGTATATCATAATCCTTGGATTTTATGTCGGTGGAAAACTAAATGAATTATAGTTACATGGTATTACATCATCTATAAAAGGGTACATTTTCAATAGTGTTTCTCCCTCGAGTAGAACGAATTTTGTGGAATATCATCCACCCAATTAGTTGATTCTAATGGTTCATTAATAACAAAAAGGGTTATATTAGTTATTTATAATCAAACTGAGATTCATATAAATCGTATATCATCCACCTATTATATGAATTGTATGTTTATCATCTTCCTATTATTAGTGATTCATAGTTCATCAGGTGATGTCTCACTGACTATTGATATTGGATCAGTGATGGAACGATCACATAAATGGTTTGTGAAAGTGATACATCATTCACCAAGTGATACTATATGTAGATATCTCGTCGACTCAAAAACAACTTGCATAATATTTGGTTTATTTTATTGATTAAAAAAAATAGTCAATATAATTTATATGTTTGATTAAGGATAAATATTTCATTTCATGGCTTTTGGAATGATTTCAGATCTCCATGGTAAAATACATATTTTGTGGATCATTAGAGAAAAATGAAATTTTAAATTATATTTAATTTAAATTTACACATCATGTACTTTTGTAAAACACACAAGATAGATTATAGGAGTGCACACCCATGTTACTAAGTTGAATAAAAACCACATAACGACTAAAGAACACACCATGTATCCTTATTATATAAGCGATTTGTGGAATAATATAAGACCACACACCATGTATAATGTTCATACCCATTGTTTTACCTCATATACTAATAAATTAGTAACGAAAGTAAATGGTGTTATTAAATTTGTTTCTAGTAATGTTGAGAACATAAAAAATGGAGTACATTCCATGTATTTTCATACACACTTTGTAATTCTAAATTTCAATAAAAGAGTGATTCTGGTATAGGATCCAACGAATCAAAATGGGGTAGTTTTTTTATATTTTTGAGACTAATTAGAAATTATTCCACCAAAAATTTGGTTTAATCCCCTTAAAATAGTTATATTCTATGTGTGATCATCCATGGAGGAACATAATAAAAATTATATGTCTTATATCTATAATAATTATATGATTTTTTAATTATGGTTTATTTTTTTATCCACCCTTCCACTTATTTTATTTTATTTATGTACTTTCATGTCACAATCACATTCTAAGTACAATGATTATGGGTACCCACTCAAGTGATGTTTCAAATTTTTTCAAACTCATTTTGACCATTTCAAATATATTATCTGTTTTTTTTATAATTATTAATTGAACCAACATTAAAATGATCATGATTATACACATTTATTTCATGGTATCACAAAAAAATATCATAAAATCATATTAAAAAAATAATGGTCTTCATGTGTTTCCTTGGTGAATTTTGGTTTTGATGTTGGGAATAAATTACATCATCAACAATCATAGGTGAATCTATTTTCATTTCAAAGAAAACCTGGAGATATATCATTATTTTACTCATTTAATATTTTGGATTTAGGTAGATTAAACTAAGGATTAAAATTATATAAACACTTAATTTAAGAAAATAATGAATGAGAATCATGGTATTCCCTCAGGTTTCACATGTTCGACCAATATTTTAATTTTAATTTTCATTTTGGTTGATCATTTTGTCACATTATTAAAAATCAAAAAGATAAAAAACCTCAATTTTTTACATTCTTTTTTATACAACTATAAAAAAATTCAACTTAATCCCACAGTATGTTCTATATGAGAGTTCACCTAGGGTTTATGAATTAGTGTATATAAAAATTAACAATCATTTTCACATGTTTTAAAACACATATAAAATTATTGTTCCATTTTTGGGGATCACTAATGGATAAAAAAATGATCTATGTTTTTCTTACTTTGTAAATAGTTTTTTTCTTTTTATTCTATTCATTTTGTAAATAAATATTAATTTCTAAATTTTAACAATAACATTCCTTTTTTTGTATCTTAGATGTGGAAGTAATTCTCTTTAATCTGAACATGGAATCATCATTCTCTCTCTCTCTTTTTATCTATCACCGTTTATTTATCTTTTTTACTTCAATGATAAAACTTTCAAAAAATAAAAATTGGTAGATATTGTAAAAACATAAAAATTTAAACATGTATATTAATAAAAAAATTTAAATTTAAATTATCAACATACCATAAATGTATATTCCAAACATATGATATGAAATCTGCATCAATGGTTGATTCATATGGGAACACATATGTGTTCAATGACCACCCATCATCACTTCTCCTAATAATCCCTAATGACTCTATATAGGATGAAAGATTTTTTAATCACATTTATATTATCAATTTTAGCCCAAAAATTTTTAATTTTGTTTTCAATTATCAGGGATAAAATGGAAATATAAATAAAACAATTCAAAATAATTCATTTTAAATATTAGTTTTTTTAATTAAATAAATAAACAACTATCTGGGGTATAACAAGATTTGATGGAACGCGGTAGAACTATATATTTATATGTTTTTATTAAATAATTATTTAACATAATAATAGAGTGATATTATCACATATAAATAGATATATAATTATTTTCAAAATTACAATAATAAAAATAATACATTTTATTAATAAATAAATATAGATTTAATAAATAAATGAATAAAACAAAAGAATTATGCCCATGCTAAGGGTTGTGGAATTAATTTAGTAGAGTCTAATAACTAGTTATAATCCTTTCAAAAAAAATCGACACTTAATTCATTATTTTTCATTTATTTTTTTGTTTGAAATCTTGTATATCAATTCACATCATCCTAGGTATTTACAAAAAAATTAAAAATAATAATAATAATTTGAATGGGGAATGAACATGTATCCATTAGTTTTTGGAATTCCATGGAATCGAATCAGTCAAATTTTCGAATCCAACCCTAATCGAGGGAGTAACATTTTATAAAACATCTAACATTAATGTAATTTCATGTCATTTTATTTATGAATTTTTTTTTTGATTTGAACCAAGTATTTCAAACATAAATATTACAGTTTTAGGTGAATATTTATTATATAACATTAATATTAACACCATCACTATAAAAGATTCATTTTATTGGACAGAAGATACATACAAATGTTTTTTTATCATTTATCATCATCCTTCTTAAATATATTCTCACTATACATTCTACATAACATACAAAACATAAAACAATTATTCATATATTGGGGAAAAGAAACATAAGATATAGTATTCTCAAAAGCTTGGTATGTTAAAATAAGGGAGATACCAATCGCGGATAATATATAAGCATAAGAAAAACACAAGGGTATCAAAGTAAGATCCTAAGTTATAATGTACTTAAAAAATTTATCATGTATCATAATCATGAATCATGACATAAATACTTAGTTTTTAAAAGACTTGGATCATAATATTGAAAAATTATCACTAATTAATGATGAACCACATGTTAAAAATATTTTTCATTAAATTCTTTAACCATCATTGGAATATAAAACATTTCATATGTCACATTTGACTCCTGAAATCACCAAATCATAGTGGATCATGAATCAACATCTTATTCCCAAATCATAATTGATATAGAATCTCCATCAGTTTCCCATAGCATATCATACATCCCAACCCATTTTCTATTATAGATAGAGAATAGTAACTGATTTCCTATAATTATCTTAGAAGATATAGAGATTTACCCAACGTATTAGAGAGATAAATAATTCCAGATCAACCTATCACATAACGAAAACTATACATATGTTTTACACATGATCAATAAAAATTCATCATATCATAATAACAAAACCCATGGAAGAGAAACATTTTTCATACACATTTAATCATTTAATCATAGAATAACCCATGGAAAATAATCTGATTTCATAAAAATAATAATCATAACCATAAACCATATATAGAAATAATTAGGGTTGTATTAATGGTTTATATCCCCAATAAATAATAATTAACATTAGGAGAGGTTATCATAAATTAAAAATGTCTTCAAAATATTAGAGGAATATCTATTGAGAAAAATATGCTTTCATTTTGAAATAAAATAATGAAAATAAAAAATTTGGAATATTATAAAAAAAATATTACTTGAAAATGAACATGAAATATTGTAATGGAAGAGTCAAAATATTTAATATTCATGATGGTGGAAAATTTATTTTATGATTTTTATATTAAATATATATTTTTTTTGAATTTGTAGTAAAATTCAAAAGTACCTCATTCAGAAAACACCATGTTGTTTTATTTTAATCGATATTATAGAAATTAAAAAATGAGTAAAAATGGATTCAATGAATATTATAATAATATTCAAGATGTTACTTTAACTTATTTTATAGAACATGGATATTTATCAAAATGGGTTTTCTGACAAAATTGTTGAAATAAGGATGGGTTTTCTTAAAAACATTTTATAAACGCTTTCGACTTCCAAATTGAGGAACATTGTACTAAAACATCAATATTTTATGAATAATAAGTTGTGAATAAAAATAAAGTAATTTATAAAATAAGTATAATATAATTTACTCATTGTAAATTCAAGTTTAAATAATCTAGATTAAAACGGGATTAAGAAACAAATCCACTATGTCATATCTCATATTTATTTGTACAATACAAAACCTCCCATAAAACAATTATATATTTATTTATTCATATATTCCTGATACCATAATAATATAAATAAACCATAAATTATTTAATTATTTCAATTTTCAGTCATGTATTTCTGATTCATTATTGAAATCATAGTTCTTGTTGACAGCTCCTTCAGTTCACATGCTTGTTTTGGTTTAGAAGTATCAGTCCTTTTACTTTGATCATAGTTCCATAATATTTGGAATTTTAATTGTTTTATAGGTGTATTATGTACTCATTATTTTAAATTTCATAAATATTCATGTAAATCAGGGATGAAAAATTAATGAAATCACTTCATTGATATGGTAGTTCGTACGCACAAATGAGGGATGTTTCAATTTTCAAAGGATAGAGTAAAATAACTGATAATAATAAATATATTTTATAGATAAATATAAATATAATATATATATATATATATATATATTCAATAATTCCATAATTATATCCATCATTGGGATGTGGTAATTAAAATGAAACACATCGCTTCAAGGTAGTGGTATTCCATGCTATACATGATTGATGTTTTCTTTTCCCATAGGGTGGAAAGGAGGTAGATATTGGGTGTCACATTATCATAATAAAAATTCAGCATAATTACATTAATGAGTTCATTATTTTTGAATAGATACCATTTATTTATTGAATTTATAATCGTAAATAAAATTGTAACTTCTTGGTTAAGAGTTGTTCTATTTCATTGATAATCATTCTTTGGCGTACACCTTATGTGTTGAAAGGTTGGTATTTTATAATTAATATAAGATCATAGAAGTGGGTAAGTAATCTATGAAGTTATTATGTTTGGTATTTTCCAATATATAGTAGTAAAAAGGTGTTAAGAGGATAGGAGAATTGGTTCCCTTTTAGAAGTGAGGGGACGTGCACTCTTAGAATTACTTAAAGTATAAAATTAATGTAAACTCTTTTTCATGTAAATTTGAGAAAATATAGATATTTATAAGATACAGTGAGTTGAGATGAAATACTTCCATACCATAATATTTTGATTAGTTTAGGTTTTTTCACCCATATCTCTTTGTTTTTACCCTATTAACCCATCTAAAAATTATAATAATATAATTTATTTTTACTCTTTAAAGGTCCGGACCATTACAATAAAAATAAAAGTGCCCACAAATAGACCATGTTAAATATTTTAAACTATATAAAATTCACCATATAAAATATATTATTTTTATGAATTTTAAATAATTTAATTAAATATTTTCAATTATAGACTCCCATTAATTTCAATTTCATATCTATTCATAAAAATTGACATTAATGTAATAAATTTAACAATGTAATTAAAAAATAAACTTTTAATACATCACTATATGTAATATTTATTTAAAAAATTCCTGGGAAATAATAATTTACCAAAATTATAAAACATTAAATATTTGAAAAATTATTTGTTTTATTTTTAAACAAATTGAAGAGATATTATGTATGCGTTGCATTAAAATTTATGGTAATTATTAAGTAATTAAAACTAAAAATAAATTACAACATTAAAAAAATTAATTCATATTGCAAATAAAAATTTATAATCAAGGATAAATTCTTTTATCCTTATGAAAAAATATTACAGATAATAAAGTCAAGAGAGTTCCATTTTGTATTAATATTTTCTTTCAAATAATGTAATGGTCATAATAAATGAAAAATTACACCAAGGGGAAATATGTTTTGAGATTTGAATGAGAATGGTTGAACTTAACTTGTCCACTATAATAGATGAATTTGGTAGAGAAATTTTAAAGCCTTATCCCAGTGTTTTAACCCGGTTTTAACCGTTTTATCCTTACTAAGGTGACAGATATTTACAACAACTACTATTCATAATGACTGGAAATTATGTTAACCCAATTAAATAATATTAGATATTATTATTACAAAAACGAAATTAATTTTACAAAATTTAATTTATTTAAGTGGTATAATTTAATATATAATTCAAATAGATAAATGTGATGAAAATAGATTTTCTAGATTAAATTCCTTTTTATGTATAAAAATTTTTTATAGAAAAAAAGGATAAAATTGATTTGAATGAAATTAATTATACCAATAATGATAATATAAATTAACTAAATCAAATTTAAAACATTTTAATAAAATTTATTCTTTGTAAATTCTTTAATTGAAAAAGATAGTTTTAAAAAAAATAAGTATTTTGCGTTATTCACTGTAACATCAAAATTGTTAAAAAAATATTAAAAATTCACACTAGGGTAATTTCGATATCAATATTTTATAAAATTATATATATATTTTTAAAAAAAATTAAAGTGAAATATATTCATATTATAATTTCTGTATATTAAATTTATTTTTTGAAAAACAACCCTCCTCAGATTCGGATGCTTTTATTCTCATTTTTAACCAATTAATAACAAATGAATTTATAATATAAATATTAATTTCTCGTAATTTTTATTTTCATATTCCTACATTATAATCACAAATCATAACTATAAGTATCACATTAAATAATAATACTTTAATAGAAAAATTTTGTTTATTCAAATCCTGTGTTTCATGTAAAGAATGTAATCAAAGAAATAAAATTTATTTACATAAAACAATATCATAAAAAATGATGTTTTCACATTATAACCCATAATATTAATTCCACTCTCAAAATTCCATTACTCAAATATGAATAACTAAGGATAATTTTTCCACATCACATTTTCTAGATCTCGTATAGCTTCTTCTAACATTTTTTGTCACTACACAACATTAACCAAGTTATTTTCCATTTTACATAGAACATTGCCTCTAAAATAAAGAATCTATTCAAGAAGGACTTTATAAGTGATATCATTATCTATTGGTATGACCTCTAAGTTCAATGCATGTGAAGGATCAAATATTTACTACCTCATGAGAGAGACATGAATCCCATTGTGAACATGAGAGACATTTGGTGGAAGTTCAAAGAGATAAGAAACCATCCCAATGTGACCAAGAATATAAAAGCTATAGATATTCCAATGGATTATCTTCCTTTATTCCAAAATAGATTAAATTTTTTCCAAGAATATATTTATAGTAATATTGTGTCACTAATTTTAACTATAGACCTCACTAATGATTTTTATAATAAATTTTATATCAATTATGAGCTTTTCTTATGTCTTGATGAATGGGACTAACCTTATATTAAATATCCAAACAAGCTCAAGTCCCAATATATTTATTCTCTAAATTCATCCGAAATTTTGGAGTTCTAAAATTATTTAAATTGAGGGATTCATAATGATACAACTAAATGCTCTTGTGAAAGATGTTGTTGAATGAAAACTCAACTAGAGGAATGTGTTTTTTCCTAACATATTTGAAATCTATTGAGAAATATATCAACATTTTTTTCTAATGTATGAATGGTCCTATCAGATATACCATTTATGTTAGGATTATATAAAGTTCTAAAACACAACATTGAATCCATATCAGGCAGAATACTTTAGTATGACTTCAAGGAAAACCAAAGATCCCAGCCATATATAATATATTATGGTACTCTATGAAACCATACCATTTCCTTAATGTAAATTCTAGAAATGTGATCAAGATAGAAACATTCTCCCATAGAAAATAATTATAATGACTTTTAATCGTGACCTAATTCAATCCAAATAACATTATGACCTTTAGGAATTTTGGGGATTCCAATGATAAAATATATGGTGATGTTTTTTCATTTCTATTATTAAATGGGAAAGGTTATAACATATATTTACACTTATATCTCTGAAAATAAACATATATGTCACGACCCGTCCTCGGGGCCCGTGCCGTGACTACCCCAAACCCGCCTTCCATAGGCCAGGGGCTGGCGACTAGCACCAAGGCGTAAAATCCCAGTAAACAGGGAAGGCATTGCCTTTAAGTAACAACCACACAGAGTCAGCAAGCGGAAAGTAACTACAAGTGCAGAAAAGTAAAGGGGGCCAGAATACAAGCCCAACTGTAAAGTACAACTGAAAAAGTAAAGAACAACAACTGAAGAAAAGACGGCGGCCTCGTGTCGTCCACTGGCAATCCCACCTGAAGGGTGGGTACAGATAGCCTCCAGGCTCCTCGGGTCCCACGTCTGCTCCGAGCACGTCCCGCCCAGTGGTCCACCTCCAGGTACCGTCCTTCTCCATGCCCCAACCGTGATCAGCGCTGTCCGTCGTCTGCAACCAACACAACAAGGTGCGGGCATAGCCCGTGCAGGGGTGAGTACAACTACTCAGTAAGGACCCCGAGACCCCCGAAGGTCTCCCGAAATCCACAAGGGATATAGCACAAAAGAAAGATGCAATCACGAAGTAACATCTGACTCGACTTAGGTATATGTCCATACATATACCTAAGTCCCCAATTCTAGCTCTGCTCACGAGCTCAAGAACAACTCAATCCACAAAAAAAAAGCAAGACTCAAATCCACAAGGAGAGTAAATAGTAAATCCACATAGGATAGTTCAACACAATCCAAAAAAGAGAGTGACATCAGATTCAGCTCAACCAGGTATACTTTTTCAGATGACGTCAAAGATGATCACTGATCCATCTAAGTCGTCGGACCCACGAAGGATCGATAGGTACTAACCCCCGCAAAAGACCCACACAGGATCAGGCTCACACAGAACCTGTAGGCAATGGCTCACACAGAACCGGTAGGCAGTGGCTCACACAGAACCGGCAGTAGGACCCACACAGGATCGGCACTGATCCGCGTAGGATCGCTGAGTGTAGTAGTCGACGCAGTCCACTGAGGATCTCTGCACAGTCGTCGCCGTAGTCCACGGAGGATCTCTGCTCTGCCGTCGTCGCAGTCCACTGAGGATCTCTGCTCTGTCGTCGAAGTCACAGCCAACGCTAGGGTTCCCGCACATAGCGAGCTCGTTTAGGAGGGTCCGCTCCACGAGCCGAGAGGCTGATACATAAACTGACACGTAGTCCGAAGTTGATGTATCCAAAAGTTCCGTATCGACAACAGGATCTCAACGCAACAGACGGCACGTCAACCGGACGCCCGGTCTGAGAGTTATTGGCATTTTCGTCCCAGGGGCCCGGTTGGTTTTTAGGGAAAAACCAACCCGACCGTACTCCGCCTGTGTCCGATCCTCGGGCGGAGTATGCCAAAAGTTCCATCTCACTTAGAGGAAACTACCACAGCTGACGGTACGTCGATCGGACGTCCGTAGCTCAAGATATGAGCGTTTCCGCTCCGAGGGCCCGGTTGGTTCCGTGTACGAACCAACCCGGCCGAACCCAAAGTCTTCCGAAACCTTGAGTATAATATATCGAAACGACCGTCTCGATCCAAGGATCGCGTAGCCGCTGACGGTTCGTCAATCGGAGGTCCCAGGCCCAAGATATGGGCGAAAGACTGAAGAAGGCCCGAAAACGGGGGTTCTGGGCCCGGGGCGACCCGGCCCGAACCCCCCCTTGGGTCGCCCGAACCGGGTCGCCCCGACCCGGCCCGACCCGGCGAGGCCGGGTCCGGTCCGGCCTGGGCGCGGCCCGGCAGACCGGACCGGCCGGCTCGGCTTCGGCCGTGCGGCCGAGTGAGCCGCCGCGGGTCAAACCCGCGGCTTTGGAGAAACGCGGCCCGCGCGGGCCGCGTGCTGGGTGGCCGGACCGCGGACGCGGTCCGGCGGTTCGCCGCCGCCGCGGCTCGGCCGCAGCAGACTCCTTTGGCGGCGCGCCGGGCGCCGCCGCCTCCGGTCGCCGGCACCGCCTTGCCGGCGACCCGCGCCGCCGCCGCCTTCCGCGGGCCGCCGGAGTTGCTCCGGTGGCCCGTTTTGCCTCCCGTCTGCGCCGATGCTCCTCCCGGGGGCCGATCTTCACTGCGGGATCAACAGATCGCCCCTGCCACGCGGTTCGTCGTCGTCCGCCATATCTGCACAACAAAAGAGATCGGCGGGGGGTTGTCGGGTCTTGTTCGTTAGACCCGCACCCCCCCGCGTTAGTCATAAACAACGGGAGAAACAAGAAATGACCAAATCAACAATTTTAAATAAATTTAAAATTGTTCCGTGATCGGTTCCTTATTTTAAAAGAAATAAAATCACGGGAAAGGAAAATATTTCAAATCAACCCTTACCTCACAGCTGTCGTTGCCGAACGAGGGATCGTCGCGGGATTGCTCGTCACGGAAGAAGGGGGATCGTCGCGTCGTCGCGGTATCCGGCGTTGCGTCGCCAATCTCCGGATCAAGATCAAACGGATTAATTTAAATCCGTTGATATTGAATTATAAAAAGGGGAGAAATAAACGATTCGTTTCTCACCTTAATTGCCGAACGAGGATCGGCCGCGGAAGAAGAGGCGTCGCCGAAGAACGTCGCGGGTAGGGCTCGTCGACGTCACAGATCACGGCGTGCGTCGTCGAATTCCGGTCGCCGGCGTTCTTCGCGTTCTTCGCGTTCTTCGTGTTCTTCGCGTTCTTCACGTTCTTCGCGGGGAGATGAAGAAACAAAGATTCTCTCAAACCCTTTCATAGGATTTTTAGGTTGGTCTTATTTTATAAACATGCCAACAAACGCAAAAGTGTAAGTAATGACCCATCAGTTCGTTGAATTAATTCAACGAGCGAAACAGCCCATTTAATTCACAAAAGAAACAGCCCATTTAACTCACGAAATAAACCGCCCAATTAAATGGTCTGTTAAGAATTAAAGAAAACGCGTCGGTTGACATTTCAGTTACTTTGACGGGTTTTTGCGGGTGCGTTACTTAGCGAAAGAAACGGCGGGGCTCGTGCGGGCCCCACCGCACAAATATCCTACCAAGGGGTAGGATATTTCTGGATAGTATCCTATCCAGTTCAACTCAGCTCAAGCCGCCTTTAAGTGACTTCAAGTGGCTTCCAAGCAGCTTAAGTGAAATAAAATAAAGTTGTCGCACAAACTTTATTTTATTTCTGACTTAATGCCGCAAAATTTAAAAACCACGTCTGAGCAAACGCAACTCCAGAAGAGGCGTTTCTAAGCAAATACCGGCGCTGCGATTTCATCGGTGCCCTCAGAATTCGATTCCGGGCACCGGTTCAAAAGATAGAAAAACCCGCTCGTCCGTTCACTGAACGTACCCGAGCCAAACTTCGGAAATTGATTCCGGGCACACCGGGCCTCGGAATCAGGTGCCGTCTGAAGCTGCGCTCTTGTAAAATTCCAAAGAAAATTAAGAAAAAAAAATTTCCTTGAAATTTTCTGGTCTTTACATTACTCCCACCTCAGGGCTTTACGTCCCCGTAAAGATACATCAAAAACTAGGGGAACAAATGGGGGTACTGAGCACGCATCTGAGCCTCCCGCTCCAAAGTGCTCTCCTGGAGGTTCCCGTGCTGCCATCTGACGCGCACAAGAGGTATCGACCGCCCACGTAGGACCCGCTCCTGTCGATCCTCGATCTCCACTGGGACCTCCGCAAAAGTCACCCCATCGTCCACGTCCAGCTCCCCAAAGTCGATGATGTGCGTCGGGTCGTGCACGTATCTCCTCAACTGAGACACGTGAAAGACGTCGTGCACCCGGTGCAACTGAGGTGGTAGAGCCAGGCGATAAGCCACCTCTCCTATCCTGCTGAGGACCTGGAAAGGCCCGATGAAGCGTGGAGACAACTTGCCGCCTCGGCCAAATCTCCGTAAACCACGTCGAGGTGAGACACGCAAAAAGACGTGGTCTCCATCCTCGAACTCGAGTGGCCTCCGCCTCCTATCAGCATATGACTTCTGCCGGCTCTGAGCTGTCCTCATCCTCACCTGGATGATCTGGATCTTCTCTGTCGTGGCTCGGACCATCTCTGGTCCCACGAGTGCTGACTCCCCAGGGTCTGTCCAGCACAACGGTGATCTGCAGGGTCTGCCGTACAACGCCTCGTATGGTGCCATCCCGATGGTGGAGTGGTAGCTTTTGTTGTACGCGAACTCCACCAAGGGTAGGTGGTCCTCCCAGCTGCGACCAAAGTCGAGAACACATGCACGGAGCATGTCCTCGAGTGTCTGTATGGTCCTCTCTGTCTGACCATCCGTTTGAGGGTGGAAGGCTGTACTCAGATGGAGCCGCGTCCCGAACGCCTCCTGCAACCCCTTCCAAAGCCGGGAAGTGAAACGAGCATCTCGATCGGAGACGATAGACGATGGCACACCGTGAAGCCGTACGATCTCCTGGACATAAAGACGTCCCAAGCTCTCCACTGAGCCCTGCTCTCTGATGGGTAAGAAGTGTGCCGACTTGGTGAGTCGGTCGACAATCACCCAAATGGAGTCGTGACCTCTGGAAGTGCGTGGAAGTCCAGTCACGAAGTCCATAGATATGTCGTCCCACTTCCACTCCGGGACCTCCAAGGGCTGTACCAAGCCTGCTGGTACCTGATGCTCTGCCTTCACCTGCTGGCAGGTGAGGCATCGCGAAACGAACTCTGCCGCAGCTTTCTTCATGCCCGGCCACCAGTGCTGTCGTCTGAGATCCTGGTACATCTTCTCCACTCCGGGATGCACCACCAAGGGAGAAGTGTGAAACTCTCTCAGAACCCCCTCTCGTAAAGCAACTGGTACGAAGGTACGTCCTCTGAAAAGGATGTCGTGCTCTGCTCCAAGGGAGAAGCCATCAGGCGCCTGACCTGAGGATATCAGTGCACGCCGAGTCTCACAGTCAGCGTCCCCACGCTGAGCCTCTCTGACCCGCTGTAGAAGTGGAGGAGAGACTGTGAGAGACTGAAGAAAGGCTACTCCGTCTCTATCCACGAAGGATATCTGCAAGGAGGCTAGCTGCTCCGTCGCCTCCTCAAGTAGCTGAATGCCCGTCCTCCTGCTGAGGGCATCGGCTACCACGTTCCCCTTCCCAGGAGTATAGACTATCTCAAAGTCATAGTCCTGGAGGAACTCAAGCCATCTCCGCTGTCTCAGGTTCAGGTCCTTCTGAGAGAATATATACCTGAGACTCTGGTGGTCAGAAAAGACAGTGAAGCGCTCGCCCATCAGATAGTGCCGCCAAGTCTTCAGAGCGAAGACCACTGATGCTAACTCCAGGTCATGAGTGGCGTAGTTCTGCTCATGCGGCCTCAAATGACGTGATCCGTAGGCGATCACGGCCTGCTCCTGCATTAGGACGCACCCGAGTCCAGTCCCTGATGCATCGCAGTAAACTACGTACCCAACTCTCTCCTCAGGCAACCTCAAGATAGGTGCGCTGGTCAATCTCTGTCTCAGCTCCTGGAAGCTCTGCTGACATCTGTCTGACCACACGAAGGGTTTCCCCTTCTTCGTCAACGCTGAGAGTGGTGCCGCAACTCTAGAGAAGTCCGGCACAAATCTCCGATAGTATCCGACTAGGCCCAAGAAGCTCCGCACCTCTGTCACGCTCCTGGGTGGCTCCCAAGCTAGCACTGCCTCGATCTTCGCGGGATCCACTGCAACTCCCGCCTCAGAAATGACATGCCCCAAGAAATGGACCTCACGTAACCAGAACTGGCACTTTGAGAGCTTTCCATAAAGCTGGTGCTCTCGGAGTGTGTCTAGCACAACTCGCAGGTGGTAGGCATGCTCCTCCTCAGTCGTCGAGTATACCAAAATGTCGTCAATGAAGACCACGACAAATCGGTCGAGGTATGGCTGGAAGATCCTGTTCATGAGGCTCATGAACACTGCTGGAGCATTGGTTACGCCGAACGGCATAACCAAGAACTCATAATGGCCATACCGACACCTGAAGGCCGTCTTCTGCACGTCCTCGTCTCGAACTCTGAGCTGATGATAGCCTGACCGGAGGTCTATCTTCGAGAACCACCGCGCTCCCTTGAGCTGATCGAAGAGGTCATCAATCCGTGGCAGCGGATACTTGTTCCTCACTGTCACCTGGTTCAGGCGACGATAGTCGACACACAGTCGCAAGCTCCCGTCCGCCTTCTTGGCGAACAAAATCGGGGAAGCCCAGGGTGAAACACTGGGTCGGATAAACCCCTTGCTCTGCAAGTCCTCCAACTGTACCCGCATCTCCCGAAGCTCGGCGGGGGCCATCCGATATGCTGGAGTAGATATCGGGGCTGTCCCGGGGTATAAGTCGATGTAAAAGTCTACCTCTCTACGAGGAGGTAGCCCTGGAACATCGTCGGGAAAGACGTCCACGTACTGGTCCACCACTGCAGGAAAAGCTGGACTCCGCACGTCCACTGCTCCTAGGATGAGGCTAGCCAACTGATGAGAGATGGGCTGCACTCTCCTCCGCGGAAGTCCATCCTGTGCTGCAAAGGTTCCCTTCTCGCCGGTGAAGGTAAACCTGCTCCCGTCGGTGCGAACACATCGCACCTTGCGCCTAAAACAGTCGATCTGGGCATGAACCGTGGATAGCCAATCCATGCCCAAGATGACGTCGTAAGGCCTCGACGCCGCTACAAGGAGATCCCAGCCGAAGCTCTCGCCTCCTAGAGTAAGCTCACACTGCCGGCACCAATGCGTAATCGTCGAGTCTGCTCCCGTAGGAGTCTCTAGCCGTAAGGATCGAGCCAACGGCTCAGTCGGAATCTCCGAGCTCCGAACAAGGGCAGAGGCTATGAAAGAGTGACTCGCTCCTGTATCTATAAGTACTGCAGCAAGGGTGGAATAGACACATATCGTACCTCGAATCATCTCTGGCATGTCGGGGTCGTAGGCCTCCACTGCCTGGAGCTGGGCCTGTCCCTGCCCGCCAGCTCCCTGTGGTCGAGGTGGCCCTCCTGGTGGTGGTGGGGTAGAGCCTGGAAGCGTCGCCCACCACCTGCTGCTCGGCCAGCTCCTCTGCCTCGTCCGCCTCCTCCCTGCGGACCGCCACGGTCGACCCTCTGCCTCTGCCTGGGTGGCCCCTCCACCGTCTGCTGCTCCTCTGATCGGCGAGTCGGGCAGTCACGAGCCATGTGACCCTGCCCGCCGCAGGAGTAGCACAGCCTGCCTCTCGGAAGGCTGGCACTCCGCTGTGTGCCCCGTACTGCTGAGCCGGTGTCCTGAGGCCGTCTGCGTGGGGGTCTGGTCTGCCTGGACCCAAGAGTCATCCGTCGACTACCTGCTGCCGAAGACTCAGCTACATGCCGCCCTGCGCTAGGTCTCGCCGCTGAAGAAGGCTCTGCCAGGATGCTCTCGATCAGGAGGGCTCGCTCCAGCACTCCCGCCGAGGTCGGAATGCTGAGGGAGATCAGAATAAAATCACGGGAAAGGAAAATATTTCAAATCAACCCTCACCTCGCAGCTGTCTTTGCCGAACGAGGGATCTTCGCGGGATTGCTCGTCGCGGAAGAAGGGGGATCGTCGCGTCGTCGCGGTATCCGGCGTCGCGTCGCCAATCTCCGGATCAAGATCAAACGGATTAATTTAAATCCGTTGATATTGAATTATAAAAAGGGGAGAAATATACGATTCGTTTCTCACCTTAATTGCCGAACGAGGATCGGCCGCGGAAGAAGAGGCGTCGCCGAAGAACGTCGCGGGTAGGGCTCGTCGACGTCGCAGATCACGGCGTGCGTCGTCGAATTCTGGTCGCCGGCGTTCTTCGCGTTCTTCGCGTTCTTCGCGTTCTTCGCGTTCTTCGCGTTCTTCGCGGGGAGATGAAGAAACAAAGATTCTCTCAAATCCTTTCGAAGGATTTTTAGGTTGGTCTTATTTTATAAACATGCCAACAAACGCAAAAGCGTATGTAACGACCCATCAGTTCGTTGAATTAATTCAACGAGCGAAACAGCCCATTTAATTCACGAAAGAAACAGCCCATTTAATTCACGAAATAAACCGCCCAATTAAATGGTCTGTTAAGAATTAAAGAAAACGCGTCGGTTGACTTTTCAGTTACTTTGACGGGTTTTTGCGGGTGCGTTACTTAGCGAAAGAAACGGCGGGGCTCGTGTGGGCCCCACCGCACAAATATCCTACCAAGGGGTAGGATATTTCTGGATAGCATCCTATCCAGTTCAACTCAGCTCAAGCCGCCTTTAAGTGACTTCAAGTGGCTTCCAAGCAGCTTAAGTGAAATAAAATAAAGTTGTCGCACAAACTTTATTTTATTTCTGACTTAAAGCCGCAAAATTTAAAAACCACGTCTGAGCAAACGCAACTCCGGAAGAGGCGTTTCTAAGAAAATATCGGCGCTGCGATTTTATCGGTGCCCTCAGAATTCGATTCCGGGCACCGGTTCAAAAGATAGAAAAACCCGCTCGTCCGTTCACTGAACGTACCCGAGCCAAACTTCGGAAATTGATTCCGGGCACACCGGGCCTCGGAATCAGGTGCCGTCTGAAGCTGCGCTCTTGTAAAATTCCAAAGAAAATTAAGAAAAGAAAATTCCTTGAAATTTGCGGGTATTTACAATATAACATAGTATAAACCAATATATATACTCTATAATATCCCTATACAGGTTTTTTCACTCTAAATATTCTTTCAGCTATATATATATTTATATCTTTGTACTTCTAAAATGAATAGATAATGAAGAAATGTGAGATTCAATGAATAGTTCCATATTAAATTATAGATTTTATGGGACACATACGCAATTATTGGAAATATATTTTCCTCAAAATCATGGTTTAACTTACAAAAATTTTTAACCATATTTTTAGTTCCACATATTCCTTTTGTTCCCCTTTAATCCTCACATGAATAAATGTTTGAATATTCATTTCATAAAGTTAAGATATTTCCCTTTCCCCAGTATTTCAAGTTCATGTTTTTGTAAATCCATATGTATGGTTTCAATTTTAATCATTTTTAGGGACAAAGTAGAATGGTTCTTACAACTCAATGCATCAACCTCCTTGTTCTCCAACCAAGAGTTGTAATGTATTGAGCATTCATAATGTTTAGTAAATTATAACCATCTTATCTTGTTCATACTAAACTATTTCAATGTGAATAGATAAATCAATCTTTTATGATCCATATATATGTCACACATTTCATCTTAATGTTAATTCATCCATATCTTTAATATATAAATTACCACATGAAGATAAAAATCACGAGTCATGATTTTTTCTCAGGTATTTTCAATTGTTGTGAGGAATATTATACCACCATATCATTATACAAGATGAGAAATACTAGTACCATAATTGATTCAATGGTATATATCTTAAACCATCCTCTACTATAAGGTAATGTGAGTAGAGGTGCATTGACCATCCATCAATCTAGTTGTTTGGAATTCTATTCACATTTATTTGTCCACAAGAATGTAAACCCCTCAAAAGTAAACTTAATGAGTAGATTAGAACATTATTAGAAATATAACACAAATAATGGGTAATATGTATCCATACTAAAAAAATTAATGATCTTAACAATCTTTTTTTTCTGCTCTATTGATTAATAACTTCTTTCATTAATGGATCCACCTAAATACTCTCACATGAGATTATATAACCCTAGAATGAAACATTATTTTTCCAAAATTTCCACGTGGTTATTTTTTTAATAAAACTTCTTCTTCCCTAGGGTCTTTAGTAAAATTTTAATGTTATCTTCATTATCTTCCTTAAGCTTATAATATATAATAATATCATCTATAAAGGCCGAAAAAACTAATTAGGTAACATATAATGACAATATTCATTAAACCCATGATGATAGTTGGATAATTTGTAATTAGAAATAGAATCACCTTAAATTTATAATGGTAATACATCATATGTATGGTTTTATTGGGTATTAAAGACTTAATAAATCTGATTTGATGATATCTAAAATGAACGTATATAATGGAGAAGAATTGATCTCCTCATAATTGATCAAATAAATCATAAATATAGGATATATGACACTTGTTCTTGGTAATGAGCTTGTTATGTACCTGATAATCAATGAGAGGATTTATTGACCAAGATTTACTCATTGAAAAAATAATAGGTTCAAACCATGGTGACACAATCAAGTGAATTAATTCCTTATCAGTATTATCATAGAGTTCCTTATTAAACTCTCACAAATCAATTGGGTCGATCCTATTTGGTGTTTTGTAACATGTATAACACCAAGTATGGGTTATATTGAATACTCAACTACATGACTTAGTGAAAGACAAGGAAATTATTCCAGAATGACACTCCTTTAAAATAGTCATATCATTAACACTAATGTCTTCCACAACCATGTGAGATAGATATTATTCAATAAATGGAATTATAATGTGTAGGATAGAAGTAATATCCATTCTATGCTTGTACTAATCCTCACAGTAATAAACAATCAAAATTTTATTCAAAAAATGAGTTGTAACTTCTCTTCCCAAATAATTGATATGGGATCAATATAAAAAATACAACCCATTCCTATAATCACATCAAATTCAATAAGAGGTATAATCATACGATTTGTAGGAAGCACATTCCAAAAAATATAAATCTGAGAGGAACTATAGACTTGAGAGGTGATCATATTACAATTACAAACTCACACTACTAACTAAACATCTAATAATTTATGTGGTAATTTTATTCCCATATAAATGTTCATAGATATATATTATTTTGTATATATATAATTAAATAAGACATTAGTTGTTCTGGATTGAATTATAAGTATACCTTTCACTAAATAATTCTACTAACCAATTTTGGAAATTTTAATTACATAATATTTCCCTTTATCTGTTCTTATATAAGGTCGTTGAATCCAATAATCTTTATAAACTATCATATTATGGTATTGGATAGTATATGTTTCATACTCCTTATGTTTGAATCATTGGTGAGTTGGTGGTTCATTAATTGGAATATTATTTCCCCCCATTGCATTGACTAGAATTTTCATCTCCTTTTGATATTAAAATTCTTTATGATCATAATTTCAACATATAAAGCACCCATTATATAAATTAAAGAAAAATCATTGATATTTCTACTCACATTTTAGGCATTTAGATAACTATAATTTCTTCCTACCAGGTGATTTATTAAATTTTCCATGTGAGTCCATATTCCTATTATTAAAAAAACTATGTGAATAGTAGGGAAATTAAAAAATAAAAGAATCAGTAAATTTATATTTTAGGAATAATGATTGAACATAATGAATATGTTTCATGTATTGATACATTTTATTTATATGTACAAATTTATTCATCATCCTTCTTCTTAAGCTCATAGAATTCCTTCTCCACTTTTGTACGCAGAATATAAGGGAATTACATACTAAAAAATATCCTCTTAAACTAATTCCAATATAAAGTTTCATTTTATTCCTCTTGAAAAATATTATTAATAATATTCCACCATTGATCTTCTCCACCTTCCATAAGATAAATGTATAGAACAACATTTTCATGTTCTGAGAACTGGATAATAGAAATTATTTTTTCAGTGGAACTAATCCATTAACTTTACACTTGTGGATTAGAATACCAACTAAAAGAGTATGGATGTTGTGCTATAAAAGACTCATTGATAATTTTTCCATATTTTCCACATTTTTAAGCTCGACATGATTCAAAACTTAAGAAGGGTGTGATAATAATGAAAAAAATAAGTATTATTATTTCTATTTCATATCATTTGGTTTCTCAGGAGGAAATTCATTTCATTATCCATCACATTTGTCTAATGCATGATGTTTTGTAGTACCATCCATTGAAAAAAACTAAAAATAAAATTTTGAGAAACAAAATACATTGAGATAAACCACATTATCATGAAAAATCCTTTATAGGATGTCTTATTCATGACACAATTTTGGCAATCTACATCACCATAGGATAAACCATGGCCATTATTGGAAATTATATATTGAAATATTTTTTATATCACACAATGAAATTGTAATTTATCCCAATAATATCCTATGTTTGTATAAAACTAGGTATGGAATAAAGGAACATTAATTATGAAACAGAATGATGGTTGAGATATAATCAACCAACTCATTGATGTTTTTTACCCCTAGATTCATCTATACCCAAACTATGTCCACTTATACTATTTAGATAGATATGTATTTCTATGAAACCTACACAATATCTATCTTCAAATAACATTAGGATGTTATCATATACTTGGGCTTGTCCCTAGGGTTTTCACTAAAGTTCTCCAATCATAATCTACGAATATTAACAAAAACATTCTCTAATTATTACTGAGGTGACCCCAGTATTTTGTATATGTATCTTATATCTTTTTTGATGAGTATTTGAAAAATAACATTATGATCCACACCATAAAAATTATGGGTTAGTGTATTTGGAGAAAAAGTAAATAATCAAATTTTTTAGGTACACTATCTATCTTTTCTCATAATGTTATTCTCACAATGCACCCTTCTTTTCATACCCTATAAAAAATAATTCTTCATAACCTGGGGAAAAGAAATATAAGAAATCATGAGCTCAGATGCTCAATAAGGGTAAAAAAAGAAGATATCAATAAATGATCATATTAAAAAATTAGATAATATTAAGGGTAGGATATTATGATCATAACATAAAAAATTTCTACCAAATTATCATGGATCATAATCATTAATCATGAAAAAAACATTGAGAATTAGAAATACTTGTATCATATGAGTTGAAAATAATTAATAATCAATCGTGAACAATTATTTCAAAAACTATTCCCTAAAATCATGGCACTATCAATGGAATAAAAACTATTCCATATAATAATGTTGTCTATTGACACCATCAAATAAATGTGTATCGACCATCAAAACATATTTTACATGTCATAACTGGTCATACATCACCACATGTTACCAATATAGGGTTATGTATCCAAACCTATTCCCAACGGTGGATTAATTAAATCAACTTTTTTCACATCATTATATCATTTTTAATAATTATTTACCAGTTCATTGGAGGGATATATAATTCTAGTCCCACCTATCGTGTAACACACCAAGGTTTTAAAAATAAATTTAATATAAAATGCATGCAACACTAAGTCTCTAGGAAAAAAATACTTTTTTATAGGATATTGTTATACCCTATCTGTTATACATATTTTTTCTGCTTCTATGTTATTAATTTTGAAAATGGATGTACATGGTTACGATCAGTAAGATAATTAGAGTCTGATAGGATCAACTTACATTTCCTAGGAACAGTATCTTGATCCTTATGAATTATAATGTACCCTTATGAATAGTAACATGACCCTTTGCCTCACCCGTGTAATTATAAATAAAACTTAAGCACCTTATAAATGTGAGTAAATACTTCAAAAAATAATAATTATGTGTTTTTTTTTCCTGACTAATGAATATTTAATTAAAATTTTAAATTAATCAATAGATTTAAAATGAAGTTTATTTTCATAAAATGAATTCTTAAATAAATATTTTGTTTTCTTATAATTTTAGGAAAATTTAATAAGATCTTAGTTAATTTTTTAGGGTTTTATAAAATCAGTGTTAGTTTAAAAACATTATTTATCAAGTAATTCATGATTTTATTTAAAAATTAAATATCATATATATATATTTTTGATAAAATGGACTCCATTTTAGAATTCTACATGCCTCAAAATGTTGCAGGTGATTTTTTGGTATTTTTTGAAATAAATTATTTTTTAATAGAAAAATACACTAATTTACAGTATCAATACATAATAAGATAAATAAACTATTCATTGCATCATGGCTTATGTAAGCAACCATTATTTTGAAAAAAATTAAATTACTAATTTTTTGTGAAAATAATTAAACACAATTTCTTTTCATGAGAAAATTAATGAAATATTGAATAAGATATAAAAAACTAACTCTCTCCTCCTCTATAAAACCCTCCCTTCACTCCCTATTATCCTCACTTATCTATTCCTTGATGTTGGTAAATATTTTGATAAAATACTCTTCCATAGAATCCCCACATATATAAGAGATCTTGCTCATTCAAAAAGTCCAAAATAAATCACCTTAAATATATTCTAAAGGAGGAGTGTCCAATAGGTGAAATCCTCTTTCATTTACTTTTATTTTCTTTCCATGTTCCTTAATTATTTTTTATTTTCCCTTCAACCACTAAGTCCAAATGATAATCATAAACCAATATCATATATATATATATATAGGAATTAAATTATTTTAAGGTAATATACATCATCAATCTTCTTACCCTCTCCCTCTTTTATTTTAAAAACCAAATCATCCTTTGAGAGGTTCCAATTTACAACCTTTGTGGATGAAAACCCTTCATTCTTCATTTTCTCCTTTAAAGATGGTAATGAATCTATTTTTATGGTTGAAAAAAAATTCTATAATATATATTATATCTTATATAATGGTTTTGGAACCATCATTTATTAATGATACTAAATAATATGACAAAACTAGTTTGTTGTGATCGAAAAAGCACTATAAAAATCTAAACAATTGTCCCTAAATAACTCATCTAATGATTCATACTTATACCATGTTACCAAATGATATATATAACCATTTAAATTTTTTTATATTCAATAATAATATAAAAATTCAATCCTATAAAATCATATCCATTCCACATTATCTTCCATATTAATAATCAAGTGAACATATCATGAATTGTAAGAAATGAACACTCTAAAATAACAAAAATTAATATTATAACTTGTAGAAAGGCCATAAATGAACATAATAAAATTATAATAAATTATATAAAGGTATAATAGGATCTTAATTAAATTATTAATTTGGCTAATTTCATATTCTTGAACCTTAAGTTCAAGTGCATAACACATTCAAACATAAGGTAAGGGTATTCTACCAGAATCACAATGTTCATTCAAGTTAATCATTATCTCATTTAATCCCAATTAAATTATTAATTATTCTTGTGAACTAATAACAAATTCTTTGATAATGTTTTATCTATGTGTAAAAATCATAATCCTACTTTATTTTATGTAGTGTGAGAAGTTTTATAATGATCTTTTTCAATTAGTCTTGATAAAAAAAAGTCATAATTAGAGGAAATTATAAAATTCTTACTGTTTCTAATTCTTTTGTCGGGGTGCGTGCATCTGTCTCTTTTGCTGGGATGGTAGAGCTATCTATTTCCCCACATTACTGCTTTCTAAAGGCGGGCATAATCCATTCCTTATTCAGGGATGATTGCTCCATGATTGAAGAGGGATGATGGGATGCCAATTCTTCCTTCCATGGATTCCTCCACAGAACTCATCCCCTAGTCCCGGTCTCCCTTATAGATTAAGTCATGGTTTGTGAATCTCATTCCCTGAACCATATCTTTGTGGATGTTTGTTATTTACACTACTTCCAAATGGACATTCCATGTGGTCTTGACATGATAGAAACTTTTGGATGGAAAAGATGACAACATCTGGAAAGTCGAGGCATCTCTGGATGCATGGACATTGTGGAACCTGTATTATTCCTTATAAGAGGGCATCTCTAGGGCACATAACCCGAGTCATCCCATGTCGAATGTGGGGAATCATATTCCATATGCATTTTGCTATGGTTTTCAACAGCTTCCCATGTTTAACATAGGGTATGCCACAAGTTTAACGTCTAGTAGAGACAGTTAAGCAATATGTGTGTCTTCCAAGGTTTTCATCGGGTATCTCATGTTTATCACTAGGTAGTCCACGAGTTTAACATCATGAGGAGACATAATGAGGGTGATCAGAACACCCCATATAGATGGATTAAATTGGTACATCCCTTGGAAGGAACACCTAGAAGGTTTACCATGTGGATGGATAGAAACACTCAATAAGAGCAGACCCAAGATTGTGTGTCCCGTAAAGGGAACATGTCACACCATGAAGGATGATATAGACACCACTGAGGGTGGATTAGGGAGTGTTCACCCCATAATGGGGGAACATCAAGGTTTACAATTTACTGGGATTGAACCTCATGGAGGTTTCCTATGTACCATGTGTAGACGACAGGGATCAAAACCCACGTAGTTCGAAGGGGTGATTAATTAGGGTGTACACAGAGGACAAAAACCAGAATACATGTTGGGGCTTACACATGGAGAGAATCCCAAGTACTTCTTGGAATTGTGAAGAAATGGATGACATGATCCCGTTGAAAAGTGGCTCCCCGAGTAAGATTCAAGTTGGATGATGGAGATTGGAATGAAGTGAAGGGATAATGATATGGAAATAACATGAGGACGTCGGTGATGTTGGTCTTGAGCCTTGAAAATACTTCCCAAATATCCCCATGGTAGGGAATCAATGTTCGCATAGTTCGGTGGAATGACGGGACACTTGAGGAGGTGGCTCGTGAGAATGGATGCATAGATGGGACCTAGAGGAAGTAGAACCTTAGGGTTGGGCATGATCTTCCCAAAACACATGGGATTGAGGGATAGATTAGGATGAGACATGGGTGATGGGTTTGAACCTCATGGAGGATTCCTATGTATCCCTGTGAGAGGGAATCAAAGTCTATATTGTTAATGTGACATCGACTTACCGTCAATTTTGGACTTCAATGGATTACCACCGAAAGAGGTTGACAACGAATTACCGCTGAATTGGTGAACAACGGTTTACCACTGATTGAGGTCCACAATTTAACATCATACATGATAGAGGTGAACCGACATGAAAGAGGACATGGGGACCATATAGATGGTGGGATTGAACATCAGGAAGGATTCATACGAACCTTTCATTGAAAATGATCAAAGACCACATAGTTCAGGTATGGTTGTGGGGTTTACACTCTAGGTTGCCCAGGGTGTTGGTGAACTGACATGAAGATGTTCAAAATGACTGAGGTGGTGGGCTTGAACCTCATGGAGGCTTCCTACATACCCTACCTTGGAAAGGATCAAAGTAATCATAGTTCTGATGGTGGGAAATGACATGAAGGTGGTTGGAACCAATGGGGTGTTCGGATGTAACCTCATGGAGGCTTCCAACGTACCTTGCCTTGGAAAAGATCAAAGTCTGTCTCGTTTATGAGATTTTATGGGGATTACACTCTAGGTGGCCCGAGGTGTTGGTGGGCCGATATGAAGGGGGTGGGAGCGACCAACGGGTGGTGGGATTAGACCTCGGAGAGGCATCCTACGTACCATGACATGGCAAGCATAAAAAACCATGTAGTTCAGGTTAGGTGTGGGGCTTATTCTCTATGCTGCCCAGGGTGCAGGTGAACTGATGTGAAGATGGTATGAATGCCCAGGTGTTGGGATTGAACCACAGGAGGCTTCTTACATACCATTCCTTGGAAAGGATCAAAGTCTACATAGATTCGATGGTGGTGTGGGGATTACACTCTAGGCATCCTGAGGAGTTGGTGGAAAGACGTGAAGGGGGTCGGAGCGAACAACGGGTGGTGGGATTGGACCTCAGGGAGGCATCCTATGTACTTTTCCATGGCAAGGATCAATGTCCACATAGTTTATGTGGTGGTGTGGGGCTTACACTCTAGGCATCCCAAGGTGTTGGGGGACCGACGTGAAGGGGGTCGAAGTGACCAACGGGTTGTGCGATTAGACCTCCGAGAGGCTTCCTACATACCATGACTTGGCATGGGCCAAAAACCACGTAGTTCGGGTTGGGTGCTGGGATTACACTCTAGGCTGCCCAGGGTGTTGGTGAATAGACTTGAAGTTGGTCGGAACGCCCGGGTGTTGGGCTTGAACCTCAGGGAGGCTTCATATGTACCTCTCCATGGCAAGGATCAAAGACCACATAGTTTAGGATGGGTTTGGGGCTTACACTATAGGCTTCCCATAGAGGATGTCATGGTCATTGATTACTACACTAAGCCCACATGATTCGTGCTCGGTGTGAGAAACAAGAGGTAGCAAGGACCTGACGATCACAACACAAAGGTGAATCCCTGAATGGGGGTGAATGGGTGTTACTCAAGGTAGCTTCTCAAGTAATGCTATGAAGTAGAAATAGTGGATGGGAATTAAACAAGGAAGATGCCCGGGGGCCACTATAGAGCAGAAATGGAGAATGGGGCTTACGCAAGGATGTTTCCCAGGTGCCATTTTGGAGCACCCGACACAGTATGCCTAGTAGGACCCTTGATAACTATATTATAGTTGAACATAACTAACATGATAATTATAATAGTCATTTATAATATTTGAGAACTTTGTAGGGATTTCTATTCCTTAGATTAATATTCATGATTTCATTAACTAATTATGTTTCTAATAATATTAATTGATTACATGTTTTTGAATAAATGAAAAACATATCAACACCCCTAGGAAATGATGGGATTGGCCTTATGTTAAAGTCAATATAGGGGTTTTTTATCCATGAAAATCAAAGGCATATTGGGATAATTGATATTGGTTATATTAATTAGCATTTACCACATAGAAAAACCTTTTTTCCAATGTTATATGTCCTTATTTTAAATTTCATTATTTGATATAAACCTACATCCATTAATTGAACTAATAATAAATTGGTAGCTGAGAAATGGTTCATGTCCATTTAAAATATATTCATGGATTTGGGATGTAATTGAATGAAATTAGTTATTATGTTAGTATATTTTTTAATGTGGGGTGTGGATCAATGGTGGTCATTAATATAGAATACTAGTGATTATTATTTAAGATAAAGAAGGTAATGAAGAAATTTTATTGTCAAATTCTTCAAGTTATTTTTCTCATGAGAGAAATCAGATGACATAGAGAGTTAGTTCCTAAAACTAATGTAGAAGGAATGGAAAAATATTTCTAAATATAATGATAGTTTCATATAATTATAAATTTATGAAATATATTATATATGAATTAAGGATAGTGAGACTGGATATTGTTTTGAGGGAATTAAGCTACACCTTAGAAGGGAACTAGTATCCTAAAAATTATAATCATATAGTGATATAATATCATGTTCCATCAGGACAAATAAATACATTTTAAGATCATATATCTTCAAGGGAAATCATAAAAAAAGAATTTAACTTATAACCAAATAAAAAAAGAAAATATTTAAACAAGAGTAAATGAATGATTGTAGTTCCATAATGTGATAATTTTGGAAAGAAACATCCTGGTAATTTCTTAAATGGAATGGGAGTTTTTAAAAAGTGTTGTGTTAAGGCCAAATTATACAATAGATATATGGGAAATAAAGAAACTACTATTATCCATTCCTTTAACTATTTAAAGATAATTCACTATAAATTATAATTTCTCATGTTTCAAGGGAACCTACCATAGAAGAGTCTAAAGGATAAGGGTGATTACTAATACTAATTTTTATGTTCATAATGATGTGGTGGGATGTAATTTGAACAAAAAAATTATCTTATTCTATATTTGATCCTATAATTTCACATTATATTTTACCTTCCATGATGGATAATAATATTATATCATTATCTAAAATCTTGTGATGAATGTTTACATTCAAGACACTTACTTTCAGTGTTATTGCGATAAGGATATATCAGTCTATCTTTATTATGATAAACATATATACCCTATTGAAAAAATGGTTACTATACTAAATCAGGAGATTGATATAATACTTGGTATATATTGTAATTAGAATACAACATTTTTTATCGAGATAAATTGATTATTATTTAAGAAGAACTTAATGAATCCATTATCTTTAAAAAACATACTTTATCATCTGAATTATGTTTCGATCCACCTCCATTAGCTCCCATTAATGGAATTATTGGACAAGAAGAGCATATAAATCCTGTATACGAGAAAAGGATACCCTAGAAAATAATATGTACATTTTTATCCGGAATACAGTTTTTTGTATCCTTGTGAGATACTTAAGAATACACTAGAGTATGATGATGAATATTAAATTTAACTCAACCTGTATAAAAAACATATATCTATGACTCTCAACATAATGGAAATGGTGGAGTTAGTGGAACTAAAGAATAAACTATAAGAGTTTTTTGATAAGGGGTTCATTCACCCAAGTGTTTCACCGTAGGGTTCCCTTATTCTTCTTGCTAAGAATAATGATGGGTTTATACAATTGTGAATTGATTTCATGGAAATTAATTCCATTAATATAAATGATTAATTACCTATACCGCACATTGATTAATTTTTAATCTTAAATAAGCTTAATATGTTTTTATTTTTTACCTTTTTATGGGTATCATAAACATAATTAAAGGAATTACAGTATTCCAAAGATGTAATTTTTTACAAGGTAAGAATATTATGAGTTTATAGTAATTATATTTGGATTCGTTAATTAATAATTAATTTTTATAGATATAATTAATATAGTAGTAAAACATTACATTGATAATTTTAGTATGATATTTATCAATCATATCATAATAAAATCTAAAATATATGAAGAGGATAATAGATTTTCTAGAATCATTATTGAAACTAAGAAAGGAATGAATTTATATAGAAAATTTAGAAACATTGAATAATTGATTTAGGATATTTATATATCAGAAAAAGTTTCTTCAAGTATATAATATTAGTTGATCCTTAAAAGAAAAAGGATGTAAATAATTTCTTACTCTAATGAATTCCATTGAAATACTTAGTTTTTATTGATTAGTTGGTAACTATAATATTGTTTTTTAAAAATATTTTTGGATAATATATCTCATTAACCAAGTTTAAATTTAAGTGGGTTAAGTTATTATAGTTAGAATAATGTAAATAAATTTTCTATGAACTAAATAGGATAATGGTCAATGCACAGATTTTGACATTACCATCAATAAGTGATCATTTTTTCGAACATAGTGACACATTGAATAAAGGACTATGATTTGTCATTATAGTGAATAAAATAGTTGTTTATTATGTATTAAGATAGTTAAAAATCCATGAATATAATTATATGACCCATTATTTTGATTTAGAAACAATAATATTTTCCTATAAGATATAAAGCCAATACATCTACTATGAAGGATGTGAGATATATAGAAATCAAAAAAGTATGAAATAATTATTTTCACAATAAAATTGAAACATGAGCCAAATTATATATATAAATTGATACTCATGTATTTTTATTTATCAATAAACTACCACCATTGGAAATAATATAAAGTGGTTGATGTGATGAGTATTAATGATCTTGGAGTTTTGACAAAAATAAGAATTGAAAAATAACCAATATTTATGGGTATGGTCTAGTTAGATATGGGAATCATTATTGAAGAAGAAACATCACTCATTTTCAAAAAATTTTCCCAATGACCTTTTCAGTAGAAAATAAAAAATCCCCCACTTTATTATAAGATTTTACTAAAGAATTTTGAGGACATAAAGGATGGAAATTTTATAGACCACATTTACAAGGATAGTGAATTCAAATTTGAAATGTTTCTTATGTGTTCCATCAATACCAGAGATAAAGAGTGAATTACATGATGAAGCCCAGATATAAAATTATTATATACACTATAGTACCCCAAAGAGGTAAATTTATTTATGAGAAAAATTTTGGCTAGATAATATTTAGTGGGAAATTTCTGATTATATATCAAAAAATTGGGGTTTTCAACATGTAAATTCTTAATGAAAATATACTAAAATATTCATTAAATCGCTCCATACTCTTATATTGAAGTGGGATGACAGTACTATATAATGTTTCAAAGGATTGATAATAACTTCTAAAATAAATGATTACCTATGGGATATTATTGATATCGTTACCCTATCTTCATATTTTCAAACTATAGGGGAGGATTTACCACTTATGTTCTCAAATAAATCTATTCCAATAAATTCATTAGACTTTTAGGTGTAACTATTTTGATTATATATGATCATGACCCACATATTATATAAATATTTTTGAAAATTATTCATAAATATCTCAACACCAAGCTATATTTGAGAAATTCTTATTATCTATAGAGATAGAGACACCCCAATATAACTACTAAAACATTACAAGTCATGTTTAATTCAATAATATATATCTTTAAAGATATATGGGATATGTATTTACCTTTTGGGGAATTTATATAAAAATCATATCTTTAATTCATGAATTGAAATGATATATTATAAAGAGTTATATAGGGAAATATGTATTCCACCAACCCTTTGGGAAATATTTTGTGGAAAAAATCTTTTAGTGTCAAAAAAATTATATAGAAAATGATTAAGGTGAGAAACATTCAATATCATTTCAAGGAAACTGAATGCTGTAAAAAGAGATACTTCAATAACCAAATGAAGGGTATAATATTTAAAGAAGTGGATCATTTTTTCATTAAGATATCTCATTTGAAGTGTGCTATAATTATTTAAATAAAATAAAATAAATTTCAGTGTTTATTAGTCCTCCTAGTATTTTTCAAATAATTAAAATTGAAAATAACTCATTATAAATTCAACCAATGTTTATAATTTGTTTTATGTCTCATTATTATGTAAAATACAATATACAGAAAATATTTAATCAGTAATGAAGAATTTAAATTTGATCAAAATTTATATTATTGTTAAGAGCATATCCATATTCATAGGAAAATAGAACAAGTGTTACAATATCGATTGACTTGACTAGTAAATTTTGTTTGGAGGAAACCTAAGATAAGAGTAAGAACACGATAACATTGTGAAATAATGAAGGAGAACAACCCTTGTTTTTTTATGAGGCTGAATTATAGAAATTTATAAGATGATATTTTTTATAGGGTAAGAATTTAACACTTGGTCTTCAATTATAAGAAGTAAATTTTTAATTCTAAATCAATCATAGCATTCTGCAGATAACCTTATTAAAGAATGTGATTAAAACCAAAATTAAAAAATTTTATAATTTTAATATAATATAATTAATTTAATTTTTAATTCCACACATCAAAATTATCATATGATTAATTTTTGAGATTTTTTATAAATAGTTGATTTTTTCGGTGAATTGTGAAAAATAATGAGCTTACAATAATATCACATTCATTACAGTATAATGATATTAAAATGAATTGAAATTTTATGAAACCATTTTTTAGAATATTTATATATATATATGAGTTAGTATAACACATTTAATAATAAAATATTTAAATTATATATATATGATTGAGAGTTTTAAATTCTAATGAATATTATTTTTCAAATGAAAACTATTTTTTATTCTTCATATTTAAACAAATTTTAATAAGGATACAATTATTTTTTTATTTGCTTTAAAGTAAAATATGGATCCTTTTATATAACCTAATAAAATTAATTCCATATTATTAAAAAATTATATGGGATTTTGGTAAAAATCATTTTAATGAATAAAATTATCATTTTTCAAAAAACAGTCTTTCATTGCATTTTGTGAACAAAACATTTATGTAAATAATTATAATTATATGAATTTAATCTTTTAAAATGGATTAGATATTTTTAATTATCATAATTAATATTATTTAATTAGGTTAAATCTTTTTTTTCATAATTAATAGTAACTGTTTTAATAACTTATCACTATGTAGAGGTTAAATTTGATTAATGTGGGGGTTAAACTAAATAGATAACTATTTAAATTAACTAATAACAAGTATAAATACTATGGGTTGAGTTTATTTTTACAATATATAATTATATTTTTTTAAAATATCTCATTGGAATCCACTTTCTCATGGATGTGAGTTAATTATATTTTAATTTTCTTTGAATTTACATGTTTTCTAGCCGCCACACTTATAAAATAGAACCTACTAACCTAACTTATACACAGTTATTATGCCTCTTAACTAGACTATTACCTAAAAAGGTACCTTCCCAACATTAATCTCTATGTTATAGAGGTACCAATATAACCGAAAGACCACTTAAAGATGGATTAAAGTGTATGTCAAATGAGGTTAACAAAAATGAGGTGTATTTTCTTTTTGAGTTTTTAAGTACCATTTTTCTTAAACCAATTTGAAATATTAAATAATATTTTTAATGTAATTAAATAATTATATTTAAAATATTTATATTTTTTTAATGGAATATATTTTAATATTTCATTTATATTCATTGGAAGTTGAAAATGTTGCATTTGTGTACGTCTATACTACCACCTCCATGGAGAAGTATAATTTATTTTTCATCACCAATTCAATTTGATGGTTATAAATATGAAATTAATGAATATATATGATATTAATGACATAATTATGAATCTATAAATATAATATATCATATATATTCTTACACATCCATCTGTTGCAAAATGATAATCTCATGTTTGTGTACATGTAGACTGCCACCTCCATGAAGTGATGTGATTCACTTTTTATTACCATCATAAAAGGATTATTATAAAATTTTATATGATGTTTAAAAAAATATTCACATGTAATTATTAATATTTTGGACATTATGGAACTATTTCACTAAACCATTAACCATGGTCATTATATTGAAGTAAATTCGGTAAAATTGGCTAATCAACCTTAAGTGGTGAACGTAAAAAAACAATTCAATGAAAGGATGTAATATGATTATAAAATTAAATTAAATTAAATATAGATGAAAAAGTAATGAATAAGTTATTAAATAAATTCATATTGAGTATTCAGTTGGATATAATGTTGCTGACCATGCTGGAATCTAAGATAAGGGGTTTTCATCTCAATTTCACTCCAATAAGACATATTTTATATTAAGAAAATAATTTTTTCATATATTTAATATAATTACCATTTGATATATTTTATCTTTAATTCTTATATATTCATGGAATTAATAGTTTAAATTCTTGTTTTATTATATAATGGGTTTTGATTCAAATTTTTTCAAATCTGTAATGGTTAATTTTAGATTCTCAAGCTTATTTAAGATTGTCCATGTTTAAATTTTTATTGGAAGAATTATATACTATTTATCTTCCTGAACCTATCTTTTTTCTCCTCCAATTAATATTCTAGGGATTTCCATGTTTTTATTCTAACTTTTCCACTCTTTGGTAATCAAAAAACAAACTAATTGTTTTCTAAAAAACCGACCATATTTCTACTTTTAGGCTGAGAATATTTTAATTTAAATTACATATTTTTTAAATTTTTTTATAGAAATTTTATATAATTTTAAATTATATTTAAAGTCTTTTTATACAAACTTTTAAATTATTTAAAAAATTTAATAATAATTTTTTTATGACATATTGAACAAGTCATTTTGATTTTTACAAAAGATTAAATGCAATTATCTTTTTAACTAGAATGAAATTGATGGATTTTCCCACCATCATAACCATTATACATTATAAAGATTCCTCTACTAGTTTCTATAGTTTTATAAAGAAAATAATTTTATATTTTCCTATAAATTATATATTTTATTTTAAAAAATGAAATTATTTATATAATGTTTAAAATATTTTTGAAATAATTTATAACATCAAAATATCAATAGAATGAAAAAATCTCTAAGGAATGTTAAATTTTATGTATTTATTTTATTTTCATAACTAATTCAAAAACAATTTCATTTTTTACAATATTAAATTATGATAAATTTATGGTATTTTATCGTAAATTGAAAATTTATGTATTATAAAATATTTTTTGATCATTCAATTTCATGTGATTAACTACTCTATCACTCTTCATTATTCATTAAAAATTATTTTTTCCCTTAATACCCATTTTACTATTACCATGGATATATTTTTATCATTTTTAATAATTTTATATTTTAATAACAATTTATCATCAAAATTCACTTTTCTAGTAGATGAATTATTATTAACAATGTTATTTAATTTGGGATCACCATTTATTATATTTTCATTTCTATGTTAAATAAAGAAGGTATGTCTGAATTATTTTCAAGGATAGAAGATTTTTTTTCATGTAATGTTTTATTTTTATAATGTAATATGAAAATCATGTATATATGTAGTCTACCAAGACTATTAAAATAATAAATCATCTATATTTAAACCTATTATATCCTATATTAATGTAATAATGTAGGCATCAGTTCAAATTTACTAGATTTCGAGTCATTACGGGAAGAAAACCAACAACAAAACCCACTCTATCTAGGTAGAATCAAACATATTTGGAAATTAAGAATTTTGAAAACCTATAATCCATGTAATGTTTTGAAAATAGCCTTTATCTTTATCCTCAATGTATTATGGTTTGTTGATTATCATAGTAGAAAAATCATAGGTGTCCTAACCACAAATGTGATCTACCAGTCGAAGAATCTACAATCGTATTGTGAGGATTACCATAAACCATTTAAGGTTCTATCCCTTTACATGCTTGCGATTAACAAAGATAAGAAAATAATAATTTTTTGAAAACATTGAATGAAACCAGGGAAAATAAACTATATCATCTACACCATCTACACACAGTAACATGAGGGGTCACATTCATTATAAAGGAATGTTATGTGTATTTTAATGGAAAATGTGTTCCGACATATTGGATATTATAAAATGACACCCATGAATTACATCCAATTAATATTTCCATTTAAATAATTCAATAAATTTATTAAAATGGTATATTGATTTATAATGGATTAGTAATAGAAGGAAATTTCATAGGAAGTAGATGTATGATTTGGGATGTAATGAACAATGTTTTTTAATTAATGTAAAATTTCAGGGGAATTAGAATTTCAGCATTTATTGTATAGTCCATTAATTTACCCAAGATTCTAAATGTAATTCATTTATTTGTTACACTTTAATATGTTTTGTATACTTGGGTAATGGCCTGATGGGTCCTCGAGAGTCTCATTGATTATGGGGTGTTCTATATATTGAGAATCACATGTTTGGGAGGCCTAAATAGCAAGCACATTTATCTGAATCCAAGAAACCCCTTGTAGAAAATAGTGCAACTTGTTTCGGAGGAGTGGAAGGTGTTACACAGTCTATGCATGGTTTACCCAAATAATTCACCTCACCCGCATGATTAGTTTTACATAGGTAGTACCTAGTCAACTTTATTCACATAGTTAACAAAATATTAAGAAATCCATGTGGAAAAATTAGGCGAGGAGGGATTCCTATGTAGTAGGATCCACATAGTTTGTGGACATTTTGGCTAAACCATGCATCCCAATAGTGTGACGTAGTTCTTAAGGGTGAAATTAAATTTTTCCCTTAATGAGTTTTAAAACTCATTTTCTTTTCTTCGTTCTTTCTTCCCCTACAATGTTCCCAACTCCCCCCTCTAATGGGTTTCTACTCTTTAACATAGGCCTCAAAGGAACTTCTCAATCCAAATTCCAAATCAGCCATCGTTAGTCATGATGTATCAACATCAATACAATCTGCATTTCTTTTGAATCATTCTTAGTTTAATCTTTTCTCGACCAAGTTGTTCTACTGTGAGCACATTTTCGTAATTTCCTATTAAAATCTATGTTTGTTTGATTTCACTGATGTTTGACTGAATAAAACCTCAATATTGGATGAGTTTAACATTATAGAATCAGTTTAGGCCGTCGATGATGTTTTCCTCAATTTATTATCAGTTTATAAATAAGAACATCAATTTGCACACCGGACTTTGCTAAAAATTCCCTTAAAAATTATTTCTTCAATATAAATTTGTATATGCACCTTGTATTACTCTCATTGAACTTAGTTCAGTATTTTGAGGATTCAGACCCCGTTCATGGACACCACATGGGTGTCTCAGTTTGATCTGCACCTTTAAAATTCAATAAATTTTGTAACTAAAAAGATACTAAGCCTTTTTGTGGATAAACAATGAAATTTCCCTAATAGGTAATTGTCCAATTAAGGATATCACCTCCTAAGTTCCATGTTGAACATTATGTTATTTTCCCATTTTTTGTGGTTTTCTAAAATTCTTCTTTTGTTAAATTGGATTATGGTTCTTGAACAAAATGATTAATTATGATATATGATTTTTCATTAAAAATGTCATGTTTTTATAATGAAATTTGTTCAATGAGTTACATTTTATTCAAAATTAAAAAGTGGTGATTAGTCATTTAAACCATTCATTTTTAGATATAATTAATTTTTAGTACATGTTATATTTTGATGTTATCTAAGGAATTATCGCTTATTTTTTATAAATTCTTATAGAACCATGGAACCTCCATAGGTCAGGGAACATTTCATGAATTTTATGGTTGGTCCCACAATTATCTAAATGACTAATGGACCAAGATCCTACTAAGGTCATAACATCAATAATAAATGGAATTTACCATGTTGTTAATTTCTCAATTATAACATGGTACCTTCTAACAACCTCCTTGAACCATATAAAATGGATTCCCATGTGTT
This sequence comes from Viscum album, assembly GCA_963277665.1. Taxonomy (NCBI): domain Eukaryota; kingdom Viridiplantae; phylum Streptophyta; class Magnoliopsida; order Santalales; family Viscaceae; genus Viscum; species Viscum album. The sequence goes on from OY728162.1 coordinate 255,814,667, forward strand.
AATAGATTAAATGGAATGGTGTTCTATCATGGATTTCTATCCTTGGATGATTTAAATGCTATGATTGATATGTCATTATTATATTAATATATTTATGTGATGTGAAATTAAAAGGTTAAAGGAATTTAAAATAATTTCATGCTTAACGATATTGACTATAATAAAATATTTATGTGATGTAAATTGAAAATGGTGGCAAGGCCATGCCAATCATTACATTCTTAAAAAAATGAATAATTTTAATTAAAAAAATTAAACACCCTTGTTTATAATGGTCTAAGTAAATGGAAATAATCAGAGGTATTTCTTTATAGATATAATTATAAATATTATTAATCATTGAAATATGTAGTGTATGCATTCTATTGAGCATGGAATATATCATTATCCCATATATCAGTTGTTGAGTAATGATTTCATGCACTATTGATACTATGTGGGTGGTGTTCATGATGTTCCAAACCCCTTGTTGAGTGTTGGGATGATGGAACATTCATTAATTCGAGTGTTGAATTAATGAAACACTCACTATCTCACGTAACGGGCTTGGTGTCTCGCACTAATTGTGAGATGTAGGGAATGTACCTTATGTTAGAAATTATGGTTCACTTGGCTTTGTTATAGATAACTGTGTTACACCCCGATCTAGCAAGCACCTAGTATTATAGGTATATGGGGACTTACATGCAGATGTACTTGCTATATATTGGTGTTTAAAATATATAACTATACCATGTTTATATTAATACTGTATAGAAACTATTACTATTCAGACACATTATCTTTCCCTGAGACGAAGCACGTAGAGAAGTAGTTTTTCTTAAACAACCTAGGATAGATAGTTGTTATTTATTTTTGTTTCATTTAATTATTTATATGTACAAACTACATTAACTATATGAACAGAATATATTAATTTGTAGAAGTTATGGGTTGTAACCTATTGGGATTTATATCTCACACCATGCTCATGCCGCCATTCCATGGGGGTACTTGATTTGACCACCTGTTCGAAGGACTATGGATTATTGTTTATTTTATTATTCATTCACATAGATGTTAGAGAATATGATTGTGCTAGGTCTTGTGATTCTTGTGTAGATCTCTATTTGGGGGTTTTTTCTCTTTTCATTATTTATTTTGTACTTTACAATACCTTGTTTCATATTGCATTTATATTTTTCTAGTTTATATCATCTTATTAACATTCATGATCTATCTTAAATTTTTTTACCATCTATTATACTTAGTTTATATTATTCCATTATTTCATTATTTCTCATCTATTACTACTTCCACTATTGATTTTATTTTACTCTACAATTTTGCTACTTTGATAAAAGTGCATAGTCTACCCACTACAACCTCCTAAGCCCCTCACTGCTAGTCGAAAACCTCTGGCATTTGGGGAGGTTCACTCAAGGCCATTTGAACCACCATTCTGAATATCATTTTATTATATAGTTGGTTTGAGATTTTACAAATGAAATATCAGGTTACATTGCATGCATATTTGGGTGAAACATATTCTCATGCTCAAGTTTTTGGATACATTGTAAGGCTATAAATTTTTATAAAATATGCATTGCATGGATATTATTTTTGAGCATCTCCAATAAAAATAATTTAAAAATATTGTTATCACATAGAGTGTAAAGACCTGAAAATTTACAAGAAAATTGTTTCTCAAAATCATTTTTGATGATTTTTTGGGGTACATTCAGTAAACATAAATGCATGTTTTTCTATCTTTTGAACTAGTTTGTGGAATTGAAATCTATGGACACTAATGAACTCGCAGCGCTGATATTCGCTTAAGGGAACCTTTACTGCAGTTGTGTTTTTTCTTATGTGGTAGTTAAATTATAGGGATTCATTAATACTTAAATAAAATTGTTCTGTTAAAATTTTATTTTAAGTGGAAGTTAATTCCCCCAAAGGGATGTTGGAGGTGGGGCCCACTCCCCATATAACATCCCATGGGTGGATATAATTAAGTGTGGTTGGGCCCGCAAGAACCCCTAACCTTTCAACTCCCTTAAACTCCCCATTGACACCCCCGTTAAATTTATTTGACAACTCCCCCTCATTTATTTTGGTGGAGCCTCTCCCCCTTCCACCCTCCCCTTATTAATGTGCCAACCTCATCAATTTATTTAAGTGAGCACATTAATTTATTGATTCAATTTTAATTAATTAAAAAGGAATGCGAATATTAATTTAATATGAGAATCATATTGTTTCATTTTGGGTTGGTAATTATTATCATTGGGAAAGATCTGGAGAAATAAAAAGAAAAGTGTTCTTCTCCAATGAAGAACACGAAGAACGCTCCTCAACTCGAAGGATGTGATGCAACTTCATCTTTATTCTTCCCCTGAAGTCAATGGAATCAAAAAATCTTCCTCCAATGTTGACGGGATGACATTGTTCCTCCATGATGCCTGGCTACCACGATGCTCGTCTTTCGCAGCTCGACGACGTTTGAAGTGAGTTACGAGGTAGGGGTTTGTACTATTTTTAAGTGAATATTTTGTACCCTATTCTTCATTAAATTTCTGGATTGTCCTCAGCCTTATGTTATCGCCTAACGCAGAGGGCCTAGGCCAAAAAAACACGACCTGAGACCCTCATATGATTCTTGAACAATTTTGGCAGTGGCAACAGGAGGCGGTGGTGAACAGGAGGTGGTGGTGATAGAAGGAGGCGGCCACGCGCCGACAGCACTACGGAAGAAACGGTTGGCCATAGCTAGCCAGATATGGAGGCCACGGTGCCAAAAAGGTCACCGCGCTACGGAGGACCACAATCCATGTTCCGTAAGGCCGTCCACCTGCCAGTTAGGTTAATGGAGGCCGCAGCACCCGCAGGTGCTGCGTAGAAGGACCAAAGAACGCCAGTTGGGGCCGCACGTGCTGGGATGTTCGGTCGGCTTCAGCTGGACGGAAAGAAGGGGTGGCACCACTCGGTGCCACCAGTTTGGGAAAGTAGAGGGTTGTCCCCCCCCCCCCTCGCAGTGCTCGGCCATCCGGGCAGAGCCTCTCGGCCAGTCGAGCTGAGCCCCGGCCAACTGGGCCGGGCCATGCCATGTCGCGCCCCCTAGGGTTGGGCCATGCCCTACTGGGCCGGGCCACGCTACACCGGGCCAGTCTGACCCTCTACCAGGTCGGACCTGCCGAACCAGGTTGGGTCGACCCGTTAGCCCACTAGGCTTGACGGACCAGGCCTGTTTCACTTAAACGTGGATAACTTTACGACCATGCGTCCGATCAACACGTCATATGTGGCACTGGGACCCCCGTGAAAAAGAAGTCCTTTTGAGATAGTATAAGTGAGTTTTGTATGACTTTAGAAAACAATCGGGTTTGGAACAAACATAATTTCAACCGGGCCCCTGGAACGGAAAAGCCAATATCTCTCAGACCAGGCGTTCGATTGATGCGCCATCTCTCGCGTTGGGTTATTTTTAATGAGACGAAACATCAAAATACACAAAATATGGAATTCACAATAGTTTATGTATCAACGCCTTGGCACGAGGAGAAGACCCTCCCGAAATTGAGTGTGTTGTGTGCGGGAACCCTAGAGCTAGCTGTGACTGTAACGACTACTATACTGGAATCCTCTGTGGGTTCAATGATGACAATTGTACTAGAATCGTACATGGGTTTGAAGATGACAAAATCTGTACTGGAATCATCCGTGTGTTCGATAGCGATGACTACTGGTCTTGTATCCTACGTGGTTCTGACAATTTGACTTCTTTACTAGTATCCTACGTGGGTCCGACAGACTAGCTATTCTAGTATCCTACATGGGTTTGACAGCTTAGCTGGTCTAGTATCCTACGTGGGTTTGACAGCTTAGATGAATCAGTGACTACATCTGATCATCTCTATCGCTAAAAAAATTATATATACCTATGTGAACTGAGTCTTGATTTTCAATCATTATCATCGATGTGATTGACTTGATTTCCTGTGTGGATTGAGTTGTGCTTGGTATTTAGAGTTTCAGTTGAACTGTGATTGACAACAAAGGTATATGTTTGGGCATATACCTAAGTAGAGTTGTTTGATACTTCGTGATTGTATATTTCTTATGTGGTTTATCCTTTGTCGATTCTAGGAGACCTTCGGGTGTCTCGGGGTCTCTACAGAGTATCATATACTCACCCCTGCACGGGCTATGCCCACACTACATTGTGTTGGATTTAGATGACAGACAAAATTGATTTAGGTGGAGGCTTGTGGGGCTGGATGGTACCAAGAGGTGGACCACTTGGTGAGACGTACACGGACTGGATAGCCGGATCGGTGGTGCTGAGGGGGCCATCTGTACCCATCCTTCAGGTGGGATTCCCAGAGGATGACTTAGAGGTTTCTATTTTAATTTACAACAGTTGTACTAGCTTTTCTGTTGTAATGTTCTTTACCATTGGGCGTGTATTACCGGCCCCAATCCCTTTCAGTACTTACTTTTGTATATAGTTTCACTTAGTGTTTACTTTCTATTGCATACTCTATTGTGCTTGTTTACTTTCATAAAGGCAATGCCTTCAAATCTTAGGGATTTACACATTTGGTGGTAGTCGCCAGCCCCTGGGCTATGGAAGGCGTGCTTGGGGTAGTCGCGGCACGGACCCCGAGGACGTGTCATTACAAATTGGTATTAGAGGAGTCAGTTCTACTGCAGAACATGGGAATCTAATTATTCATTTCTGTTAAGCAATAGTGTTAAGAGTATTGAGTGTGGTTATCAGTCCAGGGAGTCCAGTGTCGGTGCGGCGGCCGACGTATCCATACAAAAGGACCCTAACCTCTTATTTCCAACTCGATGCACAAAAACACTATTTTTAGGTGTGTTTAAAAAGTATTATTTGTGATTACTTTGTTTCAACTCAGCAGGTATATTGTTTGACCATGTCACATCTATTTATTTTAAAGATGACCCCATGAAGGCAGCCATCTAGGGATCTGAGTTACGTATGAGATGGTAGCCCACTGAGTGATGAGGCCTCAGTGGAGGACCCCATCACAGCGGAGGCACCAGTGGTACCACTATCCGCTGGGCCACTGATACCACCAGCTCCAGCAGTAGAGATTTCAAGCATCCTGAGTGCGTTACATGAGTTTTAGCGACAGAGGCCACCCAGGTTCCGTGGAGAGACAGACCCACAAGATGATAAGGACTGGATAAAGGCTATTTTCAGAGTTTTCATATTGGTGGGGACACCAGTAGACCTTATGTTGATCCTTTTCACGAGTCTTTTACACATATCAGCAGGTAGATGGTGGAGCTTGATGCTCGAGGTGCAGGAAGAGGCATCTTTACTCTAGATAGACTTCGATAGTCTCTTCTAATGGAGTTTATTCTAGCCACCCTTTGTGTGGTGCAGATTCAGGAGTTTATACATATGGGACAGGGAAGCATTACAGTATCTCAGTACTCAGCAAGGTTCACTGACCTCTCACGCTACTCCATGGATATGGAATGTGACCAATTTATCAGGTCCTGGACCTTTGAGCAGGGACTCAGATATGATATCAGGGCTTCGATGATCTCCCTCATTATTCCAACACAGGAGGGAGTACTGGAGTGAGCCCTTCTTGTGGAGGGATATTTTATTGAGCCGACATCAGCTGTGAGACCCACCATAGGGCGACACATAGCAGATTCTTCTATAGCTGGTAGTAGGTAGTTGATGCAGAGGTCCAAGAAGACCAGGACATCATGTGGGAGACCTCAGGATACAGGTTCGATTGTGCAGGGCACATGAATCTGAGACAACTATATGAGGAGCAGGCAGTGCTATGCATGCGATGGGTAGCGTCACATGGATCGAGACTGTCCGACCCTACTTGCGAATGAGCAGTAGACAGTAGAGGGACCTCCCAGGTAGAGGAAAAGGTTCGACCGTGGTGGTCCTTTGGTAGCAGGCAGACGAGGAAGAGGAGATGGCCGAGCAGCGGGTGGTGGACAACGTTTTGAGGCTCTACCAGCACCACCACTATGAGGTCCACCCCTACCATAAGGAGCTGGCGGGTAGAGGCAGGCTCGGCTCCACGCAGTTGAGGCCTATGACCACGGTGCACCTGAGATGATTCTAGGTACTATATGTGTCTTCTCTACCCTTGATGAGTTACTTATAAACACAGATGAGAGTCATTCTTTTATTTCTACTGCCGTTGTTCGAAGCTCATAGATTCCGACCGAGCCGTTGGCTCGATCCTTACGGTTAGATACTTTTACGGGAGCAGACACGACGATTACACACTGGTGTTGACAGTGTGAGCATACTCTAGGAGGTGAGATCCTTGGCTGGGAACATTTTTTAGCAGCGTCATGACCTTACAACGTCATCTTGGGTATGGACTGGTTGTCTACTGTCTAAGCTCAGATCGACTGCATTAGGAGAAAAGTGTGGTGTGTCTGCACGAATGGGCACACGATCACTTTCACTGGCGAGAAGGGAGCCCTTTCACCATAGGATGGACTTACGCAGAGGAGAGGGAATCCGATCACAGATCATTTGGATAGTCTCATCCTCGGAGAAATTGATGTATGGAGTCTGAGTTTTTCTATTATGGTGTATCAGTATGCGGACATTTTTTCTGAAGAAGTTCCAGGACTACCTCCTCACAGAAAGGTAAACGTCTACATTGACATGTACCCCGGGACAGCAGCGATATCTACTCCAGCATATTAGATGGCTCCCATAAAGCTTCGTGAGCAGCGGGTACAGCTGGAGGACTTGTAGGGGAAGGGATTTATCCAACCAAGTGTTTCACCCTGGGATTCTCCAATTTTATTGGCTAAGAAAGCGGATGGGATCTTGCGACTGTGTGTCGACAACCATCTCCAGAATCAGGTGACCGTGAAGAATAAGTACCCACTCCTAAGGATTTATAAACTCTTTGATCAGATCAATGGAGCATGATAGTTCTCGTAGATAGATCTCAGGTCAGGCTATCACGAGCTTAGATTTTGAGAAGAGGATGTGCAGAAGACGACATTCAAGTGTCGATATGGCCACTATGAGTTCTTGGTTAAGCCCTTCGGTGTATCCAACACACCAGTAGTGTTCAAGAGTCTCATGAACTAGATCTTCCAACCCTACATCGATTGATTTTTTGTAGTTTTAATCGATGACATAATGATTTACTCAACTATTGAGGAGGAGCACAGCTACCACTTGTAGGTTGTACTGGACACACTCTGAAGTTTGCATCAGTGGTCATCACCTTGATGATGTGTTAGCACTATCTGATGGGCGAGCGCTTTACATTCTACTCTGACCACCAGAGTATTAGGTATATCTTCTCGTAGAAGGACCTGAACCTGAGATAGCAGCAATTGCTCGAGTTCCTCCAGGACTATGTCGTTGAGATAGTCTACGCTACTGGGAAGAGGAACAATTTAGCTGATGCTCTCAGTAGGATATCGGGCATTCAACTGCTAGGAGAGGCAACAGAGCAGTTGTAACACCCGAGACTTTTATGTTATATAAATCATCAAAGGAATCTTTCACTACACACAAAACTTTCTTGTCTTTATTTACACGCAATCGCGACCTTCCTCGATAGCTTGCGTCCTACGCGATACCGAGTTTCACTAAACAATGATATGCTATTAAAATATTATTAAAACTAGGTGTTATGAATGGTAATAACTGATTTTTGAAATTTTTTAAATTTTATTTTTCAAATTTGACTTCATTTTTGGATTTAGAATATTGAAATTAGCCTAGGGTGAAATTCTGGTATTTTTCTGAAAACTATCAATTTTCGATGAATAGTGAAACCACTAAGTGGCTGTTAAAAAAACAGAATTTTTCATAAAACGTAATTTTACCACTTCTGTGAGTGGAATTTCAAAAATCTGAGAGACACGGTTGATTTCAGTAAATAAAATGTGGTTCAATGAGATGAAAATAATTTTTGTTAAATAGTAACTTTTTACTTTTTTTACCACGGTTAAAAGTAAATAGGGTAATTAAGGTTAAAATGATATTATTATTACCCTAACAAATGTCCTAATTCTATTAGATAAGTGTAATTCGACCAGAAGCATCCTTAGAAATAAAATATGACCATTTAGGCCCACTTGGATTAGATTAGGACATTTATTATTATTTAATTCAAAGAAGAGTTAAAAGAGTTAAAATCAAAGTTTATTTACTAAAACATTTTTAATATAGGGTTATACATAAGTTAAATTCGATTGTAAACATTCATTAAAAATCTAATATGATTTCCTACATAATGAGATTTTATTAACAGTTTTTAGAAATTAAATAATTTAATTTATTTATGACACAATGATGATGCAATAATTACCATAATAGTGAAAAATTAGAATAATTGATATTATAAATACCTAAATAAGTATAATTTGAGACTTTTTATGAATTACACTAATTTTATAGGTTAGTATGATATGTTAGGATTTATTTAATAAAATTTGGTCCGAGTAATCATTCTGTTATGAGTTTCACTAAAATCAACTATTGAATAGTGTCAAAATTGACAAAAAATAGTTTTTAAAACAAATATTATATTATTGATTGTTATTTTATTCCTAAAAATATAAGGTTCGTTCGAGATACTTATATAATGATAGGTGTATCATTAACGGACCACTTGGGGGTCGCATGGATGTATATGGTATGTTTATTAACTGTATAATATAAAAATACAAAGTGACATGGTAAATGTCAATCTAATTAACTAAGAGTTAAAACTAAAAGATAATGTTAATATAATGACCTAAACCTATCTAAATTCTATTGTATGATATTATTTCGACCCATCAACACCTTAGCTTCAAAATAACTCAATTTGGAGCTATTAAAAACCGAATATGACTTTAGAATAAAATAAAATTTTTTATTTATTCCAAAGGTGCCCCTCTCCTCCCTTATAAAAGGTCACCTCCTCCCCCTCTTCCTCACACCAAATTGAGCCTTCAAGCTTGGCCAACCCCTGGCACGTTCTCCAATCCACTTCCCTAGAGAAATCCTCGAGGTCCTGGTCTTCTTCAAAGACCAATTTTAGTGCCCTAAAAGGAGGTCTCAAAGAAGCACTTCAAAGAAGAGGTAATGTCCGTTACTGATTCTTTCATCATTATTACTTCTACCACTTCTTCTTCCATAGATGTTTCATTATGAAGTAATAAAATCAGTATCACTAATATACTGATATGTTATTATATTTATGAAACAACTCAATTTAACCATCTATCCATCCTACGAAAAATGAAATCACCGCGCGTGCGTACGTACGGAATACCGTCTCCATGCCGTGGTGTAATCTATTTTCCACCACCACCTTACTTGGATGGGTATAATGGTGTAAAGAATAAATATATATGATTATTGTGAAGTGATATTGTTTCTGAAATAGTATACATAAACCCTATACAATTCCACGATCATCGGAACGATATCATCGCTCTTGCGTACGTACGGAATACCGTCTCCACGATGTGATGTGACTCGTTCTACATGATATTCATTACATAATGATTATATAAATGAATTTAATGAATTAATACGAAATATATTACACTAATACAATTCTATAAATGAGGTATCTATAACCTAAAAAGAAAAATAAGAATTTATTCGACAAAACACGCATAAGAACAAAAAGTAATAAACACCCAAATAACAAGTAGTAGTGAAATATTACTAATAAGAAGCTACAAATATGACCATATATGATATCATAAAAATAATTCTTATTCTGTAATAAGTCAAGAACATTATTTAAATCATTATACAGGAGGTTCGGACACTTACAAAGAAAATCAGACCTAAGGTAAGGGAAATATCACAATAATATTTTTATCCGAGATTGTTTATACTTTGGAATTTTTTGGGGTGTATTTTATCATCCACATCCATGTTTCCTCAATATTTAATATTATTTCCATACACCTACAATTTTTTAAATACAATTTTACCCTTCGATGAGTTTTTAGTAAAAGATATGAAAGGAATATTTTGTCATTTTTTATACGAGGTACTTTTTGACTTTTCGGACAAAAGTCCGAGATGAATGTTTTTTAACTTATACGGCATGAATGGATTTTTAAAACATTATTTCTAGGAAGCTTTATTTACATGTTTTCAAGTTTATTTATAATAAAATTATTTTAGTTTAGAATTGTATGACATGTTAAGAATGGAAAAGTGTTTTTAAAGTAGAAAGGATATTTTCCTCAAGAATGGAGTTCAAGTGTTTTGTCAAAATTATTTTACATCTTAGATAATATAGGGTTCTTGTTTCTATCCCTATTATTGCATTTATTTGATTATGTTGTGATGTAATTATTTTTATGAATTACTTTATCCTATATGAATTGTTTTATGATGTCACGATGTTTAAGAATCCCATTTTTATTACATGGGTTATGCAATGATGAATGATTTTTGATTTTGTGTCACACTTAAGAATGGTATCATTATGAGATGGGTGGGACCTATATCTCTCTCCAATTCATTGGGTAAAGATTTTATATCTCATGAGATAGAAATGTATGGAACGACAGGTTAAACCGGTTCAGTGAAACAGGACTGAAACGAGGAGTGAACTCGGTTCAAAAATGGACTTTGTCCACTAAGATAGTCTTGGAAATGAGTCTTGACTAGTAAGAAAATATTCTCTATGATTATGTGTGTATGACACAAAGTATCATGTTTTATGCTATGATTATTGGGATTACATTTCACTTCTATTATTTATCCCATGTTATGAAATTATGATTTCTTTTGTAGGTTAAGATTTCCAAAAGTTATGTTCTTATGTATATGATGTGATTGATATTTATTTTGTTTACCCTTACTGAGAATTTGATCTCACCCTTTTGTATGTTTTATTTCCCCAGGTTTGGAAGAAGGTTATTAAGTAGGATATGCTAAAAAGGGACTCTAGATATGATGAAATAAATGGGAGTCAAAGTAGATGCTTTATGAACCAGTTGTTTATGTTTCCCAGTTTCTAAAGACTCTATACCTATACGATCCTTTCCTTGTTTTGTTATATGTTTTAATAAGTGTGCTTCAATTCTAAAGTAATAACAATGTATGTAAAGTATGGGTCGTTATAGTTGGTATCAGAGGAAAGGTATAGTCAACCTTTGGAAAATAGGATGTGAAAGCATTAGTCAGAACCCTAAGGATAAGTCTAAGAACAGAACACAATCATAGTGTTTTAGAAATGTCCATGAATAACCAAGGATAAGACCTTAAGTGTGAAATTTTGTTCTTTATTGTGTGGTTTTCCTATTATAATTGGTGTTTCTCACACTATTCTTCTTGGTTTTAGTCAATGGCTGGAACCTGAAGGAACCTTGTTAATGAGGAATGTGACGGGAAATGAAATGATTGTCCCCCTGAGCAACCAAATGTTATGGGAGCTAGAATGGAAAATCTTATAGCCATACTCACACAACTTTCTCAAGATATGAATCATGCAGTGTAACACCCCGATCTTCCACGATACGCCTCTCTTTCAATAATGCAATAGCTTGCATTGTACGCAGGTTCGAGTTCTAAAACACCGCGACTAATCAAAGTAGCTGTTATGAATAGTAATAACCACTTTTTAAAATTATAGAAATTTTATATTTCAAAATTGACTTCATTTTTGGATTCGGAATATCGAAATTAGCCTATGTTGAATTTTTGGTATTTTTCTGAGAACTTCTAATTTTTATGAATAGTGAAAAATACTTTAAAACAACTTTTTTAATCAAAATAATTTATTGTGATAAATTATACTATTTAGTGGTTTTAAGGTATAATTAGAATATATTTTTACCATTTTATCCAATGGTGGTCATTAGAATTAATTTAACATTGAAATTGGACATAAACAATTGCCAATCTTTTGATATAAATTGTTTCTTAAAAACACGCTATTTGTCGTAACAGCGGGAATTAATTATAAAATTAATTAATGCAACTTATATGTTTGGAATTTTGTAAAATAGACATCATTTTTGAATTCGGAATATCAATTATAGCTTTGGGTAAAATTTTGGCCTTATTCTGAAAAACTTCAATTTTTGATGAATAGTGAAACCACTAAGTGGTTGTTAAAAACTGATTTTTCAATTAAATGAAATATTACCACTTTTGTGATTTGATTTTCAAAAATATGACATAAATTGTTGTCATTAAGAAGTAAAATGTGGTTCAATGAGATTAAAATAATTTTTTTGGTGAATAGTAACTTTTAAGTTCTTAATCGCGATTAGAGGTAATTAGTGTAGTTTAAGGTACAAATAATGTTTTAATAATATGAGATGAGCATGACACTTGTCATACTCCTATTGGATTAGTCATGTCCGACCAAGACAACCCATGGGTCAACTTGGGGACCCCATGGAGCCACTTTAGTTGGAAAATGACATTAATATATATTTATTTAATGTTAAAATTAAATTGACACAAATATGAGTTATTTTACTAAAACAGTTTTTAAGTGGGGTTACAAAAGTCCCACTTTTGACTATAAATATTCATTAGAAAGATAAAAAGATTTCCTACATCATAGTATTTTTTTTATAATTTTTAGACATTGAATAAATTAAATTATTTATGACATCATTATGATGCAGTGATGACCTCATTATTTAACGATTTAAATAAAATGATAAGATAATGCAAAATCCAAGGCTTACACTTGTCCAAAGCCTATTGGATGAGGATATTTCGAAACCTTATCACCTTATCCTAGAATTATATAAGTGTGGGACCTTTAGAATCCGAAAAGCTTTGTGAAATAATATAACATTTCAATCTTTCCAAAAGTGCCCCTCCTCTCCACTTATAAAAGGCCCCCACCTCTCCCACCTCATTTACACATTCAAGCCATTTGGATCGGCCAACCTCTGCCCAAATACTCTCCCAACTTCCCCCTATTACTCCTAGAAGACTTACTTTGGGCAGAACGCTTCCCAAGTAAGCCTTTGGCTCAAATCAAAAAGAGTTACCCGATTTTGCGGTAATGTCTTCTCTTATGTTATTTTGTTTTATTTTTCTTCTCCAACCCCATAAACTCTTTTTATTCATTTCTTTTGTAACAAAACCAGTATCCTAAATATACTAGGATGTTGTTATAAGAAGTATTCGAGCTACACTTACACACACCTACATCTAATGGTAAATAACATACGGTTTCTGTGGATGGTGAATTTCTGCCTCACGAAACGATGATTGCTCAACACTCATATAACACCTTCAAAGGTGGCCATTAAGATGTCACTATATTTATATATGATATATAATGTGTTTATATTTTACTTATGCTTCTGTATTTCTCATTTATGGCATACTTTATGATTTCCATTATTGGTAAAACGCGATAATTTCTTTTTAGGAAGTGCGGACTACCGCCCCCTCAAAGGGATTTGAATCGTTAATGCCATATGTGGGATGTATAAAGGATGGAGTAAATGGTATTATACACTATATTATACTGGAATTATATTATACATTTATATCATTATGTTTTAGTTCCATTAAATATGAAATTGAAATGAAAGTAGCGTTCATGCGTACGTACGGCTTACCGTCTCCATGAACGGTGCATTTCATTTCCTACCTCTAAATGTTATGTAATATTATAAATGAATGTATATACTGGATATATAAGATATATATGACATATAGATCATGAATATAATTCTGGAGATAATGGATATTTTACCACATAAACAACTTGTAATTATAAGAAGTTTATTGTGGACTCAAGTACCAAAGATCGACAAAACGACCGTTATTAACTTAAATAATTACATAATGTTCATAACATTATAATAAGTGATATAAAAAGGATAATGAAATTGAAAATGGTTCTTAATAAGGTAGATATTAAATCTAGTTTATTATTCAGGAGGTTAAAGAACCGTTGAGTCAAGTCGGACACAAGGTAAGGGAATTTCTTAACCCAACTTCCATTCTTTGGGTTAATCTCCTACTTTCAAATTATGTCATGATATTATTATGTCTTAATTTGTATTTTTAGTTTATTTATGTGTACCTATAGTGAATACACATAATAGATCTATTTTATTTTAAAAATGATCTTTTTAAGGACTTCGTCTCAATCCCCTTTCATTGAGGCATATTTGGTTTTATACACAACTTTCTTTTATACGGTGTATAAACCCCTTTGACTTTTACGTTTATTCAAAAGGAATCTTTTTTATACGAAGCATTTTACTAAGCGACAAAAAGGGAATCTTTTTCTTTCCGTACTTATGCGGCGACAACGACTTCTCTGCCACCGTGACCACTATTTGAGTTTTGGCTTCCTCTACAAGCCATACCTTTTTTTAAAAGAAAAATAAATACCATGTTTTAACTTTATTTTATTTTGGTATTGAAAATGGTTTTGAAAGCATTTTTATTATATCAATGTGTTGTATTGATATCTTGTGATTGAAATGTGGAAATATTATGTTTCATTTATGCACGTTTTATGTGATACGATTATGTTATGGTTTATGATATGTTTAAACCTATTCATATGAGGAATGCATTGGACTTAATAAGTGACGGGTGGAGACCGCTACAGCTCCTCGATGCATCGGTAGGTCTCATGAGACAAACTAGTGTCTTGGCACGAGGCCTTGACAAAATCTTATTTGTGGTCTTGGCACGAGGCCTTGACTACGTGGTTATGATAGTCTGGCATTATGCATTCCATCATTATGAAATTGGTTATTGATATTGCATGTGATTATTCGACCAGTAGAATATCCATGTGAATAAGTAAATGTCATTATCTCATTTTACTTTTGCCATATTATGTTTAAGTTCATGTTTAAAAGGATTTTTTTTAGTTATACATTGACTTAAATGTTAATGTTTATTTATGAAAGCTTCCGCATTATTGTTATCCTTACTAAGCATCTAAGCTCACCCCTTTCAATGTTTTAATATTTTCCAGGATGTGAAGATGTATTTTAAGAATGACCTACAGGGATAGTCAGAAGAGGATATGAGTGTGGACTATGGAGACTTTGTTATTGTAGTTTTTCAATTTATGATGTAATGTAACGTTTATGAATGTATCTAGTGTTTCCAAGGCTACTAAACTAATCGGTCTTTCGAGACTTGATCTTGTGTGATCATGCCAATGTTACGAACTAATGCACCGACTCTGGGTAGCTGGGGTCAGGGCGTTACAGTTGCTATCAGAGGTAGTTTAGTACCAACCTTGGAAGCTAGATGTAGATAAACTCTGATTAGAGAACATAGCCCAAAGATATACTTTGAGGATTAGTATAGAAGAACTTCTTGGAATTTTGGTATTATAGAGATGTTATGAGTTTTCCGAGCAATACATCCCTGTCTGGATACGAGCAGGTAGATGCGGCTCTGGCACAGATGTACCTAGGGGTAAAACCCAAAAACACCGCTTTGAGCTAGACTCGAACGGGAACTGGTGCATGACAATGGGCCTTGCTGCACTCTTGGTTACAACACTCCCGGGGGATATGCTTAGGATAACTCTCATTTTCTTTACAAATCATTATGAAGGGCTTATGAGTATATACTTCCTCAAAGAAAACATTTTTATGATTATGGATTATATCCTTAAATATTTCAATTTATGTTAAGTGCTTTATAAGTATGGGATTACGTATTTTGATTCATAAACTGATCAAGTTTATGCCATTGTTTAGAAATGGCGCCTAGTGGAAGAAATGGAAACTGTATCAATGCACGCACTCCATGTAGGGATTGCCCTCCTGCTCAAGATAATTATAGTGGGGCTGGTGATGCAACTGGTGCCGATCAGCTAATCACCATACTGGGACAACTTACTCAGGTTATGAATAATAACCTTACCCGTATGGAGCACCCTGATCCACAGCGTGGAGGATCAATGTTAGATCGATTCATGAGGCAACAACCACCAACCTTCAATGGGAGTACAAATCCTAGAGTAGCTGAGCAATGGATAAATTCCTTAGAGAAAATATTCCATGCCTTGGGGAGTAGCAAAAGGGAGAAGGTTGTCATGGCAGTTTACCGCCTCATTGCAGATGCCGATCAGTGGTGGTCGCTGATTCAAAACACAAAGGAAGATTATGACGTATCGAATATGGAATGGAGGGAGTTCAAAGATCTGTTTTTAGAAAAATATTTTCCTCGTGACCATCGAGCAGATATGGAAAGGCAATTTCTGAGTTTGAGGCAGAAGGAGGATGAGAATGTCGCAAAGTATGAGGCTAACTTTACAAGGTCAGCGAGGCATGCTGCCGATTATATACGTAACCCAAGGAGTAAGATTGATCGTTTCTTTGATGGGTTAAAACCATTTCACCGTCGAGCTTTAGTATCACAATCCTTCTCATCATACGAAGATATTGTCTCGTGTGCTATCAAGACAGAAAAGGAATTCTATAAGTCTTATGACAACAAAGTAAAGAAAAGGAAGAAGAGAATGGTGGAACAAGAGACAGATAAAGGGAAAAAGGGAAAGAAGGATTTTCCATTATGTGATAATTGTGGGAAGAATCACCCTGGTATGTGCCTAAAAGGAATGGGAGTTTGTTATAAATGTGGAGAAAAGGGTCACCAGGCTCGTGAGTGCAACGGAAAGAAAGACGCTGTCAATGTTGAATGCTACAATTGTAGGGAAATAGGGCATTATGCATATGAATGTCCTAAGCGTCAAGGAAACTTACCTCAGAAAAGGCCAAGGGATCAAGGCCAATCTTATGTTGTGACTACAGTTGAAGCGGAATAATTAATCTATTGGTGCTTTTGGACTCAAGGATTATATTCTGGTTATAAGAATAATGTGATATATATATATAGATTGTACTGCAGTACTTGTTGATTTCAGTAAGGTTTTAATATGATTAAGGTAATCATATTTTTAGTATGTGACAATAAGAGAAACTTTTCTTTGTTTGGGGAATCTGATGTTACAATTGATTTTGGAATTTAGAGACCTTTTAGAGAAAGTCTGGACGGAGGTATTTTGGATAACTATTAATGTTGGAATGGATTAATTTGAACTATGGATAGTATTGTTTAAGGTTAAATAATTTCTGAAGAATATTTTTGGAATATTATAATACTATAGTTTTAGGAAAAGGACAACCTGCAGGGTGGGGCATAACCCGTCGCGTCGGACAAATATGCAGGAATCGAACCCACAATCATAGTGCGACAGGCCCTTATTTCCTACCACTAGCCTACAGGAAGTCCCTGGTTATTACAAAATAATTTTACTAATCTAAATGGTATGTGTTAACATTTGGAACCTTATACAATTAGGATAAGTATAATATTTTTGAGTTCTATTATCTTTTTGAGTGAAAGATGAGTTGAAGGTTGAAACTCTAATTGTCAACCATAAATATATTTAT
This sequence comes from Viscum album, assembly GCA_963277665.1. Taxonomy (NCBI): domain Eukaryota; kingdom Viridiplantae; phylum Streptophyta; class Magnoliopsida; order Santalales; family Viscaceae; genus Viscum; species Viscum album. The sequence continues at coordinate 255,832,067 of OY728162.1, forward strand.
ACCTATCTCTTATTCAATGAATAAATTAATTCTTAAACTTTATTAAAGGGATATTAAAACAAAAATATGTGTTATCCTAATACCTTATGTCTTGTTGAACTGATGATATTTTAAATAAACATAGATTGAAGGCTTTGAGGCCCTCAATTTGACAGTTGGTTGTAATTGATGACCTCAATCACTCCCTACAAATATTTACGTTTTTCCTCCAATTATATATCTCTATTTGCCACCAATGTTCTCCTAATCGAGATCATAATTGGTTGGTGACTTTTTCATTTCCCTTTCCCTCTTATTAAGGATAAATTTTATTAATCTTATTTCCGATGTGGGTTTTCCACAAAGGTATTTTCTCTTTTCAACCTTTTATTTTCAAAGAAAAATATCAAATTGTGAGGACGCAATTTATTGAAGGAGGGGAGAATGTAACACCCCGAGCTTCCACGATACGCCTCTCTTTCAATAATGCAATAGCTTGCATTGTACGCAAGTTCGAGTTCTAAAACACCGCGACTAATCAAAGTAGCCGTTATGAATAGTAATAACCACTTTTTAAAATTATAGAAATTTTATATTTCAAAATGGACTTCATTTTTGGATTCGGAATATAGAAATTAGCCTATGTTGAATTTTTGGTATTTTTCTGAGAATTTCTAATTTTTATGAATAGTGAAAAATACTTTAAAACAACTTTTTAATCAAAATAATTTATTGTGATAAATTATACTATTTAGTGGTTTTAAGGTATAATTAGAATATATTTTTACCATTTTATCCAATGGTGGTCATTAGAATTAATTTAACATTGAAATTGGACTTAAACAATTGCCAATCTTTTGATATAAATTATTTCTTAAAAACACGCTATTTGTCGTAACAGCGGGAATTAATTATAAAATTAATTAATGAAACTTATATTTTTGGAATTTTGTAAAATAGACATCATTTTTGAATTCGGAATATCAATTATAGCTTAGGGTGAAATTTTGGCCTTATTCTGAAAAACTTCAATTTTTGATGAATAGTGAAACCACTAAGTGGTTGTTAAAAACTGATTTTTCATTTAAATAAAATATTACCACTTTTGTGATTTTATTTTCAAAAATCCGACATACATGGTTGTCATTAAGAAGTAAAATGTGGTTCAATGAGATTAAAATAATTTTTTTGATGAATAGTAACTTTTAAGTTCTTAATCGCAATTAGAGGTAATTAGTGTAGTTTAAGGTACAAATAATGTTTTAATAATATGAGATGAGCATGACACTTGTCATACTCCTATTGGATGAGTCATGGCGACCAAGACAACCCATGGGTCAACTTGTGGACCCCATGGAGCCACTTTAGTTGGAAAATTACATTAATATATATTTATTTAATGTTAAAATTAAATTGACACAAATATGAGTTATTTTACTAAAACAGTTTTTAAGTGGGGTTACACAAGTCCAAATTTTGACTATAAATATTCATTAGAAAGATAAAAAGATTTCCTACATCATAGTAATTTTTTTACAATTTTTAGACATTAAATAAATTAAATTATTTATGACATTATTATGATGCAGCGATGACCTCATTATTTAACGATTTAAATAAAATGAGAAGATAATGCAAAATCCAAGGCTTACACTTGTACAAAGCCTATTGGATGAGGGGATTTGGAAACCTTATCACCTTATCCTCTAATTATATAAGTGTGGGACCTTTAGAATCCGAAAAGCATTGTGAAATAATATGACATTTCAATCTTTCCAAAAGTGCCCCTCCTCTCCACTTATAAAAGGCCCCCACCTCTCCCACCTCATTTACACTTTCAAGCCATTTGGATCGGCCAACCTCTGCCCAAATACTCTCCCAACTTCCCCCTATTACTCCTAGAAGCCTTACTTTGTGCAGAACTCTTCCCAAGGAAGCCTTTGGCTCAAATCAAAAAGAGTTACCCGATTTTGAGGTAATGTCTTCTCTTATGTTATTTTGTTTTATTTTTCTTCTCCAACCCCATAAAATCTTTTTATTCATTTCTTTTGTAACAAAACCAGTATCCTAAATATACTAGGATGTTGTTATAAGAAGGATTCGAGCTACACTTACACACACCTACATCTAATGGTTAAAGAACATATGGTTTCTGTGGATGGAGAATTTCTGCCTCACGAAACGATGATTGTTCAACACTCATATAACACCTTAAAAGGTGGCCATTAAGATGTCACTATATTTATATATGATATATAATGTGTTTATGTTTTACTTATTCTTCTGTATTTCTCATTTATGGCATACTTTATGATTTCCATTATGGGTAAAACGCGATATTTTCATTTTAGGAAGTGCGGACTACCGCCCCCTCAAAGTGATTTGAATGGTTAATGCCATATGTGGGATGTATAAAGGATGGAGTAAATGGTATTATACACTATATTATACTGTAATTATATTATACATTTATATCATTATTTTTTCGTTCCATTAAATATGAAATTGAAATGAAAGTAGCGTTCATGCGTACGTACGGCTTACCGTCTCCATGAACGGTGCATTTCATTTCCTACCTCTAAATGTTATGTAATATTATAAATGAATGTATATACTGGATATATAAGATATATATGACATCTAGATCATGAATATAATTCTGGAGATAATGGATATTCTACCACATAAATAACTTGTAATTATAAGAAGTTTATCGTTGACTCAAGTACCAAAGATCGACAAAACGACCGTTATTAACTTAAATAATTACATAATGTTCATAACATTATAATAAGTGATATAAAAAGGATAATGAAATTGAAAATGGTTCTTAATAAGGTAGATATTAACTCTAGTTTATTATTCAGGAGGTTAAAGAACGGTTGAGTCAATTTGGACACAAGGTAAGGGAATTTCTTAACCCAACCTCCATTCTTTGGGTTAATCTCCTACTTTCAAATTATGTCATGATATTATTATGTCTTAATTTGTATTTTTAGTTTCTTTATGTGTACCTATAGTGAATACACATAATAGATCTATTTTATTTTAAAAATGATCTTTTTAAGGACTTCGTCTCAATCCCCTTTCATTGAGGCATATTTGGTTTTATACACAACTTTCTTTTATACGGTGTATAAACCCTTTTGACTTTTACGTTTATTCAAAAGGAATCTTTTTTATACGAAGCGTTTTACTAAACGACAAAAAGGGAATGTTTTTCTTTCCGTACTTATGTGGCGACAACGACTTCTCTGCCGCCGTGACCACTATTTGAGTTTCGGCTTCCTCTACAAGCCATACCTTTTTTAGAAGAAAAATAAATACCATGTTTTAACTTTCTTTTATTTTGGTATTGAAAATGGTTTTGAAAGCATTTTTATTATATCAATGTGTTGTATTGATATATTGTGATTGAAATGTGGAAATATTATATTTCCTTTATGCACGTTTTATGTGATACGATTATGTTATGGTTTATGATATGTTTAAACCTATTCATATGAGGAATGCATTGGACTTAATAAGTGACGGGTGGAGCCTGCTATAGCTCCTCGATGCATCGGCAGGTCTCATGAGACAAACTAGTGTCTTGGCACGAGGCCTTGACAAAATCTTATTTGTGGTCTTGGCACGAGGCCTTGACTACGTGGTTATGATAGTCTGGCATTATGCATTCCATCATTATGAAAGTGGTTATTGATATTGCATGTGATTATTCGACCAGTAGAATATCCATGTGAATAAGTAAATGGCATTATCTCATTTTACTTTTGCCATATTATGTTGAATTTCATGTTTAAAAGGATTTTGTTTTAGTTATACATTGCCTTAAATGTTAATGTTTATTTATGAAAGCTTCCGCATTATTGTTATCCTTACTGAGCATCTGAGCTCACCCCTTTCAATATTTTAATATTTTCCAGGATGTGAAGAAGTATTTTAAGAATGACCTACAGGGATAGTCAGAAGAGGATATGAGTGTGGACTATGGAGACTTTGTTATTGTAGTTTTTCAATTTATGATGTAATGTAACGTTTATGAATGTATCTAGTGTTTCCAAGGCTACTAAACTAATCGTTATTTCGAGACTTGATCTTGTGTGATCATGCCAATGTTACGAACTAATGCACCGACTCTGGGTAGCTGGGGTCGGGGCGTTACATGCAGGACTTCCAAACGATCAAAGGAACGAGAAAAATTTTGTTGAATCGTTCATGAGACAGCATCCACCTTCATTCAGCAGGTCTACTGATCCATTACTTTCTGAACAATGGATTAGTACTATTGAAAATATATTTCAAGTTCTTCAATGTTCTGAACATGATAAAGTCATCTTAGCAGTGTATTGTTTGGAAGGTGATGCTGATCAATGCTGGAATCTAATTAAGAATACGAGGCAAAGGGATGAAATTGAGTCCATGGAATGGTATGAGTTCAAGAACTTATTTTTCAATAAGTACTTCCCTCATATTCTCCGGACAAAGATGGAGAAAGAGTTTCTTGAACTGAAGCAAAAGGATGATGAATCAGTTGGTAAATATGAATCAAATTTTACAAGACTTGCAAGGTACGCTTCTGGTATTATTATCCAACCTGAGAGTAAGATCGATCAACTATTTAGTGGCTTAAAACCAATTCTTCGAAGGGAGTTAGCCATAAGGGACTTCAATAGCTACGATTAAATCGTTCGATGTGCTCTCAAAGTCGAGATGGATATTGGAGTAACCCATCCATCATATGGGTTTGATATGAAGAGGAAAATGGAATTCAAAGGAAAATATAAAGAGCACACTGAAAAGAAGATGACCTTTCCCTCATGCTCAAAGTGTGGAAAGAAACATGGATGAAGTTGTCTTACAGGGACAAGTAAATGTTTAAAATGTGGAAAGGAAGGTCATTGGGCATTTGAATGCCGCAATGATGGGAAGAAGATGTCTAATTATGCAAACAAAGGAAATGATACACAGAATGAACCTACTACACTACAATGTTTCAAGTTCAAGGAGATGGGGAATTATGAAAATCAATGCCCAAATCTAAGGGTTGATGATGATGGTCGACGTCAACAAACTCTTAAGATGAAAGATAAAGGAAAGTCACATGAAATTTCAATCAGCGATGTGGAGTATGATAATGATGTGTTGAAAGGTACACTTACCATCCACTCTAAAGTAGAAAATGTTTTATTTGATTATGGATCCACCCACTCTTTTATTTCTGAAAAATTTTCTAAGGGTATCACCGTATTACCTCAACAATTTGATGTTGAGTTAGTTGTGACAACTCCGAATGACACAACAGTAGCATCAAAAGATTATAATTCTTCTCCGATTGAAGTTTGTGGGAAAGTGATTCCTGCAAATATTGTGATCCTTCCTATAGTGGAATTTGATGTGATTCTTGGCATGGATTGGCTTTCTTTATATGGAGATCATATCAATTGCCAAGGAAGGGATGTCACATTTCATATTCTAGATCAATCTATAATAGTCTATCGATGCAAGGATGAACATAACCTTCCAGTGGAAATTTCTTCCATCTTATGGGTCTTGTTTCCACTAAATTAAGGTTATTTATCTCAAATGGTTGGTGAGAAACTCATGATTAAGAGTATGCCCATTGTACGGATGTTTGATGACGTTTTTCTGGAGGAATTGTCGGGTCTTCCACCAAATCGCGAAGTTGAGTTTTCAATAGAACTCATACCAGGTGCTTTACCTATTTCAAAGTCTCCTTATAGAATGGCCCCAATTGAATTGCGGGAATTGAAGAAGAAACTCCAAAAGAATCTTGATAAGGGGTTCATATGACCTAGTGCGTCATATTGGGGAGCACCTGTTTTGTTTGTTAAGAAGAAATATGGATCAATGAGACTCTGCATTGATTATTGAGAACATAACAAGATCACTATCAAGAACAAATATCCTCTACCATGCATTTATGACTTATTTGACCAACTACACGGAGCTCAATACTTTTCCAATATTGATCTTCATTCAGGGTATCATCAATTAAGGTTCAAAAGGGAGGATATACCAAAGATTGCTTTCCATATGAGGTATGGACACTATGAATTTATAGTGATGACATTTGGTCTTACTAATGCCCCTGCAATCTTCATGGATCTGATGGATAGATTCTTTAGAGACTATCTTGATCAGTTTGTGGTAGTCTTTATGGAATATATTCTTTTCTATTCAAAGAGCAAGGAATAACATGAAGATCACTTGAGAATTATATTGAAGACCCTGAGAAAAGAGAATATTTATTCCAAATTTAACAAGTGTGAATTTTGGCTTCAAAATGTTTCATTTTTGGGTCACATAATCTCAAAAGAGGGGATATCTATGGATCCAGCAAACACAGAGGTTATCAAAAGATGGTCGAGACCAACCACAGTGACTGAGATCCGAAGTTTTCATGGTTTGTTTGGATATTATCGATGTTTCGTGAAAGATTTTTCACGATTATCTAATCCACACACCATGTTGACTCGGAAAGGAGTTAAGTTTGATTGGATGGATGAATATGAAGAGAACTTCAAGGAGTTGAAAAGAAGGTTATCCAGTGCACCTGTGCTCACACATCCTTGTAGTGGAGAAAAGTTTGTGATCTACAGTGATGCATCCCAGAAGGGATTGGGGTGTGTTCTTATGGAAAATGATATGGTGATAGCTTATGCCTCACGATAGTTGAAAATACATGAGCAAAATTACCCAACTCTTGATTTGGAGTTAGCTGCAGTAATTTTGCATTAAAGATTTGGAGGCATTATCTTTATGGAGAAAGGTGTGACATTTATACTGATCATAAAAGTTTAAAGTATATTCTCACTCTAAAGGATCTAAATATGCGCCAAAGAAGATGGTTGGAGCTGATTAAGGATTACAACTGCTCAATTCATCACCAACCTGGGAAAGAAAACAAGGTGGTAGATGCATTAAGTCAACAAGACAATGCCAATTTATCCACGATGAGGATCACAAAAGATCCAATATTTATGGATTTACAAAGGATGGATCTTTGAATTATAATGAAAGGGGAAAATCGTATCTTTCTCAAATGAATTTTCAACCATCTTTACATGTGAGGATTAAAGAGGCACAGAAAGAAGATGTAGAGTTACAAAAGAAGGTGATAAATGTTCCTTAATTCAACCTTGATTGTGATGGGATAATAAAGTTCAGGAATCGGGTTTGTGTTCCACCCATCCCCGAATTAAAGAAGGATCTTCTGGATGAGGCTCATAGTTCTTTATTCTCTATTCATCCTGGAAGCACGAAGATGTATAGTGACCTGAAAGAGTACTTCTGGTGGGATGGAATGAAAAGAGATGTTGCTGAATATGTCTCTCGATGCTTGGTTTGTCAATAAGTTAAAGCTGAGAGACAGAAGTCTAAGGTGATGTCACAACCATTACCCATACCCGAATGGAAATGGGAAAACATCACTATGGACTTTATCACAGGACTTTCTAAAACATCCTAAGGCAATAATGCTATCTGGGTCATAGTTGATCATCTTACAAAGTCTGCACACTTCAACGCTATTAGAGAGGATTTCTCTCTAGATCAGCTTGCCATGATATATGTGAAGGAAGTTGTAAGATTGCATGGAGTACCACTTTCTATTATATCTGATCGGGATCCGAGGTTAACATGAAAGTTCTGGCGAAGTCTTCAGCATACTCTGGATACAGAGTTGTGTTTCATCACTGCTTATCATCCTTAGACAGACGGTCAATCTGAGAGAACAATTCAAACTCTAGAAGATATGTTGAGAGCTTGCTCTATTGATTTCAAAGGTGGTTGGGATCAACACCTACCTTTGGTGGAATTTTCTTATAATAATAGCTTTCACTCCAGTATTCAGATGGCTCATTATGATGCTCTTTATGGAATGAAATGCAGGACTCCAACTTGCTGGGATGAAGATGGGGAAAGAAAGCTATTAGGACCTGATCTCGTTAATGAAATGGCAGAAAAGGTCAGATCTATTCAACAACACATAAGAGCAGCTCAGAGTCGACAAAAAAGTTATGCCGACAACCGAAGAAAAGACCTAGAGTTTGAAGTGGGTGATAAAGTGTTCTTACGAATATCTCCCTGGAAGAGGGTCATGAGATTTGGAATAAAGGGGAAATTGAGCCATAGATATATCAGTCCATTCCAAATCCTGGATTGTGTTGGGAAGGTAGCTTACCGATTAGTGCTTCCACCGAATCTCTCTCATGTTCATGATTTGTTCCATGTATCTCTCCTGATAAAGTACATACTTGATCCTTCACATGTACACAGCTTAGAAGTTGTACCACTGGAGAAAGATCTTTCTTACAAAGAACAGCCGGTAGAGATTCTGGATCGTAGCGAAAAAGTACTACGAAACAAGACCGCTCGATAGGTGAAAATTTTATGGAGGAACCACCAATTAGAAGAAGCTACATGGGAGCTTGAGGATATGATGAGGGAGAGGTATCCTCATCTATTTGTTACAAAGTGACGAATTTTGTGGGCGAAATTCATTTTAAGGGGGGTAGAATGTAACACCCGAGACATTTATGTTATATAAATCATCACGGGAATATTTCATTACACACAACACTTGCTGGGCTTACTTTACACGCAATCGCGACCTTCCTCGATAGCTTGCGTTCTACGCAATACCGAGTTTCACTAAACAATGATATGCTACTAAAATATTATAAAAACTAGCCGTTATGAATAGTAATAACCAATTTTTAAAATTTTTTACATTTTATTTTTCAAAATTGAATTCATTTTTGGATTCGGAATATTTAAATTAGCCTAGGGTGAAATTTTGGTATTTTTCTAAAAACTTTCAATTTTTTATGAATAGTGAAACCACTAAGTGGCTGTTAAAAAACTAAATATTTCATAAAACTTAATTTTACCACTTCTGTGAGTGGAATTTCAAAAATCCAAGAGACACGGGTGACACCAGTAAGTAAAATGTGGTTCAATGAGATGAAAATAATTTTTGGTGAATAGTAACTTTTTACTTTTTTTTACCACGGTTAAAAATAAATTGGGTAATTAAGGGTAAAAATGATATTATTATTACCCTAACACATGTCCTTATTATATTGGATAAGTGTAATTCGACCAAAAACAACCTTAGAAATAAAATATGACCATTTAGGCCCACATGGATTAGATTAGGGCATTTATTATTATTTAATTCAAAGAAGAGTTAAAAGAGTTAAAATAAATGTTTATTTACTAAAACATTTTTAATATAGGGTTATACATAATATAAATTTGATTGTAAATATTAATTAGAAATATAATACGATTTCCTATATAATTATATTTTATTTATAATTTTTAGAAATTAAATAATTTAATTTATTTATGACACAATGATGATGCAGTAATTACCATAATAGTGAAAAAATAGAATAATTGATATTATAAATACCTAAATAAGTATAATTTCATACTTTTTATGAATTAAACTAATTTTATAGGTTAATATGACATGTTATGATTGATTTAATTAACTTTGGTTGAAGTAATCATTCTGTTATGAGTTTTAAAAAAATAAACTATTGAATAGTGTCAAAATTGACATAAAATAGTTTTTAATACAAATATTATATTATTGATTGTTATTTTATTCCTAAAAATATAATGTTCGGCCAAGATACTTATATTATGATAGGTGTATCATTAATGGACCACTTGGGGGTTCTCTTGGATGTATATGGTTTGTTTATTAACTAAATAATATAAAAATACAAAGTGACATAGTAAATGTCAATCTAATTAACTAAGAGTTAAAACTAAAAGATAAGGTTAATATAATGACCTAAACTTGTATAAATTCAATTTTATGAGAGGATTTCGACACATCCCCTCCTTAGCTTCGAAATAACTCAATTTGGAGCTATTAAAAACTGAATTTGACTTTATAATAAAATAATATTTTTTAGTTATTCCAAAGGTGCCACTCTCCTCCCTTATAAAAGGGAACCTCATCCCCCTCTTCCTCACACCACATTGAGCCTTCAAGCTCGGCCAACCCTTGCCACTTTCTCCTATCCACTTCCCTAGAGACATCCTAGAGGTCCTGTTCTTCTTCAAATACTAATTTTAGTGCCCTAAAAGGAGGTCTCAAATAAGTACTTCAAAGAAGAGGTAATATCTGTTATCGATTCTTTCATCTTTATTGCTTCTTCCACTTATTCTTCATTATTTGTTTCATTATTAAGTAATAACATAAGTATCACTCATATACTGATATGTTATTATAAGTATGAAACAACCCTATTTAACCATCTATCCATCCTATGGAAAATTAAATCACCGCGCGTGCGTACGTACAGAATATCGTCTCCACGCTGTGGTGTAATCTATTTTCCACCACCACCTTACTTGGATGGGTATAATAGTGTAAAGAAAGAATATATATTATTATTGTGAAGTTATATTGATTCTGAAATAATATACATACACTCTAATACAATTCCACGATCATAGGAACGATATCATCGCTCGTGCGTACGTACGGAATACCGTCTCCACGATGTGATGCGACTCATTCTACCTGATCTTCATTGGATAATGATTATATAAATTAATTGAATGAATGAATATGATATATATTACACTAATACCGTTCTGGAAATGAGGTATCTATAACCTAAAAAGAAAAATAAGAATTTATTCGACAAAACACGCATAAGAACAAAAAGTAATAACCACCTGAATAACAAGTAGTAATGAAATATTACTAATTAGAAGCAAAGAATATGACCATATATGATATCATAAAAATAATTTTTATTCTGTAATAAGTCAATAAAATTATTTAAATCATTATACAGGAGGTTCGGACACTTAAGAAGCAAATCGGACCTATGGTAAGGGAAATATCACAATCTCATTTTTATACGAGATTGTTTATACATTGGAATTTACTGGGGTGTATTATATCATCCACATACATTTTTCCTCAATATGTAATATTATTTTAAAACACCTACAATTGTTTAAATCCAATTTTACCCTTCGGTGAGTTTATAGTAAAAGATATGAATGGAATCTTTTGTCGTTTTTCGTACGAGGTACTTTTTGACTTTTCTTAGAAAAGTTCGAGAAGAATGTTTTTTTAACTTATACAGTATGAATGGATTTTTAAAACATTATTTCCAAGAATATTCCTTTACAAGTTTTCAAGTTTTTTTTTCAACTTCTTTTAGTTTAGAATTGTATGACATGTTAAGAAAGGAAAAGTGTTTTTAAAGTAGAAATGATATTTTCCACAAGAATGGAGTTCAAGAGTTTTATCAAAATTATTTTCCATTTTAGATAATATAGTGTTTTGTTTCTATCCCTATTATTGCATTGATTTGATTATGTTGTGATGGAATTATTTTTATGAATTCCTTTATCCTATATGAATTGTTTTATGATGTCACAATGTTTAAGAATCCCATTTTTATTACATGGGTTATGCAATGATGAATGCTTTTTGATTTTGTGGCACACATAAGAATGGTATCATTATGAGATGGGTGGGACCTATATCTCCTTCCAATTCATTGGGTAAGGATTTTATATCTCATTAGATAGACATGGATGTAACGAAAGGTTAAACCGGTTCAGTGAAACAGGACTGAAATGAGGAGTGAACTCGGTTCAGAAATGGACTTTGTCCACTAAGATATTCTTGGAAATGAGACTTGACTAATAAGAAATGATTCACTATGATTATGTGTCTATGACACAAAGTTTCATGTTTTAAGTTATGATTATTGGGATTACATTTCACTTCTATGATTTATCCCATGTTTTGAAATTATGATTTCTTTTGTAGGTTAAGATTTCCAAAAGTTATGTTCTTATGTATATGATGTGATTGATATTTATTTTGTTTACCCTTACTGAGCATTTGAGCTCACCCTTTTGTATGTTTTATTTCCCCAGCTCAGGAAGAAGTTTATTAAGTAGGATATGCCAAAAAGGGACTCTAGATATGATAAAATAAATGGGAGGCAAAGTAGATGCTTTATGAAATAGTTGTTTATGTTTCCCAGTTTCTAAAGACTCTATACCTATACAGTCCTTTCCTAGTTTTGTTATATGTTGTAATAAGTGTGCTTTAATTATAAAGTAATAACAATGTATGTTTACTATGGGTCATTCTAGCAGTTGGCCACATTGCAGATATCCTTCATGGATAGAGATGGAGCAACTTTTCTATAGTCTCTCACAGTCACACCTCTACTCCTTCAGTGAGTCAGAGAGGCACAATGTGGGGATGTTGACTGTGGGATGCGATATGCTCAGATATCCTCAGAGAAGGCACCTGATGGATTTTATTAAGGAGGGGAGAACGACATCCACTTTAGGGGACATACTATATTACCAGTTGAACTATAGGAGGAAGTATTGAGGGAGTTTCACACAGCACCTCTAGCGGTACATCCAAGAGTGGTGAAGATATATCAGGACCTCAGACATAAACACTGGTGGCTAGGTGTGAAGAAAGTTGTAGCAGAGTTCGTTTCATGATGCTTCACTTGTCTGCAAGTTAAGGCAGAGCACCAGGTACCAGCATGCTTGGTACAACCCTTAGAGATCTTGGAGTGGAAGTGAGATGGGTTATCCATATATTTCATGATGGGGATTCCATGTACATCTAGAGGACACCACTCTATCTTGGTGATCGTCGACCGACTCACCAATTCAACCCACTTCTTACCGATCTGAGAGCAGGGATCAATAGAGAGCTTTGGATTCCTCTACATTCAGGAGATCTTATGGATTCATTGTGTTCCATCGACTATCGTCTCCGATCAAGATTCTCATTTCTCTTCCCGGATTTGGAAGGGGTTACAGGAGGCTATTCGAACACATCTATGTATGAGAACCACCTTCCATCCTTAGATGGACGGTCAGACTGAGAGGACCATTCAAACTCTCAAGGACATGCTCTGTTCATGTGTCATTGACTTTGGTCACAGTTGGGTGGATCACCTACCATTGGGGGAGTTTGCGTACAATAATAACTACCACTCCACCATCAGGATGGCCCTTTAAGAGGCACTGTACGACCGACCTTGCAGATCACCCCTATGCTGGACCTACACCGGGGTGTCAGAACATGTAGGACTAGATATGGTTTAGGATATGACTGAGAAGGTATAGATCATCCAGGAGCAGATGAAGACTGCACAGAGGAAAAAAAATTCCTATGCTGATAGGATATGGAGACAACTGGAGTTCAAGGATGGCGACCACACCTTCCTATGGCTCTCACCTCAGTGAGGTCTAAAGAGAATTGGTCGGGCTGACAAGCTATCATCACATTTCATCAGACCTTTCCAGGTCCTCAGCAGAGTACGTAAGGTGGCTTACCGCCTGGCCCTTCCACCTCAGTTGCACTGGGTGTATGACGTCTTCCACGTATCTCAACTAAGGGGATACGTGCATGACCCATCACACATCATCGATCATGGGGAGTTTGACATCGATGACAGGTCGACATTCATGGCGGACTTAGTGGAGATCGAGGATCGAAAGGATCAGGTCCTACGTGGATGATTGATTCTCTAGTGTGCATTCACTGGCAGAACGGCAACCTCTAGGAGAGAACATGGGAGTGGGATGCTCATAAGTGTGCTCAGTACCCTCATTTGTTTCCCTATTGTGTGTTGTAATTTTATAGGGACGTAAATCCCTAAGATGGGGGTAATTTAAAGACCCAAAAATTTGAAGGAAAATATTTTCTTAAATACTTTGTAATTTTGCAAGTCCGCGGTTTCTAACAGTGCTTGATTCCAAGGCGCGGTGTGCCCAGAATCAATTTCTGATGTTATGTTCGGGTACGTTCAGTAAATGTACGTTCGGGTTTTTCTATCTTTGTAACCGGTGATCGGAATTGAAATATGAGGACACCGATGAATTCGAAGTGCCGATATTCTCTTTAGGGGACTTTAACTTCAGTTGAGTTTTTTTGTATGTGGTAGTTAAATTTTGGGGATTCATTAAGACTTAAATAAATTTGTGGTGTTACAATTTTATTTTAAGTTGAAGTTAATTCCTCCAAAAGAACGTTGGAGGTGGGGCCCACACCCCACCTAACATCCCATGGGGGGATATAACTAAGTGTGGAGAGGCCCAAACAAACCCCTAACCTTTAAACTCCCTTAAACTCTCCATTAACACCCACCATTAATTTATTTGACAACTCCCCCTCATTTATTTTGGTGGATCCTCTCCACCTTCCACCCCCTCATTAATGTGCCAACCTCATCAAATTAATTATGTGAGCACTTTAATTAATTGATTAAATTTGAATTAATTTGAACGGCATGGAAATTTAATTATAATATGAGAAGCCTATGGTTTCATTTTGGGTTGGCAATTATTCTCTTTGGGAAGGCTCTGGAGAAATAAAAAGAAAAGTGTTCTTCTCTGACAATGAACATGAAGAATGCTCCACAAATCGAAGGATGTGAAGCAACATCATTATTTATTCTTCCCCCGACATCAACGGAATAAATGACTCTTCCTCCAATGTTGATAGGACGACACCATTCTTCCTTGACCCCCGACTACCATGACCCTCGTCTACCGCGGCTCAATGACTTGCGATGTCAGTTATGATGTAGGGGTTTCTATAATTTTTATGTTAATATTTTGTACTCTGTTCTTTGTTGAATTTATAGATTGTATTCATCCTTATGTTATCACCTAACGTAGAGGGCGTGGGCCAAACAAACACGGACCGAAAACCCTCCAATAATTCTTGAACAATTATGGAAACAGCAATGGGAGGTGGTGGCGAATGGGGGGTGGTGGCGATCGAAGGCGGAGGTCATGCGATGGTTGTGATGCCGAAGAACCGGTCAGTCGTAGCCAGCCGGATATGGAGACTGTGGTTCCACAAGGGGAGTCGCGCTGCGGAGGACCGCATCCCGCTTTCCTCGGGCTGCTTCGGAGGAGAGCCAGCTGGTCACCTACTGGCTAGGTTGATGGAGTTCGCAGCACCCGTAGGTGCCGCATCAAAGGATAGTGGCCCACCCGTGCAGGCTACTCACACTGGGAAAACTAGCCAGAAAGAAAGGGGGGTGCCACTCGGCACCACCGGTTCAGGAAAGTGTCCCCCCCTGCAGCACTCGGCCATCTGGGCAGAGCCGCGCGGCCAGTCGGGTCGGGCCGTGGCTAGCTGGGTCGGGCCGCACCTCACAAGGTCGGCCCGTGCCCCCTCAGTTCATGCCATGCCCCACCAGGCAGGTCAAACCCTATACTGGGTTGGACCTACCGAACCTGGTCAGGCTGACCCGGCAGCCCACTTGGCTTGATGGGCCAGGCTCGTTTCACTTAAACATGAATAACTTTACGACCATTCATTCGATCGACGCGCTGTCTGCGGATTTGGGCCCCTTGTGACGAAGTAGTCCTTTTTCTATAATCTAAGTGAGTTTTGGACGACTTTGGAAAATTTCTGGTTTTGATATGAGAGTATTTCCAACTCGTCCCCTAGAACGGAAAATCCAATATCTCTCAGACCGAGTGTCCAGTTGACGCAACGTCTGTCGCGATAGGTTCCTTTTGATGAGACAGAACTTCGGGATACATCAACTATGGAATTCATAATACTTGATGAATCGACCCCTTGGATTGAAAAGCAGACCCTCCCGAAATCGAGTGTGCTGAGTGCGGGAACCCTAGAGCTAGTTGCAACTGATACGATTACCGTACTGGAATCCTACGTGGGTTCGACGATGACGACAATCGTACTGGAATCCTTCTTGGGTTTGATGATGATGACATTTGTACTGAAATTCTCTGTGGGTTCGACAAAGAAGAATATTGTTCTTGGATCCTACGTGTGTCCGACAGTTTTCCTTCAGTACTAATATCCTACGTGGGTCCAATAGAGTAGCTAGTCTAGTATCCTACATGCGTCTGACAGCTTAGCTAGTCTTGTATCATACGTGGGTCCGACAACCTAGATGAATCAGTGACTATATTTGAGAATCTCTATCGCTAAACGAAAGATGTATACATGTGTGAGTTGAGTCTTGACTTTCAATCACTATCATCGATATGATTGAATTGCATTCTTGTGTGGACTGAGTTGTGCTTGGGCTCGAGAGTTGGAGCCGAACTGTGATCGACAACTTAGGTATAGTTATGGGTATATTCCTAAGTAGAGTTGGTTGATACTTTGTGATTGTATATTTCTTCTGTGGTTTATCCTTCGTGGATTTTGGGAGACCTTCATGGGTCTTGGGGTCCCTACAGTGTATCATATACTCACCCCTGCTCAGGTTATGCCCACACTATGTTATGTTGTATGAAGAAGACAGGCCACACTGATCGAGGTGGAGGCTTGTGGAGATGGATGGTACCCAGAGGTGGACCACTTGGCGAGATGTACTCGGAGAGGATGGCCAAATATGAGGAGCTGAGGAGGCCATCTGTACCCACCCTTCAGGTGGGATTCCCAGATGGTGACTTAGTTGTTTCTATTTTACATTAATGTAGTTGTACTAGCTTTTCTGTTGTATTGTACTTTACCATTGGGCTTGTATTATATACCTTTTTTTCTTTCAGTACTTGATTTTGTATAAAGTTTAACTTAGTGTTTACTTCCTTTTGTGTACTCTGTTGTGCTTGTTTAATTTCATAAATTCAATGTCTTCCTAGTGTAGGGATTTATGCCTTTGGTGCTAGTCGCCAGCCCCTGGCCTATGGTAGGTGGGCGTGGTTTAGTCACTGCATGGGCCCCAAGGATGGGTTGTGACATAGAGGCCTTCTTGTGATTTCCATGATTGTTTGTTACGATTTTGGGGTCAATCACATTATCGACAATCGTCTGTGAAGCATTTTTTATTTTAAACCAAACCTTACAGGATATCCTATTAGAAATAATATCCCATTATAGATTTTGGTGGTATAATCTATTGATTAAATTTATTTCAAACCCTCCTTCAAAACATTTATAGATAGGCATCTAGGTATTCCTTTGGGTTAATCACATTTTACTAATCATTTAATTTTTTTCTTTCATTTTTTATCTTTTTCATGAATTATTTACAATTGAAAAGTTATAAAAGAAACCCCATTTTTTAATTTCCATTTTTTAAACTGTAAAAAAAAAATATTCCCAAAATAAACTCTATTTTAGTTATTACCTTAGGTTTCTACAATAATGTAGTTTATTCTAGTTTATAAAAATTAATAACTAATTTGAGGCATTTGATAGTGTGAATAAATCATTCATTATTATTATTTTATAAGTAGTGATATATTATTCATTATTATGGTGTGATCCAACCATTAATATATGTTCAAATTCATGCACTAGATGAAGAAGGTATTGTCACAGCTAGTTTTCCAAAATTATTCCATGGAGTTAAAGGTTATTTATATATATATTATCAAAAATTTATATAAAAAATTCCAATGTATATTTTGTTATTTCTAGGGACACCATTGTCGAAGGATTATTATGTTATACTCACACCCTTCTGAGGCACCATGGTAGGTGAGAAGACTTTATGTTTTGTAACATATCTACTTGAAAGTGTGATAATTTTTGGGAATTTTGATGTGGGATCTAGTATTAGTGTAAACATATTGGACCAAGTCAGGACATGAGACAAATGTTTTGGATGTCTCCTTTACCAATGACTAATTTTTAACCCATTTTTTATTCTTTAACCATGATAGACCTTTTTTTACCCTTTATTACATATATAAAAATTAAAGTAGTTTATTTTTCTGTATCATATTGTTGATATTAATTATTGGTTGGTATGTTGATATATTTTCTACATTATTATACTATTATATTTGGATTAATAAATCTTTATTTTAATTTCAAAGGGTTTTTATCATCATGTATACTGTAGGGTATTGTCTTTACGCTTGTTATATATTAGATTTAATAACTATTTATAAACCTCATAGATTCATGGATGAATTTTTGAAGAATGTTACAACCCAGTTTAATAAAAATGTTGGAGGATTAGATCGTTGACATTAAAAACTGGCACGTGAGCCATGTTTTTCAATTATATAACTGTTTGGGATATGGTGGGATGAAAATAGGATGATGTTAGTGTAATTTCATACCCTATTATTACCACACCATTTATGTGATATGTCACATGGCCTCATGTTTTCTACCCAATCATGAAAATATGTATAATAGAACCAAGTATATTGGAATATTTAATAAAGTGACATTAACCTATAATGATAGATTTTATAAAAAAACTAAATATAAACATCTGAAAAATATGATATAATATAATTAAACCATAATAACATCAATAGTATCAATGAAATATCACTCCATGGCTACAAATTCAAAATAAAAAACAAGGGCTCAAAATTAAGACTCATAAGACCAAATATAGCAAGTACAGTATGTGAAAATTTACACACACTATGAGTATATACATATAGTATGTGATAATATAATCCTCAATAAAAAACACTACAACCCATGTTATCCCGAGGAGTCAGTATGTGAAAATATAAAAATTTTATAAAGCTTAAATTGTTTAATATTTTTTTTTAAAACTTGAAATAAGATATACTTGTGAAAAATGTCAATCACGTAATCAAAACTTATATTTCCCAATACTATTAATGGTAGATCAATAAACCAAGACCATGACACATCATGTAACTTTGGAATTTTCAAATTCCAATAGTACACAAAGTAAACACAAATTTTGGCCTCTCAATGACCCGTCATACCATAATATCGTGTATATTTTACCCCTCATGTATGAATGTTCCATATCATGTATTATTACATATCATACCAATCAAATAATTTGTTTAAAATAATAATACATCCTTTCTCATCACATATTATAAATTCTATAGATAACTATAAGTTTTTTCTCAATTATAAAAAAGATTGTTACTGATAAACATATCACCCATCACTTCATCCCTTCAAAATATAATAAATATTGAACATTATTTTCCAATTAAAATTTCCATCACTTTTATGAACATATGAATGTATCAAAAATATTAAAATACATTTTCATTATTTTAATAATAAAATTACTAAAAAAATCAAAAGAACCCCCATTTGTATCTCATAAATATCACACTTTAATTCAAGGTTATTTAAGAAAAAAATTCGCTATTAATCAATCTAATATTTATTTTTTATTTTCATTACAAAATTTATATAATAATTTAAACAATTTAACAAACAATCACATCATATTTATAAGAATATGTATAATTTTCAAAAATAATAGGAATATTCCATATCATGAAAAAAAATAAGAAACTAAATCTTCACGAAAACGCATGTATCATGTATAAAATATTATAAAATCCCTAAGAGATAATGTTTTCTGTTGTCTTTTTGAGGATGATAATTCTTCTCATGGTATGATCCATTGACCACTCTAATAACTTAAGGGTAAATATACTAATGAACTAGAAGCAAATGAATTAGAATTAAAACCATATAGTAATCCCTGATTCATTAAATTGTAACAAAATATTATTATTAAAAAGGATATTGTTGAGAAACATTAAACATTCCAATCGTATCTCAAATATGATCTCAAATTATAAATAAATCACAACATGAAATTATGGTATGAAGGGAGGGGATTGGGGATCCAAAAGTATTCCAAAATCACTCAAAAAGATCCGAAAATAGAAGGATCATGATGTTAAGATTAAATTACCAAGTCCCTGAATACAAAAAAAATGCATTTTAGGAAAAAATATTTGGATCCCATTAAGTACCTAGCCAGAACACATCGGCCAATATGGGGAACACCGACTACCCGATATATGTCCATTGACTAGATGATGGGTAATTTAGTATACATACACCGTTTCCTGGCCAAATAAGAACTCCATACCCCCCATGCAGTACCTAGTTAAATCTACTAGGATATTATAGATAGGATTACAACTATCCCCCCCTCCATTCACCTAACATCACCCCAAAACCCCTACATGACATCCAAAATTTTAGCAAAAAAATTCCCTAAAGTTAAAATTAAATAATGGTTGCACCTAAATGATGGTTGTCATTGTAAACACCCAACAATATTGATTCTCTTCATCAAGAAGAAAAATTGAGCACCTTTGGGGACCAAAATTTTCTATTGATACCGAATATAGAATTCACATTCCCATTATTTTCTTAAGAATTTCCATGATTCTATAAAACATATACAAGAATCACAACATTTCCATGTAACCGATTCATGTTTTACTAAATAATATTAATCAAATTATTCTAAAAATTAGAATTCGATTATAACTCCAAATTTCCACACTAAAGAACAATGATTTTTTCCCATATTAATTATTGGGGGAACAATACTTATCCAACCCATAATTTCTTACTATTATAATGATTTACTATGTCTTTTATGTGACCACTTATAATATAGTATGTAACCCAAGAATGCATTTTTTAATCTTGAATTGAGCTTATATGTTTTAGAACATCTTATCATATTGTTTTTAGGTTGGATTAGTGTGTTATTTTTATTTTATAACCTAAACAGTGATATATAGACATAGGATATAAATGTATTTTAAGTCATGTTATTAGAATTTATAGAAATTACACTACGATGACCTCCTTTTGAGTGCCAGAAGGGAAGCCCTTAGTAATTCCCATTAACAATGGAGCCATATTATCTACTTTTGAATGTTAATTATTTTGATTTGTATCATGAAGAAAGTTTTCTTTAGGTAATGTAGTTTAAAAGGAATTTTTTGTTAAGGATCGAGTTGAAAACCCCAAATTTTACTCAAAAGATCTAGTTGTAGCATCAAATACACCTTATTGGTGAGACTATACTACACAATAAATAATTTTCTGAGAATGTCTATGTAGATTATGTATCATCTTTAGACACCACTTGAGTTGTGGGTGATTTTTTCTATCCAAATGTTTTACGGACCAATGAATCCTGAGTGGGAGGTTATATACTAGGAAAAATAGTTTATAAGGCTCTCTTGGAAGTACTTACAATATTTATTCATTGATATTTTATTTATAGAGACTTTTATGGATAACCGATCCATGTATTTTTTTTATTTTTTATAAAAAAAATATCAGTCCTGAACTATGCCTCCCACTTTATCAATATAATTTTATTTTCACTTTTTTCATTGAGTGATAACGTTTCCATGTTAAAAAATTTTGAAGATAAGAAAAGGAACACTATTTTATCTTAGGAGAATATATTTTGATAGACAACATTCATAGAAGACCTGATTAAATTTTGAATTATGGAGCAGAACTAGACTGAGGGTTAATCATATAGGTTATATAATTCATATTCTTTTAATAAGAGTTGGACATTAGAGAATAATTAGTTGAGCTTTTAGGTTTCCTAATTTGGTAGAGATAGGAAGGACATAAAATGAGGAAAGTGCATATTCATCCTAATTGTGAGAAAAACCTTAAGAAGTATATTTTCTATTTGGATATGGAGTAAATACAATGGTAAGATTCAAAACCCCTTTTTTAGAATGTTGGGGCATATTTTTTCAAACCTAGGGTTTGGGTGCATGTCTAGGAGAATATAATAGTCAGCTAGTATGAGACACATCGACCATTCAGGTCCTTGAACCCAATGTCATTGAAATTAGTTCAAGAATTGTAATTTCCTATAGGGGAGTCTTGAAAAATGATCACCTGATCATGGATAATGCTAACTTCACCCCATCAAATGAATATTTCAATATTGGGTGAGGTGTCATTCCTAGTCTAAGGTACAATTATTATGGTGTTGACCTTAGGTTCTATATTGGTCTAAATATATATGTTTCAATCATTAATTACTTATTATCTATTAGTACATTAGGGGATTATTGTACAGTTTTAGTATGGGGTATTGTTTATAGATACTCCCTAAACGGTGTCATCATGGGGTATCTATACATTTCAATAGTGCACTATAATGATCAATGGGAGTATGTTCCTTAAGATATTCTTTATATTGAATATGTGTTATTCTAATTTTATCTGTAGATTGGAATGGTTGATTCATTTAGATCTATCATAGACTATTATATCTAATTAATAGCCTTCACATATGTAGAGGGTGATTATCATACCCACATCGATGATTGGGACATACATATAGGTATTTGGGGACATGACCATAAATAACTGAAGCCAATTATGGCCTATACAGCTATAGATACATTCAAGTATGAGTGTATATGGATAGAATTATTTCTCCCTAATCATTGATTAGTTTTAAGATGTGTTTCCTAATTATTTACTAATATTTACACCCATGTGTGAGATAGAGATTATGATCAAGATACTTTTTATACAAAGGGATTTCTTATTCAGCCTTATAGTATGGATCCAATTCATAATTGGGATATAATTTCTCAATAATAGGATTCAGAAGTGAATGGATTTATTCACTCCATCACACCCCCTTACAATTTTTTTGTATAGTTCACCAATAGGTAAAACATATCTATAATGATTTTTCTGGATTGTGGAAGGCTTAACCGGGTAATTGTTAAGAACATTATGGCCACCCACATATCAATTATCTATTTAATTTTTTGAGAGAATCCACTTGGTTCTCTAAGATTGAATTTTATCTAGGCTATTACCAACTATTAGAGTAGCCCTCTAATATATCATGTATTACTTTCCATAGAGATTAAATCAAATATGAGAATCACATGATGTTTCTTACATTGAAAAAAGAACCAATGGTGTTCATTCCCCTAGTCTATAGAGTCACCCATCCTTATCTAGATTTTTTCATGGTTTTATTAACTGATGTTATTGTGGAATACACCTAGGTAAGGGAGGATCTTGATAACCATTTAGATATTTCTCTCAGTTCACTTATAGAGCATTAATTGTATGCCAAGATCTCAAAGTGTTGGTTTTGGATTAGTGTGGTGTGAATATCATGTTATGTGATAACCAAGTTAGTTATATCAATGAACCCAAATTAAGACATAGATTTAGATTCTTGTGATTTTACTACAATTTTTATTTTTATTCACAGTTTCCTATGATTTTCAATTTACTATGGAAGGTTTTTATAATAATTCATTTATTTGGTAATGTAGAAGATAACCTTGGAGAAGAATTTGGTGATTTTTATGTGGTATAAAAAATATGAGAGAGCATTTTATGACATGGAATATATGTCTAGTTCTATGAAAAAATATAACTTACCTTAATGAGTAATAAAGAATATATTGTTTTATGGTTTCTCGGATGTTTGGAATAAAGAAATCTTCATACTACAGGAGTAAAGTGGTCAGTTATGTTTCTAGTAATCCAATTCCATATGATTTTAAATATGTAACACATGATCTAAGGCAGGTTTCAGTTGTTCATGCATAGATATATTTCATTTACTTCATTTTAGGTGAGAGGTTCATGGTGTAAACCTACTATAAAATTCCCAGGTTTATACTTTATTATAGTTACCTAAATATTTTGTAGAGGTGGTGGGTTTAATATCATTAATATTTTCATTTAAATATTATGTATATTCTCGAGAAGGGAAATGTTGCTTATTTTGTATTTATTATTAAAAGTTATATATGGTTGGTGACGATGTCTGAGGGTGAATAGTAAGTGATAAGCCTATTTATTGATACATTCCTTTACGTTCAAGATTATTAAGGAAAACAACCCGAATATCAATATTTATTTCACACTCACTCCTTAAGAGATTGAATGAGAGTCACTTATCCACCTCAGATGTTATAGTGACTAGGGTTAATATATATGCTGGGGGACTCCAATGGATTGATCCTTGGATTATAATAAGTTCATTTATATCTGAGAAAGGGTTATGGTACCTTTGAGTATTTTTAAGGATTTGATAAAGGATTAACCTGACAAGACCTAGGTATTAATAAGTTTTATAATGAAAATGAATATTAGGGTTCATGCCCTAAGTAGAAGAAGTACATAGTGGGGTTTGTTTCATGATTCTTTATTTCTTTGTTGGTAGAGGCAGAGCATTAGTGTCCCATGGTTCATCTTCATTCATTACCCATCATTGAGTAGAAGAGTGAATTTTTTTACCGTTGACATAATGATAGGATTATTGAGTTCGTCTCATGAAAGTGATGTTGTATGGTTTATCATGGACCAGTAAATGGTGGTTGAACATTTACTAAAAAGCTAATAGATCTTTGATAGGATTATTGAGTTCGTCTCATGAAAGTGATGTTGTATGGTTTATCATGGACCAGTAAATGGTGGTTGAACATTTACTAAAAAGCTAATAGATCATCCATCAATGAGTGGGACCAATTATATATAAAATAGATAATTCATCTTCATGGGGATCCTATGGGAATTTTTTCTAAATAATATTCCCATTTTAAATCCATCTTATGGATATGTTTTTAAAATGATCTTGATATATACTTACACATGAGTAATGCCTACTATCCTTAAACTGATGAGCAGTATGAGAATACCATCTTTGAGATAGTGTATCTTCATTATTAATCTTGGATCATTTTATTTTACAAATATTATCATTTTACAGCATTCTTTTGGTGAGGGATACAGAAGAATATTCAGGCATATGTGAACTTGATCACAACCTACCATTATCAAACATATTACCAGTCTTAGTTTTCCATTCTTGTCTTATAGGACCTTTCATAGGAATGTGTCCATGAAGGCGGATTTTTATGGGAGAAAAATATTGTTATAACATATTCTTCCAATACTAATTATAATTTACTTTGATTCTTATGAAAAATTATTTTATTTATATGGAATACTATACATATCACACATATATTGGATAACGGTTGGGGAGTTTTCAGTTATTATGATGATTCACATGTAGGATATGATAGAGCATATTCAACTAACAAGGAAGACTTTATTAGCCACTCATACTAGAAAATTATCATATTACAACTATATATTCTATCTTATGATGTTTGAAGTGGGTGATCTAATACTTTTATGGGTTTCACCTTGGTTGGGATTAAAGTGTATTCAAAGGAATGGTAGTCGACACCTAGGTTCATGGGTTTTTTTGATGTTATAAATATGATGGATACTGTGGAATTATTTTTTGTGAATCCAATGAGATAAGAATGATGTATTCTATATATTATATATTTATTGATTCCACCCTATCCCTTCTCATTATATTAATATTGATGAGATTCAGGTATAGGCAGATATTCTATTTGTTGAGATAGTGGTTCAAATAGGGTATCAATGTGATAAAACACTTCATGGGAAGATATCCCTATTGTGTGAGTTTAGTAGAAGTGCGGGTGTATCCAATACAACATATGAGAGTGAGAGTCTAATATATTGATGCAATAACATGATCTTTTAACTCAAGATGATTAATGATACTCAATAATGTATCTCATGGTTGAGATGCTATATGGTAGAGAGATTGTAACACCCTCACCCATATGAAGTATGATTTCAATATAAAATTTTATAACCTTGTGTGTTTTGAGACCTCCTGATCATTTAATTAATTTAAGGTGGGTTGTAATTTAGTTTCATGGAGATCATCTTGGTTTTTAGACATTTTCCCATTGATTTATGCAACAAGGTACCTAGAGTCTTAGTACTGGATACCTAGTGTAGATGGTAGAGGTGGTAGTAAAACTAGGTTTTCCAGCAGGTGGTCAGTGACCATAGCATAGAAACATAGTGGGAACTCTTTAAATTGTTTCCACCAGTGGACTAGTGTTTGTATTAGAGGTACATATTGTGAGTTATCATTGATTTCTAAAAATATATTAATTAATAATTAAAAAAAACAATATTATTAAATTAGAAGTATTTATTTATTTATTACAATATAAACTATGTCACTCCCCTCTCTATATTCGCATTATGTGTCTTCTACAAGTGATGGCATTCATTCATTTATGATTTGTTTTATATTTAATCTACCATAGAAGGTATTCTTCGAAAGGTTAAAACTACACTTCCTTCAATTCATTAATTCCATTGGTATTTCACCATGAATCATCAACTTTTAATAATTTAGGGAATTTTACCATTTTTCTCAATTTTATTTATTTGAGGTTGAATCAGTTGGTGGTTTCCAAAAAACAGAACACTACAAGATTCAATATGGGGTTCATTTACTTTCCTTATAGTTTTTAATATTCAAAATTTCTCTCTATGAAATGATTGAAATTCCAATTTTTTGTGTAATAGATAAATTTAAATTAAATTTTTCACTTGAATCTATATGCAATGAGTGTAGACTTAGAAGGACCATAATGGTCTACAGATGGTTTTCACCGCAACCAATGGTCGTTGATGACCATTGTTTTGTGAATTGGAATATAAAACCATGATTTTGTACCTATGATGGGTGACTATAATTTGAAATTAACCATAGGATCCTAGTTCATTGTCATATTTTATTTTATACTAATGATTGGATTAAATATGTTCTCTATTAGGGGTGAACTACCCAGTCATGGGACTTTGGGTGGGTTAGTGGATCTAGAGCATAAACCTTCATTTGTTAATTATTTTTTAATGATTTTTAATTATTTTAAATTATTAACCATTCATATTATGGTTATAGGTATACATGTAGCACATTATCAACTTGATGTTCGTTAAAGGTGGTATTATGACCACCCTTAAATTTTTGTGGTATCTTTACACATGAGGTTCCTTTGGGATCGATTATTTATAGTGTGGTAAAAGAAAAGTGGATCTTCATTCACTTTGAGAATTTTGGTTGGTGGTAAATCATACACTCAAATATTTATATTGTGGTTCACCATCCATCTATGAGAGAAATATAAATGGTTCATTATCCACATAGGGAATTTTTTTAGTGGTTTATTTTATATATATGATTTGATGATGGTGAAAAACACTAACATGGAAGTGATATGGGTGGAATATCATCGACCAGGGTGGTGTAGTCTCAGAAGTGAATTTTCCACCAAGAGACCCAATTTGGTGGAACACATTCCACCAAAGAGTTTAATTCTGATGTTTCATCAACAACCTTTGATGTTGCATTAGTGTTGTATGTTACACATGAAATATATTTTGGTGGTATATAATCCACCTACGATGAGGATTGGTAGTGTACCATCTACATGGGATCAGTGATGCCTAATTTAGTAAGAAATATATGTTTATCAATAGATATTGGACTAAAGGTGGACTATTCACCTATATAGTTTGTGATAGAGATACAACATTCACAATGGGATTCTCATTGGTGATCTCCCATTCACATAGATTATTATAAGAGGAATGATATATCATTTTTTATCAAGGAGTGTTCTGAACATGGGTATACTATACTATTTTGGCATTGGATGGTGAATATATCGTCACACATTGTTTAGTGAGAGAAATTTACATTGTGATATGTTATTTTATTTATTTATTAACACTTCATATTAATAATTCATTCGTATTTACTTGATTTATTTGGGTAACCATTGGTAGTGGCATACAGATTTAAACTGACAACCACTTGGGAAGAGTGGAAACTAATTAGAATTTATTAATCATAACCCATTTTTGGATAAGGTCCCTATTTATTTTGATAGTTGTATTGAGATGTTGAGTAAGTGTTATGAGACATGATTGGGAATGTAATTTGGATAAATTTATAATGGTCTGGAATTACTTCCAGTGGACTATAAATTATACGTATTAGGGAACTCCATGGGTGGCTACACCCCCTGGGCGGGACACACCACCATCCCCAGTGGCAGCCATTTCCTCAGGAATCCCTTGGGCGGAGAGCCATGCTTTGTCCAACGCTCGGATGTGAGAGTTCCCAAGGATCAGATACATTCCTAACTCCGTTGCCACTGATACCAACTATAACGACCCATAATTTACATACATGGTTAATACTTCAAAATTGAAGCATATTTATTACAACATATAACAAAACCATGGAAGGACCATATAGGTATAGTGTCTTTTGAAACTGGGAAACATAAACAACTGGATCATAAAGCATCTACATTCTCTCCCATTTATTTCTTCATATCTATAGTCCATTTTAGCATATCTTACATAATATTCTTCTTCCTGACCCGGGGAAAAGAAAACATACAATAGGGTGAGCTCAAATTCTCATTAAGGGTAAAAAAAACAAATATCAATCTCATCATATTCATAAGAACATATCATTTTGGAAGTCATAACCTGCAAAAGAGATCATAATTTCATAACATGGGATTAATCATGGTAGTAAAATGTAACCACAATAATCATAAGAAAAAACATTATGCTTTGTGTCATACACACATAATCATAGAGAATCATTTCTTATTAGTCAAGACTCATTGCCAAGACTATCTTAGTGGACAATGTCCATTTCTGAATCGAGTTAATTCATCGTTTCAGCCCTCTTTCACTGAACTTGTTTAACCTTCCATTCCAGCCATGTCTATCTCATGAGATATAAAATATTTACCCAATGCATTAGAGGGAGATATAGGTCCCACCCATCTCATAATGATATTATTCTTATCTGTGCCACAAAATCATAAATCATACATCATAGCATGACCCATGTAATAAAATTGGGATTCTTAAACATCGTGACATCCTAAAACAATTCATATAAGATAAAGGAATTCATAAAAATAATTCCATCACAACATAATCAAATCAATGAAATAATAGGGATAGAAATGTAACCCTATATTATCTTATATGGAAAATAATTTTGATAAAACACTTGAACTCCATTCTTGAGGAAAATATCATTTCTAATTCAAAAACATTTTTCCTTTCTTAAAATGTCATAAAATTCTAAACTAAAAGAAGTTGATTAAAAATAAACTTGAAAACATGTAATGGAATCTTCTTGTAAATAATGTTTTAAAAATATATTCATGCCCTATAAGTTAAAAAAACATTCTTCTCGTACTATTGTCCGAAAAGTCAAAAAGTACCTCGTATGAAAAGCGACAAAAGATTCCTTTCATATATTTTACTAAAAACTCACCGAAGGGTAAAATTGGATTTAAACAATTGTAGGAGGATATAAATAATATTACATATTGAGGACACATGGATGTGGATGATAAAATACACCCTAGTAAATACCAATGTATAAACAATCTCAGATAAAAATGAGATTGTGATATTTTCACTTACCTTAGGTCCGATTTGCTTAGTAAGTGTCCGAACCTCATATATAATGATTTAAATAATGTAATTTACTTATTTCAGAATCATACTCATTGTTATGATATCATATATGGTCATATTATTAGCTTCTTATTATTACTATTTCATTTCTACTTGTTATTCGGGCGTTTATTACTTTTTGTTCTTATGCGTGTTTTGTCGAATAAATTCTTATTCTTCTCTTTAGGTTATAGATACCCCATTTATAGAATGGTATTAGTGTACTATATATCATATTTATTCATTGAATTCATTTATATAATCATTATTCAATGAAGATCCTGAGGAACGAATCGCATCACATCGTGGAGATGGTATTCCGTACGTACGCACGAGTGATGATATCGTTCCCATGATTGTGGAATTGTATTAGAGTGTATGTATACTATTTAAGAATCAATAACACATTACAATAATTATATATAGTTATTTATTTGCACCATTATATCCATCCAAGTAAGGTGGTGATGGAAAATAAATTACACCACGGTGTGGAGACGGTATTCTGTACGTACGCACGCGCGGTGATTTCATTTTCCATATGATGGATAGATGGTGAAATAGGGTTGTTTAAAATTTATAATAACATATAAGTATATTAGTGATACTAATGTTATTAATTCATAATTAAACAACTAATTAATAATAAGTGGAAGAAGAAATAAGGTTGAAAGAATCGGTAATGGAAATTACCTCTTTTTTGAAGCGCCTCTTTGAGACCTCCTTTTAGGGCACTAAAATTGGTCTTTGAAGAAGAACAGGACCTCTAGGATGTTCCTAAAGAAGTGGATAGGATAAATTGGCTGGGTTTGGCCGAGCTTGAATGCTCAAAGTGGTGTGAGGAAGAGAGGGAGGAGGTGCCCTTTTATAAGGGAGGAGAGGGGCACCTTTGGAAAAACCAAAAATATTTTTTTATTATAAAGTAATATTCGGTTTTAAATAGATTAAAATTGATTTATTTCGAAGCTAAGGTGTGGATGGGTCGAAATCCTTTCATACAATAGAATTTGGACAAGTTTAGGTTACTATTTTTACATTATCATTTATATTTAACTTTAAGTTAGATAATTTTACTTTTACCGTGTCTTTTTTTTCTTACACTATAAGGTTAATAAACATACTATAACAAGACAAACGAACCCCAAGTTGTTTATTATTAATATATATAACCTTATCTAAGTCATTTAGCCGAACCATAGATTTTTAGGAATAAAATAACAATTAATAATATAATATTTGTTTTAGAAACTATTTTATGTCAATTTTGACAGTATTTGGTAATTGATTTTTGTGAAAATCATAAAAAAATTATTAGTTCTAACAAAGTTACTTAAATCAATAATAACACGTCATATTAAACTATAAAATTATTGGAATTTATAGAAAGTCTCAAATTACATTTATTTTGGTATTTATAACATCAATTATGTCAATATTTATTTAATGAGATAATTACTGCATCATCATTGTGTCATAAATAAATTAAATTATTTAATGTCTAAAAATTACAAATAAAATACCATTCTGTAGGAAATTATTTTAGATTTCTATTTAATATTTATATTATAATTTAAATTATGTATAACCCTATATTAAAAATGATTTACTTATTAAACATTGATTTTAACTATTTTAACCCTTCTTTAAATAAATTAATATTAAATGTCCTAATTTAATCCACGTGGGCCTAAATGGCCATATTTTATTCCTAAGGTTGTTTTTGGTCGAATTACACTTATCCAATAGAATTAGGGCATGTGTTAGGGTAATAATAATATCATTTTTACAAGTAATTACCCTATTTACTTTTAACCGTGGTAAAAAACATAAACAGTTACTATTCACCAGAATTATTTTCATCTATTTGAACCACATTTTACTTACTGACATCAACCGTGTCTCTCAGATTTTTTAATTTCCACTCACAGAAGTGGTAAAATTATTTTTTATGTAAATTTACAAATTCTTCTAGGAGGTGGGTAAAAGATGGTGAAAAGTTAAATAAAATTTTTATATATCTAAAATTATTATAAAATTACTCTAATGAATTTCATTGAACTTATATAGGTATTATGTATCAATTTTGGCCTAAAATATATTTAAATAAATAATTAATTAATTAAAAATTTGGGTTTTAAATAGTAACCCAGTGTTTTCACTATTCATCAAAAACTGAATGTTTTCAGAAAAAACCAAAATTTCACCCTAGATTAATTTAGATAATCTGAATCCAAAAATGAAGTCCATTTTGAAAAATAAAATTTTCAAAATTTCCATAAGTGGTTATTACTAATCATAACTGCTAGTTTTAATAATATTTTAATAGGATATCGTTGTTTAGTGGAACTCAGTATTGCGTATGACACAATCTATCAAAGAAGGTCGTGATTGCGTGTAAAGAAAACCAAACTAGTGTTCTGTTTAGTTCAAGATTCCTTTGATGATTTATATAACATAAAAACAAAATATTTCTCATAAAAGTCTCGGGTGTTACATTCTACCCCCTTAAAATGAATTTCTCTCTCGAAATTCGTCACTTTGTAACAAAAAGATGAGGATACCTCTCCCTCATCATATCCTCAAGCTCCCATGAAGCTTCTTCTAATTGGTGGTTCCTCCATAAATCTTTCACCAAGTGAGTGGTCTTGTTCCATAGGACTTTTTCACTACGATCGAGAATCTCTATCGGCTATTCTTCATAAGAAGGATCTTGTTCTAGCGTTACAACTTCTGAGCTGAGTACATGTAAACAATCAGGTGTGTACATTCTCAGGAGAGATACATGGAACACATCGTGAACATGGGAGAGATTCAGTGGATGTGCCAATCGGTAAGCTACCTTCGCAACATGATCCAGTATTTCGAAAGGACCGATATACCTAGGGCTCAACTTTCCCTTCTTTCCAAATCTCTTTACTCTCTTCCAAGGAGATATTCATGAGAACACTTTATCACCCACTTCAAACTCTAGGTCTTCTCTTCGGTTATCAGTATAACTTTTTTGTCGACTCTGAGCTGCTCTTATGTGTTGTTGAATAGATCTGACCTTTTTTGCCATCTCATCAACAGGATCAGGTCCTAATAGCTTTCTTTCCCCAACTTCATCCCAGCAAGTTGGAGTACTGCTTTTCTTTCCATAGAGAGCCTCATAAGGAGCCATCTGAATACTGGAGGGAAAGATATTATTATAAGAAAATTCCACCAAAGGTAGGTGTTGATCCCAAACACCTTTTAAATCTATAGAGAAATCTATCAACATATCTTGTAGAGTTTGAATTTTCCTCTGAGACATACCATCTGTCTGAGGATGATAAATAGTGCTGAAACTCAACTCTGTATCCAGAGTATGATGAAGACTTCACCAGAACTACAAGGTAACCCTCGGATCCCGATCAGATATAATAGAAAGTGGTACTCCATGCAATCTTACAACTTCCTTGACATATATCCTGGAAAGCTGATCCGGAGAGAAATCCTCTCTAATAGCAATGAAGTGGGAAGACTTTGTAAGGCGATCAACTATGACCTAGATAGCATTATTGGCTTTGGATGTTTTAGGAAGTCTGGTGATAGTTTCCATAGTGATGTTTTCCCATTTCCATTCGGGTATGGGTAATGGTTGTAACATCCCCTTAGATTTCTGTCTCTCAGCTTTAACTTGTTGACAAACCAAGCATCAAGAGACATATTCAGCAAATCTCTTTTCATGCCATCACACCAGAATAACTCTTTCAGGTCCCTATACATCTTCGTGCTTCCAGGATGAATAGAGAATGAAGAACTATGAGCCTCATCCAGCAGCTCCTTCTTTAATTCGGGGATGGGAGGAACACAAACCCGATTCTTGAACTTTATTATCCCATCACAATCAAGGTTGAATTCAGGAAAATTTCTCACCTTCTTTTGTAACTCTACATATTCTTTCTGTGCGTCTTTAATCATCACATGTATAGATGGTTTAACATTCATTTGAGAAAGATACAATTTTTCCCCTTCCATTCTAATTCCATGATCCATCCTTTGCAAATCCATAAATATTGGATCTTTTGTGATCCTCATCATGGATATGCTGACACGGTCTTGTCGACTTAATGTATCTGCCACCTTGTTTGATTTCCCAGGGTGGTAATGAATTGAGTAGTCATAATCCTTAATCAGCTCCAACCATCTTCTTTGGCGCATATTCAGCTCCTTTTGTGTTAAAATATACTTTAAAATTTTATGATCAGTATAAATGACACAACTTTCTCCATAAAGATAATACCTCCAAATATTTAATGCAAAGATTATCACAGCTAACTCCAAATCACGAGTTGGGTAATTGTGCTCATGGATTTTCAACTGTTGTGAGGCATAAGCTATCACCATATAATTTTGCATAATAACACACCCCAATCCCTTCTTGGATGCATCACTGTAGATCACAAACCTTTTTTCCAGTACAAGGCAGTGTGAGCACAGATGCACTGGATAACCTTCTTTTCAACTCCTTGAAATTCTATTCACATTCCTCCATCTAAACAAACTTAACTCCTTTCCGAGTCAACATGGTGTGTGGATTAGATAATCGTGAAAAATATTTCACAAAACATCGATAATATCCAGCCAAACCAAAAAAACATCGGATATCGGTTACTGTTGTAGGTCTCGACCATCATTCAATAACCTCTGTTTTCACTGGATCCACAGATATCCCCTCTTTTGGGATTATGTGACCCAAAAATGGAACTTTTTGAAGCCAAAATCCACACTTGGTAAATTTGGCATAAAGCTTCTCCTTTCTCAGTGTCTTTAATATAATTCTCAAGTGATCTTCATTTTCATCCTTTCTCTCTAAATATACAAGAATATCATCTATAAAGAATACAAAAAACTGATCAAGATAGTATCTAAAGACTATTGATCAGATCCATGAAGATAACAGGGGCATTAGTAAGACCAAATGGCATCACTATAAATTCAAAGTGTTCATATCTTGTACGGAAAGTCATCTTTGGTATATCCTCTCTTTTGAACCTTAATTGATGATACCCTAAACAAAGATCAATCTTAGAAAAGTATTGACCTCCACGTAGTTGGTCAAATAAGTCATCAATGTGCGGGAGAGGATATTTGTTGTTGATAATGATCTTGTTAAGTTTTCGATAATCAATGCAGAGTCTCATTGATCAATCATTCTTTTGATCAAATAGAACAGGTGCTCCCCAAGGTGATGCACTAGGGCGTATGAATCCCTTATCAAGATTCTCTTGGAGTTTCTTCTTCAATTCCTATAACTCAATTGGGGCCATTCTATAAGGTCTCTTAGAAATAGGCAAAGCACCCGGTATGAGTTATATTTAAAACTCTACTTCACGATTTGGTGGAAGACCTGGAAATTCCTCTGGAAAGACATCATCAAAATTCCGTACAATGGGGATATTCTTAATTGTGAGTTTCTAACCAACCATTTGAGATAAATAACCTTCATTTATTGGAATCAAGACCCATAAGATGGAAGAAATTTCCACTGGAAGTTTATGTTCATCCTTGCATCGATAGACGATCAAAGATTGATCTGGAATATGAAATGTGACTTCCCTTCTTTGGCAATTGATATGAGCTCCATATAAAGAAAGCCAATCCATGACAAGAATCACCTCCAATTCCACTATAGTAAGGATCACAAGATTTGTAGGAAGTACTTTACCACAAACTTCAATCGGAGAAGAATTATAAACTTTTGGTGCAACTGTTGTGCCATTTGGCTTGTCACAGCTAACTCAAGATCTAATTGTTGAGGTAATACAATGACACCCTTCGAAAATTCTTCAGAAATAAATGAGTGGGTGGATCAAGAATCAAATAAAACATTTTCTACTTTAGAGTGGATGGTAAGTGTACCTTTCACCACTTCGTTATCGTACTCCACATCACTGATAGATATTGCATGAGACTTTCCTTTGTCTTTAGCCATATGAGTTTGTTGACGTCGATCATCATCAACAACCCTTGGATTAGGGCATTGATTGGCATAATGCCCAATTTACTTGCACTTATAACATTGAAGTGTAGGAGGTGCACTCTGTGTATCATTTTCTTTGTTCTCATCACTAGACATCTTCTTCCCATCATTGTGGCATTCAAAGGCCCGATGAACTTCCATTCCACAATTGAAATATTTAATTGTCCCTTTAAAACAACTCCCTCCATGTTTCTTTCCACAAATTGAGCATACGGGAAAAGTCATCCTCTTTTCAGTGTGCTCTTTAGATTTTCCTTTGAATTCCATTTTCATCTTCTTATCAAACCCATATGACTGATGGGTTACTCCAATCTCCATCTCAACATTGAGAGCACAAAGAACGATTTCCTCATAGCTATTGAAGTCCCTTATGGATAACGCCCTTCAAAGTCTTATTTTTAAGCCACTAAAGAATCGATCGATCTTACTCTCAGGTTGGATAATAATACCAGATGTATACCTTGCAAGTATTGTAAACTTTGCTTCATAGGTACAAACAGATTCATCATCCTTTTGCTTTAGTTTAAGAAACTCCTTCTATATCTTTGTTCAAAGAATACGAGGGAATTACTTATTGAAAAATATGTTCTTGAACTCATCCAATTCCATGGATTCAATTTCATCCCATTGCCTAGTATTTTTGATAATATTCCACCATTGATCATATTCACCTTCCAAGCGATAAACTGCTAAGATGACTTTATCATGTTCAGAACATTAATGAACTGAAAATATCATTTCAGTGGTACTAATCCACTGTTCAGCCACTAATGGATCAGAAGACCCACTGAATGAAGGTGGTCGCTGCCTCATAAAGGATTCAACAGAATGTTGCTCCTTCCTTTTCTCATTTGGA
Organism: Viscum album; assembly: GCA_963277665.1. Taxonomy (NCBI): domain Eukaryota; kingdom Viridiplantae; phylum Streptophyta; class Magnoliopsida; order Santalales; family Viscaceae; genus Viscum; species Viscum album. Next base: position 255,868,088 of record OY728162.1, read on the forward strand.
AGTCCTGCATGATTCATTGATTGAGAAAGTTGTGTGAGCATGGCTACAAGATTTTTCATTCCAGCTCCCATAATGTTTAGTAGCTGAGTGGGACAATAATTGGATTGCCTGTCGCATTCCGCATTAACACGATTCCTTCGGGTTCCAGCCATTGACTAAAACCAAGAAGAATAGTGTGAGCAACACTAATTAAAATAGGAAATCCACATAATCAAGAATAAAATTTCACACTTAAAGTCTTATCATAGGTTTTTCGTGGCCATTTTTAAAACACTAAGATCATGTTCTATGCTTAGACAAATCCTTAGGTTTCTTACAAAGGCTTTCACATCCTAGTATACAAAGGTTGACTATACCTTTCCTATGATACCAACTATAATGGTCTGGAATTACTTCTAGTGGACTATAATTGATACTATCAGGGCACTCCATGGGTGGCTACACCCCCTAGGTGGGACACACCACCATCCCCAGTGGCAGCCATTTCCTCATGAAGCCCTTGGGCGGAGAGCCATTCTTTGTCCAACTCTCACATGTGATAGTTCCCAAGGATCGGATACATTCCTACCTCCTTTTCCTCTAATACGAACTATAACGACCCATAATTTACATACATGGTTAATACTTCAAAATTGAAGAATACTTATTAAAAAATATAACAAAACCATGGAAGGACTGTATAGGTATAGTGTATTTAGAAACTGGGAATCATAAACAACTGGTTCATAAAGAATCTACATTGTCTCCCATTTATTTCATCATATCTATATTCCCTTTTTTCATATCTTACTTAATATCATTATTCCTAACCCAGGGAAAAGAAAACATACAAAAGGGTGAGCTCAAATGCTCAGTAAGGGTAAAAAAAGAAATATCAATCACATCATATTCATAAGAACATATCATTTTGTAAATCATAGCCTGCAAAAGAGATCATAATTTCATAACATGGGATAAATCATGGTAGTGAAATGTAATAACAATAATCATTACTTAAAACATGAAGCTTTGTTTCATACACACATAATCATAGAGAATCATTTCTTATTAGTCATGACTAATTTCCAAGACTATCTTAGTGGACAAAGTCCATTTCTTAACCGAGTTCATTCCTTGTTTCAGTCCTGTTTCACTGAATCGGTTTAACCTGCCATTCCAGCCATGTCTATCTCATGAGATATAAATCTTTACCCAATTCATTGGAGGGAGATATAGGTCCCACCCATCTCATAATTATACCATTATTATGTGTGCCACAAAACCATAAATCATACATCATAGCAAAACCCATGTAATAAAAATGGGATTCTTAAACATCATGATGTCATAAAACAATTCATATAAAATAAAGGAATTCATAAAAATAATTCCATCACAAAATAATCAAATCAATGTAATAATAGGGATAGAAACATAACCCTATATTATCTTAGATGGGAAATAATTTTGATAAAACACTTGAACTCCATTCTTGAAGAAAATATCCTTTCTACTTCAAAAACATTTTTCCTTTCTTAACATGTCATACAATTTTAAACTAAAAGAAGTTGATTAAAAATAAAGATGAAAAAATGTAAAGTAATCTTCTGAGAAATAATGTTTTAAAATTTCATTCATGCTGTATATGTTAAAAAAACATTCTTCTCGTACTTTTTTCGGAAAAGTCAAAAAGCACCTCATACGAAAAATGACAAAAGATTCCTTTCATATCTATTACTAAAAACTCAATGAAGGGTAAAATTGGATTTAAACAATTGTAGGAGGATATAAATAATATTACATATTGAGGACACATGGATGTGGATGATAAAATACACCCTAGTAAATACCAAAGTATAAACAATCTTGGATAAAAAATGAGACTGTGATAATTTCACTTACCTTAGGTCTGATTTTCTTCGTAAGTGTCCAAACCGCCTATATAATGATTTAAAAAATGTCATTGACTTATTCTAGAATCATACGCATTGTTATTATATCATAAATGGTCATATCCTTATCTTCTTATTAGTAATATTTCATTTCTACTTGTTATTTGGGCGTTTATTTCTTTTTGTTCTTATGTGTGTTTTGTCGAATAAATTCTTATTCTTCTCTTTAGGTTATAGATACCTCATTTTCAGAATGGTATTAGTGTACTATATATCATATTTAGTCATTCAATTCATTTATATAATCATTATTCAATGAAGATCATGTAGAACGAATCACATCACATCGTGGAGACGGTATTACATACGTACGCACGAGCGATGATATCGTTCCCATGATCGTGGAATTGTTTTGGAGTGTATGTGTAATATTTAGGAATAAATGAAACTATACAATAATCATATATAGTTATTTATTTTCACCATTATATCCATCCAAGTAAGGTGGTGATGGAAAATAGATTACACCACGGCGTGGTGACGGTATTCCGTACATACACACGCGCGGTGATTTCGTTTTCCGTAGGATGGATATATGGTTAAATAGGGTTGTTTCATACTTATAATAACATATCAGTATATGAGTGATACTTATGTTATTAATTCATAATGAAAAAATTGAAGAAGAATAAGTGGAAGAAGAAATAAGGTTGAATGAATCGGTAACGGACATTACCTCTTCTTTGAAGCGCCTCTTCGAGACCTCCTCGTAGGGCACTAAAATTGGCCTTTGAAGAATACCATAACTGATAAGATTTTTCTAGGGAAGTGGAGAGGAGAAATTTGCAGGGGTTAGATGATGTTGAAGGCTCAAAGTGGTGTGAGGAAGAGAGGGAGGAGGTGCCCTTTTATAACGGAGGAGAGGGGAACCATTGGAAATACTAAAAATATTATTTTATTATAAAGTCATATTCTTTTTTAAATAGATCCAAATTGATTTACTTAGAAGATAAGGTGGGGATGGGTCGAAATCCTCTCATAAAATATAATTTGGACAATTTTAGGTTACTATTTGAACCTTATCATTTATATTTAACTTTAAGTTAGATAATTTTACTTTTACATTGTCTTTTTGTTTTCTTAAACTATAAGGTTAATAAACATACTATAACAAGAAAAACGAACCCCAAGTTGTTTATTATTAATATATATAGCCTTATATAAGTCATTTGGCCGAACCTTAGATTTTTAGGAATAAAATAAAAATTAATAATACAATATAGTTTTTAAAAACTATTTTATGTCAATTTTGACACTATTTGGTAATTAATTTTTGTGAAAATAATAACAGAAATATTAGTTTGAAAACAGTTACATTAATCAATAATAACATGTCATATTAACCTAAAAAATTATTATAATTCATAAAAAGTCTCAAATTACATTTATTTGGATATTTATAACATCAATTATGTCAATATTTTATTAATAAGATAATTATTGCATCATCATTGTGTCATAAATAAATTAAATTATTTAATGTCTAAAAATTAAAAATAAAATACCATTATATAGGAAATCTTTATATCATTCTAATTAATATTTGTAGTCGAATTTATCTTTTGTATAACCCTATATTAGAAATGATTTACTTATTAAACTTTGATTTTAACTATTTTAACTCTTATTTAAATAAATTAATATTAAATGTCTTAATCTAATCCACATGGGTCTAAATTGTCATATTTTACTCCAAAGGTTGTTTTTGGTCGAATTACACTTATCTAATAGAATTAAGACATGTGTTAGGGTAATATAATATCATTTTTACCCGTAATTACCCTATTTACTTTTAACCGTGGTTAAAAAAAAGTAAAAAGTTACTATTCACCAAAAATTATTTTCATCTCATTGAACCACATTTTACTTACTGAAATTAACCGTGTCTCTCGGATTTTTGAAATTCCACTCACAGAAGTGGTAAAAGTATGTTTTTTGTAAATTTGAAAATTTTCCTAGGAGGGGGGTAAAAGATGGTGAAAAGTTCAATAAAATTTTTATATATCTAAAATTATTATAAAATTACTCCAAAGAATTGCATTGAACTTATATAGGTATTATGTATCAATTTTGACCTAAAACAAATTTAAATAAATAATTAATTAAATAAAAAATTTGTTTTTAAATAGTAACCCAGTGTTTTCACTATTCATCAAAAATTGAAAGTTTTCAGAAAAAAACCAAAATTTCACCCTAGGCTAATTTCGATATTCTACATCCAAAAATGAAGTCCATTTTGAAAAATAAAATTTTCAAAATTTCAAAAAGTGGTTATTACTATTCATAACGGCTAGTTTTAATAATATTTTAATAGCATGATGTTTTTTAGTGAAACTCGGTATTGCATACGACACAAGCTATCAAAGAAGGTCGTGATTGCATGTAAAGAAAGCCAAGCTAGTGTTCTGTGTAGTTAAATATTCCTTTGATGATTTATATAACATAAAAACAAAATGTTTCTCATCAAATTCATGGGTGTTACAAATTTATTTTAGTTTTCTTTCCTTTTCTTATTTTGTACCAAGGTGTATATAATCTACCCAAGTAATATCTTATTTCTATTGTATAACCTGTTTGAATTCCTTTTTAGATATAATTTAGTTATGTTGTTGATCATATGACATTTTCATTTCTGGTATGAAATCTATATTTATTTCTTCTATTTTATTTCTGGGTTATGTATACCTGGGGTAGTTTCCCCACATGTTATATGTTGACCCTCACTACTAATTAGAATCCCTTAGAATTTAGGGAGGTATGTTTGTGGTATGTAATAATATTGAATGTTCATAATGGAGGTGAACTATATCAAGGATGTTATAAAATGAACTTCCTATTAAATTGAGAGACATATAGTTAGAAGTTGGAGAAGGTTTTTTAGACACTATTGAGACATATATTAGGTTGGGAATTGATATTTTGGAAATATATAAATATCATACATCTCATTAGAAAAATATGAATACAAATTTTTATTATTAAGGGATGTGATCATAATTGAATATACCACTATAATTTATAAAGTTATATAAGGATAAAATTAGTTGGATTATGGTCTCTAATTGGAATAATTATTATCAATTATAAATAAGTAGATACACATGGTTCTTGAATTATAGATTGTATTATAGTGGTTGTTAAATATTTATTAAAAAATATTTAAATAACCCAAATGGTTACCTTTATAGATATTTGGTAATTTCTTTCATTGCAATGAATACTCCCACAATAATTCATGTTACTATGAATTCAAATTTTCAACCATTTTTATAAAATGGTGTAAATGTTTATTAATGATATAATAGTATTTATTACTAGTGGGAGAGAGATACTAAATTATTTAGAATAGGAACTGAAGAAAATTTAAAATAGTCATGTTCATGTAAATAGGGAAAATGCTTATATGGATGAAAAGTGGTTGAGCACCTTATACATAATATCTACTAAGAATAAGTTTCTATAAAATATAATAATATATTTAGTGTATAAATATAGATAATTCCTATGAGTGTGATGGATTTAAGAGGTTTTTTGGGCCTCCCTAGGTATTATATAATATTTATCAATGATTATAGGAAAGTGGATAAACCTATATGTGACCTAAATGAAGAGAATAATGTTAGGGGTGTAAATAAATATCTAATCTATTATGAGACACTAAAAAGTGTTTATTGACATGTCTTATGTTCGGATTATTGTAATTTTCTAAGGTACTTACTTTAGAATGAAATGATTTGGGTGAAGGGTGTGATATTTTATTATTAAAGATGGTTTATTTCTATACTACTATAAGAAGATACTATCAGACCGAAATTTCACAAAATAGTTTTATGAGATGGAGTTAATGGAATTAAATAATACATAACAAAATTTGAAAAACAAAAATAAATAATGGGAAAAGATTTGGTTTTTCAAATGAACCATAAAATCATAAAACACTAGTTCAGTTAATTAATAACCTCTATATACCTACTATGTTGGTGGGAGAAGTTTATTGGTTTTTATTTTGATTTTTTGTATAAAACTAGATTGCTTAATAGATCTGTATATGTTATTTTAAGACTAATGAATGCAATACATAACTACTTGTATTTTTTAAACCATATTGGGTCATGAATATGATGTTAAAGGAAGAACTATTTAGGGATAAATATTTAGAATCTAGTATTGATTCTCTAAATCAAAACTGTAATACAAAAAATAAACTTTTCCTTTAAAATAATATTCATAAAAATAAATTTTAGTACATTCAAAAGAATTATATATTATTTAGAAACTTATCGATTATTATCATACATCTCCAGTATGAGGGAATATAATATTTTTTAAGGATTATATATGATTAAAAAGTTAGTTTTATTAATGTTGTTTGTTATATTATAAGTCACTATTTTCTAAAGAATTCATAGTGTTCTAAAGAAAATATCAGACACCAAGATTAGTAATATTTATACAACCACCTACAATTTATGATCTTATTTTGTGATAGATCTATAAGAATTTCATTTTTACTATTCATATGCCATATGGTTTTGAGTTTTTACTAGTTTTTATAAATCAAATTACCAATTATATTCATTTTGTACCACTTAAAAAATCTTATATAACTACGGATATATCTAATATATTTATTAAGGAAACTGTAAGAGAACATGAGATTTTTATTGTCATTGTTAGTGGATATGATCCACTCATCCAAAAAAATTGGATGAATTTTTTTGTTTGATTGTCTAAATTAAAAATTATTTATTCATTTTAAAAAAAATATGTGGAGAAATAAATGTATTTAATATATGGTTTGAGACATATTAGTAATGTTTCTCCGAAAAAACCCAAAATGGTTATAGTGGTTACCATGGGATGTATTTTTTTCTTCAAAAACTCAAAATATTAATAGGAAGAACATCTTATTAGGTTTTTTATGGTATGAACCCAACCAATATGCCTCATTACACTAAGGTAGAGACAAAAAATAAGGTAGATCATAAAATCATTATTGGATATATATGAGGTTATTTATTAATTAAAATTATTTTTTTTGGTATCTCAATAAGATATATATAAATAGAAAATAATAAGAGGAGTGAAGTTGAATTTCATTTATGAGATTTTTGCTATTATGGTCAGATCCCATAAACCCAATTATTACTTCTTCAATGTATTTTACTAAATAGGTTTTTTGATTCTATAGATATTTTATAGTCTCTAAATGTAATATCAGTATTTTATAAAAAATTAGGCTAAAAAATATTGTTAAATTCATATGGTACTCCATGTTTTCCAACACACGTTTTTTTGTTATTAAACTATGGAAGATCATTCATATTATTTTATCATATAATGTGGGGATTAACTATTACTTGATATAGTTGTGTCATTAATATTTAGTCGACATAAGCTTTAGCTATTGATTAAATAGAGTGGGTGACATTTTGAAAATGATAATTTAAGAACCCAGTTCTTATTTTTGAGGTATGAGTTTCTTCTTTTCCATTTTCCTTATGTGTTTTTGAGAAAATAAGTAAAATGGGAGACAATCCTAAATTTTGGGACTACACACCGTGTACTATTCCACATTTCATGTACTTTGTCCATGTGGGATGAGTACATAGGGTGTGTATCCCTGTCGGTGATGAAAGGTATAAAAACCGACTACACGCCGTGTAGTGTCTGTTTATACGGTGTGTAGTGAGTTGGTAGGAAAATAGTATGGTGGGGGAAGCAGCCACCAGTAGAGCGACAGTGCACACCGTGTAATCAGAAATACACGTTGTGTACTCATGTCGATGGATGAGCAGTGTGGCGGTGCTTCCAGAAGAACAGTTAAATGAGAAAATTACACGCCATGTAGTCAATAGTACAAGCCATGTAGTTTGTTTTTTCACATAAATGGGCATTATCCTCCCCTGTTAATAGGGAAGGCTTAGATCTAAAGTAAGGAGTCAGGAGGGGAGGCCGAACTTTTGAGAATCTCCAGATCGAGTGTTAGGAATCCGTTTTAACCGGTGACAATCTCGTTGGAACCACACAGGAATTACCTCCACTCTTCTTAAGAAGTTATTCCCAATTCTTCCTTGAAGGGAAGTTATTTAGGTTTGAACTAGGTTTTCTTTCACCATAGATCTACGTCATTATTGGATGATTCGAGATTGGTTGTTCGCGTATACCATTCAAGGGTGTTTAAGGTAGGTGGATTGGTGTTTAATTTCCAACTTTTGTGCATTTTTTTTGAATTGTTGAGCTACAAACCCATGTTGGGGTGTCGTGTGGCTAATTCCTTGGCTGTTTTAATTACCTAGAATTGTATAGGTAAATAAATGTGATAATAAAATGCTCTTTGGGATCGCTGCTTGGATCCAGGACAACCCTGAGGGTGAGTTCCTCTGTTTAGATATTTTTCCATGATACCAGAGGGTATGCTGTTATAATAATGATTATATAATTTCACTGAGAGGAATTTCATGTGTATTGCTTGTTTACATGTTGGGATGGGCGGTTACATGTTTAGCCCAAGGGTAGTGTCTTACATTTCCTGAGGGCATTGCATATTTTATCCTGAGGGAAACTTCTTCCGTGACTATGGGGAATATACTCTATGCCTGAGGGTGACACTTTGTATGCCTGAGGGAAATATCTGTTATGCCTGTGGGCACTAACCTACGAGTTATGATTCTGGTTACCTAAGGGTAAGGGTTTGTGTGTCTGAGGACACTGACTGTTACATAGAAACTCACTGCAGTGGTTTCCTTATAATGAACGATTAAATGAATAATAAAATGGAAATATAACTTATAAAGTTAGTTACTTTGATTACTTCTTAGATTATTTCATTTTACTACGGCACACTATTGTTGCATATTTTCCCATAGTTGGGCACGAGCCTTTGGTGGGTGCCTACTAGGATTTATTTCTTACACCCTATTTCGGTCATTTCTTCGGCCCAAACAGATTACATTTCTTCAGGTGCGGATAAGGGAAAGTTTCCTTATACATGTACTTGATTTATGCTAAGGATTAAGGGAGCATGGGACCGGGTTTAGGCTCAATAAGCTTCTGGCTGTTTGTTTTAGTTTTCTTGTACTCTGTGTTGTACTGTACTTTATTGTTGTGTAACATGTTCAGGCTATTTTCTTAGAACATGAGACATGTTTCATCATCATCTATATAACTGTTGGATATCTTTTACTGAAGTTGTTTATATTAAATATGTATGGTTTATTGATTCCTCTTTTGTTGTATGTTTTATCTTGCATTCGGCTGCGCTACATTTTGAAAAATGAGGGAATAGTTTCTGTAACATCCCAGGTAAGTAATGAATAATAGATATTTTTATCTATGTATATTAATGATTAAGATAGTGTTTTAGAGACTTAAAATGAAAATAAATCCAATCTTAAGCATGGAATACACTAATATTTTTAAAAGATTGTTTTACTGCCTTTTGATGGCAAACTATTTTAAAATCTATCTTTTGACAATTTTAAAATCTATGTTTGTCAAAATAAACTTATTCTTTATGTTTGGGACATCAAAATTTACTTTGTGTGAATTTTTGGTATTTTTCTGACAATGTTCATTTTTTTAATGAATAGTGAAAAATACTGCATTTTACATCAAAACTGCTTTTTAATCTAATTTATTTATATGATTAGATTATGTTTTGAATTGGTTTTGAAGTGAAATTAGAATATATTTTTACAATTTAATCCAATGGTGGTCATTGGAATCAATTTCACTTTGAAATTGGACTCAAACTAGTGTCAATCTTTTGATACTTATTGTTTCATAAAAACACGCTATTTGCTCTGACAGCGGGAATTAATTATTAAATTAATTAATGTGACTTATATGTTTTGAATTTTTTAAAATAGAATTCATTTTTGAATTCGTAATATCAAATATAGCTTAGGGTGAATTTTTTGTAATTTTCTGAAAAACTTCATTTTTTTATGAATAGTGAAACCACTAAGTGGTAATCATGCAAACTGATTTTTCAGTTAAATGAAAGTTTACCACTAATGTGTATTGAATTTTGAAAATCCGACATACATGGTTGTCATTAAGAAGTAAAATGTGGTTCAATGAGATTATAATAATTTTTTGGTGAATAGTAACTTATTAAGTTCTTAATCGCGATTAGTGGTAATTAGTGTAGTTTAAGTTAAAAATAATGCTTTAATAAAATAAGATGATCTTGACACATGTCCTACCCTAATTGGTTGTGTCATGGCCGACCAAGATAAGCCATTGGTCAACTTGGGGACCCCATGGAGACACTTTTGTTGGGAAATGACATAAATAACTTTTTATTTAATGTAAAAGTAAAAATGATAGAAACATAATATGTTTTACGAAAACAATTTTTACATGGTGTTATAAAGATCAGATTTTTGATTATAAATAGTCAATTGGAAAGATAACAATATTTCCGATATCATAGTATTTTTTTATAATTTTTAGACATTAAATAAATAAAATTATTTATGACATAATAATGATGCAGCGATGACATCATTATTTGACGATTTAAATAAAATAGAATGATAATGTAAAATCTATAAACTACACATGTCCAAAACCAATTGGATGAGTGGATTTCGAACCCTTATCACCTTATCCACGAATTATATCAATGTGGGACCTTTTAAAACCGAAACACATTTTCAAATAAAGTAATATTTCTTTACTTTCCAAAAGTGCCCCTCCTCTCCACTTATAAAAGGCCCCCACCTCTACCTCATTTCACACACTCCTCAAGCCTTTGGCTCGGCCAATCCCTGCCCATTTACTCACTCCACATCCCTCTCCTCATCCTAGAGGATTCCCTTTGGGCAGAATCCTTTCAAAGGAAGCCTTTAGGCTCAAATCAAAAGGAGTTACACTTTTAAAGGTAATTCATTCTCTCATGTTCATTTGTTTTATTTTGTTTCTCCAACCCCCTAAACTCTTTTTTTTACTTACTTTGTAAAAAAACAGTATCTTCAATATACTAGGATGTTTTTATAAGATTTATTTGAGCTACAATCTCACACAACTACATCAAATGGTTAAAGAACATACGGTTTCCGTGGATGGCGAAATTCTGCCTCCCGAAACGATGATTGTTCAATACTCATTTAACACCTTCAAAGGTGGCCATTATGATGTCACTATTTTTATATATGATATATAATATGTTTATGTTTTCCTTAAGCTTCTGTTTTTTTAATTTTGGGCATAACTTTATGGTTTCCATTATGGGTAAACACGATATCTTTATTTTAGGAAGTGCGGACTACCGCCCCCTCAAAGTGATTTGATTCGTTAAATACCATATGTGGGACATATAAAGGATGGAACTACGATATTATATATGATATTATAATGGAATTATAATATACCTTTATATCATTATGATTCCATTCTATAAAATACGAAATATAAATGAAAGTAGCATTCATGCGTACGTACGGCTTACCGTCTCCATGAACGGTGCATTTCATTTCTTACCTCTAAATGATTATGTAATATTATAAATCCATGTATGTACTGGATATTTATGAAATATAATATATCTTCATCATGAATACCATTCTGGATATAATGAATACATGAACAACATGTAACTATAAAGGGCTTATTTTTGACTCAAGTACTAATGATCGTTAAAACGACTGTTATTAACTTAAATAATTACATAGTGTTCTTGACATGGTAATAAGTGATATAAAAGGAATAATGAACTTGAAAAAGGTTCATAAGCAAGTAGAGATTAACTCAAGTTTATTATTCAGGAAATTAAAGAACGGTCGGGTCATGTCGGATACGAGGTATAGGACTTCGTCTCAATCTCCTTTCATTGAGGCATATTTTGTTTTATACACAACCTTCTTTTATACGGTGTATAAACACCTTTGACATTTAAGTTTATTCAATAGGAATCTTTTTTATACAAATTGTTTACTAAATGACAAAAGGGAATGTTTTTGTCGTACGTATGTGGCGACAATGACTTCTCCGCCGTCATGACCGTTATTTGAGTTTCGGCTTCCTCTACAAGCCATACCTTCTTTTAAAAAGAAAAATAAATACCATGTTTTAAATTTCTTCTATTTTGGTATTGAAAATGGTTTTCACAATGTTTTGGTGTTGTATTGATATCTTGTGATTGAAATGTAGAAATGTTATGTTTCCTTTATGCATGTTTTATGTGATACGATTATGTTATGGTTCTTGGGCATTATTATGAAGACGGGTGGTTCCGTGATAAACTAAGGGCGGGTGAGCCCGATATAGCTCTCCAATGCATTGGGTAATGCGAAGGAGTGAAACGTTAAGGTTTCTCCGAAGAGATTTAGGGAATATACTGTGATGGGTATTCCAAATGTAACCAAGAGGGTTACTCCCTACGTAAGAATGTTACGAATGCCTCAAGTTACATTTATGTCTTATGATTTCTATTATTTATTCATGATTTGATGAGGTATGTTAAAGTGCTTATGTTTTATGGGAAAAGTATGATCTCATCATTATGTACATATGTACCCATGTTTCCTTTCCATATTTTTATAACCCATACTGAGCTTTTTATGCTCATCCCAAGTTTTTTTGAAATGTTTTCACAGGTCAAGGGAAAGGTACATGATATGATGATAGTGTCAAGGAAGTGTCAAGAATGAATCCATGTTTTATTTTAAATATGTTTCCTTTGATGGGAATGAAGAATACTATCTTTATGTAACCACTTTGTTTATATGTGGAATGTAATGCAAGTTTTATGATCTAATTCTCTAAAACTCTAAACCCGAAAAGATCCTCAATGTGTAATCTTGTAATAACTCAAGATTAAGTAAGGTTTAATGCTGGGGCCTTATAGTTGGTATCAAAGGTCGGTTTAGATAAATTTAGGAGTTAGAATTCTATTAAATGATTATCCAAAAATATTTTTTTTATGGTCAAATTGAAGTGATATAGCATTTGAAGATTACCATGTTGCTTTATCTAAGACATGTTTTTTCAGAATAGTTTTCCGCAGAGGAAACAGGGAAGCAGTGCTAGGAATGCATACAGAAGGAAATAACCTTCCGAATCAGTATCCTGAGAAGGTCAAAATTGGAACTGAACAGTTTGTTGCAGTAATGGCGCAGTTGACTCAAGCGATAAATGGTGGTGGTATCCATGCACGAGATCAGCCAGATCAACCGCAAAGGAACATGTCAGTGGTGGAACATTTCATGAGGCAACATCCACCATCATTCAGAGGATCATCTGACCCGGTGCTAGTTGAAGGGTGGATTAAAGCACTGGAGAAGATTTTTGATTTCATGGGGTGTTCATACATTCAAAAGGTTAGTCTTGCTATTTACCGTTTGGAAGGTGTAGCAGATCAGTGGTGGTCTATGGTTAAAAATATCAGGGATGCCGATGAGATTGATGCTCTTGACTGGGATGAATTCAAAGGTATGTTTCTTGAGAAGTATTTTCCTAAGGCTGTTCGACATAGGATGGAAAAACAATTCTTGGAATTGAGGCAAGAGGAAGACTCAATGGATACCTATGAAGAAAGGTTCACTCGATTGGCAAGGTATGCTCCAAATTTTATCCGGGACCTTGATAGTAAAATCAATCGTTTTTACTCAGGATTAAAGACAAAATATCGAAAGGGATTAGCTTCTCATGAGTTTAAAAGTTATGAAAAGCTTGTTCGATGTGCTGAGAAGGTGGAAATGGAGTTTGCCGATGACCAAGTTTTCTATAACAACCAGCAGAAGAAGAGACCGAGGTGGCAGGATAAAGGTAAGAATTATTCAAAAAAAGTCTGATGGTAAGAGAACTAAGTTTCCAGTTTGTGATAAATGTTGCAAAAGGCATGCTGGGGAATGTCTTATGAATTCTGGAAAGTGCTACCGATGTGGTAAGATGGGACATAAGGCTCGTGATTGCACTGAAAAAGATCAAGGTGAAGGTAAGAACAAATTTGATTTACAGTTAGTGAAATGTTATAAGTGCAATGAGATGGGTCACTATGCAAACGAGTGTCCGACAAAGAGCTTGAGTGATGGGAAGCAGTTAGACTACAAGCAGAAAGGGCTGGTGAAATCCTTTGCAACTACTTCAGCAGATGTCGGGCCATCAAATGAAGTTGTATCAGCTCCAGGGAGCTCAGTTTTTTTCAAAGATTGACCTGAGATCGGGGTACCATCAGCTGAAGGTAAAGGAGCCAGATATTCCGAAGACCGCGTTCCGTACGAGATATGGCCATTATGAATTTGTAGTAATTCCTTTTGGGCTAACCAATGCACCTGCTGTATTCATGGATTTAATGAATAGAATTTTCCATGAGTTCATGGATAAGTTTGTGGTGGTTTTCATTGATGATATTTTGGTGTTTTCTAAAAGTAAAGAGGAGCATGAAAGAAATTTAAGGGTTATCTTGCAAACCTTAAAAGAAAAGAAATTGTATGGGAAATTCAGCAAGTGTGAGTTTTGGTTGAAACAAATTTCATTCCTTGGTCACATTGTTTCTAAAGATGGAATAACTGTTGATCTTGCAAAAACAAAAGTTGTGGAAGAATGGCCAAGACCCACAAATGTAACTGAGATTCGTAGCTTCCATGGTTTGGAGTTCTATTACCGAAGGTTTATTAGAAATTTTTCATGGTTATCTAGTCCAATGACTAAGCTAACTCGGAAGGGTGTTAAGTTTATCTGGACAAAAGAATGTGATGATTGTTTTCAGGAATTGAAAAGAAGATTAGTGAATGCTCCAGTTTTGGAACTACCTTCCAGGAATGTTGAGATTGTTATATACAGTGATGCTTCATTGAAAGGACTTGGTTGCGTCCTAATGCAGAATGATCAGGTAATTGCTTATGCTTCACGACAGTTGAAAACTCATGAGGTAAATTACCCTACACATGATTTGGAATTAGCTGCTGTTGTTTTTGATTTAAAAATTTGGAGGCATCATTAGTATGGAGTAAAGTGTGATATATTTACCGATCACAAAAGTTTAAAGTATATATTCACTCAGAAAGATTTGAACATGAGACAAAGGAGATGGCTAGAATTAATCAAGGATTATGATTGTACAATTCATTACCATCCGGGAAAAGCAAATAAAGTGGCTGATGCTTTGAGTCGAAAAAGTAATGCTTCATTAACAATGTTGCGTTTGGAACTTGATCCTTTGGTTAAGTATTTGATGAACTTTGGCATAGAAGTTGTTGGTGCAGGAAGTCCTTCTGTTTTGTTTCAGGTATCAGTGAGATCATCTCTATCAGATAGAATCAAGCAAGCACAGAAGCATGATAGTGAGTTGCAGAAAAAGGTAGAGCTGGTTCAGAAAGGTAAGTTTCCTGAATTCAACATTGATAATGATTGTGTTTTGAGAATTGGGAAGAGATTGTGTGTGCCTTGTGATTCACAGTTGAAGAGAGAGTTGTTATGTGAAGCTCATAGTTCTCCGTTTGCAGTTCATCCGGGCAGTACTAAGACGTATAGAGATCTGCGGGAGTATTACTGGTGGGATGGAATGAAAAGAGATATTGCTGATTTTACTGTGAAGTGTTTGACTTGTCAGCAGGTTAAAGCAGAGCGGCAGTTACTGAAAGGGATGCTTCAGCCTTTACCAGTTCCAGAGTGGAAATGGGAGAATATATCCATGGACTTTGTTGTTGGATTACCGAAGGCATCTCGAGGTAATAATGCAATCTGGGTTATTGTTGATCGCTTGACCAAATCTGTTCATTTCCTTGCTATACGAGATACTTTCTCTCCTGATCATCTTTCCCGTTTGTATCTTAAAGAGATAGTCAGGTTACATGGAGTTCCTCTCTCCATTGTATCAGATCGTGATCCCAGGTTTACTTCTAACTTTTGGAAAGGCCTTCAGAAGTCGTTGGGTACTGAATTAAATTTTAGTACAGCTTTTCATCCTCAATCAGATGGGCAGTCAGAACGAACAATTCATACATTGGAGGATATGCTATGAGCATGTTCTATGGATTATCAGGGAAGTTGGGACCAACATCATTCTTTGGTTGAATTTTCATATAATAACAGTTTCAATTCCAGTATACAGATGACACCATTTCAGGCATTATATGGGAAGCGGTGTCGAACTCCAGCTTTCTGGGATTAAGTGGGTGAAAGGAAGTTGATGGTACCAGAATTGGTAGAAGAGATGGTAGAAAAAGTTCAGCTAATTCAGAAACACATGAGAACAGCTCAGAGCAGGCAGAAGAGTTATGCGGATAATCGGAGGAAGGATCTATCTTTCAAGGTAGGTGATCATGTTTTTCTCAATGTTTCTCCTTGGAAAAGTGTGATGAGATTTGGTAAGAAAGGAAAGTTGAGTCCAAGGTTCGTTGGACCATACGAAATTCTGGAGAGAGTTGGATCAGTTGCATACCGAGTGGCTTTACCTCTGAGTTTATCTCAGGTACACAATGTTTTTCATGTTTCGATGTTGAGAAAGTATATGCCAGATCCATCTCATGTTTTGAGTCCAGAGGTAGTTCAGTTGGAAGAGAACCTATCTTATGAGGAACAACCGGTCCAGATTCTTGACCACAAGGAGCAAGTGTTACGGAATAAGGTGATTCACCAGGAAAAGGTTTTGTGGAAAACCCACATGATTGAAGAGGCAACGTGGGAATCTGAAAATGCAATGAGGGATAAGTACCCCCATTTATTCAATAAGTAAATAAATTGCGGGGACACAATTTTCTAAAGGGGGGAAGGATGTAACATCCCAAGTAAGTAATGAATAATAGATATTTTTATCTATGTCTATTAATGATTAAGATAGTGTTTTAGAGGCTTAAAATTAAAAAAAATCCAATCTTAAGCATGGAATACACTAATATTTTTAAAAGATTGTTTTACTGCCTTTTGATGGCAAAAAATTTTTAAATCTATCTTTTGACAATTTTATAAGCTATGTTTGTCAACATAACCTTATTCTTTATGTTTGGGACATCAAAATTTACTTTGTGTGTATTTTTGGTATTTTTCTGACAATGTTCATTTTTAATGAATAGTGAAAAATACTGCATTTTTCATCAAAAATGCTTTTTAATCTAATTTATTTATATGATTATATTTTGTTTTGAATTGGTTTTGAAGTGAAATTAGAATATATTTTTACCATTTAATCCAATGGTGGTCATTGGAATCAATTTCACTTTGAAATTGGACTCAAACTAGTGTCAATCTTTTGATACTTATTGTTTCATAAAAACACGCTATTTGCTCTGACAGCGGGAATTGATTATTAAATTAATTAATGTGACTTATATGTTTTGAATTTTTTAAAATAGACTTCATTTTTGAATTCTTAATATCAAATATAGCTTAGGGTGAATTTTTGGTAATTTTCTGAAAAACTTGAATTTTTGATGAATAGTGAAACCACTAAGTGGTAATCAAGCAAACTGATTTTTCAGTTAAATGAAAGTTTACCACTAATGTGTATTGAATTTTTAAAATCCGACATACATGGTTGTCATTAAGAAGTAAAATATGGTTCAATGAGATTATAATAATTTTTTGGTGAATAGTAACTTATTAAGTTCTTAATCGTGATTAGTGGTAATTAGTGTTGTTTAAGGTAAAAATAATGCTTTAATAAAATAATATGAGCTTGAAACATGTCCTACCCTAATTGGTTGTGTCATGGACGACCAAGGCAAGCCATGGGTCAACTTGGGGACCCCATGGAGACACTTTGGTTGGGAAATGATATAAATAACTTTTTATTTAATGTAAAAGTAAAAATGACACAAACATAATATGTTTTACGAAAACAATTTTTAAGTGGTCTTATAAAGATCAGATTTTTTATTATAAATTGTCATTGGAAAGCTAAAAAGATTTCCTACATCATAGTATTTGTTTTATAATTTTTAGACATTAAATAAAGTAAATTATTTATGACATAATAATGATGCAGCGAGGACATCATTATTTGACGATTTAAATAAAATGGAAAGATAATGTAAAATCTATGAACTACACATCTCCAAAACCAATTGGATGAGTATATTTAGAACTCTAATCACCTTATCCACGAATTATATCAATGTGGGACCTTTTAAAACCTAAACACATTTTCAAATAATGTAATATTTCTTTACATTCCAAAAGTTCCCCTCCTCTCCTCTTATAAAAGGACCCCACCTCTACCTCATTTCACACACTCCTAAAGCCTTTTTCTCGGCCAACCCCTACCCATTTACTCTCTCCAAATCCCTCTCCTCATCCTAGAGGATTCCCTTTGGGCAGAATCCTTTCAAAGGAAGCCTTTAGGCTCAAATCAAAAGGAGTTACACTTTTAAAGGTAATTCATTCTCTCATGTTCATTTGTTTTATTTTGTTTCTCCAACCCCATAAACTCTTTTTATTTGCTTCCTTTGTAACAAAACCTGTATATTAAATATACTAGGATGTTTTAATAAGATTTATTTGAGCTACACTCTCACACAAATACATCAAATTGTTAAAGAACATACGGTTTCCGTGGATGGCGAAATTCTGCCTCCCGAAATGATGATTGTTCAATACTCATTTAACACCTACAAAGGTGGCCATTATGATGTCACTATTTTTATATATGATATATAATATGTTTATGTTTTCCTTAAGCTTCTGTTTTTTTCATTTTGGGCATACCTTTATGGTTTCCATTATGGGTAAACACGATATCTTCATTTTAGGAAGTGCGGACTACCGCCCCCTCAAAGTGATTTGATTCGTTAAATACCATATGTGGGACATATAAAGGATGGAACTATGATATTATATATGATATTATACTGGAATTATAATATACCTTTATATCATTATGTTTCCATTCTATAAAATAAGAAATAGATATGAAAGTAGCGTTCATGCGTACGTACGGCTTACCGTCTCCATGAACGGTGCATTTCATTTCTTACCTCTAAATGATTATGTAATATTATAAATGCATGTATGTATTGGATATATATGACATATATGATATCTACATCATAAATACCATTATGGATATAATGAATACATGAACAACATGTAACTATAAAGGGCTTATTTTTGACTCAAGTACTAATGATCGTTAAAACGACTGTTATTAACTTAAATAATTACATAGTGTTCATGACATGGTAATAAGTGATATAAAAGGAATAATTAACTTGAAAAAGCTTCATAAGAAATTAGAGATTAACTCAAGTTTATTATTCAGGAAATTAAAGAACGGTCGGGTCACATCGGATACTAGGTATGGGACTTCATCTCAATCTCCTTTCATTGAGGCATATTTTGTTTTATACACAACCTTCTTTTATACGGTGTATAAACCCCTTTGACTTTTAAGTTTATTCAAAAGGAATCTTTTTTATACAAAGCGTTTACAAAATGACAAAAGGGAATGTTTTTGTCATACGTATGCGGCGACAACGACTTCTCAGCCGTCGTGACCGTTATTTGAGTTTCGGCTTCCTCTACAAGCCATACCTTCTTTTTAAAAGAAAAATAAATACCATGTTTTACTTTTCTTTTATTTTGGTATTGAAAATGGTTTTCACAATGTTTTTGTGTTGTATTGATATCTTGTGATTGAAATGTGGAAATGTTATGTTTCCTTTATGCATGTTTTATTTGATACGATTATGTTATGGTTCTTGGGAATTATTATGAAGACGGGTGGTTCCATGATATACTAAGGGCGGGTTAGCCCGATATAGCTCTCCAATGCATTGGGTAACGCGAAGGAGTGAAACGTTATGGTTTCTCCGAAGAGATTTAGGGAATATACTGTGATGGGTATTCCAAATGTAACCAAGAGGGTTACTCCCTACGTAAGAATGTTATGAATGCCTCAAGTTACCTTTATGTCTTATGATTTCTATGACTTATTCATGATTTGATGAGGTATGTTAAAGTGCTTATGTTTTATGGGTAAAGTATGATCTCATCCTTATGTACATATGTACCCATGTTTCCTTTCCATATTTTTATAACCCATACTGAGCTTTTTATGCTCATCCCATGTTTTTTTGAAATGTTTTCACAAGTCAAGGGAAAGGTACATGATATGATGATAGTGTCAAGGATGTGTCAAGAATGAATCCATGTTTTATTTTAAATATGTTTCCTTTGTTGGGAATGAAGAATACTATCTTTATGTAACCACTTTGTTTATATGTGGAATGTAATGAAAGTTTTATGATCTAATTCTCTAAAACTCTAAACCCGAAAAGATCCTCAATGTGTAATCTTGTAATAACTCAAGATTAAGTAAGGTTTAAGGATGGGGCCTTATAGTTTCCCCACTATCATCCCTGGGCCCTTGCTGTTAGTGGGCAGCCTCGGGCGTTTGGGGAAATGCGGTTAAGGTCACGTGGAGAACTGGGTTCGGGGCACCCGTTGAGTAGCACCCGGAACAAGGACGTTCCAAAGTGGTATCAGAGGAGTTCTTTTCATTGACTTACTATTTCGAGCCTTAGTCAAGGATATGATGGAAACAGTAGTTGGTAATAAGTTGTGCCTGAGCATAGCTAAACCGTGTACAGGGAAAAGGCAGTCTACCTCGTATTTTTGCAATTCTTCTGATTTTTCAAATTTTATAGTTGATTTGATTTTCACCATTGGGTGATGAACTTGTGATTGTTCTATTTATATTTTATCCATGGGTTCTATTTAGTTGCAACCTGAGGAGACGAGGGTACGCCATCTCATGCATCATTTAGGAAAATACCATAAATCACATGCCATGCATATTTTCCATGCCATGTAGGTGCATTAGAAATTGCATGTTATTGTGATGGTTTTTGTGCTAGAAAAATCATGTTGTTGTGATAGATGCCATGATAAATACCTGCTATGTGATACGGTATTTTCCTGTGAGACAATTGATATAATGGACGCCAAACATTGGTTTTTAGGGAGTATGGGCCCTCATTAACTGGAATTTGGTGTATCTTTAGCTGTTTATATTATTATAACATATATAAGATGAAAAAATTTGACTTGTGGGGAGTATGGGCCCTCAAGGGTCAGAATTTGGAACTTAAGAGTTGTTTAAGTAGTTTTTTCTGGGTTCCAGAGTAGTATCTAAGGATTAATGTCTGGAAAACCTAGAATACACACCTTGTAATTCCTTGGACACACGTTCTGTGTTCTTATGTTCGGAAAGAAAAGAAAACTTTTTAAGTACACGCCATATACCCTAAGTACACACCGTGTAGTCTCTTCCCATGTCATAGACCGTGTGGGTTGGGACACGGGGAAGGGAAATGATTGGGGTGAACACACAGTGTACCAGATTTACATGACATGTATTGTTGACCCGGAGTCCTCCCATGTAACTAATTACAGGGATGGAGGCGACCTTAGGACATACATGCCATGTCCATTATGGAACACGCCGTGTATTCTGACTTGGGATCTGGCCATGTAACTATCTACATTGGTTGGTGTAATCCTTTCGTGTTCACTTCGTGTCCATCTGGAACACGCCGTGTAGTGTGAGCCATGTATCCGGCCATGTAACTAACAACACAGGTCGGTGAAGATTGTCTAGTACACGTCGTGTACCTGTGGCACACACCATGTAGTCTTGTCCGAGAACAAACTGTGTGGAATTAGCTGTGTGGTTGGGGAATGGGGCAGTGTACACACCGTGTGCGGGTGTAACAAACCATGTAGTATCAAGCTGAGTAGTCGGCCATGTCACGAATGACATGAGAAATTGAAAAAATTACACCATACACGCCGTGTAGATTATATATACACCGTGTAGTTTTGTTTAATAGGAGCTATGTGGCTTACCCGTGTAGAAGGACCCAGGCCAGGAAGAGAATTCAGGTACACACCGTGTAGTGAGTATACATGCTATGTAGTCTTATTTTGAAAATCTTGAATGCCTTCTTCATAATTTTCCATTTTTGGTCACTTCATTTTCAGTCTTGATAATCTCGATCTATGGTGTGCGTTTGACCTTATAGAGTCATGCCGCCGAGATGACCACGCGTTGTTTTCCAGGAGAGAAAAAACGATTATACTCTAGAGATGGTGGGCAATGGGATACTAGTGGATCCTTTAGTAGATCCAGATGCGGCGCCAGTCATTATACCAGACACAAACACGGAGGCGCAGTTCCGTGAAGGCTTTATGCAGTTCATGCAGGCCTTTCAGGGAGCACCGCCGGCTGCCACATCTTTGGCTAAACTGACTTGTAAATTTCAGCAGCAGCATCCGCCAATGTTATTAGGGGATGGTGGACCATAGGCTGAAGGGTCTTGGCTGGGATCTATGTAGACTATCTTCGAACATCTTGAGACTCCTCCAGGGTGGAGGGTCAAGCTCTCCACTTATATGTTGCGTGATTCCGCCAAGAGGTGGTGGGATGTTACCTTCTAGTCAGAGCATCATAGAGACATGGTGTGGGGAGATTTTTAGGTAGTCTTCTAAAAATTATTCTTTCTTGAGACGTTGAGGGCAGATAGAGCTTGAGAGTTCATGAATATGTAGCAGGGTGCTATGTTGGTGACGGATTATTCTACTCGTCTCACCGAGCTTCAGCATTTTGCACCCGTTTTGGTGGGTGATGAGATGTTGGGGGACATACACTTTTAGGATGGTCTTCAATATGACATTTGAGAACTGAAGAATGTTTTTAGGTTGCCTTCAATACATGTAATTGTGAACCAGGAACTAATTACAGAGTATAACCTTCGGGAAGCTTGTCGTGTGGGCCAGGGTGGTTCAACACCAGTTTTTGGTACTATTTCCACTGGTAAGAGGAAGAGACAGATGGACTTATCTCAGTGTGGCAGTTCCAGCAAGAAGTATGTTTTAGGTGGTGAGGTCATGTGCTACCAATGTGGTAATGAGGGGCACAAGTGACCCCAGTGTCCACAAGACCCATTGGAGTGTCGAGCTTGCGGTATGATGGGTCATCTACAACGCTTCTGTAGGGTGTTGCCATTAGTGGCTAGTGAGATGGGTTCTGTGTAGACCCTGCGTGCGGGAGAAGTACTAATAGCTTCTTACTTGTCATGGAACTAGAATATGCAAGGGTGTGCAGGAATGGATGATGGTCGTGGTCGTGGTAGCCAGACACTAGGATCTCAGATGCGAGAGGGCGGAACAACTCAGGGTAGCCAGTCTGTGTCGTAGGGCCGTGGCACTGGGCAGACATATCCAGTGCAACAAACCCATCAAGAGTAGGATTCCGGACCTTCTACTCTCATTGGTACCCTTATAGTAGCTTATGTCTTATCTTCGGTACTTTTTTATACGATTGCAACACATAGTTTCATATCTGTGCCCACTGTGGAGAGCCTTGTGCTATGTGTTTCTTTTTCTTATGTTGTTATAACTATAGATACTCTGTTGGGGATGAGAACGACATTTGTTTGTTAGTGCAAGGAGTTCCCCCTTGATGTTGGTGGGGTTTCACTTTCTTTGGGACCTCTATGTCTTGGAGATGATGAGCTATGATGTCATTCTTGGGATGGACAGGTTAGTTCCCTTTTGAGCCTTTAAATACTGTTATCATCGCAGGATGCGTTTCACGTCACCAGAGGGTGGAGAGTTTCTATATAAGGGAGAATGGGATGTTTAGGCGAGTTGAGCTGGACAAGAGCATCAGGGGTGTGGTGGTGTCACAGCCCAGATTGGGAGTTTATATCTGGATGATAAGGGGACTTGTCAGCAGGATTTCCCTACAGTGGTTGACCATTTCAAGGATGTCTTCCCGGACAACTTTTCAGGTCTACCTCCATAGCGTGAGGTGGATTTCTCTATTGAGATTGCACCAGGAGTAGCGCCAGTGTCCATTCCTCCCTATAGGATGGCTACACCAGAGTTGAAAGATCTCAAGAGGTAGTTATAGGAGTTACATGAATATAGTTTCATCCAACCTAGTACATCTCCTTGGGGTTCACTGATCCTCTTCACGAAGAAGGCGGATGGTAGCCTCAGGCTCTGTGTGGATTATCAGAAGCTGAACTAGTTGATGGTTAAGAATCGATATCCCTTACCAAGGAATTATTATCTTTTTGATCAACTTTGTGGAGCACAAGTGTTCTCAAATATTGACTTGAGATCTAGATATCATCAGCTACCCGTGAGACAATCTGATATACCACTTACATGCTTTCGAAGAAGATATGGTGTGTAAGAGTACTTGGTTATGATGTTCAGACTCATGAACACGCCAGTAGTTTTTATAGCTCTGATAAATCGTGTGTCCCATCCTTATCTGTATTCTTTCATGGTAGTATTCGTGGACGATATCATGGTGTACTCTCACACTCGACATGACCATGCCACCCATCTTGAGATCGTATTAAGTACACTGAGAGAGCATAAGCTATATGATATGATCTCAAAGTGCAACTTTTGTATGGACCAGATTCACTCCCAAGGTCATATTATCTCAGAGGCAAGAGTTGCAGTAGACCCAGAGAAGGTGAGAACATCAGTTTCATAGGAGCATCCCAAGAATTTGTTTGAGATACGGAGTTTCTTGGGGATAGCTGGTTAATAAAGATGCTTTTTATAGGACTTCATCCACTTATCAAGGCCATTGATGGGTTTGACTAAGAAGGGTGTGATGTTTCTTTTGTTGGAAGCTTGCGAGACAACCTTTCAGGACCTGAAAGGAAGGTTGACATCAGCACCGATCCTGATACTCCCAGAGCAGGGGATGAGCTATACAGTTTACATTGATCCATCGGGGATTGGGACGGAAGCTCTGTTGATGCAGGGTGATTGAGTGTTGTGTATGGGTCTCGGCAGTTGAGGCCACAAGAGTGGGATTACCTGATGTGTGACCTTGAGTTGGCTGTAGTCATTCATGCATTGCGCTGTTAAAGACACTATATCTTGGGAGAGCATTTTGTGGTTTTCACCGACCATAGAAGACTAAAATATATTTTTACTCAGTGTGACTTGAATAAGAGGCAGCGAAGGTGAGTCGAATACCTTCAGTCCATTGACATTGAACATTCCTATACACATGGTAAAGGTAATGCAGTAGTTGATGCACTAAGCAGAAAGACTCATATATGGGCAGTGCATGAGGAAAATTGTCAATGGAATCTTATGGATTTTTTCTCTGAGATGCATTTGGAGGTGTAGGATAGTCAGGGGAAGACCTATCTTTCATCTTTATCGGTGACCTCTACCATCCTGGATAGAGTGAGGATGAGAAAGAAATCTAATTCAGAAGGCCTAGTCCTACAAGAGTCAGTGGAAAGTGAGTACCCTCCTCCTGGGTGGACGATAGCCAACAAAGAGGTACTGTGTTTCCATGGACGAGTATGGGTTCTAGTGGATATACGCAAGGAGCTGACGCGGGAGTTTCATGCTTCAGTCTAGGCAGTTCATCCCGGAGTTACCAAGATGTTCCGTGACACGAGACGTCAGTACTAGTGGCCTGGTATGAAGAGAGAAATAGTTTGTCTTGTTACGAGATATTCCACCTGTCAGTAGGTGAAGGCAGAGCATCAGAGGCCAGTCGGACTGTCACAGCAGTTACCCATCCTAGAGTGTAAATGGGATGATGTCGCGATTGACTTCATGACTGATTTACCAAGGTCACCTCATGTCAATGATGTCATGTGGGATTTTGTGGACAGTCTCACGAATGTAGCTTATTTTTTGCCGATCAAGGAGACCTTTGGTGTTGACAAGCTCGGGAAGTTGTATATCCGAGAGGTTGTGCATCTTCATGTGGTCCTTCATTTTATCATTTCAGAGAGGGCACTCATTTTATTTGTCACATACATGACTTCTTTTAAAGTTATTTTGTCATTTAATTTACATTATTTCTTTGTTTGGGGGGTTTCACATGCATTTTGGTGGAAATTGTGGGTTTTCAAAATTTGGGTCAAACCGCGAGTCCATTTTCAGATTAAAAAACCAATTTTTTTTTATAAATTATTCATTTTTCAAGATTTTACAACAATTACACTACAAAATTGTCCTACCCTAATATATAAAAACTACCATATCTATTTGGGCCTCATAAAAATCCATAATCATGATAGATTTGGGTTTTTTATTAAGGTTTTGGGCCAGCCCGAATGCCCATTTCCTACTTTAAGTTTTATTTTTAATATTTTAATATCTCATTAAATATTTATTATTTTTCGGTGATTCAACCTCCTACTAGAACCCAAAATCCTAAGGATCACTTCCATATTTGTTTTCGCCGATTTGGAGCTAATTTGGTTCGAGAATTTGGGAAAAACATCTCTAGATATCTCAAATCGTCCAGATTTGAAGATGTAAATCGTTCCTTTCATAACTCCATCAATTTATGCTCTTTTTCTCCCATTTCAGTCCTCAAATGACTTTATAATCCCCATTAGAGCCTCAATATCAGGTTTGGTTGTCTGGAGATTCAAATCGTGGTGTGTGGTTCATTTTAATCAAGATTTTTCATGTAAGTGTTTCTTTCCTTGATTTCTTCATCTTCCTTAGGGTATCTTTCACCCTATTGTGAAGTTCCTCATGTACAGAAGTTTAGGTTCGAACCTAGGGTTTGATTTAGTGTATTTTTGGTCAAATATTGTGGTCTTGTTCTGGATTTATCTTCCTTTAGGTGTGGAGGTGGTGCGGTTGATGTTTCACACTATGTTTTGAGGGTTTCGACATAAAAGATAGGTGATTCCATGTGTAATAATTTCTAGATGAGTTAGTTTTCTTGAATTACTTATTATGCATGTTCCTAATATTCTGTGTGTGTTGTGAAAAATTGTTTATGTTGGATTTGGTTAAAAATTTATTTTTATAGTTTCATTTTCGCTTAAAATTGGATGTTTTTCATGTGTAACCCTTTGGGTATTGTTTGGGTGTGTTTTATAACATATGAAATTGGTTTAATAAATATTTTTTGGCCTGAAAATTCTGATTTGGTAGGGTATTGGTGTGCCATTAGGTTTTAATGTGGTTTTTAATGGGTCTACTATGTAAAACCTTATTGTACTTCAAGAATGTCATTTTGAAAACGTGTGCTTTTCATGTTGATATTTTGTGGTATTGTTTGACGTGTTTGTATAAAACTTGGGGGTAGTTTGATAAATGTTTTTGGGGCTACCAATTCTGTTTTGAATTTGTATTGTTGTGATTTTGTCCTTGAAATACGATTTTGAAATGGGTTTTATGTGAAAAGCATTGGTACCCTCTTTAGAATTGTTTTATGAAAGTTGTGAACGGTTTAATGATTTATGTAAGAGGTGATACCATATTGGAAAACTATTTTGGATTGTTTATACATTCAAATGGACCATTTTAAATTTGAATAGTTCTGTCATGTGATGTGTATCCTCTTGGAAATGTTTTATAAAAATGTCTAATGGATTTATTGAAATGCGAAAGAGGCGTGAACGTGATGTGGGCTATTTGTGTGAGTGCGATGTGAAAGATGGATTTTGTTTATAAAAAGGGTTTTATGAAACATGTGAGTGGGCTGTTATGTGATGTTTATCATATTTTAGGGACTTTATAAAATTGTTAACGGATGTGTTGGATTGTGAAAGTTATGAAAAAAGTGTTGTGGGCTATTTTGGTGTGAGTTTGATTTCAAAATGCATTCGAATGAAAAGTGGAATTTGTTACTTGTGTGATGTACATGGGGATGTGTGGTGAATGTATGATGAGGAAGTGATATTTTCATTTAAAAACTATATTTCTTGGCTTGTTTAACTTTTTTTAGCACAAAGGGAATATCCGGGTATCTAGGTGGGTGGACGTGTACTAGTATGCTAGTGAATCCGTGGGGTTTGACCTCAGTTTCACTTGGCAATATTGACGCTTAAAACTCTAACTAAACTATGATGATGATTATTGGGGACCACTAGGTTATGGGTATGTTCCCTACTAGTGGCTCGTGCATGAGAACATATATTTTTTTATGGTTACTCTCACCAAGATACAAGGTACCTGGGACCCACAACTAGCTAGTGCCTAGGGGTTATTTCCTATTTCATGTGCTCATTAGATCCTTTATACTTACCATCAGCATACGAAATATTTGGCTGGAAAGAATTAGTTGCTTTTGAATTTATTTTAAAAGTGTTTATTCATTAAATTATCCCACTTGAAAACTGATTTTTTTAAGTTGCATCTTTTAGATATTGTGCCTAGAAATTACATGTTTTTTAAAACTTGCATGCTTTTCATCTTTGAATGTTTACCACATGGAATCTCTTAGTGGTGGTATCCTACGAGGCATTTTCTCACACCCTAATTACACCCTTGGGTGTAAGTAGACATGGTTATTTTTGTTGTCGCACGTTTGGGTACAACTTTTATGGAAACAGATAAGGTTTTTTGCGCTACATCATGACACAGTGTTGTTGATATAGCTTGAGAGAGGTGCCTCTCGCCATGTGGAGGTTCTTGGGCTATTCATTTTGGGGTTTTTCAGTTTTTATAGTCTTCTATAATTGTTTAAAATTATGTAATTCAGTTCTGAATGTTTTGTAAAATATGGTATTGTTTGAAAAAACCAGATTTGTTTTATTGGATTATTTCGTTGTTTTATGTTTATAAACTCTGGTAAATCATTCCCAAATTTCATTTTCTATTACTTAGGAACTTGTACCAGCTCGTGGGGATTTGGAATTCTCTTCAAGCCTTGTCATGATCTGGGCTTGGTGCCAGTTTCGGTGGTGATCAGATTCGGTTCGAGACAAAATGGTACTAGAGGAGGTTCTGGTTATCTGTTTGGGTCATGTTATTTGGGGAAGCATTGGGATAGTCTAGAGTTAGTATTTTCAGGACATGATATTATTGATAGAGGTAGTTTACTTGATCACCACACCTCATGATTAAATTCAATTTTCTAGGGGGAGTTTGGATTTATCTAAGTCCTTTGGTTTTCATTGTTTGATGATGATTATGGGAAATGAAAGAGAGCTGGGTAAATTGTCTCAGTGAGATCACAGGGGCTGGAAAGCCATGTGGAGTCAGGGATATTCTCTAGAACACTCTCTGTGATAGTGAAGTGATTGGGATATGCACACCAACCATATGTCCAAGTCACCCACTGAAACTATTTTCCACTCACATTGTTTTGTGCGTTAGTTTTGCAATCTTGGAACTTTGGTTTTAATGTGACTTGGTTTTAAGAATCATAAAGTTTTTGTGAAATTATTTTCAAATAATGAAGGAATGGATTGATTTATGAAATGGTGGAAATGAATTTTTAGATTTTTTTTGAAATGGAAAATGGTGTTCTTACACCTCTTTTGAAAGTAGGAACTATATTGAATTTGGTTTTGAAAAAGTGTTTCAAATAGAATTTTCTAAACAATCAATGCATGTTTTAATGGGATGAGATGTTTTGAAACTTATGTATATGAATTTAAAGTGAGTATTAGCTTTAATGATTGGTATTTTTATTCCATGGTTAGTGGTCTTGAAAACAAGGAAGTATTGGTTGATTGTTTTGTTTTTGAAAAGTAGAATGGATTTTGGTTTTAACCATTGGTATTTCCATGAGTGACCACGTGCATGGGGTTATAGGGGATGATGGATGGTTAATGGAATGGATAGATGAGTTACTAGAAGGATATGAGGAGGGTTCCTAGTGTGGTATAAAAACATACATGTGTAAGGCCCATGGGGTACCATTGGTGGATACTCTAGTCGCTGAACCGTTTTTTTTCAAAGAATTTTTTTAAAGGGAAAAAATGATATCTTGATGATTGTTTTAGGATGGTGTGAATTATGTGTTTTTTTTAAAATGTTGATAATTTGGGATGTTTTGAGTTCAAGAACCCCTATTGTTAGAACTGTGTTTTGGGTTTGTGTTTGGATGACATGTTAGGTAGAAGGACCGATAAGTAGTCTCTTTTGAGATATGTTTTCGGACACCTTTATGGTCATTACATTCATGTGTTTGGATCTATTTTGTGGCATGTTTTGACCAATAGACCATCTTGGTTGGGACTTTGGGTTCTATCATTGGATAAGGTACGCCCCCATTAAGGGTTAATGCACAACTAAAGTGAAACCTGTATTGTTTTTCCATTGGAAAATCCTTTAGTAGATCAATATAAGGAATATTTTATCGATCTTTGTTGATTGAGTCTACACCCATTCACTTCATTGATTTGTGGATCCTCTTGTAGTGGGATAGTTCTTGTGGAAGGTTGAAAGAGACCTTAGTTTCTTAATTTTCCTGATTCATCAAAGGTGGAAGTGTTCTGGGGTTGTTAGTGTGGATGAGGGTGTCGATGGTGTCTAAGACGGCCTTTGGGTTCTTCATAGTTTCGTTGAAGTAAGAGTTCTTGTTAAACAAAAAATTTATGGATTTTGGTCATTATAGGATATTGTGTACACTTTTTGGGCTTCTCTGTTGTTTATGGACTTATCATAATGTCTCGTTCCATGTATTGTTTCTATAAATCACAAAGGTCATGTTCGGTGATGCATTGTGATGTTGTGTTCTAATTTGACTGTAAAGGTGAAGGTCGTGCAATCCTCTGAGGTTCTCTATTATGTTTGGAGTATTTCTCCCTTGGGAAAACATCAAATCCTCAATCTTAGAGAAAGGTGTTTATGCGTGTCCTGTCCTTCTATTGTTTCTCACCCAAAGAAACACGATGTGATGTTTTTTCATCTTTTAATACCTTGTTTTAGTGTAATGTCAGTATAAGGCCCTTGCCTTAAACCTTACATAATCTTGAGTTATTACAAGATTACACATTGAGGATCTTTTCAGGTTTAGAGTTTTAGAGAATTAGATCATGAAACATGCATTACATTCCACATTTAAACAAAGTGGTTACATAAAAGAAAGTATTCATTCTTCCCATCAACGGGAACATATTTAAAATATAACACAGATTCTTTCTTGACACATCCTTAACACTATCATCACATCATGTACCTTTCCCTTGACCTGTGAAAAACATTTCAAAAACTTGGGATGAGCATAAAAAGCTCAGTAAGAGTTATAAAAATATGGAAAGGAAACATGATTTCATATATACATTAGAATGAAATCACACTTTACCCATAAAACATAGGCATATCAAATCATGTATAAATCATAGAAAACATATGACATAAAGGTAATTTGAGGAATTCATAAAATTATTACGTAGGGAGTAACCCTCTTGGTTATGTTTGGAATACCCATCATAGTATATTCCCAAATCTCTTCGGAGAAACCTTAACGTTTCACTCCTTCGTGTAACCCAATACATTGGAGCGCTATATCAGGCTCACCCGCCCTTAGTTTATCACGGAACCACCCGTTTTCATAACAATGCCCAAGAACCATAACATAAATGTGTTACATAAAACATTCATAAAGGAAACATAACATTTCCACATTTCAATCACAATATAACATTTTAGTATATTGAAATAATGAATCCATTCAAAAAGAAACCATTTCCAAAACCATTTAAAACATTTAATAAATAGATTTTTGAATCAAAGTGTCCCATACCACCTTGAAGCTTAAAATTTTAAACCATTAATATCCATATAAATAAATCCTTAAAACCATTTTTAAAACATGGATATTAATAAGAACAAATAATTAAAACATTTAAAACGATATTTTTGTTAAAGGGGTTTTACCAAAATTAGAGACACTTGAATACAATAATTGAGGAATAACATTTAGTAAGAACTTTATAATATCATGAGAATAAATGGATTCAGGATATTATACTCCAAAGGACAGTATATACACCATATATGAGTGAATTGGTGCATAACAACAATGAACCCTCAATAGAAAAGTCAAATGTGATGAAATCCCTTATAAAGAAGGTATCCTTAAATTAAGGACAAATCAATCTCAAAAATATGTGTGACAAATATAAATACACCCAATATAAGTGGATATTAAGTGTACAACAATAAAAGTTCATTCACACATATTCAATGGATGACATATTCAATGACTACATGTTGAACCCAAAGAAATCGAAATTGGGTTAAAAAGATCCCTTGACAGCCTAACAACATGACATCAAAATGAGTTGATGAGAGATAAAAAGAGTATCTCATTACATGGACATAAAATTTAAATCAATAAGGATACATGAGAACATATCCCAACATAACAATATGTAAATTAAAATACCCAACAAAAGAAGTCTTTTAAAAAAGAGGAGGGTGAAAGGTTCCCTTACCGACTTGGGTATCTTTCAAAACATACACCCCATGAAAGAAGGACAATAGATCATTGATTTAAATACTCATAAACGAAAGTATATTACACAAATATTAGAATAATGGGCAGTACATACACCACTCAATGGAATTTGTGGAAAATGTAGCATAAATCTCATGGGAATAAAAGTGAGATGAAAAATCCCATACGAAAACTCGGCAGCCTAACGGCGCCACATAAAACATCCGAATATGGATTGATGAGATCAAATAGGGTATCTAATCACATTAAAATAAAATTTACAGCAAGAGGAATATAAAATAACATCCCCCAACATTACAAGGAGGAGCTTAAAAGAAGTGACATAAAGGAGAGTATGTAAAAAGAAAGAGAGAGGTTAGATCTCTTACGAAAGTTCGGCAGCCTAACGGTGCCACTCAAAACATCAAAAATGGATTGATGAGAGAGAATAGGGTCTATCATCACATGAACATAAAAATTACAGTAAGTGTAATATAAAATATCATCCCAATAACAAGAAATATGAGCTTTAAAAGGAATGACATAAAAGTGTGTACTTAAAAAGAAAGAGAGGAGTAGGATCTCTTACCTCGGGTCCGACTTGACTCGATCGTTCTTTAATATCATGAATAATAAAGTTGAGTTAATTTCTTATTCCTTAAGAACATTTTTCAAGCTAATTATTCCTTTTATATCACTTATTACCATGTCATAAACATTATGTAATCATTTATGTTAATAATATTTGATTTGCCGATATTTGGTTCTTAAGTTGAAAGTGGACTTCTTACAATTACATGTTGTTCATGTGGCCAAATGTTTATTATATCCAGAATTGTATTCATGATATAGATACCATATATGTCATATATATCCAGTACATTCATGCATTTATAACATTACATAATCATTTAGAGGTAAGAAATGAAATGCACCGTTCATGGAGACGGTAAGCCGTACGTACGCATGAACGCTACTTTCATTTCTATTTCGTATTTTATAGAATGGAATAATAATGATATAAAGGTATATTATAATTCCACTATAATATAATATATAATATCATAGTTCCATCCTTTATATGTCCCACATATGGTATTTAACGAATCAAATCACATTGAGGGGGCGGTAGTTCGCACTTCCTTAAATGAAGATATCGCGTTTACCAATAATGGAAACCATAAAGGTATGCCCAAAATGAAAAAAACAGAAGCAAAAGGAAAACATAAACATATTTTATATCATATATAAAAATAGTGACATCATAATGGCCACCTTTGAAGGTGTTAAATGAATATTGAACAATCATCGTTTCGGGAGGCAGAATTTCTCCATCCATGGAAACCGTATGTTCTTTAACCATTTGATGTAGTTGTGTGAGAGTTTAGATCGAATAAATCTTATAACAACATCCTAGTATATTGAAGATACTGGTGTTGTTACAAAAGAAATAAATAAAAAGAGTTTAGGGGGTTGGATAAGCAAAATAAAACAAATGAACATGAGAGAATGAATTACCTTTAAAAGTATAACTCCTTTTGATTTGATCCTAAAGGCTTCCTTTGAAAGGATTATGCCCAAAGGGAATCCTCTAGGATGAGGAGAGGGATGTGGAGAGAGTAAATGGGCAGGGTTTGGCCGAGCCAAAGGCTTGAGGAGTGTGTGAAATGAGGTAGAGGTGGGGGCCTTTTATAAGAGGAGAGGAGGGGCACTTTTGGAAAGTATGAAGTATTACTTTATTTGAAAATTTGTTTCGGTTTTAAAATGTTCCACATTGATATAATTCGTGGATAATGTGTTAAGGGTTCTAAATCCACCCATCCAATAAGTTTTGGACATGTTTATTTCATATATTTTACATTATCTTTCCATTTTATTTAAATCATTAAATAATGAGGTCATCGCTGCATCATCATGATGTCATAAATAATTTAATATATTTAGTGTCTAAAAATTATAAAAAAAAACTATGATGTAGGAAATCTTTTTATCTTTCCAATTACTATTTATAATCATAATTCGGATCTTTATAACACCATGTAAAAGTTTTTTTCGTAAAACATATGATGTTTGTGTCATTTTTACTTTTACATTAAATAAAAAGTTATTTATGTCATTTCCCAACCAAAGTAGCTCCATGGGGTCCTCAAGTTGACCCATGGCTTGTCTTGGTCGGCCATGACACAACCAATGAGGGCAGTACATGTGTCAAGCTCATCTTATTTTCTTAAAGCAATATTTTTACCTTAAACTACACTAATTACCACTAATCGTGATTAAAAACCTAATAAGATACTATTCACCAAAAAATTATTTTTATCTCATTGAACCACATTTTACTTCTTAATGACAACCATTTATGTCGGATTTTTGAAATTCAAAACACAGATGTGGTAAAATTTCATTTAAACGAAAAATCAGTTTTTATAATTACCACTTAGTGGTTTCACTATTCAACAAAAATTTAAGTTTTTCAGAAAAATCCCAAAAATTCACCATAAGCTATATTTGATATTCCGAATTCAAAAATTAAGTCTATTTATAAAATTCAAAACATATAAGTCAGATTCATTAATTTAAAAATTAATTCCCGATGTCAGAGCAAATAGCGTGTTTTTATGAAACAATAAGTATCAAAAGATTGACACTGGTTTAAGTCTCATTTCAAAGTGAAATTAATTCCAACGACCACTATTAGATTTAATGGTAAAAATATATTCTAATTTCACTTTAAAACCAATTCAAAAGATAATCTAATCATATAAATAAATTATATTAAAAAGAGGTTTTGAATTAAAATACAACATTTTACACTATTCAAAAAAATGAACTTTATCGGAAAGATACCAAAAATTTACACAAAGTAAATTTTGATGTCCCGATTCTTAATAAGAGTTTTATTTGGTCCAAAAAAATGTTTAAGAGTGAACACCACTATATTTAATTATGGTTCAACATCAAAAGGTGATAAGTGAACCTTTAGTGAAAACTAGGGTATATACGCCTAAAATTGAATTCTTTCCATATTTTAAGCCTCTATCCTTTATTGGATAAATCTAAAAACATTTAAAAACATATATAATCATATTTTAGTTATTTCTATCCATTCCCGCCATTAAAACGGCTACATGTTAACTATCATTTAAAATAATATTATTTTATTATTAGAGTGCAACGTAAGATTCCCAAGAAACTCGTTGTTGCGTGTTGGGTATGCCATCGAGCATAGCATCCCCTTTAAAGTCATATTAATATTATATTCACAAATATGGATAAATATGAAAATGTCATATTCTTTATTTACCTTGGGTGTTACATCCTTCCCCCCTTTTGGGAATTGCGTCCTCGCGATTTTTAAAATTGAGCTTGGAAACATCCTTGAACGTCCCACATCGGAACAAGAGTCGGTAAAACAATCACTTTAAAATAAAAGAAGATAAGTACAGAGGTCACCCGAGTTAACCCATAATAGGATTCTGTGTAGGAAAACATGGACATGGAAGAAAAAGCAAAGGTTCATGTTCTGATGGAGAGTGATATAAAACATGTTTAGGATAAAGTTAACCATGAGAAAATCACAAACTTGTGATGGGTTAAACGGTATTCGATTCCCTAGTAGGAAAAGTTAATAGACAACCTTTTTGTTTTAAGCTACTTTTTATTGAGAAATTTATTCATAAGTAAACATAATCACTTATCATGTTGACTTTCAACTTTTACTATATTCCTTAATCAAACTCATATTGTTTTTCCAAAAGACGAGTATTTAGGAAGACTTGTTCACATTAAGAGTAATATAATCAACTTCTAGAGAATCACCTAATCCACAAAAGAGAAATATATACTTCCCATGTCTTTATACTTTAACCAAAACCAAAACCAAAAAGGCTAGTACAGGATCAGATAATACAGAAAAGGATAACCCTTTATAAAAAGAAAATCTATTCTTAATCTCCAAAATTTGTCCAACAAAACCCAAAGTTCAACGAGGACCATTAGGTAAACAATTTGTCCATAAAATTCTTCAAAGTAAACCAATATAAGATTGAAACCCAAATATTTGAAGGATTTAGTCAAATAGTCTTCCAAGTTAAATCGTAACATTTATCTCAAAACAACATCAGTTGCTCCTAAAGTCTCGTATTGAAAAGTAATTAACCTAATCACATAACCTCTATGATAGGTTAATCATTTTCATAAATAACCCAAAATCAACTTACTCTTAAAAAAAAGAATCAGTCAAACTAACCAGGACTTCACGTAGTCTAGTGGTAGGCGATAAATACCTGTTGCACTTTGATTGTGGGTTCGATTCCCACAGCTTTGTCCGACACGACGGGTAGTCACACGGTCTATGTGTTTTCCTTTTTCCAAAAATATATAATTCTCAAATCATTCCGCAAAAAGGGATAAAATCATAAAAAATAACCATAACATAATTTAACCTCAATTTTATCTCATGCCTTTCACTTCAATCATAAAATATAGTAACCCATAATTACCTCAAAAGTAAGGATAATATAAACCCAAATGGTTCTTTATAACTATGTCCACAAAAGAAAAGATAATTATTACTTGAATAAAATTTGCCTATATTAAACATCAGGGTTACACATAATATAAAAAGTCTTCTAATGTAACCCCATCATCAAAAGAGACTTAATACTCTTAAGAATTTCACCATACCTCTTGAAGCCCTTATATGTTGACATCTTACTCATTCAACATTCTTCATGATCCATTATCCATTCCTTTCCAACTTATTCCGAAATACCTCTTTCCTACAAACAAAATCATGAATCATATCCTAAGATTCCAAAATAGTAAAACAATAGTCATGAAATAGTACATACCTTTGATTGGTCATTGTTAGTTTCTTCATCCTCAATTGGAATGGAATTAGGTATTGGTAAACGAATATTGGTACGCTCTTGGTGACCCCATTCACGAAACTTCTTCATAGGACATATGTTTGCATAATGACCATGCACACCACATTTAAAACATTCAATTGATCCCTCATAAAGAATTTCTTTCCCTTTCCTCGAGTCAACTGGATGCTTCCTTTTTCCATGGCAGGTTCTTGCTTTATGACCTTCATTTCCACATCTATAGCATATTTCTGTCCCTTTGAAACATTTTCCTAGGTGTTTCTTTCCACATCTTTGACACATAGGTTTTTGAACACACTTACCTTTATGATTATTACTTGTACTTCCGTAGGGATTTGTTTCTTGCATATATGATTCCTTAGAGAAATCTCCAAGGTTTAGGTGGTGAATCATGACTCCAGATAGTTGGTTGAGGATAATCACAAGAGTTCTCATTGCAGCTCCCATATCATTCAGTTGCTTTCTCAATAAACTGTCACAGTTTCCTTCATATCCACTGTTACTTTGCTGCCTGCTAGATCCAGCCATTTACTAAAACCAAAAAGGTCAGTGTGAATATATCAACAAAACCATCATGTACTAATGAGTAAGATAAACACTAATATATACTTACTCATTCACTTTATCTAAAACTAGGACTCTTTCTGAAAACCTAACCATTATGGTAATGTCACTTATTCTTAAAGAATACCCTAACCTCTAAAGTTATCCAAACCGACCTTTGATACCAATTATAAGGCCCCAGCCTTAAAC
The DNA here is from genome assembly GCA_963277665.1 of Viscum album. Taxonomy (NCBI): domain Eukaryota; kingdom Viridiplantae; phylum Streptophyta; class Magnoliopsida; order Santalales; family Viscaceae; genus Viscum; species Viscum album. The sequence goes on from OY728162.1 coordinate 255,905,803, forward strand.
CTTACTTAATCTTGAGTTATTACAAGATTACACATTGAGGATCTTTTCAGGTTTAGAGTTTTAGAGAATTAGATCATGAAACTTGCATTACATTCCACATTTAAACAAAGTGGTTACAGAAAAGAAAGTATTCATTCTTCCCATAAACAGGAACATATTTAAAATATAACACAGATTCTTTCTTGACACATCCTTGACACTATCATCACATCATGTACCTTTCCCTTGACCTGTGAAAAACATTTCAAAAACTTGGGATAAGCATAAAAAGCTCAGTAAGAGTTATAAAAATATGGAAAGGAAACATGATTTCATATATACATTAGAATGAAATCACACTTTACCCATAAAATATAGGCATATCAAATCATGAATAAATCATAGAAAACATAAGACATAAAGGTAACTTGAGGCATTCATAACATTCTTACGTAGGGAGTAACCCTCTTGGTTATGTTTGGAATACCCATCACAGTATATTCCCTAAATCTCTTCGGAGAAACCTTAACGTTTCACTCCTTCGCGTTACCCAATGCATTGGAGAGCTATATCGGGCTCACCCGCCCTTAGTTTATCACGGAACCACCCATTTTCATAAAAAGTCACAAGAACCATAACATAAATGAGTCACATAAAACATGCATAAAGGAAACATAACATTTACACATTTCAATCACAATATAACATTTTAGTATATTGAAATAATGAATCCATTCAAAAAGAAACCATTTCCAAAACCATTTAAAACATTTAATAAATAGATTTTTGAATCAAAGTGTCCCATACCACCTTGATGCTTAAAATTTTAAACCATTAATATCCATATAAATAAATCCTTAAAAACATTTTGAAAACATGGATATTAATAAGAACAAATAATTAAAACATTTAAAATGATATTTTGGTTTAAGGGGTTTTACCCAAATTAGAGACACTTGAATACAATAATTGAGGAATAACATTTAGTCAGAACTTTATAATATCATGAGAATAAATGGATTCATGATATTATACTCCAAAGGACAGTATATACACCATATAAGAGTGAATTGGTGCATAACAACAATGAACCCTCAATAGAATAGTCAAATGTGATGAAATCCCTTATAAAGAAGGTATCCTTAAATTAAGGACAAATCAATCTCAAAAATATGTGTGAAAAATATAAATACACCCAATATAAGTGGATATTAAGTGTACAATAATAAAAGGTCATTCACACGTATTCAATGGATGACATATTCAATGACTACATGTTGAACCCAAAGAAATCGAAATTGGGTTAAAAAGTTCCCTTGACAGCCTAACAGCATCACATCAAAATGAGTTGATGAGAGATAAAAAGAGTATCTCATTACTTGGACATAAAATTTACATCAATAAGGATATATGAGAACATATCCCAACATAACAATATGTAAATTAAAATACCCAACAAAAGAAGTCTTTTAAAAAAGAGGAGGGTGAAAGGTTCCCTTACCGACTTGGGTATCTTTCAAAACATACACCCCATGAAAGAAGGACAATAGATCATTGATTTAAATACTCATAAACGAAATTATATTACACAAAGAGTATAATAATTGGCAGTACATACACCACTCAATGGAATTTGTGGCAAATGTAGCATAAATCTCATGGGAATAAAAGTGAGATGAAAAATCCCTTACGAAAACTCGGCAGCCTAACAGCGCCACATAAAACTTCCGAATATGGATTGATGAGATCAAATAGGGTATCTCATAACATTAAAATAAAATGTACAGAAATAGGAATATAAAATAACATCCCCCAACATTACAAAGAGGAGCTTAAAAGAAGTGACATAAAGGAGAGTACGTAAAAATAAAGAGAGAGGTTAGATCTCTTACGAAAGTTCGGCAGCCTAACGGTGCCACTCAAAACTTCCAAAATGGATTGATGATAGAGAATAGGGTCTCTCATCACATGAACATAAAAATTACAGTAAGTTTAATATAAAAGATCATCCCAATAACAAGAAAGATGAGCTTTAATAGTAATGACATAAAAGTGTGTACTTAAAAAGAAAGAGAGGAGTAGGATCCCTTACCTCGGGTCCGACTTGACTCGATCGTTCTTTAATCTCCTGAATAATAAACTTGAGTTAATTTCTTATTCCTTAAGAACCTTTTTAAAGTTAATTATTCATTTTATATCACTTATTACCATGTCATAAACATTATGTAATCATTTAAGTTAATAATATTTGTTTTGCCGATATTTGGTTCTTAAGTCGAAAGTGGACTTCTTACAATTACATGTTGTTCGTGTGGCCAAATGTTTATTATATCCAGAATTGTATTCATGATTTAGATACCATATATGTCATATATATCCAGTACATGCATTCATTTATAACATTACATAATCATTTAGAGGTAAGAAATGAAATGCACCGTTCATGGAGACGGTAAGCCGTACGTACGCATGAACGCTACTTTCATTTCTATTTCATATTTTATAGAATGGAATAATAATGATATAAAGGTATATTATAATTCCAGTATAATATCATATATAATATCATAGTTCCATACTTTATACGTCCCACATATGGTATTTAACGAATCAAATCACTTTGAGGGGGCGGTAGTCCGCACTTTCTTAAATGAAGATATCGCGTTTACCCATAATGGAAACCATAAAGGTATTCCCAAAATGAAAAAAAACAGAAGCCTAAGGAAAACATAAACATATTTTATATCATATAAAAAATAGTGACATCATAATGGCCACCTTTGAAGGTGTTAAATGAGTATTGAACAATCATCGTTTCGGGAGGCAGAATTTCGCCATCCACGGAAACCGTATGTTCTTTAACCATTTGATGTAGTTGTGTGAGAGTTTAGCTCGAATAAATCTAATAACAACATCCTAGTATATTTAACATACTGTTGTTGTTACAAAATAAATAAACAAAAAGAGTTTAGGGGGTTGGAGAATCAAAATAAAACAAATGAACATGAGAGAATGAATTACCTTTAAAAGTGTAACTCCTTTTGATTTGAGCCTAAAGGCTTCCTTTGAAATGATTCATCCCAAAGGGAATCCTCTAGGATGAGGAGAGGGATTTAGAGAGAGTAAATGGGCAGGGGTTGGCCGAGCCAAAGGCTTGAGGAGTGTGTGAAATGAGGTAGAGGTGGGGGCCTTTTATAAGAGGAGAGGAGGGGCACTTTTCGAAAGTAAAAAATATTACTTTATTTGAAAATGTGTTTCGGTTTTAAAAGGTCCCACATTGATATAATTCATGTATAAGTTGTTAAGGGTTCGAAATACACCCATCCAATAAGTTTTGGACATGTGTAGTTCATAGATTTTACATTATCTTTCCATTTTATTTAAATCGTTAAATAATGAGGTCATCGCTGCATCATCATGATGTCATAAATAATTTAATTTATATAGTGTCTAAAAATTATAAAACAAATAATATGATGTAGGAAATCTTTTTATCTTTCCAATGACTATTTATAATCAAAAATCGGATCTTTATAACCCCATGTAAAAATTGTTTTCGTAAAACATATGATGTTTGTGTCATTTTTACTTTTACATTAAATAAAAAGTTATTTATGTCATTTCCCAACCAAAGTAGCTCTATGGGGTCCTCAAGTTGACCCATGGCTTGTCTTGGTCGGCCATGACACAACCAATGAGGGTAGGAAATGTGTCAAGCTCATCTTATTTTATTAATGCATTATTTTTACCTTAAACTACACTAATTACCACTAATCGTGATTAAAAACTTAATAAGATACTATTCACCAAAAAATTATTTTTATCTCATTGAACCACATTTTACTTCTTAATGACAAACATGTATGTTGGATTTTTTAAATTCAAAACACAGAAGTGGTAAAATTTCATTTAAATGAAAAATCAGTTTTTATAAGTACCACTTAGTGGTTTCACTATTCATCAAAAATATAAGTTTTTCAGACAAATACAAAAAATTCACCATAAGCTATATTTGATATTCCGAATTAAAAAATGAAGTCTATTTTACAAAATACAAAACATATAAGTCAGATTAATTAATTTAATAATTAATTCCCGCTGTCAGAGCAAATAGCGTGTTTTTATGAAACAATAAGTATCAAAAGATTGACACTGGTTTAAGTCTCATTTCAAAGTGAAATTAATTCCAATGACCACTATTGGATTTAATGGTAAAAATATATTCTAATTTCACTTTAAACCCAATTCAAAAGATAATATAATCATATAAATAAATTAGATTAAAAAGAGGTTTTGAATTAAAATACAACATTTTACACTATTCAAAAAAAATGAACTTTATCGGAAAGATACCAAAAATTTACACAAAGTAAATTTTGATGTCCCGATTCTTAATAAGAGTTTTATTTGGTCCAAAAAAATTTTAAGAGTGAACAACACTATATTTAATGATGGTTCAACATCAAAAGGTGATAAGTGATCCTTTAGTGAAAACTAGGGCATATACGCATAAAATTGAATTCTTTCTGTATTTTAAGCCTCTATCCTTTATTGGATAAATGTAAGAACATTTAAAAACATATATAATAATATTTTAGTTATTTCTATCCATTCCCTCCATTACAACGACTACATTTTAACTACCATTTAAAATAATATTATTTTATTATTAGAGTGCAACGTAAGATTCCCAAGAAACTCATTGTTGCGTGTTGGGTAAGCCATCGAGCATAGCATCCCCTTTAAAGTCATATTAATATTTTATTCACAAATATGGATAAATATGAAAATTTCATATTCTTTATTTACCTGGGGTGTTACAGTCAGGTTTTGGTAAAGTGAGTTGTGGAGTGTGTTATGTCTTGGTGAACCCATCGAGAAATGCGGTGTAGATGTTTGTGGCACCGAAAGAAGAAGTTCCACACAGGGGTTTCCACAGCCTAACTGCGAGGCCGAAGATACTTCAATATTTTGAGCTCCAGCCATAGGTCCTGGAGAGAAGTTGGGGCGTAGTAAGGGGAAAACCCAATGTTGTTTAAAACCTTGTACAAAGTCCTATCCTCAGTATGAAAGATATGAAGATTTTAAACCTATGGTGTCATCATATTTCTTCTGTTGTTCTTGTTTGGTGGAAATATGTTGAGGGCCTTGTACCTATGTCATCACCCAATGTCTTCCCCCCCCCTTTGGATTCCAATGAGTCTTTGGAGAATGGATTGAAAATTTTCTAGGCAGTATGAGCACAAGGTTTGTGCACGATTAGTAATGACCATGTGCTAGGAAGCCTTGTGGAAAGAATGATCTGCAACATTAGTGCATGGTTTCCCAAACTGTGCAGCCTTTACAAATCATTAAAATTTTTGGGTGGTTTTGTGTCGGCCCACGCTGGTCGGTTATGATGGTTGGTTCTTATAGTTGGGAGACCCACCATGGGTATCATGCATATTATTTTGTAAATTTCTAATGGATGTATACCCCTTATACTTGGGAGTTTTTTCGGGCCTCCCCATGTTAGTGTCCTGATTCTATCTTGGGAATAAAAATTAAGATGTCTCTTACGGTAGGGAGACCATTTGTGTCTCTTCATATGAGTAACTCTGATTTTTTTCCATGGCCTTGTTTCGGAAGTATGTATTATCATTTCGAGATATCTAACTACCTACATCTTCCTTGGGTAAATATTGAGATTGGATAGTTCCCAATGGTTTAGTTATCGTAGGTTAAATGTAAATTTGTTTGATGTTGTTGTTTGTTTAGGTAAATTGATTGAGTATCGTTCAGATTGTGTTTGAGGAGTTTTCATTTGCGATAAATCCAAAATGTTCTTGATTGTTTTAGGAATGTGTTGTATGTTTTTTTAGAGTAATCCTTCCTTAAATGATCACTGGAGGTGTTTTGTCCTTTGGGGGTGAATCTTGGCAATGAATTACTTCTTAGTCAATCAGTTGGGTTTAGTTTTTGTATTTGGTCTTACTATGGATTTCCAAGGGCGGAAACTTTTATTATGGGTATAATTTTCACATACATGACTTATTTTAAAGTTATTTTCTCATTTAATTTACATTATTTCTTTGTTTGGGGGGTTTCGCATGCATTTTGGTGGAAATTGTGGGTTTTCAAAATTTTGGCCAAACCATGAGCCCATTTCCAGATTTAAAAACCAATTTTGTTTATTTTATAAATCATTCATTTTTAAAGATTTTACAACAATTACACTTCTCAATTGTCATAACCAAATATATAGAAACTACCATATCCATTTGGGCCTCATAAAAATCCATAATCATGATAGATTTGGGTTTTTTATTTAGGCTTTGGGCCAGCCCAAAAACCCGTTTTCTGCTTTGTGTTTTATTTTTAATATTTTAATATCTCATTCAATATTTATTAGTATTCAGTGATTCCACCTCCTACTCAAACCCAAAAACCTAAGGATAACTCCCATTATCTTTTGCGCCGCTTTTGAGCTCATTAGGTTTGGGAATTTGGGCACAACATATCTTAATATCTCAAATCGTCCAGATTTGAAGAGGTAAATCGTTTCTTTCATAATGCCTTCCATTTCTGCTCATTTTATCCCATTTTAGTCCCCAAATGACCTTATAATCCCCATTAGATCTTCCATATCAGTTTTGGTTTCTTGGATATTTAAATTGTGGTGTATTTGGTTCGTTTTATTCAAGATGTTTCATGTATGTGTTTCTTTCCTTGATTTCTTCCCCTTCCTTAGGGTTTCCTTCACCCTTTTGTGAAGTTCATCATGTCTAGAAGTTAAGGTTAGAACCTAGGGATTTATTTAGTGTATTTTTGGCCAAATATTGTGGTCTAGGTATGGATTTATCTTTCTTTAGATGCAGCGGTGGTGCAGTTGATGTCTCACACCATGTTTTGGGGGTTTCGGCATAAAACATAGGTGATTCCATGTGTAGTAATATCTAGATGAGTTAGTTTTCTTGAATTACTTATTATGAATGTTCCTAATATTCTGTGCATGGTTAAAAAATTGTTTATGTTGGATTTGGTTAAGCATTTATTTTTATAGTTTCATTTTAGCTTAAAATTGGGTGTTTTTCATGTGTAACACTTTGGGTATTGTTTGGGTGTGTTTTATAATATATGCAATAGGTTTAATACATAATTTTAGGGCTGAAAATTCTTATTTGGTTGGGTATTGGTGTGCCATTAGGTTTTAAAGTGGTTTTTTAATGGGTATAATGTGTAAAACCTTATTGTACTTCTTGAAAATGATTTTGAAAACGTGTTCTTTTTTGGTGGATATTTTGTGGTATTGTTTGAGGTGTTTGTATAAAACTTGGGGGTAGTTTAATAAATGTTTTTGGGGCTGCCAATTCTATTTTTAATTTATATTGGTGTGATGTTTTCCTTGAAATACGGTTTGTAAATGGGTTTTATGTGAAAAGCTTTGGTACACTCTTTAGAATTGTTTTATGAAAGTTTTGAATGGTTTAATGATTTATGTAAGAGGTGAAACCATATAGGAAAACTGTTTTGGATTGATTATACTTTCAAATGGACCATTTTAAATGTGAATATTTCTATCATGTGATGTGTATCCTCTTGGAAATATTTTATAAAAATGTCTAATGGATTTATTGAAATGTGAAAGAGGTGTGAATGTGATGTGGGATATTTGTGTGTGCGATGTGAAGAATGGATTTTGTTTATAAAAATGGTTTTATGAAACATGTGTGTTGACGCTCCTTTCGTCACAGAATCTAAAGATTGGAAAAGGGGAAGATCTGAGATTAAAATGGTTTGACCTTTGAAGAAAACATCAAAAATCGACAAAGGGATGAGCAAGGAGAAATTTACCCATATGCCGCGCAAGTTTCCTCATGGTCACGCAAATGGAATTGCGCGATGCACTTTGGCACGCAAGTAACTTGCGCGACCTAATTGATAACCGCCCGATAACCGGCTGGGGTCTTCTCATGCCTATAAATAGACCCTATGGGCCCCCCATTCGAGGAGGATTTTTTTCCAGAAACTCGGATTTAAGCTCCCGACGCCCAAGTCTCTTCTCAAAGCTTCTAGAACACTTCTAAGGTAATTTCTTATTTCTTACCTAGAACGGAAGATATAAAGAGGAGGAGGGAGGACTAAGTGTTAAAACTCATCAACACCTGCGCGCCTGGGTGGCCAACCCTTAAGGAAAATGGCCACACTTGCGCGCCGCCTTACTCCTTCGATATAACATGTGTGTACCTTTTCTGGAAGAACCTCAAGAGGATTCTAAAGGCCTTAATCAAGAGTTGCTCAAGTATTTAAATGGTGGTTGAACATCGCACAAGTACCCTACACATGTCGCGCAGGTATACCTCCACGACCAATACTCGCGTGCCCACGCAGTACCTGCGCACCTTCCAAGACTTGCGCGCCCCTGCCTTTTTGGGTGCCCATCTTGCCCATTTTACCCCTCTTAAGCCATTACACCTTTCCCATTCAAGATTCAGTCTTCAAGACACTCTTTAAAACCATTTGTGGCATGATTTCTTAATTTGAATTCCTTATCTGGAAGGAATTCTGTGGAATATATCTCAAAACATAGTGATTTACATATCTTTATGTCACTAACGATTGAGAGTTCATTCATTAAACTTCATCCTTTAAGATTAGAGAATCCATAACCTGGGTCTCCTTTTTAGGAATAATCCCCAGTTTTAAGTCCTTTAACTTGGGCATCTTCTTCAGGAGTAAGCCCCAAACCTTAATCCCTTAACCTAGGCCTCCTTTTCAGGAGTATGTCCCAATCATAATCCTTTAACTTGGGCTTCCTTTTTAGGAATAAGTCCCAGTCATAATTTTTGTGCTTCCTTTTCAGGAATAAGCCCCAAGTCACCTAACCTGGGCTTCCATGTTAGGAATAAGCCCCAGTCATAAATTTTGGGGTTCTTTTTCAGGAGTAAGCCCCAAGTCCCTTAATTTCTCTTTAACAAGTCCTAATTTACCTTTGATTTGGGATTCCTTCTCAGGAGAAAAACCCAATCATCAATCCTCTCATAATCTGGGATTCCTTTTCAGGAATAAGTCCCAAGTTAGAGTATTCAAATCTCCATGAAGCACATAAACCTTTATGGACCCTGTTCCTGGATTTTCTTAGTAAAGTAAATCATAATCTTCATTTATCTGGGCATTCATACATACATAAGACCCAAACCTTTTCTTATGATTACATATTCGTGGCTCAAATTTCTTTTTTATTACTAATACCTCTTGTTTCTCACACCGAGCATGACTCACGTGAGATTAGAGGGTAAAAGTAATTATGAAATCATTATTTGAGCCATCAATTATAAACATCATACTCCCTTACTCGAACTACGTGGGTTATGATTCCTTTTCCAAAATAAAGTATACGTAGGTATCCCATCTGCGGGTTCGATCCCAACTCTAAAATAATCCATGTCCTTCTGAACGACAATAAACTTCAAGTGCCCCACTGAGTGGCTTTAAAACCATCCTGGTCATCATAATGACCAAGAGACTTTTATATAAATGTTTTTAAGGATACCATTGACCAAGAATCACTAAATTAATACAGATGATTATCTATTGATGAATAACCTCGAATACATATAAAAGGTTCTCTAAATTTCTTACATATTTAATCATTGATTGTCAAAATTGAAGGAAACATCATTTTATACTTGGTAATGTAATAAGGATTCACGAACATAACTTAAATCTATAAAGAGATTCCCAGAGTAGACAATAATTCCACTAAAAAAGGTGTGATGAGTCCGACCTCCCATCCTCTCGACCAATGCAAATTCCTAAGCCTTATCAGACCACAAACTAATGAGCGCCTACCTTTGGAAAGTAGGTCCAAATGGATGTGGAATCATTGGATGTTTCCAGTTCTACGAACAAACCTGTTCGTAACCGATCGGAACGTTTGAATCTCCCATCCAGGAGGTCATCCCCGAATTCAGAGGGAAATAAAAAATGGTGAACCCGACGTGAATCCTTAACCATGTTAAAATGATGTTTTACCTATTTGTTAAGCCCCTATTTTAAACTCAACAAGAGGTATAACAAAAACAATCATTGACATGTGTGCTCATCCAAAAGATGAAGTGGCTGAATTTATATTGATTACATCTGTTATATCAAACATGCACTCTTTTCCAAGATCTTCTCTATTTTCATAATGGCTGCTCTCAAATTCACACCTGTGAATACTGCTGCTGCAAATACCACTGCTTCTATTCCTACTGGATCGTCATCTTCTCTGAGGATGACATCACCTACTCAGTGTCATCAACGTTGTGTATCAAATGCGCTGGTTAAGGAGTACTGTCAACACGGTACCATCCCAACTCTAGAGGCTACCCGACAGGCCCTCCAAGTGAACAACTCACACAGGTCGTCCGGACAACGACGACCAGTGATCAAGAGGCAAGCAGTGCTGACTACCGTCTCCAACCGTTTCGGGTCGTTATCCTCAGAATGCAATTTTCATTCTCTCCCTTACTCTGAGGATGTGAATGAGCAGGTCCCTCAGGGCCTTAATTCAAAAAGACAGGTGTCCTTCCCGAGGGCTCCCATCAACAATCGCCGCCAGACTCATGCGACAGTGCGCCCTCAACATGATGAGGGTACCGACTCCAGGCATTCAGCTCAGGTTCCTCGAACCCGAGCAGTCAAGACGAATCGCCAGAGGCGGAATCTGGTCAACAGTGGCCAGTTTCTCATCCCTGCCATCTCCGGAGAAGTCCACCAACCTAACTTGGTGGAAAACAACGAGCAGGAACACACCCCTGCCCATTTTAATTCCACTGTCCAGCAGACTCTTCTGGTAGCACCACGCCAATCCTGCAAGGATATTCCAGCGGAGTACTATAGGCAGGAACATACACCTGCTTATAAATCATCAGTTAGTCAGCAGGCTCGTCTGACAACATATAATGGATCTCATCAACCGCATTTGGCGAAGTGTAATCAGTAGGCACATACACCTGCTAGTATTAATCAAGCCTATCAACAGTCTCGCTTGGTAGCACATGGAGAAGTCAGTCTGAAATCTACGACAACAAACAGGAGGAAGACTCAACTCTCTGCCTCCACACTTGAGTACTGTCAGGACTCACTGACAGGAAAATGAGGATAGGAGCAGGCACATACACCTACTCCAAGCCCATAATGAACGTATATCCCCGTTTCAGCAGCTGAAGTCACCAAGAATATTTTGTCAATGGTGAAAGAGCAGAAGCAAATTCCTGCTCATATTCTGGATGCTTGCCAAGATATTATAACAGCTTCAACATCATCTCAGGTAAAGACACACAAATCTATCTCTAGCAGTGGAGTGACACATCAACGATTCACTCTGGAACAGACAAACACATCTGTTCCAGTCCAAGAGGGTTATGGGGCATACTCCCCCATATCATACGGACAACCAAATCAGGTACATACACCTGATTTGAGTGGAGATCGTCAGCCTAACCTGACCATCTTTCCTGATCAGGCACATACACCTGCTCAGAGCAACCACTTTTTTCAACAAGTGGTTTCCAAAGTGAGTAAGAAGGCATCTAAGAAAAAGATCTGCCCAGCACAGTCAGGAGATCAAAGGCCAATTTCTAAAAAGGCCTTGCTCGATGCTGGAGTTTTTGAAGCCCTTAGACATTTATCTGTTGGAATTAAAGATTCTACTCCCTCAGTTCCCAATAATGGGAACATTAATTCCGAAGTTCTTCAACAGACACTTCCTCATGAAGGCCTGCTTCGTGACAATTCGGTCAATCTTGAAGTTTCATCTTCTGATGAGAGGCACAGGAACCCTCTGTGTGGTCAAAAGACCAAGGAGAAAGAGATCTCATCTTTTGTTGTAATCCATTATGGTGGTCCTCCCCATGATGATAAATTTCACTGCGAAAGTCCTCTCCACAGTAGTGATTCACATTGCCTAGAAAATACTCCAGTAGACAATGTAGTGCCTAGAAATACCTCTTATCTTGAGGCACTTACAAATGAAAAACCAGTCATGTCTGTTGCTTTATTGCTTGCAAGTGAAATACTTTCTCAATAAGAAGATCGCCCAGGGTGTAGGTCATTCTCCGGACCACCCCTAAGTCATGCATCTTTTAGTTTGATCAATGATCTATCTACCAATCTTGTTGAATCTGATGAACCAATAATGAAACACCAACTCTGGTCAAAACAGGTAGAAGAATCATCATTTGATGATGAAGAGGAAATGCTGAACATGAGGAAAAACTGGAAAAAAGTGAGGTACCAGTCATGTTTTGGCCTTTGGCTGACTCCCAGTATGACATTCCAAAAATGTTGACGGAAGATGAAGTCCATGATATTCATCTCAACATATGGAAAACTCTTTGTCAATTGAATAAGAAGGTATTATCTTATGATGAATATGAAAATCATCTTAAGATAATAGAAGGGGTACAACGTCAGATTGATTTGGAATCTCTATCAGTCTCTCGGTATCTGATGGCTGAAAAGAAGCAGAGAAGCCTTCAATGTTCACGCCTTGGCGCACTAAGAAAATTGCGTCAGTTAATTTCCAATGCCCCATCTGGTGTTAATATCAGAGGATGGGGTGTTCACGGAGCACTACATTTCAGAGTTCATTCCTGTCAGCAAAGCCCACCAAAAATGATCTCATGCAATGCTATTTCCCATGGCCGGCCACAGTCAATGGGCTTTGATTGTAATCCAAATATTGCTCAAGAATAGTCTTCAACTATTTCCTCTCAAAATCAAGCATATAGAGAACAAGTTGTTTAATTTCTCCTACAACAAGCAGGTGATAAAAGTGGATACAGGTTAATGCATCCAGCTAATTTCTGAACTAAGATTCGTAAGTTCAAGAGAGATTTTAAGAAGATCTCAAACATAGCAAGTCTAGAGCCACCCCAGCTTGTCAGACTGGGGAATCCATTAACCCAACCCTCAGAATCAACAAATGGGATTCTAGGAGTTGAGCAGAAACAGCAGGAACATACCCAGTTCACGAGACTGAGGACTCTTTCAAATCATCAATCCCCTCCTTAGAGAATGTCGGTCTTTTCTCGATTGAGGAAGAAGACCCATGAGGAACGAAGAGCCAAATTATCAGGAGATTCCCTCCATGTTATAGCTCGTCAAGAAGTTCCTAAAGGATTGAATCAACAAAAGGCAATGTCTCATTAATGACATGAAAGAAGGCAATATCACAGAAATGTTGATAGAAGGGATGTGATGCATTATGCATCAATCAATGTCATCAATGACATTGTTGATAATATACTAGAGGAGGCTCACCCAGGAGAATCAGATGAAGAGTGTCCTGCTCAAGAAAATGTAGGCACCGATACAAATGAAGAAGGTGTGTGTACACGACGTCAAAGGACTACTCAGAACCTAGGTAATACTTCGAGTAAGACACTTCCCTCTCTCCAAAAAGTATCTAACAAAGGGAGGGGAAAGAATCAGGTTACATATCCTTCCTCTGGAGATGGTCAATCGCTCTCATTAGAGCAAAGGTTTGCACAAACGGAGGAAGAAATGAAAGAATTAAGAAGGTTGAATGCAGAACTACTTCAGAGTAGTCTTCTTCTTAAGAATACTGGAGTCCGACAGCCGAAGGAATTTGTTGCAGCTACTGAGATGGATCAGAAATATCCTCCTTTATTATTACACCCTCATAGGTCTAATCTATGGGTCAAGTGCAACAACAGTTGGCAGTGCTACCATCATTTGCAGCACCAACCACCACATCTGTCGAAGCTCCAGTTATTGCACCTACCCAAGACCAAATTCAAACAGATGTTTCTCAAAAGTTAATAACTACTATTGAGTCATTAACAGCTCAGTTAGAAACTATGGAAGGGAAACAGTTGCATGTTAAACTAGAAAAGAATGTTTACCCGAAATGGGTATATTCAATTTATCCTCCATCCAGTTTTGGAAACACTATTTTCCCTACATTCAATGGATCAGGCGACCCTGAAAAAATTTTGACACATTACGTGTCTTGTTGTGATCCTATGATGGGAACTCCATAGCAGCAAGAAGCAGTGAAACTCACATGCTTCGTGCGAACCTTGCAAGGACCATATTTTGTCTAGTATACAAGCTTGCAATCCCAGTCAATCATCGATTGGGAGGATCATTGCCAAAAATTCCTTCTTCAGTTCAGCTCAACTTTTCCAAAAATGACAGTTTTCGAGCTTACAAACTGCAAGCAAATGAAGAATGAAAGAGTCTCTGATTTCATTGCTCGCTGGAAGGGATTAACATATTCCCTGAGTTTAGCACACACTCAGGAGGATCTATTGCCAATATGTGTGGCAAATTTGCGTGACGAATTATGCACGCCATTGATCCCTGTGAAATACAAAGGAGGGTTTCGAGACCTTTCTTCAATCGCTCAGCAGATTGAAGATTCCCTTATATAGGCTAAGGCTAAATCTCATTTAATTCCATCAACTCCAGGAAGGAGAATGGTTAAAGCAGAAACTACTTCAGTTATGCTTAAACAAGCGCTTGTACCTATTTCTACTTCAAAACCTTCATCTTCTAGAAGGGCTACACCTCCTGAACGCCAACAACAATGGCTGTTTCGTCCAATTGATCAAAGAGATCAACGAAGAAAACAATTTGAGGATTTAAAGAGTAAAACATACTCTTTTCGAAATGAGAAAGTTTCTGGTTACTTCATTTCAGCTCTGGAAAATAATTTGGTTCAATTACCAGTGCCCAAGAGGCCAAACAAAGAAGGAGATGAAGACCGTCCCAATTATTGTCCCTTTCATCAAATGTTGGGGCATCCCATCCAGGAGTGTTTTGTCTTCAAAGACCTCCTGCAAAATATGGTCGACATGGGACAAGTCATGTTTAAAGGTTCTTCGACTCAGGTAGCATGTGTTACTGCTACAGTTCCAGAGGAGGAAGGTGAATGGCAAGAAGTCAAAAGAAGATATGCACAGAAGTATGATGATTGGATGGTAAGAAAGACAATCAATCAAACTCATTCCATTTTGCGAACACAATTAAAGAAACCAATTGTGTTTTCTTCCATGAATATTGCAGTAAAACCCTCTTCATCAGAGGGAAAGTCCTCAAAGAAATGGTTTGATTCAAAGAAAGAAAAATGAATTAGAAGAAGATGAGTATGTATCAAAGCCTAAATTGTCTTTGACTCTGGAAGACTTTATGCCATCTACTTCAAAGACACGAGAACTTCCCCATCAAACGGCACAACCTCAACAGGATAATCAGGCAGAGTCTTTATCAGATGAAGAGTTAATCTTTGGTTCTGTTAATATGATTCAATTAACAGATCCGTATTCCAGTCGTAATTTCAATTTTGATGAGCCTGAATTCCCTGTATCAAATAAGGGAATCCGAGGAAGTTCCAGAGGTTCCGGATACAGGGGAAGACATATCTTTCCGAATCCACTACTCCAATTCTACCCCTTTTAGCACTGTGTACGCAGTAGAAACTCGTGGTAGATCCCTTCAGCGAGCTCAAAAAGAACAAGCAAGTTCTTCGTCCAATAGCCAACTCAGTCTTGGCACATTTATTTTGGAAGACCGATTGAAGGTTCCATCTTATTTATCTCAAAAATTAAATGGATCTAATTAGTCTAATATTCCAAAACCAAGGATGTTGCCAAATTCTATCCCAATACAAGATGCATCAGCTTCCAAAGCATCTTCTTCCATGATACCGGCTAAACCGCATATTCTAGTTGGGAAACGCAGACCTCTAGATCAAAAGTATGATATATTGAAACACTTGGCCCAAGTACCAGATAAGTTATCAATTTTGGATGCTTTGAATCTGTAAAAATATCTTCGGGAAGCACTCATCAAAGCATTGTCAAGTCCTCAGGAGTTTGAAGTTGAAATTGTTGCAGCTGATGTCTATCACATAGAGAATAATCTTACAGAATTCCATGCAGTGATATCGTTTACTGATAAAGATGAAGATGATGTTGTTCATGGAAACATAAAACCTCTGTACATATCTGAAAAAATCAATGGTGTAGATATCCGAAGATCTTTCATTGACAGTGGTTCAAGAGTCAACCTCATGCCCATTCGTACGCTTCATTGATTGGGCCTCACAGAATCTGATTTATCTCCTTCTACCAAGATGTTACAAGGATATGATAGAAATGAACAAGAACAACTGGGCGAAGTTACAATCAGAACTCAGTTTGGAGATCTTGTATAAAATTCGGATTTCATGATTGTTGATCAAGACTCAGCTTTCAACGTCTTTCTTGGAAGACCCTGGCTACATCAGCATGCGGTTATTCCTTAATCATACAATCAATGTCTCAAATACTATTTCAATGGTAAAGTTGGAACATTGTATGTTGATAAGGCCCCTTTAAAGACATGTGAGTCTCTATACATTGAGGCGGAATTTTATCACATGAAGGGAAGAGAGAAATCTGCAATAAAGGGAATTACCAAAGTTAATGGTCCATATGGGGTGGAGAAGATTCCAATAAATCCATTTACACATGTGAGTAAAGATTATGTGTTACCTATCAGTCAAATTGACAAAATAGGCCCAAATCAAAATACTCTTATGGAAAGATCCATAATGTCAATAACGTCAATCGAGCCAGACGACATGGGAGAAATTGGTAACCTACCAAACAGTGTTGAAAGCACAAATGGTGACGTTTTCATTTCTTCTGCTGAAATCTAACAGGTCTATACTTCGCCAATCTGGCCAAAAGAAGTTATAGCAACATCGGAGGCAAATAATGATGTCAATTCTCAATCCATCATATCCTCTTTATTTCCCAAAGAAGACCCTTTATCATCAATAGGGTCAAAAATAGAAGCTTCTTCTTCAAAATATGCAAATTTTGACATCTCTTCTGATCATGAAATTTTTTTTGTCATCTACTATGCAAGTAGAAACGGAAGAAATTGCACATGATGAAGAGAAAGAGGAATATCTTAGAGATGCTCCTCCAGCATATGAAGTGGGTATCTCTACCACTGTGGATGAACTCAGAGAAATAAATCTGGGTACAGAGAAAGATCTATGCCCCACTTTAATTAGTGCGGACATGACCCTTGAAGAGAAAGAGATTTATATTTCTTTTCTAAAGCAGAATAAATATATTTTTTCTTGAAACTATACATAAATTCCTGGGCTTGATCCTGATGTTGCTACTCATTATTTGGGTTTACCAAAAGAACATCGAGGATTTAAGCAAGATGGGAGAAGAACAAACCCAAATTATGCTTCCAAAATTGAAGCTGAAGTGGATAAGATGATTAAAGCTAACTTCTTAAGAGAAGTTCAGTATCCAAAGTGGTTGGCTAATATTGTCCCTATAAAGAATAAGAACTGACAAATTAGGTTTTTCATCCATTTTAGAGATCTTAATCGGTATTGTCCTAAAGATGATTTCCCAATTCCGATTACAGAACTCTTAATTGATGCGACGGCTGGTTATGAAGTACTTTCCTTCATGGATGGATATTCCAGATATAATCAAATCCGAATGGCCCTAGAATATGAGGAATCCACAGCCTTCAGAGCCCCTCAAGGTGTGTTTTGTTACCGGGTGATTCCCTTTGGTTTAAAGAATGCAGGTGCAACATATCAACGCGCCATGCATTGTGTCTTAAAACCTTTCTTAGGGAAGTTTGTTGAATTCTATGTAGACGATTTGGTGGTTAAATCCAAACAACGTTCAAATCACTTGGCTGATTTGGAATTCATATTCCACAAGCTTCGACAACATAATTTGAAGATGAACCCCTTAAAATGTGCTTTTGGGGTAACCTCAGGAAAATTTCTCAGCATTGTTGTATGCCATCGTGGTACTGAAGTCGATCCTGAGAAGACCAAGTCAATCCTTGGTATGTCACCTCCTTAAAATTTGAAAGAATTAAGAGGAATTCAAGGACACTTACCCTATATTCAGCGTTTCACCACCAATTTGGCAGGGAAAAGTTTACCCTTTACCAAATTATTGAAAAATGGAGTCACTTACTAGGGGACTGAAGAATGTCAAGAAGCATTTCATGTTCTCAATAAATACTTCTTGAGTCCACCAGTACTCATGCCACCTATTGAAGGAAGACCACTTATCCTCTATGTGACAGCTCTAGACCGATCATTGGGTGCCTTTCTTACTCAAAAGAATGATGCTGGGAATAAAAATAGCCTCTACTATCTCAATAGAACTATGCTTGAAGCAGAAACCCAGTATTCAAGTATTGACAAGTGCTTCGTGGCATTAATCTTTGTAGTTCAGAAACTGAGACACTACCTGCAACATCACGAGGTCCAATTGGTATCTTGCAATAATCCGCTCAAATTCATCCTTAGTCGTCCAATGCTTTCAGGACATCTATCAAGGTGGGCAGTTATTTTGCAGCAGTTCGATATCCAGTATGTGTCTCAAAAGGCGATAAAGGGTCAAGCTCTGGCTAATTTCTTGGCTGAACATCCTTTAGAGGAAGACACATCTTCAGATATTGAACTCCCTGATTAGGAAGTTTTCTCTATTCAAGAGAGTCCTTAGACATGGGAAATTTATTTTGATGGTGCTTCCAGAAGTCCAACAGGGAAGAAATTGGAAATCCTAAATTCAACACAGTTGGTTTAGGAATTGAGCTCATTTCTCCAGATAAGGTAGTGTTACCTTATATCTTTTTATTGTGGGATGGTGGTACCAATAATGAAGCCGAATACCAAGCTCTTATCACAGGCTTGGAGTTAGCACTTCAAGCACAAGTGGATCACTTAAAGGTGAAAGGTGATTCAGACCTAGTAATCAAACAAGTCCATTGGGATTATGCCATCAGAAAAGAAGAATTAATCCCTTTGTATGATTACGTCAGAGAGTTAATGGTGGAATTCCCTTCACAACCGAAATTTTCTTATGTCCCAAGATCACAAAATGCTCAAGCTGATGTGTTGGCTAATATAGCCACAGCTCTAGCAGATCCAAATCGGGACGAGACAACCATCATTATTGCCCACCATCGTGCAATTTCACCTTATGTTCAAGCCAGAACAGAGGAAATTAATGAAATTAGTCCCATTCCTGAACCATATGGTCATACTACAGGATGGATGTCACCTATCAGGGAATACCTTTAAAATGGAACACTTCCACCTGATAGATCCGAGAAAGAACAAATCTGGCGACGTGTGGTCAATTTTACTCTTTATGATAGCCCAAACCACCTAGAGAAAATTCTCTACAAACCTAGTTTTGATGGAGTTCTGTTCAGATGCATTGATGGTGAAGAGAAAATGGCTGCCATGAAAGAAGTGCATGTAGGAGTCTGTGGTGCCCACCAGTCTGGACATAGATTGTCTGATCAAATTCGAAGGCTTGGATACTTTTGGCCTTCAATGATACAAGATTGTGTTAATTTCACAAAGAAGTGTCATTCATGCCATGTACACACCAACTTCATTCATCAACCTCCAGAGTTTCTTCATACAGCTAAATACTCGTGGCCATTTGACACATGTGGAATGGATGTGGTGGGACCTTACCCTTCAGCTACAGCCAAGCAGTTTAAGTACATTCTTACTGCTACTGATTTCTTTTCCAAATGGGCAGAGGCATTACCTCTTAAGGAAGTCAGATCTAAATGCATTCTTAGCTTCATCAAGTCTAACATCATTAGTAGATTTGGTGTCCCTCATACCATATTTACAGACAATGGCACCAACTTCTGTTCTTATGAGGTGAAGAAATTGTATCAAGAATACAACATTAAATCCAACAATTCATCTCGGTATCATGCAGTGGCCAATGGCCAAATAGAAGCCTTTAACAAGAATCTTTCAAATATACTACAAAAGATGGTGGGTAAAGATAAGAGGTCATGGCCTGATAAACTCTTTCATGCTTTATGGGTTTATCGGACTACCACCCGTAATGCAACGCGGTCAACTCCATATTCGTTGGTATATGGAATGGTAGCAGCCTTACCATTTGAAGTTCAATTGCCCTCACTCAGAGTATCCATTTGTGATCGGTTATCTACATATGAGCAATCCCAAAAGCGATTGAATGAATTGGAATGGTTAGATGAGAAAAGATTGTGCACTTTTCACCATTTGGAAATCTATCATAATCAAATAGCATGAGATTTTAACAAAAAAGTTCATCTACGTTCTTTCATTCAGGGAGAATTTCTATTAGTTATCAGAACTCCAATGATACCAGGAAAGAAACCTCCCAAGCTTCAGACAAAATGGGAAGGACCTTATTCAATACATATGGTCTACTCCAATGGAGATTATTCATTAATCTCGATGGATGGAGAACTCATTTCTACTCCAACTAATACCAGATTTTTGAAGAAGTGTTTTGTATAAATTACAAAGTATTCAGAAGATGTCCCCGCAACATGACACTAAACTGTGCGACACCAGTTTGTCCTTGCTATATGACGTTAAACTATACAGCAATGGTCCAGTATGACATTAAACTAAAACTTCGTCCCACACGACGTTAAACTATGAAAAAAAAGTTCCCTAAATGGTCCAGTAGGACCTTAAACTGCAACTAGGGCCTCTATGACCTTAAACTGCATCTTCAACTGTCCATGCATATGACCCTAAACTGTTTGAAATTCCCTTACGTCTAGCAAGACGATAAATTGTGACGTCCTAACTACATGATGCTAAACTGTATAAAAGTCCCTCACATTAGGAAAGATGTTAAACTACATAAGCATCAAATGTCATGTATGACATTAAACTGCACCATCCACGGTCTATGCATATGACCTTAAACTATTCACACTTTTGTCCATCATGACTCTAAACTGTATCGTCCCTTTTTCATCCAATATGACGTTAAACTGTGGAAAAAATCACCAATGCATCCAACATGATGTTAAAATGGTTCACTCTTTTCTCCTCACTACATGACATTAAACTGCACCATCCCCCCCTTTTTGTCCAACATGACACTAAACTCTATTGTCCCCATCGTCCTAAATACATGACGCTAAACTGTACAGAACGTTCGTGATACGTCCTACATGACATTAAACTGTACTTTGTCCCTACTACATGACACTAAACTGTGCAGCACCAATAGTCCTAACTACAGGACTTTAAACTGCATAGTCCCTTCATATTGTCCCTGCCACATGACATTAAACTGTTCATAGTTAAGGTTGTTTTTACCTCTTGTTTATCAAATCGAGCATGAATCACGTGAGCTTAGAGCAAACCTCAACCATAACACTCTCTTTGGGCCGCTAACCATGTGTAAGTCCCAACAACTTTTTTTAGGTCATTGTCCCCAAGAAAAACATGATCATTAATTCATTCTTTAATTGAACTACACAGAATTTGATCCTTGCCTTCTAGGCTGGTTATGTAGGAAACATCCCAAGGTTCAAGCCCAAAACCAATTTCCTCACATGGGTTCACCTCCATCTCATATGATGTTGATTCGTGAAACCACCCCTAGAATTGATATCTTTACATTGGTTCACATTCGTCCTTGTTATACGATATTAAACTATACAACACTTTTGTCCAGTATGACAATAAAATACAATACTATTTGATTTCCTCATTTGAGTGGGAACCATTATTTATGTGAATTTTTAATCATGTTTCATTTCAAAAAGACCATGTGCATACATGGTAATGCCTAAAATTTTTATCTCAGGTTAAACCATCATTGTACTAAAGTCCCCATTCACCCTTCACATGTACGAACCAAATTTGTAAAAAGGGTATATTTAGAACTACATGGGCATGATTCCCATCATTATGGGATATATAGGAATGTTCGAGTATCCCTTGAATCCAACCCCAAATCGTTTGGGCCTAACCCCAAATTTCACTTTCAGTCCCTTGGCTGAAAAGTCCTCATGAAAACACACTCTGTTTATTCATTATTATGGTCCGAACTCTATGACCCTAAACTAAGATCTCTCATACATTCGTCATGCATGACGTTAAACTGCATTTCAAGAACTACGTATGGCTTGATTCTCATTCTTATGAGATACGTAGTGAAGTCCAAAATTTCAATTCAGGACCCAGCCACAACATGATTCTGGTTATCATTGACCTATGTATCTCTATGTACATTGGAGAATACCCATATTTATGTGTTATAATCCTAACCTTAAATATTTTCAGATCTTCATAACCCTTTTCATGAAGTTTAGTCACAAAAATGTCAAACTTCTGAGAATTCTTTTGCCTGACTATGCAGTACGTGCCCATAGGTGGCCTTGCATAAACAGTCCACATAATAGACTTGTCAGCCGAAGGATACTATTTATTTGACTATGAAGCCAATGCCCTTAGGTGGCCCTACATAATTCAACACCCTAACGGGTTTTTTAAATGATGGTAACTTCATTCATGGGAAGAATGCCTCTTTTGTCCTTATTTGTCTTAAATGACGGTATGTAGGGATTTTCAAAAAAAAGCCATCCTTAACATATTTGTCCCATGTCCTTTTTCCTGATCTGAATGTATTCAAGTCTATGGTTTATACTCTCCATATTCTTCTTCCCTACGTTTGGGTCAGACCTTCGTAGGAGTGATATCTGTTCAATTCTTCGATAGTCTTGTTCAGAAATATCTTCTCCATATTCATGTACCTCTTTCCATACAGCAAATTCTATACTTTAGAAAATTTGAATCTCCATAAACTTTCACTGGCTTTTAGCACTAGGAAAGTAAATTTTTGAGAGTTCTTTTTACTGACTATGCAGCATGTGAACATAGGCGGCCTTGCATAAATAGTCCACATAACAGACTTGTCAGCCGAAAGATGCTATTTATTTGACCATGCAGCCAATGCCCTTAGGTGGCCCTGTATAATTCAACCCCGTAAAAGGTTTTGTAAAATAATAGTAACTTCATTCTTGGAAACTACTTATTCTGATGCCTTTTAGCTCTTTTTCATATCATTCCTCAGATTCAAATATCCATAAAGCCATAGTTTACATTTTTCCCCCTCATACTTGAGTATGGTAATATGTCTTCAGATAAATTTTTAAGGAATTGAATCAATTTTTTATCCATTTTGGTCAATGATATTTCGACCTTAAACATTAGCCCCTTTATGTCCGGTGTGTATGACTTTAAACTGCCGAAAAAAGACAAAGGAACATTGAATACAAGTAAATTTCCAGCTCACTAAACATACATTCTTTATGATTTAGGTAATATTGAGCAATTAAAAGATTCAAAGTTTGTAGGGTTATATGTAATAATCCTAGTAAAAATCAAACTATGCTTACTAGGCCCATTGGCTTAAGTAAATTTGAAGCATGTAGGGAAATAATGCAGGTACAAATGATTGAATATGAAAGTGTTTTTCATTGATACACAGGATATAGAAGGACATCCACAGACAGGAGTCTCTTCTCTTTTTCATGAATTACAATAGGCTTTCAACATAACTCTTCATTTGATTTACGGCACCCCAAGCTTCATCAGAAACCACCTGGAATTCATTTATTCAACTAGATACAATAAGAGATGCAGTGATACCAGCTCTTCTTGGAACAATTGAAAAAGAATGTTCTTGAGTGCGGTTTGAGAAAATTTTCTGCTGATCAAACAGTGACTCTGTTTATGTCCAAGAGACTTGGAAGATGGATACATGGATTTGAGAATGGATCATTGGAAGTAAAGATCCATTTGGAGAGATTACTCTTTTCAGATATTGCTCTAATACAATGTTTTTCTTTTCTCCACCAACCGGCAGCGGAAAACATTTCAGCCCATGGGTTTGCCATTTTCATATCTGTAAGGAAATGTCATGGAAGGAGAACTTGAAAGTTCACACCATTGTTGTTGCTCTTAATGCATAGCATAACTGAAATAGAGGAGTAGCAGTGTAGCTGCATCTCAGGTGTATAATTCTTTTCATTTGGAACATTGATTCCTTGCAGATGACGATGACCACACAGAGGCCGAAAGATGCTCTGTGGAAAATTAGGGTGTTATTTCTTCATGTACTTAGCCAAATCTTGGAAAGTGTTGTCATAGATATCATAGTAATCATGGCCAATGATGTTCATCATGTCATCAATCCGCTTGCTATCCAGTTCATTAGCCGTTCCAATTCTCTTGGAAACCACTGAATTTGCACAAAAGATGAAAAAACTAACTCCTAAATGCATTTATTTTTCATAAAATTTGTGAAGAAATTTTCAAAAGATGACAATGGCATTAAGGTGCGCAAGTCTAAAACTTGGCGCGCATGTATGGAGGTGACGCACAAATTTTTGGTGCGCATGTGTCACCGTGCAAGTCAAAATACGTTGACAACAGCTCACCATCAAGGAAACACTAGAAAACAGAGAAACTTGTGTGGCTAAGATGACCTGTGCGACGAGAGCTCGAGAGGTTTGAAGTCTGGAAATCCAGATGCTTTGTACGAAGGTGAGGCCTTGTATTTATAGGCCAAGAAGCCTATTTGTGCACTATATCTAGTGCGCTTAAGGCCTGCACGACGCACACTTGCGCGCCGCCCTTTATGCATTGGAACACTTGCGCACCATTATTCCTTTGGATATATTCGATTTCCTCAGAGTCAAATCCTATATTTCTCTCCAGATCCAACTCTGAGGGGGGACTTTTGTTGACGCTCCTTTCGCCACAGAATCTAAAGATTGGAAAAGGGGAAGATCTGAGATTAAAATGGTTCGACCTTTGAAGAAAACATCAATAATCGACAAAGGGATGAACAAGGAGAAATTTACCCATATGCCGTGCAAGTTTCCTCTTGGTCACGCAAGTGGACTTGCGCGATGCACTTTGGCACGCAAGTAACTTGTGCGACCTAATTGATAAACACCCGGTAACCGCCTGAGGTCTTCTCCTACCTATAAATAGACCCTATGCCCCCCCCCATTCGAGGAGGATTTTTTCCAGAAACTCGGTTTTAAGCTCCCGATGCCCAAGTCTCTTCTCAAAGCTTTCGGAACACTTATAAGGTAATTTCTTACTTAGAACGGAAGATCTAAAGAGGAGGAGGGTGGCCTAAGTGTTGAAACTCATCAACACTTGCGCGCTTGGTTGGCCAACCCTTAAGGGAAATGGACACACTTGCGCGCCGCCTTACTCCTTCGATAGAACTTGCGTGTCCCTTTTCTGGAAGAACCTCAAGAGGATTCTAAAGGCCTTAATCAAGAGTTGCTCAAGTATTTAAATGCTGGTTAAACATCGCACAAGTACCCTACACATGTCGCAGAGGTAATCCTGCGCAACCAATACTTGCGTGCCCACGCAGTACCTGCGCGCCTTCCAAGACTTGCGTGCCCCTGCCTTTTTGGGTTCCCATGTTGCCCATTTTACCCATCTTAAGCCATTACACCTTTCCCATTCAAGATTCACTCATCATGACACTCTTCAAATCCATTTATGGAATGATTTCATGATTTGACTTCCTTATCTGAATGGAATTCTGTGGAATATCTCTCAAAACTTAGTGATTTAAATATCTTTATGTCACTAATGATTTATAGTTCATTCATTCAACCTCATCCTTTAAGATGAGAGAATCCTTAACCTGGGTCTCCTTTTCAGGAATAATCCCTAGTTTTAAGTCCTTTAACCTGGGAATCTTCTTCAAGAGTAAGCCCCAAATTCTTTAAGTTCCCAAATATGGGAATCCTCCTCAGGAGTAAGCCCCAAACCTTAATCCCTTAACTTGGGCCTCCTTTTTAGGAGTAAGTCCCAATCATAATCCTTTATCCTGGGCTTCCTTTTTAGGAATAAGTCCCAGTCATGATTTTTGGGCTTCCTTTTCAGGAATAAGCCCCAAGTCACCTAAAATAATCCATTTCCTTCTGAATGACAATAAACTTCAAGTGCCCCACTGAGTGCCTTTAAAACTAGCCTGGTCATCATAATGACAAAGAGACTTTTATATAAATGTTTTGAAGGATACCATTGACCAAGAATCTCTAAATGAATACAGATGATTCTTTATTGATGAAGAACCTCAAATACATATAAAAGATTCTCTAAATTTCTTACATATTTAATCATTGATTGTCCAAATTGAAGGGAAGCTCATTTTATACTTGGTAATGTAATAAGGATTCACGAACATAACTTAAATCTATAAAGAGAGTCTCGGAGTAGACAATAATTCCCCTCAAAAAGTTGTGATGAGTCTGACCTCCCATCCTCTCGACCAATGCAAATTCCTAAGCTTTATCAGTCAATAAACTAATGAGCGCCTACCTTTGGAAAGTAGGTCCAAATGGATGTGGAATCATTAGATGTTTCCGGTTCTATGAACAAACCCGTTAGAAACCGATCAGAACGTTTGAATCTCCCATCCAGGAGGTCATCCCCGAATTCTGAGGGAAACAATGTGAGTGGGATTTTATGTGATGTTTATCATATTTGGAGGGACTTTATAAAATTGTTAAAGGATGTGTTGGATTGAGAAAGTTATGCAAATAGTGTTGTGGGCTATTTTGGTGTGAGTTTCATTTCAAAATGCATTTGAATGAAAAGTGTAATTTGTTACTTGTGTGATGTACATGGGGATGTGTGGTTAATGTGTGATGTGGATGTGATATTTTCATTTGAAAACTATATTTCTTGGTTTGTTTAACTTTTTTTAGCACAAAGGGAATATCCGGGTATCTTGGTGGGTGGACGTGTACTAGTATGCTAGTGAATCCGTGGCGTTTTACCTCAGTTTCACTTAGTAATATTGACGCTTAAAACTCTAACTAAACTATGATGATGATGATTGGGGACCACTAGGTTATGGGTGTGTTCCCTACTAGTGGCTCGTGCATGAGAACATATTTTTTTTGTGGTTACTCTCACCGAGATACGAGGTACCTGAGACCCACAACTAGCTAGTGCCTAGGGGTTATTTCCGATTGCATGTGCTCATTAGATCCTTTACACTTACCGTCGGCATATGGTATATTTGGCTGGAAAAAAATCAGCAGCTTTTGAATTTATTTTAGAAGTGTTGATTCTTTAAATTATCCCACTTGAAAACTGATTTTTTAAGTTTCATCTTTTAGAAATTGTGCCTAGAAATTACATGTTTTTTAAAACTTGCATGCTTTTCATCTTTCAATGTTTACCACATGGAATCTCTTAGTGGTGGTATCCTACGTGGAATTTTCTCACACCCTACTTACACCCTTGGGTGTAACTAGACATGGTTACTTTTGTTGTCGCATGTTTGGGTACAACTTTTATAGAAACAGTTTGGGTTTTTAGCACTCCATCATGATACAGTGTTGTTGATATGGCTTGAGGGAGGTTCCTCTCACCATGTGGAGGTTCTTGGGATACCCATTTTGGGATTTTTTAGTTTTTATAGTCTTCTATAATTGTTTAAAATTATGTAATTCAGTTCTGAATTTTTTGTAAAAGATGGTTTTGTTTGAAAAAAACAGATTTCTATTATTGGATTTGTTCGTTGTTTTATGTTTATAAACTCAGGTAAATCATTCCCAAATTTCATTTTCTGTTACCTAGAAACTTGTTCCAACTCGTGGGGATCGGGAATGCCCTTCAAGACTTGTCACGAGCGGGGTTTGGTGCCAGTTTTGGTGGTGATCAGATTCGGTTCGGGAAAAAATGGTATCAGAGGAGGTTACAGTTATCTGTTTGGGTCATGTTATTTGGCGAAGCATTGGGATAGTCTAGAGTTAGGATTTTCAGGACATGATATTATAGTTATGGGTAGTTTTCTTTATGACCACACCTCAAGATTAAATTCAATTTTCTAGGGGATGTTGGGATTTATCTAAGTCCTTTGGTTTTCATGGTTTGATGATGACTAGAGGAAATGAAAGAGAGCTGGGTAAATTGTCTCAGTGAGATCACAGGGCCTAGAAAGCCATGTGGATTCAGGTATATTCTCTAGAACACTCTCTGTGATAGTGAAGTTATTGGGATATGTCCACCAACCATATTTCTAGGCCACCCACTGAAACTAGTTTCCTCTCACATTGTTTTGTGCATTAGTTTTGCAATCTTGGAAAATTGGTTTTAATGTGACTTGGTTTTAAGAAGCATAATGTTTTTGTGAAATGATTTTAAAATAAAGAAGGAATGGATTGATTTATGAAATTTTGGAAATGAATTTTTAGAATTGTTTTGAAATGGAAAATGGTGTTCTTACACCTCATTTGAAAGTAGGAACTATATTGAATTTTGTTTTGAAAAAGTGTTTCAAATAGAATTTTCTAAACAATCAAAGCGTGTTTTAATGGGATGAGATGTTTTGAAATTGATGTATATGAATTTAAAGTAATTATTATCTTGAATGATTGTGATTTTTATTACATGGTTAGTGGTCTTGAAAAAAAGGAAGTATTGTTTGATTGTTTTGGTTTTGAAAAGTAGAAAGGATTTTTGTTTTAACATTTGGTATTTCCATGAGCGACCACATTCATGGGGTTATAGGGGATGATGGAGGGTTAATGGCATGAATAGATGAGTTCCTAGATGGATATGAGGAGGGTGCCTAGTGTGGTACAAAAACCTTCATGTGTAAGGCCCATGGGGTACCATTGGTGGATACTCTAGTCCCTAAACAGTTTGTTTTCAAAGATTTTTTTAAATGAAAAAATTATATCTTGATGATTGGTTTGGGATGGTGTGAATTATGTGTTTTTTTAAAATGTTGATGTTTTGGGATGTTTTGAGTTCAAGAACCCCTCTTGTTCGAACTCTGTTTTGGGTTTGTGTTTGGATGACATGTTAGGTAGAAGGATCGATTAGTAGTCTCTTCTGAGATATGTTTCAGGACACCTTTGTGGTCGTTACCTTCATGTGTTTGGATATAGTTTGTGGCATGCTTTGACCAATAGACCAGCTTGGTTGGGACTTTGGGTTCTCACATTGGATAAGGTACACCCCCATTAAGGGTTAATGCACAACTGGAGTGCAACCCGTATTGTTTTGACATTGGAAAATCCTTCAATTGATTAATATAAGGAACATTTTATCGATCATTGTTGATTGGGTCTACTCCCATTCATTTAGTTGATTTATGGATCCTCTTGTAGTGGGATACTGCTTGTGGAAGGTTGAAAGAGGCCTTAGTTTCTTAATTTTCATGATTCATCAATGGTGGAAGTGTTTTGGGGTTGTTAGTGTGGATGAGGGTCTCGATTGTGTCTAAGAGGGCCTTTGGGTTCTTCATAGTTTCATTGAAGTAAGAGTTATTATTAAACCACAAATTTAGGGATTTTGGTCATGATAGGCTATTGTGTCCACTTTTTGGATTTCTCTGTTGTTTAGGGACTTATCATAATGTCTCGTTCCATGTATTGTTTCTATCAATCACAAAGGTCATGTTCGGTGATGCATTGTGATGTTGTGTTCTAATTTGACTGTAAAGGTGAAGGTCGCGCAATCCTCTGAGGTTCTCTATTATGTTGGTAGTATGTCTCCCTTGGAAAAAACAGCAAATCCTCTATCTTAGAGGAAGGTCTTTATGTGTGTTCTATCCTTCTATTGTTTCTCACCTAAAGAAACAAGGTGTGACGTTTTTGAATATTCTAATACCTTGTTCTAGTCTAATGTCAGGTTTTGGTAAAGTGATTTATGGAGTGTGTTATGTCTTGGTGAACCCATCGGGCTATGCAGTGTAGATGTTTGTTGCAACAGTTCGGGTTTTTAGCAGTCCATCATTATACGGTGTTGTGGATATGGCTTGAGGGAGGTTCCTCTCTCCGTGTGGAGGTTCTTGGGCTATCCATTTTGGGTTTGTTCAGTTGTTATAGTCTTTTATAATTGTTTAAAATTATGTAATTCAGTTCGGATTTTTTTTTGTAAAAGATGGTTTTGTTTGAAAAAACTAGATTTGTTTTATTGGATTTGTCCATTGTTTTATGTTTATAAACTCGGGTAAATAATTTTCAAATTTCATTTTCTATTCCCCACGCAATTGTGCCAGCCCGTGGGGATCGGAAATGCTCTTCGGGACATGTCACGAGCCAGGTTTGGTGCCTGTTTCGGTGGAGATCAGATTCGGTTCGTGACATTATGTCTCGTTTCTGGTAGAGTTTTCAGAGGGCACTGAGTACACATGTGCTTCTAAGAATTGCTTACCACCCTTAGACCAATGGCCAGTCAGAGTGTACGACATAGGTGCTAGAGGACATGTTGCGTGCATGATTCCTAGAATTTGGGGGCTCTTGGGAGAAGCATATACCCTTAGTCGAGTTTTCCAATAATAATAGTTGTAGGAAACTATTGAGATGGAACCATACAAGGATTTATATGGTAGGATGTTCCAATCAACTTTGTGATGGATAGAGACAGGTGATGCATCCTTACTGGGACCACGTCTCATACAGGAGACTTCTGAGCAGGTCCAGTTGATTCAGAAGTGGTTGGCTATCGCACAGTCTCATCAGAAATCCTATGATAATCGCCGAAGATGACCCTTAGAGTTCGTGGTTGGGGATTAGGTTTTCTTGTGTGTTTCATCAAGGTTGGGACACAAGAGGATCAGGAGATAACATAAACATTCACCGAGGTTTGTGGGGCCATTTGATATTCTAAAGAGAGTCGGGTCGGTTGCCTATCAGTTTCAGTTACTATAGAGTTACCGATCCTTGCATGACGTCTTCCATATATCTCAGTTGCACTGTTATCATTTAGACCAATCTCATGTCTTTTAGCCTGAGGAGGTTGAGCTTAAGGTAGATGATTCATTTTAGGAGCATCCGATTCTTATAGTTGATAGGAGCATAATGGTTCTATGAGGAAGGTCAGTTCCTCTCCTATGGGTGTTATGGTAGCATGGCTGAATTCAGGGCGAAACCTGAGAGCGGGAGACAAACATACATGCTTCGGTGGAGAGATTTTTTCTGAGCTTCATCTTCCCCACCCTTGTAAGGGAAATTCAGGGAAGAATTTCATTAAGGGGGATGTTTGTAAGAACATAGTTTTTATTTTTGAGGTATGGGTTTCTTCTTTTCTCTTTTCCTGAAGTGTTTTTGAGAAAATAATAAAGATGGAGGAAATTATAAAGTTTGAGACTACACACTTTATACTATTCCACAAGCTATGTACTTTTTCCATGTGGGATGAGTACACAAGGTGTGTAGCCCTGTTAATGATGAAAGGTGTAAAAACCAACTACATGTTGTGTAGTGTCTATTTACTCACCATGAAGTCAGTCGGAAGGAGAATAGTATGGTGGTGAAATAAGCCACCAGCAGAATGACACAACATTCTGTGTAATCAGAAATAAACTTCGTGTACTCATGTTGACAGATGAACGGTGTGGATGTGCCGCCAGAGGAACAGTTAAATGAGAAAAGTACACGTTGTGATGTCAATAGTACAAACTGTGTAGTTTGTTTTTTTCATAAATGGGCAGTAGCTTCCCCTATTCATGGGGAAGTATTAGAACTAAAGGAATGTGTCAGGAGCGGAGGCTGGTCCTTTGAGGATCTCTAGATCGAGCGTCGAGAATCCATTTTCACCGCTGATGATCCTGTTGGAACCACACATGTATTCCCTCGACTCTTATTAAGTCGTTCTTTCCGATTATTCCTATAAGGGATGTTATTTAGGTTTGAACGAGGTTTTCTTTTGACTCAGATCTACGTTGTTCTTGTATAAATTGAGGATCACCGTTCACATATATCGTTTAAGGGAATTTAAGGTAGGATGCTTGGTGTTTAATTTCCAACTATTGTGCATTTGTGTGAATTATTGAGCTATGAACCCATGTTGGGGTGTCATGTGGCTGAGGCCTTGTTTGTTTTAAATACCTAGAATTGTATAGGTAAATAAATGTGATAATAAACTGTTGTTTGGGATCACTTATTGGATCCAGAACCACCCCGGGGGTGCATTCCTCTGTTTATCCATTTGGCTAGGATACCTGAGGGCATGACTTTATAATAATGATTATAGAATTTCCTTGAGAGTAATTGCAAGTGTATTTCTTATTTAAATGTTGGTCATGGCCTGGTTACTTATTTTGACTGAGGGGAGTGTTTTACTTAGCCTAAGGGCAGTGCATCTTTTAGCCGGAGGGAAACTTCTTCCGTGCCTGTGGGCAATAGACTCTGTGCCTTAGGGTGAATCTTTGTATGCCAAAGGGAAATATCGATTATACCTATAGGAACTTACCTATGGGTTATGATTATGAATACCTGAGGGTAAGGGTTTCCATGTCTGAGGACACTGACTGTTACATTGAAATTCATTGTGGTGGTTTCCTTATAATGAACTATTAAATGAATAATAAAATGGAAATATAATAGGTAAAGTTGGTTACTTTGAGTTCTTCTTAGTTTATTGAATTTTACTACTGCACACTGTTGTTTCATTTTTTCACACAGTTGGGCACGTGCCTTTGGTGGGTGCCTACTAAGATTTATTTCTCACACCATGTTTTGGTCATGTCTGCGGCCCAAATAGATTACATTTCTACAGGTGTGGATAAGGGATAGTGTCCTTATACAGGTTTTAGATTGCTACTGAAGAGTAGGGGAGCATGGGACTGGGCTTAGGCTCGCGATGCTACTGGCAATTTTTTTTGAGTTTTTTTGTACTCTATGTTGTACTGTATTGTATTGTTTTGTACCATGTTCTGTATGTTTTCATAGAACATGATACATGTTGCATCATCATCTATATAATTGTTGGTTATCTTTTACTATATTTGTTTATATTAAATATGTATGGTTTATTGCTTCTGATTTTTGTATGTTTTATCTTGTATTCCATTGTGCTACACTTTGACAAATGAGGGCATAGTTTCCCCACTATCAGACCTGGGCCCTCACTGATAGTCGGTAGCCTCTGGCATTTGGGGAAATGTGCTTGAGGTCATGTGGCGAACCGGTTTTGGGGCACCCATTGAGTGGCACCTAAAACCAGGACGTAATAGATACTTACGAGAATGAAGAGTTATTCTAAGATGAATTTCTTTATTTTTTTCTCTAAAAAGGGGTGGTTATTCAAGGTGAATTAAGTGATGTGATTGGTGTGACCTTGGCCCCGGTAACCTGGAGTTGATGTCTACTTTTTTACATTGGAATATTATATAGGGAGTTGTATCCCAAATGATCGAATAGTTTAGTGTCCTTAGTAAACTGTATTCATAAATAAAATTATTATTACAATTGGAAGAATAAAATATACAAAATATTGTATTTGAAAAATTACATTGTTCACTTTTTATTAACCCAACATTTCAATCACAAAACCCTACCTCAAATCCTGGGGAAAATCAATCATAATAAATGGGTGATGTCAAATTCTTGGTAAGGGTAATCATATAGTAGTTTCTATGAATAAATAAAGCATAATGAATACTAAAATTTAAATAACTAAACCACCTGACACATAATCAATAACCTAAGTATAGTTTGGATGAAATAAATGTTGATTAAAAAATTTCATATAAATAATCACATGAGCATGAAAATTATCCATGGATATTATAACCAATCTAATAGTCACATGGAATATCAGTAACATAATTCATAATGATTGAATGTGTAATGATTTACATCTAATAAATACCTTTGATTCCTTATTCTAGGATATCTAACAACATAGATCCATGTACCAAGACATCTAATACCGTCAAGGCATTATGTCAAGACATCTACATAAACGGGAATGACCTCATAAAAAAACCAATATATTTTGGCACATGATACCTACAGATGCATCAACTTTCTATATAATGACCCACCCATCACATGAAAATTCCAATTCTTTCCTCCTATAAAAGGGGTGAAATGAAATCAACAAAAATTTTAATTTTTAAAAAATATCATATGAAAAGTCAATACATTACCCCATCAGTGAAAATCATTAATAACCATCAATATTAATATAGTTAATGGTAATATAATTATACATTGTTAGTCAAAATAATCATAAACAATTCAAATAAATAATAATTATGATATCAATACATCATATCCTTAGTGGATCGTAAGTCCTATAATGTTTTGATGTTTTTGATGAGTATAAAAACAATAAAATGTTTTATAATTTTTATGAAAAATAACCTTTTTAATTTGAAAATATTTTTAAATATCTTATTTTTGTATTTATCCTCATATGTATCATGAATGCTTTATTAAAAATATGATCTAATAGGGATATGTTGTATTTATATCATCCTTATTCTTTATTTTTGTAGGTTATTATCAGCTTCTAGAAGGATGTTTAATTTTATTACTGTTCACCATTTTAGTGTGTAAGGTTTATGATTATGTTTATTCATCAGAGAAATTATTAACTATAATTTACATGTTTTTCAATAAGAATGTTTATGTTGATTTTATTTTCCCCTTTCATTTGAGGAATATATTGGACATTATAAGCTATGGATGTGGATATTTATAAACCCTTATTTAAATGGTAGGCCTCATCAGTTAAACATGATTGGTTTTTTCCTAATAACATAACCAATTATATTGATATTTTGGCGTAAGGCCTCAATGGTGTCAGATTTCTTAGAATAAGGCCTTGATGGTGTTCAATGTCTTGGAACAAGGCCTTAATGATATATTTTATATACCCATCCTTCTGAATTACATAATTTTTAATTAGTTTATTTATATTCCATATGATTATTCAATTAATTTTAATATCCAATGTTATGTTTCATTTCAATGTTTTTTTAGATGGCATTATTTGATCATCATTTATTCATTCCATATTATGCTCAAGTTATTGATAAAATAGCATAAGTTTTAGTTATTTACCATATAATATTTATTATTCTTTATTTATTTATATATTACATTCTATATTTACCCTTATCGAGTATCTAATCTCTCCCTTTCTTAAGTTTTATTTTTCCATGTATATTAGGAACTGTTTTGTGATTGATATGTAGGGTTAATATAAGGGGAATATTTGTGTTCTAATTAAAAAATAGTTCTATATTTTATGTTTTCAATTGTAAAAATAACTTAAAGTATGTATCTACATTAACAATAATAATAAACTATTTTTTTAGTTGGAATATGATATCTTGTATCTTATTATAATGTAGCAAAGTATAAATTATATCTAGGCTATCAGGTTTGAGCTCGCTACAGTTGGTATTAGAGGAAGTTTAGTTGAATATTTGGGAACTATATTTGAGGAAAAATTGATTACATAACATAAAACAATGATAAAAAAATGAAGATAATTATATAATAACATTATATTGTTTTGATAAGGAAGATATTATGTGGTTTTTAATAGAAAATGAATCCCTATATGGATACTACAAATGGATTTTTTTCTAGAATAGATATAAAAACTATTGATAACTCCAAAATGGGAACATTATTCTTAACCTGATCTTCACCGGGTTCAGAACAACAAGCCCAACTGTACACCAGGTTTGACATTCCTAATGAATAGTATTGAGTTAATTCATATCTTCTTTACACACCATTATGCATAGTTCAAAAATATTTTAATTACTTGATAAAATTCTCAAAGAAATGATTTTTTTGGTTATGAGAATAGATATTCATGAATTTTTTAATTTATGTAAATTGATTTAGTATTTCAAGGATTATACATTACGTTTTATCATCATATGATCTAATCTAGTGTATTCCATCATTTAGAGTTGGAACATAGAATATGGAGTAAAAATAGAATCAATACACACACTCCAAAGAGTAAGAATGACTATTTATTTGATGAATTTTAGCCAATATTTTGAAGGATACAGGTTTCTGGAAAATTCACCTCATATAGGAACATTGTATCATGTGATATTAACAGAATTAAATAATCATAAAAGTATTATGGATTTTAAGGGATGAAAGAGAAAAAAAATTTGATAGAGAAAAGGTAATAATAGGATAAAGTAACGAAGGATTTTCTAATATGTGATACTTGTGGAAGGATACAACTTGGAACATGCATAAATGGAAAATGATTTTTATTCATGTGTGGTGAAAAGTTCCTCTGTGCTAATGATTTAAAGGGAAATAAAGAATACTCCAATATAGAATGCTTCCACTAAAAGGATTTGTAGAACTACACAAATGAATATCCCATGTATCAATGGAATGTACCAAAAAAGTTGCTAATAGATCATAGTCAAGATTATTTTATTACCAAATGTGAAGTATAATTATTAAGCTATTTTGGTTTAGATTTAAGAATTATTTAACTTGATCATTTTATCAATAATATCCGAGTTATATTATGTATGAAATTTATATGGATTTTACAATAGTAATTTTTGATTATGTATTTGGAAAAATATGTTAAAGAGAATTGATGACCAATAAAATGATCAATCAGAATGTTATACTTCTTGTAAAACACATTATATATACCCAATGATGAGATAATAATGTTGGTATAAATAGAAAATTGATATAGGAAAGTAAAAATGCATAGTATTGACTAAATGAAAACTCATGAATAGTATTTTGAAAATTTGTATTGTGCTATTATTTCTAGAATTTATGACTTATTTGGATTTAAGAAATATATCCAATAATCGATATTTTATTTAAGTAATATAAAAGAATGTATGTTTTCACTATGGTTTTATGAAAATTATGTTTATCAACTTGTTTCAATAGAAATCATGATAAATATATTCACATGATTAGTATATGACTTTAAGGATCTACTTTATTTTTTAGCTAATTAATGATAATTTCATTTTGTGATTTAGTAAATGTCTTTCAAAAGTTTTAGATCTTAATCATTTTTAAGGGTTATCATATCAACCTCTGATGAAATGGATTAATTTGAACTTTGGATGAGGTTCTAGAGATTAATGTTTTACTTCACAATATAAAGATTTATTCATTATGTATAACAATTACAAACAATTTTTTTACAATAATAATGATACATTTAAAGATTTAATTCTTATTATTTTATGGATCATATGATCCACTAAAATTGAGTTTTAGTGTTTTATCAATAAAAAATAATTTTGATATTCATTTATTATTTTAATAACTGAAGTAGGAATTGATTGAACTATATACAAATGATAAAATTGTAACTATGAAAAGATATCATGTCAATATATTTTCATATATTCACAGTATATTTGGTAAAGTAATTCCTCATATCCAAAATGGTATATTGAGACAAAAATCCATCCTAATACTTTCATTTATGTTGAATTGATGGTATTTTAAAAATAACATATTTATAGTTTTTGGGACCTTAACATTCCAATGAAAATTAAATTTCATTGGAAGAATAACCTCTATAGTTCTCTATAATTTTTTAATATTGTCTTTCATTTCCATAACATCACATTTCACTAATGTTATCCAATATAGAAACATAATTATATAATATTCCATATTAATATTGTATTTAATTTATCTCTTATCATGCTGTTATTTAATTAACCCTTCTCCTGATATGGTATTTTATAAAGGGTATTATCAAATGAAAACCCTTGATTTCCAAGTTAATGATTAAAATTCTAAATATGAAAGTTATTTTAATTGGTAGAATGTAAAACCAAATGATTTTAAAATATAGGCATCAAATTTTATAGTTTGTATGATACAGAACAACATGAATATAAGGGAATATAAAATTCCAATAATTTATGATATATTAATTTTTAAATAAATTCAAACCACTTGTTATATTATAATTCTCCCAACACTAGGTTCTAATGAAACATGATACTCTATTAAAATATTATTATTTAAACATTTCCAATATACCCTAGACAATAAATTTATGGCTATTAATATTACTAAAATGTTTATAAATATAATATAGTTTACATATTTCTAAAATAAATAAAATTGATATCTACTAATTAGATATAAAATTATAACCACTTGAAAAAAAGAAATATTTTTAAAAAAATTGCATTTTTCTAAAAGATGGTTTAGTCGCACTTTGAGAACATAAATTTCAATTAATTTTTAATAATTTTATAATATTTAGTTGAAAAATAAAATTTATTTTTGAAATCATAATATCAAAATTAACTTATAGTGATTTTTTTTGGGATTTTTGGGAAATGATCCATTTTTAATTAATAGTGAAAAATAATGAATTTTATATAAAAATTATATTTTTGTTTAAATTATTTAAAATATAAATTTTATTATTAATTATTTTTAATGTAAAATTAGTTAAATTAAATACATATTTTAATAAAATTTAGGTTATTTTATTTATTTTCTTATTAATATTTTATACAAAAGAGTGTACCCTTCTGAACATTTTCTCATTGAAAACCTGTTTTCTCAACTCGTTTGTGGGATTAATTTAAATTAAAATTTACCTCTATTGTTAATGAAATTTGTAAAAATGGATTCATCATTTTTAATAATAAAAAGTAATATTACCTAATAAGTTCAACAAATTTTTTTACCAAAATTAATAGTGAAAACAGAAAGAATTATTCACCATAGTTGGGGTAAAAATGGGATTACTGGGGATTACACTAAGAAGATAAGGGTTAAAAATGACCCAAAACATATCCAAATACTATTTAATGGCCAAATTTCTATCTTATTATTACCAATATATATTATATGTCCATTTTTAACGTTGTTTTAGGTGTTTTACCCTTTCATTTTGGAATATTTTTGAAAATTTCTATGTAAATTCCATGATGGTTGATTCTCCGCAGTTATAAAAGGGAACTACCTATCTTCACATATTCACAGATATCATGGCCATTTCCTCAACCAAAAACTATAAAAAATACATCCACATAATCTATTTAAATATTATAGATCATATATTCAACCCAAAACACCATCACTAGGGTCTGTAAGGGGAGATCAAATTGAGGTTTATCTAAAAGAATGTAATTGTCTTAACAAATCTATATCATTTTATTTCCTCTTCTACCACCCTCAATTATGTATTGAAATTTAAAATAACAAAATACAATATATACCATATAAATTTATTCTATTATTAATATGTAATAATATTTATCATTCTCTACATATATAAAATGGGAAATAATTCATCGATCGGGTGTACGACAGCCTACCGCCTCACAAACCGATGTTGTTCATCTTCCATTACCACATTTAATGGATAGATATAATGACGTATTTAAAATTTTAAATTATATTAATTATATTTATTGTATTATTATATTTCCTTAATTTTAATATCACGTATACCTTCTTACATTATAATCTCTTTTACTGAGAAAACTTCACTTGTGTATATGAAAGACTATCGCCTGACAGTGCAGTGTGGTTCTTTTTTTTTAAATATGATTTACAAGGAATGTAATAAGGGTAAAACTATTGAATATATGTGATATATATGATATTATATTTATTATTTAAATTAATATATCACCCAATTACTTTTACTTTCACACGTCATGGGAATTCTATAATCGCTCCTGTGTTTGTACGACCACTGTCTCTACGAAGCGATGTGATTTAATTTCCATGTATAACATTAAAAAATGATTCAAAAAAATGTTTATAGTGAGTAAATAGAAATATTATAGAAATATTATAATTATTTATATGATATATATTTATTTATTTATATTGAACATGAATCACGAATTTCAAAACAAAACACACATGTAAAAATGAGATAATTAACACCTGGAATATTGAAAATTATGAAATATTTTTAACAAAGAGGTAGTAAAATATTATAATAGGATAATATATGATATTATTAATTTTATTATTGTTATATTATTAATTAATAACATTCTTCAAAACATTATAATGGTGAGACATACAAGTTAATAGGAAACCAGGACTGAGGTAGAGGTTTCTCATCTCACTTTTACTTCTATGATACATATGCGATATACCCCAATTATTTCTTTTTGTGAAGTATATAATAATATTTTTTATGTTAGATAATGACTTAAATAATAATAATGTTATTTAATTCTTCATTTAATGTTATTAATTTCTTGGTTCTTAGGATTTAAAAATTAGTATAGTGGTAAAGTTTTATTTCAAATTAGGATTATTAATCTAGATTGTTTTTGTTAATGTAAACCAACGAAAAATTATTAGATATTTATATCATAAAATAATTATATTTTTATATCATATGGTTATTCATTAGTTTTTTCACTTAATGTTACCATTTTACATCTCTTTATTTGTTAAAATTATTATGAAAATGTTTTCAAGAAAATACAGCTTCATTTCTCTATTTAGTCGGAATTCATTTTTTCATGAAAACCCATGTCTTCAAAAAATGTCCTCAATAATGTTTTTTACCATTTGAAAATGATTTATCAAATAAATTTTTACCCATTTTAAAGTTTTAATTTTTTTAAAGGACTCCAAATTTAATTTTAAAATCAATGACCATTTTTATTTTACAAAAAATGTGAAAGGAATGATTGTTTTAACATGTAAAACATGAGCATAGTTTTATACCATCATAACCAGTCGATGTTTTAAATATTATTTTAAAAGAGACAAAATGTTATTTTAAAAAAATGGTTTTAAAAACATTTTGTGAACTTTAGTTTCAAAAATAATTTAAAATTGAAATGTTTATTTTTTACGAAAATGTTTTTAATGATCTTTTTATTATATTTATAGTTATCAACATCATCAATCCTTTATTGAAAATATAGTCCACTAGGGATATTTTTTATTGTTATCAAATTTATTATTTATTTGGATTGTTCATGATAAATTTGACTAAGTACGTAAAATTTTATTACCATTCTCTGTATTATTCATTATGATTTAAAATTATGTTTATTTGTTTGGAAATGTATTAACATATTATATGATTTTTTTCAAATGAATGTTTTTATTGATTATGTTTCACCCATTTCCTATGATGAGTACAGTTTAATATTTATATGACGGGTGAGGCTCTCTATAGGCCCTTGATTCATCAGTAGTTTTAATGAGACATGATATATTGGGTTTTGGTGAAGGTGATACCCATTTATATAGATTTATTATTATAAGGAATAGATGTATGGATGTATCAAAACAAGGTCTTGATGGTATTAAATGTCTCAATAGAAAAACTCAAAAATATTTTTTAAATTTTTAATTTCATTTATTCCATCATTATATATTCAATTATTGATATTCCATGGGATTATTATATTAATTAGAATAACCATGGTTAAATTTCATTTTTGTGTGATTATTTTTGTAAAATTACTTGATAATCATTTATTCCTTCCATGAGGTGATAATGTTGTTGATTAAATGGAATTTGATTCAGTGATATAACTTTAAATATTAAGTATGACTTATGTATTCATATATTCTACTTTAACCTTACCCTTACTGAGCGTATGATATCATCCCTTTTTTATGTTTTATTTTTCAAGGATATTAGAATGTCTTTTATGATTGATAAGAGAGGTTCTGCTAAGGGTAATACTCAAGTTTTTAATGAAAATTCATTGTGTATTTGTTGTTTTCAATTTTAATAATAAGTTAATTTATGTATATAAGTTTCTAATAATAATAAACTATTTCATCTATCTAGATAAGATTCATCATATCTATTACTATTATAAGAATGTAGACACTAGCTATGGGAAACTGGGGTTAGGGTCTCTACAATGACGGATATGAAATCAAGTTCCCGATAATATAAGATACATTTTAGGAGGAATGGTTGAGTTTCTAATATTGTTTTGGAGTAAGAAAATTATTTAGGAAAATAAGTTCTCTAGGAAACCCCACAATTAAAGAGTTTTCTAAGTCATGAATGTTGTTTTTAAAAAGCCCTGATAATTCACAAAGTTTTATTAGTTCACCTAAGTAGTACAAGTATCATAAAAAAATTTATACACATTTACTGAAGTTTATTTTCTAAAAATTCTTAAATTTATATTAAATATGAGGAATATATGTTTTTTTAGTATATGATAGGGGAAAATTAATATAATAATATATTATCAATTTGGAGGCTCTGTCTTTAGATATAGGGATGAATTATATTTTTATACTTCTTCATCTAATTCTTATAATTCTTTTATTGAATCTAACACTAATTATTATCCATATTTGAGAATATTTCCCACTCTTACTCTTTATTTATATATTATAAATTATTTATATAGTTTTTTACTACATATATTTTTGAAATTGGATGTATTTTACTAAGTAGAACCCATCATCCCATTAACAACTTCTAAAATATAAATAACAATTAGCAAAAAAAGTAATAAAAATATAATATTAAAAATCATTAACTATTTAAAGACAATTATCTATTTATAAATGAATAATAATTAGTACTAGTATACAAGTTTCATCAAAATATTATGAATTTTTTTTAAATATTAATATTAAGAATTAAAATTGAAAATTATATTTTTTTTGTAATATTAATAGTTAATTATCCAAAACAATTATTATTTTAATAATGATAAGATTTAATTTTTGAAAACAATGTCATTTTCTAGGATTTAAAAAGATTAAGGATGCATAAAAATTAATAAATTTTAGGTTGAAATCATAATGTAAAAGGTAACAACACTATGTCAATAATTTTTTTTATACATAAGATAATTAAAGGAAGAAAATTATACATTAACTAAAATATGTAATAATGTTCATGGATCTAGACAACAATCATGATCTACCAATGAAATAATTTTTTTAATGAAAGTAAGAGAGAACTTTTTTAATATAAAGCTATTAAATTAACAATATAAAATATAAAAAATTGGAATTAGAACTATAATTAGATAAAAAAATCATTTGAAGTTAACATGATATAAATCGTTATTTAATAAATAGTCTATCTGTCCAATTAGATGAAAAGAAAATTTTGGTGAAAATTGTTTAATATGGAATATTTTTTTTCCAAGAAACTAATTATGAAATAATTAAAAATTATCTTCATAAGAAAGAGAGTCATAGTTTTTTAATACCCAAATGGAGATGTATTTCAATAAGATGCATGAAATTTTAGTTGATGTAAATTTATCTATGGAAATATTGATTTATAAAGTTATCATTGATGAAAAATAATTTTTCTGGATAAATACAATTTACGATCAATCATTTTATGAACATAATGTTGTTATAATTAAGACACATATTTTTATAAAATAAAATAGGAACATTATATGAAATTAAAATTTAATGATTTATTAAAGAGATTATAAGAATGACTAATTCATCAAAGTAAATATAATTTTGTTAAAGTATAATTTGGTTATGATATTTTGAATATATAATTATAGACCACCAAAAAAGATTCCAAAGAGTGGTGATAAAGGGAAAAT
Source organism: Viscum album (assembly GCA_963277665.1). Taxonomy (NCBI): domain Eukaryota; kingdom Viridiplantae; phylum Streptophyta; class Magnoliopsida; order Santalales; family Viscaceae; genus Viscum; species Viscum album. The sequence goes on from OY728162.1 coordinate 255,948,966, forward strand.
AATTTTTTTAGGAATAGAGTTTGTTTACCAATAACATGAAAAAAAATCACAAAAGGAAGGCTGTTGGAATATATCCTTTATGTATAATACTAATGCATGACATGTATTATTGAAAAATTATCATAGATTTTATAGGAGTATCTGGAGATAAAAATTCAGTTATAAAATATACATCATGAAAATTACAAAAAAAAAATATACTTGATATTCATGATAATTATTTATGAGTATAAAACATGGTTATATATCAAAACATTGTAATGAAGAAACTTTCATGGGAACATCAAGGAAGAATTTAGTCCCTATAAAAAAAACAAAACTAGTTCAAAAAAATAATATAATATTCTAGAAAATGATTAAATTAAATTAATTATTGTAGATATAAAAAAACAAATGACTATGTTGAAAAATTCAAAGGCTATCCCAAATTAGAAAAATGGAGGAAAATATTCACAATTTTGAAGAATATCAAACAAAAAATCATTAATAACAAGAAAATTTCCTGAATAATGTTTTATTATAGTATACAATAGTTTTTTAGAGATAAAAATTGATGTTTTGTTTGGAATATAATGTTGAAAAAAAATTTCTTATGAGACCTAGAATGCTACAGAATTTCTATACTCTAGTGCTTAACCAGGAGAAATAAGAAAGTTAGTATATATTGTGGGGTAAAATGAAATGTTTGATAAAATATTATGTAATATAATAATATAAAAAACATGGAAAATATGTAAAATATATCATTTCACAAATTAATAAAACTCTATTTAGATTTAGGTGTTACAAAATCTAAAATATATTCAATTCGTATAATTTGAGGGCATGATTCTAAAAAATTGTTTATAATACCAAGGATAGAAAAAAGATTTTAGATTAGTAACATTGTTTGATTTTTAAATCTCAGAATCTTCTATCATTCTGTTGAGGTTAGAAAATGACACTCTTACTCAATATATATTATTTAGAATCAATGTTTGTTTATTTTAACATGGGTGATTTCTTAAATTGATATAATATAGATAATGATTTAAATTATATTGGAGGATTGTAAATAATAATTGATCATTTTTTATTCAATTATATTTAATTAAAAAAATTCATTCAATTCTAAATGTAAGAAAATATTTTTCATTAAACTCATGAAAAAATTGAGAAAATTTAAGTGAAAATTGGAATCCCAAAATCAATTGATAAAAATTATTATTTTGGAATTCACATAATATATATTTTGTATAGTTTTTTATAAATGATATTATCTTTGACATCCATTATGAAAATAATATTTCAACCCTATAATTTATTAAAATTATAATAAGATATTGAATTCTTAGGGAGAAGGGATCTTAACAAAATAGGTCATGGGGAGTGTCAATTTGAATTTTTTAAATGAATTTTATATTTATTAAAGAAGTAAAAATTATAATTCTGGTAGGGTTTTATTAATTCATTAAAGTCAAATTAATCACACATATTATATATATATATATATCATTAATCAGGAATGATTATAGGGGAAAATGAAAATGTTTGTATCTTTAATGTAAAATTACATGTTTGTTGTATTTGAATTTAGAATAAAATAATTTAGTTTTCATTTAAGAGGAGGATTTATCATGGATAAATTCATGCATGACATTTTAAATTTATAATTTTAAAAATATAAATAGATTTATAGTATGTGTTGTAAACAAATAAATATTTGAATATTATTTTAAAAGATTAGTATTTAATGTTATATTTATTTCCAACCGCAATATTGGTGACAAACCAAATAGTGAATTTATTTTTATTAAGATTTATATTGAAATATATATTAGAGATACAAAAAATGGTTTTTGAAATATCATTTTAAGTATTATTTCATGAAATGTAGTTACATGAAGATTAACTTAAGGTTTATTTATAATATTATTTGTAAATTTTAATGTTAAATAATTGAATTCATGAAGATACAAGTATGTTATTAAGATTTAAAAAAACTTCTTAGATCATTGACATGAAGATAATAGAGGCTATGTGAATCAAATGTGCATCAATATTTATTGATATAATGATTACATTATAAATATTCAATAAATTTTTAATTTTTTATAGAAAAATTCAATATTCCATTTATTTATGAATTTTCTAATGGTATATGATATTTTAATGAATATAAATTCTTACTAATTTTAAATTTTTTTTTTCTCAATAAGAAAAATTTATTTAAATTAAAATTTGAGTTATTATTAGGGGTAATATAAGGAATATGTTTTCTTCAAATTGGACCAGAGAATTTGGTATTTAAAGATTGAAGAATAGCTTATATATTTATTTTTATGTTGTTAATAAATAAAAATTATGGGATTTCAGATAACTTCATTATTTGATTTATGGTTTAGATATTTAAGAAGCCTTATATATTTAATTTTATGTGGGGTTCAATGAGTTTACATTCATATATATGTTATCAATATAATATAACTATTTACATAGATATTAAGATATTTGTCAGAAGCAACAAAATATAACATGCTATTATGTTTAGAAAACCATAATATTGAATTCATGACAAGTATTCTTTCTATAGATAATTCATTCACCATAATTGAAGGTTTTTTACATTTAATTTATTGATATAACTCTCATTGAAGGATGATAGGTAATATAGAGTTTAGTTGGATTTAAAGGAATACATAAATTATGAGACTAGAATGTTTATACCACTATGACATCATGATCACAGTGTGGTGAGCTACCTAAAATTGATCTTTTTTGTTATAGATGGATTTATATGCCCTAAAAGAGAAAACCATGACATATAGGCCTTTCATAAGAATAAAAATTATTAACTTAAGAATAAATATAGGGGAACCAAACTGTAACCCATTAGACTACACCAAAATGGTTGTATTATAGGATTAAATAGATTTTCTAAAGGTGAAAAATTATATTTAAGATTAATATGGATATATATGCATAAATAAAATACTATGTAGGGTTTCATAATAAATTTGATGGATTATTTAAGAGAAACGATGTGATAACCATGAAAATGGGCATTGAATATTACACTTATTACATGATAAATGGTTAAAATTACCCAATCCTAGTCAGTGGTAGTGTATGGAAAATTGATGGAGAAGATAGAGAAATAGACATGATGTGTTGAGGGAGCTATAGCATGGTGGATCACACGGAGTGCCATAAAATTCTTTTGTAGCATGTTTTTGAGGGAAAATGTTTTTGGAATTATGAATTTTGAATTGAATTCAATGATCACTATTACATGGAAAAATTATTTAAATCATTTTTTTAAAATTGAAGATATATCTATATGGGTGAAATAACTAGTGAAAATTGTTATATATGAGTATATATGGACACATATATTAGATTTAGATTATAACATCTATATCATTCCATGGTATGAATACATAATCCATATTGATGTAATTCTTATAAAATAATATTTTACTCACATCAAAAGGTGATTAAACTTGAAGAAAACTAAACACCTATTCCTAGGGGATTTATAATGATATTTTGGTTCTTACTTGAGATAAGAACAAGAGTACAAACATGATACAAATTTTGGAGGTACTTGCTGTTTGGAAGTAGAGGCTGGTTATACTTTTAACAATTTTATTTAATTATTATTAATATAATTTTGGATCATATTCTTACTTTATTCACTGTCATTAATGATAATAGGATAATAATTTTAAAAAAGGAGTTAAATCTATTCTCACCAATAAATATCTAGTTTATAAATTGGGTCAGTGAACCATGTAAGAAGATTTTATCATATGTGTTATTATATTTTATCATTCATCATCATGTGGTTTTATTCATGTTCATTAACACTAACTGGTGATAAGAAAATGTTTTCTTATATTTTTTTGGAAATCATTGAATCACCCCATCTAAGTGGTCATTTAAACTCTTGTATATATTGTATGATATTTTTTTGGAGGTTTTATATAATAATTGTAATTTTTTTAATTTTATATTCTAGTAACAATTGATTAATAGAAATTAAAAATGTCCTTATTTTAATAAATAATACAAATCATGAAAAAACATTTTATGTTAATGGGTGATTTTTTTAAATCAAATATTTATTTAGTTAAAATGATATTTAAAATTATTTTTCACATTATTTCCACTTTTGACATTAAATCATATAAATATTCATTATTTAGATGATTGTATTTGATAAAGAATTGAGTGATTTACCAATTATATATTCTAATCTTCTAGAGGCAATCTAAAACATAAAAAAGGTATTATTCTAATAACCACTTTGTTGAGGGAATCTCATGACATGCAAACGATAGTAAATTCCTTAACTAATTGTTTAAAATGATAGAAGTCAAATCAAATTAGAATATTAATTTCCATAATTTTTTATTTTTATTTCCTAAGGCTTCATAACACCCATTATATTATTACTTTATCTAGAAAAAGGACCATGAAAATATTATTAGTGGAACCATATTAGAAGTGTATTATTATTTTCAAACCCTACTCATTGTATTTTTATAATGATTAAAAATGATTTTATTATGGGGGAAATATATATTTTAAGGTTTTTTATGAAGTGTGAAATTGAAAAAAGAACAATATAAATGATTTTATATGTTTGGGTTAGAATAGTACATATGTTTTTTTTATACATTCAATAATCCATTCTACAAAGATAAATAGAAAAATAAGATGAATAATGGGTGAATTATTCCATTGTCTTTATTATTTTATATGTGATCCTTCGATATTAAAAGCATAGTAAAATGAGTTGATATGGGTGATTTATTTTGAAAAAGTGGAATGAGAGAGGTGTTGTCACTGAATATTGAATTTTGAATCATGAATTGTACTTGAGAGCAATGAATTCTCATTTAATATAATAATTTTTTAAAATAAATGTCTACCAAACATTTCCTTAGATCCAACCTTTTAAAAATTCATCACTATTATTATGATTTTGTATTTTAAATTATAAATTTAGATGAATTGGAATCCCAGAACTAGAATGAATTACATTTAAGATTGATTATAACCCCAACTAAATGATCCATGGAAGATGAGTGAATTTATTTAAATTATTTTATATCACAAATTACTATAGATATTAATAAAAGGATGAATCTTATTAGTAAAAGGGTGGAGTAAATAATTTATTAAATTTAAGAATCATGATTTAACAATCTATTTGGGGTGATTTTTGTGATTTAAAAATATTTAATTTTATCTCTATATTTATGAGCATAATGATCTGTATGTTTGACCTATTAAAATATTTATCCTCTTTGATTGGGTGTTTAATTTTTTGTTTTCACATTAAAATTTTATGTGTACGGGGAATTTGATATCCCTAATTTTTTAAATATTTTACATTTAATTTCATTATTGAATGGAATTAATATTTCTAATTCATTAAGTTCTTGATAATAATTAATATAATGAATATTTTTAATGAATTTGGTGTTTTTTAGAAGATTATAATTTTCAGAACCATAAATGAATCCAAAATATAAATAAATATGATTTTTTATTCCTATTATTTATGTTAGAAATATAGGAATAAAAATACATTATATTATATAAATATTACACCTCAATTTTCTTTTGTATGATTGAAATTAGGGATGTCATGAGGAATTAATTGAGATGTGATGGAAGAAGAACGTTGCTGCAGTACTTGAGTGGGTAAGGATTTTATTAACTAAAAAATGAACCATTACATTATATTATAGGCATAATTGAACCACGAATTTTATTTAAGAGTGAGTTTTATAGATCTAAGGAAGATTACGCATCACAGTGGGGATGGGATAATGGTTAAAATGCCAACATGAAAGTCACACCTCAATGTATTTAGCATTATGAAAAAACCATATGAATGAGGATAAAAATGTTAAGGGATAAAAAATAAAAGATATGGGTGAATGTCCTATATTTTAAGAGATACAAGGGTATTTCAAGGAAATTGTATTCATTATTCAATAATGAATAATATATATGTTTTCGAAAGAAGAAATAAAATAAGGAAATATGATAAATATAGAATATTCTAAAGAGATTTCATTATTATGATATAACAAATTGTTTTAATCTATGATATTACATTTAATATGAATTAGTTATTTTTGTCAAATTTTCGTAAACATTTTAAAACTATTACTACTATAAAGATAACTAGGATGATAGAAACTTGTGTGTGGAAAATATGGATCATGTTTTTATAAAATGTAATTTATTCTATTTCTATTGATTACCATTCTAGATTCATTCCCCTTTATTACTATTTCTTATTACATGGGGATATATTATTATGTTACTGTAGAATTTATATCAATAGTGAGTGAGTAATCACCTTATTAGGGAGAAAAATAAGTGTAGAAGGATGGATATGTAATTGCTGATTTATTTTTCTTTTGGATTATTTGTTTTAGTATGTATCATATTAATATTATTTGATTCATCATATTATCTTATAATTCTACTTGAAAAGTTTAATAGGGGAGGAGAATCAATGTAGTAAATGTGTATTTTGGTTCTAAAAGTATTAATTTCAAATTCCTATAAATAAGATTCAGTTTCGATGCATTTTAGTCTGAGTATATTATTTCAGTTATAAATAATTGAATGGATCATGATAATTATAATTGAAATTAGTCCAATATGTATCAACTATATGTGAATCATATAACTAATTAATTCAATTATATTCATCAATGAAATAGATCGTATTTCTAGAAAAAAATATCATTTTTTAATTAGTTTAATATCTTTATTTTTTAAGAATTTTAAATTGTTGAGAAAATATTTTATTTCCATCATATTTATTTAAAATTATTATTTAAGAGTAAACAATTGAAAAGTCACTATATCATAATATTTAATGGATTTAAGCTCCCTATGGATTGAAAATATACTTTTAAATATAATATATAATATTTTTTTAGTTTAAGGTTCAATGAAATATAAATTGTAAACTCATAGTAGTTGTTAGGAATTAACAATGCCTAAGACCAATAACAAACAATAACATTGTGCCACCTATCCCAAGATCATTTTATTATCGATTATTTTAAAAGAAAGGTTATTAACCTTGTTATATGTTCATGGTATGAGGAATTATGGTATTAGTTAGAATTTTATCATTGAATGAATTTACCATTTTTATCATTTTATTCATTAAAATTATTATTTTTTACAAATCCTTTGATATCCCCATTATATTTTATAATTACTGAAGACAGTCAAATCCCATATCACCTACCCACCTAACCTTTGAAATTTTTTTCTTCACATCCTTGAAAAAATATAATAATTTCCTCATATCAAAATTATAACACCCCGATATTTTATGAGAAGTATTCTTTTTAATTTATTTGATGACTTGAATTATATGCTACACCAAGAATATATTTCACTATACGTAACACCGTATTAGCTTGCAGTATATGAAGCACTATTTATGGAGTGTGTTATACAATATTTCAAGTTCATTTTATAGAAGTTATTCTACACAAAATTGAGTGTACATATATATATATATATTCAATTTATAAATGAAATATGGTTAGATTATATTATAAACAATGATAAATAAATCTTTCACTACATGAAACCCTGACTTGGCTTACTTTACACGCAATCGCGACTTTCCAGGATAGCGTGTGTTGTACGTGATACCATGTTTCACTAAACAATGATATACTATTAAAATATTATATAAACTAGCCGTAATGAATAGTAATACCCACTTTTTGAAATTTTATGAATTTTATCTTTCAAAATGGACTTCATTTTTGAATTCTAAATATCAAAATTATCCTAGGGTAATTTTTTGGTATTTTTTTGAAAACTTTCAATTTTTGATGAATAGTGAAAACACTAGGTTACTATTTAAAAACCAAATTTTTATTTAAATAATTATTTATTTTATTTAAATTTATTTTAGTTCAAAATAGAACAATAATACCTATATAAGTTAAATGTAATCAATTGGAGTAATTTTATAACAATATAGATACATAAAAATTTTGTTGAACTTTTTACCGTCTTTTACCCAGCTCCTGGGAGAATTTTCAATTATACATAACACATTATTTTACAACTTTTGTGAGTTGAATTTCGAAAATATGAGAGATGTGGATAATATAAATGAGTAAAATGTTGTTCAACAAGATAAAAATAATTTTTGGTGAATAGAAACTTGTTACCTTTATTTACTAGGGTTAAAAGTAAATATTGTAATTAAGGGTAACATTGATATTATTATTACCCTAAAACATGTCCTAATTTTATTGGATTAGTGTAATTAGACCAGAAAAACCTTAGGAATAAATTATTACCCTTTAGGTTCACTTGTATTAGATTAGGACACTTATTATTATTTTATTTAAAGAAGAGATAAATGAGTTAAAATCAAAGTTTAATAACTGAACATTTTTTAATATAGGGTTATACGTAAGATAAATTAGACTATAAATATTAATTAGAAATATAAAAAGATTTCCTATATATTATTATTTTATTTATAGTTTTTAGACATTAAATAATGTAATTTATTTATGTCCCAGTGATGAAGAATTAATTACCTTATTAATGAAATATTACCGTAATTAATGTTATAAATACCCAAATAAATGTAAGTTGAGAATTTTTATTAATTCCACTAATTTTATATGTTAATTTGAAATGTTAGTATAGATTTAATTAATTTTATTCGAACAAATCATGCTGTTACGATTTTCACAAAAACCAATTACCAAATAGTTTCAAAATTGACATAAAATAGTTTTTAAAACAAATATTATATTATTAATTGTTATTCTATTCCAAAAAATATATGGTTCGTCCAAATGACATAGATAAGGTTATATATATTAATAATGAACCACTTGTGGTTCGTTTGTCTTGTTATAGTAAGTTTATTAACAATATAGTTTAAAAAAACAATAAGACATAGTAAAAGATAAATTATTTAACTTAGAGTTAAATCTAAATGATAAGGTTACAATAGTAACCTAAACTTGTATAAAACCAATTGGTAGGGATTATATAGACCAATACCCACCTTAGATTTGAAATAAATCATTTTGGAGCTATTATAAACCAAATATGACTTTATTATAAAATAATAATTTAAATTCTTCCTAAGGTGCCCCTCTCCTCCCTTATAAAAGGGCACCTCCTCCCTCTTCTATTTACACAATTTTGGACATTCATGCACATAAAAAACCTACCAATTTCAATTCTCAACTTCCCTAGAAACATTATTGTGGTTAGGTTCTCCTCAAAACACCAACTCTAGTGCATTAAGAGGAAGCTTAAAAGAGGTGCATCGAAGAAGAGGTAATCATTTCAACCGATTCATTCCAATTTTCTATCTTCTTCAACATATTATTATTTAGTTGTTTCATTATAAAGTAATAAAATAAGTATCACTAATATACAGATATGTTATAAGAAATATTAATCAACCCCATTTCACCTGATATTCTTCCTATATAAAATGAAATCACTGCGCGTGCGTACGTACGGAATACCGTCTCCATACTGTGGTGTAATCTGTTTTTCCACCACCACCTTACTTTGATGGGTATAATGGTGTAAATAATAATTATATATGGTTATTAAACATCATATGAATTATGAGATATTATATCATCCACTACAATTCCATTTAATAATTATTTGAATGATATCATCGCTCGTGCATACGTACGGATTACCATCTCCACGACGCGATGAGATTCATTCTCCATGTTAACCATTTAAGAATGATTATAAAGTATATATAATGAATAATAATGAAATATATGAAATAATTAATCTAATTTATATATATATATCTATCATCTATTTACTTCCATTCAAGTCAATAAGGAAAGGAAAACATCGTTCATGTGTACATACGACCAACCATCTCCATGAACGGTGTTTTTCATTTCATTCATCTATCTATTATATATATATACTGAATATATAAGACATATAAATCATGATTTATATTCTTGAAGTAAGAAAATAATGATATAATTAATAATGATATCAAGAACAACATGTCCAAACACGTACGATAAATAAAACGATTTTACCCAAAAGGCTACTTTAACATTGAATTCAGAAAAGAACGGGTTATATAAAGTCATAAGTGAATAATATATGATATTATAACAATGAATATAATTCTATAATAAGTAAATGACATTATTTAAATCATTATACAGGTGTTTCATATACGTAAAAAGCATATCAGACCTAAGGTAAGGGATAACTTTTCCAATCTCGTTTTTATCCTAGATTGTCTATTCGTAAGTATTTACTAGAGTTCTATTTATCATCCATGTACCTATTTTCTACAAATGGATTCATGTATGATTAAATTCCTTTTTACCAATTTTTAATTTTAAAACATGTTATGTAAGGAATCTTTCTTTTTTTACCATACAAGGTACCTTTTTAATATTTCGGCAAAACTATGAGACAAATGTTTTTTTAACTTATATGGAATGAACTGATTTTTATGGTTTCATAACACCTAATTTTCATGAAGAATACTCTAGAAGATTTCATGAATATTTTTAACAAATTCTTTTTCTTTTAAAATTTAAGGGAATTTTGTGAAGAGAAAATGATTTTATAGAAGAAAGGTTATTTTTCCCAAGAATTCATTTCAAGTGTTTTATCAAAACCATTTTCCATCTAAGATGACATTTTTTCATATGTGTATATTTCAAGTATAATGTCTCTATGATTTACTTGGTTTCACTTTTCTTATGATGAAATGATATCCATTTTTTTATATTGATTATGTTATGATGGGATGATGTTTATGAAACTAATTTTATTCTTTGGGTTATGATGAATGATTTATTTTTATGTTGTGGAACACGTAAGAATTATTTCATTACATGATGGGTGGGACCTATATCTCCTCCCAAATAATTGTGTAAATATTTATATCTCATGATATAGACATGGATAGAATGGTAAGTTAATCTAGTTTAGTGACACAGGACTGGAATGAGGAGTGAGATCAATTCAGAAAGGGACTTTGTCCACTAAGATGGTCTTGGCAGCAATGCCTTGGCTACTATGGAAATCATATCAAGTGATTAATGGTTTGCCAAAATTACATGTTTTATTCCCATGATATTTTATCATGATTGATATTTCTTTATGATATATGCCTTATATACATCCATGATTTATGTCTTTTCTCAAGATTCTGATGTTTAGATTTTATGTTCATGTTTTTGCATTCAAATATTTATGGATTGTTAATGTTCTCTATGTTTACCCTTACTGAGCATTTGAGCTCACCATTTTTATGTTTTCTTTTCCCCAGGATATAAATAAAGGTTTTAGGTAAGAAAACAAAAGAGGAAGATATCTATGGGAGATTTTGAAGATCTCTCACCGTGATTAGAAGATTATTTTTCTTTCCAAGTTTCAAAAGGCACTAAATTATTATGGTCCTTTGGTGTCTGTTTTTGTCATTTATAATGTATTCTGCAAAAGTAATGTAATGCCCATGTACGTCAGGCTATGGGACTCTACAAAATTTATCACTAAACATAGTTTAGTGATATAAAATTACATGAATGGTATTATTCTTCCACTAGTACATTCATTCAGTATACAACGTTCATGGTTTTTAGAAAGAAAATTATTAGATAAATTATCTTGTAAATGTACTATTCAAATTGGGGTTTTCCACATATAATCCCCCAAAAAACATTTATATGAGGTGGATAATAATCACAATATTTCAAATTTAATGGTTCAATATCCAATGCACTAAAAAACTCCTATATCTTATTAATTTATCATAAATGTTCTCCATTGATTTCCACAATTGATTCATGATAATTCACAACACAACTTGAGAAATAAGTATTGAAGGATATAAAATGTGGGAGTCCACTATTGAAATTTTTTAATACAAGAATTAATGACCTTTTATTGAATTATCATATTTTCAAAATAAATAAAACATATAAATCTTTATCTTCCCCCACCAATCCCTCATTTCTCACTAACTGAAAACTCTATCCACCCCTCAAAACCCATGATCTCACCATTATTTCATCCCTAAACCACATCATTCAAGATAATACTTTATCTTCAACAAATATAGATTCTCTTATCTCATATTAAACATCATCACCACTATATGTTCACTTCCACTTACAATTACCTCCCATAGTAGCTCACCCCCTATTAACCCTATTTTCCACCATATTTTTTCACTCCCCCCCTCACAAATGCACCCCATACTATCACCCTTTATTTTTCTTCCTTTATGGTCTCCATCCTCTCAAATACATTACCTCTATCACCAAAAACATCTAATACCACCACAAATTCCACCCACATCCACCATCATCAGCCACTATCCTACACATGTTATTTAACTTTTGAAAGGTTTGTGTTTTTTTTGCGGTTTTTTATTAAAATTTTAGATTCGCTAAAACTGATTACACTATTGTTAGTGCTAAAAGAAACGAAAAATGTGTGGGGAGTATGTTTATCAACATTTTACAATAATTATGATGAAGTTCACCTTTATTAGTGTTATAAAGGGCTGGGAAAAAGAAACAAATTTTCTGTACATTTGTTAGCATTACTAAAATTACTATTTATCAATGTTTTGTTTAGTAGTGATAAAGGATTTCCTTTATAATAACTTTTTAATATTTATAATAGGTATCATATATAAATTATTTTATATAAAGATATTTATATATTCTTAAAAATGATTTATGTGAATATATATATATATATAATCAATTATTTTCTTGTTATTATATTTAAATCAAAATTATATAATTTAAAATATAAAAATATATTTATAATTATATGTATGCGTGTTCATATATATTTATATATATTTACACACACCCACACTAACAAAATAATAAATTTTTATTTTTAAAATCACTGTTATAGAAAAAATTGGGAAACATCTAATGTTCTAAAAAGATAACCGAAAGTCACCATAATAAATCACCAAGTCAATGATATTGAGTTTAAGAATGTTGGATGAATCGTCCCTATTTAAAATCCATTGAATATAAATGGAATTCTTGTCTAGATGATCCTTTATAAGGTCTTCACTATGGTAGGCCATCTTTTCATATGTTTTAATTTTCTCTTCAAAATTAATCATCCCTTCATTGAATCCTCGTGTAAAAATATGTTCTTTATAATTAATCTATTAATACTACTCATTATTACCATACACTTGAATTATCCTCATAGAAATTCTGTTAACCTCTTACAAAGTATCATTTATTGAAAATAATTCTTCTAATACTCAATCATCAGAGTGAATAATAATCTCCCATGATTCTTAATTTTAAACTCCTCTATACCATAGTCCCTAAACTGACTATAAAAAACCACTGATCCTCCATTATCTTGAATCAGATCTTATATAATACCAAAAACATAATCATTTCTATTGGAATCACCAAATTCATCCATTTTATTTTCAATATTATGGTTCAAACTCTTCTAACATTAATTGTTATGAGCCATGTGTTTTAGTCTATTCCCATGGTTCATTAGGAGGACCCTATTTCCATAGACTTATGTAATTGAGGGTAATCCTTATAACCTTTAGAATTATTTCCCTTATGAACAGTACAAATCGCCAAATCCATTTATCCCTCCCCCACTTTATTCATCCTTGAGAAATGTAATACTCTTATGTGTAATATATATAAACTGTCAACTGAAACTTTAGCAGATATCTCATCCTTTAATTTTTCATCATAGAATCCTAGGACACCAAAAAAGTTCTTCACTAGTATTAGGTTTTTGATTCCCATTCCATGTTATATTGTATCCCCTTATTCCAGAAATTGACCTTTAAACTCAAAATCATCAAAATGGTTAGTAATATTAGTAGTTTGGATAGTCCTTATGAGGAACATAAATATAGTTTCATTCACCCTATCCTTAGTTATAGATGATGTTACCTTAATTTAATATAAAAGCTTTATGTATACTATTTTATCTTCCTCTCTTACATCATATAACAACTCTTTATCTATATCTCCATCCTCAATTCACATTGCATCCCCATATGATGCAGCCGCGGATGCATTGATTATTCGGACCAAGGGCCCTATTGCACACACTCCCTCAATCCCCTTCGAATCAAATGGGGACTTCACTATTGATTTATACTCAGACAAGCTAGGTATCAATATAAATGAAATATCCACTAACATTGAATCAATATTTAAGGAACATGCCCCATTCAATATGGGATAATCATTTTCAATTTCATTTATTCCCAAATTTTCAATTTCCTGGCAAGTAAATGGGTCAATATTGGTCACCTCCCATTCCTTATTTGACACCTTGATAGAATATAGAAAACATCTTCCAAGAATTTGGAAAGAAGGAGCTTCCTCACATGATAGATTTATTAGAACAACTTGGGTAGCCTCATATACAGTGTATACTACCTTCGAATAATATTAAAACTTTGTATGCATAATACTTCAGTCTGGATAATCAAAATTTAGAAATGCTTCTTTTAAACCTACACCCAAACCAGACACCAAACCCTTATAACCAAGACATGTTGTGACTGCTTCCTTTTTTAGTGGTATATCATGAGACTTGGCCTATACACTACCATCATGTGGCACATTATCTTTCACAAAAAATTGAAATCAAAACACATCTCAAAAAATTGTATTCTTATAATAAAACACTTTCCAAAACAAAATAGAAACATACATTTCTAGTAGTCTTAATGTGTTGAATTTATTTTAATTTCATGGGGAAATATGATGGGAATAAGTGATAATTTTATTATCAAACCATGAATATCTACCAACTATGTTCTTTAACATTCAAATAATTTAATGAATATAAAAAACAATAGAGTGTTTTAAAAAACAAACCCAAAATTCTATGGTTGGGGTTTCTCATTTCATATGTCAATAATAAGACAACCTGAATAAGTACAAAATAGACTCATTTTAAATGTATGGGACTCTATACTAGGCCAGGATCAAATAATTCCATGACATAATTCGAATCGTTATGTGCCTATTATCAAGGATACCAATAGTTGATTGATCTTGTAAGCCTAATGAGATTGAATATGAACCTATTGAATGAATACACTAATTAACAATGTTTTTTGAAGTGTACAACCAATGTTGAATTTAGAAGGTGTAAGGAATCCATAAGCTTTGAGGATGGGAATATGATTTGTGTGGTTCCATTGAAAAAATCATTGAATTTAGGGCTAATAATAGTATATGCAATGGAATCAAGAAAATATGGTTTTGAAATATGGGAAAATGGATTATGTCAAGCCCCCTTGAATGATGATGGGAGTCCCTCCCCTTCCAGAGGGGGTGGGTCCAATACAGTATCCATTACTGCAATGTTCATGAAGTGGGGGTTTCTTGTATCAATCTCAATTCCTCTTACTCACAAACACACTCTCACAAACATATATATATATATATACATATATATAACAAAAATATATATTATGAATCATCAAGTGAATTATATAATTAAATATATAAATACATTAGAAAAAGTTTGAATTTAAATTTATTATAAATTTTAGTTATTATAATATAATTTATAATATAAATAATTTTAAAATTACATATGTGTCTATATATATATATATGATTATGTAGTTGTGATTTGGCTTAGTGGTATGCCCCTCGTAATACTACATGAAAAAAGGGGTTTCAAAACCCATTGAGCGCAGGTACTATAGTGGACTATAGATGCTATGGTACTGTAGTGGTGACAGGGCACTGTAGTAGTGGCAGATATTGTGTAGTACTATATCAGCCAGGTTACTATTCAATGAATGGGTATTGGGCCAAAAATTTGAGCCTATCAGCTGTGTAATGGGCCACATGCCCACTGCGCTTTTTGGCTATGTAATGTGTCTCCCTCTACCAAGTTAAAAAAGGTCTTTACTTTGCTTTAATAATAAGTATGATTCTTCGTCCCCAAACATTAATATATATATATGTATATATGTAAATATATATATATATTTTATATTTAAAAATATTTTTAATATTTTCATAAAAAATTATTACCAATCTGATTTTCATAACTTATATATGTAATCATAACATATTAAATAATTATATAAGTAATTATATAAATATATAAAATAATATATTTTAATTTATTAAAATTTTTGTAAAATATATGTAAATATATATGTATATATTAAAATATTTGTACATGTTGTGACATGAATCATTTATAAATCCTAAAAAGTTTATGGGGTGATAAACAAATGTAAAAAAATGTGGTTCAATAAAAATATGTACATAAATTAGGTATGTTTGTATGCATATATTTATGTATCATCTAATTATGAGTGATTTTAAAGGAATGTCATTTCAAGAGGGAATTAGAGCTTTTATGTTTACTAGCCATGTAATTTTCTAAACCAAAATTCTAATTCATACATTAGATGTTTATAATCATTAATAATTTTTTTTGATGAGAACAGAGACTCGAGAGACATCCCAAGGTCTCTAGGTATCCCCATGGGAGTTCAATCTGGTTTCTCTAGTAAAACATTTAGAAAACCACCCGCTCATTAGTGGTTTAAAATAAAATCCATGTGGTCTTCCATAAAATCCAACTTGTCATTAACCTATAAATGATTGGCTAGTGGGAAATTAGTAAGCTGGTGGACCTATATTGGTTGGAATGTGTTGGTAATTTTTGGAAAATTTATTATTCTAACAAAATTAGGATTTTAAGGTGGATTCCCAATTTTTCTCATACTCTCTTCTTCATCATTCACAAATCCTCATCCTTTTTTCTACCGTTAATCCCATTTGATCTTGGGAGTTTTTATGTAAATTGTTATAGTATATGTAATTTATTTCATTCTCCAAAAAAATACATTGATCTCCCCCCCCCCATTTATTTCTAATCCTTTCTTCATCAGTTTAGGTTCTCATCGATGATTTCAAAAGACCATGGTTTAATTGCCTAATTTTTATTGGGTACTCAATTTTATCAAATTTATAATTTCTTGAGAAGAAGAGTGTGTTAGGCCCAAAAATGTTGTTTGATTGTATTTGTTGTCAATAGATCAGTCTATTGATTATGTTGAAGGAATTAAGAATGTTGAAAAGGCAATTTAAATTCATATTTAGGAAGAGTGAGTGATGTTGTCTATTAGATCCAAAATTATGATGATGAGAATAATATTAAAAATCAGATCTAGAAAATTGGCATGAGTGAAAAGATTCAGAAATTTTACATAGAAATTGTATCTTGGAATTGTGAGCCAAAATTATATTCAAGAATTATGACTCCAAAACATATTCATAATCTTAGACTAACAATTCTTATGAATTCCATAATATTGAGAAGGTTATTTTTATAAGGAAATGTTCAATAGGCCCGCTATGGTTCTGGTATAAAATAAATCGGAATATCTAATAATTTTGATTATAAATTTGATGATTCTTTTATAATCACAGAATTATCCAAAATCACAAGTATTTAGAAAACATAGAATGAAATCTTGATAAAAGAGAGTGGAGTGAAAGATATATCTCAAAAAATATTTAAATTGATCATATTGAGATAGAAAAGGAGTAAAAATTGTTCTAAGGATTGTATTTAGTATGATCATAATCATGCCAATTGTATTGAAGACAATTGTATTCCATATAAACTTATATAAGATGAGAAGAAATTAAAGATGTTGTTGAAGTAATGAAATGGTTTAAAACATTCCATTATAAGTTAGACGATGATGATGTTAATATCAAATCTATTAATTGTTATCATGGATGTCCTGACACAATCTGTTGTTTGTTAAAATGTATTTTTGGTAAAACAATTTTTATCTGGCCAAAAGATTATCGTAATGGGTGTGCCAGATGGAGACTAGTTTAAAGGCCAAGAAGAGTGATCATTATGTGGTAATGAATTAAGATTCTACGTCAATGTAACTGATTACCAATAAATAATATTTGGTATACCGTCAAAATCATTTGATATTTAATTATTGGAATTAAAGATAAATAAATGGAGTAGATGTTGTTGAATTTGATTAAAAAATAAATTCATTGATTGATCAAAAATGTAGTAAACCATTATTCGTAAAGACTTACATTTTTCATCATTATAATGAGATAGATTGTAATGTAAACTGGAATCACACATGTGTTTGTAAATACTGTTAAAGATATGGATGTATGTGTTTGATAATTGAATGTGGGAAAGATTTGAGGAAAATTTAAGAAACCAAAGGCACTATTTTTTAGTCAAAATAAACACCAAAATATAGACATCATTAGAAAATGAAATTAAGGGGAATAGAGAAGGAATATTTTAAAAACAGATCATTGGTATAATATTTAAAAAGAAAATAAGTCACCAATAACAATTCATTGGATTTATTATGTCATCATATTCATCAAAGGAAGATTTTTTTTGAAACAATTGAAGAGGACCAAAAATTTATTCCAAATGGGTCAAGATCCATATAATTGAAGAAGACCCCATGTAAAGTCACAACCAATCATATATCTTGGGGTAAGATGAATAAGAATAGTATTTTTTAAGTCATTTTTGAAAATAATATCTAGGGGAGCCTATAATTCGAAGAGGATTATGTATTTTGGTTTAGAGCAATGTAATGTGGAAACCATTATTTTACATTTTTCTTCATCATAATTAGATAGATCGTAATGAAAATAGAGAATTAGAATATAGATGAGGTTTGATAATGAGATTAATGTTATTTATTTATTAATATATTAAATTGGTATAAATAATCACAACGAAGAAAATGTTTCAACTATTGAAATGGGAAAGCTGAATTAGTCTACTATTTCCTATATGAAATTCAAAAAAGAGATGATTGTGATAAAATATTCTAGAATGATCAAGAAGAAATAAAAAAATTAGAAGGGTTTATGAAGACAATATAAACTAAAAATTAAATAAAACATGACAATTTGGGTAATTTGGTTATGTGGAAATGATTTTCAAGATTATCTCCCAAACCACATTGGGTTACCTATAAATGGAGAATGTGCTTTATACATTTCTAATGAGTGTACTATCATAAAGAAAGAGAATCTATGATGTTTGAGGGAGATAAGAAGGGTTATCTGAGTTATTTTATTGATGATTTATTAACAAATTGAATTTAATGGGGAGTAGAAAATATTTCAATTTATTCAGATGTTCATCATATTCAGTGGATCAATGTATTCAACTAACTATCTTCTTCTTCTCATCATATTTGTCTGATCATTGTGTCAGACAAGATAATCAGATTAGACTATCATATTATGATTTTTGAATTGAGTAATATGGTTTTATGAATCTTCTAAACCATGTTATGAGAAAGTTATATTTTATATAATAATAAATTATACTAGGAAGATCAAATTGGGAAAATCCAACTTCAAAAACAAATTAAATTATATATCAATGTCCATGATGTTCTTAATAGATTTTGGGTAAGAAATTGAAGAATTGTGCTTAAAAGAATACATTTTTGGAAATTGTTAAAGGAGAACAAGTAACATGTGTTGTTTCAAAAACTCTATATTCATAATTTGTTCTAGACAAAGAAAACACATAATTGGATTGTTTTCAAATCAATACACAAGTTAATGGGAATATCCTACTTATTGTATAACACACAAAAAGACTGTTCTCTTATTAATTATTTTGTATTGTGTTATTTACAAACAATACAAAGTATGTTTTTCTTCTTATTGAATAGTGAACCTTGAAAATTACTATTTTCATATGTATTTATTTTTATTTTTTTCATCATTTAATAAATTATTTAACATGAGGAAATGGTTGTTTTATTTTAAACAAAATAAAAAAAGAAAATATATCTTACATTCCCCCGATCCCCCTATCAATGATACAGCTTATAAGTGGTATGAAAGCCGAATGTGTCCTTTTTAATTCTTTTTTTAAGTATTTAAGAAGATGTTGTGATGGATAATCTGAGTTGTGTGATTAATAAAGGGATTATAATTTAAATGATATGAATTTTCTTTTTTGGAAAGGAAAAATGCTACCATATCTTATATCTCATAGTTATGATATTTCATGAGATGTTATAGATAGTTTCCCTCCTCATATTGATAATTATTCTATAGAAAATGATGATAAGGATAACCTTGATAATAATAGAGGATCTATGTATGATTTACTTTCAACACTATTTGAAATTTATTTTCTAAGAGTAAAATGATTTGTCACATCCAATGGTATATGAGATAAGCTGAATAACATTTATCAATGCAATAAAAAAGGGAAAAATGAAATGTTACAAATATTGAGAATTAGGTATAATGATTTGATGATGGGTGAGTATGAATATGTCGGTGACTTCTTTTCCACGGAAAATGACATTGTTAAAAATATTAGTGGCCTTGGTGAAAAGTTATATTCTTTTACTATTGTTAAAAATATCTTGGGAATTATTCATGAAAATTATGATTCCAATGTTTCTTTATAAGATTATAGAGATATTGATACATTATCTATATATTATTTTTATAGTACTCTCCTAAAATATGAGATGATAAGGGAAAAAAATTTTAAGGGAAAAATATGATAGATAAATGTCTTTAAATGCCACCATGAAGTAAAAGTAAAATATTACTCTTGAAGAATAATAAGATGGATATTCTGATTCCACAAATAAGACATGTAAATGTCTTGATGAAATATTATCCTTGTTTTCTATAAATGTGAAATGATGTATAAGAATGTATAAAAGTAAACATCCCTTAATTTTTTTGGATATAGAGCTATTTGGAATTTTTTTTCCAACTGTCCTTGAAGATGGGATGAAGATGAATGTGATTAAAAATAATGCGAAGAAGAATAAATATGGACAATATGATCTTGGAATAAAAATAAAGATAAAGAAAAATAATATTATAATAGGTAATATAATAATATCTCTTAATCCAAAATGAAAATATTTTTGTTTAGGGAAGATTATAGTTAGGAGGATTAAAATGTTGTTGAGTAGGATGTGTTTATTATAATAGGTAATGAAGAAAATTCTTTTTATAGTGAATGTAGTTGTTATAAATATGATGAATAATAATGTGAAGGTGAATCTGAAATCTCTATTTAGCATGATTAGGATAATAATTTCATTACAAAAACTAACAATGAAAAAATTAGATGAAAAAATTATTAATAAATATAAAATCAATTATAATATAATCTAAAAAAATAATTGAATGAAAATATGAGGAATATTGGGAGACATGAAAAGGAGATCCGGGGTAAAAATAAAAAAAATCCACAAAAAATCAAGAATTTATTCCTAATGAGATATTCACGATGATGTAATATGTTGATAATTTGAAGGAATTTCATTAGAAAAAAAATTATTTTAATGAACATCTAGAAGTGAAGTTGAAACAAAAAAACAATTCTTGGAACTTGTCAAATAAAAACATTTATATATGAAAAATAAATTACAAGTTTTGAAAACACTATCTCTGAAGATTTTGAAATTTATCCTATGGAGAAACATTATAATGATCAACAAAAGATATCTTAAAAGGTTGAGAAGAAATCTTGAATTATTTCTAGAAAGAGATAGTGGTAAATTTATGTATGTGACCAAGACTAACATAGTTGTGAATTTAGATGATTCTAAAAAAACCTATATCTAACTAGGATTATAAAAATTATAAATATATAAATGTTTATTTTACTTCTATTTCTGACAATTTTAAAAACAAATGGAAGATTCCAATTGATAAAATGAAGATTAGTGGCTCAGATAATAAAGACAATAAGGTTGCTGAGAAACATGTTTAAAAGTCTTATCAGTATAGAATATACAAAAGTAAATACTATTTTTATGGATGCAACTAGAATTATGGTGAATTTGGGTATACAAATAACATGTGTTGGTTGAAACAACAATATTAAAATTATTCCGTAAACTATAGAAGGGAGTGTTTGAGGGGGGGTCAATCCCATCATGGGAAGTTGTTTGGGATGGATATTTGAAAGAAACCCAAGAATGTTGATGTGAAAATTGAAAACATGTTCCATCATTTAGAAACTATTTGAGAATGATTTGAGAGACCTATAAATTATTATAAAGGATGTCTTTTTATGTTATCGTCTCAACAAATGTTTCTGAATAATTATTAGAATACAAATGTTTTTAAGTTAATAAAAAAGATATTTTTTTATTTTCAAAATGAAAAATGCTTAGTTATCTTGATAGAAAATGTTGACATGTATATCATGTTAGAGGAAGTACAAAAATGAGTTAAATAATAGGAGAAGAAATATACATATAAAGATATAATAAAAGATGAAAAAAAAGTATCAAAAAATTTTGGATATGAGAAATAAACGAATGAAATCCAATTTTATTAAACTTTATAGGAAAACAAAGAAATACATGGAAAATGCTAAAAATAATGGCAATAATTATGTTTCTAAAGATGAATAAAATTCAATATCCTCATCAAATGATATTAAAAATATGAATAATTTTATTAAAAAAATTTGAAGGATGAATAGAAGGAAGGAATAACATCCATTGAAAAATCATTGAAAAATTAGAATTTGTCAATATTGAGAGAGGACTCTCAGTCCAATTGTTGAATCTAAGAAAAAATTTATGTTCCTCATTATTGAAAAGATATTTAAATATTTGTACTAACTTGTAGGGAATTGATGTAGTGGAAATAAGGAAGATGGAATTGATGAGTATCTTAAAATTATACAAAAATAAATTAATGAGGTTATAAAAATATGATTTTAGGGATAGTTATGTTTTTATACCCATGAAATTTTTGAAATGATTGTTACGAAGGGGCAGGTTAATTTTATCCTAAAAAATTTCATTCAATGATTTCCCCAATAATGAGGATGTTGAAAGAAGCATGAAAATGGTATTACATGAATGTTTTGTTATAGAGAACAATGATCACCTTGATTATACACTCTTTTCCCTACATAGGGTTAGTCCATGTAGACATATATTTTCTATTTAAAGGTTATTTGTTAAGAAACTCTTGTGATTCCTATGTTGAAGAAAACATTCCAGAATAACCCTTTTAAATGATATCTTTTATCAACAAGGAAGAAACACTTCTTGATCCCCCCTTTGAATTTTATTGTCCATAAAGGGTAGAGGTAATATATATAGGGAGAGAAAAGAAATAGGGGGATAAATATATGAATAGAGAGATGAAAAAGTGAGAAAATAAATAAATACCACTTTTGATTTTAAGTGGTTGAAATTGGTATTGAAAAAAAAGCACAAAATGAGGGATCGTTAGGCCCAATGATTTTCTTTGATTGCATTTTTAATCAATATATCAATCCACTAATAATGTTGAAGGAATAAATAATTTTGGAATGGTATTTGAATTTCATATTGATGAAGATTGAGTGAAGTTTTATATTGGATCCAAAATCATATGTATTATAATTGTATTCATCATTAGATCTAGGGGATCTACATGAGTCAACAAATTCAGAAATTATAACTCAATAATTGTATCAAATATTTTCCACTCAAAATTGTATTCAATAATTACTAATAAAAAACTTATTCAGAAAATCCAAATAACATTTCATAAGAAATTTCATCATATTGAGAAAGATTTTACGGATGGAAAGGATCAACGGGTCCACCTAGGGTTCTATATGAATGGAATATGGTGTTCTAATACAATCCATAATAAATGTGATTATGTTATTCCAATAATGGATTTATCATAAATATCAATTATTTGGAAAACATGTGATTTAAGAATGATGAATAAAATAGGGAGTGAAATAGATACTTCCAATTATATTTAGATTGTTTGTATCTGGATAGAAAGAGAGGGAAAATTATACTATAGATAGTAATCATTCTGATCGTAATCTTTCTAATGGTATTTAGGCCAATGGTATTGTGCACAATCATATTAAGGTGGATAAGAAAATAAAGTTATTACATGAATAATATAAAGGTATAATAATTTCCATTGTAAGTCATATGATGTTGCAGATGGTCTCAAATGTATTCAAAGTCATGAATGAAGTCATAATACAAGATAAAACTGGTGAAATAAGAGAGTCAATAAAGATGATGTTCTCTAGACACAAAGTTTTCTTAAGCAGTTTGATGAATACAGATTTGTTTAAAATTATTAGAAGAGTGATCATTATGAGGAAATTAATGAAGTAGTTGATGTTGAAGTTTTTGAATTTCATTCCATTATACTCTTCCTACCATCATATTCAGCAGAGGTACAATTATTATGATCCATGATAATGAAAGGGATTGAAAGTTTGTAAAACCGATTCAAAAATAAATTTAAAGATTGATCAACAATGCAGAATACCATTTTTTAGACAAGACATACATTTTGATTTATATTAATGAGATATATTTAAATTTCAACTAGAATCATACTTTAGTTTGTAAAGTGTGTGAAGGAGATGGTGGGATGTGTTTGAGAGTTTAAGTGTGGAAATATTTGTGGCGATTGTGAGAAACTGAAGGTGATGGTTTTCAGTCTAACCAAAATTCAAAAGATAGAAATTCACAGATAATGATTTTTATGTTAAGAGAGAATGAATATTCAACATAAAATATCATTGGTATCATCTTAAAAAAATAGAATCAACTCTCACTGATTCATCATATTCAATGTTTCACTATATCCATCATAATTAGATTTTTTGAAACTAATGAATCATAAAATATTTTTTTAAAGAAAACGGGTCAACATATATAAAATTGACTAAGACTATAGGTGAATTCAAAAACAATCATCATCCGGGAGAAATAAATAAGAAGAAGATTTTTTATGGCCTTGTTGAAAATATTTTCAAATTGGGAGACAGAAATTCAATGAAGATAATGTTAGTTTTTTTCAGAGTAGCATAAAGATAAATTTTGTTTTACATTTGACTTCATTATAATAATACATATCATAAGGATAATATATAATCAAAATTGGGTAGAGGTTTGCTATTGATGTTAATGTTTTTTACTATGTAATACATGAAATTGGTTCAAAGAATCATAATGTAGAAAATGTATCATTCACCAGAATGGAAAATTAAAATTTTTCTAGGGGTTTGGAAAATAAAGTCAGTAGAGAGATGTAGTTGACAAAAGATTCAAAAAGTATCAATAAGAAATGTGAATAATTTTAAAATGTGATGAAGTCAACAAGCACCCAAAAATTCAAGTAAACATGAAAATTAGGGGAATTTAGTTGATTGGGATTAAATTTTAGGATTCCCACCCAAAAAACATCAGGTCACCTATTAATTGAGAAATTACTCTATATTATTATGATTAGTGTAATTTTCATGAAGGGATAGAAGAACGGAAGTTCTATGTATAGAAGAATAAGTTTCTTGGTTATTTTCTTCAATAAGTCTTTTCAGATTCAAGTGAAAGGAGATGAGAAAATTAAGCAATGTTTTAGATGATAATTATATTCATTGGATTTCCATATTCATCTTACTATCATATTATTATTTTCCCCGTATTTGGATGATAATTGTATCAGGAGGGGTCATCAAAAAATACAATTTTATTTAGATTTCTAGACCAAGGAGTAAGTTATTCCTAATTGTCTCAACCAAATTTTGATAGAGATATATTTTTTGTATTGAGAAACTAGATGAGGAAAATTGGATTGGGAAAATCATACTAGGCAATATGATTGAATTTTATACTAATGTTCTTGAAGTTGTTACAAGATTCTGGGAAATAATTGAATGATGTGTGTTTACAAGAATTCATTTGTGTAAATTGTTAAAGAAGCAAAGGTAACCTATGTTATTACAAAAACTATGTATTACGTAATTTGTTCTAGAGAAATAACACATAATATTATATTGTTTTCAAAGTCCTACATGAGCTAAATTGAATATCCTACTAAGTGTATTTCACAAAAAGGACATTTTTCTAGTGGATTGGGTGGTATGGGATTATTTCTAAACTATAATAATGTCATATATTTTTATATATAATATTTACCATTTTAAATTATTTTGTTCATGTGGATGGGTGTTTTTTTGGTGAGGAATAAAATCATTAATAGGAGGTTAATGTTGTTTCATTTTTAATGAAACATAAAAATGATAACAAGTGAGTGATTCACCCTATCCCCCACTCAATGATACAACTATCCTACCTGGAAACTTACATTATTATTTTATTCATTGTTTTTTTCATTAAATGTACATTATGTCATTTATTTATTTAATTTTTCAATGTAATTTAAATTAAATTGATTAAAAAATGATTCTGGAACCTGGGGCTTGCTACTATAATTTTATGTGGGATCTATTATGAACCCTCGATGACTTTTTTACTTGGTTCTAGTGTGGTGTGGGGATGTTTTTAGGTTTTGGTTGGTCATGAAAGTATTGATTGTATTTAACTACTAATATGTTTTGTTGAAATTAATTATTTATTGATATTTGGAACTATTGGCATGAGATAGGGGCTTCGGTGCTGATAGAAGCATGTAATGGAAATCCTCAGGCTTGGTCGAATTTTAATGGTCTTGTAAGAGATGCATACCCATGGTAAAAAATTGGAAATATTCTTAATTGGTATGTGATCTTGTGTACAAGACCATAATATTTCAATTATTGATATATAGAATGTGATGTACGGGTTCACCCTTGATGTCGGTTCCTTCCAAACTAGTTGGAATATTTTAATTGATTTAAATATTTAATTTTATGATAATAAATTAATTTAACACCCTAAAACTATAGAGTTAAAAGGCCACATTGTTCCTAGGGAACCAGAATGATACCTCTGTCACCAATGGGTGAAGCCTTAACCTAAGACATTTATACCCCCATGAATGGACTCCTTCTGATGAATTGAACAAGCATGAGTTTGTAGACCCATCTTTGGAACCTTATACACTTATTTGTAGGTGAGTACTGTATAAGAGACACACGGCCTGGATAGATCATGTGATGACCCTATGAACCTTTTATGTCTTGTGGTTCATGGATATGAACATGAGAATGAGTGACCCACCCTCTTATGATTAGTTAAGGTCTAGGTTGACCAACATTTTGTAGAAAAGGATGAGTTGGTTTAATGGCCTAACCAAATGAGTCTTTAATGACTACGATGGGTCAAGTTTCATCCCTTTTACCATTAAATATTTAGAAAAATCACTTGTATCTTACATGGTTGTGATAACTTATTGATAATGTTGAGAAGAAAAACGTTATCTAAGCATCAGGTGTTGACCAGGTACTTTTAATGGGAATAAGAACCCTTGTAAGGTTTTCACTAATTAACAATGACTAAGGATACCTGAGTTTTTTCACCATTTATAGACTACCCTTGATTAGGTGGATAAAAAAATGGGTAGATGTTGTTGTTGGGTGTCACCCTATAAATGAAACAAATATGTAATCTTGATGAGCATGAGATTATTATTTCACACATGGTAATTTTTAAATCTCTTTTGGTATCTTTATTTTTATTTATATTTATGCTTTATGTCTTGTCATTTCCTAGGATGATTGGGAATATGTTATTTGGCTTTGTAGTGATGTGAATTTCTTGGATACCCTAGAATCAAATATTGAGAAGGATGAAACCCTAGGATTCCTAGTGTGTTTTGATTCTAGTCTCACAATATTTTAAGGTTTGATTCCTATATTGGATAACACGTAGTTATATAATTGATTTAATGACATATTTGTAGAGGTGGAACTTAAGATATTGCATCAGATCTTATGTATTTCATTTGTACAAGGATTCATGAGGTGCATGGGATTCAGTTGGAATATTGAGACCATTATGAATTCCTGGGGATCCTGGGATTTGAATGGAATTTCCATTAATACATTTTTGAGTTTATCATTCTATATTTTATATGAGGTATGTTTTGTTATCATTTTTCTTAAATGATTGACGAATTATTTTTTTTTCATAAACCATAGTAACTTTGCCCTTAGTCTAGTGTACATTCATTCAAGAAGATAAGGATACATGTGGCAAAATGGTTGGATACAGAGAAAATTCATGATGTGTAATAAATAAAAAATTTGTAATTATAAAACATAGTGTATAGTTGATACATGACTAGTAATGGACTTGTAAGTCCCACCTTGCACCTTGATAATTGGTCTATCCAGGGGAGGAACAAAACTAAGTATTATAGTATGTGTAATATATTTACATTTATGGGGTAATTATTTAAAAATAGGATAGAACCGCCTTATTTTTTTGTCTTATGCAAAGAAGGAGGAATGTACGATGATCTATCCCCATGCCTAAGCTATGTTTATCTATTTCTCATCAATGCATGATTTTTTTTGACTTCATCATTAGGTTTATTGGATCCACATAAGGATGATATTTAATCCTCTTCCTTCCACTATTGTTTTTTCCTCTATATTTTTTTATTTATGTGTGATTTCTTATGACCCATTTTAAGGGTTTTGGTATTTTCTTCTGATTTCTCTCATTATAGATTGATTTAAGGGATACCAATGGATGAGGCGGGTCAAACATGCCTAATCTAGGAGATTTATTATTTTTCACTTATTTATAAGTAATTTTTTATTTTGATTCATTGTACGACATGACGAAGTCTCCTGTGCATTTCCTAAAACATAATATTTCCTTATTCTAAATTGTCACCTATTCTAGATATAACCTTGTACTCTTGTTTATGGTTGGTTGTTTCCCTACCTAGACTAGTGACACCCCATAGTATATTCACATGTAATGCTCCATAATATATTAAATGTTTATTTTTCCAAACCAACTATTATGTTGTCTTGTATTGATGTCTATGTGATGAGACTACATAAATTTGAGTTTAATTAAAGTATAAGTGTCTAATGGTATGCCTCTTAACTAAACAACAATATCCATTAAGTATAATCCATCCCTTGGAATATGTTGATCCTATAATGATACTATTTATATATACTGGTGATACTGAGGCATGGAATTCCAAATATACTTATTATACTTGATCAGGGAGCCCCATATATACATAGGAAACTCGGGAATGGAATCTCATATATACTTACAACACATAAAAAGGGAATCCCATAAACTTATGATTTTATAGTAGGGTGTCTCATCTACTTATGATACTATGGAATGGCATCCAATACATATATGATTCTATGGAAGGGAATCCAATACATGTATGATAATCTAGAAGGGTGTCTCATAAATATATGATATGAGGGAATGGTGTCCCACATACTTATGATATGAAGGATGTGAATCCCAACTACTTGTGATGATAGGGAATGTTATCCATTAATACATGAGAGAATCATTCTACTACTCATGGATGCCAGAGTTACGCCTCAGTTCTGGATGTGTACTAGTATCCATATATATGGATATATAGGTCCCAACTTATTTAGACCATACATTTGAATACATGTGGTTACATGATTGGAGATCATCCATCATAGTCTGAAGTAGGTAGTGTCTTATTGGTATCCTTGGTAAACACAACCAATCTGTTTAAATTATACAGATTTATTATACTATTATGCATTCACTTGTCATTTTATATACATTGGAAAGAAATTACTATACACTATTGTGTGTGGGAAACTAGGTATATCTAATTACTAGTCCATGTGAACCTATAATACTCAAAAAGACTTCATGGTTATTGGTATTGATAAAGGGAATCATCTAACTTCTGATGTTTGATTCTGAGTGCTATGATGTAGTGAGAGAGTATAGGAATAAGCCTATGATTGTGACACTAGTACATGAAGATTTTTTTATATTTCCTGTGGTATATGATGTTTTCCTCTATATCCTAGGGACCTCATTTTTTACAGATACATAAAATTATTATCATAATTTTAGTACATATATATGAATCAACCTCTATTTTCTTATTATTTTATGTATATTTCTTATTTCATTGTTGTTTGTTTATTATTGGTTTCGTAATTTCCCATTTATTATTCACTATTGTGATATAATATAAATCCTTATGAAAAAATTCACCCATGGAAAATCCCTAGGTCCTCGCTGCTAGTCTACATCCATTGGAATATATGGAGAAATGATTGAGGTTATGTGGCAAACCATCTCGAGGAACCACTTAGTGGAATCCATGTCATGATTCTACAATGTGTTATAAAATAATTTGATCCTTTTTTCATTTCATTTTAGATATTATACATGAGAATGGTTTTTTATAAAAAAAATTAATAATCATATTCTTGGGTGTAGTTGACCTACATACATGGGAAACCCAAATTACCAAGTGTGGGTTATTACTATTTGGATTATACCTGTTTCAATTATATTGATTTCATTATTGGGTGACAAATAAAATTTTCTGATGTTATTATTGTTGATATTACTATTATTATAGATTTATTTCCTTATCCAATATATAAAGTCGGTATAATTTCCTTCATCATACATGAAACATTAGGATGGATTTGTCATACATTATGATATTCCATATTTACCTTTTATGTGCCTTGTCTGTTGTATATAGTGAGTCCCTAGATTATTATATGTGTAATGTG
The DNA here is from genome assembly GCA_963277665.1 of Viscum album. Classification (NCBI taxonomy): domain Eukaryota; kingdom Viridiplantae; phylum Streptophyta; class Magnoliopsida; order Santalales; family Viscaceae; genus Viscum; species Viscum album. The sequence goes on from OY728162.1 coordinate 255,979,554, forward strand.
ATAAGGATTCATGGAAGGATAACATAATTGGATTAGTTTAATTGCATACATCAATTTAAGTAGTGTTCTCTTACAAATATTAGTGATTACACCATAATTAACCAATTATACCACTTTTGAGACATGGGACACTAGTTTTATGGGCAAAAATATCCGTTATTTTGATTTTTGAAAGCCAATTATAATTTAGGAATCATTTATTTCTATTAACTATGAATGGTTGTTCATTCAATAAAATCACTATACATGACCTTCTATATCCTAGTACTAGATTTAATGGCCAGATCATAGTTATATGACTCACCAATTGCAATTTATAAAGACTATAGGCCTTTTTAAATTTGTAATTGTGATGAATTTAATTAGATTGATATATACATAACTATATAAATAGTAATGAACATAATGAACTTTAAACATTAAATGTGGATTTCAATGGTAGAGTAACAAGATTTTCCCATATACCATACAATTGAAACTCCCTATACTATAACATCTATAGTGGTGAGTGAGTCCTTAATCCTAACTTGACCATAGTAGTGGGAAAATAGACAGTGTTTCCTAAGACATTTTTGGCTTTTATCCTCACCCAGATCTTGATTTAGGAGTACATGAATAGGTGTAGTTTTATAATAGGATGTATTTTTACATATCGTATCTCATTATCCTATACCCTTGTTGCGGTTAAATTTTATTTGATGCATTAATCTTGATATTATAGAGATATGGAACCATGAAGTCCTTGAGTTTTATTCCCAGAGGGTGGAAATGACCATGCATTGAAGTTCATGGACCCTAATTCGCCTGTATTACCTCATATTGTTCTAGTTTATGTACCTCTTATTCTTCATCTTCTAGATGTCAATTCTTAGTTTTAGGGGAGCTTTATAAGTTTCTTTTAGTATTTTCTAGGAGCTATGTGACATACCCCTATGATGAAAAATTTGTTGCATGAGTTTAAACAATATCATCCTACCACCTTTGAGAGTGGTATTCATGTTTTATAATGATATATAGAGGAAATTATTTATACCTTCAAGAATTTATAAATACCTCTACAAAAGAGGGAAAATATTTAATCCTAAATTAAATTTAATTATTTTAAATGATGGGGAGGTGTTATTTCCCATGGTAGTCATCATTATGGTATGGTTTTGGAATAATTACAAAAATTCATCAGTGGTTACTCTCTCCCATTAGCCCTAAGGATGAAATAATCTAGGGACTTTATGCGTCAATAGTAGGGACCTATGTCTATGTTGGAATATTCAGCCTTTCCCTTTGCTTCAAAGATTCAAACCATCTCTTACCAGAGGTGAGTTAATGATTATTAGAAAATTTGAGGCTTGGAAATTATATGCAATTTTATCAGGAGTGAATGTATTTCAATTGAATATTGTTTATGATATAGTAATCCAAGCACTCATTATCAATTAGAACCTAAGAGAATATGATTATGGGGTTCATGGTAGTTCCTTTCCAATGAGAGGGAAGTGGTTTTTTGAGTGTTAGGAGGAGATGTTTCAAGCCTACATATGGGTGTAGATGTAATTATATGGAACCCACTAGTAGTTACATAGTGTATCACCCATGTTAAAGGATTGAAAATAATAATCCATAGTATCAAAGAGATTTCATGGAATGTTGAGGTAGTATTAGGTTGGGATGTCTTAAATACTTATGCACGACTCTTCTATATAATCATAGTGCTAGGGAATTCATATATGTTCTACCATCAGAATCATCGATATTTTTCTAGGATGGTAGTGGTTATAATACCATATAAACAAGCTGAGAAGGTGTACATGGATATAGTAGTTAGAAATCTGAGGTTCAATGCTAGAATAACGGACCTTCTCATGTTAGTGAGGTTTCATATCATGGATGCAGGTCTGGTCATATCAATTTAATACATCCTACACCCAAGGAATAGAGTTCAAGGCCTTCTAAAATTATAAGTACTATTCTAGTAGCATCTAATTTAGTATCATCCTTGGTTGATATAGGTTAATAAAAATCTTTTATATCTATGACAATCATAGAAGCTCGAGGAAAATATATGGGGAAATTTTTTAGTGTGATGACACTCGACATAAATTTATGGGTTCCATTTGAGAGAATATTATGGTGTAAGAAACTCCCTTTGAGATATGTGGGTATTTATTCTTTTGTAATTTCATTTTCCTCAATATGACCATGTTTGAATTTATTATTGGAATTTAATGCAATTTATCTTATGATGCCCATCTTTATTTTTATCATTGGAGGGATTATTTTACATCACATAATTGTTGTGCTTATATTCATAGGGGAGAATGGGATTTCAAGGTGAGTCGATCTATACCCATGTCTCATGGGCTATGTAGGGTAAAATCCCATATGGCTAGGCTCGTTAAGAGTGATCAGGGAATGCAGTTTTTGAAATTCCCTTCTATGTTGAATCATTTAAGAGATATTTTCCATAATGATTTTTCATCCATTCCTATTGTGATAGGGGTGGAGTTAACCATATATCTAGTTCTAGGAGTGTATAAAGTTTCCATTTATCCTTATAGGATGGTGCGTAAAGATATTTATGAAATTAAGAAGTAGTTGGAAGACTTAAATGTAAAGGGTTTCACATGACCTAGTAATTTTTTATGAGGTTCACCTGTCCTTTTCACCAAGATGTGGAATTATACACTCAGGTTGTGCGTAGATTATTTTTGGTTGACCTAGATTATGTGTATGAATTGGTTTTCATTACCTCATGGACATGACCTCTTCCACCAACTCATAGGATTAATAGTTTTCTCTATGATAAATTTTTGGTCGAGATACTATATATTTTTTGTGAGAATAGAATACATACAACATATTTCATTTTATAGTAGGTATTGTTCGCATATGTTTTTGGTTATGTCGTTCAACCTTATGAATGTGACAAAAATCTTTATAGATCTGATGAATTAGGTTTTATGAAAGTATATGTATTCATTTTTTGTAGTCTATGTGGATGATATATTATTGTATTCTTATACTGGTAACAACCAAGCCAAAAATCATGATATCATGCTAAATACACTGAGAGAGCATCAAATATATTCTATACACTGAAAATTTCACTCTTGTAATGATAAGGATCCTTTATTGGGTTAAATAATTTCAAATGGAGGAATATATCATAACCTAGTGATGGTAAGATTCATTGTTTCTTTGGTGAATCCTAAGAATATATTTGGAATCAAAACTTTCGTGGGTCTTGATGGCTATTATGGGAAATTCATAACGGACATCTCACACCTTATAACAACTATTATATGATTGAATAAAACGTGTGTGATATTATTCGAGTCAAAATATTGTGAGATAGACTTTCAAGAGTTTAAATGGTGATGTAAATCAGTTCTAATCTTTATTTTTTATAGATTTAGGAAGAGATTATATAGTTTATTACAGAGCTTTGGGATTCAGGCTAAGAGACATTATAATGTTGGGTGACCAGGTCGTAGATTACAGGTCCCACCATAATAGATATAATGAGTGGAATTACTCGACCCATGACCTCAAACAAGGATTTGTAAGTCATGTTTCACGTTGTCGGAGGAATAATTTATCAGTTGAGTGATTTTTCATTTACACAGATTAGAAATGTATCAAATATATTTTCTAAAACTTTGCTATGAATAATATGTAGAATTGGTGGCTGAAATACCTATATTCATCTGACATTGACCTTAATTATACACTCATGAATGGTAATTAAGTAGCTAATGACTTGAGTTAGAAGTCTAAGGAACATGCCATTAAGGAGGCCAATAGTGAGTGGTTCTTAATAGAACTATTTTATTAAATGGACCATAAGGTTTTGAAAAATCATCGGTAGTATATTCTTATAGCTCTAGTAGTGAAATACTCTATTATATAATTTTTGTAGATAATACGAATATCTAATATTGAGGGATTATTCTTAAGGGAAAGTATCTTAGGTAGGGACCCACCTACAAGTTGGGTTATAGATGAGGAAGATACTTTTCACATCCATGGATGTTTTGTGGTTCCTTTAGATATATGGGAAGAAATGATGTGGGAATCTCATACTTCTATTTGGGAAGTTTACTCCAAGAATAATATTATCTACAATGATTTATTTGATCAGTATTGGTATATAGGTATGAAAAGTAATATTTTAGGTTTTATCACTTGGTTCTCTTCATGTCAGGAGGTCAAGGATGAGAACCAACGGCCTACATGACTTCTACAACATCTAACCATTCTTGAGAGGAAATAAAATTATTCCAATATCTATTTCTTGATATGTTCTCCAGTATCCCCTGAAGGAAGTGATTCAGTATGGATGATCATTAATAGATTTACTATGGTCACACACATCTTACCAATCTGAGAAACCTTCATAGTTGATGAGGATAGGGGAATTTACAATTGGGATATTTTACCTCTATGTAGTGTTATTTTTTCTATCATATCATATCAATATTATCATTTTACATCATGGTTATAGAAGGTGTTAAAAAATTACTATTTTCCTCTCTTATTTTGAGTATAGGTTATCACCCTCATATTAAAGGGCATTCTAATCAAATGATACAGCTGTTGGATGGCATGCTATAGGAATGTGTCATTCATTTTATAGGTTATTGAGAGAATCATATTACTATCATTGAGTTTTCCTATAATAATATTTTTTAGGAAATGATTTAGATGGATTCCTATGAGGCCCTTTGTGGTAAGTCTTTAAATTCATGTCTATTCTCGTTATAGATATAGGAGGTTGAACTAATGGGTCCTCGTCTCATTCAGGATACTCAAGATTAGGTATAGTAGATTCAAAATGTTATGTCTACAGTTATGTCTAGGAATACGTATTTTATAGATCATTTGTGTTAAACTCTAGAGTTTGAGGTGGGACATTAGTTCATTCAATATTTTTCACCTTGATAGGGTTATAAACATATTCAAAGCTAGGGAATGTTATCACCTCATAATTTAGTTCCTTATCAGATCATGGATAGATTCAGGTTAGTATGCTATCAGTTTCATTTACCTATGAGGTTTTGTGCCATGAACGATGTTGTCCACATATGGTAGCTTCGTTATTATTATTTTGATTGGTCTCATTCCATTTTTTCCAGAGGATATTGAATAGGAGTAAAATGAATCGTTCGAGGATAATTTAATATTTATAATTTATGGGATCAAAATTACTCTCTAATAAAGTTTATAACCACTCTTCTAGGTGATATGGTCAGATGATCATGTGTAGGATATGACCTTGGAGAGAGATAATGATGTATGTGCTCTGTGGCGAGAACATATCTCATACAATTATATACCATAGTAGAATGGAAAACAAGGGGATTATCTGGGGGGAGTGGGAAGGTTGTAACATAAAAACAATCTAGATATGTATGTTTTATTTTAGTTTCTATTAAACCCTTATTGGGTTCTTCTTTTGTCTTAGACCTTAATTTATGGGACCTTAGGTCAATAGTATTACTTTTGATAAGGTAAGGTTTCATGTGGGATAGAGGATGGATGTATACCAAATATATTGTATTTTTTAAATACCACAAATGTACTTAGGATATATGTAATATAGTAGATACACAATTTATAGTGTATTTTCTAGGTCCCTCTACACTTTATGAATTGTCCTTTCCTTGATATGAACAAAACCATGCATTTGATGTTTAATGTATTTACACGCTGTGAAATTTCTTTTTTTCTTAGGATAAAGGACCTAATAATTATACATAATTTAATTAATTTACATGTTGTATGAATTATAGTTCAATTTTTTAGAAAGAGGGAAAAACCCTATTATTTTGTCTCTTACACATACAAGGATCAACATGATATGATCTCTACCCACACCAATACTAGGTTCATTAGGTTATCCTGCATTCGATCTCAGTTTTCATCACCATTAGGTTCATTAGAACTAAAATGGTATGCTCCATAATCCACTTCCTTCCATTAATTGTTTAACATTATTTCCTTTTCACTATTTTGGTCAGAGCTCATATACACTATTTTTAGGGTTTTATTCAATTATTGTGATTTATCCCAATCTAGCCTGATTGAATGGTCGACCCTAAAAGAGGAGAGTTCTATGGGCCAAATGTAGGTTGTCTAGTATTTCTTCATCAGTGATGATTCATTTAATATTATGTTCCATAGTACCATAATATGGACTCTTCTACATGTTCCTAAATCATAATATTTCATTATTTTAAATTACCATCCATTCTATATTTACCATTGTACTCTTACTTATGGTTGGATATTTACCTGCCTTGACTAGTGACCCCACTTAAGGTGTGATCATGTGATTCTCTTTAATATATTAAAATTTTATTTGATAGAACCACTATCTAATACATCATGGAAACATGACTCTGTGATGCGACTATATAATTTTTTGGTCAATGAAATTAGAAAATTTCTAATGGTATTCCTTTTAATGAAATTATAAGATACATTAAGTATAATCTAACCCTGAGATTATATTATATCTTGAGTTATAGTATTTTAATACACTTGTGATACTCAGGAATGGTGTCCCATATATACTTATGATATTGTGTTATGGTGTACCATATATACTTATGACACCTGTGCAAGGAGTCTCGTATATAGTTATGAATGTTAGATTGGGTGACCCATACACTTAGGATTCTCTGGCATGGTGTCCCATACGCTGATGATATTTGGGAAGAGCATCATATACACTTATGATACTTAGGAAAGAAATAAAATATACTTATGATACTTAGGAAGAGATTCCCAATTACTTATTATATGAGGGTAGGGCATCCAAACTACTTGTGGTGTATAAACATGACTTCCCATGATACTGGAGTGACTATTGCAACTACCATTGGATTGTGGAGTTACGTCTTAGGTATAGACTAGTTTTGGTATCCATATATATATATATATATATAAATGTCACTACAAATATAGAAAATATATATGTATACATGTGGTTATTTCTTAGATATCATCAGGCTTAGGATTAATAATTTAGTCTTTTCCTGGTATCATTGGAAACAAGAGCTATCATGTGTACATTTTATATCTTTGTTATACTATTATTCCGTCACTGCTCATTTTATATATAGAAAATAAATTTTATTATACACTATTGATGGTGTACTACTTAGTATATCTCAAAAACTATTTAGGACACCTATGGTCCCTGAAGAAACATCACAGTTATATGTGTAGACAAATGGATGCCTCAAACATTCAATATTTGATTCTAAGTGCAAGGATGGAGTATGGTAGCAAAAAAAGGACCATAGGATGAAGATAATAGTATATTAATATTTTTTTATTATATTATATATATGTATGTTTCTATTGATTCTCATGTACCTCATTTTTTATAGCTACATTTCCTGATTATCATCATATTTGTTCATATTTATTTCTCAGATTTCACTAGATTTTTATTAGGTGTTTTTTCGGTATTCCAATAACATTCATTTATTAATTCTTCAATTTCTTCATATTTATTATGTACCATTGTTCTATACTCTTTCCCATGAGTTCATATTCTCCCACATAGATAGAACCTAGGCCACATCTACTAGGCATCAAAATCATGAAAATTGGGGGGGGGCACGCTTGAAGTCATGTGACCAACTTCCTCAATCCACTACTTAGTAGAATTGAATGTGATATTCTACGTGAAGGACATGAAATTTGGGAATAAAATTTTTATATAAATTGTTGGGTGGGAGTATACTTTAAAAAATGGATTTTTTACACCCTGAGGGCAACTGTTGGATCACTATGATTAATGCCTAAGACACACCCAAGGATCGGGTGGATGCACCGGTGATGTTTTCACTAAGGAGACACAAGTATTGGATTCCATGGTTATTGAATGTGGGATCTAGGAGGGTATTACCATTTATTAACTAGGTTTCCCAGTAATTAGTCACTCCTATATATATTGGATTTCCTCATACCTCCTCCTTATAGGAATCAAATTTTATCCTGACACTGAGAACACCCAAATACCGTCATGGGGTTAATCTTGAGGGATTGAGGATAAGGGATTCCCAGTGACACCCCAATGAATTCTACTCATCATTGTTCAGGTGTTATAATGGTAACCCTAGTGATTAAAATGTGGTTACCCTTAGTTGATGATCATTCTCATAGACATTATTGTACTTGAAAAAGAAGGTATGGATTATTGATTTCATTAACCTAAAAATTAATTATTACTATTGAGGTTTTGAAATGATTTTTCAACATTGCCTTTAGGCGGTGGGGATACTACTATTATCATGATGAAAATGAAGTGTTTAGATACATTATGATATCAGGATAAATTAAGTGTTTTTTTGGTTTATTTATTTATCCATGTTCCATAGTTTTTTATGATTGTTGTGTATGCCAACTACACAAATCACACTATATTATGATTATTAGAAAAAATAATTTATGGTGCCCTAATAGGTTAGGTATTTTCACCCTTCTCAGGTTTTCATTTTATATGGGTATCATATTAGTCCTTACATGGATATTATAGGCACATGTAGGAAAGATGATCGAGGTCAGGTTTAGCATGGTTGAGTTAGACATGTCAGATGTGTTTTCCTGACTATGATAAGGTATATCTCAATTATATGAGGATACAAATGTATTATATTGTTTTTTCTATGTTGAATATATGATTGGCCTCATGGGAAGTCATTTTTAATGATTTATATTCTAATCACGACCATTTGAGTTGTATTGTTCATTTCATTTTGATACGACAAGTATTATATTTTATCCTATTGTTGTTTCATTTTTTTATTTTCTTGTATACCTTGTTATTTCCACTTTGATTCTGCAAGCTAATACATGGGGATTTTCCTCCCCATAGGACCTACATTGATCCTAGCAACTAGTCAGTAGCCTATTGAGATCAGGTAGGCGGTCTTGAGGTCACGTAACATCATAACATGACAAGTTTTTTTTGTGATCATGAATAGGGAATTATAAAGAGGTATTAAAAATATATTTTTTAAATTAGGGTAAGATGGTATACAAAGGACCTAATAATGTGTCATATCTTATGATATAACCTAGATTTGTGAGTCTTGAACACCTTTCATAATGTTATTCAATGTTACCATGGGTATGGGATTGGTGTTCATGGTATGTGATGTTACAGATGCTATGATTTTCACCTCATCTAATGCACATGTGCTTCAGGTTTAATGATTTATGAATAATTGGATTTTTGGAACATGTATTATTAGAAAGAATTCACATAGATCAATTTTTAATCTTATCCTACTACGGATATTGGAATCTAATGCCTCATATATGGGATAAAGGATTCGCCAGATATGGTCCCACTTGTGTTATTATTTCAACTAGAGACTAAATCACATGTATTTAAATGTTCAAAAACTATTCATATGGTGTTTTATCATGTATGCCTTTGGTGATATTATACATATCTGGGACAATATAAATAAATTAATTATATTATAGTGACATATATTATTATAACAACCCTAAATATTATGATATATTTATCTTTAAATATATTTGATTTCATTGATATCTTTCATTACACACAACCCCATGTTTCAACAGATTGATATATAATGTTGATTTATTGTTATTGAAAGTGATGTATATCAAATAGATATTGGAATAGATATTTTGAATAGAAATAACTAAATTATAATGTTTTTTCAAATTTGTATAAAATTAATCCATAGGTTTTCAATTTCATATAAATTAAAAGAAAATAATTTAAATACAAGACATATTTTTTCTAAAGTGTTATTTCTATATGAAAATAACATCTTATCATAAAAAATTAAACTAATTAATTAATGATATTAAATAAATGTGAAGATAATATATTAAATAAAATATTTTAACATTCATATAATATTATTAATATGCAAATTAATGAAATAAAACTCATTATTATGGAAACAAAAACATTTTTCTAAAAACCCCTTCGTTGCGTTTTGTGCTGTTATTTAAAAATTAATATCTACCAGTTATGGAAATAAATAACATTAAATTTATCCCATTCGTGGAATTATTATAATAAATATTATATTATAATTATTTCTTTATTTTTTTCATTATTAATATTAACAAATCTGAAAATTCATTACTACATTAAAAGTTAAAAGGGGTTAAAGATAATATATATTGGTAAAAATAACCATCTATTTTAATAAATCATAATAAATGAATATATTTCAATTTTAAATCATATAATATTCGAAATTAAACCAGTTGTGAGCCACATTACTGTGATTTTTTACTTTACTATAATTTAATATTCTTAATAATTACATGTGTTACACGTCCCTAACATATAAAATAGAACCTCCTATATTATATTCTACACAAATCATGATCCATTATGATCAACACAACACTACCCAAATCCCTTCTGATCATTCCTATACATGTATTATTTGTGATTATATTCTTAAAATATCAACCTAATGGTCCTTAAGAATTGATTCATATGAGATTTCTCAGAGAAGTGTAATATGTTCTAACTGTTATTTTCACATTTCATTTTCCTTATTATTACAAATCAATTATATCACAAATCAAATAAAATAACATCCAACCGTTTTATCACATAAACTATCATTATATTATACAAAACTGTGGATATTTAAGGTTTACTGTCTTGGAAACCAGGAACATAATACATGACAACAACAAAAACATTCTTCTTAAACACTTGAAAGGCATCTTCATTTGTTCATCCTAAGTTCATTACAACATCTCATAACCTGGGATCATACATTAAAATAAAGGGTGAGAAAAAGGCCCAGTAAGAGAAACAAGAGAAACCTTTTACATGGGATCTCGAGACACATCAAAAGTAATGAAGAATAACTTTATGGCCTGATTAAGAGATAATGAGGATTATCATAATAAAAATAACTTGTTTCATAACATGAATACTTGGCTACAAAATTTAACAATAACAATAATTTTTTTCACCAAGGTCCATCCCCAAGGTGTCATTAACAATTACCAAGGTTATTCACCAAGGTGTCGTTAAAAATGGTCATCTCTAGAGATTAAGTCTTTACCCAATGCATTGTAGTGCTATCTGGGCGCACCCTTAATTTTTATTTATTATCATGTGAGCCACATATATCATCATCAATAATTTCATAAGAAACCCATATAGCAGAAAATAAATGGGTTTCATTTCATAATCATAATGTTTTAAAAACTATTTTAAAGACATGATCTTTATGTCACTCTAAACCCACAAAAAAGGAAAGCGGGTTTCGTGTATGTAAATCCCATATTTTAAAATATAACATTATGATATATATATATATGAATAACCATGTATAACAAAGATCTTTGAGTATTCACTTAATAAAATAAAATAATTGGAGAAAAGGACAGCGGTATTTTGAGATGAAAATTCTACAGCATAACAGCTATGTTACAGGGTTTTAGAAAACATTGAAAAGAGAGGGGACATGGGTAACCCAATCATAAATGATCCATAAAATAGTATGGGGAAAGAATATAAAGGATTTAAGAACATGGTAATGAAATTTTAAATATATACCATTTGAAATTAAGAACATGAAAGGAAGACAAAAATAAGATTCCTCTTAAGAAAATTCGGCACCCTAACGACGTCACTTAAACTTCAACAAAAATGGATTGGAGAGATCAAATAGGTTCTCTCATAATATGAAAATAAAATATCAGTATGATATATATAGATATAATACCCCAAAATAATAAGAAGTATCTTTAAAGACTTGACATGAAAGTAGATCTTTGAAAAATGGGAAAGTTGAAAGAATCCCTTAAACATTCAGTAGCCTAATGGCGTCACTTAAACATCAACAAAAAATGAATCTATGAGATCAAATAGGGTCTATCATCATATGAAAATAAATGATAAGTATGATATTTATAGATATCATACCACAAAATAATAAAAAATGACTTGAAAGACTTGACATCAAAGTAGAACGTTGAAAAATGAGAGAGGTGAAAGAATCCCTTAAAAATTTTGCAGCCTAACGGCGTAACTTAAACTTCAAAAAAAATGAATTGACGAGATCAAATAGAGTCTCTAATCATATGAAAATAACATATCAGTATTATAGATATAGATATCATACCCCAACATAATAAAAAGGGACTTGAAAGACTTGACATGAAAGTAGAACTTCGAAAAATGAGAAAGGTGAAAGAATCCCTTAAAAGTTCAACACCCTAACGACGTCACTTAAACTTCTACAAAAATGAATTGACGAGATAAAATAAGATCTATAATCATTTAAGAATAAAATATAAGTATGATATATATAGAGATAATACCTCAACATTATAAAAAGGAACCTGAAATACTTGACATGAAAGTAGAACTTTGAAAAATGAGAAAGGTGAAAGAATCCCTTAAAAATTCGGCAGCCTAATGGTGCCAGTTATGCATTCTTAAAATGAATTGATGGGAGAAAAAGGGGGTCTCTCATCATATTAACATGAATAGGGTAGTAATATTAATATAAAATAACATCCTACAGCATAATATCATGGAGCATAAAAGAAATGACATTAAAGAGATTACTTGAAAAGAAAGAGAGAGAGAGAATCCCTTACCTTAAACGTAACTCTTAAAACTAAATGGTTGGGACCTTGAGGGCTTGGAGGCACCTTGGGAGAACTCATTTGGAGGTAAGGAGACTGAAAATTCGTTATGGATGATTTTGGAGTCGAATGGATGAGAGGATGGATTGGTATTTATAGGGAAAGTGAGGGGACGAGCATTAATGGCCAAAGGACACCTCATTGGTAGTATTGAAAAAACAATGGGTTTGCCCATGGTATTTTCCCATGGTATTGGCCACTTGGGACACCTCATAAAATAATGCATCCCCTTTAGTCGACCATCCCTTAAAATATCTCAAGAAATCATCATTATGTAGTCATGATGTTATTAAACATACTAAAACCCTAAAACTGTATTTTTACTATTCATTGAAAATTCAACTTTTTCTGAAAACTCCCAAAATTTCACCTTAACAAAATATCAATGCTATGATTTAAAAAATGAAATCCATTTTATAAAAATAATTTTCTAAATATTTTTAATTTAATTTTTAAATAAATAAACTATTAACTGAAAATTCATTTTTTTCAGAAAAATCCCAAAAAAATTTCCTTAACATAATATCGATGCTCTGAGTTCAAAAATGTAATATATTTTATAAAAATAATTTTCTAAATATTTATAATTTAATTTTTAATTAAAAATCACTATTCACTTGAAAAAATTGATACTTGACTAATAATTTCTGAAACAATTATTTACCTATTTTATTGAATCACATTACTTAATCAAGGTTCCTAGATTATATTAATACTTTCTTTATGTGAGATTACTAATCCATTTGGTCACAATACTAATCCTAAGTGTAAAATCACTATTCATAATTTATTTTTCATCAAAAATCAAGTTGATCTTATTAGACTCTAAATTTCCTACTGAATGTAGTTGTAGAAGACCCCTTTTTCAAAATCATTACACATTTTTAATTATTTAAGGTTTACATAAATTTTTTTAAAATTTTCTTTTTCTAAAATTCATCAATAATATACATCCTAAATTTATTTGAGAATTTGAAAATTTATTAAAATTCACCATAACAAGAAAACACAATTTTATTTATCTCAAAGGATTACACAAAGCAGTTATGGTCTCCTTACATAGCCCCTTATAACCCCAGCACAGGACCAAAGTATAAGGTGTGCTAAGGTGAGAGAATCTGAGGGAGGCTCGACCAACATTGCACGAGTAGTAATTTCTATCAGTTTGAACTTCTCACGAAGGAGATTTCGTTCTTGCTTCACATGATGAAGTTCGGCTTGGGTATGGTCCAGAGCAACTCCCAGTGGTGCTACCTCCTTCCCAAGTTCTGTTAGATGGGCTTAGATTGGCTTGAGACTACTGGATGACGCCATCAAATCTTCTTTGTATATTAATTAACCAAGATCACTTGTATTTGGAGACAATAATCAAAACATTTAGTTCTCCAGTGGCCATATTGACCAAGGGTCATATAACAGTCAAAACCCAATGGTCTCATTTTAATTATACTCATGTTATCAAATGAAACAGTTTTGTTGAGTGTAAAAAATAAAATGACACACAAAATTAGGAAACAAGATTTATTCAAAATTTCTTGTCATTACAATCTTCCCCCCCACCCCAACAAATTGCATCCTCGCAATTTTTAAAATTGGGTTTTTAAATTTCACTGAAAGTCCCACATCTGAAAAGGAGTCAGTAAAACTATTACATTAAAAGAAAGAAAGGCATGTACAAAGGTTACCTGAGTTAACCCACTCTAGGATTCGATGTACGAAAGCATGGACATGGAGGAGAAAAAAAAGGGTCATGTTCTAAGGGAGTGTGATAGAAAACATTATTAGGAAAAAGTTAAACATGAGAAAATCACAAACTTATGATGTGTGGAAATGGTCTTTGATTAACTAGTAGGAAACATAAACCAATAACGTTTTTACATTCCTTTTCATTATTTTAAGGAATTCAATTACTACATAGAACCAAAACATAAGGAAACACACCTACCTTCAAAAACAGATTCATCATTTAATAAGTTTCTAACAAAACTAATCTTTTCTCCAAAAAATGAGCATTTGAAAACACTTGGTCTCATCAAAACACAAGAATCATCTTCTTGAGAGTCACGTAATCCACAAAATATTAACTATCAATTTCTTCTATCTTTAAAAATTACCACAAAAAGAGATGGGGTAAGATAAAACAATTCTTCAAAAATAAAGAATCCCATAGGAAGGGAAACTTCTTTAAAATTTTCAAAATTCCACCGTACTTCCCAGATTTCACCAACGACCATTCCATAAATAAATGTCGTTAAAATTCCTCAAAATAAACCAAAATAATATTGAAACCCAAATACAAGAAGGATTTGAAAGCATATTCTTCCAAGATAAACTTTATGGTTCATCTCCAAACAACATCAACCACTCTTAGTGTCTTATAACAAAAGTAACTAACCTAATCACTTTTTCCCTAAGATAGGTTAATCTTTTCCATAAGTAACCTAAATTACCATAAGTTCTCCTTAAATTATTCGATTATTCAATATATAAGTCAACCTTTACTCCTCAAAGAAAATACCGTAGTAATCTATTTACACCGATCAAGTAGGGTTCAAAATATAGTGAACGTCTTCCAAAAAAATAATCATCTTTTAATCCCCTAGTCTACCTTTTTTTAGAATAACAGCTTCACTACATAAACATGTGGTACATAATAATAGATGTTTATCATAATGATATAAAATAATCTTTGGTGGTGACTCTATGATCTTATAAAACATAAAATATATGCTCATAGAGCACGAAATAAAATACAACATGGCATAGACAATTATTGCGAAGAAGTTACATGTACTTCAGTCATCATAATCCATCTCAGCATAGGACTTTCATTGTTCCCTTGACCTCAAAGATTGTTGATGCTCATCATGCTTCTCATCCATTCTAATAGAGAATTACCTTGGAAAATTTCTAACTTCTTCAGATTTATGAAATTTAAATGTATAAGGTACATTAGATCGAACCTTATCTCCATTCATCACATTATCCATTTTTTAATTCCATTGGATACTTTATGCCCTATCTTCCCACACATAAAACATCTCTGGGTTCCTTTGTGAAATTATCCTTGGTTCCTCTTCCCACACTTTTTGTAAAAAATAAATTGTGTCTTATTTACCTTATCAACATTATCATATAAACATCCTTTAGACTTTGACTTCTTCTTCCTTGATGAATTTGGGAATTCAAATAGGTACGAATTATTAATTGTGATTTTTGATAGCTGGTTTGGCATAATCACAATATGTTCAACTTGATATCTCGTCATCTTTGTCACATTAATAGGGAAATCATAACATTTTCTATCACATTGGTTGTTGGTACATGCTCTTCCATTCCCCTCCATTAACTAAGAAAAGAACGTATAATTAGGGGGCTTAAATACTTAGCCAATAATCATGAAAAGGAAACATATAGTATAGAAGGATAAACTTGTAGAAGAAATGTATACCCTAACTTATGATCCCCTAGGTCCCAATATAGGTTTTCCATGATCATATATTCTTATGTGAATCTTTATTTTATCTTATCTTTGTTCCTTTAATAATGGTTCATACTAAGCTTATGAATTTTCCAAAGCATATCCCCTAGGAGTGTCATAACCAAGATTGCAGCAAGGCCTGTTGTCATGTACCAGTTCCCGTTCGAGTATATCTCAAAGCAGTGTTTTTGGGTTTTACCCCTATGTACATCTATGCCAGAGCTACCTCTACCTGCTCGTATCCAGATAAGAATGTATTTTCTTGGCAACCCCTTACTCAATACTCACCAAAATACCCGGAAGATTTCATTTATTTAAAATTTTCTATAGGGTTCATCCTAAATTTGTCATATCCTAATTTCCACAAATAACTAAACTATCCTTTGATACCAACTATAGAATCCCACCTTTTTATCAAATAAACATTCATTATATTATACAAAACTGATGATCTTTAAGGTTTAGTGTATTGGAAACCAGGAAATAAATACATGACAACAACAACAAAAATTCTTCTTAAACACTTGAAAGGAATCTTCATTTGTTCATCCTAAGTTCAATATAGCATCTCATAACCTGATATCAAACATTAAAAGAAAGGGTGAGCAAAATTCCCAGTAAGGGAAATAAGAGAAACAATTTACATGAGAACTTGAGACACATCAAAATTCATGAAGAATAACTTTAAGGCATGAGAAAGAGATCATGAGGCATATCATAATAAAAATAAAAAGTTTCATAACTTGAATATGTGGCTACAACATTTAATATTGACAATCATTTCTGTTTCACCAAGGTCCATCCCCAAGGTGTCATTAATAATTACCAAGGTTATTCACCAATGTGTCGTTAAAAATGGTCATCTCTAGAGATTAAGTCCGTACCCAATACATTGGAGTGATATTAGGGTGAACCCCTAATTTGCCTTTATTATCATGTGATCCACATATATCATCATCAACAATTTCATAAACAACCCATATATCATAAAATAAATGGGTTTCATTACATAATCATAACGTTTTAAAAACTTCTTTAAAGACACGATCTTTATGTCACTTTAAACCCACGAACAAGGAAAGTGGGTTTCGGGTATGTAAATACCATAATTTAAAATACATTTTTTGATATATATGTGAATACCCCTGTATAAGAACTATCTTTGAGTATTAAATTAATAAAATAGAATAATTTGAGAAAAAAGAGAGGGGTATTTTGAGACGAAAATTCTGCAGCGTAACAACTATTTTACAGGGTTTTAGAAAACATTTAAAAGAGAGGGGACATGGGTAACCCACTAATAAATGATCCATAAAAATGTAGGGGGAAAGAATATAAAGGATTTAAGAACATGGTAATGAAATTTGAAAGATATACCATATGAAATGAATAACATAGAAAGGAAGAAAAAAATAAGATTTCTCTTATGAAATTCGGCACCCTAACGACGTCACTTAAACTTCAACAAAAATGAATTGACAAGATAAAATAGGGTCTCTAATCATATGAAAATAAAATATTAGTATGATAGATATAGAGATAATAACCCAACATAATAAAAAGTAACATTAAATACTTGACATGAAAGTAGAACTTTGAAAAATGAGAAAGGTGAAAAAATCCCTAAAAAATCAGTAGCCTAGCAGCGTCACTTAAACTTCAACAAAAATGAATTGACGTGATCAAATAGGTTATATCACCATATGAACATAAAATATCAGTATTATAGATATAGAGATCATACCCCAACAAAATAAAAAGGATCTTTTTAGGCTTGACATGAAAATATAACTTTGAAAAATCAGAAAGGTGATAGAATCCCTTAAAAATTCGGTAGCCTAACGGCGTCACTTAAAAGTCAACACAAATGAATTGACGAGATAAAATATGGTATCTAGTAATATGAACATAAAAGATCAGTATGATAGATATAGAGATCATACCCCAACATAATAAAAAGGAACTTGAAATACTTGTCATGAATGTAGAACTTTGAAAAATGAGAAACATGAATGAATCCCTTAAAAATTTGGCAGCCTAATGGTGTCACTAAAACATCAACAAAAATGAATTGACGAGATCAAATAGGGTCTATTATCATATAAAAATAAAATATCAGTATCATATATATAGAGACAATACCCCAACATAATAAAAAGGATCTTTAAAGACTTCACATGAAAGAAGAACTTTGAAAAATGAGAAAGGTGAATGAATCCCTTAAAAATTCGACAGCCTAATGGCACCAATTAAACATTATTAAAATGAACTGATGGGAGAAAGAGGGGGTGTCTCATCATATGAATATGAAATAGGTAGTAAGTGTAATATAAAAGAAAATACTCCAACATAATAGCATGGATCATAAAAGAAATGACATAAAAGAGATTACTTGAAAAGAAATAGAGAGATAGGATCCATTACCTTAAACGTAACTCTTAAAACTCAATGGTTGGGATCATGAGGTCTTGGGAACACCTTGGGAGGACTCCTTGGGAGGTAAGGAGACCAGAAATTAGTTGAGGATTATTTTGGAGTTGAATGGATTAGAGGATGGCTTGGTATTTATAGGGAAAGTTAGGGGATGAGGCATTAATGGCCAAGGGACACCTCATTGGTGGTATTGGCAAAACCATGGGCTTGCCCATGGAATTTGCCCATGGTATTGGCCACTTGAGACACCTCATAAAATAATTCATCCCCTTTAGTCGACCATCCCTTAAAATATATCATGACATCATCAGGATGCAGTCATGATGTCATTAAACATACCAAAACCCTAAAACAGCATTTTTACTATTCACTGAAAATTCTACTTGTTCCAAAAACTCCAAAAATCTTACCTTAATGAAATATCAATGCTCTGATTTTAAAAATGAAATCCATTTTATAAAAATAATTTTCTAAATATTTTTAATTTACTTTTTAATTAAATACTTTATTCACCGAAAATTCATTTTTTTCAGAAAAATCCCAAAAAATTACCTCAACATAATATCGATGCTATAAGTTCAAAAATGAAATCCATTTTATAAAAATAATTTTCTAAATAATTTTAATTTAATTTTTAATTAAAAATAAATATTCACCTGAAAAAACTTATACCTGACTAATAATTTTTGAAACAGTTATTTACCATTTTTATTGAATCACATTACTTAATCAAAGGTCCTATATTATATTAATACTTTCTTTAAGTGAGATTACTAATCCATTTGGTCACATTACTAATCCTAAGAATAAAATCACTATTCATAATTTACTATTTATCAAAAATAATGTTGATCTTATTAGACTCAAAATTTCGTATTGAACATAATTATAGAAGACCCTTTTTTGAAAATCATTACAAATTTGTAATTATTTAAGGTTTACATAATCATTTTTAGAATATCCTTTTTCTAAAATTCATCAATAATATACATGCTAAATTTATCCGAACATTTGAAAATTTACAAAATTCACCATAATAAGAAAACACAATTTTATTTATCTCAAAGGATTACACAAAGCAGTTATGGTCTCCTTACATAGCCCCTTATAACCCCAATATAGGATCTAAGTGTAAGGTGTGCTAAGGTGAGAGAATTAGAGGGCAGATTGACCAACATTGCATGAGTAGTAATTTCTATCAGTTTGAACTTCTCATGAAGGAAATTTCGTTCTAGCTTCACACGATGAAGTTTGACTTGGGTTTGGTCCAGAGCAAAGCCCAGTGGTGCTACCTCCTTCCCATGTTCTGTTAGATGGGCTTCAATTTGCCCGAGACTACTGGATGAGGCCATTGAATCTCCTTTCTATATTAATTAACCATGATCACCTGTATTTAGAGACAATAATCGAAACGTTTAGTTTCCAGCGGTCATATTGACCAATGGTCATATAACAGTCAAAACCCAATGGTCTCATTTTAATTATACTCATGTTATCAAATGAAATAGTTTTGTTGAGTATAAAAATAAAATAACACACAAAATTAGGAAACAAGATTAATTCAAAATTTCGGGTCGTTACACATACTAAATCCAATATCATAAATACACAGAGATGTTATTATCAATATAGGACGACCATTTTCCACCTCATTTCCTTCAAAAGGGAAATGAAATTATTTCTTGTGGGTATGAGGGGACTACCATCTCCAAAAAGCGATGGTTTTTGTATTTCATCACATATTTATATGAATAATTATAAAAGTTTATATAATAGATATATATGATAATTAATTCACTATTAATATTTTCTAGATAATGAATCCATGATTATTCTTCCAATAATAGAACCATCCAAATGTAACATGAATGGAAAATAAACAATATTTAACATTAATGTTCATATTACTGAAAAAATTGTTAATAAAAGGATAACTAGAAATTATAAAAGAATGAAATGTAGTAATTTAAATATTAATATGGTTAGATTATGTATTAATAATAAATATATATCTACTATACATGATATTTTATTGTGTAATAAGTAATAAAAAACAAAAAATTAATGGATCCTATCCTTTAAAAACATCAATTTTTTACACATCTAATTATTCCATGAATTTTTATGTATTAGTACCATGTTACTCTATTTTATATGTAAAATGATCAAAAAATTAATGAAAATTTAAACTTATTTTCACTTTGGTCATCAAATTTTTCCATCCATTTCCATTATATTTGACACATGCCTATTGTGGGGAATTAAAAAGAAATTTAATTTCATAATACAACATATAGGCAGACCATGGTCACCTCACTTGGGGAGAATCACAATCTGTTTAAACAATAATTTATAATTCACCTAGTAAAATTATTTTTTTTATATTTTTTATATTTAAAACGATGTTTTTCAGGTTTTTGGAATTTGTGAAATTAAAATAGTAAAGTATAGAATTGAAATCTAAATGTAGATGCAAAAAGATTGAAAATATGAAGAAAGGTCTTGGTCACGGTTTGATAATGCATGTTCATTTTATATTTAAATTTTGTTTCAATTAAATTTATAAATTCATTTAATTAAACCTCATTAATGAATTTCTTTACTTTTAGTTACTTATTTTGTGACATTATCATGCATTTGGTGAACTAAACCACACCTCCTGTAATAGTAAAATATGATAACACCTCAACTGGGAATGAAATTCCTAAAATACCCAGCTCCACTATATGTTCTTTTTATTTCAATAAACCCTAAATACTCTATATGATTGATTTTCCTATGATAAGGGATGTAAAAAATAATAAATAAAATAAAATGAAAGGAATTAGAAATAATGTTGTGGCGGATGATCTCCACACCCATGCAATACTCTCACATCCACCACAAATATTTTAAAAACAATTTGTATTGATGAACAATAAAAAGAACCCCATGAGATTTCCATTTATTCTATTCCTTGAGTTAGCTGTTTTCTATTTTAAAGTGGGAATAGGTCATAATGTAATGACGGAAGAGAATGATAATGAGAGTAGGGATGGAACAGAAAAGCTGATGGAAGAATAAAGGGGAACACTTTAAAAAAAATTATAAATATGACACCTGGGAAGATAAAAATGAAGTAAATAGAAACTAAATACTATCATAGGGCGTGGAAAATGAAATTTAATTTCCTAATGCAGTAAAGAGTCTGAACAGGTATGTCTCACTTGAAGAGCATCATAGTCAGTTAAAACTCTTATTTCTAATTTACTGAATATAATACCTTTTTTTGTTTTTATTATTAATTTTAATTCATGGATTATAGGTTCATGGAAGATGTGAAAAAGGAATAATGAAATATAGAATTGATCTAAATACAGATGCAGAATGAATGAAATTAGGTAAGAAATTTCATGGTCTAGGGATTGATACCAGATTTTCAAATTTTATTTTTTAGTTTTTTAAATTAGATTTGACAAATTGTTTAATGAGAGATAATTATGGAATTACTAGACCATGATTTATTGAGATTTTTATTTAATAATTCCTTCATTCCTCCAAAACCAACCAATTCAATTTGTCAAATAATATAACACCTATACTACAAAATGAATTCCTAAAAGGGTCAACTCTACCATATACCTTTTTTTCCTTTTAGACAACCCCAACTCCAATGTATGGAGGTTTTTCCTAAGGTAAGGGAGGGGAAATTAATTAATCAAAGAAAATACATTGAATTAGAAATAATTTCGTTCTTTAAGACCTCCATACCTCTGTAATACTTTTTAATACGCCAAAAATAAATTAAGATCATTTTGAATAGAAGCACAATAAATAATAAAACCATGGAACCTCCCCCAAGGCCAAGCCTTGAGTTAGTCACTTGTAATTACAATGTGAAAAGTGATCTAAAAGGAAATATGGTAGATTTATATAATGATATTTGGTATTGAAGAGATAAAGGGAAGGAAGTATAAATGCAAACAATTGAATAAAAAATATGATGAATGTGTTACCATGAAAAATATAACTAAAATAAAAATAAAAGAAATAATAATTATAAAGCCTGAATGTCATATGAGATTCCCTCTTTAATAAATACTCTCTTAAATCCACCCCTATCCTCATGCTTATAGTTATAGAAGACTCCTTAGGGTGTAATTACAGACCATTGAAGGATATTCATGTCAGAATGACTCTTCAACATTTGAAAATTTGATTCTAGAATGTTTCACCAAATATTTTATTATGGTACACCCTCTATTTGGTTGAATCACTGAATGTAGTCTACTATATTTTTTTTAAAACATTTCATTAATATTAACTCCAAATATAAACTTCATCCTAAAAGTGTATAAAAAGTGATTTCCTAATGATTAAATATTTTTATTCTAATTGAATGTTTCCAAAATCATCATTCAATGTTGAGCATCCAGTGGCCACATTAAAGAGTGTATAACTCCTCTATATATATTAGATAAATTAGTTTTTTAGTTATATATCCAATATAAGTAGAACCACTTTAATTTATGTTTTATGCATGATTATATAGTTATCTTACTAAGGTGTTTTCCACAAGATCATTTAGAATAATATCCAAAAATTATTTATTTTTTCAGGGTTATAGATAGAAGAATTAGATCCTATTCCAAAAAAAACTTATATTCCATAGATCAAGTAATAAAAAAAATTATAATTAAATCAATTGGATCTATATTTTAATATTTATGCTTAAAATAAAAATGTTATTAAAATTTTATAAATTTACATAATTAATAAATTGTGCAATTTTAGAACAAAACACACCATAAATCCAATATTTATGAGAATAAATTCGATTTTGTAAATTTAAATAGTTTAAATCATTAAAAACCATATAAAAATGAGTAAACTATTGTATCTATAAAATACCCCACACATAAATCTTGTTTTTCCTCAAGAAAAAAAATCTCAGCATGGAATACAGTGGGCACTAACGTCACAAATATTCATAGTCCAGATAAATAAAATCTAACATATTTAAATGTTAAATCAAATTTTCAAAATTTCACTTAAAATGGAAATTTAATTTCCCAATTTTCAATAATAAATTCAATTTCTGAACTTTATTTTCCCCTATTGAAAAATGAGGGAACTTCTCCATTGATTTATTTATATTCCTCAATTCATTTTTAAAAGACATGTGAAATCATGATCTACCTCAAAATAGATTCATTTCTCCAATAACTCATGAAGAATTCATGTAGAGTTGTGGGAATATCAAGAGAACATGTTCCTTATCTATAACCTTGTAACGGAATTTCATTCTCTAATTTGTAAAGTCAATATTCACATAAAATCATTAGGGATTTCATTAATGGTTCAAATGACTTTGATGCATATGGTTAGTTAGAATAAATGATTTACAATCACGGATCATGGGAAGATTAATCTCTTATGTAAAATGCATGATAAAAAATGTGTAATGAAATTCAAACCTTCAATTTAGCAACTCACACATCTACAAAACTAAAATTAAAGGTTATGATCAAATAAAGCCAAATGATTTATTCCTTGACCCACATTAATATTTTTTTCCTTTATAATTTTATTAATGAATTTTTTCTTATTTTTTAAAAACTTATGATTAGAATAATCCTCACATCCACAACATATTTATGATAAAAATCATAGGTCTATTAATGCTGATATTTAGTTTTCCCAAATCATAAAATATTTTCTCATTTTTTGGTTGTTTTTTTTATTTTCCATTTTATTTATAGAGGGGAAAATAATGAAGTATCATTAATAAATCAAAAATTTCAATTACCATAATAATCACCCCCACACAATATATGTACAATTTAAATCATTAATTCCACAATGACTCCCTTCACCCCCACACTTGTACTTTTAAATATGATGAATTTACAAAAACATATTGCAGGAATCAAAAAATATGGATTGAATCATGGATCTTCCCTAATAAATTCATTTATGGCTTATTTTTTTTAAATATATATTGATGTAAATGTGGCCTTTTAAGGATAAAAAGTTATCAAATGATTCTTTAATCATTTTAAATGTGTCTTTGCATATTCATAGATTTGATGAGTTCAAAATCATGTTCTAGTCGGTGACATGTCCAATATCACTCAAGAAATATCCTCAATAATAAATAAGAATTAAATGGTCTAGAAATAATCACAAGAATGGTACCTATGATTTGGGACATTCACTCATTTAAAGAATAATAATAACAAATAAATTCAAATGAATTTTTTAAATTCATATTATGAAAAATGTTAGGAAAAACATATTTACATGAATCAACTAATTCCCTCAGATAACGATCCATCATTTCAATATCCATGCTTCACTTTAAACATTCAATTCCCCATTTTACTAATTCAAACTCATTAACATTTTAATCTAAAACATGGAATCACATTGTTACTAAAAAACTCATCTCTCCTTGATAAGTCCATAAAATAAATAATTATAGTGTTGGCATGAATGTTTTTCTCAATAATCAAATCATGTTTTAGAAACAAATGTATGTAGATTAAAAGATAAACATTAAAATAAATATTCCTTTTAAAATGAATCTTATTCCACATTCCTCTATGGTGATTTTCGGATTCCATATTCCCACATGAACTGAAAAAATAAAATTATTCAATTATTCACAAGGAACATTTCACTTAAGCTAAAAAATATAAGAGGGAGAGGGATTGATACTGGAACAAAAAAACTGAATATGGAATCTAAATTCCTAGAAATCATGTAATGATAAATCCTGGAAGGATCCCCTAAAGTGGACCCTTAATTTTTACTACCTCTAGAAGGGTAGTACCAACTATTATCCATAATCTATTAGTGGGTGGTGTTTCCTTGACTTGATCCTCCACATGTTATTCTTCCAAACTTTTATTTTTTTCTTATTAAGGATAATTCCATGTATGATTTAAACAAGGTATTTCCACATTACAATAAGGTAAATTTTTTTATAGAGAGCGTATGATGATGTATGGAACCTCTTCATCCTTCGTTGCTAGTTGTGAAACCTCATCTTCAGATTCATTTAGTTTCCCTAGATGTAATGTATGGAAAGAATAATCAACGGAATATTTAAGAAATAAATAAGATTTATTAACTCCCAAATTTTCCAGTTTAATGTCGAAATTGTTTATCTCTTATTTTTATAACGATCCACCAGGATCTCTTATTGTTCTCCCACTAGTAAATACTAAATATCTTCAAGGATTTCCAGGTTTACATCAATTGGTGAAATGTTTTCTATTATCATCCTCAATGACACAATAAGAATCATCCAAATATGAAAATTCAAAAATAAAGTTAGGAGTGATACTCAAATTAGTTTAAATAAAATTAAATGAGTTTGAGTTCCAGAATGTATCATATCTGAAAGATGGTTTGACTTGATAATATTCTATGTTTGAAAGTTATTCTTTGATTTGTATTTTTCTTGATGTTGGCATGTAGTCAGGTGCATCCTCCTTGAGTTTTCCTCAAGTTATTATATTTCATTAAAAAAATCTGGATTAACAAGTGGAAATTCTATCTTGGTCTCAAATACATGCATGTTAATAAATTTTGTATCGATCTAGTTCATTAAATATTCTGTCAAGATGTTGTTCTATAGACCTGTTTTCTTTTTATTTACAATTATATTGAGATCATTAGATATTTGTTGGAGTTCATCCTCTATATATTATACTTCTTATTATTACCACCGTGGGTAATTGTTCTATGAATTGAAAAAATATCCATTTGAAATTTACTAGTAAACAATTTATTTTGTACATTAATTTAATAAAGAAAACAAATAAAAATATTTATAAAATAATAAATGTAAAAAAATTGATTGAAATGCCTTTTTAGATTCTTGGAAATAGTTTCATTTTTGACCCATGTCTATAGTTGGGTATGGAAAAATCAATTCAATTTCCTAATGGAGTATAGAGGTTGACCAGGGTCATCTAATTTGAGGATAATCTATTCCTTTTTAAACACTAATTTCAAACTCACCTAATCTAATTATTTTTTATTGAAAATGATGGTTTTTAGGCATTCAGAAAATGTGAACTAAAATTAAAAAAATACATAAGTTAAATCTAAATACAGATGAAGAAATAATGAAATTAGGGAAGAATGGTCTTAATATAGGGTTTAATAATATGGGTTAATTTTTTTATTTGTTTTCAAAATTCAATTTTGTAATTAAATTTGTGAAACCTCATTAATAATTTACTTTAATTTGATTTATTGAGTGTGTTATTTTATAATTACTTAGTTACACCATACCACTCCCCCTTCAATTGTTAAATATGATAACACCTAAACTAAGAATGAAAATCCTAAAAGACCTCACACCACCATATACAGTTTTGTCCCTTAAAGAATCACAAACTCCACCATAATATGGTATTTCTTATTAGAAGGCATTAGAAAATAATTCATGAAAGAATAGGAATTAAATTTGATATAATTCCATGGTGGAAAAACACTAAATTTTTTCAATACTCTCACATCCATCATTAATATATTAAAATCATTTTTAATTGAACTGTAATAAAAAAGAACATCATGAAACCTCCCCCAGGTCAAATTCTAAGGTGAGTCACTTTCTATTCAAAGGTAAAATGAGATCACAATGAAATGATGTAATAGAAAGATAATGATATTAGGGTTGGAAGAGATAATGTGATGGAGGAAGAAAGGGAAACACATTAATAAAAAATATGATGAATTCATTCAATATTTATTGGGTGTTTTCATTCATGAATGATCATCCCTTAATCATAGGTGATGGTTCCTCGGATCCCATAGACCCACCTGCTCTGAGACAGAAGGGGTTTTCTTTTGTTGGAGCTCATTTTCGATTCTCTGATCTGAGCAAAAGAGGTAAATCTCAGTCTTCTAATATTAGTAGATTTGAAAATTATGGTTTCTTAGTTGTTGCTGATCCTGAGACTTTGAAACTACATATTGATCTTAGTATGTTTCCAATTCTTGGATGCACTATTTATTCTAAGGGGGATAAACCATGGTCTTACTTTTATGTTAAAAGTAGGATCTCTAATTTCTAGGGCTTTAGTAATTGGAAATTAATTCTTATTGGGATGGAATTCTTTCACATAATTCATTAATTGAGGGATGCTTTTAATATAGCTTGGGAATTTTGTAGTCTAAATATTAAAACAGGAACATTGAGACTATCAATATGGGATGTTAATTTCAATCCCTTCAAGATTATGCAAACCAAATCTCAGGTTTGAATTAAACTACATGTATTGAATTGGATGTATTATCATCCTAATATACTTAATGACCTTTCCTCATTCATTCCTACTCATATTAGAATGGATCTAAAAACATTGGAGGGGGATCTAAGATATTTTTCAAGAATAATATTTGATGTTAATTTGGAAATCAAAAAACTTGATAGTACCACTTTTATTTCTAAGGTTAATAAGGTTGGTGTTAAAGTAGAGTATGAACAGATTTCCTATTTTTGTGAAGTCTGCAAGATTATTGGACACTCTGTTATAAATTGTTATATGCTTCCAAAGAAAGTGAATGAGGTACCTAAGGACAAGGAATGGAAATAGGGTAACTGATATAAAATGGACTAGAAGGTATTTGTGGAAAAGGAGGGTCATTAAAAGTATATACTTGGACCTTCTAAAGTTACAGTTCATAATAAGAAATCTAGGGCAGATATCGCTAAAGATGTTGAATAGGGTGAGATTCCTGATCTACCTAGTCCTCACACATAGATTTTCCATGAATCCATGTAAAAGGAGTAGGATGAATTTTTTTGAGATAATACATGGAGGATAGTATTTATGAGCTTGTGGTTCCATATAGGAAAATGAACAACATCTCCCAGCTGATAATTCTCCAATATTTACATATTTGGTTTTCATTTTTATTTCACCTATCAGTTGTACATCTTAGGTTGTAGGGGGTTCATACAAGGGTATCCCTACTATTTAGGAGACCTTAATTGAGTATCATGCTTAATCTAATGTCCGATTTGAATTATGGGATGTTGGGATTGGTGTTTGTGCTTCATATAATACAGTTTCGACAATACATGAAATAATAATTGAGGCTCATGTTTCAACTGATGATACTATTGATGTAGAATTTGGGGAGACTATGGATAATGATTCATTCAATGTAGGCTCTATGTTACAAGAAGTGGGGATTGGTGTTCCTGCTTCATCAAAAAAAGTTTCTGCAGTATAAGAAGTGATGATCAAGGCTCATGTTTCAACTCTAGATACTATTGATGCACAAGCTACGGAGATCGTAGCTCCTGATTCATCTAGAGGTGATGTGGATTTACTAAATTTGGGGGCCTCTTGCTTCATCTAGTGGTCCAATTGAAATTTATATTAATGGTCCCTTGAATCCAATTGTAAAAGGAAACATAAGAACCTCAGATATTAATGATCTCTTTCACAGGATGTCCAGTCCTATACAAAAGGTTGGAAGGCATCCATTATCAGGAAATCATAAAACTGTAGGTGTAAAAATAGAATGACATTGTTCCAGTTTAATGTTAAAATGAAGCTTCTATTCTAGATTTTCTTGGGACTGGGAAATCAGGAAAACTATGTGGTCTCTTAGGCTCCTAATTCAAAAACACAGGCCTCTTCTAATTGGTCTGTCTGAGCCTAAATGGTTTTGTCTCCTAGTATTTATATTTTAGAAAAGATGAGGTTTCATCTTTGGGATTTTAATAGTGGTTAATTGACGGTTAAAAGATTAGGGGTTCTGGATCATTGTTCCCTAACTGATATTTATCTTTTTTCTAATAGTGAACAACATGTCACTTGTTATTTCAAATTTATTGGTCTTTAGCATTTCTGCTCTTTTATTTATTCCCATAATTGATATTAGGATCGATTGAAATTATGGATAGAAATTGGATCTCTTAAATCTTTCATCTCTTAGCTATTGACCATTCTTGGAGGCTTCAATGCTATCATGTGCTCTAATGAGAAAATTAGATCCATGAATAACTTCATCTCTTCAAGATTCCTCAAATCTTGCATTGATGATAACGTGTTGATTAATGTTAACATTTTCGGGGATAAGTACACTAGTTATAGAAATGATTTGGATAGAGTTTTTTAAATAAGAATTGACAGAGATTTTGTTCATGAATCTTGTCTTGATTTTTGGGAACCATTTCCTATAAGGATATCTATAGAATTAATTCTGATCATCATCCCATTTTTGTTTGATCTTGAGGGAAAGGATCCAAATCCCCCACTACCTTTTAGATTTAATAAATCATTGTTCAATCATCATGAATGAAAGAAAATTGTTTAACAGATCTGGATTTCTTGAAATGGTAGAGAGAATGGATTTGATTATTTTATCATGCTCAAAATTTTTAAAAGAACTCTGAAGTTATGGAGTAAAGTTTAATTAAGTTATCTTGAAACTGATTTTTTTTCTCTCGAGGAATCTCTTCCACACATACAGTAGAAGAACTCTTATAATTATTTCACGTGTGATGTCCTGGGGGAGACTCATATTCTATAAAAGTTTAATAAATTTTCGAATTTCAATGATGCTTTGCAATGAAGAATTTTTGGGGTGAATTGTCTATGAGATGGTGATATAAATTAATAAAAATAACTCCTTGAAGAAAATTAGGAAGGTGTTTAGGCATATCTCTTTAATCATAAATGAGAATACTATTTTTGACAATAGGAAGGATCTTTATGAGAATGTTTTCACTTACTTTAAGGATCTCTTCAATGGTCAAGTCCCTCATGCTGATCTAGTGGGGATTAATATTCCAAATCTCATTAACCAAGAGGATAATTCAATGCTTACATATATAGAATTAGACATTGAAATAAAAGAACCAGTATTTTGTCTAAATCAAGATATCTCTCCAGGTCCTAATGGTTTCAAAAAAAATTCTTCCAAAATTATTGTGATATTATTCATGTTGATGTTTTTTGGTTGGTTTCTCTGTTTTTAATGGTGGAACTCTTCCTCGAGGGATTAATTCTTAGTTCATTTCTCTCATTACAAAGGTGGAAAATTCTAATGATATTCACATATTCATGCTAGTTTCAATGGTTAACACAGTATTTAAAATTATTTTCAAAATCATGGACATGTGGTTATCTTCTATTTCTAGTAAGATTGTTTCTCCTAATCAATTTGTCTTCATTAAAGAAATTTCTATTCAGGATTGCCTCATTACTGCTTCAGAGTGTGACAATCTTCTTAAGAAGTCCATGAGGGGTGTTAATATTTCTCTCAAACTTGATGTCATGAAATTGTTAGATATTATAAACTACAATTTAATTTCTATGGTTCTTCATTTGTTTGGTTTTAATGATGATTTAATTAAATGGGTCAAAATCCTTTATGAGTTACCTCACATCTATATTCTTATTAATGGTTCTCCTGAGGTATTTTGTGCTTATTCTAGAGGGTTCAGGCAAGGGGACCCTTTTTCTTTTATCATTATTTCTATTGAGGAAGACTATCTTAGCATATTACTTTAAATTATGGCTGAAAATGGGAAACTAAACTGTATATGTGGCACATGAGCCTCATCCCAGTTGGTGAGGTATCATTATGTGCATCCACATGACCCAAGTTCAAAACCAGGTAGAGGCGTATTTTCTGGTGTACTGTAGCAAGCACTGTAGCAGCACTGTACATTATGCAGGTATTGTAGCAAAACTGTACACTGTACAGGTACTGTAGCAGAACTGGACATTGTACAGGTATTCTAGTAGAACTGTACAATGTGCATGTACTGGAGCAAACACTGTATCAGTTACTATAGTAGGTATTATTTGGTATTGTATTAGCTGGAACTATTCACCTTGGGCCACCAGTTTGGGCTTGGTGTCCTTAAGGCTTTTGCGCCGCCGAGGCCTTTGGTTAGTATGGATTTTGGGCCACCTTTAAGGACTTCTGGATAACTCAAGTCCTTCAAGGGACATGCAGTCTCATGAGACACACTACAAAATATAAGAATCCCTCAAGTGGATTTGGAGTAAGTACACTCACCAGAGAAAAGACAAATGGATTTGTCAAAATGAGAAGTTATGGTTATACCATCGGGACTAGCATGTGCCTGCACGGGAAGCCTATCCAAATGATCATGCGAAGGTGTAGAGCTACTATGATGATTCAGATGATGGGGAGGGGTAGTTCCTTATAGATAGTCTTGTTTAATTCCCTTTAAACTTTGGGTCGTGTAATCTCCTAAACCTATGGGCCGTATAATCTTTGAGCCTACGGGCCTTGTATGGGTTCCCCCTCATCCCATGAAAGGGGGGTCGTCAAAAATAAATAAAAAATTAAGGCCTTTAGGCCATTCAGGGAAGGTGTATCTATTCTGGTAGAGGTTTTGAAGCTTCTAATTATTTATTGTATGCCGATGAATCATTCTATTCACTCAATGGGATAAGAGAAATATTAAGAACATAAAATGGGCACTTTTACATTAAATTTTTTTTTCAGGACAATAAATCAGTTGGTATAAATATTTAATCTACTTTGTTATTAATTTCTACACATTTAGGAATATAGATATTGTTTTAGAATTGGGAATTCATGAGGGATTGCTTCCCATTACATATTTGGGTATTCCAATGTTTGGGGAAGGCCAAAGGCATGTTATTTTTCTAATATTCTTTGTAAAATCAGAAGTCATCTTGTAACATAGAAGGGAAAATATGTCTCTTTAGTGGGTTGTGTATGTTTGGTCAATACTATGATTCTTTCAATGTTTTCTTATTCCTTCATTTTCTATATGTGGTGATTCACTCTCATCATGAGCATTAATGTTTCAATCAAAAATTTCATTTGGAGTGGTAACATTCAAGAGAGGAAATTAGCCACAGTTTCATGGAACAATTTCTGTAAACCTTGTGATCTCATGACTTCCTTGGAGATAAATTCAAGGATAGACTAAGAAATGGTGCTTTTAATCACATGGATTCATATATTAGGTCTTCTTTTAAATATGCTTTCTCTTTTATTGATTCTCATGCCAGATGTCTTGTTTCAAATAACTCATCTTTATCCTGTTGGAAGTAAAACAAGACTGGTGGTCCCCTTGTAAAGAATATGAAGAGTGATGATCTTAATGTGGACTTGGTTGACATGATTAAGGACCAACTAGAGAGTATAGGGAACCTCCCAAATTATATTATCAATATTGTACGGGACTACGTTTTTTAACAGAGTGGATTTCTTGGTCTGGAAACCTATTGTCAATGGTTTTTATCTTCTCAGAAATTTGACAAACATTCTTTATCATGCAGCATAGATTTTATGTGGATGAATGAGTTACACATGAACATTATAAGGCCTTCTTTATCTTTTTTGGCTTGGATACTGGCTCACAGAAAGATTCCTACAGATTTTTTCCTTCTAGAATATGGTATTTATCTTTTTTATTCATGTGCGCCTTTCAATAATCAAAGATAAGATGTTGAATATTTGTTTATGTTCTCTTTTACTATTTTATCCATGTGTAAATTTGTGTTCAATATATTTTAAATCTCTATATTATGTGGCTTCTATATGAGATTTTCTCCAAGTCTAGAATTCAATTGTTCTTTCTCTAAAATTTCTAGATCTCTTTTTGGTGGATTCTATAGAGTTCCTTCATATCATTTAGTTTACTTGAAATAAATTAATTCATGACAGATACCCTTTTTACATCAGGGGTTCCATTTTTTCTAAGATTTCTTCTCTGCGTGAGAAAAAAACACCGAAGAAGCATTATTTCTTCAACTCAGTGTGTGACATGTTCATTTGTAACTGGATTATTGTCAAAATGAACATTCAGCCTCCACACGGAACCTTTGACCTATTATTGAAGGATCCATTTTTTTAAATGGATAAAATTCAATTTTTATATAGCTTATAAAGGTAATCTATAACCTTCTAGATATGGTGTTGTTTTTAGGAATCATAAAGGGTATGTTCTTTATTTTTTTTCATGGTTCTTATGGTCTATCTTCTTCTCTTAAGGCTGAAATTCTTGGCATCATTGTTGTAGTTGAGCAAGCTAAGGACCATGGTTTAAATAATTTATGTTTTCAGAGTGATTCTGCTATGGTCATCTCTTACATCAGGATGGGTCTCTCTCTATTCATTTGGAATCCCCCTAATCATTGGTGTAAATACTTGGATACTTTTCTCTCCTTAAATATTATCATCCCTCACATTTACAGGGATGAAAATTTAGATGCTGATGGTCTAGAAAATATGGGAATAAATGGAGTTGACTTCACTTGGTTTGATCAGGCTCTTGATGATCTTAATCATTTTTACAAAAGGGATCAGGAGAAATCTCCTTTTCCTAGACTTGTGTAACCTATTTTTTATACGGATGGAGGCATGGTGTCTATTTCATAGAGGTGTTTTTTGGATCTTTATCTATGTTGAAGGCTGCTATCTCTTGATCTACTATAGTCAGGATTATTGAATATGGTTGTTTCTCAGTTGTGGAGGTTCAGGAGTTGGTTTCTTATTCTATATTGTGTTTCACCAATCATTTTGTGCTACTTGTACTTTTGTGATTGGTCTACATGTGTACCAAAGGAATAGAGATCTATTTGTGTATGGAGTCATGGGTTATCTTATACTCTACATTGTTGTTCCTCAACATGCATGGAGATGGTCCGACATCTTGAAATCTTGTCTTACTATGTTTGGTCTTTATCTAGGACATGACTTGATGTATGGACGGAGTGGTGCATTGGATATTTCGTTGTTGTTCCTAGACACGCATAGTGATGCATATATTTTATTCCATGTTAAGCCACTAATACTCTTGGACACGCATGGGGCTATATATAATTTTTTATTTTTTTTTCCTATAATGTTTTCATTTAATTAATATATTTCTGGTCAGGGTTCACCCAGGTCCTGTCTCTCAAAAACAATATTCTCATAAATCCATCCATATACTCTAATTTATTGGCCTGAATGATACCTTGGGGTTTCAGAAAGAACAATTTAATTAGTTTCATGATGTAATTGTTTATCAAGAGTAGGAAATTTGACTTCAAAATTTTTATTCAAAAGCTTCTATGTGTTACCCCCTTAGTTTTTCTATATAAACAAAATGTATTCTTCAAGAAGGTTTTTAGAACATTTTTTGTTCCTTTCATCTCAAAATATCATCTTCATCCTCTTTATGTAGAAAAAGCTATCACCTAATTACTCAGTGATTGTATTCTACCCAAATGTTTCATAATTATTCATTCAATGATGGGATTCAATTAGCCACTTTAAAGAGTGAATTTATCCTTAATGTTTTTGGGGAAATGATTCATTAAATAATGTTTTAATTACATGTAATATCCTTTTATTATATTTTTTTACAATAAAATATGGTTAATTTAATGTGGTGGGGTCCACATGGTCAGCTAGAATAATAATCCAAATTGCCTAAGTGATTCTAGAATTAAGATATCAAAATTATCTCGTAGTCCATAAGAAAAGGTTATTTCCCACATACAAAGAAATCCTAAAAAAATTAATCACATAAATTGGATTGATATTTAAAATGTTATGATAAAAATACCAAAGATATTAAAATATATTAAATCTCTATAATTAATAAATTTTCCAATTTTTTCCCAAAGAACACCTTTAATAAAATATTATTGAAAATAATATCAAATTAATAAATTTTTAGATATTTAATCATTGAAAAACATATAAAAATGAGTAATATATTAGCTCTATCAATCATTAAAAAATGGTATTTTTTACAAATACATGAAAAGTTATAAGTTATTATTTTTCATTACCTTTAAAATTATTTAAATAAACTAAATGGATTATTTTTAAAGAGTTTTTTACAGAATAAGTAATTTATTGATTTTTTTCAAAAAGTGTGAAAATAAGGTTTTCTTTTAATATATATGGTATGAAAACATTTTCAATTTCTCATTACCATTGTTTTCATTGAAGATTCCATTAAAATTTTTATAGTTATTATCAATGAAACTAATTATATTAATATTTTGAGAATTTTTACATAATATATTATCAAAATAAAATTATATTTTACACTTGTTTTGAATTAATGTTTTTAATGTTCTTTTACAAATATTTTTAATTTATTTCAACATTATTTAAGGAATTTTATGATTCAATGGGGATATGATATTATAATTCCATGCATTTTATTTCTCTATATGGCTTGTGATGATGATGATTTTAGATTGATTATTTGATACACATTAAGTTCATATGTGTTAATTAAGTTATAATGAAACCTTTTTGAATCACGTTTCATTTACGTTAGGTATTATATGATGATATGATGATTTTATATGAGATTTTGTTACCCATATGTATGGTTTCTGTTATATGATGGGTGGGGCTAAAATTATATCATCCTCTAATGTGTTGGGTAAATGTGAATGTATCGTGATATAATAAAGGCTACAATGGGGAGTGAACCCAGTTCTTTAAGGAGATCTATCCCCATTGATAATCAAGGTGGTGTACCTTGACTAAATAAATTATTGAATGGGGAGTGATTCTGACCCACTATAATAAACATTCAAATTATCTAGGAATAAGGAAATTATTTTCTATTTTTATGTGTATACCAAAAACATATATCTTCTTATTATGATATATTCCCAAGACCCATGACTTATTATTGATAATTCAAGAAAATTATTGCCTAAATCTTTTTTATGGTAAAAAAACATTACATAAATTTAAGATTAATTATCATTGACTGGTAAGGTATTATTTTGGTAAGTTATGGTCACATTTTAATAAATTTTTTCTTATTTTATTCTCACTTATGATTATTGCTTGATATCTCTTATTTTTAACCTCACAGGGTATTTGAGATCACCCATTATTATGTTTTGTACTTCCCTGGGTTATGAAGAAAGTAATTGAGTAATAATTTTCTAACAAGTGCTTCTATGTGCGGTGAAATTTGTGGGAGATGTTGAATAAAATTCATAAAATAATATGATTATTTATCTAGTATTCAAATAAACTAAGAATTTATGGTTTGGGGGATTTATTATTATGAGATTTATTGAATATTCATCTAATATGATGATATATAAATTTATAAAACTCCTATGTCACTTCAATTGCTATCAGAGCAAGGTTTATTAATTTATGGAGATTAGGATTAGAGAAATTTATTACAAACCATTGGGATTTTTCTTGATTACAGGAAAAAATATTTAATCTTTATTAAATTAGAGATTATGTTTTTTCATTGAAAACACTTCCTTATCTAGATTCTATAAGTTGGATGATTTTGTTTAACAAATGCACCTAGGGATAGAAAATTTGAAATGTGTGAATTTTGGATTATCTCAGTTTTCAATGTTCCATGATGAGTGGAATTAAGATAGCACACCTCTATGGAAACATGAATACATGTTGAACATTAATGGCCTGAGTTAAGCCTATGGTGTTAATGATTTAAAATATGGTGTCATGATATAGATTCCTATAAATTAATTTTCATGATTGCACGATTAATCATCGTGATTCTTATTTCTCACACTTTTTATTTTTATTATAGTAAATAGTATAATATCAGAGTAATCTTATAAACAATTAATTTTAAAGACTATGAAATGAATTTCCTCATGAGAAATCAAATTAAAAATGAGTTTAGATGTGAGAACTTTTAACTATACACACCCATCTCTCTCAATATATGAAAAGTAACATGAATCATGATGAACATCCAAATATGAAATAAAAGGTTCCCATGTTATTGATTATTTTATTTAGAAACTCCCACATTCCATTGGTGGTTCCTTTGATCCACTTATTTCATAGAAATTTATCAATTCCATAGAAAGGATATTCCCTATTATCTAATTCTCAGTCCATGCTAAGGTTATTTTGGCCATATTTCATTTGAAAGATAAAGCTGACTAATATTTGAATATTATGAAATATGTGAGGAAAAATGGGGAAATCTAATACATGACATGGTATGTATTTAATGAGGTATTTTTAACAAGTATTTTCCCTTAATGTTTCACATAATAAAAGAAATAATATTACTGGAAATAAAGTAGAAGGATGAAAAATCCATCAGCACTTATAGGGAAAATTTCACTAAACTTGCAAATAAACTTCCATTTTTATCATCAATGTTAGACAAAAATTTGATTTATTATTTAGAGGATTGAGACTAACTCTAAAAAATGAATTAGACATTAAATAATTTTTTAAATATGGATAAATCATTTAATTTTATCTTAAGATGAAAGTAGAAATTGGAGACTCTAAATGTTTTCTTATTTTTAGGGGAAAATTAAAATATTGAATTTGGAGGAAATTCATATAATAATACCCATATAGAAAGTAAATTTAATATCACTTCGTTCATGAAATGTGGAAGTTATTACGACGTAAATTTGTTTCTAATTTATGATAAATTTTTTAAGTGTTTAAAATAAGGCCATTGAGAAAAAGAAATCTGAAGTAATCTGAATAAAAATGTAAATTAAAGGAATTGTGAAAAATATCAAAAATATGTTACAAAAATAATCCAATATTATAACAATAATATGTATGAATATTATCCCAATTATTTCTCGAATATGAGGGTTAATGAATAAAATTATTGTCAAAAACCTCTTAACCTTAGACACAAATGTGAATATCATGAGATTATAGCTACTTATGTGGATCACAAGAGAAAAATTGTGATAGGTACGCATATCATCTCCTCTAGATCATGAAATGTTTTATTTGATTTTATATCTACCAAATATTTTATATCGGAATAATTTTTCAAGGTTATAGCAACACAACCTCTATAAATAGATTTTTTTAACAACAAAAACATAAATTGGTATGATGATATCATATCATGTATACACATTCTATCTAATATAAGATTATGAGAATTTTATTCTTCAATATATTATGACTCTCCATCTAGTTTAATTTGAAGTTATATTGAGAATGGATTGGCTCTCTCTATATATATCTCAAAATAATTTTTGAGGAAACAACGCCATATTTTATTTTCAGAATCAACCTATGATTATATTTTATTGTGAGGTTTAATATTAACATCCAATGGAAGTTACTTCTATTATATGGGCCCTATATTCTATTCATAAGGGTTATTTATATAAAATGGTTAAGGAAGAACTCAACATCAATGATATTTATATAGTTTATAATTATGTTGATGTATTTCCCAAATACTTTTCTTGTCGTCCCAGGGTCTGTGAAATTATGTTTTCAATATAACTAATACTTGGTGCTACCAATTTAATAGTCTCTAGAGAGAATAGTCTTGATTGATTAATAATAAATTAATAAAAAACTTAGGAGAATCTCAAAAAGGGATTCATATTCCCTAGTGTGTCACCATATGGTGCACAAATTCTTTTTTTAAGAAGAATAATGGGTCAATGCCTAATGACAATAAATAT
Source organism: Viscum album (assembly GCA_963277665.1). Lineage (NCBI taxonomy): Eukaryota > Viridiplantae > Streptophyta > Magnoliopsida > Santalales > Viscaceae > Viscum > Viscum album. The sequence goes on from OY728162.1 coordinate 256,018,605, forward strand.
TGATAACATAAAAAAATCATTATCAGGAAAATGTATCCTATAACCCATATTTATTATTTTTTGATCAATTAGGCATAGATAAACACTTTCCTAATATTTAAATTCATAATGGATATCATCAAATAAGGGTAACGAAAGAGGATATGCCCATAAAAACTTTTCATTTGATTTATGATCATTATGAATTTATATTTCCTTCCATTGAATATAAAAATTCCCTTTATAACAGTATGTATCTAATTAATAGAGTTTTTATAGATTTCGTCTATCAATTTTTTATAGAATTTATAGATTCTATTCATTTATATTCCAAGATCAAGGAAGAGTATAATAATCATTTGAGGAATCTATTGAATTCCATGAAGAAGGATAAGATGTTTTCCAAATTCATAATGTGTGAATTATGGTTATTAAATATTTCATTCATGGGTTATCTGAATATCCAATAGGTATTCTATTTTTATTCATTTTTTACAATCCCCATTGTAAGGGTTTAAGGGGAACCCTTACATGGACCATAGGCTTCATGAAATTACATGAACTAAAGATCTTATAGGAAAACATTGAGACTATAACTAGTTGGAAATGTTCCTCCCCAACATCTACATCATGATGTTATCTTCCCACCTTCACATAGATGATTGGATAGGCATCGCATGCTTGCACATGATAGTCCTAGTTGAAATTTTTATACCCACTCAATCTTAAATATTTTTATCTATGCTCTAGTTAACAAAACATGTTGTGGTTCTTCCTCTAGAGACTTCACCTTGAAGAGTCTACCCAATCCTTTTAAGCACAATTTTATGTTTCATGAAGGACTTGAGGAGACCTGAAGACCTTAAGGATTCCTGGAGGACTTAATGTGGCCCGATGGCCTTGAGGTAGACAGAAAGCTTTATAGGCCCAAAGGCATTGGTCAGGCCAAAGGCCTTGAATGACTCAAGGTTAAAAATATTAGCCAGAAAGGCCAGACAGATGGATAGTTATGGCTACTACTGTACCAAACAATATGTGATACATTACTTCTACAATAACACACAAATATTTCTCCACTCAGATTTGATCTTGAGTCTCTTTTATAAACTTTTTGAGTCCCCATAGACCAGGATGAAGTACTTATGCTCATACATGGGTCGTATAATATCCTGCAGGGGTGTATTAGTGGATCCTTTAATAATGGTTGTTATTTGACAATAGTCATGACAAAACATGGTAACTGAGATCCATATTTTTCATCTAGTTTTTAGATACTATAGATTCATTTTGATATTTTTCTCATGGACATTTAATATGAGAAAAATTTTGACATAAAAGGGATCCTTGTTCCTTTTGATAAATGGATGTCTGGAAAATTTCAAGGAGATGAAAATAAGGTTGGTTAGTGAACCAATTCTTACATTACCCTATATTAGATAAGGTTCTTTATAATATAGTGATGAATTAATGAATAGATTATGATGATTAATTCTACATAATTATATGTCAATAACATAGGCATTGTTTCAATTGAAAATTCAGGAACCGAATTACCTAACCCATGATTTGGAGTTGGAGGTAGTAATTTTTTCCTTGGAAAATATCATGAAATTTTACATATAGTGAAAGATGTGATATAAATAATAATCGTAAAATTATGAAGAATATAGATTAATATAGAAAGAGTCAAATATGTGTAATTAACATGTTAAGTGTGTTATCTCAAAAAAAATTAGACTTGGTCCACCGCATGGCTCAAAAAGAATTCTTGATCCCTATTTTATAGAAACTATATTTTGGTAATCATAAAACAAATCATTGTAACGATTTCTATAACATAAAAACATAATAAATGTTAATTACAAATAAAAGTAATAAACATAACATTAGAGATAGGTTGGACTGAACTTCCAAATACGGTAACCAACTAATACCTAAATAAAATTACAATAGAAATAGATACACATAAGTCATAGAATTATGTAATATATACAAATACACATATCTAACATAGAAAAAATCAAATCCCTAGACCAGTGTCCTTGATCCACCACTTGAACCATGGTAACATTTAAGCAATAATTCCCACTCAGAAAATTCAATTGATGTGAAAAATTACATAATTATCCCAAACCTATAAATCATGGGTGTGATATAAGATCCTATTATTTCACAATAACCCACTAAATACATGATATTTTGTTCTTATTTTTTTCTAAAAATGATTTCATGAAATACAATAGATAACTAAACATTTTAATTAATTTTCTACAAAAAGAACTAGGAAGACATTAATTTGTGATAAAAATCATTTTCTATTATATTCATTTAATCTAAAAACGAATTAGAAAAAAAATTTCCATTGAAAATACCTATTATACAAATCTTCATTTAAAATTAAAACTTTAAAACAATTTTTTACTGTCCATTTTTGAAATATATATTTAAAACTAAAAGGGAATCCAAGATTTCACATGGTTATTAAAAAACTTATTTAAAACAAAATTTTACATAAATTAAAGAACATCATCCTAAAACCATGTTTTTAATACCCAAAATTACATAGAGTCCCAAAAACCAAAATTTAATTTTCCATTTAGAAAACATATATATTATTTGGAGATGAACTTTTCACATTTTAAAGTTAAATTTTTAAAACCACAACTAGAACATTTTGAAGGAACATTAAAATCTTTTTTCCCCATTCATTTAAAGAATTTAAAAATTACTTTTCAAACATCATAAAATTAAATCACACAAATAATGGTAGAATAATGTAGTGAGGAACCACTATTTAAAATCATAAAAATAGAAATAAATGATAAGTACATATTTTCCAAACAACTAAATGAACATTATGGGATACAATAGATTAAAAAATTGTCCTTCCCTTTTAAAAACATTCTTTGAATTACAAAGCATTTAATCATTTACAAATTTTAATTTCATTCTTCTCTAAGGGATAAATTTACCAAAACACATTTAAATCTAAATGGGAACCAAATATTTCTTTTTTAAATAATCTTTAAAAACATTAAATGTCCAAAAAATATTTATAATATAATCCACCAATAATAAAACACCCTCTTGATATAAAATTACTAATTTTTAATTAAATAATGTATAAAAACCTAAAATAATTGATATAAAGATCAACTAAGCTTATTTTTTTTCAAATAACACACAAGGGTTAAAACACACCTTAAAAATCCAACAGCCCTTTACAAACGTTATTAACACATTAAAAACACAGAAACATTCGATTTGAAATTCATTTTATTTGAATAATAATTGTTAAAAAAGAATTTAATTTCTCGTTGGAGCTTTTAAAACATAAATTAGTTTTTAAAATAAAATATCTAATTACACAAAAATATTTTACGGAATCTCATCCGATGAAAATGTTTAAAATAAATTTTATATAAAATTACCTCAATATGGTTCAAATAGGTAATAATAATTTTAAAAGGAAAACCATTATCAAACAGTAATAAATTGAATGAATTTAATAGAAAATTATGATAAAGAAACACATAACTATGTTCAATCATGGTCATACCATATGTTATCAATTTTTATAGATAACACACCCCATGTTAATGCATTCCCTCTACATGAGATACATGAACAAATAATTGTGATTTAAACTAATTTCCACCAAAAAAGTAGCTAAAAATGTTACGGTTAATGGAAGAATATAAATAAAGGGAGAATAAAGTGCAAAAGTTTATAGGGACATTGTATAGAAGAATATATTTGAATGAAACATAATAAATTCTAAAAAATGAAGGTGGAGACACCTAATAGAAGATGAATATGTTTTATTTGATTGAGTGGGAGGAGAAATGGAGGGTTGGGGGATTTAATTTCAGTAAGTGAAATAGAGTAAATATTAATATTTATTGAATATGAAGAGGCTACACGGTTTAGTTGCATTGTTTACTTAAATGTGTGCTAACTACATGTCATAAACTGCCTAGAAATAATATACACAAACGTTTTATCTAAAAAAACCCCATGATTGGACAAAAAATACTCCGACCATGTAAAATGGAGTAAAAAATTGAATATCAATTTCACACTCTTCTCTCATGGTTTACTAAACCATGTTCTATAAGATACACCCACAAGAAGTCCCACAAGGTTTATCCTAAGACTCACACAGTTTGGATATAACCACATGAAACCTATGCTGAAGAACCATGCGTAGAATAAAATCTTTCATATAACTATCATCTAATGTATATCCACAAGATTTAGACTAATCTATGCAAGAAAACCACTCACAATAAGAAATCATAAAAAAATTTCATGTTCCGAGCTGAAAATATTGGAAATCATAAAAAAAGACTCAAATTCATAAACCCTATAATGAACCATCCCTAAATATTATATAATATTTATTTTTAATTCAATAATTAAATTTATTCTATTTAAGGATATTTATAGTTTATGTTTTTATAAATTTATGCCATAAACCTTAAATAATTATATATTAGTTAAAAAGTGGAAAATTCTATGAAATATCAATTTTATCCACCAAATTGTTTTATATATAACATATTTTTTCATTAAATTTCATGACACATTTCATCATCACCACAAAATTATCACTAAATATACTTAAAGACATGTGAAAAATATTTTAAAAATATGTTATTGGAAAAAAAATTCACTAAGGATATATAATGGGAAAGAAATAAACATTTTTTTTAGGAATACGTATACAATATTTTAATTCTTCATAACTAAAAATTGGGATCAAAATAATAATTTTGTTGCCCAAGGGAATCAAATCCCCAAATTTATTAATAGAATATTTCATAAGAAATATTAATGGAAGAAATAAAATCATAAGGGTTCCCTTGTAGTCATGGAAGACATATAAATAAAGTATCAAAAAATATATATACATTTTACCTAGAAATAATAGCATATTTTTTCCTATAGACATAAAATAATAAGTAATACCCTAGGATCATTAAATAGCATTAATGGTATTGTAATAATATGAAAACATCTGAAATTTTGATGAAATAAAAAAATGAAATAAGTATAAGTCAAGGATGACTACCAAGACAACATCCCATGGTGGAAAGAGTCTCATAATGTATTATGTTTACTCCTTAATCCCATACGTAAAATCTAATGTGAAAAAATATTTACCCAATTCATTATAGAACACTCTGGGAACACCTATTGTTGTACGTTAATGAATATTTGTGCCACAAAAATTAAACCATTCATATGAAATAAAACTTATAATTACATATGGAAAGAAAATGGGTTGCATAGTCTCTCCTCATAACATAATGAAAATTGATTTCATAAAAAATGAAATTGAGAAATTATCATAAAGAATGTATTATCCCATCAAAGGAAGGGATAATAAGATTTCTATATATGTGAGATATATATATATATAAATAATTTATAAACATTCCATAAAATTAAATAGAGGTATAATTTAATTTATATATTTAATAGGAATAATCTAAACTAAGAGGTTGTTTAGGGAGACCCCTTAAACCCATAAGAAAAAAATTGGTATGATAATATCCATATCATTTAAAACTCATTTTAATAGACTTATAATAAAAGATAATAGGGTTTTTATTTGAAGAAAAAATGAAATATTATAAATAAATCCAAATATCAAATTACTTTTTTTTGGTTTTAATAAAATCTGATCGAACAGTATATGTTAAAATAAAACATTCATTTTTATTTTTTATAGAATCTTAAAAAATACCATATAAAATATGTAAATAATTAATTTTGAAAAACATTTAATGAGATGAGTAATAAAATGTTATTTATAATTCAATTATATACATATAATCTAATTAATAAATAATTATATGAATATGTAAATGGAATAGAATGATTTAGAAAATAAATCATTACAACTATTAAAATGAGTTTTTTAAAGTAATGTGTCCCTTATGTAAAACCAAAAAATTATTCTATTTTTAAATTTTGTAAGGAATATAAAATATAATAAAAATTACCTTTGGAATAAACCTATACATAAATAAAATTTCTCTTGAATAATTTATAATAATGTGGACATGGAAGGAATAGAGTTTCAATGGATACTCTAAATGATGATTTTTTGAAGAAGGACCTTTACCTTGAGTTTGAATAATCATGTATGTTATTTAAATTCACAAATAATAAAAATTTATTAATTATATACTTTCTTAAGATCCTTTATCAAATTTATTATAAATTTTATTTTTTTTATTATCATGGTATATTCAATTATTTATTCCTTTATGTTCACATTGGATGTTTTGATGACACTCAACTCATTTGTCCAATATGAATTCCATTGGATGACTATGGATAACGAGATAATTATTTCATAACATATAGAACAAATAATGAAATAATTATAATTTTTAGACATCAATTATACTTTTAAAACATACTATGATATATTATTATGAAAAATGAAATCGGTTACAATCACAAACAAGGTAGGTCATACGTACAAATGAGGTAAATTTCCATTATTCAGTGTTCATGATGGAAATAAGGTAAGTGTTATATTATCTTTATATAAAGATAATTATATCATAAAATTCATATTATTTCTTTAAATTCACTAATATATACCGTCTAGGTAATTTTCAAAAGAAAAATGAATCATATCGCTTCTTGGATGTGGTAATCCACACATACTCATGAAAAACTATATAATATTTCAATGAATTGAAAAGTAAGAAAATATATTATATATTATTTTTATATAATGATAAATATTGAATAAACATTATATATATAAATTATATCCACATTAAAATTGAGTCTGGGTAAGTGATGATTGAAAACGAATTATAATTGTTCATGGGGTGGTAGTCCACCACACACAAAAAACAATGGTGTTGTATCCCATTTTATGGAAGAGGAGTTAGATGTAGGTTATTCTACTCACATAATAATATCTTAGTATATGATATATAATTATTATATTATATCATCATGGGTGAATAATTTTTTAAGGATGTTGAAAAAGAAATAAAACAAAAAAGGCCAGTTAAGAATGATACGACTTCATTGAGAAACCTCGTTAGGTTTAAACTAAAATCTTTTCTAGGAGGGTTTTATAATAAAACTATGTCCTATATTGGATGGTAAAGAGATTTAGGAATTTATATTGGCAGGACTTGGATCATCAAAATGGATTTGTGAAATTTGAAGAAAATAGAAGGGGAGATGTAATTTTCTAATTGAGTTGAGGGGATGTTCTGGAATTTCTTAAAATATAAAATAAATATATGTTAATTTTCTTGGAAAAAGGGATAAAAACTAATAAGAATAAAAATATAGGATGATAAATGTTTGAAATAATATCATCAAAAAAATTATAAAATTTTAGGATATATTTTTTCCCTTATCTCTTTGTTCTAACCAGAGTTATCCCTTTTTAAAAATTTCTACGATAACAATGTTTTTACTCTTTAGGTATCGAGATAGTTACTATGAAAGGAAAATTGGAAAATAAGATTATTTTTTTTATATTTGAAACCATATAAAAACACATTCCATATGATATTATTTTTATGAATTTTAAATCAGTTAGGAGAATATTATTTATTATAAAATATCATTAATGTTATTTTCATAAAACTTTATTTAATATGACTTTGAAAACCACATAATAATGATGAAATTATAATATAATATATTCAATCAAAAATAAACTCTTATATTTGTCTAAAAACTGGACTACAATAATTCATTCAATTAATATTACTTTTAATATTTTGAAAATCATTTATTTTATTTTTCTATTAATTTTATAAATATATTATCAACGTTACAAAAGTATTTAACGTAATTTATTCATTACTAAAAATTAGAGATAAATTATCCAGATTAAAATTAATTTATATTTAAAATGATTATCATTACCCATATCCGAAAATAATATATTTATTAAAAGTATAAAGGTGACTTTTTTTATTTATCTTTTACTTAAATACTATAAAGGTCAGTATCAAATAAATATGGAACAAATGATCCAAATATTAGAGAATCATATGATAATAGAAGAACTATACTCTTCCAACAAAAGATAAATTCAGCTATTATGATCAATTTTTAGTCCTTAATATATTGCATTTAACCATAATTATCGAATTTACCCTTACTGGGGAGATAATTATTTACTGCAGTTACTATACATAATTTCTAAAAAAATGTGGGTATTTAAAAAAATCTATCTCTTGATTTCAAATTTGGAATTCATTATTTATGATTCAATTTAAATAAATGGTATAATTTAATGTAAAATTGGATGCATGAAAGGCGATGAAAAACGGTTTTTCATTAAAATGTCTATTTATGTATAAAATGTTTCTATACTACTTATAAATTTAAAATTGATTCCAAATGACATATTTTGATTATTTTTAACAAAATGTAAAAATTTAAATTTTAAAACTAATAAAAAAATATTATGTGACATTGTAAACACTTGAAATGAAAATACATTTTTCAATAAAAATTAGTATTTGTCAGAATTAATTAAAAAATAAAACTTTTTTAAAAAATAAAAATAACATAATAAAATATTTATGATTTGATGATTTAAAAAATTATAACTTATTTATAAAAGAAGATTTTTAAATATTCCATATGATAATTATAATATTTTATAATGAAATGAACAAAACCATTTTGGTAGAAAACATTTCTTTGAAGACTCAAATAGTTTTATAAACAATTTGAGTGATTATTTAATAAACATATATCATTAAATTTGTATTGATTAGTTACAATATACATATTTTATAGATAATTTATTCTCATTCATACCTTCAAAATTAATTTCCATTTTAAAACAATATTATCTCAATAATAATATTTTTTGGTTTGCTTAGGCCTAGTGTTACCTGTTTTATATACAATTAAACAAAGTTTTCTTTTAAAAAAATATTATTTTTTTCACATTATTATCCATTTAATAATTTGTATCCTCTTAATTTTAACTTGAGATAGGTAAATAAGGGTTTTATATCTAAAAATAATTTTTTGAAATCACACATCATAAAAAGGTCCAATAGAACTTCATCTTAAAATGAAAGAAATGAAATATAAATTTCATCACAGAACTAGGTTTCCAAAAAATTTAACATTATTGGGAAGTGAAAATATATTCAAGGAGAAATATGTAATGTATAAATTATTATGGAGAGTGATAGATATCATTGATCAAAATTTAGTTAATTATAAAAATAACCTAATGACCAAAAAACCATAAACCGTTGAGGTTGTGAAAAAAATTATATATTCATTAAAAATGAAGGTAATATTAAAACATTTTTTAATATCCTTTTCCCATATTTTATGAAATAATTTACCATATATATGAATAAAATAAGTAATTATACTTATTTATTAAATATAATTTAATATTTTAATCAAATTTCACCAAAATTTGTTCATTTTTTCCAAATGATGAGTATTCAAGATTAATTTTTTCAATCATGTAGCGCTCAAATAAACTTATAATGGATAAAATAAACCTAAAAATGATAAAGAAAATATTACTCCTTTCATTATAATTTATCAAAAACTAAAATGGTTGACAGAAGATAATTCTTAAAATAAACAAACCATCATTTGATGAAATACAACAATAACTACTAAATTCTCATAAGATCTTATGATTATGAAGATTACTATAATGGGGATGTGAAGTTTTGTTTATAAAATAAAAAAATAACTTCACTATCCAAATAATATGGTAATTTAGAAAACCATTTAGTTTATATATAAATATTAATCAAATTAACATTTATATTGATACTTTAAAGGAATTTTTTTGGGTAAAAGTTTATATTATATAATAAAAACTTTCCTTAACACTTGAGTAAAATAAATATAAACTTGAAATAACTTGTAAAATAAACATTACAATATTATTAAAACAATTTTATGTTTTTATAATAATTTTATCCAATAATATACCTTAAGAGTTTAGTAATTTAATAACCCAAATATTGAGTATTTATAGTTTTTACCAAATCATAAATGTATATCATCCATAAAAAAGGAATCCCTCGATAAAAGGATTGAAAATATTCTAGTTATTTAGAGTCAGGAAACATTCATCAAATTGATCATAATAACATCTATCTTTCTATCACCATAATCCCTATATTAAATAAAATATAAGGAAAAAAATTACTAACATGAATTATATTAAAGAATTTACAATTCTCAAAAATATGTATTCAAAATAAAAATTTATAAATTTTATAATGGAGTTCGTGAGTAATAATATATTACAAAATATTCAATGTAACATTTGATTATTAGTGGTGCAAATTCTTCAGTTTCAAAACATTATATTGCTAATATTTAGGTATAAAAAATAGTAGACTATAAAATCATCTTCTTTCTTGAATGATTTTTCTATTTATAATTGAATCTATAATAAACATCTAATACATTTTTTAGAGGTGATTGTAATTTTTTCAGATGAACACATCTTCACATAGACAGGTTTTGGGCATCTTCTTCATCTGATAGTTGATTCTGATGAAGCACCATTATGATTCTTGAATGGTTTTTTCAGAAAGATTGAATTTACATTATCTTTGGAAATATATAATGTTATTATTTTAGATCATTATAGGGTATCCTCTAATGAGTATTTTTATCTCTATCAAAAATATTTTTCTTTAATACTTTATATAATTTTTTATAGTACTATTCTATACTTTGTATTATGATGTTAATAGACATCCAGTCGATTTACCTAAAAATAGGTTGTCTGATATATAAAGTAAAATTCCCTCATAATGATAAAATTCTTTCTAGTTTGGTTTTTTCAGAAGACATAAGCTATGTTCTGTTAGATTTGGTTCATTAAGGAAACTTAAGATAATTTCTTTCTGATTTTAAAATTATTATACTCATGGTAAAAATATATATTCTTAATTAATATATTCTAAACACATGTAAATTATACTATTTTTAAAATGATATATAAGGACACATATGTGAACATTACATATTCCAGTGACTTGAAACTATAATTCATATTCTTTAGTTCCCAATGGTATTTTAGTTTTATAATTCTGTATAATTATGTCATAACTCATAAAAAATAATTACATTAATTAATACAAAGAAACTTATATTTAGTATTCATTTTTCCATAAAAAATATTTAAAATAAATGAAAATTTATTTTATCAGAAATATTATTGACTTTCAACTTGATTTTTTTTGTTCATAACCATTCTTAAACACTTTGAAGAACATTTGAAAAATTGAAGTGAAAGAAAAATAATAATAATGGAAATAATATGGAAAAACTGATAGTCTATGAATGGTTATAAAAATATTCACTTTTCAAAGTAAATATTGAAAAAAAAATATTTTATTATCCAAGAACCTAACCTCTCTAACCAATGTTTTTTAAAAAAAATCAAAAAACTATTAATGGTAAATTAAAACTCATAATTTTTTTAATCATGAAAAATTTATTTAAATATTTTTATAAAGTTATAATATTCACTAAAAATGTACAAAATATATTTTTTAAACCTAAATTCATTTTCTTACTATATGAAATCAAGAGATTTCTATGAAAACTATTACAAGAATAAATAAATCATGTGTCTACCTTATGACATCTTTATCATATCATATTTACTCAAGAATTAACCCTTATAAATATACATAGAGTGACTCATATGATAACACTTGGAATACCCATCCCTATTATAATTTGAATAGCCATTATGGTTATACATGTAATAACCCTCATATTCATCTTCCAAACATAATTATTACCCATAGAATTGAAGTGATATCATAGACCCACCATTCATTCATTTATTGTTGAACCAACAATCATCATATACAATCCCCATGAACTATAACATAATCATAACATTTAAAATATTTTATTTTAAAAGGATTCTTAGCACCCATAGGAAAACATTTTAGGATATTGATATATCATTTTCCATTAAAACTCACTTTTCAAGAATAAAAAACCCAAAATTAAGAGATGAAGGGTTTTTATTTAAATAAATCATAGATTCCTATAATGGAATAAAAAGATAAAATAATCACTATAAAGTGATGAAAATTCATTGTTATTATATATGTTAAAATAGAACATTGTTTTTATACTAGAAAGCTTAGTCAAAGGAAAAGACCATAAATATTTATTAAAATAAAAGAAAAGTTCAGAAAAAAAGCGCCACCGAACCAAATCAAAAACTACATACCATAAATGTCTAACCCAACACCACCTCCATGAACCAAAGATTCATCCACAGATGTTGATTCTGATTCTGAGATTTGGCATTGATTGAGGACCATAACATACTTTCTCCTAAGAATCAATCGTTCCAATGAAATGAGTTCATTAGTAGTTTTCATAGCTTTACTAAAAGATCTGGTGGGAATCGACTTTAGCGGGTAAGAGTAGTCCTTCCTTGTCCATATTTGCGATGATGCAAGCACATCCTATGGGCTCCTAGTAAACAACTTTTTCCCTCCGTGAACAACATCACTATGTGAGGGCCTGATCATTCTGCTCTCATTTTCCTTGTCACTATCAAATAAATCCCCCCATTTTCCAATAATCTATATATCCAGATAAGGTTCAATTCTAATCTGATGGAGTTGAAAATTAGTGTGAATCATAGCTATGAATTGTGAAATTTCTAGAAATTAATTGCCTTACGAAATCCCTTTTTCACAAGCATCATTCACTGCAACATCCTTTTGAAAAGCTCTCTTGGTCTGAAAATTAGCACTATCCTGCACGACCTCCTCCGCATCCTCCTAATCCATCTCTTGAAACTAATTCCATGTAGAGAAATTGGCCAATAGAACATCCTTACCCTTGGCCCTACCTTGAATCCCAACAGCATAAACCTTTGAAATACCAATAGTTAGCTGATCCTCACATCTAGAAGACATCAAGATTCCCACTGCCCCAAGCCTCTGCTCTTCATCCCACACAACGCCCTTATTGTTTCAAATCCACCACCCTTCAGAACAAGGAACACCCTTAACTTCACACCTTTCAACACCCTACTTTGAACTATCCCCCACCCTCAATTAATATTTGAGTTGATCAAAGACTAAATTGACTAGAGGATTGGAAGAGGCCACTTCCTTTTTTCCCACTGCCATTGTTCCTCGTTTCTCATAAACAGAATTCGTACCGTTAACCACACTGGGAAATTGAATCTGCCCCTCACCTATACTCACCATCGGATCAAAACTTCTGCCCCTCCCTTCACTACATAAGTGCAACACCAGGTGCCCCAAACGATGACATTTCCATCAGTATCTCACCCAGGACTCAAACACCATGGCATTCTTCCATCTAAACTCAATTCCAACTATAATGCAAAACCAGTCAACCAGGGGCTTCAACACATCCACCTAAAAAAATGCATGAGTTGAAAGGGTGACATATATTAGAGGTGCAGAAATCAAATCATAAGAAACAGACCACCATATTCCCTATCATACAGATAATTATAGGGTTTTGAAAGGGTAAAGGAAGGTGAGGAAAACTTACCCATGTCGTGGTGGAGGGTGGGTCATGATTCATGCACATATCAAACGACCATCGAAGGAGGAAGAACTTGAAACTTCCACAATGATGAGGAGTATCAGACTATTCCCATATCAGATCATCCTCAAAAGAAAACCAAATCCTAAGATATCACGTATCAAGAAGACCAATAATCACATGTTCCTACAAGTCCCATTCGATGAACACAAATCGAACAAATTCATCGACTGAAGGCCATAGGTGATTGAAGCAGGCTACCAAAATTAGATCCACCAGACTTAATGCATTGTAGAACTCTGAATATGAAATCACAATCTGAGGATCACCAAGATGCAGTTCAGGGACATTCAGGCTCAGTGATATCATCAGGAAGTTTGGGAGGAAGGATTGTTAGAAAATTGGGTGAAAGGATTCCTATTACATGGAGGTGTCTAAATAGATTCATCCTCCCCCCTCCCACTACCAAGAAGGGGGGGATGACTCTGCTGTAAGAATATAGGGTTTCAAAATAGTTCTCCTCTCTGCTGCGAGGATCTCCGTCAAGAACATTGCTTTTATATCATCAAAATAACCTATATGTCTCATATAAAATATATAAAAAAGTTTAATTTTGAACACCTTTGAATGAAGTAAAAAAAAATAGAATTTACTTTATAATTTATTATGTCCATATAAATACATTAATAATATATTTTAGAAATATGTACAGGGAAGAAAATGATTAATATGAGAAACATTAAATGATGTTTAAAAAAAAATTCATTTACCATGAGTACACCTCATCATGTAGATTATTTATATTCTTAAATAATAATATATTGTTATTTATTTTCTTGTTTAAGAAAATTTTTCTACATTATTATTCATTTTTACCATTTTATAATAAACTACTCAATAAATTAACTTCAAATTAAAAATTTTGATTATATTCACCTCAAATGTCCAAAACGGATTTGGTAGGATAACTAGGTCAAATTGGTCATTATTCCCTTAGCTAAATAATATTAATCAAATCATAATTATAATTTTTATAAACCAATTATACCTTTAAAACTAACCAAGAATGATGGTTTTAAATGATTATCTTTGTTACAATCATAGAGATGTTAGGCCATACATATACATGTTTAACATTATCATTTTTCATAGATCATTATAGAATGATGGTAATTATTATTTTGTAATTTAATAATTATTATATATAAAAAACCATATTATTTCACTAAATATTATTATATATATATATCGTCTTTTTAATGTGATGATGAAAAATGAATCACATCTCCTTGTCAAGCTGGTAGTCCACAAGTACGCGTGAATGCCGTTATCATTTTTTAGTGATTAGAATAGTATAAAATTAAATCATATATTATTTTTATAATGAAAAATATATCATAAATATTATATATATATATATATAAATAATTTTAATCTGTCATTATATTTCACTGTAAGAAAAGGTTATGGAAAATCAATAATGTGGGTTCGCGAGGTGGTAGTCTTCCGTACACACGAATGATGGTTTCATTTACCATTTTATGCAACAGAAGATTGATACAAGTTATTTCTTTATAATAATAATATATCTATATATTTATTATAAATTTTAATTATTTCATTATTTTTGAAAAATATTTGAATGATTTGGAAGAAAAAATAATAAAAAAATTCTCAGTTAACAATGATAACACTTCTTCACACAACATCTTTTGGTTTACAATAAAAGCTTTCTTACGTTGATTTTATAATCAACCTATAGAATCTATGATATTTTTATTTATGTATGAAAGGGATTATGGTATGGATTATCTGAGATAAAGATATTTTTTATTGTGAATAAAAGTGGATAGGTGGTTCTCTTTTATAAGGGAGGGGAGAGGCTCTCTTGGAATTTTATAAAATATTATATTAATATTAATTAATTTTGACACCCTAATGTATAAAATTGATACAATTATTCTATAATATTATTATGATTCTAAATAAATTCATAAAATAATATTTGAACAAGTTTTGTTGACATTTTTTACCTTATCTTCTTGTTTTAACCCTCTATGAACCTTTTTTCTCATTACATTGATATCAATTCTTTTTTCACCGAAGTGGTCAATATAGTTACTATAATAGGAAAAAAATCACATAAATAGAACATTATTGATTTCATAGACCACATATCATTCAATTTTATTAATACAATATTTTTTGGAAATTAATATTATTTAATAAAGTATTATTTATTATAAAATAACTTTAATGTCAGTTTTGGAACAATTCATTTAATTTGAATTTTAAAGTTAAAATATTGTAATATAATCTAAATGAAATTCATTAAAAAAATTACATATTTAATTTTTTACTAAAAACTATTTAACATAAAAACACAAACAAATAATAATATTCTTATAGCTTTTAAAATAATTTTATTGAATTGTTTACTATTTGCAAAAGAACTTTGTTAGTGTTCCTTAACAATTTATGATTATTATTTTTTCACTAAAATTTAAAAATAAATTATAATGATAAAAATTAATCATTAAAATTTCATAATAGTATTTATTACCTAATGCTTCGTCTGTTTATCCCTATGTCAAAAAAATTGAAATAATAAAACAAGGAGAACGATATGTTGTATATTTCTTTACAAATATAATATAATGGTTTAAAGTCATGTAAAAATGAAAAAAATATAATATATTTTTGAATTATTAGTAATGAGATATAATAATCCATTATAATTCAGTGAGGTGATAGGATCACTCTTTATTCCATGTCCTTTAATTTTTAACCTTACATAACTAATTTACCCTTTATCAGGATAATAAAAAAGTACTAAAAATACTATTAATAATTTCCCAAATTAAAAGGGGAATATATATATAATTTTTACTTCTTGATTAAAAATATTGAATTAATTTTTCAATAATGAAAACAAATAATTGGTAAAATATAATTTTAAATGAAATGGAAAAAACATGGTGATTTTTTTTCATCATAAAACTGACTTTCTATTTATAAATATTTATTTATACCAAATTAAAGAATAAAATTCATTAAAAATATTATAACAAGATTATATTTAATCAAAATAAATTAGTTATATTTGAAATATTATTAAAAAATTATTTATAATTAAATAAATAAAATAATGTTCTCAATAAAAATCAAGATATGTCACTATTCATTAAAAAATCAAACTATTGAGAAAATTTTGAAAATTTTATAATAAGATAACATTCATATGACTATTTAAAAGTTGAGTTTAATTATATCAAATACTGTTTGAAAAATTTCAGTCAATTTTTTATAAAAAATTCTAACAAAAATAAATAAAAATAATTTTTGAAGGAAGGGAATTTTTGAACAGAATATATTTTTGAAGAGAAAAATGACATTATTAAAAATTGTGTACTTATTTCCTTAGAATTAATAAGTATATTTAAATTTATTAGGATATATATATATATATATAATTTATTTTATCCTAATCATACCCACCAATTCAATGGATAGGATGTAATGCGTATATTTAAATAAAACTATTTGGAGGTTATATTATGCTCGTTATTATGTTCCAAACATTTTATTGAACATGATTTCCTTCATTTAAAATGTTAGGTTGTTACATTCTACTACATATTAAATAAAATTTCCTCAAGATTTAAAATTTATCACTATAATAATTAGTTTTCTATAAGAAAACACCATTTTTGAAACCACCTGTTTTAAAAAGGGTTAATTAAAAATACTCTTGGAAAGAGGAAAAGGTCAACACAAATTTTATCTACAATAACAAATAAATAAGTATCCAAAAAAATGAATTAGTGGGAGTTTTAATATTTACACGGAGGAATGTAAAAATATAAATATGATTTTGGTGAGTAGTAAATATCATTGATCACAAGAAATTGAATGATCATGAGAAAGTTAAAAAGCACAAACCCATAAACCAAATACGTTTGAAAAATGCTCTCAATTAATTTGAAATTGAGGTAATAGGATAATTTTTGTGTGCCAATATTAATTTCATATTTGTTATGAATTAAATTATCATTAAGAAATATAACATTAAAAATATAATTACGTAACAACTATAATTTGATCCATTAATTAATTTATTCCAAAATCTCATTTTTACTCCAAATGATTAGAATTGAAGATGATTTTTTTATATATGCATAAATAAAATAAACATCTAAAAAATTGTAAAAAAGGTGAATTATACATTCCTTCTATATAGAGATATTATTAAAAAAATAAAAAATTTTAGAAAAGGAAAATATAATTAAAAAAATGAATAAATCTTCATATAAAGAAATAAAACATGAATCTACAAAATTCATCAGTAATATCCAAATTTCAAGATAAATCATTCTAAAAATAACTATTCTTAAAATTGATCAAAATTTTCTAATCTAATATTGAAATATAAATATTATCATGATTTGATCACATATTCTTCCAAGTTAAATTTATCATTTATCTTTTAATGACATCAATCACTCTTAAGGTCTCATACAAAAAATGTATAATCAATAGTTATATAATCAACAAGATCTGATAATAATTTCCATATATAATCTGTATCATCATAAAGAGATAATAAAATAATATGTGACTCAATAATATTATTCAGTATTTATTCCAATTATAAAATACTATAATATTTTTTTTACCATAGTCATGTAAGGTTCCCAAAATAAAAAACATTATATTAAACAACATAAATATCATAACTCCAAAATAACCTTTTAATATCATTGTTATCTCAATGGTAAAACATATGTTCCAAAAATGAAAATATTATTTTATTTTATTTTTATAATAGCTATGTAATCACATAGATAAGTTTTGGAAATTTCACCCTTTCCACCCTTTGGTTGCGGGTTCAAGAATTGCAGCCATTTTGGATACGATTGGTTTTCACCCAGCCTGCAGGTTTCCCTTTTATTAAAAATTTATGAATATAATTACAGTAACATTCCAAAAAACATTATATATAGATAAAAAATTATCAGCCATTAAATCAAATTTTAACCTCAATTGTTTTCTCATTTTTTTTTATTTTATCCATAAAAAATGTAACATCATTTTGTAAAACTTATGGGTTATATGTACCTCAAACCATTAAAATCTATCCCAAAGAATCATAAATTACCTTGAAATTACATCACTTAATACATAATAGTTGTTTTATAATACTTTAAACATATGATTAAACATAAAATAATAAACCCATGATAGTATTTATAAATCTTAATATAACATATTTTAAAACATCCTAATCTCCAATGCTATATGAACCCGAAATTCACACTGATTGAAATTATGTTCCCATAAAAAACATATTATAAAAAAATTTCACCATAATTCAATTACATTAATTCCAAAATAGCTTTTAATTTTTTTAATATTTATAAAATTATGTCAAAATATTACATAAAAAACTATTAAATCATAAACCGGACACTTTTATTTAGTATATATTTTTCCCATTAATCAAATTTTTTTAAATAAATATGTTTTATTTAAATAAAAATATTCATGACTTTAAAATTTAATTATTATTTGTTCTTACCCATATTTATACCCCCTGAAAAAAATTAAAATGTGAGATGAGCGAAAAAAAATCATTTTATTACCTATATAATAAAATTCTCTAGAGATTATTTTTCATAAAATATTTCATAATAAATATTAGAAAAATAATAATAAAAAATTTTACATTTAAATTATTAAAAATTAAGGGAAAATTATTCACAATGTTATACTTTCCACAATAATAAGTATTAAATACATTTTTTTAATCCTGTAATCCTTATCTTAACCTGAAAAATCATAATATTTCTATAAAAATCATAGAATAAATAAATAAATAATGTATGTAACTTGAGTTATCATTTTCATAATAGTCTTACATATGGGGTAACCCTCATGATTACAATGTAGTATCCCTCGCAATTACACTTGGAATAACTATTACAGTTATACTTGTATTAACCAAGATGGTTATTCATAGACAAATTCTTCAAGGGAAACATTAAAATATAAATACTACGTAATTAATTTAAGGGATATCAAAAAAAACTCTTCCTTAGTTTATAAGGAAACCACCTATTATCATAAATAATTCCCATAAACCATAACATAATCATAACATGTGAAATATTTCATCATAGGAACATTAATTTCACCCATTAGAATGCATATTAAAAATTTGATATATCACATTCCATTGTAAAAATGTTTTCATAACAAAAAATCCTAGAATAAATTGAAATAGGTTTTTTATTTGATGAAAATGAGGATGACTAAAAATAAATTCGAAAATAAATGAATTTTTAGGTAGTGTGAAATGTCATAGTCACCGTACATGTTAAAATAGAACATTCCTTTTCTTTTCTATAAAGATGTCAAATTTTTTATATAAAAAATAATAAAGATTCAAATTGTCAAGATTTTAAATGAAATAGAAAGATAAATAAAATTATAATTATAATTATTTTATTTCCATGAATATTAATTAATAGTATATTTTAAAAATATGACCATGTACGAAAAGTTGTTTCGAGGGAAACATTAAATGATGATTTTTTAAAAGAAAGTCCATTACATTGAGTCTGACTCATCACATATGTTATTTATCTTCATGAATAATAATATTATGTTAATTAATTACATTATTAATAATTTTATTTATGTTTATTATTTCTTTTTTACATTATTATAATCAATTAACCAATCAAATAAGTTTATTCTGGATGTTATGATGATATTCAGCTCATATGTCAGAAATGGATTTGGTGGTTTAATTATGGTAAAAGAGGATATTAATCCATTATACTATTAATAATAATTAAGAAATAATTATAATTATGATACATAAATAATAAATTTAAAATCATCCATAGAATACGTATCAAATATTAAAATATGTTTCGATCATTGAGATAATAGGTCATATGTACACATGTGTAACATTTTCATTTTTCAACGATCATTATTGAAAGATGGTAAGTATTATTTTATATTTATAAAATGATAATTATATAAAAACATATTATTTCATTAAATATTCTGATACATATCATCTATGAGAGGTGGTTATGAAAAATGAATAACTACACTTCATAGAGGTGGTAGTCCTATTGTATGCATGGATGACGTTATAACTTTTTAGTGAACAAAATAGTAAGAAAGTAAAAAATACATTATATATTAGGAATTATAATTATTTAATAAATTTCACATATATATATATATATAATAAATCCAACATTTAACAATTCTTAAGAGGAGGTAATAGAAAATGAATGACGTTTGTTTGTGAGGCGGTAGTCCATCATACACACGAATGATTATTTCATTTACCATTTTATAGAAGGTGATAATGATATATATTACTTCATTTTCATAAAATAATCACATTAAATGGAAAATAATTTTTTTATTATTCAATCATTGTTGAATAATATTTTAAAGACGTGTAACAAATAATAAAAATGCTTGTTTAAGAACCATGCATCTTCTTCGAACAACCTCTTCCGGTTTACACCAAAAGCATTCCAAAGTTTTCTTCTACTAAAAAATACTATAATTTGTTGGGAGGTATTTATTAATGTTATTTTATATATTATTTTCCCAACCATAATTATATTTAAATGTGAAGAAAATAGGAGAGGAGGTACTCTTTTATAAGAGAGGAGAAGGGACCTCTTCAAATTTCAAAAAAAATTAATATAAATTAATTTTGATGTGTATATGGATCCAAATATATATTATTATAAGAAAATATGGTGATTAAAAATCCTAAAAAAATAAAATTTGGGAAACTTTTTATCACATTTTCATAGAAATCATTGTATTTTATCCCTTCATTAATCCTTTGACAATTATTGTTATATCAATTTGTTTACATTTAATGGGATAATATAGTAATTATAAAAGAAAAAAATAACAATAAATTGACTATGTTTTATTTAAATAACCATATCTAATTAAATTATCCAAAGGTTTTTTTTATATTTTAATTCTTTTAATTTCATATTATTTATTATAAAAAACTATTATTGTTATTTTTTGAACTATTAATTTCAGTTTACATTTAAAACTATAATAAAATAATAGAATTATAATCCAATATACCCACACAAATTAAATATTGTACTTTTATATATGAAATGTGGAACATGATAACACACTCAAATAATATTATTTTTAGTCATTTTAATATCATTTTATATGTTTTTTACTCATTGCACAAGGACTATGTAAGTGTTGCATGCACATTTAAGATTATTATTTCATCTCAAAAATTATATATAAATTTATATTATAATAAAATAAATTATATCTCATAATAATATTTATAATAAATCAAATACTCTATTTATTAGTGTTTAAAAAATTTAGATATAATAAAATGTAGAGAATGACATTTTGACTTTTTTACATGAAATAATATAATGAAAAAAATCATCTATAATTGAAATGGTCTATATATTCAACAATTTTGTGGTTATGAATGATATATAGTAATATAATATATATATTTCAACTTTTAGAGCCATTTTTTAGTCCTTATCATTTTCTTTTTTTCTTTAACTTCTCGATTTTCCCATTAATGTGATATTAAAAATTATTGAGGTTACTATTCATAATATACAAAAATAAAAACTGGTATATTTAAAAACATTGAACCACATAAATAGAAATATAAAATCAATTTTTCAATATTAAAAATATTTAAATGTTAGAATTTAATTAAAAATTTAACTGAAAAATGCGATATAAAACTGTTTTTAAGTAAATTTCCTTTTAATTATAAAGAAATCTTTATAGAAAATTCAAGTGTAAGAATCTTTGAAAAAACTATAATTTTATTATATTTAATAAAAATAAAATAATTAAATTTTATAATAATGAAAATTATAATTTTACTTAAATAAATAAAATATAGTTTCAATAAAAATTAATTTTTTTTGAATATTCTTTGAAAAATGAAATTTTTAGAATTTTATTTAAAATTTACCATATTAGAATTTGATATTATAATGTTAAAAATTTATTTGATTTTATAAAATATATTTTATAAAAATTCTAAAAATGTAATTATGATATATTCTCACAAAAATCAATGAAAACCATTTTTGAATAAAACAAAATTTTGATGAACAAAATTACATCACTTAAAAATAGGTTCTTGTTTCTTTTGAATTAATATATAAATATTCACTGATTAATAAATTTGGATATATATATATATATATATATATCATATTTATAATAATCATATTCATACCGACAAATTAATCCAGTAGGATATGACATTCAAATTTAAATAATAACATTTTGTGGTTCGTTTAAGCTCGATATTGTGTGTCAAAAATGTTACTGTACATACTGTAATTATTTTAAAATATTAGGGTTTTATATAAATTATATACGTAATTGGGTTTAGAGTTTCAAAACTAATGTTTGAAAGTTTTGAAAGTAACCTTTCAACTCAACAAGTACCAATAATACCAATGGATTTTTAACTTAGATCATCAGATAAATAACTAGACTTAATATTCATAAAAATATTCTTGGATAATATTGATATCAAAATATTATAATTTTTTTCATAGGTTATTTAAAGATAAATTTATCATGTATCTATATATAACATCAATTAATCTTGATGTCTCATTCAAAAAATGTATATACCCTAATCATATAATCTCAATGGTATGATAATCATTTCGATAAATATCCCAAATTTCCATAATGCCGTGAAAAAATCATATATGCTACAAAAAGAAAATTCAACCTTTATTCCTAAAATAAAATCTCAAAATTTCTTATTAACCATAATTATATAAGGGTCAAAAAATAATGAACATCTTCCAAAAAAAATATTAATAAGCTAATCACAAAATCACTTTTCAACACCATAGTTATCTCTATGATAATAAAATATTTTCCCAAAATCAAAATAATCTTTATCCATCACATAGTTTAAACAATAAATCATACTAAACGAGATATAACTTTGTCTAGTGGTAGGAATTTCACCCTTTTAACCCTTTTTTTGTGGGTTTTATCCTTATATCCATTTCTATATGCGACATGGTATCATTTTTAGTGAAACTATATTAATATAATTTTTTAACAACCCCAGAGATATGATAAAAATACATATAAATAATACAAATAAAAAAGATTGTTCTATCCCTAAAGGTTACCAATATCTTTAATATTATTAAAATATCATTCTTCCTCAATATTTCATGTTGAACTATAGGGTTATATATACCTCATCCTAATAAAACATATCCAAAACTTTCATTAATGACATTAAAATCCCATCATATAAAACTTCAAAATGGTATTATATTACATTAAACATATTATCAAATGTAAACTAAGAAACCCATTATGATATCCATAAATTGTAATTTAACCTTAGATGAAAACATCATAATCTCCAAAGTTATCTTAAAATTTCATCTAATAGAAAATATAAATACACATGCTTCCAAATTAAAAAATCATGGGTTTTATGTCAAGAATTATTTTCCATACAATTGAGGGTAACTGTGGACAAGTGTTTTATGTAATCTTTCCATAACACTTATATAATTAAATATTAGTTTAAAAAGTGGAAACATTTAAATGTTTTAAATTTTTCTTTCAAAAAAATCATGATAAATCAATATTTATTTTCATGACTTATCTTTACAATTTTCATCTCAATTTAATACTTGTCACTAACAATCTTTAAAACCCAGAAATGTTTTTTATAATATGGTATGAGAAAAGATATTATTTTTGGACAAATAAAAATAAATAATGAAACCTATTAGTTCTTGAATACTTATAAAATATTTTTCTTTTCAAAATTAAACTTTGGGAAAAAAATAAAAATTTCATTACCTAGGAAATCAACATTTCTTCTAAATGTTTTTCAAAATGAATTTCATAATAAATCTTAAAGAATAAAATCAAAATCATAATGGATCAATATTATTCATGAAAAAATTATGAAATATTTTTTGAAAAAACATATACATTTCACCCTGTAAAGTAGCATATAATTTCATATAAATATAACATCTTGAGTAATCAAATTGGATTATGGAATAAAGAGCATGAAATAATAATATCATTTAAAAATAAGAGATGTGGAATAAAATACATTACATAAAATAATGTCATGTCAAACCTCTAAAATAAAATCACATAGTTTATGAAGCCCAATACTAGGTCAGATTTACTTCTTAATCTCAAACATAACGTCTAAGGAGACAAAATCATTACCCAATGTGTTAGTGCACTATCTGGGTGCACCAATCATAACATGTTCATAATTATATGTTCCATAAAAATTAAATGAATCATATAGAATAAAAATAATAATAACACATGTAAATAAGATGAGTTACTTAGTATTTCCTCATATCTTAATTAAAAGAGATTTCTTAAAAAATGAACTCTAAATTTTTTTAAGGAATGTACTACCCATCAAAGGATAGGGAAAATTTTAGGTATATATGTGAGAGAATAATATAAAAAATTTAAAAATGTTACATAAAATTAAATATAGATTTAATATTAGATAGAGAGAGGATGGTTATTACACATTGAAAATGGCGGTTTAGAGTGATTGCTTACAACAATAAGGAAAACATATCTAAATTTCATAATATCCATTCCATTTAAAACCTTTTATGAAAATAATTATAATAAATGAAAGTATGATTTTAATTTGAATTATAAAATTGATATTATAATTAAAAAAATATCCTATATTGGTTATAATGGTGAGAAAATTCATTTATGTCAAATGAAATAAAATAAAACATTACTATTGTCTCTTGTAAAGTAATATAAAATGTTAGTTATAAAATAAGTACAAATATTCCATTTGATTTTTTTTAAATAAACTAAATAGAGACACGAAATTTAGTTTATTGTTATTTAAATTCAGTATATACTAACTAAAAGAATTATTTTAAGAAAATGA
Source organism: Viscum album (assembly GCA_963277665.1). Taxonomy (NCBI): domain Eukaryota; kingdom Viridiplantae; phylum Streptophyta; class Magnoliopsida; order Santalales; family Viscaceae; genus Viscum; species Viscum album. Next base: position 256,044,154 of record OY728162.1, read on the forward strand.
ATATGGAAGAGAAATATTTTAAAAATAAATCTCTAAAAGCATTAATACCTGGTTTTTAATGTAAAGTATCCCTTATGTAAAACTATAAATGATTCTTTTTTTTAATTAGAAATAATGTAAAATATGTTTAAAAATTAACTTTATCATACATGTATTTATAACTGAATATTTTAATGAATCCTTTAGAAAACTACTATCATGGAAGAAAAGAAGTTTTATGGGAATCTTTGAAAGAGGATTTTATTTTAAAAACGAAGTCCCTTGCCTTGAGTTTAACTCACCAGGTTCATTATTTATATTTAAGAATAATTAATTTCTGTTAATTATTTAATTTATTAATATAATTTATCAATTTTATTATCACTTTTTAATTATTTATTATCATGTTATATTCAATTACTTAATAATTTATGTTCACATCATATGTTTTTAGGATATTTAGCTCAAAAGTTCAAAAAGACTTTATTAGGTTAAATATGGTCAGCAAGGTCAATATTTTATAATATAAAATTAATAATCATGATATAATTATAATTTTTATCGATAAATTATTCATTTAAAGTAAACCATGATATATAGTTATAGAAAATGAAATATGTTACAATCATGGAGAGTTAGGTCATACGTACGCATGTGTATCATTTCTATTATTCGAAGATCACGATAGAAAGAAGGTATATATTTTTTTATCTTCCCATAATAATAATTATATCAAATATCAAATATTAATTCATTAAATAAAATTATATATATTATCAATACAATGTAATAATTAATGACGAATCTGTTGCTCCGTGCAAGTGGTAATCCACACATACGCACAAACGATGTTATCATTTTTAAATGAATGGAAAGGTAAGATAATATAACCAATATTACTGTTATATGATTATATTTATTTCATGACTATCATATATAAAAATTAAATCCACAATCATTAATTTCTAGGATAGATAATGAAGGAAAACGAATTACATCTATTCACAAGGTGATATTCCAAAAAATACATTAACATTGGTTTTGTTTCCCATTCGATTATTGATGAGACAAATTTTAGTTATTAAATTAAAATAATAATATATATGTATATGGGATATATTTATATTGTTGTAGAATTATGTTTTAATATGATTTTAAGGGGGTGGAATAAAAAATAAAATAAAAAATCTTGATTAAGAATGATACATTTTTTCGGAAAACCTCAATTGGTTTACACTAAAATCCTTCTTAAAATGGTTTCATAATAAACAAGTGGAATTAAGGAAATGGTATGAAATTTATGTATGGTCTTTGGGAATTTATTTTTAGAAACAAAAATATTTTTAATTGGGACTTAAATAACAGAGAATCTGCCCTTTTATAAGTCATGGGAGGTCCACTTTTGGGATTTTTTTAAAATAAATTAATATAAATTATGTTTCATGGGTAAATGTTTCAAACTGATATAAATAGAATATAGAATGATTACTTTTTCTAAATAATATCATTTAATAAATTTTTTAAATGTTTATATTAGGTCATAGTCCATATCAATTTTTTAAACATGTGTTAACACTTTTTGACATTTAACATCATAAAAATGTTTGTACTCTTTAGGGATCAAGATAGTCTATATAAAAGAAAAATTGGCTCTAAAATGGAGCATGGATATTAGTTTAAACTATATATTAATAACCTGTCCTATTATAGGATTTCAATTAATTTTAAATCATTTAATAAAATATAATTTATTATAAAATATCATTAATGTCCTTTTTTGATATATTCGATTAATTTGAATTTGAAAACAACATGATAGCATAAGAATTAAAATGCAAACATTTAACACATAGATGAAATGTTATATTTGACTAAAAAAATTTGGAACTCAATTATTCATTCAATTTATAATAATTATAAAAAATTTAAAATCATTAATTATTTTTTTTGTTAATTAAATAAATTATAATTCAACATTTTTTCAATATTTAATTCAATTATTTCATTAATAAAAATTATAAATAAATTAAAATGATAAAAAAATAATTTATATTAAAAATTAATATTTATAAATTATCATTATTTTTTCACACCTCTATCAAAAAAAATTATATTAATTAAAAGTATTGAAGTGAGATTTTTGTCATTAAATTTTAATTAAATATTACAAAGGTCGATATTAAATAAATACGTCACCAAGTGGATGTATATTCAAGAATTTTATTGAAATGGACGAAATATTCTCATAAAATAGGATAAATTAAACTTTTAGGCTCATTTTTAACTCTTATCATACTATTTTAACATTTATTACCCAATTTAACCTTACCGTGGTGATAATTATTGACTAATATTATGATATATAATGACTAAAAATAAACGGAATTATTTAAAAAATATAGACCTCCTTATTTTAAATATGGAATCCATTTTTCATGATTCAATTCATCGTAGTGAAAGAACATAATTTAAAATTAGATAATGGAGCCATGATGAATTTTTTTTCAGAAAAATGTCTTTTTAAGTATAAAATCCATTTATACGATATGTAAAGATAAAATTCCTTCAAAAATCCATAATTAGATTATTTTTAATAAAAATGTAATAAATAAGTTTTAATACTAATTCGAAAAATTAATTTAAATTTTTAAATAATTGAATATAAAATATATTTTTCAATAAATATCCATACTTTCACTATTCATTGAAAAATAAAACATTTCATTAAATTCTAATAATTTAATTATATGATAATTTGGATATGATGATTTCAAAACTAATAACCTCTTTAGGAAATAACATTTATGAAATTTGCTAAAATGAATTATATGATTTTATCGTCAAAAGCATTAAATTCTATGGTAGTTGAAAAGGTATTTTTTTAGAATAAAATAGATTTATTAAAAATTGAGTGATTATTTACTAAGAATTCATTAATCAGTTTAAATTTAATATGAACATTATATTTAATACATAAATTAGTTATCATATTCTTACCCACCAATTTAAAGAGTGGGTTATAATGGCTATATTTCAATAATAGTATTTCATGGTTCATTTAGGCTCATTTCTGTGTGTTATATATGACATTGAATAATGTTTTATTTTTAAAAAATATAAGGGTGTTACAAATCCATATGAAATTGTCTCTATCGTGACATGGAAGGTTTCATAATTCTCCTTATTATGGATCTTTTTTCTGAAAGAAATTATTTGGTCCATATATAATTCAAAAGTGAACATATTCTAAAAGAACTCTAATGAAGAAGTGTGAGTCTAAAAATAATGAGAAAAGCTTCAAAAAAACCAAAAGGACCAGAGATAAAACTAATTAATGAATGGATCTAAAGAAATGGAGACTAATCATCAATTTCCCCATAATTTAGAAATGAAAATAATGATTGAACAACCATAAACCTCTTACCATAATACCATAGAGTGTTGTTAAAAAAAAATTTACAATAATATCTAAAATGAGTCACATAACTCCACGATCCAAATCCATCCACATGTAATAGATTCAGAAAAATAAGGAAAAACTACTTCTAAAGATGTTCTGAAGGAAAAAAACCAGATCATCAATCCATGGAATCCAAAAAAGGAGCCAAATAATGTAAATCATTCTTTGATAAGAAATGATGAGAATCTATCATAGATACATATTTGGTTGGTGTTGGAGTTTATATCATAAATCATGGTAATATTATACAACTATGATTCTGACTGAATAAAAATATCAGTGGAATTTGTGAACAAACTAGAAACATAACAACACCCTCAAGTACACATGTATAAACCATAGATTTTTCTCATATCTAATTTAATGAGAAAAAATAATCAAATGTTTCACACAGTAAAAGGGAATAAAAAATTTAATCAGGTGATGAAACATGAAAAATACCCAAAATAAACACCCCCCATAACAGGAAACCAAAGAAAACATTTATACAAGAATTATTCAATCAAAAAATGGTCTTAAATCCACGATAATAAATACAAAAATATTTTTCATCATCAGAAGACACAAAAAAACAATTAAATGTTACATAAGACAACAAAAACTCACCTATAAAACCTCAAATTCTTTAATTTGTTACCAAGGAACCATTATTAACCAGTGTACATAGAATATTCTATATGAAAAAAATAACCCACACTTATCCACACATAAAACTAAGGTTCGAGTGTCTAAATCATAAAACCCAACAATATATAAAGGATCCACTAAAGAAAAACCACCTCATATAAATACAAATAACATTACTCTAAAATGTAAACCATGGTTGCTTTTGTATTTGGATATTGGACATTATTGAAGTGAAAGATGAATAACCTCTAAAATACAAACTTTACTTCCATAGTAGACCTTTTGGTGATGATTTAGTTAAACTACATGATACAAATACCCTCACATGGTCATGTCCTAAAAACATATGAATATATCCTAAAACTCACAAGGGATAAAAAATCAAGTATTTTTAAATAAGATAAACACCCTTGTGAAAACTATTGACTATTAACAAGGGTCAAAAATAATTTTTTTTAAAAACTAAAACCATTTAAATTGGTCCTTTCTTCATACAAAACGAAATGAAAACAATTTTAAAATTCAATCCTCAAGACCTCTCTTGACTTTGTATATTTAAAACATTTTAAAAAATCATTTTAAAATATTTTTGCTATTTTTAAAACCCAAACACCATTTTGATTTATGTATGAAATCAAACACATTCCATTTATAAAAATTAAAATTAGTTACACTTTTAGAATATACTCACATAGTTTAAAGTCAAATTATTTGGAAAAAATAAATTTGGAAATCATTGGATTCCATTAAAAGAGGATACCCATCTATTAAACACCATGTTCCATTGATTATAAAAATAAATCACACGTAATACATTTTCCAAAAGTCACAAATTAAATAATCTATTTCAGAACCTTTTTTAGAACCAATATAACTTTACAAACAATATATAAGGATTTGTTTAGAAACTAAAAACATTTCTATGCAAATCCAGTTATCACGCACACTAAATAAAATACAAAAAACATGAAAAAACTACCTAAATAAGGAATAACATTAGACTTAACCAAAAAAATACATAAATGACAATATACCATAAGAGTAACCATGAATCTCATTATATTTTCCAAAAACACACTTTGAAATCCAAGGTCAAGTTGTCTAAATAGTAAAATCAACAAAGTAGTGGAACCATGCTTGAGATGGTTACATGGTTGACATCCAAATGATGTTCATGAATTGGACCTACAATGTATTTGGAATTAATAATTTTGTTTTCACATAGTTCTTCAATCCCTACAAACCAACCACATATAATGAATTTATTTTTCAACTCCATCTCAAAAACATCACATATGGATATTAAGGGGATCATGACATACTAATGAGGATCAACACTCACCTTTCATATGCATCAAACCATAACCTAAAAATTCCGTAAAATATAAAACTATAATCAAATGAAATATCTAAACAGTCCATGGAAACGTAAGGCTAGTGGTGAGATAGTGCTTTCATAACTCTCCTCACAATACCTCTTGAGTATTTAAAAACTTATTTACAAACTATTAACAACCTAAATAATAATTTAGAATTCCAAAAACTAGGTACCCCTATGAACCAGGACTCTGATAATAATTTTTAATAAACTAACCTATTGTTCCATCTAGATCAACTCCTGACCAGATATACTATGTTAGATCATGTGTGTTTCTATGAGGTGAGGATATTTTATTTTCCTAATTAAATGGTTCTGTATTGCATAATTTTAGTACCCAATTTGATCATGGGTGTATCAATGGTGTCCTGGTGTGGTTCGGAGCTTAGGTCCCTATATTTTAGAAAACATGGTAGGAAACATAGTTATAAAAATACATACTGTGTAGGCCAGAAGGTTACGCGTAACCTTGAGAGTCTTCACAGTGTGGTGGAAGATGTTTAATGATTTTAGGAAACCATATAGCCTTAGATTCACTAATGTGAAATGGGATCTGTAGTTTTTAGAACATCTTGGGCATGTTTTCTGGATTATTTCCCAAAACATGTTCACGAAATCTTATGAGGCACCCATGATATTTTTTATTGTGAAATCATTGTGCACAATTTGGGAAACCATGTGTCCAAACCTAGAATCGCATTATCTCATGATAAGATTACGTATTTTTCCTTAAAATATATTAAAACATAAAGACCATTTCATATTTTCATTATTGTATAGAAAATTGGTCATGAGAGATCATTTAAAGGTCATATTGAATAATTTGATCTCATTTCTTCATTTAGTCTTGGATTTGAACACCTTCAGTCTCATTTGATATTGTTTCTTCATCTTCACCTCCATGATTTTACAAAAAAAATATTGTTTGTAGGTCAATTACATTAACCAAATTTATTTCCCTTATTGTACTTCTCCTTGTGAAAGAGACAAAAAATTAATACATAAGTATTCTAACACAAATTCATTACACCCCAAATATATTTTGATGGTCATAACTCATAATAGATCAAAACCTAGTAGGTAATCACCTAATTGTTTCAGTATACATTCAGAAAAAATAACATTCCCCACTCATATCTGACCAAATTTATTTCTTTTTTTAGTATATAGGTTGTTATAAATTTTGATAGTATAAGAAAATATATACAAACAAATGATTATGAACTATATTTCATGAAATTGTAATTACCATCAAATATTAACTATTGGGGGATGTTGTTCAATTCATGATTTATGATTTCCCTCCTAAATTTTCAAACATAATATCCAAAATTGATGTCATTATCTTGTTTTAGACACTACAAAATCATTGACCAAAATAAGTAAATTTTTTTGAAATGTCTTGATAGTTAAATATTTCTATATATACCCTAATTTTGTTTCATTTATAGTAATTAAAAGTATTTATCTCTTCATACAATAACATTATATAATGATATAGACTATATATAGAGACCACCATATCATGAAAAAAACATATTAATTTTTAATGATAATAAATGCTTCTCTAGAACTGGCATGGAGAAGGTACTCTTGGAACTTCATTTCGTTTTCTTAGCTAATTCACAAAATTTTCTTGATTTGACAATCCATTTCTATACCACTTTATCCATCTGTAATATAATACCTCACTTCAAACCATTTATTGTAAACTGTTACATGTTTTTTATATTATTTTTTAAAGATTTACCTCATGTATCTTTATATGATTAGAGGTACATGATATGAAAGCTCAAATAGCATCAATAATCATTGTATTATCTTGATCATGAAATGTAAAATGAAAATTAGAATTTGGACTCATGAACTACCTAAATACCCACTCTCTTGTTACCTTTTAGTAGGACTTTATGTTGTAGCTAGTCTCTTGGGATATTACACTTTATACTCATTACAACACAGTGATGTATGGTTGTTAACATATATAAGTCACATACAGTTGTAGAAAATAAATTTTAGTAATATAAAGTCGTTATATGTTCTTTGATTCAAATCTGGGAGAAAGTGTAATGAAAAAATTTATTACCATGAGTAGGGTATGTGGTTAGAGGGAATGACTAGCCTCAAAACTAGTGGGATCATTTGGTTCATGTGTGGATCTTTGCTCCATTAGTGGTTCACTTTGATCTTTTATTAAACATTGGTATTTCAAACCAAAATGACAAATTATATCATAATTTGAGTTTATTTGTGTCTAGAATCATCTCTACATATTATATGTATCTTCATGTGGTTTTATATTCTTGAAATATGTTCATGGAGAGACTCAAAAACCTAATCCTCTAAAGGGACCCAATTGTTCATGGTACTTCAATGTTACTAAAAGGAAATTTTCTTATATAATGGTAATTGTTGATCCTTATATCAAAACTATATAAAAACATGAACCTAAATTGATATTGTTATGTAATATTATTAGAAACATTAACAAATTATAATTACTTTATACTTACACATTCTTACCATATGTTTTCTTTCATCAACTAATTTACCCTACATATTTACATGATTCCCTTCTATAGCATAATATGTGGGATAAAAGTCATTTCATATTTTAATTCATCAATTTACATATATACCAAAAATATATATTTTTTCATGTCTCTTAATTTAAGTTTTATTTTTTATTTAAAATACATATCAATTTATTCTCTAACGAATCATACCACATTCAATCTTTGAGATAGGGGTACATTATTTTTAATGCACATTCATTATTTTAAGAACACTTATATTTAATAAATTAAGAAATTTAAATCATGTTAGTTAAACTAAATAATTTCATACAATATATTATCAACTTCAATTCACCTGAAGTGATTTCTAATTGCAACCATTGATGAAAGAATTCAATGTTTCCTACATTATAATGTGTGCATAACTAATGGGTGGGTAGGATTTATTTTCACCTCACAATCTCTAAGTTGTAACATCATAAGAAGATATTGGAATCCAATATGGAATTTTCCATTATTCAGTAATACAAATTTATTATTTAAATATAATAAAACAAATGAAATCTTCAATTAATGATGATAATTAAATCAACATCTCACAATATAATTTTTCAGTAAAATAGAGAAAGTGTAATGTAACATTACCATTATATCATTCCAATAGATTTCCTTCATTACTACTTGGACATAAAACCATGAATCAATATCAATCGACAAATTCATATTCCTTGGGCCATAAGATAACTAATGAAAATTGACTTGTTTCTGTTAGTATTTTTTCTTCTTTTATTCAATCCAACCTCAAATTTTATACCATAACATCTTTACTAGATAATTTTATTCACCACTTTGATGCCACTTCATTGATTTTTCATTTACATGTTGTTGATCACCTAATAATTCAATAGTATCATAAAATATTCGATTATTCCTCATGATTTGTAATATCATCATGTGTAGATGAAATTTTATACATGAGTAGTAAAACATTTAATTTTTCTTAAATATAAATAATACTATACACTCCATGTATAAAAGTTAAAATATTTATGCTTCTTTCAGGAAAATTATTACTATCTGGAATAGAGATACAATTCATCAATACTCTAGTACAACTAACCCACACTACCTTTATTTGATCTATCCAGAGATTCTTGATTTTCTTCCATCTCTTGTTGATAGATTGGACTCCCTCTTTTAAATTATCCTTCCTCCCATAATTATGATTCCAAAGTTCCTTGATGACATTCCTCCTGGGTAGTACCTATTTTATTTTTTTATTTAATATTTATCATCCATATTTTATGGACATCCACCAATGTTTCTTAACCTACTCTAACCAAAACCTATCCCATACTGAGTACTGGTCATCATTTTGGATTAATACTATTAGATTACATTAAATAACATAGAAGAGATGGGGGGTGAGTCTCAATCAAAAAAAATCAATTATAATTATTTTTAAATTAATGTCGAGATTCCACTAAGGATCAAAAATATCATAAATGAAATTCTAATTGTTGATTTAAACATATTAAATTTCAAAAATGAAGGAATAAACATTTAAATCAACAGTTCTTCCACTCAAAGTCCTTTACATCCATAAAAAACACTTATTATTTTCTACTTCCTTTGAAATGTTTCAATTTTTAGAAGTTATTAGAGGAGATACAAACTTGGGATAGTAATGGTGTGAGATGGATATGAGAGATTAATAACAAGCCATTTCACCAAGATACCAATAAAAAATATATTGAAGATTAAGTTGGAAATAGGGTCCAAGGGCTCTACTCATTGTTAGAGGAATTCCTTTGAGAGTCATATTGGAACCCTTTCAAATTTATCAATGTCGAAGGGGGAGAGAATCAAAAGGGTCATTTTCCATGTTTTTTCATAAAAAATGTGCAACATGCATATTTTCATGAGTTCACTAATAATAGTAGTATTATTATCTAATTATTATTAACTATAGAGTTCTAGTAGGATCCTACATGAATGCACTCTAAATAAAAGTAATTTTTTATGTAGTGTGTCAAAAGTAACTGAGTGAGTCGTTTAGGAATATTACTATCATGAAACCAAAAAAATATTTCAATCTTATTTGATTAAATTTTTAGTGTCAATTTTTGTGTTCTCAGAAAGTGGTAAATGAGGTGGATAAAATGATAAAGTTTTTGAAGAATGGTTTTGGAGATGTGGTATTAAAAACCATGGTAGAGACTTTTATGGAGATTAATGAATATAATCATAGCTAGAAGTTTGTCATCAAATATAATTGGAACCACATTAATGGGAGAAAAGCATGTTTGAAAGTGGGTGCTCAATCCATCATAAAGTTATGGAAGGAAATAAAGCCTATGAGGATGAATTAAATAAATGCAGTGAAGGTTAGTTGTACTGTTTTATTGTATTACTATATATTTTTTCAAGAAAATAACAATTTTCATGCAAATTCATGAAATTGTTTTATTTTATGCATAGTGTTTACTGTATTGTATATCTATATTACCAAAATGAATCATTATTTATGAAACCTTATTTTTGAAACCAATGACATTTTTTGTGAAAAGTTATTTATGTTTCTTATGACTACTATTTTTTGTATACATCATTCATAATAGTGGACGAAGATGCAGTTAATAGTGGTCTTGTATATAGCTAGAATGATTTTACAAAGTAGGTGTGGCATTCTATAGGTATTGGAAAATGAAAAAGAGAGTGAGGGATATATATATTGTGGTACCCATGATGTTTATAGATTGTGGTTCCCAGGTGGATACACATTGGGATTATACACATTAATCCAGCAGCGAAAAAATTGTATTTTGAAATCTTGTTAACCATATTATTAAAAGGTGCAATTATATATTGATATAATTCTTTAACTACTTATAAATTAATTATAAAACACATTTTATGATCCCCCACTTCTGGTTATGGTATATTTCTTTTGTAGAGTATTCCATAGTTTTCATTACAAATGACCTTTTAAGAATATGCAAAATTTATTATTCAAAAAACAATTTCTAAATTTTGAGTGGGTCATGCCATCCGTAGGCTTCCATTACGCTTAAAACCTAAATGAATAAATCAACTGGTTTTGACTTTAATTAGAACATAGACTTGTTATAAAAGATAAAATGGAAACTATATGGATTGAATTAGGTATCCAGATAGTGAAATGATAAATTAAATTATTTCATTACCGAGGGAGGTTTCGAAGTGATAAATGTTGATAGGAATGTGGGGGTGAGTTTTCTAGGTGAGGGTATGGATAGTGATGTATATGGGAGGAATGTTAATTTATTATATATAGTTGTTATAAGTAGCTAATAATAATAAATACTGGAATAGGTTGTAGGTGGTGTGGGAATCGATTTATTCTCAATTATAATTCAATAGTTTGGATGGTTTTTTACTTGGCATTATGGTGCACCATAGATAAGGATTAATATTCCTCTAACTTCTGTAAGACATTCTATAATTCTTCTTAAATATCCTTATCCACTATGGTCTATAAAATTGATTGGGTAGATTTTTCTATTTTTTCCAATATTTTTCTAATGATTTCGATCAAATTAGGATTTCATTGAGTTAGTTAAACTAGTAGAAAACCTATTTAGGAATATTGGATAATGATGGAGACACAAGCGCCTTCATTCTAATATTTAAGAGAAACTCTTGAATAGTTAGAGTAAGAGAATGTGAATAGAATGAAGAGGAATTGTAATTTTCAAACTCTATTATAGGAATATAGATGATAATGAAATGAAGAAAAGAATGAAACGGTCCACATATAGTTTGGTGAGATGAGAGTGAGTTACAGCCATATGACATAACATAGAATAAGAAGAAAAAAATAAGAAATTTTTCTTCATTTTTCTATTTGATAGTATTCTCTTATCCCAAAGTAGTAGTGTGTGGGGAAAATATATATAATTTATCCATACATTCCGATACACATCTATTGACTAACATTATCATATGAAACTATAATTCATTATCTTCAAAACCATTGAAAAATATTTAATATAATATCTTGTTGTATTTTTGTGGTAAGGAGATGAGATGTAGTGTTTTTCTTGGTTATGAACAACACAAAAACCCAAACTATGGAACCCAAAGAACCAAAAATAGAGGAAGATTAGGCAATTATATACATTAGATTCTATTCTTTATTTGTTAGAGGTATAATTGAGGACTCGTACTGTTAATAGGGGAGATTCGAGAGATATTGAGATTTGTGAGTGACAAAGTCACGATAATGATTCTATTAAATAGATCAAAGAAATTTTTAACAACTCATTCAAAGAAGCACTGATAATGACCCTTTTATTAGTTCTAAATTGATAGGCAGAGACCAAAGGGATATTTATCATTACTTTTTTATCATTGATGAATCCTGAAATTTATCATTGCTAAAAAAGTATAGATAAAATGCATTTTTATATGTGCTAACATTTTAACACTGATAAAAATTTATTTTTACTGTTCTATTTTATAACTGATAAATATCAAAATTTATTAATGCTAAAAAATAACTAATGAATGTCCATTTTATTAGTGTTAAAACATTAGCACTTATAAAGGATTTATAATTAATTTTTTAAAATAAATTAATAATAATTTTATAATTATTTAAATATAAAAAATTATTTATTTATAATTAGATAAATACAATTCTTAAAAATGAATATATTTATTTATAATAAATATAATTATATAAATTTATAAATATAGTAAATATACATTTATAAATATATTTATTTATAAATATTTATATATAAATAGATTTTTAACATTATTAGTTGATATATAATCTAAAATACATACATTTTAAAAATGAGTAATATTGAATGATTCAAAATGAATACACATTAAAAATATTATAAAAATGTACAATTTTTATAAATAAAATATAAATTATTAACAAAATTTGGATATATATATATATATAAGTAAAGATGAATAAATATTTAAAATACTAAAACATATTAAATAAAAATATATAAATAAATAATAGAAAAATATCAAATTCACAAATAAAATAAAGTATAAATAATATTAAAAATGAAAAATAATACCTTACCTATAATAGTATTAAAATTAAATAAATAAAATTTTCTGATTAAAAACATAATATATTAAATGTATAATGTTACAATGAAATTCGAAAATATACTAAAATGTGATTAAATTAAATAAATATTAGGTGTATATGTTTCTAGATAAAATTTCATTAATTGCGATAATATATTTGTGTGTGTGTTGTATATAAAAATTCATTAATAACATATATATGTGTGTGTCTGTCTGTCTGTTCATGTGTGTGAAATCAATGTACCACACATCATTTGATGAATGTCAAATTGAAAAATAAAACAATATTAAAAATGAATAAGACATTAATATATTTTTAATTATTAAATTTTATTCATTTTATATATATTAATATATGATATATTTTATTTATTACTATTTATATTTAATATAAATTATAATTATTCATTTTTTAATACTTGTTTCAATAATATATTTTTATATAGTTTTAAAATTTATTCATTATCAATTTTTTGTTTTATTTACGATTTATTCATTTTCTATATCTACACGTAATATATACAAATTATTAATATTAATAATATATATATATATATTAAATTTATTCATTTTTTATCAATAAATATTTAATTAATCAAATGTTTTATATTTTTTAAATTTACTAATTTTTAATTTTTAATTGATTAATTATTTTATTTTATTCATTTTTTATATCAATAAATTTAATATATATTATTTATTAATATTTTAACTTTAGTTATATGCATATTCAATTAATTAATTTTTAACAGTAATTATTTAATTAATACAATCATAATTTTTATTAATTATTTCATTTTATTTTGGACCATTATCTGGGCTAAAGAGTTTTTATAAAGGGTATCCTTTATCAGTGTAAAAATAATGTTCTGATAAAGGTATCCCATTATCAGTGAAAAAAGTAATGTACTGATAAAGATGGACTTTATTTGAACATTTTTTTAATGCTGATAAATTTCAGCATTATGAAATGCCTCTTTTATAATAGTGAGTAAATGGCAGAAATGGTGGAGAATCAAGATGTCAAAATTCTTTAGTAGTATGAGTATTGACAAGTGGTGAATATGGTTACATTCAGATATGTTTGATTAGCCTTATTCTTGTTCGCATGTTTTCAAACTTATTTTTTTCAAAAACATTTGTCCCATCACATTGATTTCGCATGGACTTTATTTTAATTTTAAAGTATCATCCATCCGAGTAATCACATTTAATCACCCAATATAGTTTATCTTGAGATATATTTCAGGATAGTTTATGGGAGAATTTGGGACACTATTATTCAAGTAATTAGAGAGGGGCTTAACATTCTAGTATTGGATTATATTTTGTTGCATTGTTTCTGTTTTGTATAGTTGTATCTTGGATCAGGTAATGTTAACTGTTCAGTTTATATATGAGTGAAGATGAAGGGTGGATCATATCAACCTTATTGGATTATATATTGAGAGAAATCAATCTCATAATTAAAAAAATACCCTTAGTTCAAGTCTTTCACACATGGTCTATTAGAGGTGGGATTTATGGGTCAGCATCGTCTTACTGCCAACCCAGGAGGGGTACCAGTGGAGGGGTGTTATGATAGAATGCTTTGAGAGTTTCTAGTTGAGTTATAGGATAGTATTTGAAGTTAGGCACAATTGATGTTTTATTGTATTTATTAGGGAAACATTGTTGTTTGAACCTTGAATGAGATGTTGGTAGATAAGACTATCTTGAATTTGGGTATCCCCCCCCCCACAATGATATAATGAAATGACCTTATTAGCATACTGAACATGTTTAAGTTGGAAGACACTATTTATTTGATAAAATTTTAATATTAGACATTGAATCATTCCATTTTATTTCTTCTTATGTAATGATTTTTATTTATTATTTTTATAAGAATATTTATTAAAATAACAATTAATTATATTATAAACTCCTCATAATCTTATTGCACTCCTTATTATAATTTAGTTCATTCTGGTTTAATTAATTCTTTCTTGTAAACATATGACTTGATACATGATTCCAATATTATTACTTATTTAATTTTACACAAAATTTGATGCATAATAAATAGTAATATCACAATAGAAATAAAATAAATTTTTTTATGAAATAATTAGAATGCAAAAATGTCTCTACAAATAACAAAACCTGTTTAATAGATTGTTTTTAGATGAGTAGTTTTTTTAATACATTCTCATTTAGTATTATATTGATTAATGACTATGTAAAAAGTTTTGAAAGATTTTTTTGGAAATATGTTTTATGTTTACCTTTTTTAATAATAAATTTTATTCCATGTGTTATTCCAAACTAATGATTCTTGAATTTTATTATTATCTAAGATGTACACGTAATTTCATTTAATGTAAAAGAATGATTCTATGTTGAATCCTAATACTTATAAAGCATAATTTGATGAAATTTTGTGGTTCATTCCTATTATATAATGTTTATAAATGAAAACTAATCTTGTATACTGTAATGAAAAAGTTATGAGATGAATATTTGTTGGTTGATATAGAAATTATGTCTACAATTGGTAAATTATATGTGTAATTATTGATGTAATCATATTGGGATATACAAATTGTTAATAATTTTTTGTGTTATAATGATAAATATTGTCTTCATGTTATTGTTTATTCATGGATGAAAATTTTATTATGTCATATATATTTTATTTAAAAGTGTGATATAATTGTAAAACATGTCATTAAATTACATAGTAATAAAATGATGCATGTTAATGTGTATTTTTTATTCATATGATATCATAATTATACTCTCATTAAGATATAAATATAAGTACTATATGTGTTACCTATAGAATGTAGTTATATTACAGGTGGAAAATTTCATGCTGGATTACACATTATTTCATTATTACTGATGATGTGTACCACATTCTCTTTGATTGAATAATTTGTAATTGATTACTTAGGATTTTTTATTAATGGTTAGAATACATTATTTTAGTTGTTGTAATTGATATATCTATTTTATTAAAATATGATGATATGTAGTTCATGTAATGATGACGATATGATGTAATATATGGTGCAATGTGGTGACAATAATGACATCAAGATTGTTGAATGGTTGCAGCTTAGATTTTCTTATGTTCCCTACATTTTATAATGGGATTTATCTGAATTATTGGTGTGATGGGATATTAAATTATGACTAGTGGGTATATTTTTAATGCTTTATGTTGTTTCCACCATGATAATGAAATAATTTATACACTATTTTCTATCCTGGTTGTTTAATATTATTATAAGATATCTCTTCGAAATGTTAATGGGACATTGTATCAGGAAAAGGGAAAAAAGAATCTTCATATGAAGCTTTGATGAATTTTTTGGGGAAGGAATTACTATATTTCCTTGATAGGGATTTTAGTGATGAGGTTGGTGAATTTATAGATGTGAATTAAATAACATTTGATTTGGTGATGACTTTGAACTATTTCTAATTCTCTCTAGTGGTTAGTTTTCTTTGGAAGGTAGAAAAGATAGTATAAGAAAATATGTGATGAACCATATGAGATTCCATGGGCAGTATTTCTCATTATATTTAAGAGAAAATTTATCACTTCTTTACAGTATTTATATTCACATGAAAAATCTTCTGGAGATCCATCATGAAATGGATAATGTGTGAAAATTTTGAATCTTTTATATGCACATTGTTAATCATATTCTATATTTTTATTTAGTTGATTAGACCGGCTAAAAAATATAAATTCTAACTTGTTGTCGAATATTCATTTATACATTATTCCCCTTAATTTTATTTATTGGGATACAATCATTTGAACTTCGTGTAGAGAGACAATTCCATGAGAGAATGTTTCTATAAATAACCTTCTCAGGTTTCTTAATAGGATTAGATTAATGCATTGAGTTATGAAACACATGTTTCACAGAAATAGAGGGTGAGGAAATGTTATTAATGTATAACATAACACCAATCTCAGGTTATGAAAAACTCACGGCATCTTGATTCTATCTAGTTTATCTATTTTTATTTTAATGCTATATCGAATCATAGATATGATTTCCCTGATGGGTAGTACTCTTTATAGTCCCTAGGGTATAGTTGGTGGTAGCATGATGGAGTGGATATTATTCTAATGTAGTTCTAAAATCTCATCTATCCAGTTTGAGAGGTCTCTCCCTAGGGATTCTAGTTTTTTGGGAATTTTTAATCTTATATTCCTTGTTTTTCTAAATTTTGATCATTGAATTGAATTTAATCAGATTAGTAGGTTCCTTTTTTACATTTCTAGGATCCATTTTCATCTTCTATGATTATTTTAATTCTATATGATAGACATTATTATAGAGGTATCCAATATAATTGATTGAAACCTTATAGTATATTAAATTCTGATATTTTGGTTTTGAGAGTGTAGGAAAGAATTATATTGTTGTACTACAAAAACAATCATGGGTTTTCATCCAACTTGAGGCTCATCACACTATATTAGTAGGGTTGGTAGTGACATTTTTGAATCATTGGATTTGGAGAGTGATTGTTTTGACGGTTATGCTTATGGAGTTTTCATTTGAAGAATTTTGTTCACTACTAGGTCTAAGACTCTTATAGAGGAGTACATTTAATGAGAAATATGAAACACTGGGGTTGAATAGTATAATGTGAGAGAGTGCATGATGGAATCTATTACACCATAATTGTTCACATATTAAAATATGTGATGGGATGAGGTGCATACCTATGTAAAATAGGGAATCTTATTATGCATAGAAGTGGGTGTTGCGTCTGTAGTGTTTTGGGGAAACTTAGTAAATAAAACCATGACATAGGGGTACCCATTATGAGAGGTTAGGTGAATGGTTATGTTTAATTCATCTCCCCATGGGAAACTAAAAAATTAACACAACTATAGTGAAACCTATGGTGTTTTTCTATGATGATACATGCAAGAATGCATTAGTCTATGTGGTTGAGTTAGAAAATGTAATTCTAGGAGTCAAAATGTTTTGTATTGGGTCTGGGAGAAAAATAGTGAGATAATTCTCTCTATTTTTTTGTGTTTCCTATAGTGATGATCAAACATCTTTTAAGTAGCTAGAATAACTTCCCATAAAGGGGGGGGGGGTTAACAATTTTGAATTTTTAGTATTCATGGATCTCTCTTTGACCGTGGATAATACGACTATTTTGAGTATCTCGATTCCATAACAAGGGTTGATTGAGTCCCCCAACAAATACAAGTCTAGCTATTTATCGAGTCTAACTTTGTTTTTTTATTTGATACATGGATGATTATTAGTTCCTTCCAAGAGATTTTTCATCCTTATAAAGAACATAAAACTTCTTTATTTTTGGTTTCAAATTACTCTTTGATATAAAGTACATTCATTATTTTTCCCCTTCCTTCATCTTGTTCATTCTTCCAAGAATTATCGATGTATCATGCATTATTAAATATATTGGTTTCAAATTTTTTACGATGAATATGATGTTATAGATTTACATAATCATTTATTGGATTCTTGGGTGATCAAATTTAGTTCTATTAATTTATAATATCTTTAAGTCCATGATATAAGTAATTTATGATTATTTTTATATATTTTTTAATTATGTGTTGCATTATATGTTTTGGAGCCTCTATGCTAATCTATTGAACATAGAAACCATCATCTGTTAGACCTTTGAATTGAATAATTGGAACCATCATCAACCCACATAAACTATTAGCCACTTGTCTTGAATGATTAGAGTCACTAGAATTCTCATACTAGAAACCCACCTATAAAATCCCATAAACTAATTCCTTGAGTAAAATTTACCTTTATGAATAGAACCATATATTTGATGCCTTTAAATTATTACACATCCCTTTGTCTTGGTGTTACGGTCAATATACAGTTTTGTGAAAGGGTTCCTCGAAACATATTCATTTTATTCCATAACACTCTCCTTGGTATTGGTGTTCTAGAGATGTGGCTTTGGAGGGATGGGTTGTTGTTATCATATTAATTTTCATTCAAAAACTCATCTTTTTAGCCTATGTTTATATAATTTATCCTAGTGAAGGGGATGTTTTATTCTCACTCCTTATATTAATTATTTAATTGTTTTTAATTATAATTTAGATCTAATTTTCTTCAATATATTGGTTTATCATGTCACTATGAAATTTAATTGGATAATTTCATTGAATGTTTTATCAACCTAGTAATGGAAAGGTAACTATATTGGTTGGTCTGAATTTTTTTATAATTTGTAATTAATGAATTGGGATCTTAAATTTATCATTATTATTTTTGATATTTTAGATTAAATGTATAAAATATAATAGAATGTGAATGATCATGTGATATATGATCCAAATTAATAAATATAAAATAAAAATATTATAATAATATGAAAGGGAAGGTAATTTTAAATTTGAATTATTATGAATGAGTTCCCTGAAAACTAATTCATGATAAATGAGATGAACATTAATTTTTATTAAAATGTGTTTAAATTTTTTATATTTATAGTGTTGGGATTTTGATAATGATCTAGGTTATAATTTCTTTATTTGATTCGATCCCTTAAGGGACCTCTGGGTTGGGATGTTATTTATTTTCTTTTAATGTTAAAAAGTAGTTATGGGCTTCTTATAACCTAAAAATAGGATAGATACTGCTACATTAAGTGTCCTATAGTGTAGTTTCAACTTTGTGAGGATTCCTTTCCCTTGGATGGTGGCTAGAAACATTGATTATATATTATTTAATTAGATGAATATAAGGAAAGGGGTGTAGTTTTAATTCATGGGGGGTGGAGATAGGTGTAGGTAAGTTGAGTGGGAAATTATCATAAATGTGGGATGTGTTTGGGCTTGGGTTATATTAGTACAATGATTTGTTAGTTAATATAGTTTTTTGGGTATATTTTTTTGGGAATGGTATGCATTATGGTTGAAAATGAATAGGGATTATTTATATGTTGGTTTTTTTCAGTAAATAGTGAATTTCATAGTTTAGTTGGATAAGTTTCTTTGAGGTGCTATGTTTCACAGGAGTGATTGTCTATGTTTCTAGAGGTATGGTTTAATGATTTAATTAACCTGTTAAACCAAGAATTGATTTATCTAAATAAAATAGTTTTCTATATTGATTCTAAATCATTATATGGACTAATATGCCGAGATATATTTAGGTTTGATTAAGATATACTAAACAGAAAAAAATCCAATCTGTTACATATTAATATATCCAAGTTAAATAAATTATGGAGATAAATATGTTTCAAAATTTACAAATGTGAAAATTAATTAAATTTAATTTGGAATGTTATTATTTATAATGTTATTATTGATTCATATGTGTACTAATTAATAAATTGAACAATAATTGAAGAAATGTTTATTAGTTAATGGATAAGTAATTTGGGAGTAAGAGAACATTTCTAATGATGATAGAAATTCCATAATTTTTATATCTATTTAAGTTTGATAGTTAATTTTCCATTTTAATATTTTAAAAGATAGATAGTGATTATAGATGATTACGACGATTTTGTGGTATGTGATATTCAAATGATGTACTAATGGGATTACATGACATGGAGATGATTTCATTATGATGAAATTTTGATGTCATATAATGATTGGATGGTGTTCTTGTGATGGTTTCATGAGGTGCAGGGAATGAGATGGGTTTGATGGTTGTACGGGGTAATGTGTATGGTTGTAATAAGGTGAAACCATAGGATTAATGATGTGATATTAACATTATGAAAAAGTCGATGATTTCTATTTGACTATTTTCCCTTTATTGGATTCCTAATCATTATTTCTAGGCTCCTCCAACCAGGTCTCGCCTTGTCTAATGGTTGGATCATAGAAAATAGGTAAGAGATTCATGATTTTATTTAGGGTTTTCCTTTCTTTAATTAATTATTTTTTTTAATTTTCCATGAAACATGATGTATATTTTATTATTTCATTGTGGTATTTTTTAAAATGATAAAAAATGGTAGAAATATTGTAAATTTGAGATATGGTACATATCTCCCCTTTTTATTATGGTAGTATGAGTTTTTAGAAATAGTGAAATTTGTTCACCTTTTTATATTTCTGATTAGAATTATTCTTATTATAATATTATCCAACTTATATGTTTCACACATATTTTTTCCTAACATATTAATTTAACGTGTATTTTGTTTCTTTTGTAATATAATCCTATTAATAATTCCCAAGTTCCCACCCATGTACAATGTTCCTGGACATGTTTTTTTGAATTGATCAAGGGAAAATATAGGAAACTATTTTTTGAATAACTAGGGTGGATATTAGGATATCGATCTTATATTATAATTGGATTTTTTTTAGTTCGTGCTTTTGTTTCTAGGATTGGGTAATATTTTCAAATCAGTTTATTTAGGATTGGATTTTATTAGTGAATCATATATTTATTCTTAAAATATATATTGAGGGTAATTCCTACCATACTTGTGAATGATTCCCTCAATAGAATTCACCATCCCATGACCTATTGCAGTCAAGCTTTAGGGTTTATCCTCGTTGTCACCGCTGACATAGGAGGGATACTAGTGTGGGTCAAGAAAACATGTGGGACAATATTGAAGTATCATATGATTAGATATATAATTTAATAAAACTATGGTTTAATACAATAAATCATAATCATGATACATTTAGTCTATTTAAATGATATATAACTACATAAATATATGAAATTCTAACAGAAATTGTTTCCAATTTTTCTTCCTTGGGAGATGTAGTGTAAAAATATGATTAGGATGAAAATATTATTAGATAATTACTTATATGTTTATGTATAATATATAATTTTATCAATAAATATACACTTTTCAAATATCTAAATATGATAAATATTATTAAAACTATTATGATTTAAAAATAATAAATTAAATCTTTAGAAGATTATCAAGTATTAGATTAAAATAAAAATGCATCACTTAAAATATCAATTTGAAATGATAAAAAGAATTCTAAAAAATTATTACATTATTTATTTGATAAATTAGAATAAATATGTTCTAATTCTAGTGATTTTTATCCTTTGTAATTAAGGACATTCAATATGTCTTATAAGAAGACAAGTGTATCCTAGAAATCCATTAACATATTAAATATTAACAATGTAAATCCAAAGGAAGTGAGATTCAACAAAAGTAAGAAGCTTTGGAATATCAAGCATGAATTCCCTCAAAATGAAGGAAAAGTTGAGATATGAAAATAATTTTCAATGAAAATATGAAATTATAAACAAAGAAATACAGTTCAATGAAGGCTACCGGGAGTGATTTTGAAGGCTATATTTAGGACATAAATTCGAATATTAAAGTTGAGAAATTAAACTAAAAGGATAATATATGATTTATGGCTCCGATTGAATATCTAAAATAATTTTCTCTAATAATTATTAATATAAAAAATATTATATTGATGAATTTAATAAGTAATACTCTATACCTAAAATAAATATGAATATCTTATGAAAAAGCATAATTTTCATATAAAATATTATAATACTTTTCTCAATTAACTAGAAATTTTTATGAAATAAAATTATAATGTTAAGTTCAAATTTTGAATTTTTTTTAAATATACTTTTCATTATATTAAAAAAAATTAGATAAATTTGAATCATTAAAATTGGCTTCTATCAGGTTTACTAAGGGGGGTGAGGAATTTCTAAACAAAATACTTGGAAAATAAAGAAAATAAATGTATTATTGGGATTGTAAGACATGGTAAAAAATAAAAGATATATAGAAATTATTTTATTGTTCTACTAATAATACCCTTTCTAATTGTAAATTATAATTACTGTTGAATCACTAGATATTATTCTAATTAATTTTTTTTGTAATTCATAAATTTTTTCATATTAATCTTGCCATAATTTGTAAAGATCTCTCATTTGTGAAGGATGGGATTTTAACTATATATAAACATAATACTTACAAATTTCATTAGTTTCTATCATTTCTAAAACCAAGAGTATATGGGAAAAAAAATATTTAATATTTTTTTGGGGAAAGATCTAAGAAAATGAAAATGTAAAATGGTATACAAATAGTGGGTGTTCAAGACACACAAGTAGTGATTTATCAAATTTTCATTCATTATCAAATACAAGTCAATGTAAATTCAATTTTACTAATAACACTAAAGGGATGATTATTGGAGTTTAATATGTTGGAAAACTAATTTCATTTCTAATAAATAATATATATTATTCTAAAGGGTTAAATCTTAAACTGATAATAATTTCTAAAAATTGGGATGTGTGATATTCAATTTATTTCTCTAATAATGTGTATTCTGTTTTAAGGGAAAATTACCTAATTTGAGATCACCTAAAAATAAAAAAATTATACAATATGTCTTAATTATTTATGTTGATAAAATATATACTATTTTATGAATAAAATAAAGGAATATATTATTTTTAATTTAAGACATAAACATTATGATACTTATTCATTATTGAATTTGTTTAAGAATAATTTGATTTATGATTTTTCTTTTGAATATATTGATAAAAAGAAGCTATTTGATGCATTCAAAAAGGGAAAGTAACATAAATATTCGTGTAAATAATATAATGGGATGTCTACTTCAATAAAATTACAGTTTATCCACATAGATTTGTTTTAAATCTCTAAAATACCATGACTTGGAAACAAAACATATTTTTTTTGAGTTTTCATAATTTACTTTGGTTTAAATTTTGTGGCTTAAAAGTAAAGACTGTGTTCAATTAATGAATTTTATAAAACTGTTTTATAATAAAAAGTATTCCAAAATTTTTACCAAAAGAATTGACTATAAAGGATATTTTTTAAAAAAACAATTTAATTCATTTTTTTCAAATCATTGTATTAATGAAATTGGGTGTGTAATCGAGTGGAAATGGATCCTCATAATCCTACATCATATTCAGATTAAAATCTGGGTAGTGGAATAATTTCAAGTGTACTAGAGATGTAATATAGAATTTTACCAATGAATGTATTGTAACAAGGAACTATAATAGTGTTACTATTCATCAAAATTAGGATTTTGAGTGTTATAAAAAATATTTTTGGCCATTAGGCTTTCATACTATCCATATGGGGGAATTTGATGTTTTATGGGAGTTGCTTCATGGTTGGTGGAGTAGAAGAAAAAGAAAATATAGTTAAATATTGATATAGTTAGAGGTGGATGATTATATATAGAATGGCTAAGCTCAGGAATTTTCATGACCCTTTATTGGGGTGGTGATGGTAGACCATGTATTTGAATTTTAGGAGATGTGTGAGAGCTAGGTAGTATAAAAGTGGGAGAGAGGATATTCAAGACCCCCTCCCCTCAAAGGTACCTCTCTTGGGACGAAAATGATAGAAGGGAGATAATGATGCATGAATCCCACCTCCAATAGGCCAGAGGTTATTGAAACGCATTAAGGGTATATCATAAACACAAATGGGAGGAATTAAACTCTATAAATTACATGAGGAACTAAATGTGAGAAAAAACACCAAAAAATACATCTCATAAAAAAATAAAAGAAAAAATAATAAAATTATGATATTTTAAGCAACCAAAACAACTTTAAAAGAACAATAAAAAAAAGGAAATTCTCAGTAGTTTCCTTGAAGGTCAAATACAACCTCAAAACCATTATGTGCTACTCATGCATAGCTTGATCACTAACCATATCACAATTTCTTCAAATTTGGTTTATATATATATAGGGTGATTATAACATGTGTACATTGTAGGATCCACTCTTTATCAACTCATGGAAAATATAAAGAAATCATATTAAAGATTAAATAATAAAAAAATAAAGATAAATCATCACCTAATCTAGTATGGTAATATCCAAACCTCACAATATCTTAATCACCATATATTCCATAAAATTAATAGTATAATATCCAACATAATATTAAAATAAATTACACCTATACCACTTCCCCACTAGTTTACTACTCTGCCCCAACATTTCACATCTTAATCTATCTCCCTCAAAAGAATTATCTTGTCCATAAAAACCAATGGAGAACTAAAAGATACCATGAACCGTATACATCACATCATCCTATCTTCAACATCCACATCTATATATAGTAACCTATTAGTTTTTTAGAGCCACCAAAGGCCATGCATTTTGTATTATACCACATTTCATCATAACCCATGCATTTCATTCCTATAATAATATGTAGGATACTATATCCATAGATACATGTGTTTGAAATAACTACAATATATTAAAACATTTTACACACCCATTTATATATATGGGATGGATAATCACCCTGAATACCATAATGTTTTACTACTAGGAGAAGGGAGAGGGGATAGTAGGTATAGTTCTCTATCTGTTCCTTTTTAGCCTGTATGTTGGAAAAAAACCCCAACCAAATTCCATTAGCATCAGTCACCCAACCAACTTGTTTGGGGTAGTATATGAAATCATAAAACATAATATATATATATATCTATATTAGATCTAAAGGATGGAATTGTGCATATAATTAAACTCCATTACAAGTATTGTCCCTCAGACACTATGTTTCCACTATGATTGAATGGATATCCTATTAGAAAAATAATTTTAAAGATTTAAATAAAATTATTACTATTAAAAAATTAAAAATTATATTAATTAATTCAACAGCCTTTAATTAAAATTATCCCATTTATACATTTCATTAACAACTACCCAAAATGGATGGTATCCTGGCCTAATCCAACTGATCCCACAGTTCATCAAGGGTTTTCATCATTCAAAATTACCTTCAAACACTAATACCATGTGTTAAATTAATTAACATTAATTAAAATTTTATAATTTCATGTACCAAAGGTCTCATCCTAATCTATTATAAAATATGTATAAAACAAATATGACTAGTTGTGTCAAGAAGTGGGGAAAATAATTTAAAATTAAGAACCAACCATTCAGTCCTTTCTGTAGAATTATTATCATGAAATAATCTTGTATTTCAGCACAAAAATGATATCTAATACCAAATTCTACCCATTATATAAATCATAATGTCATCGATGACAAAACGATTAATATCATCATGAATCCTTCTATTATATGCACTATTTATTGACACAAAGTTATGACTCTTTATAAATTATTTCCAAACCATCATCCATCCTAGGATCATATCTGGTAACATCTCAAATCTTATATCTAAATAAATAACATAAGGTAGAAAAAATTCAATAGGTAAATTAGGCCTTATGACCAATACACTCATCCTTTATAATAAAACATGCTCAAGTGGTCCCAAAAAATTGTTATTTTTCGTTCAACCAATTCATTACCTTCTTGAATTAACTAATTTTGTTATCATATGTTAAACCCATAAGAGACCTAATCCATAATATATCAAAAACAACATGGCATGTAAAAAATATTTCAAGAATAACTTCTAGTTTCACCATACTATAAGGAAGAATAATGAAAAATAAGAATGTCTCCAGCATCACATTGATTTCAATAAAATAATAAGAATAAATAGTAATTTTTTATAAATTATATTTTTTTATTTATCCATAAATAAATACCATATTCAAATTTTTTATCTAATTCCATAAAAACTAACATGTCAAACAATAACTTGTACACAGATAGAAAACTATCTCAGAAATAAAGAGGGAAATGTTTTCACAGTGGAAACATATTCTATCACAAAAACCAAAAACAAAATTCATTCTTATTCATGATAAATTTTTATTAAGATTAATTCTACTTGAAACATATTTTGAACTTGATGAGGTATGTTTTTTCCTCTCTCTAAGTTCTCTTTTAGTTTAATATCATTAAAAGATATTTTATCAGATTTTTTGTATTTTGGAGAACAGTTACTAGACATGTAACTATTTTACAAGTTGTGCACTGAGTGCTATATGTAATTCATGAAAGGGGATATCATGCTGTGAAGGGCTACATGTCATGGTTGGGGATTACATGATGTTACTATCTAAAAGGTCAATTCTTAAGCTAAGGTGATGGGGTTTTCAGCATAGTTATCCAGCATGGACATCACAACATGAATAGGGGTTACACGTCGTGACTCAGCCTGTCCAAAATTTTAAAACATGTATTTGATAGGATTTTGAGTCCTTTCATTCCAAAATCATCCAATCTCAAATAGAGCCTCTTCACACGTGATTTTCAATGGATCCTTTACTTATTGATTAGCCTATTATACATTTTATCTCTATTTCATATATGGTGCATCTCTCAGGGTGAGAAAACTTTCTACTACTTCTTAGCAATTGATTTTGGTAGCATCATAGGGTTGAGTTATCATATCCGTTGATATCTGTTGGATGGATCTTATTGTCTTCTTCTATTTATGTTGTGAGATATTTTTTGAAGTTCATTCCTTGGATGGTTGTGTTCAGGAAGATGTTAGTTCTTGAGGCATGTGAATTTTCTTTTATCCACAAACCCATGTCTTCTAAATTGAATCAATAAATTTTTTTGGGTTTTATTAAAGGGACTCTTCTAGTGTGGTTGTTTTCATTGTTGGTGGATTCTGTTGCAGTAATGTGTGACCTGAGTTTTTAGGTAGGTGGTTCTGTCACAAGATTATGTTAATGAACATACTTTTTTTCATTAAAAAATAATTGAAAAATGAAATGGAATGATTTTTTTGTGCGTATTGGAAATTGTTTTAAATGAATCTTCTTTTCTCTGTTTATTGACAAATGGAATGAAAAATTGGTATTTTTGAAGAATTTAAATAAAAATGTGAAATGGTTTTGAAATTGATTTAAAATAATTGAAGGGAATTTTGAAAAATAGATCATGGGTTACCTTGGGTACATAGGTGAAAGGTTTAGCATTGGGTTATTATCAATTGTGTGGTAATTATCAAGGGGATTTCTGGTTCGAATTTCCTATTTTTTCAATAACTATTCTTCTAGGGGACTGATATTGATATTTTGGGGGGTTTACTCATGGTGTTTTCCACTACATCCTAGGCCAGTTTTTCTAGGATCAGATTTGTGCACTTTATTACTGTGGTGTGAGTAGTCTATGTCTAAGACATATAGTATTCCTTGGTGTTTCGATACTAATGCTTCTATTTTTTACTACGTGGATTTCTGATTTTTCCTTGATATGCATGTTTATACTTCTAAAATATTATATCGAAAATTTTCATTAAAATTTATATACTGTATTTTGATTAATAATATGAAAAATGGATATTTTTACCAGGATTTCTATAAAACTACAATTTTTATCATCATTCCCTGTATTACGTTAAAATATTCATACAAGATTTTTTATACATATAATTGTTATGGAAAACTTGGCTGGGATCTGACCGATCATGTTAGCTCGCACCCTACACACTTCTTTAGTGGTGAGTAGACTATTTATTGTCTTCTAGTCTAGGGAAAGGCAAGGTTCCATAGTGAGGTAAGAAGATTCATGTCAGCTAGTTGGGAATTTGGTTTTGAGATAGTGGTAATTCTTCCACACTATTTCTTGGAGTAGCTATTGGTTGTAGTTAATTGTCATTTGAATTTCGTTTTAGAGTTTTATTTCATAGAGTAGCTATTGGTTTTCTTCCATTGTTTCATTCTTGGTTTATATATGTATTCTATGTGGCTTTTTAGGTTTGAAAAAATTGTTCCCTCTATTATGTTTTTTGATGCTCGGGTGCTTGTCGACTGGCCATAGGGATCGGGAACTCCCACTGCGTATGTGACAGAACAGGTCTGGGGTCGAGTTTGTTGGAAATCCGGGTTGGTTAGCTATAGTTTGGTATCAAGGGATGTCTTTCCTCATTGATTTTTGTCTTTGGATGTATGTTAGATAAGAGATATGATTTTTAGGACATGATAGAAATATTAAGATTAGTTAATGGCCATATCATATCATAATGAGACTCAAGTGGCTATGGGATGTTGGGATGTGTGTCTCTGGTATTGGTTTTTGTTTTAAAAATATTAGTATTTAGTTATGTGTATTCTTGTTTGGACTGAGATTTAATCTGTTTTCTGATCATTCTCATATTTATGTGTACAGAAATATGCCTTTGATACATCTTCCTGGAGTTCCTTAGGACGGTGCAGCTAATGTACGTCAAGGGAACCCAAAAATAGATTAAATCCCTATTGAGACAATCATATGGTATGCTTTTTATATTGATCCGGATGTACCACGGGTTCAGATCTCTATTTTTTAGGTACAACCTGGTGCTGGGGGAGAGAGAGATCAATTGTGGGTGTTCTTACATGATAAAATTTTGTCATTTAAGGGGGATAATAAACTTCAATATGTATAGGATTGGCCAAAAAAGATTGATCAAATCCTCAACTGTAAGGAGACCCTCGGAATATTAGGGTTAACTGTGCAGCATTCAAACTCATGGGTTCCATCAAGCATTGCTGGCATTTTATGGTCTATGTAGACAGAAAAGTGGGATTGGATTGTAAGGGTTTTAAAATCCTGTTATTTTAGCAGTTTAGTCTAGAGTCAGTCATGCTGGAGAAGTTTTTGGAGTTCTCATCCTTAAAATAAAGAGAATGTTCAGTGTCAACATGCACGAACTAGTTTGATGAGCCTGTCAGTTTTGGTCGGACATGGTTAAGAATGACCAGATTAAGTTGAAAAAGTACTTGTAGGGTCTACGACTGAATATCATATCATAGTTTTTTATACTAAATCATTCCACCAGTGCAGAGACAGTGGACAGAGGTTTGATGGAAGATATTAATAGTGTAGGCAAGGTTAGATTTCCCCCATCTTCTCTTCCATATAGTGATAGATTCGGTGGCATGCATGGGAACAAGAGTATGTTAAAGGACTATTATATAAATGGTGGAGGTGGGTATCTATAGAGAGCCTCCTCTATACCATTTGGTACATCTTTTGGAGTGATTCGGACATTCTATTAACGCATAAATGGAGGACACACTAGAAGTTCTTATCATATTCCTGTGCAAACTTGCAATAGCTGTGGGCATGGTGGTTATCTACATAGATTCTATATGGATAGAAATATTCTTCATTTTGTTTAGGGTTTGGGAACTCCAATGTCTACTATGGTGAAACCAAATGTTTTGAAAGGCTACTACGCTCCAACAACAGGCCACAGAAGTGAATCATTTTCAAGTAGTAGATGAGTGACCAGTGGAAGTCGATGCAGGTCAAGAAACCGTAAGAGGTACTATCCTTATTTAATATTTAGTAGAAATTTCGTTATTTTATATTGGTTCCTCCCACTCATTTATATCTTTACATTTTAATGATGTTCTTAAACATCCAATAGTACTATGTATTTTAAAATGAAGTTAGTGACACCTATTGGTATTATAAAATAGAAGGGTTTTTGAGTTTATCATGTTCATTAATGATAGATGATACAGAGTTGGTCTTGTATTTTCTCATTCTTGATTTATATCTGTTTGATTTCATCATTGGTATAGATTGGCTTATCGGTCATCGATTTTAGGTTGATCATTATCATCTGCATTTTTAGTTTATTGATACTAATGGAATCTCTCATGTGTTTCAAGGGAAGTGGGTCTCGAGGACTTTTAATCCAAGACCTTCTTGCATAGAGCTCGTGATTTTGTTGGTTGTCTTTTCATTTGATCCCAAAGACATTTCTTATTTTGATATTTTTCTCACTGTTTTTTGAAATTTTCCTGACATTTTCCCTAATTACTTTTCTTATCTTCCTATATAGAGAGATGTAGATTTTAAGATTGATCTAGTTATAGGTATGCAACTGATATTGATACCTCTTTATCATATATCAAAATAAGATATAAATGAACTCAATATTTAATTTTTCAACCAATTAGAAAAATGATTTGTTCACTATAGCATTTCTCCTTTGGTAGCCCCAATGATATTTACCAAGAAAGTAGATGGTTCACTTCCTTTATGGGTTTACTATTGAATTTTGATTGGGTGATGGTTAATAACAAATATAATTTCAATAATTTAGATGACTTGTTTTATTAGTTTAAGGGGGAAAGTGGTTCTGGAAGATTTATCTTCAATGAGAGTTATTATCATATCAATGATTAGGTGTTTGATATGTAAAAGAAATCCATTCGGATTACGTATGGCCATGATGAATATCTTTTGATTCCTATTTATCTGAATAAATATCTTGAAGTGTTCATGGAATTGATAATCTAATATCTCATCAATACCATGAAACTCTTTAGTAGTGTCCATTGATGATATTCTAGTTTATTCAATGTCAATGTTTGAGCATAAGAACAATATGAGTTTGGTTTTAGAAATTTTGAGAAACAAAAATATATATGAAAAGATTTCAAATTGTAATTTCTGGATTCGAGAAAGGAAGTTCATATGGAATATAATTTTAAGGCATGTATTATTAGATGATCCAGAAAAGATAAATGTTGTTATTTCATGGAAGAAACCATATAATGTTATTGGAATTAAGATCATCCATAGTTTTTAATGATAATTCTAATAGTTCATAAAGGATTTATCTATGTTTCAATCACCTCATACTTCCCTCATCATGAATGTGATGAAATTAACTGGGGTTGAAATGCATCAAGATTCTTATGATGAACTGAAAATTCATCAGTCATCGGATAATATTCTAATATTATCTGAGCCTGGTAAGGGATAAATTTTTTATATATATCTTGTGCTGGTTTGGGTTGCGTGCTTATACAGAATAACCATGTGGTAGCTTTTTACTCTCATCACCTCCGAACACATGATAAGTACTACCACACTCATGATTTAGAGCTTGTAGTAATCATGCATGTGCTTAAGTGTTTCCATCACAATCTATTTGGGGAGAAGTTCATGGTCTTCTCTAATCATAAGAGTCGAATTTATATCATTTTTAAAAGGATATAAATATTTGGAAGAGACGATGGGTAGAGTACATTCAGATATTTGACATCGATATCGCCTAAACCCTAGGGAAAAGGAATGTTGTTGTAGACACTCTAAACAGGAGGGAACCATCACATGATATTTTGGAATCAATGGAAGAGTGGAACCATATGTGTAATGTTTCTCAATTGAAATTGGATACACAGGAATATGTTTCAGGTATGGTTCTGACCAGTTTTTAGTTATCATCATCTCATTATGATTCTGTTTTGTAAAGTCAGTAGCAATATGATGAGTTTAGTAAAATATGAAACATCCTTTATGGCGGGGGACTTTTCTTGGTAGGTATCTTATATAAAATGGCATAATTAAATTTTGGAATAAAGTTTTCTTCCAATAATATGTGGGGAGTTCATATTTTTTTGATTATCACAGCATTTAGTGGTCCATACATCCTGGCACTATAATGATAAATTATGACATGAGGCAGAGATTATGGTGGCCGGGTATGAAGCATGACCTCACAGAGTTTGTGTCTCATAGTTAAATGTGAAAATGGATAAAGGAAGAGAACTTAAAACCTTTTGGGTTGCTTCAGCCTATACCAATGCCATTTGGAAATGGGATGAGGTATCCATGGATTATTTTGTTGTATTTCCATAAAATCATTGAGGGAAGAATTAAATCAAGTTGGTTTTTGATCAATTGATGAAGTCTACACATTTTAATCCTATCAGAGACACCACTATGGTTGATGATCTGGGTAAGATTGTTGACGCTCCTTTCATTAAAGAATCTAATGATTGGAAAAGGGGAATATCTGAGATTAAAGTGATTCAACCTTTGAAGAAAACATCAAAAATAGACAAAGGTATGAACAAGGAGAACTTTTCCCATAGACCACACAAGTTCCCTCTTAGTCCCGCAAGTACACTTGCGCGACGCACTATGGTCGCGCAAGTGACTTGTGCGACCTAAAAGGTAACTTCTCGGGGTCTTCTTCTGCCTATAAATAGACCATGTGGTCCCCCCATTTGAGGAGGAATTTTTCCAGAAACTCGGATTTATGTTCCCGATTCCCAAGTCTTTTCTCAACGCTTCCAGAACACTTATAAGGTAATTTCTTACCTAGAATGGAAGATATAAAGAGAGAGAGGATGGCATAAGTGTTGAAACTCATCAACACTTGTGTGCCAAAGTGGCCAGCCCCTAAGGGAAATGGCCAAACTTGTGCGCCACCTTACTCCTTATATAGAACTTGTGCGTCCCTTTTCTGGAAGAACCTGAAGAGGATTCTAAAGGCCTTAATCAAGAGTCACTCAAGTATTTCACTGTTGGTTGAACACCGCGCAAGTACCCTATACATGTCGCACAGATATACATGCACGACCAAGACTTTCATGCCCCCATAGTACCTACGTGCCTTCCTGGGCTTGCACGCCCCTGCCTTTTTGAGTGCCCTTCCTGCCCATTTTTTCCCTCTTAAGTCATTCCACCTCTCTTATTCAAACATTTAGTCTTCAAGAAACTCTTCAAAGGCATTTATGGCATGATTTCTTGATTTTACTTCCTGATCTGAAAGGAATTCTGTGGAATATCTCTCAAAACGTAGTGATTTATACATCTTCATGTCACTAAAGATTGAGATTTCATTCATTCAACCACATCCTTTAAGATGAGAGAATCTAACATGTGCCTCCTTTTCTGGAATAAGTCCCAGTCATAATTCCGTTAACTTGGGATTCCTTTTCAGGAATAAGTCCCAGTCAAAAATTTGGGCTACCTTTTCAGGAGTAAGCCCCAAGTCCCCTAACCTGGGCTTCTTTTTCAGGAATAAGCCCCAGTCATAAACATGGGCTTCCTTTTCAGGAATAAGTCCCAAGTCCTTTAATTTCTCTTAACCAGTCCTAATTTACCTTTGATCTATGATTCCTTCTCAGGAGTAAAACCCAATTATCAATCCTCTCTTAATCTGGGCTTCCATTTCAGGACGTAGTCCCAAGATAGAGTATTCAAATCTCTATGAAGCACATATACCTTTATGGACCTTGTTCCTGGATTTCCTCCCTAAAGTAAAACCTAATCTTCATTTATCTAGGCATTCATACATACATAAGCCCCAAAACATTTCTTATGATTACATCTTTCATGGCCCAATTGTCTATTTTCTTACCAATACCTCTTGTTTCTCACACCGAGCATGACTCACGTGAGCTTAGAGGGTAATAGTAATTATGACATCCTTCTTTGAGCCATCAATCATAAATATCATACTCCCTTACTCGAACTATGTGGGTTCTGATTCCTTTTCCAAAACAAAGGATACGTAGGTATCCCATCTTCGGGTTCGATCCCAACTCTGAAATAATCCATGTCCTTCTGAATGACAATAAACTTCAAGTGCCCCACTTAGTGGCTTTAAAACCAGCCTAGTCATCATAACGACCAAGAGACTTTTATATAAATGTTTTGAAGGATACCATTTACCAAGAATCTCTAAATAGATACAGATGATTCTCTTTTGATGAAGAACTTCGAATACATATAAACGATTCTCTAAATTTCTTACATATTTATTCATTTATTGTCAAAACTGAAGGAAAATCTCATTTTATACTTTGTAATGTAATAAGGATTCCCGAACATAACTTAAATCTATAAAGAGAGTCCCAGAGTAGATAATAATTCCCCTAAAAAAGGTGTGATGAGTCCGACCACCCATCCTCTCGACCAATGAAAATTCCTAAGCCTCATTAGTCCACAAACTAATGAGCGCCTACCATTGGAAAGTAGGTCCAAATGGATGTGGAATCATTGGATGTTTTCGGTTCTACGAACAGATCCGTTGGAAACCAATCAGAACGTTTGAATCTCCCATCAAGGAGGTCATCCCCGCATTCCGAGGGAAACAAAAAATGGTGAACCCAACATGAATCCTTAACCAAGTTAAAATGATGTTTTACCTATTTGTTAATCCCCTATTTAAAACTCAATAAGAGGGCCAACAAAAACAATCATTGACATGTGTGCACATCAAAAGGATGAATTGGCTGAATTAATCATGATTACATCTATTATATCAAACATGCACTCTTTTCTAGGACCATCTGTATTTCCATAATGGCTGCTCTCAAATTCACACCAGTGAATACTGCTGCTGCAAATACCACTGCTGCTATTCCTACTGGATTGTCTTCCGCTCTGAGGATGACCTCACCTACTCATCGTCTTCAACACTGGGTATCAAATGAGCTGGTTAAGGAGTACCGTCAACACGGTACCATCCCAACACTGGAGGCTGCCCGACAGGTCCTCCAAGTGAACAACTCACACCAGTCATTGGGCAATGACCACCAGTGATCAAGAGGATGGCGGTGCTGACTACCGTCTCCAACCGTTTTGGGTCGTTATCGCCAGAACGCAATTTCCATTCGCTCCATTACTCTGAGGAAGTGAATGAGCAGGTCCCTCGAGTCCTTAATTCAAGATTTCAGGACTCCTTCCTGAGGGATCCCATCATCAATCGCCTCCAGACTCATGTGGTAGTGCGCCCTCAACATGATGAGGGTACCGACTCCAGGCGTTC
Source organism: Viscum album (assembly GCA_963277665.1). Taxonomy (NCBI): domain Eukaryota; kingdom Viridiplantae; phylum Streptophyta; class Magnoliopsida; order Santalales; family Viscaceae; genus Viscum; species Viscum album. The sequence goes on from OY728162.1 coordinate 256,079,687, forward strand.
GGCTCAGGTTCCTCGAACCCGAGCAGGAATGACGAACCGCCAGAGGCGGAATCCAATCAACAATGAGCAGGTTCTCATCTCTTCCATCTCCGTAGAATTCCAACAACCTAACTTGGTGGCAAACAACAAGTAGGCACACACACCAGCCCGTTTTAATTCCACTGTCCAGCAGACTCGTCTCGCAGCATCACGCCAATCCCGCCAGGCAATTACAGCGGAGTACTATAGTCAGGAACATACACCTATTTATACATCATCAGTTAGTCAGCAGGCTCATCTGACTACATATGATGGATCTCGTCAACCACATTTGGCAAAGTGTAATTAGCAGGCACATACACCTGCCAGTACTAATCAGGCTTACCAACAGTCTCACTTGGTAGCGCATGGAGAAGTCAGTCAGAATGCTCCGATGACAAAAAGGAGGCATAATCAACTCTTTTCCCCCACACTAGAGTACTATCAGGATTCACTGATAGAAAAGGAGGAAAGGAGTAGGCACATACACCTACTCCAAGCCCAGAATGGACGTATATCCCCGTTCCGGCAGCTGAGGTCACCAAGCATATTTTATCAATGGTGAAAGAGAAAAAACAAATTCCTGCTCATATTCTGGATGCTTGCCAGGATATTATAACAGCTTCAACATCATCTTAGGGAAAGACACATAAATATATCCCTATCAGTGGAGTGACACATCAACAGCACACTCTGGAACAAACACACACATTTGTTCCAGTCCAAGAGGGTTATGGGGCATACTCCCCCATATCATACGGACAACCAAGTCAGGCACATACACCTGATTTGAGTGGATATCATCAGCCTAAGCTGACCATCTTTCCTGATCAGGCACATACACCTGCTCAGAGTATCCACTTTTGTCAACAAGTGGTTTCCAAAGTGAGTAAGAAGGAATCTATGAAGAAGATCCACCCAACATAGTCAGGAGATCAAGGGCCAATCTGTAACAAGTCCTTGCTCAATGATGGAGTTCATGAAGCCCTCGGGCATTTATCTATTGGAATTCAAGATTCTAATCCCTTAGTTCCCAATAATGGGAAAATTAATTCCGAAGGTCTTCAACAGACACTTCCTCATGAAGGCTTTCTTCGTGACAATTCGGTCGATCTTGAAGTTTCATCTTCAGATTAGAGCCACAGGAACCCTTTATGTGGTCAGAAGACCAAGGAGAAAGATATCTCATCTTTTGCTGTAACCCATTATGGTGGTCCTCCCCATGATGATAAATTTCGCTGCAAAATTCCTCTCCGCAGTAGTGATTCACATTTCCTAGAAAATACTCCAGTGGACAATGTAGTGCCGAGAAATCCCTCTTATCTTGAGGCACTTGCAAATGTGAAACCAGTCATGTCTGATTCTTTATCGCTAGCAGGTGAAATAATTTCTCAATTAGAAGATATCCCAGGGTGTAGGTAATTCTCCGAACCACCCATAAGTCATGCATCTTCTAATTTGATCAATGATTTCTCTACCAATCTTGTTGAATCTGATGAAGAAACAAAGAAACACCAACTCTGGTCAAAACAGGTAGAATAATCATCAGTTAATGATGAAGAGGAAGTGAAGAACATGAGAAAAAAACTAACGAAAAGTGAGGTGCCAGTCATGTTTTGGCCTTTGGCTGACTCCTAGTATGACATTCCAAAGATGCTGACGGAATATGGAATCCATGATATTCATCTCAACATATAGAATGCTCTTTTTCAATTGAAGAAGAAGGTATTATCTTATGATGAATATGAAAATCATCTTAAGACAATAGAAGGGCTACAACGTCAGATTGATTTGGCATCTCTATTAGTCTCTCGGTATCTGAAGGCTGAAAATCAGCAGAGAACACTTCAACGTTCATGCCTTGGCGCACTAAGAAAATTATGTCAATGTATTACCAATGCCCCATCTGGTGTTCATATCAGAGGATGGGGTTTTCATGGAGAACTAAATTTCAAAGTGCTATCCAGTCAGCAAAGCCTCCCGAAAATGGTCTCATGCAATGTTATATCCCTTGGCCGGCCACAGTCAATGGACTTTCTTTGTAATCAAAAGCTTCCTCAAGAACAGGCTTCAACTAGTTCCTCTCAAAATCAAGCAAACAGAGAAGAAGTTGTTGAATTGCTCCTACATCACGCATGCGAGAATATTGAACAAGCCTCTCGTATAGAGAAAGCACATCATCAAGTGACAAAAGTTTTGGAAATCATCCAACGGTCTGTTGAACCAGGTGATAAAAGTGGATACAGGTTAATGCATCCAGCTAATTTCCGAACTAAAGTTCACAAGATCAAGAGAGCTTTTAAGAAGGTCTCAAACATAGTAGTTCAGGAGTCACCCCAACATTCCAGATTGGGGACTCCTTTAAACCAACCCTCAGAATTAACAAATTTTATTCGAGGAGTTGAGCGAGAACAGCCGGAACAGCCCCGGTCTATGGGACTGGGGACTTTTTAAAATCATCAATCCCCTCCTCAGAGAATGTCAGTCTTTTCTCGATTGGGGAACAAGACTCAAGAGGAACGAAGATCCAAATTATCAGGAGATTCCCTCTAAGTTATGGCTCGTCTAGAAGTTCCTAAGGGATGGAATCAACAAAAGGCAATGTCTCGTCAAAGACATGGAAGAAGAAAATATCACAGAAATGTTGATAGAAGGGATGTGATGCGTTATGCATCAATCAATGTCATCAATTTCATTGTTGCTGATCCACCAGAGGAGGCTCACTCAGGGGACGTAGATGAAGAGGTTCCTACTCTAGAAAATGTATGCACCGATACAAATGAAGAAGGTGTGCGTACATGAAGTTAAAGGATTACTCAGAACCTGGGTAATCCTTCGAGTAACCCATTTCCCCCTCTCCAAAAATGATCCAACAAATGGAGGGGAAAGAATTAGATTACATATCCTTCCTCTAGAGAAGGAAAATCACTCTCATTAGAGAAATGGTTTGCATAACAGGAGGAAGAAATGAAGGAATTAAGAAGGTTGAATGAAGAACTACATCAGAGTAGTCTTCTTCTTAAGCTTGCTGGAGTCCGTCAGCCAAAGGAATTTGTTGCAGCTACTGAGATGGATCAGGAATACCCTCCTCTATCAGTACACCCTCAGAGGTCTAATCCTACGGGTCAAGCGCAACAACGTTTGGCAGTGCTACCATCATTTGCAGCACCAACCACCACATCTGTCCGAGCTCCAGTAATTGCACCTATTGCACCTACGCAAGACCAAATTCAATCGGATGTTTCTCAAAAGTTAATAACTACTGTTGAGTCATTAACAGCTCGGTTAGAAACTATGGAAGGGAAACATGTGCAAGTTCAACTAGAAAAGAAATTTTACCCTGAAAGGGTAGATTCAATTTCTCCTCCATCCAGTTTTGGAAACCCTGTATTCCCTACTTTCAATGGATCGGGAGACCCTGAACAACATTTGACACATTACGTGTCTTGTTGTGATCCTATTATGGGAACTACGGAGCAACAAGAAGCAGTGAAACTCAGATGCTTCGTGTGAACCTTGCAAGGACCAGCTTTTGTCTGGTATACAAGCTTGCAATCTCGGTCAATCACCAGATGGGAAGATCCTCGCCAAAAATTCCTTCTTCTGTTCAGCTCAACTTTGCCAAAGATGATAGTTTTCGATCTTACAAACTGTAAGCAAAGGGAGAATGAAAGAGTCTTTGATTTCATTTCTTACTGGAAGGGATTAACATATTCCCTGAGCTTAGCACTCCCTCAGGAGGAACTGTTGCAAATCTGTTTGACAAATTTGCGTGAAACATTACGCACACCATTGAACCCTGTCAAATACACAGTAGGGTTTCGAGACCTTACTTCAATCGCTCAGCAGATTGAATATTCCCTTATATAGGCTAAGGCTAAATCTCGTGTAATTCCATCAGCTCTAAGAAGGAGAATGGGTAAAATAGAAAATGCTACAGTTATGCTTAAACAAGCGCATGTACCTATTTCTACTTCAAAACCTTCATCTCCTCTAAGGGCTCCACCTCTTGAGCGCCAAAAACAAAGGCCGTTTCGTCCAATTGATCAAATAGATAAAAGACGAAAACAATTTGAGGATTTGAAGAGTAAAACATACTCTTTCCGAAATAAAAAAGTTCCTGGTTATTTCATTTCAACTCTGGAAAACAATTTGGTTCAATTACCAGTACCCAAGAGGCCAAACAAAGATTGAGATGAAGACCATCCCAATTATTGTCCCTTTTATCAAATGTTGGGGAATCCCATCCATGAGTGTTTTGTCTTCAAAGACCTCCTGCAAAAGATGGTTGACTCGGGGCAAGTAAAGTTGAAAGGTTCCTTGGCTCAGGTAGCATGTGTTACTACTACAGTTCCAGAGGAGGAAGGAAAATGGCAAGAAGTCAAAAGCAGAAATGTACAGAAGTATGATGATTGGATGGTCAGAATGACAATCAATATAACTCATCCCATTTTGTGAACACAATTAAAGAAACCAATTGTGACTTCTTCCATGAATATTGCGGAAAAAACTTCATCGTCAGAGGGAAAGTCCTCAAAGAAATGGTTTGATTCAAAGAAGAAAAAATCAGAAGAAGATGAGTATGTGTCAAACCCTAAATTGTCTTCGACTCTGGCAGACTTCATTCCATCTACTTCAAAGCCACGGGCACCGCCCCACCAAACGTCATAGCCTAAATAGGCTAATCTGGCAGAGTCTTTATCAGACGAAGAGTTAATCTTCGATTCTGTTAATATGATTCAATTAATAGATCCATATGCCAGTCGCAGTTTAAATTTTGATGAGCCTGAATTCCCTGTATCAAACAAGTGAATCCGAGGATGTTCTAGAGGTTCAGGATACGGGGGAATACATAGATCTTTCCGAAGCCACTACTCCAATTCTTCCCCTGCTAGAACTGTGTATGCAGCAGAAACTCATAGTAGAGCCCTTCAGTGAGCTCAATAAGAACAAGATAGTTCTTCTGCCAATAGCCAATTCAGTCTTGGCACAGTTATTTTGGAAGACCGATTGAAGGTTACATCTTCTTCATCTCAGCAAGTAAATGGATCTAATCGGTCTAATCTCCCAAAAACATGGATGTTGCCAACTTCTATCACAATTCATGATGCATCAACTTCTAAAGCATCTGCTTCCAAGGTACCTGCTAAACCACATATTCCTGTTGGGAAATGCAGACCTCTAGATCAAAAGTATGATATATTGAAACACTTGGCCCAAGTACCAGCAATGTTATCAATTTTGGATGCTTTGAACCGGTCAAAAGATCTTCGGGAAGCACTCATTGAAGCTTTGAGAAGTCCTCAGGAGTTTGAAGCTGAAATTGCTGTAGTTGAAGTCTATCACATAGAGAATAATCCTGCAGAATGCCATGCAGTGATATCTTTTATTGATAAAGACGAACATGATGTTGTGCATGGGCACATAAGACCTTTGTACTTATCTGGAAAAGTCAATGTTATAGACGTCCGAAGAGCTTTCATTGACAATGGTTCAGAAGTAAACCTCATGCCCATTCGTACACTTCGTCTATTGGTCCTCACAGAATCTGATTTATCTCCTTCTACCATGACATTACAAGGATATGATAAAAATGAACAAGAACCACTGGGCGAACTCCGGACTATGTTTGGAGATCTTGTATCCAATTCAGATTTCATGATTGTTGATCAAGACTCAGCTTTGAATGTCTTTCTTAGAAGACCCTGACTACATCAACATGGGTCTATCCCTTCATCATACCATCATTGTCTCAAATACTATTTCGATGGTCAAGTTGGAACATTGTATGGTGATAAGGCCCCGTTCAAGACATGTGAGTCTCAATACGTTGAGGCGGAATTTTATCACTTGAAGGGAAGGGAGAAATCCACAACAAAGGAAATTACCAAAGTTAATGCTCCATATGGTTTGGAGAAGATTACAATAAATCCATTTACACATGTGAGTACAGATTATGTGTTTCCTATCAGTCAAATTGACAAGATAGGCCCAAATCAAAATACTCTTATGGAAAGATCCATAATGTCAATTACGGAAATCGAGCCAGACAGCATGGGAGAAATTGGTAACCCACCAAGAAGTGATGAAAGCACAAATGGTGATGTCTTCATTTCATCTGCTGAAATCCAACTGGTCTACACATCGCCAATCATTCCAGAAGAAGTTATAACAACATCAGAGGTGAATAATGATGTCAATTATCAGTCCATCATCTCCTCTTTATTACCCAGAGAAGACCCTTTATCATCAATAGGGTCAAAAATGGAAGCTTCCTCTTCAAAATGTGAAAATTTTGACATCTCCTCTGATCATGAATATTTCGTTTTGTCATCTACTATGCAAGTAGAAATAGAAGAGATAACGTATAATGAAGAAGAAGAGGAAGATCTCAGAGATGCTCCTCCAGCATTTGAAGAGGGTGTCTCTACAACTATGGATGAACTCAGAGAAATAAATCTAGGTACAGAGAAAGATCCATGTCCCACTTTAATTAGTGCATCCATGACCCTTGAAGAGAAAGAGATTTATATTTATTTTCTAAAGTGAAATAAAGATATTTTTGCTTGTAACTATACAGAAATTAATGGGCTTGATCCTGATGTTGCTACTCATCATTTGGGTTTACCAAAAGAACATCGAGGATTTAAGCAAGCCGCGAGAAGAACGCACCCAACTTATGCTTCTAAAATTAAAGCTGAAGTGGATAAGCTGATCAAATCTAACTTCGCCAGAGAAGTTCAGTATCACAAGTGGTTGGAAAATATTGTTCATGTAAAGAAGAAGAACGGACAAATTAGGGTTTTCATCGATTTCAGAGATCTTAATCAGCATTGTCCTAAAGATGATTTCCCAGTTCTAATTAAAAAACTCTTAATTGATGCGACGGCTGGCTATGAAGTACTTTCCTCATGGATGGATATTCCGTATATAATCAGATCTGAATGGACCAAGAAGATGAGGAATCCACATCCTTCAGAGCCCCTCAAGGTGTGTTTTGTTACCGAGTGATGCCCTTTGGCTTAAATAATGCAGGTGCAACATATCAACGCGCCATGCATCATATCTTCAAACCTTTCTTAGGGATGTTTGTCAAATGCTATGTAAACGATTTGGTGGTTAAATCCAAACAACTTTATAATCACTTGGCTGATTTGGAAGTCATATTCTACAATCTTTGACACCATAATTTGAAGATGAACCCCTTAAAATGTGCTTTTGGGGTAACCTCAGGAAAATTTCTCGGCTTTTTTGTATGCCATCGTGGTATTGAAGTCAATCCTGAGAAGACCAAGTCAATCCTTGGTATGTCACCTCCTCATAAATTGAAATAATTAAGATAAATTCAAGGAAACTTAGCCTATATTCGGCATTTTATCGCCAATTTGGCAGTCAAAAGTTTACCCTTTACCAAATTGATTAAAAAGTGAGTCACTTACCAGTGGACTGAAGAATGTCAAGAAGCGTTTGATGTTCTCAAGAAATACCTCTTCAGTCCACCGGTACTCATGCTACCTGTTGAAGGAATACCACTTATCCTCTATGTAACAGCTCTAAAGCGATCATTGGGTTCCTTTCTTGCTCAAAAGAATGATGCTGGGAATGAAAATAGCCTCTACTATCTCAATCAAACTATGCTTGAAGCAGAAACTCGGTAATCAAGTATTGAGAAGTGCTACCTGGCATTAATCTTTGCAATTCAAAAACTGAGACACTACCTACAACATCACAAAGTCCAATTGGTATCCCGCAATAACCTGCTCAAATTCATCCTTAGTCGTCCAATGCTTACAGGATGTCTAGAAAGGTGGGTAGTTATTTTGCATCAATTCGGCATTCACTATGTGTCTCAAAAGGTGATAAAGGGCCAAGCTCTGGCTGATTTCTTGGCTGAACACCCTTTAGTGGAAGACACGTCTTCAGATATTGAACTCCATGATGAGGAAGTCTTCTCTATTCAAGAAAGTCCTCAAGCATGGGAAATTTATTTTGATGGTGCTTCCAGAAGTCCAACAGGGAAGAAAATGGAAAATACTAAATTCAACAATGTTGGCTTAGGAATTTTGGTCATTTCTCCAGAAAAGGCAGTGTTACCTTATTCATTTTTATTGTGGGAAGGTGGTACCAATGATGAGGCCGAATACCAAGATCTTATCACAGGCTTGGAGTTAGCGCTTCAATAACAAGTGAATCACTTAATGGTGAATGGTGATTCAGACCTGGTAATCAAACAAGTTAATGGGGATTATGCCATCAGAAAATAAGAAATAATCCCTTTGTATGATTACGTTAGAGAGTTAATGGCGGAATTCCCTTCAGAACTGACATTTTCATATGTCCGAAGATCACAAAATGCTCATGCTGATGCGTTGGCTAATATAGCCACAGCTCTAGCAGATCCAAATCAGGATGAGACAACCATCAGTATTGCCCACCGTCATGAAATTTCAACTTATGTTCAAATCAGAACATAGTAAATTAATGAAATTAGTCCCATTCCTGAACCATATGGTCATACTACAGGATGGATGTCACCTATCAGGGAATACCTTCAAAATGGAACACTTCCACCTGATAGAGATGATAAAGAACAAATCCTGCGACGTGTGGTCAATTTTACTCTTTATGATAGCCCAAACCACCTAGAGAAAATTCTCTACAAACATGGTTTTGATGGAGTTCTCTTCAGATGCATTGATGGTGAAGAGACAATGGCTGTCATGAAATAAGTGCATGTAGGAGTATGTGGTGCTCACAAGTCTGGACATAGATTGTCTAATAAAATTTGAAGGCTTGGATACTTTTGGCCTTCAATGATACAAAATTGTATTGATTTCACAAAGAAGTGTCATTAATGCCAAGTACATGCCAACTTCATTCATCAACCTTCAGAGTTGCTTCATATAGCTAAATACTTGTGGCCATTTTCCACATTGGGAATGGATGTGGTGGGACCTTACCCCTCAGCTACGGTCAAGCAATTTAAGTACATTCTTACTGCTACTAACTTCCTTTCCAAATGGGCAGAGGCAATACCTCTCAAATAAGTCAGTTCTAAATGCATTGTTAGCTTCATCGAGTCTAACATCATTACTAGATTTGGTGTCCCTCACACCATATTGACGGACAATGTCACCAACTACTGTTCATCCGAGGTGAATAAATTGTATCAAGAATAAAACATCAAATCCAACCATTCATCTCGGTATCATGCAGAAGCCAATGGCTAAATAGAAGCCTTTAACACGAATCTTTCAAATATACTACAAAAGATAGTGGATAAAGATACGAGGTCATGGCCGGATAAAATCATTCATGCTTTATGGGCTTATCGGACTACCACCCGCACTGCAACGCGATCATCTCCATATTTGTTGGTATATGGAACAGAAGCAGTCTTGCCAATTGAAGTTCAATTACCCTTGCTCAAAGATTCCATTTGTGATCATTTATCTACAAATAAGCAATCTCAAAAGAGATTGAATGAATTGGAACAGGTAGATGAGAAAATATTGTGCACTTTGCACCACTTGGAAATCTATCAGAATCGAATAGCACGAGATTTTAACAAAAAAGTTCGTCTTTGTTCATTCACTCAGGGAGAATTGGTATTAATTCTCAGAAATCCAATGACACCTGGAAAGAAACCTCCCAAGCTTGAGCCAAAATGGGAAGGACCTTATTCAATACATAGGGTCTACTCCAATGGAGCTTATTCATTAATCTCGATGGATGGAGAACTCATTACTACTCCAACCAATGCCAGATTTTTGAAGAAGTATTTTGTATAAACTGCAAAGTACTGTACTATGTCCCTGCAACATGACGTTAAATTGTGCAGCGCCAGTTCGTCCTTGTTATATTATGTTAAACTATACAAAAACAGTCCATGCATAAGACCCTAAACTATTTGAAAGTCCCTTACATCCGGAAAGATGTTAAACTACATAATCATCAAAGGTTCGGTATGACCTTAAACTATTCTCCCTGTTGTCCAACATGATGCTAAACTATTGAAAAAATCCCCAATGCATCCAACAATATGTTAAATGGTGTATTATTTTGTCCTTACTGCATGACATTAAACTGTGCAGTCCCCCTTTCGTCGAACATGACGTTAAACTGTATTGTCCCTGCTATATGACATTAAACTGTGCAGCACCAATAGTCCTAACTGCAAGACATTAAACTGCATAATCTCTTCATTTTTCTTACATGAAATTAAACTATGTATCTTTATGGTTGTTGCTACCTCTTGTTTCTCACACCGATTATGACTCATGTGATCTTAGAGCAAACCTCAACCATAACACTCTCTTTGGGATACTAACCATGTGTAAGTCCCAACATCATTTTTTTAGGTCGTTGTCCCCAAGAACAACTTGATCATTAATTTATTCTTCAATTGAACTACACAGATTTTGATCCTTGCCTTCCAGGCTGGGTACGTAGGCAACCACCCATGGTTCAAGACCAAAAAAAACAATCTCTTCACTTCGGTTCACCTTCATCTCATACGATGTTGATTCATGAAACCACCCTTAGAATCAATATCTTTACATCTGATTCATTTTCTTCCTTGTTATACGACGTTAAACTAAAACACTTTTGTCCGGTATGACAATAAACTAAAATATTCTTTGATATCCTCATTTGAGAGGGAACCATTATTTATATTGATTTTTCAATCATTTTTCATTTCGAAAGACTATGTGCATACATGGAAGTGCCTAAATGTTTCTATCTCCGGTTAAACCATCATTGTACTAAATTCTCCTTTCACCCTTCACATGTACGAACCAAATTTTTACAAAGGGTATTTCTAGAACTACGTGGGCTTGATTTCCATCCTTATGGGATATGTAGGAATGTTCGAGTATCCCTCGAATCCAGCCCCAAGTCATTTGGGCCTAACCCCAAATTTCACTTTCAGTCCCTTGGCTGAAAGGTCCCCATGAAAACACACACTATGTATTCATTATCGTGGTCTGAGCTCTATGAAACTAAACTAAGATCTCTCATACTTTCATCTTGCATGACATTAAACTGCATTTCATGAACTATGTATGGCTTGATTCTCATTCTTATGAGATACGTAGTGAAGTCCAAATTTCAATTCAGGACCAAGCCACAACATGATTATGGTTATCATTGATCTATGTATCTCTGTATACATTGGAAAATACCCATATTTATGTGTCGTAATCCTAACCTTAAATATTTTCAGATCTTCATAACCCTTTTCATGATTTTTAGTCACAAAAATGTCAAACTTCTGGGAATTCATTTTCCTAACTATGCATCATGTGCCCATAGGCGGCCTTGCATAAACAGTCCACATAACAGACTTTTCATTCGAAAGATACTATTTATTTGACAATGCAGCCAATGCCCTTAGGTGGCCCTGCATAATTCAACCCCCTAACAGGTTTTTTGGATAATGGTAACATTATTCTTGGGAATAATGCCTCTTTTGTCCTTATTTTTCTTAAATGATTGTATGTAGGGATCCGCAAAAAATAGCCATCCTTAACATATTTGTCCCATGTCATTTTTCAAGATCTGAAAGTATTCAAGTCTATGGTTTATACTCTCCATATTCTCTTTCCATAAGATTAGGTCAGACCTTCGTAGGAGTGATATCTATTCAATTTTTTATAGTGTTGTTCGGAAATATCTTCTCCATATTCAAGTACATCTTTCCATTCAACAAACTCTATACATTAGAAAATTTTAATCTCCATAAACTTTCACTGGCTTTTAGCACTAGGAAAGTAAATTTCTGAGTGTTCTTTTGCCTGAATATGCAGCATGTTCCCATAGGCGGCCTTGCATAAACAGTCCACATAACAGACTTGTCATTCGAAAGATGCTATTTATTTGACTATGAAGCCAATGCCCTTAGTTGGCCCTGAATAATTCAACCCCCTAAAGGGTTTGTTAAATAATAGTAACTTCATTCTTGGAAACTACTTCTTCTGATGCCTTTTATCTCTTTTTCATATCATTCCTCAGATTAAAATATTCTTAAGCCATAGTTTACATATTTTCTCTCATACTTGAGTATGGTAATATGTTTTAAGATAAATTGTCAAGGAATTGAATCAATTTTAATCAATTTTGGTCAAAGCTATTTCGACCTTAAACATTATCCCCTTTATGTCGGCATGCATGACTTTAAACTTCCCACAAAAGACAAAGGAACTCTGAATAAAAGTCAAGTTCCAGCTCACTAAATATACATTTTTTATGATTTAGGTAACATTGAGCAATTAAAAGGTTCAAAGTTTGTAGGGTTATTTATAACAATCCTAGTAAAAACCAAACTATGCATACTAGGCCCATTGGCTTAAGTAAATTTGAAGCAGGTAGTGAAATAATGCAGTTACAAATTAATGAAGATAAAAGTAATTTTCATTGATACACAATAATTAGAGAGACATCCATATATTGGAGCCTTTTCTCTTTTTCAGATGATTACAAAAGACTGTCAACATATGTCTTCATTTGATGTACAACATCCTGATCTTTATCAGTAGTTACTTGAAGCTCGTGCACTTGACCAGCTTCACTCTTTTCAGCTTGATGAAGTGCCTTATTAGCATCTGCGATGGCTTTCATACCATTCATATGAGTTTTATCCAATGATTTATTAAGCCGATCAAGTTCCCTAGTAACAACATCTAACTGTTGTTGGAGTTGCACCTGCTGGACGACTTTTTCTTTGATTTTATACTTCAGCTCATTCTTCTTGGCAGCATAATCAGCTTCAGCTTGGGATACCGCAGCCTCAAATTCACTTATGTTGACTGACAGTTTCACTCTGATCAAATATTCTTGAATTTTTTGCACCTGATCCCTCCTGAAAATGATCTGTTTCACCGCGGCGTGGATCATTTCACATCCAAAACCACTAACTCCTAGTATAACAAACTGGTATGACAATCGAGGAATTTTCGATGATATCTCTTCTAAAGGCACCCCAGATATGATGTTCCATATGTTGTTCTATGCCTTACATCATGAAAATATGAATGATTTAAGCATCTCTGGATCTGATTCAACATCATCGTCGAAGGGGGGCTTGTAATTTGGGATTAATGCACATAAGGAAGTGCCATGTCATGTTGTTTCCCCACTGATTTGTGATTCTTCACTTTCAATTCCCATTGGGGCAGAGGCTGAGGCCTCACCTCCGGATCTAGCCATTGCAGTTGATGGCCCTACATGATTAATTAAATGATTTTGTTACCTTCAATGGATAACAAAAGAATAGATTTTCTTGCAAATAAAGTACAATCACAAATATTGTTATCCCTTACCCAATGGTGGGTCAGCAACCTGAGAAGACTTTTCCCCATCTTTCCCAGTCTCAACAGGATCTTCAATATTGGTCTCAGGAAGGTTTACTTGGTTTAGCTCTACTTGAGCTAATGTTTCTGCAATTATAGGGTTGACATCAATGTCCACGCCCTCTTCAGGCATTGGCAGTTCAGCAGCTTCTATGGATGAAACTGCATATTATTTTCAGTCATGGTTAGAAGTGTAAATTTAAAAAAAATGGGTGAAAGATAGCACTCACACCCAAGGTATTCTAAATCACATGAAAACTTATCATGATCATAAAATTCATCGAAAGTCATTCCTTGATTCATTATTTAATCCAATGATATTTCAGAATCCTTCTTAGTCTCACCAGTGGGAGCATTTGTTACATCTTCATGATGACTTACGTCCGACAACCCCTGACCCTAGACAGCATCTTCAGGTATAATCACAGTATCAGTTGCAATAGTCGCTAGAAGCTCTAATGCAGGAGTTGAACCTGAAGTGTCATAGGATGGAAGTCAGTGGGTGTTTCGTTCAACATTTTTATGAAGCATTGTTGACTTACCAGAAACAGGTTCTTCTCTTCTTAACTCAGCATCAGGAGGGATACTAGGAATGGATACTAGCTCTTCTCTAGGAGCAGCCATGTCAGCTTGGATCTGTGATTGTTCTACAGTACCCTCCATGGTCTTTGAGGGAGGATCAGTCCTTTCCCTCAAGGGGGAAATTGAAGAAGCCCCTGCAATCCTCAGAAATATGAGTAACCAAGTGGTCATGGTTATAAAATAATGATTATTCGAAGTATTTACCGCTTCTAATGAAGCATTTAGCTGTGGTCTTCCTCCTTCATTTCCTTTGCTTATTTGGTTTTTTGGGAGTATCATTTGTCTCCCTTATTGGAACTTGGATTGGTGAATGGAAGGCTATGTTTAGAACATCATTCATGGCCTGCTGGCCTAGAGATATCTCACCTGGTTCACGAGGAGAATCAGTAGCAGCCCCAATGGCAGTACCACCAGGGTTATACTGTGGCAAAGGAACCCTAGTTCCTTTCTTTGCAAGATTCAAGACAATAAAATAACTTCCTTATGTAACAAAGCTTCAACTAAAATCAAGTTGCAAAACAAATAAGGAAAGAAAACATACATCTTCAGAAGCCACATACTCTTGACACTCCTCATCTCCAGAACCACCACCCCCTCAGTGGCGCCATGATCAATCATTTCCTTCACCCGCCTAGTGATAGGAACAGAGTCGTCAGTGGTATATATGATCATTTATAGATCTTTGATGTAAGCTCGCACTTCATTGGGGTTATACTCATATTGAAGATTTTTAGAAGCCATAAGATTTCCTATTCCAGGAAGTTGTAGGCCCTCACACAAATCCAGCTAGGTGATCTCAGTACCACAGTATAAGCCCTGCCATAGCTGGAAAGCCTATGGTCTTAGATATGAAGGCTGTGAGGAAGGTCCTACAATTTTTGACTTTAATTTCATCCCAAATCCTGCAATTACAGATAGAGAATAAGAAAGTAAGACTTATTTCTTTATAAAGTAGCAGTGATTAAATTACTACAATGAAATAACTCAGCAGGAGTTGATGGAGTGGGTCTTTTAATTCTGGCCGGAAGGATTATATCGGGCACGAAACCGCTTTGCCTCCGGTTGTGCCTCATCATCCCCATCACGATAATCCAGTGAATCAGTTCTAAAAGAGGAGTCTGTTGAATCAATTTCAGGTGGGGAAGCATCACCTTCATGAGGAAGGGATTCTTTCACTATAGTCATCTTCCTTTTTCCCACTTGATATACTAGGTGATTCAATATCCCTTTGGGTTATGATGTTATCCAGTGTTTGGCATAATATGTAGTCAAATTATGTACCGCTTTTTCAACTCGTAGATCAAATACTACCCCAGTCTTATCCCTTGATGTCAGTAGCCATAGTTGTCGTGCAACCATCGGATGTTGCTCTAACCTGACATGTACTGGAGGGGATACAACAATCTGTTGTAGACATTTTAATTGGTGTGCAAATCTATATGGAGCATAGGCCTCACATATGATCTCTCCGTCAATCTTGGAAACTAGCACACCATCCCTGCAAGCTAGAATGTATGCCCTCAAATCCAAATGGGTTGTCCCATCATCAAAAAACTGCCCGGTTGGCGGACTTCCATTGGGAAAGAAGTTGAATTCCTTAAGCATGCTCAGCCTCACATTCATGTCATAACCATTAACATCTAATGGATCAATTCCAGAGAATGCTTGCACTGATGGCCTGAAAGAGCTTCCAGGAATTTTTAACCCATTCTGTACATTGTAAGTCTTGAAGTGAGTGGCGATCCATACCCACAAAACTTGGAATGGTCCCACTATTCTTAAAGGAGATTTACCCATAAAGACATGAAGTAAAATCCTGTGAATATTTGTTAAAATGGGGGTAGCTAACCCAACCATTTTTCCCTCAGCCAACTTTTCCACAATGACGAAGGTCCTTGGCCTAACGCCTCCCTTCAAATCCCTAACCGGAAAGAGATAAACACTGAGCCACATTGCCGAGAAACCCACCAGACGGGTATTCTTTGGAATTATTTGATTCACTTCATATCCCCACATCTCAAACTCTCCTACTTCTAGATTTGTCCAGAATGTGCCAGGAGCTCCCCTCCTCTCAGTTTTTGGACAGGTGGTAGGACGTTTGGGCCTTGTATCCTTGGATTTCTTTTTCTTGGATCCTTTTTATTTTGGATCCATCTGTTTCTTCTCAATAATAAATACATTCATCCATTCTTCTGGATGGATATCTTTTCTAAAATGAGTTAATGAGGTCTCTGAACTCTTGAGCCTGTGGATGATCTTAAATAATTCTCTAGCTAAAGCATGAGTCTTCTCTGAATCCTTCCAAGTCACCATAGAAGGAATGAATTCATCATACATATCTCCCAAAATTGGAGCCCCTGAAATTTTGTGGACATACCACAAACTGATACCTACATCTCCATGAGTCGGATGGAAAGAATTAGTTGCTGGGATCCAGCAGCTGAGTATCTTGACACGAAGTTATCATGTCTGTAAACATATGTTTGTGCAAACCAGACAGCTTCGTATATTGCATCTCTCTTCAGATTCTCGACAAACTCTACGTAGTTTTGTCACACCCTATATGTCCACATCCAAGTTGGCTTCACACCTCCCCCAGGACAGATGTCCCAAATTTTCTTCCAGCCTTTGGATTGATCCATCTGAGCATTTCAGAAGATCGAAGGATGACAATGTGGTTGAAGCGTAGGTGTATGTTTTTTCAGATGTGGTGTGCAAGGGATATGATGCATTATGTAGGCCTTCACCACTGTTCCATCATTTAGAAATACTCCTCCACCTGAGATATTTGCTGAAGCAAAGTTGGTATAATTTTGAAACCACCAAAATGGAAGATAGTTCTTTACTTCTGGAATAGTGACTTATTGTAGATGACCATGGCCATACAAAGGTAGATAAGTGCTTTGAGGAAAGTTGAGATGTTATTTTTTCAGATACTTTTCCAAATTCGGAAGAGTGTTATCTTTGACAGTATAATAATCATGGCCAATGATGTTCATAATAACATCTATCAGATTTCTAGCCAGTTCATCAATTAATCCTGGACTAAGAGCCATTAATTTTGCACAAGAGTTGAAAAAATTTGTTCATAAATGGATTTATTTTCAACAATATTTGTGAATAAATATGAAAAAATGGCAGTAATTAAGGCCCACAATTATGGAGATGTCGCGCAAGTGTTACATATGCCGCCAAAGTTTTTGTCGCGCATGTGTCACCGCGAAAGTCCTATTACCTTGATAGTAGTGCGGTGGTGAGGAAACAGTGGAAAGAAGAGACTTGTGCAGCGAGGATAGCTTGCACAGCGAGAGCTCGAGGATTTGGGATTAGATGCTATGCGCGGACAAAGGCTGTGTATTTATAGGCCAGGGGGCCTATCAGTGTGCCGTACCTAGTGTGCTCAAGACCTACGCAATGTGCACTTGCACACTTCCCTCTGCGCCCTGAACACTTGTGCACCACCTTTCCTTTGGATGTATTCGATTTCCTCAGAGTCAAATCCTCTTTTTCTGTCTAGATCCAACTCTGAGGGGGGACTTTTGTTGACGCTCCATTCGTTACAGAATCTAAAGATTGGAAAAAGGGAATATATGAGATTAAAGTGATTCAACCTTTAAAGAAAACATCAAAAATCGACGAAGGGATGAACAAGGAGAACTTTTCCCATAGACCATGCAAGTTCCCTCATAGTCGCGCAAGTACACTTGCGTGACGCACTATGGTCACGTAAGTGACTTGTGCGACCTAAAAGGTAACATCTCGGGGTCTTCTTCTGCCTCTAAATAGACCCTATGCGCCCCCTTTTGAGGAGGAATTTTTCTAAAAACTCATATTTAATCTCCTGACGCCCAAGTCTTTTCTCAAAGATTCTGGAACACTTCTAAGGTAATTTCTTACCTAGAACGGAAGATCTAAAGAGAGGTAGGAAGGCCTAAGTGTTGAAACTCATCAACACTTGCATGCCTGAGTGGCCATCCCTTAAAAGAAATGGCCAAACATGCACGCCTCCTTACTCCTTCGATAGAACATGCGTGTCCCTTTTCTGGAAGAACCTCAAGATGATTCTAAAGGCCTTAATCAAGAGTCACTCAAGTATTTCACTACTGGTTGAACACTGCACAAGTACCCTATACATGTCGCACAGATATACCTGTGTGACCAATACTTGCGTGCCCCCATAGTACCTGCGCGCCTTCAAGGGCTTGCGCGCCCCTACCTTTTTGAGTTCCCTTCTTGCCCATTTTTTCCCTCTTAGGCCATCCCACCCCTCCTATTCAATGATTTAGTCTTCAAGACACTCTTCAAAGCCATTTATGTCATGATTTCATGATTTTAATTCCTTATCTAAAAGGAATTATGTGGAATATATCTCAAAAAATAGTGATTTATACATCTTCATGTCACTAAAGATTGATATTTCATTCATTCAACATAGTCCTTTAAGATAAGAGAATCTAACCTAGGCCTCCTTTTCAGGAATAAGTCCCAGTCATAATTCCCTTAACCTGGGATTCCTTTTCAGGAATAAGTCCCAATCATAAATTTGGGCTTCCTTTTCAGGAGTGAGCCCCAAGTCCCCTAACCTGGGCTTCTTTTTCAGGAATAAGTCCTAGTCATAAACTTGGGCTTCCTTTTCAGGAATAAGTCCCAAATCCCTTAATTTCTCTTAACCAGTCCTAGTTTACCTTTGATCTGGGATTCCTTCTCAGAAGTAAAACCCAATTATCAATCCTCTCCTAATCTGGGCTTCCTTTTCAGGAATAAGTCCCAAGTTAGAGTATTCAAATCTCCATGAAGCACATATACCTTTATGGACCCTATTCCTTTATTTCCTCCCTAAAGTAAATCCTAATCTTCATTTATCTGGGCAGCCATACATACATAAGCCCCAAAACATTTCTTATGATTACATATTTCATGGCCCAATTGTCTATTTTCTTACCAATACATCTTGTTTCTCACACCGATCATGACTCACGTGATCTTAGTGGGTAAAAGTAATTATGACATGCTTCTTTGAGCCATCGGTCATAAACATCATATTCCCTTACTCGAACTACGTGGGTTATGATTCCTTTTCCAAAACAAAGGATACATAGGTATCCCATCTGCTGGTTTGATCCCAACTCTGAAATAATACATGTCCTTCTGAATGACAATAATCTTCAAGTGCCCCACTGAGTGGCTTTAAAACTAGCCTGGTCATCATAACGACCAAGAGACTTTTATATAAATGTTTTGAAGGATACCATTGACCAAGAATCTCTAAATAGATACAGATGATTCTCTATTGATGAAGAACCTCGAATACATATAAAAGATTCTTTAAATTTCATACATATTTAATCATTTATTGTCAAAACTGAAGGAAAGCTCATTTTATACTTGGTAATGTAATAAGGATTCATGAAGATAACTTAAATCTATAAAGAGAGTCCCAGAGTAGACAATAATTCCCCTAAAAAAGGTGTGATGAGTCCGACCTCCCATCCTCTCGACCAATGAAAATTCCTAAGCCTCTTTAGTCCACAAACTAATGAGCGCCTACCATTGGAAAGTAGGTCCAAATGGATAGGGAATCATTGGTTTTTTTCAGTTCTACAAAAAAACCCGTTAGAAACCAATCGGAACGTTTGAATCTCCCATCAAGGAGGTCATCCCCGCATTCCGAGGGAAACAAATATGTATGTGAAACAGATCATGAGGTTACATGGAATTTCATTTTCTGGGTTTATATGGGAATCCTAGGTTGACTTTATGGTTTTGGATGAGACTTCAAGTGGTAATTGTAACTCAGTTCAATTTGAGCACAACTTTCAATCCATAGACAGACGGTCATATGAAGCATGCAATTCAGATTCTAGAGGATATTCTTTGTGCCAATGTCTGGGATTTTTATGGGTCATGGGATAGCCATCAAGGAGGTTTTGAGTTATTCAAAAAAAATATCATTTATCAATAAAAATTGATCCCACTAAGTAATTTTACGGTTTCCCATGCAGAACCCCACATTGTTGGGTAGAGTTGGTTGAAATATCTTTAGCTGGATAGTGTTCTGTTTATAAAAAATCTACAGATATTCAGTATATACATCGTGGTCTATTTATATCCTAGAGTTGAAAAGAAATCATATGTGGATCAGCAATGTCATACTTGGAAGTTTTCTAGTGGATATTGGGTCTTCCTAGAAGTTTCTCCATCTTTGGGTCAATGTCAACATGGAATTCACTGAAAGTTAGATATGAGAAATGATGGACTCTCTGAGATCACTGGACGGATTAGAATGGTTGATTATCAACATGTATTGTTGATTCAGTTGATAGGAATTCATGATGTTTTCCATATATATCAGCTTAGAAAATATCACCCCCATCCTGATCACATTCTTAGTTGGAAAGAATCTAAGTCAGAGCTAGATGCTTCTATCCTGGATGAACGAGTTGGGATTGCGGACTCTAAATTGAAATTCGTGCATGGGAAATATATTCTAATGGTTAGAGTCCTATGTAAACAATGATCATATTCTCATGAGACTGGGGAACGCGAGTCATTCATAAGGATTAGGTTTCCTCATATCTTTCTCAAGATTACATCTTCATCAGGACTTCCTAGGGTCATAAATTCATTATGGCAGGGAGTTTGTAACATCCTGTTACATTTAATGGGCATTGTTTCCCTATATAAGTTCCCTTTTGGTTCACAATCATTATATGTTTTTATTTGTAGTTTTTGCTTTCTATAGAATAGTTATGTTCTGCGTAACTATGTTACATGTCATGTACTGAGTGCTAGATGTATGTCATTAAGGGGATATCACACTGTAAAGGGTTACATGTCATATGGGGGCTTACACATCGTTACATTATAAAAGGTCAGTAATTAAGGTGAGGCAATGAGTTTTCCAGCATACTTATCCAGTATGGACTTTACGAAGTAACCAAGTATTTCACATCATGACATGTACTACGTGTAGTTTTAAAACACTTGTTTGGATTTTTTTTTCATGGTGATTTCCTTCCAAACTTCTCCCCTCTGAAGTAGAGGCTCTTCCTAGGTTATTTTCATAGGCACCTTTCCTTTTTTATTAGTTCATTCGATGTCTGATCAACATAATAGAGACATTGAATCTATTCGATTGAGTAACCATTCCGTTCATTCCATGATTTTGATCATGGTAGAAACCTATGGTTGTGTTATCAGATCTGTTGATCTATGTTTGATGATCCTTGTTTTCTTCTTCTAGATTTGTTGTGAGATATTTTTCCAATGGTTGTTCCCTGATTAGTTGTGGTGCGGAGAACATCCATTATCAAGGTAGATGTGTTTTCTTATATACAACTACCCTTTTTTAAAAAATTAAATGAATCCTAATATTCCTAGATTTGATTATATGGTCTTATTTTGTGTGGTTAGTTTTCATTGATTTTGGATTTTGGTGTGAGTGTATGTGACTCGAGTTTTGAGAAAGGTGGTTCTGTCTCTAGTGTATGTTAATGAACATTCTTGTTCTTCTTTACAAACTAATTCAAAATGATATTAACCTTATTGATTTGTGTGTGTAGAGAGTAGTTTTCAATTAAAAATTGGTTGTCCCTGGTTATTGATAAATGGAAAGGAATATGGTATTTTTGAATAATTGAAATGAGATTTTGAAATGGTTTTGAATGGATTTCAATTCATTGAAATGACTTGTGAAAAATAAAACATGGGTTACATTTGGTCCTTCGTGGATGTTTTAGCCTGGGACCATAGTCTAATGTTTTTAGATAATTAAGGGGGTTTGTCTTGGGATTTACTCTATTTCTTTTGCCCATTTTTCTAGGGGATATATATCGACATTTTGGGTGGTTTACTCATAGTCTATTCCTCTCCTTCCTTGGCCCATTGTTCTATGATAAGATTTATGCACATAATTATTGTGGTATGTGTATTTTGTGTCTTGGACCTCTAATATTTCAAGGTGTGGTGATACCCATGCTTCTATATTATTCTACATGGATTTCTGATTTATCCATGATATGCATGTTTGTGCTTCTAAAAAATGATATGGAAAATGTTTATTGAAATTGATATAACTGCTTTTGTTTAGACCTATGAAAAATGGAAATGATTAACATGATTTATATAAAACCATGTAACTTATTATCATTCCAGGTTTTAATATAAATTAAGGATACATGATTTTTTAAAAAAATAAATGACATGGAACACCTGGGTGGGATCCTACCAATCATGTTATCTCACACCCTACACAATTGTTTTTTTGGTACGTAGTCCTTTTTTTTTGTTATCCAATTCAAGAAAATGCAAGGAGCTACAGTGAGGTGGCAAGGTTTGGGTAAGTTGGTTGGGTACCTAGTGGTGAGATGGTGGGTGTTTTGCCACACCATTTTTTGGAGTAGCTATTGGTTTTAGTCCTTCCGAGTTGGACTAGTCTTTTAGAGATTTATCTACCATTATAGTTTTTTGGGATCCACATTTCGTCTTACTATTATGGAATATATATATATATATATATATATATATATATTTGTTAGTCTTCCTCTATTTCATACTTTCATTATATAAGTATACCATGTGGTTCTTTAGGTTTGGAGAAATCATTCCCTATGTTGTGTTTGTCAATTCTTGGGTGCTTATCACCAGCCTATGAGGATCAAGAACTCCAGTCAGTTATGTGACAGAACAAGTCAGGTGCTATGTTTTAGGGCATACTAGGTCAGTTCATTACACCAATCATACCTAATGAAATAAATCTTTATAATTTTATGATTGAACTTAAAAAAGGAGAAACAATGAACCTCATACCTTGATATAGAATTTTAATATTCTCTTCATAAGAATAGACAATTTAGGATAAAACACCACCTAAATTGAATGAAGAATCATCAAAACCGATCATCATAAATCCACCCTCAATACACACTAATATTTTATCGCAAAAAAGAGGATTTCCCAAAATTAAACCTAGAAAAATGAAGAAATCTGTAATACAGGAAAGGAGATGAAAATAGGGGTACCTTAAGCCAATAATTCTTATCATCCATGATACATGGGGTTTATATAAACAATAAAACGATCATAGGGTGATAATGGAAATGAGCCAACACATATCTACTAATTATTTCTATCAATTGATCCTCAATGTGATAGAATTGTGTAACCACACACTAGGTTCTCTAGAGCATCTGGAAAATTATAGGACACTAATGGGATGGGAATAATTCATTATTAGGCGATAGTAACAAATTAAAAACATATTTAAAACCACTATAAAATCAAAAATGTTTTCCCTCACTGATCTGATCATGATCCATGAAAAACAATGATAGTATTATCCATTTCAAATCAATATGGATAGCCACTATATTTTCCACTATGGCCTAGTCTTAAACATGGTGTTCGTGAGCACATCAATCTAAAAAGTTTTCTTCAAAGGCATGTTTCCCTCAACTAATGTGTTTTTACTTCACCATTACCAAGACCAATAGTATTGTGATGTTTGTTTGTTTTTTGAACCATTAAGCACTACTTCATTATAATACACATATGACTTATGTATTTGGTTATTAAAGTGTATAAAATACCAAAATGGTGCTTTATTGAATATTTTGATCATGGAACCTTAATTAGACAATTATAACATGTATGATCCATGGACTATTGATATCATGGGATAAAAAATTTATGTTTATGATTAAATGGGTTCCAATGTAGATTTATATAGTGAATGGGAGTTTATAAATTAGTAAGGGAAACCCATGAAAATAATCCATTATACATGAATTTGAAATATTTGATACCAAAAATCAAAACCTTATTTCTATTACATGAATTAAAATTGTTACATATAAAAGAATGTACCTTAATAATTTGGGAATGGTAACATATATTATAGAACCAAGAAGTATATATAAATATATAAATGAAAATTCAAAAAAAAATAATGCTTTTAAATAAAGGTTAAATTATGACATAAGGGTCTTATACCTCTATGAATTGGGCTTAAAAACCCATATTAATAATTCCTAAAATGCATAAAAAGACCCAAGATTATTTTATGGAGAATGTTTCTAATGAGTATGATTGGACATGAAATTAATATATCAGTATTATAATGTTCCTTATGAGATAATTCCATTAAGGGTATTCTAAAATTTCAATAATATAAACTATTATGAATTTCACTTAAATGGGATTACAATTTTAATTTATAGAGTGTCTAATCTATAGATTGTGAATGAATACTCATCAAATTGTACCCCTATTTGAATGATAGGACCCTTTTATCCCACATAAATCATTATATTCACTGATACTCTAACCCTATGGGGGATTCTTAGGTTAATGAGATGGTCATTTAAAAAAATTTATAGTTGGTTATTTGATGTTACAAATAAACATATGGATCCATATTACTTGAATAGTCCCTCTAATTAAATAAATTTTTAATATCTACTAGTGATATTTTATATGAGCCACTAATTAATTAAAATTCCTATTAAAAACTAAATTATGTTGTCCTATATATATTGGAAATTGAAATTTTCTTTAACTATGACAAATGTGAAAATCATGTATCCAATAAATGCTTAAAATGAAATTATCAGATATTTTTCCAAATATTGCATGGATTTTTCTAAATAATGTGAATGATATTGTTTTTTAACAACTTTTACTTGATATCCTTGGTATATAAATAATTTTAAGTTTTAATGTGAATTACAACGATTCAAATACATTGAAATTTGTTTTTATAGGTTCCTTTTGAAAGAACCTCTTTCTATGGGTTAAATTTAAATGTTTCATAGAGACTTAACTTGTCTGTTAACATGATTTATTTCATGTAACTCTAATAACTTCTTACTATGCTTTATTGGACCTAGTGGTTAAAATTTATAGACAAGTGAACTATTCATGAATGAAATTGTTTTATGGTTAATGCCTTGTGTGTGTAAGGATCTAGCATAGTTATTAGTGTGCCCTCATAAATATAAGATTTACCAAATCATAATATAGTGTTTCAGGCATGAGGTGTCACTCATGTACCATTTCCACATATAAGACTCTTATATGATAAAAGTTACACCTTCCTGTAAGTGGGAGGTTTCTTAGTATGATGATACTCGAAGGGGTATTACCATATTTGGCTACTTGGTGAGTTCTTGTTCCTTACTATGACATGTCATCATCACCTAGGTAGGTTGATAAACATTTTTTTATTTATTTCTATATATTTCAAAGATATATTATGGATGTATAGAAGAAGTGTGATAGAAAACCTATTTTGAGGTACAGTTCTTATTCTAGAGGCCTTAGGGATAGGTGGGAGACATGGAAACCATTTTATTTTACTCAAACTATAGTAGAAAAATGTTCTTATTATTAATAGGAATCATGGAAGTTAGGTTGTCCCAATTGATGATGGATAACTTCATAATAAATTATATTAGTTTTATATTTGTTTTCTAGACCAATGCACAACATGTGATCAGGTTCTGCGTTATTGGCATGGTAATGCATTTAGCTTTTTAAGAAACCTTATGAGTTAGGATATTCAAAAGGACACTCATTGGATGTTTTTTTCAGGATCCCAGACCATCTTATTATTGGTTGAACTGTTAATGTATTACTTTCTAAAAATGAAACCCTGAGAATGACTTTCATTTAATAATTCATGGAATAGGTAAGATCCCAGTTTTGAAGAATATTTCTAATAGAGGTCCTAGAGTTTTCACAAATAACATGTCATGTATCATGGTCAACATGACCTTGATGGGGGACAAACATTGAAAACATGATTTAAGTTTTGATACAGATGGTACAGGAAGTATGCATGTTTTGTATGGAAAGCTAAATTCACACTAGTTTTGTCTGGGAGATGTTTAAATACATAGTTAGTGAGAGGACAACTATCAACCGAAGAACAATGTCCTCAAATGTGATCATTATGGTAATTGTGACCCAAATCCTTTGGGTAAATAAAAAAATTAAATTGTGGTGAGGATTTTTGGGGAATTTAACTTGATTCCATGGGATGGTTGGCCATTAGCTAGAAATCAACACACATGGTATGGAGACATGGCGTCAAGAGTTTTTTAAGGATGATATCACCTATTTTTATGATATAATAGATCATGAAAGAATGAATCTATTTTTTTTATAAAATCTTAATGTACTACTAATGTAGTGAATATCATTCCCCCCAATCCTCACATCACCCTGAGTATACCGGGATAGAAGATTTTATACACTTATATGAATAAATTTTGTATTTCAGTCGATTGGGTGATGAAACTGCATTGATTTTTTCACCAGGATAGGATTAAAATAAATATACATAGATCATAATGATCTTCCATCCCTTTTTGGGTAGTTACCCTCGTTATGTTAAGAAATTTAGCACTCATCATAGAAACTGTTCATAGGATGTTGGAATGGGTGATAGGTTTTTTTATTAATGCTAATGGATGAGTGGGATCTTAGTCATGATAGTTGTATATAAAATCGAAATGGCACAAGACTATGGGAGACTAGGTTCTCTTTTCTTTGATGTGGTGTCTAGGGAGATTTTATGTAGGGGAGGATAACATTTTTTGCTGGTGAACAACTCTCAATTGAATGGGATCTTGGTAATGAATGAATAGTCATGTAATGGTTATTCAGGATCTCATTCACCATTTGATAACTGGTCCATTGTAAATATGTAATCCTTTATAAATTCTATGTACGGTTTCTTTTATGGTTTGTTATGAGAACCAGATGAGGTTGTTAAGATCAGGATATCTTTTAGTGAACCATGTGTATTATATTAGGTATCTTCTAAGTGTTAGTGTTGTATTATAATAATTGTTCGATTAGGAGATTATTTAGTTTGGATACATCCTAGGGGGATTGTTATGGGCTTCAGTGAGGGTACTCAAGAAAATCTCAAACCTCCGTATGTTAAAAGTCTATGGGGTCCATTTTTTAAGGTGTGTCAGTAGTAGGAGCCTAGCGTTTTCAAAAAAACGGTTGACAAGAATTCAGTGATACATCTATTATTTTGAGAAAATGGATGAGGTTAGTGGAAAACCATGTTCATCACTTCATTTGGATGAGGAAATTTTAGTTTAATGGTCAGTTGAGGATTTTCAAGAAAAATATGTTGTTACCAAATTATTCTTGGCCGATTGAAGTTTGACCATTCTAGTTAAATTAAAAACAAAAGAGTGTACCCTGGGATAATCGAGTGTATCATGTTGAAATATTTATAGGGATCGTCATTTGAATGTAAAGGACATTCTTGGTTGGAAATTCTGATGGGGTAATTAATGTGGATTTTAATTGGCCATTGAAATTCTAGACCACTCGGTGAGCATCTATATTGGTCAGTTGTTCAAATGTGATGGTTTGGTGGTTGATTCCCTAGTTATATGGGATCGATTAATCTCTACAATAATGTTTTAATTATTTTCATGAGTGTTGGATAATGGTTGGGTATTTTAAGCATTCTATTATTAAAATGTATTTGTTGGTCATTTGGGTGTTTTGAGATGCAGCACGACTATTTGGGTGAGGTTTCAAGACCCTAGTAATCCAGATTTTGTTTTTGATCTTCACCTTCATCTCGAAGATGATAATTTCAGTGGTGGTGAGATTTTTCAAATGTTTTATATGAATTTTGAACACATAAAAGTATTTTTTTGTTAGTATTTAGTCTCATGAGGTTTCCTAAGAGTTCATATGAGTTTCAGAAGTGTTGGAATCTAATCACTCACTTTTGAAAGGAAATCGATCGAAGTGCATTGTTTGGGAATGGTTAGTTTAAACATGATATTAAACCATAAACCCCCTTTCATTAATAAGAATAGTTTCCCTAAACCATGAACGGTTCCCCATAAGTTGTACGACTTGAGGTAGAGGGCTTGGGTAACCCACACTGGTAGCCTAGAGTTTCAAAAACTATGTTCTACATCTATAAAAAGGGGGGGTCCCTTTAGGAAGACGGTATTCACAGGAGACACATGGTTTCTCAAACCAAGAACATAGAACATTTTAGGTGGTTTCCTTATATAGTTACAATTTCATGATTGAAAAAAAATCCTAACCATGTATCAAAACATTTTGGCACTTTAAAGATCTATATAAGACCATTTTACCTTCCTTTTTTAGGTATCCTACCTCCTTTTCTTTCAATGCATAGTACCACCATCACATGGGAGCTATCCTTTGGCATCCTCCTAGGAATTGATGGATCTCCTTTTTCTCGAATCCAAATTTCACATCATAAATATCATTTCATGGAAATCAGTAACACTATAACTCCATTTTCTTCTATTCTATGATTATCATGATGTATGAAATTGTAAATCCATATGAGCTAATATTACAAATTTGTAGATTGTTTTTCCAATCCTTTGATTTATTCCATTCTAATTCTAATCAATGGTAGATGTTGGACATGTTGACCATCCTAATCATAAGGTAGGTGGTATATACCTTTTCGTTAAGGTTTATTTATATATGAAAATATCATCAAAGTCCCACACGCTGATCCATCCCAATGTTTCTCCTAAATTAAATAATAAGACTCAAATTAATCATTTCATCTAGTTTTTTATACCATATTAGCACCTACACATGGTTTGAGGTTGTAAAATTCAACTCATTCCACTTATGTGGTGTGTTATTTTATCTCCTTAATGAAAACTCCTCCCCTATGGGTGTGTGGGCATTCCATTTTATGGTTGGAGCCTATCATAAATTAAATGAGTTAGTTAGAAATGGACATTCCTAATTTTCAATTCATTAAATTATAATAAAATGATTAAATGGTAGTATTAAAGGACATAATAAATGATATAGATATTATCTTGGCCAATGAATTTTTGTATGGTTAAATTTAAATTGGGTATAGACACTGTTATAGCCCAATTATTTTTATAATACTTTCTTGATTTAGGACATCTTAGTATACAAATTACTTGATATGAAGGAATGACACCTATTACATTACACTATGTCACTAACTAGGGAATCATGGTATGGCACATGAGACTCCTAGGTTTGATTACTTTTGGTATTAAAATGATGAGGGGCTAAAGGTATGAAACTTATGACCAATTTATAAATTCATATATTTGGTTATTGGTTACCCTAGTTTTTACCATGGGACTTCACCCTTGTATATCTGATACTATTCATAGATTACCCTTGGATGAGATCCTCGGCATCAATGAGGTCACCTTGGTTATATTCCTGGGGACCTATCCCTGGTGGGATTGATACTCTTTTCACATGTGGAATATGATGAGCTTGTAGGTATATCCTTGTCACGACCCGTCCTCGGGGCCCGTGCCGTGACTACCCCAAGCCCGCCTTCCAAAGGCCAGGGGCTGGCGACTAGCACCAAGGCGTAAATCCCGATAAATAGGGAAGGCATTGCCTTTGTAAAGTAAACAACCACCACAGAGTAAGCAAGAAGAAAGAGTAAAAACTATGTAAAAACTGTAACAAGCTGTGCTGAAAGTAAAAGGGGCCAGAAATACAAGCCCAACTGTAATGTACAACTGAAAGGAAAAAACTGCAACTGAAAAGAAAAGCTGCAGCGTCAAGCCGTCCTCTGGAAGTCCCAACTGAAGGGCGAGTAGAGATAGCCTCCACAGCTCCTCGGTCCAGCCGTCCGCTCCGAGTACGTCCCGCCCAGTGGTCCACCTCCAGGTACCGTCCTGCTCCGCAAGCCTCCACCACGATTCCGTTGCGTTGTCCGTCATCTGCAACCAACACAACGAAGTTCGGGCATAGCCCCTACAGGGGTGAGTATAAGCTACTCAGTAGGGACCCCGAGACCCCCAAAGGTATCCCGAAATCCAAAAAGAATAAACCACAAGGAAAGATACAATCACGAAGTATCGACCGACACTGCTTAGGTATATTCCCATACATATACCTAAGTCATCAATTCCCGTTCGGCTCCAATATCAGAGCCCAAGCACAACCCAGTCCACACAGGAAAGAAAAACGTATACCCAAAAAGGATAGCACAACACAATCCACGAAGGAGAGAAAAGTAATCCACAGAGGATAGATCAACACAATCCACAAAGGAGAGTAAACAGTAAATCCACACAGGATAGTTCAACACAATCCACATAGGAGAGTAACACAAGATTCAGCTCACACAGGTATACTTCGTTGAAAAGGTGAAAGGGATGATCAGATATAGATACTGAATCATCTAAGCTGGGACCCACTTAGGATACAAGACCATCTATCTTCATTGATTCATCTATGTTGGGACCCACATAGGATACAAGACCAGCACTGAATCATTTAAGCTGGGACCCACATAGGATACAAGACAAGCACGGCTGGGACCCACATAGGATACAAGAACAGCACTCTTCATTGATTCATCTATGCTGGGACCCACATAGGATACAAGACCAGCACTGAATCATCTAAGATGGGACCCACATAGGATTAAAGACCATCACGGCTGGGACCCACATAGGATACAAGACCAACACTCTTCATTGATTCACTTATGCTGGGACCCACATATGATACAAGACTAGCACTAAATCATCTAAGTTGGGACCCACAGAGGATACAAGACCAGCACGGCTGGGACCCACATAGGATACAAGACCGGCACTCTTCATTGATTCATCTATGCTAGGACCCACATAGGATACAAGACCAGCACTGAATCATCTTAGCTGGGACCCACATAGGATACAAGACCAGCACTGAGTCATCTTAGTTTGGACCCACATAGGATACAAGACCAGCACTCTTAATCGTCACAGTCCACTGAGGATCTCTGCACAGTCGTCATCGTTGAAATCGCAGCCAGCACTAGGGTTCCCGCACACAGCAAGCTCGTTTGGGAGGGTCCGCTCCATGAGGCGAGAGGCTGATACATAAACTGACAAAAGGTCCGAAGTTGATGTATCCAAAAGTTCTGTATCGTCAACAGGAACTCAACATCGCAGACGGCGCGTCAATCGGACGCCCGGTCTGTGAGTTATTGGCTTTTTCGTCCCAGGGGCCTGGTTGGTTTTTAAGGCAAAACCAACCCGACCATACTCCACCTGTGTCCAAACCTCGGGCGGAGTGATCCAAAATATCCGTCTCACATAGAGGAATTCAACAAAGTCTACGGCACGTCCATCAGATGTCCGGAGCTCAAGATATGAGCGTTTCCGCTCCGAGGGCCCGGTTTGTTTCGTTTACGAACCAACCCGGCCGAACCCGAAGTATTCCGAAACCTTGAGTGCGATATACTGAAACAACCATCTCGATCCAAGGATCACGTTTCCACTGAAGGCGCGTCATTCGGAGGTCCGTAGCTCATGTTACAGGCAAAAGACCGAAAACGGTCCGAAGATGGGGGGTCTGGGCCCGGGCCGACCCGGCCCGACCCCTCCTGGGTCGGCCGAATCGGGATGACCCGAACCGGTTTGACCCGACCTGGTCTGACCCGGCTGGACCCGGTCCGGTTCGGCTAGGGTGCGGCCCGGCCTGGCCAGCCGGTCCGGCTCGGCTCGGCCGAGAGGCCGGGCAGCACGGGGGGCTCGCTGCCCCCCGCGTGTCAGCACCGCGGCCCCCGCGGGGGGGGGGGGGGGGGGGTGGGGGTGGTCAACAGACGCGGCATATGCCGCATCCCGCATGTGTGCGCTGGACCCCCCGCGACCGCGAGTCCGCTGGCACCGCCGCCTTCGCGGCTTCAGCCGCGGCGACCTTGTCCGGCGGCGCGCTGGGGCGCCGCCGCCTCCGGCTGCCCGCGCCACCGGCGGCTTCTGCGGGCCATCGGAGTCGCTCCGGTGGTCCGATTCCGTTCCCGTCTGCGCCGCTGCTCCTCCTGGGACCCGTTCTTCACTTCAGAACCATCAAATTACCATTGCGGCACATTCCGTCGTCGCCAGTCACATCCGCACAACAACGAAGAACGAAGGAGGGTTGTCGGGCCATGTTCGTTTGGCCTGCACCCTCCGCGTTAGATAATAACAACGGGAGAATTATTCAACACATGAATACATAACCAAAAACAATTTTAATGAATTGAAATTGTTTTTATGGTCCGGGTTCTACATTTTTAAAAGAAACGATCACGGGAATAAAAACAGTATTTCCAAAATAAAATCCATACCTCGTCAAGTCGTCGCGCGCGCACGTTCTTCGCGGAATTGCTCGTCACAGAAGGAGGGAACCATCACGGTATTCGGCGTTGTGTCGATGAACTCAACGGAAGATCGATGGTTTTTGTCGCAGAGGAAGGAACGTCGCCAAAGAACATTGCGGGAGAGGAAACATCGGCGTCGCGGCACACGACGTCGCGTCATCGATTTCCGCGAGTTCGGCGTTCTTTGTCGGAGGCCGGCATACATCGCGTTCTTCGCGTTCTTCGTGTTCTTCGCGAAGAAGGGTGAAGGCAACAGGAACTTCTGTCAAAAACCTCTCAACGTGTAGTCCTCCAAAAGTCGGTGTTGGTCTTATTTTATTATTATGCCAACGGACGAAAAAGAGGTAAGTAACGACCCATTAATTAGTAGAATTAATTTAACAAAAGAAACTGCCCATTTAATTCATGAATAAAACTGCCCAATTAAATGGTGCGTTAAGAATGTAAGAAAACACGTCAGTTGACATTAATAATGACGTTTTTTCGCGAGTGCGTTACTTAGAGGAAAAGAAACGGTGGGGCTCGTGCGGGTCCCACCTCACAAATATCCTACCAAGAGGGTAGGATATTTTTGGATAGCACCCTATCCGCATCAACTCAGCTTAAGCCACTTTAAGTGGCTTCAAGTGGCTTCCATATGGATTAAGTGAAATAAAATAAAGTTTGTCGAACAATTTATTTTATTTCTTAACTTTAAGCCCAAAAATTAAAAACCACACCCGAGCAAACACAACTTCAGAGGAGGCGTTTCTAAGCAAGTACCGGCACTGCGATTCCATCGGTGCCCTCAGAATTCGATTCCGAGCACCGGTTCAAAAGTTAGAAAAAACCCGCTCATCCATTCACTGAACGTACCCGATCCAAACATCGGAAAATGATTCCGGGCACACTGGGCCTCGGAATCAGGTGCCGTCAGAAGCTACGTTCTTGTAAAATTCCAAAGAAAATTAAGAAAAAAAATTCATTTAAATTTATGGGTCTTTACATAACTCCCACCACAGGAATTTACGTCCCCGTAAAGCTTCACTACAAACATAGGGATACAAAGGCGGTACTGAGCACGCATCTGAGCCTCCTGCTCCCAAGTGCTCTCCTAGAGGTTCCCAAGTTGCCATCTGAAGCGCACTAGAGGAATTAATCGTCCACATAGGACCCGCTCCTGTCGATCCTTGATCTCCACTGGGACCTCCGCACAAGTCTCCCTATCATCAATGACCAGCTCTCCATGGTCAAAGATTTGTGTCGGGTCGTGCACGTATCTCCTCAGCTGCGATACGTGGAAGACGTCGTGCACCCGGTGCAACTGAGGTGGTAGTTTAAGGCGATAAGGCACCTCGCCAATCCTGCTGAGGACCTGGAATGGTTTGATGAAGCGTGGAGACAACTTTCCACCTCGTCCAAATCTCCATAATCCACGTCGAGGTGAGACACACAAGAAGACATGGTCGCCATCCTCGAACTCTAGTGGCCTCTGCCTCCTGTCAGCATAAGACTTCTTCCGGCTCTGAGCTATACTCATCCACTCCTGGATGACCTGGACCATCTCCAATCCCACAAAAACTGCTAAGATTTCTTCTTTGCCGATAATAGAAATCTGGTCTCATCCCCTGGATGAACCACTTCATTTGCCTAATACAGTCAATCCCGACATGGATTTTACTAATCCATACCAAGGATGACGTCGTAAGGCCTCGACGCTGCTACCAAGAGATCCAACCGTTACTCTCACCTCCAAGGGTTGAGTCACACCGTCGGCATCATTGTGTGGTAACTGGGTCTCCTCCAGTAGATGTCTCACAAGTGAGGGTCAAGTCAACAGTTTAACTAGAACCTCTTAGTAACAACACAAGGGAGGAATGGAATGAAAACATCACAATGGTAAGCGTCTTTTACTATTGCAGCTCGTAATAAAAAGACACTACACAACAACAACAAGGAACTAGAAGTACAAAAAACGTATCCACTAGTTCCGCTCCTGACCATATGATCCCAGAGCTCCATGATCGAAGGCCTCGGCTGCCTGATGCTGAGCTCTCGCATGTCCACCTACTCCCTGCGGTCGGGGTGGACCTCCTGGTGGTGGTGGTGGCAACACCTCGAAGTGCCGCCCACTATCTGCTACTCGGCTAGCTCCTCTGCCTCGTCTTCCTGCACCCTGCAGACCACCGTGGCCGAACCTCTGTCTGGGAGGTCCCTCTACCACCTCCTGCACATCTGTAAGACGAGTCGGGCAGTCTCGAGCCATGTGACCTCGCCCGATGCATGCGTAGCAATGCTTTCCCCTCGTGTAGATGTCTCTCCTTCGGGTGCCCCACACAACCAAATCTTCATCCTGAGACTTCCCATCTGATGGTCTGGCCCGTTTGGACCTCTGCGTCACCTGTCTACTGGCAGCTGCAGAAGACCCTGCTACGGGCCGTCCTGTGGAGGGTCCTGCCGCTAGTGCCTGCTCGGGGAGGAAACTCTCTACTAAAAGGGCTCTCTCCAACACCTCTGCCTGCGTCGGAATGTTGAGGGAGATCATCGAAGCCCTGATCTCATGCCTCAGTCCCTGCTCGAAGGTTCGGGCCCTGAAGAACGGGTCCCGTACCATATCTGTGGAGTAGCGTGAGAGATCGGTAAATATTTCCACGTATTGGGAGATCGTCAAGCTGCCCTTACGCAGCTGAAGGAGCTCCTGGATGCGCACTGCACAGAGGGTGGCCGAGACGAACTCTGAGCAGAAGAGGATCCTGATGTTCGTCCAGAGAAGAGATGCCTCGTCGTGCACCTGGAGCATCAAGCTCCACCATCGGCCTGCTGCCGCATGCAGTAGGCTCGCTGCGAGGATCACCATGAGGTCTGCTGGTGCCCTCACTAACTAAAAAACTCTCACTACTACCTCCATCCAGTCCTTGGTAGCCCGAGGGTCCGTCTCCCCGTGGAACATGGGCAGTCGCTGGTGATGGAACTCATGCAGTGCACTAAGGCGATGTGCATCGTCAGCGGCTGGGGCTGATTGCATCGGTGGCTTGGCGGGTAAAGGTACCGCCAGTGCCTCTGCTGACAAGGAGACCTACACCGAGGCCTCGTCGCTCGGTGGGCTGTTATCACGCTCCACTATCGGAACCCTAGATGGCTGCCGTCGTGGGGCCATCCTGAAAAGAAATAGGTGCGCCATGGTCAAAATAGTATACCTGGTGAGCTGATACAAGTAATCACAAAGAAAACATGAAAACACACATGCAATCAATGTTTTCATGCATTAAGTCGGAAATCAGAAGTCAGGGTCCTGGTGTACGGATACGTCGGCTGCCACACCAACACTGGACTCCCTGGACTGATAACCACACTCAATACGCTAAACATTATTGCTTCACATAGAAGAAATATCAGATTCTGCGGTAGAACCGACCACCTCTGATACCAATTTGTCACGACCCGTCCTCAGGTCCTGTGCCGTGACTACCCCATGCACGCCTTCCATAGGCCAGGGGCTGGCGACTAGCACCAAGGCATAAATCCCGATAAACAGGGAATAAATTGCCTTTGTAAAGTAAACAACCACCACAGAGTAAGCAAGTGGAAAGAGTAAACACTAAGTAAAAACTGTAACAAGCTGTGCTGAAAGTAAAATGGGCCGGAAATACAACCCAACTATAAAGTACAACTGAAAGGGGAAAACAACAACTGAAAAGAAAAGCCGCAGCGTCGAGCTGTCCTCTGGAAGTCCCACCTGAAGGGCGAGCAGAGATAGCCTCCACAGCTCCTCAGTCCAGCCGTCCGCTCCGAGTACGTCCCGCCCAGTGGTCCACCTCCAGGTACCGTCCTGCTCTACAAGTCTCCACCACGATTCCGCTGCGTTGTCTGTCATCTGCAACCAACACAACGAAGTGCGGGCATAGCCCGTGCAGGGGTGAGTATAAGCTGCTCAGTAGGGAACCCGAGACCCCCGAAGGTATCCCGAAATCCAC
Organism: Viscum album; assembly: GCA_963277665.1. NCBI lineage: Eukaryota > Viridiplantae > Streptophyta > Magnoliopsida > Santalales > Viscaceae > Viscum > Viscum album. Next base: position 256,115,761 of record OY728162.1, read on the forward strand.
AAAGGATAAACAACAAGGAAAGATACAATCACGAAGTATCAATCGACACTGCTTAGGTATATGCCCATACATATACCTAAGTCATCAATTCCCATTCGGCTCAAACATCTGAGCCCAAGCACAACCTAGTCCACACAAGAATGAAAAATGTATACCCACACAGGATAGCACAACACAATCCACAACGGAGAGAAAAGTGATCCACATAGGATAGCTCAACACAATCCACAATGGAGAGTAAATAGTAAATCCACACAGGATAGTTCAACACAATCTACATAGGAGAGTAACACAAGATTCAGCTAACACAGGTATACTTCATCGAAAAGGTGAAAGGGATGATCAGATATAAATACTGTATCATCTAAGCTGGGACCCACTTAGGATACAAGACCAGCTATCTTCATTGATTCATCTTTGCTGGGACCCACATAGGATACAAGGCCAACACGGCTGTGACCCACATAGGATAGAAGACTAGCACTCTTCATTGATTCATCTATGCTGGGACCCACATAGGATACAAGACCAGCACTGAATCATCTAAGCTGGGACCCACATAGGATACAAGACCAGCACGACTGGGACCCACATAGGATACAAGACCAGCACTCTTCATTGATTCATCTATGTTGTGACCCACATAGGATACAAGACCAGCACTGAATCATCTAAGCTGGGACCCACATAGGATACAAGACCAGCATGGGTTGGACCCACATAGGATACAAGAACAGAACTCTTCATTGATTCATCTATGCTGGGACCCACATAGGATACAAGACCAGCACTGAATCATCTAAGATGGGACCCACATAGGATAAAAGATCAGAACTGAGTCATCTAAGCTGGGACCCACATAGGATACAAGACTAGCACTCTTCATCGTCGCAGTCCACTGAGGATATCTACACAGTCGTCGTCGTTGAAGTCGCAACCAGCACTAGGATTCCCGCACACAACAAGCTCGTTCGGGAGGGTCCGCTCCACGAGCCGAGAGGCTGATACATCAACTGACACAAGGTTCGAATTTGATGTATCCAAAAGTTCCAAATCGTCAACATGAACTCAACGTCGCAGACAGCGCGTCAATCGGACGCCCGGTCTGTGAGTTATTGGCTTTTTCGTCCGAGGGACCCTGTTGGTTTTTAAGACAAAACCAACCTGACCATACTCCACCTACATCCAAACATCGGGCGGAGTAAGCCAAAAGATCCGTCTTACTTAGAGGAATTCAACAAAGTCAACAGCACGTCAATCGGATGTCCGGAGCTCATGATATGAGCGTTTCCCCTCCGATGGCCCGGTTGGTTTCGTGTACGAACCAACCCGGCCGAACCAAAAGTATTCCAAAACATTGAGTGCAATATACTGAAACGCCTATCTTGATCCAAGGATCGCGTTGCCATTGACGGCGTGTCGTTCAGAGGCACGTAGCTTAAGTTACAGGCAAAAGACCGAAAACGGTCCGAAGACGGGGGGTCTGGGCCCCGGCCGACCCGGCCGGACCTGGTCCGGTCCGGCCAGGGCGCGGCCCGGCCCGGCCGGCCGGTCCGGTTCGGCTCGGCCGAGCGACCGAGCAGCGCGGGGGGCTCGTTGCCCCCACGTGTCAGCACCGCTGCCCCCGCAGGGGGGTGGGGGCCCTGGTCAACGGTCGCGGCATAAGCCGCATCCCGCTTGTGTGTGCCGGACCTGTGCGACCGTAGGTGCGCTAGCGCCGCCGCTTCAGCCGCAGCGGCCTTGTCCGGCGGCGCACCGGGGCGCCGCCGCCTCCTGCTTCCGGCACCGCCGCACCGGCGACCCGTGCCGTCGGCGGCTTCCGCGGGCCCCCCGGAGTCGCTCCGGCGGTCCGATTCTGTTCCCGTCAGCGCCACTTCTCCTCCCGGGACCCGTTCTTTACTGCGAAAGCATCAAATTACTTTTGCAGCACGTTCCGTCATCGCCTATCAAATCTGCACAACAACGGAGAACAACGGAGGGTTGTCGGGCCGTGTTCGTTTGGCCCGCACCCTCTGCGTTAGATAATAACAATGGGAGAATTATTCAACACATGAATACATAACCAAAAACAATTTTAATGAATTAAATTTTTTTAATGATCCGGGTTCTTCATTTTTAAAAGAAACGATCACAAGAATAAAAAGGGAATTTCCAAAATAAAATCCCTACCTCGTCAAGTTGTCGCTCGCACGAATTCTTCGCGGAATTGCTCGTCGCAGAAGGAGGGAACCATCGCGGTATTCGGTGTTGCGTCGATGAACTCAACGGAAGATAGAAGGATTTTGTCGCGGAGGAAGAAACGTCGCCAAAGAATGTTGCGGGAAAGGAAACATCGGCGTCGCGGCACACGATGTCGCGTCGTTGATTTTGGCGGGTTTGGCGTTCTTTGTCGGAGGTCGGCGTTCTTCGCGTTCTTGGCGTTCTTCGTGTTCATCGCGAAGAAGGGTGAAAGCAACAAGTAATTCTGTCAAAAACCTCTCAACGTGTAATCCTCCAAAATTCGGTGTTGGTATTATTTTATTATTATGCCAACGGACGAATAAGAGGTAAGTAACGACCCATTAATTCGTAGAATTAATTCAACGAAAGAAACTGCCCATTTAATTCACGAATAAAACCGCCCAATTAAATGGTGTGTTAGGAATTTAAGAAATCGCGTCAGTTGACTTTTATAATGATGGGTTTTCGCGGGTGTGTTACTTAGCGGAAAAGAAACAGTGGGGCTCGTGCGGGTCCCACCTCACAAATATCCTACCTAGAGTGTAGGATATTGTTGGATAGCACCCTATCCGCATGAACTCTGCTTATGCCGCTTTAAGTGGCTTCAAGTGGCTTCCAAGTGGCTTAAGTGAAATAAAATAAAGTTTGTTGAACAATTTATTTTATTTCTTATCATTAAGCCCAAAAATTAAAAACCACACCCGAGAAAACGCAACTCCGGAGGAGGTGTTTCTAAGAAAGTATTGGCGCTGCGATTCCATCGGTGCCCCCAGAATTCGATTCCGAGCCCCGGTTCAAAAGTTAGAAAAAACCCGCTCGTCCGTTCACTAAACGTATCCGAGCCAAACTTCGGAAAATGATTCCGGGCACACCGGGCCTCGGAATCAGGTGTCGTTAGAAGCTGCATTCTTGTAAAATTCAAAGAAAATTAAGAAAAAAATTTCTTGAAATTTACGGGTCTTTACAATCCTATTAACACATTATATATAAATAAATAAATATATATATATATATATTAACTCTCACATATTTTTTATTATAACACTTGCCCATGAATTTTTCCTCTTTGTCAAAATCTTTATATCTTTACCTATTATATCTACACATGGTTATAGTTTTATAAATAGACTATATTTTTTGACACCATTGGGGTGAACTGTTTAGTATATCTCACACATGGTTGGGGTTGCCGTTTGGTAACAAGACATAACTCATGTTATCATGATTACATTCATGGATTGTGATTTATTCTTTTAGTATTATGGGCTAGGATAATGAAGAATATAAAAAGACCAATTACTTTTTAATTATGTTAATAGAGATATCCACTATTTCTTTAATTTATTTACTTCTTTTGTCAATGTCACCTTGTATTACGTATACCTTCCTATATTTATATTAGATAATGTCTTGCATGATTTCACATTAACTTGTTATTGATGATTATTTTCTGTTATATTACACTACGATTCTTTATTAGTACTTCACTATGTTTATTACTAGTCAATAGGGTATAGTCTCCACAAAGTACCTTTGGAAGACCCATGATACTAGTTGGTGGCCTCTGGTGTATGGGGAGGTGTGCTTGAGGCGTAGAGGAATACCAGCTCCGGGAATCAATATAAGTGGATTCAAGTTCAGGGAACTATAAGAACCTTATTTATAACTATTACCATTAATACAATTAATTTATAATCATTCTATACACATTAAATTACATAGTTTTTACCTATTTGGAATATCAGGTGTAGGTAATCTTTATTCCTTTGAACTATTTTCGAAAAGATGATGTTTTTATATATTTATTTTTATGTTTTCATAATTAATATATTATATTTGGTAATATACATTATGTTTTGATATATTTTAAAAATCTATAATTTCATTTCATGGTAGTATTTTTTAAAATCCATGAGGTCAAATTCAGCGACCATTATTTTTTAGTGTTTCTTAATGAATGATAGGTTATTTATTAATTAGTGGGTTAATTATTCATATAACCATACCAAAACTAAAAAATTAAATTATATTTTTATGTCATATTTCACCAATAAATATGTTCTCCAAGACATCAATGATATAAATCCATATTATTGATCAAGTATGTCATTAAACAGATCCATACATGAACCTAACATGATTATTGAGTGATTATGAGGTTGTTTAGTTATAGTATCATTATAGAAAAAGAATAATGAAATTATTTTGTGATTTATATTTTCATATATAAAATTATTAATTAATTATAATAAAATTATAATTTATATAAATTCATTACATAAGAGAAGAGATCATTTTTTCCATAGTTCAATCATTTTATACGATTAAATTAATGACAATAATTTATTCATTATATCATTAATAGATTCTATTATTATTCATAATATAAAATTAATGATATTATAAAATAAATTCTTATTCACTAAACCATTCTAGGAACCATTAATTATAGGTCGTTATGAAAAATAAATTTTGTTTCCTGTGGTGGTGGAAGTAGTCCACATGTACACACAAGTGACGATTTAAATTTTCATAATGGATGGTATAAATGATAAAAAATTATAATAACCATAATATAGAAATTTTTATGTCTATAAATAATACTAATATAATTATATTAGTGTTTCTGGAATAAATATTAAAAAAGATAATTGATATGAAATGAAAAGTAGTTTAAATACTCACATCAAGTGCTTGAATTTTCCTTGGAAGTCTTCTTAGAAGTGATGGCCTTATGATGAATAATATAGAAAAAATATTTTTTACATGAGATGGGGTTATATTATCATAAAATTGGATATGTTTCAAATGAAAATTCAAAAGAGGGGTTATTATTGAAGTAGTGAGAGTGTTGCTCTATTATAAGTGGGGATAAGTGTGGTTTTTGAATCACACTTATCACTTTAAATAACATGTTGTTTCTATTTTAAATTAAATAGATACACAATGTAAATAAATGAGGGGAACGTGAGTGTGGGTCTAAAATACCATCAGACACTCATTTGGGAGATAAATTTGAGTGTTTTATGGATTTTATTTTATAAATTTATCCTTTTAACAAAATTGCCTTTTACTATGTTAATTAATTTTTATCCTTGAAAAAAATATTATTGATCCATTTTCCTATATTGAAATTTTTTATTTAAAATTTGGAAATAATTATTTAAAATACAATTTCTAATATTTGGAAATTTTAATTTTAATATTAGCATATATGATATGTCAAAATAATTTTTTCTGGAAAATGTGTGTTTTTAAGCATAAAATTTATGTAAAATCCCTTATTACTTAAATTAGCACTTTAAATTGAAAACTTTGGCTGATTTTAATATAATTAAATTTTATAAGGATTTAATGGAAATAAAAAACTAAATTCAACCTTGAAAATACATGATTATAAGAAAGAATATAAATAATTTTTAACATAGTTCCATTTTACATTATATCTAAAAACATTTGACATTGGTTTTATAAGATCAAAGAATATTTTATAATGAATAATTTTATTTAATATGTCCATATTTTCACATAAAATGTTTTTTCAATCTTAAATATCATTATTATATAATAACAAAATAATTACAATTATGAGTTTCATGAAAACAATATTTTTCAAATAAGACCAACCTTTTCAGGAAAAAGGTGAAAAACTCATAATATGTTAATTTTTATATAATTAAATTAAAAATGAATATCATTTTATAAATTAAAAATTAAAAATTATATATATTCAATTTTTCAATAAGGTAATAAAATTTAATGAAAAAAACTATTATTATAAAATTTCTTTTTCTAATATTAATAGTTATTATTCTTATATAATATCATTTAACTTCTAAATTCAAATTTAAAAAATATTACAATTTAACATAATTTATCATCTTTAATAATTTTTTTTCAATAAATAGAAAATCATATTACATAAAAAGTAATTTTTCTTAAATATTTATCTAAATAAAAAATGGTCTATTGGTCCTTTTAGATAAACTAGTTCAATTTCATTTAAATTAAAAGTTGAATTTATTTTATTTTTGTAAATAATTAAAAAATTTGTAATTATTATTCATTCCTTCTAATAAAATGGATAGTTTTTAAATAGTATACATACATATATAATGGTTTTGTTTAATTTTTATGTTTCATGTAGAGAAATATTTCTAAAATACTAACTTATTTAAATGTAATCATATATTAAAATATCAAGTTGTAATGTTATCTCTGTATAAATAAATTTTATCCTCAAAATTTTAATTATAACTCATTGAATAAATTAGTTTAGGGTATTATTAACATATGAAACATTGGAGGTATAACCTCAAATATGGAATCTACCATACCCTCTTAGGGTATATCATGTTATTTATCTTTTTTTCATACAAAATTACCTATTAATACAATAATATACCAAACTATGTATATAACCTAATCATATATATTCCATTACATGAATTTACAAAAATGATTGGAATCAAAAATTAAATAAACCAGAACAAAGTTATATATTCCTATAAAATTAACTCAACCATTCACATTAAAATACTATTACCCACTAGTCTATAAGGAATAAAAATAGTTAATATATATCTTCAACCCTAAAATGAAATGAAATTCACCAAAATTATCATGTATCACTAATAAAATCCTAGTATATGAACATTATCAAGAACATTTTTCATGAAATTAATCAACCCTTTATTGCATCAATATTATTCTTGTCTAAAAACCAAAGAGTTACCCATACCTCAATCATGTTATCTCTAATATTAATACCCAAAAATATAACCATATTATAATATCACTTTTAAAGGTTATTTATATAACCTAATATATGTTTCCATTACTTTAAATAAAAACTACTAAATAAAATCCTTTTCTATCTAACATAACCCTCATAACAATTTTGGAATACTAGAATGCTATCACTCAAAATCAATCACTAATGTGAATAGCTTAGAGTATCATGATTATTTAAAAATAAATCTCACTACATTAGGAAATATAAAAAACCCATCATTTACATTATAATAGGCCTATATTAAATTTACCAACTGTTTATGTATTCTACATTATTTGGTTATAATACATAGTGGTTTTAGGACACATACCTTGCTAAACATCATTTTGGGATCTTTTTTTATCTAAAAACATAAAACCATTTTTTTATCAGAAAAAGGATATTAAATGATCATATTAATATTAAATAACTATCCTAATATGTGTTATCTTATTTAACTTTAATTTCATCCTTTGATACACACATTTCAATATAATTTTTATTATTATAGCTTCTCATGTAATTCTTTACCTATTTCATTAATATAAGTAAAAAATTAATCCTTCAATGTTGTTTGTAAATTGTACATGATAAACCAAACCATATCAATTGGGAGATTGTAGTCTGATGTGTAGTATTAGGACAACTAAATGTGTATTTTAGTGATGATCCATTCAATTCTCACCCAACCCTTTTCGAGCTGGTTTCTCCTAGGTACATCTGTTCCACAAATGTATCCACATTGTAGTATCCATACATAGGTATATTGATAGGAAAAACGCCAATAATATTTCATTATATCATAATATACATAGACTCATATCTATATATTTTTTATGGATCTCTAACCCTAAACCATAAATAAAATGTGCATATTTACCTTCACATTAAATAATATATTTATTCAAAAGGGGTGTCTATAACATTAAAATTATGATGTACCATAACTTATTAACCCTTAATTTATCCTCAACAAAAATTGAAACCAGTAAATTAATTTAAACCATACTTTAACAAAAACTATGATTCCAATATCAATGCTCCCAAATATGATTACATAAACACATTATTTCTACACTATCTTCAATACCAAATATTAAATTCTCAGGCATAAATTTCCCAAAATTACATGAATTAAATAAAATATTTCATTATATATATTTGAAAACCCTTTGAATTTTAAATATTTTAAAAATTAATGCCCATCATAAAAAATAAATCCAATGTCATTATAAACTTATATTTTCCCCATTTTATAAAAAACTATTTAATTCATAGTAATTATTCAACATTTCTATGAATTCTCCTCTTATTCTATTCTATTATACACATAATGGGTGTTAATTTTCTTCTTAACCTGTAGAAATGAAAAAATAAGAAGGGATGAGCTCAAACACTCAGTAAAGTAAAACATACAATAGAGTTCACTATTGAAAAACATGTCATAAATATTTTTATTGAATTACATAATACAAAATAATTCCATAATATAATGAAAATGAATGAATAATTTCTCCATGCATAAAAATGGATATAAATAGATCACATGGACAACAATAATTGAGTTCATAGTGATACAATGCATAATTATAGGCATATTGTTCTTATTGGAAAGACCTAACCCGATATATCATCTTTTCCATAAATTATATATTTATGAAGCGGCACTTTTAAAAGAGACCAGAGTCAATACATCATAATGAATTGGGAATACATTCAAAAAATACCCAAAAAATATTTTTCCCATGTGACCTATTGATGCATCGAGGGGATATATAATTTTGGGCCCCACATATTACTTGTTTAAGTCCAATGCATTAATAATATGAGAAAATTAATGAAAAATGGATAATAATATTATCCTAATAATCATTTTTATTGGTGTAATATTATATAGAACACTAATAATTTTCTCCATGTTAATAAAAATTATAACATCATCATAACCCATCTAGAGGGAAAAGGTATACGGATAAAAATATATAGTCAACTTGTCTATACTCATCCACAATGTAATAAACAAATATTGAATTGAAATAATTTTTGTTGTGTAATTTAAAGGGAAAACATGATTATAGCCCATTCATTGGAAGAAGGAATATGGTTCTTAAAGAACATACCATAAGAAGTGATAAATATATGTCAAAAGGTTTTTCTTGTATGATTTTATATCATGTAAAATAATTATAGAATAAAATATAATACAATAAAATTGTATAATACACCCAAATTGTATGAAATAATTTCAAGGGAATGATTATAACTCCATGAAAAAAATTGTGTTACCAAAAAATATTACTATTAGGGGAAAAACTATATCAATTGCCACTTGAATAAGGAAACATTATATGTCCAATAAATCACATGAAATAAAGGGAAATAAATTATTGAATAATAATTGGATATTATATCAATAAAACTATATACAAATATAACATGGTTCATTATATATAACATGCCAAGAAGATTCATATTTGAGATAGGAAAACCTATACAGCTTGAGTTCAATTTTAATGAAAACCCCATTAAATAGATGGATTGTAATTGAAATTATAATTCCATGACTGAATGTTAATTTATGATATAATATATAAATTAGTCATTTTATATGTCACATAAATTAAATTAGGTTCATAATACTTAACATGGCTCAAATAGATTAATTTGAGATGAAACACTAACCTCTATCCTTATTCATTTTTCACATAGAATAAATTTTTGGAATGATTACATTAATTACATTAAAGATATACCCAAGATACATTTTCATATTATTATCATATATACACCTTATTTATAATCATTTTACGCAATTAAATATTAGTTTTTCCTATTTTCAATACCAAGTGCATATAATCTTAAACACATTGAATTATTTTCATAAAAATGGAATAAGAATTTATTATTTTTCAAGAACCATAATTTTTAGATCATTTAAGGAATTTTAATATATGATATAAATATTTTATAAATATATAAATTCATTTCATGGTGGTTTTAGTTATGATCCTTTAGGATGAATTCGGTGGGGAGCTTGTTTCATTATTTTTTAATGAACAAAGGGTGATTTCATAATTAATGAGTTAAATATTCATATAATAATACCTGAACTAAAAAAATTATTTACATATATATGTAATATTATACCAATAAATATTTTCTTCATAGTCTTCCATGAAATCAATGCATGGTATTGTACAAGTAGGTGGTCAAACCGACCCAAACATGAACCTAACATGATTAAGGGGTGATTATGAGGTGGTTTATTTATAATATCATTAAAAAAAGAATAAATAGCTTATTTAGTGTTTATTAGTGTGATATATCATAATTGGAATGATTTAAAAAAATATTATAATTTATATAAAGTCATTACTTAGTAGAAGAGATCATTCCCTTATTAGTTCTCTCGTTTTGAAAAATTGAATTAACAATGTTTATTTATTGATCACATAATTAATAGGTTATCCAATTTTTCATAGTCGAAATTCCATAATATCACAAAAATCATTAATTTTCATTAAAATATTATATGATCCATCTATAATGTTTGAAATAAAATTCTCTTAATATAATCAACATATTCATATATATTCTTTTGATGTGTTTTTTTCAACTAACCATAATATTGTGTAATGAATTTTCTAAAATAATAAAAATATTATAAGTTAATATGATGGGATGTTTAGTTAATTTATTTACTTTAAAATCATTAAAAAATTATTATAATCTTCTTAATTAAGATAAATACATACATGAATTACAAAAAATATTTATACATGAAAAAATTAACATGCATGCAACTACTATGAGTTAAAATATTAAAAATAAAATGGATGAAGTTGGGAATGTAGTTCAAAAAAATTATGGAGGGATATTTCATATTTTGTAATAAAAATATATAGGTGGACCATATATTATGTCTCTGATGTATGATTTTTCATGATTTATAGATATTCCAAAATAATCACATTTGGAATCTGCTAACATAATTATAAAATAATTGAAAGGATATATAGACATTAATTTAATTTTTTTCAAAAAAAATGTATTTGATTTAATTTCATATTATTCTACTGTTTTTTGGGGTTTTAGATTAGATAATAAGATATCCTCTAGAACCTACCAATTTTTGGTAAAAATCGTAGTTTCATGGTCTAGTAAAAAACACCATTTTGTTTCATTATCTTCTACAAAATTTCAATATATTATAGTGGGTAGTTTTTTGAACAACTACTATGGCTGAAACACACTTCAAATAATTATTTTTTTAATTTGGAACATGTCATAATAAAATTTGATAACTCTAGTGCTGCTAAAATTTCAATAAATATGATAATCCATTCTAGAAAACGGGTTTACATGAGGCATCATTTCATGAGAGATCTCACATGAAAAGGTTATATTTGTATTGAATTTGTTGATATTAAACATTACATAGCTAATAATTTTTTGAGGACTCTTTCTACTGATTGATTTGATATTATTAACAGTCAATTGGATTTATTAGATTTTTATTGAGTTTATTATATTTATTTATGTTTTTTGTTTGTATATTATAATTAAGTGTGATCCCTTACATTTTAAATAATTTATATAATTTATTTTTTAATATAATTATTATATTTCAAAATATAATTTTTCATGGAATAGAAGTGTTTTTTAGTATTTTAATTATAATTTTCATCAATTGTATCAATATTTTTGGATAAAAATAAAAAAATCTAAAATGTCATGAAATATTTATCTCTCAATTCCAAAAAAAAACTATCCTTTATACATTCTACTAATCATGGGATAGATAAATATGTATACTTGATTAAGTTATGATTTTTTTAAGAATAAAAAACCTAAAATTTAAAAAAGATAAGTATAATGTGGAAAAAATTATGACCATTATTGAATTAATCATACCATCTTGTTAATAATGAAGGTTTCTGGATTTTAGGACCGGGTATATTTTTTTATGAAAAAATATATAGAACTTATATTTGAGAATAAGGTTTAACAGTTTTAAATAAATATAAAGTTAAAGTATTTATAGAATGTGCCATGATTCTTTTAAAATTAAATAGAAAAAACTAATATTCCTTCTATTAAAATTTTTGATGAAATCTTTTTTCTTTATAAATAAAATTTTTTGTTTAGTTATATATTTTTTTGGTTATGATGACTTCAAACTTATGGATGGTATGCCTTTCCTTTTTGGGACTTTTACTGGTTAAACGAAACATCAAAAATGACATAAAACTATAAGAAAAGGTTGTATTTATGTTTACTAAAAGTAGAATATAATAAAAAATTTATGAACTTTTAAATGTTCCTTTTCAATTCAAAAATATGTAATATCTTGTACTATATGAGAATAATGTTAATATTATAACTTAAATGGAAGGATATATGTATCATTGTAGTCAACGGAAGTTAAATATTAGTTTTGTCCTTATGATAGGTTGCTGACATTATTATTGAAGAAGAAGTATATAGAAATCAATGAGATTGAAGTGATTAAAAGTAAAATTTATAACACTATATCATCTTTTATTAGAATAAATATTGGGTTATCCTGAAATTATTCTTTGGATAATGTTTGTCTTATTATGAATAAAAGTAAAGAGTCTGAAAATGATGTAGAGATCTAGACACTTATAAAGGGGTAGCCTTTAAGGTAATTAATTGAAAAATTAGTTGAATTACATAAATTTTAAATGTATAGACTTGTTATATCATTAGAATATAATATAGATTTCTAAGGTAATGCCTTTATAGTACCAATTGATGATATGGTTGAGGATTAAAATGTTGGAACTGTAGATGGGAAGGTAATTGTAAACAAAGAAGATATGGTAGAACAGGCTCATTAAGAAATCACATCAGGATCTTATCAATTTCTATGAGAATATATTAAATATTCAAAATATAGTTATACTAATATGACTTTATTTAGGAGGAACACACAAGTTTCAGAAGATTAAATTCCCCCACCGGTTGGTGATAAGGGATGAGGATAAGTTCCATTAGTTATCATAGATGAATTTATTTATTATTTTGATGAGAACATCCAAAATTTTCATGTTTAACATTTTTAAAAATGAATATAATAAAGGAGTAGATAAATTGATTTAAATTTGAGCTCAATGTTTGATAATTTAAATTAAAATAGTGGAAATCCAATTTAATTTCACAGTTATATTTTGAAATTTCGAAATTTCAAATGGTATCAATCACTATTGTGATAAAAAAAAGTTATTCAGAAATATTAGAGTAAATTGATGACATTTTTCCAATCTATTAAAATATATTTTTATTCCTCATTGTTGATAGAAAATTAAGTAGTTAAATATGAACTAAAAATAAATTTATCATATTTAAATATGATGAAAAATTGAGTTAAATCTTTACAATGTGATATTTTTTTTTGATACATTTCAAGAGTAGAAGAAATATTTAATTAATGATGTCAATTTTTTTAAGATAGATAGAATTAATGATATAATGGTTATTGAGATATCCATGATTAATGTCACGACCCGACCTCGGGGCCCGTGCCGTGACTACCCAAGACCGCCTTCCATAGGCCAGGGGATGGTGACTAGCACCAAAGGCATAAATCCAAATAACTGGGAAGGCATTGCCTTTATATAAGTAAACAAAACACCACAGAGTACAAGTAGAAGTAAAACACTAAGTAAAAATCAAATAGGCTGTGCTAAAAGTAAAGGGGAAGGAAATACAAGCCCAACTGTAAAGTACAAGGAAAAAAGATAAAACAGCCGAAAGGTGACAAGCAGCTCCTGGATCGTCCACCAAGGATCCTACCTGAAGTGTAGGTATAGATATCGCATCTCCTGGATCGTCCACCACGGATCCTACCTGAAGGGTATGTACAGAGAGAATCCACAACGCTCTCGCCCGTCAACCTACTCTGAGTGTCGTCTCATTGTGAAGTCCACCACCAGATATTGTCTCATCATGAGGTCCACCTCCGGGTACTGTCCAGTCCTCGAACACTTGGCCTCTGCTTGCACTGCCCGTCGTCTACAACTAACACAACGAGGTGCTGGCATAGCCCGTGCAGGGGTGAGTATAACGATACTTAGTATAGACCCCAAGACCCTCAAGGTCTCACTAAATCCAACAAGGATAACCACAAATGATATCTCAACAGATAACCTCTTCCTAGGTATATTCCCATACATATACCCATGTTATCTAGTATCCCATCTCAATCATAAGGAAACACAAAGATTATGAAATCAACGGATAACCTCTACCCAGGTATATGCCCATACATATACCTAAGTAATCATGTGACCCATCTCAATCATGAGGTAAACATATAGACTTAGCTCAAACCATGATCATCATTATCAAAACTATAACTGCTGAAGAGTCCCGTCTCTGGAGTGTACAGTGGTTCTGTCACGACTTTGAGGTACTACTCACTAACCTAAAACTACCCGCGGTACTCCTGTCACGACCCGACCTCAGGGCCCATGCCGTGACTACCCCAAGCCCGCCTTCCAAACGCCAGGGGCTGGTGACTAGCACCAAAGGCATAAATCCCGATAACTGAGAAGGAATTTCCTTTATATAAGTAAACAAAACACCAAAGAGTACAAGTGGAAGTAAAAAACTAAGTAAAATTGAAGCAAGCTGTGCTGAAAGTAAAGGTGCCGGAAATACAAGCTCAACTGTAAATTACAAGGAAAAAGATAAAACAGCCAAAAGGTGACAAGCAGCTCCTGGATCATCCACCAAGGATCCTACCAGAAGGGTAGGTACAGAAAGCGCAACTACTGGATAGTCCACCATGGATCCTACCTGAAGGCTAGGTATAGATAGCCTCTACAATTCTCTCGCCCGTCAACCTCCTCCGAGTGTCATATCGTTGTGAATTTCACCACGAGATACTGTCTCATCATGAGGTCCACCTCCGGGTACTGTCCAGTCCTCGAACACTCGGCCTCTGTCTGCGCTGCCCGTCGTCTGCAACCAACACAATGAGGTGCGGGCATACCTCATGTAGGGGTGAGTATAATGATACTCCGTAGGGACCCCGATACCCTCAAGGTATCACTAAATCCAACAAGGATAACCACAAAGAAGATCTCAACAGATAACCTCTACCTAGGTATATGCCCATACATATACCCAAGTTATCAAGTATCCAATCTAAATCATGAGAAAACACAAAGATTATGAAATCAATGGATAACCACTACCCAGATATATGCCCATACATATACCTAAGTTGTCAAGTGACCCATCTAAATCATGAGGAAAACATATAGACTCAGCTCAAACCAGTATTTTCATTATCAAAAGCGTAAATGCTGAAGAGTCCCGTCTCTGGAGTGTACAGTGGTCCTGTCATGACTCTGAGGTACTTCTCAATAACCTAAGACTGCTGAGGTACTCCTCCTATCGAGTTCTACGGGAAAGCCACCGAAACATAGTAGTGCTTCCCGCCGGGGTATGCCACCCAAACACAGTAGTGCACACCCCCTAATAGCCTGCAGAGGTACTCTCCGATTGAGTACCGCAGGTCTGCACTGTCACACAGGTAGTGCTCCGTCCTCCATGGGTCTGCACCCAACAAAGTAGTGCTCTGTCCACTAGGCTAGTCGACTCACTCCATGTCGAGTCGGTCAAGGAGTCATCAGGTCTCAGCCGGCTACACGGTCTCCGTACTCCGAACGCTCGTCTTCGGGAGGGTCCGCTCCATGAGCTATAGGTCGATACTACAAGTATCTAAAAGTCCCACAAAGAAGTATCTCAAAGGACCGCCTCATCATAGGGGTCTCAACCCAACAGACGACGCGTTAATCGGACACCCGGTGTGTGAGTTATTAGCCTTTTCATCCTAGGGGATTGGTTGGTTTTGTGTGCAAACCAACCCGACCGTATCTCAACTGTACCCCGAACTCTCATAGGGTATACTCATAGGAAACATTTCTCAACAAGGTCACCAACGCCACTGACGGCCCGTCAAACAGACATCCAGTATGAATGTTATCAGCTTTTCCGTTCCAGGGGCCCGGTTGGATTTTGGGTCCAATCCAACCCGGCCATATTTCAACAGCGCCCAACCCTCAGGCGAAGTATATCAAAAGTTTCGTCTCATCACGAGGAATCCAACAACATCAACGACACATCAATCTTACATCTGGAGCTCATGTTATAAGTGTTTCCGCTCCGAGGGCCCGGTTGGATTCATGTTCGATCCAACCCAGTCGTACTTCAAATGACACCGGTTAACCAAACCGGTCACACCATTATGATACATACGGAAAAACAAAGAAGATGGAATACCCATTAGTCCAAAACGGATAGCTGGTGAAAGAGTTTCATTTCACCGCATCATGCACGAACCAGGCCTCGTAGGGCCTACGCCTCAACCTCGACCTAAATATCCAAAATTAGTCTTGAAACATCCGTTGTAATTCCAGGGTCGCAACGTCACAGACTGTTCGTTATTCTGACACCGTATGAGAGAGATGTGTCCGATACAAGAACCCGTAATAATAATATTATTATTATTCTGTGTTTCGTGGGCCTAAGCCATGAACCCGAATTTAGTATTCAACATTAGACTTGAATCAACATGTATTGATGTCAGGATTACATTTCCCCTGATGGCAAGCCAATCGGACGTCGCACACATGAGTTATGGGGGGTTGAATATTTAATAATATTATTAAATCTATTATTTTTCGAGCACTTCATGTACCCGATCCAAAAATCCGAAAAAGACATCCAATATTGGACTCATAAATTCTGTCTCAAAGTCAAGGTCGCACTGCCACTGATGGTTTGTGAAACCGAGATCGCACGAAGAAGTTACGTACAAAAAAGTTTTTTATCATAAAAATTAATAATACCATTATTATATTATTAATTTTAATTGATTTCTTTCAAATACCCCATGTCACGCACTACCCTTCTTCACGCACCACCCTTCTTTATGCATGGCCACCACCTTTGGCTGTCCGCCCAACTGCGCTTCCAGATCCTTCCACACTCTATTTCAACTTCGATTTTACTCGGAAAAAAGATACGAACGCATATCCTTGGTCCTCGGGTCGAGATCTTCGTGTCCGTATGTCACGCTTAGGGAACCATTGAGTTTCTTGCATCAATAAATATTTGGATGCCTCCTTCCGTGAGCCATTACGGCATCATTCCAAGCCCGAAAAATTAAGTGATCGCATATTTGTGATCCTTGCGTCGAGGGCTTCACATCCATATATTGCGCTCAACAAAATTTCGTGTTTCCAGCATCAGTAAATATTAGGCATTGAAGAATGCACGAAGAACACGTGAAGAATAAAAAGAAAAAGGAGAATGATTTATGTGCGGGATGTTGTCCATGTTCATTTGGTCATCATCATCATGAATTTAAGATATGAAGAATCAATAATATGAATTCAATCATATATATAAACACCTACCTCGAAAAGACGTCGCACGTCATCGAACTGCGGAAAGAGGCAAGCATCGTGGTGGTCATGCATCGCGGAAGAACGGTGCTCCTCATGGCGTCACCTCACATTCTTGCCTCGGTTGAAGGAGATTCCCTTCGCCGAGAGGAAGATTGCGTTCTTCGTGGAAAGTAAGCTTTTCCTTCTAATCCTCCAAAGCTTCTCCACAGATTAATTTCCCAACAATAAAATGAAAGGCTTCCTCTTAATTTAATAAACCCAAGCAATTGAAAACTAAGAGGATCCAATTCATTAACTAAAATCAAGTTGGAAAAACATATGGGAGAAAGGGAAGAAGGTGAGGAGTTCATATAATTAAAGGGGAGTTTACAAATTAATTTAAGGGGTGATAAAGGGGGGTTTAGGGAGTTGAGGGGGAGGTGATGAGTTAGGGTCTTGTGTGGACCCCACCTCTCATTTATCCTCACATGGGTAGTTGGTTTTTATGGGTCTCACCCTTAACTCCTCTTTGTAGGGTATAACTACCATAGAAATAAAATTGTGTACCACCAATTTTATTTATTTAATTCTAAATCCCCAATTTTTAATTCTCAACCCACTTCAAACACAACTGCATTAAAGGATTCCTTAAGCATTTACCGGTGCTTTGAGTTCATCGGCGCCCTCAGATTTCACTTCCGAGTACCAGTTCAAAAGATAGAAAAACCCACATATACGTTTACTGAACGTACCCAAAAAAATGTTTTGAAAATTATTATCAGTCACCCTCAACCCGCACCGGCCAAGGTCGGGCTCTGCCTAAGTGAAGCATGCCCCAATAAATCAACCGGTACTCTTGGATTTTCAATATGAGTTACCATTTAAAAGATATGAATTTTACAATAAATTAATTGTCATTTAATTATTTTATTTGCGGCCAAAAACTAACTTTTTCTGGTTGCTCGCGCCGGCCAAAGTTAGTATCTGCATAAATAAACCATACCCTCACGAGTTCAGCGGTTGTCTCAGATTTTCAATCCATGATACCGTTTTTGAGTTATAAGCATTTGAAAAATAAAATAATTTATTAAATTATTTTATTTACGGTTAAGTCATTTTTGGGATTTCTCATAGGAGGCCTGCATCGACTAAACTGATGTCACTCCTAGGGTAAACCTGCCATCCTGAGTGCAACTATGATCTCAGATTTCTGATCCGAGTAACCATTTAAGAGTCATTACACTTTTTCAGTAAAACTGATTACGCGCGTTAATTTAATCTTAACAAAACATCAGAAAATTATTCCGGGCACACCGGGCCTCGGAATCAGGTGTCGTCTAAAACTGCGCACTCAAAAAATTCCAAAGAAATTAAGAAATAAATTTCCATGAATTTTCTGAGTCTTTACATTACTCGCACCTCAGGGCTTTACGTCCCCGTAAAGCTATAACACAAACTAGGGAATCAAAAGTGGTACTGAGCATGCATCTGAGCCTTCCGCACCCATGTTCTCTCCTGGAGGTTCCTGTGCTGCGAGTGAAAGCACGCCTGAGGAATTGATCATTCATGTAGGAGCCGCTCCTGTCGATCCTCAATCTCCACTGGAACCTCTGTGCATGTCGCCCTGTCGTCGACGTCAAAATCCCTGAGGTCGATGATGTGTGAAGGATCTTGCACGTATCTCCTCTGTCGAGGTACGTGGAATATTTCATGCACTCGGTGCAACTGAGGTGAAAAGGTGAATCGGTAAACCACCTCACCTACCCTGCTGGGGACCTAAAAAGGTCCATTGAACCTCAGAGATATCTCCCCGCCTCAGCTACATCTCCATAAACCTCGTCAAGGTGAGACTCGTATAAGAACGTGGTCGCTATCCTCGAACTCTAGAGGTCTCCCTTTCATAATTAGATCTAAAACTCAAAACTCTTGCTGCCACGAGGGTAAGGTTGGCCGACCCAAGAATGATCGGCTACACCCTCCCATGCATGAGTTTATCTTGTGCTGCCTGGGGATTCCTTTTTTCCGACCAAGGAAAACCCATCCTGACGTTTTCCTAATACCGTCAATTTGAGTTTGAGCAGTGATTGCCCAATCCATACTCAAATTAATGTCGTAAGGCCTCGACGCTGCCACCAAGAGGTCCCAACCGAGACTCTCACCTCAAGGGTCAGATCACACCGTCGGTGTAAGTGTGACTATCGAGTCTCCTCCCAATGGTATCTCCAGATGTGAGGGTCAAGTCAAAGGCTTAACCGGAAACTCTCAATCTGGGACTAGACTCATAGAAGGAAGGGATGATTTGTATCGATGTCTGTGGCTACAACAGCTAGTAGAAGAAAAAGTCCACACTTCGAATCATCCTTAGAGCCATTTCGGTCGCACTCCTTGACCGCATGCAGCTACTCTTTTCCCCTGCCCTCCAGCTCCCTGAGCCTAGCGGGGACTAAAAAGGTGGGTGGTTATAACCTGTCAAAATGTACACCACCTCATGTTGTACTCTTAACTCTACTTCAACATCTTATACTCAGATTCATCTGTCCTTAACACTTCCTCTTCTTCAAACATTTTACACACCCAAGTCTCTGAGACTGGCGCAAATTCCATGCTCTTCTACTGCTAACATTCTCTAGCTGTATCCGTTCAGACAAGAACATTCAACCACAAAGGTCTCCTCTAGCTCTGAGGTCCATGATCTAAAGCGCTTATCTTATCGTAGTCATCATGTACTAGGAACGATCGGTACGCCTCGACGAATACTCATCTACAGACATGTCATCCTGCCGATGTTTTATAAGCTCTAGAAAACTCTCAATGACATCCTCAAGCTAGTCCTCAGCCGCCTATGATTCAGCTTCACCTTGGAACTTGAGGGTATCAGATGTTAGAACATATGTAAGGCAGTAAGCTTATACGTGTCACCTATCGGTACCTCCTGTTGTAACTGTTGACCAATAGGTAGTGATGTATAGCTGACACACTACCCAAATGCACTATCTCAGGCATCGGTCCACATACCGAAGCCTCATCACTATGCGGACCATCCTCATGGTCATTCATCGGAAAACACTAGTGGCCAAGTCCACCATCTACTCTACTGATGTCTTAGCTAGGCGGAAAACTCTAGTAATCACCTCCAATCAATGCTCTGCTGTCTGGGAATCTGTCTCACCTCGTAACCTTGGAGGCCTCTACTGCTGAAACTTTTTCAACGCGCTCTGCTAGCGTGAACAATTTTCTAGTATAGTTGTTGGTATCTTCTTCCCAACAGGTGGTGGTGCTGCTGGTACACCACCCAAGGGTGCCAACATAGTAAAAAGGGCCCTGAACCTCAGCCTCATCGCTCAGTGAGCCGTCATCGAGTACTCTCTCGGAACTCCAACTGACTGTCTGCGTGGAGACATCCTGAACAGATGCGACACGATCAACGTCTTATACCTAGTGAGCTGATCTGGTTTGAGCTGACATTAAATCTTTTCGAAACACACACGCAATCAGCATTTTCGTGCACAAAGTTGGAAATCAGTTGTCAGGTTCATAGTGTACGGATACGTCGGCTGCCACACCAACACTGGACTCCCTGAACTGAAGATCCCACTCGGTACCCTTAACACTATTTCTTCACAGAAAAGAAAATATCATAGTTATAAGTCCTCCGGGAGAACCGACTTCTCTTATACCAATTTGTCACGACCCGACCTCGGGGCCCGTGCTGTGACTACCCCAAGCCCGCCTTCCATAGGCCATGGGCTGGCGACTAGCACCAAAGACGTAAATCCTGATAACTGGGAAGGAATTGCCATTATATAAGTAAACAAAACACCACAGAGTACAAGCGGAAGTAAAACACTATGTAAAACTGAAACAAGATGTGCTAAAAGTAAAGGGGCCAGAAATACAAGCCCAACTGTAAAGTACAAGGAAAAAGATAAAACAGCCGAAAGGGGACAAGAATCTCCTGGATCGTCCACCAAGGATCCTACCTGAAGGGTAGGTACACATAGCACAGCTCCTGGATCATCCACCATGGATCCTACCTGAAGCATAGGTACAAATAGCCTCCACAATGCTCTTGCCCGTCAACATCCTCCGAGTGTCGTCTTGTTGTTAAGTCCACCACCAAATACTGTCTCGTCGTGAGGTCCACCTCTGGGTATAGTCCAGTCCTCGAACACTCGGCCTTTGTCTACGATGCCTGTCGTCTGCAACCAACACAACGAGGTACGGGCATAGCCCGTGCAGGGGTGAGTATAACGATACTCAGTAGGGACTCCGAGACCCTCAAGGTCTCACTAAATCCAACAGGGATAACCACAAAGAAGATCTCAACAGATAACCTCTACCTAGGTATATGCCCATACATATACACAAGTTTTTATGTATCCCATCTCAATCATTAGGAAACACAAAGATTATGAAATCAACGGATAACCAATACCCTGGTATATGCCCATACATATACCTAAGTTATCAGGTGACCCATCTCAATCATGAGGTAAACATATAGACTCAGCTCAAACCAGGATTTTCATTATCGAAACCATAACTGCTGAAGAGTCCCGTCTCTGGAGTGTACAGTGGTCCTGTCACGACTCTGAGGTACTGCTTACTAACCTAAGACTACTGAGGTACTCCTCCTGTCGATTACTGTAGGCCAGCCACCCAAACACAGCAGTGCTTCCCGCCAGGGTATGCCACCCAAACACAGTAGTGCACAGCCCCTAATAGCCTGCAGAGGTACTCTCCGGACGAGTACTGCGGGTCTGTACTTTCACATAGGTAGTGATCTGTCTGCCATGGGTCTGCACCCAACAATGTAGTGCTACGTCCACTGGGCTAGTCGACTCACTCCAAGTCGAGTCGGTCAAGTAGTCGTCAGGTCTCATCCGGCTACACAATCTCCGTACTGCGAACGCTCGTCTCCGGGAGGGTCCGCTCCATGAGCTATAGGTCGATACTAAAAGTATCTCAAAGTCCGACGAAGAAGTATTTCAAAGGACCGCCTCGTCATAGGGGTCTCAACGCAATAGACGGTGCGTTAATCGGACGCCCGATCTGTGAGTTATTAGCCTTTTCGTCCTAGGGGCCCGGTTGGTTTTGTGTGCGAACCACCCCAACCGTATCTCAACTGTACCCCGAAATATAATAGGGTATACTCATAGGGACCGTTTCTCAACAAGATCACCAACGCCGCTGACGGTTCGTCAAACGGACGTCCAGTCTGAAAGTTATCAGCTTTTCCATTCTAGGGGCCTGGTTGGATTTCTGATACAATCCAACCCGGCCATATTACAACAGTGTCCAATCCTCAGGAGAAGTATACCAAAAGTTTCGTCTCATCAAGAGGAATCCAACAATGTTGATGGCACGTCAATCGGATGTCCGGAGCTCAAGTTATAAGTGTTTCTGCTCCGAGGGCCCGGTTGGATTCATGTTCGATCCAACCCAGTCGTACATCAAATGACACCGGTTAACCAAACCGGTCACACCATTACGATCCATATGAAAAACACACGATATGGACTACCCATTGGTCCAAAATGGATAACCAGTGAAAAAGTTTCATTTCACCACATCATGCACGAACCAGGCCTCATGGGGCCTGTGCCTCAACCTCGACCTAAATATCCAAAATTAGTCCTGAAACATCCATTGTAATTCCAGGGTTGCAACGTCGCAGACGGTTCATCATTATGACACCGTATGAGAGAGTTATGTCCTATACAAGAACCCGTAATAATAATAATATTATTATTCAGTGTTTCGTGGGCCTGAGCCATGAACCAGAATTTAGTATACAACATTAGACTTGAATCGACTGTATTGATGTCAGGATTACATCGCCACTAACGGCAAGCCAATCGGACGTCGCACACATGTGTTATGGCAGGTCGAAGATTTAATAATATTATTAAATCTATTATTTTTCGAGCGCTTCAGGTACCCGATCCAGAAACCCGAAAAAGAAATCCAATATTGGACTCATAAATTCCATCTTGAAGTCATGGTCGCACTGCAACTAACGGTTCGTGAAACTGATACAACACGAAGAAGTTACGGACAAAAAAAGTGTTTTATCATCAAAATTAATAATACCATTATTATATTATTAATTTTAATTGATTTCTTTCAAATACCCCATGTCACGCACCACCCTTCTTCACGGACCACCCTTCTTTACGCATGGCCACCACCTTTGGCTACCAGCCTAGCTGCGGCTCCAGATCCTTCCGCACTCCATTTCGACTTAGATTTAACTCGGAAAAAAGATACGAACGCATATCCTTGATCCTCGGGTCGAGATCTTCGTGTCCGTATGTCACACTCAGGTAAACATTGAGTTTCCAACATCAATAAATATTTGGACGCCTCCTTCCGTGAGCCATTGCGGCTTCGTTCCAAGCCTGAAAAATTAAACGATCGCATATTTGTGATCCTTGCGTCGAGGGCTTCGCATCCATATATTGTACTCAAAAAAATTTCGTGTTTCTAGCATCAATAAATATTAGGCATTGAAGAACGTACGAAGAACATGTAAAGAATAAAAAGAAAAAGCAGCATGGTTTATGTGCGGGACGATGTCCATGTTCATTTGGTCATCATCATCGTGAATTTAAGATATGAAAGATCAATAAATCGAATTCAATCATATATAAAAACCCCTACCTTGAAAAGACGTCACACGTCGTCGAACCGTGGAAAGAGGCAAGCATTGTGGTGGTCGGGCATCACAGAAGATCGATGCTCCTCATGGAGTCACCTCACATTCTTGCCTCGGTTGAAGGATATTCCCTTCACCGAGAGGAATATTGCGTTCTTCATGGAATGTAAGATTTTCCTTCTAATCCTCCAAAGCTTCTCCACAGATTAATTTCCCAACAATAAAATGAAAGGATTCCTCTTAATTTAATAATTCCAAGCAATTAAAAACTATGAGGATCCAATTCATTAATTGAAATCAAGTTGGAAAAACATATGGTAGAGAGAGAAGAAGGTGAGGAGTTCACATAATTAAAGGGGAGTTTAAAAATTAATTTAAGGGGTGATAAAGGGGGGTTTAGGGAGTTGATGTGGAGGTGAGGAGTTAGGGTCTCATGTGGACCCCACCACTCATTTATCCTCACATGGGTAGTTGGTGGTTATGGGTCTCACCCTTAACTCCCCTTTGTAGGTTATAACTACCATATAAATAAAAAAATGTACCACCAATTTTATTTATTTAATTCTAAATCCCCAATTAATAATTCTCAACCCACTTCAAACGCAACTACGGTAAGGGTTCCCTTAAGCATTTACCAGTGCTTTGAGTTCGTTGGTTTCCTGGGATTTCAATTCTGAGTACTGGTTCAAAAGACAGGAAAACCCACAGGTACGTTTACTGAACGTACCCAAAAAAAAGTTAGGAAAATTATTATCAGTCACCCTCGACCCGTGCCGGTTAAGGTCAGGCTATTCCTAAGTGAAACACACCCCAATGAATCCAACGGTACTCTCGGATTTTCAATCCAAGTTACCGTTTAAAAGATAAGAATTTTACAATAAATTAATTGTCATTTAATTATTTTATTTACAGCCAAAAACTAACTTTTTCTGGTGGCCCGCGCCGGCCAATGTTAGTATCTGCTTAAATAAACCATGCCTTCACGAGTTCAGTGGTAGTCTCGGATTTTTAACCCAAGCTACCGTTTGTGAGTTATAAGCATTTGAAAAATAAAATAATTTATTAAATTATTTTATTTACGGTTAAGTCATTTTTGGGATTTCTCATAGGAGGCATGCGCCGACTAAACATAATTCACGCCTAAGGTAAAACCGCCATCTTGAGCACAATAGTGCCCTCAGATTTCTGATCTGAGTAACCGTTTAAGAGTTATTACACTTTTTCAGTAAAACTGCTTATGCATGTTAATTTAATCTTAACAAGAGTTCAGAAAATTATTCCGGGCACACCGGGCCTCCAAATCAGGTGCCGTCTGAAACCGCGCACTCACAAAATTCCAAACAAATTAAGAAAAAAATTTCCTTGAAATTTCTAACTCTTAAAAATTAAAAACACCCTTTTGTTATAAGATATTTTTACTTATCTAAATGTGGTTTTGTTGGATAATATTATATAATACCAATACATTTTGAAACTATATATGAAAAGGGAAGTTTCAATGAATAAAAATTTCATCATTTTTCGTAGTTGAAATATTTAATTTGAGGCTCATATTGAATTACTTATTTCGGATACTAAAAAAATCTAAAAAATTTTTTTTAGGAAGAACATGAATTATGAATAAATTTTACTAATGTAAAATATATTTTAGTTTATACAGGTAAAGAAGAAGAAAACTATTTTTGTGGATAAACATGTTGAATTAAACAATGGTTTTTAAATAATGATGTACATTCTTTTTTTCTCTGAATTCACATAAGATATAAAAAATGAAAATTAATTATATATATTCCTTGATGCAATTATATTTAAATGTTTTTGATTAATATATAAACAATAATATTTCAAGATTTGCACATGTGTGTGAAATATTATTATTATACCAAATACTAGAAAAGAATTGGATATATATAACTAACCATATTTCTTATTTGATTGATATAGGATAAAAAGTATTTTTGAAAATAACAGATCTTATAATGTGAGAGTTATGGATGCTACTTGCATTTCATTGAAATATTCCTATACAAATTATAGATCCACAATAATGATCCTTAAATTTCCATTCACTAATTCACCTATGTATTACCCAGATAATGTAGATAAATTGTAAGATGGGATTGTATCAATCAAGAGAAAGACTACTAATGAAACCATTAGGAATGGATTTACTAGTGATAATCCTAGCCTATCTATACCTCATCCTAGGATCATTTTAAATGAATGTATTAAACCTCCTACTCAACATATCCCTATTTTATAAAAATTATATATTTTCCTATTTTTATAATATTGTAATCTTATTATTGATTTTTTTATTAATTATTTTTCATTTTAATTAAATTGATATCCATTATTCTAATTCATTTTAGAATTATATTTTCAAATTTTATTAATTTAGTGTGTGATATTGATGTGGTGTATCCACTAATATTGCTTTATTTTTAATATCACAAAAATGGAGAAAAAAATAGAAAAAAATATTATTCCCAATTGATTTGTGATCATTTTTATTAATGTTATGTAATTATTTATATTTTTAAATCTATAGTGTTTTTTTTAATTTGATGGATTTTGTGATCATTAAAATGTGGGATATCAACCACTAAACTTAATATCATTTTCTGAAACTATCATAAAACACTACACTTATCTTTTCATAGCCTTCTCATAGTTTTTCATCATTCTCACCTCTAGGATGTCTCTATCCTTTAGATTATTTATTTCCTTAATGTTGTTTCTCACTTTTAGATTGTTTCTCATCATTTGAAAGTATCTCAAATTTTTAAGTCACTATTATATTATTTTTTGAAATTAACAGTTTCAGTTATAGTAGAATCCAATGTATGCAAGAAAATTTAAATAAATAATTTTAAATATGTGAAAATTATATTGAACATACAATATATTGAGAAACAAGATTACATATGAAAAAGATCAGATACATAAAACCAATTTATCATACTCTATTTATATTATTTAAATGTTGAAGAGATTTTCACCTTCTATCACACATCCAAATCCCCTCTTAATGGTACCTTCAAATAAAATATACACTATATAAATTGAGGTAACTTTGAAATTATTATTATTTCCCAATGAAAGGACCATCTTCAAAAAATTTGGCATTTGATTTGGCAGTTTTTTTGTTACTAATAGAACAATTGGTTGTTTCTTACGGGATTAGATATATAAAATAAGGGAACTACCTATGATTCCATGATAAATGTTTTAAATTTATTCTCCTATAAAAACTCACTTAAATAAAATAAAATTAACAGTTTTTAATATAATTCTATTATTAAACTATTTTCATTAAAAAAAATCTTGTAGAATGTTTTATAATATAAATCACCTATTTTTTAGATGATGATTTTTTTTTAATATTTATAAAATTTATATTTATGTATTTTTCCTTGGTACATGTGTCGATTCTACCATAAGAGTAACTGTAATAGTTTTATTATACTACATTCACCACATTCTTTTATATAGAATTTGTAATTTTTAATTACATAATATTTATAGGATAATACATATAAACTTGGTTATTTTATATTCATTAATGTAGTCTATAAATAAAATTGGAATTTTTAAATATATCCTTTTATATATGGTCTAAAAACCACCATAAATACTGTTGATTATGTGTGTCTGATATCCATATATAATACCTTTATGGATTAAAATTATTAATAATTTATTTTTGAGTTTAAAAATATATTGAAACCTCTATACTATTATGTAATGCATAAATGTGAGACTTCTCCCAATCTATCCTAGTAATAGTGATTACAAATCTTCCTAAAATTCCATCACCTATAAGGAACTTGATATGGTGAGATTTTTGGATTTGGACTCTAACCACATTGGGTAAATATTCATAATGGAATTCATGGACATGTTCATCAACAAACCAATCCATATTACAACATTCTGGGTGACTCATATTTCTCACATTCCATTTCAAAATCAGAAATTATTGTTCAAGTGTATATACAAATCTATAATAAAAAAATACATATAGTAGGAACTATAACACTAAGTGAAGCATTATACTAAAGAGTTACTATGATGCCCCTTATTTTCCATATATGATTTTTTAAATAATTCCATCACATCATATTAAATTAGTACATCTTACCTGATTTCTTGTGGTTACAGTCTTGGAATCTAGGTAACATAAAACATGGAGTAAATAAATAATAAATTACAAAAATTAATTTAATCCTTTTGAAAAACACTTTTATAAACCCAGATTAGTTCATCTAATTTCTATTATTTCTTAAGAGCATACATCAATTTAGATGGGTGAGTTTATATCTCAATGAGGAAGAAATGTTGAAAATGAAGCATGAGTGATCATCATGGATAAAATGAACAATATAATATGATAGTGTAACAATAATTATAATATATTTAGCTTAAAAACTGTAACACCCCAAGCTTCCACGTTACGTTTCTCTTCGAATAATGCAATAACGTGTGTTGTACGCAACCTCGAGCTCTAACACACACCACAACTAATTAAACTAGCCGTTGTGAATAGTAATACCTACTTTTTTAAATTTTATAATTTTTATTTATCAAAATGGACTTCATTTTTGGATTCGGAATATCGAAATTAGCCTATGTTGAATTTTTGGTATTTTTCTGAGAACTTCTAATTTTTTATGCATAGTGAAAAATACTTAAAAAACATTTTTAATCAAAATAATTTATAGTGATAAATTATACTATTTAGTGGTTTAAAAGTATAATTAGAATATATTTTTACCATTTTATCCAATGGTGGTCATTAGAATTAATTTAACATTGAAAATGGACATAAACAATTGCCAATCTTTTGGTATAAATTGTTTCTTAAAAACACGCTATTTGTTGTGACAGCGGGAATTAATTATAAAATTAATTAATGCAACTTATATGTTTGGGATTTTGTAAAATAGACATCATTTTTGAATTCGGATTATCAATTATAGCTTAGGGTGAAATTTTGGCATTGTTATGAAAAACTTCAATTTTTGATGAATAGTTAAACCACTAAGTGGTAGTTAAATAACTGATTTTTCGTTTAATTGAAATATTACCACTTCTGCGATTTGATTTTCAAAAATCCGACATACATGGTTGTCATTAAGAAGTAAAATGTGGTTTAATGAGATTAAAATAATTTTTGGTGAATAGTAACTTTTAAGTTCTTAATCGCGATTAGAGGTAATTAGTGTAGTTTAAGGTAAAAATAATGTTTTAATAATATGAGATGAGCTTGACACATGTCCTAACCTCATTGGATTTGCCATGGCCGACCAAGACAATCCATGGGTCAACTTGGGGACCCCATGGTGCCACTTTAGTTAGAAAATGACATAAATACCTTTTATTTAATGTTAAAGTAAAAAATGACACAAACATGAAATGTTTTACTAAAATAATTTTTATATGGGGTTATACAAGTCATAGTTTTGACTATAAATAGTCATTGGAAATCTAAAAAGATTTCCTACATCATAGTATTTTTTTTAGAATTTTTTGTCATTAAATAAATTAAATTATTTATGACATCATGATGATGCAACGATGACCTCATTATTTAACGATTTAAATAAAATGAGAAGATAATGCACAATACAAGGCTTAAACTTGTCCAAAGCCTATTGGATGAGGAGATTGCGAACCCTTATCACCTTATCCACGAATTTTATAAGTTTGGGACCTTTAGAATCCGAAAAGCATTGTATAATAATGTAACATTTCAATCTTTCCAAAAGAGCCCCTCCTCTCCTCTTATAAAAGGCCCCCACCTCTACCACCTTATTCACACTTTCAAGCCTTTTGGTTCGGCCAAACTCTGCCCAAATACTCTCCCAACATATCTCCCTTCATCCTAGAAGCTTTTCTTTAGTCAAAAAGCCATCCTATGGAGTCCTTTTGATCAAATCAAAAGGAAGAACCCGAAGAAGAGGTAACATTTTCATCACCCTCTTTCAAGTTTCTTTCTTCTTCCACTCCCTCTTTGTTTATTATTTCAATTCTAAAATTATAAATCCAGTATCTTTTATATACTGTGATGTTATTATAAATATGGAACAACCATATTCAGTATTCTACCCATTATTTGAATGACATGTCACCATACGTGCATACGTACGGCTTACCGTCTCCACGCCGTGGTGTAATTGTTATTCAATATATTATTATTTAGATGGGTATAATAATGATATGTAATTCATGTAAATAATAAATATAACATGATAATGATTCTTGTATTATGATATACTATCCAATTATACATTATTTTAATATCAAAATAATGATATTGTCGCTCGTGCGTACGTACGGACTACCGTCTCCACGAACGCGATGAGATTCATTCTCTGTCATATCCATTCAAGTATAATTATCATTTGATGATTTAAAAATAATTTTTAAGGACATGATATCATTCTGGATATGAATAAGATACAACATTTCCATGAAAAACACGACTAACGTAACAAAACATATAAAAGAAAACGAGTAAGTTAACACCCGAAACAACGATAAATCTAAGATATTGTTAACAAAGCAATGTTAAAAGATCATATATGATATCATATGAATGTATATGATTCTTGTATAATTTAATAACAATTATTTCACGATTATACAGGAGGTTAACCTACCCCAACCAAGGAAAAGTACAAGGTAAGGGTTTACTTCACAACCTCTTCATTATCCAAGGTTGTTTATACATAATTATCTACTGGGACCTCATTATCATCCACATCCATGTTTCTTAAAAATGTCTTTCAAAACATTTTAACTATTAAATGGAAAATGGGTTAAAGTCATTTATACCCTTATACATTTTTGAAAGTAATCTTACCGTCGTTTTCCAAACAATGTACTTTTTGACCTTTTTGACAAATTTAAGGTAAGAATGTTTTTTAACTTATACGGCGGGTGCGGCTATTTTCCGCCATTATAACCTCGTCGAAGCTTCCCTAACAAGCTTATAAGAATATCTTCAAAGTAAATTTATTATTTTATAATTATGGGACTTTTAAATGATTTCAAAAAGGAGAGATATTTCTCTCAAATAGCTTTTATTTCATCCATGTCAACATCCTTTGATGGGTTTTAATTTTAATTGAAATTGATTTATGATATAAAACATCCATTGAACATTTTGTGAAATATTTGACTGTGGATGTGTTATTTTTATACCATCCATAGTTTATGGAGAAATTGTTGACATTTCGTATGCTAGAGTTAATACGAATATTTATGTTATGTTTAAACCTATTCATATGAGGAATGTATTGGACTTAATATGTGACGGGTGGAGCCCGCTATAGCTCCTAGATGCATCGGTAGGTCTCATGAGACAACTAGACGTGGAATTGGCTGAGGCCCTTTCCCAATCTGATTTATGGTTTTGGCTGAGGCCTTAATCATTTTAGACGTCTTGGCCGAGGCCTTGACAAATTGTTTCAGAATGTCTGGCATTATACATTCCCTCATTATGAAAGTGTTTATTGATATTTCACGTGATTATTCGTCTAGTAGAATATCCATGTGAGTAAGTAATGACATTATTTTATTTTACTTTTTCCAAATTATGCTGAAGTTCAAGTTCAATAAGGATTTTGTTTTAGTTATACATTGCCTTAAATGCTTATGTTTTCTTATGAAAGTTTCCGCTATATTGTTATCCTTACAGAGCATTTGAGCTCACCCCTTTCAATGTTTTATTTTTCCCAGGATGTGCAGAAGTTTATTATGACTGACTTGCAAGAATAGTCAGTGAGGATATGAGTGTGGACTAGGGAGACCATGTTATTTTAGTTTTCATTTTTATGATACAATGTAATGTTTATGAATGTATCTAGTGTTTCCAAGGCTACTAAACTAATCGGTCTTTCGAGACTTGATCTTTTGTGATCATGCCAATGTTATGAAGTAATGCACTGACTCTGGGTAGCTGGGGTCGGGGCGTTACAGTTGTTATCAGAGGCAGTTTAGTACTACCCTTGGAAGCCAGATTTAGATAAACTCTGATTAGAGCACATAGTCCAAAGATAGACTTTGAGGATTAGTATAGAAGAACTTCCTAGAATTTTGGTATTTTAGAGATGTTGTGAGTTTTCCGAGCAATACATCCCTGTCTGGATATGTGCAGGTAGAGGCGGCTCTGGAACAGAGGTACCTAGGGGCAAAACCCGAAAACACCGCTTTGAGCTAGACTCGAACGGGAACTGGTGCACGAAAACGGGCCTTGCTGCACTCTTGGTTACGACACTCCCGGGGGATATGCTTTGGATAATTCCAATTTTCGTTACAAACCACTATGAAGGGTTACGAGTATATACTTCCTCAAAGAATTTTTTTTATAATTATGGATTATATCCATAATTAATTCAATTTATGTTAAGTGTTTTACAAGTATGGAATTATGTATTTTGGTTCATGAACTAATCTAGTTTATGCCATTATTTAGAAATGAAGCCTAGTGGAAGGAATGAAAACCGTATCAATGCACGCACTCCGTGTAGGGATTGCCCTCCTGCTCAAGATAATTATGGTGGAGCTAGTGATACAACTGGTGCTGATCAGCTTCTCACCGTACTGGGACAACTCACGCAGGTTATGAATAACAACCTTACTCGTATGGAGCACCCTGATCCGCAACGTGGAGGATCAATGCTAAACCGTTTCATGAGGCAAAAACCACCAAACTTCAATGGGAGTACAAATCCTATAGTAGATGAGCAATGTATAAATTCCTTAGAGAAAATATTCCATGCCTTGGGGAGTAGTGAAAGGGAGAATGTTGTCATGGAAGTTTACCGCCTCACTGGAGATGCCGATCAATGGTGGTCACTAATTCAAAACACAAAGGAAGATGATGAATTAACAAACATGGAATGGCAGGAGTTCAAAGAGTTGTTCTTAGAAAAATACTTTCCTCGAGACCATCGAGCGGATATGGAAAGGAAATATCTGAGTCTGAGGCAGAAGGAGGATGAGAATGTCGCAAAGTATGAGGCTAACTTTACAAGGTTAGCAAGGTATGATGCAGATTACATATGTAACCCAAGAAGTAAGACTGATCGTTTCTTTGATGGGTTGAAACCATTTCTCCGTCGAGCTTTAGTATCACAAAACTTCTCTTCATACGAAGGTATTGTCTCGTGCGCTATCAAGACGGAAAACAAATTCTCTAAGTCTTATGACTTTATATCAAAGCAAGATAAGAAGAGATCTGCTAAAAACTCTGGGAAAGGAAATAAGGAAACAGGGAAGAAGGGTAGAAATGAATTTCCACCCTGTGATAATTGCGGTAGGAAGCACCCTGGTGCCTGTCTAAAAGGAAAAGGAGTATGTTACAAGTGTGGTGAAAAAGGCCACCAAGCTCATGAATGTAATGGAAAGAAAGCGGTTGTCAATGTGGAATGCTATAATTGTAGAGAGAAGGGACATTATGCAAATGAATGTCCTAAGCGTTAGGGGAACTTACCTCAGAAGAGGCCAAGGGATCAGGTCCAGGCTTATGCTATCACTACTGCTGAGGTGGAAGCTCCGAAAGACGTGGTGGCAGGTAATTTAATGGTTTCCTCAAGTTTAGAAAATTCATTATTTGATTTTGGATCATCGCATTGTTTCATATCTTCCCAGTTTTCTAAGAAAATTAGATATTTCCAATTCGATTTAAAAAGGGAGTTGTCGGTCAAAACCCCTAAGGGAAGTATTGTTGCAACAAAGTTTTGTCGATTAGTTCCCATTAGAGCACCTAAATGTTCTTTACCTGCTGATCTCATTGTCATACCCATGATTGAATTTGATATAATCCTCGATATGGATTGGCTTTCGGACCATGATGCAAAAATTTATTGTAAGAGGAAAGAGGTTACGATTCTTGATGATGATGATAAGGAACACCTTATCTTTAGAGCCGAATCGTCGCCACATAATTCTTATCTAGATCCACCCCCAGTAGCTCAACTAAATTCAATTATTGGGGAGGAAGATAAGGAAATTACTGAGGGTGCAGAAAGGAATATTCAAATAGAGGATGTACCTCTTGTGAGAGAATATGTTGATGTGTTTCCGGAAGATTTACCTAGACATCCTCCAGAACGAGAAGTTGAGTTTTCCATTGATTTAATTCCTGGATCAAGGCCCATATCGAAGACCCCTTATAGAATGGCCACTGTGGAATTAGTTGAACTAAAGAAACAACTAGAGGAATTGAGTAATAAGGGATTTATTCGCCCTAGTGTTTCTCCTTGGGGAGCCCCTGTTCTTTTTATTAAGAAGAAAGATGGATCTATGAGGTTGTGCATTGACTATAGGGAGATCAATGCTATAACAATAAAGAACAAGTATCCCCTACCTCGCATTGATGATTTGTTTGACCAACTGCATGGAGCTCAATACTTTTCAAAGATTGACCTTCGGTCTAGATACCATCAGTTGTGTGTGAAGAAGGAAGACGTTCCAAAGACAACATTTCGAACAAGGTACGGGCATTACGAGTTTACAGTAATGCCTTTTGGATTGACTAATGCACCCTATGTTTTCATGGATCTAATGAATAGAGTTTTCGAGGAATATCTTGATGACTTTGTAGTGGTATTTATTGATGATATCTTGGTATACTCTAAAAGCCACGAAGATCATGAAAATCACTTACGCATTATCCTGAAGACTCTTAGAAGACATGAATTATATGGGAAATTTAGCAAGTGTGAATTCTAGCTTCATGAGATTTCTTTTCTTGGCCATATTGTCTCTAAGGATGGAATTTCCGTTGATCCTTCTAAAACCAAGGCAATCCAAGAATGGCCAGCACCGACAAGTATAACTGAGGTATGCAGTTTTATTGGTTTAGCTGGTTATTATCGACGTTTCGTCCAGAATTTTGCCAGATTGGCTAACCCATTGACAAATCTCACACGTAAAGGGATTAAATTTGTCTCGACAAAAGGGTGTGAAGAATGTTTTGAAGAAACTAAAGAGAAGATTAGTCAATGCCCCTGTATTGACTCTACCATCGGGGAATGATGGGTTTGTTATTTATAGTGATGCATCGAAGAAAGGACTTGGTTGTTTCCTTATGCAGAATGATAAGGTCATTGCCTATGCATCACGACAGCTAAAAATTCAAGAGAAAAACTATCCTACTCATGATCTTGAGTTAGAAGCTGTGATCTTTGCTTTAAAGATATGGAGACATTACCTCTATGGTGAAAAATGTGAGATTTATACTGATCACAAGAGTTTGAATTATATTTTCACACAAAAAGAACTCAACATGAGGCAAAGGCGATGGCTTGAACTACTCAAGGATTATTATTGCACAATACATTACCACCCGGGGAAGGCAAACAAGGTGGCAGATGCTTTGAGTAGAAAAGACCATGGAGTTTTGAATGTGATGAGAATTGAAAGGGATCCAATTTTCTTGGATCTAGTGAAGATGGACATGGGAATAACTAGGGAAGGTGAAACATCAATGCTTTTTCAAATGGTTTCCAAACCATAATTACTAGAATGGATTAAGAGTTCTAAGACCAATGATGATGAATTTCAGAAGAAGATTAAAGATGTAAATGATGGAAGATTGAGGGAATTTGTGTATAAGGATGGAATTTTGAAATTCAGGAAGAGACTTTGTGTTCCCGATATACCTGATCTAAAAAGGTAATTGCTGGGTGATGCTCATAGTTCCAAATTCTCTATACACCCTGGGAGCACCAAAATGTATAGATATTTGAAGGAAAATTTTTGGTGTGACAATATGAAGAGGGAGATTGCTGATTTTGTGTCGAGGTGTATGGTTTGTCAACAAGTGAAAGCTGGAAGGCAACATCCTGGTGGAGTATTGCAACCTCTTCCCATACCTGAGTGGAAATGGGATAATATTACGATGGACTTTGTCATGGGACTACCAAAGACTCCTAGAAGTAATGATGCAATATGGGTCATTGTTGATCGTCTTACTAAGTCAGCACATTTTCTGGCTATAAGGGAGGATCTACCACTTCAACGTCTAGCAAGATTATATATTAATGAAGTTGTAAGACTTCATAGAGTACCCCTATCAATTGTTTTTGATCGTGATCCTCGTTTTACTTCAAGATTCTGGAAAAGTCTTCAAAATGCCTTGGATACTGAACTTTTTTTGAGCACTGCCTATCACCCTCAAACAGATGGACAATCAGAACGGACTATTCAAACCCTAGAAGACATGTTGAGATCATGCTCTCTTGACTTTCAGGGTATGTGGGATCAATACTTACCACTGGTAGAATTTTCCTATAACAATAGCTTCCATTCAAGCATTCAGATGGCACCTTATGAAGCGTTATACGGAAAGAGATGTCGTACACCAACCTGTTGGGATGACGTTGGTGAAAGAAAACTTGTGGGACCAGAACTGGTGGAAGAAACAATGGAAAAGGTGAAGGTAATCCAAAACCACATCAAATCAGCTCAAAGTAGGCAAAAGAGCTATGCCGATAACAGAAGAAAGGTTTTGGAATTTCAGGTGGGAGATCATGTTTTCATAAAGGTATCTCCATGGAAGGGAGTTATACGTTTTTGTAAGAAGGGTAAGTTGAGTCCCAGGTACATCGGACCTTTCTAAATTCTAGATCGTATTGGGGATGTAGCTTATCGTTTGGCGATGCCGCCAAATCTCTCCAAAGTTCACGATGTTTTCCACATATCGCTATTGAGAATGTACATGCCCGACCCAACACATGTACTTACCTATGAGGAATTAGAACTAGAACCCGATCTATCTTATTGCGAAGATCCCATCAGAATTCTTGATGTGAGGGAGCAGGTGCTGAGAAACCGGAGGACTCGTCTGGTAAAGGTTTTATGGAGAAATCATAAAATGGAAGAGGAAACGTGGGGAACTGAGGAACTTATGATGAAGAACCACCTGAGTCTTTTTATGCAGTAATATCCTAGAAATTGCGAGGACGCAATTATTTGAAGGAGGGGAGAATGTAACACCCCAAGCTTCCACGGTACATTTCCCTTCGAATAATGCAATAGCGTGTGTTGTACGCAACCTCGAGCTCTAACACACACCACAACTAATTAAACTAGCCGTTGCGACTAGTAATACCTACTTTTTGAAATTTTATAAATTTTATTTATCAAAATGGACTTCATTTTTGGATTCGGAATATCAAAATTAGCATATGTTGAATTTTTTGTATTTTTCTGAGAACTTCTAATTTTTTTATGAATAGTGAAAAATACTTAAAAACAACATTTTAAATCAAAATAATTTATAGTGATAAATTATACTATTTACTGGTTTCAAAGTATAATTAGAATATATTTTTACCATTTTATCCAATGGTGGTCATTAAATTAATTTAACATTGAAAATGGACATAAACAATTGCCAATCTTTTGATATAAATTGTTTCTTAAAAACACGCTATATGTTGTGACAGCCGGAATTAATTATAAAATTAATTAATGCAACTTATATGTTTGGAATTTTGTAAAATAGACATCATTTTTGAATTCGGAATATCAATTATAGCTTTGGGTGAAATTTTGGCATTGTTATGAAAAACTTCAATTTTTGATGAATAGTGAAACCACTAAGTGGTAGTTAAATAACTGATTTTTCGTTTAAATGAAATATTACCACTTCTGTGATTTGATTTTCAAAAATCCGACATACATGGTTGTCATTAAGAATTAAAATGTGGTTGAATGAGATTAAAATTATTTTTGGTGAATAATAACTTTTAAGTTCTTAATCGCGATTAGAGGTAATTAGTGTAGTTTAAGGTAAAAATAATGTTTTAATAATATGAGATGAGATTGACACATGTCCTACCCTCATTGGATGTTCCATGGCCGACCAAGACAATCCATGGGTCAACTTGGGGATCCCATGGTGCCACTTTAGTAAGAAAATGACATAAATACCGTTTATTTAATGTTAAAGTAAAAAATGACACAAACATGAAATGTTTTACTAAAACAATTTTTATATGGGGTTATACAAGTCATATTTTTGACTATAAATAGTCCTTGGAAAGCTAAAACGATTTCCTACATCATATTATTTTTTTAGAATTTTTAGAAATTAAATAAATTAAATTATTTATGACATCATGATGATGCAGCGATGACCTCATTATTTAACGATTTAAATAAAATGAGAATATAATGCAAATTCCAAGGCTTACACTTGTCCAAATACTATTGGATGAGGATATTTAGAACCCTTATCACCTTAGCCACGAATTTTATAAGTTTGGGACCTTTAGAATCCGAAAATAATTGTATAATAATGTAACATTTCAATCTTTCCAAAAGAGCCCCTCCTCTCCTCTTATAAAAGACCCCCACCTCTACCACCTTATTCACACTTTCAAGCCTTTTGGTTCGGCCAACCTCTGCCCAAATACTCTCCCAACTTCTCTCCCTTCATCCTAGAAGCTTTACTTTAGTCAGAAAGCCATCCTAAGGAGTCCTTTTGATCAAATCAAAAGGAATAACCCGAAGAAGAGGTAACATTTTCATCACCCTCTTTCATGTTTCTTTCTTCTTCCACTCCCTCTTTGTTTATTATTTCAATTCTAAAATTATAACTCCAGTATCTTCTATATACTGTGATGTTATTATAAATATGGAACAACCATATTCAGTATTCTACCCATCATTTGAATGACATGTCACCATACGTGCGTACGTACGGCTTACCGTCTCCACGTCGTGGTGTAATTGTTATTCAATATATTATTATTTAGATGGGTATAATAATGATATGTAATTCATGTAAATAATAAATATAACATGATAATGATTCTGTATATATGATATACTATCCAATTATATATTATTTTAATATCAAAATAATGATATTGTCGCTCGTGCGTAAATACGGACTACCGTCTCCACGAACGCGATGAGATTCATTCTCTGTCGTATCCATTCACGTATAATTATCATTTGATGATATAAAAATAATGTTTAAGGACGTGATATAATTCTGGATATGAATAAGATACAACCTATCCCTGAAAAACACGACTTACGTAACAAAACATATAAAAGAAAACGAGTAAGTTAACACCCGAAACAACGATAAATCTAAGATATTGTTAACAAAGCAATGTTAAAAGATCATATATGATATCATATGAATGTATATTATTCTTGTATAATTTAATAACAATTATTTCACCATTATACAGGAGGTTAACCTACCCCAACCAAGGAAAAGTACAAGGTAAGGGATTACTTCACAACCTCTTCATTATCCATGGTTGTTTATACATAATTATCTACTGGGACCTCGTTATCATCCACATCCATGTTTCTTAAAAATGTCTTTCAAAAAAAATTCACTATTAAATGTAAAATTGGTTAAAGTCAATTATACCCTTATAAATTTTTGAAAGTAATCTTACCGTTGTTTTCCAAACAATGTACTTTTTGACCTTTTTGGCAAATTTAAGTTAAGAATGTTTTTTAACTTATACGGCGGGTGCGGATATTTTCCGCCATTATAACCTCGTCGAAGCTTCCCTAACAAGATTATAAGAATATCTTCAAAGTAAATTTATTATTTTATAATTATGGGACTTTTAAATGATTTCAAAAAGGAGAGATATTTCTCCCAAATAGCTTTTATTTCATCCATGTCAACATCCTTTGATGGGTTTTAAGTTTAATTGAAATTGATTTATGATACAAAACATCCATTGAACATTTTGTGAAATATTTGACTGTGGATGTGTTATTTATATACCATCCATAGTTTATGGAGAAATTGTTGACATTTCGTATGCTAGTTTTAATACGAATATTTATGTTATGTTTAAACCTATTCATATGAGGAATGTATTGGACTTAATATGTGACGGGTGGAGCCCGCTATAGCTCCTCGATGCATCGGTAGGTCTCATGAGACAACTAGATGTGGAATTGGCCGAGGCCCTTTCCCAATTTGATTTATGTTTTTGGCCGAGGCCTTAATCATTTTAGACGTCTTGGCTAGGGCCTTGACAAAGTGTTTCAGAATGTCTGACATTATACATTCCCTCATTATGAAAGTGGTTATTGATATTTCAGGTG
Organism: Viscum album; assembly: GCA_963277665.1. Taxonomy (NCBI): domain Eukaryota; kingdom Viridiplantae; phylum Streptophyta; class Magnoliopsida; order Santalales; family Viscaceae; genus Viscum; species Viscum album. The sequence goes on from OY728162.1 coordinate 256,155,944, forward strand.
ATTATTCGTCTAGTAGAATATCCATGTGAGTAAGTAATGGCATTATTTTATTTTACTTTTGCCATATTATGCTGAAGTTCAAGTTCAATATGGCTTTTTTTAGTTATACATTGCCTTAAATGATTATGTTTTCTTATGAAAGTTTCCGCTATATTGTTATCCTTACGGAGCATTTGAGCTCACCCCTTTCAATGTTTTATTTTTCCCAGGATGTGAAGAAGTGTATTATGACTGACTTGCAAGAATAGTCAGTGAGGATATGAGTGTGGACTAGGGAGACCATGTTATTGTAGTTTTCATTTTTATGATGTAATGTAATGTTTATGAATGTATCTAGTGTTTCCAAGGCTACTAAACTAATCTGTCATTCGAGACTTGATCTTTTGTGATCATGCCAATGTTATGAAGTAATGCACCGACTCTGGGTAGCTAGGGTCGGGGCGTTACAGTTGGTATCAGAGGCAGTTTAGTACTAACCTTGGAAGCCAGATTTAGATAAACCTTGATTAGAGCACATAGTCCAAAGATAGACTTTGAGGATTAGTATAGAAGAACTTCCTAGAATTTTGGTATTGTAGAGATGTTGTGAGTTTTCCGAGCAATACATCCCTATCTGGAAACGAGCAGGTAGAGGCGGCTCTGGCACAGATGTACCTAGGGGTAAAACCAGAAAACACCACTTTGAGCTAGACTCGAACGGGAACTGGTGCACGACAACGGGCCTTGCTACACTCTTGGTTAGGACACTCCCGGGGGATATGCTTTGGATAATTCCCATTTTCTTTACAAACCACTATGAAGGGTTATGAGTATATACTTCCTCAAAGAATTTTTTTTATAATTATGGATTATATCCATAATTAGTTCAATTTATGTTAAGTGTTTTACAAGTATGGAATTATGTATTTTGATTCATGAACTAATCTAGTTTATGCCATTATTTAGAAATGGCGCCTAGTGGAAGGAATGGAAACCATATCAATGCACGCACTCCGTGTAGGGATTGACCTCCTGCTCAAGATAATTATGGTGGAGCTAGTGATACAATTGGTGCTGATCAGCTTCTCACCGTACTGGGACAACTCACGCAGGTTATGAATAACAACCTTACTCGTATGGAGCACCCTGATCCGAAACGTGGAGGATCAATGCTAGACCGTTTCATGAGGCAACAACCACCAACCTTCAATGGGAGTACAAATCCTATAGTAGCTGAGGAATGGATAAATTCCTTAGAGAAAATATTCCATGCCTTGGGGAGTTGTGAAAGGGAGAATGTTGTCATGGTAGTTTACCGCCTCACTGGAGATGCCGATCAATGGTGGTCACTAATTCAAAACACAAAGGAAGATGATGAATTAACAAACATGGAATTGCAGGAGTTCAAAGAGCTTTTCTTAGAAAAATACTTTCCTCGAGACCATCGAGCGGATATGGAAAGGCAATTTCTGAGTCTGAGGTAGAAGGAGGATGAGAATGTCGCAAAGTATGAGGCTAACTTTACAAGGTTAGCAAGGTATGCTGCAGATTACATACGTAACCCAAGAAGTAAGACTGATCATTTCTTTGATGAGTTGAAACCATTTCTCTGGCGAGCTTTAGTATCACAAACCTTATCTTCATACGAAGGTATTGTCTCATGCGCTATCAAGACGGAAAAGGAATTCTCTAAGTCTTATGACTTTAAATCAAAGCAAGATAAGAAGATATCCGCTGAAAACTCTGGGAAAGGAAATAAGGAAATAGGGAAGAAGGGTAGAAATTAATTTCCACCCTGTGATAATTGCGGTAGGAAGCACCCTGGTGCCTATCTAAAAGGAAAAGGAGTATGTTACAAGTGTGGTGAAAAAGGCCACCAAGATCATGAATGCAAGGGAAAGAATGTGGCTATCAACGTGGAATGCTATAATTGTAGAGATAAGGGACATTATGCAAATGAATGTCCTAAGTGTCAGGGGAACTTACCTTAGAAGAGGCCAAGCGATCAGGGCCAGGATTATGCTATCACTACTGCTGAGTTGGAAGCTCAGAAAGACGTGGTGGCAGGTAATTTAATGGTTTCCTCAAGTTTAGCAAATGCATTATTTGATTCTGGATCATCGCATTGTTTCATATCTTCCCAGTTTGCTAAGAAAATTAGATATTTCCAATTTGATTTAACAAGGGAGTTTTCGGTCAAAACCCCTAAGGGAAGTATTGTTGCAACAATGTTTTGTCGATTAGTTCCCATTAGAGCACCTAAATGTTCTTTACCTGCTGATCTCATCGTCATACCCATGATTGAATTTGATATAATCCTCGGTATGGATTGGCTTTTGGACCATGATGCAAAAATTTATTGTAAGAGGAATGAGGTTACGATTCTTGATGATGATGATAAGGAACACCTTATCTTTAGAGCCGAATCGTCGCCACATAATTCTTATCTAGATCCACCCCCAGTAGCTCAACTAAATTCAATTATTGGGGAGGAAGAGAAGGAAATTACTGAGGGTGAGGAAAGGAATATTCAAATAGAGGATGTACCTATTGTGAGAGAATATGTTGATGTGTTTCCGGAAGATTTACCTGGACATCCTCCAGAACGAGAAGTTGAGTTTTCCATTGATTTAATTCCTGGATCAAGGCCCATATCGAAGACCCCTTATAGAATGGCCACTGTGGAATTAGTTGAACTAAAGAAACAACTAGAGGAATTGAGTAATAAGGGATTTATTCGCCCTAGTGTTTCTCCTTGGGGATCCCCTATTCTTTTTGTTAAGAAGAAAGATGGATCTATGAGGTTGTGCATTGACTATAGGGAGATCAATGCTATAACAATAAAGAACAAGTATCCCCTACCTCGCATTGATGATTTGTTTGACCAACTGCATGGAGCTCAATACTTTTCAAATATTGACCTTCGGTTTGGATTCCATCAGTTGTGTGTGAAGAAGGAAGACGTTCCAAAGACAGCATTTCGAACAAGGTACGGGCATTACGAGTTTACAGTAATGCCTTTTGGATTGACTAATGCACCCTCTGTTTTCATGGATCTAATGAATAGAGTTTTCAAGGAATATCTTGATGACTTTCTCGTGGTATTTATTGATGATATCTTGGTATACTCCAAAAGCCAAGAAGATCATGAAAATCACTTACGCATTATCTTGAAGACTCTTAGAAGACATGAATTATATGGGAAATTTAGCAAGTGTGAATTCTAGCTTCATGAGATTTCTTTTCTTGGCCATATTGTCTCTAAGGATGGAATTTCCGTTGATCCTTATAAAACCAAGGCAATCCAAGAATGGCCAGCACCGACAAGTATAACTGAGGTATGCAGTTTTATTGGTTTAGCAGGTTATTATCGACGTTTCGTCTAGAATTTTGCCAGATTGGCTAACCCATTGACAAAGCTCACACGTAAAGGGATTAAATTTGTCTGGACAAAAGAGTGTGAAGAATGTTTTGAAGAAATAAAGAGAGGATTAGTCAATGCCTCTGTATTGACTCTACCATCGGGGAATGATGAGTTTGTTATTTATAGTGATGCATCGAAGAAAGGACTTGGTTGTGTCCTTATGCAGAATGATAAGGTCATTGCCTATGCATCACGACAGCTAACAATTCATGAGCAAAACTATCCTACTCATGATCTTGAGTTAGCATCTGTGATATTTTCTTTAAAGATATGGAGACATTACCTCTATGGTGAAAAATGTGAGATTTATACTGATCACAAGAGTTTGAAGTATATTTTCACACAAAAAGAACTCAACATGAGGCAAAGGCGATGGCTTGAACTACTCATGGATTATGATTGCACGATACATTACCACCCGGGGAAGGCAAACAAGGTGGTAGATGCTTTGAGTAGAAAAGACCATGGAGTTTTGAATGTGATGAGAATTGAAAGGGATCCAATTTTCTTGGATCTAGTGAAGATGGACATGGGAATAACTAGGGAAGGTGAAACATCAATGATTTTTCAAATGGTTGCCAAACCATCATTACTAGAAAGGATTAAGAGTTCTCAGACCAATGATGAAGAATTTCAGAAGAAGAATAAAGATGTGAATGATGGAAGATTGAGGGACTTTGTGTATAAGGATGGAATTTTGAAATTCAGGAAGAGACTTTGTGTTCCTGATATACCTGATCTAAAAAGGGAATTGCTGGATGATGCTCATAGTTCCAATTTCTCTATACACCCTGGGAGCACCAAAATGTATAGAGATTTGAAGGAACTTTTTTGGTGGGAAAATATGAAGAGGGAGATTGCTAATTTTGTGTCGAGGTGTATGGTTTGTCAACAAGTGAATGCTGGAAGGAAACATCCTGGTGGAGTATTGCAACCTCTTCCCATACCTGAGTGGAAATGGGATAATATTACGATGGACTTTGTCATGGGACTACCAAAGACTCCTAGAAGGAATGATGTAATATGGGTCATTGTTGATCGTTTTACTAAGTCAGCACATTTTCTGGCTATACGGGAGGATATACCACTTGAACGTCTAGCAAGATTATATATTAATGAAGTTGTAAGACTTCATGGAGTACCCCTATCGATTTGTTTCTGATCGTGATCCTCGTTTTACTTCAAGATTATGGAAAAGTCTTCAAAAGGCCTTGGATACTGAACTTTGTTTGAGCACTGCCTATCACCCTCAAACAGATGGACAATCAGAACGGACTATTCAAACCTTAGAAGACATGTTGAGATCATGCTCTCTTGACTTTCAGGGTATGTGGGATCAATACTTAAACTGTTAGAATTTTCCTATAACAATAGCTTCCATTCAAGCATTCAGATGGCACCTTATGAAGCGTTATACGGAAAGAGATGTCGTACACCAACCTGTTGGGATGATTTTGGTGAAAGAAAACTTGTGGGACCAGAACTGGTGGAAGAAACAATGGAAAAGGTGAAGGTAATCCAAAACAACATCAAACCAGCTCAAAGTAGGAAGAAGAGCTATGCCGATAACAGAAGAAAGGTTTTCAAATTTCAGGTGGGAGATCATGTTTTCCTAAAGGTATATCCATGGAAGGGAGTTATACATTTTGGTAAGAAGGGTAAGTTGAGTCCCAGGTACATCGGACCTTTCGAAATTCTAGATCGTATTGGGGCTGTAGCTTATCGTTTGGCGATGCCGCCAAATCTCTCCAAAGTTCACGATGTTTTCCACATATCTCTATTGAGAAAGTACATGCCTGACCCAATACATGTACTTACCTATGAGGAATTAGAACTGGAACCTGATCAATCTTATTGCGAAGATCCCATTAGAATTCTTGATGTGAGGGAGCAGGTGCTGAGAAACCGGAGGACTCGTCTGGTAAAGGTTTTGTGGAGAAATCATAAAATGGAAGAGGCAACGTGGGAACCTGAGGAACTTATTATGAAGAACCACCCGAGTCTTTTTATGCTGTAATACCATAGAAATTGCGAGGATGCAATTATTTGAAGGAGAGAAGAATGTAACACCCCAAGATTCCACGGTACGTTTCCCTTTGAATAATGCAATAGCGTGTGTTGTACGCAACCTAGAGCTCTAACACACACCACAACTAATTAAACCAGCCGTTGTGAATAGATATACCTACTTTTTGAAATTTTATAAACTTTATTTATCAAGATGGACTTCATTTTTGGATTTGGAATATCGAAATTAGCCTATGTTGAATTTTTGGTATTTTTCTGAGAACTTCTAATTTTTTATGAATAGTGAAAAATACTTAAAAACAACATTTTTAATCAAAATAATTTATATTGATAAATTATACTATTTAGTGGTTTTAAATTATAATTAGAATATATTTTTACCATTTTATCCAATGGTGGTCATTAGAATTAATTTAACATTGAAAATGGACATAAACAATTGCCAATCTTTTGATATAAATTGTTTCTTAAAAACACGCTATTTGTTGTGATAGCGGGAATTAATTATAAAATTAATTAATGAAACTTATATGTTTGGAATTTTGTAAAATAGACATCATTTTTGAATTCGGAATATCAATAATAGCTTAGGGTGAAATTTTGGCATTGTTCTGAAAAACTTAATTTTTTGATTAATAGTGAAACCACTAAGTGGTAGTTAAATAAATGATTTTTCGTTTAAATGAAATATTACCACTTCTGTGATTTGATTTTCAAAAATCCGAAATACATGTTTGTCATTAAGAAGTAAAATGTGGTTGAATGAGATTAAAATAATTTTTGGTGAATAGTAACTTTTAATTTCTTAATCGCGATTAGAGGTAATTAGTGTAGTTTAAGGTAAAAATAATGTTTTAATAATATGAGATGAGATTGACACATGTCCTACCCTCATTAGATGTGCCATGGCCGACCAAGAAAATCCATGGGTCAACTTGGGGACCCCATGGTGCCACTTTATTTAGAAAATGACATAAATACTTTTATTTAATGTTAAAGAAAAAAATGACACAAACATGAAATGTTTTACTAAAACAATTTTTATATCGGGTTATACAAGTACTATTTTTGACTATAAATAGTCATTGGAAAGCTAAAAAGAGTTCCTACATCATAGTATTTGTTTTATAATTTTTAGACATTAAATAAATTAAATTATTTATGACATCATGATGATGCAGCGATGACCTCATTATTTAACGATTTAAATAAAATGATAAGATAATGCAAAATACATGGCTAAACTTGTCCAAAGCCTATTGGATGAGGAGATTTCGAACCCTTATCACCTTATCCACGAATTTTATAATTGTGGGACCTTTAGAATCCAAAAATCATTGTATAATAATGTAACATTTCAATCTTTCCAAAAGAGCCCCTCCTCTCCTCTTATAAAAGGCCCCCACCTCTACCACCTTATTCACACTTTCAAACCTTTTGGTTCGGACAAACTCTGCCCAAATACTCTCCAAACTTCTCTCCCTTCATCCTAGAAGCTTTACATTAGTCATAAAGCCATCCTAAGGAGTCCTTTTGATCAAATCAAAAAGAAGAACCCGAAGAAGAGGTAACATTTTCATCACCCTCTTTCAAGTTTCTTTCTTCTTCCACTCCCTCTTTGTTTATTATTTCAATTCTAAAATTAAAACTCCAGTATCTTCTATATACTGTGATGTTATTATAAATATGTAGCAACCATATTCAGTATTCTACCAATCATTTGAATGGCATGTCACCATACGTGCGTACGTACGGCTTACCGTCTCCACGTCGTGGTGTAATTATTATTCAATATATTATTATTTAGATGGGTATAATAATGATATGTAATTCATGAAAATAATAAATATAACATGATAATGATTCTGTATATATGATATACTATCCAATTATATATTATTTTAATATAAAAAATAATGATATTGTCGCTCGTGCGTACGTACGGACTACCGTCTCCACGAACGCGATGAGATTCATTCTTTATCGGATCCATTCAAGTATAATTATCATTTGATGATTTAAAAATAATGTTTAAGGACATGATATCATTCTGGATATGAATAAGATACAACCTATCCATGAAAAACACTACTTACGTAACAAAACATATAAAAGAAAATGAGTAAGTTAACACCCGAAACAACGATACATCTAAGATATTATTAACAAAGCAATGTTAAAAGATCATATATGATATCATATGAATGTATATGATTCTTGTATAATTTAATAACAATTATTTCACCATTATACAGGAGGTTAACCTACCCCAACCAAGGAAAAGTACAAGGTAAGGGTTTACTTCACAACCTCTTCATTATCCAAGGTTGTTTATACATAATTATCTACTGGGACCTTGTTATCATCCACATCCATGTTTCTTAAAAATGTCTTTCAAAACATTTTTACTATTAAATGGAAAATGGGTTAAAGTCATTTATACCCTTATACATTTTTGAAAGTAATCTTACCGTCGTTTTCCGAACAATGAACTTTTTGACCTTTTTGACAAATTTAAGGTATGAATGTTTTTTAACTTATACGGCGGGTGCGGCTATTTTCCGCCATTATAACCTCGTCAAAGCTTCCCTAACAAGCTTATAAGAATATCATCAAAGTAAATTTATTATTTTAAAATTATGGGACTTTTAAATGATTTCAAAAAGGAGAGATATTTCTCTCAAATAGCTTTTATTTCATCCATGTCAACATCCTTTGATGGGTTTTATGTTTAATTGAAATTGATTTATGATACAAAACTTCCATTGAAAATTTTGTGAAATATTTGACTGTGGATGTGTTATTTTTATACCATCCATAGTTTATGGAGAAATATTTGACATTTCTTATGCTAGTTTTAATACAAATATTTATGTTATGTTTAAACCTATTCATATGAGGAATGTATTGGACTTAATATGTGACGGGTGGAGCCCGCTATAGCTCATCGATTCATCGGTAGGTCTCATGAGACAACTAGACGTGGAATTGGCCGAGGCCCTTTCCCAATTTGATTTATGGTTTTGGCCGAGGCCTTAATCATTTTAGACGTCTTGTCCGAGGCCTTGACAAAGTGGTTCAAAATGTCTGGCATTTTACATTCCCTCATTATGAAAGTGGTTATTGATATTTCACGTGATTATTCATCTAGTAGAATATCCATGTGAGTAAGTAATGGAATTATTTTATTTTACTTTTGCCATATTATTCTGAAGTTCAAGTTCAATAAGGCTTTTGTTTTAGTTATACATTGCCTTAAATGCTTATGTTTTCTTATGAAAGTTTCCGCTATATTGTTATCCTTACGGAGCATTTGAGCTCACCCCTTTCAATGTTTTATTTTTCCCAGGATGTGATGAAGTGTATTATGACTGACTTGCAAGAATAGTCAGTGAGGATATGAGTGTGGACTAGGGAGACCATGTTATTGTAGTTTTTATTTTTATGATGTAATGTAATGTTTATGAATGTATCTAGTGTTTCCAAGGCTACTAAACTAATCGGTCTTTCGAGACTTGATCTTTTGTGATCATGCCAATGTTATGAAGTAATGCACCGACTCTGGGTATCTGGGGTCGGGGTGTTACAAAAATAAACGTAAAAAATAAAAATGAGACACTCATAAGTATATCAAAAATCATCATCACCAAGTTGTGATATAATATATTTTAGAGGTTGTTAACTACTGCGTCATAAAACATTAAAAATTCATACAACTTAGATATCATAAACAATATTTCTATAGTAAATAGTTCTAATACCAATGATTTGGATTGATATATTGTTAAACCCTTCATATTCTTAAGATTATATTTTCCACATATATCATATACCATAAAATTATTTTCATAAATTTAAAAAACAATAAAGGAAAGTTGGTTTTAATGGAAATCCACAATTAATTAATAATAGTTATATATATATATATATAAATATCCTTGAATTAAATTAGGTTTTCGTATTCACAACATAAAAGTGTGGAATGGAAAATCAATGAATTATTTCAGCATCATAATGTGTATAAATAATATTTTATAGAATGGGGTTAATGATAGATAAAGGTAGTATCTCATTAATACATCATCATTTTGAAAGTAATTAAATTATTATGAATAAATGGAAACATACTCAATTGAAAATAAAAAGGGTAATTACATAGGAATCACTAGAATAATATGATAGTTGAAGAGAATTTCTAACATTAAAGGTAGATTCTTAAAGCTCGAGGAGAGATCCATGGAACAATAGAAACTCCATGGAAAACAACAAAGAAGGAAAATATGAGGAACTTAATCCTGAGAGTATTTTTTTGAACTCTATCGAAATAATGGATGCCCATTTTTATAAAATAAGTGGTTTTTTATTAATTTACAAACATAGGTTTTAGACACGAGGTTATAAAAAATGAAATACCATTATCCTTCTACTGGTTTTATCCCATGGTATTTTCCAAGGGTAAGTTGTTTTTTAGAATTTTAATATTTTTTATTCTAAACCCATTTTAATAAATATTACTATATATGTGGAAAATATTGTTACTCATAAATAATTATTTAAAAAAAATAATATATACTTTAGGTTTTTAAATATTTAATATAGGTCTAGAAAAGTTATATTATTAATATAAAAGAAATTATATTAATGATAAAAACAATTCTTGGTGGAGAAAGACTATATATTATATATTAAATAACTTTTAAGTCATTATTATATTATAATACTTATCATATATACATACCATATTTTACTTTTAACATAATTAGTCAAATATCACAATGAATTATAAAAAAATCAATGTTTAATAATTTCAACACTATGATTTCAAAAAATATATCCATTTTATCAAAATAGTTTCCTAAATACGACAAATTTAAAATTTATAACAAAATAACTACTTATTTAAAAGTATCAATTTTTGTAAAATAATCAAAATTTTCACCCTCATTGAAACTATATATGATTACATGTAATTAGTTTATTTTTTATATAGGAATAAAAATTATTTTTTACAAACTTTTTATGAAAATAAAATTTTATTTCAAATTTATAAATCTATATTTAGGTAAGGTAAACATATATGTTTTTCCAAAATCTCATTCTGATTTCATTATATCAAAAAACTATTTTATCATATTCATCCTCTGATAAAGTGATTTTTATCATCTATATAAGTGTGATACACTATATTGAAATATGGGTTTGGTGTAACAACTATTAAATTTTTAAAAAATTTATAATTTAATATAAATTTTGTTCTAAATTCATAACCCCTTGATATTCAAATATAACCTATAGTTGTATGGTATGTGATTATGGTATGTTTATTAGGTGGTCTAACTAACATTGATATAGTAGTGATCTCAAATGTCATGAACATATTCTATAGCTAATTATAATTTAGTATAACTTATTGAATATCTAGATTTTATGGTGAATTGGTTAACCCTATTGATGTTATCTCACACCCATGCTTTGATAGATGGTATTCATATGGAATGATACAACTAGTTGAGGCCATAATTACTCCCTTATGTTTCCATTAACACTTCTAATTAAACATAATATAAAAAATCCCGTGGTAATTTTATAATATATATATTACGAATTTTCATAATTCTCATTGGTCATGATTCCCAAGGGTCATAATGCATGATGATAATAATTACCAATGGTTATATCCTAAGAGTTTCATTTAAAATTAAATAAAATATATAATCCTCAATTCTCATACATTATCATTCAGTACTTTCTTATAATGGTTCTTCAATTACCTTGATAATTTCTTCCATATTCCTCAAATGTATTGTTATTTTCATTGTTTTTATATAAAAAGAGATATTCAAAGGATAATTCAAGCCTATGGAGTTTTCCATTAAGTTGACATAATTATTGGTTGTTCATATCTTTATACTCTTCTTAGTTCCTACTATAAATATCATTAAATGACATGTAATGTACCAATAAAATATATGTGTTTTTATATATTCTTATCTTATAATAAATAATAATATAGTTATTATAAAACATGGGTTATTTTATTAATAAAAGAAAGATATTTTTGGCGGTTACATTCTCCCCACTTAAAAAAATTCTCCTCTAAATTGTTTTCTAGAATAAAATAATGTGGGGATAGTTTTCTTTCATCTACTTTTCAATCACTCAAGTTAATTATTAAACTTTTTTATTTCTCTATAATATATTTACTATTATTCTTTTCATATTATTCAATACCTGTTCCCTTTCATCATGATTTAAGATTGATTTTATTCATAATACAATACATATTACAATTCCACAAAAATTGGGTCTATTATATGTGTTGGGTCTGACATTTAGTTTTTTGATAGAGAAACATGGAATACATACCGAACATTAGAAATATTTTTAGGTACTACTAATCAAAAGGAAACTACTCTAATATGATTTATAATCTCAATGGGTCTAATTTACCATAGACTCTTTTTCCCCTTATTTAAAATTCTCATAAATCCTTTCCATGTTGATATTATGTGAAATACATAATCTTTAACATTAAATTATAAATCCTTACATTAATTGTAATCAATACTCTTTCATCGATTCTGAGCATCCTTGATATGTATCAAGATTAGAAATTTTTTTCCAATGTCTCTATCAGAATTCTAGATCCCAAAATTTTTCTTACCATAAATTTATCCGAATATATTAGAGTCTAAAACCACTTTTCGTAGAGTGTTTAATAAGGATCCATTTGAAGACACAATTGGAAAAAAAATGTTATAGGATAATTTAATAATTGGAGTATATTAGGATCAACTACCTTCAAAATAATGTGAGCTAGCTCTTAACACACCTTTAAATGGTTAAATGTTCCTCTCAAACTACCAATCAGTTTGATAATAACTCGTAGTTCTTAAGCTTACTTCTATATTCATGTAAATTTTGAGGGATCCTCCAAAACATATATGTATAACATGGATCATGGTTTGAATTAATTGGATGTGGTGCATCATAGTGGATTTTCACAAATTTTTATACTTTCAAGAAAGGCATTCAATGAAAAAATCCTCTCGTATATTGATTAAATCATTAAACTCTGTCAATCTATCAATTTTTAACCATATTGATTTTTTCCCTTGGATTTATTATGAAATTAAGTAACAATTTTTATAATGATATTGTCCCATTTCTAAATATGTATGAATAGTGGTTGAATAAATCCTTTTGGAATTTTCAATCCAACTATTTTGATAAAAAAATATCTATTAGTATAATTTTTAATCTTTCTCTTCACATTTTCCCAAAAATAATGATCACACATATCTCCATACAATTTGGTTCATCTAAGATATATAAAGAATGTTTATCTGTGATATTCATCGAAAATATATTTCATTAACTCTAGAATAGATAGGATACATAGCTTTTAACCTACCCTATGTAATCCCTATTAATCAAAATTGTGCACCATAAACATCTAATTTTTATATCTTTTATCTTCTTTTCTATGATAGGATCATCTATTTAGGATTTCTTGATATTATCCAATAATGATGGGTGGGAAATAATTATGGATAAGATCAACTATTTCCCTATCATTATGACATCCATAACAATCAAAACTAATTCCTTGATTAATGGATTACTTCCAATCTTTGGAATTATAAATATTCAAGGGTCTTTCTTACAAAATGAAATCTCTAACATTTTTTCTATCCTAGGGTGATAATGAATAGAGAAATCATACATATTAATAAAATAAAACCATCTCTATTGTTTCATGTTTAGATCCTTTTTTGTGAATATATATTTTAGACTTTAATGGTTAGTGTATATATTAATATTTTAAACAAAGAAATAATGTATCTATATCTTTAATAAGAAAATAAATTTCCATAACCCCAAATAAATGGTCAGATAATTATTCTCACGAGGATTAAAACATTTAGATGAATAAGAAATAACACTTTCATTCTATATGATTACAACACTAGTTCAATTCATGTATACATCACTAAAAGTAAAAATTCTTTATCCATCAAAGGGTATTCTTATTATGGGTGCACTAACTAGTACCTTCATCACTTCTTAAAAACTCTCTTCACTCTCTTTTTTAAATGAACTTAACTCTATTTTGAGTAAAAAAATTTAATGGATTACCATGTTATGAATTTTTTTTCATGGACATTTTATAGTATCCTACTAGAAACATGAAACAATGAATCTCAGTTACTATTTTAAGACGATTACACTACTCTATTTCCATTGTCGTAACAAGATAAATTGATGTTCCTTAACTATATAAAATTTGTCTTAAGAATGATAATTATTGTACAAATAACTATCACATTATAAATTTATAAAAAAATATTATCTTAAATTAGTATTTATAAAATGATTAATATATAATACACACACTCGATGTAAATTTTATAAAAAATCCGAAAATCCTCAGAAAATAACACGAAATGATTATCATAAAATTATATAATTACTCTATTCCTAAAATATAAAAACATAATACTTAAAATATTAAAACAAAGTACATAACAATGAAATTATAATGTTTATATATTTTTCAAAAAGTATTCCTTGGGATGTCCACTTTCTTCACCCACAACAATTGATACCACAATCAGAAGTCAATATTAGAAAAGAATTAATCCCTCTTAATTTAGCAAAAAATAATTATCAATCCTTGGTAGATGGTATTTTTAATTCAATTTGATCCCACTATGTTTCATATAATTTATTTATAGTTTTATCTATCCATCCTTATTCATTGAAAATAAAATTGGATATCCCAAGGGAGATACACTAGGTTTTATAAAACCATTCTATAAAGATCTTGTAGTTTTTTTCCAATTATTCTATGAAAAAATTGAAATTATATATAGGGCCTTCTATATTGTCTAATATTAATATTTTAGATCAATTAATAATTATATATCTCTCTTTTTGGGAGGTTTTTGTAATTATTCAAAAAATACATCAATGTATTATTGAATAATGTGAATATTTCCAATCTTTATACTTTTACCTTATTCTGATTCTTCAATAATAATTAAAATAAATTTGGATATAGAATGAGACTCTTGATAAGTCTTAGGTTGTGACATATCCCCTTTGAAATCAATTTCAATTTTTCATCAAGACAGAGGAAATTTCCTTTCATTTATATTTGATTTTTGAGTTATACTTGAAGATAAAATTGGTCCCTAGTATTATGCCAAATAACACCATTCGAGAGAACACTGGGTTTTTGATATATTTTAATCAAACAATTTAATATGTGAATATATACATACCCTTGATGATTAAATATATAATCTGGTAGTTTTAGCTAGAAAATATATTTCTAGTAGTTCAGGGATTATCTTCAGATTTGTTATAAACAAGAATGAATAAAAAATATTTTTTGAAAAAAAATTAAACAATGTTTTATCTATCTTTTAGTGCATAATAAGTGTACATGCTACTAATTTATTTGGTTCCTTGAATTTATTTGTCAAAATAAAAAAAATAATTTTTCTCTCTATGTCACTATCAGGGTTGATGGTGGTTTTCATCCATTATCCTTTGATTTTAACATTGATTTGTAATGTATCCATAATCTCCACACTTGAACTATTGTATCATAGACTACACATGCACCAACTTCTCTTTATCATTATCCTCTATATATTGAGTATTCAAATCCCTATGGTGGATTCATGCTATATGGATATCCTTTAAAAAATTTTGACACTTTAAACTTCCTTAAAGGATACTCCGGGAATATTTAATTCCATACTTATTTTATAGGGTTGGTTTTTGTCTCTTATGTCCCCTCTCATTATCAAAATTTTTCCATAAATTTGAGTCACTCTTTCTCTTCTCTTTATTAATTCTACAATTCCACTATGCATCCCCAAACTCCATCTCAACTTTGAGAGTACACCAAAATATCTACTAATAACTCCAACAGACTAAAAATTACAATTACTTCCATAGATGAGGCTTTAGTCGATCGAATAGTCGACCAGTAGTTACATTATAATCATTAAAAATGATTGATGTATATAATAAAATCATTGTAAAAGTAATCTCATAATTTCTGACTAGTCTATTTTTCCTTTTGTTCATCATGAGGAAAACCCTTTCATATTTTATTTGAAGGGCGAGAAAAAATAATTATTGAAAAATTTATTTCTTTTAAATCTACCCACTTTATGGATTAAACGTTGTACTTTAGAATTATTCTCTTAGTTAATATACAACATTGATTGAATTCTCCCTCTAAGTGATATATTTCCAATGTAACATTCTCATACTGAAAACAATGGATAACAAAAAAAAGTATTTTCTACAGTGTTAATGTATTACTCTAAGATCAAAGGATTCATAGGGAAACTAAAAGTTGGGGTTCATTAATGGATTTAGTATTTTACTATTAGTTGTTCACTCCTTAGTGAATCCATAAACTCTATATCATTTAGGTTTTTATCCATAAATAGAGATAACTAATTCTCAATCATCATGTATTTTTTCACACTATCTTCGATCAGATTGGGGATTCCATCATTACGTTTTTATATTGTATCTATCAATAACATGAGACAATATATCTTCCACCATTTTTTATGTATACGAAAAAATAAATAATAAAACTGCTACAATTGGAAATATTATTATAATTATTATAATGGGGAGTTAAATGCTAAAATTTCCTAATTAAATAAATACTTGATATATATATATATATATATATATATCATTCATACAAGCATCTAAAGACCATGTAATAAATAGAATCAAATCCCATAAGTGTATCAAACCATGTATGTAGTTCCATATCTTAATTATATAACAAGTGAAGATTGAGTTAATACCCAACCAATATTTTTTTAATGTAGTTACCCATTAGTGCTTTTATGCTTGATCTTGTGCACAATTTATATCCAAACATGGATGTCACTTATATTAAATTAAACACTTTATATAGAACTAAAATTTAATAATATTCCCATTATTTTCTAATTATCTCTAGGGTTTTCACTAATGTTTTCTTATCCAATTTTCCACAAATTAAAAATCATACTATGATACCAACTATAACAACCCGTATTTTTAAACCGTTATTTTTAACATAATTCTTTAAAATATATTACATTAACAACCTCTCTAAGATCACTTTTGGTTTAATTTATTGAAATCATGGTAACATCATACATTAACGATATATATGAAAAAAAACAAATTTTAATCCCCTTGAAAGACTCCATTATAAATGCATGATAGTTTACTTCAATAAATATGATTCTATTGGGACATACATCAGTAAAAAGAGTTGGAATAATTCTCAATAAGGGATAAAAAATAAAATAGAGCATGTGTGATCATAGTGGTTAAAATATAATTCGAAACATGAGTTCATAACCATAAGTATAAGGGACATAATGTAGAAATTTGGATACAACATAAAGATTATACATTTTTAATCATATGACCAAGGTTTATCAATAACGGATCATAAAACATATTACAAAAGTTGTTTATAAAGGTATTATAAAAAATAATTAGGAATTGTTATAAGGTATCAGAAACACATTATATTAAGAGATTAATTATTTATAACATCAGTTGGAGTATCATCAAGGGATATCCTCCATTTGTCTAACTTTATGAATTCTATGTAGATCATATATTATAAAAAATTTATTCATAATTTCAACACATTTGTAGGGAATGTGGGTTTCTTACAAGATTCCTGCAACAAATTAATTATACTTATATATATATATATATTTGAAATCCTTGGAATGAATTTAGGGTTTATTATTTACAATATAAAAGTACCAGAAGCATAATGGGTATACATAATAATATATGGAATGAATAAAAAGAGATAGATTGGTAGCCTATAATGTATTGGGTATCACATGTATAGTAATGTAAATATTATGAACACATGGAATCAAAATCAATTGAAAATAGAATTTCATATTAAAATGGATGTAATTGAATAAAAAGTGAGCGGGAGATAACCTCTTACTTGAAATTTTTCTAATTAAATATTGAGAAGACCTCTTTGGAACCATAGAAACTCCTTGAAGAGACTACAGAGAAGATAAATGAGTAGAAATAAATTATAAATGTACATAGAGTTATTAAGAATACATTAAGAAGTGATTATTAATTCAAAATGCGTGGGATTTATTAATTTATTTCTAAAAATATGTTATGTAAAAATTATAAAAAATGAAAAACTATTGTTCTTACAATTATTTTATCCCATAGTATTTTCCAATAGGTAGTAATTTTTATTATATTAATTTATTTTGATCCTAAACACAATTAATATACATTATTATTTATATGGACATGATTATTATTCAAAATTCTTGAGAATAGAACCTTGGGATCGAAGAAATTCAATAGAGTAACTATAGAAACGGAAAATGAGAGGAAATTAATTCTAAATGGATTTGGATTTAATGGAATAAAGAGTGGTTATTTATCACAACAATGTGCGATTTATTTATTAATATATAAACATATGTTTTGGAAATGTTATAAAAAATGAAAACTCAATGGCCTTCCCATGGTTTTAGCTAATATTATTTTTAAAGGGGTAATAATTTTTATAATTTAAATTATTTATAATCCAAACAACATTTAGTATGTATTATTTTGTATTTGGAAAATATTTTTATTCAAATAAAATTATGAATTTTAAAATTAAGATATAATTTAGGTTTTCAAGGATTCATTATATGATTGGAAAACTAATCTTATTAATTTAAATTAAATTATATTAAATTAAGTATCCATTTTTGGTTGATCAAACCGTCATATTAATTATTACATAAATTTTTTGTCATTATAATTTATTAATACTTATTATATATATACACACCCTATATTTTACATTTTACCAAAAAATAAACTATCACAGTATATAATGAAAAAGGAACCATTGGCTCACTTTTATGTTCTTATTTCTCAAAATATATCAATTTTATCGAAATAAATTTCTAAAAAAAAATTATTTTTCAAAATAAAATAATTTCTTTATTGAAAAATAATGGTTTTTATATAATGAAAAAATTTCTATCCATTATAAAAACAAGATATTATATCATAAAATGATTTTATTATTTATATTTGAGTAATTGTTTTCAAACCATATTTAAGAAAATTAATTATTATTTTGAATTTATGTTGTTGTAAAAAAATATATTTTCATGAAAATGAGACAAGTTTTACAAAATATTAATTACAGATTATTTGTATAAAAAATATAATTTATCATACTCATCCTCTAATCATGTTCAATTTATATTTTATATAAGGGTCATACAATAAATAGAAATGTGGTATTGTTATAAAAACTATTTTGATTCTAAAAAATATTTACACTATAACAGAACATAGGGCCTAGATACATAACCATTAATTACACTAGAATATTATATATGGGTAATGTGTGTGGTTGAGGTACATTCATAGGGTGGTTTATAAAACATTGTCCTAGTGTTGATCTCCACTAACATGAACTTCTCAAGTACTTTTTTCTTCTCCAGTCTCACTTGCTGAAGTTCTGCAAGGGCTTCGTTGAGGGAGAACCTTGGTGATTCTACCACCCTCCAAATATATAATAAATGGTATTTATAAAACCTTGAACTACTATTTTAAGTCATCTTTACACATTTATACATCATTTATCTCTTTTCATTACACGTACCATACAATAACTCTAATGTTTAATTTACAAAAAATATCTTACCAATGGTTATAAGTCCCAACAGTCATAATGGAAAATGGTCAGATCTATATAGTGTAATTGATGGTTACAAACTATATACACTCCCCATTTATCATACTTCATTATTTACTAATTTACTTACAATTTTTCTTAACTTCCATTGTTAATGTCAGTGACATTCTTAGTGTTTCTTTTTTTATTTAAATTCTTCATGGAAGGGATGATATTTATGATAGAATTCTATCCTATAGATCTTTTAGTTATGAATAAATTATTTTTTATTGTTCATATATATATATACTTCTTATTTGTTATCATCAATATTATTTAATGACATGAAATTTGACAATGAAATATATTAGTTTATGTTAGATTTTAATATAAAATAAAATATAATAGTTATTTTGAAACATTTGTTATTTTATTAATAAATTAATGAAATTAAGTTATGTTATAGTGATAATATTAAGAACATCTACAATTCAAAAAATATGACAAAAATTTAATTTTTGATTGTTAGACATTTATTCCAAAATACAACATTACTATATATAGAATTAAAATAAAATAAAAATATATTTATTATGCATCATTTTCATGGTAGAATTATATTTATATCCAAAAAATTAAATCTTGCATCAAAAAATTACAATCTTGTAATTTTAAAATAATTATTTCCTATAAATTCACTGAAATTATATTCTTTATATTTTATAAATAGTTTGTTAAAAAAAATATAATATATATGAATTTAAAACACAAACATATCTCTTTCATGAAAATATAGTGATCCACTAGAGATTGAAAATGAATTTTCATTCTTTATTAGTTATATCTCTTCCCTTATCCTCATATCAATAATGTATAACATTGACTTCTTAACATATTTTGTTTTTAATATTGAAATTATAAATCTTCAAATGAAAAATACACATAATTCCTTATATGCATTAAATCATGTGATTTTATTTTATTTTAAAACAATTCCAATTAATAAATTTAAACAAAACACATTTAATTTTTCAAAAACTTTTCATAAGGATCTTTAGAAACATTTTATAGAAAAGGAAGAACATATCCATTAATTTATAAATTCATTGAATACATGTTAATTTTGATGTCTAGGATTGGTTTTTTTATTTTCTGGGAAAAAAATATTTGATGTCAGTGAATCAATATAATCATATAATATTTTAACATAATTTAATGTGTTCCATATTCAAAATTTATACACCCAAACATTTCTTCAATGTTTTATCTTATCCTATTAATATAAGTAGGAATGTAATTTATTATCCCAAAAAACATAGTTCCCATTTTAAAATCATCATTTCTATAAGATTTATATATTTTAATACTATTAGCCAATATCAATTTCAGATCATTAATGTAAAAATCCCAGAAAACATCAATATAATTACCTGTTAGTTTTAGTCATGAGATTAATATAGATAATATAATATATATTCACATTCATAATGGTAGCGGTAACTTATAAATTTCCAAAAAAACCAGCCTTGTATTGTGTGTGGTACTTTATAAACTAAAAATATTTATTACATTTTTAGACAATGAAAGATATATTTTTCTTAAAAAAATACCAAATTTAGGATACTCATTATTTATTCTATTACACTACAGATTGACTATTAATAGAAGAAGTTTCTTATATTTAATTCTTATAGGTGTGTGCCACATTAATTGATTTGCGGTCTCCTTGTATTAACATACATATCTATAACCTGGATTGATTTAAAATATTAAGGGTTTTTAGGGGTTCTATAACACTTATACTAGGTAGAAGGAGATAATAAAAACCCAATAATTGGATTTACCTTGTAATATATCCCCAAAAAACCCAAATGGTAAAAGGAAGAATTGTTCATGCACCTTTCACTATATCATTATTGAAACCTCGTTCAATGAATGAGGTTAAAAATTTACTAAATGATATCCATTAGAATATCCTATATGTGAGTTATAGTAGGGTATCAAATAATATTATCTCAATTATGAATCCACCTCCAATAGCCTCTCAAAACATTATTGAGTTATCAATGAAATAACTCATACACTATGTGATTTATTATTTATTCACGGAGTTTTCAATCATTTTGAAACCCAAAACTATTTTAAATATCCTCATGTGTTATTTAATTAAACAATTACATTTTATGATATATTATTTCAATGATGCACCATGTCGTTATCACTAAACATCTAATTTCCAAAATTTATCTAAGCATGTACAAAATAGATCATAGTATATTAATCAAAGTCGTATATATAAAATGACTTCAAGGAACATTATAATTGACATATTATATTATTCACATTTTATATTTCCTAATGAATCATATTCATGATAGATTTAATGAATATATCCTTTAATACCCACATACAGTAATGTTAAAGAGAATTTGTGCCACTTAACTTTATATTTTATCATATATTATACCTTGTGAAACCATATCCAACAAATCCTTCTGGATATCATCTAAAACACTTTTTTATAGTTATCATAAACTTCAAATTTTACCCCATCATATGTAATACCTTGTAAATAACCATCTAAAACCATATTGGATAAACTATAAAAGGACTTTTAAGTTATATCATTGAGTAAAAACCTATTCCCAATTTAGTCAACCACAATGGGTGACCCCATAACCCATTATAACATTGATAGTAAATATAAATCACTGTATCTATAATCATAAGAAAATAGTTTCCTTTAGAAAAGAGTTAGTTCAATTCAAGCTTCAAAAAATATAGTTTGATCTCTAATAAAAATACGCATCCCTTATCCATGTCAAAGAAATGTATCTTATGAAATAATTTATTTTCAAATAATATATTTTTTAATGACATTGAGTAACAATGATAAATAGTTTATTCCAATCCCATATAACCACCCATACATTCACACTTCTCTAACTATAGACTAACCAACTCTGTAAATACATCACATTTCATTTTCCATTATGTATTATCTCATCACATTCCCCTCACCTAAATTGATAATAACATCATATATACAATCTATTTATGATTTTACACTTCCTTTAACTATTTCAATCAAGGGATTTTATGTCATACTCATAATATGAGAGGAAATATTCCCCCTTTTTTCACCTCTAACCTGTGACATGATCAAAATAATAAACCACCACCCCCATAATTAGTTAGTACTAAAGGATTTCATATGATATGTTTCAAAATATAAAGGTTCACATGTGATGTATCTTCCCATACATAGTTATTTAGGGAAAAAAATATAAACCAAACACCCCTGTAATAACATATACATAGTGTATGAGATACCATGTGGTATACTTCATTTGTCATGTAGTGCAAAAAACCTTTTTTATGCCTCTTGACCATTTTTTATATACCAATATAAAAATTATAGACATTCTAACCATAATAATTCAATATAACCCATTGTACACCATGATGAACATTAGTTAGGGATATGTCATAGTCATGATTTAAGAGGACAATTATAATTTCAATCAGGAAAAATATATCAATATAGGAATATATGTATCCAATGGTAATTATTGGTAATGTTAACAATACCATTTTATAAAATAATATATTTTATAGTCTAAAAGTCATTTTTGAATAATTAATAAGACTTTACATAAGCACCAGTATATCTTATAAAATATGATAATTTTCTAGATTATCATTATTTTTTATTTAATTTTATGGGTTTTAGATACTTTTTATAAATCCATATGAATCCAACCATATCTCTATATGACAATATGGTAAAATCATTCCACTAAAATTCTTTTTGAGTAACTTCCATGAAGTAAGCTAGTTTGAATTATGGTGAGATTTATGAAACATAATCCTAATATTCAACTCCTTAAACATATTCAATCTTAATAACTCCATAACATTCAATGTTATAATGTTAATTACATTTATTGTCTATTTAAAAATCTCTCTCTAAATACAGCATCAACACTCTTAAAACTCTTTTCCATCAAAATTTTCTTTGAAAATCTAATATAATTATTTAAATTAATATTTTAACAATACATCCCAAAATCCTTTATGATATATAGTGATGTAAAGTTTTTATTCTAACAGAAAATATTCCACTTTGTTATAATGAGTTTATTAATCCCCAACATACTATCATTGGCATATTAGACATAATATTATCTTCTAAATATCATTCTAAGTAACACTGACTCTTTTATGGTAATAAATGAAAATTATTTAATTTTCAGGATGTATTTAATGAGAAAAATATATATTTATATCATATAATTTCTTTTTTGTGTTTGGATTAATTTTATAAAAATTATTCTTTATTCATTAAAATATATCACAAATGGGGGTAATAACTTGTCCCACATACATTAATAATCATTCAGATATTTTTTTATCATGGATAGAATGATTTTATCACTATTTTCTTCTCATGTAAATTGAATAATTGTATAAATCATTAATCATGTGTAACATCTCATATGGTTCATAAAAACTATTTGTTAAAAAATTACTTCCCTAATCACATATGATAATTGAGATAGGTGTACACATACTTTACTAAATTTCATCTAAAATAACATATTATAATATATATAATTTTTTTATATATAATTTTTTTATACATATCTTGAATATATAATATAAGTTTACTCTATTAATCATTTGTATTTAAATTTCTATTTATTTACAAAATTCATAATGTATATACATTGAATAAAAAACAATTAAAAACTGAATAATTATTTTTTATATAGTCATACCTATCATATAAAATCTATGGTGTTTAAAAAATTCCTTTATATATCAAAAATAATATATCATATGAAATTATTTATCTTATTTATAGACAATACCATTTATATTCAATGACATATAATATATTATAGAGGAAAAATTATTGGACATTCCCTCTAGAATTTTTTATTCCTATTTTAACATTTACGCACTTATACTGTTGAGATAACACTATGTCCTATACCTCAAATACTAAGTCCATATATTCTAAATAATTTTAAAATATATTGTAAAATTTCATTAAATCATTCACATTGTTGAAACATTTCTGATGTTGAAAATATAATGAATTCATCAACTTGAACCATCCTTAAAGAAACATTTATTCTCAAAGAAATAATTTAGAACAATAAATCATATAGAGTGTGTGAGTGGAGACTAAACATTAATTAGTTCATCATGCATATAATCCTTTTGAAACCATGATGAAATAAAAATATTCTAATATTAACCATCTAGATTCAATTTTTGAACAACTTTAATATTTTAGGAATCAAAATGGTGTATATCTATAACATATAAGTTCTCCTAATTAAGAACTACTATCAAGTTAGTAATTTTAGGAGTTCATTACATTAATCTTCTCCCTCTCAAGGATTCATCTCAACAAAATCTATGATAGTTATAATTTAATTTATCTATATAACAATTTATAAGATTATTATAAAATTTTACTTACATTTAATAATTTTTTATTAAATTGTATATCAATAAAAATATTACCAAATTTAATCTCAACATATACATTAGTAAACCAAAATGGAATTCCATTCAGTAATTATATATTTAGGTCGGTCATTATCCCAATCATATAATATATGATTCTGGGATATTTGTGTAGAAATAACTTTTACTAGTAAATAATATATATAAATCCTAATCAATTCCTAATGTATCGAAAATTTTAGGGTTTAATAACTATCTGAAACCCAATTCCCATCATGGGTTTTTGTTACCTAACTCTTAGGTATAGCCATTTCCACTATACATTCCATAATATAATCCATGGTCACATTCTAGGTAACTAGTTTAATAAATTTATTTATTTTTCCACTTAAAAATAATATATTAATAGGTTTTGTTAACCCTATAGGGAATAAAAAGATCAAATGTTGACCTAGAAAAGATAACGAAATCAAATAAAGTTAACTAGAAACAAAAGAACACAATATTTTAATGTAGTTGTTTTGTGATATATAATTAAGAATGAATTAATAGAAAATGAGTGAAAGTTAATCTTCCTAAAAATTGATAGAGTGAGAAAAAATAAATGAAATAAATTATAAGACGTTAATGATATTGGGTAATTTCAATAGTATATTTAAACAATTATTTTTATTTTTTATATGAATTTTTTATTGAGTATAAAACATGAAATATAAAGGTGAAACATTATTTTAATAAGGTTGAATAATATATTTTTTATCTATATAGTTTTTAAAATACATAATTCACTCAATTAAGAGAAATGGTGACATTGATTTAACCACAAAAACAAAATTTAGTTTTATTCTAGTGTATGTATTTTGAAATTGTAAAAAAATATTTTTATAGTATTTTTAAAAATAAATGATAAAAAATCATGTTTATTTTTTATCAATATCAACAAGAGTTTATCATTGAAGAAATATGTGACGTAAAACTATTAGAGGGGAAATATAATAGTGTAGAATATTATTTTTTAAATGAAGAAAATACTGAAGTATATTATATGACTCAGATCAGTACAATTCCCAAATATAATTTAGCTAAAAAATATTTTCAGTCTAATATAGTAAAAAAAAAATTGATTTTTAAATACTAGGAAAATGATATAGATGAATTTATATAAAAATGTATACATTGAAAAAAGGTTTTATCTTTTTTGATCCACCACAATTGATCAAACTATTTCTTATCTAATTGAATATAACCTACACAGACATAAAATTTGTAGTTTAAAAGAAATATATTCTCACAATAATATGTTAAAAAATTTAATTTCATAGGCTTTTAAATGAAGTGGAACCACGATATTTTCTTAGGACTTATTTTCCTAATATTAATGTAATAGTAGCTTCAATCTTTGTTACTAATTAATTATTTTACATGTTTCTAGATCATCACTAGATTAAAAATATTTTGTACACATCATGGGTCCTTAATCAACTTCTTTCCATCACTTCCAATAGATTTAATAAAACAAAAATTTGTAAATTTCCATCTCCTTACTCAAATATTCCAAAAGTTTCATGAAAAATATATATAATACCTTAAAACAATTTCAATTTATATTTTAGGATCATTACACAATAATGGAAGCATGATAAAACTTCCATATTCTAATAAAAAATTTATTCAAAACTTGAAGCGTCAAATGTAAACATAAGATCACCCTCTCTCTTACAATTTTTCTCATGGTTTACTTCAGTTTTGAATGCCCAGGATACATGCTCAGACAACACATACCAAAACATTTTTTATGATTAAGTAATTTGGTCAAGAATTACCTTAAGAACCTCATATTAACCCTTATATCGACTCATAGTTATGGTATTTTGGAACATCTATATCCCTTTACCTCAAATGTATATACAAACAAAAAAACCATTGAACACAACTCTCTTAATCCTACTAAAATTCCATTATTTTATATTTTACAATCCCATGTTCCCATTTCATAGATTGCATACAATTTAAAGTATATTTTCCTTGACCTTGGTGTACTTCCCCTAATCACAAATTTATGGTCTTGTGGTGGTTAACTCTCTCCTAACAATATTCTTTATCACTCTTTATTATTCCTTGGATGTCAGAATTTTTATCCATTTATATATTTTAACTACCGACATATATTTTCATTTTTCAAGAACCCAAATATAGGATATTCGAAGTATGTTTTATATTTCTCACTTTTCCTTTTAAAAACAAGTCTTATTATCCCTCCATATGATGAGAGTTTTCAACAAAGGTAGAAACCATAATGACCAAGATGAAATATTGAGGATAAAATTTATTTATGGTTGGAATAATGTAACAGATTTGGAATTTAAAATATATTTCATTTTAAATAAATTAAATATCTTCATTATTTTTGGATTCATGCAATATCGAGCCTAAAAGAACCATAAAATAGTATACCATTATAACTTATCCATTAAATTGGAAGATATAAAGAGGAACAACTATATTATTAAATTTATTTTGAATCAATATTTATAAATAAAAAATTGGTTATGAATTTGTAATAAATAAAATAGAATTCATTTTAGGGACATAGAACTTTTTTCTGAAAAAATTTATTTTTTCAAAAAAATTTATTTAATCACATTTTTCACGGTTTTAATAAATTTTTTTTAAAAATTTCATAATTTTATATAAAAATTATTTTATTATTTTAAATAATCATGTAAAAATTATATTATAGTAAAACTATGATAGTTTTATAAAAACATCTATTTTTTGATGAATATTGAAACATACTATTTTAATGGAAAACCTCTATTCGTTTAATGTGTAGACATGTTAAATTTTATTTCATTAAAAATATAAATTTATTTTTAAAATTTTTATTATAATTAAATTAATTCTATTCATTGTAATCTATTATATGTCCATGTTTAATTTAACTTTTTTTAAAACATTCAAAAATGTTTCTTTTGGAAAATTGTTTTTTCATCACATCGGTAGTTTTAATTTTAAAATAAATTCTACAACATCCATGTATTGAATTTGGTAAAATGGATTTAAAATTTTTAATCATAATAATTAAATTTATATAATATGTTAAACATAAATGTTTTTCATAATTAATAGTAAAAATAGTTAAAATGAATTATCACATTTAAGGTTAAAACATGTTTATCAGGGGTTTAACTAAGATGATATGGTTTAAAATGTCCAAAATACTTATCTAATTCATGTGTATTAGAAATATAAATAAATTACATGATCTATTGTTTAATGATCCACCATTTTGATCCTATTTCTATGAGAAAATTGATTATTATATATTCTTTTCAAAAATTTCATGTCTCTCGTCTCCCCCACTCGTAAAAGGGAACCCCATCTCTTCGATGATTCACACTCTTAGAGCGCTTTTATTCAGTCAAGACCTAAAACACATTACTCCATACATCCCTCCCCACATCCTAAAGTCCCTCAGTTAATTTTAAAAACATTCTAGGCTATCTTTAGGTTTAAACATTAGAGGTTATTTGAAGAGGAGGTGTAATTCCTAATCATGCATCATTGTGTTATTTCTTCTTATAAACCTATAAAATCATTTCTAACTATGATAAAATAATAAAAATATATATTAAATATACATATTCATTATTTTATCAATTTTATAACCTATATATATCCTATTCTCTATAAAATTCAAAAAAACTATCGATCCAATGTGCGATGGACTACCGCCTCGTAAATCGATGTAATTCATTTTCCTTCACCATCTCTCAAAGATATATATTATGATGGATATATATAACGACCCACACTTTACATACATTGTTAATACTTCAAAATTGAAGCACACTTATTACAACATATGACAAAACCACAAAGGACCGTATAGGTATAGTGTCTTTAGAAACTGGGAAACATAAACAACTGGTTCATAAATCTTCTACAGTGTCTCCCATTTATTTCATCATATCTAGGGTCCCTTTTAGCATATTCTACTTAATATCCATCTTCCTGGCCTGGGGAAAAGAAAACATAAAAGGGTGAGCTCAAATGCTCAGCAAGGGCAAATAAAGGAAATAAAAATCATATCATATCTTTTTGAAAATTAAAACCTGCAAAAGAGATCATAATATCTTAACATGGAATAAATCATAGAAGTGAAAATGAGATCCCCATAATCATAACATAAAACTTGAATCTTTGTGGCATGCACACATAATCATGGAAAATCATTTCTTGTTAGTCATGACTCATTTCCAAGACTATCTTAGTGGACAAAGTCCCTTTCTGAACCGAGTTCACTCCTCGTTTCAGTCCTGTATCACTGAACCGAAATAACCTTCCGTTCCAGCCATGTCTATCTCATGAGATATAAAATCTTTACCCAATTCATTGGAGGGAGATATAGGTCCCACCCATCTTATAATGAATCCTTTCTTATGTGTGCCACATAATCATAAAACATACATCATCGCATAACACATATAACAAAAATGGGATTCTTGAAACATCATGACATCATAAATCAATTCATATATGATAAAGGAATTCATAAACATAATTCCATCACAACATAGTCAAACCAATGTAAAAATATGGATAGAAACAGAACCCTTTCTTATCTTAGATGGGAAATAATTTTGATAAAACACTTGAATTGAATTCTTGAGGAAAATATCCTTTCTTCTTCAAAAAAACATTTTTCCTTTCATAACATGTCATACAACTTTAAAATAAAAGAAGTTGATTAAAAATAAACTTGAAAACTTTTAAATGAAGCTTCTTTGAAGTAATGTTTTAAAAATCCATTCATGCCGTATAAGTTAAAAAAAACATTCTTCGTACTTTTGTCGGAAAAGTCAAAAAGTACCTCGTACGGAAAAACGACAAAAGATTCCTTTCATATTCTTTACTAAAAACTCACCTAAGGGTAAAATTGGATTTAAACTATTGCAAGTGGATGGAAACAATATTACACATTGAGGGAACATGGATGTGGATGATAAAATACACCCCAGTAAATACTTACGAATAAACAATCTCGGATAAAAATGAGATTGTGATATTTCCCTTACCTTAGGTCCGATTTGCTTTGTTCGTGTCCGAAGCTCCTGTATAATGGTTTAAATAATGTTATTGACTTATTCCAGAATCATACATATTGATATGAGATCATATATGGTCATATTATTAGCTTCTTGTTAGTAATATTTCAATGTTACTTGTTACTCGGGTCTTTATAACTTTTTGTTCTTATGCGTGTTTTTTCGAATAAATTCTTATTCTTATCTTTAGGTTATAGATAATTCATGTCCAGAATGGTATTAGTGTAGTATATACCATATTCATTCATTCAATTCATTTATATAATCATTATGAAATGAAGATCATGTAGAACGAGTCGCATCACATCGTGGAGACGGTATTCCGTACGTACGCACGAGTGATGATATCGTTCCAATGATCGTGGAATTGTATTGGAGTATATATATATATTATTTCAGTATCAATATTACTTAATAATAATTATATATAGTTACTGATTACACCATTATACCCATCCTTGTAAGGTGATGGTGGAAAATAGATTACACCACGGCGTGGAGACGGTATTCCGTACGTACGCACGCGCGGTGATTTCATTTTTCCATAGGATGGATAGAAGGTGAATTAGGGTTGTTTCATATTTATAATAACATATCAGTATGTAATTAATACTGATGTTATTACTTTATCATGAAACAACTAAAGAAGAAGAAGTTGAAGAAGAAAGAAATTGAAAAGATCGGTAATGGATATTACCTCTTCTTTGGAACGCCTTTTTGAATCCTCCACTTAAGGAACTAAGATTGGTCTTTGGAGAAGACTATGACCTCTAGGATTATTCTAGGGAAGTGGAGAAGGGAAAATGGCAGGGGTTGGCCGAGCTTGAGTGCTCAAATTGGTGTGAGGAGGAGGGGGAGGAGGTGCCCTTTTATAAGGGAGGAGAGGGGCACCTTAGGAATATCTCAAAATATTATTTTATATTAAAGTCAAAATCGGTTTATAATGGTTCCAAAGGGTCTTATTTCGAAGCTAAAGTGGGGATGGGTCGAAATCCTATCAACCAATAGGATTTAGACAAGTTTAGGGTATTATTTTAACCTTATCAATTAGATTTAACTCTAAGTTAATTAATTTAACTTTTACCGTGTCTTTTTGTTTTCTTTCACTATATGGCTAATACACTTACTATAACATGCCAAACGAACCCCAAATTGTTTATTATTAATATATATATCCTTATCTAAGTCATTTGGCCGAACCTTATATTTTTAGGAATAAAATAACAATTAATAATATAATATTTGATTTAAAAACTATTTTGTGTCAATTTTGACACTATTTGATATATGATTTGTTTGAAAGTCATAACAGAATTATATGTTCGAACCAAGTTGATTAAATCAACACTAATATATCATAGTAACCTATAAAATTAGTGGAATTCATAAAAAGTCTCAAATTACATTTATTTTGGTATTTATATTATCAATTTTGTCAATATTTCATTAATAAGATAATTACTGCATCATCTTTGTGTCATAAATAAATTAAATTATTTGATGTCTAAAAATTACAAATAAAATACCATCATGTAGGAAATCTTTTTAGCTTTCTAATGAATATTTACAATCGAATTTATCTTATGTATAACCCTATATTAAAAATGATTTACTTATTAAACTTTGATTTTAACTATTTTAACCCTTCTTTAAATAAATTAATAATAAATGTCCTAATCTAATCCAAGTGGGCCTAAATGGTCATATTTTATTCCTAAGTTTGTTTTTGGTCGAATTAAACTTGTCCAATAGAATTAGGACATGTGTTAGGGTAATATTAATATCATATTTACCCTTAGTTACCCTATTTACTATTAACCGCGGTAAAAAAAGTAAAAAGTTACTATTCACCAAAAAATTATTTTCATCTCATTGAACCAGATTTTAGTCCTTGATATTAACCGTGTCTCTCGGATTTTCGAAATTCCAATCACAGAAGCGGTAAAATTAAGTTTTATGCAAAATTCAGTTTTTAACCTACCACTTAGTGGTTTCACTATTCATCAAAAATTGAAAGTTTTCAGAAAAATACCAAAATTTCACCCTAGGCTAATTTCGATATTCTGAGTCCAAAAATGAAGTCCATTTTGAAAAATAAAATTTATAAAATTCCAAAAAGTGGTTATTACTATTCATAACGGCTAGTTTTAATAGCATAATGTTGTTTAGTGAAACTCGGTATTGCGTACGACGCAAGCTATCGAGGAAGGTCGCGATTGCGTGTAAAGCAAGCCAAGCAAGTGTTGTATAGAAAAAGATTCCTTTGATGATTTATATAACATAAAAGTCTCGGGTGTTACATTCTACCCCCCTTAAAAAGAATTTCTCCCTCGAAATTCGTCTCTTTGCAACAAACAGATGAGGATACTTCTCCCTCATCATATCCTCAAGCTCCCATGTAGCTTCTTCAAGTTGGTGGTTTCTCCATAAAACTTTCACCAAGCGAGTGGTCTTGTTTCGTAGGACTTTTTCGCTACGATCCAGAATCTCTATCGGCTGTTCTTCATAAGAAAGGTCTTTCTCCAGCGGTACAACTTCTAAGCTGAGTACATGTGAAGGATCTGGTATGTACTTTCTCAGGAGAGATACATGGAACACATCGTGAACTTGAGAGAGATTCGGTGGAAGCGCCAATCGGTAAGCTACCTTCCCAACACGATCCAATATTTCGAAAGGACCGATATATCTAGGGCTCAACTTCCCCTTCTTTCCAAATCTCATAACCCTCTTCCAGGGAGATATTCGTAAGAACACTTTATCACCCACTTCAAACTCTAGGTCTTTTCTTCGGTTGTCGGCATAGCTTTTTTGTCGACTCTGAGCTGCTCTTATGTGTTGTTGAATAGATCTGACCTTTTCTGCCATTTCATCAACGAGATCAGGTCCTAATAGCTTTCTTTCCCCAACTTCATCCCAGCAAGTTGGAGTCCTGCATTTCTTTCCATAGAGAGCTTCATAAGGAGCCATCTGAATACTGGAGTGAAAGCTATTATTATAAGAAAATTCCACCAAAGGTAGGTGTTGATCCCAACCTCCTTTGAAATCCATAGAGCAAGCTCTCAACATATCTTCTAGGGTTTGAATTGTTCTCTCAGACTGACCGTCTGTCTGGGGATGATAAGCAGTGCTGAAACTCAACTCTGTATCCAGAGTATACTGAAGACTTCGCCAGAACTTCGAGGTAAATCTCGGATCCCGATCAGATATAATAGAAAGTGGTACTCCATGAAATCTTACCACTTCCTTTACATATATCCTGGCAAGCTGATCTAGAGAGAAATCCTCTCTAATAGGAATGAAGTGTGCAGACTTTGTAAGACGATCAACTATGACCCAAATAGCATTATTGCCTTTGGATGTTTTAGGAAGTCCTGTGACAAAGTCCATAGTGATGTTTTCCCATTTCCATTCGGGTATGGGTAATGGTTGTAACATCCCCTTAGACTTCTGTCTCTCAGCTTTAACTTGTTGACAAACCAAGCATCGAGAGACAAATTCAGCAACATCTCTTTTCATGCCATCCCACCAGAAGTACTCTTTCAGGTCCCTATACATCTTCGTGCTTCCAGGATGAATAGAGAATGAAGAACTATGAGCCTCATCCAGCAGCTCCTTCTTTAATTCGGGGATGGGAGGAACACAAACCCGATTTCTGAACTTTATTATCCCATCACAATCAAGGTTGAATTCAGGAACATTTCTCACCTTCTTTTGTAACTCGACATCTTCTTTCTGTGCCTCTTTAATCTTCACATGTATAGATGGTTGAACATTCATTTGAGAAAGATAAGATTTTTCCCCTTCCATTATAATTCCAAGATCCATCCTTTGTAAATCCATAAATATTGGATCTTTTGTGATCCTCATCATGGATAAACTAGCATGGTCTTGTCGACTTAATGCATCTGCCACCTTGTTTGCTTTCCCAGGGTGGTAATGGATTGAGCAGTCATAATCCTTAATCAGCTCCAACCATCTTCTTTGACGCATATTCAACTCCTTTTGTGTGAAAATATACTTTAAACTTTTATGATCAGTATAAATATCACACCTTTCACCATAAAGGTAATGCCTCCAAATCTTTAATGCAAAGATTACCGCAGCCAACTCCAAATCATGTGTTGGGTAATTTTGCTCATGGATTTTCAACTGTCGTGAGGCATAAGCTATCACCATATCATTTTTCATAAGAACACACCCCAATCCCTTCTTGGATGCATCACTGTAGATCACAAACCTTTCTCCACTACAAGGCAGTGTGAGCACAGGTGCACTGGATAACCTTCTTTTCAACTCCTTGAAATTCTCTTCACATTCCTCTGTCCAGACAAACTTAACTCCTTTCCGAGTCAACTTGGTGAGTGGATTAGATAATCGTGAAAAATCTTTTACAAAACGTCGATAATATCCAGCCAAACCAAGAAAACTTCGGATCTCAGTTACTGTGGTTGGTCTCGACCATCTTTCGATAACCTCTGTTTTTGCTGGATCCACAGATATCCCCTCTTTTGAGATTATATGACCCAAAAATGCAACTTTTTGAAGCCAAAATTCACACTTGGTAAATTTGGCATAAAGCTTCTCCTTTCTCAGGGTCTTCAATATAATTCTCAAGTGATCTTCATGCTCTTCCTTGCTCTTTGAATAGACAAGAATATCGTCTATAAAGACTACCACAAATTGATCAAGATAGTCTCTAAAGACTCTATTCATTAGATCCATGAAGATAGCAGGGGCATTAGTAAGACCAAATGGCATCACTATAAATTCATAGTGTCCATACCTTGTACGGAAAGCCGTCTTTGGTATATCCTCCCTTTTGACCCTTAATTGATGATACCCTGAACGAAGATCAATCTTGGAAAAGTATTGAGCTCCACGTAGTTGGTCAAATAAGTCATCAATGCGTGGGAGAGGATATTTGTTCTTGATAGTGATCTTGTTAAGTTCTCGATAATCAATGCAGAGTCTCATTGATCCATCTTTCTTCTTAACAAATAGAACAGGTGCTCCCCAAGGTGACGCACTAGGGCGTATGAATCCCTTATCAAGATTCTCTTGGAGTTGCTTCTTCAATTCCTGCAACTCAATTGGGGCCATTCTATAAGGTGTCTTTGAAATAGGCAAAGCACCCGGTACGAGTTCTATTGAAAACTCAACTTCACGATTTGGTGGAAGACCTGGTAATTCCTTTGGAAAGACATCATCAAACTCTCGTACAATGGGCATATTCTTAATCGTGAGTTTCTCACCAACCATTTGAGATAAATAACCTTCATTTAGTGGAATCAATACCCATAAGATGGAAGAAATTTCCACTGGAAGGTTATGTTCATCCTTGCATTGATAGACGATCGTAGGTTGATCTGGAATATGAAATGTGACTTCCCTTCTTTGGCAATTGATATGAGCTCCATGTAGAGAAAGCCAATCCATGCCAAGAATCACATCAAATCCCACTAAAGGAAGGATCACAAGATTTGCAGGAAGCACTTTCCCACAAACTTCGATCGGAGAAGAATTATAAACTTCTGATGCGATTGATGTGCCATTAGGTGTTGTCACAGCTAACTCAACATCTAATTGTTGAGGTAATACGGTGATACCCTTAGAAAAGTTTTCAGAAATAAAAGAGTGGGTGGATCCAGAATCAAATAAAACATTTGCTACTTTAGAGTGGATGGTAAGTGTACCTTTCACCACATCGTTATCGTACTCCACATCGCTGATAGAAATTGCATGTGACTTTCCTTTTTCTTTAGCCTTAAGAGTTTGTTGACATCGACCATCATCATCAACCCTTGGATTTGGGCATTGATTGGCATAATGCCCCATCTCCTTGCACTTGAAACATTGAAGTGTAGTAGGTTCATTCTGTGTATCCCTTCCTTTGTTTGCGTCATTAGACATATTCTTCCCATTATCACGGCATTCAAATGCCCGATGACCTTCCTTTCCACATTTAAAACATTTACTTGTCCCTTTAAGACAACTCCCTCCATGTTTCTTTCCACACTTTGAGCATAAGGGAAAGTTCATCTTCTTTTCAGTGTGCTCTTTAGAGTTTCCTTTGAATTCCATCTTCCTCTTCTTATCAAACCCATGTGACTGATGGGTTACTCCAATCTCCATCTCGACTTTGAGAGCACATCGAACGATTTCCTCGTAGCTATTGAAGTCCCTTATGGCTAACGCCCTTCGAAGACTTGGTTTTAAGCCCCTAAAGAATCGATCGATCTTACTCTCAGGTTGGATAATAATACCAGAAGCGTACCTTGCAAGTCTGGTAAAATTTGCTTCATAGGTACCAACAGATTCATCATCCCATTGCTTCAGTTCAAGGAACTCTTTCTCCATCTTTGTTCGGAGAATACGAGGGAAGTACTTATTGAAAAATAAGTTCTTGAACTCGTCCCATTCCATAGACTCAATTTCATCCCTTTGCCTTGTATTCTTAACAAGATTCCACCATTGATCAGCATCTCCTTCCAAACGATACACTGCTAGGATGACTTTATCATGCTTAGAAAATTGAAGAACTGAAAATATCTTTTCAGTAGTACTAATCCATTGTTCAGCAACTAATGGATCAGTAGACCCGCTGAAAGATGGTGGACGCTGCCTCATGAAGGATTCAACAGAATGTTGCTCCCTCCTTTGTTCGTTTGGAAATCCTGCATGATTCATAGCTTGAGAAAGTTGTGTGAGCATGGCTACAAGATTTTGCATTCCAGCTCCCATATCGTTTGGTTGCTCAGGGGGACAATCATTGCATTGCCCATCACATTCCGCATTAACACGGTTCCTTCGGGTTCCAGCCATTGACTAAAACCAAGAAGAATAGTGTGAGCAACACTAATTATAATAGGAAACAACATAATTCAAGAATAAAATTTTCATGCTTAAGGTCTTATCCTAGGTTATTCAAGGCCATTTCTAAAACACTAAGATTGTGTTCTATGCTTAGACTTATCCTTAGGGTTCTTACTAAGGCTTTCACATCCTAGTTTCCAAAGGTTGACTATACCTTTCCTCTGATACCAACTATAACGACCCACACTTTACATACATTGTTAATACTTCAAAATTGAAGCACACTTATTACAACATATGACAAAACCACAAAGGACCCTATAGGTATAGTGTCTTTAGAAACTGGGAAACATAAACAACTGGTTCATAAATCTTCTACAATGTCTCCCATTTATTTCATCATATCTAGGGTCCCTTTTAGCATATTCTACTTAATATCCATCTTCCTGGCCTGGGGAAAAGAAAACATAAAAGGGTGAGCTCAAATGCTCAGCAAGGGCAAATAAAGGAAATAAAAATCATATCATATCTTTTTGAAAATTAAAACCTGCAAAAGAGATCATAATATCTTAACATGGAATAAATCATAGAAGTGAAAATGAGATCCCCACAATCATAACATAAAACTTGAATCTTTGTGGCATGCACACATAATCATGGAAAATCATTTCTTGTTAGTCATGACTCATTGCCAAGACTATCTTAGTGGACAAAGTCCCTTTCTGAACCGAGTTCACTCCTCGTTTCAGTCCTGTATCACTGAACCGAAATAACCTTCCGTTCCAGCCATGTCTATCTCATGAGATATAAAATCTTTACCCAATGAATTGGAGGGAGATATAGGTCCCACCCATCTTATAATGAATCCTTTCTTATGTGTGCCACATAATCATAAAACATACATCATCGCATAACACATATAACAAAAATGGGATTCTTGAAACATCATGACATCATAAATCAATTCATATATGATAAAGGAATTCATAAACATAATTCCATCACAACATAGTCAAACCAATGTAAAAATATGGATAGAAACAGAACCCTTTATTATCTTAGATGGGAAATAATTTTGATAAAACACTTGAATTGAATTCTTGAGGAAAATATCCTTTCTTCTTCAAAAAAACATTTTTCCTTTCATAACATGTCATACAACTTTAAAATAAAAGAAGTTGATTAAAAATAAACTTGAAAACTTGTAAATGAAGCTTCTTTGAAGTAATGTTTTAAAAATCCATTCATGCCGTATAAGTTAAAAAAAACATTCTTCGTACTTTTGTCAGAAAAGTCAAAAAGTACCTCGTACGGAAAAACGACAAAAGATTCCTTTCATATTCTTTACTAAAAACTCACCTAAGGGTAAAATTGGATTTAAACTATTGCAAGTGGATGGAAACAATATTACATATTGAGGTAACATGGATGTGGATGATAAAATACACCCCAGTAAATACTTACGAATAAACAATCTCGGATAAAAATGAGATTGTGATATTTCCCTTACCTTAGGTCCGATTTGCTTTGTTCGTGTCCGAAGCTCCTGTATAATGGTTTAAATAATGTTATTGACTTATTCCAGAATCATACATATTGATATGAGATCATATATGGTCATATTATTAGCTTCTTGTTAGTAATATTTCAATGTTACTTGTTACTCGGGTCTTTATAACTTTTTGTTCTTATGCGTGTTTTGTCGAATAAATTCTTATTCTTATCTTTAGGTTATAGATAATTCATGTCCAGAATGGTATTAGTGTAGTATATACCATATTCATTCATTCAATTCATTTATATAATCATTATGAAATGAAGATCATGTAGAACGAGTCGCATCACATCGTGGAGACGGTATTCCGTACGTACGCACGAGTGATGATATCGTTCCTATGATCGTGGAATTGTATTGGAGTATATATATATATTATTTCAGTATCAATATTACATAATAATAATTATATATAGTTACTGATTACACCATTATACCCATCCTTGTAAGGTGATGGTGGAAAATAGATTACACCACGGCGTGGAGACGGTATTCCGTACGTACGCACGCGCGGTGATTTCATTTTTCCATAGGATGGATAGAAGGTGAATTAGGGTTGTTTCATATTTATAATAACATATCAGTATGTAATTAATACTGATGTTATTACTTTATCATGAAACAACTAAAGAAGAAGAAGTTGAAGAAGAAAGAAATTGAAAAGATCGGTAATGGATATTACCTCTTCTTTGGAACGCCTTTTTGAATCCTCCACTTAAGGAACTAAGATTGGTCTTTGGAGAATACTAGGACCTCTAGGATTATTCTAGGGAACTGGAGAAGGGAAAATGGCAGGGGTTGGCCGAGCTTGAGTGCTCAAATTGGTGTGAGGAGGAGGGTGAGGAGGTGCCCTTTTATAAGGGAGGAGAGGGGCACCTTAGGAATATCTCAAAATATTATTTTATATTAAAGTCAAAATCGGTTTATAATGGTTCCAAAGGGTCTTATTTCGAAGCTAAAGTGGGGATGGGTCGAAATCCTATCAACCAATAGGATTTAGACAAGTTTAGGGTATTATTTTAACCTTATCAATTAGATTTAACTCTAAGTTAATTAATTTAACTTTTACCGTGTCTTTTTGTTTTCTTTCACTATATGGTTAATACACTTACTATAACATGCCAAACGAACCCCAAATTGTTTATTATTAATATATATATCCTTATCTAAGTCATTTGGCCGAACCTTATATTTTTAGGAATAAAATAACAATTAATAATATAATATTTGATTTAAAAACTATTTTGTGTCAATTTTGACACTATTTGATATATGATTTGTTTGAAAGTCATAACAGAATTATATGTTCGAACCAAGTTTATTAAATCAACACTAATATATCATAGTAACCTAGAAAATTAGTGGAATTCATAAAAAGTCTCAAATTACATTTATTTTGGTATTTATATTATCAATTTTGTCAATATTTCATTAATAAGATAATTACTGCATCATCTTTGTGTCATAAATAAATTACATTATTTGATGTCTAAAAATTACAAATAAAATACCATCATGTAGGAAATCTTTTTAGCTTTCTAATTAATATTTACAATCGAATTTATCTTATGCATAACCCTATATTAAAAATGATTTACTTATTAAACTTTGATTTTAACTATTTTAACCCTTCTTTAAATAAATTAATAATAAATGTCCTAATCTAATCCAAGTGGGCCTAAATGGTCATATTTTATTCCTAAGTTTGTTTTTGGTCGAATTACACTTGTCCAATAGAATTAGGACATGTGTTAGGGTAATATTAATATCATATTTACCCTTAGTTACCCTATTTACTATTAACCGCGGTAAAAAAAGTAAAAAGTTACTATTCACCAAAAAATTATTTTCATCTCATTGAACCACATTTTAGTCCTTGATATTAACCGTGTCTCTCGGATTTTCGAAATTCCAATCACAGAAGCGGTAAAATTAAGTTTTATGCAAAATTCAGTTTTTAACCTACCACTTAGTGGTTTCACTATTCATCAAAATTTGAAAGTTTTCAGAAAAATACCAAAATTTCACCCTAGGCTAATTTCGATATTCTGAGTCCAAAAATGAAGTCCATCTTGAAAAATAAAATTTATAAAATTCCAAAAAGTGGTTATTACTATTCATAACGGCTAGTTTTAATAGCATAATGTTGTTTAGTGAAACTCGGTATTGCGTACGACGCAAGCTATCGAGGAAGGTCGCGATTGCGTGTAAAGCAAGCCAAGCAAGTGTTGTATAGAAAAAGATTCCTTTGATGATTTATATATCATAAAAGTCTCGGGTGTTACAATATAATATTTATATATGAAATTTCTGATATAATTATAATTCAATAATTATAATATCACATTTATCATCTTACCTTAATTTTTTAAAAAAAGATAACATAGTTCATACGTTCGTGTAAAATATTGCCTCAAGTAGTGATGAGATACATTCTTTATTTTATTTTGACATAGATGTTAATATGTAGAGACATAATTAATATATATGGTATATCTGGTATAAAAATTATTCTATAAATTTTAATTACTTTTTAAATTTCTTTCTTTATATCTTTATAAATGTGAAAAAACATTCATTTGTTCGTAGAGCCTACCGTCTCCATCAACAATGTAACTCATTTTTTCAATATCTAAATTTTATGGAATATAATAAATTTTTATATAACAAATTTTAATGATATATATATCATATTTAAAACTATTTAAATAATTTAAATATGATCCTATTATATATACTAAAATGATCCAACCAAAACATATACGAAAAAAAATCTATTGTTACCCGAAACAATAATTTAAATAAAAAATTCATAATAAATGGGTGATAAAATTATATTTAAATCATATATCGTATTATATAAATGATTATGGTTAATATAAATATTTATAATAAATCTATATTATTATACATTATGTTCATACATATAAGAATAAATTCAGACATCACATAAGGAAATCTTGTCCAACTATTAATTCTTTGAGATGTATTCAATATTTACCACTTATTTTTTTTCGATGTGTATAATTCACCTTTGATATATTATATAATGAATATATTTATTTTCATTTTATTTAATGTTTCCTTTGATGTTATCTCTTTCATAGGAATTATGATTCATTTGTTATGAATGTTGTAAGGGTTTATTTCACAATCTCAATATTGTTTAGGATCCTTTATGCATAAGCCTATATTAGTGTAATTAATTTGTATTTATTTCATAAAACCTATATAATTATTTATCATTTTTTTATTCATTAAATATAAAATAATTTTAACAATATCATCTCTTAGTTACTTAAAATTACAGATAAAAGGATCCCAAGAGAATTGACTTCATTTCTCTCTTCAGCCAAAAATAATTTTTCTACTATATCCAAGTTTTATAATACTTTTTTAAATAATATATTTTTCATTAACCAAATTATTTTTTAAATTAATTATTACCCATGTTTTAGGTTTAATTCATTTTAGTAAGTAATATTCTTTTTTTTTCTAAAAGATGTATTTTTAATCTTTTTAGAATAGTGTAAAAAACTATGTTTTTTAACTTATAAAACATGTATGAAATTAACATTTATGATGAACAATATTTTAATTTCATATAAATATATAAATTATAAAATGACACTTCTAAATGAAATATATTTCCTAATATTTTTCAAATTTTTATTTTTACAAGTTATTTTTATATTGAAAAGTCTATTTTCATTATTAATGTATTTATTGACCTTATTATGGTATTTTTATTAATCAGTTAGAAGAAACCTTATTTTTTTATTTAAATATTAGAGATATACCATAATGATATCATCAACATTTTTTCTCTGAATGGAATATGATCAATAGGACTAGCGATATACTATTTTTATAACATTCACCATATGTCTCCAGATGGTTTATGAATTTGTTTATTTAATGGGGAAAGTATTAAACTTTTGTATGAAATATTATAAATAATACTTATTTCATTTTTTATATATATAACCTTTCATATGAGGAGTTAATTGGATTAGTAATTGATGGGTATGGCCCTAGATATCCCTTTAATGAAATGGTAGGTCTCATAAGACAAACTAGCTACAGTATTTGGATGAGGTCTTACCCATTTACATAGTATGACTTGGAATAAGGCCTTAAATATATGTTTATGATGTATGGAATTAGGTATTCCCTCATTATGAAATTATCTATTTACATCCATGTGATTATATTTTTTATCATATCCATGGATTACATTTATGTTTATGTTATTATTTATTTAAAATGATTTGATCATTTATTTTTGATATAATGTTTCGAATTCTGTATATATTGATTAAATGGAATGGGTTTTTAGTTACTTAACTTTTTCTATTGATTATTCCTTATGTATTCTTGATAACTTCTAATATACCAAAACTCTTATAGAGCATTTGAGCGCACCATTAATTATGTTTACTTTCCCTAGGATGACATAAAGTTTATTATGATTAATAAATAGGGATATTCTAATGGTAAAAATGTTTTCCTTGAAGATAATAATTTTTAGCATTTATTGTTTTATAATGTAATATATAATTAAATTATATATATATTTTTCCAATAAAACTAAAATATCTTTCCATTTGAGATGTTATAACTTTTTCCTAGAACCCATGTAATAAATAACCACTAACATTGTGCTTCTAGGGTCGGGGTATTTATTGTAGAAAACTGGGAGGATATTTGTTTACTAATTATAAAATGATAAGGGTGTGGAATATCCTTTAAAATTAAATTAATAAATCTATATTAACTTAAATAGAAAGAAAAGGGTGTACTGAATTTTTAAAGGAAACTAAAAATCATGTATTGTATTTCAATAAAAATAAAACCATATAGATATGCCTCTAAATTATCACATTATAACCAACTAACCATTAAGACATATAAAACCCTAAAATTTAATCCTGATATATATAATGGAATCATTTGGTTTATATGATTAAATTTATCATGCCTATGATGATCATTTCATCTGCTTGGAAATGAGAAGAATATTTATTGGAAATTATAAATCAGTGATGAGTGAAATAATTCCAAAAAAGGTAGTTATATGTGATATTGGGTGAATAAAAGAAGTGAAAATTAATATGAACCTCAAGAAGGAAATTAAATTAAGAACATTATGTGGCCATGAAAAATTTCAGAATCATTGTGTTGATAAAGGTAACTAATTTATTGACTAGAGTTTGAATTTTTCTTGTGTAATTTTTTTATGTCAATTTGGTTAAAGTTCACTTGTGCAGTGTATGAAATGCTGTCACATTTTAGTTATGGGTTTTGAGGTGATTAGATTACATGGTGAAATAGACAAAAAGGCCCCATTCAATCCTAGAGTCTCCTTAATAGGTTCATAGCTAATGATCACTCCATTGAGTCCCTTCCACGCACAAATGTTTCCCACCTTGTTTGTAGCTTCTCCAAAAAATCTCAAATCCTAATGTCTTCAGTACCTAACAATGAATGTGGAGCTTCTTTAAACTTCTCTAAATACTCTATGGTAATCCATTTATATCATCTAGGTGGTTAGTGAGTCATAAAATATGACATCCTAATGGAATGCATGGAATAACATCCACAATAAGCTTAGATGCCTGAATGTTGATCTTTCTTTTTGGATCAACAATCAACCACCACAGTTCAAGTTCATGAATATGATAAATAATGAGATAGAACATATAGACCCTAGACATGAAAATAAATTAAATGATTCATTGTTTTGTGAGATCTCAAATAAGGACATCATGGATGATATAAATCTGGGGAATGAATGTCTCATTTAGGAAAAATCATGCTTAAAGTGCCCACATTTAGGAGATAGAAATGTGAAATTATTTCATGATTGTATAATGGAAAAGAATCATATAAATTGAAATGAAATTCTCCCATAGGATGGTTCTTACTCTAATTATTGGGACATTATTGGGAGACAGTAGGCTTCGCACTTTACATCCCTCATAGTGGATCCCAATACCCATATGAGATATGAATTTCTAAGGGAGATTAGACCTCCTCGAATTTGTTCCAAATTTAGCCTCCAGTGATGTAAATGTTCTTTTTAAAGAAATTCTTGGTATAGAAGATGTTAACAAGGTAGTTAATAACCTTATCCTAGATTGTGCACCAAGACCATATAGATTCTAATGTTCCATTTGCTGAGCCCCTTGGGATGTAGTAAGGAATGACATGGTTAGGGATAT
Source organism: Viscum album (assembly GCA_963277665.1). Taxonomy (NCBI): domain Eukaryota; kingdom Viridiplantae; phylum Streptophyta; class Magnoliopsida; order Santalales; family Viscaceae; genus Viscum; species Viscum album. The sequence goes on from OY728162.1 coordinate 256,200,273, forward strand.
AGAAGATTTTTTAAAGGGTGTCCATTTGCTTTTATTTCCTTATTCAACTTCCCTTTTACTCATTTCAATGATGAAAGACCCCACCGATCTCTATCACTATATACCCATTATCATGTGTAACGTACTATATAAGGTTCTTTAAAACATTATAAATAAAAAAATAGATCACCTTCATGGTGGTTTTTTAAAGATCATCTTGGGTTTGTGAAAGAAATGATGATACATGGGGAAATGAAATGACCCAGGAACTAGTAAATAACATAAAAAATAAGGTTCTTGTATCAAACATGGTAGTCAATATTAACATGGACAAGACCTAAAATAGAATTAATTAGAAATTTAGTATAAATGTTTTAATGATGTTGGGTTTCTCTAAAAGGTTCCTTGATCTCATATTTAGATGCTTGAGTTCCTTTTGGTTATCCATCTATTTCTTGGGTAAGACCAATGGTTTATTTAATGAAACTATATGGATAAGGAAAGGGGATAACCTATCCCTAAATATCATTATATTATCACAAGATGTTATTAGCATTGAAAATTAATAAGATAATATCAAGTGGGAGCACTCTTCCCTATTGATGAAGGGCTCTATCTAATAACATATCTCATATCATGTTCTTGGATGATACTATTATTTCCATGAACAATATCAAAATATTTATTAGAGGAATGAACGGAGTTCTTAAAAATTATTATAGTTAGGGAGTCCATATTATCAACTTATTAAATAGTAGTATCAATATATCACAATGTTTCTCAGATCAGAGGGTAAGAATGATATAAAACTGTATGGGTATTTTGTAGAGGACTTTTCCCATGGTATACCTAGGGTACCCCTTTTCCTCATTCAGGTTAATAATACCAGACTTTGAATAGATTATAGAGAGGATCACAAGTGATGTAATGTATTGGAAGAATATATTTCTTCCCTTTGGATGGAGGATTACACTTGTAAACAATGTGCTCATGGAATGGATCTACCAGTGATCAGAGTACCAAAGGCATTCATTCACAATTTTTATAGGATCCATGATTCTTTTATATATGAAGTTAATAAATATGAGAATTATAATTTTTAATCATGTAGGATAATGGATAGACCAACATAGGAAAGTGTTATTAATGCGAAAAATATTATGTACACCTTGAAAGGCTTGCACGCGAAACATTAATGTGATGTGGTAGAATTTAGAACACTCTAAGGTATCTCTATATTGGTTTATGGCTGATGGGGGAAAGTGGTATTTGTTAATATCTGTATGGCCTATGATAAGACCTCACTACTCAACACTCATGTTCCATGTTCGATGGATATTGAGAAGAGGTGAGATTCTATTTTGGAACCACAATTATGTTGTCTTGTTGGATGGTTTCCTAGGATGTCTAGTAATAGATATCACCTTCATGTAGGTGAGTAAAAAATTAAATTTCATTAATGTAGTTATGGAAAATGAACAAAATCATAAATTTTATCTCACTGACATTAATGATTATCTAGATAGGTTGGTTTTTATGGACTCCCCCTTACAAATCTTTCTATTGAGGTATTATAAAAGAATTATTACTCCCTCAAATCAATAGGAGCCCTATAATGAATTTATATAGTGAAAAGTGGTCCCAACAAAGTATAATTTATTATTATTAAGGAAATGGAATTGATGTCTTCCAACTAAACAGAATATCAGGAGTGTTGGTATTATCATATCCTCCAGATGTACATGCTGTAAAACAGGCAGAAGGTAAACAGAAAACCTTAGTATTTTTAATTCTAATGTTAATGTATGATCTAGAACTATTTTGGTGACTTCATAGGCCTTCATGTGGATTATATAATGGGAACTCATTTATTTATCCATTGGTTACATGGAGTTTAAAAATTGGGTCATGAGAAGATTTTTTGAGATTTTGTTTTGATTGCTGGATGTTTGTGTTTATGGAAAGAAAAGAACAACACCAATTTCAAAGGGGGTTTATACTCAAGAAAGACCCTATTGATTAGAGATAAAACCCTATTACTCGATATAATTCACCTTGGGAATAATTAAAAAGAAACTCCCACACTCCAGACTTTTCCAGTAGGCACATCCTTCTTCCAGTCGATTGGTATTTCCTCTCATGGGAATTGGGTTCACTGAAACCCCCAATAATTAGGGAACAAATATAACACTAATGGATCATTATCAATGGTTTCATTAATGGATTATGGATGGTTAGTGATTCCTTGGAAAATTTAATATTCTCTTTCTTATCATATTATATGAAAAATCATTCCCTCAATGAATAAGACTTGGCAATGCTCATGGGTCTGGTTATTTTTAGATAGTTAAATATGAATATTATGGTGGTGAAAGAAGGATTTTTAAATATATGTTGCTCTTTAAAACACAACAAATATGTTTTGTGGTATATTTACTATATATCCCTAAGGTATGAGAGCCTTATTGGAAGCCATACTGAGATTACTCACACTCGGTGTGAAGGCAATAATAAAGAAAACATTATATCTGCTTTATCTAATAATGCGTATATGGTTACATTCTACCAATATGAGAGGATTTTTCCTCCCAAGGTGGTGAATGTAGTTATTGGTGATTCTCTCAAGATTCACTAATATTTCATTCATTAAGGGACTACGTTATTCTCTCATATCATTTCATTTTACTTTTTTCTTGAATTTGTTGTTTTTTCGCTCTCCCCTTTTTAAATAAATAAATTTGATGATGATGATTATATTAATTATTCAATTTGATTTTTTGGAATAAAATCTAAGTATTTTCCTTGATTTTACATTATTATGATGCCAAAATGTGTGTTTTGAAGTCTTGAAGTGGTTTTAAGTACCATAGTGAAAACTAAATATTCTATAAGGAATGAAAAAATTGAAAAATTTTGAACACTGTTTTGGTCAATGTGGAGTTCCCATGAAATCTACCAACACTAATGTAGGCTTGTCTTCCAGTATAATAGAGTTCATACTTGTGAATAATACTAAGGCTAGGTTAAAGTTTATAGTTTAATGAAGATATGATTCTGAAAAATGGATCAACATAGCATTTATATGAACTCTACTTTGATCCATTTTGAGTTATTTGAATCCCATGTAGAATTCATTAAGATATATGGAACATTACCTTTATAAAAAATACCAAACTAAAGTAAGAAATGAGAAATTTTTATTTATTTCACACCTGATGCTTGAGGTATATTATCTACATACATGTAATAAAATTATTGTTTTCCAAGAATAATACATTAAATAATGTCAAATAAATTCCATGATTGATGTTTTCAGCCAAAACAAGAAAGCATGAATTTGTTTGTTATAGATTTCATGGTGAATCGAAGATTATATCAAGATTTTGGAGGATATCATGAGAGTGAAGGAATGATTATAGATTTTCAAGAGAAATAATCCTAGATATTTTACCACATGCCAAACAAGGAAGGATTTAATGTTCTATAAGTGGGTACTAAGGATGAGGGAAGGTGAAGTCCGTATATCACAAAATTTTCTAATTTGTTTCATTCTTTCATTGATTTATTTTATTCTTAAATTAAAAAAACTATGTCGTATTTCTCTTCTATTTTGGTTACCTTTAACATAGAGGGGTATATTAAGTCAGTTTTTATAGAAGGGAAGGAAGTCCTCTTTCAATGCTGGTGTCCTAAACATCAATGAGGAAAATCTTATTCCTCTATTGAATCATGTTGATGATCAGTAGTAGTTCTTAATCAAATTTTTTTTAAAAAGTGATTTATTTTACTATTGCATACTACATTGGTATATGAATCATATTCTCTATCAACATAGTTATAGAACTATATGATGGAATATAATTGGATTAGTGGTGAAGAATTTAGTGGTTACTGATATGTGGGGAAGGAAAATTGTTAACTCTTTTACTATATAGGAAACAAAATGCCCGATTTTGAATTATTTTAGTTGAATAGGTTTATTTACTAAATCAAAAACACAAATATAGAAGAAATATACTCAGAAGATGAATTTTCAAATTTTAACCTCACTATATCCCTTAAACAAAGGGTGAGAGGTGATGTGATTATGGAACCTCTAATTCACAAGTTAATAAGATGAATAAACTGAAATTTAAAGATTAGGATATCATTTTAATTTGATAACAGATATAAAACTAATAACCTTATAATAATTTTATTCTAAAAACATTACTTCAATCCCTATATTCTATTTTGGTTTCAATAAAAACATACATGACCCCCATTTTGGATTTAGATTTACAACTAAATTTTAAGCACTCCTCTCTAGAGAAAAAACTATGATACCAATATAATATATTTTACTAAGGAAAATAAATATATTTTTCAAAAATCAAGAAAGGGTGTCAATGAACAATATTTCTAACTAATGAAAAGAAAAATGAAATGATATAATAATTACCACGATATTTATGTGCCTTGGAGGATGATTCAAATAAGATATACCCACAATATGATTTTTCTAATAGTGACAAGGAAATCATGATTACAATGGAGACCAATGTCTTGGAAATTAAAGGGCCATGCAGGAATTGGTCACTAAAACATAATGATGAGAATATAAAGTGTCCTGATTATGAATAAACTCACATCCTTTCTATTTTCAAAAATTATAAAGGAATTTTCACATTATTACCATATCAATTATTATGTATTATTACTTTAAGTACATGTAATTGAAGGTGACACATATTTTTTGAGGGAAAACTAAGTAAATAGGAATTTTATAAAATCTAGAAAACAAATAAAAGAATTTTCCATCCTAGAATGATAAATATTTTGGTATCTTTAAGCTTATTTGGTTATTATATCAAATTAAGTTAAGTTAGAGTGTCTTCATAAGGGGCACACAAGTAATATAGTTTAAGAAGCTTTTGGCTTATAAATTTATTAAAAATGGAATTATGGAAAGTTATTTATAGAGATTCATTGAAGTTGTATGTTTAAAAATTACCCCATCATTGTTACCCAAGAATAAATTCTAATATTAATGGGTAAAAATTTAATTGATCGATGACATGAAAATCGATAAATTAAGTGATAGTTAATGAGTATTAAGAATAATATAAGATTTCAACAGACAATCCTAAAAACAATATTTTTATCAATTGGTATCAATTATTTAAGAATGAAATATTTGAAAAAATCATCTGAATTATATCAAGTAGTGAAATATCAGTTAGTATTATATTCTTATTTTTAGGGAAAGCGTTGTTTCCAATATTAGACCCACTTTATTCCAAAACCATGCATCACATATAATTAGAGTATATTAATTTATAGCACATTGGTTTAGTAAATTAATTCCATCCTCTATAGAGTTATTTATCTTATTATCAGTAATTGGGTGATAAAAAAAATAGAATAACATATTTACATGTATTTTCTAGTTTTGATATTAAAAAAATTAAAAGGGTGGCATGTTGAACATAATTTGTGTTACGTTTAATTTTTTAAATTTACCCTATTCAAGAACTCTCTCATTTGGCTAGAAAGGATTGATTAAGAGACCTCAAGTGCACCTCCCAATATACCAGAGGATACTGACTTGGTATGGGGATATGAAATATATTATAAATAAACTATAATCTTTGGTATTAAGAGTCATATCAGTAGAAAAAATTAATAATAAAATGTAAATAATAAAATAAAAGACTTAAAAGAAGTAAATAATAAACTCAAATTGAATAATCTCAAAAATAGATTAGGAAAAACAAAATGACAAGATGGAATGTAACTAAATTTCATGATAAAAGAATTCAAGAAAAAGAATAGTAGAATCGAATAAAATACTCAATGTCCTAAGTCAAAATGGAAACATTGGTCCAATATCCAATCTCTAACCCATCCATAAAAAATGAAATCAATAGTAAGTTCATTTTCCCATGTCCAAACATACATCGATGTAATCAGCTTGGGAACCAAATAGAGGCCTAAATAAGGTTTGAGTATAACCCAGTACATTAACACCACCATCTATAAAAAACTATTCTAATAATAAGTGTATGCAATTATCTGATAACCTCATGTGTTAATTAATTTAACAATTACTAATGTACAATAACAACCTATTTTAGATCCTTGTGGAAATATTTATGAGCAGGTTCTATGACCATGCCAACCTCATCTGTGTTTTAAAGGTAAAATAACCTTCCTTGGTGCCATTTCATAATATCTATAACCATGTGTTATGACCATGCTAATAATTACCATGTAACCAAGGTAAAATTACCTACTTTAGGGTCATTCAAGAATATCATAGAGCAATTCATACAATGATCCCAACCACAACCATATGACCAAGGTAAAATTACCATATTTAGATCCACGTCGGAATATCTTTGATAATTTCTTACAACCATGCCAACCATAACCATATAACCGTGCTATATCCAAAAAAATATGATTCAAAACCCTATAATCATTACATAATTCATATCAATGACCTATAATCATTACAACATAGAACTAGGCATAGCCCGCTCTCTATAATCCTTACTACGTGGGACAAGGCTAAACCCACTCAATTTCAGCATTACAACTGATAAGTGTTAAAGTTCAAGGTTTGAGTCTAAAATATAATCCTTACACCATGGTACACAATCCCTATCATATAGCATGGATATCCTAATACCACATCACAATTATCCATGGTTACTTAACAAAAATGAAATTATTCTTTCATATGGCAAGATTAATTTAATTAAAAATTGATTAATAATTATATAAATAAGAAATAATCTATACTTTAGTGATTTTATAAAAATAAATCACCCTTGATAATATGTCATGCTAAATATACTTTAATTCATTTTCCAATTCAATTATAATCATGGTTCTCTCACCCCATGGGAATCCATGAGCCAATTAGAAATCCATTTGATACCTAAGGACATCATGAAATACATCCATTTATTTATTTATTTAAATTAGGTGAACAAATCAATGGTTCAATCCAAATATTACATAAAAATGGAAATTATAAAACCATTAGGTTAATATTTTGACCCTCTACCATTAACTGATGATCCAAAAAATGATTCCAATTGATAACTCATTTGAGGGAGAGGGTGATGATTATTCTAAAGATATTCATAGATCAAAACCAAACAAGATCAAAAACAACAATGCATTTGATCGAAATATTTTATCACAATTGTTGGAGAAGGAGGAAAATAAGGATGAAATGAATCCAAAAAAGTCTTACCAGGGATCACAAACACAAACAAGATATCCCAAAGGGAATTTGGCATCCCAAATCACCTGGTGAAATCCATAGGGATGAGATGAGAAGATATACACCTGAAATAATGATTATTAATAGGAATATAATTTAAAACATCATTTCGGTAATTCTAACATCATTTAATTTGATTACACTTCAGGTAAATGTTTTAAAAGGAATATACCAAAATACATGTCACTACAATATTTAATTTATTAAATCTCCCAAATAATTAAACAATGTGTCTTATGTATACACAAAATTTTAATGTTCTACAGTTGATTTTTCTAATAATTTCCCTTTCAATCATACCAAAACACTTTTAACGTTCTTCATCTCCCTAAGAACCCATGAAACACTTAACCTATTTATACTTGGACTCCATTACTTAAAAATATCATACATCCCTGATCTTTAGGTAACATTCTACAAAAAATATCTCATCACCAATACTATCTACTCTTCATCATGTTTTCTTGAACCCCAAGACAAATTTTATTAAAAAAAAATATACTATCATACTAAAAATGAAACCAATAGAGAATATTAAGGAAAAAATCATAGAGAGACATACCTTAAAAAATATGGGATCTTACAACCTCTACACCTTATAACAGCTTTTCCCTAAGCTACTCCAAGCATCAATATGAGCTCTCAATGAACATGTAAAGCCACTCCATTTTCATATCTGAATCCCTTTCCCATGTCTCCTCATAAACTCACCCATGTGGCCTCTGCAACCAAACCAGTTGTATAGCCCTACCTTGATGATATTTACCACTATGATCCAGAACCTATAAAATATGATCCTCAAAGGATGCATTAGAAAAAATCTATAAATCTAATAAATCTATCACATGGGAGGGGTCTACATGATTTATTCATAGTTGAAACATGTGGAACACATCATTCATGGAATAGTTGCATTGTGAAAGGGGAAAATGGTATACAAATGGACCGAGCCTTACTACTATTTCAAAGGGACTCACATACCGTTGTGATATATTTCCCTACATCATAAATGGTTTCTACGAGAACCTAGGAAACACCCAAAAAATGTATTTACCAACTAAAATTCCATAGGTAATCTCTAATGGTCATCATATGATTCATTCCTTCTTTTCATGATTACCAACCATTGTATGATCAATTAAACCTGTTTATATGTCTCATGCATGAGACTAGGGCCAACATGTGTTGACTCACCTATCTCCAGCCAACAAAGAGGTGAACATAATGGTATTACACAAAAATATTTAAAAGGTTCCATTTGGATCACTTCCCGTATGATATTATTATATGTAACTTCATAAGGACCATATGTATCTCCCATGAATCACCAAAATAAAAAACACATGCTCGTAAAGTATCTTCTAGACCTAAATAGTATACTCATATTGACCATCAGTCTATAAATGAAATGTTATTATAAAAATAAATCCCAATCCTAGGTATCTGTAAAGACCCTTCCAGAAACTCAATGTGAAATGAGGATCTCTATTTGAAACGATAGTCCTCATAACATCATTTAATCAAACCACCTCACAAAAATAAATATTTTCTATATAATTAAATGTGGATGTTTCCCTAATAGATAAGACATGGGAATCCTTAGTCAATCGATACAAAAAACCCATACAACATCATTATTTTGTGACATCTTGGATAGTCCTATCAAAATTCTATTGTGACATTGTCCCGTTTTCACTCTGAAATTTTCAAAAGATGGAAAATCCAAATTGGCCTCTGATGCTCGACCTTTAACTAAAGTTAATTAAATCCTCTAACCATGAATACTTACACATAATTTTTCATTACTTCCACTAGTACTAACTATAGAGATGACAACACATATTATTTGAAACTAGGATTCACAACCAATATAGAAGCATGAAACTCCCTCATCATCTCCTCGTGGAATCCCATATGAACATATACTCATCCAATGAAAATAAAATAATACTCAAATATGAGAGAACATCTTAATGGTTTCTCCCCACCATATAATTGTTCTCTTAAAACTTATCACTCTAGATTATAAAAGTTCTTAGTTATAATCTGGTCCGGAATAATGGGTATAATAGATGTTGATGTTAAAGAAACCCAACCATGAGGTTCTTAAACATCCAGATACATGTCTGCAATGAGGTCCATTACCTTCCACTCATCAAAAGACTCCCATACGTACTCTACCTATGTATTTAAACTCAATGTGTCGGCATCAATTATTACCTTACCATGTGTATAATTCAATTCAAGGTCAAAAGTCTTCAGATACTTGACCCAACTCCTCTACTAAAAGGTCAGATCTCACTGAGAAAATATATATTTGAGGATCTTATAATCATTGTATATCACTTATCTCTCAAGCATGAGATAGTGTCTCCAAAATCTCAAGTCATGTACCACTACTGCTAATTACAGATCATGAGTATGATAATTCCTCTCATGTGGTCTCAACTTTATGGAACCATAATCAACCACATGATCCTCCTGTTTTTGAACTACTCTGAGTCTAACTATGTATGTGTTATAGGGAATGGCATATTATTTACCCAGTATAGGTAATGCGAGGATAGGTTTTGAGGTCATCCTACCTTTTATCTCCAAAAAATAACTCTCATAAGAATCAAACCAAAAAACATCACCTATTTCATGGTCATCCTAGACATTGGGGATGCCAAACTAAAAATAAACATGGGTAAAATTATTGTAAAAACCTACTAATCCCATAAAACTCTGAATTTTGAAGACTTTCTTGGGTTATTCCCAAGATATCATGGATACAACTTTCTCTGGGTCCAATGACACTACAACCTCTAAGATGACATTGACCCAAATTATATCTTCATTAATTCAGAAACTGCATTTAGTTAGCTTGGCATAAATCTGTTTCTCTCTCAGTGAACGAAAGAGGATTTCATGATGTTTGGAATTATTTTCTACTAGATAAGAGTACACTAAGATATTTTCAATTAAAACTACCAAATAATTATTCCAAAACAATTGAAGATCCTATTAATTATGGTCATGAATACAACATATTCATTAGTTAACCCAAATGACATCACTCTGAATACATAGAATTTATACCTTCTCCTAAAATATGTCTATGAGATGACAAGTAGATAGACCATTTAATGATTATATATTTATCTCATGTCATTCTTGGGGAAGATCATAGAAAATATCAACTAATTGAAAATATTTTCAATGCATGGAATAGGATATAGGTTCTTGATCGACTTATGGTAATCCCATGACAATCCCCACATAATCACAAATATCTATCATCATTTTTTATGAAGAGAACTATAGAAAACCATTGATATGTAATCTTCCATATGAAGCCTTTATATTCAAGACCTTATAACTAAAAATTCAATCCCTGAACCTCTATATGTTCTATTCGGTATGGTGGGATAGAAATTAACACTATTTACGAAACAAACATGATCTTGATCTCTATACCTTGCTTAAGTGGTAATACATAGAAACCATAAAGACAAAAATCATGAAAAATTTCTAACTCTGGATGTAAATAATCCTACTGTATTCCACCATTATCTAGAGCATGAGATAATTTATCCTGCACTAGAGTAGTGTCACATGAATAGCTAGAATATCCCACTCAACCTGATGAGAATAGATACTTATTTATAGATATAGGAAGGTATATTTCCTCCTGAAAAAGTCAATATGATATTGGTATAGAACTAACCATTCGATACAAATAATCAAGTCGAATCTTTTCATTTACATCATGAACAGTTCATCAAAGAGATGGTAACCACCAATCTCTATAGAACACATCTTGCAGCATTTTAAATTCTATTATCTCACTCCCAATGACATTTATATGGTTAAAACCCCATATAGGATATCCGTATATATGCACAAACCATTTGAAATTAGATCTGATAAAAAATAATGTGATGTTCTTGTATGAAAAAAAACACAAGCTAAGGTAGATGAAATAACAATTGTACCTTTGTAGGTAGATTATTATTCATCCATTCTAGTCAGAGTAGTCTATACAATGTGAGACTAACTTGTCCCTCTTACCTATTATCCTATCTAACTACCATAAAGATATTTCCCTTTCTTGGTACAATTAATAATACACTAGTGTTCCACACCCCTGCCTCATCCCTAATGTCCTATGGAACTCCAGCTACTAGATTACTAAGGGTATATTGAGCCCCTTCATGACTTCAGTGACTATCATGTACCTCCGTTACTAGTCTTCTATAGAAAGTTTTTTACAAAACCTCAAAATATGACCAACACTACCAAAAATATGACACTTGAATGTAGGGTAAGGACACTACAAGGGTTGGTGGCCAGACCGTCCACACTAATATCACTAGATAGAACAAAATATTGAGATATTTTTCTATTACCCTAACTTCTCTTCCCACCACTATTTTTGTGGAAACTACCTTAATAGTGCATCTTACAACTCATAGAAAAACATCCTAATATCCTAGCTGAAGTAGCATGGATGTTTCTCGAGGACTACCTCAGATTCTATTCCATGTTGAGTTCTTGATTCATCCTGTCTTCAAATCCACTTAAACTAAAAATGTTTACATGTGACCTAATCTCATAATGAATATTGTTGTATATATATCTCACCCTAGATATCTCATCAACATCCAATGATAACACAAAGAACAATATGTTGTTAAAACATCTAGCATAGTCTTGCACTGACAAATCCTCCTACATCAAATCCATGAATTTGCATGATTTTTAATCCCTAAACAACTTGAGGTAGAAATGGATCATAAACATCACCTTGAATTCCTTCCAAAATAGCTCATCATACCACCCAAATTCCTCTAGATTATCCCACCAATGCTTGGCAGGTCCAGAAATCATATACGGAGAAAGATTCACCCTCCTATCAATGGTTTTCTTAAGATTCATGAAGATCATCTCCGCTGACTCAATTTAGAACATGTCCACCATGGGCTCCACTTTCCTAGTTTACATAGGTGAATTCTATATCATAAACTCTCTTTTTTAGCTTAGACATCAAAGGAATTGTTTGAACAGTCTCCCTTTGCATGGATTGTTTGACCCTTGGGAAGTTGTTGAAAATCTTAGCATCCATATGGTGCCCCAGAACTATGGGAAGCTCTAGTTTTTCTATGTTAGGAGGATTCTAATTTCCACTCTCCTAATTCTTAAGTATAAGATGAGTAGGAGATATTTTATCTACTAGGAAACTACACACCACAGAGAACTAGTTTGCAACAAGTTCAACCAAACAAGTGAATGTAACATAGAACAACTAACACTTGGTCTCTCTAAAAATGAATTACAGATATTTTAGTGTAAATGAACAACTCATTCCACTTATAACATGAAATAAAAATCTCATTTCATAGTTATACATGCAAGTATATAACACATGAAAAATAGATAAGACCATATTATGAACAATGCATTTCAATATATCCCAATGTTCCTATTATAATGCATGTATTCTAATCTCACATAAAATCAGGCCATAATTAAAATTATCAAGAAATAATAAGATCATAAAAAATAACTTCACACATCATTTGAATCAACCAAGGTAAAATAAAATCAACTGTAACAAGAACACCCCACAAAAAAATCTGATCCCCTTGTACATTGATTTACCCACATACATGGGTTAGCTACTGCCATGAACAAGATCATTACCATGTACCAAAACATATATGTACTCTTTCTACCATTACCAAATAGTAAAGAATAATAAAATAAAACACACTTCTCTGAAACAACATTGTAACATCCCCTAGTCCTGCACTCTCTCACATAGATAGAATGAGTTGGTTATGAGACTTCAAGAAAGCCTCCTTATAGTATAGATTCCACTGCCTAGTAGTGGGGGTGTCAAATGTATAGTGGGGAGACTATACCACTTTGTATAAAGTGTCATAATAGTTGAAAAAATTCCTAAAAATGGTAACATTGAAAGTAAAGACATAATTGGAGACAACAATAAAGGAAAACTGAATAATCTAAAAAAAGATATGGAATAATGTGAGGACAATCTAGAATGTATGATACTATAAAACCATAATAATAAAATATGAATAATAAAAGACTCAAAATAAAATAATCAATGTCCAAAACCTTTTGTCAGTGACATCTACAAACTATATCCCATCTATAAACAAGAAATCAATAGTAACATCATTTTCCCTTTTTCCAAACTAAAATCTACCTAATAAGTTTGTGTGCCAAATAGAAGCCTGAATAGTGTGTGAGTATAACTCCATAGTTCAAAACCACTATGTCTGAAAAATCATTCTGATAAGAAGAGAATGAAATAAATAAATAACCAGGTGTATTGTTTAATTTAAAAATTAATAATATACACCAACAAACTACATAAAATTTGTTTTGGAATATCATAGAGTATGTCTTACAACCATGCTAACCATAACACTCTAACCATGGTAAGATAACCTGATTTAGAAATAGTTTTGAATATCTCTTACCATGTCTTAAGACCAGCCATCCACAACCATGAAACCAAGGTAAAATAACTTTCTTCCGCACCATGTTGGAATATCTCTATGCATGTCCTGCAACCATGAAAAACAAAACCATATATGCTTGGTAAAATAACATATCTTGGAACCATGTCCTAATATCTAAGACAAAGCCTTATGACCATGAAAACTATAACTATATGAACATGTTATAACCAGAATAATCTAGGTCAAATCCCTATAAGAATTACACAATCCAATTCAAAGTCTTGTAGACATTAAAACATGGGACTAAGCATAACCCACTCTCTATAAGAATTACATCATTAGACTGGGAATATCCAGCTCAATATTAGCATTACAATATATATGTGTGCTGGTTTTACGTTCAATCCCGATATATAAGAATTATATTATTGAACTAATATCCTTTTCATAAAATATGGATATCACAATATCACATCACAATCCTCAATGGTTAACTATGAAAATTACCATTATTCTTGCATATGCCGCTTGTAATTTAATTCATGGTTAATTAAAAATTATATCAACAAGAAATAATCCTAGATTTAAATATTATATAAAAATAAATCACCCTATGTCTTATTACATACTATACATATATTCAAACCTTTTTTAGTTTAATTATAATCATGGTTCACTCAACCCATGTAAATCCATGAGATAGTTAAAAATCCAGTTGAAACCAATGTAATTCATGGAATAATTCCCTTTTTTTAAATTACATTGGGTACATAAAATAGTTCTATAATTATCATATTTCATAAACATAGAAATTATCAAACCATAGAGATTATATTTAGACCCCCTACCTTTAACTAATCATCCAACAAGGCTTCCAATGGAAAACCCCAAAGTGGATGAAGGTGTAGGTGATTGTAAAAAGGTTCCTAGATCAAAAGTAATCAAGAAAAAACAAAAAATGTATTTTGTGAAAGGATTTAAATGTAATGGTTGGGGAAGAAGGATGAGAAGGAAAAATCCTAAAAGAAAACACTTTCTAGGGATCGATCACACAATCGGTACATCTGAAAGTGATATTTTTACCCAAAAATTTCTTAGAGAAAAGTATTGGGTACAAGGGAGAAGAGATATACCTAAAAAAATGAGTATTCATCAACATAACATGTTTAAAATATAAGGTCAGGAATTTACATTTCGTGTAATGTGCTTTGAAAGCATGTAATTTTTTTATTGGAATATGCTAAAAAAACAATCATTTTATACTTATTTTATTAATACCCTCAATCAATTAAATTACATATAATTGATTTAAACGATGTGTAATATTTTTCCAGTTGATATTTTTTCCTTTTTTATGAAATCCATCCCTCTTTTAATGTTTCTCATCTCACTAGGAACCCATGAAACACTTAGCCAATATATATCTAGAATACATTAATTAAAACTTGCATATATCCTCTATCTTTTGGTCATTTTATCTAATAAATCATTCATTACGATACTATCTAGTCTTTCTCATGTTTCCTTGAACCCCTAGACCATGTTTATTCAAATGAGATACTTTCATGAAAAAAATTCTTAAATAAAATATTAAAAAAGAAATTAGATAGATATATACAAGAAAAAATGACAATATCATAATTTTTTTCAATAAGCTCTAATGAGAATGAAGACTATATGTATGATTTTAATATGTTATGAAGAAAAAAATGGATGAAGTATGAAGTAACCAATCCTATTGATTAAATAATGGAATGGTGTTCCCATAATTTGTTTTATTATGTAATGGGTTTTGAATACTGCATGAGGATAGAAGAATCACATTTGATCATGGATGTGGGATGTTTTTATTGTCTTTACGGAAATGATAGCGATTTGATTATCATTTATAATATTAAAATTGATGTGTGTTATTTACAATGGACTTTATTATATATCTATTAACATATGTAAAATGTTTAAAGAGTGTTTTATTTGTTGTAAATATTATATTACATAAATAATATTTAGTTGGAAATTATGTTTTGAAGATGATACTACTTGATATATCATATATAGAATAACTTTGATAATATTTTGTTAATATAATGGAATTTTTATGGAGAATTCATAATATAGAATATTATTTCTTTGTAAAGGTTTTGGTTAAAACTACAGTTGAACAACGGATGAATTGTATTTTGTGAAATTCAATTTTTTATAGTTATCGAGATTAATGAATTATATATCATTAATAAGTATATATGTATTAATATATAGATTTTGTTAAATAATATACTGAGATTTTTTAAAGTGACTAGCCCTAGTATCCTAGAGTTTGAGGACACTTTATTATGTTGGAACTAGATATAAGTGATCACATCCTAAAGGAAAAATAGTTTATTACTCTTTGTAAACTACATATATACTTGATTCAAATATTAAATTGTAAATATAAAAACATAGCATATGAAATATTCTTTCATCCTTTATATCATTCATAATATCCTTCTTCATATACCTTGGAATGTAAAAAAAATAAAGGGTGAGATCACATACTCAGTAATGGTTACATATAATAGACACTCTCATTAGTGAATAAGGAATAATTAATATGGTAGAGTGGATAATCAAAACACATTCAATTTAATAAATAACGTTATTTTAATTATAATACAAGGATGATATCAATAATGAAAAAACATGGATATTGAAAACTGAATTCTTAATAAAGGAAATTCATTATTCCGGACATTCATTATCATGGACTCTCATCTATGAAATCATGAATATTACCATCAAGTCCTCTCAACTAGGACATTATCATTCCTCTATGGCCTCTCAACCATGTCAGTATCAATGTATGGGAATGAATACACCAAATACTATACTATTTTTACATGATAATATAGACTCAGCCAATACATCATGCCAACATGTTTTTCCTCATAAGACCTATTGATGAACCTATGGGATATTTATAACCAAACATCATGCATCACTTACACATACTATTTATTTCATATATTTTGAATGATTAATACAATTCATTCTCAAAATTACTTATAAATCAACAATTAACTAAATTGATTCAAGAATATAGAATATTGATACTTCATCATAATATACCATCCAAAAAATAATAAAAATGGTAAAATTAGATCATATACCTAGATTCATTAATGGGTATTTCTATTGTTGAAAATACTGTTAAAAATCATTAGAACATTTATTAAGGGATAAATACACTTTACCCTTTGAGATCACTTATTAAAATATAAAAATTTCTAAAATATTAATGAAAAAAAATTCTATGAAAATAAAATTCATAACTAGTGAAACAATATTCAAAACAACGAGTGGAAATGTTGACAAGAAATATCATTCATTTTTTTATGTTGAAACAAAGATTATATTAACTCATTTAAAAAAATGTACCTTGTTTGGAAAATGACAATAAGATTCCATTAAAAATATTTTACTAAAATTAAATAATGGTTAAAATTGACATTGAAAATTCATAATATAATATTAAAAACAACTTCAAAATATTCTAAAGACAATATTTAGATGGAATAAAAATGATTGGAATTAAATCTTCAGAATAATATTTTTAAAGGATAGTCCCTAATATGTAACTTACTTATTAAGTTTTCATATAACAAGAATGTTACAAAATAATAAGCTTCTAAAACACAAAAATGACCATAATATAAAAAAATTGTTAACGAGTTAAGGATCATATAATTTTACCAAAGTAAATAGAGATATAAAAAGTCCTGAAATAAAATAATATTGTAAAAGGAAAACCTCACCATTTCGGTATATTTTAAATAATAACCCCCTTGAAATAAATAACATAAAATTAATCATTAAATATAATTAATATAATTGTATTGATGATATAACATGTTAAAGGAAAATTTTATACACCACATTAAAGGAACAAGTGATGAATATAAAAAATTTCTTAGAGGAATAACAGTTAGAAAAGAAATCACATACCTCATATTAAACATAATTTGAAAGTTATTTTAGACTCTAGTATAATTAAATTAAATTTAATATAATTATATACCAAAAACATATAAATTCTTATAATATCATTTTTGATTCATTTATAACAATTTAACAATAATTTATTAATAATTCTTTATAAAAATAATCATTTATAAGTGTTACTTAATTGTTTCTATTTTTCATGATATTTTTGGTTTGGTATTTCTTGTACTTATACTTTGATATGTTTAAAATTACATAAAAAATTTAATTCATGATATAAATATAATATATATATATAGGGTCATCCATAAATGGTAGATATGGAAGAATGTATTAAACTGTTAATGGAGACGGTAGATTGTATGTACACATGAAAATTGTTTCCACTTTTTGACAGATAGAAAGAAGGAATGTTAAATAATGATTAACCTTTTGATAATTATTATTATAAGTTATATATCATATATATTCATTAAATACATCCTTTTTAGCATATATGTAAAATGGGAATGAAAGTGATCACATCACTTTGTTGAGGTGGAAGTCTACACATATGCCTGAGAGATGTTATTATTTTCTAATGGGTGAAAATTTTAAAAGTTAACTAATATTTTTTATTTAAAAATAAAAATTATTTTATAAATATCATTCATACTCATTAGTTTTATATTTATACCATCCATGTAAAATGGGGATAAAAAAACTAATTACACCACTACATTGAGATGGTAATCCAAACGTATGCATGAGTGTTGTTTTCCCTTTTTGTGGGAAGGAAAAGAGTAGAAAAATAGATTTCTCGTGATCATAATAATAATAATTATATTGATGATACTATAATAATTCTCTTATTATGGTTATAATATATTTATAATAAGAGTAATTATAAATAAATATGATAAATTCGGTAAAGATGTTTACCTCTTCTTTGGTAGAATCGCTTTATATCTATTCTTAAGGATCATTGGGTTGGTCATGTGGGAAGAAAATCCCATATAGAATAATAATATGGATATTTTAAATATTAACGGGTAGCTTTTTTTGATATACCTGGATCAAAGTGGTGTAAATAAATTAAAGTTGGGTTCCCTTTAATAATTTATGTGAGTGATATATATGAAATTTTTTAATGTTTTAACATATTATTATGTTACTCTTTAGGAAAAATTGGTCCACGATGACCCATATTATAAATTAATTTAGTTAAGGATAAAATAATACAAGAAAATCAGATTAATGAATTATAATTGGTCATTTTAACTCTTGTCTTTTTTTGTTAACCTCTTTTTTAACCATTTTAACCTTAATTGTTGTAACAACATTTCCAATGTTAAAGAGTTATAATTTTAAATTTAATTTTACTATTAGCTAATAAATTTTAAATGGTTGATATTTTATACCATTTATAGTCTTATATATACTATTACAAAAATTGTATTATTATTTAAAAAAATTAATAAAGTATTATTTAACATAAAATTTCAAAAATTTCATTATTGACAATATTTTTTTAATAAGACTATAAAATCCACTACATAAAAATTCAATTCAAACATAAACCTTATACATATATATAATATTTAATATTCATATATATAATTTTTGTATGTCTATAATTGACTAAAATTTTATTAATTTTAATTTTTTTAATCTCTAATTTTATATTTATATTAATTTGATAAATATTGTGTCAAAATAGCACAAGAATTGAATATAATTATTAAATTAAATAAAAAATTAAATAAACTACCATGATAATAAATAATTATGATTTAAAAAAATAATTTATAACCAAACATATCCTATTTGTATTATTATAAAGATTTTGTAGTGATATTATATTCAAAAGAGTGACATTTTTGGTTCATTATTTACATAAAATAATATAAATTTTATTATCAAGGTATTATGACACCAAAATTACATATATTCAAAGATCAGACATATGTGGTCTATTTTATTCCTTAACATAAATTAAATAAAACTATTGGGTGTTTATGAGGAATTACCTCATAGTTTTAATATTATTTTACAAATCTTACCGTTTCTATGGTGACAAATATTTACTATGGTTACTATTAACAATGACTAAAAATAAAAGTGACCTATTTAAAAAAATTTAAATTCATAGTTCCATATATGGTATCCATTTTTAATTATTCAACACCTATAAGTGGTATAAATATATGTTTATATAAATTCTTATAATGTAATGAAAAAATAGTTTTTAGAAAAATACTATTTTAGCATTAATTTAAATTCTATCAAAATAATGAATATCGAGGAATCAAATTTAATTAAATATATTATGAAAAATAAAATGAATCATATGTAACTTTAATATCCAATAAAAATCATATAGGGTATTATAAATTACTTTATTTAATGAAATAATTTGACCATATTTGAAAAATTTGTACTTTCATTGAAAAATTAATCATTTCAAAAAATCACAAAATATCAACCTAAGTAAATTTTTTTATGATATTTTAAAAAAAGTTCAATTTTTTGAAATGAATTTCTTAAAATATGATAAATTTTTTTATATTATTCACTCACAAAACTCAATAATACTATTTTGAGGAAAATTGTATTTTTGATCTATATAATGACTTTACTAAAAACCAAGTACTTTTTTGTCAATATATTACATTTAACTTAAATCTTTGCATATAATTTTCAAAATGTGATTATTCTTATTAAATATTCAACTATAATGGATATGTTATAATGGTATTATATATTATGGTTCATTTAGAGTCAGGGTTGAAAGTATTGTAAGATGTTATAGAAATATAATTTATTAATATATCATAAAATATTTGGGTCTAACATTCTACCTCCCCCCCCATAAATAAATATTTCCTCGACAAATTTTATCTTGGACTTATATATTTTAGAATAAATTTATTGGAAAACAATTTATACAAGGGGATAATAAAATTTCCATTGAAAATAGAATTAGTAAAAAAAATTACATGAAATATCACATTTTCAGGTTCTCTAATAAAGAGAAAATTGGTGGGAAGTTAAAATATATATATGGAGAATAAAAAAATTTCAAAAATAATAATATAGAATTATTGAGAACATTTTTATTATAAATTTAATGACCACAAAACTATAAATTTGTGATAGGTTTAAAGATCATTAATTCATCACAAATGAAGGTAAAAAGATAACATTAAATTTCAAAACCTCTTCCAAAATTTGATGTATTATTTTACTATCATTATAGTGAATTTAATAAAATTAACCTACTCAATTTATTTTTATTTTATATGTGAAATTTCATCCTTTTGTTTTGATTTGATGAATTTTGACATCAACTATTATTCAATGGATTAAAGTATTCAGGATTTAGTTTTAATGGCCAGAGTACAAAAAATTAAATTTTAATTAATCATAAGATCTCTTTAATAATTATAATCTATTCCTTCATTTTAAAAATATTTAAAATAACAAAAAAAATTTATCACAAGTTATAAAATATAAATAAATATAATATATGAATCTCTAAAACCCATATAACAATCAATATTGTTCAACTTTTTATAGTATATAAATTGCTTACCTTAATACTCCTTCAAAATATTTCTAACCACATTCATAAACAAATAATTTTAAATAATTCATTAGAAAATTATCCACATACATCATAAAGTATTTCATAATGTGATTTTATATTCTTTATAATATTACTAGTATTTACCAAGATAACTTGAATCATAATAAAAAAAAATAATATATATATATATATATATTCTTCTACAAGTTAACTCAATATTTATTCCTCATAAAAAATCACATCCAAGAATATAATACTCAATTTACCTTAATCGTATAATGTTCCTTAAAAATATAGTGAAATTATACTGAAATAACATTAATCACTTAGTCATCAAATCAATTTTCTATCCCATGGTTGTTTATATGATAAAATATATATTCCCAAATTGTAATAAACTATAATTACCTAAATTTAAAACATCATATTAACCCATATGGTTATTAATACCTTTCATAATAAATTCAAATAATTAACATTTTATAACCCTTATTTAAAACATTGTCACATTAAATATAGATAAAACAATATTTGTATGTAAAAATAAATAAATTAATTCCAATGCAACATAATTTTCAAAAATCTATACCAAGGTATATCAATCATTCAACATCATTCGTAAAGATCTAAAAATTATTTGTATTTTATTCCATAAATTTTTTTTATATAATTATAAACTTGAATCATATCTAATATTCACTCAATATCAACCAAATAATATTTAAATTTATGGTTACTTACTAAAATAACTCATACTAATTATATGTTACTCATATATTCTTCGAATTCAAATATATATAGTATAAAGTTTTAAATTATTTATTCACATGACCTTACTGATTCTTCCCTTGATCTTTCATCCTCTAAACATTTCACTTGGCCATTTATTCATCAATTCACTCTTCCACTAAATGTAGTAAATCTTCCTATTAATTGAATAAATATCCCCAAGTTTATCCTATAATATTCTAGACATGTATCATGTTTAATACTTTCTTCCCATGGTATGTACTACCTACACATCCATGAAATTCCATCATTCTCATAATTAATTTTTTATGAAAATTTTCCATATTGATATTGTTAATCATGATATGAAATATATGGTTAGGAATTATCATAATCTTTTTCAATCCATCACCCAAAAAAAATTATCTAGAGGAAAACCATTTTTTCTTTTACATTCATCATTAACGTAGTTGTTTCTAGTTCTAGCCATTACAGAAACCAAAAATCATAGTATGATAAATAATAATCATAATTGGAAACCACATAATTATGAAAACAATTTAAAGGATGTCTAAATATTGACACTGTATTCTGAATCTATGAAATACCTAGGTCATCCTTGGTCATTATCTATTCAAATCATTCATCATGGATTATAAAGATAATGTAAATTAATCTAACCATGCACCATAAGATTTTTATGAATTTTTTTAATAATTACACTCATTGTCCACTAAAATGATGGTTGAGATATATTTGACCAACTATATTTTAGTTTATTACCCCTTTATTCATATACTAAAAAATAAGTTCCACGTGTAGTATAATTTGAGGGGTGAATTACTAGGAAAATCACATAATGTCTACCATACTTAAAATTTAGGATTTTATATTATACCAAGATTTATCCTCAAAAAAATTTCATAGGGTTATTTTCAATAATATATGTTTTAACAAATCTAGTTCCAAATGTTTCTAATAAACATTCTCTAATTCCAACTATACAAACCCTAACACTAGTATCCTAGAATTTCTGGTCACTTAATTACATTATAACAAGATACAAGAAATCACATCCAAAAGGACTCAATTGATTAATAGTACTGATAAAATAAACACATAATGGATTCCAATATTAAATTAGAAATAAAAAAAAGTTTCATATGAAACATTATTTCCTCTTTGATATCATTCATAATATCCTTCATCCTATCTTTATGAATGGAAAAAAGGATCTTCTTAAAAGCTCAATAATGGTCAAATTTAGTGGAATCTATCATGAGTAAATAATAAATAGTTACAATGATAGAGTGGATAACTAAAACACATGAATCTTGACCAACAAATTAAATTCAATAAACATCCATGAATAATTTCAACATAAAAAACTCATTGATAATGAAGATTTAATTATTCATAATGAAAATTCATAATTGTATACATTCATGATCAAATAATATTAATCAAGAAACATTGAATCTTACTTTCAATAACTCTTAACCAATACATTATCATTTTGTCATGGCCTCTCAACCATGTTACTATCATTTTATGGGTACAAATACACCAAATACCGAAATATTTTAAAATTATATTAAAGCCTCAGCTTATACATCATGGAAACGTGTTTTTTATCTTAAGAGATATAGATGAATTTAAGGAATATATATAGATAGGAAAAACCTTCCTCTTATGAAACCTATGGATTCAACATATTTTGAATGATTAGAAAAATTCATTCTCAAAATTCATTATAAATAAATAATTATCTGTAATGAATCAAGAATATAAAACATTTATATATAATCATAATAGACCATTCATAGATATAAAAATTATATTATCATTATAAAATAACCCCAGTAATATTAATGGTTGATTTCATAATATAAAATACCATTAAAATATCACTGGGACATTTCTTGAGGAAAGGAATAAAATTGTTCCTTTGAAACCACTAATTAGAATATAAAAAAAATTATAAATATTAATGTATACATTTTTTTTGCAAAAATATTATAAAATATTAAATTATTATTCAATAAAATATTGTTCATGATGATGGAAATTTTTTTTCATTCCATGTATATTGAAAAAGATTCTATTCTCACTTTGGTTAAAAAGTACCTCATTCGGAAAACATAAGAATATTAACTTTAAACCATTTTATTAAATTTAAAACATGGATAAAATTGAATATAAATAATAATATTTGAATAGTATAAATATACCTAAAATTATTTTTATGAATATAAACACATGGAAGAAAAATGGTGGGAAAGAAATAATCAAAATTACATCCTTAAAAGAGTTCCCACACATGTAACATACTTATTGATTCATGATCCAAGAAGATAATAAATTTAAAATAAACAAATAAATCCTAAAAATAAATATTTTATAATAAATTATTTTGGTTTTATGTGGTTATAATCATATAATTTCCATAAAGTAAATCCAAAGGTCAACAATCATGAAATAGAATGAAATTATAAAATAAATAATTAACTACTTTTGTATCTTTTGAAACATTATCCACATTAAAAAAAAATAAAAAGTAACAT
This sequence comes from Viscum album, assembly GCA_963277665.1. Lineage (NCBI taxonomy): Eukaryota > Viridiplantae > Streptophyta > Magnoliopsida > Santalales > Viscaceae > Viscum > Viscum album. The sequence goes on from OY728162.1 coordinate 256,224,843, forward strand.
TAAATACCATTAATATAATTTTATTGATAATATAACATATGAAAATAATAATATATATACCAGATGAATTATATAAGTGGTGAATATATGGATCTCATAAACAAATTTGAGATGAGAAAACAGTTACCTCAGATATGAGTTTATGTGTATGTTATTTTATACTCCAATATAGTTAATTTAATGTTATTATAATTAAATAAAAATAAAATTTAAATATTTATCATATTATATATAATCCATTTATAAAATATCAACACTATATCCTTAATAATTCATTATTAAAATCATTGTATATGAGTGCCAGTTGTTTCATTTTTTCCTTAGAATTTCAATTCAGAAGTTAAGGTCCTTAAACTTCGATCATGGTCCAATAATACCCATATTTTTATTCATGATATTAATATAATAAATATATATATATTTATATTAATCCATAAAATTTAGGGATAGAAATATGAATTACACCATTCATGGAGATGGTAGGTCGTACGTATGCACAGACACTATTTTTACATTTTAATAGATAGAATAAAATAAATGTAAATTAAAATTAAAATGTATAGGATTATTATTATATAATATATATAACATATATTCAATAAATTCAACCTTATTACCATCCATATAAAATAGAAATGAAAAATGGGTCACATCACTTTGATGAGGTGGTAGTCCACATGTATTCATGAGTGATATAATTGTTTTACAACTGATTGAAAGGATAGATGGTAGATTATAATATATATATATATAAACTAATATTTATGTAATAAATATCATATATATATATATATATTATTGACAACTTTATAACCTTCAAATTATAAAAGTCATGAAAAATATAGTACACCACTATATGAAGATAGTGAGCCACACTTAAGGAGGAGCTATGTTTTTTTCCTTCTATATGGTGGAAAATAAGTGGCAAATGGTATTTAAATAATAATAATTAAATATAGATATACTAATTATATTTATTTTATTATTTTTGGATGGAGAAAAGAGATTTATATTTACTATAATAAAAATTAAAATGGAAAGGGTCAGTAAAGACGATTAGCTTTTCTTCAGTTCAATATCTTTAGATCTATCCTTAAGGATCACACGGTTGGTATTTTTGGAATACCATCAACCCTAGAATAAGGATGAATAATTTTAATAGATAAATTTTCTGTTTTTTGTCAATATATATGGCTCAATGTGTTGTAAATAAGATATATTTTGGGTGTTCTTTTATAATTTAGGTGAGTGTCACACTTATAAATTAATAGAGTTTTAAAATGTTAGAAAGTACCTTTCTAGGGCAAATAGATCCAAAATGACTAATATTATATGGTGATAAATCAAATATCTAAATAAAACAAAAAATGTTGGTTTAATAATTTTTTTTCCTATTTTAAGAATCATCTTTTGGTTAATCCCACTCATTAACCATTTTTAAACTTAATCAAAGTAATAAATTTTTCATTATTAAAGAGTTTTAATTTTAATTAATAAGTAAAAAAATTATCTCATATAAGTATAATTGGTAAACTTTTAGAAAAATTATAATTTTAATTTTCCATTTCAAATTGTTTTATGATTTTTAAATAATTTTATAAAATATTATATAACATAAATATTGTTAATGTCATTTCTCACACAATTCATTTTATTTGACTTTAAAGACCTCGAAAAAGTAGTTTAATTAGAATATAAACTGTTAACATGTCACTAATATGTTATATATTTATATATAATTCATAAGTAACTATAATTCATCCATATTTGTTTCTTTTAATATTTTTAAAATCACTTTTTTTTATTTTTCTTTTAAATGATTAAATACTAAATCAGTGATGTGTAAGAATTTAAGGTAATTAATGGTCTAAAAAAATGTATATATAAATTTAGAGGATAAGAAATTGTATTAATTTCAAATTAAAATTGTCAACTGAACTTATACTCTTTTTATATTAATGTAAAAAATATAGATATATAAATTCAATAGAGTGACATTTTGTAACTTTCTTTACATAAAATAATATAAATTTTATTATAAAGGTAATATAGAACTAAAATTCTATATATTTAAATTTTGGACTTATATGGGTTCATTTATTCATTCTAATTAAATAAAGTAATGTTTTGGGATTCTTTTTAGACCTTATATCATGGGTTTAACCTTCTTTTAATTATTTTACCCTTACTAAGGTGAAAAATATTTACCATGATCACTAATCATAATGACAAAAAAAAGATTTGTATTTAACATTGTTTATTCTTTTGATTAAAAATAGTATATTCATTTTTTAAGACTCAATTCATAGAAGTTATAGAAATAATTTATTATATTATTTTTGTAATATATAGTGAAAAGTAGTTTTTAGAGATATAAATTTTCTAGCTTGAAAATTTTCTTATATCAAAATCATGAATATAACTAATTCGAATGGAATGTATTCGATTATTAAAAATAAAATAGTTCATATGTAAGTTCAATAACAAATATAATATATAATTGTAATTTGAAATTAATTAATTTAATGAAAATATATTACATGTATTTGAAATATATGATTTATTTACTATTCACTGAAAATTCAATCATTTAAAGACACCCCCATATTTTCAACCTAAGTAAATTTTTATCTTTTTACTTCAAACATAAATGTTATTTATTTCAAATAAATATGATAAAAGTATAAAAAATGGTTCAATAATTTACTCACATAAATAAATAAAACCATTATTTATGGGAATGTATTTTTTTAGCATATTAATACATTATTAAATATTAATTACATATTAATCAATATATTTACCTTATCCAAAAATAGTAAGCATAATTTTAAAAATATGTTTATTCAAATTTAATCTACCAATTTAACATCTTGTATCTAATGGAAAATTATATTATAATTCATATAGACTCGGGGTTGTATGCATCACATATTATCAAAAAAATAAAATTTATTAATATATCATAATATATTATAGTGTTATAGGTTGAGGTTCTAACAGTCCATTAAAATAATTTAAGTAAAGTTTATTTTTCGTGTTTTCTTTAGAAAAATAATATATATTATTAAATGTATTCAAATGTGATTTGAATTGATTTAGTTGAATTAATGCTAATGGTGATGAGTCTAGAATTTTGATTTTATTTAAAATAAATAAAAAGGAAAAAATCATAAGATTCATTTGGTAGTTATTAATAGTCATAAATTAGTTAATAATATATAAAAGGAATGATCTCAATGTAAAAGTTAAGGGAAATCACAAGTGACATGATCTGAAAATATTTTTAATTATTGGAGACACCTTGTGATTCATAAAAAAATTCAAGACTAAATGACTTATAACATAAAAATTTAAAGGTCCACACATTGTCTTCATAAAATTCATGTAGAGACCCGAAGCTTGACGTACATGGACATTACATTACTTTTGCGGAATACTTAGTACATAACAAAAACACACACACAAGGATCGTAATAGTTTAGTGTCATTGGAAACTCGGAATATAATCTTCTCATCGTGGTGAATGATCTTCAACATCTCCCATAACGATCTTACCTTTTTTACCTAAAACCGTTCTTTATATCCCGGGGAAAAGAAAACATAAAAGGGTGAGCTCAAATGCTCAGTAAGGGTAAACAAAAGAAATATCAATCAAATCATTTTCATAACATTTTCGAAATCTTAACCTGCAAAAGAGAGCATAATTTCATAACATGGGATAAATCATTGTAGTGAAATGAAATCCCAATAATCATAACTTAAAACATGAAACTTTTTGGCATACACACATAATCATAGAGAATCATATCTTATTATTCAAGACTCATTGCCAAGATTATCTTAGTGGACAAAGTCCATTTTTGAACCGAGTCACCCTCGTTTCAGTCCTATTTCACTGAACCGGTATAACCTACCATTCCAGCCATGTCTATCTCATGAGATATAAAATCTTTACCCAATTCATTGGAGGGAGATATAGGTTCCACCCATCTCATAATGACACCATTCTTATGTGTGCCACAAAATCTTAAATCATACATCATTGCATAACCCATGTAATAAAAATGGTAATCTTAAACATCATGACATCATAAAAAAATTCATATAAGATAAAGGAATTCATAAAAATATTTCCATCATAACATAATGAAATCCATGTAATAATAGGTATAGAAACAGAACACTATATTATCTTAGATGAAAAATTAATTTTGATAAAACACTTGAACTCCATTCTTGAGGAAAATATCCTTCCTACTTCAAAAACACTTTTCCTTTCTTAACATATCGTACAATTCTAAACTAAAAGAACTTGATTAAAAATAAACTTGAAAACTTGTAAATGAATCTTCTTGGAAATAATTTTTTAAAAATCCATTCATGCTGTATAAGTTAAAAAAACATTCTTCGTACTTTTGTCGGGAAAGTCAAAAAGTACCTCGTACGAAAAACGACAAAATATTCCTTTAATATCAATTACTAAAAACTCACCAAAGGGTAAAATTGGATTTAAACAATTATATGTTGATGGAAGTAATATTACCTATTGAGGAAACATGGATGTGGATGATAAAATACACACCAGTAATTACAAAAGTATAAATAATCTCGGATAAAAATGAAATTGTGATATTTCCCTTACCTTTGATCTGATATGCATTGTACGTGTCCGAACCTCCTGTATAATGATTTAAATAATGTTATTGACTTATTAAAAAATCATAAATATTTTTATGATATCATATATGGTCATATTCTTAGCCTCTTAGTAGTAATATTTCATTGCTACTTGTTATTCGGGTGTTTATAACTTTTTGTTCTTATGCGTGTTTTGTCGAATAAATTATTATTCTTCACTTTAGGTTATAGATACTTAATTTCCAGAATGTTATTATTGTAATATATATCATATTCATTAATTCAATTCATTTATATAATCATTATGAAATGAATATCATGTAGAACGAGTCGCATCACATCGTTGAGACGGTATTCCGTACGTACGCACGAGTGATGATATCGTTCCTATGATCGTGGAATTTTATTGGAGTGTATGTATACAATTTCAGAATCAATATCACTTTATAATAGTCATATATAGTCATTATTTACACCATTATACCCATCCAAGTAAGGTGGTGGTGGAAAATAGATTACACCACGGCGTGGACACGGTATTCCGTACGTACGCACTCGCGGTGATTTCATTTTCCGTAGGATGGATAGATGGTTAAATAGGGTTGTTTCATACATATAATAACATATCAGTATATGAGTGATACTGATATTATTAATTCATAATGAAACAACTAAATAATAATAAGTTTAAGAAGAAAGAAATTGGAAAGGATCGGTAATGGATATTACCTCTTCTTTGAAGTGCTTCTTTGAGACCTCCTTTTAGGGCACTAAAATTGGTCTTTGAAGAAGACCAGGACCTCTAGGATGTCTCTATGGAAGTGTAGAGGAGAAAATGGCAGGGGTTGGACGATCATGAAGGCTCAATGTGGTGTGAGGAAGAGGGGGAGGAGGTGCCCTTTTATAAGGGAGGAGAGGGGAACCTTTGGAATAACTAAAAAAATTATTTTATTATAAAGTCAAGTTCGGTTTTAAATAGCTACAAATTGAGTTATTTATAAGATAAGGTGGTGATGGGTCGAAATCCTCTCATCCAATATAATTTAGACAAATTTAGGTCATTATATTAACCTTATCTTTTAGTTTTAACACTTAGTTAATTAGATTGGCATTTACCATGTCACTTTGTATTTTTATACTATATTGTTAATAAACTTACCATATAAATCCAAGCGACCCCCCAAGTAGTGTTTTATTTATATATATAACCTTATCTAAGTCATTTGGCCGAACCTTAGATTTTTAGGAATAAAATAACAATTAATAATATAATATTTGTTTTAAAAAATATTTTATTTCAATTTTGACACTATTCAATAGTTGATTTTTTTGAAACTCATAACAGAATGATTACTTCGACCAAAGTTAATTAAATAAATACTAACATGTCATATTAACCTAGAAAATTAGTTTAATTCATGAAAAGTATCAAATTATATTTATTTGGGTATTTATAACATCAATTATGTCAATATTTCATTAATAAGATAATTACTGCATCATCGTTGTGTCATAAATAAATTAAATTATTTAATGTCTAAAAATTACAAATAAAATACCATTATGTAGGAAATCTTTTTATCTTTATAATGAATATTTATAGTTGAATTTATCTTTTGTATAACCCCATATTAAAAATTATTTACTTATTAAACTTTGATTTTATCTATTTTAACCCTTCTTTAAATAAATTAATAATACATGTCCTAATCTAATCCAAGTGGGCCTAAATGGTCATATTTTATTCCTAAGGTTGTTTTTGGTCGAATTAAACATGTCCAATAGAATTAGGACATTTGTTAGGGTAATAATAATATCACTTTTACCCTTACTTACGTTATTTACTTTTAACCGTGGTAAAAAAAGTAAAAAGTTACTATTCACCAAAAATTATTTTTATCTCATTGAACCACATTTTAGTCCTTGATATTAACCGTGTCTCTCATATTTTTGATATTCCACTCACAGAAGCGGTAAAATTAATTTTTATGAAAAATTCAGTTTTTTAACTACCACTTAGTGGTTTCACTATTCATCAAAAAATGAATGTTTCCAAAAAATACCAAAAATTAGATCTAAGCTATATTTGATATTATGAATTCAAAAATGATGTTTATTTTATCAAATTCAAAACATATCATTTGCATTTATTAATTTAAAAATTAATTCTCGTCGTCAAAACAAATAGCGTGTTCTTAAGAGATAATAACTATCAAAAGATTGACACATGTTTATGTCTAGTTTAAATGTGAAATTACATCCAATGACCAACATTGTATTAAATTGTAAAAATATATTCTAAATATACTTTAAAACCACTCAAATTAATAATTTATCACTATTACTTTTTTCGATTAAAAAAGTTGTTTTTAATTATAATTTATAATTTTCACTATTCATCAGAACATGAAAGTTATCCGAAAAGTACCAAAATTTCACCTTAGGATAAATTCGATACTTAGAATCCAAAAATGAAGTCCATTTTCAGAGATAAAATTTCTAAAATGTTAAAAGGTGGTTATTACAATTCATAATGGCTAGTTTTAATAATATTTTAATAGCATATCGTTGATTAGTGAAACTTGGTATTGCGTACTACACACGCTATCGAGGAAGGTCGCGATTGCGTGTAATGCAAGGAACATCAGGGATGCGTGTTGAGCAGGCTCATTTTGGTGTAGCGTACAACACAGGACATTAATGAAATTAAAATGAATATTCTTCATAAAATCTCGGGCTGTTACAATTCATTTCTTAAAAAAAATCAATTTGAATGTAATCAGAAATTTAGGAAAATTAAAGGACACACACATTGTTTTAGGTAAATATGTGTCATTTTTTAAGATTCATCTATATTTTTTAAGGGTGAATATCTTAGAAGGAATACTAAATTTTATAGAATTAAAAATCACAAGGGACATATTTTATGTGTTTTTAAATTAATAGAAAAATTAAATTTAATTTCAGGATCAATGGATGTTTTGAGAGTTGGGATTTGGATTGAGATTTAGACTTTTGGAACATCTCATGTGGGTGTCTTTGGATTTTGATAATGGTTTCTAATAGGTATTGGGTACTTAGGAAAATGTTGTGATCTTTAGTTGGAGTTATAATTTTAAATTTATTTTCCCTCTACCACGTGGTTACCACATGTTTACCACACAGTAAGGTAAAACCATGTGAAGCCATATCTGAAAACATATGGGTGTTTTATTCCTCTAATTTTAGGTTCATGGATTATGCATAGTTTCATAGAACCATGCAAAACAACCATAAATAGTGATGATATGTTCTTAGAGGTGTTTTCAAGGATGTGAAAAGGTTTTTTAAACCACGAATCTAGACCAAGAAAATGGTTTTGACTCATTATAGTGAGATCCAAATTGATGGAAAATGGTTTGGTAAACCATAAAGCCTCCCAAATTTTATTAAATATAAGGAAATTACCATTTTCCCTTAGTATTCTAATTTTATCCCCCTATTTTTGTTCCTAAAATATGGTTGATCTGGTATTGCTTTTCCCATTATCCTTATTTAAATATTCTTTGAAATTGGTTGATTTCTAGGCTGGTTTTTTGGAAGTTTTATATGAGTTATTACCTTTTCCCCTCCATTACCCTTTCCTTTTAATTTCTAAAATCTATGATGTCTTATTTCTAGATTTTTATTGATAAATCGACCAAATCATAATGTGATTGTTTCATAATGATGGTTATTTTCCATGAAATGGTTATATGATGTCCTATGATAGTGAATATACATCATTGCTTATCATTTCATTGGAGGTCAGTTTCAACCCTGTATTATTTTTATTTTTTCGTCCAATTTGATTCAAATGGATGGATGAATCAGTGTTGGGTGTTTTGGTTTTGGTCAGTTATGGCCTACAGGGTCATTTAGGATTGTTCTACACCACATTACTTAGGGTTTCAACATTGATACAGCAACATGTTATTTTTTTAAAAAAATTAAAAATATTTTATTTATTTTTTTAATGATTTTAAATAGTTGTATATAATTAAATTTTATGTTATTTCATACGATATGATCTTGTGTGATGATAGAATATTGGATGTGGCTTAGAGAATCTTGATCAAAATAGGTTATGCATTTCTTAAAGGGATGAACTCTTTAAAATGTAGGAGGTCCCTGAATATATCCAAATGGTTTATGAATATTATCATTTTTGTGTGATATGTGGGTTTTATATTTTATTTGATCAGCAATTTTATTTAAATTATTGATTTATTAAAATAAAACTCATTTGGATAGACAATGTTATTAAAGACCGTGACTTGCCATGGAGAATTTAATTAGTTCATTAGTCATTGATGGTTGAGGAATTGATCGTAAAGTTTATGCCTGGTATGTATGGACACTTAGATTTATAAGTTAAATGAAATGAATGGACATAGTGTCCCTGTTATGGTTTCCCATCAACACATACTTATAAAGGATTGAATTATACTATTATTATTATCCCAAGTAGGTCATGGTGGAACTATGAGAAACATTATGTCCCTCAAGCTAGATAATTAGATAGAGGGGTGAGTGTTACTCCACCACTAGTATGTGAGTACTTATATTGGTATACCCTAGGCATTCTAATGATAGTTTAGGAGAATATACTAGCCATGGAAGGCTTGGGAACTGAGATTGTAGTTCCATTATCTCTCTAGTGTGACTCTAGTATGACACTAACTATGAGGCCAATGAGGCCACTAAATGATCATAAATTTGATGAGGAGTTTTATTCCCTAATAGTTAAGAGTTTTGAAAATATATAATAGAATTTATATAGTGGAATATAGGTTGGATTTCCTGTATATTATGTGTTTTAGGGGACCGCAGTAGGAACTAAATTGTTTTTTACAGAGTGTTTGTGTAGGAGAGAAGGGATCACTAATATAATATGTTATCATGTAACTTATAGACCGACGATGTGGGTCTATAATGGATATAGAAATGATTATATATTTTCTTTTTTATAGGATAGATTATGATATATGATACGAGTTCTAGAAGATGAATAACCCATTTTACAAATATATGAGTTATTATCTGGAGGGATTTACTACACCTTATGTTAAATATATGATAAGACTAGGATATTCCATAGGATCTAGTTATTAGACTTGATACAATGTGGTATATATAGTTTGTTAAATAGGATTTTGGGATTACACATGATACTATATGGGATAGCTAGGATTTTTTCTAGGCTATAGTGAATACACATGTCATTATATTGGTTTATTAGGATGTTCCATAGGAACATCTGATTGCACTTAAAAGAATTTGTGATTCCTAGGATGTTTCATACGATTCAGTTATTACACCTGGCACAATGTGGGATTCATAGGACTTTCCATTGGATTTAGGGATTACACAAGCTAATATATAGGATTCATTAGGAGTGTCCAAGTATCTATTTATTACATATTTTATGATATGGTATGCCAGTGAATTTTTCTATGATTTTTTATTACACCTGAAATGAAAATAAATGAGATAGTCAACCAGTATCTATTTCCCTATAATTATGTTCTAATATGTTTTGGAGGTATTCATATGCTTAAATGATAAATTAATATAATAAATGAACATGATAAATGATTTGGTCATCTAAGACCAACTACCCTGGATTTTATATGAGATGGCCATAAGTGGTACACTAACCCTCAATGAGAGTTATATATGACATTATTTTATTAGGATGATCTTCCCTATGGATGGATGAATAAACTCAATATAATAATATGGGTGGGGACTTACCTAGTGCTTGGAGTTATTATTCTATGTTCTCAGTGTCATGTTGTCCCTAGCTAAAGTTGGTATTATAAATCCTTGGAGCCTCGTTTGAACCCATGTATCCGTGAATATTATTTTATTTCCCTTGCATGGTTACTTATTTATTTTCTGTGCATGTAATATGTGAAAACATTGAATAATTTGTTTTTTTAAGGGAAACCACTGGTGTTTTCCTAATAATTTATACACACACATTTCTTGGGTATCCATGGAACTATTGTACCCAAGAAAAGCCCATTTATCATATATTTAGGTTGGGAATTGGATAACGATTGGATTGTTTAGGTGGATAACCCGAATATTATTAAGTTATAGATGATCTGAGGATATAGGAATATAGTATAACTTTATTGAAACCTAGATTTTATATTTTGGTTTTGGTGATAATATTTATTTTGAATTATGTTAAATGAGTTTAATGAATTTATGGTGGAGAATCATTTGATGTTATTATTAGGGGATTCTTTTTAATCGAATAGATGTGATGTGTGGATGAATTATTAAATTATTTGAAAACTTTAAAATAGTTTGTGAAAAATAAAATGTTATATAAATGTGGAGAAGGGATGTTTTTGTATACTCAGTAGGTATACAAGGGGAAGAATTTGGTTTTTTAAAATAATTAAAATGATGAGTTTATAAATTAAAAAAATATTGGAATAGAAAAGGACACAACTGGAGCATCTAAATGTTATAGAAGGAAGGGCCAATCTTGATAGTAATAACACATTGGGGATAATTGGTAAAATGGAATAGATTGTAAGAACCCATATGCATCGACAAGAAAATGGTTGTCCACATGTCATCGCATTTGTGGAGAGGTTCTCCCTGGAAGGTCTTCCGTATGATACTTATCAGTATGCTCATATCAGATACTATCTTAATAAAAATTTAGGAGTAAAATACTTGAATTTATATGGTATGGATTAAAATGCATAAGTTTTTAAACATTTAAAATAGCACTTCGAAATAATGATATGGTGTTATTCTCTTTCATCTTCAACCAACCACCTATGGTCCCAAAATCATGAAAATAAAATTATTCACAATTATTCAAACCAAGTGACTGTGATCACAAAGTAATTTTTTTATTGAATGAAATGAAATTATACATCATCTCATTAATAATTATTAAATCCTAATGGAGATGAATGTTTCTCTAAAAAACATATCATTCATTGTGAAAGAGTTGGGAATATTGGGAAGGCCCGAAAATGTTCAACAGGTTCAGAGGATTCAAATAATATTAATAGGTATATACATTCTAAAGAATCTGAGTATGTTTTGAAAGGATATGTGGAGGTTTTCCATCAAATGAAATATAAAGGGAATTTTTGTAAATGGTAGAAGAACATCTATGAAATTTACGTGTTTATGGATGATTTTTAAGAATCTTAAATAATGTGAAGCAATAATTGAACAAAACGTAGAGTTAAATTGAGACTTTTTGAAATATTAAGTCAATGTTTTTATAGTGTTCATGGATAATGTACTGTTCATAATGTAGCGTTTTTCTTGTGACATATAGTTTAGGATTTTAATGTAGTTTTTACATAATCCAATGTATATTTTGTTATAAAATGTGATTTTAGGAGCTTCATATTGGGTTCATACAAGACTTCCTTAAAATGTGATATTCTATGTGTCACTCACCACTAAAATTTTAGAAATAAAGTTTCATGATAACAAAAATAATAAATGTGGTCTTAGTGAAATTATTTTCTAGAATCCTAAATAGATATATTATTTTAGTATAATTGGATGATTAAATTTACATTTACTCCAGGACATTAAAGAAGGTTTTGAATGAATATAATATATTGTGATTCTTGGGAATTAAAATTAAATGATTGAAAAGAAAAATATATGGAATTTGTGGATTGATATTTGACTATATTCAGTGATCAAAAAACCAGAATTCAAATATGATCAATGAAACATATTTTAAATAAAACATCAAAATTCATGGATCTTTATTCATGTATATTTTTTTATTTTATGAGGTTCATGGAAAACGACATTTGGAAAAATATTAAATATTATAAATTTGGGGTGTGATAAATACCATTTTGGAATATTTATGGGGTCAATATTCTATATTAACTAAATGAATTTGTTAAAGAATTCCAAAAAAGAAGAAAATAACTATGTTATATTTCTATATTAGATTATTAAAATAAGAGAGGGTTGAATGTTATGTTTTCAACCCCAATCCTTTAAAAAAGAAATAACATAGAATGTGGGGTTCACATATATTGACTCATACATGATCTATTTAACCAAAATAATAATAATATTTGGTGGGTTTCGAGCATATATATCTTGGGAGATTATGAGTGTAAATGGATTGTGAAAAGGAGACATTCCATTATTATATAAAAATAAAAAGAAGAAGGAAGGTTATCTAGGTTCATATATAGTATATATCAAAGCTGAATGATAAAATAGAATAAGGAATTGGTGTATAATTTTAATATCTTAAAACAAGTTAAATAAGTAATTAGTCAGAAAATATAATATTGGAACTTTCATCATTCTGTAGAATGTGTTGATGGAGGTTGAGAGAGAAACTCAGTTGTGTTCATATAAATTGAAGAATAATTGTCGTATTAGATTGAGTATCAAAGTGAATCCATCCAAAATTCGATATGAAACAAGTTTAAGCATACCAAGAGGATCCTAAAGAGGCCCTAAAGTGTATAACTTAACACCATTACTCACTTGAACAATAAACAGGATAATGAAAGATGCATTTACCTTAGGATCAATATTTAACCCTTCCCAAATTCATTTTCATAACCATAGTAATGAATATTTCTTCTTGGAACGCCAACACATAATTGGTTTATATTCCTTATAGTACCCCATTTAGGGGAACCAAGTAAAATTTCGATCCACTATATTTATTATTTTCTATATGTGTGATATGATTGTATTTAGATAATGAAACATGTTTAATGCATAATACTACTTACATGGTATAACATTATTACAAAATAAAATAAATAATGAAAAAAATAAAAATGTTTAAATTCATTAACACCTTGATTCACCTCACCCCCCTCTTATAGTGTCTCTTCTTAAAAAAAGTGGTATTAGAGACACATGGTTATAAAATTTTGATTCAACCTCAAAATTTTTTTATGTTTGCTTCTTATATGATTCTTATATTATAATTGATCTAAAATTTATGGTTTCAAAAAGTAAATGTTCTTAATTACTATAGGATTATGGTAATAAAATGTGATGTTTATTCAACAAGATGCTGATACAAATAAACCCATTGAGAATATTGCGAAATTAAGGATAAATGATAACATGATGAGATCCCTAACTAATGAATTGTACACAAAAATACGTTATTATGTAAATAATTTTGAGATTTTTAAATATTTTATATTATATATAGAATGATTTTTGTTGAATAAATTTCAATGATGATTTCCATAAAAGGTGCCTGTATAACTTGTTTTAAAAAAAGTCCAGTAAAAAATCCTTACAAAATATCCATATAGAAAAATACAAGAAGAAAAAGTATAATTATATGTATAAAAATAACAAAAACTCTTCAACTAAGGTCGTAAAAACTAATTAAATTATTATATTGGATTCTATTTAGAGAGTGGAATCTCTTTATTGATATTAATATATAGATTTTATATCAATAAAAAATTATCAGGCTAAAAAAACCAATTCATGTTGAAAATATAGAGGTTTTAGTGGAAATCAAAAAGGGGGGATTCGGGTTTTGAATGATGAAGTTCAACAATTTATGGTAGAAGGTGCAATAAATTGTACTCTTATAAATAAAATTTGAAGCATAAAATGAATTATTGATGAAGGGGTGTATAATTATGTAGGAATATATCACAAATATGGGAAATAAAATGATAAAACAATGTGACATTAATGAATAAATTATTCATGAAATAATGGTAAGTATATAAAAAATAACCATCATGAATAATCCATGTCTTCCCTAAGGGATTATTGTGAATTATTTTTTAGGACTGCTTACAGAGAATGTGGATTTCAGTTTCAAAACCATGATGTACATTCAGAGGATAGTGATGCATTGATAAAAAAATTAAGGTAGAACAACATATTATTAGGACTTTCCATCTACTTATAAGTGTAATGTTTGAACTATAACTATATACATTAAATAAAACAATTTTAATTCGAGAAAAAAATAGTCCCAATTAACCATCGTTGAGGTAAATGGTACTCAATGTATGAATTAATTATATTTCTATTTTTATAAAACTATTAGAAACACCTTGAGTGTGTGTGTGGAGAAATGTTGGCTCAATAATAATGAAAAAAATCTATTAATACAATATGTAAAACAAAATAATAATTTATACTATATGGTTTTACCAAAAGATGTTATATATAATCTTACTCTATTTATCTTGGAAATAATTACAATTATAAAAGAAAAAAAATTATCGAGAGGTAATCCTTTACTCTTATAATCAATAAGAGACATGAATGAAAGGTGAATGAATTTGGATCACTAATTTTTTTTATTAATCTATAATGATAAATAATGTAAGAAGAATATATTGATAAAAACATCAATAGCGTATTCATAGAATTCATTATGAAATGAATGGAATGAACAATATGTCATTGGGAAAAAATGGGTTCAAGATCTTGGAATTGGATCTGATGAAAAATAATAATAAGTAAAAAACAACAAATGGAATGTACATTTAGAAATCAATATGGAGAGAAAAGAAAATGATTTGGATAATGAAAAATATTGAATATATTTCTCACATGGAAATCAAGGAAGTTAATAAAGTGTATTATTTTAGTGTGTTCACACAATCCACAACAAATAAAAAATAAAAAACTAATGATGTATCTCTTCCATGAAAAAATAAGAATGTAAGAAGAAGGAATTATATGGATTCTTCAATGGAAGAAATATGTAGTAGTGGGATAAGTCTCACTCTAGAAAGGAATCAAAATAAAAAAATAATGGATTTTAAATAAAATCGTCAAATGTAATTTGTTACATGTGGTGACATGATAATACACATCGTTATAATTATTTTGATGAATGGTTGGAACAATGGGTCAGTTTACGAAGACTGACCACCCTTCTCTACTTGAGGATGGGGGATATACCCTTCTCCCCTTATTCATTATTGTTAAATCTGATGTTTTTAGAATTATTGGTTAAAGTGGTAGTTAAAATCAACAGTGAAATGTAACATGTGTACATTTAAATAATAAGTTTAATGAATCTATAAATTCATGGTAAAATGATGTTTCAACAAAAAAATAAAAAAAATATTAAAATAATTAATTTAGTGACTAAAAAACACAAATGAAGTTAGTTTTTGTTTTTATAACAAGTGTTATAAATATTATATATCTGTTAATTACGTTATCAACATAGATAATTTGAGAATGAAACAATGCATTCATGGTATAATCTTCTCATTTAGGCTACAATATGAATGTATATTCTAACATCTCATAAAATAGTGGATATCATCACGGATTTAATCTGATTTATGAGTCAAAACCAATTAATATACCTCCCAATAGTGTTGATATATTCTTAGAAACATATTAATGTGATTTTAATTCATAACTGATGATGGAAGACCGTGTGGAATAGATAACAAACTTGTTTAAGAATAATACATACATACTATTACATGTATATTTTGTACAAATTATAACTTTGGTACCATATAAGTGTTCTTTTAAGGAAAATATAAATCATAATGGATAAATAATCGTATCAAACATTTCCTCCCATGATAAAATTATTTAAACAAGTAAAGTATATAAGGTGAAAATAGTATATGGGAATTGGATTCATCTATATAAAGGCTAGTATCCCACACTTAAAAGAAGGGAGATGTTGTGTAATGACTTGAAGAATATGAAATCATGTGGAATAATAATCTGATAATGGAAAGATGAATGCAACAGTTTTACATATGGCATGTTCATAAAAAATATTTATTAATGTTTTTCAACTATCTATTTGGTGGAAAGATGTTTTAGATAATTAAGATATTTAATTACTCAAACTGAAATGTTTTATGTATTAGTATTTAAAATCACTGACAGTGTTAACATTAATAACTTTAAATTTAGTTTCTTAAAAAAACCTCTTACTATGTATGCTTAGAGATTTTTTTGAAATTTCTTAACCATGTTGTGGTTCCCTCATTAATGGTTATAATAAGTTGTACAACTATAATATGGAAATGAATATAATTTTGAAGAAATGATTTATAAATGAATAAATATCAAGGGTTCATGATCTTATATGTTTTTGATGGAATTTTTTAAGGGATTTCATGATATATTTTAAAATTAATAATTCATAAATATGTTACATGGTTATTAATTATCATAATAAAATCGATGAATGATGATTGTCAAAAAAGGGGTGAGTAAGAATATTAGTGATACCAAAAAGGGTGGAATATAAAAGAACAATTATATTTCATTGAAAAATGGGAGAGAGAAGAGGGATAGACAATGAATTTATTGTATATTGTAAATAAAATTATAATGGTTAGAATATTATATCTATGGTTGTATATGTAATATTTTTTAATTAAATTCATATGGAATTCTAGAAAATTATTTAAATAAAGTAATAGTAAAAGGTCCTGGAATTTAATTCTTGGGGGATTATTATGAATATATTATAAGTGATAAATAGATGTCTTGACAAATTATTTTTAATATGTTTAATATTTTCTTGGAAAATAAAAATTTATATAAATGTTGAAAAGTCCTAGTATTGGATTCTCAATATGTATACATGGGTAATAATTCTATTTTGGAAATGTGTTAAAATTAAGATTTTATAAATTAAAATCAGGACCATCTAAGGCTACTGTAGAAGAATACTCTTCCTATATAAGGAAAGGACAATATTGAAATCTACAAATCAATGTGGATAGTTGGGAAAAATGAAAATGAAATAATAAATCATGAGGTTAAGCATGCAAATGGGTGTGATTTCATATGTGTATTGGAGGATAGGTGCACACTTTGTTGGTTGGACTTTTGGTACATATGAGTCTTCTCAAAAAACATCCATTCTTATAAATAGTTGGGGAGTAAAAAACTATAATCTATGTGGGAATTATTAAAAATGTACATTGAAAATATTTTTTAAAAACATTGGAGATATCATTTTAGCCGTATTATCCTTTATCTTCTACCACTTGCATAATGTCTTGCAAGTATGAAGATAAAATTTTTGTAACTCTATATTATTTAATCATTAGGGTCACGAAAGAAGATGATGATCAATGGAAATTAATATTTAATTAACCACTTGAATATTTTTAGAAATATAATAGATATATATGTTATTAAATAATAAACTATATTTTATTTTAAAGGAGATAGGCATATTGGAAAGGCCAATACATGTTCGAAAACATGGGATGATTTGTATGATATATACAGTTCTATAGATTATAATGTATGATTAAATGTTTTTCATATATTATTATAGGTTTGTGATTATAAAGGAATGTAAAGGGAATCCATTTAATGCTATGAACAAATTACAAAACATTATCTAGTTAAAGGATTGAGTTAAACAATCTTAAAATTTCAAATGAATTATTAAACATGATAGGAAGTTCATTTGAGGATATGGGAAATTTACAGTCTAAAGAGATGTATAGATAAAATATTACATAGGGTTCTTGAAATAATAATATAAAGGTTTAGTTTTTTGGTATTATAGAGTTCATGATTCCAGTATATAGTATACTCAAACCAATGAATATTTTGTTGGAAAAAAAATTTCAAGAGCATAACATAGATTTTATCCAATAATTTGTGAAAGTGTTGAATATTCTGTGTCACTCACCATGACTATTTTATTAATAAGTTTCCATAGAAATCATGGTATTAAATTAGTTTTCAATTCCATGATATCCATGGATTATAAAGGGATATATTATAATTTTATACACAAAAAAATTAAATGGGTAATTATTCATATTTTTTATGGATGGTTTATAATGAAATAATGTGTTGTGATTCTTGGTGATTTAAATTGAGTGATTGAAGGGAAATTTCAATGAATTTTTTATTGATTTTCTACACCAGTTAATAATCTAGAAGAAACAAAATTCATATAATTGAAATGAAACATATTATAAATCCCAGTATAAAAATAATAAGTATTTATTCATGTCTATATTTATATTTTGGGACACTTATATCATGGTACACAAGAAAAAATAAAATTCCTTAAAAACATTGGGTGATCAAAACCATTAATGAATATCTAGAGTCAAAAATCTATTCAAACTAGTAGATGTTATTCAATATTGATTAAGAAAGAAACATTATGGGGATATATTTCCTTATTAAATTATTAAAAAGTGAGAGGGATTAACACTTTATTAATTAAAATAGTATTTCATAGTAAAAATAATACATAAATAGGGCTCCACATATACTGGCCCATTAAGATTCTGTATAACCACAGAAATAAAAATATCTATAGGTTTTCTGTCAAATAGATATAGGTGATTCTGAGGGCTTATGATTCATTAATAGGATGATTTTCCTTATTTTATTCGACAAAAACAAATATGGAAGGTTATAAAGAACTATATTTGGGTGATATGAATGGAGGAAGTCCCAAGAGGATAAATAAGTGACATATCATTATTATATCATATGTTAAAGGATGAAGGGGATCAAGGGAAAATTTTGATCTTGGAACTATCATCTTTCTAGAGATGGTATTATTGCAAGTTAAGAAAAATAATTAGTTTTTTCATTTGATTTGATGAATAAGAAGAGCAGAATATTGTGGATTAAAGTACATCCATCTATAATTAAACATACTATCAACATAACCATACTCTAAAGATCATGAAGAAACCCTTGAGTCAATATACTAACATCATTCCTCACTTGAATGGTGAGTGAGAGTAAAGTAGAGGCATTGTGCCTAGGATTGGTAGTGAATGCTCCCAATTCCTTCTTAATAACCCTAGTAAAAAATTTTACACCATAGCACACCAACAAAATTATGGGAGGGTTATCTTTGGAGTTTTCCATTTAGGTAAACGAAGTAATAAAAAATGTCTCTACATTATTTATTTTCTCTATGTATGATATGTTAGTATTTAGTGAAAAAATAGGTTGAATACATGTTTTAACTAACCATGGCTAATGATCCTAAAATCAGAATACAAATAATGGAAAAATAAAATGGTGATAATTTATTAATACCCTAATTCAACCCCTCACCCCCCCCCCCTTCTATTAGGGTGTCTCGGATTCCATCAATCAACTTGAATATAATTTTATTTTATATTTTGTGATTTTTTCATCCTAGTGGGTGTATAATCATGTTGTATGACTATATACATACCAATTAATTTAATATTAATTGCATATACTGATTTATTATTCATATAATGGTTTTTCATTTTTTATAATGCTCACTTGTTCCTATTTTTTTTTCTCACTATGATAGGATGGTATAATGTCCCATTGGTATCACTATAAATACTTTATGATATTACAAAGAATTTAATATATGGGGAGGCACAACTGAGGTCATTTAGAAAATTGGTATGGTTATTACATAGTGAATTTCATTAAGGCATTAAAAAGTGGCATCACATCATATTTTTTGTCTTACTATTTATGGATGTTGTTGAAACGGATTATGGATTTGTCTGCACTGATGATAGACCCTAGACTAGTGTGTTAGAAATATATTTTTTGATGGAATTTATAGGTTTCCATTGATATGGGATTGTTATTCTTGGTTTCCATTTTTATAATTTAGATATTATTAAAATAGGATGTGCGTATTTGAAATTGTTATTATGGTTTTATCCCCTCTTCCATTGGAAAGAGACAAGATTACATGTATCATTTTTGTTATAATGTATTGGCATGACTTTTGCGTGCTTACATGCGATTGATAACAGTGATTATGAGGTTTTATCAATTTAAAATTTCATCAAAAAATTATATGCATCATTCCTATATAATTTTTTTTGTGGAATTTTACTCAACTAAAGCATGATATACTTTCATTTATGATAGTTCAATACATGCATTAGATGCATTGATGATTAACCCATTTGGTTGTTATGATATTATTTTCAGAAATATAATAGGGTTTTTTAACTTGAAGTTCCCACTATATTTTATATATTTGTTTCCTATATAAATTATGGGTGAAATTCTACTTAACCAAGCCACATGAATACAATTTTCCTCGATATGAATCACCAAAGGATAGTTTTATTATATGTATTGGGATGAGAACATGTTCTTCAATGGGGTATGTTATATTGATTATTGATGAGTACTAGATCTATAGTTTGGTATGATGACTTAACATGTGATGGATAATGTGTTTATTTGTGTGAAAACCCTTTAGATTTTGTTTTTGTACTTTATTTTTCTGGTGATATTTGAGATGTTAGTAGGTTTTCTTCTAGTGTGTTGTAAATGATGTGATATGTAATATATGAGCATGGTGGGAGATCCTGGAATCGTTGATATGTATCTTGGTATGTAAATTAGTCAAGTGTTATGATATGGTAAAAGAAAATATTAATTTTATTCTTGAGTGGAGTATGATATATGATGGTATCCAGTGATAGGGTTAGCTTAGACTTATGAGTTCCCTTAGAAATGGAAAGCATGGGTACATTCTTGTCGTTGAGATTGATTTATTGGAAGGTATATCAAATATATGGTATAAGTATCGATATTCCTTGTGATTTTGTGATATAACAAACTTGAGGATCTTTGGAATCATGGATCCCTTCTAAGTGTAGTATCAGTGAAATAACTCACCCTGTTGAATTTTGGTGTGGTTCCCTATGTGGTTGCATATTAGGATCTAAGATGGTCACATCTAGTTTGGAGATATTATTGGTAAATTATTTAGTTTTTTATATGACTCCTAGGTGGTAGGAGGTATTTTGGTATACCTTGGAATGAGTGAGATTTATTGATTTTTATTAAGAAGAAATTTAGGTTCTTCCATGTAAATGAGATTGACATGTAGTGATAATGGTCATTAATTTAGGCATGTGATCCAAATATTTAGGGGACATGACTTGAGGTGGTTTGAGTTATATGATATATAGGGTTGAATTGAGGCGTATTCTTTCTTGGTTATTCATTATTCTTTTAAATACGGTTGTGTAGAACCATTATAAATAAATAATTAGGTAGTCTCATGAGGATTTCATGAAATAGTTTCATATGTTTGTTTCACTTAAAATGGATAATGTATCTTCTCCTTTTAGACAATTTACATGTGATTGGCTTCACAATATATTTATGATAATGATATTTTATCCCATATGGTGAGATACGTCCTCTAAGAGGGATTAGAGTAACATGGTACATCTGATCAGACCCTTAAACATGATAGGGAGTTTTAGGATGGTTTTACCATGGCTTGTGAGGAATGACACACTTATGATGTCAGAATCTATTGATGTTATACACATGGAGTATTAAAACTAAATTAATATAGCAAGGATATGACCATTATTAATTGGATGTTGTGGCCCTCAACTTGGATCAAAATTCATTGGATTTCGGGGATGATGATCTTGGTGAGTTGGGAATGGGTAGAAATCTATATTTCATGTTGACACATAGGTGTGGGCGGGAGGTCATTTCCAATCATTACATGAGGTAACTAATAGAGCATGGGAGATAGAGATTAGTATTTTGATTTATTTCTTGGATAATAAAGATACATATGGTGGGTGAAATATTATTAGTCACATATATATGAACCTCATTTTGGAAGGGTGATAGGTGCAATGTGAATGGTCGGTGGACTGTCAATAAAGCACTAGGGTGTTGGTGAGCTGTTAAATCCATTATTAACTAGTAACTTAGTAAATTATTGATTTAAGAATTGCATTTTATATCAAATTTATTCTTTATGTTTTTATAGGTCTCATTATGAGTGGATAAAGTCCCATGCTGTGTCAAATTAGTGGTGTTTCAGTACACACTGGTGGAATACAAAGTATGATTGGATTTTTCAGTGAAATAATTGTTGAATTACCCTAAATGTGATTTTGAATATTTGTCTTGGTATTTGTAATATCTCATGATGCCTATAAGTATTATACATCCTTATTGGTAGATAAGATATAGTATGAATAGGTGAAATCGAGTGTTTTAAGGTAAATCCATCCAAAAGATGACCAGCAAATGACTTTTCGTGGAATTGGGTGTGGTGAGATAGAAACCACAACAAACATATTGTTGGAACAATAAGAATATTCATAATTAAGAGATTCAAATGGCTGGAATCACCACGTGTTTGAGGAAAGAAAAACAATTGATAACACTTTGGTGTCTTGTGATAGATAGGTATAGTGGGTGTTATCTTGGTTTTGGTCTTGATGATGAGTAGGTATATTAGCTTTCCAAAAATTGTGTGCCTTAGCATTAGGTTTTTGTGGTGATGTTTTTTGGTAATATAGTATGGAAAAAAGTATTTTGATCTAGAATTAGAGACCAAGGTGGTTCAATATCAATAGTTATTTGACCGTTAAGGCTTCTTTTGTATGATAATAGGTATTGTGGGGGGGGGGGGCGGTTAAAGACTTTAATTTTTACGAGTTATAGCTTTCAAAGGGAAATAAATTTTTGTCCAAGAGTAGTTTAAATCTAGAGTTTTTGGAGATAGATTAAGACTCTAAGAGTTAGAATATCTATTATAACCAGAGTCTCCCTGAGAGGGAGGCTGAATCAGGGTGATGGTGTAATAAACCCATTTCTTTAATCCATTTCACTTTATTTTCGGATAACATTCTCGTGTTGTTAGGAACTATGTGAAACCATAATTACATAATTTTTCAACCACTAAAAAATAACCTTGATATAATCAAATTTAAAAGATATAGTTGATAACACAGATTTAACATGATTAACCAAAAGGGGATATCTCTAATTAACAATCAAAAGAGATTTTTCAATGTTCCAAAATACACAAATATTCACTTGTTCTGTGGATACAAAGTTTCAGTCAAGGACACCTCATTCCATGAGAAATTCCTTTAAATTTTTTATGGTATTGGTAACCCCTCACCCAAGGTTCTCATCCAATTCTTAACATCCATACAATACTTCTGTGAACTATCTTCCACAATTTATAGACTTGTATGTTTCTTCAATAAATATGGAACATTTTAAACTATCTATATTCAATCCAAGACTTTTCTTTAATCATAGCTCATAATTTGATTATTAATTTTTCTTATTTTATATTTTCTAAAATTTTATATCATATTACAATAACTCTTTAATAAGAGAGTCAAACTATTTCCTTCTAAAACACAATTAAAGTATAACTTCTTCTATTTTTTAATATAATTCTGAAATAAAATTATCATATTTCTTTCCTTATCATCAACATCCATACATGTTACTCAAATTTATTATTTCACATTCCTTATTTGTCTATAATTTATAGAGTAATACTAATGTCTATATATGTTCAGTACATCCAATTCATATGTAGATTCCCAGAATAACTATTACCTAATTTAGTAATATTCCTACCAAAACATTCACATAACACCTATCACATAAACTGAATCATGTAACTTAGAATAGACATCCTAAAGTGCAAGACCTTGATTTCAAAAACCTATGGTGAAAGACTCAAGGTGCATAACCCTTAGTGCAAGACTCCTAGAACATAAATCTAATCACAATACCATCGAGCTCAATATCATTGGGAACTAGACAGTAGTTTGTATAATACCTTCACATGATTCCACTACCATGTTACTCCTATGTCAATATATCCTTACAAAAGCTCAATAGAAAAAATTTGATAGCCAAAACCTTAGTGCATAATTCCTTTTGTGAGACACTAGCCGATTAGCACAATTCCACTGGTCATGAGACACCAATCCATATATCATCATGTATAAGACTACTATCATGTAACTATTATATGTAAAAAATAATTTCAATCCAAATTTTCCCTACATAAAAGTCTTATTCTATCTATAAATATTTTATGAAAACTCTCTTATCCTTCTAAATGGTGGAATTAAGAGTGTATTTATAGTGGGTTTCCCACTTCCATGTTCTCCATGAAATATGGCCCATCGTCTCTTCCAATCACATTTAAATACAAGATTAACCATTAAATTAAACAAATAGATCAGGAAATAAAGATTCACTCATGAGGTAACATGACATATTCAAAATTAGGTGATTGTGTGACATCATTCACAATCCATATTTCATGAGTTCCACTCATGTGATTCCTTTATAACATGAATAATTAAATCTTGGAATATTGCAGTTGCATGGGATCATGATCATTTATAATGTATATTTCTTTCCATGGTCAAATTTCTTTATTGTAAACAAACATATTCATGTTATTTTATGATAATGTCATTCTTATGTGATTGCATGGAATCATCATGAATCTATTTCATCATGAAACTCCTATAAAACAATATTTATATCATTCACATCATAACCCCCTCAATGAACTTTTTATGACCTTGACCCATGATTTATTTTCGCATTCATGATTCACATAAACCTATTTAATTTGATACTTTTGATTTTATGTGCCCATATAATTCTTCTTTAAAATTAATTTGTGGTGTGTCTGTTTCACCTTAACAGATGTGGTCACATGTCTCAATGGGAATCATTCAGTATGAATGATCTCAATTTATTTTCTACTTATTTTCATATAATAAATTAATGTTACTAGGTAAAATAAATTATTGTTTCACATGATTCATTTATATGTTTATAATCTAACTTAATTTTTCAAGATGTCGACACAAGAATTTCTATCACAACCATTTTATAATTCTATATGGGATTTATATAAAACCAAATCATGTAATGTTTATAAACATACACACTCCACAGTGATATTTCCAAAACATTCATGATCTACTTGATCTTATATGATCACATGATTCATATGAGCATATGATATCCTAATAAAATTTAGCAATTTTGTGATTAGAAATACTTTCCTCAAGATTTTATGATTTAAAATTATGGAAATAGTGGGAAGTGGTGTATATATATCTAATATTCCTTAAGAACAAATTTAGACTTATTTCTTTGATATATCCACAAAATAATTTTCACCATAGGTATAAATACATCTTTAGGCCATAATAATTCCCACAAGTGAGACCAATTCAACACTAGAATCATTCATATTCATTGAAAATTGCTTAAATCATTCGCAGCGCATCTGTCTCCCTCATAAAACTATTTTATACTTTCTAACATTTCAAATATATAACCTTCGCTTAAATTACCACATATAATACAGGATATAGTGAATGAAAATAATAAAAAACCTAATATATTTTTGGGTCTAACTTTAAATCCCTTTTGATGTTTTTTTCCATATTATCATAAATCCATCATTCTCCAGATGTAAAATGTAGATATAAAAACTCTCTCAAATGTTCCATTATTATGGATTCATGGTTATGTACTTCTCTCCCAATTCATAATTCCTTACTTGCCTCTCCCTTTGACATGAAAATGAAAATATCTTTGAAATATTTCATCTCCACCATATTTTATCATTCAATTTATCATTATTTAAAATCCACCATTCTTATATAACTCCATAGGGGAATATTTGATCTATTTTTCTTCTCCCCCTTAATCAATACTCTGCATGCATCATGTTTTCAGTGAACATCAAAAATAAGTGGGTGACTGTCATTCTCCCAAATTCTCTTTCATTTTTTCTCTTCACATGTGACTCTATGGGTTGAAATTTGAATACTAGTTGGTTAGTTTAGAAATTTATTTTTGAAAAAAGTGGCGACATGAATTGGTTACCCAATTCAAGCCCTAAGGAAATTTATTAAAAACAAAAATAGCATTACAGACATGAGGTGCAATGAATTTATTCCAGACTGAATTTTGAGAATTAAAAACAAAGATATACCAAGAAAGAACCATTAATGTTATATGATGCACTGTCCAGAGGGGACTCCGCCATTCCTTCCGGAAGGGGTGAAACTGGAAGCTCAATTCATGTCTGTTTGTAACTGATCATCCAAAGTGCTGCTCAACATTGCTTCTTTATCCACATGAAAAAACTTCTCTCCGACTACTATCAAATCTTATATGATCTCCAAAGACTGTATTGTCAATGGGACTTCCAAAAATCCATTGTATGAAGAGTTTCCAATGTTGATTGCATCTCAATCAACTCAATCCCTATCCATCACGCTTCTATTCAGGTCTAATTACAAAAAAAACTTGAATGGAACCTGAGAAAGTCCTTAGAGCACTAAGAGAACCAATTATAAATGAAATCAAATAATGGTTTGGACCAAAAATCTATTGAGAGTGTCGGCCAACATTACAACATCACCTTCCAATATAAATACAAGATGCAGTGCAAGATCTAGCATAGAGAAAATAGGGTCATACCAACAGGATACTAGAAAAACAACATCACCTTCTAGAAAGAGATCATGCAGTGCAAGATTGCAATAAAAGGAGGTCACACGGTGTCAAAAATTGCAACATCACCCTCCCTTATTCATACAGCAAGAGCACAAAAAAGGAAAATAGCAGTATCATCCCAGCCTCAGAGGTCATATAATGTGAATCCAGGAATTCTGAACAGGAGGTTGTCAACCGTGCCAATCCCTCCCATTCCTCAAAGTTTTGTAACAGATGCTTACATGAATGAACTCTCCATAAATCCCAAACAGAGAGTTCTAGTGACAAACAAAAACAGAAAAACTCAGATGGACAGATACTGTATTGTGCTGGTTGAAGCAATTGAATCAGAAACAATCAAAAAAAAAAGAAAGGGACCACATCATTCCAAAAAAGAGACAACAAAGCACGATCAAAGCTGAAACTGGTGACATGAAAAAAGAGCAGAAATAAACTCACTCCCATGGAATGTCCTAGAAGTCAAAATCATGATTTCTTTTATATTATTCTACCATCCTAATGAACATACACTTTCTAATGTCAAGGTATTCCTCAGTGGTGATGAGCCTATCTTTGTATTTCTGAAATGTAATTGCATCTTGTTCATCCATCCAGGCATCAACTGAATCCCCCACAG
The DNA here is from genome assembly GCA_963277665.1 of Viscum album. NCBI lineage: Eukaryota > Viridiplantae > Streptophyta > Magnoliopsida > Santalales > Viscaceae > Viscum > Viscum album. The sequence continues at coordinate 256,252,423 of OY728162.1, forward strand.
GCTCCCTAATATAGTAGGAATCTTTATACATAGGTATTTGTTTTATTTCATCATTATCCTCATCTGATTCAGAGTCCTCCTTAGGTATTTCACTGTGGGAATTCGATTATTCTGTCACAGTTGGGAGTGGTGGAAACTCCCTCCTAGTGGCATCAAGAGATCTTGTGACTATTGTTCATTCAATTTGAAAATAATCTTTGTGCTTCCTTGATTTTCTATAATTTGGGGTGATAAAACCATCAGCATCCACCATTGGTTTTTTTCCTTTCCTATCACTTGATTTTAAGAAATCCTCTTTAATTTTATTAGGGTGATCATCAATTTCAGGCAAGGATTCACTAGAATCGGAAAGTCTGTCATGCTTCCTATCTCTTGAATCATGTGATACAAGACATTTCCTTTTCTCCTCCACCAAGGGGAAGGAATGGTGGTGTCACCTGGACCCAAAGTCATATAATCAATAAAGGATGACAAGTCAAGAGCTTGGAAATTGGATTGATAAGGCTGAGCATAAACCATGATTTCTATTTTTGAGTCATTTCTCTGCTCTCCAGTAGCAGAAGAGCCAACATTGAATATGTGAAAGACATTGGTCTCATCAACATTAGGACACTTCCTGCCTTTTAAAGTCAATAAAAAATATTATCAATGTTAATAAATTAATTTTATGGATTTCAGCTGACTAAATTTATTTCTATTGTAAAATTGACTTATTATCACAATCATACTAGTACCAGATAGTTAGTAAATAATAAATAAGGAAAAATTATGTGATACATTGCCTTGGTTAATCAAAATGATATCATTGTTAAATATAACCTCATGATACCACATGGTAGGTATGATATTCAATTATTTATAAGAATACAATATTGGGTGAGACTAAATATCCTTGAGTTCTTGTAATAAAATCTCTTTGAAAATACCCTTCTTTAGACTAATACTAATTTTATAGATGACAACAATGATTGATTTAATTTTTTGAATGTAGAGACTACTTGTTAGGATAACTATTGATTTTCTAGAATAATATTCATATCCATAAAATAGTCAATATGATTTCACATATGTTAAAAAAATAGTTAAACATGAAATAGAGGAATGTTACTTCTTATCTACCAATATGTATTACACTTTTAGGACTAATACCACATGTACCGAGACTTGATATTAATGGTTTAATATTTAATAAGACTCAAAACCACTATATCATTCCAATATAGATTGGAAATATCTTATAATTTTTATAATTCTCTTAGTAGTTTGATTATCCCTATTCCACATAAAGATCCATTCCAATATATATTTAACAAAATAATAGTTCTTTTACCCCACTTGTTGACTCTTGAACCATTTATAAATCTCAATAATTCATAATATTCTTGTCTCGTGCATCTCCATTTATCCTAAACAAATGTTCCCTTTCTTCTCAAACACACCTCATGGATCATATATCACCCTTAATATAGTACCAATCTAAACATATATTAGAAAACATTAAATATTTGGGAAAAGGGGATCCTATGGAATCCTCGTAAAGATGATTATGGTCAGTCTTGATATACAAACTCTTTTCTTTTATCCATTATCAAAACCATAATTGTGTTGATTATTTGTGTGATTCTACTTACATTACATTATATCTAGATGACTTCTTTGTAATTTCTTTTAATGGGATTAAGATTCATATCAATGGAATGTAAGAAAAACTTATTTTTAAAGTTCCTCATTTATCATTACAACTAATTCTCACTAATTTGGACCTAATATTATGCATATTCCCTAAACTTTTCTTTCTAATTAATTTTTATATGTTTTGAAGGATTATTATTCTACATCATGGTTGTGTGATTAAACCCATGAGTATAAAATTTATTTATTAATTCTCCACCTTTCTTCATCTCACACTTCATCCTGCAAAAGAGGGATATTTCCATTTCCTTCAGAAAATTTTTATGGAATATTTTTGGAATATAACATGGATTACATCGGGTATATACCATATTATATCCATTAAAACCACCTCAATGTGTTCCTAACATGGTGAAATTTTCTTTACATGTTAATTAATCTTAATAAGTACTGGGGTAGATTCTCCTGTTTTCGTTAATATTTTCTTATGTTCTCTAAAAAAGGACTACTATGAATGTAACCTAGTGTGTGTTTATTATACCTTTCATTGAGTTTATTAATTTTTATGTATGACTCTAAACCTATCTTATATATTAACAAGACAAATTCTATTATATACTCAATTTTTAAATTCTTATGGGGTTGAGGAATCCCTTATTGATTATTTTTCCTTCACTTATTTCATCAAGCTATAATATATTTATAAATTACCTTGAATAAAACAAATGAAACATATTATATTAGAAATATACCTTCTGGCCATATTTATCTGTGGATATATTGGTAAAAATAGTGTTCTCTTTTTTATATTGAGTCCTTGGAATTCTAGAAACAAACTCATGGTGTGTCCTAGTCTTCCACATCATTATCATTTCATGGATATTTTCTTTTGAGAGTATTCTCTTTCATATTTTTCGAATATATTCATTTTTTTATTATTTAACTATATTATTACTATGATTTTTATATTTTAGATTTGAATCATTTCATCTAGATGCTTCAATAAAGTGAAACTCCATCTTCCCCTTTCTCTTTTAAAAAGTATTCTTTGTTTCATGCCCCGTGATCTTATGGTCCTTCTTCTTTAGTTGAGATTTCATATCCCTTAATATGGAACAAGATTCATTTCTAGATTCTCTCTTATACTCTTGTTCTGTCTTGATATGGTGAATACTTTATTTCATATACTTCTTTATAATGATATAATTTCAAATATTTGAAGACATTTATTCAGGAAGAAAACATTATTCTTTCATATTGTCACACTTCTTGTGTATGTTATCATTTAGGGCCACCTATTATATTTTCACTCTCTTATTCTCAATGAATATATCTTAAATGATTTCATAATATACTTCCTATATTAAATGATATTCATACACTATCAATGGTAAGGATTCAATCACTCCATGATTTCAACACACCCAATCTCAAAATTAATGACCACAACATGTAGACCCTTTTTCTTGTTAGATTTCTCATTCTATGTAACTGTTTCATTTTCATCACTAATTTCACTAAAAAAATTATTCTAAAAACTAAAATACTTAAATGTATCCTTAAAAATTTAACTTTCAATTATTTCATCCACTTAATACATGATTATTTTACTTCACTCTTTAATAGATGCCTTCAGTTTTCAATCACCTTTGTTTTTTATTAATATATTTGTTTAATATTTAGTATATATTTTGAGTTAATTTGGCTACTTGATTGAGAAATTAGTTATTTCAAAATTTTATACATCTCAACTTTAATATTATCCACATATTCAATATATTTTTTCAATAGAACACCAACCTTATTAATTTATTTTTATGGAATATCAAATTCTTCAAGATCACATTCAAGATCACCTTGGAGAATAAAAACAATCATGAGATATTTTTCAATTTAAAGACAAATACATGTTTTTTACCTAAAATAAACATCTATAACCATTTTATAATTAATTAAGGTAGTAAGATTGCAATCAATCACCTTAATTTCAGTACATTATCTCCCATGAATTTTATTCTAGTTCTTTTTATTCTTATTTAATTTTGTCATATAGATAAATTTAAAAAACAATTTCATTAAAATATCAACATGAGTGTTTGGAATAATTCTATTGATGTTGACATAAAATCATGATTCTTTACTTTATAATTTTCATAAACAATTTTCAGTGTCTTCCAAATTTCATAAGCAGTAGCATGAAGAGTACTTTTCTTATAGACATCATAAAACAGATCGATTTAAATCATTCTCTAGTCTAGCATTACCCATTCACACATTGTGAAATATCTAGTCAGCATCACCTTGGATATAAATCATTACAACTTTAACAAAATATTTACAGAACATGATAATATTTATTCTTCCATCCATTAGAGTCAGTTCCATTAAAAATGGAGGATTCATCATAGAATCCATGTTCAGAAATCCAAACACATCTTATATTGACCTAAGTATTTATTATTTGAATATTACATAAATTTTATTAAAAATAATATAATGTTTGTAATTATTTTCATGTATTACCTTATAATCTTTTTTGGACTATATTCATTTCCAGGCACAAAGATGATATGATAATTTGAGGCCCAGTGAGACCAAAATTAATTTTTATAAAATATTCATGATATTAATATCAAACAAATGTAATTTTCCTAAAAAATTATAATAAATACCTAATATATACTTGGATATGAAATCTAATTCTATCACTGAGTTTAGAGTAGGGGTTTTACTATATTCACAACTAAACCTTGGAGACCATCTGATGCTCAGGTTGGGCTTGGTCAAGCATCATGTTTTAAAAAAATTAATTATTTAAATAGAATTGATTAATTTTATTAATTTTCATTGACCTAAATTCCTCTATAAATAAAAGAATATTCCTCAAAACCTAGGTTTAGAAATAAACCCAATGATTGGGAGTATCCATTAGAGAAGATTCATTGGAGGATCATTTGTAGATGATATCATATTGAGTTATTATTAAGGATCGTATGCCAATGTTGATAATTTCATTGGCTAATAGTTTGATTAATACTTGGGATTTGAACATTTAATGACCATTAATCAGTGCAAAAGATCAATACCATGGGTGTGGTTCATGGTCATGGGTGAGGGAGGATGATAAATGATGGATTGGAATTAATTGGTGGTTCTCATTCATCCAATATTCAATAACACAATTAATGATGGTGCATGTGTGCATTTCCTGAGTAGATCTAAAGTCCAGATCTGGATATCTAGGGATGGAAGTTGTGGATGACCCAAGATCCAATATTTTAGATGATGCTTAAGGTAGTGGAGGTATATAGGAAATGTATAAGATGATCTATAAGGATCTATAAATCCTTGGTTACACAGTGTATAATCTATTATTAAAATCCCTAAGGGACTCCCATTGTTGGGTTAGGGTTTACTCGTATAGAAAATGATCATATGTCTTGTGACATCATTCATACAATTTTTGACCATTGTCTATTGATCTATATTTATCAAAAAGTTTATGCAGGCATGGTTTGACTAAATTACATGCACAAATCTAGAATACATGGCTAGGTGTACATGGGAATCACCTAGTATACATAGGTTGGTACACAGGCATTGCCAGTAATACTCTGGAACAGGTAGATAACTTGGGAAAGGTATTAGGTGACACCTAAATGCTAGGTATTCTCACTTACAAAATTTATATTTAAAGTATTACTTATTGTGTGAGTCATCACCAGACACGCTTACCAGGGGTTGGTCGGACACACCGTTTACCCCATGTACATTCCATGTACAACCTTTGATTGTCTTTAGAGCCCTTTTTTCTTCTTTTTGAACTATTATCGGATGATTGTTTTCACTTGTTCTATCCCCTTGAGTTTACAATATGGAATTATGTCAACATCTCTAGATTGTGATCCCCTAAAAATGATGGGTCTCACATAGTATTTTAGGTTTCCCTCTATGAGACCAGTATGTGATCTTCTATCCTTTCTTCTTTTAACCAGGACAGGGTTTATCGAATTGGAATGTAATACAATAATAATAAATTATCCAGACATCTAGAATTATATATCTATAGGTTTAATGGTATGATTGGAATATGATCCCCCACATAGAGGGTTGATCCAGATTGGGTTTGTGGTGTGTCACGAACCAGCCTGAGTTAACCCTGGACCGGTCAAAAGGGACATCCCGTGACGAGTCCTGAGAAGCATTCCCGATCCTCTAGAGATGGAAAAAAGCACAAAGGGAATAAATAGAGTACCCAAGGGAGCAATTTCTCCCATATATAAACAATAAAACTTACATCAGAATGAAATGGACAGCCCAAAATACCATTATAGTAAAACTGAACTGAACATTATTTTTACAATAAACTAAAAGTAAAACTAAACCAAAAAATCATCTAACCAAAAATGATTTCCAACAATATTAATTTAATCCTACATTTTACTCTCTAAAATAATGATCACATGTCTCCCAAGGTGATCGAACTCAAGCTGAAACCTACCCACAGGCTAAAAACAGAAGAAGACTATGAGATTGATTATTTAAACATAGTAGATTATCCCATTATTCTATTCCCAATGAAGATATTTTAAAATAAAATTGAAATAAATTTCATTTTTAAAATAAAAATATAATGTTATTTTTTCCAAATGAGGCCCCATGCTATAAAACAAATTACCATACAAAAATATGCATCTTTTATAAACAAGACTGCTAGTAAAAATTTTCAAATAGGCGAAACTTCAAAATGAAAATAGTTTTCAAGAGGGATGCTTTTTATAATTTAAACTTTTAAAAAAATCACACACACATTTTAATTACTCAATCAAAGGCACCATATGTAGATGGTTAGTGCAAAATAGTCAATGAGCACAACTCACGGGAACACCCCATGGTACAAGTTAGTTGTGAGCCCAGGTACCTCGTATCTGAGAGAAAGTAACCATAATAAATATCTATTCTCATGAACACATGCCACTAGTATGGAGCATACACATAACCTAGTTGTCCCCTAACATCATCATCATCATATTTTAGTAATTGTTGTCATCATAAAACTTTCTACATGAAATAGGTTCCAAACCCCCATGAGTTCACTAGCATACTAGTACACGTCTGCCTACCTAGATACCCAGGATTCCATTAAATGCTCAATAAAGATACACATATTATAAAATACACTTTTCATATAAAAATTAAATTACCAAAACATAAACACACAAGCATCCCAAAATCATGCTTCACATTTCTTTCAGAAATCAATAAACCACTAAAATGTTTCTTAAAACAATTCCACAGAGTATAATAAAGCCATACACATGAAATCCATTCAAAAATTATCTTTAAGGATTGAAACCCATAAATAAAATACCAATACATATTTTTCATCCCCAAAACCATTTATTAAATCACTTTTGGGGACTATAAAATGGTCCTAAAAGATTGAACATGAAATACAGATGGTAACCATTTTTACCAAGAAATGCAAAACTGGCCTTTAAGACTTTCTCAAAACTAACATTTGGACAAGGTATGAATTTAAATTTTATTAAAGAGGTGTATATAAAAAATTTAAATCAGAAAAACACATTCATAAATCCCTCAAGTTAAATATTAAAAACACAACCATTTTCAAAAGGATGTGAAACAGGTCATTTTCCAACAACTCGAGCCAAAACATGTAGTATACAAAAACCCATTTGTTTGAAAAACCAAATAAAAATTGGAAATCCATATAAGGCCAAAAAAAATAAAATTTATAGTTCATTAAATAAATTTATAAATCTAAAAAAATTAATTTTTAAATCACGAAACACACATAAAATACAACCGTGAAATTTACCAAACACATGAAATGCCTTTTTAAAACAAAACAATATATTTTAAGAACATGATAAATAGTAAAACACCAATTTCATGCCATATTTTATTAGATATACTTTAAAATGTTAAAAAACACCATAATCCTAGTTTTAAACCTCACTAAATAGTTTTACAAGATTGTAGATCATTTAAACAAACACTTGGTGTGCACTTTTATGAAAAAATAACTCCACCTTTCACAAAATAAGGCATAAACAACCATTATTCCCTTGAAGAAAATTATCACAACAATTAACAAAAACAATAAATAAATATTTCTGATGTGGAAAATAATAAAATGATTAAACTTAAATGATAAAGGCATGTGCAAGAGATATCCTACCTCAAATCTGTGGCGTAATGGAAATGCACACCCAATTTCACCATCAGAGGGTTTATAAACCCTAATCCTATGAAGACCAGCCCAAAATAAACATAACCCCATCCAAAATCATGGGATAACATAAAATGGGTTTAAAATGACAAGGATATGATATAAAACTATGAAATAATTAAAGGAGGAGGTAGAGGAAGGAGAAAGGTGATGAAATCTCACCTTGCTACCTAGAAAACTCTTCGTCTTCCATTAGATCTGCACCCTTAGAGAAAATGGAATGGAATGTAACTTCTAGATGATGATAATAAGGATTGTAATGAATAGGGAAAGAATATTTGTGGGAAAAAGAGTATGAATTTAATGATTTATGGAAGAAACAGTATTCCTTCTCAATTCTGGACGTTTTGAGGAAACCTGAGAACATTCGCCCTAATATTTGATTCAAATGAGCTCAAAATATGTAAAATAGATAAGGGTGTGATTATAGGTATTTGGGATTATAATGGGATGTGTAATCACCAAAATAGTTTAAAAATTGAAAATAATATCAAGGAATCAAATTATATTTTTAAAACTCGAAATGGGCCCATGGGCTGGCTCAATAACTAAATAAGTAACCCAAATTCACCATGATTATTAATGATTAATGGATCTAAAAGGATATTTAGGCTTGAATATGTCATGGGTGAAATAATAGGAAGTTTAATGTGTCCAAAATGATAAAAATTAAATGTGTTATAAAAGAAACAAAATATGTTTTTATATCTGGAAATGGGCTCATGGTTTGGTCTAAATCATGAAGTAACCACCGTTTCTACAAAAAAACACAAAAAAAGAATTGAGGCACCCAAAGATGGATGATTAGATATAGATGAAACATAAATCCTCAACATTAAACTCACCCAATACCCAAAAAAATTATCTGGATTTCCAATGAACCGGGTCAAAACAAAGACATGAAAACTCGAGTGTCACAATTCTCCCCACCATTAATGCTTTCCACCCCTGGAAAGACGTAGCACATTCCAACTGATTGATCAAAACATAAGGATTATTTATCAATATGATCTAGTATCATAATACAATGACACACCATCAACCATAATTGTATCTTAATCCTTTTACCTCAACCAAAACACCAACTCTCAACCACTTCCCGAGAATCAACTGAAAGATCGAGTCACTACCTCCACAACCAAACCAAGAACACGGTTGTTAGGCCTTATAACAATGAACCAAACAATCACCCAAAAAAATAAGAACTCACTAAAACCAAACATTCCAATGGATTATGGGATGTACTTCCCACCATTAATAAACATCTAGTACTAGATAATTTCTTAGGAGGAAAAATCAACGAGACCTGTGGTGGGTCTCTCCACCATTAGAACCCAACTTATAATGAACAAATAAGAATTCAACATATGATAGTATCCGGACTCACTCACCAAGACCACAAAAACTCTCCTACAAAAACCTGCCAACCCATATTTAGAGGAACACAACATGAACATTTAATCCACCCACTCTCGAATGGAGGCAGTAAGAACTAGGCCAAAACTCTCTATATAGATCCAAACACCCACAAATTATGGAGGGGAGGTAAGGGGAACCAATCATTGTTCCATTGAATCCAAAAAAGAAATAAAGTAACTACCTCACTAAAATGGTAGAGGTATAATCTTAGAAATACTACCCAAAATTCTAGGACTCCTAACTACATGCCAACTTCACTCTGAAACCTATGGCAGGAGATCTGATTGATGAATCATCTCTTGACTCGTAGTCACACTTTGATAATCCCCATATTGTATTCCATCCCTTAGTTCCACACATTACCACATAACACTCCTAGAAGAAACAGCATATTAAGAGACACCATGAAACTCTATTCCTTAACAACACATTTTTATCCAAACATGAACATGGAGATACACAACACTATTTTCTCTCACTCTGAAAGAGGAGAAGAACGAACAAGGCACACAAAAATACCCACTAAACATCATAGAGCACAACTACTACTACCGAGTGAATAACCCGAAATGGAAAACACTTTAAATCGATCCCAAAAGTCTCTCTATTTCAACAAATGGGATGAGGTATCATTCTAAGTGGTGTATTTAACAATTGAAACAAATATTTATGTTGATCAACTAGAAATCATTCCAATGGAGAACCATCTATCGCCACATGACAACATCCATCCCATATTTAGAATCCAACTGAAGAATACCCCAAAACCGATCCACCAATAAGATCCCATCTCAAGACACAATAGGAGTATGACTTATAGATCATATAAAAGAATACTTAATAGAAAACACTTATATAACATAGGATAAAACATCCACATACCCATCGGTTCATAACAAACATGGTAGTTTTTCTTCTCAAACACTTTTGAAAAACAATTAAACTAACTTGGTGGTTTGGCACATTCACCATTAGTGTTTCATCAAGTCTCACACACATGAAAATTTATTTTCCACCATGGGCACTCAAATACCATGCCATACCGGCCATTCATCCATATATCGACAAAAACATTCATGTGAGAACCCATGAAAACCCTAAATGAAAAAACAAAACATCATCATAAGAAAAATATTTGTTTTCCTTACAAAGGCACATTAACCACCAAATCAAAAACCATTTTCAGATATCAAAAGACAATTGACGCTTCATCAAGAACCATTTGATTAAAAAACAATCCATTTAATTTAATATAACTTCAAAAAATTACCATTCTATTCCAAATAGTCGGTTCCCATTTAAAAAAATCATTAGGGTCTATTTTCTTAATCTGAAAACCACAGAGGCCAAAACCCCTTTCTAGAAATAAACTAGCCACTCAAAACCAATTTTCCAAAACCAATTCATCAAATTCAAACACTTTCAGTAGCCCAAAAAAACCATTTAAAATAAAGTTTTATAAGTACTTTAAAATTATTCACACCTTAAAAACCTTTTATTCCAATAAACCACACGTTTAGATTAGGGAAAATCCAATCCTATTTAATCATTTCCACTTCCTCCAAAAAAAATTGTTAAAAAACACAACCGTCCAAAACCATTATTATATTTAATTTTTTAAAACCCCTTTTCTCCTTTTCAAAATCCAATACTTCCAAAAAAACCCATTTCCATAATTCTCACATAAGTATTTTCAAAACAAAAATTTAAATTCAAGAAAGGTCCAAGAAACCCACAAAAGATAACTACCGTCAGTGGGTGGCTTGACCATATGGTGGGAGGCCATATCTAAAAAACAAAACCAACATAAAGAGACTTATTAGGACCATGACCTAGCTCCAAAAGGCTTTCTCAGCCCTACGAGCTCACAAAGGACATTATTCAGACCCCCTATCATATCCCTATAGCAATCAATCAATATGAACAAAGGAAACTAATAAAACCGGACATCCCGTGGAAACTTGAGGATCAGAACAAGATAGATTTTGCAATTCTCTTCTCATACATACCCCTCAAGTCCCAAAAATCCTACTCCATCTACCATAACATCACCTAAATAACAAGGGTGCTCTAAAAAAGGTCTGCTAAGAGCTGACCTCCACTAATACGATTTTTTCACGATGCCAAAGTTAACCCTGAACTGGTCACAAGGGCCAGCCCGCAACAAGTCCCAAGAGGCATTCCCAATCCTCCCAGGATGGAGAAAATAACCAAGGGAATCAATATAGTAGTCAAGGGAATTATTTCTCACATATATGAACAATAAAAAAACAGAGGAAAGAAATTGATAGCCCAAAATACATTTATATAAAAATAGAATATTACATTATCTTGGCAAGAAAAAGAAAGTAAAACTAAACAAAAAACTAAATTGAATAAACCTGAAAACCATTAACTCCATGTGACCCTTCTGTTCACTCTACAACATAACGATCACACATCACCCAAGCTGATCGAACTCAAGCTAAAACCTACAAAAGGGATAAAATAGAACAAGACTATATGTGTGAGTATTAAAACTCAGTAGATTAGCACATTATTCTATTCCCAATGTACATCATTTAAAATAAAAGGAACATCAATTTCATGTTTTAAATAAAAATAAAAAGGTATGTTTTCTAAATGGGGTCTCATGCTATAAAAAATTTTCCAAACAAAAACTTGCATGTTCTATAAACAAGAATGCTAGTAACAATTTTCAAATAGGTGCAACATCAAAATGAAAATATTTTTCAAGAGTCATTCTTTAAATAAATTAATATTTTAAAGAAATAAAACACACTGATGAATTAATCATCCAACCACACCGTATGCTGATTTTCAGTACAAAATAGTCAATGAGAACAACTCACAGGAACACCCCTAAGTACTAGTTAGTTGTGAGCCCCAAGTGCCTCATATCTCGGTGAAAGTAAACAATAATATATACTTATTATCATACACATGAGAAACTAGTAGGGTAAATTCCTATAACCTAGTGTTACCCCAACATCATCACCATCATATTTCAGACAGTTTTTTTATCATCAAACTTGCTACGTGAAACAGGGGCCAAACCCCACACGATCGCTAGCATACTGGTACACATCCTCCCAACTAGATACCAAGTATTCCCTTTAGTTCTCAATCAAGTTACACATATTATCAAATACACTTTTCACATCAAAATTACATTACCAAACCATAAACACTTAAACAGCCCACAAAAATTCTTTACATTTGTTTCATGAATCAATAAACCATTAAAAAGTTTTGTAAAACAATTTCAAGGATTATAATGAGGCCTTAAACATAAAATCCATTAAAAATGATGTTTTAAGTCTAAAAAAACATGAATAACATAAAAAATAGATTTAGAAGCTGAAGGACTAATTATTAAATCACTTTAATGAACCATTAAATTGCCCTAAAATATAGAACATGAAATTCAGATGGAAACCCTTTTTACAAAAGAAATATAAAACGGGCCTTTAATCCTTTCTCAAAACGAACAGTTGACCAAGGTATGAATTTAAATTTTATTAAGGAGGTGTATACACACCATTTATATAAGAAAATAAATTCATAAATCATTTAAACACTCAAGTTACATATTCAAAACACAACCATATTTATATTTTTGTGAAACGGAACATTTTCCAAAAACATGGGCCAAAAAATTTTGTAAATAAAAACCCATTTGTTTGTAAAACCAACTCTAAATTAGAAAGCCATATAAGAACCCAAAAATTCAATTTACCATTCATATATTTCATTTATAAATCCAAAATTATAATTTTTAACTTACATAACACTCATAAAATCCAACCGAGCAATTTACAGAACACATGCCATGCCCTTTTTAAACAAGAAAATTTATTTTTGAGAATGTGACAAGGAATAAAACAAAAATTCCATGCCATATTTTTTAGATCTAATGTAACATGATAAAAATACCATAAACCAAATTTTAACCCTCAAAAACAGTTTTGAATGATAGAATAACACTTAAACAAACACATGGTGTTTATTTTTATAACATAACAAATCTACATTTCACAAAAAAAGGATTAAAAAAACTTTTTTCACAGCAATAAAGTTATAAAAAGGATGGAAAACAATAATAAACATATATATAATATGTTAAAAATAATAAAATGATGGAACTTAAATGATAAAGGTATGTTCCAGGGATATCCTACCTCAAATCCATGGCTTAATAGAAACACAAACCCAATATCACCATATGAGGGTTTTTAAACACAAAACCTATAATGGCCAGCCCTAAATGAACAAAAAACCCAAAGAATCGTGGTATAACATAAAAATAGGACTAACATGACTATTGGAGAATATAAAACCAATAAATAACAAAATAAAGAGGAAAGATAATGGAGAAGGAATCCCACCATTCCACCTAGAAAACTCTTCGTCTTTCATTAGATCGGCACCCATAGTGAAAAAGGAATGGCATGGAACATCTAGGAGAGGCTCATATGTTCTTGAAAACCCAAGGAAATAGGATTTTTTGGGAAAAATAGTATGAATAAAATGATTTAGGGATGAAACAATTTACCATCTCAATTTTGGACGTTTTGAGGAAACAAGAGAACATTCACTCTAATATTTGATTAAAATAAGATAAAAAGAGGTAAAATACATATTTGATGTGATTATATGTATTTGGGATTATAATGGGAGGTGGAATCACAGACAAATATTAAAAATTAAATTATATATTAAAGAAACAAATTATATTTTAAAAACTAGAAATGGGCCCCTGGGCTAGATCAATACCTAAAAAATTAACCAACATTCACCATTTTTATTAATTCATAATGGTAAAAAAATATATTTAGGATTTAATATGTCATGTGAGGAAAAATAGTAAGTTTAATGAGTCAAAAAATGATGAAATGTGAATGATTTATAAAATAATCAAAATATGTTTTCAAATTTGGAAATGGGGTCACGGTTTGGCCCAAATCACTATGTAACAACCCTTTCTACAAAAACTCCAAAAAAATAATTAAGGCATAAAACTATGGATGATTAGATATAGATTAAAAATAAAAACTCTACATTAATCTCACCCAAGACCCAGGAAAAGTATCAGGATTTCCAATAAACAAGATCAAAACAAAGACATGAAAAACATGGTCTGACATGGTGTCCCCCAGCGATCCTAGGAGTGACCCCCTCTTGGATTATTATGGTCTTTAGAGATAATTGACATATATTTGAAGGTTCCTAATTATCATGAAATCTTGGAGGAGTTATAATAGTGATATAATGGATCGTGAATTGGGATCTACAATAATGAGCATTTCTTCAAACAGAATCATGTGGTTAGTAGTTTGGTTGTGTCCCCGTGGAGGCATGGTGTCCTTACTGAGTATATATGGGGGTTTTTTAAAAATTTGTTACTATGTCCTTGTTTTGATATCAATATTCTTGATTTTTTGTGTTTAATATTTTTAGGGTGTCCTACTACGTATTTTTATACTCACTCCTACAAGGGCCATGCATGAAAGTGTCATGTCTTATGAAGAGGATGATGCATTTGATGATGTCTCGGGAGGACATAAAGATGATGGGTCATATATTTAGCTTGTATGAATTAGGTGTTTATAATGTGGTTTCATTTGATAGTATTTCCCTTCCTTGGAGAAGGTTTTTCAATCTGGTTTTTGTTTAATGATTGTATTTGGCCCCTCTATCACTTTTACTATTTTTATTGTCATACATTGATTGTGGGTTTTTAGATATATGAATTAATTGGTTCATGTTTATTTACAATTAATCATTTTATGGGCTTGGAGATGTTTATGTGTGTGTGTACACTGGTTTAATGCATCTCATAGGTGAAATTTGATAACTCATTGATGGTCTACGACCCCTAGCCTATTGAAGGTGGGTTGCTATAGTCATGGTTCCGACCCCATTGGGTCATTTCATAAAAGAATAGTATTAGAGGAGTCGATTATAACATTGGAACTAAGTATATGATATTGTATTGGGTTTTATGGAAACAATTTCATGTAGTTCAGGTTTATCTTTATATCCAAGGACATTCATGTGGGTACAATGATCAACTTATCCATATACCAAGTCTCTCATCATCTGCCTTTTGACTTAGTACATGTACACATTGGTTGTTTGAAAAAACATAGTATATAAATAATAGTGGAATGGTTATAGGTTTCCTATTGCTTCTTAATAAATATACCCATATACATTCATTAACCGTGTTATATCCTTTTTATTTTAGGATTCCTCAATGACAACAGCATGCTTGGATTCCACCACATTACCACAATGATGATCATCAAAATGATGAGACATTAGAAGATGAGACTATACAAGATATAGTGCCAACATATTGTTTACCAACTATATAAACACTCATCAAGTATTATTTATCATTGGAAATTTTAACTGAGGATGTGTGTTAGCTGAGTACACTACATGAGTTCCCAATGTGGTGACCTTCCAGCTTTCAGGGCGACCCAGACACCCAGGTGGTTGAGTACTAGATAGAGGTATGACATAAGTTTTCCTCATTATGAGGACACATTTGTAGTAGATGGATGTCTTATGGTGAGTTTTTTTCATGGGTATGTTAAAAGATAGTGGCGTTTAGTGACTCAGTCACATAATGATGCAACTCTCACCTAGTTAGACTTTGAGATTCTCGTTAGGGTGTTGTTTTTTGTTACCATTGTGTGATCAACATTCTTCCAAAAGTCTCTTCATATGTAGTAGGGTAGTTTGTCTGTATTTAAGTATTTGGTATGTTTTACTTATCTCTCATGATACTCCATTGATATTGTTTGATATTCACTCTTCAAAGCTCTAACCATTGAGCAGGGATTATGTCAGGACATTAAGGCTTTATTGATATCTACTTACATTCCCACTTATGTTGGTGTGATAGATATGGCCTTATTGGTAGACATATTATGAGTAGAGAAAGCACCTATATTTGGTGCTAGTAGTAGACACCCATGAGCTGAGTCCTCATTATATGGTAGTTGATGTCAGTATAAGGGCCCTAGGCATGTCATAGGCTTCAGAAGATTATTCCAAGATAGAGGATTAGTGGTGTATAGATTTCATGGTGGCTCTAAATAGATGAGGGAGAGGCAGGGTTTATCCTACAATGACCAGGAACATCATTCCTGTGGTTACTAGACCCACCACACAAATTATCGGGAGACAGTTAATGGACTATCGAGGAAGAGACATAGGAAATATCATGGCATTATATGGGGTACAACACATGGTAGAGTGGTTAGTAGAGTATTAGGAGCTGGTCTCAAGATTAACCTTTTACCACCACCACCCGTAGGTTGTCCATATAAGGCTCAAAGAGCTGGTTGTTGGGAATAAGGAAGTTGTAGAATATAAAGATGTATGACTTAAGGTTCCATGGATGATATGATTTATGATCTATGTTGTTTATAAATTATCTGTAATGTTCATAGAAACATGTGTGATTCATTATTTCTTTCCAATTCACTCGTTCAGGACTTAGAGATTCTCATTGAGCCATTTCCTCAACCCTTGTGGTTAGATACTCAAAATCAAAGTGAATAAGTAGTTCGACACTTCTACCAACAATGTAATATGGCACTTGGAAGAGAATTATTTCTATGGGATATATTTTTATTATCAATGAGGTCATATGATTTCATCTAAGGTATGGCTTATTTATCCATAATTCATGCCCATATTTAATATTTTATTCAGAGGATGTGATGTGTCCATAGTGATGGGATGTGGTTTACCGTTGTGGTAGAAAAGGAAACCTTGAAATGCCAGGATGGGATTAGGAATATGAGAGTGTGGTAGATCACTCATTAATTAGATGGCATTAATTTTAGAGTAGCGGATGATATGGGATAAAAGTTCCCTATGGTGGTGGAAGAGTACTAGGACGTTGTTCCTAATGATGTGTTAGGCTTACCTCCCTATTGAGAAAAATACAAATGCATTAACTTACACTCCTAGATGACCTTGATATATGAACCAACATATCAAATGGATCTAGAAAAGCTTCATGATATGAGGGTGTAGTTAGAGGGATTGTATGAGAAGGGATTTGGGAGAACCAGTGCTTCCCCCTCGGTATCCCCACTACTGCTAACTATGTAGGAATATGGGAGATTGTGGTTATGTGTAGATTAGTAGTTCTAAAACAAGGTGAATGTGAGGAATAATTATCCACAACATAGGATTGAAACCCACTTTGATCAGTTGAGAGGGGTACAAGAGTTCTCAAATATTGACCTCAGGTCAGCCTATCACCAGTTGTGAGTAGTTGATGAGAATATATTAATACAACATTCATATATCACTATAATAATTATAAGCAATTGATAATGACCGTCAGCATGATTTAGTCCCCAATAGTTTTCATGGGACTGGTGAACGTAATTATCCAATACTTCATAGATGGGTTTTGGGTGGTATTCATCCACGATATCCTAGTGTACTCACCATCCAAGGAGGATCACAGAAGACACTTGAGAATGGTTATGGACACAATCTGAGAGAATGATATTTATAGGAATATCTCAAAGAGTCCATTTTGGATTTGAGTGGTCCACATCTATGGACACAAAATCTCTGATGTTTTGGTAGTAAACCTGAAAAGGATGATGCATTTCTATCTTGGGAGGCACCCAAGAGTTTTATCAACTTGCATGTTTTCCTTGGGTTGGGAGAATACTATCCAATGTTTGTACCAAATTTCTCCAGAGTGGTGGAACCGATGAAATATTTGACCTAAAACGGTAATATGTTTTGTGGATAGATAGGTTCCATATATGTTTTTAGGATAATAGGCATATGTGGAAGATAACCCACATTATGATATTGATGGAGGAGGGTTTCAAGTATGTGGTTTTATGTGCTTGCATAGGGGTTTGAATTGGTTGCATCCTAATACAGAGGTAGGTATTGATTTTACATATGTGTCCAGGAAGCTGAGACTACAATAGAATAACTACATGAGCCATGATCCATATATAGAAATAGTAGTAGTCACAATGGATATGTGCAGACACTACCTAATGGGTGAGCAATTTTTCATCTACTCTAACCACAAGAGTCTCATGTATATCTTCACTAAGAAGGATCCTAACAGGAGATATATGTGGTGTCCAGAGTTCATCAAATACTATGACCATGTAAATTTCTATAGTCATATGATTGGAAAATTGGGGGAATATTCTCATAGTAAGAGATCATATTCTCAGTTGTTGGTTGAGGCGTCAATGTAGTTATCCCCACTGTATTTTTCAAGAGAGGAAAAGGATATTGCTTCATATATTCAGTCTATGGTTGTTACCCTACAACTTTTATAGTATCATAGGTAATTTCAACATAGAGATACCAACTATGAGACCTTATATACTAATATATTCACTGGATGTGCTTCTGAGGGATATTCTAAAGGATGGGAGCATGTTATACTTTTGAAGGGATGAATCATGGTACCTTTGACATTAATGGAGGAGGTGTTGATGGAGTTTTATACATACCATTCGGTGGTATATACAAGAGTTAAAATATTCACCTATACCAACAACGTTGGTTTGGGTGTCCAGGATTAAAGAGTTTCATAGTAGTGTTCTTTTATTGACGTCTCTCCTTTCAACAATTAATGGCTGATCACTAGGTTATAGCGGGGTTTGCTCAACCCTTTGAGGATATAGAGTGTACATATGATGGGATTTTGAGGGAATTTATGATGGGGATACCACGTAAATCTAGGGAATACCATTCCATATGGGTGATCATAGACCAAATCATCATGTTGACCCACATCCAAGCCATTCTAGAGTAGAGCTAGGAAGATATATTGGGATTCTTGTATGTGAATATAGAGTATATATCCATGGAGTCACCTCAGAGATCATTATTTACAATGGTTTTCCATTCAAATGAAGATTATAGTGGATTTCAAGAGGCCTTTGAGACTCAATTGCATTTGAGCTTGGGTTTTCACCCACAAACATATAGAGAGAATGAGTGGACTATTTTGGTTATAAAGGAAAGGTTTTCGGTTTGCATGTTGGATTTTTTACATTTTTTGGATGATCAAATAACCATGGTTATTTTTTCATAAAATATTAGTTTCCATTCCACCATTGGTATGTCACCATTTGTGGCATCTTGGGAGAGATCGTATAGGTCATCATTTATGGGATTGATCGAGGTGCTTTAGTAATTATGGGCCAAATTTCGATGAAAACTATAATAAAAAATATGTAGATCATAATGTAGTTGATGAGGAAAATAAAGATACTTAAAAATTCATATGGGGACTAGTGATAGAGGCCTCTAAAGTTTGAGGATGGATTCTAAGTGTTTCTGAGGGTCTCACCTCAATTTAGATTACTGAGGTTTCTCAAGGTGGAAAGATATCTTTAATATTTATTAGACCTTACAGATATTTACTATAGTTTATTAGGTGGTGTTCCTTTTAGATATACCACCACAGTTGGATATGGTATACGAAATCTTCCATTTGTCCGAGTTAAATATGTATGTGAATGATCTTCAATATGTTATCCACTAGAGAAATATGGACAACAAGGATTGATCTACCCTTACTGAGTACCAATTAAGGATTGAATACATATAGAAGAGGATCATTCATTGGAAATTGATTCCCCTAGTTTTTTTCCAGTGTAAGATGAGAATATTTAGGAGAAAACAAAGGAGTGGGATACCCAGATGTGAGACCAGTGCCCTCATTTTTTGAGTAGGTTTTTTCTCATTTTAGGATGAAAGTACCAATAATGGTGATAATGTAATGAATCAAATTCTTAAATTTATTACTATTGTTTTTTTTAGAACCAGGTGCTGAGACATTATGAGAATACAATTCTTATTGAGCCTATAATTATGGTTTAAAAAAATTAATGTTTTGAAAACTACACACAAGTAATCTTCTAGAAAAAATAGAATAACAAATGAATTGAGTGTTGGATTAAAAATTTTATTCTTCCATTGAGTTTAGATTGTTGGTTTTACCATTAGAGAGACATATCCTTTTAAAAAGTTGGACACTTGGGTTGGGTTCAGTTTTGGGATAATTTTTAAATAAATTAAATAAATTATTGAAATTAACTTATTTTATTAATTTTTCAGGACCTAAAATCCTCTATAAATACATGGATATTCCTCAACCCCAAAGTTTTTCCTCAAAACCAAGATATTTAGTGGATATTTGTTATATAAGTTGTTAGTGGATCTTTTGTTGATGACATCAAATCAAGATAATATTGAGGATTATATGCCTGTAAAGTTTATGGATCCCAAAAATAATAAAAATGTAGGAACATTCTACATCATCAATTGAAAAAAACATTAATTAGGTTATTTTATTTCTGAAATTACATCCCATTACAATATCTCAGTCCAATTAGGAACAATCCGATGTATAAGAATGGATTCGTGCATTGATAGTAGATTTATTTTTTGATGGATTTATTTTCTATTACTGGTTATATCCCTATATGTTCGTCTATTTATTCAAAAATTGATTGAGATTGAAAAAAATATATGAGGTTCATTACTCACATATTTTGGTTTATGTATTACTCTTTCATTTCATTTTATGTTCATCGTTGGTATTTTATTTGGCCAATGGGTCAACGAAAACCTAGTATTTGATCATTACCAAATCATTATATAGTGATATAGATCATTACTATGGGTGAAATACAAGTTCAAATATGATAAAGGAAGACCAAATATGGATCACAATATATTGGTGGATCTCATTCATCTAGGTTTCAATGAAACAGATAGAGTTGGTGTGTTTCCCAAGAATATTAAATGTCCAATTCCAAATCTATGATGATGGAATGGTCTGATGACCATAGATCCATGATTTCTTATGAGAGATTAGGTTTTTGAGTCATGGAGGTTGACATGGAATATGAACCAATTGGATTTATAAATTCCAAGTTACACTGCATGTAATCCAGAATTACATTCCATGTGAGACCCCTTGTTTGGAATTAGGGCTTCCATGGAGATAAAATGATAACATTTTCTATGACATATGTCACATGTTGTGTTCCCCATATTGGTAGAATGAAATTCATCTTATAGGATACATGGTAACATTCATGCTAAAAAACAAAGATATAGACATAATACATGGCTTGGTGTACACGATCAGGGGTAGGTGTCCTTGGTTTGGTACATGGGAACAACCCATATTATACAAGAATGGGTAGAAAACATGGAAAAGGTGTTGGGAGAGCTCACATGATGAAATGAATTACTTAAATTTCATTTATTTTGAGGTTTACATGTTGTGGGATCCATCCCCACATGGTTTGAATATGGGTTTTCCAGATACACAGTGTACCCCCAGTACATATCGTGTACTCCATTTGTGAGTTTTTGGAGATATTTTTTCAGTTTAGACTATTATTAATTGATATTGTTCCATTGATCCATACCCTCAGGGGCACAATGTGAGATTACATCCATATCTTTGAATTGGGTTTCCCTCTAGGGGATGTGTCTCAGATAGTGTAATTGGTGTCCCTTACTTAGATTGGAGTGTGATCCTGTATAATTTATTCTTATACCCTGTGTTTAGTTTCTGGAACCCGCATGACCTCCATGAATGGGGATTTGATCCACCATATTGTAAGCCTTATTGGTATTCTTGTAAATATCATTGTAATCTGATCCCCTACAAAGAAGGTTAATTTAGATTTGGTATTTGGGGTCCCCCAATGGTCTTGTAAGTGAAACGCTATCTAATTATTGAGGCCTTTAGAGAAAATTGAGGGATCATGGGTGCGTCAAAATGATCATTACATATTGTATGGGTGTATCGAGTGATATCATGGTTCCTAGAGTGGGTTCTCCCAAAATGGGAGTTTCCTTGAGGAGAATCTTGTAGCTGGAATCTGGGTTATTATCACCTTTAGGCATGAGGTCATTCTTGAGTATATCATGTATTTTTCTTATGTCTTTTTTGTTACAACCCTATTATGATATGACTATTCTTGATTATTTGTTTTTTTGTATTTTTAGGGAGTCTTACTAGGTATTTTTATACTCACCCATGCATGGTCTCTACTCACACGTGTTATGTCTTTTGCAAACGATGATACATTTTATGGTTTCCTGGGAGTATAGGAAACTGGTGGAGCATAGCTTGAAAAAGTAATAATGATTAATGATTAGTCACACTTGATAGTAGTCTTCACCCACTAAGAAGGTAAGACTCTCTTAATGTTTTGATTGGGTTTGTATTTTCCCCCTTTATTACTTTCGGTACTTTACTTTCATACTCTGATTATGGGATCTTATATGTATGCATGCATGAGTTACAATTAATTTAAATTTAATTATTTTATGGGATAGATATGTGTGTGTTTGTAATGTTGCATTTGGATAATGGCTCCCAATTGTCTGATATGCATAATCAGCACTAGTTTCTAGGCCCTAGTCTATTGGAGGTGGGCTAGGGGATGTTGTGATTCGGGCGCCATTAGGTCTGGTCGTAAAAAAACATAATAGTGATAAAATATCAGATCCAATAATTTATTATCATATATATATTAAGATTATACATCAATTTTAAAAAACAAAACATAATGATTAATTAAAAAACATTTTCTCTTTCCTTCTAAAGGCTCTCATGATCTTTTTAGTACATGTATTCACCTAAGGATATAAATCAATGATAAATGTTATCTAAAAGCACATTAATGGGAGGGATAACATTTAAGGCTTAGGAGGAATGATTCAATAGTACATTGGTGAGCATAATAATCCTCATCATTTCATAATAGTGGGATCATCATCGTAATCATGAGGGAAACACTTGATATATAAATGGAATCTGGGATATTCATAATAATGAAGCATCATAATTTAGTATTAAAATTCCATATATTGTTGTGAGTAACTCTAGGATAATTTTTACACACAACATATGTCCATAAATTATTAAATCATATTTGAAATCAAATATAGAATTATGTAGATGAATAATAGTTGATATATCATGAGATATATCACATTACATAATGCTTTTTATGGATATAGAATTTTTGTCACACCCATCATATCACAAAATTATCATAATCATTCATTCCACATATATTGTAATACAATCATATTCATAATATAAACCCATTGAAATGAGTGGGTTTTATAAAGGTTTCATAAATACTACTTGAATTAATAATATTTGTGATTCCTCAAGGAATTATATAAATCATAATTTTTCATAAAACATCATTTTCCATTACTAGAAAAGAATGTACTCCCGATCAGTCATTGTTATGTCTTTGAAATTATAGGCATTTTATAAATGCCTTATAATTTGCATTCCATTTTTCAAAATGGGAAGAAACATGTATATCCCTGGAATTAAAAGGGAGAGAATTTTGGTGTGACATTTTATGGAAATGGGATGAATATTCATATAGAAGATAATGTGAAAGATGATATAACATAAAAAATAAGGAGTTTGAGTTCTAGAATCCCCTTACCTTAAATCTGGATTTATTTTATCACTTTTACAGCTCCAGAATAATGAACATAGATTTATTAAAACATAGAACCAAAAGTGAATTATTTATAATTTTTCACTCTTGAACAACTATAATAATTTGTTCCTATTCCTTAATTCCATTTTTTAATGGTGAAACATTTTGAAATCACATTTTCATTAAAGTATCCCATCTTTTTTCGATTTAATGATCATTATTTATTGATACTTGATATGTAAATTTCATTCATACTTTTTAGTATTAAAATATTTTAGTTTTATGATTTACCCTATTTCATTCAAGGATATTTAAATAAATTGGTCATATTTTATGGGATGCAATAATTTGTGGAAAATGATAAAATTGATCCAAAATAGAAATGACTTTCATTAAATGTGGGATTCACGGAATAAAGGTTGGCCATATAAGCTTCGATGGGGCCAGAACCATATATTTTGGATGAAATAGGGATTTCAAGGATGGAAAATAATCATTTACATAAAAAATATACTATTTATGATGTCAAATTTGTGGTTGAATAAGTGTGAAACCATGGAAAGAAGAAAAAAATCACCCAAAAGAGGAACCATATATGTCATGGCTTGAAAAATATTTTCACACACCATAAAATTTCAGACATATATTTAGTCCATAAAATCATTTACAAGGAGTTGGGCTATGAAAATGTACTATGTAAAATGATGGATTAAAATGTAAAAAAGTTGTAAGAGGGATTGAAAAAATAGTTCCATGTTGATGTTGTTGGGGATTGATCTGGAGACCAAATTTAGGAATGAGATTAGGTGTATCTCTTGTGTCTTCACTATTCATATCTCTCCTTTATATTATTTCTTCATTCTATTTTCACTATCCCCTTACTCCCTAATTATAAGAATGAGGGGGTAATTCATGCCTTTTTCTACAGTAATGTTGATGTGGGGGGGAGGAAAATTGGATTTATCTATTTATTTTATTCATATAATTGGGTTATTTTAAATAATAAATCGATTTATTTTTCATTCATCTTTTTATCTCATGATTGTTGGATAGAATATGGATATTACTTTTTAAATTCATTTAGCTAATTTCTTGAAAATATTTCATGACCGTCAAATAGTTATGGGTAATTATGATTAAATATGGTATCATGGTAATATTAGTGCATTAAACCCCCAAAATATATTACCATGGTAAACATGGTATTTTTATACTAAAGAGGGGATACTCTAACCATTAGAATCTTCTCATCCAGAATCTGATTCCAAACATGAACAATCAATTTAATTTCTAACTTCAATTAAACCTAAAACCTCAATCTATAAAACCCCGACAATCCTTCTAATTACCTTTTCAAAAAAATCAAATTTATTTTCTCATTTTCATTACAAATTAATTTCAAAACCATCTTCTTCACTTGATTCTTTAAAACAAATCAATAAATATTTATGATTTTTCTAAAAATAGGTTTCACAGGATCATGGGTTTAACCATGAACATACCATATAGTCTATATTGATTAAATAGTATCAATTTTTTGAGTCTTTATAAATATTTAAATTTGGTTATCCCTATAGGGAAATAATGATTCCTCATGGATGATCAAATCGATGATGTTTCCAAGGGTGGCGTCATCTTAATTTATAGGTTTTTAAACTTTTATTATATTATTCAATTTCCTTTTTTCCATTATTAATTTTCTTGATATAATTTTTAGATTAAAATAATATAAAAAATTACCATATAATGGGAAAAGGGAAATATGTCCTTGAAATTAATCCAGCTCTTGAATAACATCTAAGGAGAAATGAGTTAGTTATGACCATGGATGGCACATAGAATTATCAACATCTGGTTGTTAGAGGATTTCAACAAAGGGATCCTAAACTAAAAATACTGGTGGACTATATAATAACTTCACATATTTTCACTCATCCAAGTATACTCATGACATTTGTATCTGCTATATATTTCAAAATAAACTATCAATCATTTAAAGGGATTTCAAACATGGTACACTTTTTGGGAATCCTCCATAAAATAAAAAATCACATCTTGATATCTTCCTTGATATCATTTACCCCTTCCAAATCTAAAATATTTCAATTTATGTTGTAAGGATCTTCTTTCTTTTATTTTTTTATGAGTGTGAGCTCAAGAATGGATCTAGATTTTTTCATACCATTCTATCACTACAAGGGATCAGTTGGAAAGACAATTTTTAACATGTTTCTTCCCTCCATTAAAATCAATTGACATATATGTAATTATTTTAAATTTAAAAAAATTTGAGGACAAGTATCTATATATATAATAGGATTTTTAGGGTTTTAATCAAAAAATTTAACCATCATGGCATAAGAACATGTATATTTACACAAAAATTCAATAAAGGTATTTCTTAGGGTAATATGTTATGTCTATATATTGCAGCTGTAATAACATTAATGGAGAAATCATCATGATATTGCTATAGTCCTCTAAATGAGGTAGATAGAAATAGATTCCAATGGAATAATGAACGTACTATATGATAAGGTGTGTAAATGATTTACAATAATTTTTAGATGCTGACATAAATAGAATCACTTAATAGAAAAATGAACACGATAATTGTCTAAAAACCCCCAAGGATCTATTTAAAAGAATTTAATTACACTGAATATAATCATCAAATAATTTTTAGTTTTTGAAGACACAAGAGAATAATGGAAATGATATCCATAGAGAGTAATGGGTTTTCAGATTTAGAATGGACCATTACTAAAAAACTATGTCCCCACATAAGAGACTTTGGATACATTCATGACTACCACCCGAGATTCCATTAAAGAACTAATGACATATTATAAAGATCAAAGAGATTTAATAATGGTGATAAAGGATGAATTAAATGATATTATGTAAACACTCCAAAACCTCCAATTCAATGTAGGTATGATTTTAGAGAAACATTGAGAGAGTCCAAGAGAATTATTAATAGGATACATAGAAATTCACCCATGGAAATATTTGAAGATCATTACTATAACAAGTACGAGAAAACACAAGAAAAACAATATAAAAATATTTTTAAGTGATAGAATATAATAAAAAACTATAAATATAATGACTATATGCTAAATAATAACCACCCTAGTTTGAGTTTTGGTTATCTTTTTCAATGAGGCTAGAACAAGGAATGATTGATGTGGAAAAAGGTAAATTTCAAGAATATTTAAAAAATTCGGTATGAATATACCTTTTATAGAGTCACTTTATTACATGATGGAGTATTCAAAATTTATAAAAGATATAGTGATCAATAAAATGATGCTCGGGGAAATAGGTAGCATATCGCTCAAATGAGAGTGCTAAGTGGTTGTTTTAAAGGATATAATAAATAACCAAGAAGACCTGGGTTGTTACTCAATATATATTTATATTGGTTATAAAAAAATCATATAAGAATTGTTCTATTTAGTTGAAATAATAAATATTTTTTCATACAAAAACTTCAATAACGTAGGACTATAAGAACTAAAACCCATAAATGTTTGGATTCAATTTGCATACTCAATGTTTAAATTCCCAGGAGGAGTTATTGCATCCATTCTGACCAAAGTTGATAAATTATACATCCCAATGGATTTATTTTCTCTAGATATGGAATTGAAGTGAACTCCTATAATTTTAAGAAGATCATTATTGGATACTAGAAGATCACTGATAGACTTGAAATGTATAGAAATCTGTTTGAGAGTTGGAAGGGAACGTGTACGTTTTATCATTCATCAGGTAATAAAAAATTATTACATGAATGTAGATGCTGAGTGTGTGGAAAAACTATTACCTGAAGCTATGTAAATTGATGAAATTGAATAATTACATTATGTAGCTATTATAATACAAGGTAATATTAAAGTAAAGTTATTATAAATAATAATGAAAAATTTAGGGATTGTATAACTAAAACTAGATAATGGACTAATTCCACCATGTTTGAAAAAGGCCATAATGTATGGATTGTACATGGCCTTCCATTTAGTAATTATAGATTAAAAATGCATTGGTGGATAAGTCTAATTGAAATTGATAAAGTGATACTAGGGGTAAGAGTTATGTTTTTCTAAGAAGAATGAAAGGGGTTGACCTATGTGGATAGGTCACAACTGAGGCCATTTATGGACCCTGACTATCTAAAAAAATTTCAATAATTTTTCAACTTTACAAAGGATGAAAAAGGTACAGTTGAGTCAATATTGTTAAACAAAATCACTTACAAAAGGTAGCTCTTGTTTTTAGTATTTTTTATCATTTAGTTTTATGGACTTGCACTCTCCCCAAAATCACTAAAATTTCACTAAAAATGAATTTTAATTTCACTTGAGTGTTAAAATTTTTCAAGACCATGAAGACACTAATAGAAATCCTAATAAGGAGTAGCAAGGATGATACACATAATTAATATAGTTGTGGTATAGCCTATGGTGCCAAGGTTAAAGTATCATTGAAAGGGGAGTAATTATTTCAATTTTTTATTTTTCAATGGAATTCACCGTATTTAGTTTATTAGATATTTTATCTATCAATTAAATTCCCTTCCTTGATTATTTATTTAATAAATTTAACTATGCGACATAAAACTATTTAGTATAATTTCATTCCAAGTTTTAAATTTATTTACAAATAAATTTGAATGATAAATTGGGAAAATAATAACTAGGGATAAACATGTGGATTAGCATTTTAGTAATAATATTTTTGTGATAATGGTTAATTTTATTCAATGAAATTATTTTAATATTTTACCTTTCATAAATTACATATACTAAGATTAATTTATTTTATTAGTCATATTAATTTCCTTGATTTTTTCCCCAACCGTTCATTTCATTCTTGATAAATTCTCTAAACCAATATTTTCCATTCGTTATATAGTATATTTATTAAGAGACACAAGAATTTTATTTTATAGAAATTTCATAGCATATAATCAATGAAATTATATAATAGGAACACATTTAATATGATTGGGACATTTTGTCATATCCCATTATCATTGGACCCACCATACATTAATCATTTTAAAGCAATTAGAGTCTATGAATTATGTTGTTATAAGATGCGAGATGTTACGAGCCTATTATATCCAATCTTTCCATGCAATTTGTTTTTTTTGTGATATTTAGAAGGATGAATATGGGGAGATATAGTCCATGGTTGATGGGGATTTAAATCATTGAGGATATTTTTTGGTGGTTTGATGAGATTTTTGGAGAGGCCATGATATTATTCATTATACATTATTATTCACCTCTCTTTCTAAAAATAGTTAAAAATTTAAAGAAAAATTTAATAATTAAATATAAATAAATATCAGGTTATGTCTTAGGTTGGTCAAAAATCACCATTTTTATAATGATGATATTTTGATCATATTTTATTAGGTTATGGAAGAGATACTTTTCATAATTATAGATTTCGAAAAAATTCAAGATATGATGAATCAATCATTGGGATTTTATCATGATCCCACACTAAGATTTCAGGGGGAAGAGACAAATGAGATATGTAAAGGGGGAATTATATTGAGATTATATTATTATATCATGAATTATTATTTAGAATAAAATCTTATTTTTTAGCTTTAATTATCTTCAAAACATTACCCAATTACCCTTAAGACATGGATACATTTTATCCTTGAATGAAATACGTCATGATTAGAAATTATCTTTCTATTTACACATTGGATATGATAGATGTTTTGAAAGCCTATTTTAAGTGAAATGTTTTTGACTTATGTGCTGAAATCTATTTTAAATTTTTACATTTATGACGTGTGGAAAAATTCAAGTTGAAGTAGATTGAATATGAAATGCTTTTTTATAATTAATTTAAAAATAAAAATGGTTGAATGAGATGGTGTGGCTTTTTAAAAAAATTAGTAAAAGATATGGTTGATTTATTACTTTGGATAGTGAGGTGTTGATAATTTTCTTATGTGATGTTTATAAATTTAATTCTATTTTTAATTAATTTATTATATTAACATTTAATTTAAATTATTGTATGTTGAGAACCCCTTATAGTATGTCGAGATTCCATCTTGAAAGATAACTTTGATTTCATGTCTGGAGAACATGAAACATACATTTCATGCACAATTTTTAGTATTAAAAAGAATTACTTCTATGAATGAAATGATTAATGATTATTTATATATTTAATATATGTTTTCAAAATTTTATGGATAAAAAAAATTTATGGAATATGAAAAAAACCAAAATGGTAATAATTTCTATCAAAAAAGGGATTTCCTTGACAAATAATGATAAATAGAGATTTATAGGGACTTATAAGTGAAAAATTTGGATGAAACAGAGCTTTATGGGATATAAAATAATCATTTAATTCATAAATGTTCTAGTTACAATGTAAAATTTGTGGGTTAGAGAGAATAAATCCATTCAAAGAAGAGAAAAAGAA
Source organism: Viscum album (assembly GCA_963277665.1). Lineage (NCBI taxonomy): Eukaryota > Viridiplantae > Streptophyta > Magnoliopsida > Santalales > Viscaceae > Viscum > Viscum album. The sequence goes on from OY728162.1 coordinate 256,282,720, forward strand.
CCCATGAGAAGAACCATATACGCCATGGTGTGACTCATATGTGTCACACCGTGATAGACCCTAAAATGTTTCAAACTACATTTTAAGCTATAAAATTATACCCAAGGTGTTGTTCCATAAAAACTTATGTTGTAAAATTATGGATTACTAAATAAAAATGCTATGATAGGGAAAAAATATCCATTTGATGAAAAATGGACCTGAAACCTCCCATTATGTCCTAAGAATCATTAAAACCACATTTATTAGTGAATTCATTAAAAATCAATAACCCCTATTGATCTATAAATAGAGTTCCAAGATTATGATTCAAGAGATTGATCTGCAGACCAAAGGTTAGGGTGAGAAGTTGTGTTGTTTTAGGGTCGCCACCATTATTCTGTTTGGTTTATTTTATTTCATCATTCTATTTTCTCCTCCCCATTACTCCCTCATTATTAAAATAATTGGGTTATTCCCACATCATGATAGGGTAATATGGATGGTGGTGGAAGGTGTTTTGGATTTATTTCACTATTTTATTAATGTAATTTGGTTTCCATAAATAATAAATCGACTTATTTTTCATTCCTATTTCTATCTTAGGGATATTTGATTAAATAATGAAATCACTATTTCAATTTAAGCAACAAATTTCCCTTTAAAATTTTAGAAATATAGAATAGTATGATATAATTAGTATTACATATGATATTAGGATAAAATTATTTCTTTAAAAACCTAAATTATAAGACCAAAGGAAATAGAGTATTTTAATACTAAAGAGGGGATACCTTGACCATCAGATCATTTTAATCTCACAATTGACACTAAAATTGAACAATCAATTTTCACCCAAAACCTAAGTCTTCAAAACCTTGTCTCAGCGTCCAACTACCTTTCAAAAATTAAAATTATCCCTCTCAATTTTCTTTCCAAACTATTTTTGAAACTGGTTCATTATCTCCATTTATCAAAAAACATTGAGTCCTTTTTTATTTCCTAAAAACTTTTTACACCATATCATGGGTTCAACCTTAAACATACCACATAATATATATTAATTAATTAATATAAATTCTTTAAATCATTATAAATATGTAAATTTTCTTAGCTTGGTAGAGAAATAACAACACCTCAAAGATGATCACTATTATCACATCGTTAATAATAAAAATATATTTTCATAGGTATATATTATAAATAATTTATTATTATATTCCATAAGGGTGGTGATAATAAAATAAATTTCAATTTCCTTATTCAGATTTAAATGACCATTAACGGGACATTTTCTAAAGAGGAAGTGTGGGATATAAAATATGTTCTCATATTAAAAGTATCATTTTTATTAACATTATCAATATCATTTTAACATAATTTTGTACTTTTAAAAAAATATTTGGATTATAAATGAATATGAGGATATGAAATTAAAAAAATAAAAAATAAAATATATGGATTAAATGACATTACCTCTTTCTTGAATTTTTTTCTTACAAAGCTTATCATATTTAATTCTTGGAGTTTGATTGGTTTATAATGTCCATAAGTATTATATGGGACATAAAAATGGATATTTGGATAGATATTTGGATCTGGTATGTGTATAGTAAGTGGTTTTCCATTTAAGGGGTGAGAGTTATTTATATTTGAGGAGAGGAGGATTTTATGTATAGAATATTGAATAAATTATTATATACAAGGAAAACCATTAAATATTTATTTTTTGACATTGTTAACAATATATCAATAAAATAATATGGATTTAGGAAATTAATTAACCTTATATACTGAATAAACTATTTTATTAAACTTTCAAGATGATAAAATTAAAAATTATTATTTTAATGGAATACTTTTGACTATGGACATTAGAAAATACATTTGAAGTTTAGAAATTATACTTATTGTTTCCAAATGACCCATTGATCTTATAAATAAAATTTTATGAGATAAACAATTTATCATTTATTAATTCATTATTTCATCATTATCATTATCATAAAACATTTAGTATTTGAAAAAAAATAAATTTATAATTCCAAAAAAAATTATGTATTTCAGAAAATTTCCCCAAATAATCACTATTTGAAAATTTAAATGTGATTATTAAAAAAATAAAATTCATTTTAATAAATATTGATAATATTAATTTTGAACATAAAAGTTATTATTTTTATGAAATAAAATAAAATATAATTTATTAAAAATATTTTTATATTTTCTTTGAGTTTTTTATCAGGTTATTTATTTTATGGAATTATATTATTTATATTTTCATAATTATATGACATAGATATTAGTAAAATGGCATATTTTGATTTTCATGCAAAATTTATATTCCAATAGTTTCTTTAACATTCCCAATGGTTAGGTTAATATTAAAATGGTCACATTACTATTCCAATTGTAATATTACCTCTTAACAATTCAATTATTCATAAATTATCCACTATAATTTCTCCCAAGTTTCTATATTCTCATTTTCAAATATGTCAATTATTTATTTTCTATAGTTTTTTTGTTGGGTTATAATTATAATAAATCAAGATGATCCAAATTTTCCCATTTTAGATTTTAGATTTTTTATTATTTCCCCTTTCAATATTTGAAATTTTAATGGGTTTAATTTTTGACTAATGTAATGAATTTCGTTAATGAAATAATTTTTTCGCTAGTTTCTCTATGTGTTGTATGTGTATAGGATGTTAAATACGAGAAAAATTTATTCAATAAAAAATATCATATAAATGTTCTGGGTAATTACATTATTTCCCCTATATAATTTTTTTTTGAAATTTCAACTCATATTCTTGGTTGATAATAAATGAGAAAACATTTGTGTCATAATTTTCTTCAGTTCCCACTATGTCTCTTCATATTTATTGTTTTTATACATCATTTGGACAAATTGAGATGTCTTATTGCAAAGAAAATTGTATCAAAAATATAATATATTCACTATATTCTCCTCATAAGAGTGGATGTTATATAGTTTTATGAAATCCTGATTCAATACATGTTAGGGATCAGTTATTTTATTCATTAGTAAAGATATGTATAAAGAATCATGGTAATGAGATATGAATGGTTTAAGTTATATCTAATTGGAAAGTATGCCTATTCCATCAAGGATCTCAAATGGGACAATGTAATTAAGGATAAGCTTACCTTTCTTTCCAAACCATGTGCCTCTCCTCAATGGTGATATTTAAGGGAATAATTTCCATCCAACATCATACTCCATATCCCCTCGTCATTTGTCAATATAACTCTTTTACTAACTTTGAGTAGCTTTTATAAATTATTGGATAGCTTGAACCTTCTATATGATCTCTTTCATAAGATCGGTTCCAATTGTCTTTCATTCCCAAACGTCATCCTAATAAGTAGGATTTCTACATTTCTTCAAGTCAAGATCTTCATATGGTTCCATTTGAATTCTAGATCTAAATATTTTGTTATTTGAGATCTAATCTAATGTAATATGTTGATCTCATCCTCCTTTAAATTCCCTTGAGTAGGCCCTTAGAAATTATTTCAGGGTTTGAATGGTCCTTTCTGATTGTCCATCATTTTGGGGGTTGAAAATCTATACTAAAATTTAATTCAGTATTCAAATCATATTAATGACTTCTTTAAATTTAGAAGTAAACTTTGGATCACATCTATAGATGATTGAAATTACATTCCCATAAAGGCTCACTACCTCTTCATTTTTTAAAGGGAATCCCTATGTGTGTCATTTTCAAACCCTCCACACAAAATAACCCCTACCTATGAAGGTTTCAATTTAGAGAAAGCCCCAAAAAAGTGATTTAGTGTTCATTCTTTGTAATTTTATCCACTAAAGAAATATTTCATTGTTTCCTTTGGATGTCATCAAGAGACAGAGGACATGGTCCATAATGATGTTCTCCCATTTCAATTTGGAAATAGAAACTTCTTTAATTATCCCCTTTGAATTATTTTCACTCTTCTTTAACACTCTAATCTACAAATCTCTTCAAGGTGTAATAAAAAATCCCCTTATTCTTTTTTTCCCACCATACGATCTTTTAAATATTATTGAACATCTTCATATATAAAATATGGATAATGAAATATGAGCTATGTGAATTATAAAATAAATATTTATTATCTCAAGTTATGAATGCACAAAAATACAAGTTCCAATCTGAATGACACCATCTATACCAGTGTGAACTTCATGAACCTTCCATTCATTATCACATTCATCCTTTTGAAGCTCTAAATCATCTCCCAGTGACCCCTTGGTATTCTCCTGGATGAATTTTTTGGAAACAATTTGGGTAAGGTAGGATGAATTCTTTATATTGTGATTCCATTATCTATTCATTGTATATCCATGAAGATGTAGTATTTCTCAATCCACATATTGGATAGAGAAAAAGTTTTTTTCAGACAAAGATCATTTTCTACCTTTTTCATCATCCCAAGATGGTTTGGAATATTTTAATAGTAGTCCCTGATTAGCTCTAACCATCATCAATGAAATACGTTGATCACTTTCAATGTCAATATATATTTTAGAATCTTATGATCTATATATGTTTCACACATTTCATAATATAGGTTGTTCGACCAAATCATAATGTAAAATAACATAGCTACTATTTCTAAATCATTCATTTGGTATCTCTCTTCATGGATCATTAACTATCATGACACATAGGCTATCACTTTATCATTATTCTTGAGTAAACAAACTGATACTTTATATAATGAATTGTTTTATATCACATCCCTTTCTCCACATGATGGTTTTGTGGTTACAGGTGTAGTTATTAGCCTCTTCTTCAGATCCTTAAATATTTCCTCATATTCTTATATCTAGATATATTTTACCCCTTTCTATGTCAATTAAGTTAGTGGTTCATAAAATCATTAAAATGTTTTTCACAAAATATCTGGAGAAACCATCTTATCCTAGAAAACTATGGATTTATTTGACACTTGAGGTTCTAGGATATTCCTCTATTTCTTTTTTATTTTAATGGTCTATAAAACATCACACACCTATGACCATATTATCAAAAATGTGAGTTGATTCATCAAAAACTAAAACTTTATGAAATTATAATACATTTTATATATTCTTAATATCTTATGAAAATACCATAGACACACTTTATGATCCACATTGATCTTTGATTAAATTAGAATATCATCAATAAATACTAACACAAATTGTTCATGGTAGTTTTAAAACACTATTCCAGATATATTTTTAGAGGATTAGTCAATTTCAAGGGAATCAGCAAGAACTTTAGTGCCCATTACTTGTGGGAAAAAGTTATCTTTTGTATATCTTATTTCTTCTCCTTTACATGTTGATATCTAGAATGAATATTCACTATTGAGAAGTACTAAACTCCTCATATTTAATCAAATATTTCATAAAACCTTAGTTTGGGATACATGTTCTTTTTACTGATCTTGTATAGATCCTAGTAATTGATACACAACTATATTGACACATCTTTTTACATAACAAAGTGGACTATTTCAACTCAAGAAGATACACTAGGGATTGAGAACCCATCTTCCAAATTATCTTGTATGTTCTTTCATAATAGCTAAAATTTGATTAGGCCACCCTATAGGGGAATTTGGATATTGGAGTGGATCCATTTATAAGATCTATAACAACATAAGATTTTCTGAAAAATTATTTTTTAGAATTAATGTAATATTTTTGATGATCATCATTTCACACAACACTGAATATGTTTTTTTATATAAAACCACTAAGCTTAGATTGTGGTATACACAAAACCATGTTAATATTTCAACACATGAAAATCATAGAATAGATTGCAGTACGCACAACATTATGTGTGGATTCTATTACATGTAATAATGATTCCATTCTATATTTTTTGTTATATGCAAGTCAGTGTTTTACTAAACTATGATATATTATTAATATTTTTATTATAATAATGAAATATCTACCACCTAGTAGTTAGATTTAAATTTAAGAATAATTTTAATAAATTGAGAAAATAATATTTAAACATGTATATAGAATGAATCTTTTTTCATTAATTAGTAGAAGTGAATTTCTTTACTATTTTCAAATAAATAATTTACTTTTCTAAGAAAACTATTTTTCTATGTACAGATATAGTTTTCTCCCAATAAGTTAAATAAAAATATTTTTTGAATTTCATAAATATAATTTATATATTATATATTCAATCAATATTTTTAATACCCATCCAATATATTTTATACTTATAATATGTGAATAAATCCAATTTTATGCATTAAAAATATGTACTTTTATAAAAGGTAATTTTACCCCCTTTTAATGAACAAGCCATTTTAAATCAAATATTTAAAATATTTTATAATTTTTATTTTAATAATTGAATATAATTTATGAAATATAAATATAAAAATTAACATTGGGTGATGTTTGGTTATTTTTCAGAGAATATTCATATTAATATGAATAGTGAGTAATAATAAATTTTAGTTCAAAAATTATTTTTCACCTAATTTATTTATATTGTTAAATTATCTTTTAATTTGATTTAAAAGTGAAATAAGATAAATTATACAATGTTTAATCCAGTTTAGTTCATTTTAATCAATTTTAAATTGAAATTGGACATAAAAACATTTTAAACAGTAAGACTTTTTAAATTTAAAATATGTTTTATTGTCCATTCCGTGTGATTTATTTTCAATTAATTTATTCCACTTCTATGATTTAAATTTGGATTAAGGGATTAAATATTTTTAATTAAAATAATTTTTATTTTCTAATAAATCTAAAATATTTTTTTACATGAAATATTAAATAAATAAATTTAAATAAATTAAAGTGATTATGGTAAAAATTTATTTACTTAATGAATAAAACTGAATCATGAGCGACCTAATGACCTAGAAAAATGTCACAAAGCCATTGTATGGCCATATTTCGACAAATTACCCTTTTATATCTAATTTTATCATTTATTTCATTCCTATTATATAAGGGATACCAATCAATAGTGTTTACCTTTTTATATTTACAAGAATGTCACTCATCCATTATAAAAGGTAACTCACACCCCTCACTTCCTCACACCTCTCAATCAACATTGTATTAGGAAAAAACTTTCCCTATCTCCTCCTGATGTATCTAACAAAGACTTAGAATAATCCCTTTTATAATAAAACCATCCAAGTAAGCCTGTTGTGAAAACTAAGAAATGTTTCCCAAAGAATAGGTTGTATCCTTCCTAAATATCCTATTATTATTTTCATTATCCACACCCTAAAACCTTATTATTTAATGATTATATAATAAAAATGTTATTATAAATATACTAATATTATTTATTACAATAAATAATCAACATACTCTTACTCACACATCCATCTAATGGGTAACTAACTTACCGTTCTTGCTTATGGAGAACTATCGCCTCACGAAATGACGATGTTTGTTTTTACTTTACCACCTATGATGGTTGGAAATTATGATGGAAAATATAATTTTATATTATATATATTATTTTTTTGATATATTTATGCTTCTGTATTATTATATAAAACATAACTTCATGATATTCATTTTTTGTAAATACGATAACATTGTTTGTGGATGTGTGGACAACCTCCTCCTTAATGTGATGTGATTTTTTTCACAATTTTCTTAAAATTTATTAAGGATTTTTTTCTGAAATTATATGTTATTTATGAAATAGTAATTATAGTGTAATTATATTATATATATAAAAATAATTTTATTTAATTTATTTCTTTCAATATGACAATAAAACTGAAACAACATTAATGCATGTGTACGACATACTGCCTCCATGTAAGGTGTATTCCATTTCATATTTATGTAGTTTATATATTATTTTAAGTACATATATACTTGATTTATATGATATTTATATCATTTATACATTCTTTATATTGGTAAACCACGATCTAAGTAATAAGATCAACAATAAAAAAGACAAAATATAATTGGAAAACAAAGAGGACATTACCTAAAATTTAACGTTAACATGGATTTGTCAATAAACTGGTAATATAAATTTATAACCAAATAAATTATAGAATTAGAAGTAAAAATATTTATATATGGTATATTTATAATAAAATTATATTTATTTTACATGTCTTTTGAATGTGTTTGAAGAAAATGGAGACTTAAGGTAAGGGTTTTATCAGCTCACGTTTATTTTCCTTGACATGGAAGCCTTGTTCACCTTCAATTTATTATAAGTGGTTTTTATATGTACCATGTATTTATTATATTTTCAATCAAATTAAATTTATGGGTATTTACATATCCATTTTATGATATTTCTTTCATGGGTTTTATGTTTCTAAAGTTACATAATCGGTAAAATAATTTTGTCCCAATTTTACTTCTTTGAGACAGATGTCATATCATGAACATTGATTATTCTATGAGGTGTATATAATTAATTTGACATGTTATATCATGAATATAATTCTATTAATTATATTTATATCTTCATATAATTTTATGTTTTCTATTTTATTATGATTTAAAGTTACAACAGTGGTAAAGGTTTATTTCAACAATCACATCGTTTATCCAGAATATTTATGATTATGCTTCCATTGATGAAATATAATGATCAATATCTCAATAAATATCATGAATTTTTTTAACCTATTTTTATTCTTGTAATATAATCATAACAGTATCATTATTACATTCTTTCGTATATAATATACTTACGAAAATGTTATTATGAAAATCTATTTTTATTTCTCTTTTTGATTGGAAATAAATGTTCTTCCAAAACATTGTTTTCTAAAATAATTTCAATAATGTCGTACTATTATACTATATTGTTTAAATTAAATTATTTCTCATGTATTACCTTTTAAAAAACTGTTTTTGAAAGGAATATTAATGTAATTTTTTGATCAATCCATTTTTCTAAACATTTTGTGACGTCGCAAATCTGGATTCCCCTCAAAAGTGCCCCAAACATGATTGGATACATGGCCTCAACTGCATTTCCCCAAATGGTTGAGGATACTGACTAGAAACAAGGTCGTAAGGTTGATCGTTGTGAAAATATTCCCTCATTGGCAGAGTGTAACACAGCAGAAATAATAATAATATAATAGTGGAATATGTAATATCATACAATAGAAGTAAATAACATAAGAAAAATAATATAAATAACCAAATGTCATAGCATTAAAAGGATTATACTGCATGACATAGGTTCTATGAAAACATCCTAAACAGGTCACATTATATTAATATATAATACAAATACCAAAACTAAAAAACAGTCAAAAGAAACTCAGAAGAATCCCAAGACATAGCATGAACCTATAATCTATAACTCCTAACAACAAATCAAGTACATATAGAATGGTTCTTACCCATATCGACACCTAAAACAATAGAATCTCTTTTGGAAAAAAAACATGACGCAAATAGGGTGTGAGACTAAATCCCAATAGGTAAAAACCCAAGACCTATTCATGTCTATCACTTTATATATATATATATATATATATAACAGGAAGTGTACAATAATAAAAGTAGTAAGCTTGGAAGTACTCAAATGTTAGCAGTCTTACTAGAATTTGTATTCAATTATGTTCATTTCTTATTCATTAATTAATTCAATTATATTGAATTATATATGTCTCAAGATTCAGCCTAAGCCTGGAAACCCCCAAGTAAAAGAAAGCACAACATATATAAAAAGTAAATCTAAACATGTATGTGAAGTGTATAGACCCAAATCTTGATTTACATAGACATTACTTTACTTCTTCGGAGTACCTAATACATAACAAAAACAAACACACAAGGACCATAATAGTTTAGTGTCTTTGTAAACTCAGAACATAATCTTCTAATCGTGGTAAAAGATCTTCAACCTCTCCCATAAAGATCTTCCCATTTTGTTTTATTACCTAAAACCTTCCTTTATATCCCAGAGAAAAGAAAACATATAAAGGGTGATCCCAAATGCATAGTAAGTGTAATCATGGAGAAAATAAAACAAACCATATACATTTGAACATAAAAACATGAACATAATGTTTAAATATCAAAATCTTGGGCGATGAAATAAAACATGGAAGTACGTAAGGCATAGATCATAATGGAACATAAATCATGATAAAATAGCTTGGAAAATAAAACTTATAATTGTAGAAAAACATTAATCACATGATATTATTTCCATAGTAGAAAAGGCATTGCTGCCTAGACCATCTTAGTGGACAAAGTCCCTTTCTGAATCGAGTTCACTCCACTTTTCATTCCTGTAACACTGAACCAGAATACCATACCATTCCAGCTATGTCTATCTCATGAGATATAAATATTTACCCAATTAATTAGTGGGAGATATAGGTACCACCCATCTCATATTGAAATCATTCTTACATGTGCCACAAAACAATCATAAGTCATTCATTATAACCCAAAGAATAAATTGGGTTTCATAAACATCATTCCATCATAACATAATCCATATAAAACAAATGGATATCATTTAATCATAAGAAAATTGAAACTATATAAATCATATAGAAATTATAATTGAAACATACACATATGAAATAATGTCATCTTAGATGGAAAATGTTTTTGATAAATCGCTTGAAATGAATTCTCGAGGAAAATATCCTTTCTTCTTGAAAATCATTTTCTTTTCACAAAATTGCATTCAATTTTAAAAGAAAAGGATTTGGTTAAAAATATTCATGAAATCATGTAGAGTAAGCTTCCTGAAAATAAGGTGTTATGAAACTGTAAAAATCCGTTCATGCCGTATAAGTTTAAAAAACATTCTTCTCATAGTTTTCCAGGAAAACTCAAAAAGTACCTCGTATGGTAAATAAATCTAATATTCCTTAAATACCATGTAGTAAAAGTCAAAAATGGTTAAAAATGACTTTAAACATACATAAAAACATTTTTATAAAACTTGGACATGGAAGATAAATATAACCCCAGTAAATATGTACATATAAGTAATCTCGGATAGAAAATAATTGAGATTGCAACATTATCCATTACCATAGGTCCGATATGCTTTGTACACATCTGAACCTCCTGTATAATGAATTAAATAATGTCATTTACTTATTAAAGAATAATATTCATTGTTATGATATCATATATGGTTCACATATGAATTTATATTACCCATTCTTTTGTAAATCCATGTTAAACATCATTTTCGGTAAAATCGTTTCATTTATCATACGTGTTTTGAATTGATGTTCTTGATATTCTTACTTATATCCTGATTTAATTAATTTCAGAATGTAAAACATGATTTATATATAAAAAATATTCAGTATATATATATATATGATAGATTGATAAGTGGAACAAAATACACCATTCATGGAGATGGTAGGCCGTACGTACGCATGAACGTTGTTTTAGTTTCCTTATTAAATTGAATGAAATTAAATAGATGACATACATATATTTATATACATAAATACAGTAGAATAATTATGTCATATATTTCATTATTTTTCATTATATATACTTTATAATCATTCATGAATGGTTAACATGAAGAATGAATCTTATCACGTTCGTGGAGACGGTAGTCTGTACGTACTCACGAGCGATGATATCATTCCTATGATCATGGAATTGTATTGAAGTGTATGTATACAATTTCTGAATCGATATTACTTTAGAATAATCACATATAGTTATTCACTTCCCCATTATACCCATCCAAGTAAGGTGGTGGTGGAAAACAAATTACACCACGACATGGAGACGGTATTTCGTACGTACGCATACGTGGTGATTTCATTTTCCGTGGGATGGATAAAAGGTAGAATAGGGTTGTTTCATATTTATAATAAAATATCATTATATGAGTGATACTAATGTTATTACTTAATAATGAAAAAGCTAAAGAATAGGAAGTATAAGAAGAAATAAATTTTAATTAATTGGTAACGGATATTACCTCTTCTTCGACACGCCTCTTTGAATCCACCTATTAGGGCACTAAACTTGGACTTTTAAGAATACCAAGATCTATAGAATATTTATAGGGAAGTTGATAAGGAAAATGGGTAGGGGTTGGACGAGATTTAAGGCTCAATGTTGTGTTAATATGAGACGGAGGATGTTCCCTTTTATAAGGGAGGAGAGGGGAACCCTTGGAATCCTCAAAAATATTAGTTTAATATAAATTGAAACCCCATATAAAAACCTCAAAAAATGACTTAATTAGAATCTTAGATGATATAGGGTTGTTATATAATCAACCTATCAAATTTAGACATGTTTTGATCTTATTTTAAACCTTATCGTTTTTATTTATCCTTATTTAATCTATTTAATTTCATTTGTGGTAATAAAATTCTAAATTTTAAATGGTTATAAATAATAACTTATGTGTTGTTAATTTTCAATAATTGGAAACTTTATGAAATTTTAGACTATATAAATTTCAATTTATAATTTTTAAATATTTTTGTGATTTTTAAACAATTTTATAATATGTTATTTTTATAAAATAACAATAGCGTCAATTTTGACAGTATTCACTTATTTGAATTTAAATAAAATCCACACTGAGGATATATTCTAACTAAAATATTTAATAGGATCCTAAAATTTCATATGAATCTAGAAAATTATTGGAGCACATTAAATAGTTCATAATATTTATTTTACTATTTGTAAAACCATTTATTTGATACTTCTCTTAATAAAAAAATTTCTACAAAATTTTTGTATAATTATTAAATATACATATTTGTTGCATAAAAATTAAAAATAAAATACTAGGGTGAATATAAATCTTATTGATTTCATAATAACACTATTAGTCAGATTTATATTCTAAAATAACCAACTTTTAAAATGGTAATTTTTTAAATTATGAAGGTGACAACTTTGACATCATTTAAAATAAAATAATATAAGTGTCCTAATCAATTTTATAAGACTCAAAACAGTCATGTATTCAGTCATTGGATGATTATGGTGTATATATAAACTACCAATATGTTTTGGTCATGTTTTTGATCCTTTCAATGGGTATTATTATTTCAATAAAAACAATATTACTTATTTGTCAGTAAATAAATAATTTCTGCATCATTAATGTATAAGCTATTAAAGTAATTAAATATCTCTTAAAAATTATAAATAAATTACCATGATAAATAAAAACATTTTATCATCTAAATGAGTATTTATAACCTAATTTATAATCTGTATGAACTTATATTAAAAATACTTTATTTATTAATGTTGAGTGAGACATATTTCACTTTCCTTTAAATAAAATAAACTAAAGGTCTTAATCACCTCCAAGTGGGTTCCAATGGATTCCATTTAGTCCCAAATATGCCTTAGGAAGAAATATGACCATCCAATTATATTAGTACAAGTTTTAGGGTAATTATATAATTTTATAGTTACCCTTAATTTCCAAATTTACCTTTTACTATGGTAAATAAAATTTACCATAGTAACTATTCATGATCCCCAAAAATAAAAAGTATCCTATTAACATAATCTGGACCCACTGATTCCAAATATGGAATCCATTTTTCTAAATTCAATACACAAATGTTGCACAAAATAATTTAAAATTAATCTTCTTGTTATGAAAACGAGTTTTAAAAGTTAAAACATTGCAAAAGATCGAAATGATTTTACCTATGAATTAAATGTAAAATCAATGATAATGACATACATTATATTAAATGGTAAAAATATATTCTATTTTTTCTTTAAACCCACCCAATATTATAATATAACCATATAAATTATTGCAATGAAAAATGTTTTTTTATATAAAATATAGCGTGTTTTTACTGTTCATTAGAATATAAATGTTATCTATATAATATGAAAATTTTATCCAAAGTAAATTTTTATATCATGAATCCAAAGAAGAATTTTATTTTGTCAAATTGAACTTATAAACCCATCAAAACTATAATTAAAGTGGTTGCACCATCAAATGGCGGAAAAACTGCATTTTTTGAGAAATACTTATTTTAGAAGAAACAATTATTTTGTACACATAACATGTTTTAGAATATGAGTAAGATGAATAATAATGTTATAAAATTCAAAATGTAGTTAACACTATTCATAACGGATAGTTCATAATAATATTATAACCATATATCATTGTTTTGTGAAACCAGATATTGCGTACAACACACGCTATCAAGGAAGGTTGTGATTGCGTGTAATGCAAGGCAAGTTAGGGTTGCGTGTAGTGAAAGGCTCCATTGTTGTTGTGTATAATAGAATCCAACCACATTTCATTTAAACATTGAATATATATATATATATATATTTATATACACTAAATGTTTCATAGAATAACTACTATCAAACGAACTTGAAATTGTGTGTAACACAATCCAAGAATTGTGTTGCGTATACATCAAGCTAATATGCTATTTAGTATAATGAAAGATAATCTTGGTGTAGCGTAAAAAAGAAGATATGAATGAAATTAAAAAGAATACATCTCATAAAATCTCAGGGCGTTACATTCTACCCCCCTTTAAATGAATTTCTCCTTTTAAATTCGTCCAGTTTATAAATGGTTTACTACTTGAAAGTTTCCTTCATAGAAACCCACATCATAAAAAGGAATACCAAAACTAAAATTTAAAAACTAAATTGTGAAATGTAATGGTTACCCAAATTAACTAATCACTGGGTTTCCACATAGGAGAACATAGGTGAAAATATGGACATGGAAGAAAAATCTAACCATCGTTTTTTGATGGAGAGTGGTAGAGAGCATGGATATAAAAAATCCAACAATCACAAATCCATAAATTTGTGATTATCTAAGGTACCATCCGATTCATCGGATATAAGGGAACTAGGACAACATTTTTGGTTTTCAAGATCATTTTCCTAAAGTTGAAAATTTTGAAATAGAAAAAATATTTACTTTATTTCAGTATAATCTCATAGTTGTTCATGCCTTCAACAATTTCCACTTTATCTCTTAAATAAATGAAGTTGAATTTGTCACTCATGAAGTTTTAGCAGATCATGTGATAGAATGATGGGTCATTACATATGTCTCAAACAAAGGGTTATAAAAAATTATCAAATATACATAAGTCCATCTATGGTGAGGTTAATCAAATATGATTCCCAAAATGGACTTATACTTAATCTATCATACTACTTAATAAAACTAGTTTCTACTAACCAGGGACTTCCTATAGGCCAGTGGTTGGAAATAAAGACCTGTCACACTTCGGTTGTGGGTTCGATTCCTACAGCCTTGTCCGACGCGACGGGTTGTCGCCCGTCCTACAGGTTTTCCTTTTTCTAAAACTATAATATTATTACACAACAAAAAGGTCTAGCCTTAAACAATACTATATGATGTCTAAACTAATCGATTTCAATCTTTAGGTTTATCTAAAATACTTCTGTCCAAACTCATAGTATAAATAAAATGATTACTAGAATGGTCATATAACAAGAACATGAATACCATCATTTATCCCTTATATATCATAAGATATATCTTATTGGTCATATTCCAAACATGTGAATACCTTAATTATGTATTCTCTTTAAAAATGAATACTCCATGAACATTAGTGAAAACATTAATAGTGTCAAAATGTAACTCTTTCCACATACCAAAAAGCCCAAAAATTCTATATACTCAAACCATTATATCACTTTGTCCTTATATCAATCATGAGCTCATGAATACTACCAAACATATTATTTTTTCCTTATCCCTTCATTATGCACATAACATCTGCTTTCCAAAAATATTTCAAACACATTTCATGGTTACCTGTACCATATAATTACTAAAAACCAGAATTAACCAATACATAGATATTCCAATATTTCATGAAAGTAACTCAAAAACATTATTCATGAATACCAATACATAAACACTTAAATCCATAATCTTCAATGATTGTCATGGAATACGTCCTTCCTTGATTTAGAAGTAATCTCTTAGGTCTGGGCATTGAGTTGGTTAATGACCGTGTTCTCCACAAATAAGACATTGAACTCCATGACAGTTTGTCACACTGTGACCCTTTTCCCCACACAGATAACATCTTCCCCTCCATTTGAGGAATTCCTCAAGGTTCTTCTTCCCTTATTTAGAAATCTCAATCTTCCTTTATCTATTATCCTCACCATGTGAACATGCATAAAATTCCATCTTCCTCTTATTTTATGATTTAGGAATACAACTAATGTTCAACTTGTTAATCATATATCGAGATGACTGATTCGACATAATCACAATATCTTTCTCTCTAGGCATTATAAAATTTCGTTGCTCATGGTCACCAATTTTTCTATCAGATTAAATGTAAACAAAATTTCTTCTGGGTCCCTCCATTGACTAAAACCAAAAACCAATGTGAAGGAAATTGTTAAAATAAATAGAAACCACATAATCATAAAAAGTCACATATGTGATGTCTAACTTATTAAAAATTCTTTAATCCATGATACCTTAGATTCAACCTAGGTTATTCATGATCGTCAACATAATTCT
Organism: Viscum album; assembly: GCA_963277665.1. Lineage (NCBI taxonomy): Eukaryota > Viridiplantae > Streptophyta > Magnoliopsida > Santalales > Viscaceae > Viscum > Viscum album. Next base: position 256,299,261 of record OY728162.1, read on the forward strand.
AGGACTCTAAACTATACATATAATTAACCTTAGGGACATCCCTAGACATACCTTAAAAGTACCTCTAGGTATCTCACTAAAGTTCTCACATCCAAGTTTCCAAAGGTTGACTAAACCATTCCTCTGATACCAACTGAAGAGACCCAAATATTGATGTACATAGACATTACTCTAATTTTGCGGAATACTTAATACATGAAAAAAACAAACACACAAGGATCGTAATATTTTAGTGTCTTTGGAAACTCAGAACATAATCTTCTAATCATGGTGAAAGATCTTCAACATATCCCATAATGATCTTCCCTTTTTGTTTTCTTACCTAAAACATTTCTTTATATCATGGGAAAAGAAAAAATATAAAGGGTGAGCTCACATTCTCTATAAGGGTTTTCATGGAGAAAATAAAACAAACCATATACATTTGAACACGAAAACATCAACATAATGTTTAAACATCAAAATCTTGAGAAATGGCATAAAATATGGCAGTACGTAAGGCATAGATCATAATGGAACATCAATCATGAAGAAATATCTTGTAAATAAAACTTGTAATTGTGGAAATACAATAATAACATGATATGATTTCCATAGTAGCCAATTCATTGCTGCCAAGACCATATTAGTGGACAAAGTCCCTTTTTGAATCAAGTTCACTCTGATTTTCAGTCCTATAACACTGAACCAGATTAACTTACCATTTCAGTCGTGTCTATCTCATGAGATATAAATATTTATCCAATTCATTGGAGGTAGATATAGGTCCCACCAATCTCATATTGAATCCATTCTTACGTGTTCCACAAAACAATAATAAATCATTCATCATAACCCAAAGAATCAATTGGGTTTCATAAACATCATTACATCATAACATAATCCATATAAAACAAATTGATATCATTTCATCATAAGAAAAGTAAAACCATATAAATAATAGATACATTATACTTGAAACATACATATATTAAATAATGTCATCTTATATGGAAAATGGTTTTGATAAAGCGCTTGAAATGAACTCTTGAAGAAAATATCCTTCCTTCTTGAAAATCATTTTCTTTTCACAAAATTCCATTAAATTTTAAAAGAAAATTATTTTTTTCAAAATAATCATGAAATCATGTAGTGTAAGATTCATGAAAATAAGGAGTTATGAAATCGTAAAAATACGTTCATTTCGTTTAATTTAAAAAACATTCTTCTCGTACTTTTTCCAAAGAAGTAAGAAAGTACCTCGTATGGTAAACAAAAAAAATATTCCATTCAGACCATGTAGTAAAAGTAAAAAATGGGTAAAAAGGACATTAAATATACCTGAAGACATTTTTAAAAAACATAGACATGGATGATAAATATAACCCCAGTAAATACTTACGTATAAGAAATCTTGGATAGAAAACAATTGAGATTGCATCATTATCCCTTACCTTAAGTCCAATATGCTTCGTACATATCTGAAACTCCTATATAATGATTTAAATAATGTCATTGACTTCTTACAGAATCATATTCATTGTTATGATATCTTATATGGTTCAATTATGACTTTATGTTACCCATTCTTTTGTAAATCCATGTTAAAGCAGCGTTTTGGGTAAAATCATTTCATTTATCGTACGTGTTTCGACTTATTGTTCTTGATATAATTACATATATCCTGATTTCCTTAATTTCATAATGTAAAACATGATTTATATATATTATATATTCATCATATACATATATATTATAGATTGATAAATGAAATGAAATACACAGTTCATGGAGACGATAGGTCGTACGTACGCATGAACGCAGTTTTCGTTTCCTTATTGAATTGAATGGAATTAAATAGATGATATATATATATATATCCAGTAGCATTATTATTTCATATATTTCATTATTATTCACTATATATACCTTATAATCATTCATGAATGGTTAACATGAAGAATGAATCTTATCACGTTCATGGAGATAGTAGTCCGTACGTACTCACGAGCGATGATATCGTTCCCACGATCGTGGAATTTCATTTAAGTTTATGAATAATATTTATGAATCAATATCACTTTAAAATAATCAAATACAGTTTGTCTTTACACCATTATACCCATCCAAGTAAGGTGGTGGTGGAAAACAGATTACACCACAGCGTGGAGAGGGTATTCTGTACGTATGCACGCGCAGTGATTTCATTTTCCGTAGGATGGATAGAAGGTGGAATATGATTTTTTAATATTTATAATAACATATCAGTATATTATTGATACTGATGTTATTACTTCATAATGAAACTACTAAATAAGAGGAAGTATAAGAAGAAATAAATTTGAAAGAATCGGTAACAGATATTACCTCTTCTTCGACACGCCTCTTTGAATCCTCTTCTTAGGGCACTAAAATTGTTATTTTGGAGAAGAAAAAGACCTCTGGTATATTTATAAAGATGTTGGGAAGTTAAATTTTCTGGGGTTGGCTGAGATTGAAGGCTCAATGTTGTGTAAATATGAGAGGGAGGAGGTGCCCTTTTATAAGGGAGGAGATGGTCACCTTTGGAATCCTAAAAAATATTAGTTTAATATAAATTCAAACACCAAATAAAAACATAAAAAAATGACTCAATTATAAGATTATATGAGATAGGGTTTTAATCTCATCAAAAAATCAAATTTAGACATGTTTTTGTCTTATTTTAAACCTTATAATTTTGATTTATCCTTATTTAATCTATTTAATTTTATTTGTGGTAAGAAAATTCTAAAATTTAAACTCTTAAAAATAAAAACATATGTGTTATTTATTTTACATAATTAGATAATTTATGAAATTTTAGACAATATAGATTTTAATTTATTATTTTTAAAATTTTTTGTGATTTTTAAACAATTTAATAATATGTTATTTTTATAAAATAACAATAGTGTCAATTTTGACTCTATTAATTTATTTGAATTTAAATAAAATCCACAAAGAGTATATATTAGAAATAAAATAATTAATAGGTTCCTTAAATGTCATACTAATCTATAAAATTAATGGAGAAAATTAAATAGTTCATATAATTTTAATTTTACTATTTGTAAAACCATTTATTTGATACTTCTCTTAATAAAATAATTTCTACAACATTTTGGTATAATTATTAAATATAATTATTTGTTGCATAAAAATTAAAAATAAAATACTAAGATGAAGCTAAATCTTATATATTTCTTAATAATACTTTTATTCGGATTTATATTCTAAAACACACAACTTTTAAAATGTCATATTTATTAAATTATGAAGGTGACAACTTTGATATCATTTAAAATAAAATAATATAATTGTCACAATCACTTTTATAAGACTCTAAATGGTCATATATTAGGTCATTGGATTATTATGGTGTATATATACACTACCAATAAGTTTTGGTAAGGGTTTTGAGCCTTTTAATGGGTATTATTATTTCAATAAATACTATATTACTTATTCTTCACTAAATAAATAATTTCTGCATCATTAATGTATAAGCTATTAAGGTAATTAAATATCTCTTAAAAATTATAAATAAATTACCATGATAAATAAAAACATTTTATCTTTAAAATGATTATTTATAAACTAATTTATATTCGGAATAAACTTATATTAAAAATACTTTAATTATTAAAGTTGAGTAAGACATATTTCATTTTCCTTCAAATAAAATAAACTAAAGGTCTTAATCACCTCAAAGTGGGTTCCAATGGATTCCATTTAGACCCAAATATTTCTTAGGGTGAAATATAAGCATCCAATAATATTAAGAAAAGTTTTAGGTTAATTTTATAATATTATATTTACCCTTAATTTCCATATTTACCTTTTACTATGGTAAATAAAATTTACTGTAGTTACTAGTCATAATGCCCAAAAATAAAAAGTAGCATATTAACATAATTTGGACCCATTGATTCAAAATATGGAATAAATTTTTCTAAATTCAATAGACAAAAGTTGCAGAAATTAATTTAAAATTAATCCCGTTTTTAAAAAAATGTGTTTTAAAAGTTAAAACATTGCAAAATATTGAAATGATTTTACCTATTAATTCAATGTAAAATAAATGCTAATGACATACATTATATTAAATAGTAAAAATATATTATATTTATACATTAAAATTACTCAATATTATAATATAACCATATAAATTATTGCAATTGAAAAAGGTGTTTTTATTTAGAATATATCGTGTTTTTACTGTTCATTAAAATATAAAAGTTATTAGAATAATATGAAAAATTTATCCAAAGTAAATTTTTAAATCCTGATTCAAATGAAGAATTTTATTTTGTCAAATTGAAATTGTAAACCCATAAAAACTAGATTTAAATTGTGTGCGCCATTAATAGGTGGTAAAACTGCATTTTTGAGAAATAATTATTTTTCCAGAAAAATTTATTTTGTTCACATAACATGTTTCATAAAATGAGTAAGATGAATAATAATTCTATAAAATTCAAAATTTAGTTAATACTATTCCTAACAAATAGTTCAAAATAGTATTATAACCATATATCATTATTTAGTGAAACCTGGTATTGCGTACAACACACGTTATCAAGGAAGGTCGTGATTGTGTGTAATGCAAGGCAAGTCAGGGTTGCATGTACTGAAAGACTCCTTTGTTGATGCATATAACAGAATCCAACCATATTTCATTTATACATTAAATGTATATATATATAGACTCAATTTTGCATAGAATAACTACTATCGAACGAACTGGAAATTGTGTGTAACACAATCCAAGAATAGTGTTGCGTATACTGCAAGCTAATACGATGTTGTGTATAGCACAAGAAAATATTGGTGTAGCATACAAAAGAAGGTATGAAAGAAATTAAAAAGAATATATCTCATAAAATCTCGGGGTGTTACATGAATACCCAATCCAAGCTTGTGGATTTTCATGGAAAATGTGTCATATGTCATTTCATTTAAGTATTTAATTTATAAGATGAGACTATCCATGAAATTCCTAAGTTGGAATTCAAGTATCACTCCTTGTGAAATTCTATCTACAACTTACAAGTCTGTCCCAACAAACCTCTCTGGAAACATGGTATCCCTCTAGGTGAAATCCTCCAATATCCTACAAGCCCATCCCGGTGAATGGCTCTTGAATCCTGGCATAACTCAAGGTGTGGTAAAATTCCATGTCAAATAATCCTATTACTGGATGTCCTATAAGGTAGCCCTAGGTATCACACATGACATGTAACAAATCCAATATAGTCCATCCATAACATCTATCAAAGATCCATGTTTCACATATAAATATAATTAAAACCTCCATGACCCTGACCATTATGAATGTGACTCACTCATGGAATGAACATAACATCATGAAAAACATCATAAGGATTTTCCATTCAATTTCTCATATGGTATTATTTTACATAAAAGAAATACATGAAAATTAAACTATCACATGTCTTGAAAAAAATAATAAACTTCCATGGGAAATTCATATAACAAGAATTACATGAAAATTACACTATTACATGGATTAAAAAATATTAACCTACATGGTAAAAATTTAAATAACAAGCATATCATGTGATATAATCCATTAAAAGTTCTTAACATAACTTAACTCACATGGGCTATTTCACAATTAAAGTAAAACATTCCAATCAAGAGTAAACATGAGTCAAGGGGAAAGTCATTTATCCAATGAACTATGACAATTGAATACCTTTTAACAAAAATGAATCATTTTTATTAATCAAAATTCATTTTTAAACAACTCAAAAATGGGAAATATGGCATCCCTCTAAGGCATCCTAGGCCAAATGACCATAAATAGTCATCAAAGGGAAACACACCCATGGGGCCCCAAATTCAAGGAAAACAACCCTAACATGCTTAAGAACCCATATTCAATTAACTAAAATCAATAGACAACAATATGGGTGAATTATAAATTAAGAGACACCGCAAAAATGGGTGTGAAACACTTTAGTATATATAAATAGCTTGACAATTAGCGGAAGGCATGTGACCCCCTACCTTATAATCATACAACTCTTCTTTTCCAACATCAGCCTCTAATTCGACCTAGAATGGGATAGATCTACCGAAAAAGCATAAGTTCTCAAACATTGATAACTAATTTGAGAGATTAAAACCTGAAGAATGGATAAATAGGAATTGTGAGATTACTGATTAGGTTGCAACACATCTAATAACAATTGAATCGGTGTTCTAATAATTATTCAAGAGCCAAAACAGGCTCCGACACTACTATTTGAGATAACCCAGGAATACCTCTTTCCAAAAATAAATAAATTTGGTACTACAAATTTTAAAAAAAATTAAAAAATACAAAGCATTTAATTTGAATATACACACTATTTCTATTCCATTTTTTCCTCCCTTCACTAATTTCATTTACACATCATAAAAAGACATTCTGACATCAATACATGGCATGTACTAGGATTACATGTCATGTAATCCTTATTCACTTTGTGAAACCATCATGTATTCAGCCCAGAACCTCATTTTCTCTAGTTTTCATAAATACATACAGAAGAGGAATGATCTACACCTTGAAAGAAGAACTGGGATCTTACTAACATCCCCTTTAAAAAAAAATTTCTCTGTATTTCCCTTCCAAGGGTGGTGAAGAAATATCTTCGAAAGACTCCAACCCCTATGATTGTACATCTGCCTCCCTATCTTAGGTCTCATCATATACTCAGTCGTTCTTCTATAGCACCCGTACTAATAGAACAGATCATACCTAGAGAACCTTCATGTTACGATCCATAATTACAATAGGATTCTCCTCAAAAGACTCATATTCCAGTAACTCAACCTCCTCATGATGAAAATCATGAGATAATTCTAAAAATAAATGTCGTAAATGAGAAATGTGGAAGAATTATTGCATATCCTGGTACATATGAGGTAACTGTTACTGATAGGAAACCGGCTCGACCATTTCCATAATCTCAAACGGTCTGATGCACCTTAGAGAATGACTACCCAATCTTCGAATCCAGTTTTTTCCTGACCTCGGTGAAACATATAGAAAACATGATCACCGTCCTGGAACTATAAAGTTATTCTATGGTGATTAGAAAAATATTTTTGATGATGCTGCACAATATCCATCCACTTATGACTCATCTGAACCTATTCATTGGTCTCTTAGACATGATGAGGTCCCAACATAGTTGCCTCTCCTTCCTCCATCCAATTTAGGGGTGATCAGTATGGTCTACCATAAAAATACTCATATGGAGCCATCTGATTAATAACCAAAAATCTATTTGTTGTAAAAAACTCAACTAGAGGAATATTCTTCTCCAAAGAACCCTAGAAGTCCTAGATTCATGCTCGCAACATTTCCTCCAACACCGGAATCATGCGCTCTTACCGGCCATATCTCTGGGGGTGGTAGGTTGTGCTTAGAATAACATCTTTACCCAGTGACCTCTGCATCACTAGAAAAAAATGAGATTTAAACTAGGAATCGCTATCTGAAAAGATTGAATGTGGGACCCCAGGTAGTCATACAACCTCCCAGATGTATATTCTCCCAATATCATGAACACTGAAGTTTTCCTTGATCAATAAGAAATGTGTAACCTTCATGAGCCTATCAATGAAAACCCATCTGACATCATTTCCTTGAGGTGACCTTGGTAACCCCATCAGAAAATCCATCATGATATTGTTCCATTTTCACTTATGCATGGGTATCTACTATAAATGTACGGTTGTTCACTGGTGTTCCACCTTCACCTTCTCATAGGTGGAGTACCTCAGGAAAAAACCAGCTACATCCGTTTTCATACATGGTCTCCAAGACTAATGATGTAAATCTTGATACATCTTGGTGGCCCAAGATGTAATTCCCACATAGAGGCATGGAAATTCATATCAACTCCTCATTTGTATCAACTAAAACCCATTTGCAACCTTGTAAACACAAAACTTCATCCTATCATATGGTCTATCCATGAAGAGGGTCCTAACCTATCATACACTTCTGTAAAACTAGGTATTCAGAATCTGACAGCTGCCACATCCTCACTCCATCCAGTATGTTAGAGGTAACAACTATGGAAGAATTAAATGTCTGTCCCTGACTATTGTACACCTCCCAGTGCATCTCTAAGAACAACAACATAAGCAACCACTCTATATTATCCTACTGTACTACCTGTATCTGATTCCTTTTTCTCAATTCTTCATCCACTGCACTATCGTTCCCCAACAACTAGGCAGACTCAAATTCAAAATATTGAAGGTATTTCATCCACCTTCACTAGCTTAGATTTATATCACAGAGAGTAAATATGTACTTGAGGATTTTGTGGTCTGTTTACACCACAAAACACTCACCCCATAAGTAATGTTCCTGACATCATAAATAATGAACAACTGGAGCTATATCAAGATTTTGTTTTGGTTAATTCATCTCATGAAGCCTTTACTATAAAGATTAATAATCAATGACTCATTCCCCATTCATAATCAATGCTCCTAGATCGATACCTGATGTTTCATAGTACATAGTGTAACTCCTCCCTGGATCTAGAAATATTAGTATCAGTGTCGATGTTAACTTCCCTTTCAACTCCGGAAAGTCTGTCTCATATGAATATGAACATACAAACTTCACACCCTTCTTAGACATGCTCGTTATTGATGATAGTACATATTAAATGTACTATATAAAATTCTTGTAGTAACCAGATATTCCTAAGAAACATCTTATATAAAAAAATTATTAGGATGCTCTCATGAAACTATATCTCTTACATTCTATAGGACCTATAATACTCTTATCTCCGAGATGATGTGACCAAGGAATTGAATTTGATCCATCCAAAAGTGGAACTTTTCAGTCTTAGAAAATAATTTATGCTCTCTCATTGTTTTCAAAATGATCTCAATACCGTTAGCATGGTTGTGTAGATTTTGAGAATACTCCAATATATCATCCATGAAAACTACCACAAAATAGTCAATGTAAGGATGGAACACTCAGTTTATCAGTTGCAAAAAAAACTACTGGCGTGTTCATGAGACTGAATGGAATAACTAGATACACATATATATCATACCTACTATGAAAGGATGTATAAGGTATGTTTCTAGGTTGAACATATACATGGTGATATCCTGAAATCAAGTCAATCTTCGAGAACACTTGATCTCCTTAAAGAAGATCAAACAAATCATCTATCTATAGAAAGGGATATCGGTTTTTAACCATCATTTGGTTCAGTTTATGATAGTCCATACATAGTCTAAGGGTAACATTCGATTTTTTCACAAAAATTACTGATGAAACCCACAGAGAAGTATTGGGTTGAATGAAACCCTTAGCTTCCAAATATTCTAGCACCTTCTTGAGTACTTGAAACTCCATAATAGACATCCTATAATGAGGAAAGGATATCAGTTCAGCTTCTGGAACTATCTCTAAAGACAACTCTACCTTTTTCACTGAAGGTAGGCCTGAAAATTCATCCAAGAAGGCATCCCTAAAATAATAAAAAATAAGAGTTAAATCCATATGATAGGTTACCTGATCATGTAGATATAAACATGCAATCTGGGATGTCATCCCAACCATCCCACGATGCTCGGGTCGAGCTCGGCTCGCATGGACATACCATTAACCGTTTTATAGAAATGATCTGCCCTTTGGTGACGTAAAACTCACCATAAAATGATAACAGTCAACAAAAAATTGAATGGAAACCAACTAATCCATCCCAATGATGGCATCGAATCGTATCATCTCTAATGCATAGAGGTCCCATACTCTATGACACCTACCAATCTTAAAGGGCACTCCTTGCACTGACAGACACTAGCAGTTACAATACCTAATAGAGTGTCTCACATCATAGTATCATTAGAAGTTAAATAAAATATCTCAAGTCTCTCTAAAAGGATCATAGATATGAAATAATTTGAAGCCCCTATGTAGAAAAGTGTATAATCTAAAATAGAGGCATCAAGAATAGTACCACTAATATAAGAAGGTTCAAGATCCTACTATTTATCAGTATTTTTCACAGAATAAGTATGGATTATACTGAGGCCATGTGACACTGTCTAGCTACCATGAGCTGGTCCACCATGTTGTCTCCAGGGTCATGTGTTTGAGATACCATGGCCACAACCACCACATCAGCCTGAATAGCCTGATGTATTCCAGATCTCTGACTGGTGAGAAGATGAGGACCCCGTTCCTGAATGTGGACTCGGTGAAGACCCTTTATTAGTAGCAACTGGTGGGAGCATATTATAGAAGCATTACAGATTGCCCATCTTGCCATAATATTGGCACTCAACTGGTTCCTCGAAACATTGTGGCCTCATATTCCTTAGCCTACCTTACTAGTAGCACCTCACTTTTCTACATGAAGATACTTTTGGATAGCTATTGTCACTACGTGTATTGTCCAGAAGTCGTTTATTACTACGGATAAAGACTGAACAAGATATTAGTATTAAACCACCCTACCTCGTGCCTCAAAATTCCCTCAAATTACACTCATTAATCAGCACCTGATTTATGATAATAGACATAGAGGGAAACCTGAATACATTTACAAATGATCGGATGTGAAAGCTAAGACCATTGTCAAATCTCCTACCTTCGATACATAGTCACCCTTCATAATAAGTGAAAAACTATAGAGATTAGTAAAATGGTCAATGTATTCCATCACTGACAATACGCCCTACTCGAGATGAATGAAATCCTATGATCATTCATCCCTTAATGTCATAGAATATAAATAGTCATATAAGACCATCTGAGAATATACCCTTACTACATCAATATAACACTCTTCATGAGTGATAAAATCCCTCCATATCATGATGGAATCACACAAAATAAACATCGTGAGATTTAACCTCATCTTTAGAGGAATCTCTAGATGATCAACGGTCATAATCATGGTCTTCATCCATGACTCTTCACCTTATGGCCCTCCATCCCCTGAAAATGTGGGAGAATGTTGCTATTGGAACAATCATGTAATCTCTATTATAGACTTGGGAGGGTGTTTTTGTAAATGCCCAGATTTTCCATGTAATTTTTTAATTATATTAGAATTATTATGAGTCTGTGAAAATTGAAGGTGCGTGAATCCGAGGTCCAGAGTGCTCGGAATGAATTTCTTAACAATTTTTTTGGTACATTCAGTAAACACATGAGTTGAATTTTTTAACTTTTTATCCATTGCATGGATTAAACATCCGATTGCATCGTTGAATCCAGTGTACTAGGATTCAATAAAGGGGGCATTACTTTGACTACAGTATGTGTGGAGAAAAAGTAATCTTTTAGAACTTTTAAAAAGAAAAGAAATGAAATTATTTTATTATTTTATTTCATATCCTCCAATGGAAAAGAAAAGGGGTGGGACCAATAATGTGTCAATAAAGAAAATGTCTTGGCCTTCCAACCCTATGAAACAATGTCGTTGGAGAATTATGATGCTTTTTAATTGATGAGCCCCATTAAACTCCAAAGCCGTTACTTACCCTCCCCCTCTCATATTTATATGGAGCTTGGGGAGGGGTATCAGCATAGCATCGCCAAGCAACGAAGTGTAGAAGAAGCACCGCAATGCCAAACCCTTAGAGGATAGAGCCGATCCTAGTAGGAGGTGATGGGGAACACTGAACCACGAACCAAATTATGATGTACAAGTGGAATCATTGGGAATCGGTTGTAGGAACTAACAACATGATCCACCATCTAGCGTGGACACTCTCCAACTGGTTTACAATGTTGGGGGGTTGTTTATTTATTCATTTTAAATGATTTTCATCATACCTATTATTGAATAATATGAAGAAAGTGGGTCAACTGACTAACAAGATGAACTGTGATTCATTTATTTTTTCATGAGGTTATTGAGGGGTGTCTTTGTGGGGTTTATCTTAATTTAAATTCCAATATATTGTTAAACCCTTAAATCCCTCATGTTTTAGAGGTAGTGATCACTTATGGCTCATGAAAACTAAGACAACATGATCTGAAATATGATACCCATGACCTAGAGATAGAAGGTGTGGTCTTCACCTTGAATATGTGGCAAAAATACTTGATGAGCGAACGTTTTACAGTCTACTCTGATCACAAGAGTCTCTAGTATATTGTCAATTAGAAGGATTTGAACCTAATATATCGACGATGGATAGAGTTACCCTAGGACTACAACTTTGAGATAGTCTATAATCCTGGGAAGGGGAATGTGGTAGCAGATGCAGTCAACATGAGGTCTTTTCTATAGTTGTTGAGTGAGGCGACAGAGCAGCAAGCCGCGTTGCAGATATCCTTCATGGATAGAGATATATCAGCATACCTCCAATCTATGATAGTCACTATCCCACTCCTTTAGTGAATCAGAGAGGCGCAACTTAGGGACATTTACTATGAGGCTTGATGTGCTCAAATATCCATAGGGTAGGAACCTGATTGGTTTTCTGAAGTATTGGAGCATGTCAACTTCTTCAGATGATGTACCATGGTACTGGTGGTGCTATAAGAGGAGGTGTTGAGGGAGGTCCATATGTCCTCTCTGGAGGTACGTCCTAGTGTGGAAAAGATTTACTAGGACCTCTGGCATCAACACTAGTGGCTACAGATGAAGAAGGGAGTGGTTGAGTTCTTTTCATGATGCCTCACTTTTCAGCAAGTGAAGGCTGAGTATCAAGTTTTAGAAGTCTTAGCGCAGCCACAATATGTTCCAGAGTGGAAGTGGGATGGGATCTCTACGGACTTTGTGATAGGGCTTCAATGTACGTTCATGATACATGACTCCATTCAGGAGATCGTTGACTGAATCAGAAAGTCGGACAACTTCCTACCTATCTGATATTAAGGATCAGTAGAGGGCTTGGGATGCCTCTATTTACATGAGATTGTGCGTCTTCATGGGGTGTCATCGATGATCATATATAACCATTACACACATTTTATTTCCCGGTTTTGGAAGGGATTATTGGAGATGTTTGAGACCCAGCTGCGTTTGAGCACCACCTTTCATCCTCAGACAGATGGATAGATAGGGCAGATCATTCAGACACTTGAGGACATTTTACATGCATGCATCCTAGATTTTGGCTATAGTTGGGAGGATAACATTCCCTTGGTGGAGTACACATACAAAAAATATTATCACACCACTATCAGTATGGAACCATTAGAGGCATTATATAGTCGACCATGAAGATCACCTCTAAGTTAGATAGACCCAGGGGAGTCAGCACTTATGGGTCCAGAGTTGGTAAGAGCCACGACTGAGAAGGTGCAGACCATTCAAAAGCCAATGAAGACTACACAGTTCAGACAAAAGTCATATTCTGATAATAGATAGTTACCTCTATAGTTCTCAGAGAGAGACCATGTTTTCATGCGAGTCTCTCTTCGATGGGGACTATATAGATTTTTCTGAAGTGGAATTTTATCACTGAGGTTTATCTGGCCATTTCTTATACATCAGAGGGTAGATGAGGTGGATTACCTCTTTTCAATTCTACCGAAGTAGGACAGGGTGCACAACGTCTTCCATATATCCATGTAGAAGAGATATGGTCATGACCCATCTCACATCATCAACCATAGAGAACAGGACTTAGACGATGAGGCGACCTTTACAAAGGTTCCAGTAGAGATTAAGGATCAACAAGAGTGGGTCCTTAATGGGAATTTGAGACCTCTGGTGCAGGTTTTCTTGTAGCATGAGAACCTCCAGGATAGAACATCTGAGTAGAATGCTCTGATTCATGATCAGTACCCCCATTTGTTTTCTTAGTCTATATTGTGGATTTCGGGGACAAAAATCCCGATGTTGGGGAGACTGTAAATACTGGGATTTTCCATGTAATTATTTTAATTATATGGAATTATTATGAGTCTGAAAAAAATGACAGCGCGTGAATCAGAGGCCAGGAGTCCTAGGAATGAATTTATGAACCTTTTTTCAAGTATGTTCAGTAAACGCGTGAGCGACATTTTCTAACTTTTGAACCATTACTCAGATTAAAAATCTAAGGGCATTGTTGAATCTACATCACTGAAATTCACTTACGAGAGGCTTTACTTTGACCATAGTAGGTCCAGAGAAAAATTATGTTTTTGACTTTTTAAAGAAATAAAATGAAATAATTTTATTATTTTATTTGATATCCTCCAAAGGACTAGAAATGGGGTGGGTCCAATGATGTGTCAATCTAATAAATGGCTTGACCTTCCAACCCTATGTAATGACATTAATTGGAAATTAGGAAGCTTCTTAATTGATATCCCCCATTAAACACACATCATATTACTTACCCTCCCCCTCTCTTTTATTAATGGACCTTTGGGAGGGGTGTCAGCATAGCTTCACCAAATAAAAAAAGTGTTGAAAGAGAATCATGACGTCAAACCCTTAGAGGAAAGAGCAGATCCTAGCAGGAGGTGACAGGAACCACCGAACCACGAACTGAAGTATGACGTACGAGTGGTGTCATTGGGAACCAGTTGTAGGAATGAAGAACACGATCCAACACTAGTTGTGGATGCTTTCCAATGGGTTTATGAGGTTGGGGATTTATTCGTTTATGCATTTTAAATGATTTTCCTCTTCCTTGTTTTGGAATAATATGAAGAATGTGGGTCAACTGACTAATGGGTTGACCCACAATTCAAGAATTTTTGTGGAATGTTATTGTGGGGTTTCATTATAGGGTCTATCTTGATTTAAATTCCAACAGTTTGTTAAACACATAACCCCCACATGTTGTCAACCTAATGGGGAGGGCACATGCCTAATGAACGCAGACTGAACCCTATAATAATTTTCTAATATTTCACCTCCATGGAACACCGATGAGAGGGATATACTGAACAACTATGTTATGGATAGCACATCGATGCGTCCTTCAAGAGGAGTTCATGGAACAAAGTTGTGGTAGTCATCGAAGCTGTTGGCACTGGCCGACCATGGAGGAGGTGCGACGCTCCGTCGCGTGCTTCCGATGAACAAATGAGTATGCTGCTCATCATCCGCGGTGATCAGAGGAAGGCGACCGACACACAGGATAGCCACAGGTGATGGTACAGCAAGCTGTCGCACACCGCTGGAGACGTCGGCTGGCACACCATCAGGCTGATATAGAACCGTTAGGGGTGAGGTGCACCCCCGGTGGCGCGCCCACACAATAGAATGGTCGATGCCTGTATTGGCTACGTCGGGAGAAGGGGTCTCCAGATCGACCGGTGGAAGGGATGTGCGCTAGCGGCACGCCCGGTGGCAAAGCCGCGACCCGTCAACTGTGGCACCAAGGACACATGGTGCCACGTGGCGCCACGTTGGGTGAACCCCCATGGGTTGACCCACTAACATGGATATGCACCATGTTAGCCCTATCTGGATGCACCGCATCTCGGTAGCTCTGGTGGCTTGCACCGCCAGGTGGCTAGCACTTCCAGGTCGGCCAAGCAGACCGACCAGCCACCCAACGGGCCAACCCACAGCCCAGCGGCCTGACCCGTGACCTAGCCTGGTCGGGTCGCACCCAGCGAGCTGGGATGACCTAGTTCAGGTCGGAACCGAGTCGGGCCGAGTTGAACTAGGAAGATCCGGGTCGGCCCATGCGGAACTGGGTTGGACTGGTCCGACCGAGATGGACCGGACCCTAACCCTGTACCGACCAGTGACACAAAATGTACCGTACCTTCAAAACTGGACATGGGTTTGACAAACCGTCTGTGGAGTCAGATCTTTAGAGAGATATGTTCCTTTTGACTTACTCCATGAGAGTTTTGGGGAAACTTGTAGTGTGGCTAGGTTGGATCGCACCCGAATCCAACAGGTCCCAAGGAACTGAAATGCCAATATTGCATAGAGTGGTTATCCAATTAACGCGTCGTCTATTACATTGGAACCCTTATGAATCGATGGATCATTGGGTTATATATTTGTGGGACTCAATTCTTGTTGAAATACAATCGATGGCTTGGGTAGCAGTTCTCCCAAGCGCACAATATACAAAACCCTGCGACTGGATGAGACTTGATGACTATTGACCTTTCAACATGGTGTGAATTTACAGCCCAGTGGGGATCACCTTTGTGGGATGCAATAGACCCATGGTAGGGTCCACCACTATATGAAACGGTAGACCCAAGGTACTGCACACGAGGAGTACCTTAGAAGGACACGAGGGGGAGGGCCTCTATGTGACTCAGAATACTGATGGTGGGCATTGCCTCTATGTGACACGGTAGACCCATAGTACTCAACAGGAGGAGTAACTAAGCAATCCAAGGATAGTGGGAAGTGACTCTGTGTGACATGACAGGCCAACCATACTCGTTATAGAAGGATTTCTCTAGTAGTTGAGTTGTTTGACGTTGTGATTGTGAATGTTTCCTGTTCATAGGCCTATAGAATTTGTGGCTGGATATCAGCATTCATAGTGATCATGTGTAGGTCAGCATCATAATAATGTTTCTCAAAGGTTTATACCTATTTTGAGCTAAGACCCTATTTGAGTTGTGTCTTTTTCTTTTTCCTTTTTTATTATGATCATGTTTGTTGTTTTACTTGTGGGATTTTGAGAGACATTTTGGGGTCTCGGGGTCCCTATTGAGTATCATTATACTCACACCTGCATAGGCTACACCCACACCTTATTTTGTTTTGTGTAGACTATGAGCAGCTAGGCTGAGTTTTGAGGGAACCAGGACTAGGTGGTATGTGGAGGAGACATGCATGCATGGAGTACTGAGGAGGTGATTTATACCTACTCTTCAGGTAGGATCCCCATAGGACAACTCAGTAGATATTTTCCTTTATTAAGTTGTATTATTACAATAAGTTTTATTTATACTTTTCAATTATACTCATACTTTTATTTGATATTCTATTTTGGCCCCTTTTACTTCCATCACTCCTTTTTCTACAGTAGTTTACTTCAATGTTTCTTCCTGTTGTGTTCTCAGACAATGTGTTTATATTGTTCTAAAGGAAATTCCTTCCTATTTTAGGGAATATGCCTTTCAGTTCTAGTTTTCATCCCCTGGTCTATGGAAGGCAGGCTTGGGGTTGTCAAGGAACATGACTCGCGGCGGGTTATGAATGGTTTTCTACCTAAAAGGTTTTAATGAACCTCATAAGTTCTTCATATAACTTTTCTTCAGCACCTATGTCTGTTATAATAGCTGGTGCCACAACTAGCATGACTGGAGGATCCACTGGTTGCCCATGGCCTACCACCTCTAGTGTATGATCATTACAACTTTTTTGGTCTATTACTGGATTTCATCATAAAGGAATCACTCTATATGGTCAAGCACACACCTCAATTCAATTTCATTTTCAAATATAGCAGTTCATGAGTGAAAGAAGTAAATAGGATAAGAAACCCATCAAAGGTTAGAAAAAGTGGAGTACATGGAATTTAGAAACCATACAGAACATGTACTGCAAATCTTCTACCCAAGCATGCACTTCGACTAGCCTAGGTATGTAACCACCCTAGGTACATGGCATGTTACACTGGTACACTATGTGTACTCACGTCTCCCATCATGGCCATGTTATTTTAAATTGCCTAAACCATGTTTGTTCTACATTAGTAATTCTACACTGTGTGTACTAAAAGTACACAACCATGTAATTTTACAAGACCATTATTCAATGTTCTCTCTCACATGGTCAAACACATGGTCACATACCACACGGTGTGTACACATAGTACACATAGTATAAATGAGAAAAATATTCTTCTTTAATAGAAGAACATATGGTGTGTGTTCATAGAAACACATGTTGTGTTGTCTGGGTTTCCATAGTGCAAACCTCTAAAACATCATCAGAACCCCTGTTATTGAATATTAAAACAACGATATGACAAATTATTATATTTGGGGGCCCACACTCCCTATGAATCAATTTTTTGCATCCTTTTTTGGTAAATCATAATTAGAATCTATATAAGGTCGAAATATTTTCCTTAAAATTCAGATCCAAGAGGTCTCATACACCTCAGGGATCAAATCTTGACATCCATCCAATTTGAAACATAACATGTATCAATAAACCTATCACAAAAGTATGTATAGAAATAATGGTACCTATTATTACAACATGTATATCTTTCACGACATATATCACAACATCATGAAATTAGAAATGCTCAATAAATTAAATAGAAAGAATTCATGACATGTGATTTATAACAAGTTTTTAAATGATGAATGAGATGTCATTATTTCATCTCATTAGGTTTCAAGAAAATAAAACCTCAGAAATATTAATAATAAATGCACAATACAAGTTCATCACCCAACAGTGAAATTGACTCAACTATAACAACTCAAAATCAAAAAAAACAATTCAATTCAAGGTAATTTGGATTTTCCCTATATGCGGGGTAGCTGCAACCAGACACAGTTTATTACCAAACACCATTTTCTTCCTATCACTGTCTAATGTTACTTATTATTAAGGAAAATTAGAAAATAAAAAAACCCCTCTGATGCCACATTGTAACGTCCCATATGCTGATTCCACTCAAAAGTACCCCATAACATGTTTTCCACATGGCCTCTAGTGTAATTCCCCAAATGCCAGAGGCTATCAGCTAGTAGTGATGGCCAAGGTGTGATAGTGGGAAAACTATTCCCTCATTTAAAGAGTGTAAGATAGTAGAAATAATATCAATATAATAGCGGAATCTATAATATCATGCAAAAGAAGTAAACAACAGAAGACATATAATATAAAAAACCAGATATTATAGAATTCAAATGATTATGATGCATTTCACATGTTCTATGAAAACATAAAAAATAGGTAACATTGTATTAATACGTAATACAATTACAAAAAGTAAAAAAATATACAAAAGAAACTCAAGAGTATCGCAAGACTCATATTTTTCTGATTCTCTCCATCACCTAACAGCAAATCATGTACCTGTAGAATTTTTTTTCCATTCTCGACACCTACAAAACTAAAATCAGTTTGGCCCCAAACACATGACCCAAACAGGGACTGAGAATAAATCCCAGTAAGAAACTACCCATGATCAATGCCAGACTATTAGTGAATATATATTTAATAGTCAGTGTACAATAATGAAAGTAGTATGCTAGAACGTACCCTAATGTAAACAATCCTACAAGCACCAGTATTCATTTAAGTTCATTTCATGTTCATTAATTACATAAATTTTATTAAATTATATATGTATCGAGATCCTTATTATGCATGAAAACCCCTGTGTAAAATAATGATTAATATATACCTTATAAGGCTATCTAAATAATTAAGTCAATATCAAATCAAAGCTTTTTCTTTGGCTTGGCAGACGTGTCATAAGTCATTTCATTTAAATATTCAATTTATAACCTGATTCCATCCATGACATTCCTATGTTGGAATTCAAGTATCACTCTAGGTGAAATTCTATCTTTTACCTACTTGTTTGTTTTGGTGAACCTCTCTGGAAAGTCTATTACACTCTAGGTACAAACCTACCAACATCCTACAAACCCATCTCGTAGAACATCTCCTGAATCCCAGTATCACTCTGGGTGAAGAATAAGTCCATGTTAACAAAAGTATAATACTAGAGGCCCTAGGTATCACCCATGAAATATAATAGAACCAATAGAGTCTATCCATGTCATCTCTCAACAATCCATGTTTCACTCAACAAAATAAGTAATTCCTCTACAGGCTAGACTGCTACACTCATGGCTTGATCACGGCTTGAACATAATATCTTGAAAATCCTCATAAGTCCTAGAATTCAAATTTCTCACATGGAAAAATTTCTCATAAAATAAATACATATAAATTAAACTATCACATGGATTGAAAATATTAATAAACTAAAGTATTAAATTCATATAAAAACACATGAAAATTACACTATTATAAATTCTAAACAATAGTAACACAAATGAGAACAATTTACATAACAAGCATAAGATTTAATATAATCCATTACAAGGCCTTAATGTAACACCCTGACCATAGTTACCTAGATTAGGTGAATTATTTCATACATTGTCATGATCATAAGGAAATCATGTCTCGGAAGACTGTTCAGTATAGTTTTATTGGAAACAATATTCATACATATGTTCAACATTACAAATTTAATAGAAATAAAACACGAATATATATTTCATTAGAAATATCCAAGCCTCCTAGATTTTGCCTTTAAGTCACTAATAACTAAATTCTTTATATTTTGGGAAAATGAAACATAAGAAAAGGGTGAGATCAAATGCTCAGTAAGGGTATGAAATACAATGTAAGATAACATAAATATTAACCATGGTGAAAAATTGAAACCTCATGTATTTTCCAATAATAAACATGAATAATTTTATAGTGGGAACATGAGATGGGTAAATAATGCCATAATAAAACATAATCATGGGTATTCTACTAGATGAATGACCACATGAACCATCAATATTAATTTCATAATGAGGGAATGTATAACGCTAGACATTCTGAAACATATTGTCAAGGCCTCTGCCAAGATGTCTAAAAATGATTAAGGCCTCAGTCAAATCCATATATCAAAATGGAAAAGGGCCTCAACCAAATCCACGTCTAGTTGTCTCATGAGACATAATAATGCATCGAGGAGCTACAGCAGGCTCCACCCGTCACTTACTAAGTCAAATACATTCCACATATGAAAAGGTTGAATTATAACATAAACATTCATATTTAAAGTAGCATACGAAATGTCAATAATTTAATTATAAACCATGAATGGTATAAAAATAGCACATCCACAGTAAAAAATATCACAAAAAATTCAATACAATATGGATTTTTTGTATCATAATAAATCAACTTCAAATAAACTTAAATCCATCAAAGGATGTTGACATAGATGAAATCAAAACCTTTTTTTAGAGAAATATCTATTTGTATTTTGAAATCATTTAAGAGTCACATAATTATAAAGAAAAAATTTATTTTGAAAATATTCTTTTAAGCTTGTAAGGGAAGCTTTGACGATGTTATAACATTGTAATATAGTTTCCCCCATCGTATAAGTTAAAAAATACATTCTTACCTTAATTTTGACGAAAAGGTTAAAAAGGACCTTGTTTGGAAAACGACAAAAAGATTCAATTATAAGCATCTTATAAAAAATGAAACAAGGGTATAAAATACTTTAACACATAGTCTATAAAACAGTATGAATGTTTTGATATAAAGTTTTAAGAAACACAGATGTGGATGATAAAGAGGTCCCAATAGATAATTACGTACGTACAATCTCGAATAATGATGATATTGTGAATTAAACCCTAACCTTGTACTTTTCATTGGTTGATGGTAGGTTAAATTTCTTTATAATGGTGAAATATTTGTTATTAAATTATTCAAAAATCATATACATTAATTTGATATCATATATTATCTTTTAATATTTCCTTTTATTATTATCGTTGTTTTGGTGTTAACTGATTCGTTCTCCTTTAGATACTTGGTTACGTAAGTCATGTTTGTTATGAACAAGATATATTTGGTTTATATACAGAATGATATTATGTCATTATAAATTATTTTTAACCATAAAATTTAAATTATTTTTGAATGGATATGTTGGGGAAATGAATCTCATCACGTTCATGGAGACGGTAATCCATACGTATGCACGAACGCTACTTCCATTTCATTTTTCATTTTAACAGGAATCAAAACCAAATGATAAATACGTAAAATATTAATCCGGTATAATATAATATATTATATATGTTACTTATGTTCATTAACACCATCTTTTATACATTCTATGTATGGTATGAATGATTCATATCACTTTGAGGGGGCGGTAGTCCGCACTTCCTCAAATGAAATTATCGTATATATATACAACACGAAACGAATAATGGAATGAAATAAAATGTAATTACAGAAGATTATATATAAATTAAATATCATTAATACAATATTTAATTACAGTTCCATCATAATGGCCACCATGAGAGGTGGTAAGATATAATTGAACAATCATCGTTTTGTGAGGCGTCCGGTTGCCATCCATAGAAACATTATTCTCTTCATCAATTAGACAGAGGTGTGTGTAAGTGTAGTTTGAATAATTATCATAACAACATCCTATTATATTTAGGATATTGGTGTTGTAACAAAATAAAAGAATAAAAAGAGTTTAGGGGTTGGAGATGAAATATAAAAGAAAAGAAGTTAAGAGAAATCATTACCTTTAATTTGGTTAACTCCCTTTGGTTTGAACCAAAAGGACTATTGAAGTGCCTTATGACTAAGGTAGGGCATATTGGAGGATGATAGGGATTTAGGTATATTAATTGGGTAGATTTTGGATGTGCCAAAAGGCTTTAGAGGTGCGAGGAATTGGTTAGAAGTGGTTTCCTTTTATAAGGGGGAGGAGGGGATCTTTATAAAAGATTGAAAATATTATTTTATTGTATAATGTTATTCAGTTTCTAAAGGTCCAAAACTCATTAAAGTTGAATATAAGATGATTCATGATCAACAATAAATCATCCAATAATAATTGGACATGTTTTGTGTATTATTCTAGTCTTTATAATCATATTTATTTAAATCATTTATTAATGAGGTAAACACTACATCATTATTATGTCATAAATAATTTAGTTTATTAGATGTATAAAAATTATAAAAAAATACCATGATGTAGGAAATAATTTTAGATTTCTAATTAATATTTATAGACTAAAATATATCATATATTACCCTATCTAATAATTGTTTTGCTAAAATATATGTGCTTATGTCATTTTTGTATTTACTTTAACATTATTAATATAAAGTGTCATTATCACTTACAGGTGGCTCCATGGGGTCCCAAAATTGACCCAAAGATTTCCATGGTTGGGAATGTATCAACAAATAGTGTTGGGACACGTTTTCAGGTAATTTAATATTATTATAATATTATTTTTTACTCTTATTTACCGGATTTTCCCTTTAACCATTGTAAATAAAATATTTGCCAAAGTAATTATTCAAAATGTATAAAAATAAAAGTTACCTATTTACACAATTTAGACCTCCTGATTCAAAATATGGATTACATTTTTCTAAATTTAAAATACATAAGTTGAAGAAATTAATTTAAAATTAATTCCCATTGTAAAAACAAAAAGCTTGTTTTCAAAACATAATAACTACCAAAAGATTTACACATTCTTATTTTCAGTATAAATAAGAAATTGTGTCCAATGACCAGCATTGGATTAAATGGTAAAAATAAAATTTAATTACACTTTAAAACAACTCAAATTCATAATTTATCACTATTAATTATTTTAATTAAAAAGTTGATTTTAATTAAAGTTTATTATTTTTCACTATTCATCAAAAATTGGATGTTTTCCAAAAAATACCGACAATTCACCATAAGCTAATTTCGATATTTCAAATCCAAAAATGAAGTCCATTTTGAATGCTAAAATTTATAAAATTTAAAAAAGTGGTTATTACTATTCACAATGGCTAGTTTGATATGTTTTGGTGTGTTTTAGAACTCAAAATTGCGTACAACACACGATACAGTATTATTCAAAGAGAAGTGTACCGTAGAAGCTTGGGGTATTACATTCTCCCCTCCTTCAAATAATTTTGTCCTCTAAATTTCTAGAATATTACTGTATAAAAATACTTGGGTGGTTCTTCATCATAGGATCCTTGGGTTCCCATGTTTCCTCTTCCATCTTATGATTTCTCCAAAAAAGTGTTACGAGACGAGTCGTCAGGTTTCTCAAAACTTGTTCTCTTGTTTCATGAATCCTGACGGGCTCTTCGCAATAAGACAGATCAGGTTCCAGTTCTACTTTCTCATTGGTGAGTACATGTGTTGGGTCGGGCATGTATTTTCTCAACAGTGATACGTGGAACACATCGTGAACTTTATAGAGACTTGGCGACATTGCCAAATGGTATGCTACAACCCCAATTAATTTAAGAATTTTGAAAGGTCCAATGTACCTGAAGCTCAATTTACACTTCTTATCGAAATGTTCAACACCCATCCATGGAGATACCTTTATGAAAATATTATCTCATACCTGAAATTCCAAATCCTTCGTTTGGTTATCAGCATATCTTTTCTTCCTACTTTGAGCTTATTTGATGTGGATTTGGATTACCTTCACCTTTTCCATCATTTACACAAAATGTTCTGGGCCTATGAGTTTTATTTAACCAACATCATCCCAACAGTTTGGTATGTGACATCTCTTTCCTTATAACACTTCATATGGTGCCATCCTAATACTTGAATGGAAGCTATTGTTATAGGAAAATTGTACTAGAGGTCAATATTGATCCCACATACCCTGAAAGTCATGTGAGCATGATCTCAACAATTCTTCTAAGGTTTTAATAGTCTGTTCTAATTGTCCATTAGTTTGGGGGTGGTAGGCAGTGCTCAAATGATGTTGACTATCCAAGGCCTTCTGAAGCCTTTTCCAAAATCTTGATTTAAAACATGGATCACAAGCATAAAAAATTGATAGGGGCACTCCATGAAGTCTTAAAACTACATTAATATATATCCTTGATAGATGTTCAAGTGGTATATCTTCTCTTATAGCAAGAAAATGTGCTGACTTGGTAAGACGATCAACAATGGCCCATATTACATCGTTCCTTCTATTAGTCTTTGGTTGTCCCGTGACAAAGTCCATTGTGATATTATCCAATGTCCACTCAGGTATGGGAAGACGTTTCATGATTCCTCCAAGCTGTTGTATTCCATCTTTCACTTGTTGAAAAACCATACATCTTGACAAAAAATCAGCAATCTCTCTCTTCATGTTGTCCCACCAAATATAATCCTTAAAATCTTTATACGTTTTGGTGCTCCCAAGGTGTATAGAGAAATTGGAACTATGAGAATCATCCAATAATTATCTTTTTATATTGGGTATATTGGGAAGAAAAATTCTTTTCCCAAATTTCAAATTTCCAACTATATACACAAAGTCACTCAATCGCCCATCATTCACAGCTTTAATTTTCTTTTGAAACTCTACATCACCAGTTTGAGAAATATTTATCTTTTCTAGTAAAGATGGTGTAGAAACCATTTGAAAAAGTATTAATGTTTCAACATCCCTGGTGATTCCCATATCCATCTTTACGAAATCCATATATATAAGATCCTTTTCAACTCTCATCTTGTTCAAAACTCCATGATCCTTTCTACTCAATGCTTCTGCCACCTTATTTTCCATCCCTGGGTGGTAGTGTATCGTTCAATAAAAATCCTTGTGTAGTTCAATCCATCTACTTTGCCTCATGTTGAGTTCTTTCAGTGAGAAAATATACGTCAAGATCTTTTGATTGGTATGTATCTCAATATAATTCAATAGAGATAATGTCTCCATATCTTCCAGGCAATGATTACAGCAGCTAACTCAAGATCATGAGTAGGATAGTTTTGCTCATGAATTTTTAGCTGTTGTGATGCATAGGTAATAACCCTATCATTCTGCATAAGGACACAACCAAGTCCTTTCATTGAAGCATCACTATAAATAACAAACCCATCATTCCCCAATGGTAGAGTCAATATAGGAGCACTGAATAATTTCCTCTTCAGTTCTTCAAAACATTCTTCAAAATATCTTTTCCAAACAAATTTAACCCCTTTATGTGTGTCCTTCGTTAATGGTTCAGCCAATCAGGCAAAATTCTGGATGAAACGTCAATAATAACCTGCTAAACCAATAAAACTGTGTACCTCGGTTATACTAGTTGGTGCTGGCCATTCCTGGGTTGCTCGAATCTTAGAAGGATCAACATAGATTCCATCCTTAGAGACAATAAAGCCACGAAAATAAATCTTCTGAAGCTAGAATTCAAACCTTCTAAACATCCCATATAATTCATGTATTTTCAGTGTCTTTAGGATAATGCGCAAGTGATTTTGATGATCTTCATTTTTTTTAGAGTATACAAAGATATCATCAATAAATACCACTACAAAGTCATCATGATATTCCTTGATAACTATATTCATTAGATCCATGAAGATAGAGGGTGCATTAGTCAATCAAAAAGGCATTACTGTAAACTCTTAATGCCCATACCAAGTTTGAAATTCTATCTTTGGAATGTCTTCCTTCTTCACACATAATTGATGGTATCCAGATCGAAGGTAAATCTGTGAAAAGTATTGAGCGCCATGCAGTTAGTCAAATAAATAATCAATGTGAGGTAAGGTGTACTTGTTATTTATTATTATAGCATTGATCTCCCTATAGTTGATACATAACCTCGTAGATCCATCTTTCTTCTTAACAAAAAGGTAAGGGGATCCCCTTGGAGAAACACTACGGCGAATAAATTCCTTATTACTCAATTCCTCTAGTTTTTTCATTATTTCCACTAATTCCATAGTGGCCATTCTATATGGGGTCATCGATATGGGCCATGAGCCAGGAATTAAATCAATGGAAAACTCATTTTCTCTTTCTCGAGGATGTCCACATAAATCTTCTAGAAACACATCAATATATTCTCCCACAATAGGTACATCCTCTATTTGAACATTCATTTCCTCACCCATAGTTATTTCATTCACTTCCTCCCCAATAATTGAATTTATTTGAGCTATTGGGGTGGATCTAGATAAGAATTAGGTGGTGATTATTCTGCTCTAAAGATAAGTTTTTCCTTATCATCATCATCAAAAATAATAACCTCCTTCTTCTTACAATAAATTTTATCATCATGGTCTGAAATCCAATCCATACCAAGGATTATAACAAATTTAATCATTGGTATGATGATGATATCAACAGATAAAGAACATTTATATGCTCTAATTGGAATGGATTCACAAAACATTGTTGCGATGATACTTCCCTTAGGAGTTTTAACTAAAAACTCCCTTGTTAAATAAAATTGGAAATATATAATTTTCTTAGAGAAATGGGATGATATGAAACAATGAGATGATCTAGAATCAAATAAATCATTTTTTAAACTTGAGTAAACCATTAAATTACCTGCCACCACATCTCTAGGAGCTTCTACCTAAGGATTAGTGATAGTATAAGATTGTACTTGATCCCTTGGACTTTTCTAAGGTAATTTTCCCTAACACACATGACATTCATTTTCATAATGTCACATCTCCTTGAAATTGTAGCATTGAACATAGATAGATTCTTTCGTTTCCTTTTAATCACCATCTAGATGCCATTTCTATCCACATTTGTAGCATACTCCTTTTCCTTTTAGATAGGCACCAGGGTGCTTCCATCCACAATTATCATAGGAAGGAAATTCATTTCTTCCCTACTTCCATGTTTCCTTATTTCCTTTCCCAGAGTGTTCATCAGATCTATTCTTCTCTTTCTTTGATTCAAATTCATAAGAATTAGAGAATTCCTTTTCTTTCTTGATAGAACATGAGACAATATCTTCATATGATGAGACAAATTGCGATAATAATGCTCGATGGTGAAATGGTTTAAACACATCAAAGAAACAATCAGTCTTATTTATTGGGTTACGTATATAATTTGTAGCATGCCTCGCTAACCTTGAAAAGTTAGCCTCATACTTCGTGATATTCTCATCTTACTTTTGCCTTGGACTCAGAAGTTACCATTCCATATCTGCTCGATTGTCACAAGGAATGTATTTTTGTAAGAAAATCTCTTTAAACTCCATCCATTCAATATTTGATACTTAATCATCCTCCTTTGTGTTTTGAAACAATGACCACCATTGGTCAGCATCTCCAGTTAGGTGGTAAAATTCCATGATAACTTTTTCCCTTTCACTACTCCCCAAGGAATGGAATTTTTTTTCTAAGGAATTTATCCTTTTTCTCAGCTACTAATGGATTTGTACTCCCATTGAATGTTGGTGTTTGTTGCATCATGAAGAAATATAACATTTATCCTCCATGTTGTATATCTGGGTGCTATATATGGATAAGGTTATTATTCATAATCTGAGTGAGTTGTTCTACTATGGTGATTAGCTGATTAGCACGAGTTGCATTACCAGTTCCACTATAATTATCTAGAGAAGGATGGAAATCCCTACACGGAGTGCATGCAATGATACAGTTTACATTTCTTCCACTAGGCACCATTTCTAAAAAATGGCATAAACTTGATTAGTTTATGAATTGCAATACATAAATCCAAACTTGTAAAACACTTAACATGAATTGAAGAGTTTATGGATATAATCCATAATCATAAAAATGTTTTCTTTGAGGAAATATTTACTCATAATCCCTTCATAATGTTTTGTAAAGAAAATGAGAATTATCCTAAGCATCTCTCCCAGGAGTGTCGTAACCAAGAGTGGAGCAAGGCTTATTGTCATGCACCAGTTCCCATTCAAGACTAGCTCAAAGTGGTGTTTTGGGTTTTACCCTTATATACAATTGTGCCAGTACTTCCTCTACCTACTCGTATCTATATAGGGATTTATTTCTGGGAATACTCACAAAATCTCTACAATACCAAAATTTTTGTAAGTTCTTCTATACTAATCCCCAAAGACCATATTAGGTCCATGTTCTCTAATCAGAGTTTATCTAATTCTAGATTGAATGGTTTGTACTAAACTTCCTCTGATACCAACTGTAACGCCCCGACCCTAGTAAGCTAGAGTTGGTGAATTATTTCATAACTTTGGCATGATCTCAAGGAAATCAGGTCTCGAAAGAGCGATAAGTTTTGTATTAATGGAAACAAGATTCATACATAAGTTCAACTTTACAACTTGAAGATAAATATAATACAAATATATATTTCATTAGAAACATCCAAGCCTCCTATATTATGCCTAAAATTCACTCATAAATAACTTCTTCATATCATGGGAAAATGAAACATAAGAACGGGGTGACCTCAAACTCTTAGTAAGGGTAATAAATATAGTGGAAGATAACATAATTATTAAGCATGGTGAATAATTGAAACCACATGTATTTACCAATAATAAGCATTAATAATTTTATGGTGGGAATATGAGCAGATTAAATAATTCCATAATTAAACATAACCATGGGTATTCTACTAGATGAATGACCACATCAACCGTAAATATTATTTTCATAAAGAGGGAATGTATAATGAAAGACATTCTGAAACATTTTGTCAATGCCTTGGCCAAGATGTCTAAAAATGATTAAGGCCTCGGCCAAAACCATATATAAAAATGGGAAAGGGCCACGGCTAATTCCATGTCTAATTGTCTCATGAAAACTACCGATGCATCTAGAAGGTATAGTGGGCTCCACTTGTTACTTATTAAGTCCAATACATTCCTCACATGAAAAGGTTGAAATATAACATAATTTTTTGTATTAAAACAAGCATACGAAATGTCAATAATTTAATCATAAACCATGAATGGTATACAAATAAAACATCCACAGTCAAACATATCACAAAACCTTCAATAAAATATGGAATTTTTGTATCATAATAAATCAACATGAAATAAACTTAAATCCATCAAAGTATGTTGACAGAGATGAAATAAAAAACTTTTTTTTAGAGAAATATCTCTTTATATTTTGAAATCATTTAAGAGACACATAATTATAAAGAAAAATTTTATTTTGAAAATATTCTTTTAAGATTGAAATGGAAGCTTCAACGATGTTATAACTATGTAATATAGCTGCACCCGCCGTATAAGTTAAAAAAGACATTCTTACCATAATTTTGTCGAAAAGGTTAAAAAGGATCGTGCTTGGAAAATGACGGAAATTTTACTTTATAAAAATATTATAAAATGTAAAACAGGGGTATAAATGAATTTAACCAATAGTCTATAAAATAGTAATAATGTTTTGAAATAAATTTTTAAGAAACATGGATGTGGATGATAATGATGTCCCAGTATATAATTACGTATAAACAATCTCGGATAATAAAGTGATTTTGAAATAAACCCTTACATTGTACTTTTCCTTGGTTAAGGGTAGGTTAACCGCCAGTATAATGGTGATTTAATTGTTATTAAATTATTCAAGAATCATATAAATTAATATGATATCATATATGATCTTCGAATATTTCCTTTTAGTAATATCATTGTTTCAGTGTTAACTAATTTGTTCTCCTTTATATGCTTGGTTAAGTAAGTCATGTTTGTTGGGAATATGATAAATTTTATTTATATAAAGAATGATATTATGTCATTAAACATTATTTTTAACCATTAAATGAAAATTAGTCTTGAATTTATATGATGGGGAAATGAATATCATCATGTTCGTGGAGATGGTAATCCGTACATACACACGAATGTTACTTCCAATTAATTTTTCATTTTAAATGGAATTAAAAACAAATGATACATATGAATATTATTATTCCAGTATAATATAATATCTTATATATTTTACTTATGTTCATTAACACCATCCTTTATACGTTCCATGTAAGGTATGAACAAGTCATATCACATTGAGGGGGTGGTAGTCTATACTTCCTCAAATGAAATTATCGTGTATATATATACAACATGAAACGTATAATTGTATTCTATAAAATGGAATTAAAGAAGCTTATATATAAAAATAAATATCATAAATATCATTTTTAATTACAGTTCCATTATAATGGCCACCATGAGAGGCGGTATGAGATAATTGAAGAATCATCGTTTCGTGAGATGTTTGGTTGTCATCCACATAAACATTATGTTCTTCAGCAATTAGATGGAGGTGTGTGTAAGTGTAGTTCTAATACTTATAATAAAAATATCCTTGTATATTGAGGATACTGGAGTTGATACAATATAAAATAATAAAAGAGTTTAGGGTTGGAGAAGTAAAATAAAAGAAAAGATGTTAAGAGAAATTGTTACCATTAATTTGGGTAACTCCATTTGGTTTGAACCAAAAAGACTCTTGAAGTGCCTTTTGCCTAAGGTATATCTTCTAGGAGGAGGATATAGATTTATGGAGCTTAATTAGTTAGAGGTTGGATGAGCCAAATGGCTTGAGAGGTGTGAAGAAATTGTCAATAGTGGTGTCCTTTTATAAGGGGCAGGAGGGGCTCTTTAGAAATGATTGAAAATATTATTTTATTGTATAATGAAATTCAGTTTATAAAGGTCCAAATCACATTAAAGTTAAATATAAGATGACTCATGATAAAAATTTAATCATCAAATAATAATTGGAATTGTTTTTTATTATTTGGGTCTTTATAATGTTATTTATTTAAATCATTTATTAATGAGGTAAAGACTACATCATTATTGTGCCAAAAATAATTTAGTTAATTAGAAGTATATACATTATAAAAAACATCCATGATGTAGGAAATATTTTTCGATTTCTAATGAATATTTATAGTCGAAATGATAACATATATAACCCTATGTTAAAATTGTTTTTCTAAAAGATATATGCTTATGTCATTTTTGTATTTACTTTAACATAATTAATATAAAGTGTCATTATCACTTACATGTGGCTCCATGGGGTCCCAAAATCGACCCAAAGATTCCCATGGTCGGACATATATCAACCCATAGGGTTAGAACACGTTTTAGGGTAATTTAATATTATTATAATATTATTTTTTACCCTTATTTAGCACATTTACCCTTTAACCATGGTAAATAAAATATTTACCGAAGTAATTATTCAAAATTTATAAGAATAAAATTTACCTATTTACACAATTTGGACCACCTGATTATAAATATGTAATCTATTTTTATAAATTTCAAACACAGAAGTGGCAGAAATTAATTTAAAATTAATTCTCGTTGTCAAAACAAAAAAACATGTTTTTAATAAATAATAATTAGCAAAAGATTGACACTTTCTTACGTCAAGTTTAAATGTGAAATTATGTGCAATGACCAAAATTGGACTAAATGGTAAAAATATAATCTAATTATACTTTAAAAACACTCAAATTCATAATTTATCACTATTAATTATTTTGATTAAAAAAGTTGTTTTTCATTAAAGTTTAGTATTTTTCACTATTCCTTAAAAATTGGAAGTTTTCAGAAAAATACCAAAAGGGCACCCTAAGCTAATTTCGATATTACAATTCCAAAAATGAAGTCCAATTTGAAATATATTGTTTATAAATTTTCCAAAAGTAGGTATTACTAGTCATAACGGCAAGTTTGATTGGTTGTGGTGTGTGTTAGAACTAAAAGTTGTGTACAACATACGCTACTGTATTATTCAAAGATAAGCATACCATGGAAGCATGGGGTGTTACACTTAACATAACTGAAATCATATGGGCTATTTCACAATTGGAGCAGAACATTCCAAACATTCTTAAACAAGTATATACATAAATAGGGGTCAAGGGGAAAGTCATCTATCACATACCCTAATCCAATTGAAAACATTTTAACAACATGGAAACCTCATTATTAATCAAAATAATTCATAAAAATACCCACAAATGGAAAAAATGCATGCCTCTTGGGAATCCTAGTCCAAATAGCCATAAATTGCCATCAAAGATAAACATATGCATGGGGTTGCCCAAATTAAAGGAAAAATACCCTAAACATGCTTGAGAACACATATTCAATTACCTAAATATCAATAGGCATCAAAGAGGGTCAATTATAAATCAAGTTACACCCAAAAAATGGGTGTGGGGCACTATAACATATATAAACAGCTTGAAAATTAACGTCGGGCGTAGAACCACCGACCTCATAGTCGTAGAAATCCCGTCATCCAGTGTTGACCTCTAATTCAACCCAGAATGGGGTTGTTCAACAAAACAAGTATAAATATTTAACCTTCAATAACTCACTAGAGAGAAAAAACACAAATAATGGCTCAATAGGAAATGAGATTTTACCGATTGCATTACAAAGCATCTAACGACGATCGAATCTGAGTTTTTATGATGATTTAGGATCCAAAACAAGATACAGTGCTGTTTTTTGACAGAACCTAGTGATCCCGCTATCCAGAAATGAAGAAACAAGGCTACATTCCATTTTAATAAATTTGTAAAAATACAATATGTGTACTTTGAATATAAATGGTGTGTATATTCCATTTTAACCCTCCTTTCATAGAAATAATTTATACATCATAAAAAGGTATGACAATATCAATACATGACATCTAACCCTCAGAAAAATTGTGAAACAGTCTTGTATTCATCCCTTAACTACTTTTTCTCCTGTTTTCATAAATTAAAACTGAAAATAAAAGATCCATACCTCAAACGAAGAACCATGTTTTTAATCTTTTGAGGGGAAAAAGGAATTTTCATCATGAACTGACTTACCCACCATCATTACCATCCTTTCATTAAGGTTTCCTTTTAAATTTTAAAATATTCATTTTTAAGAAAAAAATCTTTTTCCTAATATTATATACATTCGTTATTTTTAATGTGATATTCAAAGAAATGGGTTTTCAAAGTTCCTTTTCAATGAAATGGTCTTTAAAATATTTTTAATATCTATTTTCAGAGAAACTATTTAAAAAAATTTATTCAATATTGTTTATAAGTTTCCAAAGTAATTTTTAAGGAAAATGGTCATCAAAATGATTTTTTGAGACGTTTTTTTAAAGCGTATGCAATATTTTCCTCAAGTAGTGTTTTAAATTAATTTTTCAGGATTACATTATATGTATTCAGATTCATTTCAATTAAAATGATTTCAAAATTTTTATATATTTTAAAATTTTATTTTCAATGAACAATTTATGTACCAAGTGATCTTCCAAAATCCTTCTCCATCTATGATGGAATACACAGTTATAGTGTATGATTTACTAAGGATATGAACAAAGGATTCCATTCAAATTATTTATATAAATGTTCTATATTTTGATTAATAGATGTTTATGAAAAAAAATTATATTCAATGAGTTATACCATGATAAATGATTATGAACCTTGATTCCTTTCACGAGTTATTCTAGGATGAAAGGATTTTGAAACCTATCTATTTTCCATTGGTTATGTTATGATTAAAATTTTAGGATAACCATTTCATTTCATGGGTTATGATATAATGTTTATAAAACCCAGGTATTTTATGTTTCATGATAAGATGAATATTTTATGGCATGTGTATGAATAATTTTCTAATGGATGGGTTGAAAAATATATCGATCCAATGTATTGGGTGAGGATTGATATCTTATGAGATATTGATGGGAAACAAGTCAACAATATTGATCCACAGTGGGAAACATGTGTGTCCTGATCCACAATGGGAAATAGTAGTTTCTTTATCCACCATGGGGAATAGGTGTGTCATGATCCACTATGGGAAATATGTGTGTCCTTATCCACTTTGGGAAATTGTTGTGTCATTATCCACTATCTTGACGGTCTTGGTAGTTAACCTTGATACATGAATTGATTTTCTACATGTATGATGGTGCCACACTTATATGATAGGTGCTTATGGTTCATGATTTAGTTATAATAATTTATCATCCTTATGATTCATTTCTTAAGTAATGACAATATTTATTCCATTATTTATGTTTATGATATTTGATATACATGTCATAACTATCTAATGTCATGATCACATTATCATACCCATATGACCATGTTTATACTTATATGTATCCCTTGCTTACCCTTACTAAGTATTTGAACTTGACCATTTCTTCTGTTTCCTTTCCCCGTGTAATAAAAAATTTTTGTATAAGTAATGAGGGTATGATCTTTTTGGGAAACATTTATCATATTTCAACAAGTTATATGATTTTGTTACAGGTTTACAAAGGCACTAAACTATTATAGTAGCCAAGAAAGTATTTTAGTAATGCGATGAATATTCATCTGAAATTATATAATATCCATATATGGTAATCTAGGGTTTCTATAGTTAGCATCCATGAAAGGCTTAGACAGCCTTTGGAAACTAGGATGAGAAAACAATTACGAGAACCATAATGACTTTTCTAAGGACAAGTCTAAAAATGAGAAAAATTATAAGAACATTTCTTGGAAATTTTATAATGGATAGAGTGAGTGGTTTCCTAGAAATACATCCCTATCTATATACTACAATTTGATATGGAGATAAAATAGATGTATATTTAGGTAACAACCCCAAAACACTCAATTGATCAAGAATCGATTGGTAACTTGTGCCCAAC
This sequence comes from Viscum album, assembly GCA_963277665.1. Lineage (NCBI taxonomy): Eukaryota > Viridiplantae > Streptophyta > Magnoliopsida > Santalales > Viscaceae > Viscum > Viscum album. Next base: position 256,334,436 of record OY728162.1, read on the forward strand.
AACGGGCCTTGCTACATACATGGTTTGATAATCTCAGGGGATATGCTTTGGATATTCAAAAATTCTTTATGAATCATCATAAAAGATTTAAATAAAAGATAACTATGAATAACCTAGGATAAGCATATGTTTTCATAAATTTAAGAATTATTTATAATTTATACATACTCTAATTAATTTTTCATGATTATGTGGTTTTTAGTATGAAAATTTCTTCTCACACTATGCCTTCTTGTTTTAGTAAATGGAATGAACTAAATGATATTGGGTTAACATTGAATGTTTCATGTTTGTAATGTATGGGAATCATAAAAATTGATTTTTTGAGTGGAAATATCATAAATAGAATTATGAATGTGGCACAAGTATTAGTTATACCTCTTAAGATAAAGAGACTCTAAATGACATGTTAATGGTATAAAATGTTCTTCCAGAATTATTTACATTAAACATAAGAATCATGATGATATTGAGGTTGAGGAAACTTAAGACACGATTCATATTTCATATTCTAGGAAAGAGTTATTAAATAAAAATTTTATGAATCCTGAGTAGTGGTTTAAAAATAAATTTAGATGATTAAAGTGTATATGTTTTGGAATTCAAATATTATGTTATTGGAATGATGTATTATATAAGGATTGTTTGTAAATGATTTTATTTTAGTATTTTAAATAATGTTATAAAAGATACTGATGGCACAAAAAAATTATTTAATGTCATGGTTACATTAAGGGAAAGAATCCCTTAACCTGTTATTGAGTATTAGAAAATAATATTTTATATGGATAAAGAGATGTTGATATAGATAAAGTAAATTCAATAGTATTTATGACCTCATAACTAAAGATGAGGATATTCAAATGTTTGGAATGTAAAAACCAAGATCTACATTATGATATATGGGGGATCAATGTTATGTGGATTTAGTTACCTTTATTGAAATGTTTTGGGTTTTTATCTATGAAGGGTTGCAAGGTTTACCATTTATGGAATTATTTAGGTGAATGTTCAAATGAGGTTTTAATTATTAATGTATTATCTCTTCAAATGATGATTTATGTATATTGGATAACATCTGATAACCAATTTATGTGGTTTTAGATAAATATATATGTAATGAATAATCATTATATTTATGGATCTCATGATCTTTAAGTTCTTTGGGAATGAAAAATTAACCTTCCATCAATGGTGTAAGAGATGAAGTGGGAATTGATTATGGAATAAATAAAGGGTGAGATTTTGTATAAACTGTGGAATGAAATTGATTAAGAATATCTTATTTAGGAAAAGGTTTTTAAAATAAAATGTTGTCATATCATCAACATTTTTATGATATTAATATCCACTTTTATGCTTCATCAGTTTATAGTTTTGTGATTGTTAACATTCTATGGATCACCCACAGTATTATGATTTGTGATCTTTATAATTCCTTATAATTGTTTTAATCTTTTCTTCCATGTTTATGTTTTCACTTCCCATTGTTTTTCTTCTTTGTGGAATACTATTTATGAGTTACTTGGGGTAACCATTTGGTTTCTAAACTTTTTTTTTCACAATATCATTAATAATAATTTTTATGATGTGGGTCTCTATACAAGGAACATTCATGTATTAAAACATTAATAAACTGGATGAATTTCAATGATGAATGTTTTTTAAGGGGGGTAGAATGTAACAACCTAAGATTTTGTGAAATATTCTATTTCTAATTAATTTATTCTTTTTGATATTCCTCATTTCACAAAACACTGAATATAGTGTTTTTATACAAAATCACTAGGTTTGACACAAGTTATACCCTACACCAAGTTAACATTACATTACATAAAAAACATATATTATCTTACAGTACATTAAAAACTATTTTTGGCATGTATAACACACATTACCACATCCCTTTGATAACTTTCCTTACATGCAAGGTCGAGTTTTACCAAACTACAATATACAATTAATATTTTCATTAAAATAATATTATAGCTACCACTAAGAAATTTTAATGGAATTTTTTATTAAAATTAGCTAAATTATGAAAAAATAATTTACACACACATATATAAAATGAATCCTTTGGTCATAAATTATTAGGTGTGTATGTATAAACTATTTTATAATGAAGGAGTTACTTTTATGAGAAAACTATTTTCTATATACAAACACAATTTTACCTCAATAAATTTAAAAACATGTTTATGAAATTTTTTAAAAAAATATTTTAATATTATATATTAAATCAATATATTCAATACCCATCCAATATATTTTATATGTATAATATGAGAATAAATCTAATTTTTGAATAAAAAGATGTATTTTTATAAAAGGTAATTTTACCACCTTTTAATAGTGAAATAGTTTTAGATATAATATTTGAATTATTTTTTATTTAAATAACTAAAATTTATTTCTGAAATGAATATAACAAAATTTTATTTTGGGTTAATGTTTGGTATTTTTCTGAGAACTCTCATATTTTGGTGAATAATGAATAATACTGAATTTTAGATCAAAAATACTTTTTCATATAATTTATTAATAAACATTAATTTTATTCCTATTTGGTTTTAATGTGTAATTATATCAAATATATAAAAATTAATCCAATTATGTTTATTGGAACAACTTTCAAATTAAAATTCGATGTAAAAACATTTCAAACTTTTTGTATATTTTATATTAAATTACCACTTTGTCATCCCTTCTACGAGATTAATATTAAATGAATTTCTTCCACTTATGTGATTATAATTTTGAAAAATGGATTTAATATTTTCAATCTTAATAATTAAATTTTTTTAATAATATCAACTTAATTTTTGATCAAAAATAATAGTGAATGTAATTAAATTTAATTAGAGTGATTTCTGTAAAAAATAGTTTGCCTGATGATTAAACCTTAATCATAAGAGGCCAAATGACAGAGAAACATGTAAAAAATCCATTTAAAGGAAATATTTAAACCAATTAATCTATTTTACTTTATTTAAAAAATTATTTGATGCACATTATGTAAGGGAGAAATCTCAATTGTGTTTCCTTTTTATATTTACAAGAATATAACTCTTCCTTCATTATAAAAGGGAGCTCACCCCCTCACTTCCTCACACCTCTCAAGACACATTTTCTCAGCTAACACCTACACTAATATCCATAAAATATCCCTACCTTGTACCTATTGTCCTTATTTTGAGCATAAATCCATCCAATTAATTCCTTTGGTGAAAACCAAGATGAATTATTGAAATAAGAGGTAAAATCCTTCCAATAACTCTTTTATTTTATTTTCATTATTCATCCCCTAAAGTATTATTATTTCAGGAATATATAATAAAATTAGTTTATTCAAAATACTGATATATTTTAATTTTATGTTTTCTACCTACACTTACAAACACTTCCATATAATTGGTAATGAACTAACCATTCTTATGTATAGTGAACTATTGCCTCACGAAACAATGTTGTTCATCTTTCCTTTAAAAACTCTCATTGATGGTAATTATGATGAAAACTCTATTATATATGAAAAATATTATATTTATGATTTATTTTTTCTTATTTATTTATTATATAATACATAAATTCATTATTTTTATTTTTTAAAATATGATAACTTCATTTGTGGAAGTGTGGACTATTTCAACTTAAAATCGATTTGATTTGTTCACACTTTACATTGAATGTGTTAATGATGGTTTTAGTGAAAGTATATGAAATATATATATATATATATATATATATAAAATAATAACGATACTATAATGATATTATACATATACATATATTTCATTTAATTATTTCTTCCAATATAAAAATAAAATAGAAACAACATTCATGAGTTCGCACGATCTACCGTCTCCATGAACTTTGTATTCAATTTCATATTTTTGTGTTTTATAGATTATTTTAAATAAATATATAATAAATATATATTATATTTATATAATATATTACATAAAAGAAATAATTAAATAATAATCAATGTAATTTGATCAAGATTAACAATTAAAAACATATACAAAAAAGAAAGCAAATATTACCCAAAACATAACATTAACATGGAGTCATTAATAAAAGGGTAATATAAATTCATAATCAAATAATATATTGTATTAGATATAATAATATGGTTCTGTTTTGTATTTTTAATAGACATATATTTAATAAACATTAGGTTTTAACATGTATGATGAAATTCAATACCTTAGGTATGGGTTTTCTTGTCTAACTTTTATTTTTCCTTAGACATAACCCATGTTCATCTCCTTTTTCTTATATGTTGCATGCATACTGAAAATGGATTTGTTATATAATTATTATATTAATATTTATGAGTTCTATATATCTATTTTATAATCTTTCTCTCATGGGTTTTTTGTTTCAAATTATACTAAATTGGAAAAGTAATTTTGTCTCAATCTGCCTTCATGGAGACACATGTAATGTTATTCCCACATATTTTTCTATGAGGTGTATATACTTATTTTAATATGTTATATCATAAATATTCTTATTTTCATGATAGTTTAATATTTATTTAATTTTTTTTATCAATTTTATTTTGATTCAATTTTACCAAAGTGGTAACGGTTTGTTGTAACAATCTCATCATTTCTCGAGATTATTTATGAATATTCTTAAATTAATGAATTAAAATGATAAATATATCAATAACTCTCATGAAGATTCTTAAAAACTGGTTTTTCATTTTATATCCAAGTAATGGTACTATTTTTATACAATTTATAAATTCAGATAATTAAGATAATGTTTCTAATAAAATATAACTTTATTTCTACTTTCAGTTATAAATTTATGTTCTTCCAAAACCATGTTTTCTAAAAATGTTTTAATTTTATCCTATAATGTTAAAAGAAAATTTTTGACCCTTTATTACGTTTTTGTAAAATATTTTTAGAAGTAATCTTCCTATCATTTTTGAATCAATGAAATTATCTAAACTTGTAAGGTGTGAATGGATTGTTTGGTATGTATGCATTAACATGCAGTTATGGACATCCTTTCTTTAAATCGTCCTTTTCATGTTTAAAAGATTCATTTTGAATAATTGTTTTACTATTATTCAATACAATAGTTTTTCTAAAGTGAATGTCAAATAAAAGTGTCTTAAAAAATGTTATCAATCTTCCTTTATAAATAAATGGTGTCCAATTTTTTTTGAATATTTCTTTTCAATGAAATGGGATTCAAAAATGTTTTTGAGAATATTAATATGTTTTGAAGATTATATTCAAGGAAAATGGCCTAAAAATAATTTAGTTTTTAAAAATAATTTTTTAATGAATAATGTATATTTTCCTCAATAAATTTTTGAATGATGTTTTTATGACTCCATTATATGTTTTCAAATTGGTTTCAAGGGAATGGATTTTTAAAATGTTATATATTAATGAAAGTGATATTATAAGAAATAGTTATGTTCCAAGTGATATTTAAAAATCCTTCACTATATAACATGAAATAATTGGTTATATTTTATGATTTACTATGGATATGATCCAAGGATACCATTCATATTATTTCTTTTAATGATATACTATTTGACAGATTAATTTTTATGAAATAAATTTTTCTTAAAAAGGTTATACCATGAAAATAATTATGAAACTAGATTCCATTTATGTCTTATTCTAGGATGAAATTATTATGAAACATATCTATTTTATGTTGGTTATGATATGATTAAATATTTATAATACCCATTTCATTTCATGAGTCCTGATATGATGTTAATGAAACTTATATCTCTTTATGCGTCAAGATATAATGAATATTTTAATATTATTTTATTACATGATAGGTGGGACCTATATATCCCTCCAATGAATTGTGTAAATATATTTGTATCATGAGATAATGATGGGAAACTAGGCAATGACCTTGATTCACAATGGGATATAGATGTGTCCTGATCCAAAATGGGAAACACACGTGTCCTTATCCATAATTGGAAGCATGTGTGTCTTGAACCAAAATGGGAAATCAGTATATCATGATCCACTATGGGAAACATGTGTGTCTTGATCCACTATGGGAAATAGGTGTGTCCAGATCCACTATATTGATGGTCTTGGAAGTTATACATTATACATTAAATGGTTTTCCACTTGTATGATAGTTCCACGCTTATACAACATTATCATACGGTTCATGGTTGAGTTATAATGATTTATAAGCTTTATGATTCATGTCATATGAAGTACCAATATTTACTACATGATTCATGTCTATGATATTTGATATGCATGGCATGGTCTTCCAATGACATGATAACATTTTCAAACCCTTATTCTCATGTTTAAGCTTACATATCTTCCTTTTTCCCCTTACCGAGCATCTGAGTTCACCCCTTTCTTATTTTTCCTTTCTCTGAGTTATGACGAAATTTTTTATGTTACATTACAAAAGAGGAAGATCTTTTTGGGAAACATCAAATATCATTCACCAAGTTAGATTATTATGTTCCAAATTTCAAAAATACAGTAAACAATAATAGTCCTCCAGCATGAACTTTTGTAAATTAATTATAATAAATATAAAATAATGTAATATCAAAGTATGTAAAACTTGGGTTGCTATAACATTTATTAAGAACTATACCTCAAGATCTTGGGTAAGGTCGGGTAACTCTTTGAGAAATATATTTGTATATTTCTTTATAATGGGAACTTTTCTAGGTTGATATATTCTTTTGAATCAACCATTTGTGTAGGGTATTCTTCTTCCCTAAGTATCAACACCCACACAATTAATAAAGTTTCAGAAAGTAATTCAATGTTTTTCTTGAATTTGTAATGGAGAGTTGGAAATGTACAAATATTGAAAGTGATTTTATTTTCCTTAAAACTAATGTGAGATCTATATAATTAAATCCAATTCAGGACCAGTATAGAATCAAATTACATCAAGGGTATAATTACATGATTCACAAATATAATATTCTCACAGACATTACTAAGAGAAGATTATATCACTTGGGATTCATTAATCTCACTAGTAGTTGTTTTTATGAATATATATTCTTCAAGGTATCTATGTTTTTATAGAATAGTTCTAGAAAACAAATATCACAAAAGTGAATTATTTTAACGAGAATCAAATAAAAATTATATTATTTAGTTATTTAAATTTTTATTTTTATAACTTCATTTTGATTCTCCACTTTAATAGTACAGAAGGGTTAATCTTTCATTTTCTCCCACAACATTGGTGGTACCTGAAAATAATTATCCTCTATGACCTATGGCATAGTTCACTTAGTAGAATTGTTTTATTTTCCCTACAAATGAATTAGTGTACCACGGGCAGTGAATTGGTTGGTTCCTTCCTTTCATCCATCACGTTGGTCATCTTATTCATATCTCTTGGACATTCATAATCTTAGTGGACATCCCTCTGGAACTTGATGTTTTCCTTATCCCTTTGAGGAAATCCCCATGATGCTTCTTCCAAAAATTTGAAAATGTTAGCTTTTGGATCTTTTTACAAAATTTATCATTTGATCCCCAATATTGAAACTCAATATTTCATATAATTTATTCAACCCATGGTACCATTATCCAAAATCCATCTTTGCTTTTATGTCATATAAATTGAATTTTACATAACTCTCAAATTCATGGATTGATAATGTCTTTCAGAGGTGTAGTTTTAAACCAATAAATAATTTATCTATTTTTTTATCACTATTAACAACAAAAAATATGGTATATATTTCAATCCTTGTGAAATTTTCCTTGTAATCCATGATATATTCAACCTTATTTCCTAACTTTTTCTTAAGATCTATGATTTTTCACTCTATATTTGATAAATTTTTTTATTGAAATAATTGTTATGAAATAAGTTCATAATGTCTTCCCACGTTATTTATTCCATTTAATCCTTTAACATGGTATTCTTTATCAACTCCCACCATTTATTAAAATCTATCTAATTGACAGACATCCTATGTGACTTTCTCGTTTTTAGAATATTAAATCACAAAAATTATGGTATCTATTAAGTTAACCTATTATTCCATAAAAAGTATATAATAATACCCATTGAATGTCGATGGTCATTGCCACATAAGAGAGTTGATAGAAAATTAATTCTAATTAGCCGAAGGTGGACACTCTATAAGACTCAGGTTATTGTTCATATCCTGAGACAGGTGGGTAAGTATCATTATGATGTTTTGAAATCCACCACCCCTTTATTTGGGGATATCATTTGGAAAATAGTTACATTATTCCTCATATGGATTATTATCTTGATTTCTTCTACTCCCACTTGTTTATAACAAAATTTTTAAAGAAAAGTTATGTAAGAAAAGTGTGAATAAATTATTTATTCTTACGTAAAAAATTAATTATCAATTCATATCTTATTGGATTATATTTTTATATGATTCCTAAAACAATGCTTCAAGGATCATATATATTTTCAAAAATTGAAAAAAATAATTACTTTAGTAATATATCATTCGTAATGGGTTTTATAAAGTCCTTAATTAACTAAAGAAAATTCCCCAACTATGTTAACTAGGGATATAATAGTACCACTTATTCATGCACCTAGTGATGATAAAGATAATACATGATCCACTATTTCATCGGTTATTACCCCTAGGTAAAACTTTAATAAAGCTGCATCCACATATTATATCTGTGAAGAGACTTCATTTCTTAAAAACCACACCTCATATAATTTTAAAAAATATAGGATGTTTACCCGTACTTATACTTATCCTTAATGTTTCCACTATTATTTTATAATCCTAAATCCCAAATTAACTAAATTAATATATGATACCAACTATTGTGACCCAAATTTTTGATAGATTACTATTATATCATTTTTATGATAGACACCATAATAATGATGTGGACCAAGATCCAATGGTTTAGTATCTTTGGAAAATTGGTCAAAGATATCACTTTTATATAGTATAACATGAACATTAATTTAAATCCTTCAACTATATCCTTATAAAATCCCTCAATATATCCTTTGTACATGTATTCAACAGATTATATACATCAAAAAAGGGGTGAGCTAAAAGGTTAATAAGGGGAGGGATAAGATATAATGAATAAGAGCCATGAATCAATATTAATTGGTGAGATAATAATTATTATAATTTTATAAATATGGGATCATCATAGTAAGAATAAAGGAAATAATTTTTATATAAATGGAATGTTTCATATGAAAATACTGAAACATTATAAGTTAGCGATCATATTTCACATATAGTTGTGAACAAATCTAGCATTCTGTTCAAGCATAACATATGTGTATAAATCATAACATCATAATTTTGAGAAAATATAGACACATGTTCACACATAACACATATAATCTAATGATATATATCTTATTACAAAATTCATTACAGGGTTATATAGTTCTAGGCCCACTAATCACATCATAAAATGACCATAATCATGCAGTCCTCATAGAATGTAAAAAATTGTATTCATGAAAAAATACCCATGAAAAAGAATTGGTTTCATAATTGTTTTGTAAAAAATAATTTAATGAATATCCAATTGGAATATGAATTGAATTATATAAATTTTAATTCTTCATAAAACATCATCACTCTTAAATGGATAAGAAACTACTCAAGAGGAGTCAATGTAATGTTTTTGAAATTAGAGCCTTTTCAAAAAAAACATTGAAACTTTCATAGGAAATATATCCGAAGGGTAGAAGAATGTATATAAAGTAAAATAGAAGGATGAGAATAGTGGTTGGATATTTTAGGACATTTTAATAATATCCATTTATAAAATAATGTGATAGAGGGCATAACTTGAAAAAAAAATGGGTTTGGGAATCCCCTTAACTTAAATCCAACATTATTTCACCACTTTTCACCTCCTAAATAAAAAAATTAGTCACATTAAATCATGTAATAATAAGATAGATATGTTATGTTTTTTCAGTCTAGATCAATAATAATAATTTTATTCTATTCCTTAATTCTTTTTTTTAAAGGTAAAACTTTTTGAAATCATATTTTTCTTAAATATACCTACTTGCTCTGATTTAACAGTCTTTCATTATTACTACTTATATATTATTAATATTAAATAAATTTTTTTTAAATACTTATATTTATATATTTACATATTATAATTAATTTATTATAATATTTCATAAGGGTGGTGATAATAAATTCATTAGAAATATACTCATTGGTGGTTAAATGACTATTCACGTCACATTGCCCAAATAGGAGGTACAAGACATACATTATGTAATTATATTAAAAATAATTTTCATATTAATATTATCAAGATAACTTTATCATATGATATAATTTTTTAATAAAGTTTTGGTTTATAAATGAAAATGATGATTTGAAATTATAAAATTAAAATAAAAGAAAAGGGTGAAAGGACTATACATCATTCTTGATGTTTTTCCATTTCTACAACCCTTATCTTCTTGAATTCTTGGAGTTTGATTAATGGAGAATGTCCTTAAGGATTCAATGGTTTTGAAAGTTTGGATTTGGGTATATATTTGGATTTTTAATGTTTATGGTAAGTGGTTGTCCACAGGATGGGTGAGGGGTTATTTATACTTGAGGAGAGGGGTATTTTAAGGATAAAATATTGAATAAATTATTATACGAAAGGTAAACATCTCAATAGTGATATTTTTGACATTATAAATCATATATAACTAAAATAAAAAAGATTTAGGTGATTAAAACCATTAATAAATTGAATCCAGTTCTTTATTAAAAAGTAAAGTGAAAATATGAATATATATATATATATTAATGGAAGGCTTTTAATTTTAGACATTAAAAAATAATTTTTAGGATTGGAAATTAATTTCATTGTTTTTTAATGACCCATCTATCGAATTTAATTTTTTTGATCTAAAATAAATAATTTAATATTTATTAAATCATTATTTCATCATCAGTGTTTCATAAAACATATGGTAATTGAAAAGTAGTATTTTTAACTAGTCACATAAAAATTTATTTATTTTAGAAAATTACCCAAAAATCACCCTCATAAAATTTTGTCACAATGATTCTAAATATGAAATTTATTTTATTAAAATAAAATTTTAACATAGGTAATAAAAATAATTAATATAAAAGTTATGATTTTAATATGACACATTAAAATATAGTTTATTAAAAATATTCTTACATTTTATTTGATGTTTTAATATTAATATTTTATTTTATAGATTTATAATAATAATATTCTTTAAATTACTCATGATAGAAATTATTTACATTCAGTTTTATTATTTTTAGGTTAAATTACTTTTCTAACTACTGTGTTATTATTTTTAATGGTTGAGTAACTATTTTGATGGTCACATTACTATTCCAAAAGTCATGTTACACCTAAAACTTCATTCCATTATAAATTATTCATTACAATTACTTCCAAGGTTCTATATTTCCCTTCTCTATTATGATGATTATTTTTTTCAATAGAGTTGTTCATGGGGCTGATGATTCTAACATGTCGAGGTGATCCAGATTTTTTTCATTGTAGTTTTTAAATTTTTAATTTTACACCTATAATATTTTGAATTTTAATGGGGATTTTTTTGAAAAATGTAATTATTTAAATTAATTAAACAATGTTTTGTTAGTTTCTCATCATGATTAGTATTTATAATATATTTAATATAACCAAAATATATTTAAGAAACATATATCATTTAAAAAATTTGTGTCATTATTTTTCATCTATGTTTTGATAATGAATTATAATTATTACATTACTATAGAACATACTGTATTTGGAGACAACTTTAGAGGTGTGGGGGTGAATCAGGGTGATTTTAACACCATGATATTTTAAAATAATTTTTTGGTTTAAATAAATATAAATTTTTTCATTGTTTTATTTTCATGATACACCACATTTAAAATCCCCACAGAAATCAATTATGATATCATTACATGATAATTATATAAATTTTTCATCAAGTAAGTATTACCTTAAGTTTAGTTTTTATATTTTTTGAACACATTTATTTTAGTGAATAGTTAAAAACATAATTTTTTGTGTACCTGACATTTATTTTCTTTAAATAAATAATTTAAATACTTAATTATATTATTTATTTGGTATTAAATAGATATAAGATCTATTTTACTTACATTATCATCCTTATTTTAAATGATCTTTAATTAAGCCATTTTTTAGTCTTAAGAACATGATTCTCTAGAAAAATATTTTTTGTCACATATTATAGGTTTGTTTTTAAATTAATTTATTGAACATCTAGATACTGAATTTTATAATATAAATTCCATTTTTGGAATCATGAGGTTTAAAATTTTCAAATATGTCACTTTTATTATTAGTAATTCTGAACTGTAAATGTGGTAAAATTTATCACCTCAATAAAGGATAAATTGAGTAAATAAATATTAACAATATTACAATAATGGATTAAAAATTTATCAAAATCATTCATTTATTTCTTTTTATGTGATTAATTTGAGAGTACCCATCATAAATTCTAATATTTTTAATTTCTATTCCATTTTCCATTTATAATGATATTTATATTTTTTTATGTAAAAAAATTTCAAAATGTCATTCTCTTGACTTTAATATCTCTAACATTTCTATGTAAGGAAAAACTGGGGACAATTTTGATTAAAAAAATTTATTTTAAATATAAATAATTTTTTAATAATAGAAAATTATTCTTCATTTTAAATTGTTACATAATTACCTTAGTTGCATACACAACACTAATGCAGTGCATGCACATGGAAAAGAAAACTCAAATAAATGATTTTCAAAATTATGAAACTAATATTTTTTGGGTTACGTAAAGTTCAATTTAAATTATTTAGATAAATATTTTTTTAGGGATGAATTATTTTTTTATATTTTAATACCATCACAACATTTATATAAATAAAGTCAAATTAAAAGAATATTATCAATAAATGAAATTGATTCCATTTTATAAATATCATATTTTATAATATTATTTTAAAATCCTAAAAATATTGAAGTAGTACTTGAATGATAATATACATTCTTAAATTTTAACCCCTATACATTTATGAGCTGATTTTTACATTATTAACTAAACTATAACATTTTAGTACAGAAATAGTTATTTCAACAATTAAAGAAAAATTGTTAGTAGAGGGGTTAATTAAAATGAGATGGTTTAAATGATATCTAAATATATAAAAATTTTCTTAGATGATTATATTTTGACTATATCCTTCATATCATATAATAGATATAATTTTTTTACTACTTGGCGATGAATGTGATTTTAGTATATATTAATATTTTGAAAAATTACAAGAGTGTCCTACCCTTAACTTATAAAAGAACACCCCGTATCTCTATTATATACAACAAATTGAGAAATATAGATCAAAAAACCCTAATATATTCTCATATAAAGTTATATATCAATTAATCATAGCTCTTAGAATTCATAATATACCACTCTAATGGCTCTTAAAAAAGAAATAAGAGGAATTCAATTGAAGAAGGTGTAATTATCTTTACCAAATATTTCATGTTTATTTCTTCTTATACTTCCTATAAATAAATTTTAAAAATATTAAAATAATAATTAAAGAGACATAAAAATGTTGAGAAAATATTATGATTATAATAAAACTATTTTACATCTCAATTCAACCCTATGAAATGTGAAAAGTTTGCTTGTGTGTACGTACGACTTGTTGTCTCCATGTATTGGTATAATTCATTTTTAATCACCACATAAATTGGATGGTTATAATATTGAAATAAATATATATATATAATATTTATGGAATAATTATTATTTATAAATTATAAGTTAATATCTATCTTCTGACATTCTAATCCACTGGAAAATGATAAAATTACTCTTGCGTATGTGTAGACTACCACTTCCACAATGCGATGTGATTCATTTTTTCATTTCTTGTTTAAATGGATGGTAATAATTATTGATATAATGAATATATTTTATAAATATTATTTAATAATGATTATCTAAATGTGAATTTTTATTTACCTCTATTTTTTTCCATCCATCGAGAATTGAAAACTGTGTTTATGCGTACGTACGGCCTACCATCTTGATGAATAGTGTAATTCATTTTTCTATGTCAACCTATCACAGATGTGTGTATATATATATATATATTAAATTTATATGATATTTATAATATAATTAAAATTCTATGGATTATTAAATAACAATAAAATTATATGGAATGGAACTACCAAACTAAAAGTCTCATGAAGAATGAAATAGTTAACACTTGAAAATGATTATTTTAATAAGGAATTATTAATAAATTTATGTTTAAATTTTATAGGTCGATCATATATGATATTATATGTATTTAAATGAAATTTTTTATATAATTATAATAAATTAAAATTTATTATTTTGGGGGTTGGATCGCTTTTTAATAAAGTCAAACTTGGGGCAAGTGATTTCATGTCAATTCCAACTCCATTGAGACACATTTGGTATTATGCACCTATTTATATTTATGTGGTATATATACATACCTATTAATGTATTTATAAATAATATGTATTTATTCAGGATGATTAAATTTTCAATTCATGTTTATTATTTTAATGTTTTAGAATTTAAAAATTACCAAAGATGAATGAATTTATTTTACAATATAATCTTTTTGGGATTACATATAATTTTAATTGAAGGAATATTATAATTTATCCAAAATAAACTCAATATATTTTGTTATCATTAGGATTTTTAAATAAGTTTCAAAATTTTATTCCAAATTTTCCTCTCTTTTAAACTTGCATCAACAAATGAAATTTCTAAAATAAAAACTGATATTATTTCTCATTTTGATTGGGTATATTTTTATTTCATGTCCATATTTTCTGAAATCATATTTAAAGATCCTTTTATTTTCACAAATGATTTATCAATGAAATTATTTGTTATAAATTAATTTTATAATGTTTTAAATGAATCTTTCTATGGTTTTCTGAAAAGGTAATTTTTTTAAATTCTTTATTAAATGTCAAAAGAAATTTTTCTGTTTAACATATAAATACTTAAAAGAATTCCCACCACCACAACTATTTTACAATATTTATCTCCATATCTGTGTTTCTAATAGTATTACAAAGAAATGCATTTTATTAAATAATATTCAAGCGGTTCACCTCTATTTTCATTTTTCCTTAAAATGACATGATTTCATTATAAAGCCTATATTTATGTTGAACTAATAGTACTCATTTTTCTATTATTAAATTTGTGGTCATTAAATTTCTATTGAAACATTCATTTCATGAGATTATTTTTCATTAGAAATAAAATTTATCTTAAATATAAATATTCTTTATTTCATTAATATTGTTATTTCCTAAAATTTATACCATATTACATGCGATGTTTTACTATAAAAATTATTTGATTGATTGGGGAAATCATAATATTTTATTTTAATTAATAAATATGAATATTTTTTTAATAAGGAATATTATTTATTAATTTCATTGATCATTTAGTATATGATGAATTCATTGTACATTATGTGATGATTGGGGACAGATTATTATTATCCCCTCGATACATCTATAGTTCTCATGATACAAACCATTTTGATTTCCATATTAAATGGGGTTTTTTATGTATACCTACTGATTGATTAACTATATTGTAATAAGGATGTGATAGTAAAGATATATTTATTTATAAGATCATTATTTCCAATAATATTCATTTTGGTCATTTAGAATTCTATTTTTCTTATCTATGATATTACTTCAATAATAATATATGTTGATTAATTTCATGCTCAAGTTATTGATTAAATGACATTTTTTTAATTATTTACCTTCATTTATTGATCATACCATGTTTACTCATGATAGATTCCACTATATGTAACAATTACTGAGAATTTGATCTCTCTATTTTTTCCCTTTCTCTAAGATATAAAGAAAAAAATTATTATTAATATCCAGAATGCAAGAATTCTTATTATGATGTGTATTTTATATTTACAATCTAAATTTAGAATAATTTATATATATGGCTTTTCACGACATCGAAACTCAAAAATCCATATTTATTTGATCCCTTGAATATTAAAAAAATTTAATAATGTATACATCAGCTCTGGGTTAATAGTAGAGATTCTTCATCACCGAGAGAAAGTGCTATAAACCAAGACCACTCATTTTTTTAATGTTTTATCAAGAAACCATAAATTTGAGGAAGATACAAGGGAACATAAGGATTTATTGAAGTATAATACTACCCTTTTTTATTATAAAACAGATTGAATTTAATAGTTGAAATTATTATAAGGGGGTAGAATGTAACACCCTAATAATCTATGAAATTTTGTTGTATAAATAAATCAAAATTCATTGATATATTTCATTACATGTAATAACATGTTTAAAAGAAACAAAAAATATTGGAAAATTATTTTGTTAAAATTCTAACATTATTTCAACATGTCAATATTATCTTAGGTTTTTTTGGAATTTTCTTAAAAGATTCATTTTATAGTGAATAGTGACCCATAACATTTTTTGTAAAACTATTATTTAATTGTATTAAATAAATTAATTTAAGAACATCATTCTATTTTTTATCTGGCATTAATGTAATAAAGGACCCATTTTATTTCCATTAGGATCAGTATTTTACTTGATTTTGATATAAGTCAATTGTTAAGCTAAAAAATGCAATTGTTTATAAAACCTTTTTCATCACATTATTTGTTATTATATTTAAAATAATGTTTAAAACTTTAAAGAATTTAATTTTAAAAAATGAATTCATTATTTGTAATCAATATTTTTAAATTAATTAAATGTTCCCATTTATTTTATGAAATTATAAATAGTAATGGTGGTATGATTTATCACCTCAACAATGGTTAAATCAGGTAATTTAATTTAGAAATTATACAATTTGGAAGTATAAATCTATAAAAATATTGAATTTATTTTATTGGATTATATTATTTCTAATTTATCCATCCTAACATTTAATATATATAATTTTTATATCACTTTTATTTGATAATGACATTTATATTATTTTAATTAATTATAATTCCCAAATGTCACTCTGTTCACATTAATAACTCTAATATTTTTTCATAAGGATATTTTCAATTATAAATTTATATATCAAATATGAATTATTTTTTTTCATGTTAATTTATTTTTCATTTTTAATTATTAAATAGTTACCTTAAATTCTTACCCAACATCAACACAGTGCTGGGACGAGGAGTAAAAAATCACATAAATATCTTTAATAACATTACAAGTAAGATTTTTTAGGTGATATATAGTTCCTAAAGTATTTCATATATATATACAATATATTTGGTATCTTTGAATTTTTTATTCAAATTACATATTTTTCATGATGACATTAAAGTCAAATTAAATGAATAGTGTCAAAAATGACATTAATGATATTTTATAAAAATAATTTTCTATAATATTTTTAAGCAATGATAAAATATTAATCTATGACACATAGTATAATATGTTTTTTAATATTTCATAAAATTTCAATTTATGATACAATTTTAACCTTATAATAAAAATTATAAACCTTTACCATAGAAATACTTGTTACCACAATTAAGGATAAAGACAGTTAATGAAGAGGTTAGTCAAAAAGCTAATGTCTAAAATGATATTTAAAACTATCTAAATTTTATTGCATGATCATATTATTACCATATCATAATTATATTCAAATTCATGTAATTTTGGAACCAATTGGCCATAAATGTGACTTTATTATATTTTAATATTTTGTAAAATTTACAGGATTGGCCCTTCCCTTGCATATTAAAGGACACCACTTCTATATTTTTATTACCCCACATTGAGAAATATATCATGTCCAAATAATATCCAATTAACTTTTAAACACCCATATCTATAAATTATATGTTTTTTTCTTCTTAAAAGTCCATTCCATGAATCCTTAATAAGCGATTTAATGGATGTCTATCAAAGAAGAGGTAATCTTCTTTACCAACAATTTAAAGTTTACTTACTATAGTTCCTATTAATTATTTATACACATCCTAAAATAGTAAATTAAGTATCATAACTATACTTATATAATATTATGATTATCTTACATCAACATTCAATCTCTTTTCCATCCTATGAAAAGAGAAAACATTGCTCATGTGTACGTATGGAAAACCTTATCCATATAGCTGTTTAATTCAATTTTCATCACCACATTACATGGATGGTTATAAAGATAGAAATAAGAAATATATATTTTTTGTTTATGAAATAATTGTTCTTATTGGATATGAACATCATATATACCTTCTTACCATCCAATCAATTGTAAAATGATGACATCATTCGTTCATATGTGTGGACTACCACCTCCAAAAATTGGTGTGAATTATTTTTCATTTATATATTACAAATATGGTTATAATGATGGATTAAAAGAATATATATGATATATATGATATAAAAATCAATATTTAAAGGTTAATTATAATTTACCATTCTTTATTCCATTAATAAAAAAGTTTAAACAACGTTTATGCATACGTACGACCTACCATCTTCATTAATGTTCTAATTCATGTTTAGATCTGTAACAATCATGGGTTAATATATATATATAATTAATAAATATTATATTTATAACTTGATTAATATTTTGGAGATGATGTAACCATAATCAATGTAAAATAACATGAACTACCGAACTGAAATTCTAATGATGAATTAAATATACAACACCCAAAAATAATGACTTTAATAAATAATTATTAACAAATAGGTGTTTAAATTTTATTAGTTAATAATATATGATTTTAAAAATATTTTTATAAATTTTATATATATTTATAATAAATTCAAATTTATTATAAAGGATGTTTGATCACATTATAAGTAATAAGAACTTTTGGTAAAAGATTTAGTTGAAATTTCTATTCTATTAAGACATATTTTTTATTATTCAACTTTTTAATTTTATGTGGTATATTTACTACCCTATTGATGTATTTTTCATGATTATTAATATTTTAATTCAAGTTAAATTTTTCTACGGTTTTGTAATGAAAACACTTTAATAAAAGTTTATTTTAGTAGTTCTCTTCCATTTTATTAATTCCTACAAAGATTATTATTTTATATAGAAATGTAAATTTATAATTAAATAATAGTAATATTTTATCTCTTTTTAATTTTTTAATTAAACTTTTCTTGAAAGATTAACTTTTTTATGATCATTTTTCAATTTACATTACATTTCCCTTAAATATTGAATTTTTTTTAAGGAAAAGTTTATTTTGTAAAACATAAACAATTTTTAAATATAGTGTTTTTCATTGATAGTTATTTTATTAACTAAGTAAATAGTAATATTTTTGTTTCCTTTACTTAATATAAATATTTGTTAACAAGTAATATTTCTTTTGAATTAAACTAATTATTCAATATGTGAGGAATTTATAGGAAATTCAGCTGTGGTTAGGGATCATTTATAGATATCCCCTTGATGAATCAATAGTTCTCATGAGAAAAAATAGTTGGATAGTTATATTAAAAAAATTGGGGTATACCTACCAATCAATTAAATAATCTTAAAGGAAGTCCTTGATGTTAAATATATCATGATGTCAAGGATCATAAAATTCATTATTAATTATTTCCTTTTGTGAGAATTTAGTTATTATTATCCACCACATAACCATATTGATAATATACATGGATACATATTATGCTCAAATTATTGATTAAATGAAACATTTTCTCAGTTATTTGTCTTTATATATTGATTATTCCATATTTAATCATGATATATTCCATTTTATGTTATCATTAATGAGAATATGGGATCACTATTTATTTGTTTTTCTTTCCAAAGATGTGAATAAGGATATTAAGAATAATTAAAAGGTTTCACGAATGTTACTTATGTTATGTATTTTAAATTTCTCTTATAATATGGTAATCATGTATGTATCTTGATCTTCAAAACTACAAAATTGGTAGATCCTTAGTGATGTGATCCCTTGTATCTTATGTTAATGTAATAAACTCAACAGAGGCACTAGGTTTCTGGAGTTGGTTTTCTACATTGATTGTCAAATGAAACTTTTCATTTAATTATTTAATAATTATTTTTCTATCTTGTTCCAACAATAATAAAACTATGTTAAACCTATATGAATTTACATCCCAACCAAAAAAATAATCCACAATATTAAATAATGTAATGAAAGAACCTGACCCAAAAATTTCACATGGTAAACTAAAATGTTTTACATCCGTGGATTACAGATTGATGACATTTCAATGTTCCAAAATACACAAATATTCACTAGTTCTGAGGATACAATTTTTTTTTCATGGCCACTTAATTATTAGTGCACCACCTTTATGGGTTTTCTTGGTTCAGTCACTCCTTATCCAAGGATCACCACCTCTTCTTCACTTTTATGTACTAATTTAGTCATAGATATTACATAGTTTCTTGACTTTTATGTCTCTTCAATAGATATGTAACTGTTAGTATATCTCTATTCATCATGAGAATCAACATGCATCATAAATTATGATTTTTTGATTTATTTGTCTTCTTTTCCTATTATGATCGTGTTTAAGGTGTGTTGATTATATCTTATTAGATATAGAGTTATGTTTTTATATTCCTCAAAATAATCAAATCTGTGCTTCTTCTATAGATCATGATAATTATGCCTTGATATTATCTTTTTTATTTCATTATTTTAATGAATGATAAGTTCCGCTCAAGGTATTATTTTAATATTACTTATCCATCTAGAACAAATGTAGTAATTTTACTTTATATGGTTCTTAAATTCATCCTATTTTCATATAGATGGTTTGTATAATTATTTAATGATTAAGTAACGTTCCTACAAAAAAAGACACATATCACCTATTGTATGAACCGGATAAAATAATCTAAGATACACAAACTCAAGAAAACTTCCATAAGTGCGTAGAGATTGGGTATAAGAATATTGGAATGTAAAAATAGGAGAAAAACTCCTAAAAATATAAATCTAATTATGAGACCATTTAGCATAAGATCCTTAATAAGTGTTATAGTTTTGTCCTCAACACCTTTTGTGAGTTTTCTATTACATAACTCCTAGGTGTGAATCACGGTGCTCAAGAATGAGTCAAAGAATCTAAGATCATAAACCAAGGCATGTAAATACTCATGTGTGACACCATATAGTGTGTAAACATTGAGACTAACACAACCTAGAATAATACCCTTGTCCATGAGGTGTTGGTGTGTATATATTCTTATGCAAGACCACTGGAGCATAACTATTCTACGTATATGTGAATGAACATCCCAATACTCCCTCATATAAATAATTGTGCTCCAAGTCAAGTTATTAAGAACACTATCTTAACTTTTTTAATTATATATTTAAGAATGTATTTATAGAGGTTTTTAATCACATAATTCTCTGAAAAATATGGCCTATATTTCATTCCAAAAGCCTTAAATGTACATACTTTTCCAATACATCATATGGTTCAATCCAACAATGTCATTCAACACATATGATTTCATTTTATATTAAAAATCCTGAAATCACTTTACTTCTTCAGTAATTCAGATATCATTAGCCCCTTATACATAACTCATTCACTGTATAAATCAATCATATTTTGCATCACATGGTTTTATAAGATTAGTATCTTTTATAATATATATTTATTCTTGTGATTGAAATTCTCTATCACAACCCAAATTGTGCTTGTTTTTTTATTATTAGTTATTGTTTTTGTGATTGTATAAAATCATCATGAATCTAGTCTATCACAAAAGTCTTACTTAAAATCCTTCCACTATTTATAGAACAACTCCCTTCATGATATTCTCATGTCCATGGTGTGTGATTTCATTACACATTCATAAATCAAATAAATTTCATTTGCATGATCCTTACAGGTTTATGTTGTCATATACCTGTTATGAAAAAATCTCTGGTGCATGTGTATCGACTTATCATATATAGTTTTGTACCATAGTAGGACTCTTAGGGGTTACCTGATCTTGATCATTTTGAATCCTCTTATAAAATAATAAATTTTGGTAGTCATATAAAATAACCAATTTTATCTCCTGATCCCCACAAATATGTGTGATATACCTTCATCATATAATCTAACATCGCATGAATATTTATCAAAACCAGGTTATATTTAAATATATGATTTATCTAAAACCCAATTATGCTATATTTCTCAACATTCATGCTCTTCATAGATACTTATAGGCCTTTCTTGATCTTTTTTATCTTACATAATTACCTGATTTGTATGATATCATGTGATCAAAATAACTTTTATCACTTGTTATATGAATTTATTTCCACTGTAATGCCTCTTCAAATTTTCCTTCATTATATTCACTCCTTGATTTTCACCTCAGTTTTTAATATAGCTTTAGGATTCGATAATTTCATTAGGTGAGATCAATTAAACTCCATAATCATCCTATTTCGTTTATTATTAGATAAATCATTAGTATATTGTTGGTCTCCCAAAAATAAATTCTATTTTATTTTCCTTCATTTCAATGCCACATCCTTCTCCTAATCTTAAAATAAAACTACAAGATACACTAATTGAAAATAAAATATAACATTAAACATAGGTATGCGATGAAAATTTTCTCTATTCTATGTTTTTAGACTTTTTATGTGGCTGATAAGAGATTGAGGGTTCTCAATAAAAATTTGGGAGCTTTATTTTAGAGTTTAATTTTTTTAAAATGGGTTTTCACTATATTATAAAGTATTGTATGGTTTGGTAAAACCATCTATAGAAATAAGGTTAATTGTATGCGATAGTTATTTCCTTGTATTGACTCGTATATCTTATGAATTTTTCTAAAGAATCATGAAGGGAAACTATACATGGTTCTGATATGTTCTCATAGGTAGTCACTTATTTGGTACATGTTTTACAAAACTATACAGCTAAATCAAGTGAACGGTTGTGGCTTGATGTAGTATGGAAAATCACATTTCATTAAAAGGGGGATTACCATGTTCCACCCATGGGATTTTAAGTCTCCCCTCTATCTTTCACCCCCTACTGTGTAGCTAATCCAATCCCCCTTTTCCATTTTTTATTATACATTGAAATGGTGTCATTTCATGGTTTGTTTTATGAAAGTTTGAGGTGAGTTCAACATATTTCTCCTTACATTCTATTTTCATTTTCATTTAATTTATTTTTTATGTATTATAGAAATGGTTTCATTAATGATTACATTTGGTCATGGTGGAATAATCCCATAATAATGTGGATTTGTTTGAGATGGATGGCAGATGTCCTGTGGTGATTGATCGACATTGTTTCATAATGTTTCATTAGAGTTATGTCATGAACAAAGACTATTTTCGGTTTAAAATAAAATAATATTCAATTTTATGGATGAACAAATGTAGATTCTTAGATATTTGGTTGGGTATGGTCTCCTGGGTGTGTTGGCATTGTTCTGCAAGTTTTTGCATCAGTTTTTTGTTTCATTACACCATTTAGTGAGTTTTTCAGAAATTACGCCTATTTTAATTTAATTATTTTATTAAATGTAAATATTTATAAATAATTAAATATTATTGTGAGGAATGTGATGAGATCTTGAGTGATGAGATGATCTTATATGAGGCTAGGATGATCATTAGTAAGAGTGGTTGGGATTTTCTTAAAAGGAGGAACTCTGTGTATGGTTGTTACATTGTAAACATATCTTTATGGTTTATACATGTTGTAATATTCATGTGATGTGTATTATAACCACATTGGGAAATTCAATATTTTATTTAAATTATTTATTTCTTGAAAAAAAATTTCTATAGTTAGACACAAGTGTCAAGGTCCATGAAAAACCCATCAGCATAGGCTTAGTGCCTCAACCGCCAATGCTCATAGGATATATTGTAATATTTATTCCTTGATATATAGAGAACCTCATGGGTAAAGATTAAATGAAATAAATGATCATAGGGGTAGATTTATAGGTTCCCTTGTATACTTCTATTTAGTGGGCATCATCAGACTAATATTATTGGCACTTATAAGACATGGAAAATTATGAGATATGTATCCCTCATGATAGTTTATTAGAGTGTTTGGACAACTATAATTCCCCACATGTATTTGAGTACCGGGTTTTGTATACCATAGGTAGTTTTAGGATAGGATGGGTGATTGGATCTACCAAGGATGGCTTGGGAAGTGATATGATAATTATATCATCTCCCAAGTTTGATATCGATATAACACTACCTATGAGGTCAAAGAGACCATAAAATGGTCATCAGATTTGAGAGTGACACCATTTCCCTCCCATTGATGGGTTTCAATAATGTTGATAATAAATGAAATATAGGAAACTAGATTGGGATTTCAGGATATAATGTGACTTAGGGGACCACGGTGGGTGTTCCAGTGTTCTGTTGACCCTAGAGAGGGTTAATATAGGAGAGCTGGAATGTTTTATCTTAATTGTCTCCTTAGAACGCAAGGATAGATGGGGTATGACTAGTATGGATATAGTTATTATTTTTGGATGAATACTTGTGTTGTAAACAAAGAATATGTGTACTAGGATCAGGCAGATGGTCAACCCATCTCATCATGGTATGAGGTATTACTAGTGGTGACCCACATCCACCTGAATTTATATATGAGAAGTCAATGATATTCACTAAGATCATGGGATTATAGATTATGAAATATGATATTCTTATGATATTTCTTCTGATATAGTGATTACATATAATACTATATAAAATTTCAAGGATATTTATTAGGATCTATTTTTTTCACTTAAATCTATGTGGAATGACCAAGATATTCCTTAGGATCCACTTATTGAACCTGAAACCATAAGGGATGCCTAGGATACATTATAATAACCTATTACTTCACCTTATACAGTGTGGGAGGCCTTTTATAATCCTCATGATCAAGTTATTACACCTTATACTATGTGGTATTCCAAATATGTTTCCTAGTATATTGTGATTACATCTGACCCAATATGGGATGCCAATAATGTTTCATAAAATCTGATGATTGTACCTAAAAAATGTAATGAATGAGATGGTATTTTGGGACACACTACACCTAAATTATATTATGGGATGGATGATATGGATTAACTTCCCCCCATAAATAAATTGATATAACAAATTAATGAGATAAATGAGATGGATTGGTGAGATGAACTTCCCAAAATTTTATATGAGATGATCGATTGGGATTCCCTACCACCCAATGAATGGTATATATAAGATAATTCATGTGATATTCATTGATCAATGAGTGATATGATATGCTGATGATGATATTGAGCATATTTTCCCAATAATTTGAACGATTATTCCATGTCGTCAAATACACTCTGACACTGGTCGAAGCATATATGATTGATCTCAGAGGTCACCTTAGAACCTGTGGTTAAAGAATGATTATTTTATTATATTTACTCAGTTATTTATCTTCAAATAATATATCATATTTATACATTTTACTGATGGTAATGTTAGGAACATCATTGGTGCTTTCCTACTGAGTTTTACTCAGACACTACTCAGGAAACCATAGCCCTATGGTACCTAAGAAATCGTCATTTATTAATGGTTTGGGTAGGTTAGAGGCTCGGTATTTGACTATTCTATTGGATATCAGGTAAGGAGTTAGGATATAGTTGAGATGGGGGTTAGGGATGATAGTAGATCCTCTTATTTATTATGCATATTCCAATATTTTACTTTTCACAATGATTGGTTTTTTCCACTATCATTTCTCAATCCAAATTGAGGGTATCGTCTCCTCACAGTATCACCATAGACTCTGTAGGCTAGTTAGTAGACTATGGAAACACTACAATAAATTTAGGTTTATCTAGATCTAGTTAAAATCCACAATAAAGGCCTCCTTTATTAGTGCAAGCTACAAGAAATGATGAAGGACCCATTTATCAGAGTAATTAAGGATGAATTAATAAAGGACCCCTTTGTTAGTTCTTTTTTACTAGTGATGATAATGGGGGGCCTTTATCAGCACTCTTTTATTAGCGTCGATAAAGCCCTGTATTTATTGGTGCTATAAAAAAAGTTCTAAGAAAGGGAAACTTTTACCAAAAAATATATTCCATTAAAAATAATATATTAAAATATATATTAATATTTCTAAATATGTAATATATTTTATTAAATATGAGTTAGTTAAAGATGAATATGCATTTACGCTTAATATATAATATAATTAGTTACAATGGAAAATAAAATAATTAAAAAAATATTAATTCATAATTTTCTAATTATTATCTAGTAATATTCATTTAATAACAATTAGATGACATAAAATATCAATAAACTAATGAACTATCTAAGATAAGTTGAAACCATGACTTGAACTTCAATCAACCATAAATTTTGATCTTGATGTTCGTTTATGATCTATCACATATCCAATAAAATAATTCAAATAAATATATGTCATATTGACTAGGGAGACCTCGATCGTTGTTTTTATGAGGTAAAAATAGCCTATAATGCCTCCAAATATGTTTTTTTTATGAGATTCCATATTTTATTAATATTAGATAGCATTTCAACTTTATTTATGAAATTTCTTATTAACCCTTTTTAGTGGAGAATTTTTTTTTCTATGGCTTAAATTTATATAGATTTTATGGGTACTAAATTTTATCACTTTTCATATTGTATTTTTATTTCTTAATAAATATATATATATTATCTTATATTTAATTATAATAAATCAATTGTATAAACTTATATTTAAACCTATTTACATAAAACATTATTTTAAGATATATAACCTGAATGGATAAAATATATTTATTATGAATTTTATTTAAAAAAAGTTTTCTCAATTTTAGTTACCATATTAGCATGAATTTATAAGTATATATATACCTATAAATTATTTCTTATATATAAACACATGTGTGTCAATAAAAATATATATATTTATTTGTATATTCTAATATATGTAAATATATACATATATATTTAAAAAAAATTATTTGTATGTGGGAATGATAAATGTATTCCTGTGTATATAAATATGTGTGTTTGTCAGTATTATGTATTTTCATCATATATGTGTGTGTGTGTTTTTTTTATATAAATCATTATCTTTATCATTAAATATTGTATATAAATATATTTTAGATTAAATATTTATAAATACATTACATATAATTTATATGTAAATATAAAATTATATGTGAATATTTTTATATGTATATATACATATAGACATATAAATATATAGGTAATGTATAAAATTTGTATTTAAATATATAATATATAAACCTGTTTTAAAAAAGTAATTAAAATATTATCGTAACATTATTACCATTATAAAACTATATGGATAAATATATATACTAATATATATTATGTTTATGTATACATATTTGCGTGTATTAATAAACAGATATGTACTGAAATTTATATTCCAATATATTTAAATGAATATTGATATATAATACATGTATATGAATATTAATATATAATAAATTTTAATAAATATAAGTACATATATCACACACACACAAACATATATTCTATAAATATATTTATAAATATTTATAAATATATGAATAAAAAATATACATATAAATATATATATATAGAGCGAGAGAGAAATATTGTAAAATTGAGAATAAAACATCTATGTGTAGCCTTAAAGGTAATCCAGTTTCAAAAGAGATGTACAAAGATAAAATCATAGTGTGTGGGGGTTAATAGGGGTATGAGCAATGGAATGGTCTCAAAAATACCCATTCCAAGTCTTAAAAAAAGTAGGGGGTGTAAAATTGCATTAATGGCGGGGTTGGGGTGAGTGGGTGGAAATCACTGACAAAGAGGGGGGAAGTTCCAATAAATGGGGGGTAGAGAACTCCAAAAGAATAACTTTTCCCCCTTTATCATCACACTCTTAACACGGATCAAGGTGTCCTTTTCAATTTTTGATAAAGGCCCTTTATCTGTGGTTTTTTAGCATAGATAATGGGAGGATTTTAACAGCACTTATATTAACATTTCTTAGTATAATAGTGATTTAATAGAACTATTAATGCGGATTTCTAAAACTATTAAAATTGAAACCTATTATAGATTATATATAGATGTGTTTCTAAGGTCAAATGGTGACCCAAACTAATTTTTGTAGTGTAAAATGGAAATAGGAATTGAAAAATATTTTGAATAAAAATAATGAAAATGGTGTTGTGTTAATTATAAATGACATATATATCATTATTAATCTTATAATCATGATTCAAATTGTGGTTTTGTCACACCCGTCATTTTTTTAAATTTACCTTTTTAATAATTTTTCGGGGCATCTGGAAGTTCGGGTCAAGGCCCGATATAAAATTTCTAAGTTAATTAAAAACATGTGTTTTGATTTTGATTGGGTCCAGCACAGCGCGGTTGAGGCTGCGCGGCCTTGCCTGGGACACCGCGTGACCCCGTCTGGTTCACCGCACGCCTTGACAATGTTAAATTAATGAGATTATTATTATTATTATTATTATTATTATTATTATTATTATTATTATTATCTTGCATAATAATTTAATTGAGAGTTAATTTTATTATTTTCATTTTATTAAGTTTATTATTGTAAAGTTTAGTATTTAATTTATTAAGTTTATTTTATTTATTTACCTTATTATTATTATTATTATTTTATTTAGTTTTATAAACATTATTATTATTATTATTATTATTATTATTATTATTATTTATTTCATTTTCCCCCCTTGATAGGGTTGGCCGCGCCTCTCTTTTCTCCTCCCCCCCTCGTTTTTTTCCTTCTTCTCCTGCGGTCGTCCTTCCCTCTGTAACCCTCGCCCAAGCATCGCTCCCCCTCTTTTTCTTCTTCTTTTTTTTCTCTCATTCTTACCGCAACACCACCGTTTCTCTTCCCCCCTTAGCGCTGCCGCACCTCCATCCACGACTCACAAGCCGTCTGCCCGACTAGCCGACTGGCCATCAGCTATCGCACCCCTCGGACCCATCACCCCATGCACTCCCATCCGGCCACCTGGAATGCGCCGCGCCCCACCGACCTTCCTCCTTCCATTCGCCAAACCCCGAGCCTCCTCTCCGAACCGCACCCCTGCTCCCCGTCGTGCCGTCGCACCAAGCCCCCTCCCACCCCGGACCAACTCCCTCTCCTTACGGTGTGCTACCTTGCGGCGACCTCCCCTCACCGGCGTCGGCCTCCCCTCCCGCGGATCTGCTCGCACGGATCCCTCCAGCGGTAGCCCCTAACTAAGTCCCCTAATTTATTTTTATTATTATTTTTCATTTATTATTTCTTTGAGTTTTGTTCTTTTGTTTTGTTTTTTTTTTCTTTTATTTTCATCCAGCGGGTGTGAGGTGCGTTTCAGGTTGTTTTTGAATCCTTTTTTTTCAAATTTTGTTTTAGGGCATCGATTGAGTTGGTTGTGATGCGAATTAGTGACGATTGGAGTTTTGCGCCCATGCTTGGGAGTCTCGGCGTCAAAGGTAGGTGGTTCCATGCCATACCATCTTTAGATGATTTAAATTGCTCCTTAATTAAATTATAATGTGTTCAAATTTATAAATTGCATGATGCGAATTTCATTTTGGACGTTCTTTGATTGATGAATTTAAGTTGTTTTTAAGTAAATGCAAAAGTTTATCATCTGCGATGTGTTGTTGAAATTTTCAGACGTGTTTTAGTTAGTTTCTTAAGGTGGGAAAATGGTGTTTTCAAGAACGCTCGAGGTACGAATTTTATTAAATTGAGTTTTTCAAAAGAATGTAAACTATCTTGACGTGTTAATTTTTATTATGAACCTTGAGTATGTTTTAGGGGTGTGAATGATATTTTAGAAGGGTTGGGATGTGCAATTGATTTTCAAATGGTTTTGGCATCTAAAATTTGTGTGTTTTAAAGTGAGGTATTATGGTATGCATATGTGACGTTTTACTAATTGAGCAATGGTTTAATTATGTGTCGTTTAAGATGCGTAATATGGTTGTTAAGGTTTTCTGGGTGGTTTGGTAGGTGCGAAAAGTGTTTTCAAGTTTGTTGAGGTGTCCATGTAATAAAATGTAGAATTTCAATGAAAATGAGTCACTTTGGGTGTGTTTGCCGTGTTGCGTACTTTTGGAATTAAACTGAAAATTGGTTGAACAATGGAAAACATGTTTTAGATTGTATGAGCTGCACTTTTGGTTTTAAAGTGATGTTAATATATGAAATCAGGTTCGTCGTTCTAGTGAAAACCTTTGCTTTCTAATTTTAAGTGTTTTATAAATTGTTAATTGCACTTATTAAATTATATGTGGAACGCAGGAGTTGTGTTTGAAAGAATTTTGTGTGTGTTAAGTTTTTAAAGGTATTATTATTTGTGAAATTGGACACGTCTCATTTGAAAACTCTTATTGTGCTATTTTGAAATGTTCTTCAAATTGTTTAGATAGTTGTTAAGTCATGCAAGTGATCTGAACTATGTTATTAAATGGTTTTGGCGTGCATGTGTGTTTTTTATGGTGTTTGGGTATGAAAACGGTGATGTGTATGTTCAATTCTTTGTTTGGTTTGGGATATGTGAAAGTGATACACATTATGTGAACATGAAACTTGTTTGAGCACAAGGGAAAACCCTGGGTATCTAGGTGGGCGGACTAGAACTAGTGCTCTAGTGAACAGGATGGGTATCGTCCCTATTTCACCTAGCTGGATTGACGATTGCAACACTAACTAAACATGATATCTGAGGGTCGTGGCCTTCTAAGCCACGTGTTCTGAGGGTCATGGCCTCCTAAGCCACGTTTTCTGAGGGTCGTGGCCTTCAAATCCACGTTTCACCGAGACATGAGGTTTCTAGGGTCCCACTCGAGCTAGATGAACCTTAGGGTATTTACCCATAGTGCTCTACCATCAATGGTGGTGCCTTCCGTCAGCATATGGGGTACCACTTAGGTGTTAGCATGTGTGTGTGTGTGTGTGAGTGTGTGCGTGTGCGTGTGTGTGTGTGAGTGTGTGTGTGTGTGCCCATAATGAACTTCTCTCATCCTTTTTTTTAAACGTGTCTATGAAATGAGTTCTTTTTAGTGTTTTTCTTTAGCATTTGGTTTGTAACTGTTTTCTTTAAAAGTCTTTTGAAAGTATAGTTTTGAATAAGCACTTTAAATTGTCTTTTGATGTTGTGGCATGGAACTTATTCTCGGTGGCATCCTACTGGGCTTTTAGCTCACACCCGACATACACCCTTGGGTGTTTGTAGATTCTTGTTTCTTGTGTATTCCAGGTTGTGCGCCATGCTCAGTGATGGTGGTTGGTCGTTGGCGGCCTTCTCGTGCAGGTTAACGTTTGTGACGTGTGGATGACGCACTTCTTCTGTTGCTTGGAAGTTTGAGTTTGAGTTGAATTTATTTTGTTGTTGTTTTCTTTTGGATGTTGGATCATGTTGTAATCCTTTAAAGTTGGTTTTAGTTAAGGTTATGTTTGGTGGTCAGTTCATAGTTTTATTTTCTTCAACTTATCAGGGGTTTTCTGTTCATTATTTCAGGTAAATCATTCCCACGTGCTAGTTTTGATACCCGGGCACTTGTGCCAGCCCGTGGGGATCGGGAATGCCCTTCGGGCCTTGCCGCGGACCGGGTCGGGCGCCGGGTCGGATGACGACCCAGTCTGGTTCGTGACAAAATGGTATCAGAGGGCAGGGTTTGCTCTCTTGGGTCTATCTCTTTTGAGATAGAGTCGGACTGGACCAAAATTAAGGTTGTCGGAACTCGGCGTTCTAGCTACGAGAAATGTGCCTGGCTAGCACACCTCGTGGCGGGACTCGAGTTACCAAAGTGTGTTAAGGTTTGTCTGAGTTTTGGTCCTTGCAGATGATCGTGTCTAAGGGAAATGAAAATGGAGTAAGGTCAGTGGTCTTAGTGAGCTCGCAGGGTCTGGCAAGCCTTGTGGTGCTGGAGACACTATCCTAAAATACTCTCTGTGGCCAGTGGCATGATCGGCGTATAGCCGCCAACCAAATTTTCCAATCACCCACTGTCCCTAGTTTCTTCCTACATTGATTCTTGTCTCCTTGGTTTGGATTCGTAGGAATTTGGTTTTTATGTAAAAATGTTTTGGTCTTGGAAAATATTTTCAAATGAAACGCTTTAAAAAGAAAATGATGTGAAGGGTTTGGAAAGTGTGGGTTGGATGTTTTGGTTTTGAAAAAAAATGGAAAGCTTTTGTTTTTATCCTTGGCGCTCTTATGGGAAACCACATGCATGAGTGTATACGAAAAGGGAAATGGTTAACGGCACGAGCAGATGAGTGCCTAGATGGACACGAGGTGTGTGCCGGTGCGACATGAGAACATGCATGTTCGAGGCTCATGGGACGCCATTGGTGTTTATGCAACCCACTGGGTTTTCTTATTTTCAAAATGTTTTATTGAAGGAAAAATTTGGTGTTTTAGTAAATGGTGTTTTTGTGGCGTGTCCTTGTGTTTTTGAGATGTTGGATGTGTGGCGTTTTGAGCTGAGTATTCTTTCTGAATGGTTTGTGTCCCGAGTTTGAGTTCCTATTTGTAAGTTGGTATGCAAGCGGGTAGCTAGTTTTTTTTCCTTTGAAAAGTACATTGGGGAGCCCTTGTAGTGGTTCCCCTTGTACGTTTGGTGTTCGCCTGCAGTATGTGTTGATCATTGGACAAGTTTGATTTGGGTCCATGTTTTTCTTTCTTGACTAGTGTACGCCCCCCATAAAGTGTTGACATGTGATTGAAGTGTGGGCACGATAAATTCATCATTGTCCAGCACTCCAGTTGATCGAAGGACTCTTTTTGAATTCTAGAATTGAACCGACCCCTCCTTTTTACAACCAAGCGGATCCTCCCACAGCGGGATGACAGATGTGAGGGGAGTTGAACAGAGTTTTGGTTTCCTTATGTTGTCTGAGTCATCGGGTATGAAAGTTGACATCGTTGCGCTTGAAGGTTTCCCCTGGAAATGGCGAGAGGAAATCTAGCAGGGAGGGTGAAGGCGGTTCGAAATTTTCAATGTTGACCAGTGTCTAGGAGGGCTTTGTAGTGCTTACATCGGCTGCAAGGGTCATGTTCAGTGACGTCTTGCAGCGTAAGGTCTCTTTGATAGCCAACGGTGGTTTAGAAGTGGTAAAGGAGACTCCAGTGGGAATAAAAAGGTGGAAGCGACCCTAAGTCGTTGGTGCGGTCTATCATTCTGAATAACCTCCGGTCTTGGTTTGTTTTGTTTAAGAAAACGTTTGTGTTAGGATACTAGTTGGCATACCCAGTCGTATGAGGCTGCTATGGTTGTCTACAGGAATCACGTGTTGTTTAAGACTCAGTTTGAAGTCCCTCTCCATATAGTGTTCTTCTCAACAGAAATGATCATGTTCAGGTGACGATTCGTGGTGTTGTGTTCTCATCCAGTGTGAAAAAGGGTGATGAGCATGCACCATTTTAGCTCTTGTGTTGGTGAATGTTCCGTGTATGATCAGTCAGATGTTGTAATGGGTTGGGTTTGATGGTGTTACTTTGGGTGCAATATGATTGCATGTGGCACCAAAATGAGAAGCTCCACTTGGGAGTCTTCATTGCTTGACTGCGAGGCAGAAGAAGCTTCAAACATCAGGGCTCCATCCATAGGCCTCGGAGTGAAGCTGGCACGTGGTCAAGAACCCCGAGAGTGTACGGGACCCAACCTTATTTCTGTCATCGGTGTGGAAAGTAGAGGCAATTTATATTGTTTCTATGATTGTTCCATTCCAAATGAACCATATGGCTGTGTAAGGTTTTCATGACTAGGTGGAGGCGTGTTCGTCGTGTCGCCTTAAAGTCTTGGGGGTTGTGTCCCATTGGATGTAATCGCTTTAGGGGTCTTTATGGGGTATGTTGGTTAAGTCAGTATCAGAGATGAATGGGGATCATCCAGGGATGGGGAGATGCCGGTTTGTCTTGGGTCATGCTGTTGACGCCCCAGTGGTCGGGGCCCCTCCCTCCCCGCCCCTTGTGGTGGGGTGCTTGGTCATCATCGAGGATTTTTCAATGTTCTATATCCTCTGTCAGTTTTAGTGGAGGCGAGACCCAAGATGACTCTCGCACAATGGTCTATGAAATAAATTGGTGTTGGCCTTTGCTTAATGCTGGGGAGTCTGCCCAGACCTCCCCATATTGGTTTTCTAGTCTCATCTTGGGCGCTGGTTGGTTCTAAATGGTGGGGAGACCCATATTGGGTCTCACACAAATGTCTCAAGAATGAATCAGTGCTGGACTTTTCTTTAATGGCAGGGAGTCTGCTTGAACCTCCCCGTGTCATTTTTCCAGTCTCGTCTTGAGCGTCAGTGAGTTCCAAATGGTGGGGAGCCCTCGGGCATCCCCATGTTGATCTATTGCTTCTGTTTTTAAATATGGGTTGGTGATAAGTGATAATAGTGTTCCGTGGACATTGTTTGACCTTGTTGTTTTTCTAGCCAAATGGTGTGGTTCTCGTTTAGTAATGTCTGAGATGTTTCGGCTTGTGATGTTGGTTTCTGTGGGTAAAAGGGTTCCCTTCCTCGGTCAGTCAACTGGAGGGGTTCTAGCTCATTGGGGTAGGCGACACATATCAGAAAGTCTTTATATGAGTTTCTCGAAGTTGTCTTCGAGTCACTTTCTCGGAGCATGATGCCTTTTCCCTCTCTTTTCTGGGTGTTTGTGGGGATCCCCTTTGGAACCTTAAGGGATTGTGGTCTCTGCTTTGGGTTTTGGTTCTAGTTGTGGCTTTCAAGGGACAGAAAGCTTTATGGTGGGGAGAATTGTCACACCCGTCATTTTTTTAAATTTACCTTTTTGATAATTTTTCAGGGCATCTGGTAGTTCAGGTCAAGGCCCGAC
Organism: Viscum album; assembly: GCA_963277665.1. Taxonomy (NCBI): domain Eukaryota; kingdom Viridiplantae; phylum Streptophyta; class Magnoliopsida; order Santalales; family Viscaceae; genus Viscum; species Viscum album. The sequence continues at coordinate 256,369,407 of OY728162.1, forward strand.
ATAAAATTTCTATGTTAATTAAAAACATGTCTTTTGATTTTGATTGGGTCCAGCGCAGCGCGGTTGAGGCTGCGCGGCCTTGCCTGGGACACCGCGTGACCCCGTCTGGTTCACCGCACGCCTTGACAATGTTAAATTAATGAGATTATTATTATTATTATTATTATTATTATTATCTTGCATAATAATTTAATTGAGAGTTAATTTTATTATTTGCATTTTATTAAGTTTATTATTGTAAAGTTTAGTATTTAATTCATTAAGTTTATTTTATTTATTTACCTTATTATTATTATTATTATTATTTTATTTTTTTATTTCATTTTCCCCCCTTATTAGGGTTGGCCGCGCCTCTCTTTTCTCCTCCCCCCCTCGTTTTTTTCCTTCTTCTCCCGCGGTCGTCCTTCCCTCTGTAACCCTTGCCCAAGCATCGCTCCCCCTCTTTTTCTTCTTCTTTTTTTTTCTCTCATTCTTACCGCAACACCACCGTTTCTCTTTCCCCCTTAGCGCCGCTGCACCTCCATCCACGGCTCACAAGAAGTCTGCCCGACTAGCTGACTGGCCATCAGCTATCACACCCCTCGGACCCATCACCCCCTGCACTCCCGTCCGGCCACCTGGAACGCGCCGCGCCCCACCGACCTTCCTCCTTCCGTTCGACAAACCCCGAGCCTCCTCTCCGAACCACACCCCTGCTCCCCGTCGCGCCGTCGCACCAAGCCCCCTCCCACCCCGGACCAACTCCCTCTCCTTCCGGTGTGCTACCTTGCGGTGACCTCCCCTCACCGGCATCGGCCTCCCCTCCCGCGGATCTGCTCGCACGGATCCCTCCAGCGGTAGCCCCTAACTAAGCCCCCTAATTTATTTTTATTATTATTTTTCATTTATTATTTCTTTGAGTTTTGTTCTTTTGTTTTGTTTTTTTTCTTTTATTTTCATCCAGCGGGTGTGAGGTGTGTTTCAGGTTGTTTTTGAATCCTTTTTTTTCAAATTCTATTTTAGGGCATCGATTGAGTTGGTTGTGATGCGAATTAGTGACGATTGGAGTTTTGCGCCCATGCTTGGGAGTCTCGGCGTCAAAGGTAGGTGGTTCCATGCCATACCATCTTTAGATGATTTAAATTGCTCCTTAATTAAATTATAATGTGTTCAAATTTATAAATTGCATGATGCGAATTTCATTTTGGACGTTCTTTGATTGATGAATTTAAGTTGTTTTTAATAAAATGCCAAAGTTTATCATGTGCGATGTGTTGTTGAAATTTTCAGACGTGTTTTAGTTAGTTGCTTAAGGTGGGAAAATGGTGTTTTCAAGAACGCTCGAGGTACGAATTTTATTAAATTGAGTTTTTCAAAAGAATGTAAACTATTTTGACGTGTTAATTTTTATTATGAACCTTGAGTAAGTTTTAGGGGTGCGAATGATTTTTTAGAAGGGTTGGGATGTGCAATTGATTTTCAAATGGTTTTGGAATCTAAAATTTGTGTGTTTTAAAGTGAGGTATTATGGTATGCATATGTGACATTTTACTAATTGAGCAATGGTTTAATTAAGTGTCGTTTAAGATGCGTAATATGGTTGGTAAGGTTTTCTGGGTGGTTTGGTAGTTGCGAAAAGTGTTTTCATGTTTGTTGAGGTGTCCATGTAATAAAATGTAGAATTTCAATGAAAATGAGTCACTTTGGGTGTGTTTTCCGTGTTGCGTACTTTTGGAATTAAACTGAAAATTGGTTGAATAATGGAAAACATGTTTCAGATTGTATGAGCTGCACTTTTGGTTTTAAAGTGATGTTAATATATGAAATCAGGTTTGTTGTTCTAGTGCAAACATTTGCATTCTAATTTTAAGTGTTTTATAAATTGTTAATTGCACTTATTAAATAATATGTGGAGCGCGGGAGTTGTGTTTGAACTAATTTTGTGTGTGTTAAGTTTTTAAAGGTATTATTATTTGTGAAATTGGACACGTCTCATTTGAAAACTCTTATTGTGCTATTTTGAAATGTTCTTCAAATTTTTTAGATAGTTGTTAAGTCATTCAAGTGATCTGAACTATGTTATCAAATGGTTTTGGCGCGCATGTGTGTTTTTTTATGGTGTTTGGGTATGAAAATGGTGATGTGTATGTGCAATTCTTTGTTTGGTTTGGGATATGTGAAATTGATATACATTATGTGAACATGAAACTTGTTTGAGCACAAGGGAAAACCCTGGGTATCTAGGTGGGCGGACTAGAACTAGTGCGCTAGTGAACTGGATGGGTATCATCCCTATTTCACCTAGCTGGATTGACGATTTCAACACTAACTAAACATGATATCTGAGGGTCGTGGCCTTCTAAGCCACGTGTTCTCAGGTTCGTGGCCTCCTAAGCCACGTTTTCTGAGGGTCGTGGCCTTCTAAGCCACGTTTCACCGAGACACGAGGTTTCTAGGGTCCCACTCGTGCTAGATGAACCTTAGTGGATTTACCCACAGTGCTCTACCATCAATGGTGGTGCCTTCCGTCGGCATATGGGGGACCACATGGGTGTTAGCGTGTGTGTGTGTGTGAGTGTGAGTGTGTGCGTGTGCGTGTGAGTGTGTGAGTGTGTGTGTGTGGGCCCATAATGAACTTCTCTCATCCTTTTTTTTAAAAAAAACGTGTCTATGAAATGAGTTCTTTTTAGTGTTTTTCTTTAGCGTTTGTTTTGTAACTATTTTCTTTAAAAGTATTTTGAAAGTATAGTTTTGAATAAGCACTTTAAATTGTCTTTTGATGTTGTGGCATGGGACTTATTCTCGGTGGCATACTACTGGGCTTTTAGCTCACACCCTACATACACCATTGGGTGTATGTAGATTCTTGTTTCTTGTGTATTCCAGGTTGTGCGTCGTGATCAGTGATGGTGGTTGGTCGTTGGCGGCCTTCTCGTGCAGGTTAACGTTTGTGACGTGTGGATGACGCACTTCTCCTGTTGCTCGGAGGTTTGAGTTTGAGTTGAATTTCTCTTGTTTTTGTTTTCTTTTGGATGATGGATCATGTTGTAATCCTTTAAAGTTGGTTTTAGTTAAGGTTATGTTTGGTGGTCAGTTCATAGTTTTATTTTCTTCAACTTATCCGGGGTTTTCTGTTCATTATTTCGGGTAAATCGTTCCCACGTGCTAGTTTTGATACCCGGGCACTTGTGCCAGCCCGTGGGGATCGGGAACGCCCTTCGGGCCTTGCCGCGGACCGGGTCGGGCGCTGGGTCGGATGATGACCGAGACTGGTTCGTGACAGGTTTTCATTCATGAAGCATAAAAAATAAAGAGGGGTTTTACTGTTTTTCTATATAAGAAGACTTATCATTTGAAGTCAGTTCTGTGAGTTAATATAAAATTTCAATGTGAAAAGAGTGAAACAATAAAATGTCTAAGGAATATATTATCATGGGTGTTCTTTTAAATTTGATAATATATTCCACAACTGTGACATGTGATGTTTCAAGTCTTTATGCAATTATGATTTTTTAATACATGCACTATTTGCAGAGAACATTATTGGAGATAAGTCCATGATATATTTCCATTACCCGAAATAGTTAAGGTCTGAGTGTTCGAAATAATAAAAGAAGAATAAATATAATCAATTTTAATCGATACATGAAGATTGAATAAAAATTTTTGTTTGAATACCAATAATTCAAATGAATTAAAGTGATGAAAATTATAGAGAAAATAATCACATTATCTAAAGAATATACATTCTTAGAAGAAAAAGAAGAGAGAGATATATATATTCTTATACTATTTTATCTATGTATCGAGAAAAGAGACACGATACTACAACCACCTAGAATATAAATTGTTTTAATGATCAAGAAGATGACATACATTATAATGAAGGATTACTTTTTTTGTGTTAAAGAAAAAGAAAATGAATAATTATAATTATGTAATTTCTTTCTATATGTTATCATTCAAGTGGAATGAGTTGGAGTTAAAGACATATCACTAGGTATAAAGAAGATTGAATAAGCCTTTCATATTATTTCTATTAGAGTAAAGATATAAAATTTATTATACTCAATTTAAGAGAAATAGGAAGCACTAAAAATCACTTCTTTAGGTGTATATAGACATCTTATATACTATAAAAAAGTCCTAGTTGTTTATAAGGCTTGAAACAATAGGTTTTATTGTATTTTACATGGTTGGTGCTAGAAATACATGCCTAAAGATATACCCTTTCCTGATTTTTGTCTTAATAATAATAGATGAGTTTTTCATATGTGAGATTAGAATCATCATGCATCGGTGACGTAATCATCCATCTTGGAAGAGAATATCATTAATAAGCCTCGTTATCCCATGTTATGTTATATCTTATTTATAATTATATATGTGTGCACCAAAAGTAGATCGATTGAGAGTTTTAATAGCTAAATAAGTGTAGAGGTAAAAATGATAATGTTTTAATTGGTAATAAGTCTTTAACTCTTATTCATCCCCCCTATATGTGATGGTCATAGACTATGTGACCCTAACATATATATGAAAAAAATACAAACATGTGTGTATCTGTATATATAGTATAAATTATAATATATAATGTATAAATTTAATGAATATTCTTATTAATTATAAAACATATATTTTTAAAATATATAAAAGTAAACATTAAAATTTAAATAATATACTAACAATTTTGTGTGTGTGTGTTCATAGACACATTCACACAAAAAAATAGATCAAACATATAAACATGTATAAATATATATATACATGTTTTTTTATGTGAGTAAATAAATATATATATATGTAACTATATATTCATTATTTTGATTTTACACAAACACACAAAACTGATGATGAACAATTGATAAAGGAAAAAAAATTATGATATGCTAATAAAAACCTTAAAATACATTTTGAATTATATAATTTTAGTTTATGAAATTAATTCATTTAAAAATTTCACAAAAAAACCTATAGGGGTTATCTTCTCTAAGATCATAACGAACAATGTGGTGAGGCATAATAGTTAGAGATCATTTAAAACTTAGGAACACCTTTTTCAGTTCTTTCTAAAAAGAGATAATAAAAGCTTCCTTTATCAATGATAAAATGTTAGTGCTATTAATGGTATGGTTTTATCAATGATAATATTAAATTTGATGAATCTCAAATATAAGAAAAAAATTTCTCTTAGGAGACCATTGAGTTTTGACTCGTATTTCTTGAGCGGTGGATTAGAAGGAACTTCCAAAAAAACTAGAATGCTTAACCCTTATTATGATAGTTCATTATCTATTAATATATATTAAAATTCATATTTTATTAAATCCTTATTTAATTATATATTAATTTTTAGATATTTATATTAATATATATTTATATCTAAATGATTATGGTAAGTACATTAAAGAAAATATATATATATTTATAATATTTAAATAATGTTTAAAATATTTAAAATATGTTTATATAATTAATTATATATATATATTAGTAATTTGTAATTATATTTACTTTTTTTAACTATATTTAAAAAATTAATTATTTATATAAATGTAAAAAAAAAAATTCACAACGTGTTATTAAATAAATTAACGTGCAATTAAATACAAAAACATTAATTATTGTATTAAAAAATGATTTATAATAAATTACTAATTATATAAATTTATGAATATATTATTAATTAAATTCTGATAATATTAGCAATTACTAATTATATAAATGAATAAATAATGATTTAAAATATATACATTATTAATTATACAAATATATAATTAAATATTAAAATATTAAAATTATATTTAAATGAAAAAAATAACTTTAAATTTCAAATTTTATAAATGTATTTATATATTATATATATATATTAATAATTTTTGTTTCTATTTTAATATTTTTATTTTTATTTTAAAAAATATTAATAATATGATAAATTAATTTATGTTTTTATTATTTAATTTATTAGTGATAAATATGTTGTTATTATATTTTTAAAATTTTTTCATAATTGGGATTTTGGGCTACCAAATTAGGCTTTAGGGCCATGAGGCCTCAATGCCATCAAATACTAGACATTCTAGCTTTTTTCTTTTGTAGCTTTTGATCAATGGTGTTCAAGATGGTCTGAGGGAAGTCACCTACCCAAATAGATGATGTATTGTTCAAAAAGCGGTTACTGGTCACTGGCTGTAGTGAACCACTATCAATGCACACTTCATGATATAGGTCTCACACACTTTTATGTGGGATGGTAGTGGTAGGAAATAGAAGATACATTAGGGTGACTAAGATGGCATGGGAAATCGATAGGAAAGAAGGAAGGGATTATTGTAGTTTGAGGTCTTTGGGACACTTGTAATGACCTTTGTGTCTTTGGGATATCAATCCTTGTAATTTTGTGCTGTTGGGACATCTAAGGGTTCTCCATCAATCTAATTATTAATGGAATTTATCCCAAAAATTAAAAAAAATAAAATTGAAAGATTATATATTTATGTAAAAATATATAATATTTTTAATTATATATGAAATTTTACAACTTTAAATTCATGTTAAATTTTCTAATTCATTTAAAAATAAAAAATATTTTTTAATTTATGATATATATTATCATATTCATAGAAACAAAAAATAATATATATGTCTTTTATATATATAGTATTTATTAAAATAACTTTTCATTTTATATTTCAATATATATAATTTCATATATTGATATAATTTAGTAATATTGTATCTCAAATCAATGATATATAAATATAATTTCTATATATTAGGAGGAAAATCATATTTCTTATAAGGATGTGTGTGTATGTGTTTGTGTGTGCCTATTATGTGATAAATATATATGTGAAACCAAAAGTCCAAATAAAAATATTCATGGGTGTTTGTATTAATTAACATATATACTCTCTAATTTTCTATTTATTATATCCTTCATTAGATATTAGATTACTGGTTATAAATATAAGCTTCTATAGGTTCTAAAAACACATTGATAATTCTTTTATTTTATCGGTACATGGTTTTTGTGAAGATGAAGGTGGAATTTATTATTGGTTAATAAAAGCAATGAAAAAAGCCCAACACATTTTTTCAAATTCTATAGTAGGTGAGTCTCAAATTTCAGTGTAGCCAACTAAAATTCATTAAGGGAATTATATTCATATATTTTATAAACTTTAAAAAAAGATAAACACTACTAATAAATATAAGAGATCAATAGAGAGTAATAAAAAGGTTACAATACATAAAAATAGTGTAAAAAATACAATATACACATGAATAAATTTTAAATCTATCAAAAATAACAAGTTGTGTTTATATACTAGAATCAAATTATTCATAGAACCTATGCATTTTTGAAATAGAAAACCAAAAAACAAGTGAATGAGAAATGTAATCATTTTATTTGGTTCCCTAGAACCAACATCAATGTAATTTATGATTACATGTATTCATTTTTTGAGTATTAATTTATTTCTTATCACATCATGGTTTTTCTTCTATATAACATTGAATTTTATAATTTTATAACAGTAAGTATCACACTGAATGAGATTATCAGTTCCACATTATGATGATGAACTAGAAGTGACATGACAATATTCTTAAATGTATTATATATATCCTGATGATATCATTTGATAGGATAAAAATAATGCAGGGTATCAGGGGTGGATACTCATATGACTTTGACGCACTTATCATGGTGTACGCCCTTAGTAATATCTAGTATAATTGATTATGAGAACAAGAAGCATCCATAGGAAATACCCATTTATATGTTTCACTAGATGTTACTATCTATGTACATGAGTATTGAACCATACACTTTAATAATATTATTAATGGGTATCATTAGTCATGTAATTTTATGTGTGGATGAAAACTATGATTACATATGTTCATGGTGAAGTGGGATATGTTGGGTGTGTCATGAGTAATATTGCATTATAGAATAATGAGATAAATAATGTATCCCTTATATTCTTTAATATGTTATTATATCTTAAGCACCTTTATTAGAATGTAACAACCTAAATAAATCCATGTCTATGGGGTTCTATGGGAATGTTCAACACTAGAAATACAAGGATATTGATATCAAGAACATAGGTTGTTGATACCAGCATGCGACTTACTTGAATAGACATATCATGATAGAGGGACCATATTACCTAATAATCATTTGAATTATTTTTTATTTCATTATGAAATTCACTTCATTTTTTGGGTGGCATGCCAGGTTTCAATATTCTAACCGTGCACTTTAAGAAGTTCCAACTCATTCCACAAAGAAAAAGTCCTAGAGGGTCACATACTAAGTTTATCTAAAATCATGGATAACTTCTATTTTAATTTAACAAGTTATAATTAAATTATTTATTTTGTTCTAGTTTAATAATTATTTAATATTGGTTAATTTATATTATGTAATCAAAGGTTATTAGTAAGAATAAATATATAATTTAGATAATAATAAATATTTATTTTCAATATATAGAGAATATAATATTTATAATATTAATTGTTGAATAATGAAGTAATATTTATTTATTAAATAAATAATCATTTCTCATTTTCCTATTAATACCAAGGAGGATTAACAGACCTATTTTAATGGTTGAGTTGTAAATGATATATTAAATATCATTTAAATAAATATTAATTTATCTATATAACAAATTATATTTATTTATCCATAGTTATTTTGCATGTCATATATATAATAAAATTATTATTATTACTATAAAATGTTTTCTATGTGGTATAAAGTATTGAATATGGTCCTATATGCAATTATCAACCCTATCGAGGCTTTATAATTACCCAGATATATCACTTTCTAGGGTTAGTCGTTAGTTGTGGATAAGAAACATAAAGGGTATTATCTCATGCCCTAAAGAGAATCCACTCAAGAAAACACTCAATAATAAGAAGTTCAATCTTCATCCTCCCTCTAAATACATTGTTAGATACTTTAGAATAATTTTCATTATCAAGAGTCTTCATATGATCAATGAAAAATAAAATAAGTGATCTAAATTGATAGTTATAGCACCTGTTGATTCTAAGGCAATGTTTGGAGATTATGGAATATGTTCGAATCACCGCTAGAGGAATTTTTCCCTTGTATAAAATCCCACAAAGATATTTTGACTAGATTAGACAACCAAATCCAAAAATGAAGAAATAATTACAAGATATATATGTTTTAAATATATCTTCAAATTGTTTTTTGTATAATATGTGACAATCATTCCTTCTAGTTTTTTCATTAACAAATAAATTAATATTTTATTTTATTTTAATGGGTTGGGGTATCAATTGTCAGATGCATATTATATTATATATTTATTATAACAAAAATTTTAGTTTCCCATGCCCAATTGGAACTTTTGTTGTGCTTCGAAACTATTAGTTGAATCAGAGCTGTCAAGTAATTAATTTATAATTATTTATTAATCATTGATTGATTATATAGATTTACATCATGTTTTATATCAAGATTATTCATTTTTTTATTTTTATTTTCAATCTCTTCTCCATTATTCTCACATATATAACAATGAAATAGTTAGATTAAAAACAAATTAAAACTGAAGAAACCATCAATAGATATTGAGTGTTATTTTTGAATTACACAAGAGTACACAGTGTGTATCCCAATGGTACATGTTATGTACCCATGTATAATTTACTAGGAATACTTTCATTAAAATTGAGTCATTATACACTAATAAAATGGAATGTTCATTTACTTCATACTATGTGTTGACTACGGTTTTTTGATTTATGGTTCTCCATACTACATGTCATGTAATTCACTAACATGACATACAATCCATTTTTTGTTCCCTATAGAAAATATTAGGCTTCAAGATGTATTTTGTATTTACTATAGAACACATGGACTACAAAATTATAAAACATCATGTCCACATAGATTTTTTTTAATGAATTCCATGTTCCTCCTACATTTCTGTAGTCGATAAAAACACTCGGTCCCTATGTATATATTACAGACATTGGTAGAACATGTTACATGATGTGTATCTCCATTATATTTTTTATTACCTTTTTTACCTCATTTAATTAATTTTTCATTGATAAGAAACATAATTTTTTAATTATACCTATTTACAAGTTTTTGTGGGTTATTTATTTTATATTACATGTCATGATATGGGATTATTAATTATATATTAAATTAATTTCTTTTTTAAATATTGAACCACAAGATGAGTATGTTCCTAACTTTATCTCACTTCATATGTGTTAATGAAATCACATGACACATATTTTACATATGACCATACTTTATTTATGGAGAAATTCATGCCTAGTAATTATGGGATTTGAGATGTATGAAAGATGTCTTGTGAATAAACATTATAAGGACCATTTTGAATATTTTTTATGGGTACATGTTAACTCTTGTAAATAAACTTATTTAATTTTTTAATTTAATATAAAATTAAGTTTCTATATTTTTTTTAAAATCGTGGATGATGGAAATTTCTGGACGGTTTGGATGGAATTAAATTTATTTTAATTAATAAATTAATCATATAATTAATTAGATTAATTTAGACATTTATCATAACTAAATAATTAATTTTAGTAATTTATTGTGAGATTAAAAATGTATATTCATTTCCTGTAAGTGGGTGATCATGAGCTTAGACCAGACCTATATATATGATTATTTTCTTTTAATATAATATTATTATATTAAATTGATGGAATGCATGGTATACTCTCCTCTTATTATGTGGTTTCTTTTATTAAAAATACCTAAACTAATCCATTTGTTCCTCCAAAATATAAGTGAGTAAAAACATATGTAAATGATAGGGCTCCAAGTTTATTAGAGGTGGTTCATGTTTATGGATGAGATAAAATAGACACAAAATGATCATAGGATAACAGGTGAAATATTTTAACTCAAAATAGTATAGGTTCAATGAGTTATTACCCTAGGGCTAGTGTTGGTTTCTCATCTATTAGATAAAACAATTATTATATAATTACCTTTATCAAACTCAACTTGTTAGTTAGTTATTCAATGTAATAGATAGAATCAAAATTAATAAAATGGATTAACAAATTATACCAGATAGAATTAAATAACTTGATAATGTGTAACCTTATCAATACATGTTTAATCACTAAAGTAATTCCACTTAATATTAACAAAAATGGAACAAATATAAAATAGGATGTTAAAACAAAATGATAAAATCCCAAATATTTAATGTTATGTTGGTATAGTCTTGGATTATTTAATTTAAAACTAAATCAATAGTTCAAAGTTTCTGACTGCATCAAGTCAGTGCTTTCAATTAATTGTAATTTAATCTTGGGTTTTTGGTTGACCTAAACATAGTTCATATCTAGGGTTGATCACCCAAGTGGTACATGTGGTAATTGATATATCAGGGTTGTGTATATACATATCCAATATTTTGGTATTGGGGATTTCACTCAAGAGGTAATGGGATAGAGAGTTAATGTAGATGGAAAATTGCATTCACCATGAAACCATCAAATAACTTGTCAGGCCCAAGTATGAGTTATGAGAAGGGGAATGCGGATCAATCCCACTATAATCTCCATATATTAAGATATTTCAAATCAAATAGATAGGTCCATTGGGTTTTTTTAAAATAAGTGGTATATTAATAAATTTAAAATGTGTTTAGCTAATTTTATAATATAGATGATATATTAAAATTATACTGTTAATTATTATATAAATGACTATCTCATGACTTTAACTATATAATCGTGATACATAGTAGATATTTATAACATTCTCACTCGCTCAAATTTCCTACAATGGTATAGATGACTGTGTGTTACACAAATTCCTAAATGGAAATTATACATGTTGAAAGCCCTAATTCACGAGTCACCTTCCAAAGAGGGTAATGAAGAAGAAGCTTCTCTCAACCTAATACATTTTTGTGATTCCAGATATTTTTAATATTCCATGCTATCCTCTATGTCCAATTTGATTTCAGATTAAAACATGGATATGGTTATGTAAAAAATCTCGTCTCACCATCATGGTATTTACCATGAAAATGAAATAAAATGGATATATGAGTTCCCCAATGAACTATTTTCATGCATTCTTAGATTTTTAGAACTAACATGGATTTGTTTATCCATATGATTAGCTCTATACTTTAATTATACATGTGGAGTTTTAAGACCCTTGATGATCTATGTGGAGATATCACTCCATCATAAATTCCTAAAGGATTCTCTAGTTTCATTCTGAACAATAACGTGACAAGAAACATTAAGAAACTTTCTGAACTTCTTAAAATAATTAAAAAATTTGATAAGAACCTGGACTAAAAAAACTATTTTCCATATGTATAATAATAAAAGTACCAAAAACAAAAATTTCATCAACACTCACTCCAATTAAAATGATCTTTAACATTATCCATCCTTGAAAAATAATTTCCCACAGAAAGAAAAATAATAAAATATATTTTTTTCATATGGAAGTTCAAGAAATTAGTAGAATAACAACTTCTAATAGAATCATGAGGAAGCTTTAGGTGCAGTAATTGTCGAGTGAAACCTTTTTATATCTCAAATTTTTGTATTGGATACATCTTATGGTTATCACATTTTTATCCAAATACTAGAACCAAGTAAATTCTCTAATATTTCAATATGAGAGGTTAATATTCATGAAGCCAATACAAAACAAAATTCTATTTTTTATATAGGATATTACCACCTTCCTTTTCTAAAATAGATGATTTTTATTTTAAAATAGTGTTATCATGTTCCAATTTTTTTCTAAGTATGTAATTATTGTATCTAATTTATTGAAAAATTATTTAAATTTCATGTTTGGAAATAAAATATATTTCTTTTAGAGATATATTATATGTTATTTTATAGGAAATTTAAATAACATAAATTATGTATTAAATTATGATAACCAAGTATTGACAATAATTAATGGTCTTAGTTCACAGGACTTATTTAACATCCAATTATAAAATCATCATCTTGGATAAATAAACGAAAATTTTCTAACAATGATCTATGATAATGGTTATTTAGAATCCTTAGAACTGAAACCACTAGAAATATGTCATAATTATTTACAAGAAAATATGACGAATCTAAATTTTTGGGGATATGGTGAAATTTTCACAAAGCTTTTAAAATTGGTATACAATGATGCATGTCAAACTTTTTTAGTAGTAGCTAGAGGTGGACATTCATACATTATAAACTTTATTTATTACTTGATTAAATATGGTTATAATTACCTAATGTGTTATAAGTTTGGGTCCTTTGATAAATACATAGAATTCAAGAATGAAGTATAAAATAAACATGGAAGGATGTTAATGAATATTTGATCTGATCAATGTGGTGAATATCCTTCGCAAGAGTTTATCATCAATTTATCGGTGTATAGGATTCAGTCATAACATATTACACCTTATACAACATAGTGGAATGTTGTTATTAAATGGATGAAATATTTATTCCTTAACGTGGTGACATCAATGATGATTTACACAGATCGTCCATTCTACTTTTAAGGATATTAAAAACACAATTCTGCATACACAATAAACTGAGTATAAAAAATGATAAATGAAATTTCATTCAATTTATAGAGTTTAATGAAACACATATTCTGACATACTCATGCATGGGGAAATGAGGAATTTGTTAAGGTCTAGTTAGAAAATAAAATATAACCTAGAGGCATAAAGTTTATCTTTATATATTTCCCAAAGGAAACCAAGGGATACTATTTATACAACCCCTAAAATAAGAAGTAGATAATTATTAGAAAATATATTTCTCTTGAAAGGGATAATATCCTAATGAAGGATAGAGGGAACTAGAATGACTTTCATGATGTTGATTTTCAAGATACAAAAGACATGGTACATAAATTAATCCCACATGTCATCATACATTTCTTTAGAAACACAAGAACTTTATAGGTGATCAAGAGATGTTAGATTCATATAAATAAATTGATTTATAGTCATCAACGTTACAAAATATTTACTAGTGTTCAATAATGATCCAATTTTTTACAAGGATATAGTGGTGATCTTAGACTCCATAATATCAAAATAATCCTTCAATTTCGAGATGGATTCCATTTATCATAACTAATTTTGGGTACTATACAATCCTCCAATTCATGTAAAACCAGTTGGGTGAAAAAGGAAATTTAAGAGAAAGCTATACATAGAAAGTAAAGTGAATGCCTATAAATAGTAGGTAGTGGTTAATGGTTTTAAAAAATGTAATGTAATTAACTATGATAAAACCATTTCTCTAGTTCCCATATTTAAATCCATCAAAATTATAATTTATGTAATAGATTTCCTTGACTATGATATTTATTATATAGATGTCAAAATATCCTTCCTTAATAAGAACAATTATGAAGATGTTTATATGACCAAAGAAAAAGGATATATGTCTCCAAGTAATTAAAAAATGGTATGAATGTTACTAAAATCCATTTATGGATTGAAACATGCATATGGGCCAAGGAATATTCAATTTGATGAAGTTAAAAAATATTTTTTTTCTTTAAGAATAAATGTGTGCTATGTATTTACAAGAGATATGATAGGAATTCAGTTTTTATCAATGTAGTATATTTCAATGACATATTAATTATAGGAAAATAATAGTTAGTCTTATATTTAGTTAAGGATTGGTCAAACAAGTTCTTCCCCATGAACGAATTTGGTGAAATATATTTACCATATACTAATGATATTTTTATGGTACAATCCAATAGGGGAATAGTTCTAGTTTCAAATATAATAAATATTTCAATGAAATTTTTTCCACATAAACAACATGTAAGATAGAGAATAAGTATGATATCATATTATTATATGATAAAATTAATCATTTATTACATTTTTTGTACTAAAACCGATGTTTCCTATGTCTTGATCATGGTAGGAAGATATCATGAAGATCAGGGGGAATAACATTGGTCTACTAATAAGGTTATTCATAAGTATCTGAGGAATACTAAAGATATATTCCTGTTATATGGAGGATATTAATAGTTATTCTTCAAGGGTTATACTGATGATATATTCTAGTTAAACCGGAAAATTTTGATTCCAAAGTTAGTATATGTATTCACTATCAATATAAGATTTTTTACCCATGAGAATCCAAAGAAGCCATTTTTCACCAATTCCATATAAATTTTTCAATATGTATGGTCATCTGATGCATTTAAAGAAGCATTTTGGATAAAAAAACATTTTCAAAGATCTTGTTGTATTTTATAAAAGTAAGGACATTACCACATTATATTGTGATAATACATAAAATGTGGGTCTTTAAAATGATATATGGTTGTAGAAAAAAATGGAAAATAGTTCAGAATTATCACCTATTGAGGGATTTTTTTAAAGGGTTGAGATATCATTAAGTATAATTTTCATGGAAGATAACATGCTACACCCCTTGACTAAATGCTTATTTTAAAAAAAAAATTATGGGTTTCATATGAGAGAGAGAAGACTAAATGTTGTTTTCCATTGGCTCTAATGAAAGTGAGAGTATATTGGAGTTGGATCCCTATTACAAACTTCAATTTACTTTGTGATAACTAGTATTCATTTCTTTATGTATTAATAAACTTCTTAACCCATCATAATTATTATTCTATATAACATTGAATGTGGTAATGTCCTACTAGTAATTGTCTCCCCAAAAGGGGATACCAATTCCCTTCTATAATGATAACCAAGAAGTTCTATAAAAATATAATTAAATATATGATCTATAGACATAGGATATCACTTTATGGAAAAAATGATTTAAGAAATCATTAGTATAAACTTGTAGGTCTTTGAGGAACCTTCTCATAGTATAATCCCATGGTAATTTCTAGTGTAGAATATTATTATAACATGAACCACTAGTAAAAACCCATATTTATATATATAATTATATGTTACTATCTATAGAAATTTGTATTGATTATTATACTTTAGTAATAATATTAATTGATATAATGAGTTTCATTATTTGATTTATTGGTGAAATCTATGATGACATATGTTCATGATGAAGTCAAATATATTTTTTTCATTGTATTTGATATTGAATTAATGAATAACACATGAACGGATTTATTCTTTATATTATTTAACTATTTTTGTTATATCAAGACCTTTTATATGAATATAATATCCAAAATAAATCCATTTTTATGGTTTTCAATGGATAGGATAAATTCTATAAATTCAATTAAAGAGACATCAAGCACATAGGTTGATTACAATAACATTTTACATTTAAAATTAGATATATCATGAAAAAGATATTATTATAAACAATGAGAGTTCGTATATGGTTGTATATCATTATGACATTAACAAATTTTTCAATTTGTTCTTTAGTATGTTGTTATATGCTATAATTGGACTTTATTAAGTCCCACCTAATGTCATTGAGAAAGAGGAATAAAGGGTCACACATTAAGTTTAACCAAAATCTCAATAAAATTCTATTTTAATTTAATAATATATAATAAATATTATTCTCTATTTATTGTTTAATAATTATTTGGGATTGTTTGTTCTCAATGATTTAATCACGAGTTATATAGAAGAAGAAAAATGTGATTAAAATAATAATAAATATTTTTTGGAAATATCTTGTGAATATAATATTTATTATATCAATTTGTGAATAATTTGGTAATATTAATTTATTAAATAAATAGTCATTATTCAAGGTTAGATAAATATCGAGGATGATTAACAGATCGATTTTAATGGTCCATCCAGAAATGATAAATTAATTATCATTTAAATAAATAAAAATTTATTTATTTAAAAAATAATATTTATCTATCTTTAGGTATTTCACAAGTCAAGTAGATAATAATATTATTTAAATTATTATTATATATTGGGATCACTATCAAATAAGAAATTAGCTATGGGCCTTTTCATAATTGACAACCCTAGCATAACTTTATAAATACCCATTTATATCAATTTAATGTGTTATTCTTTGTTTTTTCACAAAAACCTAGAGAGAATACTCCCAAGAATATACTTAAGAACAAGAGTGCTAATCCTCCTCCAAACTCTTATGTCTTTGAGAGAACATTAATAATTCTTCATCCATGAATAAATTCTTCTTATAATCAACAACGAATGATGAAAGTGGTCGAAATTGATTATGCTGGCTCCTAATGATTCTATGAAAACGTTATGAGAATTTAGAGCACATGGGAATCATTGATTGAGGGATTATACCATATAATCCTATGAAGAAATTATGGTATAATTATATCATTTAACCAAATTTTATTTGAAGAAAAAGTTTAAAGATAAGGTAATTATAAATATTTATATAAATTAAATATAAATTATATGTGATGATCTTGCCTTCTGGTTCTAGTTTTAACAAGTCTACTAATCTTTAGTTTTATATTATTGGTCATGACATTATTCATCATGTGTGACTCATAATATTCATCGATATTTGAGTTGTTGATTCCAAATAGTAACTTCCCCATCAACCAAATCCTACTAAAAGAAAAAATGAAAATTAACTTTATTCCATCCCACAAAATAAATTAGTCCTATAAAAATAATAGATTTATGTGCATGATTTGTGATTTATTTGATCCATTGTATTTTTCTTCCACGTTTAGAGGATGTTTACAATGATAAAGGGTTATATATGTTATGACCCATGATAAAACAAAATATTGTTCTTATAGTTTTTCTTGTTTTGAAAAGTGATAGAGAATAAATATTTTATGATTAATTTGTGAAATATCTTTTCATCAGTAGAAAACATTAAATGAGATGAGTACCTAATGTTTTCATATTTATATGTGATATAAAATTAATTTTTAAGGGTGTAATATGGAAACATGCAAATAAACCCACTTACTAAAGGATTATATATGATTTTGTTAATCACCTAATTTAAATGTTTATTAAATAATTTTGAATATTTGTTTTCAGGATATTACTAAAATTTATTATAACAGTCACCCTTTATGATATAAAATTTGAAAAATTGTTAATTTTTTTTTCTATTTCAAAAACACATCAATGAAAATTTCATAACAAAATAAATAAAATAAGATTTTGGAAAATGGTTTTTTGAAGAAGTTATCTGATCACAAACTATATATAAGGTTTCTCTCACAAGATACGTCTTATCTTCGGTAGTTGATGGTAATATATTCAATTTTGTATGGTTAGGTTTGTTTTTTCTACTTTGATTGTTTCAATCCAAGATTTTTTCTGCTCTTATCCTTTCTATGTGCATCATTGGTCTTCAATTCTCTATTGAGGTGAATCATGGTTTTGGATATTGGTTCATTGATAACCAGCCAATTGTGTGTCTTTGACATCTGGTTATAATGGATGAGGTACCACCTTGTGGGGTTTTTTACCTTACATTTATTAGTCCCTACTCCTAAAATCTAATAAATAAAAACAATATTTTTTTCTATACAAGGAGGGACACCGTTTAACAATAGTTCTATAAATGGAGATATAGTTTTAGTGTAAAGATACTTTCAAACCATAGTGTGTGACAAAGACATTATCATGGGAGTGATTTTCAAAACAATATTTGAATATGTGACTGTGATATATGGTGTTTATTTCTTTCATGAAGATGCTATTTTTTAATGAATATAGTATTTAAATAGAAGTTACTGAGTGATAATACCATGATAAATTATCATTATCATTATGATTTAACTTTTGAGACATTAAGAGAATTACAGATGAATAACAGTGATCAGTTTTAAATGATATGTTGTGAATAAATTTACTAGAACTTGTATGTATGTTATTTCAAGAGAATTAATGTTCCAAAAATGATAGATACAATTCTCACACGATCCATTGAATATAAATTATGAGAAGAAAATAAGGAATGAAATATAGGGTATTTGATTCTACATTATCTGAGTATCAATGAAGGTATCCCAATAATGAAACTACCAATAATATACTCTATGAAAAAGGTTAGATAGGGAATCCAATAATGCTGTGAAGGATAATTTTAGATTTTTAATGAATAAAAAAAGAAGTGTATGTCAGTCCTTGTATTATATATATTGTAATTTCGGACAGATGAGTGAGCATTTAAGACTATGATATCCTAATATCAAAATGTTTTAGGAAGTTTTATTTATCAATTTACATTACTAATATCAAAGGAAAGATATAAAATTTATCAGATCCCACTGATTAGACATAGGCAGCACTGCAGATCAATTTAGTAGGTTTCGATTGATATCATCTATATTGTAATGAAACGAAAAGTTGGTTCAAGATCTTAAAACAATAAGTATATTCTGTTATCATACTTGGTTTGTGAAAGTAATATTGTTCCCATAATATAAATATTCATGATCATTTCTCAATAATAAGATATAAATTTTATATTTAGTTCTCAAGACCCAAATTCTAAGTACATCAATATCACATGTATCTATTGTCATTAATATTCCTGAAGTTTAATATCACACCATGGTTGTTCCGCTACATGACATAGTATATGATAGTAGTATAAGTATATATTTTGTGTCGAAAGTACAAAACAGTTATCCACTTTGATGAGATACTTTAAATATCATGATAATATTCCTTAAACCCATGTTCAATGGATACATAATATTTTCTTATGTTAAAAAACAAAATATTATATCAGGGGTAGGAGTATCATAATACATAAGGACACCTTATAATTTTTTTTCTCTTAGTAATCTCAATTATTGGAGTCAATGAGATCTAACCCACCAGTATAAAATCAACATGTTTCATTGTATATTCTTTTTGGTGGATGTATGGATTGATCATTATACATTGATATTATAATTGATAAATATAATAAATCATGTATACCAAAATTTGAATAAAATGAATAAAATATATTCTCTTTGATAATTAGGATACATTGGGTGTGTCATGATTGGTTTTTCATTAATGTATATTATGAGAAAGGATTTATCGCTCTCTCTCATAACATATATTGATATCTCATGCAAATTGGTGGGAATGAAACTACCTAGATAAATATGTGGCCTTAGATTTTTATGACAATGTTAATTTATGGAATGTTAGAGAAAGAGATATCAAACAAATGGGTTAATGACACCCATATACAACTTTCATGATTATAGATATCATGGTAAAGGGATTATATTATAGATTAAGGATTAATATGAGGTTTTTTGACATTGTGATATTAGTTTCATTATATATAGGTACCTTTCCATGTTACTATATTCTAACCTTGGAATTTATACATATCCTTCTATTAACTTTTTGAAAAGGGCATTGAGGGTCACACACTATGTATATATGGATTCATGGTTAAATTAAATGTTAAATTTAACTCTTTAGTATAAATTTTATTCCTTCATTGTATAATAATAATTATTCATGTTTGGTTGATCTCCAAGATTTAATAAAAATTTATTTGAAAGAATAATTATGTTAAATAATAATAATAAATATGTTTCTTCATGGTTTTTTGAATATGATATTTATTATATTTATCGATGAATTATTTATTGACATTTATTTATTATATAAATAGTTATTATTGAAGGCTCGGTAAATACTGAGGAGGGTTAGTAGACTGAGCTTAAAGGTCCAGTTATAAATGATATAAATGATATTTATTATATTTTATTATGCAATTCCCTCATCATGTGAATAATAATAATATTTATATTATAAATATTTTTTGGGATTAGTTAAGAGTTATTGTATTCTAAAGGTACCTATGTGATAATTACTAATGTTAAACCTACCATAATAAGTATCTAATTATATAAATTTTCAAAGACAAGGTTGTTATGAAAAATAGATAGAGAGAATCTATATCAACACGTAAGGGTATTTCTATAGGTATATAGTGTTTTCTTTTCACTAATTCTCTCAATACATTGAGAGAACAACAATAATTCTTCACGGTAATTTTTCTATGATAAACCTTGAATGACACAAGTGGTCGAGATTGTCTGTTTCAGGACCTAGTGATTTGACAACAATGTTTAAAAATTAAAGTTCACATATATATCCCTAACAAATGTATTATTCACTTGAACCCTACAATGAAATTATGGTAAAATGAGAACAAGTCAACAAAATCATCAAAAAAGAAATAATTTAATGTTCAGGTAATTATACACCTGTTTTTAAATTTTTTACAAATTACTTGTGAATGTCCTCCTATTCTAGTTCTGGTAATTAATTAAGTCAGTTAATTTATGAATTCCATAGGTCATGATATCATTTGTTATGTATAGCTCGTATTATTCATAAATAACGATAAAAAAATCTATGTTGGACATAATAAACAGGTGCTTCTATATCCCCCAAAACCTACAAGTGGTATCAATGTGGTCACATGATTTATAATTATTAATTTCTTTTTAATTTAATGGAATTCATTTTCAACTTCTTTTACATGAAATACATTCATTATTTAAATTTTAAAAACATTTTATTTTCACTTTCCTCATTCTACCTCACATATCTAATAAAAGGGATCAATGAAAATGGAGAGACATGTGAAAAAACCATATAGATATTCCTACAATCATTTTTTTCATTTTCTAAAAACCGTTTTATGAGTGTCTGATACCCATTACAGATCATGAGGTGGGAGGAACTATGATCAAAATTCAAAACAGCATCACAATACAGACAAATTATAGAATTCAAATATCAAAAATCTTGTCATGTGACAGCTACAACGTACACCCACCTTGAGTCGTGCACCCATCCTTCAATCATCTCCACCGTAGCATCACACCGGCGAGACCAACCAACAAAATTAGTGCACGTAGCAACGCATCTGAGAACCTAAACCTTAACCCGCAACTTTGGATCAAAGGTTCATCCAATCCCAAAACCACATACATCGCACAAAAACATAAACCCTCCATTGGGGAACAACCAAAGAAGATCTTAATCAAAGCCATACATGCCATTGCCGCCAGCATATTCATCAACTCACAGTAAGCACCAAAAGTCACAGAAAACATTTCAAATGAGAAGGCATCACAATGCCTTTAGAAATCACAATCAACCAAAACTTCAACACATTCAAACTTCATCTCGCCAATATATGAGATGGAAGGGAGAATCAAAACCATTTCTGAACTGGTTATGAGAAAAACCACAAAATCAAAAAGGATTTCATCGAGATCAAAACCATACCACATAGGGATAACATAGGACTCCAATCATTCAATGTGTCTTTAATGAAACACGGGGACTAGAACCATACAACTTCAAGGTCACACATCATGTAAGTTAAATGTATGTTGTGTACCTCAAAACACAGTGGAAAGTGACACACCTAATCCCTAGGTGTGTATCACCGATATAATAAGAATGTATTACATTTTATGTAACAAATTATATGTTTTTAGTCTTCTATAGTGAGTGATCTCAATTTAACAAAATGGAATCTCGTTTTTTATTATATAATTTTTCATTACATTTTATAAAAATAGGATCTTTGAAGTTTTGTGTCTTGGGAATAAGGAATATAATACATGAAAAAATATAAATTATTCTATTCCAATTGAAATTATTCTTCAATATTTCACCTTAATTTAATTTACGTCTTCTCATAACATAGTTACATACATCAATGTAAAGGGTGAGTAGAAGGCCTAATAAGGGAAAAACAAGGGAAACAGTTTACAAGTGAACTTGAGAGATATCTATAATAACATGAGGAATGTCATAAAATAATGATAAAGTAAAATATAATAACAATAATAACACGGATCATAATTTTAAAATGTGTCTACAAAATTTAATTTAGTCATTCATAAGCATATCACCAAGGTCTATCCCCAAGGTGTCCTATAAATTATCAAGGTTATTCACCAAGGTATCACAAAACTCTTCATCTCTAGAGATTAATTTCTTTACCCAATGCACTAGAGAATTATCATTTTTAACCCTTAATATGTATTTATTTTTATATGAGACACATATATCATAATAAAACATTTCATAAATAACCCATAAACAACAAAATAAATGGGTTTCATTTCCAAATCATGTTGTTTTAAAAAAGTGCTAAAAATGTGATAATTATGTCATTAATAACCCATATAATGGAAATGAGGGTTTTATTTATGTCAATTATAGAATAAAATAAATCATGTTTATTTCCTAATAAATACCCCTAGAAATAAAACAGTTTTGGGTATATATATTAAGGAAATAAAACAATTTCTTCATAAAAAGAAAGAAACTTTGAGATGAAAAATCTACTACATAAGAGGTAAGAAACATGTTTTTAGAAAGCAATAAAAAGGTAGGGGAAATTGTAATGACTCATAATATAGTATAGGTACAGAATAAAATTTAAATAATAACATGTTATAGAAATTTGAAAGACATACCACATAAAAGTGAAATTGAAAGGTAAAAAAAGGAGGGAATTCCCTTACCTTGAAGAGTAACTTCTAAAACTCTAGGATTGGGACCTAGAGGGCTTAAAGACACTATGGTATGAATCCTTGGTATATAATACTACCATATCTCCAATGTTAATGATAATTTAATGAAATTAATAAATATAATATCTTGGTATTTATAGTAAGAATGAGGGAGTTTTTTATTAATTTCTAAGGACTCCTCATCAGTGGAATTTGGAAAACCATGGGAATTTAACATGGTATTTTCTGATGGATTCGGCCAATTGGGACACCTCATATAATTTTTTAATCTATATTAGTCTACCATAATTTTAAATTACATATTAGATCATTATGATGTCATAAAACACATTGAAAACTCTAAAACTGTACTTTTACAATTCATCGAAAAACAAAATATTTTATAGAAACCTCATAAAGTCACCCTAACCTGATATCTGTTATCTTAATTCATAAATGAACTCCATTAAATGAAAAAAATTCTAAATAATAGAAATTTAATTTTTAGTTAAAATAACTATTTACTCGATAAATACTAATACTTAACTAATAATTTCTAAAATAATTTTTTACTTATACTATTATATCACATTACAATTCAAGGTGCATAAATTATATTTATACATCCTTAGGTGAGGATGTTATTCCATAAATCATATTACTATTCATAAGGATTATATTACAATTCATAAGATACTATTGACAAAAAATTAAGTTGATATTATTATAATATAAATTAATTATTGATCGCAATCGTGTATGACAATTTTATGAAACTAATTTCTCAAAATAAGTTATTTAATTTATAAAAAGAGTATTCTAAAAATTGTTTTTTTCATTATTATTCAAAATTATGAAACTTCTTAGAAAAATACAATCAACATTCTAGATTTATTTTTACAATTAAAATTCAAAAATGATGTTTATTTTACCATAATAACAATTTTATTTACACAAATGGATTACAAAATGTAACTAAGACCTTGTTAAATAACCCCTTATAACACCTACATAGTACCTAAGAGTAATATGTGGAATGGAGATATAAAAATGGGGTGGCTCAAACAACATTTCTCGAGTGGTGATTTCTATAAACTTGAACTTCTGTCGTATGCAATTTCATTTAAGATTAACATGTTGAATCTTAGCATGGGATTGGTCCAAAGAAAAGCGTAGTTATGCTACCTTCATCCCAAACTCCAAAAGATAGGCTTTGTGCCACCGGAGTCTACTAGATGAGGTCATCGACTATTCCTTCTACATTAATTATCCATTATCATTTCTATTTATAAACAATTATTTTATAATTAAAAATTATTATTGTTTCCAATTTTCATATTAATCAATGATTATATAACAGTCAAAACCTGATGGTAACATTTCATTTGTACTTATATATTTTTATTAATTATGACATAGTAAACCATTCTTTTCCAGAAATAAAAATAATATTCAAAAGTTTGGGTTTTTACTTTCTTCCCCACTTAAAAAATTTTGTCTTCAAAATGTAAACTTGTACCCTCAGAAAAGGTGTCAGTAATTATTCCTCATAGTCTCATCTTCTTCCCACTTGGATTTTTCATATTTTATGGTTCCTTCACAAAACATTGACAAGGTGGGTAGTATTTTTTCATGGATCCTTGTCATTATTGTCATAGATCTCCATGAACTGCTCCTCATAATAGAGTTCATATTCTAGTTGTTCCCCCTATATATTTAGAACATGTGGTGGGTTAGGTATGTACTTTCTCAATAGGGATACAAAGAATACTTCATGAACCTGAGCAGATTTGAAGGTAGTGCAAGCCGATAATCCACTACTCCTATGTGATCAAGGATTTCATAGGGCATAATGTACATAGAGATGAGATTCCCTTTCTTCCCAAACCTCATGAATCTCTTCCTTGACGAAATTAAAAGGAATAATTTTTCACAAACATCAATCTTCAAGTCCCTTTGATGGATTTCGACATAGATCTTAAGCCATCTCTGAGCAACCTTAATGTGGTTCTGGATGGCATGAACCTTTTCTGTCATCTCTGCAACTAGATCAGTTTCTAGAAGCATTCTCTCACTATCTTCATCCCAACAAGTCATAGTTCTACATTGCTTTCCATATAGAGTGTCATAATGTGCCATTTGAATGCTTAAATTGTATTTTTTGTAAGAGAACTCATCTAATGGGAGTTGTTGATCCCATTAACCTTTAAATTCAATTGAGCATTTCCTCAGTATATACTTGAGTTTTTGAATAGTCCTTAAATATTGGAAATCATTTTGGGGGTGATAGGTCATACTGAAATTCATTTTGTTACATAAATCATGTTGAAGACTTCTCTAGAATATCGATGTGAAGCCTGGATCTCAATCAGATATGATATAAAGTGGAACTCCATGCAGCCTTACCACTTCCTTCACATAAATCCAAGAAAGTTTATCAAGAGAGAAATATTCTCTAATGGAGGTAAATTGGGAATTATTAGTTAGATGTTCCATTAAAACCCATATTTCATTTTTTCCTTTTGAAGTTCTCAGGAGAATAGTGACAAATTCTAGAGTGATATTGTCCCACATCCATGCTTTTATAGGTAGTGGTTGTAAAACCCCTTTAGTATTTTTTTCTCCACCTTCATTTGTTGACATACGAATCACCTTGTAGTTTAGTTATCAATCTCCCATTTCATATTATCCCATCAATAATAATCATTACGGTCCCTATACATTTTTTTCCTTCTAGGATGTATTAATAATATAGAGCTAGGAGCTTCATCCATCAGCTCCTTCTTCATTTCTGGAATAGATGGAACACATAATCTTGTATGAAATTTCACTACACCTTCAGGATCAATATTAAACTCAGAATACTTCCCAACCTTCATCGCATCAAAATTATTCTACAATAAATTATCTTATTTATTATCTTTATTGATCTTCTCTGGTATTGTAGGTTAATATATCATTTGGGATATGGTTGATAATTTCCCTTCACATAAAATTCCCATGTCCAGTTTTAATTGGTCTTTGATCATTGGATATCCTTGGATGCTCATAATTTCCATAAAAACTGGGTCATTCCTACTTAATGCATCAGTGACTTTTTTTATCTTATAGGGTGATAATGGATTGAACAAACATTGTTTTAAGAAGTTCCAACCATCTCATCTGTCTCATGTTCAATTAATTTTGAGTGAAAACTTACTTGAAACATTGATTTCATGTATGTATATCACATTTCTCCTTATAAATATAGTGGCTCTATATCTTAGAGAAAAAAACCACAGCTAACTCCAAATCATGTGTAGAATAGTTCTTCTCATGAGTATTCAACAGTCAAAATGAATAAGCAATGACTATAATAATTCATGAAGATGCATCCAATCCCTTTTATAGATTCATCACTAAAAATACTGAGTCCTTATCCTATTGAGGAAAGAGTTAACACGAGGGAAGTAACCAATCTCTTCTTCAGCTCTTGGAAACATTACTCACTCAAATTTGTCTATATGAACTTTACCCCTATTCGAGTTAAATATGTCAATGTATTATAAATTCATGAAAATATATTCACAAACCTCTTATAAGATCCTTCTAAATCAATTAAACTATAAATATCAGCCAATGTTGAAGGATGAGACCACTCCTCCACAATAATTTACTTTCTAGGGTCAACTAAGATTCCTCATTGGTTACAATATTCCCCAATAAAGAATCTTTTTTGTAACCAAAATTTACATTTTCTGAACATTCCAATAATCGTCACCTTCCATTGAGTTTGTAAAATAACCCTTAAATAATCCTCACACCCCTTGTGACATTTTGAATATATCAGATTACCATCAATAAAAACTACCACAAAATTATTATCCTAGTTATAAAAGACTCTATTCATAAAATCCATAAAAATAGCAGGTTTATTAGTCAGTCCAATGGTCATAACAGCAGACTCATAATGCCCATATCATGATCGGAAGAATTTTTTTAATATTTTATTTGTTTACCCTCAGTTTATGATAACCTAATCAACGATCAATATCATAGAAGAATTGTTTTCCATAAAGATTGTCAAATAAGTCATCAATTCTTAGAAGAGGTTATTTTTTCTTTATTGTGATCCAATTCAGTTCTCTATAATCAATTCCTAACTGCATTGATCCATCCTTTTTTCCACATATAGAATAGGTTCTACCCAAGAATACACACTCAATTGGATAACCCCCTTCCCCAAAATATCTTAGTTTTTTCATTAATTCTTCCAGCTCTACATTTTACATCTAATATGGGGTCATTGATGTCAGATGAGATCTTGGTACAAGGTCGATGGAGAAATCTACCTCTCTTTCTGAGGAAGGTTCGGGTTACTCATTAGAAAAAATGAAAACATATTTCTATACAATGTGAACATTTTATAACCATATACTCTCATTTAAATATTCAACTTAACTAATCAACTCCATAAATATTGATATAGAAGGTTATTCTAGACAAATATCAGGTCATAAAATCTATCCATAGAAGATAAATTTGGTTTTACCATTCAAGACTACTTAGATTTCCTTGCTTCTACATTTTATATTAGCATTATACATTGAGAGTTAGTCCATCCTTAGTATAATTTTGAATCCAAAATTGGAATTACAATTAGAATTGTTATAAAATTGTGCTCAGAAAATTAAATACTAGTTTCTCTATACACTAATGATGCTTGGATAATCCCACCAGGATTCTTGACTGATAACTATACATTGAGAAATTTAGGATTTGATTCTAAATTCCTTGAAAACATGGATTAAATAAAGGAATAAGTAGAACCAAAATAAAAATGTACTTTCTTCATTTGAGAGAACAACAAGAGTACCTTCCACCACATCATTTAGATCATCCCCATTAGTTATCATGCTGGAAAACGAATGACCTTTCTCCCTTATCATTTGTTGAGGCTGATGGTGATTCCCCTACACTAACCCCAGATTTCGATAGTGATTGGAAAAGTCCCAAAGCTATCCAAACTTGATGAAATGGACCTCAGGAAGGGCCTACATCATCTTCCATTTATTTTTAG
This sequence comes from Viscum album, assembly GCA_963277665.1. Lineage (NCBI taxonomy): Eukaryota > Viridiplantae > Streptophyta > Magnoliopsida > Santalales > Viscaceae > Viscum > Viscum album. Next base: position 256,397,957 of record OY728162.1, read on the forward strand.
TGTTGGGATGTTGAGGCTTGGCCTCACTACAAAAAGTTCATATGATATGTACATCTCTTCAAAACTTGTAACATGTCCCTCTCTTGAGCATGAAATTACCTGAATTTTTTTTCCCAAATTTATTCCACATGGAAAGTTTTACTTTATTTCCTCATCTTCACTGATCAAAGATCCTCCCAAATATTGGATTTATTGGTCTCTTCTTCTCATTGTATTTTTTGGACCACTGTGTCTCACCGAACTCTAGTTTGTCTTTTATATCACTCTCCATGATCTCTGCATTACAATCATAGTCTTAGTTGGCTATATTATTCCACAGATTAGGTCATTGTCCACCAAATAATCTATCAACAATCCCATTAAGATCCATGATAAAACATTAGGTGTAATGGGAATGACTTATGATGTTCATCTCATAGCTTCCCACAGATCCATTCTTCTTCATCTTCACCTTGAGAAATTCCTTCTCCATTTTTTTCTCATAGAACAAGCAAAATTATTATTATAGAAGACTCCCCTTAACTATTACCAATAAAAATATTGAATCTCCCTTCTTGGCATTATATTTTTAATCATTTACCACCATTGATCATCTACTCCCTCTAAGCGGTAAATAGTCAGGTTAAATTTATCTTATTCTGAATAGCGGAGTACAAAAGAGATCCATTTGATAGAGCTGATCCACTTTTTAGCAATCAATGGGTCAATATATCCAATGAATGTTGGTGGTTTTTGATGCATAAAGGACTCAAGAAAATTTTGTTGCCTTAATTGTGAAATCAGTCTCTCAGCTTGATTCAAGTCATTTCCCATAACTTGAGTCAGTTGGTTCATCATTCTCATGAAAGTTTCCATTCCAGCTTCAATCAGAGGTCCATCAGGGAACAGTCTGTTATGGTCACCATTTTTGTGATTCCTCCTATTTCCCACCATTTTATAAATTAATAAAACTTTAGTGAGAAACATATTTCATTAAAAAATATTTTATATGGAATGTATTTTTATATCTTAAAACTTCTTGTTTAAACAACAATTACATTTGTCTATAAATACTTCATAATGATTCATAAGAAGCTTGTGGTTATCCAACCATATCCCCCAGGAGTGTCAAACTAGGAGTGAAATAAGGCCCATTTTCATGTACCAATTCCCATTTGAATCTATCTCAAAGTAGTGTTTTAGGTTTTTACACCTAGATACATTTATACCAAAGTCACATCCACTTATTTATATCCCGATTGGTATTTATTTGTTTGGAAACCACTTAATTTATATTTCACCCAAATACCCTGATGTTATCTAATATTTATTATTTTCTATAGGGTTATTACTAAATTTTTCATATCCAAATTTCCAAAAACAACTAAAATATACTTTAATACCAACTATGGAATCCCACATTTTTATTACATAACGTTTCATTACATTTTATAAAATGATGATCTTTAAAATCAGTGTCTTGGGAATAAGGTACATAAAACAAGAAAACATATAAAATTATTTTATTCCACCTAAAATTATTCCTCATTTGTTCATCCTTATTTTATTTACTTCATCTCATAACCTGGGGACATATATCAATGGAAAGTGTGAGCATGTGGGCCAGTATGGGAATACAAGTGAAACAATTTGTATGAGAAATTGAGCGATATCTATAAGAACATGAGGAATATCATAAATAAATGATAAATAGTAATATCTAAATTATAATATCTTGAATAATAACATGAAAATTTTCATACCAAATTTATTTTAGACATTCATAAGAACATCACTATGGTCCATTTACAAGGTGTCATAAAAATTACCAAGTTCATTCACAGAGGTATTATAAAACATGTCAACTCTAAAGATTAATTTTTTCCCCAATATATTGGAGAGATATCTACACTCACCCTTATTATGTATTTTTTATTCAAGTTATCCACATAGATCATAATAAAAAATTTCATATATAACCCATATAGAATAAAAGAAATAGGTTTGATATCAAAATCATGGCATTTTAAAAAAAAAGTTCTTAAAAATATGATCATTATGTATTTTATAACCCTGATAAAGGTAATGAGTGTTTTATTTATGTATATTCTAGAAAAAAATAAATTATTTATATGCCATTATTAATTCCCCTAAAAATTAAAGTGGTTTGGGTCTTCATATAAAAGAAATAAAATAATTTCTTGATAAAGATAGAGATTTTGAGATGAAAATTTTGTAGCATAAGGGCTTCAAAACTTCGATTTAGAAAACATTTGAATGAGATGATATATGGTTCTCCCATACATAAATTACATATAATAAATTATAGGTATATAATAAAATTGAAATAAGAATATGTTATAGAAATTTGAAACACAGAGCACATAAAAGGGAACTTGAAAGGAAAAGAGAAGTTGGGAATTCCCTTACCTTGAAAAGTAAGATATAAAACTCTAGTATAAGGACCTTGAGGGATTTAGGAAACCTTGATAGGACTCCTTGAGAGTTAATAATGTCATAGATTATAGGGAATTATTTTGAAATGAATGGAAATGATGGAATGTCCTAGTATATAGTAAAAGAGAAAAGTTTGTTATTAATTTTCATGGACACATCATCGGTGGTATTTTCAAAACCATGGGAATACCTATGGTATTGGCCAAATGGGACACCTCATATAATATTACATTACAAATCAGTTGATTAGAATTTTAAATTACTTATTACATCATTATGATGTAAAAATCATAACAAAAACTCAAAATCATTATTTTTACTATTCACTAAATAACATAACATTTCATAAAAATCTTATATATTTATCGTAACCTAATATATATTCTCTAAGTTATAAAATTAACTAAATATTTTGAAAATAATTTTATAAATTATTGAAATTTATACTTTATGTAGAATCACTATTTAATTGAAAAATACTAATACCAAACTAATAATTTCTAAAATAATTATTTACTTATATTATTATATCAAATCACCATTAAAGGTGCCTAAATTATATTTACACATTCATAGGTGTGGTTTAGATTCCATTGGTCATATTTAGGTTCATAAGGAAAACAATAATATTCATAAGTAACTATTCACCAGAAAATATATTTATCTTATCAGACCCTAAATTTATTACCGATCACAACCATGTATGTTAGTTTTTTGGAAATCCTTTCATAATATCAATTATTTATATAATAGAAAAAATATTTTAAAATACACATTTTTCTATATTAATCAAAAATATGATACTTCTAAGAAAAATACTAAAAATCATCCAAGAATTATTTTTGACATTTGAAATTCAAAAATTATTATTTTTACCATAATAACAATCTTATTTATATAAATTGATTACAAAAAGTAATTAATTACTATTTACAAAACCATTTATAACACCAATAAAGGACCCAAGAGTAAGGTTTGAAATAGTGATATAATATTGGGGTGGCTCAGACAACATTGCTCGAGTTGTGATTTCAATCAAAATGAACATCTCTAGTAGGTGATTTAATTCAGTCTTAACATGTTTAATGTCATCTCAGGCTTGGTCCGGATAAAATCTTAGTGATGCTACCTCCTTCACATGCTCTGAGAAATGGGCTTTGTATGGCCTGGGTCTACTAGATGAGGCCATTGACTCTTCTTTATGAATTAATTATCCATTTTCATTTCTATTTATAAAAAATAATGATATCATTAAAATTTAATGTTTTTTCAAACATCATATTAACCAATGGTAAAATTATTCTCAAAAACCAATGGTCACATTTCATTTATACTTATATTTTATTAATTTTTTATGAAATAGTAAAAAATAATTTTTCATGAAACAAAATAATATTAAAAAGTTTGGGTTGTTGAAAACACTGAGAAAATAATTAATTGTATAATTAAACCTATACATATGTGTCCCATGAGTCATTTATTTGGTAGTATATTCAATTTCATAGGATTTATAATTATATATTAAATTAATTAACATTTCAGATTCCATATCTAAAATTTGAGTATGATCTCTGATTAGAGTGTACTCCGTACACATCAAGAGCATCACACGTAGTGCAATTGTAATACCCCAATTTTCTCAAGACTGTTTTTTCTCAAATTAATATATTCATTTATATCATGTAATTTCTGAAGTTAAATATTCCTTTCAATCTAAACCGGATTTTCATATATTAGACGCAACACCGAGTTGGTGAATGATACACAAAACATTGAGTATAGATTTATTTCAATGTATAAAAGAACTATGTTTATATTATGTTATATGAAACACCAAAGTAATCTTTCACTATATGAAACACAGACTTGGCTTGTGTTACATGCAAGAGAGACATTTCCCAATAATTTGTGTTGTTCGCAATACCAAGTTCCACTAAAAAATGATATATTTTTATAATAATATTATTAAATGGGATATAAACTAGCCATTAAGAATAATATTTACCAGATTTTTATGTTTATAAAACATTAACATTCATCTTGTGTGTTTTATAGACATGATATAGAAACAAATTCAATATTTTAGAGAAAAGAAGTATTTTCCAAAAATTGTAGTTTTTCTGCCTTTTGATGGTGCACCCTTTTCAAAGTGATTATTTAACAAATTGATATATTTTATTTGAAAAAATTAAACTTCTTATATGGAAGTGGGAAAGAAAACATTACTTTTGTTGAATTTTTTGTATTTTTCTGATAAAATTCACAGTTAATGAATAGTGAAAAGTACTGTATTTTAATTCAAAACTGCCTCCTCGTCTAATTTATTTATATAATTAGATTATTTTTTTAATTAGATTTAAATTATTATTGGATTATTTTTTTCATTTAATCCAATTTTGGTAATTTTATATAATTTCACAGTTAAATTGGACATAATCACATTTCAATCTTTTAAAAAAAATTCATCTTAAAACACCGCTTTCGAGTTTTGAAAATCGAAATTACTTTTAAATTATTTTCTAACAATTATTTGACTTGAATTTTAAAAAATATATAACATATTTAAAATAATAAGTTCCAAATTTTATAAATAGGTATCTTTTATTTCTTGACATTATAAATAGTAACTTCAGTAATTATTTTAATTTACCATGGCTAAAGGGTAAATCAAGTAAATACAGGTAATAAAATAATATTATAATAATATAAAACTACCCTATCACATTCACTAATACTATTATAGGATATATTCTATACCATGATCATTCTTAGGTCAATTTTAGGACCCCATGGAGCCACTTGGGTGTGATAATGACCTTTTTTAATGTTTAATTTTAGGATATGGGAAATATAACATAAACATGTATCTTCAAAATAAAATAATTTTAACATGGTTTATATAAATGTTATATTCAACCATAAAAAGTAAATATAAATCTAAAACTATTTACTACATCATGGTATTTTATTTATAATTTTTATACTTTTAGAAAATAAATTTATTTATGACATGATGATGAAGCACTTATTACATTATTAATGGATGATTGAAAAAAATGATTTTATAATTATTAAAATAAATATAATTTGAGATTTTTTATTTTATACATGATTATTTTAGATAAAAGGTTCATTTTATGGAAGTCTTAATGATTTTTTTTGAATGAATCATGTTTTTATGACTTAAAAAACTCAATTACTAAATAGTGTCATAATTGATAAAAATTAAATTTTTAAACAAACACTATTTTATGAAATGATATAATAGACTTAAATATTTTAGATGCATAAAAATGAATTTTATAATTTTTTAAATTCCATCATTTATTTACTTGAGGTTATATTTACAATTTTTAGTAATTATAATCACCATATATTATGAAAATATTAGAACACATGATAAGAGTTAATGTGTTTAACTAAGGGATAATGCTATATGATAAGGTTTATTTTGTTACCTAAACCTGTCTAAAACCAATTATTTGAGAGGATCTCAACCCCTATACATCTTATATTATAAATAAATTTTTTTGTTACCATTAGAAACTGAAAAATAAATTTATAATAAAATAATATTTAAAGACTTTCATCAAGTTCCCCTCACCTCTCCTATAAAAGGGAACTTCTCCTTCTCTATTGATAACACCTATAAAGAAATTTTTCTCACACTAATCCTACACATTTCTTCAAATAACATCTCTAAATTTATCCTAGAGTCAAAATATTGGGTATAAAACCATTTTAATAATATGTTTTACGCATATCAAAAAGAGATACTCGAAAAAGTGGTAATTGTTTTATGACCTCTTTCAAAATACTTTTCTTCTTCTACTTCCTCTTCTTATGTTGTTTCCATAATAAAGTAATAAACACAATATATTATACATTATGAGATATTATTATAATTATGGTACAACATTATAATTTCTTTTATACATTCTATGAATAACAATATCACCATGTGTGCATACGTACGGCATACCATCTCCATGTCAAAGTGTAATTTGTTATTAAACAAAACATAATTTGGATGGGTATAATTATCCATATAATATATATAAATAATTAATATATCATTATAATTATTCTATATAATTCATATATCATCCAATACCATTCCATTTAACCATTAAGTGAATGATATAGCCCCTTATTTGTACATACGACCTACCATCTCCACGATGCAATGACATTCATTCTCCATGTTAACCATTCAAGAATGATTATAAATATATATAATAAATAAGAATGAAATATATGACATAATAATTCTACTAGATTTATGTATACATATATATTTCATTTACATTCTTCCCTTCTATTCAATAAAGAAACAGAAACATCATTCAAGCATACCTACGGCCAACCACTCCATGAACTGTGTATTCAATTTCATTTATCGTTATATTATATATATTTAAATATTTAATATTTATTATATATAAATCATTTTTTACATTGTGGAAGTTATTATATCATAATCTATAAAATATGATCAATAATAACAAGTCAAAACACATACGCTAAATAAAATGATTATTACCCAAAATGTTGTTTTTACATGGAATTGATAAATATATGGGTAATATAAAGTCATCAGTGAATCATATATGATATCATAAATATTATTATAGTTCTAATAAAAACTAATAATATTTATAATCCCACTATATAGGTGTTTCAGACACATATGGACGAAATCATTCCTAAGGTAAGGGATAATTTTGAAATCTCATTATTATCCTAGACTGTATATTTGATAGTATTACCTAGGGTATATTCATCATTCATGTCAATGTTTCCTAAATATATAATACTATTTTTATTATTAATTTTTTTTAATTTTAATTTTATCCATTGGTAAATTTTTATTAAATGGTATCGAAGGAATTATTTTTTCATTTTCAATATGAGGCACTTTTAACATTTCCTACAAGATTACAAGAATAATGTTTTTAAAATTATACAGAATGAACCAATTTTTTACATATTCATAACTCCTTATTTATATAAAGCATACTTTACAATATTTCATGTGTATTTTCAAATAAATTTTTCTTCTTTAAAATTTTGTGTCATTTTTGGAAAAGAAAATGTTTTTGAAGAATAATGGAAATTTTCCAAAAAAATTAATTATATGTATTTTATCAAAATTACTTTCCATCTAAGATGAGATATGGTTATGTTTTTATCCCTATTATTACTAATATTTTATTTTTTTAATGATGGAATGAATTTTTATATGGATAATGTTATGATGGAATGATGCTTAAGAATCTCATTTCATTTCTTCGTCTATGTTATGATTACCGATTTGTGCTTTTGTCGTAGATGTAAGAATGACTTAATTATGAGATGGGTGGGACCTATATATCCCACTAATGAATTGGGTAAATATCTATACCTCGTGAGATAGAAATTTTAACACCCCATGCTTCCATGGTACGCTTTTGTTTGAATAATACAATAGCTTTTGTTCTACGCAACTTCGTGTTCTAACACACCACAACCAATCAAACTAGTCGTTATGAATAGTAATACCTACTTTTTGAAATTTTATAATTTTTAACTTTAAAATGGACTTAATTTTTGGATCCATAATCTCGAAATTAGATTAGGGTGAATTTTTGGTATTTTTCTGAAAACATTCAATTTTTCATGAATAGTGAAAAACACTGAGTTATTGTTTAAAACTGAATTTTTATTTATATAATTATTTATTTAATCTAAATTTATTTTAGGTAAAACTAGATACATAAAACTTATATAAGTTCAGTATAATTCATTGGTGTCAGTTTATAATAATTTTAGATATATGAAAATTTTATTGAACCTTTTACCATCTTTTAACCACCACCTAGAAGCATTTGCAAATTTACATAAAACAAAATTTTACCTCTTATGTGAGTTGAATTTAAAAAATCTAAGAGACATGGTTGATATTATTAACTAAAATGTGGTTCAATAAGATAAAAATAATTTTTGGTAAATTGTAACTTTTTACTTTTATTTACCATGGTTAAAAGTAAATAGGATAATAAAGGGTAAAAATGATATTATTATTACTCTAACACGTATCTTAATTTTATTGTGTATGTATAATTAGACCAAAAACAACCTTAGGAATAAAATATGATCCTTTAGGTTCACTTGGATTAAATTAGGACAGTTATTATTATTTAATTCAAAGAAGTATTAAAAGTGTTTAATTCATAGTTTAAAAACTAAACCATTTGTAATATTGAGTTACACATAAGATAAATTTGACTATAAATATTCATTATAAAGATAAAAAATTTTACTACAAAATTTTATTTTATTTATAATTTTTATAAATAAAATAGTTAAATTTATTTATGACAAAATGATGATGCAGTAATTACATAATTAATGAAATATTAAAATAATTGATATTATAAATATCCAAATAAATGTAAATTGAGACTTTTTATGAATTATGATAATTTTCTACGATAATATGACATGTTAGGGTTTGTTAGAAGAATTTTTATCGAAGTAATAATGCTGTTATGAATTTAGAAAAAACAAAATACCAAATAGTGTCCAAATTGATATAAAAAGGTTTTTAAAACAAATATTATATTATTAATTAATATTCTATTTCTAAAAATCTAATGTTCGGCCAAAATACTTATATAATGATATTTGTGTTATGAATGAACCACTTGGAGTTCTATTGAAAGTTTATTTAAGGTTTATTAACCATATAATATAAAAAATAAAAAGAGATGTGATAAATGTCAAACAATTTAACTAAGAGTTAAATCTAAAAGATAAAGTTTATATATTGACCCAAAACTATCTAAAACTTATTGGTTGTGTGGGTTTTGACCCATACCCACCGTATGATTTAAATAATTTATTTTGGAGCCATTAGAAATCTAAAATGATTGTATTATAAAATAATATATCTTGCATTTCCTATGGTGCCCCTAACCCCTCTTATGAAAGGGCACTCCTCCTTCTCTATAATTAACACCTTAAAATCCATTTTTCTAGTCCATACCCTTACCAAATACTCTATAAACCGTTATCCCTTCATCCTAGAGGCCATAATTTAGTCATAAATATAACATATGGATCTCTTTTGATCAAATCAAAAGGAAGAACCCCAAGAAGAGGTAAATATTTCATCACCTCTTTCAAGTTCCTTTCTTCTTCCACTTCCTATTTCATTGTTGTTTCCATTATAAACAAAATTCCAGTATCTTCTATATACTGTGATATTATTATAAATATGGTACAAGCATATTCATTATTTTATCCATCCTTTCAATGACATGTCACCATACGTGCTTACATAAGACTTACCGTCTCCATGTTGTAGTGTAATTGTTATTCAATACATTATTATTTGGATGGGTATAATAATGTTGTGTAATTGATGTAAATAATAAATATAATATTATAATGATTCTATATATATGATATACCATCTAATTACATATTATTTTAATATAAAAAGTATGATATTGTCGTTCGTGCATACATACGGATTACCATCTCCATGAACACGATGAGATTCATTCCCCATCATATCCATTCAAGAATAATTTTCATTAGATTATTACAAATAATATTTAAAGACTTAATATCATTTTGAATATGAATAAGATACAACCTATACATAACAAACATTACTTATGTAACAAATCATATAAAGGAAAACAAAACATTTAACACCTGAATCGATTATAATACTACGATATTATTAACAAAGAAATGTTAAAGATCATATATGATATCATATTAATATATATGACTCTCATATAATTTAATAAAAATTATTTCACCATTATATAGGAGGTTAAACTACCCTCAACAAAGGAAATGTACATGTTATGTTTTAATTTCACAATCTCTTCATTATCTGAGTTTGTTTATATGTAATTATCTACTAGGACCTCTTGATCATCCACATCCATGTTTCTTAAAAATATATACCAAGAAATTTATACTATTTTCTAGAATATGGGTAAAAGTACTTTATTACCTTGTTTTACTTTTTATAAAATGGTTTGAAAGCAATCATTCTGTTGTTTTCCAAACAAGGTACTTTATAACCCTTTTGAAAAAATTAAGGTAAGATTGTTTTTCAACATATACGGAGGGTGCATATATTTTCCACCGTTATAACAACATTGAAGCTTCCCTTACAAGATTATAAGAATATTTTCAAACTAAATGTTTTATTTTATTATTATATGACATTTAAATTATTACAAAATTTTAAGAGATATTTTTTTTAAAAAATGGTTTTTATTTCATCTTTATTGACATCCTTTGATGGATTATAAGCTTATTTGAAGTTGATTTATTATGATACAAAACTTCCTTATTGTATTGAAGATTTTGTGATATGTTTGACTATCGATGTGTTATTTTTATACCATTCATGGTTTATGGGTAAAGTATTGACATTTCGTATGCTAGTTTTAATACGAATTTTTATGTTATGATTAAACTGTTTCATATGAGGAATGAATTTGACTTAGTAAGTGAGGGTTTGAGCCCGATATAGCTCCTCAATGCATTGGTAGGTATCATGAGACAAACTAGTGTCCTGGTACAAGGCCTGAACAAAACTTATTTCTACTCTTGGAACAAGGCCTTGAATATGTGGTTATGAAAGTATGGCATTTTGCATTACATCATTTTGAAAGTCACAATTGATATTTCATGTGATTATTAAACCAGTAAAATATCCATGTGAGTAATTAAATCAATTTATTATGATTTATATTTTCAATATTATGATTAATTTTATGTTAAAAACTCTTTTGTTTTAGTTTTATACATTGCCGTAAATGTTTTTGTTTATTTAGGAAAGCTTCCAATGTATTGTTATCCTTACTGAGCATTTGATGTCACCCCTTTCTAAGTATTATTTTTCCTTGGATGAAAAGAATTATATTATGAATGACCTACATGGATAGTCTATGGGATCTTCATGTTTTCCATGGAATCAATGTTATTGTATTTTTCTATTTTATGATGTAATGTAAACCTTATTAATGTATCTAGTACTTCCAAGGATACTAAACTAATTGGTCTTTTGAGACTTCATCTTTTGTGATTATGCCAATGTTATGTAATAATGCATTGACTCTGGGTAACTAGATTTGGGGCATTACAGTTGGTATCAAAGGAATTTTAGTACAAACCTTGGAAACTATATTTATATAGACTCTGATTAGAGAACATATTCCTAAGATAGACTTTGAGGATTTGTATAGAAGAAGTTCCTAGAATTTTAAAACTGTAGATATTTTTGTGAGTTTTCTACGAAAATACATCCCTATCTAGATACGATCAGGTAGAGGTGGCTTGGGCATAGATGTACCAACTGGTAAAACCCAAAAACACCGCATTGATCTAGACTCAAATGAGAACTGGAGCATGACAACGGGTCTTACTGCACAAATGGTTATGATACGCCCGAGGGATATGCTTAGGATAATTATAATTTTCATTACAAACCATTATGATGGGTTTATGAGTATACACTTCCTTAAATAATTTTTTTATTATTATGGATTATATCCATAAACTGTTCAATTTATGTTAAGTCTTTTACAAATTTGAAATTATGTATTTTGGTTCATATACTAATCTATTTTATGCCATTGTTTAGAAATGGTGCCTAGTGGAAGGAATGGAAAGTGTATAAATGCACACACTCTATGTAGGGATTTCCCTCCTTCTCAAGATAATTATAGTGGAGCTGGTGATGTAATCGGTGCTGATCAGCTAATCATCATACTGGGAAAAATCACTTAGGTTATGAATAATAACCATACCCAAATGGAGCACCCTAATCCGAAGCATGGAGGATGAAAGTTAGATCGATTCATGAGGAGAAAACCACAAACATTAAATGGGGGTACAAATCCACTAGTATCTGGGTGACAGATAAATTCCTTGCAGAAAATATTCCACACCTTGGGGAGTAGTGAAAAGGAAAAAGTTATCCTGGTAGTTTACCACCTCACTGAAGATGTTGATCAATGGTGGTCACCGATTCAAAATAAAAAAGAATATGATGAATTTTAAAATATGGAATGGAGGTAGTTTAAAGATATTTTCTTAGAAAAATAATTTCTTTATGACCATCGAGTAGATATGGAAAGGCAATTTCTGAGTCTGAGGAAAAAAAAAAGATGAGAATATCGCAAAGTATGAGGATAACTTTACATGTATTGCGATTCATGCTTCCGATTATATATGTAACCCAAGAAGTAATATTGATCATTTATTTGATGGGTTTTTTATATATAGTGATTCTTCAAATAAAGGACTTGGTTGTGTCTTTATGCAGAATGATAGAGTTATTTCCTATGCATCACAACAGCTGAAAATTCATGAGAAAAACTATCCTACTCATGATCTTGAGTTAGCAGCTGTAATATTTTCTTTGAAAATTTGGAGACACTATCTCTAGGGTGAAAAATGTAAGATTTATACTAATCACAAGGGTTTGAAGTATATTTTCTCACAGAAAAAACTCAACATGAGGAAAATGATATGGCTTGAATTACTCAAGGATTATGATTGCACTATACACTACCACTTGGGGAAAGAAAATATGGTGGAAGATGCATTGAGTAGAAAGGATCATTGAGTTTTGAACAAGATGAGAGTTGAAAGGGATCCTATTTTCAAGTATTTAGTAATGATTGATATGAGAATCACCATGGAAGGTGATACATCAATGCTTTTTCAAACGGTTGCCAAATCATCTTTACTAGAAAGGATAAATCCATCTCAAACCTATGATGAAGTGTTTCAAAAGAATATTAAAGCGGTAAATGATGGGATATTGAGTGACTTCATATATGAAGAGGGAATTCTGAAATTTGGGAAGAGAATTTGTGTTCCAGATATACCTGATCTAAAAAGGGAATTATTGGATGATGCTCATAGTTACAACTTCTCTATTTACCCTGGTAGCACTAAGATGTATAGATATTTGAAGGAACAATTTTGGCGGGACAACATGAAAAGGGAGATTGCTGATTTTGTGTCAAGATTTATGGTTTTTCAATAAGTGAAAGCTGGATGGAAACAGCCTGGAGGAGTCATGAAAATTCTTCCCATACCTAAGTGTAAATGGGATGATATCATGATGGACATTGTTATGGGGCTACCAAAGACTCCTAGAAGGAATGATTCAATATGGTTCATTGTTGATTATCTTACCAAGTCAGTACATTTTATTGTTATAAGGAAATATTTACAACTTGAATGTTTAGAAAGACTATATATTAATGAAATTTTAATACTTCATGGAGTATAACTATTTATTGTTTCTGATCGTGATCGCCATTTTACATCAAGATTCCAGAAAAGTATTCATAAATCCCTAGATACTGAATAACATTTGAGCACTTCCTACCACCCCCAAACTGAGGGTCAATTAGAATGGACTATTCAAACCATAGAAGACATGTTAAGAGCATGCTCACATGACTTTCAAGGTATGTGGGATCAATATTTACCTATGGTAGAATTTTCCTATAACAATAGCTTTCATTCATCTATTCAGATGGAACCATATGAATCGTTATATGGAAAGAGATGTCTCACACCAACCTGTTGGGATGATGTTTGTGAAAGAAAACTCATAGGCCCAGAACATGTAGAGGAAATGATTGAAAAGGTGAAGGTAATCCAAAACCACATCAAGAAAACTCAAAGTATGTTGAAGATCTATGATGATAACCGAAGGAAGGATTTGTAATTTTAGTTAAGAGATCATGTTTTCTTAAAGTTATCTCCTTGGAAGGGTGTTATATGTTTCAATAATAAGGGAAAATTGAGTCCCAGGTACATCAGACCTTTTAAAATTCTAGAACGAATTGGGGTTGTAGCTTACCATTTGAAAATGCCCCCATGTCTCTCCAAAGTTCACGATGTGTTCCACGTTTCACTCTTAAGAAAATACATGCATGACCCAACAGATGTAGTTACCTATGTGGAATTACAACTGGAACCCGATCTATCTCATTGTGAAAAGCATGTCAAGGTTCTTCATACAATAGAACAAGTGTTGTGAAACTGGACGACTCGCCTGGTAAAAGGTCTATGGAGAAACCATAAGATGGAAGAGGCAATGTGGAAACCCAATGATCTTACATGGAAGAACTATCTGAGTCTTTTTATGAAGTAATGTTCTAGAAATTTCGACGACAAAATTATTTGATGGAGGGAAATTGTAACACCCCAAGCTTCCATGGTACGCTTGTCTTTGAATAATAAAATAGCTTGTGTTGTACGCATCTTCGAGTTCTAATACACCACAACCAATCAAACTAGCCATTATGAATAGTAATACCCAGTTTTTGAAATTTTATAAATATTATCGTTCAAAATGGGCTTCATTTTTGGGTTTGAAATATCGAAATTATCTTAGGTTGAATTTTTGGTATTTTTCTAAAAACATTCAATTTTTTATGAATAGTGAAAAATGCTGAGTTATTGTTTAAAACCGAATTTTTATTTAATTAATAATTATTTTTATTTAAATATATATTATGTAAAAATATCTACATAGCACCTATATAAGTTCAATTTAATTCAATGGAGTCAGTTTATAATAATTTTAGATGTATAAAAATTTTATGGAACTTTTTACCATCTTTTACCCCCCCCCCCTCCTAGGAGCATTTGTAAATTTACATAAAACATAATTTTACCACTTCTGTGAGTTGAATTTCAAAAATCTGAGATACACGATTGATATAATTATGTAAAATTTTGTTGAATAATATGAATGAAAATTTTGGTGAATAGTAACTTTTTTTACTTTTATTTACCACGGATAAAAGTAAATAGGGTAATTAAGGGTAAAAATGATATTATTATTACCATAACACATGTCCTAATTATATTGGATAAGTATAATTCGACCAAAATGACCTTAGGGATAAAATATTATCCTTTATATCCACTTGGATTAGATCAGGACATTTATTATTATTTAATTCAACGAAGAGTTAAAAGTGTTAAATTCAATGTTTAATAATTAAACCATTTTTAATATAGGTTTACATATAAGATAAATTCAACTATAATTATTCATTATAAAGATAAAAATATTTCCTATATAATGGTATTTTATATATAATAATTTGAAATTAAATAATTTTGTTTATTTATGACACAATGATGATGCAGTAATTACCTATTTAATAAAATTTTAAAATAATTGATATTATAAATATCCAAATAAATGTAATATTAATATTTTAATGAATTACACTAATTTTATAGGTTAATATGACATTTTAGGGTTGGTTAAATGAATTGTTTTCGAAATAATAATTTGATTATGAATTTAGAAAAAACAAAATACCAAATAGTGTCAAAATTGAAATAAAAGATTTTTTTTTTAAAATATTATATTATTAATTGATATTATATTCATAAAAATCTGAGGTTTGGCCAAAAGAATTATATAATGATATTTTTATCATTAATTAACCACTTGGAGTAATCATGGAAGTCTATAGTGTGTTTATAAACCATATAATATAAAAATACAAAGATACATGGTAAATGTCAAACTATTTAACTAAGAGTTAAATCTAAAAGATGAAGTTAATATTGTGACCCAAACCTGTCTGAAACCTATTTTTTGAGTGGTTTTCGACCCATACCCACCTTATCCTTCAAATAATTCATTTTCGAGCTATTATAAACCGAACATTATTTTATTATAAAATAATATATATATATATATATAGCTTTTCATAAGGTGCCTCTCCCCCCTCTTATAAAAGAGAACTCCTCCTTCTCTCTAATTCACACCTTCGAATCCATTTGGCTCGGCCAAACCCTACTAAAATACCCTCTAAACTTTACTACCTTAATCCTAGATTCATTCCTTTAGTCAGAAAGCTAACCTATGGATCCCATTTTATCAAATCAAAAGGAAGAACCCGAAGAAGAGGTAAATATTTCACCACCCCTTTCAAGTTCCTTTCTTCTTCCACTTCCTCTCCCTTTTTTGTTTCAATTATAAAATAATAACTCCCATATATTCTATATATTGTGATCTTATTATAAATATGGTAAAACCATATTCATTATTCTATCCATCCTTTGAATGACATGTCACTATACGTGTGTACGTACGGCTTACCGTCTCCACGTCATGGTGTAATTGTTATTCAATATATTATTATTTGGATGGGTTTAATAATGATGTTTAATTGATGTAAATAATAAATATAACATGATAAATATTCTTTATATATGATATATAATCCAATTATATATTATTTTAATATCAAAATAATGATATTTTCGCTTTTGTGTACGTACGGATTACCGTCTCCACGAACACGATGAGATTCATTCCCAATCATATCCATTCAATTTTATTTTTAATTTTATGATTAAAAATAATATTTATTGACTTAATATCATTATAAATATGAATAAGATACATCATATACATAACAAACATTACTTACTTAAAAATCATATAAAAGAAAATGAATCAGTTAACACCCAAAACGACAATAATACTATGATATTATTAACAAAGAAATGTTAAAAGATCATATATGATATCATATTAATGTATATGACTCTTCAATAATTTAATAAAAAATATTTCACCATTATACATGAGTTTAAACTACCCTCGACCAAGGAAAAGTACATGTTAAGGTTTAATTTCACAATCTCTTCATTATCTGATGTTGTTTATATATAATTATCTACTGGGACAACTTTATCATACACATCCATGTTTCTTAAAAATTTATTCAAAAATATTTATACTATTTACTATAGTATAGGTTAAAGTCATTTATACCCTTGTTTGACTTTTTATAATAAAATTGAAAGGAATCTTTGTGTCGTTTTCCAAACAAGGTCCTTTATGACCTTTTCAAAAAAATTAAGGTAAGAATGTTTTTTTAACTTATACGGCGGGTGATGTTATTTTCCACCATTATAACAACATCGAAGCTTCCATTAAAAAATTATAAGAATATTTTCATAATAAATATTTTCTTTTATAATTATATGACTTTTAAATGATTTCCAAATAGTAAGAGATATTTCTCTAAAAAAATATTTTTATTTCATCTATGTCAACATCCTTTGATGGATTTTAACCTTATTTGAAGTTGATTTATTATGATAAAAATATTCCATATTGTATTGAAGGTTTTTTGATTTGTTTGACTATGGATGTGTTATTTTTATACCATTCATGGTTTATGGATAAAGTATTGACATTTTATATGCTAGTTTTATTACGAATGTTTATGTTATGTTTAAACCTTTTCATATGAGGAATGCATTTGACTAAGTAAGTGATGGGTGGAGCCCGTTATAGATTCTTGATGCATCGATAAGTCTCATGAGACAAACTAGTGTCTTGGCACAAGGCCTTGAAAAAATCTTATTTGTAGTCTTGGCACAAGGCCTTGAAAAAATCTTATTTGTAGTCTTGGCACAAGGCCTTGACTATGTGGTTAGTAAAGTCTGGCATTACGCATTCCATCATTATGAAAGTGGATATTTATATCACATGTGATTATTCAACTAGTAGAATATCTATGTGAGTAAGTAAATGGAATTATTTTGATTTATATTTTCCATATTATGATTATGTTTATATTGAAAAGGATTTTGTTTTTGTTTTATAAATTTCCTTAAATGTTTATTCCTATTTATGATAGTTTCTGATGTATTGTTATCCTTGCTGAGCATTTGAGATCTACCATTTATATGTTTTATTTTTCCTAGGATGCGAATAAGTATATTATGACGGACCTGTAGGGATAGTCTATGCGATCACAGTGTTGTCCATGGAAACAATGTTGTTGTTGTTTTCTATTTTATGATGCAATGTAAACCTTATGAATGTATATAGTACTTCCATGGCTACTAAACTAATCAGTATTTTGAGACTTGATCTTTGGTAATAATGCCAATTTTATGTAATAATGCATTGACTCTGGGTAAATGGGGTCAGGGCATTACAGAAATTAATGGAACACTATGTAAATATTGTTCAGTAACAAAGGTCTAGATATAAAAGGTAAATGCAGTTCAGTAATACATGCCTGGAACAACAAATAAACTCGGTCCAATAATGGAATTTTGCCACTATGATGGTCTTGACAGCAATTCCTTGGATAATATAGAAAACATATTATGTGATTATGTGTTTACCATAATTCCATGTTTTATTCTAATGTTATTTTATCATGTTTAGTGTTCCTTTATGACATATTCCTTACGTACTACTAATATTTATTTTATGACTCAATATTTTTATAGTTAAACTTTTTGTTCATGTTTTTACAGTCTTAGTTTTATGATTTGTTTTATGTTATACATTTTTACCCTTACTGAGCATTTTATCATGGTTTTTTTATGTATAATTTTCCCCAAGATATAAAGAATGGTTTTTGGAAAGAAACAAGTGGGGAATATCTTTATGGTAGATTTTTAAGATCTTCCACTAAGTTAGAATATTATGTACCAAGTTTACAAAGACGCTAAAGTAATACAGTCTTCAGGAGTATATTTTTTAATTTAATAATTATTTTTCAAAATAAATGTAATGTCCAGGTACATCAAGCTTGGGTTTCTAGATTAATTCATATGTGTTTCATATGTAATTTTTTTAAAGTAAATAACATGTAATTATATATCAAACTTGTATATTATATTCCAAGTGAATTCCCAAGCACAATGGTAATGTTGAGTAGTTTATATTATTACATTTCATTACCTCCAAGAGTAATTGTGTACATTACTAAATTTAAATGAAATTAATTTATTTAATTTTTAAATAATTATAGATGATAGTAATTCAAGGGTGTTTGGATGGAATTAAGATAAATTGAATTAATTGGATTAATTCATGTGTTATGTCTTATTTATAGAACATGTAAAAGTAATCAAAAACCAGATTACAAATGTATATATGATTCATGTTGTGTATATAACAATGATATTAAAATATACCTATGTATATAATTGTTTTCCTTTTAATTTATTATTTTCTTTAAATTTAAATGATAGTTTTTGTGTTATCCAATCATCCATATTATATTAAGGTCTATATGCCCATGGTTTTTTAATGTAAACCCCCTTATATAATCCATTCGGTCCCCTACCTATTGTTAGTAAAATATTATGTAAGGATAGAGATCCTAGTTGAGAGTAGGTGGTAGGAGTCCCAAAGATATGGTGAAACCAATCAAGGCGATACAGAAGAGATAAGGTGGAGTGATGAAACACAAACCAAGATATTTTTCAACGTTTTTTTCCTATGGGATCAAGTGATAGTTAAACATACTATTGACACAATAACCAATAAAGAATCTCAAGGTCATTCCACTTATATTTTAGGGAAGGATATTCTAATATTCTTAGAATTATGTTTAATAAGTAAATTGTAAACATTAATGTTTGAACAATTTTATTGTAAGGTTATCACTCCACCCTTAAAATTGTTAGAAAATAAAAAAGTTAATTTGGAGGCGGATACATAAATTTATTTAAACATTTTTTATTATTTAATTAAAATCCACTTAATGTTAACAAGGTATGTGCTAAGATAAAATTAGGTTTTTATAAAAAAGGATAAAAACCCCTCAACTAAAATATTCTTGTAGGATAGCATTCCATTACAAGAGTTATAGTCAAACCAATAGTTCAATGTTCCTCAAATCCCAATGTTGAAATGATTTCAATTATCATGGAACTTTATCTTGAAGATATGGGTTGAATTAACATAGTTAACATCAAAGATAACCCAAGAAGAGAATGGAGAAACTAAGAGGTAAGGGTTGAGGAAATATTTTTTCAAGACATCCGGATTGGAAATTGTTTTCAAAAGATAAAAGAACTATGAGTTAATGTTTTTGGTGATTCACAACTACCTAAAACCCATTAATTAACTTTTCAATACCATTTATATGTTATGATAATGGTAATATGGGTCATTTAAACTATACAATCTATACAATAGTATATTCCAAAACTAATGGTGATAGATTTTTATTTTTGAAAAAAATTGGATATTAATGAAAGTTATTAAAATTTAAATTTATTAATATGACTTGGTAATCAAGGAATTACAAATTATCAACTCTTAATTCTTATAGAAATATAAAACCACATGAATATGCTAATATTTATATTATTTATACTATTTAATAACATCTTTATTATCAATGTAAATTTACAGGAATGGTATAAGATCATATGCATTATAATACACCATGAACATAAATTATACATAATGGAAACCCAACATCTTGAGTCACATTAAAAGAGGCTAGTGAGGAATAAGTATATATCTACCAAAAACATGTTGATGATGAAATGGATGTCCAATTTTTCATGTTATACTCCATGTATATTTTTTATGTAAATATGAATATATAGATACATATAGAATCATTTATCACCTTTTAGATATTTATCATGAGAAGGTGAGACAAGAGATATTAGAGATCACTAATACATTTTTCACATGAAATATTATAGATTCGGCTCCATATTTTATTAAAGTGGTCCAGATTATTTTCTATGTAGAATTTATAAAAATCATGTTATTTAATTCTTGATCTTATTATTTCATCACTAAATAATGCATACTCCAATTTCCCTGTGAATTATAATGTGAGAAATAGGAAGAAAAATCTTTCAAAAATTCTTACACTAATTTTCTTGGAACATAATGACATGGGGTGTTGAAACTCCATGGTTACTAATGTTAATAAAAAAATAAGAATAAGGAAAAGGATCTAGAGACTCATTATAAGTCTATGTCTCCAAAGTAGTATCCTTCCAAAAATATGAAGATTCAATGGAATGGAATGGAGATGAAAATGGTGTGATTTACATGTGGAATGAATGGAAACTGGAAGAGGAACTTCATACATCAAAATAAGTTAGGGGAATAATTGAGTGTATTCATTATTAAGTGTAATATTTCCGGTGCTGCTTTTTCGGCTAGGGGGTGATGAGGCCTTCTGGCTTGTTCTCGCTTTGATTTTTGCCTCATTTTGACTTTTGGATCCTTGTTGGCTACTTGGACTATTTTTCAAGATGTTTTTTCATCTATCGATGTTTTGGGTTCCCCCTTTTTTCCCTTAAAAATGAGATTTTGTTTTCTTTATCAATACAAGAGGGCTTGTCCCCTTTACCTTAAAAAATAATACTGCATGTGTCTCTCAAATTTTTATCCAAACAACAAAACCAAGAATATTTTAGAATGTTGTAGATGTATTGTTGGATATAAAAGCATCCAATGGAGAGATATTGAATTCTCTAGACATTGGATACTACCATTTTATATTTCTAACATGAATGGTTTTGGTTTTAAAGAACTATTATTATGATTCTAGTATTACTAATAACATCATTTAAGTTTCTCTTTTACAAATGGATGGATATATTTTTAGCTTTGGAAATAAGATTTTATACTTTTATAAACATAAAATATGTTTGTGTATGAATGAACTAAATTTTGGTCTTTACGTATTAAATTTTTGAAACCAGATTTTAGTAATTGATAATGACTAAAATTCATGTGACTCATTTCATAGAAAGTCTTGTCATCACTACATGGGTCACATAAATGAGAATAATTTGATGAAGATCTATCAATAAGGTAAATTAAAATATTTTGATATGAATACACATGAAATATGTCATAATTGTTTATAAGGAAAAATTACCAAACCACCATTCAGTTGTCAGGGTGAAAGGATTCCAAAGATTTTAAAATTAGAGCACACTTAAGTGATGACCTTTTTAAGAACAAACTATCGATTTATTGTCATTTTTATGAATTCATTCAACGAATGTATTATTTAAGGATGCCTATAGTTGATGAGTTTTAAGTGTGTATACTTTAAGAAGTTTAAAGTGTTTCGGAATTTATTTTTGAATCAAATTAGTATGAAGATAAAGAAACTTTAATCAGATCAATGTGGTGAATATCATAACCAATAGTTTATCAAAAATATATGAGAGTTTTTAATTATATCTCAACTCAATACTACTTATATTATATAATTGAATGGTGTTATTAAAAGGAGTAACCATACCATGCTAGTTATAGTAAAGTTAGTGATGAGTCATGCAATCCTTACACAGTTCTTATTATGATGTGGATTACACACAGTAGTATACATACAAAATCGAGTACCAAATAAAGAATAAAAAGGTATTCAATTGGTGTTATAGATAAAAAAACATTTTGTCTAAAATACGCATTCATGGGGGTGTGAGTAGTTTGTTCAATCTAAATCAAGAATCGTATTTTCACCCTGGGGTATGAAGTTTATCTTTATAATTAACCCTAATGAAAATAGGGGATACTGCTAACATTAACCCTAAGATAAAAAGTTTATAGTTTTTAGGAAATATGTAATCCATGAGAGGGTACACGTACTAAAAGAGGATAGTGGGAGAAATATAAACTTCCAAGGAGTATATGGTCAATATTCATAAGAGTTGGTACAAGAACATATTCCACAGGGCCCCATGGAAAAATTTAATCTTAAAACATAAGAACACTATAGAAAAACCAAAGAGGTAAACAAACTAAAGATATATGGTTTTATGGTCACAAAATATGGTGAGTAATTATGGGTTGAAATTAATGATTCTCTAACCTATAAAGAATATATAACAGCATTACATTTCTATAAGATTTGGAATATTGATGTTACATCTAATTTCCTTAAAGGGAAACTATAGGAAGATTTTTATATGACCCAATTAGAAATGTTTTTCAGCCTTAGAAATTATAAAATGGCATGAAAGTTATATTGTTCCATTTACATATTAAAGAATGTATCCAATTTGTAGAGAATTTGATTTTATGAAGTTATAAAATAATTTAGTTTAACTAAGAATGAATGTGATCCATGTGTTAATAATAGTTTTAGAGGAAGTATGGTAATTATCAAAGTCCTATATGTTTTTGACATTAAAAACTGGAAAAGAGATACCATCCTTATAAGAGGTTATGGTATGGTTGAGAAAGTGATTATCCCTGAAGGATTTTGGTGAAGCATCCTAAATTATATGATCAATATCATGTGTAATAGATCAAAGAGGCTTCCTAAACTATGTCACAATACATACATTGACTAGATACTAAATTGGTTTAGTATGAATCAATACAATAGGGGAATTGTTTCTATTTTACATGGTATATATCTTTTTCAGAAGATATTTCCTTAGACATGGCAGGAAAGTTATAGAATCAGTAATATTTTACATGCTTCTATGATGGTATCTATAATTTATGTCATGTTATATATGAGGATTAATGTTTCGTATTCTATTATCATGGTAGGAATATATCAAGATGATATAGGTAAAAATAAGTATACTTTTGTTAAGGTTGTCATTTCGTATCTGAGGTGAACTAAGGATATCATCCTATTGTACGGAAGGAATGAAGAGATAGTCATCAGAGGTTATATAGATTTTATCTTTAAGATATATTAGAATAATCTGAAACCATATTCAGGTTATGTATGATTTTTAATAGAGAAGATTTAATATAAACTTGTTCAAAGAAACCAGTTTTCATAGATTTTATAGTGTATTCTAAGCACATTATGGCATCTAATGTCGCTAAGGAGGAAGTTTGGATGCACAACATTATCCAAAAGCTTGATGTGGTACCTAGTTGTAAACACCCTACCCCAGTTTATTGTGATACCACTACAATGGTATCTCTTTCTAAAGGCATAAGGTCACATAAAAGGAAAAAAATACATATCAAGATTTTCATATCTTGAGTTATTTTTATCAATGAGGTGATGTTAAAGTAAGTAGAGTATCCATGGTGGAAAATGTGGTGGACCCCTTGATGAATGCTTTATCTCAACAAAGTCATGAGTATCATGTGAGAGAAAGTCGAATGAAGGTTGTTAATAGTTAAATCTAAGGAAATTGGGGTTTTATTGTAGTTGGTTCCCTTGGACCGTCTTTTATGTACATTATGATTACATGTATTCATTATCTATATTATTAATGAAGTTTGTAATGCCCCGACCCTAGTTACCCAGAGTCAGTGCATTATTACATAACATTGGCATGATCACAAGAAAGATCAAATCTCGAAAGACCGATTGGTTTAGTAGCCTTGGAAACACTAGATATATTCATAAGTTTTACATAACATATTAAAATGAAAAACTACTACAACAACATAATGTCTCCACAGTCCACACTATTATCCCCTCATAATATCCCTGCAGGTCATTCATAACTTACTTCTTCACATCCTGGTAAAAATAAAACATAGAAAAGGGGTCAGCTCAAATGCCCGGTAAGGATAACAATATAGCGGAACATTCAAAATAAGCATAATCATTTAATGTAGATACCCGAAGCCTGATGTACATGGACATTACATTACAGTTGCGAAATACTTAGTACATAACAAAAACACACAAACAAGGATCGTAATAGTTTAGTGTCTTTGGAAACTCGGAATATAATATTCTAATCCTGGTAAAAGATCTTCAACATATCCCATAAAGATCTTCTTTTTTTATACTTAAAACCTTTCTTTATATCCTGGGGAAAGGAAAACATAAAAGGGTGAGCTCAAACGCTCAGTAAGGGTAAACAAAAGAAATATAAATCACATCAAGCACATAACTTTTGGAAATCTTAACCTGCAAAAGAGATCATAATTTCATAACATGGGATAAATCATGGCAGTGAAATGTAATCACAATAATCATAACTTAAAACATGAAACTTTGTGGCATACACACATAATCATAGAGAATCATTTCTTGTTAGTCAAGACCCATTTCCAAGACTATCTTAGTGGACAAAGTCCCTTTCTGAACTGTGTCACCCTCGTTCCAGTCCTGTTTCACTGAACTGGTATAACCTACCATTCCAGCCATGTCTATCTCATGAGATATAAAATCTTTACCCAATGAATTGGAGGGAGATATAGGTCCCACCCATCTCGTAATGATACCATTCTTATGTGTTCCACAAAATGATAAATCATACATCATTTCATAACCCATGTAATAAAAATGGGAATCTTAAACATCGTGACATCATAAAACAATTCATATAAGATAAAGGAATTTGTAAAAATAATTCAATAACAACATTATAAAATCAATGTATTAATAGAGATAAAAACAGAACCTTTTATTATCTTAGATGGAAAATAATTTTGATAAAACACTTGAACTCCATTCTTGGGGAATATATCTTTTCTTCTTCAAAAACATTTTTCCTTTCTTAACATGTCATACAACTTTAAACTAAAAGAAGTTGATTAAAAATAAACATGAAAACATCTAGAGGAAGCTTCTTGGAAATAATGTTTTAAAAATCCATTCATGCCATATAAGTTAAAAAAACATTCTTTTTGTACTTTTTTCGGAAAAGTCAAAAAGTACCTCGTATGAAAAACCAAAAAAGATTCCCTTCACATCCTTTACTAAAAACTCACCTAAGGGTAAAATTGTATATAAACAATTGTAGGTGGATAGAAATAATAATACATATTGAGGAAACATGGATTTGGATGATAAAATACACCCCAGTAAATACTAATGTATAAACAATCTCGGATAAAAATGAGATTGTGATATTTTCCTTACCTTAAGTCCGATTTTCTTCGTAAGTGTCCGAACCTCCTGTATAATGATTTAAATAATGTCATTAACTTATTAAAGAATCATATTCATTTTTATGATATCATATATGGTTCACTTAAGACTTTATATTACCCGTTCTTTTGTAAATTCCATGTTAAAGAAGCGTTTTGGGTAAAATCGTTTCATTTATCGTAGGTGTTTGGACTTGTTGTTCTTGACATTATTATTATTTATATCATGATTTAATTACTTCCAGAATATAAAACATGATTTATATATCATATATATTCAGTATATATATATATATGATAAATATATAAATGAAATGAAACACACCGTTCATGGAGACGGTAGTCCGTACGTACGCATGAACGCTGTTTTCCTTTCCTTATTGTCTTGAATGGAAGTAAGTAGATGACATACATATATACATAAATCCATTAGCCTTATAATTTCATATATTTCATTATTATTGCTTATATATACTTTATAATCATTCTTAAATGGTTAACATGGAGAATAAATCTCATCGCGTCGTGGAGACGGTAGTCCGTACGTACGCACGAGCGATGATATCGTTCCCATGGTAGTGGAATTGTGTTGAAGTGTATGTATACTATTTTAGGGTCAATATCACTCCATAATAATCATATATAGTTACTCCTTACACCATTATACCTATCCAATTAAGGTGTAGGCAGAAAATAGAATACACCCCGGTGTGGAGACGGTATTCCGTACGTACGCACGCGCGGTGATTTCCTTTTTCCATAGGATGGATAGAAGGTTAATTAGAGTTGTTTCATATTTATAATAACATATCAGTATATAAGAAATACTGATGTTATTACTTTATCATGAAACAACTAACGAAGAAGAATTTGAAGAAGAACGAAATTGAAAAAGATCGGTAATGGATATTACCTCTTTTTAACGCACCTTTTCTTAACCTCCACTTAAAGAACTAAGGATGGTCTTTGAAGAAGACCAGGACCTCTAGGATTATACTAGGAAAGTGGAGAAGAGATTTTTTCAGGGGTTGTCCGAGCTTGAAGGCTCAAAGTTGTGTGAGGAAGAGAGGGAGGAGGTACCCTTTTATAAGGGCGGAGAGGGGCACCTTTGGAATTCTTAAAAATATTAACTTATAATAAATCTAACCCCACTAAAAAACCTCCAAAAATGACTCATATTTAAAGATTAGATGAGATAGGGTTGTGATCTCGTCAACCAATCAAATTTAGACATGTTTGGAGCTTATTTTAAACCTTATCATTTTGATTTATCCTTATTTAATCTTTTTATGTTTATTTGTGGTAATAAAATTCTAAATTTTAAATTATAACAATTAATTACTTATTTGTTGTGAATTTTCCATAATTGTTTACTTTATAACATTATAGACCATATAAATTTAAATTTATAATTTTTAAATATTTTTGTGATTTTTAAACAATTTTATAATATGTTATTTTTATAAAATAACAATAGTGTCAATTTTGACACTATTCATTTATTTGAATTTAAATAAAATATATACAGAAGATATGTTCGAAATAAAAGCTTTAATATATTAATAAAAGGTCATATGTATATATATAATTTGTGTATCACATTAAATAGTTCATATAATATTAATTTTATTATTTTGAAAACCATTTATTTGGTTTGTCTCTTAATAAAATAATTACTACATCATTTTTGTATAATTATTTAATATACTTATTTGTTGCATAAAAATTTAAAATAAACTCCTATGATGAAGATAAATATATTACCTTTCACAATAATACTTTTACTCGAATTTATCATCTTAAAATCTCAATATTTAAATTGTTATATTTATTAAATTATGAATGTGACAACTTTGGCATCATTTGAAATAAAATAATATAAGTGTCATAATTGCTTGTATAAGACTCCAAATGGTCAAATATTTGACCATTGGATGATTATAGTTTAAATTTACTTGACCAATAAGTTTTGGTCAGGGTTTTGTGCCTTTTATGGTCACTATTAGTTTAATAAAAACTATATTCTTGATTTTTCACTTGATAAATAATTTCTGCATCACTATTGTGTCACTATTAATGATAATTATTTAATCCCAAAAAATTCTAAATAAATTCTCATTATGTAGATAATTTTGTTAGATTTCTGGAGACTATTCATGTTTGAAGTTTTATGATGTTTATCACTACGTTAAAATTATTATACTTATATAATTTAAGAAAGTGACATGTTGTCACATTCTTTGGTTTTAAGAATAATTAAATTATTTTCATTGAAAAAATTTTATTAAATGAATCTAATCCGACCCTTAGGTGATATGGGTCGACTTTTAGTCATCAAATAGGATTTTGACATTTGTTAGGGTAATTGTAAAATATTATATTTACCCTTAATTACTCGATTTACCTTTAACTATGGTAAATAAAATTTACCATAGTTACTATTCATAATTCCTAGAAATAAAAAGTAGCTTATTAAAATAATTTGGACCCACTGATTCCAAATATTGAATCCATTTTTTCAAAATTATATAAACAAAAGATGAAGAAATTAGATTAAAATTAATCTCGTTGTCGAAAGAAAACAGGTTTTTCTTTAAAACATTGCAAAAGATTTAATTGATTTAACCTACGAATTCAAGGTAAAATCAATGCTAATGACATACAACATATTAAATAGTAAAAATATATTCTATTTATACTTTAACACCATTCAATATTATAATTTATCTACATAATATATTACGATGAAAAATGTTGTTTTTAATTAAAATATAGCGGATTTTTACTATTCATTATAATATAAAAGTTATCGGAAAAATATCAAAACTTTGTCTAATGTAAATTTTTATATCTTGATTCAAAATAAGAATTTTATTTTGTCAAATTGAACATATAAACATGTTAAAAACTATATTTAAAGTGGGTGAGCCATCAAAAAGCGGCAAAACTGCATTTTTTGAAAAATACTTATTTTACCCGAAAAAATTATTTTGTTCTTATACCATGTTCTAGAAAATGTGTAAGATGAATAATAATGTTATAAAATTCAAAATTTAGTTAATAATATTCATAACGGCTAGTTCATGACAATATTATAATAATATATCATTGTTTATTAAAACCCAGTATTGAGTACAACACACGCTATCGGGTAAGGTCGCGATTGCGTGTAATGCAAGCCAAGCCAGGGTTGCGTGTTGTGAAATAATCCTTAGTTGTTTCGTATAACAGAATCCAACCATATTTCATTTATACATTTAATATATATATATATATATATATATGCAATTTTGCGTAGAATAACTATTATCAAAATTGTGTGTAACACGATCCAAGAATAGTGTTGCGTATACTGCAAGCTAATACGGTGTTGCGTATAGCGCAAGGTAATCTTGGTGTAGCACAAGACATTAATGAAATTAAAAGAATATTTTTCATAAAATCTCAGGGTGTTACATTCTATGCCCCTTAAAATGAATTTTTCCCTCGAAATTCGTCGGGGTTATAAATGGTTTACTATTCGAAAGTTTCTTTAATAGAAACCCACATCATAAAAAGGAATACCAAAACCAATCTTTAAAAACAAAAGTATGAAACGTAACGGTTACCCAAATAAACTAATCACTGGGTTTCCACATAGGTGAAAATATGGATATGGAAGAGAAATCTAACCATCATGTTCTGATGGAGAGTGGTAGAGAACATGGCTATGGAAAAGCCAGCAATCACAAAGCCATAAATTTGTGACGATCTAGGGTACCATCTGATTCATCAGATATAAGGGAACTAGGACAACATTCTTGGTTTTCAAGATTATTTCCCTAAAGTTGAAAATTTGAATTAGAATAAATACTTACTTTATTTTGGTACAATCTCACTGTTGTTCGTGCATTGAACAATTTCCACTTCATATCTTAAATAAATGAAGTTGAATTTGTTATTCGTGAAGTGTTAGCAGATCATGTGATAGAATGACGGGTCATTCCATCTGTCTCAAACAAAAGGTTAGCAAAAGTTATATACATAAGTCGATCTATAGTGAGATTAATCATATATGGTTCCTAAAATGGACTTATACTTCATATATCATACTGTTTAATATAATAAAACTAGTTTCTACTAAACAGGGACTTCCTGTAGTCTAGTGGTAGGCGATAAAGGCCATTCGCACTTCGGTTGTGGATTTGATTCCCATAGCCTTGTCCTACGCGATGGGCTGTCACCCGTCCTGCAGGTTTTCCTTTTTCTAAAACTATATTACTATAACATCCGATCAATAATATCGAAAATCTTCTATCCTTAAACAATACTAACTTATGTCCAACATAATCCATTCTAATCTTTAGGCTTATCCATAATACAGCAGTCCACTCTCATAACATAGTGAAAATGATTAACAGAGATTTAATACCATCGTTGATCCCCATATAACATAAGATATGTTTTGTTGGTCACATTCCAAACATTCAATGTCCTTAATCATGTATTCTCTTGAATACCCATTGAAACATAGTGAAAACATGAATGCAGTTAAAAGTTAACACTTTCCAGATATCAAAATCATCAAAATTCTATATACCCAAACCATGATATCACTTAGTCCTTATATAAATCATGAGCTCATGAATACTATCAAACATATTAGATTCTCTTTATCCCTTCATTATGTTCATATCATCTGCTTTCCAAAAATACTGGTACCATTCATCACATACTTTCAAAACATAAGGAAAGACAACAGTGTAACAATCCATAGATGCCTCTTTATTCCATAGTACAATGAGATTACTTATACAACATTACAGTTGATAAACATGTAATCATTCTACTACATTCTTAAACCACGGACCGAGCTTCAACAATTCTTTCATCTCACATATCATTTGTAGTCTCATCATCATCAACAACATAAATAATACCCATACGACCATACTGATTCTCTTCATTAGACATTACCTTAGGGAATTGGTTTTCATAATGCCCGTACATTCCACATTTAAAACATTTAACCATTGTTGATGTTGTAGAAATACCATTATCCTCATCCCAGGTGTTAAATGAACCTTTTCCTTTACACTTACTTGCTTTGTGTTCTTCTTTTCCACACCCAGAGCATCTTCCAGTTCCTTTGAAACATTCTCCTTGATGCCACTTCCCACATGATTTACATAGGGGAAATAGAAATTTCTTTCCTCTATGATCATCATGAAACTCCATCTTTCTCTTATTAGCCGAGTCAGGAAACTTACCAAATTTTACTTTATTGATCATATTATGAGATTGCTGATTCGGCATAATAATGATGTTTGGACCTCCAAATCCCATTTCAATTGGTTTCTCATGAATAATATCATTCCATTGTCCATCATATCCTCCATTATCGTGAATCATCTTGTTTCCAGCCATTTTCTAAAACCCAAAAATAATAGTGTGAGAGGCAAAAATAATAATAAAGGTGGAGTAACTTCAATGTCGAACATCTTTGGTTTAATCTAATATCGTTACCATAGTTCTAGGACTATATACTATACGTATACTTATCCTTAGGGACATCCCTAGACATACCTTTGAAATATCTCTAGGGATCTCACTAACGTTTTCGCATCCTAGTTTACAAAGGTTGACTAAACCTTTCCTCTGATACCAACTGTAGAGACCCGAAGCCTGACGTACATGGACATTACATTACATTTGTGGAATACTTAGTACATAACAAAAACACAGAAACAAGGATCGTAATAGTTTAGTGTCTTTGGAAACTCGGAATATAATCTTCTAATCCTGGTAAAAGATATTCAACATCTCCCAAAAAGATCTTCTTTTTTTTATACCTAAAACCTTTCTTTATATCCTGGGGAAAAGAAAACATAAAAGGGTGAGCTCAAACGCTCAGTAAGGGTAAACAAAAGAAATATAAATCACATCAAGCACATAACTTTTGGAAATCTTAACCTGCAAAAGAGATCATAATTTCATAACATGGGATAAATCATGGCAGTGAAATGTAATCACAATAATCATAACTTAAAACATGAAACATTGTGGCATACACACATAATCATAGAGAATCATTTCTTGTTATTCAAGACTCATTTCCAAGACTATCTTAGTGGACAAAGTCCCTTTCTGAACCGAGTCACCCTAGTTCTAGTCCTGTTTCACTGAACCGGTATAACCTACCATTCCATCCATGTCTATATCATGAGATATAAAATCTTTACCCAATGCATTGGAGGGAGATATAGGTCCCACCCATCTCGTAATGATACCATTCTTATGTGTGCCACAAAATCATAAATCATACATCATTTCATAACCCATGTAATAAAAATGGGAATCTTAAACATCGTGACATCATAAAACAATTCATATAAGATAAAGGAATTTGTAAAACTAATTCCATGACAACATTATCAAATCAATTTATTAATAGAGATAAAAACAAAACCCTTTATTATATTAGATGGAAAATAATTTTGATAAAACACTTGAACTCCATTCTTGAGGAAAATATCCTTTCTTCTTCAAAAACATTTTTCCTTTCTTAACATGTCATACAACTTTAAACTAAAAGATGTTGATTAAAAATAAACAAGAAAACTTTTAGAGGACACTTCTTGGAAATAATGTTTTAAAAATCCATTCATGCCGTATAAGTTAAAAAAACATTCTTTTCGTACTTTTTCGGAAAATTCAAAAAGTACCTCTTATGAAAAACGAAAAAAGATTCCCTTCACATCCTTTACTAAAAACTCACCAAAGGGTAAAATTGGATTTAAACAATTGTATGTGGATGGAAATAATAATACATATTGAGGAAACATGGATGTGGATGATAAAATACACCCCAGTAAATACTAAAGTATAAACAATCTCAGATAAAAATGAGATTGTGATATTTTCCTTACCTTAAGTCCGATTTGCTTCGTAAGTTTCCGAACCTCCTGTATAATGATTTAAATAATGTCATTAACTTATTATAGAATCAAATTCTTTTTTATGATATCATATATGGTTCACTTATGACTTTATATTACCCGTTCTTTTGTAAATTCCATGTTAAAGAAGTGTTTTGGGTAAAATCGTTTCATTTATCGTAGGTGTTTGGACTTGTTGTTCTTGATATTATTATTACTTATATCATGATTTACTTACTTCCAGAATATAAAACATGATTTATATATCATATATATTCAGTATATATATATATGATAAATATATAAATGAAATGAAACACACCATTCATTGAGACGGTAGTCCGTACGTACACATGAACGCTGTTTTCCTTTCCTTATTGTCTTGAATGGAAGTAAGTAGATGACATACATATATACATAAATCCAGTAGCCCTATAATGTCATATATTTCATTATTATTGCTTATATATACTTTATAATCATTTTTAAATGGTTAACATGGAGAATGAATCTCATCGCGTCGTGGAGACGGTAGTCCGTACGTACGCACGAGCGATGATATCGTTCCCATGGTCATGGAATTGTGTTGAAGTGTATGTATAATATTTAAGTGTCAATATCACTCTATAATAATCATATATAGTTACTCCTTACACCATTATACCCATCCAATTAAGGTGGTGGCAGAAAATAGATTACACCACGGCGTGGAGACGGTATTCCGTACGTACGCACGCGCGGTGATTTCCTTTTTCCGTAGGATGGATAGAAGGTTAATTAGAGTTGTTTCATATTTATAATAACATATCAGTATATAATAAATACTGATGTTATTACTTTATCATTAAACAACTAACGAAGAAGAATTTGAAGAAGAAGGAAATTGAAAAAGATCGGTAATGGATATTACCTCTTTTTGACGCGCCTTTTCTTAACCTCCACTTAAAGAACTAAGGATGGTCTTTGAAGAATACCAGGACCTCTAGGATTATACTAGGAAAGTGGATAAGAGATTTTGGCAGGGTTCGGACGAGCTTGAAGGCTGAAAGTTGTGTGAGGAAGAGAGGGAGGAGGTACCCTTTTATAAGGGAGGAGAGGGGCACCTTTGGAATTCTTAAACATATTAATTTATAATAAATCTAACCCCACTTAATAACCTCCAAAAATGACTCATATTCTGATATTATATGATATAGGGTTGTAAGTTCATCAACCAATCAAATTTAGACATGTTTGGATCTTATTTTAAACCTTATCATTTTGATTTATCCTTATTTAATCTTTTTAAGTTTATTTGTGGTAATAAAATTCTAAATTTTAAATTATAACAAGTAATTACTTATTTTTTGTGAATTTACCATAATTGTTTACTTTATAACATTATAGACCATATAAATTTAAATTTATAATTTTTAAATATTTTTGTGATTTTTAAACAATTTTATAATATGTTATTTTTATAAAATAACAATAGTGTCAATTTTGACACAATTCATTTATTTGAATTTAAATAAAATATATACAGAAGATATGTTCAAAATAAAAGCTTTAATATATTAATAAAAGGTCATATGTATATATAAAATTTTGTATATCACATTAAATAGTTCATATAATATTTATTTTGTTATTTTTAAAACCATTTATTTGGTTTATCTCTTAAAACAATAATTACTACATCATTTTTGTATAATTATTTAAAATACTTATTTGTTGCATAAAAATTTAAAGTAAAATCCTATGATGAAGATAAATATATTACCTTTCACAATAATTCTTTTAGTCGAATTTATAATCTTGAAATCAAAATATTTAAATTGTTATATTTATTAAATTATGAAGCTGACAACTTTGGCATCATTTAAAATAAAATAATATAAGTGTCATAATTGCTTGTATAAGACTCCAAATGGTCAAATATTCGACCATTGGATGATTATAGTTTAAATTTAAATGACCAATAAGTTTTGGTTAGGGTTTTGTGCCTTTAATGGTCACTATTAGTTTAATAAAAACTATATTCTTGATTTTTCACTAGATAAATAATTTCTGCATCACTATTGTGTCACAATTAATGATAATTATTTAATCCCAAAAAATTCTAAATAAATTCTAATTATGTAGATAATTTTGTTATATTTCTGGAGACTATTCATGTTTTATGTTTTATGATTTTTATCACTATATTAAAATTATTATACTTATATAATTTAAGAAAGTGACATGTTGTCACATTCTTTGGTTTTAATAATAATTAAATTATTTTCATTGAAAAAATTTAATTAAATGAATCTAATCCGACCCTTAGGTGATATGGGTCGACTTTTAGTCATCCAATAGGATTTCGACATTTGTTAGGGTAATTTTAAAATATTATATTTACCCTTAATTACTCGATTTACCTTTAACTATGGTAAATAAAATTTACCGTA
Source organism: Viscum album (assembly GCA_963277665.1). Taxonomy (NCBI): domain Eukaryota; kingdom Viridiplantae; phylum Streptophyta; class Magnoliopsida; order Santalales; family Viscaceae; genus Viscum; species Viscum album. The sequence continues at coordinate 256,433,416 of OY728162.1, forward strand.
GTTACTATTCATAATTCCCAAAAATAAAAAGTAGCTTATTAACATAATTTGGAGCCACTGATTCCAAATATGGAATCCATTTTTTCCAAATTCAATAAACAAATGATGCAAAAATTAAATTAAAATTAATCCCGTTGTCGAAAGAAAACAGGTTTTTCTTTAAAACATTGCAAAAGATTGAATTGATTTAACCTACGAATTCAAGGTAAAATCAATGCTAATGACATACATCATATTAAATGTTAAAAATATATTCTATTTATACTTTAAAACCATTCAATACTATAATTTATCTACATAATATATTATGATGAAAAAAGTTGTTTTTAATTAAAATATAGCGGGTTTTTACTATTCATTATAATATGAAAGTTATCGGAAAAATATCAACACATTATCTAATGAAAATTTTTATATATTGATTCAAAATAAGAATTTTATTTTTTCAAATTGAACATATAAACATGTCAAAAACTAGATTTAAAGTGGGTGCGCCATCAAAAGGCGACAAAACTCCATTTTTTTAAAAATACTTATTTTACCAGAAAAATTTATTTTGTTCTTATACCATGTTCTAGAAAATGTGTAAGATGAATAATAATGTTATAAAATTTAAAATTTTGTTAATACTATTCATAACGGCTAGTTCATGACAATATTGTAATAATATATCATTGTTTATTAAAACCCGGTATTGCGTACAACACACGCTATCGGGGAAGGTCGCGATTGCGTGTAATGCAAGCCAAGTCAAAGTTGCGTGTTGTGAAATAATCCATAGTTGTTTCGTATAACATAATCCAACCATATTTCATTTATACATTGAATATATATATATATATGCAATGTTGCGTAGAATAACTATTATCAAAATTGTGTGTAACACGAACCAAGAATAGTGTTGCATATACTGCAAACTAATATGGTGTTGCGTATAGCGCAAGGTAATATTGGTGTAGCACAAGACATTAATGAAATTAAAAGAATATTTTTCATATAATCTCAGGGTGTTACATTCTACCCCCCTTAAAATGAATTTCGCCCTCGAAATTCTTCGGGGTTATAAATGGTTTACTATTTGAAAGTTTCTTTAATAGAAACCCTCATCATAAAAAGTAATACCAAAACCAATCATTAAAAACAAAAGTATGAAATGTAACGGTTACCCAAATAAACTAATCACTGGGTTTCAACATAGGTGAAAATATGGATATGGAAGAGAAATCTAACCATCATGTTCTGATGGAGAGTAGTAGAGAACATGGCTATGGAAAAGCCAGCAATCACAAAGCCATAAATTTGTGACGATCTAGGGTACCATCTTATTCATCGGATATAAGGGCACTAGGACAGCATTTTTGGTTTTCAATATTATTTCCCTAAAGTTGAAAATTTGAATTAGAATAAATACTTACTTTATTTTGGTACAATCTCACTATTGTTCATGCGTTGAACAATTTCCACTTCATCTCTTAAATAAATGAAGTTGAATTTGTTATTCGTGAAGTGTTAGCAGATCATGTGATAGAATGACGGGTCATTCCATCTGTCTCAAACAAAAGGTTAGCAAAAGTTATATACATAAGTCGATCTATAGTTAGATTAATCATATATGGTTCTTAAAATGGACTTATACTTCATATATCATACTTCTTGATATAATAAAACTAGTTTCTACCAAACAGGGACTTCCTGTAGGCCAGTGGTAGGCGATAAAGGCCAGTCGCACTTCGGTTGTGGGTTCGATTCCCACAGCCTTGTCCTACGCGATGGGTTGTCTCCCATCCTGCAGGTTGTCCTTTTTCTAAAACTATATTACTATAACATCCCATCAATAATATCGAAAATATTCTATCCTTAAACAATACTAACTTATGTCCAACATAATCCATTCTAATCTTTAGGCTTATCCATAATACTGCAGTCCACTCTCATAACATAGTGAAAATGATTACCAGAGATTTAATACCATCGTTGATCCCCATATAACATAAGATATGATTTGTTGGTCACATTCCAAACATTCAATGACCTTAATCATGTATTCTCTTGAATACCCATTGAAACTTAGTGAAAACATGAATGCAGTTAAAAGTTAACACTTTCCACATATCAAAATCCTCAAAATTTTATATACTCAAACCATGATATCACTTAGACCTTATATCAATCATGAGCTCATGAATACTATCAAACATATTAGATTCTCTTTATCCCTTCATTATGTGCATATCATCTGCTTTCCAAAAATACTGGTACCATTCATCACATACTTTCAAAACATAAGGAAAGACAACAGTGTAACAATCCTCAGATGTCTCTTTATTCTATAGTACCATGAGATTACTTATACAACATTACACTTGATAAACATGTAATCATTCCACTACATTCTTAAACCATTGACCGAGCATCAACAATTCTTTCATCTCACATATCATTTGTAGTCTCATCATCATCATCAACATAAATACTACCCATACGACCATACTTATTCTCTTCATGAGACATTCCCTTAGGGCATTGGTTTTCATAATGCCCGTACATTCCACATTTAAAACATTTAACCATTGTTGATGTTGTATAAATACCATTATCCCCATCCCTGGTGTTAAATGAACCTTTTCCTTAAAACTTACTTGCTTTGTATCCTTCTTTTCCACACCCAAAGCATCTTCCAGTTCCTTTGAAACATTCTCCTTGATGCCTCTTCCCACATGATTTACATAGGGGAAATTGAACTTTCTTTCATCTATGATCATCCAGAAACTCCATCTTTCTCTTATTAGCCGAGTCAGGAAACTTACCAAATTTTACTTTATTGATCATATTATGAGATTGCTGATTCGGCATAATAATGATGTTTGGACCTTCAAATCCCATTTCATTTGGTTTCTCATGAAGAATATCATTCCATTGTCCATCATATCCTCCATTATCGTGAATCATCTTGTTTCCAGCCATTTTCTAAAACCGAAAAAGAATAGTGTGAGAGGCAAAAATCATAATAAAGGGGGATTAACTTCAATATATAACATCTTTGGTTTAATCTAATATCGTTACCATAGTTCTAGGACTATATACTATACGTATACTTATCCTTAGGGACATCCCTAGACATACCTTAGAAATATCTCTAGGTATCTCACTAACATTTTCGGATCCTAGATTCCAAAGGTTGACTAAACCTTTCCTCTGATACCAACTGTAGAGACCCGAAGCCTGACATACATGGATATTACATTACATTTGTGGAATACTTAGTACAAAACAAAAACACACAAACAAGGATCCTAATAGTTTAGTGTCTTTGGAAACTCGTAATATAATCTTCTAATCCTGGTAAAAGATCTTCAACATCTCCCATAAAGATCTGCTTTTTTTTATACCTAAAACCTTTCTTTATATCCTGGGGAAAATAAAACATAAAAGGGTGAGCTCAAACACTTAGTAAGGGTAAACAAAAGAAATATAAATCATATCAAGCACATAACTTTTGGAAATCTTAACCTGCAAAAGAGATCATAATTTCATAACATGGGATAAATCATGGCAGTGACATGTAATCACAATAATCATAACATAAAACATGAAACTTTGTGGCATACACACATAATCATAGAGAATCATTTCTTGTTAGTCAAGAATCATTGTCAAGCCTATCTTAGTGGACAAAGTCCCATTCTGAACTGAGTCACCCTCGTTCCAGTCCTGTTTCACTGAACTGGTATAACCTACCGTTCCAGCCATGTCTATCTCATGAGATATAAAATCTTTACCCAATGCATTGGAGGGAGATATAGGTCCCACCCATCTCGTAATGATACCATTATTATGTGTGCCACAAAATCATAAATCATACATCAGTTCATAACCCATGTAATAAAAATGGGATTCTTAAACATCGTGACATCATAAAAAAATTCATATAAGATAAATGAATTTGTAAAAATAATTCCATCACAACATTATTAATTAAATTTATTAATAGAGATAAAAACAGAACCCTTTATTATCTTAGATGGAAAATAATTTTGATAAAACACTTGAACTCCATTCTTGAGGAAAATTTCCTTTCTTCTTCAAAAACATTTTTCCTTTCATAACATGTAATACAACTTTAAACAAAAAGAATTTGATTAAAAATAAACTTGAAAACTTGTAGAGGAATCTTCTTGGAAATAATGTTTTAAAAATCCATTCATTCCGTATAAGTTAAAAAAACATTCTTTTCGTACTTTTTTCAGAAAAGTCAAAAAGTACCTCGTATGAAAAACGAAAAAAGATTCCCTTCACATCCTTTACTAAAAACTCACCGTAGGGTAAAATTGGATTTAAAAAATTGTAGGTGGATGGAAATAATAATACATATTGAGGAAAAATGGATGTGGAAGATAAAATACACCCCAGTAAATACTAAAGTATAAACAATCTTGGATAAAAATGAGATTGTGATATTTTCCTTACCTTAAGTCCGATTTGCTTCATAAGTGTCCGAACCTCCTATATAATGATTTAAATAATGTCATTAACTTATTACAGAATCATATTCATTGTTAAGATATCATATATGGTTCATTTATAACTTTATATTACCCGTTCTTTTGTAAATTCCATGTTAAAGAAGCGTTTTGGGTAAAATCGTTTCATTTATCGTAGGTGTTTGGAATTGTTGTTCTTGACATTATTATTACTTATATCATGATTTACTTACTTCCATAATATAAAAAATGATTTATATATCATATATATTCAGTATATATATATATGATAAATATATAAATGAAATGAAACACACCGTTCATGGAGACGGTAGTCCGTACGTACGCATGAACGTTGTTTTCCTTTCATTATTGTCTTGAATGGAAGTAAGTAGATGACATACATATATACATAAATCCAGTAGCCTTATAATGTCATATATTTCATTGTTATTTCTTATATATACTTTATAATCATTCTTAAATGGTTAACATGGAGAATGAATCTCATCTCGTCGTGGAGACGGTAGTCCGTACGTACGCACGAGCGATGATATCGTTACCATGGTCGTGGAATTGTGTTGAAGTGTATGTATACTATTTAAGTGTCAATATCACTCTATAATAATCATATATAGTTATTCCTTACACCATTATACCCATCCAATTAAGGTGGTGGCAGAAAATAGATTACACCACGGCGTGGAGACGGTATTTCGTACGTACGCACGCACGGTGATTTCCTTTTTCTGTAGGATGGATAGAAGGTTAATAAGAGTTGTTTCATATTTATAATAACATATTAGTATATAAGAAATACTTATGTTATTACTTTATCATGAAACAACTAACGAAGAAGAAGTTGAAGAAGAAAGAAATTGAAAAAGATCGGTAATGGATATTACCTCTTTTTGACGCGCCTTTTCTTAACCTCCACTTAAAGAACTAAGGATGGTCTTTGAAGAAGACCAGGACCTCTAGGATGATACTAGGAAAGTGTAGAAGAGATTTTGGCAGGGGTTGTCCGAGATTGAAGGCTCAAAGTTGTGTGAGGAAGAGAGGGAGGAGGTGCCCTTTTATAAGGGAGGAGAGGGGCACCTTTGGAATTCTTAAAAATATTAATTTATAATAAATCTAACCCCAATTAAAAACCTCCAAAAATGACTCATATTCTAATATTAGATGAGATAGGGTTGTAATATCATCAACCAATCAAATTTATACATGTTTGGATCTTATTTTAAACCTTATCATTTTGATTTATCCTTATTTAATCTTTTTAAGTTTATTTGTGGTAATAACATTCTAAATTTTAAATTATAACAAGTAATTACTTATTTGTTGTGAATTTTCCATAATTGTTTACTTTATAACATTATAGACCATATAAATTTAAATTTATAATTTTTAAATATTTTTGTGATTTTTAAACAATTTTATAATATGTTATTTTTAGAAAATAACAATAGTGTCAATTTTGACACTATTCATTTATTTGAATTTAAATAAAATATACACAGAAGATATGTTCGAAATAAAAGCTTTAATATATTAATAAAAGGTCATATGTATATATAAAATTATGGGATCACATTAAATAGTTCATATAATATTTATTTTATTATTTTAAAAACCATTTATTTGGTTTATCTCTTAATAAAATAATTACTACATCATTTTTGTATAATTATTTAATATAAATATTTGTTGCATAAAAATTTAAAATAAAATCCTATGATGGAGATAAATATATTAAATTTCACAATAATACTTTTACTCGAATTTATCATCTTAAAATAACAATATTTAAATTGTTATATTTATTAAATTATGAAGGTGACAACTTTGGCATCATTTAATATAAAATAATATAAGTGTCATAATTGCTTGTATAAGACTCCAAATGGTCAAATATTAGACCATTGGATGTTTATAGTATACAGTTACATGAACAATAAGTTTTGGTCAGGGTTTTGTGCCTTTTATGGTCACTATTAGTTTAATAAAAACTATATTCTTGATTTTTCACTAGATAAATAATTTCTGCATCACTATTGTGTCACAATTAATGATAATTATTTAATCCCAAAAAATTCTAAATAAATTCTCATGATGTATATAATTTTGTTAGATTTCTGGAGACTATTAATGTTTGAAGTTTTATGATTTTTATCACTAAGTTAAAATTATTATACTTATATAATTTAAGAAAGTGACATGTTGTCACATTCTTTGGTTTTAATAATAATTAAATTATTTTCATTAAAAAAAATTAATTAAATGAATCTAATCCGACCCTTACGTGATATGGGTCGACTTTTAGTCATCCAATAGGATTTTGAAATTTGTTAGGGTAATTTTAAAATATTATATTTACCCTTAATTACCCGATTTACCTTTAACTAAGGTAAATAAAATTTACCGTAGTTACTATTTATAATTCCCAAAAAAAAGTAGCTTATTAACATAATTTGGACCCATTTATTCCAAATATGGAATCCATTTTTTCCAAATTCAATAAAGAAAAGATGCAGAAATTAAATTAAAATTAATCCCATTTTCGAAAGAAAACAGGGTTTTCTTTAAAACATTGCAAAAGATTGAATTGATTTAACCTACGAATTAAAGGTAAAATCAATGATAATGACATACATCATATTAAATGGTAAAAATATATTCTATTTATAATTTAAAACCATTCAATATTATAATTTATCTACATAATATATTACGATTAAAAAAGTTTTTTTTAATTAAAATATAACGGGTTTTTACTATTCATTATAATATGAAAGTTATCGGAAAAATATCAAAACTTTTTCTAATGTAAATTTTTATATCTTGATTCAAAATAAGAATTTTATTTTTCCAAATTGAACATATAAACATGTCAAAAACTAGATTTAATGTGGGTGCGCCATCAAAAGGCGGCAAAACAGCATTTTTTGAAAAATACTTATTTTACCCGAAAAATTTATTCTTTTCTTATACCATGTTCTAGAAAATGTGTAAGATGAATAATAATGTTATAAAATTCAAAATTTAGTTAATACTATTCATAACGGCTAGTTCATGACAATATTATAATAATATATCACTGTTTATTAAAACCCGATATTGCGTACAACACACGCTATCGGGGAAGGTCGCGATTGCGTGTAATGCAAGCCAAGTCAGGGTTGCGTGTTGTGAAATAATCCTTAGTTGTTTCGTATAAAATAATCCAACCATATTTCATTTATACATTGAATATATATATATATATGCAATGTTGCGTAGAATAACTATTATCAAAATTGTGTGTAACACGATCCAAGAATAGTGTTGCGTATACTGCAAGCTAATACGGTGTTGCGTATAGCGCAAGGTAATATTGGTGTAGCACAAGACATTAATGAAATTAAAAGAATATTTTTCATAAAATCTCAGGGTGTTACATTCTACCCCCCTTAAAATGAATTTCTCCCTCAAAATTCGTCGGGGTTATAAATGGTTTACTATTAGAAAGTTTCTTTAATAGAAACCCACATTGTAAAAAGGAATACCAAAACCAATCTTTAAAAACAAAAGTATGAAACATAACGGTTATCCAAATAAACTACTCACTGGGTTTCCACATAGGTGAAAATATGGATATGGAAGAGAAATCTAACCATCATGTTCTGATGGAGAGTGGTAGAGAACATGGCTATGGAAAAGCCAGCAATCACAAAGCCATAAATTTGTGATGATCTAGGGTACCACCTGATTCATCTGATATAAGGGAACTAGGACAACATTTTTGGTTTTCAAGATTATTTCCCTAAAGGTGAAATTTTGAATTAGAATAAATACTTACATTATTTTGGTACAATCTCACTGTTTTTCGTGCGTTGAACAATTTCCACTTCATCTCTTAAATAAATGAAGTTGAATTTGTTATTCGTGAAGTGTTAGCAGATCATGTGATAGAATGACGGGTCATTCCATCTGTCTCAAACCAAAGGTTAGCAAAAGTTATATACATAAGTCGATCTATAGTGAGATTAATCATATATGGTTCCTAAAATGGACTTGTACTTCATATATCATACTGATTAATATAATAAAACTAGTTTCTACTAAACAGGGACTTCCTGTAGGCCACTGGTAGGCGATAAAGGCCAGTCGCACTTCGGTTGTGGGTTCGATTCCCATAGCCTTGTCCTACGCGATGGGCTATCACCCATCCTACAGGTTTTCCTTTTTCTAAAACTATATTACTATAACATCCCATAAATAATATTGAAAATCTTCTATCCTTAAACAATACTAACTTATGTCCAACATAATCCATTCTAATCTTTAGGCTTATCCATAATACTGCAGTCCACTCTCATAACATAGTGAAAATGATTACCAAAGATTTAATACCATCGTTGATCCCCATATAACATAAGATATGTTTTGTTGGTCACATTCCAAACATTCAATGTCCTTAATCATGTATTCTCTTGAATACCCATTGAAACTTAGTGAAAACATGAATGCAGTTAAAAGTTAACACTTTCCACATATCAAAATCCTCAAAATTCTATATACTCAAACCATGATATCACTTAGTCCTTATATCAATCTTGAGCTCATGAATACTATCAAAAATATTAGATTCTCTTTATCCCTTAATTATGTGCATATCATCTGCTTTCCAAAAATAATGGTACCATTCATCACATACCTTCAAAACATAAGGAAAGACAACAGTGTAACAATCCTTAGATGTCTCTTTATTCCATAGTACCATGAGATTACTTATACAATGTTACACTTGATAAACATGTAATAATTCCACTACATTCTTAAACCATTGACCGAGCTTCAACAATTCTTTCATCTCAAATATCATTTGTAGTCTCATCGTCGTCATCATCATAAATACTACCCATACGACCATACTGATTCTCTTCATGAGACATTCCCTTAGATCATTGGTTTTCATAATGCCCGTAAATTCCACATTTAAAACATTTAACCATTTTTGATGTTGTAGCAATACCATTATCCTCATCCCTGGTGTTAAATGAACCTTTTCCTTTACACTTACTTGCTTTGTGTCCTTCTTTTCCACAACCAAAGCATCTTCCAGTTCCTTTGAAACATTCTCCTTGATGCCTCTTCCCACATGATTTACCTAGGGGAAATTGAACTTTGTTTCCTCTATGATCATCATGAAAATCCATCTTTCTCTTATTAGATGAGTCTGGAAACTTACCAAATTTTACTTTATTGATCATATTATGAGATTGCTGATTCGGCATAATAATGATGTTTGGACCTCCAAATCCCATTTCATTTGGTTTCTCATGAAGAATATCATTCCATTGTCCATCATATCCTCCATTATCGTGAATCATCTTGTTTCCAGCCATTTTCTAAAACCCAAAAAAGAATAGTGTGAGAGGCAAAAATCATAATAAAGGGGGAGTAACTTCAATATCTAACATCTTTGGTTTAATCTAATATCATTACCATAGTTCTAGGACTATATACTATACGTATACTTATCCTTAGGGAAATCCCTACACATACCTTAGAAATATCTCTAGGGATCTCACTAATGTTTTCGCATCCTAGTTTCCAAAGGTTGACTAAACCTTTCCTCTGATACCAATTGTAGAGACCTGAAGCCTGACGTACATGGACATTACATTACATTTTCGGAATACTTAGTACATAACAAAAACACACAAACAAGGATCGTAATAGTTTAGTGTCTTTGGAAACTCGGAATATAATCTTCTAATCCTGGTAAAAGATCTTCAACATCTCCCATAAAGATCTTCTTTTTTTAATACCTAAAAAATTTCTTTATATCATGGGGAAAAAACATGAAAGGGTGAGCTCAAATGCTCATTAAGGGTAAACAAAAGAAATATAAATCACATCAAGAACATAACTTTTGGAAATCTTAACCTGCAAAAGCGATCATAATTTCATAACATGGGATAAATCATGGTAGTGAAATGTAATCACAATAATCATAACATAAAACATGAAACTTTGTGGCATACACACATAATCATATAGAATCATTTCTTGTTAGTCAAGACTCATTTTCCAAGACTATCTTAGTGGACAATGTCCCTTTCTGAACCGAGTCACCCTCGTTCCAGTCCGGTTTCACTGAACCGGTATAACCTACTTTTCCAGCCATGTCTATCTCATGAGATATAAAATCTTTACCCAATGCATTGGAGGGAGATATAGGTCCCACCCATCTCGTAATGATACCATTCTTATGTGTGCAACAAAATCATAAATCATACATCATTTCATAACCCATGTAATAAAAATGGGAATCTTAAACATCGTGACATCATAAAACAATTCATATAAGATAAAGGAATTTGTAAAAATAATTCCATCACAACATTTTCAAATCATTGTATTAATAGAGCTAAAAACAGAACCCTTTATTATCATAGATGGAAAATAATTTTGATAAAACACTTGAACTCCATTCTTGAGGAAAATATCCTTTCTTCTTCAAAAACATTTTTCCTTTCTTAACATGTCATACAACATTAAACTAAAAGAATTTGATTAAAAATAAACTTGAAAACATGTAGAGGAAGCTTCTTGGAAATAGTGTTTTTAAAATCCATTCATTCCGTATAAGTTAAAAAACATTCTTTTCGTACTTTTTTCAGAAAAGTCAAAAAGTACCTCGTATGAAAAACGAAAAAAGATTCCCTTCACATCCTTTACTAAAAACTCACCGAAGGGTAAAATTGGAGTTAAACAATTGTAGGTGGATGGAAATAATAATACATATTGAGGAAACATGGATGTGGATGATAAAATACACCCCAGTAAATACTAAAGTATAAACAATCTCAGATAAAAATGAGATTGTGATATTTTCCTTACCTTATGTCCGATTTGCATCGTAGGTATCCGGACCTCCTATATAATGATTTAAATAAAGTAATTAACTTATTAAAGAATAATATTCATTGTTATGATATCATATATGGTTCACTTATGACTTTATATTACCCGTTCTTTTGTAAATTCCATGTTAAAGAAGCGTTTTGGGTAAAATCGTTTCATTTATCGTAGGTGTTTGGACTTGTTGTTCTTGATATTATTATTAATTATATCATGATTTACTTACTTCCAGAATATAAAGAATGATTTCTATATCATATATATTTAGTAAATATATATATGATAAATATATAAATGAAATGAAACACACCGTTCATGGAGACGGTAGTCCGTACGTACGCATGAACGCTGTTTTCCTTTCTTTACTGTCTTGAATGGAAGTAAGTAGATGACATACATATATACATAAATCCAGTAGCCTTATAATGTCATATATTTCATTATTAATGCTTATATATACTTTATAATCATTATTAAATGGTTAACATGGAGAATGAATCTCATCGCGTCGTGGAGACGGTAGTCCGTACGTACGCACGAGCGATGATATCGTTTCCATGGTCGTGGAATTGTGTTGAAGTGTATGTATACTATTTAAGTGCCAATATCACTCTATAATAATCATATATAGTTACTCCCTACACCATTATACCCATCCAATTAAGGTGGTGGCAGAAAATAGATTACACCACGGCGTGGAGACGGTATTCCGTACGTACGCACGCGCGGTGATTTCCTTTTTCCGTAGGATGGATAGAAGGTTAATTAGAGTTGTTTTATATTTATAATAACATATCAGTATATAATAAACACTGATGTTATTACTTTATCATGAAACAACTAACGAAGAAGAAGTTGAAGAAGAAAGAAATTGAAAAAGATCGGTAATGGATATTACCTCTTTTTGACGCGCCTTTTCTTAACCTCTACTTAAAGAACTAAGGATGGTCTTTGAAGAAGACCAGGACCTCTTGGATGATACTAGGTAAGTGGAGAAGATATTTTGGCAGGGGTTGGCCGATCTTGAAGGCTCAAAGTTGTGTGAGGAAGAGAGGGAGGAGGTGCCCTTTTATAAGGGAGGAGAGGGGCACCTTTGGAATTCTTAAAAATATTAATTTATAATAAATCTAACCCCACTTAAAAACCTCCAAAAATGACTCATATTCGAATATTAGATGAGATATGGTTTTAATCTAATCAACCAATCAAATTTATACATGTTTGGTTCTTATTTTAAACCTTATCATTTTGATTTATCCTTATTTAATCTTTTTAAGTTTATTTGTGGTAATAAAAATCTAAATTTTACATTATAACAAGTAATTACTTATTTGTTGTTAATTTTCCATAATCGTTTCCTTTATAACATTATAGACCATATAAATTTAAATTTTTAATTTTTAAATATTTTTGTTATTTTTAAACAATTTTGTAATATGTTATTTTTATAAAATAACAATAGTGTCAATTTTGACACTATTCATTTATTTGAATTTAAATAAAATATATACAGAAGATATGTTCGAAATAAAAGCTTTAATATATTAATAAAAGGTCATATGTATATATAAAATTTGTGGATCACATTAAATAGTTCATATAATATTTATTTTATTATTTTTAAAACTATTTATTTGGTTTATCTATTAATAAAATAATTACTACATCAATTTTGTATAATTATTTAATATACTTATTTGTTGCATAAAAATTTAAAATAAAATTTTATAATGCAGTTACATATATTACCTTTCAAAATAATACTTTTACTCGAATTTATCATCTCAAAATCACAATATTTAAATTGTTATATTTATTAAATTATGAAGGTGACAACTTTGGCATCATTTAAAATAAAATAATATAAGTGTCATAATTGCTTGTATAAGACTCCAAATGGTCAAATATTCGACCATTGGATGATTATAGTTTAAATGTACATGACCAATAAGTTTTGATCAGGGTTTTGTGCCTTTTATGGTCACTATTAGTTTAATAAAAACTATATTCTTGATTTTTCACTAGATAAATAATTTCTGCATCACTATTGTGTCACAATTAATGATAATTATTTAATCCCAAAAAATTCTAAATAAATTCTCATGATGTATATAATTTTGTTATATTTCTGGAGACTATTCATGTATGAATTTTTATGATGTTTATCACTAAGTTAAAATTATTATACTTATATAATTTAAGAAAGTGACATGTTGTCACATTCTTTGGTTTTAATAATAATTAAATTATTTTCATTGAAAAAATTTAATTAAATGAATCTAATCCGACAATTAGGTGATATAGATCGACTTTTAGTCATCCAATAGGATTTTTTACATTTTTTAGGGTAATTTCAAAATATTATATTTACCCTTAATTACCCGATTTACCTTTAACTATGGTAAATAAAATTTACCGTAGTTACTATTCATAATTCTCAAAAACAAAAATTAGCTTATTAAAATAACTTGGACCCACTGATTCCAAATATGGAATCCATTTTTCCAAATTCAATAAAGAAAAGATGCATAAATTAAATTAAAATTAATCCCGTTGCCAAAAGAAAACAGGTTTTTCTTTAAAACATTGCAAAATATTGAATTGATTTAACCTACGAATTCAAGGTAAAATCAATGCTAATGACATAAATCATATTAAATGGTAAAAATATATTCTATTTATACTTTAAAACCATTCAATATTATAATTTATCTACATAATATATTACGATGGAAAAAGTTGTTTTTAATTAAAATATAGCGGGTTTTTACTATTCATTATAATATGAAAGTTATCGGAAAAATATCAAAACATTATCTAATGTAAATTTTTATATCTTGATTCAAAATAAGAATTTTATTTTGTCAAATTGAACATATAAACATGTCAAAAACTAGATTTAAAGTGGGTGCGCCATCAAAATGCGGCAAAACTGCATTTTTTGAAAAATACTTATTTTACCCGAAAAATTTATTTTGTTCTTATACCGTGTTCTAGAAAATGTGTAAGATAAATAATAATGTTATAAAATTAAAAATTTAGTTAATACTATTCATAACGGCTAGTTCATGACAATATTATAATTATATATCATTGTTTATTAAAACCCGGTATTGCGTACAACACACCCTATCAGGGAAGGTCACGATTGCGTGTAATGCAAGCCAAGTCAGGGTTGCGTGTTGTGAAATAATCCTTAGTTGTTTCGTATAACAGAATCCAACCATATTTCATTTATACATTGAATATATATATATGCAATTTTGCGTAGAATAACTATTATCAAAATTTTGTGTAACACGATCCAAGAATAGTGTTGCGTATACTGCAAGCTAATACGGTGTTGCGTATAGCGCAAGGTAATCTTGGTGTAGCACAAGACATTAATGAAATTAAAAGAATATTTTTCATAAAATCTCAGGGTGTTACATTTAAGGTAATGCATTACTAAAACAAAAGCCTTTTAAACTTGAACTTCAATATAGTATGGAAAAATTAAAATGAAATAATTCCATTTACTTGTTCACATGGATATTCTACTAATCGAATAATCACATGCAATATCAATAACCACTTTTATAATGTTGGAATGAATAATGCCATACTATCATAACCACATAGCCAAGGTCTCGTGCCAAGACTACAAATAAGATTTTTCCAAGGCCTTGTGCCAAGACACTAGTTTGTCTCATTAGACCTACCGATGCATCGAGGAGCTATAGCGGGCTCCACCCGTCACATATTAAGTCTAATGCATTCCCATATGAAAAGGTTTAAACATAACATAAAAATTCGTATTAAAACTAGCATACGAAATTTCAATAATTTCACCATAAACTATGAATGGTATAAAAATAGCACATCCACAGTCAAACATATCAAAAAACCATCAATACATTATAGAAGTTTTGTATCATAACAAATCAACTTCAAATAAGCGTAAAATCCATCAAAGGATGTTGACATAGATGAAATCAAGACACTTTTTAGAGAAATATCTCTTTCTATTTTTGAAATCATTTAAGAGCCATATAAAATAAAACATTTTCTTTGAAAATATTCTTATAATCTTGTAAGGAAATGCTTTGAAGATTTTATAACGGCGGAAAATAACTGCACCCGCCGTATAAGTTAAAAAAACTTCTTACCTTAATTCTGTTGAAAAGGTTAAAAAGGACCTTGTTTTGAAAACGACGGAAATATTCCTCTTATAAAAAGTCAAAAAAGGGTATAAATGACTTTAACCCATAAAAATGTTTTGAAATACATTTTTATGAAAACATGGATGTGGATGGTAATGAGATCCCAGTAGATTATTACATATAAACAACCACGGATAATGAAGAGATTGTGAAATAACCCTTACCAATTTGGTAACTTATGAAACATACAACTCATGAAAGAGGTATCATACAATGAATATGTAAATACACATAAATTAGAGTGTTTTACACAAAGAATATAATTATGGGCATTACATACACCACACAAAAGGTGATGGTGGCAATATGGCATGAATCTCACGGAAATAAAGAGTGAGATGAAAACCCATTACCTTGTACTTTTCCTTGGTTGGGGTAGGTTAACCTCATGTATAATGGTGAAAAAATTTGTTATTAAATTATACAAGAATCATATACATTAATATGATATCATATATGATCATTTAATATTTATTTGATAATAATATCTTAGTATTATCGTTGTTTCAGGTGTTAACTTACTTGTTTTCTTTTATATGTTTTGTTACGTAAGACATGTTTATAATGGATAGGTTGTATATTATTCATATCCAGAATGATATCAAGTCCTTAAACATCATTTTTAAATCATCAAATGATAATTATACTTTGATGGTTACGATGGAGAATGAATCTCATCGCGTTCGTGGAGACGGTAGTCCGTACGTACGCACGAGCGACAATATCATTCTTTTGATATTAAAATAATATATAAATGGATGTTATATCATATATACAGAATCATTAAAATGTCATATTTATTATTTACATGAGTTAGACATCATTATTATACCCATCCAAATAATATTATATTGAATAACAATTACACCATGACGTGGAGACGGTAAGCCGTACGTACGCACGTATGGTGACATGTTATTCAAAAGGTGGATAGAATACTGAATATGGTTGTACCATATTTATAATAACATCACAATATATATATGTTACTAGAGTTATTATTTGATAATGGTAACAACAAAGGAAGAAGAAGTGGAAGAAGAAAGGAACTTGGAAAAGGGTGGTGAAATCATTACCTCTTCTTTGGTTTCTTCCTTTTGATTTGATCAAAAGGGCTCCATAGGTTGGCTTTCTGATCAAACAAAGGCCTCTAGGTTGTAGTGAGGGAAGTTGGGAGAGTATTTGGGCAGAGTTTGGCCGAACCAAAAGGCTTTGAAGGTGTGAAGAAATGAGAAGGAGGAGTGCCCTTTTATAAGAGGGGTGAGGGGCACCTTTGGAAAAGCTAGAAATATTAATTTATAATAAATTTATATTAGGTTTCTAATGGATCCAAAGTTTATTATTTAAATTTTAAGGTGTGGATAGGTCTAAAACAACTCAACCAATATAATTTAGATAGGTTTGGGTACTTATATTAACCTTATCTTTAAGTATTAACTCTAAATTAATTAGTTTCACTTTTTAATGTCTCTTTGTATTTTTATATAATATGGTTAATAAACATACTCTATACATCCAAGAGACTCCCAAGTGGTCCATTAATGATGCACCTATCATTATATATGTCTCTTGGACGAACCTTAGATTTTTAGGAATTTAATATCAATTAATAATATAATATTTTTTTAAGAACTCTTTTATGTCAATTTTGACACTATTCAATAGTTGATTTTTGTGAAACTCATAACAGATTGATTACTTCGAAAAAAGTCCATTAAATCAATCCTAATATATCATATTATCCTAAAAAATTAGTTTAATTCATTAAAAGTTTCATATTATATTTATTTGGGTCTTTATAATATCCATTATTTTAATTTTTCACTATTATAGTAATTACTACATCATCATTGTGTCATAAATAAATTAAATTATTTAATGTATAAAAATTATAAATAAAGTATCATTATTTATTAAATCTTTTTATCTTTATAATGAATATTTATAATCTAAAATACAACATATATAACCCTATGCAATAATTGTTTTGCTAAAAGATATATGCTTGTGTCACTTTTGTATTCATTTTAACTTACAAAAAAGTGTCCCTATCACCTACAAGTGGCACCATGGGGTCCCAAAATTGACCCAAAGAAGCCTATGGTCGAACATGTATCAAACAATAAGGCTAGGACACGTTTTAGGGTAATTTAGTATTATTATAATATTATTTTTTAACCCTTATTTACCGGATTTACCCTTAACCATGGTAAATAAAATATTTATCGCAGTAATTATTCAAAATGTCTAAAAATAAAAGTTACCTATTTACAGAATTTGGAAATCCAGATTCCAAATATGGAATCCATTTTTCTAAATTCAAAACACAAAAGTGGCAGAAATTAATTTAAAATTAATTCCCACTGTCAAAACAAAAAGCGTGTTTTTAAGAGATAATAACTATCAAAAGATTGACACTTGTTTATGTTCGGTTTAATTGAAAAATTATGTCCAATGACCAAAATTATATTAAATGGTAAAAATATATTCTAAATATACTTTAAAACCACTCAAATTCATAATTTACCACTATTAATTATTTTGTTTTAAAAAGTTGTTTTTAATTAAAATTTAGTAATTTTCACTATTAATCAAAATATTAAAGTTATCCGAAAAGTACCAAAATTTCACCTTAGGCTAAATTCGATATTCTGAATCCAGAAATGAAGTACATTTTGAAATATAGAATATATATAATTTCAAAAGGAAGGTATTACTATTCATAATGGCTAGTTTGATTGGTTATGGTGTGTTAGAACTCGGTGTTGCGTACAACACACGCTATCACATTATTCAAAGAGAAGCGTACCGTAGAAGATTTGGGTGTTACAAAGTTTTTTTATCACATCAAGATTTTTCATATGTAATAAATTGTATATTATATTCTCCTATGCATACATGTTTCATTGAATGAACATAGTTGTTCCTTTTTATGATGAGATACATTAGACACTTTGGATTTATTACTTAAACCCATGTTATATGGCCAGATGATATTGTCTGAAAAGATATAGATAATACATCATATACAGGATAGGTGGCACAAAAGATATTGATACACCTTCTGATGGTGTTATCCTTTGGTAATATACATGAAGGGTGGTTATGAGAACACACCTTCTTGTAGGAAATACACATTTTATGTGTTATTGGATGTTTCTATCTATGGATGTTTGTATTGATACTCTGACATTAATATTATCATTAATGAATACCATAAGTCGCATACTTTTATGTATTGATGAAAACTATGATTATATATATTACAAGTTAATAAAGATACATTGGGTAATTCATAATTGATATTGAATTAATGGTTAATTGAAGAAAGGTTTAATCTCTTCAATCTCTTGAAAAAAGTTTATATCTTAGGCCCTTTGACCATAATGAAACTACCTAGTTAAGTCCATAGCCATGTGTTCTATGGGGAATTTTATTTTTCGAATATCAAAGAAAGAGACATTAAGAACATGGATTGATGAACCATGTATACAAAAAAATTTATTAAATATATCATGAAAAGGGTTTATATTACGTAGTGATCATTCATAGTTAGGTTTACATTGTTATGAAATTAACATATTTATTTATGGGTGTCTTGGTATGATGTTAGATACTAAAAATGGACATTAGGAAACCCTTCTTTTTTCCACTGGGAAAGAGGCCAAGAGAGTAAACATTAAGTGTATCCAGAATCATAATTAAATTAAATGTTGAATTTTATAAGTTAGAATAATTATTATTCCAACATTGATGCTTAAAAATTATTTTTGTTTGGTTAATCCCCTATATTTAAGCACAAGTTATTCAAAATATTATGTGAGTTAAATAAATTTTAAAAATATTTCTTTTCATAGTTTGGTTAATATAATATTTATTACACTCTGAATGGCCTGAAGGAATTATATTTTTATTCATTTTTGATAATCCCCCATTTATGGGTTGAAGAGGAACCCTTACAAGACATGTATTCTTCATGACATTACATAACCCGAAGGACTAGAAGAAAAAATCTAGACTATAACTACTAGGAACTTCTCCTCCCTAGTGTCTACAAGAAGATGTCAGCTATGCACCTTCTCCTAGATGTTCTTATAGGCTTCCCATGCATTCAGAGGTTAGTACTTATGGAAATTTTAATACCCTCTCATTCTTCCAAATACATTAGCTCTACTTTGGTGAATACTCCATACTCTAAATCCCCATCTGGAGTTATCTCCAAGTAGAGTATTCTTGGTCTATTTAAGAACAATTTTATTTGACTCAAAGTCCTTAAGGTGGACCTAAGGACTTAATATAGCCTAAATGTTTTTAGGGACCCAAGTAACAAACCAGTGGCCCGAAACCCCAAATGGATGTATAGTTTGGGATGATATAGTTCCAAATAGTACCTACTACAGTTCCTGCAACAACACTGCTATAGTACCTATAAATATGACTCCAACTGGATTTGATCTCAGGTCTCTTGATGCACTTTTTGAGTACTCACTAACCAGGTTGAGGCTCTAGTAAAATAAAATATAGTGATATTTAATTTCTAAATTTATAGTCATTATTCAAGGATCAGAAAATGTTGGGGAGGGTAAGTGGACTGAGCATAATGGTCAGGTTGGAAATGAGGTAAATGATATTTATTTATATATTCTTAAGGTATTAACATGTTATGTGAATAATAAATATTATAAAAATTGTATTATTGTTATTAGACATGGGGTCACCTACGAGTTATATAATTGTTAAGGGAACTATGTTCAAATTTCCAAACCTAAATAATTCATAAAAAATATCTATTTATATCAATTTCCATTTAAAATTCTATTTTTTTAAAATGAATATAGAGAATATCTCTCAAGATATAGATAGAGTTCTATATATCTAGAGTGTTTCCTCTCCTCGTCTTCTCTCAAACAATCTTGAGAACATTAAGAATTATCGATAAGAATTCAACTGCGATCAACCATAGAATTATACATGTGATTGGGATTGTTTGTGATAGAAACTGATGATTATATGGTGAAGTAAAAAATATTCAATTTCATGTGTGTATCACTACTAGAGGTATTCTCTACTTTTATTGTATAAAAAAAGTGATACATTGAGATCAAGTCAACCAAATTGTCAATGAAAAAAAAAAAACATGTTCATGTAATTTTACATCTTCTTAAAAATAAAATATAATTTACAAGTGAAGACCATCATCACATAGTTTTAGCATTTAATCGATTCAATTAATCTATAAATTCTGTTGGTCAAGATATCATTAGTTATAAATGGATTGGAATAATCATATCTTATGTCTAAAAAGATGAGTTTCCCAAAATAAACTTGAACTTCTACTACACCTGCAACTTATAAGGGGTGATAGAGAATAATAGAATAGTGTTAGTAAAAGGATGTACAATACCTTTTTAGAAATGGATTTTTTGAAGATGAGTCAAGAATATCTTTCATTAACCTTTTTGGGATATGCATGACACAATACTATGTACATACTAATCTATGTACCAAAAATCATGAAAATATAATTTTATCATGTTATGGAGTAGAATGTTAAATATTTTCTATATACTCTTGCATTGGGAGGTGATGAATTTTTTAAAGCTCACTTGGGCAATAGATTATCACCCTAAGGCATGAACTGTATCATTATAGGGAATCCCAAGGAAATAAGGTGATATTTTCTATAGAACCCCTCAGAAAAAAGGTGATCATAGTGAGACAATCTATTTTATCTTGAGAGGGTGTACATTATCAAAAATTATTGTGGGAGCTATATTGATTTTGATGAAGTTTCTACTCAAGATATAGAATACTTGATAATAGAACATATTCCAAAAGTCCTCATAGAATATTTTTTTCATGAAACCCAAGTAATTCATAGATGCATCAATGATATTGGAAAAAAAAATTATTTTCAAGTCGTTGAGGATGTTCACTCTATATTTGGTGGAAAAATGAATGTATTTCCTATAAAATAGAGGTAGAAAGATCATAAGCTATAATGTTGTATAAAACCATGAATTATGAGATGGATTCCATGTATCATAACCATATTTGTGTTATATTAAATTTGATGATTGATGTAATACTCATTTAGTGAAAATTTGTATTTTAAAGAAAACTAGAAATGAGAGGTTAAATTAAAACCTATAAAGAATAAAAATTTGCTAAAGGGTTTAAACAGCATCGTGTTATTGACTATGACAAAACTGTTAATCTGGATTCCATATTTAAATCTATCAAAATAGTACTTGTTATAATAGATTTACATAACAATGATATTTTGAATATGAATGTGAGAATATCCTTCCTTAATAGATACTGATAGGATGATGTCTATATGAAATCAATAGAAATGTCTATGACTCCATGTAATGAATGAAAAAGAATAAAAGTTGCTAAAATAAATTTATGGGTTGATCTACGCTTACAAGTCATGGGAAATTCATTTTTATGGATCAATAAAAGAATTTTTATCCATTAAAAACTGAATTTGAATCATGTTTTTATAATAGATTTAGTGGGAATGTGGCCTTTATCCTAGTAGTATACGGCGATGATAAATTACTTATTGGAAATGGAATTCTAGTCTTATAGTTAGTTAAGGAATATTTGAACAAGTTCTTATCCATGAAAGATATAGGTAAAAATAGACTATGTTATATAGATCAATATCCTTTATGATATATTCAAGAGGCTTCTTGGACTAAGTAAAAGTACATATATTTACCATATACTAAAGAAATTTAGTATGGAAGAATCCAGGAGGGGATTATTTCTAGATTCACACAGTATACATAATTCAAATAGAATGTGTACTTACAAACCTTAGGAATGAGATAAATGAGAAATATATCATACACTTCTATGATTAATTAAATAATGTATATAAGTTTGTGTACTCAGAATAATGTTTTCTATGCCTTGAGCATGGTAGGAACATATCAAGCTAATCTAGGTGAAAAATGTTGGACTACTGCTATGTTTATCCTGATGTATCTAAGGGTAGAAGATATAAGGATCCAATAATAAAGGTTTAAATTGATGTTTGATTATAGATATACCAATATGATCTAAATTGGATTTCATGATTTGTCTTCAATTTCACTAAAGGGCCAATGAGCTAGAAGATTTCAAAGTAATCAGTTTTCACTTATTTTACATTATATTATGAGTCTATAGAGGCATCTAATGTATCCAAATAATTTTATTGAAAACACATAATTGTCTAATATCTTTATGTATTTCCCATTAGTAAGTACCATATCATATTATATTGTGATAATATTATAGTATTGGCTCTAAAAAAGCTAAGGACACACTAAAATAGAAATCACATAATCTAAAAGAACCACCTATTGAAGGACTTTTAAAAATGGGGTGAACTTGTTGCAAGAATACCATCCACGTAAAATAACATGAGTACCCCTTGATTAATTAATTTTCTCAATTTAAGTATGAGTATCATGTGAGATCTTACATGTTGATGGTTGTTAGTAGTTATCTCTATTTTAAGTGGGAGTCAATGGAGTTTAGTCCCCTAGAATCAATTTTAAGGTACTTTATGATTACATTTACTCATTTCCTTAAGTATTAATAAAATTATTATCATAACATAATGATTCTTCAATATAAAAAAAATCGATAATATCCCATGTGTCACTTTCAAACTAAAAGGGCATTGTAATTCTATGCTATGATAAGAACTCAGATGTTCCGTGATTCTATTCTAAAATATATGTTCTATAGAAAGATGATATCATTTGACAAGACATTAATGATACAAGATATTAGGGGTGGAGATTCATTGGACTTTTATTCACATTCTCATAGTGTACACCCTTGATAATATCTTTTGCAAGAGGTTATGAGAACATGACCCGTTGGTAGGAAATAAAAATTTATATGTGTCATTGAGTGATTGCAGAAAAGTATATTAACCCTTATAAATTATAATTATTATTAATGGATATCATTAGTCACATTCATTGATATATTGATAAAAACTATTATTAAATATGTTAATGGTGACTTAGGATACATTAGGTGCATCAAGAATCATATTTCATTAATGAATAACGCGAGAATGGATTTATCCCTTCATTAATAAAAGTGGGTATCTCTTTCCCATCAATAAGAACTAAATATCCAATATAAATCCATGTTCATGGTGTTCTGTATATAGGTTCATTTGAAAAAAATAAAATAAAGATACATCAAGCACATAGGTTGATGACAACATGATGTAACCCACTTTAGAAATATCATGATAAAATTATTACATTATACAGTGAGAACTCATATGAGATTGTTCATAATTATGATATTAAACTCTTTCTCGAAAGATGTCTTGGCATTTTTTTTGATTCCATCCTTGATCTTTAGTTGGTTCCACCAAATTTCACTAGGAAAGAGGCCTTGGGGGCTACCCACTAATTGAATCTAAAATATCAAATAAATTCTATTTAAATGCAAAAGGTTAGAGTAAATATTATTACATCATTTTGTTTTAATATTTATTTGGGATTGGTTGATCACCATGATTTAATCATGATTTATTCAGAAGAATAAATATATGAGTTAAATGATAATTAATATTTACAATACATAATTTTTTATATATGTATTGGAAAATAATGTCATAATATTTACTTATGGAATAAATATTCATTACTAAAGCATTAGTAAATAATGAGTATTAATGGATAATGTTTAATTTCTTGACTCAAAATGATATAGTAAATATTATTTAAATACATATTAATTATTTATTTAATAAATTATATTTATTCATCATAAAGTATTGAAAATTTCAAGTAAACAGTATTATTATTTATATTATCATTATTTATGGTGTTCACTATTGAATAAGAGATTATATAAGTCTCTTTGTTCAATTATAACCCCTATATTTTCTTTATAAATACTCATTTATGTCACTATATAGGGATAACTATTGGTTATCCACAATTAAAAAGTAGATAATTCTCTCAAGTCATAAGGAATATAATCTCAAAAACATGATTAAGAACAAAATCACTATTCCTACTTGAAAATCATATTATTTAAGTAGATATTTAGCAATCCTTCATCAGTGAATAGATTATTCCCATGATCCATAATAAATGATGAGTGAAATAATAATCAACTTCACTAGAACACATTAATTTTCCGATAACATTCTGAGATTTTTGATCATGTGTGGATCACTCCTAGTGGGATTTTACTCTTGGATCTCATGACACAGTGACAGTACTACAAGAAAAATCAACCAAATCATTAATAAAGGATTAATTAAAAGTCATGTTAATTCTAAATATATAAATAAATTAATTATAAATTACATATAATGATCCTTACTTTAGGTTCTATCATTAACAAGTCAATTAATATTAAATTTAATTGATTTGGTCATGAAATTATTCATCATGTACATTTTAGATTAGTCATCGATTAAAACAAAAACATGAGTTATTCATTCATAATAGGTACTTATTCTACTCCCAAAACAAACAATAAATGTATGTAAAATTGTATTTAATTCCATCCCATAATTTTAATAAATCCTTTAGAAATGATTCATTAATAGTCATTATTTTATACTTAAGTGATCTATTTTATTTTTCATCTATGTGTGGAGAAAGGTTATAATGATAAATGGTTACATATTTCTCAATCCTTAAAATAATTAAATTTAATATTTTGTGTTTTATTTTTTTTTAAAGTTGATAGGGGAAAAATAATTTCTAATTAATTTGTGAATTATCATTTTATTGGTATAAAAATTTAAATTCGCATGAGTTCTTAATGACTTAAAATTTATATGGGGAATAAAATTATGTTTTAGTGTGAAATATAAAAACTTGTATTCATAACTTCATAATAAAGGATGATCAAATAATTTACTAATCACCTAATTGATAAGCTCAATAAATAATTTTTACATTGTGTTTTTAAGATAAGACTAAAAATTTCTTATAATAGTTATCCCATGTAATACACAATATGAAATATTATTCTATGTTTCTTCCAGTAAAAAACATTAATAAATATTTAATAATAAAATTAATTAAGTAAGGGGTAATAATTATTTTTAAAAAGTAATGTGATCTAATTTTGTAGTTATGGGTTCTCCCATGTGAGACTTCTTATCTTGGGTGGTTTATGGAAATGTCTTCTATTTATTACATGTTTGTTTGGCTTTCAGTTTCATGGTTTTTTTTCTCTCACCACATTCTCTTCTCCTTTCTCTATATGTGTGTTAATTGATTCTCATTCAAGCTGAATCATGGTCGCCAGAATTTGGATTTTTAATAACTAAAAAATGGTGTGTCTTAATTATATGGTTATAGCATATTTTTTATTTCATTATGGGGTTTGTTTCCCTACCTTTAGTGGGTAATAATCCTAAAATCAAAGAATAAAAGACCACATAGGGTGTTTTTTAAATAGATTATCCATTATAAACTAGTTCTATATTTAGAGATACAGTTATACTATAAATTGAGTTTCACACTATTTTTCATAATAAAGACAACAACACGGGACTAAATTGCATAGAAAAAAATATAATTGATGATATTGATAGATTGTTTATTATCAATTCATGTAGTTATGATGTTTTTAATGCATAAAATGTTTGTATAGAA
The DNA here is from genome assembly GCA_963277665.1 of Viscum album. Taxonomy (NCBI): domain Eukaryota; kingdom Viridiplantae; phylum Streptophyta; class Magnoliopsida; order Santalales; family Viscaceae; genus Viscum; species Viscum album. The sequence goes on from OY728162.1 coordinate 256,459,657, forward strand.
GTTCATGAGAGATAAATCCAAAATAAATTCTAATTTTCTAGATGATATAAGGGTTGGGTATTTAGGGAAATGAAATAAGAATAAATGTGATCAGTTTTAGATGTGACATGGTGACTTAATTTTATATAGGTTTTTAGGATAAGATTTTAAGAGAATTAAAATACTAAGAATTATAGTGATAATACTCACACGGTCTTATAAATATAAATAATGAGAATAAAAATAAAGATGAATGAAACAAAATTGATACTACATTATACCTATATCAAATAAGGATACTTGATACTAAAGCCACCTTGAATATTCTCTATATTGAAAATTAGGAAGAGAAACCAGTGTTATTATGAATGTGTATTTTTTGCATTGAAGAAGAAGGAAATGAAGTTTAATAATGGTCTTTTGAGTTTTTTTGTGGATTTTGAATTTTTTTCATTAATCATAGGTATATGTTTTTCAAAGTGTATCTGAATGGCGGAAGGGACCCAACTTCCTTTCAGTTAATTAAAAAGGTGGAAAAGGCCAAAATACTTTAAAAAAAATATAAGTTATTTTAATTATACATTTTTTTTATATTTATAAATATATAAGTTTATATTATGATATATATATTTTTTGTCTATATTTTTTAGTTTATAATTATGATATTAATATTTAAAATATAAATTTTTATGTTTTTAAGAAATAAATTTTGTGAAAGGTAATTAGATTTTACTTATTATATTTATGATTTTTTTTAATTTTCAATTATGTTTTATCTTATATTATGTTCCCATGTGTATCTTTTCATTATAATATATCTAATATAATAATTTAAATTTCATTGTATATTGTTATAAACCACTTATACTATATTTTATTATACAATTAATTTACATAAATAATACTTTATTTTCATTATTACATAATCATAATATTATTATTCATTTTATGTTTAGATATTATAAATATATACATTATAAATATATAAATTTTAAATATGTATATATATATATTATATATATACTGTACTATTCTCATTCAATCTTTAAATTCATTTATTTCAATGAAACTCAAAAGAACATGGGGATATTTGAGAATTAAAACATTATAATTCATGATTACCTAATTGAATCAATTTGATATAGATTTATTATATTATTATATTAGGTTGTGGTAAAAGTTTTTTTGAAATGATTTGGAAAAATAAAAGTGTGACTTCAAATAAGGGCATGTGAACTATGGATTTTTTATACATCCATCATTTCTATAGGTCTTGAAGTGCTTAATGATCAACAACTATTTTATTCTATTATTTACTATTATTATGATATATTAATCCCATTTGGATTTTTTAATTTGGTCTATTCTATAGAATTAGAATATACTAGTAAATGGTAGAGCTAGAAAAAAAGTATTCATTTTACTAGGGTTCAATATCTATGGTTAGCTTGAATCTATAATGTTCCAACATCATCAATAATTTATTTCAAATTAGTTTCACTGGAATAATATATTTTTGTGTCAAACAATTACAATTTTATTTATAATCATTTATTTCATTCATTTATTTTAATATTATTTATATTATTTATAATGTTATATTTATTTTCAGAAAATTTTTAGATGTTTAGGTATAGTTTTATGTTTTATTTATACAGTTTTTATTGTATATATTTTATAATATTTTATAGTTATGTTTTTGTAATTTAATAAATTTTCATATTATTCAAGTAGATGAATTTAGAAACAAATAACATATAAACTAAAACTAAAATATAAATGAAAATTGAAATAGTAGCTAAACATATAAAAAGATTAATTGTAAAAATAATTTATTTATATTAATAGATAGAAAACATATACATGAATGACTACAGTCACTATTTATGGTGAGGTTGTGTCCCACATGGTGGTGTTTAAATGGGATTCCCATATTGAGATCACTGACCTCTTTGTTGGGGTGGAGTATGATGTTCTGGAGAGGGTTGATCCTTGGGCATTGGTACCTTGAGTATAGGATAATCATCATGTGTCTCAATGGGAGGAGGCATCCATTGAATTTTGTCTTGCACACCCAATCATTCTCCAGCAAGTTGATTATATTGACCTTCCATCAGCCCCTAGAGGAACCATATAGGTTATGAAGGATTTGGTATGAAAGCTAGAGGCATGAGAAATGAATCTTGATAGAAGCACAAATAATCTACACCAAGAGAAAACTATGGATATCCTGCCAATATAGATGGATCTCATGATGCCTAATGCACATCCCAAATTGAATATGGTTGGACTACTAAAAGGATGATGTCTTCCTATGGAATAGGTGAGGCCTCATGTGAAATATGACATGGTATATGTCATCTTTTTCAAAGATCCTCATCATCTATATCTTCTAGAGGAGGTTCCTGAGTAGAAACCTCCACTGCTTGGGTAGGAAATTCATCTCCCTATGGTGTACGATCGAAGACACTATTTTGAACCACATGATAAGGTGGCATCAAACCCTTCACTGTAGTGTGAATCGTTGTCAAGACACCAACCTCCTACTCATATGGATCATACGTGGGGATAATATTCTATACAGAAGTATGTAGTAAAGATATTCAAAATGAATTAAATAAAATTAAAATAATCAAACTAATAGAAATTTGTTGACATACCATATCATGAACCCCTTTGTTGTGTCGAATAAGATATAGTATAGAATTTTGGCTTATCCATGGCTTATATTCGTCCTGTTTTGAAGACAGAATTGCTTAATACATACACCCCCAATATGAAGCTATTCTTTTCTTCCCTATAGGTAGAGTTACTAGAAATTTCATCGGTGCTAATCAACATCCTGCCTCCCCATTAGTTTCATAGAATGAAGCTCATGTAACTGTCTTGGAGAAAATGGAATGCATTGAACATAGCCATATGGGCACATGACTCTATCAGGCTGGTGCCACTCAATAATATGAAAGTGAATGAAAGGAATTACAGCCAAAGAATCATGAAGTCCATTAGTGTAGTATATAGGAATCTGGTCCAATAAAGACTAGTATGGTAACCATGAAATCTAAAAGGTCATGTGATATTTTTCAAAAAAAATGTTACTAATAACTAAAAAATGATATAATGAAATTTATTAGTCTATGAAAGATTGTATATACTTACATCATTGGGTAGAAGACTATCCAATATGATATTATATGCACCTAAATATTGTGTCAGAGTGATGACAATGTGGTGTGTCTAATCCCACCTATAAAATACAACATCAAAACTGATAAATAATAATAAATTATATTTAATAACAAAAAAGAGCTTCAAAAACCAATATATATGAGAGATTATACCAGCATTAATGTGGAGCATCATGTATCACATCTATAGGTATCTTCTAACTAGAAAAAATAGGAAAGAGGGAGGGTATTTTCTCTCATTCCCACAAATGAATAATGATGACACATCCCATGAGATCTGTGTGATCTAAGAAAATTGTTGTGCATAATGATTGGTAATTGTAATTCAAACACATAGATCCAAAACTATAGGTCCTGTCTTGATTAGATTCTACTATTACCCCCAGATATATTATTTTCACATGCATACCAATGTTATCATCACATAATATCAATCCAATGAATGGAAATATATAGGCATCGGCATGACACATGATAGTTTCCACTTTTTCAACATTTGGTAAATGTGAAAACTATGTCTCAATCCACCTTATAGATATCGACCCCCCATCTGTAGCAGTATAATTTCCCAAAATGCCGACGCCCATAAATCCCAGTACATATTCAGGCTATTTTACATAGGGGGGACCAATAACTACATCCCATGGATAGAAAGACCAAGAAATACTACCACATACTTAAGGGTGATAGTTATATCTCCCTCTGGATGGTGGAATGTGTGTATCTATGGTCTTCACCTCTATTGGTGGGAATCAAGTAGGTGATTGTTAAAAAATGTGAAATTAGATATTTTTATGTCGTAAAAGCTAGTATGACATAGGTATGGTATAATGGAAGCTTTATGAAACATGAGATGATGATGGTTCCCTCGATGAACCTAGATCTGTCAAACCGGATGATCCTTTATCACATCATGGGAAACATGTGTAGCCTTCTCAGTGTGTAGAATAGTATCCTTTATCTGTATGTATAAAATGAATTAAATCTTAATTATAAAATGTAAATTTAAAGTTATTAAATAGCATAATATTTTGACTACTATAATTGAAGACTTGACATGTTTACTCTAATTGTTTAATGATGTTTTTTATAGAAAGGAAAGGGCATGTATTTATGTATCTAAAAGCACATATCTAATGTTTTTTCAGATATTTTTTTATCTAGGAAGGGGTGTTTTTAGGATATGGTTTTAAAAAAATTTAAATTTAAATATTTTTTTATGTAAATGTTTATTAGAAAATTGTGTGCCTTTTAACTTATGTTTGATTTCTCACATGATTGTATGTTCCATGATTATTTACTCACATGTACTTATCATATTCTTTTTAATCTGAATATAAATGGTTTATTTTTATTTGATAGTAAATGTATTCATAAATGTCAGACAATTCAACTAAATAAATGATCATATATTGACACCATATAATTAAAAATATGAGAAGATCACATTGGAGACAATACATCACAGTGGTTGAGAGTTTGAACATGATCTTGAAATGTTAGGGAATAATTTCTAGTTATGACCTTATTAATTATATAGACATCAAATAAAATGTTTTCCTTGTTCTTGAGGCTACTCCATCTCATTCTATATCCTTCTAGAATTTGGAATCCCTTATTGATGCAACATGTTTATGTGAGGTATCAGTATAGGTTGGTCTTTAGGTATTAGGAAATATTGATAATCTATAATAGGAATCTATGGTGTAGCATAATAGGGTGAAATGGTGTCCAACCAGTACATTGGATCAACATATTCTTCCCATGATACATTTACAAAGGCACATGTTGCAATGGTTTGTGTTCATGGAAACCGTAATTCATGTAAGTTTCCATATTAAAATTTCCTCACTTCCAATAATACCACCATTTTTTCACCACTACTACTAGTAATGGGCTCCAAACTCTCTTGATATTCAAATTTAGAGTCTACTTAGTAGAAAAGGATCACTTGATAAATAGAATCTTCTTCAATGTTCTTTTAACTCACTCATTGAAAATGTATTCTATACCTTATCCTTTACTGAATCCCTCCTAAGAAATGTTTTTATCTATCAATGAAGTACATCACACAATGATAAAATGACTCCAAAAATATGATTGTTATAGGTAAATTTAAAATCCCCTTGAAGACACGATTTATACACTCCACAGTGTTTGTGGACATGTTCTCTCATTCCCCTTTCCCATGTTATATTCCAATGTCCTTTTTTATTTTGGAATTAGCATCATATAATCATAAATTTCTTTATTAACCATATATATTTGTCTGAAAATTTGTTCAAAACTTCATTGATCTAGATAATATGCTACACATAAGTGACCATATTTCACATAAATTGATTTTATCATTATATTGAAATAGTAAAAAATAAGAAATACATTTCATACCAAGCATCATGATTCCCGACATCATAGGATTGTTATAGAATGTTTTTCATACATTGCTATCAATTTATCTGATGTCGTGCTAATGATTTTCATTTTAGGGTCTCTATATATTAAGATCATAATTTATTGCCTCATTGTTTTCCGGTTGACAATCTAATATAAAAAAATCACCATGAATTCTAGTGAAATGGTTACTGATATTTTCCAAAAACTAACTCCATGATTCATATTTTTCCTTATCCATAATAAAAAATGACATTATAATAGGTTCACGATTTCCATCTTAAGATTCCTTAGTCAATAATTCAACATTTTATTTTTTGGACACCAGACCACCAAGATAGGTGGGTGAACCTCGGAGTCAATGTTTTCTCTTAAACTTGATGGATATTGTTCCCCTATTTGTAGGAACTTTTTTAAACATGTATTATGGATTATGTGTAGTAATAAAATTATTCACATGTAGAAATACATCAAAATATTTTAAATTTCTTCATCACTAAGGGCTACTTTCCAGGATAATACATCGACAAGTTGTTGGTCGTACCAATTTACACTATTCTTCTCTAGATATGGATTAAAATTGTTCAATAAAACTTAATCTATCCTAGGAACAGAGCCTTTACAAAATTTCATGGACTGGATCACTTCCTCCCTTGGACCACTTTGGCTGACTCCCCTTGCTCATTGCCTCTGTGTAGTCGTGGTCTATTTATTTTCTTGAAGGTGAACTCAATATATTGTTATGTAAGTCTCTGTCTCCATCCATTATGAGACACTTGTTGAACCAAATTCCTTAATTGATGAACTAATATTCTATATTCTTCATTTGTGAAATAACTGAATTCACTAATACATCTTCTTCTTCTTGGCTAGAATTATAAGCACCTTTCTCTATAATGCATGCATGTATGAAAATTCTATACACATTTAATTATTAATTCTTCCCAGGTTAACACACATTCTACATTGAATAATTTCAAATGATAAGTTCATGCATGTACATACTTTCCTTTTTATTCTTTTATCCTCCTCTTTGCATGCACATACACTCAGTTTTCTCAACTCATTCATATGAATGCATGTGCATCATGCATATGTTCTCCTCTATTTGTGAAAACCTTAATATAATAGATCATTTTGAAAACACACTACCTTATTTTATGTTTATTTTCATTCTTTAGATTCACTTTTTTATGATTTAAGGTTTTATATGTGTTACTCTTCAAACCCAAATGGGAGTAATTCTTTTTCCACTATATCTCCTCCGTGAAAGCTTCCTGGATGGTTTTTGGCTCTTCCTCATGCAAAGGATGCATGTTTATCCTATGAATATAGATCTCTGACCACCTTATCATAATAGGATGGTTTTTAGTTCTACTTTATGAAAATTAGTGGCATGCGGTTCTCCTTTGTGAACTTGAGCAGTATGTAGAACTCCTCTACGAACCCGGGTTGTATTTAGTTCTCCCTATTTGTCATACCAAAGATGGTACATGGAACCTTCAAATCATGAAACCATAGTGATTTGATGTTCTTTATTCATGAACCTAGAACATTTCATGGATCCTCTCTTCATGAACTGATATTGGTTTATGGTTTCTTTCTTTCCCTTTTGGGAACATGAAGCATAGAGATGCTCTTTATCTTGAAGAAAAAAAGATCTCTCAAACTACGGGAGCAGTAGCTCTCTCCATCTGGGGGAATATCTTTTTATAGGCGAAGATAATATATTTACCCTCGTTTGAATCTTGTACAATATTCCCTTCAAATCTATTCCTCAAACAGTTGATATCCTCTCTTCATTTAAGATATTCAAACTTGTAAAAAGATATATTGTGAAACTCATGTATTTCCTTATTGAATGAGTCTTTTCCTATCACATGAAACCTCACATGCATGTGGTGGGAGTAGCATACAAATATCTTTCACACACGCCTGGGATTCATGATGTGTCCTCAAAACTTCATTTTCTTCATCCACATTTGATCATCACTTTTTTGTTGTATGCATGAAAATGAAATTACATGCATGATTTTATGACTCTCATATAGAAATAATGAAGTGGGGTGGATCATCATGGTGGTCATGAGCTTAATCATGGTTTTCTAGCTACAATTCTAGAAAGTTGTGGAATTGGGAATCCTTGGGGGGGTCGGAGGTTGAAGATGGTGTGGCTGTGGGAGCATCAGATGGTCCACATTCAAGAATCAGAGGAAAAGATGTCATGCAAGGTAGAGATTAGATCACGAGATATGGATGAGATTGATAGAAAGTATCACTCTAGTCTTTCCATGTGATGAAAAATACCCATGTTGTTTTCCATCATCGAATATTCAACATGGATGGTGTGTTGTATATAAATAAATGTTCTCTAGCATGCCACCAGATTACTTCTCCTCCCTTCATGGTACAGCCCCACACTGCATTCTCTACAGGAACGCTCTGCGCCAGCCCTCTATGCCTATTAGTCCCAACATCTTCATAAAATTTGGCTCATGCTCTCCCTTATACCTTCTCATGGCCTTGTCACTTACAGATTGTCCTTGGACAGCTTCCCCAACATGATATTTACCCTAGTGGTCCTACATGTGCATTGGGTTGAGTTTGGATGGCTAGCTAGTGAGCTGGCCCATTTTTTTAATTAATATGACATAAAAAATTATTTGAAAACTAAGTGTTATATATAATGTGCATGGACACCATTGAAATTAAAACCAACCCATGAACACTTCCTTCCCATCATTTCCTTTTTTCAATATAAATCCCAAATCACTTCAAGCATCACAAAAGGATGCTACTTCAACAACCTTCACTATTGTAGATAATGTATCATCATTTATACATGTATTCGGAACATAAGACCAGTGCAACAATAATTTTATTTAATCAACAAGGAGAATTTCCCAAGCATGGAATCCAATGCTATGAATCCTGAACCATTCTCCGGGCATCATCACTTCAACCATTCTACATAAAATTTGAAGGCCTACTTCATCTGGATCATCATTGACAACCTCATTGACATCCATTGGCAGAAAATTCTACTTATACCTAAGAGTGGTCCTAACAATCTCCACCTTTGTATTTTTTGGCAACACCTAAAATTATCTTTTACATGATTGTTTCAATGTCAATGTAAAATTTCCCCATCATTCACTTTTCATTCTCTCCCCTTTTTTTGCTTCTCAAACATTCATTTCAATTATATCTCCCTAATTGAAAATAAATACAATGTTCTTGGGAAAATGGTATCAAACCATATTTAAGAAATGTTCTATTCATCATTTCACTCTAAGTATACATGATCAATTTTCAGGATGAAAACAAGAGGATTTGATTTATACAAAAAAGATGTCCATTATCTAGGGATATGATACCTTATGAGATGAGAAATATTGTACCAGCCTTCAAGGTTTTTCCACTTTAATTCCAAGATGAAGATAATAAATGTCGGATGAATATTTTTAGGAACAATCTTCTTGAAACTCATGTACTCACTTCAACAAATGTATCAAAAACATTAAAGTGAAATATGTAGGATACAGGGCCTTAGAACACTTCCATTCTTCTTATGTCACTAGTTGATTTAGTTACTCCCCCTTTTTAAGATGATTTTTATTTTGAATAACCAATGATGAGAGATTAATATATAACATAACTTTTCCAATGACACGATCTTCAAGACATTTCTAGAGTAATTTAATTTGATATCAAATTAAAAGAAAGGATCTGGAAGCTTCTTTATTTTTCTACCATTAATATTTATACTCTTAATAAAATTTGTAAAGGCTGATCCTTAATCATATTAAAATTTGAATATCAATTGAGTAATTTTCAAAATCTAGAAACTTATTCATCTTTTCTATCAAGTGTATACAATCAATCATTACTTCTCATGTTCTCCACCTAAGAGTTTTCTTTACCTTCAATTCCTAATATTATCATAAGAAATACACTTCACAATGAATTAAGAGAATGATGTGGATTATTATTGCTTCTTTAAGGAAAACATCAATGTTGAGATGGTTTTCTCAACCAAGATACTCCTTTTTCTCCACTCCTCAAACTTTCACATTAAATTTTCAATTTTGATTGTGTTCATTTGGATCTCATTACTTTTTCCACTTATTTTTGTGTAATATTTATTTCTTCAATAGCCTTTAAAGAACTATTTTCTTCTCAGGAAACATTTAAATTCTTGAGGAATTATTTTTGGGCTTTAATAAATGTAATAAAATTTCTATCAATGTGACCATCCTTGTTGAACATCATAAATAGATCCTATTTCTATTCATGTGAAATATTTTTTATTACTTTTGAACTTGTATTCGCTGGTGCATATTCAATTTTCCTAATTATTTTCAAGTCTTCTCTCCAGATAACACATATTTAATCATGAATGGAGGTATAAAGATAAGTTTCATCTCACTTATTAGTTCATTTTGGATGCACTTACCTTCACCTTCAGGGTTTTCGAATCCAAGTTCTTCTAAACATTCCTTCATGAAATTTTCTTGAATGAAGTTGTTTTTACAACATTCCATTGATTACTTCCCATGTAAACTTCTCCATAATTGTCCATATTTTGTGTTCATATCTCCTTATTAGCATTTTATTCATCTAATGATGATCATGTACCGACCTTGTGATCACTACTATTGCATACATCACATATGTTGTCATGAATTCCAAATCTGTTGGAAGTATACAGATGTTTCTAGAGCAGTGGATGTTTCTTCTTAATCTCTGTCTTGCTTCCCCTTGAAATGGGATTCTATTGTTATTTTTATTTTTTAGATATTTACCAAAACCATAATGCACGATGTCCAAACCTATTACATCCCCATCATTGACCCATAAATCTTAAATTCTTGATATTATCTGTAGAAGGATGCTTGAAATTATTCTTGATTTTTTGTGCTCTATTTGGGAAAACACCTTTCTAATTTTTCTTCCTATCCACACTATTCATGGTGGTAGGTATCTCCTCACCTTTCCTCACCCATAAATGTTTATAATTTTTCTTCCAACCTGAACTTTTTTGAAGAAATAGATTTAGAAACATTAGTACAAGATGTTATGGATGGTACCTTTTATTTCATAGATTCTTAAGATAGATAATTGAGGAAATTCATCATATTCTTTTTATATTTTGAAGGAATTTTGATAATAGAATCCTGGATAGAATATACAATACCAGTAGATATGTTTTCCTTCTGTTGTGAAGGCTCGATATGTGTCTTCTCAAGATTGGTCAACTGGGCTTCCAATTTTAGACATTCCATGCTGAAGATGATGTTCTGATCTTGAATCATGTTCACCTTCTCTTAAAATGTCTTCATCAATATTTAAACCATGTCATTGAGAATTTGAACATTTTTTTAACAAATATTCATGTTACTTGTTCTTTATAGATGTTTCATCTAAAAATAAACCCTTGACGTTAGAATATTTATTAATTACTCTTCAAGAACATGAATCTTTTCATCATGGTCTATATTGACTTACCATTTTTCTTCAACTCCACAGGAGTATTTTGGAACTCATTTCATGTTTCATTATGAGTTTCATCAAATGATTCAATGTATCTAGGGGGCTTTAAACATTTAAGAACTTTTCCTTCCAAGACCTTTTCCACATTATCAAATTCACTGTCCAGTCAGGTGATCTAAACCTGCATACATTGAAATATTTTAATAACATTAGCAAATATTTTTTCAGTAATATCATCAATCTTAATTTATCTTGATAAATTGAAAATTTGGTTGAAGTTACATTCTTTCTTTTAGTGGAAATCTGAGATACTTTCACTTTACTTTCCAATCCTGAGATATCATCAATATCAGAAAGGAAGTAAGAACTAGATACTGCCTCTTCTTAAGATAATATGGACTTATTCAAATACTTCTTATATTTATTTTTCTTGTTCAATAAGTTTTTTTGAATATAGTCTTATTATCAGATACCAGTGAATTTTTATCAAAAATTCACTTCATTTTTGACTCATGAAATAAAACTCAGATCCCCAAATAAATAGACTTATTGTAGAGTATTCAACATACATGAACCTCCCTCTGATACAACTTTTTGGACCTTGGACCACCTTAAGAGGGGTTGAATCAGGGTGTCATATTTTTCTATTAAACATGATGGATTTTGTTCCCACATTAGTAGAAAATTATTTAAATGTATTTGATGGATTATGTGTAGTAATCAAAACATTCACATGAAGAAGGATAACATAACACATTGACTTGGTTCAGCACTAAGTACTACATCCATGGATCATAAGCTGACAAGTTTTTGGTTATGAAAATTCCATTATTAATCACTAGATGTGAATTAAAAAGGATTGGGCATATTCACTCTATCAAAAAAACACAACCTTTACAAAAGATCATGGATTTTGATCACTTCCTTCCTTGGATAACTTCTGTTGATTCCCCCTGGCTCACTGCCTCAGTGAAGTCGTGCTTAGTTTATTGACCTAAAGTTCTATTAAAAATATTTTCAAGGAAGTCTTTGTGTCTCTCCAGAATGATACAGTTCTTACATAGAAGTCCCAAATTGATAATATACTATTCAATATTCTTCATTAGTACAATATCTAAATGCACTAAGGCTTATCCCCCTTCTTGGACATAATTACAAGAATTTTTCTGCGTATGCATGTAAGCATGAAAATTCTCTCCACATTTAATTATTATTTCTACACAAGTGAACACACAAGTTTCCTTGAATATATTAAAATTATTTGTTCATGAATGTACACACATTCCATTATCTTCTTCTCTCATTCTCTTTTCATGTACATGATCTCAGTTGTCTCAAATCCTGTATATGAATGCATGTGCATCATGCATATGTTATCCTCTACTTGTGCACACCAAAATAGCTTAGATCCCTTCGTACGGATACTACCATATTTTATGTTTATTTTCCATATTTGAATTTACTTGTTTTGGATGCATTTCGGTTTTATATGCGTTCTTCTTTAAACATGAGTGGGTGTAATTCTTTGTTCCATTGATCTCCATCCCAAAAGCCTCCAAGATGGTTCATGGCTCCTCCTCACACAAGGTATGTGTGGTTATCCTACATAAAAAGAGTGTATACCTCCTTAATATACCAAGATGTTCTCATTCCTCCATTGTGATATTGAGTGGTATGTGGTTCCCGTTCACTAACTAGATTGGTATGTAGAACTCCTCCATTAAACTGAGTGGTACACAGTTCTATTTCTTCACCAGACCAGATCTGGTACATGGAACCTTCACTTCGTGAAACCAGATCAGATTGTGGTTCACTCTTTATGAACCCAGAATGGTTCTCATCTCCTCTATTCTCAATCCATGAGTGGTTTGTGGATTCTTTATTTAATTTCATGAATTGGAAGCACAAAGACAATCATTCCATTTAAGAAAAGTGGATCTATCAAACTATGGGAGCAAAATCTATCTTAGCCTTGAGGAATCTATTTTTATAGTAAAATATGAGATCTTTTAATTCATTTGAATATCATAAGAGATTTCCTTAAAATATCTTCCTCAAATAGAAGAGATCATATCTTCATTGAAGATATTTAATCCCATAAAAATATATTCTATGAAACTTGGGTATTTCCTTTTAAAATGAGTCTTTTCTTATCACATGAACCCATTACATTCATGCAGTGGGAGTAGCATGAAAATAACATTCACACAAACCTGGGCTCCATAACATGGCATCAATACTTTATTTTCTTCAGCCACGTTCTAACGTCAGTTTTTTATTGCATTCTTGAAAATGAATTGTATTCATGATTTTCTGACTCTCATATGGCCATAATGTAGTGGAGTGTATCATCATGGTGGCTGGGAGATCGATCAAGGCGATGTGGTTGCAGTTTTAGTGAGATGAGTCATCAGGAGCCCTTTGGAGGTCATGAGGTTGAAGATGACCTGGATGTGGGAGCATCAGAAGGTCCTCATTCATGAATGAGAGTTACAGATATAGTATATTGAAGTGATTATGTTGAAGGAGCAGATAAGATGGATGGTAAGGATTACTCCCATTTTTTAGGTGATGAAAAATACATGTGTTGTTATCCCACATCAAAACATTAGCACGGCTAGCAGGAAATATAAAAATCAAATAGCTACAAAATACTACTATATTCCTCCTCCTCCCTCTATGGTACCACCCAATACCATGTTCTCTATGGGAGATCCCTACGACCACCGTCTGTGCAGGCTTAGGCCCAACTTTTATGTGGGCTTTGGCTCGTGTACTCGTACATGCCTTCTCATGGAAGGTCCTCTAATAGGTTGGCCCTGGTCAGCTTCCCTAGTGTTGGTTGACCCCTATTCTCTTACATGTACCTTAGGTTGAGGTTGGATGGATGTTGAGTGAGAAGGCCCATTTTTTAAAGTAAGTCCACATAAAAACTTAGTTAAAAACTATGTGTTTAATATGATGTTCAAGGACACCTTTGAACTTCAAACTAACCCATGCACACTTCCCTATCTTCATTTTATTTTTTTATATAAATACCGAAGAACATTATTCATCCTAAAAGTATTATACTTCAATCATCATCAATGTTGTAGACAATCTATCATCATTGATTCATGTATTTAGTACATAGGACTAGTGCAACAATTGTCTTATTTAATCCACCTAGAGAATTTCCCATGGATGGAATCCAATTCTAGGAATCCATAAAAATTCTCCACAAATCATCACTTCAACCATTCCCCCATTAACTTTAGAGGTATCAATCATCTTGATCATCATTGAAAAACTCATTTCCATCCATTAACAATAAATACAATTTATACACAAAGTGGTCCCAATAATCTCCCCTTTTATTTTTTGGAAATACCCAAAGATTCCTTTCAAATGAATGTGTCAATGTTAATGTAAATTTTCTCCCTCATTCACTCTTCTTTATGTCACCTTTTTACTTATCAAACATTCATTTTACTTCTCTCCCCTTATTGGCAAAAAATACAATGATCATGTGAAAATGTTATCAATCCATACTTATGAAATATTTTATCCATAATTTCTTTCTAAATATACTTGATCCATGCCCAATGTAGAAAATAAGAGGATTTTATTTGAAAACAAATCTTTCTGTTATCTAGTGATATTATAACTTTTGAGATGAGAAATCATGAACTAGTCTTCAAGGGTTGTCCACTTTCATTCTAGGTTTAATATAATAAATGTGAGATGAATATTTCTAGGAACAATAAACCTAAACCATCTAGAACTCACATCAAAAAATGGATCAAAAACATTCAAGTTATATAGTTAGGATATGTGACCTTGGGTCGCTTATATTGTTCTTATGGCACTGACTGATTCTGTTAATTCCCCTTTGTAAGACGATTTTTATTTAGAGTAACCAAGGATTAGATATTGAGAAATAACATACGTTTTCTAATGACATGATCTTGAAGAAATTTCTATAGTAATTTAATTTGATATCAAAGTGAAGTAAAGACTCTGGAAGATTATTCATTTGTCTCCCCTTAAGAGAAATAATCTTCATCAACTTCATAAAAGGTGTTCCCTTATCATATTAAAATGTTAAATTAATTTAAGAATCTTATAAGGATGACAACTTCTTCATCTTTTCTATCATGTGTAGACAATCATTCATTACTTATTTGGTTCTCCCCCATAAATCTTATGTCCCCTTAAATTCCCTATATTATCAAAAAAATACACATCATAATTATATAAGTGGATGATGTGGATACTCCTTGCTTCATCAATGTGAACAACATGGTTGAGATGGTTTTCTCTACCAACATGATCCATTTTCTCCACTAATCACACTTTCTCTTTTAGTATTCAATTATAACAATGGTCATGTGGGTTTCATTACTTTTTTCGATTATTTCTATGTGATCCTTCTTTCCACTTATTTTTTTGAGATCCTTCATTCTAATTGTGTGGCCATCCATATTTCACCTCATAAAAAGATCCCCATTTTCTTTATGTGAAATATCCTTTATGCCTTTTTCACTGGCCTGGGCTTTTGCATCCTCAATTTTCCCCATTCATTTCAATTATATGGCTAGATAACTAATATGTCATTAGAAACTGGGGCATCAGGATAAGTGCCATCCCTCTTAGTAGCTTTTTGGGATACACTTCCCTTCACCTTCATGGTTTTGGAGTCCAAGGCCTTATAACTTTTCCTTATTGAAATCTTCTTAGAAGAATTGGTTTTTACAACATTTCTTTGATTACATCCATATAAAACATCTCCATTCTTGACTAGATTTATTTTTCTTATCTTCTTATCAGCATTTTATTCATGTTGATATGAGAATGTAACAACCTTCTGACCACTTATGTTGAATAAATAATAGATGTTGTCATTAATTCTAAATCTATTGGTAGTATACTAATGCTTCTAGAACTATAGATTTTGATTCTTTCTCTATATCTTTATTCCCCTTGAAATGGTATTCCATTGTTACATTTAATTTTCTGGGTTCTACCAACAATTTAATGCATAATGTTCAAACCTGTTGCAACACCAACATTGACCCCCAAATCATGACTTCTTGTTATTTTGTGTATAAGGTTGTTGGAAATTATTCCCTATTGGTTGTGCTCTATGTATGAAACCACCTTTCACATTATTCATCCTATATACCCTAGTTAAGGTGTTAGGTATCTCAACACTATTCTTCGTCCATAATTTTTTAGAATATTTCTTCCAACCATTACTTTTTATAGAAATGTATTTATAAGCATTAGTAAAAGATTGTTTGTACGGTACATTTTCTATCTCATCTTCTTGTGATATATCATTGAGTGATATGATGATCTTATTATCACATGTTTATGGTCTTTTTAAAATAGAATCCTCCAATGAAAATTCAATACCACTAGAAACTCTTTCCTTTTTTTTTGTAAAGGATCAATATGTGTCTTCTCAAGAATTGTCAAATAGGATTCCAATTTAAGACATTTCATATTGAGGATGATCTTCGTATATTCAATCACGATCATCTTTTCTTCAAAAGTATTATTCAATCGTTCAACCTAATCTTCATACATCTGAACATTATTTTGTAATAATGAATAAATTTATTTATTCTTCTTGGATGTTTCTTCCAAATAATAATCATTCAATTATGTGTTATTGTTCAATTTATCTTCAAGCACATGTATCATTTCCCCAATATCCTTATTGACTTCCCCTTTTTCATAAAATTCTTTAGGGTTTTTCAAGGAACTAATTCCATGTTCCTTTTTTTCTTCAAAGACATCAATCAGTCTGGTGAGCTTTAATCATTTACGAAATTTTCCTCCCAATTCTTTTTCCACATAATCAGCTTCTCTTTCTAGTCTGGTGATCTCAACCTGAATACATTTAAATATTCTACAAATAAAATAATCTATTTCTTCAAGAATATCATGAATATTTGATAATAATTTCTCCGTATCACTTGAAAATGAGGTAGACGTGTCATTCTTTCCTTTGGTGGAAAACATAGACAAGTGCTCTTTACTTTCTAATACTAAGATATCAACATCATCAGAATGGTATGGAGAACAAGATACTGAATCTTCTTTAGATAAGTGGGACTTATTAAAATACTTTTTCTCTTTCTTTTTCATGTTCAACATGGTTTTTGGGATATAGACTTTTAGTCAGAGACAACTGAAATTTTATCAAAATTGTACTTCATTGTTGACATAGGAAAGAAAACTAAATCCTCCAATATATAAAATTACTATAGAGGTTCCAACATAAGTTAAATTCCATTTAAAACCACTTTTTACAACCCGTACCACCCTAATATGGGGGTTAATCAGGGTGTCAACATTTTCTCTTAAACATGATTGATCTTGTTCTTATATTGGAAGAAACATGTTTAAACCTGTATGATGGATTATGTGCAGTAATCATTAAAAATTACATATATAAGGACATAACAACAATTTTACTTTTTTTACCACTAAGGGCTACATCCAAGGAACATATACTGAAAATATTGTTAGTCATTCCAAATTTCACTATTCTTTACTATATTAAGATTATAATGGTTCAGGAATAGTCACTTTATCCCTAGGGAATTACCTTTAAAAAATTTCATGGATCAGTTCACTACTCCCTTAGATAACTCTTTTGACTCCCCCTAGATCACTACCTCAGTAAATCCTTTCTCAGTTTATTTACTTGAAGTACTCTTCTACGTATTAGCAAAGAAATCTTTTTCTCTCTCCAATGTTATACACTTCACAAATCGAAGTCATCAATTGATGCACTAATATCCAATCTTCTTCATTAGTGTAAAAATTGAATTCTCTAAGACTTATTCTCCTTATTAGACATAATTAAATTAACATTTCTTTGTTAGAATTAAAGTATGAAAATTCTATACACTTTTAATTATTCTTTATTCATCAATTCACACACATGATTCCTTGAATATATTTAAATTATAAGTGCATGCATGTAGGTACTTTCCTTTTTCTTCTTCTATCCATCACTTTTCATGCACATACACTCGATTTTATTAACACATGAATATTAATGCATGTGAATCATGAATATTTTCTCCTATATTTGTGCCCAATCAAATAGATTAGTTACCTTTAAATACACACTACCTTATTTTATGTTTATTTTCCTTCTTTGGATTCACTGTGTTTGGATGGTTTTACTTTTTATATGTGTTCTTATTCAAACATGAAATGGTGTATTTTATTATCCACTAGATCTCCTTTATGGAAGCATCTAGTTTAGTTTTCGTCTCCTTCTCATGCATGAGATGTGTGGTTCTCCTATACATAGAGATTTCAAACCTCTTTCACATACCATGATGGTTCAAAGTTCTCCATCGTGAACCTAAGTGGTATCCTGTTCTCCTTTGTGAACCCAAGCAATATGTAGAAATACTATGTGAACTTAAGTGGTAAATGGTTCTTCTTTTTCATTAGAATAGAGATGGTGTATGGAACGTTCACTTTAAGAAACCAGAGTGGTTCATGTTTCACTCTTCACAAACCTAGAACGGTTCATGGCTCCTATATTTGTGAACTTAGAGTGGTTAATGGATTCTTTATTGTCCATAAAAAACTAGAATCACATATATTCTCTATCTCTTGATGAAATAAGGGGATCTAGAACTATGGGTGTAATATCTCTCTCATACTCAGGGCATTTTTTAATAGGTGAAGATGAGACCGTTTTCCAATTTCAAACCACATAGGAGATACCCTTCAAATATCTTCCTCAAATAGATGAGATCCAATCTATGTTTAAGATCATAAAACCCATAAAAATATATTCCATGAAACTTAGGTATTTCATTTTTGAATGATTATTTTATTATCACATGAACCTATCCCATGCATGTGGTGGGAGTAACATTCAAATCCCTTTCACACACACCCAGGATCTAGGATGTGGCCTCATGACATCATTTCCTTCAGCCAAAATCAAACATCACTTTTTTGTTTCAAGCCTGAAAATATAATTGAATGCATGATTTCGTGACTCTTATATAGCCCTAATGCAGTGGAGTAGATCATCCTGGGGTATGGATCTCAATCATGGTGGTGCAGCTATAATTTCCTTAGGATGTTATGTTGGGAGCCCTTCGGGGTTTTGGGGGTTGAAGATGACTTGGTTGTGGGAGATTCAGACGATCCTCATTCATGAATGAGAGATGAAGATGTGGTGAAAGGAATATATTAGATCATAGGATATATATGAGGTGGATGACGTGGATCAATCCCATGTTTTTTACATGATGGAAAATACCAATGTCATTATCCCAAATTGAAACTTTAACCTGGATGGTGTGCAGTATATAAATAAAATAACTCCATCATACCTCTAAATTACTCCCACTCCCTCCATCATACAACCTCATATTGTGTTCTCTATATGTAGTATATTCACCCACCCTCTGGATGGACTTAGGCTCACCTTCAACATAGACATCCGCTCATGCGCTCCTTCAGGACTTCTCAAGGCCCTACCGCTTCTGGGATGGCCTTGGGCAGCTTCCCTATTTTGTGGTTAACCCCTATGTTGCTGCATGTAACTCAGAATGAGGTTGGATGGTTGGCTAGTGTGCGGTCACATTATTTTATGTAATACCACATAAAAACATAGTTGAAAACTAAGTGCTCTATATAATGTGCATGGCTAACTTTTAACTTCAAACCAACCTATGCACATTTCCCTATCTTAATTTTATTTTTTGTAATATGAATTTCAAATCACTTCAATCATCCTCAATGGATGCAACATCAACCATCTTCACTATCATAGATAATTTATTATCAATGATATATGTATTTGGAACTTAGGACTAGTGAAACAATCGTATGATTTAATCAATATTGATAATTTACCAAGTGTGGCATCCAATGATATGAATCCTTAAAAATTCTCTAGGGATCATCACATAAACCATTCTCCATTAACATTGGAGGTCTCCTTAATCTTGATCATTACTGATAACCTCATTGAAATCCATTGACAAAAAATACCAATTATACACAAGAGTGGTTCCAACAATCTCCCCATTTTTATTTTTTGGCAATACCCGGAGTTCTCTTTCAAATGAATGTTTTAAGGTAAATGTGAATTTTATCCCCCATTCACTATTATTTATATCCCCTTTTTTACTTCACAAACATTAATTTCACGTATCTACCCATTATTAACAATAAATACAATGTTAATGGGAATATGGTATCAATCCATACATAAGAAATGTGGAATTCATCATTTAAGACTATGTCTACTTGATCCATTCTCGGTGTAGAAAACATGGGAATTTTATTCAGAAAAAAAGGTTGTCCATTATCCAGTGATATGATACCTTAAGTGATTATAACTCAAGTACTAATCTTAAAGGTTTTTCCACTTCCATTCCAGGATAATGATAATAAATGTGAGATGAATCTTTATGGGAACAATCAACCTTAAAATCTTCCACTCACATCAATAAATGGATCAAAAACATCTAAGTGGAAAAGGTAGGATACATGAAATTGGTATACTTAAATTCTTCTTATTTCACTGATTGATTCAGTTACTCCACCTTTGTAAGATTATTTTTATTTTTAGTAACCAAGAACAAGAGATTAAGAAATAACATACCTTTTCCAATGACAAGATCTTCAAGAAATTTCTACAGTAATTGAATTTGATATCAAATTGAAAGAAAGACTCTGGAAGATTCTTCATTTGTATCCCACGTAAGAAGAATAATCTTCATATACTTCATCAAAGGAGATCCTTTATAATATTAATATTTGAATATCAATTTTGGAATCTTCCATGGATGGAAACTTCTTTATCTTTATTATCATGTGTAAGCAGTCACTCATTACTTCTCATGTTCTCCCCCTGAGAGATTGTTTCACATTCAATTCCATGTATTATCAGAACAAAAACACTTAAAAAAGATATAAGGTAATGAGGTAGATTCTCATTTCTTCATCAATGTGACTATCAAGGTTTAGATGTGTTTCTCAAACAAGATTCTCCATTTTCTCCACTCTTGACACATTCACATTTAATCTTCTATTTTGACTGTGGTCGTGTGGATATCATTACGTTTCCCACTTCTTTGGGTGTGATCCTTATTTATTAAAGTGACTTTAAAGAACAATTATTTTTAAATGAAACTTTTATCTTCATAAAGAATACTTTTTGAGCTAGAAAAAATGCAATGCAATTTCTAATAGTGTGACCAACCACGTTGCACCTCATACATAGATCCCGTTTTCTTTCATGTGAAACCTCCTTTTTTTCCTTATTCACTAGCATGGGATTGTGTATATTCAATTTTCCTCATGATTTTCAAGTATTTTTTCTAGATAACAAATATATCATAAATAACTAAGGCATCAAGATGAGTGTCATCCCACTTAGTAGTTCTTTTTGATACACTTTCATTCACCTTCTTGGTATTGAAATCCATGGTATTCTCACTATTCTTCATTGAAATTTTATTGGAATAATTTGTTTCTACAACATTCCTTTAATTACACCCTAAGTAAAATTCTCCATTCTTGTCTAGATTTTGTGGTCTTATCTTCTTATCAGCATTAGATTCATGTTGAGATGATCATGTACCAACCTTGGGACCACATCTATTACCTAGGTCACAGATGTTGTCAATCATTCCAAATTTGTTGGAAATATACATATGTTTATGGACCTATAGATATTTCTTATTCTTATCTATCTTGATTCCCCATAAAATAATATTCCATTATAACATTTAATTTTGAGATTTTTACCAACAATTTTATGAAAAATATCCAAATTTGTTGTTGCACAAACATAGACCCACAAATCTTAACATATTTATATTTTCTATATAATGTTTTGGAAAATTATTCTAGATTTTTATGCTCTATATACAGAACCAACTTTAAAATTCTTCGTCCTATTATCCCTTTACGTGGTGGTTGTATCTCATCACCTTTACTCAACCATACTTGTTTATAATTTTTCTTCCAAGCTGTAATTTTTCTAAAAAGAGATTTAGAAACATTAGTAAAAGATGGTATGGATAGAGACTTTTCTTTCATACCCTCATGTTATAAATAATTTATTCAATTCATGATATTCATATTACATGTTAAATTTCTTTTAACAATAAAATTCTCTATTGAACATTGAACTATAGCAGAAAATATTTACTTTTTTTTGTAAATGCCCAATATGTGTCTTCTTAAGATTGGTCAACTGGGCATCCAATTTTAGACATTCCAGATTGAGGAAGATCTTCTGATATTAAATAATGATCATCTTCTCTTCACAAGTCTTTTTCAATATTTCAACCTCATCTTTATACATTTGAACATTATTTTTTAATGAATATTCATGATCCTTATTCTTCTTAGAAGTTTTTTCCAAATATAAACCCTTGACATAAGTTATATTTTTCAATTTCTCTTCAAGCACATGGATCATTTACCCAATATTCTTCTTGAGTTACCTTTTTCTTCAACTTATTTATGGTCTTTCATGGAACTCATTTCATGTTCCTTCTTGGTTTCTTTAAAGGCTTAAATCAATCTAGGGAGATTTAAACATTATATAACTTTCCTTTCCAAGACCTTTTCCACATTATCAACTTCTTTTTCATGTCGGGTGATCTTGACTTGTATACAATGAAATATTAAATGAACAACATCAACTATTTGTTTACGAATATCATACATATAGGTTCTTAATTTCCCTTAATCACTTGAAAATTATGTAAAAGTTTCGTTCATTCCTTTGGTGTAAAACTGAGATGCCTACACTTTAATTTGCAATCCTAAGATATCATCATTATTCGAAATTAATGGAGAATGAGCTACTATCACTTCTTTAGATAAGAGGGACTTCATAAACAATGTATTCTCATTCTATTTCCTATTCAACATTGTTTTTCTATATGTTGACTTCTTCTCAGAGACAGTTAATTTTTTATCAAAATTTCATTTAATTATTGAATCAAGAAAGAAAACTCAAATCCTCCAATGAATATAATTTCTATATAGTATCGAATATACATGAACCTCTTTTTGATACCACTTGTTGGACCTCGAACCACCTTGAGAGGGGGTGAATTGATGTGGGTCCTTTTTCTCTTAATCATGATGGATTTTGTTCCCACATTTTTAGGAACTTTGTTAAACATATATGATGGATTATTTAGAGTAATCAAAACATTTACATGTAGAAGGACATCACATCACTTTTACTTGGTCAACCACTAAGTGCTAAATACAAAGAGCATACGCTGGCAAGTTTTCAATTGTACCAAATTATAGTATTCTTCACTAGATTTTTATTAAAAGGGTTTGGGCACTGTCAATCTATCCTTGGCACACTAACTTTGAAAAATTTCATGGATTGGCTTACTACCTACCTCAGATCACTTTTATTGACTCCCCCTGGCTTACTGCCTCGGTGTTGTAGTGCTTAGTTTATTGACATGAAGGTAAATTTAATTGATTTTTAAGGAAGTATTTATCTCTCTCAATCATGAGACACTTATTTAATCAATTTCCTGAATTGATGCAATAATATTCATTCTTCTTTGTTAGTGAAATAACTTAATTCACTAAGACTTCTTCTTCTACATCTTTATAATTACAAGCACCTTTCTTTGTATGCATGAAATCATGAAAATTATTTTCACCTTTAATTTTTCTTTCTTCACATGTGCACACACATATTTACTTGATTATATTTAAATGACATGTTCATGCATGTACATACTTTCCTTTGTATTATTCACTACTTCTCATTGCATGCACATACACTCAGTTTTCTCAACTCATTAAAATAAATGCAAGTGCATCATGCATATGTTCTCATCAATTTTTTCACACCCAAATATAAGAGATTACTTTTTACACACACTACCATATTTAATGATTCTTTTCCAACTTTTGATTCACTTGGTTTCGATGATTTTTGGTATTATATGTATTATTATTCAAACCTGAATGGGTGTAATTATTTATCCACTGGATATCCTTGAAGAAAGATTCAAGGATAGTTTATGGATCCTCCTCATTCAAGGGATGTGTGGTTCTTCTATGTACAGAGAGTTAGAACCTCCTTCACATACCGGGATTATTTGTAGTTCTCCTTCTTGAACCAGAGTGGTATGCGGTTCTCCATTGTGAACCTGAGTGGTATGTGGTACTACATCGCGAACCTGAGTAGTATGTGGAATTCCTCCCTGAACCCAAGTGTTACATGGTTCTCCTTCTTCATAGAACCATATCTAGTACATGGATCCTTCACATCAAAAAACCATAGTGGTTCGCGGTTCTCTCTTCATGAACCCAGAATGGTTCATGGTTCCTATCCTCATGAATCGAGAGTGGTAAATGGTTTCTTACTTTATCTTTGGGAATAAGAAGTGTGAAGATGCTCTATCACTTGAAGAAAAATAGGAGCTCCAAAACTATGGGAGTAGCATCT
Source organism: Viscum album (assembly GCA_963277665.1). Taxonomy (NCBI): domain Eukaryota; kingdom Viridiplantae; phylum Streptophyta; class Magnoliopsida; order Santalales; family Viscaceae; genus Viscum; species Viscum album. Next base: position 256,484,191 of record OY728162.1, read on the forward strand.
CTCTCAGCCTTGGGGAAGCTCTTTTTATAGGTGAAGATGAGATCTTTTTCCACATTCAAATATAATACAACATTCCCTTCAAATATCTTCCTCAAATAGGTGAGATCATCTCTTAGTTTCAGATCTAAAAGCCCATAAAAATATATTCCATGAAACTTGGGTATTTCCTTTTCGAATGAGTCTTTCCATATCAAATAAACCCATCACAATCATGTGGTGGAGTAGCATGAAAATCTCTTTCACAAGTGTCTGTTCTCCATGACGTGGCCGTGAAACATTGTTTTCTTTAGCCACATTCTAACATTACATTATCATTGCATGTAGGAAAATAAAATTCCATGCATGATTTAATGACACTCATATAGCCCTAATGTAGTGGAGTGGATCATCATGGGGGCCGAGAGCACGATAATGCCGATGCAGCTAAAATTCCATCGAGATGTGGGTTAGGGAGACCTTCAAGGGGTCCAAAGGTTGAAGATGGTGTGGTTACAGGAGTATCTAATAGTCCTCATTCAGGCATGAGAGGTGCAGATGTGGTGGAAAGAAGAGATTATATCATGTTATGAAGATGAGATGGATGGAGAGAATCACTCTCGTGTTTTTTAAGTGATTAATATTGCTTATGTCATTATCCAACATTGAAACGACAATTCAGTTGAGGTGTTGTATATAAAAAATTCACTCAGAAATACCATGAGATTACTCATCCTCTCTTCATGGTATCTCCATGTACCATGTTATCTATAGGTGCACTGTACACCCACCCTATGTGTGATCTTAGGACCAGATTCTGTGTGGGCTTCGGCTCGTGCGCTCCTTCATGCCTTCCTATGGACCTGTCACTCATGGACTGGATTTGGCCGGCTTCCTTAGTGTGTGGTTAATCCCAGTTGTCCTGCATCTTCCTCGGTTTGAGGTTGGATGGCAGGTTAGTGATCTAGCAAAAAAAATCAACTATGTTCATAGAAAAACATAGTTAAAAACTATGTGTTCAATATAATGTTCATGGAAACAATTGAACGTAAATCCAACGCATATGCACTTCCGTTGTTTCAATTTCTTTTTGGAATATGAATCCCAAAGCACTACAATTAGCCTCAAGGGATGTTAGTTCACCCACCTTCACTGTTGTATAAAATGTATCATCATTCAAACATGTATTTGCTACATAGGACCGGTGAAAAAAATTTCTAATTTAATCAACATATTGAATTTCAAAAGAATGACTTCCAATGTTATGAATCCATGAAAATTCTCCTAGAATTATCATATCAACCATTATCTAGTAACATTTGAGGTCTCCTTCATCTAGATCATCATTTACAACCTCATTGACATCCATTGATAATAAATACATGTTATACACAAGAGTGTTTCCCACAATATTTTCTGTATAGAATTGTTCCATCAATATTTATGACTTGTATTCTTAAATAAAATTTTGAAATAAAAGTGAGGAATTCCCCAAATAACTAATAAAAATGAAACTGACATGGATCATGTCGGTTATCTTGTGACTGATTTTTGTTCTTATAAATATGGTAGAAAACTTGGTTGTTGTGCCTTAGTATCGATAGAAATTGTAGAAACACCCGATACATGTCATCATAATCACCATAGACCTTCAAATTTTCCTTCTGTTTATATATCCATTACTTATTATAGGAAATATTATAAAAAAATTCATTATATCTTCTCTTGAAAAAGTTATATAGGTAACTTTTAGATGGTCCTAATCATCTCAATGAAAATAGATGACACAATTTTATCATCCCATGAATTTTTTACCTTCTGTCAGGTTTGACAGAATGAAATTTTGAGATGGATTAATCTTCTATATTCTCCAACCTCCTAATAAAATGTCAAAAATCACCCTCAAGGGGAATCTAAAATCATCCTCATATTTATCACATCGTATGATTTATTTTGTATGCCTTGATTCCTGAACTAAATATCTAATATTCCTTTCTTTATTAATTATTTTGACAATGATTTTTAATGCATCTTTACTTGGAAAATCTTTTCCAACATATAATATTTATTCCATATCACTGATATTATCCTCTAAAACTACATGAAACTTAGTTTTAGTTCAAAGAACATTGCATTCAAATTCAAGAAAACATTTCATTACTTCCGACCAAGATTCAAAGAGTTTTGGATGATTTATTAGGTTTGGGGTTGCTGTATAACTTCTTTATTTCTAGAAACTTCCTCTCCGACTTTTGTTTCACCCTCCTCATTAGCACTATTTTATCAATCTATTCCATCATTAACAAAATCCTCCTCGGAATTTGTATTTACATTTATATCTGAGAGATCATCTATGTTTTCCTCTTCTTCATCATAGGGAGGAGCCTCAATTTCACGGGATAAACTATCTTTACCTATTCTAGTATGTATACATCTACGTAAATTCAGATGTTGTTCTTATATATTCGAAACCTCCAAATATAACTCCATCATGGAATAATATGGATACTCATAAAATAAACTTGTTTCAAAGAACCACTTCTCATCAACAACCAATGGACAAGCTAGACGATATCATGTTACTGGGAATCACAAATTTTCAATAAATAATAGACTTGATCTCTTTTTTAGGTCCTAAAAAAATAAACCATGAATTCTATATTGAAATTCACTCAGTAATAGAACATTATATTTCCTAAACATTATTGTGGGTTGTGTACTATAAAAATCTTCTTTATCAGTTTGAATAACCACCCTATAAATATAGACATAGGAAAATATGACTCTCTATGTCACAAATGTTTTTTGATCAAAATTAAAATAATGTAAATAATATTTTCATCAAATCATTTTATTTATATAGTATAAAATTACAATTAGGATAACATGAAGTGAAATGGACAAGAAAAAACACAGTAAATAAAACATGAATTCCTTACTACAAAAAATAAATACCTTACCATTTCTCAACAGAATTGAGTTTTGATGAGATGAGTCTGACATTGGATGTGAATTAAAGATTTTAAAAATTAAAAAGTTTACTAGATATCTTTGGAATATTTCATTAAGATACCACTTGAAAATAATCTTGGTTTTACATCACTTCTGAAGTCAGACTCCTCTCATCCAAACACTCTTCCATTGAAAAATTTCAATGTATTTATTGTCTATTTTAAATCATTGATGTCTTATTTAATGAGTTCTTTCTAGTTAATTTAATATTATATGATCATAATTTTCATTTTATCAGGGATAAATAATCTAATTTAATGTTTTCTCTTCTTTTTATATCTTTTTCAAAAAAATTCTATGAACACTATTGATAATGAGGGTTTTCCAAATAATCTTTATGATACTGAAATTATATAACCTCTTTTTATATCATAAAATATGATACTAATGTTTTGTGGTAAAATTTTTAATCTTCCTAAATATATATGAGTAGTTTATAAAGAAAATATGATTCATCTAAATTATATCCCATTAGAGTGTAAAACAAGGTGTGTAGCAAGGCCTATTTTCGTGTACCAGGGTATGCCCAGTTAGGCGCGGTGGACCTTGTCAGAGTTGTTACTACAACCTACATTTATGCCAGAGCCACATCAACTTGTAGAATCTGGAAAATTATTTTATTACATAGATAACTATAAAATATTTATACTATCAAAATTTTAGAATGTTTTTTATATCATGAAATATGACACTAATGTTCTATAATACAATTTCTAACATTCTTAATGATTTGTTTAATGTTTTATAAAGATAATGTGAGTCATCTATAATGTATCCATCAAAATTAAAAAAATTGGATTTTAATAAGGGATGAATCATCTAAATCATGAGAGAATCAATTAATGTGTTCAGTTAAGAATCTTTTTCATCCATTTTTCCATTTTCATCCTATTATTATACTATGTTAATCCAAAATTAATCATTGGTTAATCATTAGTTAATCATTTTTAATCATTCATTAATAATACAATGATCATTCGTTAATCATTCATTAATCATTCATTAATCATTACATAATTATTAGTTTCCCATTATTTAATCACTCTTTAATCATTCCTTAATCATTACTCAACCATTATTTAATTACCCTTTAATTATTCATTAATCATTAGTTAACCATTCTTTAACCATTCTTTAATCATTCTTTAATAATTCTTTAATACTTATTTAATAATTACTTTATAAATAGTTAATTATTAGTTAATCAACTTTAATCATTACTTAATCCTTAGTTAATAATTAATTAATCATTCTATAGTTATTCCTTAAGAATTCTTTAATAATTCCTTCATCATTAGTTATTCATTCAATTATCACTTCTTATTCAATCTATAATCATTAGTTAATCACTCATTAATCCTTTCTAAATCATTCTTTAATCTTTTCTTAATGATTCCTTAATCATTTCTTAATCATTCTTTAATCATTCATTAATCATTCCTTAATTAATCCTTAATCATTAATTATTTATTACTTAATAAGTAGTTAATCATTCATCAATAATTAATTTCCCATTGTTTAATAAATACATAATCCTTCCTTAATCATTCCATAATCATTCCATAATCATTCTCTAATCATTCCATAATCATTACTTAATCATTAATTAATCATTCCTTAATCATTCCTTAATCATTCTTTAATCATTAAATAATCATAATGTAATCTTTAGTTAATAATTCCTTTATCATTCTTGGATAATTAATTAATAATTATAAAATCATTAATTAATAATTACTTAATCATTCACTAATAATTCCTTAATCATTACTTAATCATTAGTTAATCATTAATAATTCAGTAGTTAATTGGTATTTATACATTCTATAATTTTTACATAATCATTATTTAATCATTTATTAATCATTCATTAATAATTTTTATTTAGTTGATAATAATTAGTTAAAATTACTTAATCATTATGTATTTATTCCGTAATAATTTTTTAATCATATGATATTCATTAGTTTATTATTATTAGTTAATCATTATATGTAATCATTCTTTAATCATATGTTATAAATCTCTTAATATATACTTAATAATTGCAAATAGTAACTATTGTTTCTGAAATATATATAACTAAATTAAACACTAAAAAATAACATATTTTGAAATGGTTAAAAAATCAATTAAAAAATAACATTAAATTAAATAAAAAAATACCTCTTAATGATGGTTCATAAAAATTCAGTACTTTATTGAGGCCACTAAAACCACCATGCACAAATAATCCTTCATTTAGAGTGATTGGATGTGTATTTTAGAGATAGGAGAAAATTCTAAATTTATAAAAGGGGGGTACCCTTTTATATTAACTTAATGGAAAGGTATCAGGGGGTTTAACTTTTCTTCTTTACATTAGGCAAAAGGCGGCCAATCCCCAACCGCCTTTATCTTTATTTAATGTGAATGGCGGAAGGCCCCCATCTACCTTTTCCATTTCATTGATCCGGGTTGATGATTGGAAATGGTGAAACACCAACTTGCACCTTTTAATAAATTAGAATGCTTGCACACCCCCTACCATTTTTTAATACAATTTTCAAACAAAGTTCCAAGATTTAATTAATTTTATTTTCAAAAAAATCGGGAAAAAATATTTAGGCCATCTATTTTGAAGATTATAATTTAATCTAATGGAGTTAGGGCTCCATAATATAATATACCAAGGTCATAAGGTCTAAATAATTATGAGATATTCCTTATCATTACGAACATCCATGGAAAGAGATCAAATTTTTTGGGGTCCACTAATAAGAATTAGGGAAATTTTTTGATCACTTCAAGAGGTGTACGTTGATATCCAATATATTATTTAGAAAGGATAATTGGTGAAAGAGATCCTAAAACTACAACTCTATGTTAGTATCATACATAGTTGGTTGCATGAATATGGGATCATGGATATGCCCTTGCCTGGTGTTTTCTTTATAATAATATAAGAGTTATGTTCATTTGGAATAACAGTCACCATACATTGGGGATGCAGTCATCCATCATGGAGGAAAACCTCATAAAAACCTTAGTTTCCCTTATTTTGTGATTTCTTATTTATCATAATGTTCATGCGCTCTAAAAGGATATAGAGTGACATTTCCAATCAATGATGAATTATAGATGTAAAAAGGCATAATGTATTAATTGGTAATAAGTCACTAACACTGATTCACCCCACTTTCAGTGTTGGAAATAGCCCAAGTGATTTTACAAAATATATGTGAACATGCATGCATGCACTTCTGTGTGTGCATATATAAATTATCAATTTTAAAGTATAAATTTTAAATTTAAATAATATGCATATAATTTATAATACATACATATATAAATTTTTAAAAGGATATATTTCCCTCAAACATCATTTTTTTATTACTATCCAAGAAGAACTTTTAAGGATAAAGTGACAAACCCCAAGTTAAAACATATTTATAAAAGGATAAATAAATATTATTTAAATTTTTATCCTTGAGAGGTTCCCATGAAAAAGAAGTTTCTGATGTTTCTGGCTCATCCTTTATATAGACTTGAAATCGACTCACCAGTCTTTCCCATGCTTACTCATATTCATGTTGGTTGATTTTCCCCACATTGAAACATCATAATATCATACGATTCTACTTGTCAATCCAATCCATTTTTTCCCTATTAGTGTCCACCCAAATGGTCATTTCTATCATTTTATCAACATCTTCTTGTTGAATAGTTGGTCACTAGATATTCTCAACCATTTCTTCTCTGGAATGCAATAGTATCTCCACAGGTTACTCACCATCCATACATATATTCTGCAAGACATTCCTAATGGGATCATCCCCCTCGATTACAGCCTTTACTCGATCTGCATTTCCATTTATATTGAAAACACCTTCCACCCATGGACCATCACCTTTCTTGCAGAGAGTTTCTCCATTGGTGAAGGCAGATATGAGTAATATTTAATTCCTTTCTTCCTACCACACTGGCCCTTCCTCCTCCTCGAACAGCATAAGTCGCTACCGTAAATTTCATGAGCACTGACTCGTGATCACTTGTTTGAAGAGTCATCACTAAACACATCTCTTGGGATACCCTTCTACTTATTGCTAAGTTCAGTTCTATCTACCTCCGGGTTAGGCCCTTCATTCTTCAAGATCCCAAAGCGGTTACACAGCTTAATAGATGGAAACACTCTTCTAAGGAAGGACCTACTCACTGGAAAAGGCTCATCCTGGTGACCCACACATCCATTGTTCTCAAGTATTTTAAGCATATGATCTATATAAGAATATTCCATGGGGGTGTTTGGACATTCCTCAGTGTCCATTTGAGTTTCCACTTCTGTATTAGAACTTTTTACAGGGGAAAGAACAACAACGGTAGCGAGGTTAGCCAAACCAGAATCCACTTTTCCCAAAAGGACATTTCACAACAAGTATGGGAATACCCAAGTCTCTCCTCAAACAATTGGAAACATTAGAAACCATGGGATTAATCTCTGAAGTCTCATGAGGAACAACCTTCACTAGAACTATGTTTGAGACTGCATTCCTCTTTCCAGTCGATCCTTCTTCACTTGTCAAGGGAAACTTCACACTCACATCATCTCTTTTTTGGAATCCTCAAAGTAGTGCCACTATAATTCATCAACCAAGTTAGACTTTTCACAGTCTCACATGGCCTGTAAAAGGAGTCAATCATCCAAGGATGATCAAAATACCCCCATTGACAAGTTCCTACACCTAGAGACATTGTGGCCAAGACAGTTGCAGGACGAATAGAAGAGGAATCAAGATTCATAGACAACCTTTGGATACCACCTGATATCACCTTCAATATCTATTCCAATGGTATCAAACTGAGTCTTGGTGATTTCAACTTCAACACATATTCTAGGGGAGATCAGGTGGATTATGACGTTCATTCACTGGTATGAGCATAAGAAATGAACCAAAATATTTCCAATCAAACAAAGAATTACTGGATTCTGAAACAATAGTTGAAGACCAGGGAGCGAGATCCAAATCTCTAAGACAGGAGGGTCTCTTTTCCGGTGGAAAATGAATGACCACTGAAAAATAAAGAATTTGAAAACTGGGATAACTTGCGGAACATTTTCCCAATAATAGATGAGATCTTATTCTGATGAGAAGCAAATTAGTAGGTGTCTCGAGTCTTGGATCCCAACAATCACCCAGTCTTGAATATCCCACTGGTTGGAGATAAACTAATCAAACGTGTCAACTATAGACCATATCTTATCGAAACGAGCTACCAAATAATGATTCTTCATCGCACATGCATCTATAAACTCTAGGTAAGAGAGAAGAGCCATTAGGATGACATCAAAAAGTGAGTGGACATTATGGTTGATGTAAATGGAGAAAATGGGGAGGGAGGAAGGATTAATGAAATGACTAAAAGGTGAGGGGTGAGGAGACAAGGGAGGAGGAGGAAGAAACTCCCCCTAGATTGTAGTGGCCAAGGAGGGGAGCTGCCAGAGCAGCCATCACCTAGGGTATCGGGAGACGATGAAGGGAGAGCCCGACTGATTTCTGTGTTCATGAAAATGGAAACATTTAAATTTAAAAAATATACTTATATTTTTATGTGTGTGTGTTTTAACTCTCACATAAAAATAGATTAAGCACCCACACACACATATATATATACATATAGAAATGTGAATTTGTGTAAAAAAATATATACATTTAAATATATAGGTATTTAAATATAAAACTATATATTCTTTCTATATATATATATATACATTTTTTATGTAGATTGTATAAACACACACACAAACACACAGTCAATGAATAACAATTTATAAATGGAAAAAAATCTATTATTGAAAAATAATGATTCAAACCAATGTTTTGAATTACATGCCTTCAGTTTTTGAAGTAAATTCATCTAATGGATTCCACAAAAAAACCTAAAGGTGTCATCTTCCATGAGATCTAAAAGATGAAGGAAGAGTGAAATAAGAGTTAGGATTCATTTAAAATAGGGGCAAGACTATTATCAATGATTTTTAGAAAGTGATAATGGTAGGTTCATTTATCGATACTCAAATAATATCACTAATAAAGGAAATTATTTATCAATGCTAAACATAAAATTTATGAATCTAAAATATAAGAAAAAAATGGTTTTAGGAGACTATTGGGTTTCAAAGTTCATTTCTTGACTAGGGGAAAATAATGAACTTCCAACTAACAAGAAATTCTCATCCATTTTTAAGATGGTTTTTATCTTATAATATATTTTAAAATTGTTATATTATTATTTATTTATTTTTATATTGATGAAAATTTTGATATTTATATTAAAATATTTTAATATATAAATGATTTCAGTAAACATATTAGAATATAATCATACATATTTATACTATTTAAATATTATTAAGTATATTTATAATATTTTTAGCCTACTAACTATATATATAATATCGATTATAGTTAGTTATAATAGATTATTATTAATTATATTTACAATTTAGAGACCCAAAGCTTGATGTACGTGGAAATTACATTACTTTTGCAGAATACATAATGCATAACAAAAACCAACACTCAAGGACCACAATAGTTTAGTATCTTTGGAAACTCCAAACATAATCTTCTAATCATGCTTAAAGATCTTCAATATCTCCCATAAAGATCTTCCCCTTTTGTTTTATTACCTAAAACCTTTCTTTATATCCTGGGGAAAAGAAAACATATAAAGGGTGTGCTCAAATGCTCAGTAAGGGTAAGCATGGAGAAAATAAAACAAACCATAAACATTTGAACTTAAAAACATGAACATAATGTTTTAACATCAAAATCTTGAGCAATGATATACAACATGGTAGTACGTAAGGCATAAATCATAATGGGACATCAATAATCATAAAATAGCTAGGAATAAATCATGTAATTGTGGAATAGTATTAAGCACATGATATTATTTCTATAGTAACCAAGGCATTTCTTCCAAGACCATCTTAGTGGACAAATTCCCTTTCTGAATTGAGTTTACTCCTCATTTCAGTCCTGTAACACTGAAACAGATTAACTTACCTTTCCATCCATACCTATCTCATGAGATATAAATCTTTACCCAATTAATTAGAGAGAGATATAGGTGCCACCCATCTCATAATGAAATCATTCTTACATTTGCCACATCATAAACATAAATCATTCATCAAAACTCAAATAATAAAATGGGTTTCATAAACATCATCTTATCATAACATAATCCATATAAAACAAATGGATATCATTTCATCATACAAAAAGTGAAACCCTGTAAATCATATATATATTATACTTGTAATATACAGATATTAAATATTTTCATCTTAGATGGAAAATTGTTTTGATAAAACACTTGAAATGAATTCTTGAGGAAAATATCCTTTCTTCTTCAAAATCATTTTCTTTTCACAAAATGTCATGAAATTTTAAAAGAACAGGATTTTGTTGAAAATAATCATGAAATATTGTAGAGTAATCTTAATGAAAATAAGGTGTTATAAAACCATATAAATCGATTCATGCGTATAAGATAAAAAACAATCTTCTCGTACTTTGGCCGAAAAAGTCAAAAAGCACCACGTACTAAAAATGACAAATGATTACTTTGATATCATTCACTAAAAACTAACCAATAGGTAAAGTTGGATTTAAAAAATTGTATTAGGATAGAAATAATATTACATATTGAGGAAACATGGATGTGGATGATAAATATTCCCCAGTAAATTCTGAAGTATAAACAATCTCGGATAAAAATGAGATTATGAGATTTTCCCTTACCTGAGGTCTGATTTTCTTCGTACGTATCCAAGCATCCTATATAATGATTTAAATAATGTCATTGACTTATTATAGAATCATATTAATTGTTATGATGTCATATATGGTCATATTCTTATCTTCTTATTAGTAATATTTCATTGCTACTTGTTATTCGGGTGTTCATTGGTTTATGTTCTTATGCATGTTTTGTCAAATAAATTCTTAATATTCTTTTTTTAGGTTATTGATACCTCATTTACAGAATATTATTAGTCTAATATATATCATATTTATTAATTCAATTAATTTATATAATCATTATTCAATGAAGATTATGTAGAATGAGTCGCATCACATTGTGGAGACGGTAGGCAGTACGTACGCACGAGCGATGATATTGTTCCCATGATAGTGGAATTGTATTGAAGTGTCTATATACTATGTCATAATAAATATCACATTAAAATAATAATATATAGTTATTATTTACACAATTATACCAATTCATGTAAGGTGGTTTTTGAAAAACAGATTACACCACAGCGTGGAGACGGTATTTCGTACATATGCATGCACTGTGATTTCATTTTCTATAGGATGGATAGAAGGTGAATTAGGGTTGATTCATATTTATAATAAAATATAAGTATATAAGTAATACTTATTTTATTACTTTGTAATTAAACAACTAATGAATAATAAGTTTAAGAAGAAAGAGATTTGAAAGAATCGGTAGAAGAGATTACCTCTTCTTCGACACACCTCCTTTAAACTTCTTCTTAGGGGACTAGAGTTGGTCTTTTAAGAAGACCAGAACCTCTACGATATTACTAGAGAGGTTTAGAAGAGTAATGAGAAGGTTTTTGATGAGCTTCATGGCTAAAAATGGTGTGAAGATAAGAGGGAGGAGGTTCCCTTTTATAAAGGAGGAGAGGGGCACCTTAGGAAAACATAAAATATTATTTTATAATAAAGTCATATTCGGTTTATAATAGCTCCCAAATGATTTATTTTGAAGATAAAATGGGTATGGGTCGGAATAATCTCAAAATATATGTTTTAGACAAGTTTAGGTTACTATGTTAACCTTATCATTTAGAGTTAACTCTAAGTTAAATAAATTAACTTTTACAGTGTCTTCTTGTTTTCTTACACTATATGGTTAATAAACATAATATAACAAGAAAAACGAACCCCAAGTTGTTAATTATTAATATATATAGTCTTATATAAGTCATTTAGACTAACCATAGATTTTTAGGAATATAATAAAAATTAATAATATAATATTGGTTTTAAAAACTATTTTTTGTCAATTTTGACACTATTTGGTAATTGATTTTTGTGAAACACATAACAGAATAATTAGTTAGAAAACATTAATTAAATCAATACTAACATGTCATATTAACCTATAAAATTAGTTTAATTCATAAAAAGTCTCAAATTACATTTATTTGGGTACTTATAACATCAATTATGTTAATATTTCATCAATATAGTAATTACTGCATCATCATTGTGACATAAAAAAATTAAATTATTTAATGTTTAAAAATTATAAATAAAATACCATTATGTATGAAATATTTTTATATTTCTAATTAATATTTATATTCGAATTTATCTTATGTATAACCCTATATTAATAATGTTTTAGTTATTAAACATTGATTTTAACTCTTTTAACTCTTCTTTAAATAAAATAATAATAAGTGTCCTAATCTAATCCAAGTAGACCTAAAGGGTAATAGTTTATTCCTAAAGTTGTTTTTGGTCGAATTAAAATTATAAAATAGAATTATAACATGTTTCAGGGTAATAATAATATCATTTTTACTATTAATTACCCAATTTACCTTTAACCGTGGTAATAAAAGAAAAAAGTTACTATTCACCAAAAAATATTTTTATCATATTGAAACAAATTTTACTCCTTGATATTAAAAATTTCTCTCAATATTTTGAAATTTCACTCACAGAAGCGGTAAAATTATGTTTTATGTAAATTTTCAAATTCTCCTAGGAGGTGGGTAAGAGACGGTTAAAAGTTCAATAATATTTTTATATATCTAAAATTATTATAACATGACACCAATGAATTAAATTTAACTTATATAGGTACTATGTAACAATTTTCACATAAAATAAATTTATATAAAGTAAATAAGTATTTAAATAAAAAGTTGGTTTTTGAATCGTAACCTAGTGTTTTCATTATTCATCAAAATTTGAAAGTTTCAAAAAAAAAACCAAAAATTCACCCTAGGTTAATGTTGATATTCCGAATCCAAAAATGAAGTTCATTTTGAAATATAAAATTTATAAAATTTCAAAAATTGGGTATTACTATTCATAACGGCTAGTTCATAATAATATTATAATAATATCTCATTTAGCGAAACTCGGTATTGCGTACTAAACATGCTATTGAGGAAGCTCTTGATTGCATCTTATGCAAGCCAAGTCAGGGGTGCATGTAGTGAAATCTCCCTTTGGTTTTGTGTATAAAATAATTTCACACTTATTTCATTTATACATTATACAAAATCTATACTTAATGTCATGTAGAATAATTTCTAAAAAACGAACATGAAATTGTGTGTAACACGAGCCAAGAATAGTGTTGCGTATACAATGTTGCATATATAACAAGATAATTTTGGTGTCTTGTACAACACAAGACATCAATGAAATTGAAATAATAATTCTCATAAAATCTCAGGGTTGTTACATTCTACCCCCCTGAAAATGAATTTTACCCACGAAATTCATTGAGGTTATAAATGGTTTACTACATGAAAGTTTCTTTCATAGAAACCCAGATTGTACAAACGAATACTAAAACATAATTTTAAAAAGTAAAGTAAGAAACATAATGGTTACCCAAATTAATTTATCACTAGGTTTCCACATTAGAGAACATTGGTGAAAATATGGATATAGAGGGAAAATATAACCATTATGTTCTGATGAAGAGTGGTAGAGGAAATAGCTTTGAAAAATCCAACAATCACAAAGCCATAAATTTTTTATGATCTAAGGTACCATCTGTTTCATTGTATATGAGGACACTAGGAAAACATTTTTGGTTTTCAAGAACATTTCCCTAAATTTTATGAATTTTAATTAGAAGAAATACTTACTTGATTTTGGTACAATATTACTATTGTTTGTGCCTTGAACAATTTCCACTTCATCTCTTAAAGAAATGATGTTGATTTTTTCTTCTGTGAAGTGTTAGTTGATCATGTGATAGAATTATAGGTCATTCCATCTGTCTCAAGCAAAAGGATAGAAAATGTTATTAAATATAAATAATTCCATCTAGAGTGAGATTAATCGTATATGGTTCCTAAAATGGACTTATGCTTCAAATATCATACCGCTTAATAAAATAAAACTAGTTTCTACTAACTAGGGACATCCTGTGGGCCAGTGGTAGGAAATAAAGGCCTATCGCACTTCGGTTGTGGGTTTGATTCCAACATCCTTTCCTGCTGCGAAGGGTTGTCACCCGTCCTACAGGTTTCCCTTTTTCTAAAAATACACTTTTATAACATTCATGAAATAATATCAAAAAAAGTTCTATCCTTAAACAATGTTATCTTATGTCCAACATAATCCATTTCAAATCTTTAGGCTTATCCAAATTATATATATCCATCATCATAGTATAAAGAAAACCATTACTAGTAATGTCATCAACCAAGCATGTGAATACCATCATTTATCTCCCATATTTCATAAGATAAATTTTTTTGTCACATTCCAAATTTGTGAATACCTTAATAATATATTCTCTTGAAAAAATGAATACCCATTGAACATTATTGAAAACATGAATTTTGTCAAAAGTTAACTCTTTCCAAATACCAAAATCCCAAAATTTCTATATACTTAATCCATGATATAACTTTGTCCTTATATCAGTCATGAGATCATGAATACTATCAAACATACTATTTTCTCTTTATCCCATCATTATGCGCATATCATCTTCTTCCTAAAAATATTTCAATCACTTTTCATGGTTACCGATTCCATATTCTTATGGAAAACCACAATGTACCAATACATAGATATTCCAATATACCATAAAAGTGCCTCAACAACATTATTCTTGAAAACCAATACATAAACACTTCAATCTATCCTCTTCATTGATTGTCATAGAATAAGTCCTTCCTTTATTTAGATGTAACCTCTTAGGTTATGGCATTGAGTTGTGTAATTACCATGTTCTCTATAGATTGGACATTGAACCCCATAATAGTCTGTCACTCTATGACCCTTCTCTCCACACAGATAACATCTTTCCCTCCATTTGATGTATTCATCAAGGTTTGTCTTCCCTTATTTAGAATTATCAATCTTCCTTTCTCTATGCTCCTCAACATGCGAAAATGGATAAAAGTCCATCTTCCTCTTATTTGATGAATTAGGAATACCACTAATGTTCACCTTGTTAATCATATATCATGATGAATGATTCAACATAATCACAAAATCATTATTTCTAGGAATTACGCAATTTCATTGCTCATATCACCAATTTTTTCATTGGATTCAAGGTTGACCCAATTCCTTCTGGTTCCCTCCATTGACTAAAACCAAAATCCATGGGGTAAGAAACAGGGAAAATAATAGGGAACCACATAATCATAAAAAGTCACATATAAGATGTCTAACTTATCAAACATTCTTTAATCTAGTACACCTTAGGTTTACCCTAGGTTATTCATGATCATCAACATAATTCAAGGACGGTAAACCATAGTTATACTAAACCTTAGGGACATCCTTAGACATAACTTAGAAATATATCTAGGGATATCACTAAAGTTTTTGCATCCTAGTTTCAAAAGGTTAATTAAAACTTTCTTCTTATATCAACTGTAGAGACCCAAAGCTTTACATACATGAACATTACATTACTTTTTCAGAATACATAATACATAACAAAAACCATCACTCAAGTATCGTAATAGTTTAGTGTCTTTGGAAACTCAGAACATAATCATCTAATCATGGTGAAAGATCTTCAACATCTCTCATAAAGATCTTCCCCTTTTGTTTTATTACCTAAAACCTTTATTCATATCCTAGGGAAAAGAAAACATATAATGGGTGTGATCAAATTCTCATTAAGGGTAAGAGTGGATAAAATAAAACAAACCATATACATTTGAACGTAAAAACACGAACATAATGTTTAAACATCAAAATCTTGAGCAATGACATAAAACATGGCAGTACGTGAGGCATAGATCCTAATGGGACATCAATCATCATAAAATTGCATGGGAATAAATCATGTAATTGTGGTAAACTATTAATCACATGATATGATTTCCATAGTATCCAAGGAATTGCTGCCAAGACCATCTTAGTGGACAAAGTCCCCTTCTGAATTGACTTCACTCCACGTTTCAGTCCTCTAACAATAAACCAGATTGACTTACCTTTCCAGCTGTGTCTATCTCATGAGATATAAATATTTACACAATTAGTTGGAGGTATATATAGTTCCCACCCATATCATAATGAAATCATTCTTACATGTGCCACAACATAAACATAAATCATTCATCAAAACCCAAATAATAAAATGGGTTTCATAAACATCATTCCATCATAACATAATCCATATAAAAAAATGGATATCTTTTCATCATAAGAAAACTGATGCCATGTAAATCAAAGAGATATTATACTTGTAATATACAAATATTAAATAATTTCAACTTATATGGAAAATTGTTTTGATAAAACACATGAAAAAAATTCTTGAGGAAAATATCCTTTCTTCTTCAAAATCATTGTCTTTTCACAAAATTTCATGAAATTTTAAAAGAAAATGACTTTTTTGAAAATAATCATGAAATATTGTAGAGTAATCTTCATGAAAATAAGGTGTTATAGAACCGTAAAAATCTGTTCATGTGTATAAGTTAAAAAAACAATCTTCTCATACTTTGACCGGAAAAGTCAAAAAGTACCACGTACTAAAAATGACAAAAGATTCCATTCATATCTTTTTCTAAAAACACACAAATAGGTAAAATTTGATTCAACCACTTGTATTAGGATAGAAATAATATTACATATTGAGTAAATATGTATGTTGATGATAAATATTCCCCAGTAAATTCTTAAGTATAAACAATCTTGGATAAAAATGAGATTGTGAGGTTTTCTCTTACCTTTGGTCTGATTTGCTTCGTAAGTATCTGAACCTCTTGTATAATGATTTAAATAATGTCACTGACTTATTAAAGAATCATATTAATTGTTATAATGTCATATACGGTCATATTATTATCTTCTTATTAGTAATATTTCATTGCTACTTGTTATTCGGGTGTTCATTGGTTTATGTTCTTATGCATGTTTTGTCGAATAAATTCATATTATTCTTTTTTAGGTTGTAGATACCTCTTTTCCAGAATAGTATTAGTTTAATATATATCATATTTATTAATTCAATTAATTTATATAATCATTATTCAATGAAGATCATGTAGATTGAGTCGCATCACATCGTGGAGACGGTTGGCCATACGTACGCACGAGCGATGATATCGTTCCCATGATCATGGAATTGTATTTAAGTGTTTGTATACTATGTCAGAATCAATATCACATTAAAATAATAATATATTTTTATTATTTACACCATTATACCAATTCATGTAATTTTGTTTTGGAAAAACAGATTACACCACAGTGTGGAGATGATATTCCGTACGTACGCATGCGTGGTGATTTCGTTTTCCGTAGGATGGATAGAAGGTGAAATAGGGTTGTTTAATATTTATAATAACATATCAGTATATAAGTACTACTTATTTTATTACTTTATAATTAAACAACTAATAAAGAAGATGTTTAAGAAGAAAGAAACATGAAAGAATCGGTAGAAGATATTACCTCTTCTTCGACGCACCTCCTTTAAACTTCTTCTTAGGGCACTAGAGATGGTCTTTTGATAAGACCAGAACAACTATGATATTACTGGAGAGGTTTATAAGAGTAATTGGAAGGTTTTTGTTGAGATTCATGGCTCAAAAAGGTGTGAATAGAAGAGGGAGGAGGTTCCCTTTTATAAAGGAGGAGAGGGGCACCTTAGGAAAACTTAAAATATTATTTTATAATAAAGTTATATTTGGTTTATAATAGCTAAAAATTGATTTATTTCGAAGTTAAAGTGGGTATGGGTCGAAATAATCTCAAAAAATAGGTTTTAGACAAGTTTAGGTTACTATTAACCTTATCATTTAGATTTAACTCTAAGTTAAATAATTTAACTTTTACCGTGTCTTCTTGTTTTCTTACACTATATGGTTAATAAACATAATATAACAAGACAGGAAAACACAATGTAGTTCATTATAAATATATATAATCTTATCTTAATCATTTGGCCAAACCTTATATTTTTATGAATATAATAACAATTAATAATATAATATTTGTTTTAAAAACTATTTTTTTTTCCATTTTGACACTATTTGGTAATTGATTTTTGTGAAAATCATAACAGCATAATTAGTTCAAAAAAATTAATTAAATCAATACTAACATGTCATATTAACCTATAAATTTATATTAATTCATAAAATTTACAAATTACATTTACTTGGGTATTTAAAACATCAATTATGTTAATATTTCATTAATATGGTAATTACTGCATCATCATTGCGACATACAAAAATTAAATTATTTAAAGTTTAAAAATTATAAATAAAATACCATTATGTATGAGATATATGTATCTTTCTAATTAATATTTATAGTCTAATTTAGATTATGTATAACCATATATTAAAAATGTTTTTGTTATTAAACTTTGATTTTAACTCTTTTAACTCTTTTTTAAATAAAATTATAATAAGTGTCCTAATCTAATCCAAGTGGACCTAAAATGAAATATTTTATTCCTAAGGTTGTTTTTGGTCGAATTAAAATTATCCAATAGAATTATAACTTGTGTTAGGGTAATAATAATACCATTTTTACTATTAATTACCCAATTTACTTTTAACTATGGTAAATAAATGTAAAAAGTTACTATTCACCAAAAATTATTTTTATCTTATTGAACCACATTTTACTCCTTGATATTAACAGTTTCTCTTAGGTTTTCTAAATTTCACTCACAGAAGCGGAAAAGTTATGTTTTATGTAAATTTTCAATTTATATTAGGAGGTGGGTAAGAGACGGTGAAAAGTTCAATAATATTTTTATATATCTAAAATTATTATAACATGACTCCAATGAATTAAATTGAACTTATATAGGTATTATGTATCAATTTTTACCTAAAATAAATTTAAATAAAGTAAATAAGTATTTAAATAAAAAGTCGGTTTTTGAATCGTAACCTTGTGTTTTCACTATTCATCAAAAATTTAATGTTTTCAAAAAAATACCAAAAATTCACCCCAGGTTAATTTCAATATTCCGAATCCAAAAATGAATCCATTTTGAAATATAAAATTTATAAATTTTCAAAAAGTGGGTATTACTATTCAAAACGGTTAGTTCATAATAATATTATAATAATATCTCGTTTAGTGAAACTCAGTATTGCGTACTACAAAGGCTATTGAGGAAGATCTTGATTGCATGTCATGCAAGCCAAGTTAGGGGTGAATGTAGTGAAAGCTCACTTTGGTGTTTCATATAAAACAATTTCACACCTATTTCATTTATACATTAAAAAAAATCTATACTTAATGTTGTGTAGAATAATTTCTACAAAACGAACTTGAAATTGTGTGTAACACGAGCCAAGAATAGTGTTACGTATACAATGTTGCGTATAGAACAAGATAATTTTGGTATTATGTATAACACAAGACAACAATGAAATTAAAATAATAATTCTCATAAAATCTCAGGTTGTTACATCTTACCTCCCATAAAATAAATTTTTCCCTCGAAATTCATTGGGGTTATAAATAGTTTACTACTTGAAAGTTTCTTTCATATAAACCCACATTGTAAAAAGGAATAATAAAACATAATTTTAAAAATTAAAGTAAGAAACATAACGGTTACCCAAATTAACACATCACTAGGTTTCCACATAGAAGAACATTGGTGAAAATATGGATATGGAAGAAAAATATAACCATTATGTTCTGATGAAGAGTGGTAGAGGACATGGCTATGCAAAAGCCAACAATCACAAAGCTATAAATTTTTGATGATCTAAGGTACCATCTGATTCATCGTATATTAGGACACTAGGAAGGAATTTTTGGTTTTCCTGAACATTTACTTAAATTTGGAGAATTTGAATTAGAAGAAACAGTTACTTGATTTCGGTACAATATTACTATTGTTTGTGCCTTGAACAATTTCCACTTCATCTCTTAAAGAAATGAAGTTGAATTTTTCTTCTATGAAGTGTTAGAAGATCATTTGATATAATTATAGGTCATTCCATCTATCTCAAGCAAAAGGGTAGAAGAAGTTATTAAATATACATAAGTCCATCTATAGTGAGACTAAACATATATGGTTCCTAAAATGGACTTATACTTCATATATCATACATCTTAATAAAATAAAACTAGTTTATACTAACCAGGGACTTCCTGTGGGCCATTGGTAGGAAATAGAGGCTTGTCACACTTTGGTTGTGGGTTCAATTCCCACATCCTTGTCCGACGCGACGGGTTGTCGCCCATATTGCACTTTTTCCTTTTTCTAAAACTACACTTTAATAACATTCCTGATATAATATCGAAAAAAAGTTCTATCCTCAAACAATGTTATCTTATGTCCAACATAATCCATTTCAAATATTTAGGCTTATCCAAAATATATCTATCCATGCTCATAGTATAAAGAAAACCATTAATAGTAATGTCATCAACCAAGCATGTGAATACCATCATTTATCTCCCATATATCATAAGATAATTTTTTTCTCACATTCCAAATTTGTGAATACATTAATCATGTATTCTCTTGAATAAATGAATAACCATTTGACATTATTGAAAACATGAATGTTGTCAAAAGTTAACACTTTCAATATACCAAAATCCCAAAATTTCTATATACTCAAACCATGATATAACTCTGTCCTTATATCAGTCATGAGCTCATGAATACTATCAAACAAACTATTTTCTCTTTATCCCTTCATTGTGCGCATATCATCTTCTTTCGAAAAATAATTCAATCACTTTTCATGGTTACTGATTCCATATTCTTATAGAAAACCACAATGGACCAATACATAGATATTCAAATATACCAGAAAAGTATCTCAACATCATTATTCTTGAAAACCAATACATAAACACATCAATCCATCCTCTTCAATGATTGTCATGGAATAAGTCCTTCCATGATTTAGAAGTAACCTCTTAGGTTAGGGAATTTAGTTGGGTAATGCCCATATTCTCTATAGATTAGACATTGAACTTCATAATAGTCTGTCACTCTATGACCCTTCACTCCACACAGATAACATCTTCCCCACCATTTGATGTATTCATCAAGGGTTGTCTTCCCTTCTTTAGAATTATCAATCTTCCATTATCTATGCTCATCAACATGAGAAAATTCATAAAAGTCCATCTTCCTCTTATTTGATGAACTAGGAATACCACTAATGTTGACCTTGTTAATCATATATCGTGATGACTGATTCAGCATAATCACAAAATCATTATTTCTAGGTATTACGCAATTTTTTTGCTCATAGTCACCAATTTTTTCATTGGATTCAATGTTGACCCAATTCCTTCTAGTTCCCTCTATTGACTAAAACCAAAATCCATGGTGTAAGAAACAGGTAAAACAACATGGAACCACATAATCATAAAAATCCAATTATGGGATGTTTGACTTATCACACATTCTTTAATCTAGGACACCTTAGGTTCACCCTTGGTTAATCATGATCATCAACATAATTCTAGGGCTGTAAACGATAGTTATACTAAACCTTAGGGACATCCTTACACATAACTTAGAAATATATCTAGGGATATCACTAAAGTTTTCACATCATAATTTCAAATGGATAATTATAACTTTCCTCTGATACCAACTGTAGAGACCCAAAGCTTGATGTACATGGAAATTACATTAATTTTTCGGAATACATAATACATAACAAAAACCAACACTCAAGGACCGTAATAGTATAGTGTCTTTGGAAACTCAGAACATAATCTTCTAATCATGGTGAAAGATCTTCAACATATCCCATAAAGATCTTCCCCCGTTTTTTATTACCTAAAACCTTTCTTTATATCCTGGGAAAAAGAAAACATATAAAGGGTGTGGTCAAATGCTCATTAAGGGTATGCATGGAGAAAACAAGACAAACCATAAACATTTGAACTTAAAAACATGAACATAATGTTTTAACATCAAAATCATGAGCAATGACATACAACATGGTAGTACGTAAGGCATAGATCATAATGGGACATCAATAATCATAAAATAGCATGGGAATAAATCATGTAATTGTGTAAAAGTATTAAGCACATCATATGATTTCTATTGTAACCAAGGCATTTCTGCCAAGACCATCGTAGTGGACAAAGTCCCTTTCGGAATCGAGTTCACTCCTCATTTCAGTCTTGTAACACTGAACCAGAATAACTTACCATTCCATCCATGTATGTCTCATGAGATATAAATCATTACCCAATGCATTGGAGGGAGATATAGGTCTCACCCATCTCATAATGAAATCATTCTTACATGTGACCTAACATAAACATAAATCAATCATCATATCCCAAAATATAAAACGGGTTTCATAAACATCATCCCATCATAACATAATCCATATAAAACAAATGGATATTTTTTCATAATAAGAAAAGTAAAACCATGTAAATCATTGAGATATTATACTTGTAACATACAAATATGAAATAATGTCATCTTAGATGGAAAAATGTTTTGATAAAACACTTAAAATGAATTCTTGAGGAAAATATCATTTCTTCTTCAAAATAATTTTCTTTTCAAAAAATTCCAGGAAATTTTAAAATAAAAGGATTTTTTTTTAAAATAATCATGAAATCTTGTAGAGTAATATTCATTAAAAAAAGGAATTATAAAACTGTAAAAATCTATTCATGCATATAAGTTAAAAAACATCCTTCTCGTACATTGGCCGAAAAAGTCAAAAAGTACTTCGTACTGAAAACGAAAAAATATTCCTTTCATATATTTTAATATAAACTCACCAATGGGTAAAAGTGGATTTAAAAAATTTCAGTTGGATAGAAATAATATTACATATTGAGGAAACACGGATGTGGATGATAAATATTCCCATGTAAATTCTTAAGTATAAACAATCTCGGATAAAATGAGATTTCCATATTTTCCCTAACCTTAGGTCCAATTTTCTTCATACATATCTGAACCTCCTGTATAATGTTTTAAATAATTTCATTGACTTATTACATAATCATATTCATTGTTATGATGTCATATTTTATCATATTATTATCTTCTTATTAGTAATATTTCATTGCTACTTGTTATTTGGGTGTTCATTGCTTTATGTTCTTATGCAAGTTCTGTCGAATAAATTCTTATTATTATTTTTAGGTTATAGATACCTAATTTCCAGAATAGTATTAGTTTAATATATATCATATTTATTCATTCAATTAATTTATATAATCATTATTCAATGAAGATCATGTAAAATGAGTCACATCACATCGTGAAGACGGTAGGCCGTACATACGCACGAGCGATGATATCATTACCATGATCATGGAATTGTATTGAAGGGTATGTATACTATGTCAGAATCAATATAACTTTACAATAATTATATATAGTTATTCTTTACACCATTATACCCATCCATGTAAGGTGATGTTGGATAAACAGATTTCACCACAGCGTAGAGACGGTATTCCTTACGTACGCTTGCGCGGTGATTTCATTTTCCATAGGATGGATAGAAGGTTAAATATGGTAGTTTCATATTTATAATAACATATCATTATATAAGTAATACTGATTTTATTACTTTATAATGAACAACTAAAGAAGAAGAATGAAATTTTAATGAATCGGTAGAAGAGATTACCTCTTCTTCAACACACCTCCTTTAAACTTTTTCTTAGGGAACTAGAGTTGATATTTTGAGAAGACAAAAACCGTTATGATATTTCTAGAGAGTTTGAGAATGTAAATTTTCAGGTTTTGGCCCAGATTCAAGGCTCAAAAGGGTGTGAAGAGAAGAGGGAGGGGTGCCCATTTATAAGGGAGGAGAGGGGCACCTTACGAAAACATAAAATATTAATTTATAATAAAGTCATATTAGGTTTATAATAGCTCCAAATTGATTTATTTCAAAGATAAAGTGGGTATTGGTCGAAATAATCTCAACCAGTAGGTTTTAGATAAGTTTGGGTTACTATTTTAACCTTATTATTTAGATTTAACTCTAAGTTAAATAATTTAACTTTTACCATGTCTTCTTGTTTTCTTACACTATATGGTTAATAAACATACTATAACAAGCACGAAGAACCCCAAGTGGTACATTATTAATATATATAGCCTTATATAATTCATCTGGCCGATCCATAGATTTTTAGGAATAGAATAATAATTAATAATACAATATTTTTTTTAAAAACCTGTGTTTTGTCAATTTTTACACTATTTGGTAATAGATTTTTGTGAAAATCATAAAAGTATTATTAGTTCAAAAAAAATTAATTAAATCAATAATAACATGTCATATTAAACTATAAAATTATTTAATTCATAAAAAGTATAAAATTACATTTATTTGTGTATTTATAACATTAATTATGTTAATATATCATTAATAAGGTAATTAGTACATAATCATTATGACATAAAAAAATAAAATTATTTAATGTCTAAAAATTATAAATAAAATACCATTATGTAGGAAATATTTTTATATTTCTAATTAATTTTTATAGCCGAATTTATCTCATGTATAAACCTATATTAAAATTTTTTTAGTTATTAAACTTTGATTTTAACTCTTTTGACTCTTCTTTAAATAAAATAATAATAAGTGTCCTAATCTAATCCAATTGGACCTAAAGGGTAATATTTTATTCATAAGGTTGTTTTTAGTCAAATTAAAATTATCCAATATAATTATGACATGTGTTATGGTAATAATAATATCATTTTTACCCTTAATTACCCTATTTACTTTTAACCGTGGTAAATAAAAGTAAAAAAGTTACTATTCACCAAATTTAATTTTTATCTTATTAAAACACATTTTACACCTTAATATTTACTGTGTCTCTCAGATTTTCAAAATTCCACTCACAGAAGTGGTAAAATTATGTTTTATGTAAATTTTCAAATTCTCCTAGGAGGTGGGTAAGAAACGGTGAAAAGTTCAATAACATTTTTATATATCTAAAATCATTATAAAATGAATCCAATGAAATACATTGAACTTATATAGGTATTATGTATAAATTTTGACCTAAAATATGTCTAAATAATGTAAATAATTATTTAAATAAAAAGTGGGTTTTTGAATCGTAACCTAGTGTTTTCACTATTCATCAAAAATTGAATGTTTTCAAAAAAATTCAAAAAATTCACCCTTTGATAATTTTGATATTCCGAATCCGAAAATGAAGTCCATTTTGAAAGATCAAATTTATAAAATTTCAAAAAGTGGATATTACTATTCCAAACAGCTAGTACATAATAATATTATAATAATATCTCGTTTAGTGAAACTCGGTATTGCGTACTACACACGCTATCGAGAAAGGTCTTGATTGCGTGTAATGCTAGCCAAGTTAGGGATGCGTGTAGTAAAATCTCCCTTTGGTGTGCATAAAAAATAATTCAAAACTTATTTCATTTATACGTTAAACAAAATTGATACTTAATGTTGCGTAGAATAATTTCTACAAAACAAACTTGAAATTGTGTGTAACACGAGCCAAGAATAGTCTTGTGTATACGGTGTTGCGTATAGAACAAGATAATTTTGGTGTCGCGTACAACACAAGACATCATTGAAATTGAAAAGAATAATTCTCATAAAATCTCAGGTTGTTACATACAAATTATTATTGTTTATATAAATGTGAAAATATATTATTAAAATATTTCATTAATTATATAAACTTATAATTAAATATAAAATATTTAATAATTATATTAAATATAAAATGTATTTTAATGAATTATTAATTATATAAATTTATGTTTATATCATTAATTATATAAGTTAATTAATATTTTTTACAATATATACCTTTTTAATCATATAAACTTATAATTAAATATAAATAAATTAATAATTATAAGTAAAACAAAAACAAAAATTTACTAATTTTATAAATGTATATATTATTAATTATCCATTAATAATTACTCTATTAGTAATCATTTTTAAATAATATCAGTTATATTTAGAAAATGTTATTGATATTATAAACTACTGAAAATTTGTGTTTATCTATTGCTAGCTAAGAGATCTGATAAAGGAAACCTTTATTAGTGTTACGAAAAATCACTAATAAATGGTACCATTTATTAGCTCTAAGAAAAATCTATAATAAAAGAACTCCTTTATCAGTGTTTTTTTATAGTGATCATAAAATGTTCCCTTTATGAACACTTTGTCTAGTGCTAATAAAGGGTACTCTTATCAGTGTTATAAAAAAATCACTGATAAAGATGACCTTTATCAATGCTAAAAAATCCTTGATAAAGGATACCTTTCATCATCCCTAAAAATGTGCTTACAAATTCCATCCTTTATCACCTATTTTATTTTAGTGTTGCTAAAAAGAACCCTTTATCAGTGGTTTTTTTAGTAGTGATAAAAGGTTTATTTTCTGAAATATATATTTATATAAATATATATCATTAAAGTTTATATATTAGTATATAAATATATATTTATTAAAATAAATATATATTTATTAAAATAAATAAAATATATTATGTAAAATATGATTTATAGAAGATTATATATGAATTTACCATTAATATATTAGTTATTTAAGAGAAAAATAGCGTATAAAATAATTAAAATTCATTTTAATTTGTAATTACCTAGTTATTTCCAAATAATAGTCATGTAATAACAATTTTTTTCCATAAAATTTGAATAAACTAATGAATGATCTATGATAAGTTTAGAATATATATTGAAATTCAAATAGTCATTAATTTTGATATGGGTTTAAGTCTAGTCTCTACCACTTATCAAATCACGTCCTATGAAAGGATTTATACTGTGTTCATTTGGGGGGCTTGGTAATTATTTTATTGAGTTCAAAAAGGTTAGAAGGTCTCCAACACATAGTTTTTCAATGGATACCCTTGTTTTTTATTATTTTATGGAACGTCAGCTTCATTTAAGATGATCTTATTAAACTTTTTTATTGGAGACTAAATTAAATCTTAGGGATTACATTAATATAGATATTATAGTTCTAAAATTTTCTCATTTTTTATATTGTAGTTTTATTTATAATTAAATTTATGTATGTTCTGGTATATATATATTTAATAAATTGATTGTAAAAATAAATATTTGCACATGTTTACAGAAAAATTTTGTATTTAGATATATATACCAAATAAAAATAAATATTTATTGATCATTTTATTTTGAAAAATTTATCCATTTTATTTACATTATAAAAAAAATTAATTTATATATATTCCTATAAAAGTAATTTTTATATTTCAATATGTATGATTCAATAAAAAATATTTATTTATTTGTTTGATTATTGTGATAAATGTAAATAAATATATATATATAAATATTTGTGTGTATAAGTGTGAAATATAAAACTAAATATGTGTGTGTAAATATATATGTGTCTCTGTTTCAGTGTCAATATTGTTTAAATACATCATATATAATTTTTCTTATAATTATATCATAATCATTAAATATAGTATATAAAATTATTTAAAGTATACATTTATAAATACATTGTAACAAATTTGTATCTAAATATAAAATTATTCGTAAATATGTATAAATATATATGTAAATATATAGATATATAAATATATATGTAATGTATAAAATTTATATACAAACACAAAATATATATATACATATTTTAAATTTTAAATTAAAAATTATTAAATAAATCATATGGAATTAATTTTTATCCATTTTATTTCAAACAATATCTTAGCATTTTATTTACATTATAAAAACATATGAATATATATATATATATATACAATTATAAAAATGTGTATATACATGTGTGTGCGTATTAATACAAAAATATATATTTATATTTATATTCTCATATGGGAAAATGAATATATAATATATAATATATAACGTATAACGTATAATATATAATATATAATATATAATATATTTAAATATTTATAAGTATATATATCACACAAACAAAATTATATATTTTATAAATGTATTTAAAAATAATTATATAAATATATGAATAAAAAATATGTTGGTAAATATATATATGTGTGTGTGTGTGTGTGTGTGTGTAAATTGAAATATCATAATAGATACAATAAAATTGTCTTGGTGGAGTGGTAAAGTCGTATATATTACAGAAGGGAGGTTTAAGGATCAAATCTTGGTGCAGGCAGGTGACTAGAATAGTGGGCATTGAAAATGCATAGATAAATCCCCCCAAGTGCTGAAAAAGGTGTAGGGGTAGAGAGGGTTTCTAAAAGGCATTGAAAAAGTTGGGGAGTACTGAAAAAATATTCAAATTTCATCAGCACTAAAATAAAGTGCTGATAAAGGTTACATTTATCTGTGATTTTTTATGCTCTAATAAAGGGGTCCTCATCAGTACATTTTTTAATATGATAAATGGGTCCTTTATCTATGAATTTTTTCACTGATAAAAACCGAAATTTAATAGTTATTAGATTAACAGTGCCTTTTTAGCACTAATAAAGCCAATTTCTAGCGTTGTCAAAATCATGATATGTAGTAGTGATAAATAAAGAAATATTTATTTCGATATATATAAGTAAGTGTATAAATTTTTTAAATATATTTTATAAATATTATCACAAAGGGTTTTGGACTAGGAGATCAATTATTTGGGCCACACAGCCTCTAGGAAATCAAATTTTGGACCTTCGAGCTTTGTACTTGAGTAGGTTCTATTTGGTGGAGTGTAAGATGGTGTGATAGCGAGAACCAGAAAAGATAAAAAAATATGAACATTAGAGCGATGAAGGATCACTAAAAGTAGGAAAAAACTATCATATAATGGTTATAGATGAATGCATACACACTTTTGTGTGAGTTGATGATAGAAATCATTGAACGAGACTTTGTGTTGACTATTCTATTACGGGAGATTTGCAAGAAGGTCATAAGGGGTTGTTGCAGTTTGGGGTCATTGGGACACTTCTAAAGGTTGTGAATTCGGGATTTTTGGCTATGTAATTTGGAGCATTCTAGTCATGTAAGGGATTACTCTAAACCTGATTAAAAATATTGGTTATCCAAAAAATAAATTTAAAATGTAATTAGAAGAATATATATATATATATATATAATTTTATGTTATTTATATATGAAAATTTCTAAAATTCTAAATATTAGTTGAAACTATTAAGTTATTTAAAAAACCCAATAGTTTCTCCATTAATGATGTAACTTCCCCGACCCAGGAGCCACTAAACTGGTGCCCCAAGATGTGTTGCCACATGACCGCAAGCACACCTCCCCATATGCTAGAGGTTTCCGACTAATAGCGAGTGTAGTGACCCAGGACCAGATAGCCAAGAGCCAGTGTCTACTATCAATTACATTGGCCTGAATATAAGGAATTCTATCCCTGAATGACCAATTAGTTTATTAGTCTTGATAAAATATATATATAATGTGTATTTATATACAAATGGATACACTAAATTCAACTTATTTTTTCCACTAAACAAATAAACAGATTTGAGGATAGCTCTAATCCATCAACTATATTCCATATTTCCATTCGTAGTACACTTCTCGGATTCTTGGGGAATGAAACATAACAATTGTGAGATAAAATTCTCTATAAGGGAAAAAATATATTGGAAAAAATAATGAATCAATGGTAATAGTCAATATGGTAAGGTATATAACTAAACACACATTCCATGAAATCAATAAACTGGGATAAAGTACATAAGAAATATGTCAAGGTAATAACTAAAAATACATTCTAT
The DNA here is from genome assembly GCA_963277665.1 of Viscum album. NCBI lineage: Eukaryota > Viridiplantae > Streptophyta > Magnoliopsida > Santalales > Viscaceae > Viscum > Viscum album. The sequence goes on from OY728162.1 coordinate 256,514,170, forward strand.
TCAAATAACTATATTAGGAAGAATAAATATGTCAAGGTATGAAACTGAAACACATTTCAATTATCAATGAATTGAAATGAAATGTGTCCATAGATAATTTAACGCAAAATCTAATGGATGAAAATTTTAAAAAACAAATATAAGAGAAATGATTAATTATTGGATGCCATTTTTCCAAGGTATATGGAACCAGTACCATCAAAAGACTATTTAACATTACCAATTTGTGCAACTAATTCATCCCATGAGACTATCAATGCATCTATTGTCTATTATTCACCAGTCCCCAACATATAGGGCTTTCCTTAAATGGTCCTCAACCCATGTATTTCATGTCCAAATCATTCCTCATATATCAAATAAATAATGTTCCTTAAAAAATATCCATATTGAATAATGTTTTAAAATTTATCAATATTTCCCCAAATAATAAAATAAATGTAACAGTTGGCACCATATGTAAAATGGTATAGTGTTTAAGCTATAGTAATATCCCATATTAATTAAATTGGATAATTTAGGGGAAATTCAATGTTCAATGTTCATATGAGATTATATATTTCAGGGGGAATAACAAATAAATCAATGAAGTGAATGTGAATACTATCCTTGGAAAAAATAAATCATTAGCCTTATAGAGGAAAATTATGGATGGTACCAATATAAAAAATCCTAAGTGGAGTAAAATAGAGTGTTGTTGTTATTGATGAAATAAAATATTAACATTTAAAAATAATATTGAGGAAAATATCCTTTGATTTTTTGAAAAATAATTTGAAAATAGTTTTCATTGAAATCCCATTTTAAAAAAACAATAAAAATAAAGCTTTTAAAATTGAGAAGAAGGCTTCAAATAAATGATGACAGATAAATCTGTACATGTAATACAGGTGAAAAGAAAATTCATTTTCTATGACAAAATGTTAGAAGATGCCTCATTTGGATGGTGGTAAGAAGATTCCTTCTAATATATTGGTAAAAGAAAAAAAAGGTAATTGTGTCATTACCAATCATTTTAAAACCATTTTTGAAGCATTATATTAAAATATGGGTTTTAGAAGAAAATATGTTCTCTGACTAAAGAGAGAAATATAGTTGGGTTTTCTTAAAAACATTTTCTAAAACACATTTAGGTCCAAAGAGTGGAAAATGGTAATAATACATTAAAATGGTCATGAATATACCTAGAATGATGAAAGGGATTATTGAAAAATGGTTATATAATTTCCTAGATTGGAAATTCCATTAAAAGATCATTAGGATTAATCTTGAGGAAAATAATCTTTAAACATTCAAAACTGTCTCTTACCAATTTGAAACATTTTTAAATTAAAAAACTCATGAATGAATAATATTAAATGAAATTATTAAATACCCTGAAAGAAAAATAATTAATTATATAGAATTTAAATTGTAATATATAAACCATATAATAGAAAGTTTGTGTATAACAATAGAATTTGGCTCAATGAAAATAAATTTAGACAAAATCCCATACATATGAATTGAACGAACCAGAAGTGATAATAATCAAATGGAACATCTAAATAACATGAATATAATAAGTTTCCTAATATTTAATGTCAATTTTGTAGTATGTACACCATATATATATATATATAAGAAATTAGGTTCACAATAATAAATTATTCCTCATAGAAAGAAAAGTGAGACAAGAATTCCTTACGTTGCGTTTCCTTTTGGGTGGAAATCCTTAAAACTCTTATATAAAAAACTTTTGTTAATTTTCAACTTGCCTTAGTACATTTTTCATGTTTATAATTACTTTTAATTTAATTATTACCATTTTGTGTAAAACTACTCAAAAAATTAAGTTTGCAGCAGGTATTATTGACCAAATTTTGTTTATGTGTCAAAACAACTACTATTGGTCAAATATGGTCATAGAGTTCATTATATAACATCTACATAATAATAACCATAGAATAATTATAATATTTTTATATCAATTATATTTTATAATCAATAATTAAATATGGTCAGGAAAATGAGAATATGTTAGAATCATGAAGATAGTTGATTGTATGTATGCATGATTGACATTCCCATTTTTAAATGACCATTGTGGAATGAAGGTAAGTAATTAAAATATTTAAAGAAATATAATTATATAATAAATATCATATAATTTAATCATATATAATTATATATATAATTATGTTATTTAAAAGGAATCACATCAGGTCGAGGAGGTGGTAGTCCACACATCCACGAACGACGTTATCTATTTTAAAGTGTGTGAAGGGGCCACTAAGGAAAAAATGACCTTTTGTGACTGGTTATTTCTGACGGGAATAGATCCCATCACAAATAGTCCATAAAAAAGGTTATTTGCGATGGGGACTTCATCGTATTTCAAACAATTAGTTACTTGCGATGGGAAAAGGGGTCCCATCGCAAAAGATTTGGCGCATTTTCCACAACAAACTGCGGGAAGCGTATTTGCGACGGGGGGTGGCTCCCCGTCACAAATAAACGAAGGTGGTAAATACTATTTGTGAGGGAAAGGCACCCTTTGTAGCAAAAACCTTGCATCTATAAACACTATTTGTGACAAGATATGCCCGTATTGTAAATAGAGTGTCAGTATATAACTATTTGCGACGAGTCCCATTGCAAATACCCTTTTAACAACTGACAGTAATTATTGACCCTGAAGGTATTTGGGATGGGAGTCCCGTCATAAATAGGCTCATCACAAATAATCTAAACTATATAAACCCCCATCTATTTTTTCATTCTTCTTCTCTATTCTAACTTTCTCTCTCTCTCTAAACACTAATTTTATTGGTAAAATTTCTCTAAGTTGTAGTTTTTTTACGAAGAGATTTTGAAGTCGCCTACACTGATAAGAGATTAAGATTAAAGGTATTTATATTTTATTTTATTTAATATTTATCTAATTTTTTTATATTAATTTTAATTATTGTTAATTAGTTGTAATTAAGTTAGATTTAGATTGTTTTGTTATCAGTATTTGTTGGTAGAAATAAATTGAAATTATTAGTGCTAATTATTAATAATTAGTGGTAATTATGAATTATTGACAATAATAAGTAATGAATATAAATAATTAGAATAAATTAGTAATTAGTGGTGTAATTTATCAGTAATTAACAGAAATTAAAGCTAATTAGTAATAATTAGCGTTAATTACTAATAATTATGAATAAATAGTAATAATTAGTAAAAAAGTCTAATAAGTACAAATAATTGTAATAAATACTAATAATTTGTAATAATTAGAAATAATTAGTACTATATACTAATAATTAGTAATAATAAGTAATAATTAATATTAACTAGTAATAATTAGAATTAATTAGTAATAATTAGTAATAATTAGTAATAATTAGTAACAAATAGTAAAAATTACTAATAATTAGTAATAATTACTAATAATTATCAATAATTACTAATAATTAGCTATAATTACTAATAATTAGAAATAAATAGTAACAATTAGCAATAAATAGTAATAATTATCAATAAATTATAATAATTAGTAATAAATAGTAATAATTACCAATAATTTGTAATAATTAGTAAACAAGAAATAATTAGTAAAAAATAGGAACAATTAGTAAGAAATTGTAATAAATACTAATAATTAATAATAAATATTAATAATTAGTAATAAATATTAATAATTAATAATAATTAGTAATAATTAAGTAGTAATAAATAGAATTAATTAGTAATAAATAGTATTAATTGTTAATAAATTGTATTAATTAGTAATAAATACTAATAAATAGTATTAATTGGTAATAAATAAAAATAAATATTAATAAATAGTACTAAATAGTAATAATTAGTAATAATTAGTACCAATTAGTCATAAATATTAATAAATAGTGTTAATTATCAATAACTAGTGTTAACTAGTAAAAAATAGTAATAATTAGAAATAAGTAGTAATAATTAGTAATAAAAAGTAAAAATTAGTAAAAAATATTAAAAATTAGTGAAAATAGTAATAATCAGTAAAAAGGATATATTTAGAAATAATTAGTTATAATTAGTAATAATTAGTTACAATTATTAATAATTAGTAATAATTAGTAATAAATAGTAATAATTACTAATGATTAGTAAAAGATACTGATAATTAGTAACAATTCGTAATAATTTCTAGTAATTACTAATAATTATTATTAATTAGTAATAATTAGAATTAATTAAGAATAATTAGTTTTAAATAACATTAATTAGTATTAAATAGAAATAATTAGTAATTATTAGTAATTATAAGAAATTATTAGCAATAATTAGTAGCAATAACTATTAATAATTAGCAATAATTAGTAATAACTAGTAATAATTTGAAATAAAAAGTAATAATTAGTAATAATTAGCAACAGTTACTAATAACAAGAAATAATTACTAATAATTCGCAATAGTTAATATTAATAACAATAATTAGCAATAATTACGAATAAATAGTAGTAATTAGCAATAAATAGTAATAATTATTAATAAATAGAAATAATTAAAAATAAATAGAAATAATTATCAATAATTACTAATAATTATTAATTATTTGTTATAATTTTCTTTAAATAGTAACAATGATCAATAATTAGTAATAATTAGAAATAAATAGTAATAATTTATAAAAATAGTAATAATTAGTAAATAGTAATAATAATTTGTAATAATTAGTAATAACTGAACTAATTAGTAATAAATTTGAAGAATAGGTAATATAAATGGATAATTGTAATAAATTTTAAGAACATGGCAGAACTTCCAATGGATTGATGGCACTCCATTTGCTCGATGAATCTTCTCCATTCAACTCTCACTAACAAAAACATTATGAAGAATGTTCTCATAAGTATGCATATCCAATATCATATGGACGAGATTAGATATGCATATGTATGAGCAGATTGATCATTATGTTTTCGGGCGGTGAATGTTGCAACAAGATGATTTGTCAACAAAAATGGGGATCTTTTGTATGAAGGCTCATTTACTTTCATTTTTCTCACACTAAAATCACAACAAAGAATCTGGTTAGTGGTACATTTATGCCTTCTTGTATACATGGGAATGGATATGCATACCTCTGGGAAGAATCATTATTGTGATTTCAGTTTGAGAAATTTGCATGTAAATGAGTTGTTGGATAGAAGAGTAGTTGCTAATCCAATGGAAATTGTGTCGCCCGTAATTAGTTTTAGTTAGTAATAAGTAGCTAATTTATTTTTCTTTTCTTTCTTATATAGTGATTTTCTTATATCAAATTATTCAAAAATATTAATTATTTTATATATTTTTATAAAAATATCGAACAAAGAAGTTGAAAAAAGTCATTATTAGATGATTATTCTTAGATAAATCAGCACAGAAATTTAAACGGTTCTGTTTTAAATCCTATATATATTGAGGGTGTTGAAGATTTATTATCATTTTCATTATCAAAACATGAATTTGTTTCAGAAGGCATAATTAAGTGTCCTTGTAAAAAATTTGCTCTGATAATCATTGACACATTTGACAATGTTGGGTGACATCTCTTGCGTTTTGTATTTCTACCAGATTATGTTTTTTTTGGTATCAACATAGTGAACGTAGTTCCAGAGAAGATACTAATAATTTTATTCTGAATCCATCATAGTTTTAAAATTTATTACATGATGTTGCAGGTCCAACAATTCAACAAACTGAAACTTGGGATGATATTGATTTACCTCATGAGATGACACCATCTAAATTTTATGAGTTGATGAGTTCTACTAAGAATTCATTATATTATGGTCCCAAGATAAAAAATTAGAATTAGTTGAAAATTTTATGGCTATTAAATAATATAATGGATTGTCTAACAACTATTTTAATAAGATATTTTCTTTGGTTAAATCATTGTTACCTGATGGAAATGTGTTGTTTGAAAATTACTATGATAGAAAGAGGATGGGTTGTAATCAGGGACATAGTTATCAGAAGATTCATGAATGTTCAAATTATTTCATGTTATGTTCTTTTGAAAATGAGTTGTTGGATAGTTGTCCCATATGTGGAAACTCGAGGTATAAAGAATCTCAACCCAGGATGTTTCGATCGATTCTTGTAAAATACTTGAGATATTTCCCACTTACACCCAGGTTGTAGAATTTATTTGTGTCTCAGATCACAACTACATTGATTTCATGGCACAAACCCAATATTTCAACCAGTAAAAACTAGAATCATACATTTGATGGTGATTTATGGAAAAATTTCAACCAAGTGCATCTATATTTTTCTTTAGAATCTCAGAACATGCGATTGGGTCTATCTACTAATGGTTTTTATCCGATTTGTTCTTATGGTAGTCAGTATTCATTTTGGAATGTCTTTATAAATCCATATAATTTATCTCCATAGATGTTGATAAAGGAGCCTTATATCTTTTTGAACTTATTAATCCCGGGAAATCTGAAAAAAAATATTGATGTTTATTTGAATCAATTGATTGATGAGTTAAATTCATTGTGGAGTAGTTGTGTTAGTACATATGAATTTGCAGAGAAAATAAATCTACTAAAAGAAACATTTATGTGGAAAATTAGTGACCTCCCAACATATGGCATGTTATCTGGATAGTGTACACATGGTATGAAACCATGTCATGTCTTTATGGGAGACACCAAAACATTTATTCTCATCAATGGAAAAAAAATTTCTATTTTTACTGTCATTGTAGATTTCATCCAACTGATCATCCATTTCAGAGGGTCAAATCTTATTTCAAAAAATACATAATTAAAAGGGATGAACATCCAAAAATGTTCATATGTATAGAGTTAAAATCAGTTGTATTTTCATTATCTCCCATAAACCTTTGGATGTCATTTATATTGAGAAGAACTATTTTGATAATTTATTTCATATAGTTTTGGATACACCATGTTGGACCAAATATAATGTAAAGGAACGATTAGATCTTTACCAAATTTGTAGGGTACTAGAACATGAACTGTTTGAAAATATCATATCACAGAGGTTAATGAATCCAAAATAAGCTTATACATTGTCCAAAGGGAGTCGCTTATTAATTTTTCAGTGTATTACAGATTTCAGACTTCCATGTGGCTATACTTCCAATTTGGGAATATGTGTTAGGAATAGTCATATTATCAGATTAAAAATTCATGATTGTCATGTTATAATGGAAAGACTTATGCCAATTGGATTAAGAATTTTGATGAATAATATTATTTAAGATTTGATAAATGAAATATCATATTTTTTTCAGACATTTGTGCGGCAAAAATAGACTATGATGAACTATGAAAACTAAAAGAAGATGTTGTTGTAATTAAATGTAAACTGGAAAAAATCATTCCACCAGCTTTATTTGCCTTTATAGAACATTTGATATTAAATTTTTCACAAGATTAAAAATGTGGGGGTGCAGTATAGTTTGATGGATTTACCCAGTCGAGAGATGATTGAAGAAATTGAAGAAAAAGTGCATAATAAAGCATCAGTTGAAGGCTTAATTGCTAAAGCTCATTTGTAAGAGTAAATTTCTTTTTTCTACTCACATTATTTTGAAACTGAATATCACTCAAAACAAAACCACATGAGATGTAATGATGGGAATATTGATGGTGAAATGGGATATAAAATATATTTTTTCAATTAGCACATGCTTCACTTCGGTGGAGTACATGAATGATGTCTTTCCTATGTTGAAATCACAGAGCTGATACTTATGTTTTTCTCAACTATAAAGAAATGACATCATTTTTATTGTGATTTCTTCTATCACTTATTCTAAAATTTATGTTACAGTAATAAAAAATATTTTATTTATAGGTTATATGTTAATCATATCAAAAAAAAGCTTCCACAAATTACAGCAGCTGATCATAAAGGACGTTGGAAATAAAATCTCAATGGTTTCAATAACTGGTAACATAAATTATTGATGGTTTAACATATCAATTCATTTTATTATTTATTATATTTATAACAGTTTTAAAAAAATTCAAGTGTCTCAATATGCTGATAAAATTTAAAATAAACTATGTATATTGAGTAACCCACCATCCAAGATGGTTAAATCTTATAATGCATATGTTGTTAATGGTTATTGATTTCATACAAATGCATATGGGGTATCAAAAAAACAATGAACAATGTTGTTTTCTTGATAGGATCTCATCATAGAGAAACAGAAGTTGACTTTTACAGCGTGCTGGATGAAATTATTGAACTGTGTTATCTTGGAAAAAATTACACAATGATGTTTAAATATCGGTGGTTGGATACTGAGAGAGTCTTGAGTGTTCATCCGAATCATGGAATCATTGACATTAAATATAAAATTCTTCTTGCAGTAAATGATAAATTTTTACTATCTCAATAGGTACATCAAATTTTTTATAGTGATTGGTGGAGCATAACAAAAATAAAATTTTAGGAAAATCATTTTGCTCAAAGTGAATGTGGTTTCACTAAAGTTCAAGGAATTGAAAATTTTCAAGAGATTACTCAAAATCCATCTTTTTCATAAAGAGGCATGAATATCGATGATGAAACACCACAATTTAGGGTCGGTGGAGAAAATGATGTTACAAATGAATTTCAAATGGAATGAAATGATGAAACTAAAACCCGTATGGATACTAATGATGCCAAGGAGGAATATGAATACATTAAAATCATCAGATATGAAGATGACGATGAAGGTGAACATTGACACTGTTAAATAATGGTTTTAATCATCACTATTATATATCAATATACAATAGTAATTTTCAACTATTTACTAACAACAATCATTTTGTGTTTGAGATGGAAGAAGATCAATTTCGTCAGTTGCAGGAGGGTTTCCAACCTTTAGATGAGGAGGATTTGGGATCATATGACCCTCAGAGTACTTGTGGTTCAGGGGGTATGTGAAGGGGGCATGGTCTTGCGTGATTGATGATTCCTGAACCTATTCTTGAGCGAAAACCACAACTTGGCTTCGATCCATGCACCTAGAGGTATGGTAACCTTTTTATTTTAGATAGATTTCATTAATTTTTTTATATACAATATGTTTGATTATTTGTTCTTTTTTCATATTTTTGCACATATATATGTTGGATATGGGAGCGATATCTTGGACAATTATTTTTCTCATCTATGGATCACATGGGAACAAATTCTCATTGATGTGCAGCTTGACATGTTAGATCATTGGCTAGTATGTAAGTAAATAATATTTATTTTGAAATCTATTTCATTAATAACATGATGTTATAAATTATTTCACTAATACAAATACCCCTTTTATCAGTGCTAAAAACACCCTTTCATCAGCTCTAGAAAAGCTCTCTTAAACCCTATGAATATAAAGTGGGGGTCCCCTTTATTAGCGCTCCAAAAAGTACTAATAAAGGACCCTTTTATCATAGCTAAAACAAAGCATTAATAAAAGGGTCCTTTATTGGCGCTTTGTTTTAAAACTGATAAAAGTTTCCTTTATTAGTGCTTCCATTATCAGTGATTTCTTTTTAGCCCTGATAAAGGACCCCTTTTACCAGGACTTTTTTAAAAGCACTAATAATAGTTAAAAGAGATAAAAAAATTAAAAAAATTAAAAAAAATTAATAAAAAAATTCTTCCAATCAGGGGGCTTTTATAGCGCTTGATCCCCTCCTTTTACATAGCTTTCCCCCACCTCCAGTGTCCCCACACACCTCCTACACCCTTTATCAGTGCTAACTCCCATATTTTCCCATGCGTGCACGCCCCTACCTCCACTAGATTTTGAACTCGAGACCTCCCCCCTAAGCGCCTAAGCCCTTACCACTCCTCTATTTTGATTTGTTTTACATTTCATGATATATATATATATATATAGTTATATGTATTCATATATTAATATATATTTATATTAATATATATATATGTTTATATTAATATATATATAGTTATATTAATATATATCCCTATTTATATAAATATATATATATATATATTTAGTTATATATATTCATATTGTAATATATATTTATTATATATATATATGTAGTTATATTAATATATACATATAGTTATATAAATATATATATTTATAGTGATATTAATATATATATTTATAGTGATATTAATATATATATATAGTTATATTAATATATATATATATAGTTAGATTAATATATATATAGTTAGATTAATATAGAGGTATATAAATATTCATATATTTTTATTTTAAATAAAATGGATATTAGATATTATTTAGATAAATCTAATACATTTTATATGTAAATATATTTTAATATTTATATTTATAATTAAATTTTTATGTGTGAATATAAAGAAAATATGTATATATTGTTATATATTTGATTATAAATAGCAGTTAATTATAAAAACTGATAATGTTTCAAAGACATAATATCAATATGAATGTAATACCTTGGAAAAAATTTAGTCCCCACCAAAATGAGCTAATAATACCCCCTTAAATGAGGCTGAAAATCAACAAAATGTTAACAAATTGGTGTAGCCTGACCAAAAACTCAGTTTTAGAGGCCTTCTGGGCCTATTTTAGCCTCGAAAAACCTTTATCCCCACCCTCGAACACAGAAACATAGATCTCGTTGCAAGCTTCAATTTGATATGTGGTAGAGGTCAAAAGGATCAAAAGTTATGGTCATTTGAAGTTCGAGTTGCATTTTCAACATATTTTGGAAATTTTTTTTAATTTTTTTATTTTTTAGTGTTAAAATTGTTATTAAATGACTATTACTCCATAATAATTAGAAAATTATTAATTATAAATATTTTTTAATTTATTTATAAACCATTTTCAATAAATAACTTATATATTAAGTGTAACTATATATTTATACTTATCTAAAATATATTTAAAATTATATTTAAAATATATATATTATATTTATATCAATATAACTATATCTATATATTTAAATATTAATAAGTTTATTTTAATGATTTTTTTGAAGTAGACCATTTATCAGTGCTTTTTCATTAGCAATGATAAAAGTTTGGTGCTAGGAAAAACTATTTTTGTGGTAGTGTTTTAGGTTTTATTGTATTTCATCATTGATATCATGTTTTATGTTATCTATACGGCATAGAAAGTGTCTATGTGTGACTGTTTCCCTTAGTTTTTGCCCAATTTGAGAAAGAAAAGCATGAAGAAAGAAGGAGTGGCAGTATTTGATGAGGCATGTAGAGCCCACTAAACAGAGTACATTTCATCCCACGTTTGGGATGGATTACGTTCACATTGGTTGGGTGGTGGATTTCATAGGAGAGCTTCCTTGGGATGATAGAACCATAGGAGACTGGAGGAGACACAACGAGCCGGTATCCTTAAATTTAGTAAGCATAGAGAGAATTTGTTATGTACATTTTCTAAATATTTTATATAAATATAAATAGAAAAATTCTATTTTATATTCATACAGGCAGTCAAGAAGCCTGATATTGCGGAGTATAACATTTATCGGAGGATGTTCAATGATCCATCCATTGGAGATATTATAGGTGATCCCTTGCATTAGATTGTGGTCAGTATTATTTCTTTTTCAGTTTAAAAATTAACTTTAGATAATATTTTCAACATTTTAATTTCAAATTGGAACTAAAGGATTCATATTAGGCCATGCCCGCTCAGAAATAGGCTAAGAGTAAGGCCAAGATGGCTGATCAGACTACTTCCCACCATTTCGATGATGCAGCATGGATGCATGCAACTAAGTATGCCTTCAAGAAGAGACGACTAGTTGATATCGGCACTCTATTGACTCCTGGGACTTATATTGTTACTATTGAAATATCGGCATCCAACTCAAGAAGAGATCATGGAGAGGCATCATCTTCTAGATCATAGTATCTTGAGCAGCTGCGATCTTAGAGTAAGCTTATAGAGAGTTTTCGTAAGGTGCATGAGGAGATATAGTTGCTCTAGTAGCAGTATGAGGAGGATTGTCGAGGAAAAAAACAGTAATACAGGGAGCATATGCTTCGATGGTAGTAGAAGCAACACAATCAGATGCAGTACATGTGTCGTCTGATTTTTAGTTTAGAGATAGAGTTTTCTCTATCATCTCCTCCAGCTCCTCCACCTCTTCCAGAAGGCCACCCCCAGTGATTTTTTCATGTTAAAAACATTTGAATTCAATGTTTGTTGTAATATTACCTATTTATTATTTCTGTCTTTTATATTGGTGCGAATATTACATAATTTAATTTCTTTTTTATTTTATTATTTTTAATATTTTAATATTTTAATATTTATTGTTAGTATTATTTTTTTTATTTTTTTTATTTTACTAATAATAATATTAATTTATAATTTTTTTTTAATTTTTTGTGAATATTGATAATTTTATGATTTTATACATTTTTTTATAATTTTTATAATATTAATATTTTTTTGGCATAAATATTAATAATAATAACAACATTATTATATAATTAATATTATTTTATTATTAATATTATAATAATATAATTTTTTATATTATTAATATTAGTATTATTTTTATACAATATTATATTATTTATATTAATAGTATTAATATTATTATAATTTTATAATATTAATTTGTCATAATTTTATTGAATATATTTTTGTTTTATTTTATTATGTTTTTGTGAAAGCACCTTTTGTGAAAGGAACCCATCATAGACAGTTTATATATTTTTTAAGTAACTATTTGTGATGGGAAAACAAACTCGTCGCAAATAATTTTTTACGACGAGATCGTCGCAACAAGTTTTTACATACATAAATGGAGAACTATTTGTGATAGGCCTATCACAAAAAATACTATTTGAGACACTTTTTTCTGCAATGGGCTATTTCTGATGGGACCCCATCACAAAATCTCATTTTTGACAGGATCTCTTCACAAATAACACAGCGCAAATTTCTCAAATCCCATTAGTGAGCAATAAAGGGTATGATATATATATATATATATATATATATGTTATTCCAAGAAATATAATTATTTCATGAATATATTATTGATGTTTTTTATGTTAATTGTGATTAATTATGTCCATTAATTTATACATTCCATGTATCGTTCAAATGAATCACATCACTTTCAGTGGGTGGTATTCCACACTTCCTCAAATGAGATTATCGTATTTACACAACTTGGAAAGAAGAAAGGTACATTATAAATAAAAATTATAGAAGGATAAACCATTTTAAATAATAAATATATATATAATATAAATATATTTTCCATCACAATTTCCACTATAATATAAAGTATTGGAAAATTAAACAATCTTCATTTTGTGAGGCAGTAATTTTCTGTTCATGGAAACAGTATCTTCATTGGCCATCAGATGGAGGTGTGTATAAGTGTAGGTTAAAAATTAGTATAAGAAAATCCTACAATATCATGTATACTCTATTTATTATTTGAGAACACAATAAGAATATTTTAGGGGTTGGATAATGGAAATGAAACTACAATGATTGCGAAAAGGCTATACCTTTTAATCTGGTAACTTCTTTTGGTTTAAACCAAAATGAAAATACCGAAAGTATTATGAAATAATGGAGTATTATAGGTAGAGGGGAGGTATTTTGGAAGACCATTGGGGCATATAATTTTCAAACTAATGAGGTTGGAGAGGTGTGAGGAATGGGTAGAGCTGGAGGCCTTTTATAGGGAAGGAAAAGGACTCACTTGGTATTCTTGAAAAGAAGTAAGGTGTACACATGTTACTACTTGAAAAAAGTCATACCAAACCAAAAAACACCCTAATCAAAGGTGAAATGATGGAATATTTCTATCCAATGGGTTTTATACAAGTTTTAGGTCATTTTGGCCCATAAACATATGTTTTATGTGCATTTTTAAGCCTAATTGAACCTTAATCATTATAATTAATTTTAATCACTTCCACTAATCATTTCTAAAAAAAATTATGTTCATACTATTATATGAAAAATATAATCTTCATTATAAATTTTTATTTCAAATATTTAAAATTCAAATCACTAAATTGGAAAAATTAGGATTAATGTTATTCTTACCAACAAACAGAATATCTTGTTTTATTCAACAAATGTTAAAAAGATTATTACATTATTATATTCAATTTAAAATTATAAAATGATTTTAATGAAATAAATTTCATTAATTTATTTATAATTTACCCAATGTTATTTTAAAAAATATTCATGATATAATTTAACATTAATAATTATTTCATGGAAAAGGCAGTTTTTAACAAAAATGTAGTATTTTTCACTATTCGCTAAAAATGACCTTTCTCAAAAAATACAAAAAATTCAATATAAGATAATTTTTAAATTATTAATTAAAAAATAAATTTTATTTTATAAAATTAAATTCATAAAAGTGTCAAAATATGATTTAAAATATGTTTACTATTAAAAATCAGTAAAAAGCCTTAATAAAAATATGTGTTTTATGTGATATATTGTGTTTTCTATTATCTTATGCTTACCAAATCTATTGGATAAATATAAAAAATAATTCATTTAATATATAACATATTTATTACATTAATATAACTCACTAATTGTAATTAATTTAATATATTAGTGTAAAATAACTTTGGGAACATAATTTTTTTATAAAAAATATCCTTTTAATATTAAATTGGTTCTTATAGTCATTTATAATTTTTTAACCAATGATTAAATTGTATGATTAATATACTTTCATAATTTAGTAAAAAAATTAATTATATATTGTTTCTCAGTAAGACTCAATATTGCGTATAGAGAACGCCATTGAAGAATACCACTTTTGGATGTAACACAAGCTATAGAGGAAGATATCTCATAAGTAACACAATCAAAATTTGTGTTGCGTGAATTTAAATACATAAAATCTATTTTAAATAGTTAATATATTATAAATTATTTTGTTATTATGTTACCTTACACGCTTGTTGTCGCATGTCATACATGCTATCAAATACAAGGTTCATACATTAGTTTTTTGGGGTGTCACAATGAGGGTTTAGATAATTCATGTGGGGAGACTATAACCTCATTACCAGAGTAATCCATAATAGATAAAAAATATAATTAGTGGAAAAAATATTCAATACTTAATAAACATTCATAACTAACATCTCCAAAAACTGAGTACAACCACATCCAAAAGTAAACATGGTAAGTCATGATAAATTGTGCTATGGTTAAAAAAACAAACATAAAGTTAGATAGAAGAATCCCAAAAACAATCCTAAAAAAAATTTCATAACCTCATCTACGTACCTTTCAAAAATTATTCAAATCCCAAGCACTATGTTCTTATCCTTTTCTGACCTGTCAACATGAATTTTACTTAGGTTCCCAATGGTGTCCGGATCGGGGAGTGAGTACAACTTAATTAGTAACCACTAACATTGTTTACAAAATATCCAGTTTAAATAGATATTTCATGATATAACTAAATAAATTAAATGTAAATAAAACACATTTTGAGTTCCATTTGGTAACATCCTTTACTTTTACTTTTATAACCCTTAGAAAAGTTCACTATTTGCATCTTCTTCATTACTTATTTCATCATTTACAAGTAATCCATGATGGAATTTATATCATTCAGACAAAAGTTCCTAGAATTTATCATTCTTCGTCAGCGAATTAGTCACGTCCCTATATCAATAGGTAAAATATATCACAACCTCACAATTCTCTCTCTTCGAAGCCTTAATACGAATGAAATTAAAACATTTTGGGAATATATCTTTTCCCCTTCCCTAACCTGTGCATTGTGGGTGTAGTTAAAGCATCAGTCCAACTAAGTCTGTGGGAGGTGCCTCAGCCCCTTATCCCACACATCAATCCATGTTAACATTCTTATTCATCCATTTGCCACACACAATTCATATGACAACAAAACACAACCAATAAATATAACAATCGTAATGAATAACAATAAACATTGGAATTAGTATTATTCCATAACCCATTAACACAATTTCTTTTTTACATTGGATAGATTATTTAATCCAACTCATATTCTAATTCCTAGGTCACTAATCATATTCCTTAATTTGTTTTATTAATCCATTTTACATACCACTACCAATTGAACATATTCACCATTTTGTATTCACTAACTCTCTAAGGCATTTCTAAGATATTTAAAAATCCATAAGTTACAATCTCAATTAACCCAATTAACCAATGTTTGAGCCATTCCAAGAAACCCACTTATTACATTACCAAATCAAGACACACTATGGATATTACCTTTTCATTTCCATTAAAAGATCTGCATACTCAAAAAGGGCTTGACATTGTCACAAAATGACCTTGCACATACTAAACCAAATTCTGTGTCCAGGAATGTCAGTGCACCCCACGGGTGGCCCAAAATGAGTTAAACCGTCCCTGATGAATCACATGGTAACCATGAGAGTTTATATTCCTCATTTTCAAACCCTTTTTTCCAAAACCTCACCAAAGGAATCAATAGCACAATAAGTGGTAACTAAGTACAAAATAGAACATGCACAAATCTACAATGATACTTAGGGTAAAATGTTTAGACCACCTACCTAGAATATTTTGATTACCGCAGTCTAAATAATATACTCATATCTATATTAAACCACTATTTAATTCCCTAACTAATATATTATTGGAAAAGGAAGGTTTTAGGTCTTTAGATTAAGATGAGAGAATGATGCAAACCATAAACCAAAAATAGAAGCAAGATAGTGATTATACTCACCCAAAGTTTTGATCCACAATCAAATGTGCTTCAAAAATCAAATGATCAAAGGATAATATACTATTGAGAGAATGGATTTCTAGGATTAATCCCTAGGGTTTTAGGCACTGTAATGGAAGAGAATCTGGAGTTAGAATAATGAAAACCGAGGTTGAAATTTTGTAATTTTTCTCAACTTTATTAGGCCGCATGGTATACCCGCACAATTTCTTAAACTTTTTCCTAAACCGTGTAGGATCCAATCTATAAGGGAAGTAGTATTTCATGGTTACCTAGGTATCCCACATGGTTTACAAAACATTCTCTAACCGTGTGATGTGCCAAAATCTCAAATTGGATGGTTTGGCCCTCCCCTAGCATGGTTTGCACAAACTATTTAGAAACCATGCAACATGCCCCGAAACCTCCTTTTTCTTTCTCATTCATTTCCCAAACCCCAATAACACCTATAAGCCTCATCATTAACTTGGTAATCATTTATATAGAAAAAGTTAGGTGAATTAAACTAAAATTTAAATAAAAACATACCTTGATAAAATATGAGATCATACAACCTCCCCACCATATAACAGCTCGTCATTAAGCTGCTCTTCCCGAGCATCACATAGTTATCAAAGAAATGCGATCATGAAATTTGTCCCACATATATGATTATCACTCCCATTTTTCTTCCAAAACATTCCCATGGTCCAATAGAACACTTACAAGTGGAACAACCTTTCCCCGTAATACTCTCTCACTATGATCTACAATACAAACTAGATCCTTCTCAAAGGTCACATCATCCTAAATCTCAACATCATTCATGTTTATTATATGATATGAATCCAAGTGATAATTCTATTATTTTGAAACATTAAAATAGTCATTCATTCCACTATACCTCTATAGGGGATCCAATAGGTAATTCACAAGTTTGATCCTCTACACAATCACAAATGACCCCACATATCTGGGTGATAACATTCCTTTTTTTTGAATTCCATGGTGACCCAACCTTTAAAACACCTGAGGAAACACACTATCACCCACCATATAATGATGAGGTCTAAAATGATAATCACTATAAGTCTATTTTCTAATTTTATCCATTTCTAGGTGCTTCTAAATCAATTGAACCTTTTACCACATCGCCTATACAAGACATAACCGTAACTGCTTAGACTCTCTCGATTCTAGCCAATACAATAGAGATAGACACGGTCTCCCATAGAATGAATCAAAAATTTCCATCTTAATCATTACCTGAAAACTATGATTGGATGAAAACTCAACAATAAGAAATTGTTTTTACCACAAACCATAGATATACAAGGCATATGCTCTCAACATGTATTCCAACACTTGAATTGTATGATCTTACTGCCTATCCGTCTATGGGTGATATGAAGAACTGAAAAAAACATGGTTGACAGTTGAGCTTTACAACCCCTAAGAGAAGTGCGATGTGAAACAAGGAACATAAACAAAAACTATAGTCATTGGTACTCCATGAAACCACAATAACTCCCAAATATATAACTCATTTAACTGAACAACAGTTAAAGGACTCAATATTAGCATGAAATGAGACACCTTATTCAGTCGATCCACAACCACCAATATTTTTTCATTATTCTAAGGCATACATTGAAGTTACACTAAAATATACATCGTTATAACATCCCATTTCAATTCTATAATGAGCCATGAATTTAATAAACCACATGGGAACTGGTTCTCAGCCTTCACCTACTGAAAGGTAAGTCATTGTTCTATAAAACCTATAACCATATTCTTCATTTCTAGCCACCAATACTTCCTCCAATGATCATGATACAAATTGGTGAAACTCATATTCACTAGCCACTTATATGAATGAAACTCATTCATCAAATCATACCATGTAAACACTAGTACAACCACATGGCCATAGACATAGATGATCCAACCATCCCCAATAGCCCAATTGGAAGGTGACTCCCCACCTTTAAGACGTTCCTTCATGGACAAATAATTCAGATCCTCAACCTAACTCTCCTTTACCAGACTCAAATGAACATAATCAACTTCTATGGAAGAAAGGGTAATCTTCCCATGACCATCCTATACCTCCAGATGTATATCAGTAATGAAGGTCAGCATTCTTCACTCGGATTTGGATTCTTGAAGCACCTAATAATGAGTATTTTGACTTAGAGAATCAATAACATTATTACATTTTATTTTCTTGTAAATAAAATCTATGTTAAAAGACTATAGGTACTCAAGCCAACTTCACTGAAAAAGATCAAATCCCATTGAGAAAATATTCACTTAAGTCTTTTATGATTGGAATACATTATAAAATACTAGTCCAAAACGTAATGCCTCTAAAATTTTATGTCATTAACCATGGTGTCCAACTCATGATCACGGGTAGGGTGATTTATTTCATGATACATCAACTATCATGACCCATAAACTACAACCAAATAATCTTGAGTCAACACTTCCCCAAGTAAAACAACAAACGCATCATAGAACAAGGTGTATACAGTACCTAGTTTGGGTAAGATCAAAATCATTGTTATAGTCAACCGCTTCTTCAACTCTTGGAAGTAATTGTTGCATTCCCCTGACCAGTCAAACATAGATCCCTTTTTAGTGAGTACCGAGAGTGGTGCTTCCAAATGAGATAAATCCATAATGAATATTCGATAATAACCGCCCAATCCCAAAAAACTCTAAACATCAAAAGCATTCTTGGGTTGCTTCCAAGATGCAACAACCATCACTTTCTCTAGATTTATGGACACACCTTCCTCAGAGATGATGTGACCTAATAAATGCACATTATCAATCATGAAATGATATTCTGATAGTTTAGCATAAATCTTATCCTTTCTTAGTGTACTCAAGACAATACCATGGAGTTTTTCTTAAACGTCATGAGTTTTAGAGTACACTGAGATGTCATCAAAGAATACAACCATGAACTGGTCCAAATAGTGGTGAAATATTTGGTGCATTGAATTCAAAAATATAGCTGGTGCATTGGTCTATTCGAACTACATCACCTCAAACTCATAAAACCCATAACTACTCTTAAATGCTATCTATGGTATGTCAGAAAATATCAACGTCAACTAATAGTATTTAGTTCTAAAATAATTCTTGTAGAACACTGAGGTACCTCTAAATTGGTCAAATAGTTAATTGATTCTAGGAAGTGCATGCCTACTCTTAACTCTCATCTGATTATACTTTCTATAGTTAACACATAACCTCAATGATTAATTTATATTCTTGGAAAATAGTGTGATTGAACCCCATGGAAATGAACTAGGATGGATGAACCCCTTCCTCTACAACTCTTCCAACTAAACCTTATGTTATAGGAGGTCTTCTGGTGTTATTTGATACGGAGTAATAGAAATTGGTTCTAGACTAGGTAGAAACTCAATTGTAAACTCAATAACTCTCTGAGGAAGTATCCTGGATAAATACTTAGGAAAGACATTCTTAAATAAGTCCATTGTGGGAGGGAATACTATTTACTCCCTTCCTCCTTCATCCAACATAAAAAACTCCACTTTGGATGTGAGTTCTCCCAACTACTTGAAAATTGGCCATGTATGGCCTACTCGAACATCCCACTCACCCTGAAGGGCATAACTGTCTTCATCAATAGATGTGATTGTTACACAACATCGATAAAAATCAATATGGTCTTGATAAAACACCATCCGTTGAAAACCCAAAATAAGTTCAAAACCTATCATTTCATGGAAAAATATCTTTAAAAAAACAATATCCACCAACCTCCGAAGCACAACTCGTACATTGGATGATTTTCTTAAAAGTTTCCCCCAAAAGTGTATAAATTGGCATAACCCCTAATGCCCATTCCACAGTTGGGCCCAACATAACAATGAACTGTGTAGAAATAAAAGAATATGTAGCACTTGTATCAACTAAGGCACTAGAGAGCATGAATTCTATAATAATCATACCTCAAATGGTAAATGGTCTAACCTCTTCACCTCTAGGTGTAGACTAAACTGTGTGAAGATGACTTTCCCCTCTACCCTGGGTTCCATCCTGAGTACCCTATACTTATTTACCCACTAGTATGGAAGCTCATTCCCTAGAGTTCAATGTCCACCACCCCTACTGGGTATGACCCATGGAGCTCCTGCTACCTTCTGGATACAGGTTGACTGACCACCTACCCACACTTGGTATCTACCTATAACCTCCATTTGTGCCCAAATGTGGAGGGTTCATACATATCCTCTATATATGTCCCAAAACACCAAACTATCCGTACTGAACTAGTGGTTGGGGACACTAAACCCACCTGAGATTAGTCTTACCACACATGTAACAGAACACCAAATCACTATCCTATGATATTGGCCCTCTATTATCGAAACTTTTTTCCCTCTCACTCAGTTGAAACACCCAAAATGACACTTCCTACCCTCTGAGGCTACACTACTTTCTTTCATGACTGGTACCACAATTCCACTACCAAAAGCACTAGTCAGGTTCCCTTCTGATATAAGGGCCTAGTACACAACCTCTACAAACATCTTCAGATAGAAAATATTCACTTTTTACCTAATCTCATGCCAAATACCATTATATAAACATTTATACATTGTCTTCTAATATCCAAAAAATGTCATAACAACGAGTAATAGATTAGTGAAATGACTAGAATAATCCATCACTGATACAACCCCTAGGTCAAACTCATAATCTCTACAGCCTTCTCCTGCCTCATGTTCTTTGGTTAGTAATGTTATAAAAACATTTCGTGAAAATCCTTCCATACCAATCCTTAATACTGCTCTTTCTGAACCATAATTTACCACTGACACTTTTCTTGGCCTCGTAAAATATAGGCCGATAACTTTACTCTATTCATTGAAGGAGTTTCCAGGGGGTCAAGAATCATCTTGATAGACTCTATACAGAACTCAACTACCTGTAGCCCACCCTCTCCATAATAGTTGGAGGTTGTTGTAGTTGTAACCCCTTGGTCATCTCAAAAATATTAAGCACAACCCACCCAGGGTCTCATTCTATTATCTTCATAAAACATGAAAATTTCACATAGAACCTATATTCCCTATCATCTCGAACCATTGGATCTTCTCTCTCCACTACTATGGAATAATTTTCATCAACATCCTCTTGTCAGTAAACTGGCACGTGTCATTATGGTAGTATTTATATACAATTCCAAACATGTTATTTAAAACACAAACCATAAAACTTCCACAAAATATAAAGGAAGGCTCACTAGTAGCCATCAAAAAACCATTTCATATACACTTTTCAAAGGACAATATCATACCTAGAACACAACCTCGACCATTCCTACTGAGGACCATGGTTAACACATGGTGACTAATTCACATTGTTAAAAACTTTACCCTCTACACCATTTCAAAACCGTTCCCAAATCAAGAATACTTAAACCACATTTTAATTCACTTAAAACCCTTTATTAATCAAAGTTATTTATGATTATTTAACATTTTAATTACCATGTACTCATGTACATAAATTCAATAGAATCCATTTTCACTACTTTCAAGAAATCCAATTCATCCTACCCTTTATGTCCCATATGCCAGTCCCATGTGTGTCTGCCTACCATGATTCATGTCACTTTTGTAAATAGGTTCCTATAATGATGCATTAATTTATAACGTTAATGATTTTTTTCGATGAGAAAAATATCATAAAACAATCAAATCACACAACAGTTTCATCACCCAATGTTGAAATATCATCAAATGTAACAACATACAACAAGAATAACAATTCCCACCCCAAGCGTCTTGTGTTTTCCCCCGTACATGGGTCAGATACTCCCAAGAATAATCTCATTGCCATTTCCTTACACCTTCTTAACATCCTATATACCATCCCCTGATAGTATATCTCAAAAAATAACTCCTCTAATGCCACTTTCTTATGTTAATTACCCAAGAGACACTAAATGGGTGGCCAGATCAAGTCACCACATGACCTCAAGCATGGATCCTTATATGCCAGTGGTTTCGGAATAACAGTGAGGGTTTAGATAAATCATGTGGGGATATTATACCATCATTACTAGTCTAATCCATAGAAAATAACAAATATCAATTGTGGAATCATAATGTAATAATAAATAAACATTTATAACTAACATCCCCTAAAACTGGGTACAACCACAACCAATAGTAAATATGGTATGTCATGTTAAGCTATGATAAAGTGAACAAAACCCCAAATAATGATAGATAACGGAATCACAAAAATAGTCCAGACTTGAAGTCTATAACCACATCCATGTACCTCTCAAACATGACTCAACTCCCAAGCACTGTGCCCTTTCCCTTTTCCTTACATGTGAACCTGAAATCTTCTAGGGTAGCTAATAGTAGCTCAGGTAGGGTGTGAGTACCACTCAGTTTCCCACCACTAATGGTATCTAAAATATATATACTCTAAATCGATTGTTCGTGATATTATTAAATAAATGATGAATATATAAAAGACAGTTTGTGTTCCATTAGCTAACACCCTTTACTTTAACTACTAAAACCCTTATAATATTTCAATATTTTCATCTTCTTCATTACATAGTTCATCATTGACAATTAATCCAAGGGTTTGACATTTATATCATTCACACAAAAGTTCATAGAAATTATCATTTTGTATAATGGAATTAGTCATGTTCTTATATCACTAGGGATAATACATCGCAAAATCACAATTTCCTCACATCTAATCCTTAGTCCAGATATAATGCAACAGTTAGGGGAATAAAGCTTCATCACATTCCCTAACCCTTGTATTATGGGTGGAGTAAGAGCTCTAGTCTAACTCAACCCGTGGGAGGAGCCTTAGTCCTTTACCCCACACCGCAAGACATGTGCACATGATTAATCATCCATTTACCACACACAAACCATATCACAACCAAACAAAACAAATACATATAATAACCTTAATCTATAACATTCCACAAGGGAATTAGTATTATGGTATTTCCCATTAACACATTTTTTATTTACATTACCTAGCCAATTTTGTCCAACTCCCATTCTCATTCCACGATCACAATGAATATTCAAACATTACCTTTATCAACCAATTTTGAATACCACTACAAATTTAACATATTCATTATTTTTTATGTACCAACACTCTTAGGAATTTATAATATAATTCATGAACCACAAGTTACAATCTCAATTAACCCAATTAACCCATTTTCATGCCATTATAAACAACCCCCTCATTCCATTACCAAATCTATGCACACTAACTATATTCTCTATTCATTTCCAATAAACCAATCATCATAATCAATAAGGGATCTACATTATACAACAACCACCTTGCACATAACTAATTTCTATGTCTAGGAATGTCAGTGTACCCCTTTGGTGGACATAAATCGGTCAAACCATCCTCGATACATCACATGGGAACCATGAGGGTTTACATTCATCATTAGATGCCAATTCCCCAAAATCTCACCAAAGGAATCAAGAGAACTATTAGAGGTAACCAAGAACAAAACCAAACATGAAAAAATATAATACCAGACTTTGTGGTATAACTTGTATACCGCCTATCTCAAATCTATTGATAAAAGCACTATTAATTGTAGACATAGATCTAGATTCAAACAGTCTTTGAGGCCCTAACCTAGATCTCACTATAAAAAGAGGGTTTTAGTGCTTCTGATGACGATGCGATAAAAATGAAAACCCTAAACCAAGGAGACTAGAGAATGAGGGATTAGTCTCACCTGAAGCTTCTATGCACAACCAAAGGTGCTCAAAATGGCATAATATTGAAGGTGAATGTCTTATTGGGGTCTTGGGTCACTAGGGTTCATCCCTACAGATGGATGTGGTTGAATGGAGGAGAAACTTGGGTTAGAACATAAAAACCTATAGTGGCAATTTTGTAATTTTTCCCATCTTTATTGGGCTGCATGGTTTTCCAAACCAAGTGTGAGCCAGTATCCAAGAGATGTTGGGTAGTATGGTTTACTGGGGAGTCCTACAAGGTTTATAGATCGTGATCCAACCATGATAAGTTCCACTATCTCAATCCACATAGTTTGGACCTCCCCTCACACAGGTTTCCCTAATAGTGTGCAAACCATACAACAAGCCCAGAAGGATCCTTTTCCCTTCTCTTTTGTGTCCCAAACCATTGTAACACCCCTGACTCTCCACATGTACTTGGGAAACATTTTTTCAGCCAAATAGAATAGACTTAGATCTTAATGAAAAACATACCTTAAGAAAATTTGGGATCTTACAAATGATATCTATAATATTATTCATGGAAAATATAAGAAAATATATGTGTTAGATCTAGAATATTTGTTAAAATAAATTTTAATTTTATATTAAAATCAATATAATTTCATATATTGTTATTATTTATTAACATATAAAATGATATCATTTATATAAACATAAATAAATATATAATGTTTATACTTTATGAGGAAAATAAGATTTCCTGTAAAGTGCATGTTTGTGTCATATAATTTGATATTTTAGGTGAAACCAAAAGTCACTCTAAAATATTTTTGCATGTTAATTAAAAAATTACTCTATAATTTATTATTTATAATACTCTTTATTTTTCATAATATTAGTCGACATGAATGATATTTAAATATATCCAAAACATAAAATTGGGTTTATATACAAGAATATAATTATTTTTGGAACCCACTCATGTTTCAAATTTAAATAAAAAAATCAAGTGCACATGCATTATAAAAATATATGAAATTTTATTTAATTATATCTCAAAAAATTAATTATGATTAGAAAAATGATAGGCTAATGTGCATTATTTGGATGTTAAGTCATCCATTTCATTTGCCTGCCATGTCTTGGGGAAGTATCCAATGATAAAAGGTATCATATGGTCCAATCCTTACTAAGAATAACCAAATTTAAATTTTATAGGATTATTTTAGATTCCAAAAGTGATAAGTGGTGAATATTTTCTCACTAATATTCAAATTATCAATTCCTTGGTAGAATAAAATTAAATGTTTGTGAGTCCCTGAAGGCTTAGAATGTATGTGGAGCATAATACTATTTTTTTAATGTGTAACTTGAAAAAATTAATAAATAACCACTTACTAAAGGATGACAATAAGTAATTTTTAGTGTTGTATATATAATAATAAAAAGTTTCTATTAGGGTTATTTTGTAGTGATGATAAATGGATCATTTATTAGTACTTTGAACCCCCCCCCCCCACAAAACTAGGGATTATCTATGATAAAAAACATTTTTTCTATGCTCCTTACCACCACTACATTTTTCAACACTCACCCTCGCCCCCACCACCCCTTCTCATGAATGCTTCTTCCCTTACAACTAGTTCATGTTTATTTCATCTATATTTTATAATACATCTCTTTATTTATATATATTTATATATAAAAATTATACATATATTTACATAAATAGTTATATTTATATATTTCTATTTCAAATAAAAATTTTGAAAATTATTTCCATATGGTTTATATATTGAAAAATATTTTTTACATGTAAATATTTAAAAATATTTGTTACATGTAAATATTTTAAAATATTTATTACTAATGTATGTTTTTATTTTTAAATACATATACAAATATATATATGACTATCTTTGTGGGTGTGTTTCTTTTTAAATAACACCATGATATAAAAACATTTTGAATCCCATAATACCCATATGACATTGACCTTTGAGAATAAACTCAGTCGCTATTGAAAAACACAAAAATACACACTTAAATGAAGTTGATGTTCCAAAAAATATTAAAGAAATGGAGTATCAAAACTAAAAATTTATTTTTGAAGGGTTTAAAACTTTTCTTATTAAGAAAAATATCTATCGGGGCCCCTTAGGTTTAAATGGAATAGATCTCTCTGCAATCTTCGATTTTACATCTCATGGTTCCCAAACAGATACCGGGACCAAATTTATTGTTGGTTGTAGTTAAGGCTAGGTTTCTAACTTATCATAAGAGATTAATTAGTTGATGAATTTTTTTTATCATGAAATTGTTTTAAAAGTCTATTACTCTATACTGTTTAAAAAATTATTCATTGTAGTTTTTTAATTAACTTATAAACTATTTTTACTAAATGTTTTATATATAAAACATAAATACATATTTAGTATTATATAAATATTATTGAATCAAAAATATATATATATTAAAATATTATTTCAAATATTATATATATATATATTAGGAAGGACACCTTTTATCAACAATGAAATAACATGGATAAGTGGTAGTATTTATCAATTATAAAAATGGAACAAATAAATTTTGACCTTGATCATCAATAAAAATAATTACTAATAAAGGTACCTTAGTCCACACATTTACATAGAGATGGAAAAATAGCACCCTTTATTAGTGAATTATTTTTTTGTGTTGAGAAAGGTTAATGTTAAACAAATGCGATTTTTTAGTACCGTAGATATGTTAGTTTTTTTAGTGATAGAAAATGTAAGATTAAAAAATCTAATATGGTCACTATTAATCGTAATAAAAACATGGATCTCCACCTCAAAGATGTCAACCCCCTTAGAGGATAAACCAATTAATCCAAACATAGGTTCTTACAAAAGTGTGGCTCATCCTTCTTGATCAAAAGAGTGAGAGGGGGATCAAAATGATCTCTATGAAGTATTTATTTCTTAAAATAAAAGATACACAATTTAATACCCTTATTTTTTACATCATTGGAAAAAAAATCATGTATCATTTCATACAAATTTATCATCTAGAAAATAAACTGTTTTTGATTTTATATACACTAATGTCTGCATGATAAGCGACAAACCAATTGTAGGTGTGATTTATTTTTCAACATTCACTGATGATAACTATAAAAAATTTGAGATTTTACATTGAAAACTAAATATGAGGTTCATCATGTTTCCAAGATGTTTCTTTTGGAGGTGGAATTAGAAAAAGACCAACAATTGAAGTGTTGTCATGTTGATAATGAAGAAGAGTTCCATGGTCCATTTCTATAATTCTAAAAGAGTTTCAAAACTAGGGAGAAAAAAATACTATCAATGATTCCTCAACATTATAGTGTTTTTGATAGTTTGAACAGAACCATACGTGGTATAGACAAGTGTATTTTATCAAATTAAAATACACCAAATACCTTTTTGGTGGAGCCAATGAGTATAAAAATTGGTTGTATTAGCATTTCTCCATCAGTGTCACTAAACTATGATATATTATAAAGCGCTTTAATAGCTAAGGATGTTTATTAAAATAACATGAGAATATTTGACTATTGGAAATTAGTATATGTCCTAAAAGATGAGATGTTGAAGTTGGATGGAAATAAAAAAATGAATATTTTTTGGGTACACTCATACATTTTTTGGATATATAATCATAGATTCTATCAATATGATGAAATTCAAAAGAAAGTGTTTGGTATTTCATGATGATTAAGTGATTGAACATTTTAAAAAACTGTAAAATTTAGATATGTCATATTTTATGGAAATTTTTGACAATCTAGAACCAATATCGCCCCTATTAGTTCCAAATATTGATGGAGAGATTCTAAAAAATGAGGCAACATCACAAAAAGGTAATATATATACTTATACTAATATATTTCCATAATATGATATTAAATAACATATATCACCAAAACAATAGTTGAGTATATCCACAAAATAATGAAAATTATGTTATAGATACTCACCACATGAGTCAATAATTCTCACTGATGGGGGGAGAAATATAGTAATGATGATGTTATCATGAGTCAATAAAATTTGGTATAGAAAAGGCCATGAAAGAGGCGATGTGATCCTTATATTCGAACCACACATTTTATTTGGTAAATTTACCATATGGAAAAAAGAAACTCATGAACTTGTGGCTATATAAGATTAAAGGAAAATATGGAATCTCAAAACCATGTGATAGAGATAGGATGGATATGAAGGTTTTTAATTAGAAGTAACATCAATGAATTTTTTTCTCCAATAGTAATAATTTCACCTATCATAGATGTTCTTGGATTGACAGCTAGTCTCAATGTAGAGGTGTAAATACTTGATGCAAATATTTCATTCTTAAATGGTAATCATGGTGAGGAGATATACAAGGTTCAACCAGAGGTATTTTTAGAGGAATGAATAGTAAACATGGAATACACACTTAAGAATGTTTATATGGTTTGAAATATGCACTGATGCTATATTATATAAATTTTGACTCATTCCATGAAGAAAATGAGTATAAAATAATGATGTTTTATCACTGTGTTTTCATCAAATGTTTTTTATGGTGATTTTATTATTAGATTTCATTATGTTGATGATATTGTGATTATAACCATAGATATAACCAACAATGACTAATTGTATAATATGTTAAAATTTTATTTTTAAATTAAGGACTTAAGAGATGTTA
This sequence comes from Viscum album, assembly GCA_963277665.1. NCBI lineage: Eukaryota > Viridiplantae > Streptophyta > Magnoliopsida > Santalales > Viscaceae > Viscum > Viscum album. The sequence continues at coordinate 256,543,374 of OY728162.1, forward strand.
CTCAGATTCTTGGTATGATGATTGGTCATGATGGGAGGGATCACAAGATTTTTATATCTTAGAAATTTTATGCTAAGAAGGTAATTCCAAGGCTCAACATGGGAATGGAAAAACACAATTTTTACTTCACTTATAAGTCATTTCAATAACACTAAAATATATATTCAATAAATTAATGATTATAAAGTAAAGATGGATAAAATTCTTTATCAGTTAGTGGATGGAAGTCGTCTGTATCCTATGGTCTGATCTAAACCAGATATTGCTCACATGTTGTAACTATGAAAATATTCTTATCAAATACTAGAAAATATCACTAGACATTGTTCAAAAGGACATTAATGTATCTTTGATGTACATGAAATCATTTATTATGTTTTATAAGTGATAAAAATATTTTCAAAGGTTGTATAGATGATGATATGGTAAGACATGCAGAAATGAGAAAGAACATATCAAGATAACAAGCATACTTTTTATGGGATGTTATTTCATAGAAATATTGTTTACAAAATATTATTGTCCTATCTACCAAAAACGAATATTATATCACAATCCATGACATTTTAAATAAATATTATCAATGAAGATATTTCAAAATAAATTGGGAAAATTTTAGGATAATTAGATTCTCTATTGTGATTTTTAGAGTGTTATTAATCTTAGTAGAAACCAAATATTTCATTCCAGGTATAAAAAATATGGATATTCAGTATCACTATATCCATAATCTATTTCATGAAAAATAGTTGAAATTATAAAAATCAATACCAATGATAATGTGGTAGATATGATGGAAACAGTTCTTCAAAAAGAAAATCTAAAATATTATAAATATATTATACTTATAGATTCAATCCCAAATTGTTATTAATGGGGAGATGTTTGGTTTTACTCCGAAATTAGGAAGTCTCATTTTTATCATTAACAAAAACTGTGGAATGACTTTTATAAGTTGATATCCTACCTAGCTAAACTGGTAAATAAACCAGCGGTGAGGAGGATCTTCAAGGTTTGGATAACCACACAAACAAAACCTTTTACTTATATGATTTTTTAATATAAAATCAAGTCACAAATTGTATATTTTGTATTTTGTAATCCTTTAATCATATATCTATAGAAGGGAAATAAAATTTCAAACCACATTCACCAATAGATGTAATAAGTTCTTATTTAACCATTCTAAATCCCTATTGGTCTTGTTTTTTTTTCTATTTTTGTGTGAATTTCATCATCTAGGAATTTTTATTCTCTGAAATATTTTTTTCTAGGTTCTTCAAATATTTAACCACTCGTAGATAGGTTTATTTGGATCAGATTTAAATGTCTCCATAAACACTCACCATATCCAACCCCTATTATATTTTAAGGTCATATTCACCACAACCTATGGGATTTGGCATTATTCTTGGTGTAGTATTTCGTATTTCCTAGGTTCATTATTAACCATTACTAATGGTCACTATAGTGTTCATTACTTTAGAGGCCGTTAATGGGGATCTAGTTTCTACCTTGGGGACATGAGTTCTATAAAATCTGGAGTCTCTTGCCTAAATTCCATCCCACTTTAGTTTTCTCTATGAAAAGAATATACCACTATTTTTCCTAATACTAGATGGAATATGAGTAGGGATCATATTTTGATGTCATGATAATACCTCTTCCCATGTATTTCTTTTACATTACATAATTCCTTCCCTTGTGGTTACTTATTTTTCAATTGCCTTAGGTACGAGATCCAGTAGGTGAGGTTAGTGAAATAGAGTTCTGATAAATATCTTTGATAGAATGGGTGGGTTAGGGTTTCTGGGTGAGTTTTTTATTTTTGTATTTTCATATTTTTAGTGTTTTTCCTTTATATCAGGTTTACACATCCATTTTCCTTTATTTATAAAATAAAAAAATATAGAGTTTTATATCATAGGTCAAAGTCCAACAAACCACAAAAAACAACACACTTTCATTTGGTATAACATAAATTTTTTATAAATAATGAATGTTCATTTGGTATAACTATAGAAGTTATATTATTTATTCATTACTATTTTAAACTAATGTAAAAAATGGATCCCCATTTAAAATAGTTTATTACTCCTACTTATAGATGAAAAATATATTTAAAAATATGAGGGTGAAAAATATTTCCATTGTAAGTTTCATATATATACATTCATAGTCCAAAATATATTAACTAAATAATAATTAAAAAATAATTAATATCAATATAATAAAAACCAGGTGTTGGGAAAGAATCACCCATGGTAACATTTAAGCATTTTTTAGGTGATAGTGTTTGTGGAAAAAGTATATTTTTTTGTTGAGAAAGAGGGTTTCCATGATGATTTGTCAAGTTATAGTTTTTTTTGGTGAAAACCGATAATAACAAAGAACCATGGAAAATGAGTGGATGATCTAGAGGTGGTAAAAAAAATAATACAGTGTAAATAATGGAAATGGCATGAAGTTCATGCAAGATTGAAGGTGATTTGGAAACTAGCACGCAAGGCATGTTTCAAGATCAGAATATTAAAAAATGGAAAAAACATAAAGTGCTTAAAAGATGTGGTTGTGAGAAATAAGTTTGCATGCCCAATGAAATGTCAAATTATGTGTTGCACACACATATGGGATATTTTGAAATGAAGGGAATATTCTATATAGGGTTCGACGGTGCCTTTAAATAAGAGGTGACCCCACTCACTTGAAAGAGCTCAACACTTTGATTAAACATGAGCTCTGGATCATGTTGGAATTTCATGCAAATGGTGTTTTGAGAAAGATTTGGTTTTGAGTGCAAGCTAAGGTATTTGTCCATAAGATTTGAGTTTCATGTAACATTGATGTTACTCGAAAGAGGTCTTTAATGAAAAAAGTGGAATATTGCATGTAGGGCAATAAAGTTGCCCAAAAGACTTATTAAGGGTTTCCCAAGAGATTTGTAGATTCCCAGAAAATATTTGGTAAAGATTTTTTATTCAGAGGATAAAAGTGTGACATTAATAGAGAATATATATACATTGGAGGATTTATTCATTCGACATAATGAAAGGACCTACAATTCTAAAAACTATTAGTGGATCTTTCACAGAAGAAGTGATCACACTTCATTTGAGAGAGTAGTGAGATTTCAAATTGTGATTGGTTGTAAACCAGGAGGGACAATGAGTCAAATCCTAAAATAGTAATCAATAGTATGATTTTAGATGATTTGGAACATGAGAACGTATCTACTGTGTGTTACTTGGACGTATCCCACTGATGGTGATCCAAGTAAAAAATGATGTGTCTTGTGAAAGATTTAATTTGTGTTCATATTTTGCTACTGGATATAGAGAGAATAGAGCTTTTTCTAACTATGAACCAAGATCCTTGGGCATTTGTTTTTATTTTTCATACCCTGATTCACCCCACCTCTCAAGGTATTTGACCTAACAGACCTAACACCATGAGATGAAGAAAATATAAAATTAATAAATACAATATCATGATAAATTGAATTCCCTATTTTATATATTCCTTTCTAATATTATCAACCTATAAACAATAATCATTATAATAATTCTTACTATAGATAACCATTTTAACATTGTTATAAATTATTTTTTATTATTGCTAGAAAATGTTGATGTTGTGATCACCTTTAAAAAAGCACACTTTTATCAGTTCTCAAAAAATCACTATAATAGGTTTATCGGCATGTATTATAGCACAAATAACATAATAATTTATTAGATCTAGGATTATCATAGATAAAGGAATACTTTATCAATTCTAGGTTTATATTGATAAATGAATATTTGATCAACACTAAACCTAAAATCAATTAAGGCCAACACTAGATTATATAGTGTATTAGAAACTATATAAATGAAAATACATAATATGTATTTATAAATATAAACAATAAAATTAAATTACATTATAAATATTTCATAAAACATAAAAAAATTAGATTTACATTTCACCATAATTTCAATACAATTATTAAAATAAATTATTTCAACAGAATACAATTATGTTGATGTAAAATTCACTGAGAAAAAATATAATTATAACCAATACAAAAAATATTGTATCTGACTTTATCGACTGATCAAATCAACATCATACAAAATAAGTTCATACCTCAAATAAACATAATATAAAAATTATGAAAAATTATAATTTAAATTTTACATAAACCCTGATAAATTTAAATTATTATAATATATGGGTACTTCTTACATGTTAAAAAAATAATAATCGATTGATTTTCTAATGCCTAATTACAATATGAGATCATTTAATTGGTTTCAACCATGTGATTCATATTGTGAACTAAAACGTTAATTTTATACTATAAACATGAACCTTCGGTTATACCAGCTAAATAATGTCCCAGATTGATATTCAATTGATTTTTACATGTCACAAATGAAAAATGTATCTTTTTTTAAAGTACCAAGACAATCCAATCATGTTTTCTTGTTTTTGAGTATGTTACATGTTTTTTGAACTAATGTAACAATTGTAAATTAAAACAAACCCTTTTATTCACACAGACAACATTTTGTTTCAGATTAATGTGTTGTTAATTTCAATACACCATAAATAAATTATGAATATATTTAGAAATTATTAAATTAATCTGAGAGATTTTAATTTATTTTGAGTATGTGACACATGTTTTGAACTAAAAATTCATTTTTAAATGCAAACCCATATTTTTAGTCATAATAGCCATGTTGTGGTTCATAATTACTTGGGTTTAATTCCTACACATAAAAAAATGTGTCATGGATCATTTTATTAAACTATCAAGATAATATATGTAAATTTTATTTATTTTTAGTATGTGATGTGCATTTGAGACTAAAATTGCACTTTTTGTTTTAAAACATGAAGTTTTCATAACTTCGGCCTATGTGTATGTTTGATTGACCTGAGTTTAATTAATATATATTAAATGAATCAAAATAATTTCTCTAATCCATCAAGATAATAAAATTATATTGATGTCTATTGTGAGAAGAAATTTTTACCTTGATACTAAAAACATACACTTTAATTCATCATAGACAGACCATGTGACATATTAATGCCTGATTGATTCATGAAAATTAATAATGAATTAAATATCATTTTTGTAAACATTAAATACAATTAAAGCATGTTTTATTGGTTTTTTGTATGTGACACATACTTTGAACTAAAATGTCACTTTTATATGAAAACAAGCACATCTAGTCTATGGTGTCCCATACCTAACCATCTAGTAAATTAATTAATTAAAATAAACAAATAGAATTTAGGTTTAGAGTTTTTTGTAATTATGACCAAAAAATCAAATAACAAAACTCATGTCTTTTTTAACTAATAGATGCTTTTATTTCCACTATGACTACAATCTCTTAATCGATAACAGGTATACAATGTCTCAAATAAATTATTGTCCTAAGATACCATTATAGGAACATATTATTTAATAATTTTATATATAACATGGGGGAATAAAATACATAAGAAAGGGGTGAGATAAGATGTTCAGAAAGGGTAAACATAAGAAACAAAAATCAACATACTAAATAGGCATAGGATGAGTATGTGGATATAATCAAGATATAAATAAAAACATTATTCCAAAAAAATAAATCATAAAAAAGTTTTTAAAATCATAAAGGATAGACATATAATAGAAAATGACCAAACTATTACCATGGAATAATAAAATTAAACAGGATGCATAAATCATGATCTATGGAACATAGAGAAAAAGTGAAAAAAAACATAAACATAGGATTTATTATCATTATGAACCTATATAATCACAAAAATGTTCACTCAGAAAATATAAGTATAGGTAAATTACATCAAACACACCCATTGTGAACTAAATTACATTCTAACCAGTTCACATATAAAATTTTGAGCAGATCCAAATTCCTTCACACTCACCCTTTATGAACTTAGCTACTCACTAACCCATTCACATAACATTTCTATCACATGAGATTAATCCTACACCCAATGAATTGGATAGATGTATAGGCACCACCCATCTCATAGTTCATATATTTTTATGCCACATAAAATCTAAACATTCATCATCTCATAAAGAACCCCTGGAAAAATAATGACTTTCTTAAAATGTTGAAAACCATCACATATCATGAAGTTAAAAAACACAAGATATTAAAAATATAATTTTAAAAAATGAATTTATCATAATAAAAATTATATATTTTGATAAAAAATAACTTCATTTAAGGTAATCTGAGGAGGTTAAATAGATGTGAAAATAAAATCATTTTTAAAAAACCATTTAAAATAATTAGGTGAAATTTAATTTCAAAATAATTTTTATAAATGCGATGAGATGAAATTTTATATACTTAATTAAATATTTATCAAAAAAATACTTGAAAATAAATAAATTTTTCAATAATGAGAAGTTAAAATACATTGAAATTTTGTACTTTAAATTGATTCTTTAAAAAAGGAGTTTTGAAAAAATATAAATTATTTAAAATTGTAGAATCAAAATACTTTAAAATTTATTAATTTTAAAATAATTTTTAAAATAGAGAATTTAAAAATACATAAATTTGTAAAAATGGTAAGTGAAAATTATTTGAAATATTTTATATTTAAAAAGAATATTTAAAAAAAGTACCTTAAAAAGACATAGAAGTTCTGAAAAGAAAATGTATAGTAAATAATAAATCATTTTAAATACAATTTATGTCAAAACCTTTTGAACATTTTATAATAACCTTATTGAAAAACCACATTATTAAAAATATAATGAAAATGTTTCATTAAAATTAAATAGTGGGAATATTAGGATCATTGGAGGTAAAAAAATTGAGTTTCCACTAGTAAAATAAAAAAATTTGTAAATAGTAATAATATTTACATTGAAGAAAATTCCATTAACTGTAATGGGAATTATTCTTAAGAAATATTCAATTTAATTAAACATTAAGATCATCGAGGAATAAGTATTTAGCGTGAAACATGATTTTCCTTGAAAATAAGGTGTAACATATCCTATAATAATCATCAGTTATAATAGATAATTCATGAAAGATAATATATAGTGAAGTATGATTATGTCTCAAGAAAAATATTTGAGTCATGAAAACCCCTTATATACTTCTTAAAATTTCAATAAAAACCCTATACAAGGAATAAATATTATGTTAAACATTGTATAAATTGAAAAATATTAGTACTATAATTCAGAATTGATATAGGGATGTATTTAAAAAATTGAAAAGGAAACATGGTGTGTAACATAACAATGTCTCAAGGGATTCAAATTTTTGTGACATAGAAACCCATACAAATATTGTAATTTTAGAATAAAAAGTCATTTAATGATTAAAATTCATATGGTTTTAAAAATAATATTAATTAAATCACAGAGTATTCAAAAATAACTCATCTGGAAGTATATAAACCATTAGAATATGAAATTGGTGCTTAAAAATAAAATATATCCCATTGTAGTGTATGTGAGACATATAAATCCCTACGTTTTATGAAACATTATAATTAAGAAAAACATTGCAATAAACAGAACATGAAATTGAAATTAAAATACCATAAATAATATTTATACATGATATTAAATATCCAATGGTAAATTTAAAAATGGGAAATTATGGAGAGATATGCTCCCCTTTACACCGTTCCCTAGTGGAAATGGTCTTGTATTCAATCCCCCTCTCCACTATAGAGGTGTGATATTTTCTTTTTTCTACTTTAAAATCTCATCCAAGGCCTTGCATCCCTTTTTATAACACATATTTTCTCCCAAATTTCCTAACCATTTCTATTTACCAGATGGTTCCAGATCCACATGATGGATTCCCCGAGCATGATCTCTCAAATTCAGAGTTCTTAGAAGCTTTAAGACTGCGGAATCTAACATTGGTGGAATAGTTCAAACAAAGTTGGCATTTCAATTATACCTTTGAGAGATTCATTTTTAGTTCTATTAGATTGTAAGGTTGGGGGACTGTGGGGCTTCTAAACAAACACCATATCATGATTCTCTTCTCTTTTGAGGACAATATGATTGTAGATTAATCGTGAGATACACGAACATCTAATGGGTGCAAGTTCCTACTTTTCTAATAGACCTTAGATTTCTACAAGAAACGGGATACCCCTACTTTAGTGTTGTGGATAGGTTTTCCAGAACACTTGCTACTCTTCCAAAACACTATAATTATTTCTATTCAGGAAATATTTTTGTTTGATACACATGTTCTGATAGTTGACTATGTTTTTCTCTTATCAAATATCTCTACATATTTGTGTTGAGGTTGATGTTTCAAAACCGATAGTGGAGTGGGTGTAGATTGCAGTTATAGAGGAATTCTTCTAGAAATAGGCTATGATTTTAGAATCATGGATTGATTACTATTTGTATTGTAATGTTTTGGGTCACATGGGTTATTCATATCATTATGCTTCTAGGTATAGAAATGTGGTTCCTTTCTCGATAAATAATATGGAGTTAGGGTCTGAGGACACTCTTACAGTGGTTAAGTTGGGTATTAATAACACAAAAATACATTATTGTTTTTCAGAAAGTGGTAATACCATTGTCGATAGTGCTAAATATTGACTACAATAGACCTTCTATGTGTTGTTAGGTCACTCAACCTATCATGTATATTAGAAATTTGATCTCATTTAATTCTATCTAGGAGATTCCAATGCACAATAGGCCTCCTATTTCAGATCTAAAAGTAAAATAATCGTTGAGGAAGATCTAGTTGACCATCTATCTTCTTGAAAAAGTCAAGGATGATCAAAAGGTGGAGTAGGGGTAACCCATTGGTAGCAGATGTCTTCTGGTAGATGATCAAGGATCTAGGTGATCCCAGCCCTTCTTTATCTTCTTCTCTAGGTATAGTAAGCATGTAAGGGGGCCAAGGGTCTAATGGTGGAGATTCAATGTCTCCCAAGGAAACATCCTATGTGGATTATATATGATTAATTTAAGGTCCAACATGAATAAATGGATCACACATGCTTAAGCAGCTTGCAATGGAACCAGTTGTAGGTAAGAATTCAATACCTAGAATGGATTCTATTATTTTAAATTTAGATTACCTCTTTGAGATATTAGATGCTAGGATGGACCTAGAGGATGAAGATTCAAAACATTATCACCCAAATGAGGAGAAGGGAGACGTCAGTGAGGTATCCAGTGATGACCAATCTAGTAAATTTTCAAGAGATAGTAAGGACAATATCCAAGGTAAATACCTCGTTAATCAAAGGAGGATGAAGGTTTGGAAGGTCATTTGGATGTTTTGAAAGGATTATTCAGATTTTCCTCTTCTAAAGGAAATAAAATATGTCAAATTAATGAATTGAATGAAGATGAAAATTAACCCCAAAGAACATGGACCTTCAGTCTGAGTAGAGTCTATATTCTATGGGGTTGTTCCTTTCAAAGAAACCCTTGATGATTACAAATATGACAATATGGAATTACTGATGTAATTAGGTGAATAAATGTTAGAGTAATATCTAAAGATTAATTCCTTATATGTGGATACTGATGAAATGATGGGATGACTACTACGCGTGGAAACAAATATTGAGAAATTTTATTAGATTAGAAAGAAGGGACACATTTTTATAAGAAGCTTCAATGTTGGGAAGATATAAAAAAGATGAATATATGAAATCATGGGACTGTTTGGGGTATCTTTTTGAAGACCACCTAATGGATGATCTAGGTACATAGGAAACTTCTATATCCTTGAATTTTTTTTGGGATAATGATTCCAACTGTCTTAAACTGACCTTTAATATCTATTTTGTTTATTTAAGTAGAATATCCATTTTAACTTAGTGGGTTTTCAATTTCCCCTTAATTTTTTTTTCATAATGAAAAATCTAATTTTGTTGAATATTCGATTTTTATTACATAAACCATTTAAAATAATTTAATTTTTTAAAATAACATGTGTCTTAGATAAGTATGTTTTGAGATGAAACACTGACCTATGTCTGAAAACATTCGGTACTTGTACATAACATCTTGAATAATTAAATTATGTTCATTTTATATATACCAAAGAACCATATTCATCGATATTTAATTTTTTTATGTTTTATCTATTATTTTTTTGTACATGTTGTTAATATATATTTTGTTTACATCATTAACTTTGGGGTGTTCAGTTAATTCCTTTATAATGCATCTGGTTTTTCAGTCGTGGTTATGGTTGTTATAAAATATATTAAAATTTTCATAATTGAATATTATTATATAATTTAATAACCAATTTGGTTATAATTTATATCGTTATATATTTTCTTCATGAATGAAATTTATTTAGAAAATTGAAAATAATATTTATTTTTAGTCATTAAATTTATTGTAACCATTTTTATAATATTTCTTATTAAATTTATAATATTATCATTATATAATGTAAATGATTTATTAAATAACAATTTTTATAGACTAAATACATTTTAAAGACTAATCATGTATTTTTATATGGAAAAAGTGAAATTTTATCCCATAGATGTGGTAGTCCACATGTACACATAGATGAAACACCCATTTTCATTAAATAGAATGAAAGTATAAAATAAAATATATTATTATTTAATAAATATTATAATCATTAAAATATTATTTTACTTTATTAGATAATCTATATGAACCACCCATGAATGGTTTTGATGAAAAAACTTAAAGCATTACTTTCTGGAGTTGGTGATATGCACACACGCACTAACACCGATTATTGTTTTTCATACTATATGAAAGAGAATAAATACAGGTTTTACCATTATTGTAATAATATATTAACAAAATTATCCTTCTTATTTTATTATTTTACTAAATTTATGGTTAGTTTATGTTGTAATGATTAATTAATAAATGTCAAAAAAGATGTGTTACCTATGTTGAGAGATTGAACATCCTCTTGATGAAGGCCTTATATTGGAGGGACTTTGGATACTTTTTTGTGACCAGGGGAGTTTTAAAATATGAATGACATAAATTAAAGGAATTTTTTGTATGCTTTCAGAGAAATTTTCAAATATGATTTAATTATTAAAAAGATTGAAGTAATCCCCCTATTATAAGTGGTAAAGAGGGACTTTTCCATGGAAACAAAGTTAATTGAGGGATAAGAATGAAATAACAGGAAATTTATGCGAGTTTGGTGAGATAATGTTGGTAACACATGTACGTAATAATTTAAATCATAATAAATTATTTCTTGAAAGTTTAAATGTCATGTTAGTTTTGGAAAATATGATCCACCATATATTATTCATTTAAACACTTGTTACACTATAAAATATTAATCATGTCAGTTATTTTGTTAATAAAAATATAAGTGGAGCCTTATTAAAAAATTTCAACATGATTATTATGAATATGGTATCCATTTAAAATATTTATTTTCATAATTATTTGAAAAAATTATGTTATGCTAAGAATACACAAAAAATAATTGTTTTAAATAAAATTGTATTTTTTAACATTAAACTAACGCATAAGATAACATTTTATGGTTTATAATTTTTATGATTCTAATTAAATTAGTATAAAACAAATAAAATGCATGTGGATTTAATAGAAATCCAAATTCCTATTTCACCCAAAAAATAATTAATTAAAATAAAAAAATGAGAATAGTTTCTAAATTGTTATAAAATGTTTCTTATGTCCAAAAATATTGAAAAAATAGAATTTTTAAGTTTAAAATTATATTTATTATTCCATTAATTATTCCTAGAAATATATATTTGATCAATTTAAATATTGTATAAAATTTTAGGCCTTTCTTATATTCTGAAAATGTGACAAAGGTCACCATTTTAGAAAAAACTGTATTTTTAATTATTTACCAAATAATCGATTATTTTAAAAACAAATCTCAAAAATACATATTAAACTAACTTTATTATGAAGAATTAAAATATTTAATTTAATATTATCATATTTAAATTCTAAAATTTTTAAATTTATCTTTTTAAAAAATATATATAATTAAAAAAGACTATTATTGAAAATAACCATTTCAATAATATGCCATATTAATTATTTTCCTACAAAGGTAACAACTTTTAATGGTTTACTATATTAGTGTTTAATATGGAACTATTAATAATGTATTATAAGTGTGTTATGGTTTGTTTATATTTAGTTCATCATATGAAACAAGTTATAAAACATACTATGTATTTTAATGGATCTAGAATATCATATGGTTATAGTCTATCCCCTTAAATAAGTTGAATCTATGTAATTTTAATTATTACCCACAGATAAAAGTAGGAGAAAATATTTTTAATATATTTATTATTCAATATTTGTATTATAATATTACATATACCTTACTATCATGATCTATATTAACATGGTTATCTTTCCTCAATTAATATTGATTATTTATACCCATATCATATTTTCTCTTTATTATACCTTCCCCAAAACTACCTAAGGATATGTGTTATAAAACCATAGTAAAATATCATATTATTCCAAAACTTCAATCAACATTTAATCCAAAAAAGTTATTAGAAACTATTTCATAAAATCACACACTACGGAATATATATCATAATCCCAAAAATAAGATGAACTTCCTAAAAAATATCAGGAAATGTCATCAATCCCAATGATATCAATAAAATAAATTGTATTTTCAAAATCATCCAACACTTTATTATCATTAAATAAAACATATACACAACCTAAAACATATCCATCCCTTAAACATGTTTTCTTAATAGTCACACCAACAAATATAACATTTCCATTAAATCATTTATAAAATTTAATGATTCCATTTAAAATATGACTTCAAACCATTTATTAAAAACTACTAAAGAAAAATCCATATTTGTTTTTCATAATCCTCAATAACATTTAGAATATACCAAAATATCTTCAATACATATCAATTTACTAATTAAAATATTTAATAGTATCTATATTCTATTTCTATTATTTTATCAACTTCATTACCTCATATAATAGTATAAAACAAACATTACTATCATAATAAGAATATACTATGATTTATATATTTATGTATGATCCATTATTCTTTTTGGATACATACATTTCATATAATAATACACATGATCTTTTTTCAACTAAATAATAAAATAAAAATGGTTATGGTAATATCCAATTGAACTATAGTATATGAATATGAAATATAAATTCTTATATGAATTCTCCATTGGAGACTTATTTTAAACATATGATACTTTCATTTCAACTTTGTAATACTTGGTCAATCCACTAACTCATTTTTTACTACCTTGTTTGCTTTAAGATGTGTTATATAATAATTCTTAACTTAGTTCGTTAATGGAATTACGAAATAAATCTATTATAATGGTTCATAAATTACATGAAATAAACCATACAAAATCCTCTAGGAGTGTCAAACCATGTGTATAGTTAGGCCTCTTGGTTTCACACTGGGTGAGGATCAAGTTAATACCTAATATGACCATTTTAGGTATAATACACTTATGTGTAATTGTTTTAGATCCTCTACTGACTTTTAGTATCCGTACATGGATCTTATTTATAATAAAATCATATAATAACCACTTTAAAATACTTTGATATAACATCCTATATATAAAATTATCTTTCAGAATTACACCTTGGGTTTTTAATAAATTTCAATTTTCATAAATTACATACTATTAAATACTACCTTATCTAACTGAAAGGGTTATCTACACATTTTAATTTAGGGTAAACTATAATATATTGATCATTGAAAAAATTTCAAACTCTAAAATTTACCTCAACCAATGAAATCTTAATCTCTAAAGTAATATAAATCCTTATATAAAACTAACTATAGAACTCCAAACCTTATTATCTAGTAAATACATGAACTAATGGAAATATTTCATTATAATACATTTTCAATACCTTTTAGGTTCAGAGTTTTAGGGTATTAATGAAAAAAATTAACGAAAAAAATTGATGCTTTTTTTAACTAATTGATGATTTCCCTTTCCATAACGAGTGTAATAAATTAATCCAAAACCAATCTTGAACATCTCCAGTAAATTATCCTCAAAATATTCAATTTTAGACACATCTTAAATATTGATTTTTTTCTTAATTTGGGGAAATAGAAAACCTAAGAAAGGGTGAGCTCAAATTATCAACAATGGTAAAAGAGTGATAATAATAAATGATCATAAGTGATCATAAGAAGAGTATATGGGTATAATCAAGATATATAGGAAAATAATACTCCAAAAAAACATAAATAAAAAATCTCTGGTCTAATAGAATGAAATATTGACATATAACATCAATCAATAAATCCTTTTCTATGGAATAAGAAAACAAAACCAGATGCATAAATTGTGATCCATGTAACATAGTAACCAAAAATGGAACAATCATAAACATTAGATTTATTATCATTATGAACCTGGTTACTCGTCATCTAGTTCACTCATAAACATTTGAGTATAGCCAAACATCATCGATCTCAACCTTTCTAAACCAAGTTACTTGATAATTTGTTCACACATAAAATAGTGAGTATAGTTAGACGTCATCGCACTCCACCTTTTTCAAAAAAGCTACTCACTAACTTTTTTACAAAACATTTCCTTCTCATGAGATGTAAACCTTAAAAAAATGAGTTATTGGGACATATAGCGGCCAACTATATCATAATAAATAAAATTGTTTACCACATGAAAATCATACATTCACCACCTCATAAATAACCAATGGAAATAGAATGTGTGCCATAAAACATTTAAAAACATCATATATCATGATCTCAATAAATCATAAGATATCACAAATTATCATTTTTCAAAAAGAATCATATCATAATAACAAATTTATAGGTTGATAAAAACCTCACTTCATGAAACTTAAACATTGGTTAGTAAATAGTTGTGAAAATAAAAGAGTTTTTACAGTACCTTTTAAAACATTGAAGTGAAAATGAAATTCAAAAAAAATTTAAGGGAAAGAGAAAACGTTTGAAAACATTAATAGAAGGAGTTCAAAAATAAAGAAAACATAAAAATATATAAATTTTATAACAAAATTGAAGTGAAAATAAATTAAAAACTTGTACGTTTAAGAAAATATTTAATAAAGGATACTTTGAAAATATATAAGTATTTATAAAGGGAAATGAATATTCATTGAGAACATTTATTTTTAAAGGAATATTTAATAGCGGAGAATTGAAAAAGACATATTATTTTCAGAAAGGTAAGTTAAAATACATTTAGATATTTTACTTTTAAAAATAGTCAATAATATTGTAACCATGAAAAAGATATAAATGTCATAAAATGAACATAGAGAGTGGATAATAATGTTTTTTATTTTTAAAATATGGGAAAATTATTTAAACATTTTGAAATAACCTTTCCAAAAAACCAAATTCTTAAATGGATAATGAAACCTATTATTTAAAATTGAATAATTGGAATAAATGTATCATTGTAGATAGATACAATTTTATTTTACACTAGGGAAATAAAAAAGTTGTGTAATGAAATAATATGTACATTCATGGAAAATATGTTAAAAATAATGGGATTTATTCATAACAAAAATACATTCAAACAAGACATGAAAATCATCAATGAAGTTAATTTTTTTTGAAAAATGATTTATCCATAAAATAAAGAGGAATATATACTAAAATAATCCTAGTTTATAATAAATCAATCATGCGATAGAATTGACAATTAAGATTATTTATTACCAAAGGTAATGAATTAAATCACAAAAAACCCTTATAGATTTTGTCACTTTTGAATCAAACCCCCATGAGAATCATACCTTTTTAGAAGAACACTAAATATTACTAAAACTAAAATTATAATGATATAAAATAAGAATAGGGTAGTTTATACACCATTTAAAATGAAATATCATTTAAAACTAATACATGTCTCAAGGGATTCAAATATAAGAGTAAGAAACCCTTATGAATTTTGTAAATTCTGAATAAAAAGTAATGAGAATCTTGAAATTAATATGGTTATCTAAATACAATGAAATAAATATTAGAGTATGAAAAAAAATATTTTTAAGTATATACACCATATAAATAATATATTGGTTAATTAAATTAAAACAAGTCTCTTTGAATAGGAATTGATATTAAAAAACCCATACGACTTAAGAAAAATTCTAAATAAAAGCCCAATGAAAAAATGGAGCTTGAAGTTGAAGTTAAAAAACCATAAATAAGGATAACACATTATATGAAGTATAATTTTTTAGTATATAATACATTTAAAGGAAATTAAGATAATATTAAATATATAATTTTCAGTATATACCCTATTAAAATAATATTAGGTGCATAAAGGAACATGTGTCTTAAATAAGAATGTTTTAAGATGAATCCCATACCTATGGATAAAATAATTTTGTACTTTTACTTACCTTGTCTAATAATTAAATTAATTTAATTAGATATATAAAATATAACATTATTTACCGATATTTAATTTTATATGTTCTATTTATTATCTATTAGTACATTTATTTAATATGGTTTCCACATGCATCGGTCACTGGGGGTTGTTAGGTTAATTCCATTGTAACAATTTCAGTTTGTTGATCTTGATCAAATTTTTTGTAAAATAGATTCATAATATCCAAAATTGATGATTATTATTTCCTTTAACATTCCATTAGAACAAAATTTATACAGTTAAATAGTCTCTTTATGAATAAACTCATTTTATAAATGATACATTAATATATCATTTTTAGCATTTAAATTTATAAAAAAAACTTATTGTTAATATTTCTCATGTAATGTATCAAATTATCAATAAAAAAATTATTCATTTAAAAAATAGCATTTTATCCATAATATAATATTTAATTCCATTCATGTTATTTCATATGGAAAAAATATAAACATTATCCCATAGAGGTGGTAGTTTGCACGTAGATAAAGGCGACACTCCCATTTTCATAGTTAGGAAAAAAAGTTTAAAATAAAATATCTTATAATTTCATAATAATTTAAAGGTTATAAATATTATATTATCTTATTAAATAACCTTTTTGAACCATCAATGAATGTTTATTATCAAAACTCAGAAGTGTCGCTTTATAGAGGTCACAATACGTGCATACTCACTAATGACAGTTCTTGTTTTTTTAGTAAATGTAAGAGAATAAATATATGTTTCGTCACAATTATAATAATATATAAACATACTAATTATGATGATATTATTATTATACTATAGTTATGGTTATTTTGTAAAGGAATGACTATGAAATAAATGTTATGAAAGGTGGGTTGCCTATATTGAGACCTTTAAATACCTCTTGATAAAGGCCTTATATTTAAGGGATACATGGTAATGGTTGGTGAACAAGGGAATTTTAGTGTATAAATAAATTAAAGAATACTAAAATTGGGTAGGGGTTTATGGTAATTTTAAAATATGGTTGGAGTGTTGATAGGGTTTAATTAATCCCCCTTTTATATGATATGAGGTGGGGCTTTTCCATGGAAAATAATGGTAAGGGATAAGAATTGAATGACATGTAACATAAGTGAGTAGGTGATTGAAGGTTGGTAATACATTTATGTAATGCAAGAATTCATAGAACTGATTTCTAAAAGGTCTAACGGTCATGATAATGTAGAAAAATTACATCCACCTTAAATTTGTCAATTAAACAATTATTGGTCTTAATTAAATATTAATGCTGTCAAAAATTTTTATTATTAAAAATATAATTCAAACCCTATTACATATTTTATACATGATGATTATGTATAATGGTTTCATTTAACCAAACTACTTAAAAAATATGATAAAATATGATTTTAAATTAAACACACATAACACATAAAAATTGTTTTTAAATAAAATATTGTTTTTAAAAATTAACAATATGTATAGGATAAGTTGTTGATGGTTACTGATTTTCATGAATGTAATTTATTTATTATAAAAAATAAATTTTATGTGGTTTTTAATCAATAAAAAATCAAATTTCGCAATGAAATTATTTAATTAAATAAATAATTTTTAAATAATTTTTAAATTCTAATAAAATGTTATTTATGTCCTAATATATATAAAAATAGAATTTCTAAGTCCAAAAAAATATATTTTGTCATTATTATACCATTAAAATATATATTTTCACAAATAAAATATTTAATATACTTATATTAAATCCACATTTAAATATAATTTGATTAAAGACGCTATTTTTGGAAAAAAAACTATACATTTTAATATTCAATTAAAAATCCTTTATTTTAGAAAACAAAACACATCCTAAGATAATTTTATTATGAGAAATTAAATAAATAAATTTTAATTTACCATATTTAAATTCTAAAATTGTAAAATTTATACTTTTAATAGAAAAAATACAATATAATGGAAACAAATTTAACTGAAAATAACAATTTTAATATTAATTGATATTAATTATTTAACTTCTAAATGTAAACAAATTTACTTTTTACCATATTAATATTTAATACATATTTATTATTAATTTCATATTAATATGTTGTGATTTTTTTACATTTGGTGTATCTTGTGAAACATGTCACAGAACATAGTAAGTATTTTAAAGGATGCAAAATCTTAGGTCGTTACGTAGTCATACCAGCATCACTATTTGTAAGATTGATAAATGGTTGATTCCTATGTTCCATAAATTAATTATTGAAATTTTTTATAAAATAACAAGACAATAAGTGTTTTTTTAATTAATTTTTAGTATATGATGCACCTTTTAAAACTAAAATTACATTTTTAAATAAAAACAAAATCTTTCAGTCAAACTAGAAATAATATGTGTAGGATTGAATTGATATTAATTACTAAACATAAAAAATTAATAACATATCATTTAAGTAAATTATTAAGAACATATAATGTCATTTTCTTTGGTTTGAGTACATTACATGTGTTTTAGATTAAAATATCACTTGTAAACTGAACACATTTACCTTCAGTCACATGTGTTAGATTGATGTGTGGTTAATTAATAGATTTAATTTAAGTATCAAATATCATTCTAATTAATTAATAAGCCAATATGAGTGTGTTTTTATTGTTTTACTATGTTACAGGTGTTATGATAAAAAAATTACTTTTATACTAAAAATAAGTACTTTTAGTAATACCAACCACACTGTGTTATAGATAGATGCTTGGTTAACTCATACACATCAAAAATGAATAGTAGATCATTTTTATATATTTTAAATAAAATCTATGTTTAATTTTATGGTTTTGAGTTTTTTTACACATGATGTGAACTAAAATGACACTTTTAAATGAAAAATTGTAGTTTTAATCATACTGAACCCACCATGTGTCTGATTTATATATGGTCAATTCCTAAAATCGACAAGTTAATTGTTAATATTTTTCATAAAATATAAATGCAATCCAAGTTAGTTTTCTAATTTTTGGGTAGTTGACACATGTTTTGAACTAAAATGCTATTTTTAAATGAAAACATGCACTTTGTGTCATACCTCCCATAACATGTGTCATGTTGACTTGGGATAAATTATTATATCTAAATATTAATCAAATATCATTATTAAAAAAGAATTATGATAATTCTAGTAACTTTGCATAGTTTTGAGTATGCCACAAATGTTTTAGACTTAAATGTTAGTTTTACCCTAAAAGCACAAGATTTTAGTCAACCCTTCTACATCGTGTGTCCAATTTATCATATTTAAATCATTTTGGATCACAAATAGATTAGGAATTATTTTCCAAAATTATTAAGACCAATCAATAAATATTCTTGAGTTTTAACTATGTTATGTGATATGAGTTCATTGAATGATATCAAATATAGAATTCATTAACCTACTCAAAAATATCTAGCAGTACTTAGGGTTATACCACAAGGAATGAATATAGTGAAATAAAAGGAAAAACAGAATACCAGAAAAAATTAAAAATAAAAATAAATTAATTAGAAAACCTAGTTGTAAGGACATAAGATATGAAGCCATGATGAAATGTATGGATAACATAAGAAGAAAGGTATAAAAAAATTGATAGGAAACTTGTAGCAATGAACTATATATGAATGAGGTATCCAACCTGATTTCATCAAATTAAAATGGAATTTTATTCATCCCATAAAGAAATTCATTGTTATTATTTATGTTGTAAAAAGAAGGATTCATATCACTTTTTGGTCATTTGTCTATCCACACATATTTAAAAATCACCAAAACGAATTAATTCTAATAAAAAACTCAGGTACATGATAATCCATTTAAGGAAAATATAAACCTAAACCATTTCTAATTTAGTAAATTTTTTAATCTTTTAATGTAAGTTATTTTTATTCTTCCTATATCGGCAGATAGAATATTAAAAAAATAATGATCAATAAAATTAAAAATGATAAAAAAGATAAAATAATCACACTTCTATCCTCAAATAGAAAAACCACATCATTTAGTCAATCAAATGAAAGAATCGGAATAATACTGAATAATCTCAAGAACAAAAAACAATGAAAAAATGATATATAACTAAAGAAAAAAATTCAATTCATCTCAAACAAATTCTTTAATAGATTTTTTCTACACATATTCAAGGAAACAAAAAAAATAGTATAAAATAATCCCATATTTATATTGTATAAATATATTAAATAAAGAAAAATTAATGGGTATTCTCTATAGATATATCCCTTCTTCTCCAACTCTAGATCTATTTGGCTGAGCACCCTCGAGAACTTCTCCCCTTTCCTCTCTGATTTTTCAGTCAATCTGTATCTTTATTTGTCCCTTGAATATCCATTCCTCACTCCAATTTCCAAGTAATTCCTGAATAATCAACCAAGATTCAATTTTTAAAGATCTATTTCCATGAACTTATTAGTGTTAATTTCATGTGTTGGTCATCACAGCTTCAATTTTGTGCAACATAAATACTCATAAGTTAACAAGGTTAGAATAATTCATCCACTATGCATATAGTATCAAATTACGATATTCTATTTTTTATCTTATTATGCACCCTATAATTAGCATGCCTACAATTATTTAATTACTATTTACTATTTCTAATTTTTTATATGTCTCATTCTAAAAAACACATTTCAACATGCTTTAAAATATTTCAAATTATCCCTGTTCCATATTTTAATTGATGACAAATCTATAAAATACCCAAATTCTATTTATTTCATATAATATTCTATAAAACTCATTTTAGGATCCAACTTCACATTCTTTAGTCTGGAATCTTATCCAACTTATGCACTACTCATCTTTAACATGTAAATCTCTACTTCGGTGTTTCATAGTTGTGACCTTGATAACTCTTAACAATGAATATTAAAATGATTTCAGTATATTATTCTTATTGATGCATGTAAGTCTTGTTTTACATTCAAGGATCATCTTTAGGTCAAAAATCCATTGAAGAATTTGTTTAATAACCTAGAATGAACGCATCTTCTATCATATATCCACAAAACTAGTGAGTATTTTGTACCCCTCTATTTTCTTAATCACATCATACATATAAAATATAGAGAAGAAAATGGATCAAAATGTATTAAACTAAAATAGAATTAGTTTATTAGTGGTTCACTCCTCATCGAAGAAGATTAATTGTTGAACTTGGGTTTTTATCTCCTTTTGAAACTCAGCTTCAATGAAGCAGTTCATCTATATTGATGACTCGAGTCTCCCCTTCCACTTAAATCTATGATTGAAAATCTTTTTATTATCTGGTTGCGTTGAATCCTTTATTATTTCATTTTAATCACTGAAAAAAAATATATCTCAAAATATATTTAAATATCACTAAAATTCAAATATTCATATATAAATATATTTATATTTATATAAATATAATATATTGTGTTAAATAAGATTTATGGAAGACTAAATATGAAATTACCATTAATATTGAAGTTATTTAGTGAAAATGTGTCATAAAATAATTTAAAAAACATTAATTAATAATTTTATAATTATTATTGAATAATAGTCATTTAATAAAAAATGGATTCATAAAAATTAGTAAACTAATTAACAATCTATGATCAGTTAAAAATATTACATAAACATAAAACAATTATAATTTTTTTTGGCATCTATCTGGGCTCTAGCACATATCCAATCAAATCCTGTGAAAATATCTACTTAGTTTTGATTTGGGGTGGGGGTGTGGTCAATATTCTTTCAAGTTCAAAAAGGGATAAAAGGTCTCCAAAACTGACTTATTACATTAGATATCCTTGTTTATAGATATTCGATGAAATTTCATCATTCCTTAAACGGATCTCTCTATATTTTTCTAGTGATGAAAACATTTATTCTTAGGGATTACATTCATATAGATATTATGGTTCTTTTAATTTTATCATTTTTCATATTATAATTTTATTATAATTAAATTTATGTGTGTTTTTTTATATTTACATCTAATAAATCAATTGTAAAAAACATAAAAATATTTTCTTAAATTTTTTATTTAAATATATAGACTATATGAAAATAAATATTTATCATTTATTCTATTGAAAACAAAAAACTATCAATTTTATTTAACTTATAAAAATTTATTTGTTTATCAATATACCTGTACAAGTAATGTTTATATATATATATGTGTGTGTAAATAAAAATATTTATATTTATGTGTATGTCATAATATATGTAAATAAATACATATACATAAATATTTGTGTGTATATTTATGAAATATCAATGTGAAAATGTCTGTGTAAATAACTACGTGTTTGTGTCAATATTGGGTAAATACGTCATAAATAAATGTATTGTTATAAATATATCATTATCATTAAATATGATATATAAAAGTATTTAAATTAAGTATTTACAATTACATTTTAACAAATTTATATATAAATATTCAATTATTTTTAAATATGTATTACATATATGTAGACATATAATCATATAAATACACTTTCAATGTATAGAATTTATATCTAAACATAAAATATATATACATATTTGAAAAAATAAAAAAAATATTATATAAATCATATATAATTAATGATTATCCATTGTATTTAAAATAATATCTTTCCATTTTATTTACATTATAAAAATATATAAATATATATATACATTTATATAAATTCTTATATAATGTTTATATATACATATGTGTGTGAATTGGTATAAATATATTTATTTACATTTATATTCTAGCATAAGAAAACCAATATATAATATATAATATATAATATATAACATATAACATATAATACATAATATATGACATATAAAATATACAATATATAACATATAATATATAATATATTTAAATAAATATAATAATATATATATCACACACAAAAACATATATTTTATAAATGCTTTAAAAATATTTATATAAAAATTTGAATAAAAATAGGTTTATAAATGTATACATATATATATATATAAATATCATAATATATAAAGTAAAATAGTATTGGTGGAGTGGTAAAGTCATTTATATTAGAGAAGGGGGGTCCAAGGATTGAATCTAGGTGTGGGTGGGTGAAGAGTACATTGGGCATTGAAAAATCACTGATAAAGCCCTCTTAAGGGATAACAAAGGGGTTGGGGGAGGAAGTAGGGTTGGTTTCTAAAAGGCAATGAAAAAAGTGGGGAGTACACAATAAAATATTAAAATTTTATCAGTGAAAAAAAATTGTTGATAGGTGATACTTTTATCATAACTTTTTAGATATTATAAAGGGGGCCTTTACCAGTTCTTTTTTAATGTTGATAAAGGTTTCCTTTATCTGTTCTTTTTTTAGCACCGATATAGGACGAATTTTAATAGCACTTATATTAATAGTGCTTTATTAATGCTGATAAATCCAATTTCTATAACTTTTAAAAGCATGATATATAGTAGTGATAAAGAATTTTTTTTAAAAAATATATATTATTACTCATTTAAATATAGTAAAGATATTTTAAAATTATTATCAAAAATGGGATTTTAGACTAGAAATTAGTTCATTGAGCCACACGACCTCCATGCAATCAAATGTTGGGCCTTTGGGCTTTATACATGAGTAGGTTCTGATTGGTGGAATGCACGATGGTGTGATGGTGGGAAACATGCTAGATGGATGAAATAAGGACATTATAATGGAGATTTAACTTAGGAAGTAGTGAACAATTATAAAATAATGGCTTTGGATAAATACCTTGCAAACTTTCATGTGGGGTGAGGATGGTGGGTTGTGAACTAGAAGTTTGGGTGACTATAATAGCTGGAGTGGTTTATAAGAATGCGGGAAGGGGGTGTTGCAGTTTGGGTTCATTGGGATACTTCTAAAGGTTGTGACTTTGGGATTTTGGGCTATGTTATTTGGGGCATTCATGTCATGAAAGAGATCTCTCTCAACCAAATTAAAATGGTTGTTTTTTCAAGAAATGAAACAAAAAAGGAATAGGAGGAATATATATATATATATTATATGAAGATTTCTAAAATTATAAATAGATGTTGAAATTATTAATTTATTTAAACAACAACGATATATTTTTCTAATTAATGATATCTATTTTCTTATTTGTGGAATCATATAAGAAAATATATGTGTTAGATATATAATATTTGTTAAAATAATTTTTCAATTTATATTACAATCAATATAATTTCATATATTGTTATTATTTAGTAATACCTCAAATATGACCATTTATATAAATATAAATAAATATATAATGTTTATATATTTTGAGGAAAATAAAAGTTCTTATAAGGATTCATGTTTTTGTCAAGTTATCTAATATTTTAGGTGAAATTGAAATTCACTATATAAGGTATCTACGCATTAATTAACAAATATACTCTCAAATTTATTATTTATAATACTCTTTATTTTTTCTATGATTAGACCACATGAATGATATTTAAGTCTCTCCATAACATCAAATTTTATTTATATATTTGAATAAAATTATTCATGGAACCCTCACATGTTTTAAATTCAAACTGAAAAATCATGTGCCCAAGCCTTATACAAATATTTGAAATTTTATTTAATTCTATCACAAAAAAGTAACTATGATTAGAAAAATGATAGTCTAATGTGCATTATTTAGATGTTAAGTCATCAATTTGATTTTTATTACATTTCTGGGGGAAGGTTCTAAGGATAAAATGTCACATATGGTACAATTATTGCTAACACTATGAAAATTTAATGTCTGGAGGCTTATTTTGGTTTTGAAAAGTTAAAAGTAATAAATAGTTTCCATCTAATTGTGAAATTATTTTTTCTTTGGTAGAAAAAAATAAAAGAATGTGAGTCCCTAAAGGAATAGTATGTATATGGGACATAATATTATTTTTTCGTGTGTAATATGAAAACATGTATAAATAACCACTTACTAAAGGATGACAACAATCATTTCTCAATGTTTTCAATATAATAATAAAAATTTCTTATTAGGGTTATTTTTTAGTTTCGATAAAATGTTCTTTTATCAGCACTAAAAAATTCCCACAAAACTAGGGCTTATTAGTGTTAAAAAAATAATATGTCAATGCTTCATCCCACCACCACATTTATCAACACTGACCCCCACCCCCATCACCACTTATCGTGTGTTCTTGTACCCTTATCACTACTTCATGTTGATTTTCCTTATATTTTATGATATATTTATTTATTTGTATTATAATAACCCTACTATTTATTTCATTTTTAGACATGATTTAAAACATTAATTTAACTTAATACAACTCATAATACCAAGAGGACTAGTGTATTTGCATCCTTGGAACATTACATAACAATTTAATACATGAAATAAAATATCATCATTGGAAACTTCTTTTACATGACGACAACATTCCTTCATACTTAACACTACATGGGATATCCTGATGACTTAAATAATAGAGGGGTAAGATTTAAATCCCATTAAGGGAGTAAAAAATGAAAAAATGAATAAGATAATACATGTTAGACAACAGTCATATCAACAGATCATAAAAGGTACATGAATATAATGTCATTATAATCATAACATGGAAATGTGGAAACAACTTAAAACATTATGTCATAAAAAAAAGTAATCACGTAAACCTCTATCCCAACATGGTGGAAAAAATTACCATAAAATAATCAGGTAAACCACTACCCAAACATGACATATCATGATACTAAACATTACCCAATTCATTGTAGCACTATTAGGGTGCATCCTTCATAATTATTTCAATCTCATGCTTAAGTGTGTCATAAAGATCATATAACATGGATTCATTCGGCACCATAATTTATTAAATGATCAAGGAACATGGAATTAATACATGTATGTCCCAAATCAATAAGTATATGTTTAGAAACATTATTATCCTTGATAGAGGAATGGGTATTGAATTCACTACACAATGATTTTGGCATTGGAAATCACAGTGCAATTTCGGAAGCATAACGACATCATATAGAAATTCATAAAATGGGTGGATGATAGAAAAAAGGGTATCTCATAATTTATACATGAAATAGATTTTAAGGGTATCATGGAACATAATATCATAACAAATAAAATGGAATTAAGATGCATAATATAAAATAAGTGTTTCCTGGAAATGAGAAGAGAGAAACCCCTTACAGAATTTAGGCATTGTAACGTATTAGGTAAGGGTCCAAATGAGGGGGGGGGGGGGGGGTAATGGTCCCTCATTTAAATAACATCAAATGAAAAATATATAATATATTATAAAATAATTAAAATGTAACCCATTGAAATTAAAAATACTAATTTCAAATAACGTTCTTGAATTGAAAGGAAGAGAGGAAGGTGAGGATCCCATATGAAATTTTGGAATGGTAATGGGTGTATATAAAGGATAGTGGATGGATTAATGAGAATGAAAAGGAAGATATCATTATTTATAAATCAAATGGACTTTAATATGTGTATCTAGTAACATATAACAACACATGATATTGAAAATAAAAGAAAAATCACAAAAACAGTGTATAATAAAATAGGAGAGAGGAAGATTCCTTACTTGGATGTGTGACTCCAAAGGCTTAGGAGAGGCTCTTGAAGAGATTGGGTGTTACTTGGGATGTATCTAGGTATTAGGGGTATGAGTTTGGTGGAAATTTAAAGAGTTTTAGTGAAGATAATTGGGATCTTGGCTGGGTATATATTGTAAATGAGGGGATTTATTTTTTATTTTGGTTTTGGACACTACACAATAAAATATTTGATACCACAAACCAACCCATGGTTTTTCCCCATTTTTTCTAAAAACTGGTAGTGGTATATACTATTTTATAAGCCTAAGTTCATATTATTTTAAGATATTTCTTTTTATTATGTGGAGGTGAGTTATGCTTTCAAGCAAATCATTTTCAAATCTTAAAATATATTATATGTCCTGGAGGATTCACTATGTATTTTCAAAATAAATAAAATAAACATTAAATTACTTTATTTTAAACTAAAAAAATTTATTCGACTGGATTTACCTTTTCTAGTATTTATTATATCATTATTTGGCCATTATTATTTCATAAAACACATTGTATATTTATGTGTTATTTAAATTTTACACAAAAATTTGAATGCCTCATAAAATTATGAAAAATTTACCACTGGATAATTTTTCTGTTTTCATTCCAAAAATAATTTTCATTTTATCTAAATAAATTTATAAATAATTTTATTTTTACTTTTAAAATAATAACTGGAATTTATTGAAAATTGAAAGGTTTTGAGAAAAACAGTTTTCAAACACTGATAAAATTTAATATTGACTTCATAGAAATTATTTGATCATTTATATTAAATTAATATAACAATAATATTATATTTTAAAATTATGTATTTCAAATATACATTAATTCATTTAAAATATATTTCTTAATTGAATTTCAATAGTAACCAAAAATATTATTTCTGCTTTAAAAATCATTTACAAAGTACAATAATATAATAAAAATATATTCGTTATTATATACAAAAATAATGTACAAAATCACAATGTTAAGGTCTTGTTATATCTCCATATATTTCACCTATGTACTCTCTAAGAGTAAGGTGTGTGATTGTGGAGCTTTCACGAGGTCATTTGGTGAACATGGTTTGGGTCTTGATATCAATGAGATTGAACTTCTCCCATAAACAATTTTTCTAAAGCATAAGTTATTGGATATTAGTTTGGGATTGGTATAGGTAAATTACTATAAATTCCATATCCCTTGGAATCTCTAATAAATGGGGTTCATATGGAATGATCATATTGTTTGAGGTCATTGCTTCTTTTGTCTTTTCAAAAAGGATTTGTTAAAACCCTATATTTATACTAGTCATGTGATCACTGTTTAATGACTATATTGCCAATTTTAATGATAATTAATGGTCATTTAAATCCAATTTGATATAATAGAAAAAGTTAACATGTAATCTACAACATTAAGACAATTAATTAAAAGATAAGAAATTTTATTCATAAATTTTCATGTCATTACAACCTTCCCCCTTAAGAAATTTATCCCTCAAAATTTTTCATTTCCCAAACTAAAATAGATGGAGGTAACAATACTTCATCACCCCTATATCTCCCACGTTGCTTCTTAAAACTCGTGGTATCATCATAACACCTTGATGAGGGGTATTATCTTATTTCATTGAACTTTTTCCCTACAATATAATATCATCACCGACTACTTCTAATAGGAAAGGTCATTCTCCAATGCTACCAACTTTGGATTGATTAAATGTGATGGGTCTATAATTTAATTCCATAATAGGGATACATGAAATACATAATTCACATGAGATACGTTTTGTGGGAGTTCTAGTAGATAAGACATTGGTCTAATGTAATCAAGGATCTAAAAAGGGATTATCTACCTTAGAATAAGCTTTCCCTTCTTCCAAACTCTCATTACTCTCATCAATAAGGATATGCAGAGGAATAACATGTCTCCAACATCAATATTTAGGTCACATCGACGATTTTTAGCATAGATCTTTTGTCAACTCTGAGTAGCTTTGATGTACTTCTGGATGGTATTAACATTCTCCACCAATTATTTGACCATTTTTGGACCAATAAGTTTTTGTTCCCCAACATCATCCCAATATTCCAGTGTTTTGCACCTCTTCCCATAAAGGGCTATATAAGGATCCATTCAAATTATTGAGTGAAACTTTTGTTGTATGAAAACCCCACTAAAGGAAGATGTTGGTTCTATCTTCCTTTGAAGTCCATTGATAAATCTCTAAACATGTCATCAAGTGTTTAGATTGTCTACTCAGATTGGCCATCATTTTGAGGTTGATATGCTATACTGAAGTGCATATTAGTGATTAGAGCATGTTGGAAGATTTTACAAAACTTATAAGTAAATCTTGGATGTCGATCAGACAAAATTGATAGTGGTAATCCATAAAGTCTTACCACTTCTATGATATATATATATTTATACCACTTGATTCAATGATAAATCCTCTCGATTCAAAATGAAGTGTGTAGTCTTTGTAAAACAATCCAAAACCACCTAGATCGCAATGTTTATTGGATGTCTTTGGAAGTTTAGTAACAAAGTACATAGTGATATTTTCCCATTTCCATTTTTTATATGTAATGGTTGCATCATACTCTTAGACTTATTTCATTCATTATTAACCTACTGACATACCATGAACATTGATGTATGTTCACGGATCTCCCTCTTTATTTTATCCCACCAATCGTGCTCTCAGATATCTCGATACATCTTTGTATTTTCTAGGTGAATAAAGAATGTTAAACTATGTTCATCATCCAAAAGTTCTTTCTTTAACTCAAGAATTTATGGAATATATAGTCCTGACCCAAATAACATAATTCATTCTTTATTAACATTAAAATATGGGGATTTCCCTTTTCTAATAGTTTCCATTTTCTTCTAAATTTCTAGATCAACTTTTTGAGAATCCTTTAACCTTTCCAAAGGAGACAATTGAGAAATAATTTTTGAAAGGATTGATGATGTTCCATTATTTATGATGCCCGTTCCTAACAACTTGATGTCTTAGAAGATTATATCCTTCTCGATTCTCATCAATTACATAATTGATGGGTCCTTTCTAATTGGATCACATGATTCCTTATTCACATTCCCATGATGGTAGTGTATTGAGAAATCGTAATCATTGCTGAACTCTAAGTACCTTTGTTGGAACATATTTATCTCTTTATATGTGAATATATATGTGACACTTTTTTATCTGTATATATTTCACACTTCTCTCCAATGTTATAATGCCACTAAATTTTTAACACAAAGATCATAGTTGGTAACACCAGATCATACATGGTATATTTTTTCCATGAATTTTCAACTTCCTTGAGGTGTAGGCAATGACATTGTCATTTTTAATCAACAAACATCCCAATCCCTTCCTTGAAGCATAACTTTAAATTATGAAAATATCCCCACTTTTCGGTATTGTGAACATAGGGTTAGTGACAAGACTCATTTTCCACTCAATGAATCATTCTTCACATTCATCATTACAAGAAAATTTTACTACCATCTAAGCTATCTTAGTAAGAGGGTTTTAAAATCAGGGGAAATTTCTCACAAATCTGTGATAATATCTAACTAACCATAGGACGGTTCGGATATTTATCATAGATGATGGCCTCAACCATCCCTCAATTTCTTTATTCTTGTAAGGATCCACATATATCTCATTTATTGTGATGAGATTCCCCATGAATGATACTTCCTTAAACCATAACTCACTCTTACTATACATTCAATTGAGATTCTCCTTTCATAAGGTCTCTAGTATAGTGCTCAGATAATCCTCATACTTATCCTTATTTTTAAAGTATATTAGAATATCATCGATGAAGACTACCAAAAAAATTCGAGTTAATCTATAAAGACTTTATTAATCAAGACCATGAAGATTGTTTTAGAATTAGAGAGTCTGAAAGGAATCATAATGAACCCATATAGAATTTAACTTGTTCAAAAAGTAGTCTTGGAGATATAATCCTTCTTTACCCTTACTTGTTAATATCCAAACCACAGATCACCTATGGAAAGTATTGTGGTCTATGTAGTTGAGGAGGACGTGTGCAACATACGGAGAGTGATTTCCCTCTCACAACAATTTTGGTTGTCTCTATATATGGAATGACAATTCATGCATGGAATTGTATCAAGACATATTTTTATAAAACGTGAAATCCCTATATAGGGAATTTTCTTATGTGTTTCCCAATTAATTGCATAGTCTTACTCTTAAAAGAGATTTTTAATTATTGATTAATCTTATAACTTGGTCTTCCCTCATCTTTATGCTTGTATAGATTTGAGGGTCAATTCACTATATGGGGAGTGATTTCCCTCTCACAACCATTTTTAATGTCTCTATATAGG
The DNA here is from genome assembly GCA_963277665.1 of Viscum album. NCBI lineage: Eukaryota > Viridiplantae > Streptophyta > Magnoliopsida > Santalales > Viscaceae > Viscum > Viscum album. The sequence continues at coordinate 256,574,812 of OY728162.1, forward strand.
GAATTCCAATTCATGCCTAGAATTGCATCAAATTATACCAAGGGAAGTATAATAAGGTTCACTGAAATGTTCAATAAACAAATAGTGATAGGGGAGGAGGTATATTCATGCGATTTAATAATTTCCCCATCTTTAATCTGCACTGACATCTCTACATCCATTATTTGTGGTTATGTTTTAATGGTTATAATAAAAATTCATCATATAAAGTAATGTATAGAATGAGAATCAAATAGTATATTCTCTATTTCTGAATTAATTATGAGGTTACCTATCACCACTTTATAGTCGGGATACACTTCGGTGGTAAACATGTCGAAATATATCCCCTGTTGCCCCGAAGTTTTTTGGTTGCCTCTAAAAACCCTTGTCATAGGGCATTGGTGTGTAAAGTTACCTGATTCCTTCCAGTTGTAGAAATGAACAGTTAATTGATGATTTATAAGAGTGTCCCTTTCCTCTGTCACATTGGTTTGTTTATCCTATCGGTAATCATTTGATAGGTGCCCTTCCCTTCCACATTTAAATCATTTCCTTGATTCCCAATGTAAATTTATGTGGTGCTTCTTTCCAAACCATTAAAAATTAGAGTGATGGAATGTCTTGTCACCGTTGAATTTACCCATCAGAGTACTAAAAATAAAATCCACTTTTAGCTTCTTATTTCCTTGATACCCCTAATATTAACTAATCTCTATCTTGACATTGAGGTCACATTGGACAATTTCTTCATAGATATCAATTTTATGGATTTCTAAGGCTTTTTGTAGACTAGGGTTTATCCCATCAAATAAGTGGTCGACCTTGAATTTAGGGGTAACCACAAATTTGGAGGTGTATCTTAGAAGTCTGGTGAAGTTTGACTCTTACGCCACAACATATTCTTTGTCATTTTTCATAAGTGTAAGGAAATATATTTCTATCTTAAGCTGGAGGGTGTGGGAAAAATATTTATTGAAAAACATTTTTCCAAATTCCTTCTACTATATTACATGGATCTCTCCCTTAGGATTCATATTTTTGATCATGTCCACCACTGATCAGCTTCACCCTCCATATAATAAATAGCCATAAGAACCTTCTCTCATTTAGAACATTGAAGTATAAATAATATTTTTTTCAATGGGATTGATTCATTGACCCGTGATTAAGGTATTAGGTGATCCATTTATCTTATGAGTCCTTTGTCTCATTAAGATCTCCATTAGGGGTTTCTATCTCTTGGGGGTGATCTTCTTGATGTAGGATTCAATTAGGAACTTGAGTTAACAAAGATTGTATCATGACAATGTTTTTGATTCACTCTCATATTGGTTTGGGCATCTTATTGGGGTATTCCGCACATTTCTATTCTCATCATTTGTTAACATGAATCCTCATATTACTAGGCATTATCTAGAATAAAAGGAAAATTAGGGATCAGTATCTTCATTAGTTAAACACATAAAGGTATTCTAATGATATTAAAGGGATAATGTATAAATTACATTTATCTACATAACTTATGAGTTTCTAGGATTCAATATATGTTATCCACGATCAACTTCCTAACATATATTCTTATGGGATTTTTTTGTCTTCCCATAATAATGGATCATAATGAGATAATTAATTTACCGAAAAATATCCCCTTGGAGTGTCAAAAGAAGAGTGAAGAAAGGCCCATTTTTGTCCACTAGTTCTTATTCCATTCTAGCTCAAAGTGTTGTTTTCTGGTTTCACACCTAGATACATCTATGATAGATCCACACCCACTTTTTCATATCCAGACAAGGATGTATTTTTCTTGAAAAAAACTTACTCTATACTCACCAAAACTTTGGGATTTTTTCCTACACTAAGTCTCATCCTTAAGGGTTTTTCACCAGGGTTTTATAATCCAAATCTAAAAAATAACTAATCATATCCGCTGCTACCAACTATAATTGCTATACTCTTTATTTTATATTTAGAATTAATTTATTACATAAATTTCACTTAATAAAAATTAGAAGACCAAGAGTTTAAGTTTCTTTGGGGATTTTGGAATATTACATAAAAACTTAAAAAATGAAATTCAACATCTTTATTGAAAATTTCTTTTACATTACAACAATATTCCTTCCTACTTAATACTGAATAGGATAACTTGAGGTCAAACATAAGAAATGGGAGAGTTAAAAAACCAAATAATGGAGTAAATAAGGTATAACATAAAGAATAAAATACATTTTAGAAAATAGGAATATCAATGGAACATAAAAAGAACATGAATATAAATGCATGATAAAGAATGAAAATCATAACATAGAAATGTGGCAACAACTTAAAATATTACATCATAATCAAAAAGGAATAAAGTAAACCTTTGTCCCAAAATGGTGGAAAAAGTACCATAATGTAATCAGGTAAACCCCTATCCCAACATGATGTATCATGATACTAAACATTTAAAAATTCATTGGATCACTCTTAGGGAACAACCTTCATAATCATTTAAATCTCATGCTTATATGTGCCACATAGATCATATAACATTAATTCATTCAAAACCATAATTTATTCCTAGATCAAAGAATGTGGAAAAAATACATGTATGTCACCAATAAATATGTATATATACATAAATATGAATATCATTGATATATTAATGGGTATGGTATTCACTATATGATGATTTTGTCCTGGAAAATCATGGTGCAATTTCAGCAATATAAAGGCATCATATGGAAATTCATAAAATGGGTTGATGATGGAGAAATGGGTATCTCATAATTTATACATTATGTGGATATTAAGGTATCATGGAACATAATATTCCATCATTTGAAATGGAATAAGATGCATAATATAAAATATGTTCTTGAATTGAAATGAGAAGAGAGAAATCCCTTACAGAATTTCAGCATAGTAACAACTTATGTAAGGGTCTAAATAATGGGGAGTAAACAATCCATCATTCAAATAACATCAAATAAAAATTAGTTAATTGATTATGAAATTATGAAATAATAACCAATTAAAATAAAAAATACTAATTTCAAACAATGTTCTTTAAGTTAAAGGAAGAGACGAAGGTGAGGGTCCCTTATGAAATTCCGGCATGGTAATAGGTGTATATAAAGGATAATGGATAGATTAATGCGAGTGGAATGGAAAATCTATTTATTTATAAATAAAATAGAAATTAAGGGGATTATTTATTTATATATCCCAAAATATGTTAATTAAAATTAAAAGATATATCACAAAAGGAGTGATTGAAAAATGAGGAGAGTAGAAGATTCCTTAGTTGGATGTGTGACTCCAAAGGATTGGGAGAGTCTTCTTGGGAGCATGGGTGACTTGGGAGGACTCTAGGGAGTAGGTTTAGAGTGTGTTAAAGCTTGAAATAGTTTTATTAAAGATAAATGGGAGCTTGTGTGGGATTATATAGGAACAGATGGGGATTCATTATTATTTGGGTTTTGGACAGTACAAAATAAAATATTCAAAACCAAAAACTATCCCATGGTTTTTAAAATGGTATCTGAAAAAGGGGAGTGTAATATATTATTTTATAAGGATAAGGGATGTATATATTATAATATAGTCCTTTCATATGTGAAGGTGAGTCATTCATTCAAGGAAATGAATTTAAAAACATAAAATATATTATAAATCTTGTAGGATTCACTAAGGATTTGAAAAAAAATCAAATAAACCTAAAATTGCATTTTTTAACTAAAACAAGTATTTCCTAGAATAAAACATTTATATTATTTATTACATCATTATTGGGACATTATGATGTCATTAAACACATAATATATTTATACGGTATTTAATTTTTACCACAAAATTCAATTGTCTTATAAAGTTAAGAAAAATCACCATTGGATAATTTATATGTACTAAATCCAAAAATAATATTAATTTTATCAAAGTAAATTTTTAACTTTTTTTATTTTAACTTTTAAAATTAAAACTGACATTTTTTAAAAATTGATGGGTTTTGACAAGAAATGTTTTCAAACCTTGATAAAATTAAATTTTTACATAATAAAAATTATATGATCATTTATATAAAAGTAATTTTATATAAATTTTTTATTAGAATATTATTTATTTCAAAAATATATAAATTAATTAAAAATATATTTCTTAATTGATTTTTTATACTACCCAAGAATACTATTTGTGCCTTAAAAATCCTTTAACGAGTAACAATAAAAGAATAAAAGTATATTCTTTATTATATAAAAAAATAATCTACATAGACATAATTATAGGGTCCTGTCACATATCCCTTTATCACACCAAAATATTCCCTCATATTATGGTGTGTGATGGTAGGGCTTTCATGGGGTCGTTTGGTGAACATGGATTGGGTCGGGATCATGGTGAGCTTGAACTTCTCCCATAAATGGTTTCTCTCATACTTAAGTTATTGGATTTGATATTGGTCTTGGTCAAGGGAAAATCCATGAAATTCTATCTCCCTTGGAATCTTGGATAAATGGGATTCATTGGGAATGAACCTAGTAGTTGATGCCATCACATCCTTGGTCTGTTCCAAAAGGATTTTTTAAAACCCTATATTTATACTAGTTATATGATCACTATTCAATGGAAATATTACTAACAGTACTGATACATAATTTTCATTTAAACCCAATTCAATATAAAAAATGAGTGCACCTAACTTCTATAACAATAAGACATTTAATTAAATGAAATGGAATTTTATTCATAAATTTTCGGGTCATTATATATATATTTATTGATAAACATTATCCGTACACTTGTATAGGTATATATACAGTTGTATATTTTTATTTCAAATAAATCATATAAAAATTATTTCTATATGGTTTGAATATTTAAAAAAATATTGAAGAAATAAATAATATTATATATTTATTTATAAAATTGATCATTACATCTAAATATATACATATATATATATATATGTGTATTTAATTATAAATTACTCTATGATTTGAAAAAAAAATTAAATACCATAATAACCATATGAAGGTGACCTCTCAGAATATGTCTTGTATCTACTGAAAAAAATACTCTCTTAAATGAAGTTGAAGTTCATTCAATTATTCAAATATTTAAGAATCCCAACTAAAAATTTAGTTTTAGTGGATTTCCATGATTTCTTATTAAGAAAAATATGTATTATGAACCCCTCATGGTTGAAAGGATTATATCCTTTTTCAATATTCTATTTGAAATATCGAGGTTCCCAAATAGACACCAGGACCAAAATTTATGTTAATTTGATGTCCAAGCCATGATCTCAACTTAAATTAAGAGATTAATTAATTTATTAATTTTTAATATCATGAATTAGTTTTAAATTCCTATTAATCTATAATATTTAACAAATTATTCATTAATATTATTTTTTAATTTTTCTATAAACCAGTTTAAATAAATATATTATAGTTTAATCTTAAATACGTAATTAGTATTATATAAATCATATTGAAGTAAATATTTTATATATATATAAATATATTAATAAAAAATATGTTTTAATATTTTAATATGATTGAAAATAATATATGTGTGTGTGTGTGTTATGGACACCTTTTATCAGTATAGAAATAACATCGTTAATTGGTAGTCTTTATCAATTATAAAAAAAGAGTAGATAAATTGTGACCTTTATCAGTGACAAAAAAAGTGCTGATAAAATTACTTTAATAACACTTCTACCCAGAGTTGATGAAATCAACCACTTTAACAGTGAATTATTTTTTCAATGATAAAAGGTAGCTCTGAATGAACATGATTTTTTAGTATTGTAGATATGCTAGTTCTTTTTGTGATAGAAAATGTAATATCACCAATGCTAATATGGAAACTGTTAATAGTAATAGAAACATGTATCTCTTCCTCAAATATGTCAAAACCCATGGAGGAGAAACCAATTAATCTCAAAAGGAGGATCCTTCATATGTTTGGCACACACATCTTGATCCAAAGAGTGAGAGAGGGATCAAAATGATCTCACTGAAGTATTTATTTCCCAAAATAAAAGATAAACATTTGAATAACTCTAATTTATTGAATCATTGGAAAATAGTATCAAGTATCATTTCATCAGTATTTATCATCTAGAAAAAAACTATTTTAGATTTGATATACACTAATTCTTTCATTATGGGAACCAAGTCAATGGGAGGTGTTATTTATTTTGAATCATTCATTGATGATCACTAAAAAAATTTGCCTTTTACATTGAAATCTAAATATTGCATGCGATATGTTTTAATGAAGTTTCATGTGAACATATAAATTGAAATTGAAAAATTATTTAATTCTAAGAATATTGATAAAGATGTTGAGTGTCATGTTCTATTTCAAGAATTCTGAAGATGATTAATATTAGTTTTAATCAATTAGTATAAAATATTCGACAACATAATAGCATTATTGAGTTCATGAACATAACCATGTGTGAGAGAGAAAAGTGTCTTTTATTGAATAAAAAGAAACCTAATACCATTTGGTAGAGGAAATGGGGATCACCGTTAGACTTATTATCCTTTATCCATCAGTTCCTGTAAACTGTGATATTCCATGAATGGTTTGGATAGGTAAGGACGTTCTATATAATCACTTGAGTGTATTTGACTATAGGAAATTTACACACACCCTGAAAGATGAGAGGGTGATGCTAGATGAAAATGGAAAATGATGTTTCTTTTTTGGAAACACCCATAATGGTTTTGGATATAAACTCTTGAATACTAATAATAAGAGAATAATTAATGGAAAATATGTGGTATTTATTGAATATGAGATGATTGAACATTTTAAGAAACTAGAAAATCCTTATAAGTCATAGTTTATAGAAATTCAGATAAATATAGAATCAATCTTGCCACTATCAGTTCCAAATATTTTGATGGATATATTCTATAAAATAATGATACATCACCAATAGGTAATATGACTCCTTCAATTAATATATATCAATCATATGATATTCTAGAACATATATCACTAGAAAAACAATTGATTATATCCACCAATGAATGAAAATAGAGTCATAGATACTCACTACATGAGTATATGATGTTCATTGATGGGGGATAGATATATTGTAATGATGATGCTATCATGAGTCAACATAATTTGGAATAGAAAAAAGGCCATGAAATAGGTGATGAGATCCTTACACAAGAATCACATATTTGATTTTGTAAAGTTACCACTTGGAAAAAAGGAACTCAAGAACCAATGGGTTTATAAAATTAAAGAAAAATATTGAATCTCAAAACCATAATACATAGCCAAGATGGCTATGATGGGATTCAATTAGAAGTAGAATCAATGATTTTTTTCTCTTATAATAAAAATTGTATCTATCTGAGTTGTTCCATTATTAAAATTCAGTCTCAGCATAGAGGTGTAAAAACATTATGTACAAATTCTAATATTACATGATAATCATGATGAGGAGATATACATGGATTGACCAGATGTATTTATAGGTAAACGAAAATTATGTATGGTATATAAACTTAGTAAAAGTTTATATGGTCTAAAACATGAATTGATGCAATATTAGTTAAACTCTGACTCATTTCATGAAGACAAATGAGTAGAAAATAATGATGATCAATCACTATGTTTTCGTCAAAATGTTTTATAATGGTTTTTTCATTATTATTTTTCTTTATGTTAATGATATTTTGATTATTAACATAGATATAACCAGGAATGATAGGTTGATAAAGAAGTTAAACATGTATTTTGAAATTAAGGACATAGGAAATGCTTCTCGTATTCTTGGTATGATAATTTCTCATGATAAGAATAATCACAATATTTAGCTATCTTAGAAATCTTATGATAAAAAATTTATTGAAAAGTTACAAATAATAAAGGAACCCCCAATTTTTACTCAATTTATATGTCATTTTAGCTACACTAAACTTCAATGTGCGTTAATTAATGATGAGAAAGAAGATATTGATAAAATTCTTTATCAGATAGTGGTTGGAAGTATTCTATACCATATGGTATTCTCTAAACTAGATATAGTTCACTTGTTGTAATTGCGACTGTATTCTTTTCAATTTTTTAAATTTTTTAAATTTTTTATTTCTTTATTTTTTTATATTAGTAATTTATTATTTATATATTTATTATTTATTTATTTAATTATTTTTTATTATTTATTTATTTATTTATTTATTTACTTTCATAATTTATTTGTTTATTTAATTTTTTTTAAAAAAATAACTTCTAAAAAATTATATTTCTAAAAAAACTGCCGCGAAATTGCGGTAGTTTTTTGAAAACCAATGCAAAATTTAAGATGAAAATTTTACATAATTTTAAAATATTATTTATTATTTTTTATTTTTTAATTATTATTATTATTTTATTATTTACTATTAAATATAGTTTAGTATTTATAATTTTATATATTTATAATGTGTCAACTAATCAATATTTATAATTATTAGATAATACTATTTTTAAACTGAAAGAAAATCTTAAATAAGTTGAAGAACAGACTTCAGCACCAAATGACTGTAATTTCTGATATGAGAGTTCTTTTCAGCTCCACAACCAATCAAATCGAAGCTTATCAAATGAAAAAAAAACCAAATGAAATTAAATTGTGTGATAATCAAAGGAAAAAATATATTCAAAATTAAAAAGTCAAAAATCGAACTCGAACATCAAACGACTATAACTTTTAATCTGGGTGTTTGTTTGAGCACTACCATATATCAAATCAAAGCCTATGATGAGCACTAAACCACTTAGGTTTGGAACGAACTCATTGAGAATTTTAACCCTTTTTATTCCACCAGAATTTTCTAGAAGGCCTACGAAACAGAGGTTTTAGTTGCAGGCACCGATTTCATAAAATTCAAACGGTTATAACTTTCAATTTAGGTGTCTATTCGGAATGTACCATATATCATATCGAAACTTATTTCACGATCTTCGATTTGACAAGTTGTGGCACTTGAAAATGAGTATCAGATCATATTTTATGACCATTTCGTTGTTTTTAGTGTTCACAGAGGTTCTTAACGTTTTATGATTTATTTATTAATTGTTTATTTATTTATTTAATATTAATTAATAAATTAATTAATTAATTAATAATTAGTCATTATTTATTTAAATATTATTTATTATTTGGTATTTATTCATTTATTTATTATTTAGTTATTATGTACACATTAATTATTAATTTATTTTTAATTTATTTATTAATTATTTATTAATTAATTATTATTTATTACTAGTTTATTATTCATTTATTTATTTGTTTATTATTTATTTATAAATTAGTTATTCATTAATTATTAGTTAATTATTAATTATTATTTATAAATTATAAATGATTAATTATTAGTTATTAGTTGTTATTAATTATTTATTATTAATTATTTATTTACATATTTATTTAGTTCTATATTTATTTATTTATTATTTATTATTTATTTTATCTTTTTTTAATTTTTATTCTTTATTCTTTATTCTTTATTCATTATTATTTATATTTAATTTACTAAATATTAAATTATTATTAGTTTATTATTCATTTATTAATTATTTATTAATTTTTATATTTTTAATATTTATTTATTTATTTATTTATTATTTATTATTTATTAAATATTGAATATTGCATATTAAATATTAAAATATCAATATCAATATTAAATTATTAATTATTAATTGAGAATTTTTAATTTTATAATTAGCAATTTTTAGTTATTAGTTATTATTAATTATTAACTATTTATTAATTATTATTTATTTCTCTATCTATTTATGTATTTATTTATTTATTATTGATTTATTATTGATTATTTATTAATAAAATATTAATTATTTATTAATTATTTATGAAATATTAAATATAGAATATTTCATTTTAAATAATAAAATTAAGATATTAATTATTAATTAAGAATTATTCATTTTTTAATTTTCAATTATTAATTATTAGTTTTTATTAATTATTATTTATTATTTATTTATTATTTATTTATATATATATATATATTAATTAATTATTTTTTTAATTTTTTTATTTTTTCTTTATTATTTATTATTTATTATTTAATAATTTAATTTTAATTTAATAAATATTAATTTATTATTACTTGATTATTCATTTATTATTTATTTATTTATTCATTAATTATTCAATATTTATTAATTATTCATTATTCATTATTCATTATTTATTATTTATTATTTATTATTTATTATTTATTATTATTTATTATTACTTAATTATTTATCTATTATTTATTTATTATTTATGATATATTAAATTATTTTTAATTAACTTATTATTTATACATTACTTATATATATATATATATATATTATGTTATATATTATATATTATATATTATATATTATCTATTATCTATTATATATTATCGTTTATATATTATTTATTTTATATTATCTATTATATAATACCTAATATGTAATATATAATAAATAATAAATAATATATAATAAATCATATATAAGATATATAATACCTAATATATAATTTAGCTGGATGGGCATCTGTGTTGTAATAATAAAAAAATTATAATAAAAAAATAATAAATAATAAATAATAAATAATAAATAATAAATACTAAAGTAAATTGCAAAAATAAATAAATATTTAATAAATAAATCATAAATAAATCATAAATAAATCATAAATAAATCATAAATAAATAATAAATATTAAATAAATAATAAATAAATAAATAAAAAATAAATGAATAAATAAATAATAAATAAATAATAAATAAATAAATAAATAATAAATAAATAAGTTATAAATAAATAAATCGTAAATCAAAAATAATAAATAACTAATTAGTAAATGATAAGTAAATAATAATTAATTTATAAATATGTACATAAATAATAAATAAGTAAATAAACAAACAAATAAATAAATAAATAAATAAATAATTACGAAAGTAAAAAAAATAATGAAATAAAAAATTAAAAACAAATCAGTGACAGTTTAAACTGCCGCTAATTAAAAAAATTAAAAAAAATTAAAAAAAATTAAATAAGATTTAGCGGCGGTTTAAACTGCCGCTAATTATTTCCCGATGCATGATTTAGCGGCGGTTTTCTAAAACCCTTGTAGAATGATTTCTCGGTGATTTAAACTGCCTCCAAATGAAAAAAAACACCGTTAAATATAAATTTTGGCGTAGTGTTTCCAGATAGTAGACTGGATCAAATTGAACAATATATTGTTTTAAAATAGTGATAGTTAAACAAGAATCTTCCTCAATTTTATATACTTTTAGATGATCAATCGTAGATAACAAGTACTCACAATAAGGCTCAGAAGACACAAGATGAAATATTTGTAACTCTGAAAACATTTTACACTATATAGAAAGGGGTTTCTCAAAATAAAAAATGGTTGTGAGTGTTGTCCAACAACCTAAGAATCATTTTCAATATGTAACCCTTGTTGGTGTTAAACCACTTAATGGTTCTTAGTAATTATTTGCCGAATTTTTTCTCAATAAAAATTAGTATTTCATGTTCCTTTGTAGAATAACATTCAACATAATTGGCTTTAAAGTTTTTATAGAATAAATCTTTAGTAATTTCATCAAAAGGGTCACGAATATCCCTATAAATATCGGCTTTAAAGACTCATTAAACCTGAAAAATCAACTTAAATTTCATATCTATTAAGGATTTATTTAAATGAATATGTTTTTCTCATTTATAAAAAACATTAATAATTAGTTCCCCTTAGAAAAATCAATCACAACCCTACCAGAAGTAAGAAATAGTATACTCAAAATGATATAAAACTTATTTTCACACTCCATTTTAAGAATAAAGAAATAAGTGGGTAAATTAAGCTTCCTAATATTGGATAATAGGTCATTCACATTTACTATTGGATGAGATATGGACCTATCGACCAAAATTAGAGAAACAAAAGTGGATTTCATCAACCCTATACACTATTTTTGAAAGGAGGGTTATGATATAATGTTGATACTGATTCTAGGTCACAACAAATATTTTCTCTTTTCATTGTCATATTTTTCATGATATAAAAAATCTCGAATGATCTTTTAATTTTGGAATATATATTAATTGGATGAAAACACTGTAGTACTTAGGTAGTTTTATGGTTGCAATTCTTAAATTTTTTTCTTATTATCTAAAATTATTTCGAGAACTTTTATATATAATGAGATTTTGTTATGGGCCTCCAAAAAGGGCATGTTAATGTTGAATTTTTTTAACATTGAAAGTAATTATAGGTAATATGATTCGTAATTATTTCTCTTAACCCTTTTAGAGAATGGGAATGGGTGAATAAAAGTTATTTAAAATAAGATGATCTTTTAGTTTATCCATATCCATAGCCTTCTTATTCCATTTTATATAATTTTCTAATTCATTTTACCTAGTTCATTATTTATTTCTGGTCGATAGTTAGGTTCCTACTCATTATAGGCCTTTTTACCAATTTTATATATTTTTTATTATTTAGGATTTCATTTATAGATTAACTCTTGGATTCTTGCTCATCTTCCTTGGGTTATATCCTAGCATCTATATCTTTTTTCAAACAACATAGAGTAGTAAAGTACAACACATTCTCCTTAGAATTCAACTCAGTGGGTATTTAAATATTACATGTTCCTCCATCTCTAATTTTTATTGATATTTATGCCATTTTATTTTCCAAATTAATAAATTTATTATATATTTCTTCCCTTTGTGATTCCCCTTCATCCTTTTGTGAGTCCATTTATTTTAATATTTTTTTCATCATCCTTTCTAAGTTACATTGGGAATGAGAAGGACCAAACTCGCTTTGAAATTTTTATCTAGGCTAATTAATGTATCCATGGAAGGGATGTTGTTACATCATCTCTTGGTACCCTAATAACAAATTAGTTTGGTATTTTTATACAATATTGAAATTTTTTGAGAAATGGTTAATTTTGTTTCTATTTTCTAACAAAATATGCATAAAAACCATTTTTATTTGGTTTTAGAATCATGTTAATGGTTATATAGTAAGATATTATATACCCACACAATCTACATAACTAACACTTCTCACTTAAGGGACTCTCTTTATTTTTAAAAATAACTTGATTGGAACTATGATCCTTTAATATTTGAACCCATATATAAATTTTATCATGTTTTATATTATTTTCATGACCTGAAACAATTCTATTATTGGATCTATTAACTTAACCCTCTACGAATATTTTAATTGTTATTTTTTTGGAAAATGTTCTATAAATTTGTATTATCCCTTCAGTAGTTATATTAGTATAATTTTCACAAATTTATTTGTTAACTAAATAATGATAACATGGTAAAATGACCCCATAGAAGGCTTCCATCAAAAAATGGGAAAGGAATTGATAATGGGGATGTTTTATAAGAAAGTACTCAAACCTATAACATGTCATATAGAATGACACAAAATAATCTTAAAGGAATCTAGTGATTCTACATAACAACAATGAAATAAACCATTTTGAAAAAAAACTCATGAAAAATACTTCATAAATTTATTCCCATGTATAAAATGTGTTCTCACTAAGCTAATTAAACTAGTTAATGGAACAATTTTTCAAGAAAAATGGAATGACACTCATTATCATATCATCCTAACTCAATCCTTAAAGATGAAACTTCTAAAACACAATATAAAAAACATATAAAAATAATGAGTGTTTTAATTAGGAAATCCTAAAAATTATGTGAATAATTACTGGTAAGAATGCATGAGTTCATAGTTTCTTGCTCTTTGAGAAAGCCTAATGCACAATGGATTTCCTCAAATGATTGGAATTTGGTACCATTTATGATTATGCCTTTTAAGGTTATAATTAATAAAATAAGGTCTAATAATATAACAATTAGCATATTAATCAAATCTCTCCACTAAATTCTCTATTTTTGAATTTTATTTTTATTTTTTTATATTTCATGTGTTATTTTGTTTATTTTTCCGACGCACATCACCTTACTTGGTAATGATTCCAGTTTTCGATGTGAATTCATTTATTGATATTAAAATATAATTTATTAACCTACATAAAATTAGCTAGTGGTAAGCTGGGTCAATCCAAAAGGAAGAAATATAGTGAAATTCCTGAAATAAACAAACAAAATAAAAAATAAACACAAAAAATAACAACCAAACATTTACAAAATATAGATGTGAGGATGATTTATGTTAAAATATAAAACAACATATAGATAATTCTAGAAGAAATTTAAGAAACAATTATAATGGAAAACTAGATAGGAAGAAATATTTATTAACTTTATAATTATATTGGTTTGAACTGATTAAAATTTATTTCTATTCATACATCAAGAATATCATAGTATTGCCTTAATTTATTAAATATAGTGTTGAACCACCTCACCATCCATTGGATATCAACGTTCCTATAAGACTTGTCCAAAAGTTTTATATCATAGTAAAAAACATGTAAAGAGTTGATGTTTTATGAATAAAATTAGCATTTTTTATTTAATTAAATGTCTTATAGATATTGAAAACACATACACTTATTTTGTTTTAATATAAACAATCAGATTTAAATGACTTTTATATATATTTACCATTGATAATATATCCATTTAATGGTTATCACACTGATATTATAAATATAGGGTTTTAACAAATCCTTTTGGAATAGACAAAAGAAGTGATGGCATCAACCAATAGGATCATAACCTATGATGCCCATTTATCAGAGATTTTGAGGGAGATATAATTTCTAGGATTTTCCCAGAACCAATCCCAGGCTAAGATCGAATAACATAAGCATGAACAAAACCATTTATGGTAGATGTTCAATATCATCGATATCATGACCCAAATTATATTCACGGAACATGCCCATGAAAGCCCCACCATCATGCACCTTACTCTTAGGGTCTGTGTTGGTGTAATAACGTGATATATATAAAGACCCTATCATTAATAATATGTAAATTATATTTTTATAGACTATTGAATATATTTTCACCCTTTTATTGTCACTTTCTAAATAATTTTTAATGCACAAATAGTATTTTTGGTTAATATTTATTTAAATTAATATAACTATTTTGATGAATTAATGGGTTTTTTAAATAAATAACATTTTAATAAAATATTATTATTACATTAATTTTTAATATAAAAATTATCATATAATTATTTTATGAATTTAGATGTCATTTTTATTTGAGTTTGAATGTTTTTATTGACAAAAACTCATCATTTTTAGTAAAGGTCATTTTTTATTTTCTTAGTGAAAATTAATATATTAAAATAATTATTCATATAAAATTAATTTCATTTTAGGAATCATGAATTAGAGATTTTTCAATGGTGAATGTTTCATAATTTTCTAAGACAGCTAAATTTTGTGTAAAAATTAAATACCATATAAGTATACAATGAGTTTTATGACATCTTAATAGACCAATAGTGATATAATAAAAATTATAAAAGGTACAATCATAGAAATATATTTTTTTTCATTTAAATTATGTGATTATTAGTTTACTTTATTTATTTTATAAATCTTAATTGAATCCTCCAAGACATATAATTTTTTTTAGGATTTTAAAATCATTTCTTGGAATGTTT
The DNA here is from genome assembly GCA_963277665.1 of Viscum album. Taxonomy (NCBI): domain Eukaryota; kingdom Viridiplantae; phylum Streptophyta; class Magnoliopsida; order Santalales; family Viscaceae; genus Viscum; species Viscum album. The sequence goes on from OY728162.1 coordinate 256,590,449, forward strand.
AACTCTCCTACACTTGTGAAATGGAATTGATATATTATATTTTCCGCTTATACATATAAAATAATTTAATCCACTCCCCTTTTTCATACACCATGGAAAAAACCATGGTATTGTTTGTGTTTTTGAATATTTTATTATGTAGTTTCGAAAACCAAAATAATAAAGAAATCCCCCTCCATTGTTAGATAAACCCACCCAATCTCCCATTTCACATCACTCAATCTCCTTTATGATGTTAAAAACTATTTCCTCTACTCCATAGGTTCCTCTCAAGGAACCCCCAAACTACCAAGAAGCATTTCCTAAGCCTTTAGAGTCACATATCTATATAAGGGATTCCCTTTCTCCTCTTTTTATCAAACACTTCATTTATGATATGCCCTTTTGATTTCAATTTTCATAATTTGGGGTTCATTTTTACCCACCCCTCTAATTTTTTATTTTACATTTATATTATGGGATCCACTATCACTCTCATTTATCACTCTTATAAACCATTATGTATTCCCATTACTATGCTGAAATTTTGTATGGAATCTTCCACCATCCTCTTTTATCTAGCATTCCTTTTATGTTATGTCTTCTAAATTGACTTTTACTATGTTGGTATATGTTCATAAATATCCCTCTTAGAATTAATTTCATTTATAAATTATTATATTCCCCTTTCTCACTCATTAAACAATTTTATGAATTTTATATGATGTTGTTATGCTGTTGAAATTGCACAATGATTTTCCATACCAAAATCAACATGTAATGAATACAACACCCATTTATCTATCCAGGTTATTCACCATTATGAACATATAAATTTTCAATTGGTACTTACATGAATTTATTCCACATTCATTGATCGTGGAATTAATTATGATGTTGAATGGATCCATGTTATATTATCTATGTTGCACACTTATGATTGATAATGAAATGATTGTGAAGGGTGTGCCCTGAGGGAACTCTAATCCATTGGGTAATACATAGTATCATGATACATCATGTTGGGATAGGTGATTTACCTGATTCCTTTGTGGGACTTATTACACCATTAGTTCTTTGTGGGTTATCCTTGATCTATTTATGATGTTGTGTTTTAATTTGTTTCCACATTTTCCATGTTAAGATTATCATGTTACATCATGATTTATTATTCATGTTCCATTCATGATCCATTGACATACCTAATTTTTAACATGTATTGTATTCCACATGTTATGACTTATTTATTCTCATATTGGGCTTTACATCTCACCCCTTCTTTATGTATGTCCTCTGGTTATCCCAAGCAGTGCTAAGTATGAAGGAATGTTTTGTCCTTGTCAAATAATTTTTCAATAAAGATATTTTTTTCATATTTTAATTTGTTCTTGAAAGAACCTAAATCTCAAAGAAACTATACACATCATTATTTTGTGTTTTATAAGTGAAATTATATGAAATAAATAATGTTTAAATATTAAATAAAGAGGGGGTTTATTATAGTTGGTATTATAGGATAGGTTTAGTTATTTTTGGGATTCGGATTAGAAAACCATAATTAAAACCCTTAAGGATAATACTAATTTAAAGAAAATATTCCTAAAATTTACTGAGTATTGAGATTGTGGTTTATCTAGAGAATATATCCCTATCGGGATATTATAATTCGAACTGGTTCTAGAATAGATGTACATAGAAGTAATATCTCTGACAACGAGTTCTGGGTCTGACTTGGGGCAACCTGGTACATGACAACAGGCCTTAATGCACAGTTGGTTTGACACTCTTAGGGGATATGCTTTGGGAAATTCATAAGCTCAATAGAAAAAATTATTAAAGGAACAAAACAATTCCCATAAGAATATATGTTAGGAAGTAGATCATGGATAATTTGGACCAAAGCTTATACAGTCATAATCTATGGTGATAGAGGTAATTTATATGTTATCCCTTTTATGTCATTGGATCCCCATTTTTGTGTTAAATTGTGTAAGATACTCATCACTAAGTCTATATTGGATAACATAGAACCAGAATCAATAATTGAAAACTAGTTTTATCATCTATAGTTATACAAATTCCTTTATATCATGAAATTTTAGTAGAACTATTCAAGAACCTCCAAAAAGCATGGAAGTAGAGATGTTGATGAAAATGGAAAATGGGTAAATTATTTCATCCCATGTATATAACTCCTCCCCTATTACAATTTTGGATTGAACATCATAGTGAACCATTTCATAATTCCATTTGTGTAATTTGATGTAATTATGGGAATTGATTGAATTTCCTTATATATGGCCAACAAAGACATCCATGATAGAAAAAAAAACTCCCTATTTGGAAAATCGACCCATGATTATATAAAAGTTCATGTAGGAGGAGGAGTATTATTTAGCACCATCATCTCAGTCATGGATATTATTAATCTACGAGCAAGCATATCTAGCTCATATAAATTAGTATATGGAATGAACCATTCTCAAATACATGCCTATTGTGGTGGAATTCGCTAATATTCTTCCGGAAGAGATTCTTAGCCTTCCCCAAAGTAGGGAGGTTGAATTTTCAATCAAATTAATACCTAGAGAATTTCTAATATCCTAGACTCCATATATAATGGTAGTTGTGGAACTTGAGAAGCTAATGACAAAAACTAAAAGACAATATAGATGTTGGTTTTATACACCCAAGCGCTTCACCATGGGGTGCACCAGTCCACTTTATCAAAAATAAGGATGGTCCATTGCTTCTTTTCATTAATTATCATGAGCTCAACAAAATTAAGATAAATAAAACATATCATTTTTCATAAAATACTGACTTATTCGATCAAATACGTGGAGCATAATACATCTACAAGGTGGACCTACAGTCATTATATTACTAAGTACGGGTGAAGAAGGAAGATATCCCCAAGACTTCTTTACATATAAGGTATGAGCATTATGAGTTCATAGTGATTCCATTAAAACGTGAAAATTCCCTATAAATATTCATGGGCATAATGAAGAGTGTCTTTAAATATAAACTCAACAAATTTGTTTTAGTTTTAATAGAATAAATTCCATTATTCTTAACAACCAAGGAGTAATATTAAGAGTATCTGGGCATTGTGCTAAAGACCTTACAAAATGAGAAACTATATGCAAATACAACAAGTGTGAGTTCTAGTTGAAGGAAGTATCATTATTTAGGTATATCGTCACAATCAATGGGATATCTATGGATCTATTAAAGAAAAATTCAATTGATAGAGGTCTAAGGCCAATATACATGAAAAATATTTGTAGTTTTTGTGGGTTAGCTGGATATTATGATCAATCTGTGAGAAATTTCTCATGATTTCCAAACCCTATTTCCAAGATAACTCTAAAGGGAGAAATATTTTCTTGGAATTATGAATGTGAATAAAGGATCATGGAGTTAAAAATAAGGATTTTCCCGGCCCCTATTCTCACACTACCAACTAGTGGGGAGATTTTTTTAATTTTTAGTGATCCTTAAAAGAATATATTGGGATGTGTGCTGATAAAAAATGAAAACATTAATTCCTACACCTCAAGGTAGTTGGAAATTCATGAGAAAATAAATCCTATGAATTATTTGGAGTTGGAAGCAGTGATCGTTTCATTGAAAATCTGGTGGCATTATCTCTTTTTGGAGAAGTGTGAAATGTATACAGTTCACAAAAGTATCACATATATATTCACTAATAAAGTGATAAATGTGCACAAAAAATATGGTTAGATGTCATCAAGGATTATTAATTATTAATCCACTACCATCTTTGGAAAGAGAACAATGTGGATGATGCTCTATGTAAAAAGGACCCAACAATTCTATCATTGATGATAATTGATAAGGATACAATCTTCATAGATTTGATGGAGATGGACATGGGAATCCCAATGAAAATAACATCATCAATCAATTAAAAAATGATTTATCAATAGAATCTTTTGGGAATGTTAAGGAATCCTTAAAAACATGACGTCATAATTCTTAAGAATATTGAAACTATCAGAAAGGGGAAATCCTATGATTTCAATGTTAATGAAGAAGGAATTATGATATTTTGGTCAACACTATGTGTTACAGCAAATCCCGAGTTAAATAAATAAATTTTTTATGATGTACATATTTCGAAATTATAAATTAACCCATGAAACACAAAGATGTATTGAGATCATTGAGATCATAATTGGTGGGATAACATGTGGAAGGATATCACAAAATATACATCAAAGTGTCTGGTATATCCGTAAGTGTAGGATGAGAGCAAGAAGTCTAAGGGGGTGATGAAACCATTACACATACCAACATGGAAATGGAAACAATCACCATGGACTTTTTCATGATACTTCTAATGACATCTAAGGGAAAAAATGATATCATGGTTGTTGTGGATAGTCATAAAAAAGCTATACATTTCATTGTGATTTGAAGGGTATTTTTCACTGTATCAACTAGCACATATATACATTTGAGATGTGGTAAGGATGTATGGAGTACTACTATCGATTGTATTTTTTAGAGATACAACATTCATCTCAATGTTTTGGAAAAGTCTCCATCATTATCTAAACAATTAGGTGAAGTTCATTATAGCTTATCATCCTCAAACTGATGCCCAATCTGATCAAACTATCCAAGTAAATATTTAGATATTTCTCAATGTACATCAAGGATTTATGGGACCAACATCTTCCTTTTGTGGAGTTATCACACAAAAATAGTTTCCACTCAAGAATCCAAATGTACCTCTATGAATACCATTATAGGAAGAGGTGCAAAACACAGATATGTTGGGATTAATTTGAGGAACAAAATCATATAGGTCCTAAAATGGTCTTTGAAATTGTGGATAAGGTTAAGACCACCCAAAAACACATCAAAGCTTCTCAGAGTGGAAAAAATAGCCATGATGACAATCATCGATAAGAGTTATAGTTTGATGTTGGGGACATGTTATTCCTACACATATCTCTATATAAGAGAGTGATGAGATTTCGGAAGAATGGAAAGATTATTCCAAGGTACATCGGCCCTTTTTAGATCATTGGTCATATTGGAGTAGTGGCCTATCGCCTAGAAATCCCACCAAACATATCTCAATTACATGATATATTCTGTTCATCCCTCTTAAAAAAGTAAATACCATACCCATTACTTGTACTCAATCTAGAGATGTTACCAATGGATAATGACGATTTCTATGAAGGTCATCCAGTAAAGATCTTGGATCAAAAAGAAAAAGATCTATGAAATTAGACAATTCCCCTCATCAAAGTGTTTTGGAGAAAACACATGTTCCAAGACACAATGTGAGAACTAGAGAATGTGATGAAGTAGAGTTACCCACATCTTTTTTAGTTTGAGAAATGAAAATTTCTATGGAAAAATTTCTAAATGGGGAATATTGTATCGAACCAAACTTTTAAGAATAAAATTACCATTTTTGACTTAATTAAATGTCTTATGGACATAAAAAACATATTCACTGATTTTGGTTAATTATATCAAATTAGATTTAAATGAACATTAGTTATCTTTACGATTAGTAGTGTATACATTGAACAGTGGTCACATGAATAGTTTAAATATAGGGGTTTGACAAATTATTTTCCCAAAGAAAAATGAGTGATAGCCTCAACCTATATGATCATACCCTATAAAGACCATTTATTATCACATCTGGGTGAGATATAATTTTTGGGGTTTTCCCTAGATGATGGCCAAGCTAAGAACCAACAACTTATGCATGATAAAAACTATTTACGAGAGATGTTTAATCTAATTAAGATCACGACCCGAACTATGTACACTGAATGGCCCCATGAAAACCCCATTATCACGCACCATTCTCTTAGGGAATATGATGGTGTAATAAAGTTATATGTATGAAAAACCATGAATTAGAAATATATAAATTATTTTCTTTACAGAATATTTAATATTTTTTTTTCTATTATTGTTACTTTGAAATTGATTTTTAAAGCACAAATAGTATTTTTGGTTAATATTCAAATTCAATTGACAAAATTATTTTGGTGAATTAATTTATTTTTGAAATAAATAATATTTAAATAAAATATTATTATTAAATTACTTTTCTAAAATATAAGTGATCAGATAATTTTTTATGAATTCAAAAGTAATTATCAATATGGTTTGAAAACTATTACTGAAAAAAGCCATCAATTTCAAAAAATGTCAGTATTTTTAATGTGAAAATTTATATATTTAGAAAATTATTTAGATAAGATTGATTTAATTTTTGGAATCATGATTGTCAAATTATCCAATGGTTAATTTTTCCTAATTTTTTATGATAATCATATTTTTGTGTAAAAATTAAATACCTTATAAATATACAGTGAGTTTTATGACATCATAATAACCCAATATTGATGTAAAAAATATTAAAGGTATACACAAGAAAATAAAATTTTCCCCGTTAAAATAATGCAATTTTATATTTATTTTATTTATTTTATAAACCCTTAGTGAATCATCAAGTACCTAAAAAATATTTTAATATTTCAAAATCATTTCTTTGAATGTATGACTCACCTCCACATTAAAAATTGAAATAATTTAATTTCATTTGACCTTGGCCTTATAGAATAATTTAATACACCCCCATTTTCAAGTTCTCATGGATAAAAACCATGGTATGGTTTTTTTAATATTTTAATATGTAGTGTCCAAAACCAAAATAACAGTGAAATGTCCCTCCTTTCCTATATAAAGCCACCCAACCACCAATTTATCTTTAATAAAACTCCTTGAATAACATAAAAACTATTCCCTTTACTCCTTATAGTCCTCCCAAGGCACCACTAATCTCCCAAGAACCCTCTCTTAAGCCTTTGGATTCATACAACCATTTAAGGGATTCTCTCCCTCCTCTTTTTATCAAGTACTTAATTTGTGATATGTCCCTTTTATTATTGTTTTATTAAGTTGTGATAAATTCTTATCCCCCATAAATTCAATTTTAATTTTTAAATTATGGTATCCCCTTTCACCATCATTTATAAATCTTGTGAAATATTATATAAACCTATTACTATGCCGAAATTTTGTAAGAAATCTTCCTCAATCATTTTTTATCAAGAATTCATTTTATGTTTTGTATTATAAATTACTTTTTATGATTTTGGGTTGTGTTCTTAAATATCCCTCTTATATTCCATTTTATGTATAAATGATGAGATACCCCTTTCTCACTCATCAACCAATTTTATTACTTTCTGTATGATGTTGTTATGCTGTCGAAAGTGCACCCCAATTTTCCATGCCAAAATCATTGTGTAGTGAATACCATACCGATTTCTCTATCAAATGTATTCACATTTATGAACATATACTTTTTGGATTGGTAATTACATGTATTTATTCCATATTCCTTGATCATTTAATTAATTATGATGTTGAATTAATCCATGTTATATGATTAATGTGTCCCACTTAATTATGAGAATGAAATGATTATGATGGGTGTGCCCCAATAGAACTCCGATGAATTGGGTAATGGTCAGCATCATGATACGTCATGTTGGGATAGAGTATTTACCTGAGTCCTTTATGGGACTTTTTCCACCATGGGATCTTGGTGGATTTTTCCTTGATCTATTTAGGATGCAGTGTTTTAAGTTGTTTCCAAGTTTTCCATGTTATAATTATCATGTTATATCATGATTTATTATTCATGTTTTTAGGCTCCATTGATATGCCTATTGTCAAACATGAATTTTATTCCTTATGTTATTCTATGTTTATTACCTTACTAGGATTTATATCTCACCCATTTCTTATGTATGTCCTCAGGTTATCCCAAGAAGTTTTAAGTATGAAGGAATAATTTGTTCATGTCAAAGAAGTTTTCAATAAATATCTTTTTCATGTTTTAAGTTGTATTGTAATGTACCTAAATCCCAAAGACACTAGACATATTTGTCTTATTAATGGCATTAAGTGTAATTATATGTAATAAATTATGTTTATATATTAAATAAAGAGTAGGGTTGTTATAAAACTCATCAAAATTATGTTTCATTCAAGGAAAAGTTCAACGTAAATCTTTTCCAATTAAGTACTTTGGTTCAAGATTTTAATGTAAGGAATCCAAAAGTTCAACCTAAATCTTTTACAATTTTAATATTAATTGATATTAATTATTTAACTTCTAAATGTAAAAAAATTTACTTTTTACCATATTTACATTTAATACATATTTATTATTAATTTCATATTAATATGTTGTGATTTTTTTACATTTGGTGTATCTTGTGAAACATGTCACAGAACATAGTAAGTATTTTAAAGGATGCAAAATCTTAGGTCGTTACGCAGTCATACCAGCATCACTATTTGTAAGATTGATAAATGGTTGATTCCTATGTTCCATAAATTAATTATTGATATTTTTTATAAAATAACAAGACAATAAGTGTTTTTTTAATTAATTTTTAGTATATGATGCACCTTTTAAAACTAAAATTACATTTTTAAATAAAAACTAAATCTTTCAGTCAAACTATAAATAATATGTGTAGGATTGAATTGATATTAATTACTAAACATAAAAAATTAATAACATATCATTTAAGTAAATTATTAATAACATATAATGTCATTTTCTTAGGTTTGAGTACATTACATGTGTTTTAGATTAAAATATCACTTGTAAACTGAATACATTTACCTTCAGTCACATGTCTTAGATAGATGTGTGGTTAATTAATAGATTTAATTTATGTATCAAATATCATTATAATTAATTAATAAGCCAATATGAGTGTGTTTTTATTGTTTTACTATGTAACAAGTGTTATGATAAAAAAAGTACTTTTATACTAAAAATAAGTACTTTTAGTAATACCAACCACACCGTGTTATAGATAGATGCTTGGTTAACTCATACACATCAAAAATGAATAGTAGATCATTTTTATATCTTTTAAATAAAATCTATGTTTAATTTTATGGTTTTGAGTTTTTTTACACATGATGTGAACTAAAATGACACTTTTAAATGAAAAAATGTAGTTTTAATCATACTGAACCCACCATGTCTCTGATTTATATATGGTCAATTCCTAAAATCGACAAGTTAATTGTTAATATTTTTCATATAATATAAATGCCATCCATGTTAGTTTTCTTATTTTTGGGTAGTTGACACATGTTTTGAACTAAAATGCTATTTTTAAATGAAAACATGCACTTTGTGTCATACCTCCCATAACATGTGTCAAGTTGACTTTGGATAAATTATTATATCTAAATATTAATCAAATATCATTATTAAAAAAGTATTATGATTATTCTAGTAACTTTGCATAGTTTTGAGTATGCCACAAATGTTTTAGACTTAAATGTTAGTTTTACCCTAAAAGCACAAGATTTTAGTCAACCCTTCTACATCGTGTGTCCAATTTATCATATTTAAATCATTTTGGATCACAAATAGATTAGGAATTATTTTCCTAAATTATTAAGACCAATCAATAAAATTTTCTTGAGTTTTAACTATGTTATGTGATATGAGTTCATTGAATGATATCAAATATAGAATTCATTAACCTACTCAAAAATATCTAGCAGTACTTAGGGTTTTACCACAAGTAAGGAATATAGTGAAATAAAAGGAAAACAGAATACCAGAAAAAATTAAAAATAAAAATAAATTAATTAGAAAACCTAGTTGTAAGGACGTAAGATATGAAGCCATGATGAAATGTATGGAGAACATAAGAAGAAAGGTATAAAAAATTGATAGGAAACTTGTAGCAATGAACTATATATGAATGAGGTATCCAACCTGATTTCATCAAATTAAAATGGAATTTTATTCATCCCATAAAGAAATTCATTGTTATTATTTATGTTGTAAAAAGAAGGATTCATATCACTTTTTGGTCATTTGGCTATCCACACATATTTAAGAATCACCAAAACGAATTAATTCTAATAAAAAACTCAGGTACATGATAATCCATTTAAAGAAAATATAATCCTAAACCATTTCTAATTTTGTACATTTTTTAATCTTTTAATGTAAGTTATTTTTATTCTTCTTATATCGGCAGATAGAATAGTAAAAAAATAATGATCAATAAAATTAAAAATGATAAAAAATATAAAATAATCACACTTCTATCCTCAAATAGAAAAACCACATCATTTAGTCAATCAAATGAATGAATCGGAATAATAGTGAATAATCTCAAGAACAAAAAACAATGAAAAAATGATATATAACTAAAGAAAAAATTCAATTCATCTCAAACAAATTCTTTAATAGATTTTTTCTACACATATTCAAGGAAACAACAAAAATAGTATAAAATAATCCCATATTTATATTGTATAAATATATTAAATAAAGAAAAATTAATGGGTATTCTCTATAGATATATCCCTTCTTCTCCAACTCTAGATCTATTTGGTCGAGCACCCCCGAGAACATCTCCCCTTTCCTCTATGATTTTTCAGTCGATCTATATCTTTATTTATCTCTTGAATATCCATTCCTCACTCCAATTTCCAAGTAATTCCTGAATAATCACCCAAGATTCTCTTTTTAAAGATCTATTTCCATGAACTTATTAGTGTTAATTTCATGTGTTGGTCATCACAGCTTCAATTTTGTGCAACATAAATACTCATAAGTTAACTAGGTTAGAATAATTCTTCCACTATTCATATAGTATCAAATAACGATATTCTATTTTATATCTTATTATGCACCCTATAATTAGCATTCCTACAATTATTTAATTACTATTTACTATTTCTAATTTTATATATGTCTCATTCTAAAAAACACATTTCAACATGCTTTAAAATATTTTAAATTATCCCTGTTCCATATTTTAATTGATGACAAATCTATAAAATACCCAAATTCTATTTATTTCATATAATATTCTATAAAACTCATTTGAGGATCCAACTTCACATTCTTTAGTCTGGAATCTTATCCAACTTATGCACTACTCATCTTTAACATGTAAATCTCTACTTCGGTGTTTCATAGTTGTGACCTTGATAACTCTTAACAATGAATATTAAAATGATTTCAGTATATTATTCTTATTGATGCATGTAAGTCTTGTTTTACTTTCAAGGATCATCTTTAGGTCAAAAATCCATTGAAGAATTTGTTTAAAAACCTAGAATGAACGCATCTTCTATCATATATCCACAAAACTAGTGAGTATTATGTACCCCTCTATTTTCTTCATCACATCATACATATAAAATATAGAGAAGAAAATGGATCAAATTGTATTAAACTAAAATAGAATTAGTTTATTAGTGGTTCACTCATCATCGAAGAAGATTAATTGTTGAACTTGGGTTTTTATCTCCTTTTGAAACTCAGCTTCAATGAAGCAGTTCATCTATATTGATGACTCGAGTCTCCCCTTCCACTTAAATCTATGATTGAAAATCTTTTTATTATCTGGTTGCGTTGAATCCTTTATTATTTCATTTTAATCACTGAAAAAAATATATCTCAAAATATATTTAAATATCACTAAAATTCAAATATTCATATATAAATATATTTATATTTATATAAATATAATATATTGTGTTAAATAAGATTTATGGAAGACTAAATATGAAATTACCATTAATATTTAAGTTATTTAGTGAAAATGTATCATAAAATAATTTAAAAAACATTAATTAATAATTTTATAATTAATATTGAATAATAGTCATTTAATAAAAAATGGATTCATAAAAATTAGTAAACTAATTAACAATCTATGATCAGTTAAAAATATTACATAAACTTAAAACAATCATAAATTTTTTTTGGCGTCTATCTGGGCTCTAGCACATATCCAATCAAATCCTATGAAAATATCTACTTAGTTTTGATTTTGGGTGGGGGTGTGGTCAATATTATTTCAAGTTCAAAAAGGGCTAAAAGTTCTCCAAAACTGACTTATTACATTTGATATCCTTGTTTTTAAATATTCGATGAAATTTCATCATTCCTTAAACGGATCTCTCTATATTTTTCTAGTGATGAAAACATTTATTCTTAGAGATTACATTCATATAGATATTATGGTTTTTTTAATTTTATCATTTTTCATATTATAATTTTATTATAATTAATTTATGTGTGTTTTTTTATATTTACATCTAATAAATCAATTGTAAAAAACATAAAAATATTTTCTTAAATTTTTATTTAAATATATAGACTATATGAAAATAAATATTTATCATTTATTCTATTAAAAACAAAAAACTATCCATTTTATTTAACTTATAAAAATTTATTTGTTTATCAATATACCTTTACAAGTAATGTTTATATTTATATATGTGTGTGTAAATAAAAATATTTATATTTATGTGTATGTCATAATATATGAAAATAAATACATATACATAAATATTTGTGTGTATATTTATGAAATATCAATGTGAACATGTATGTGTAAATAACTATGTGTTTGTGTCAATATTGGGTAAATACGTCATAAATAAATTTATTGTTATAAATATATCATTATCATTAAATATGATATATAAAAGTATTTAAATTAAGTATTTACAATTACATTTTAAAAAATTTATATATAAATATTCAATTATTTTTTAATATGTATTACATATATGTAGACATATAATCATATAAATTCACTTTCAATGTATAGAATTTATATCTAAACATAAAATATAAATACATATTTGAAAAAATAAAAAAATATAATATAAATCATATATAATTAATGATTATCCTTTGTATTTAAAATAATATCATTCCATTTTATTTACATTATAAAAATATATAAATATATATATACATTTATATAAATTCTTATATAATGTTTATATATACATATGTGTGTGAATTGGTATAAAAATATTTATTTACATTTATATTCTAGCATAAGAAAACCAATATATAATATTTAATATATAATATATAACATATAACATATAATACATAATATATGACATATAAAATATACAATATATAACATATAATATATAATATATTTAAATAAATATAATATATATATATCACACACAAACATATATTTTATAAATTCTTTAAAAATATTTATATAAAAATTTGAATAAAAAATAGGTTTATAAATGTATACATATATATATAGAAATATCATAATATATAAAGTAAAATAGTCTTGGTGGAGTGGTAAAGTCATATATATTAGAGAAGGGGGTCCAAGGATTGAATCTAGGTGTGGGTGGGTGAAGAGTACATTGGGCATTGAAAAAGCACTGATAATGCCCTCTTAAGGGATAACAAAGGGGTTGGGGGAGGATGTAGGGTTGGTTTCTAAAAGGCAATGAAAAAGGTGGGGAGTACACAATAAAATATTAAAATTTTATCAGTGAAAAAAAATTATTGATAGGTGATACTTTTATCATAACTTTTTAGATATTATAAAGGGGGCCTTTACCAGTTCTTTTTTAATGTTGATAAAGGTTTCCTTTATCTGTTCTTTTTTTAGCACCGATATAGGACGAATTTTAACAGCACTTATATTAATAGTGCTTTATTAATGCTGATAAATCCAATTTCTATAACTTTTAAAAGCATGATCTATAGTAGTGATAAAGAAACAAATTTTGTTTAAAATATATATTATTACTCATTTAAATATAGTAAAGATTTTTTAAAATTATTATCAAAAATGGGATTTTAGACTAGAAATTAGTTCATTGAGCCACACGACCTCCATGCAATCAAATGTTGGGCCTTTGGGCTTTATACATGAGTAGGTTCTGATTGGTGGAATGCACGATGGTGTGATGGTGGGAAACATGCTAGATGGATGAAATAAGGACATTATAATGGAGATTTATCTTAGGAAGTAGTGAAAAATTATAAAATAATGTCTTTGGATAAATACCTTGCAAACTTTCATGTGGGGTGAGGATGGTGGGTTGTGAACTAGAAGATTGGGTGACTATAATAGCTGGAGTGGTTTATAAGAATGTGGGAAGGGGGTGTTGCAGTTTGGGTTCATTGGGATACTTCTAAAGGTTGTGACTTTGGGATTTTGGGCTATGTTATTTGGGCATTCATGTCATGAAAGAGATCTCTCTCAACCTAATTAAAATGGTTGTTATTTCAAGAAATGAACCAAAAAAATAATAGGAAGAATATATATATATATATATATATTATATGAAAATTTCTAAAATTATAAATAGATGTTGAAATTATTAATTTATTTAAACAACAACGATCTAGTTTTCTAATTAATGATATATATTTTCTTATTTGTGGAATCATATAAGAAAATATATGTGTTAGATATATAATATTTGTTAAAATAATTATTCAATTTATATTACAATCAATATAATTTCATATATTGTTATTATTTAGTAATACCTCAAATATGACCATTTATATAAACATAAATAAATATATAATGTTTATATATTTTGAGGAAAATAAAAGTTCTTATAAGGATGCATGTTTTTGTCAAGTTATCTCATATTTTAGGTGAAATCGAAATTCACTATATAAGGTATCTACGCATTAATTAACAAATATACTCTCAAATTTATTATTTATAATACTCTTTATTTTTTCTATGATTAGACCACATGAATGATATTTAAGTCTCTCCATAACATCAAATTTTATTTATATATTTGAATAAAATTATTCATGGAACCCTCACATGTTTTAAATTCAAACTGAAAAATCATGTTCCCAATCCTTATACAAATATTTGAAATTTTATTTAATTCTATCACAAAAAAAAAAGTAACTATGATTAGAAAAATGATAGTCTAATGTGCATTATTTATATGTTAAGTCATAAATTTGATTTGTATTACATGTCTCGGGGAAGTTTCTAAGGATAAAATGTCACATATGGTACAATTATTGCTAACACTATGAAAATTTAATGTCTGGAGGCTTATTTTGGTTTTGAAAAGTTAAAAGTTATAAATAGTTTCCATCTAATTGTGAAATTATTTTTTCATTGGTAGAAAAAAATAAAAGAATGTGAGTCCCTAAAGGCATAGTATGTGTATGGGACATAATATTATTTTTTCATGTGTAATATGAAAACATGTATAAATAACCACTTACTAAAGGATGACAACAATCAATTCTCAATGTTTTCAATATAATAATAAAAATTTCTTATTAGGGTTATTTTTTAGTTTCGATAAAATGTTCTTTTATCAGCACTAAAAAATTCCCACAAAACTAGGGTTTATTAGTGTTAAAAAAATAATATGTCAATGCTTCATCCCACCACCACATTTATCAACACTGACCTCCACCCCCATCACAACTTATCGTGTGTTCTTGTACCATTATCACTACTTCATGTAGATTTCCCCTATATTTTATGATATATTTATTTATTTATATTATATTGACCCTACTATTTATTTCATTTTTATACATGATTTATAACATTAATTTAACTTAATACAACTCATAATACCAAGAGGACTAGTGTATTTGCATCCATGGAACATTACATAACAATTTAATACATGAAATAAAATATCATCATTGGAAACTTCTTTTACATGACCACAACATTCCTTCATAGTTAACACTACATTGGATATCCTAATGACTTAAATAATAGAGGGTTAAGATTTAAAGTCCATTAAGGGAGTAAAAAATGAAAAAAATGAATAAGATAATACATGTTACACAATAGTCATATCAACAGATCATAAAAGGTACATGAATATAATGTCATTATAATCATAACATGGAAATGTGGAAACAACTTAAAACATTGTGTCAGAAACAAAAAGTAATCACGTAAACCTCTATCCCAACATGGTGGAAAAAATTACCATAAAATAATCAGTTAAACCAATACCCCAACATGACGTATCATGATACTAAACATTACCCAATTCATTGTAGCACTATTAGGGTGCATCCTTCATAATTATTTCAATCTCATGCTTAAGTGTGTCATAAAGATCATATAACATGGATTCATTCGGCACCATAATTTATTAAATGATCAAGGAACATGGAATTAATACATGTATGTCCCAAATCAATAAGTATATGTTTAGAAACATTATTATCCTTGATAGAGGAATGGGTATTGAATTCACTACACAATGATTTTGGCATTGGAAATCACAGTGCAATTTCGGAAGCATAACGACATCATATAGATATTCATAAAATGGGTGGATGATAGAAAAAAGGGTATCTCATAATTTATTGATGAAATAGATTTTAAGGGTATCATGGAACATAATATAGTAACAAATAAAATGGAATTAAGATGAATAATATAAAATAAGTGCTTCCTGGAAATGAGAAGAGAGAAACCCCTTACAGAATTTAGGCACTGTAACGTATTAGGTAAGGGTCCAAATGAGGGGGGGGGGGGGTAATGGTCCCTCATTTACATAACATCAAATGAAAAATATATAATATATTATAAAATAATTAAAATGTAACCCATTGATATTAAAAATTCTAATTTCAAATAATGTTCTTGAATTGAAAGGAAGAGAGGAAGGTGAGGATCCCATATGAAATTTTGGAATGGTAATGGGTGTATATAAAGGATAGTGGATGGATTAATGAGAATTAAAAGGAAGATATCGTTATTTATAAATCAAATTGACTTTAATATGTGTATCTAGTAACATATAACAACACATGATATTTAAATTAAAAGACAAATCACAAAAAGAGTGTATAATAAAATAGGAGAGAGGAAGATTCCTTACTTGGATGTGTGACTCCAAAGGATTAGGAGAGGCTCTTGAAGAGATTGGGTGTTACTTGGGATGTATCTAGGTATTGGGGGTATGAGTTTGGTGGAAATTTAAAGAGTTTTAGTGAAGATAATTGGGATCTTGGCTGGGTATATATTGTAAAGGAGGAGATTTATTTTTTATTTTGGTTTTGGACACTACACAATAAAATATTTGATACCACACACCATCCCATGGTTTTTCCCCATTGTTTCTAAAAAATGGTAGTGGTATATACTATTTTATAACCCTATGTTCATATTATTTTAAGATATTTCTTTTTATTATGTGGAGGTGAGTTGTGCTTTCAAGCAAATGATTTTCAAATCTTAAAATATATTATAAGTCCTGGAGGATTCACTATATATTTTCAAAATAAATAAAATAAACATTAAATTACTTTATTTTAAACTAAAAAAATTTATTCGACTGGATATACCTTTTCTAGTATTTATTATATCATTATTTGGCCATTATTATTTCATAAAACACATTGTATATTTATGTGTTATTTAAATTTTACACAAAAATTTGAATGCCTCATAAAATTATGAAAAATTTACCACTGGATAATTTTTCTATTTTCATTCCAAAAATAATTTTCATTTTATCTAAATAAATTTGTAAATAATTTTATTTTTACTTTTAAAATAATAACTGGAATTTATTGAAAAGTGAAAGGTTTTGAGAAAAACAGTTTTCAAACACTGATAAAATTTACTTTTGACTTCATAGAAATTATTTGATCATTTATATTAAATTAATATAACAATAATATTATATTTTAAAATTATGTATTTCAAATATACATTAATTCATTTAAAATATATTTCTTAATTGAATTTGAATAGTAACTAAAAATATTATTTCTTCTTTAAAAATCATTTAAAAAGTACAATAATATAATAAAAATATATTCGTTATTATATACAAAAATAATGTACAAAATCACAATGTTAAGGTCTTGTTATATATCCATATATTCCACCTATGTACTCTCTAAGAGTAAGGTGTGTGATTGTGGAGCTTTCACGAGGTCATTTGGTGAACATGGTTTGGGTCTTGATATCAATGTGTTTGAACTTCTCCCATAAACAATTTTTCTAAAGCATAAGATATTGGATAATAGTTTGGGATTGGTATAGGTAAATTACTATAAATTCCATATCCCTTGGAATCTCTAATAAATGGGGTTCATATGGAATGATCATATTGTTTGAGGTCATTGCTTCTTTTGTATGTTCAAAAAGGATTTGTTAAAACCCTATATTTATACTAGTCATGTGATCACTGTTTAATGACTATATTGCCAATTTCAATGATAATTAATGGTCATTTAAATCCAATTTGATATAATAGAAAAAGTTAACATGTAATCTACAACTTTAAGACAATTAATTAAAAGATAAGAAATTTTATTCATAAATTTTTAGGTCATTACAACCTTCCCCCTTAAAAAATTTATCCCTCAAAATTTTTCATTTCCCAAACTAAAATAGATGGAGGTAACAATACTTCATCACCACCTATATCTCCCACGTTGATTCTTAAAACTCGTGGTATCATCATAACACCTTAATGAGGGGAATTATCTTATTTCATTGAACTTTTTCTCTACAATATAATATCATCACCGACTACTTCTAATAGGAAAGGTCATTCTCCAATGCTACCAACATTGGATTGATTAAATGTGATGGGTCTATAATTTAATTCCATAATAGGGATACATGAAACACATAATTCACATGAGATATATTTGGTGGGAGTTCTAGTAGATAAGACATTGGTCTAATGTAATCAAGGATCTAAAAAGGGATGATCTACTTTGGAATAAGATTTCCCTTCTTCCAAACTCTCATTACTCTCATCAATAAAGATATACAGAGGAATAACATGTCTCCAACATCAATATTTAGGTCACATCGACGATTTTCAGCATAGATCTTTTGTCAACTCTGAGTAGCTTTGATGTACTTCTGGATGGTATTAACATTCTCCACCAATTATTTGACCATTTTTGGACCAATAAGTTTTTGTTCCCCAACATCATCCCAATATTCCAGTGTTTTTCACCTCTTCCCATAAAGTGATATATAAGGATCCATTCAAATTATTGAGTGAAACTTTTGTTGTAAGAAAACCCCACTAAAGGAAGATGTTGGTTCTATCTTCCTTTGAAGTCCATTGATAAATCTCTAAACATGTCATCAAGTGTTTAGATTGTCTACTCAGATTGGCCATCATTTTGAGGTTGATATGCTATACTGAAGTTCATATTAATGTTTAGAGCATGTTGGAAGATTTTACAAAACTTATAAGTAAATCTTGGATGTCGATCAGACAAAATTGATAGTGGTACTCCATAAAGTCTTACAACTTCTCTGATATATATATATATATTTATACCACTTGATTCAATGATAAATCCTCTCGATTCAAAATGAAGTGTGTAGTCTTTGTAAAACAATCCAAAACCACCTAGATCACAATGTTTTTTGGATGTCTTTGGAAGTTTAGTAAAAAAGTACATGGTGATATTTTCCCATTTCCATTTTTTTATATGTAATGGTTGCATCATACCCTTAGACTTATTTCATTCATTATTAACCTACTGAAATACCATGAACATTGATGTATGTTCACGGATCTCCCTCTTTATTTTATCCCACCAATCGTGCTCTCAGATATCTCGATACATCTTTGTATTTTCTAGGTGAATAAAGAATGTTATACTATGTTCATCATCCAAAAGTTCTTTATTTAACTCAAGATTTTATGGAACATATAGTCCTGACCCAAATCACATAATTCTTTCTTTATTAACATTAAAATATGGGGATTTTCCTTTTCTAATAGTTTCCATTTTCTCCTAAATTTCTAGATCAACTTTTTGAGAATCCTTTAACCTTTCCAAATGAGACAATTGAGAAATAATTTTTGAAAGGATTGATGATGTTCCATTATTTATGATGCCCATTCCTAACAACATGAAGTCTAGGAAGATTATACCCTTCTCGATTCTCATCAATTACATAATTGATGGGTCCTTTCTAATTGGATCACATGATTCCTTATTCACATTACCATGATGGTAGTGTATTGAGAAATCGTAATCATTGCTGAACTCTACCTACCTTTGTTGGAACATATTTATCTCTTTATATGTGATATATGTGACACCTTTTTATCTGTATATATTTCACACTTCTCTCCAATGTTATAATGCCACCAAATTTTTAACACAAAGATCATAGTTGGTAACACCAGATCATACATGGGATATTTTTCCCATGAATTTTCAACTTCCTTGAGGTGTAGGCAATGACTTTGTCATTTTTAATCAACAAACATCCCAATCCCTTCCTTGAAGCATAGCTTTAAATTATGAAAATATCCCCACTTTTCGGTATTGTGAACATAGGGTTAATGACAAGACTCCTTTTCCACTCAATGAATCATTCTTCACATTCATCATTACAAGAAAATTTTACTACCATCTAAGCTATATTAGTAATAGGGTTTTAAAATCCGGGGAAATTTCTCACAAATCAGTGATAATATCTAACTAACCATAGGACGGTTCGGATATTTATCATAGATGATGGCCTCAACCATCCCTCAATTTCTTTATTCTTGTAAGTATCCACATATATCTCATTTATTGTGATGATATTCCCCATGAATGATACTCCCTTAAACCATAACTCACTCTTACTGTACATTCAATAGAGATTCTCCTTTCATAAGGTCTCTAGTATAGTGCTCAGATAATCCTCGTACTTATCCTTATTTTTAAAGTATATTAGAATATCATCGATGAAGACTACCAAAAAAATTAGAGTTAATCTATAAAGACATTATTAATCAAGACCATGAAGATTGTTTTAGAATTAGAGAGTCTGAAAGGAATCATAATGAACCCATAGAGAATTTAACTTTTTCAAAAAGCAGTCTTGGAGATATAATCCTTATTTACCCTTACTTGTTAATATCCAAACCACAGATCACCTATGGAAAGTGTTGTGGTCTATGTAGTTGAGGAGGATGTGTGCAACATACGGAGAGTGATTTCCCTCTCACAACAATTTTGGTTGTCTCTGTATATGGAATGACAATTCATGCATAGAATTATATCAAGACATATTTTTATAAAATGTGAAATCCCTATATAGGGAATTTTCTTATGTGTTTCCCAATTAATTGCATAGTCTTACTCTTAAAAGAGATTTTTAATTATTGATTGATCTTATACCTTGGTCTTCCCTCATCTTTATGCTTGTATAGATTTGAGGGTCAATTCACTATATGGGGAGTGATTTCCCTCTCACAACCATTTGTGATGTCTCTATATAGGGAATTCCAATTCATGCCTAGAATTGCATCAAATTATACCAAGGGAAGTATAATAAGGTTCACTGAACTGTTCAATAAATAAATAGTGATAGGGGAGGAGGTACATTCATGAGATTTAATAATTTCCCCATCTTTAATCTGCACTAACATCTCTACATCCATTATTTGTGGTTATGTTTTAATGGTTATAATAAAAATTCATCATATAAAGTAATGTATAGAATGAGAATCGAATAGTATATTCTCTATTTCTGAATTAATTATGAGGTTACCTATCACCACTTCATAGTCGGGATACACTTCGGTGGTAAACATGTCAAAATATCTCCCCTGTTGCCCCGAAGATTTTTGGTTGCCTCTAAAAACCCTTGTCATAGGGCATTGTTGTGTAAAGTTACCTGATTCCTTCCAGTTGTAGAAATGAACAGTTAATTGATGATTTATATGAGTGTCCCTTTCCTCTGTCACATTGCTTTGTTTATCCTATCGGTAATCATTTGATAGGTACCCTTCCCTTCCACATTTAAATCATTTCCTTGATTCCCATTGTAAATTTATGTGGTGCTTTTTTCCAAACCATTAAAAATTAGAGTGATGGAATGTCTTGTCACCGTTGAATTTACCCATCAGAGTACTAAAAATAAAATCCACTTTTAGCTTCTTATTCCCTTGATACCCCTAATATTAACTAATCTCTATCTTGACATTGAGGTCACATTGGACAATTTCATCATATATATCAATTTCATGGATTTCTAAGGCTTTTTGTAGACTAGGGTTTATCCCATAAAATAAGTGGTCGACCTTGACTTTAGGGGTAACCACAAAATTGGAGGTGTATCTTGGAAGTCTGGTGAAGTTTGACTCTTACGCCACAACATATTCTTTGTCATTTTTCATAAGTGTAAGGAAATATATTTCTATCTTAAGATGGAGGGTGTGTGGAAAATATTTATTGAAAAACATTTTTCCAAATTCCTTCTACTATATTACATGGATCTCTCCCTTAGGCTTCATATTTTTTATCAATGTTCACCACTTATCAGCTTCACCCTCCATATAATAAATAGCCATAAGAACCTTCTCTCATTTAGAACATTGAAGGATAAAGAATATTTTTTTTCAATGGGATTGATTCATTGACCCGTGATTAAGGTATTAGGTGATCCATTTATCTTATGAGTCCTTTGTCGCATTAAGATCTCCATTACGGGTTTCTATCTCTTGGGGGTGATCTTCTTGATGTAGGTTTCAATTCGGAACTTGAGTTAACAAAGATTGTATCATGACAATGTTTTTGATTCACTCTCATATTGGTTTGGGCATCTCATTGGGGTATTCCGCACATTTCTATTCTCATCATTTCTTAAAATTACTCCTCATATTACGAGGCATTATCTAGAATAAAAGGAAAATTAGGGATCAGTATCTTCAGTAGTTAAACACATAAAGGGATTCTAATGATATTAAAGGGATAATGTATAAATTACATTTATCTACATAACTTATGAGTTTCTAGGATTTAATATATGTTATCCATGATCAACTTCTTAACATATATTCTTATGGGATTTTTTTGTCTTCCCATAATAATGGATCATAATGAGATAATTAATTTACCAAAAAATATCCCCTTGGAGTGTCAAAAGAAGAGTGAAGAAAGGCCCGTTTTTTTGCACTAGTTCTTATTTCATTCTAGCTCAAAGTGTTGTTTTCTGGTTTCACACCTAGATACATCTATGATAGATCCACACCCACTTGTTCATATCCAGACAAGGATGTATTTTTCTTGAAAAAAACAAACTCTACACTCACCAAAACTTTGGGATTTTTTTCCTACACTAAGTCTTATCCTTAAGGGTTTTTCACCAGGGTTTTATAATCCAAATCTAAAAAATAACTAATCATATCTGTTGCTACCAACTATAATAGCTATACTCTTTATTTAATATTTAGAATTAATTTATTACATAAATTTCACTTAATAAAACTTAGAAGACCAAGAGTTTAAGTTTCTTTGGGGATTTTGGAATATTACATAAAAACATAAAACATGAAATTCAACATCTTTATTGAAAATTTCTTTTACATTACAACAATATTCCTTCCTACTTAATACTGAATAGGATAACTTGAGGTCAAACATAAGAAATGGGAGAGTTAAAAAACCAAATAATGGAGTAAATAAGGTATAACATAAAGAATAAAATACATTTTAGAAAATAGGAATATCAATGGAACCTAAAAAGAAAATGAATATAAATGCATGATAAAGAATGAAAATCATAACTTAGAAATGTGGCAACAACTTAAAATATTACATCATAATCAAAAAAGGAATAAAGTAAACCTTTGTCCCAAAATGGTGGAAAAAGTACCATAATGTAATCAGGTAAACCCCTATCCCAACATGATGTATCATGATACTAAACATTTACAAATTCATTGGATCACTCTTAGGGAACACCCTTCATAATCATTTAAATCTCATGCTTATATGTGCCACATAGATCATATAACATTAATTCATTCAAAACCATAATTTATTCCTAGATCAAAGAATGTGGAAAAAATACATGTATGTCACCAATAAATATGTATATATACATAAATATGAATATCATTGATATATTAATGGGTATGGTATTCACTATATGATGATTTTGTCCTGGAAAATCATGGTGCAATTTCAGCAATATAAAGGCATCATATAAAAATTCATAAAATGGGTTGATGATGGAGAAATGGGTATCTCATAATTTATACATTATGTGGATATTAAGGTATCATGGAACATAATATTCCATCATTTGAAATGGAATAAGATGCATAATATAAAATATGTTCTTGAATTGAAATGAGAAGAGAGAAATCCCTTACAGAATTTCAGCATAGTAACAAGTTATATAAGGGTCTAAATAATGGGGAGTAAACAATCCATCATTCAAATAACATCAAATAAAAATTAGTTAATTGATTATGAAATTATGAAATTATAACCAATTAAAATAAAAAATACTAATTTCAAACAATGTTCATTAAGTTAAAGGAAGAGACATAGGTGAGGGTCCTTTATGAAATTCTGGCATGGTAATAGGTGTATATAAAGGATAATGGATAGATTAATGCGAGTGGAATGGAAAATCTATTTATTTATAAATAAAATGGAAATTAAGAGGATTATTTATGTATATATCCCAAAATATGTGAATTAAAATTAAAAGATATATCACAAAAGGAGTGATTGAAAAATGAGGAGAGTAGAAGATTCCTTAGTTGGATGTGTGACTCCAAAGGATTGGGAGAGGCTTCTTGGGAGCATGGGTTGACTTGGGAGGACTCTAGGGAGTAGTTTTAGAGTGTGTTAAAGCTTGAAATAGTTTTATTAAAGATAAATGGGAGCTTCTGTGGGATTATATAGGAAGAGATGGGGATTCATTATTATTTGGGTTTTGGATAGTACAAAATAAAATATTCAAAACCAAAAACTATCCCATGGTTTTTAAAATGGTATCTGAAAAAGGGGAGTGTAATATACTATTTTATAAGGATAAGGGATGAATATATTATAATATAGTCCTTTCATATGTGAAGGTGAGTCATTCATTCAAGGAAATGAATTTAAAAACATAAAATATATTATAATTCTTGTAGGATTCACTAAGGATTTGAAAAAAAATCAAATAAACCTAAAATTACATTTTTTTAACTAAAACAAGTATTTATTGGAATAAAACTTTTATATTATTTATTACATCATTATTGGGACATTATGATGTCATTAAACACATAATATATTTATACGTTTTTTAATTTTTACCCCAAAATTCAATTGCCTTAGAAAGTTAGGAAAAAATCACCATTGGATAATTTATATGTACTAAATCCAACAATAATATTAATTTTATCAAAGTAAATTTTTAACTTTTTTTATTTTAACTTTTAAAATTAAAACTGAATTTTTTTAAAAATTGATGGGTTTTGATAAGAAATGTTTTCAAACCTTGATAAAATTTAATTTTGACATAATAAAAATTATATGATCATTTATATAAAAGTAATTTTATATAAATTTTTTATTAGAATATTATTTATTTCAAAAATAAATTAATTAATTAAAAATTTATTTCTTAATTGAATTTTTATACTACCCAAGAATACTATTTGTGCCTTAAAAATCCTTTAACGAGTAACAATAAAAGAATAAAAGTATATTCTTTATTATATAAAAAAATAATCTACATAGACATAATAATAGGGTCCTGTCACATATCCCTTTATCACACCAAAATATTCCCTCATATTATGGTGTGTGATGGTAGGGCTTTCATGGGGTCGTTTGGTGAACATGGATTGGGTCGGGATCATGGTGAGCTTGAACTTCTCCCATAGATGGTTTCTCTCATACTTAAGTTATTGGATTTGATATTGGTCTTAGTCAAGGGAAAATCCAAGAAATTCTATCTCCCTTGGAATCTTGGATAAATGGGATTCATTGGGAATGAACCTAGTAGTTGATGCCATCACATCCTTGGTCTGTTCCAAAAGGATTTTTTAAAACCCTATATTTATACTAGTTATATGATCACTATTCAATGGAAATATTACTAACAGTACTGATACATAATGTTCATTTAAATCCAATTCAATATAAAAAATGAGTGCACCTAACTTCTATAACAATAAGACATTTAATTATAAGAAATGGAATTTTATTCATAAATTTTCGGGTCATTTTATATATATTTATATATGAACATTATCCGTACACTTGTATAGGTATATATATAGTTGTATATTTTTATTTCAAATAAATCATATAAAAATTATTTCTATATGGTTTAAATATTTAAAAAAATATTTTAGAAATAAATAATATTGTATATTTATTTATAAAATTAAACATTACATCTAAATATATACATATATATATATGTTTTAAATTATAAATTACTATATGATTTGAAAAAAAAATTAAATACCATAATAACCATATGAAGGTGACCTCTCAGAATATGTCTTGTATCTACTGAAAAAAATACTCTCTTAAATGAAGTTGAAGTTCATTAAATTATTCAAATATTTAAGTATCCCAACTAAAAATTTAGTTTTAGAGGATTTCCATGATTTCTTATTAAGAAAAATATGTATTATGAACCCCTCATGGTTGAAAGGATTATATCCTTTTTCAATATTCTATTTGAAATATCGAGGTTCCCAAATAGACACCAGGACCAAAATTTATGTTAATTTGATGTTCAAGTCATGATCTCAACTTAAATTAAGAGATTAATTAATTTATTAATTTTTAATATCATGAATTAGTTTTAAATTCTTATTAATCTATAATATTTAACAAATTATTCATTAATATTATTTTTTAATTTTTCTATAAACTAGTTTAAATAAATATATTATAGTTTAATCTTAAATACGTATTTAGTATTATATAAATCATATTGAAGTAAATATTATATATATATATAAATATATTAATAAAAAATATTTTTTAATATTTTAATATGATTGAAAATAATATATGTGTGTGTGTGTGTTATGGAGACCTTTTATCAGTATAGAAATAACATCGTTAATTGGTAGTCTTTATAAATTATAAAAAAAGAGGAGATAAATTGTGACCTTTATCAGTGACAAAAAAAGTGCTGATAAAATTACTTTAATAACACTTCTACCCAGAGTTGATGAAATCACCCACTTTAACAGTGAATTATTTTTTCAATGATAAAAGGTAGCTCTGAATGAACATTATTTTTTTGTATTGTAGATATGCTAGTTCTTTTAGTGATAGAAAATGTAATATCGCCAATGCTAATATGGTAACTATTAATAGTAATAGAAACATGTATCTCTACCTCAAATATGTCAAAACCCATGGAGGAGAAACCAATTAATCTCAAAAGGAGGATCATTCATAAGTTTGGCACACACATCTTGATACAAAGAGCGAGAGAGGGATCAAAATGATCTCACTGAAGTATTTATTTCCCAAAATAAAAGATAAACATTTGAATACCTCTAATTTATTGAATCATTGGAAAATAGTATCAAGTATCATTTCATCAGTATTTATCATCTAGAAAAAAAACTATTTTAGATTTGATATACACTAATTCTTTCATTATGGGAATCAAGTCAATAGGAGGTGTTATTTATTTTGAATCATTCATTGATGATCACTAAAAAAATTTGTCTTTTACATTGAAAACTAAATATTGGATGCGAGATGTTTTAATGAAGTTTCATGTGAACATATAAATTGAAATTGAAAAATTATTTAATTCTAAGAATATTGATAAAGATGTTGAGTGTCATGTTCTATTTCAAGAATTCTGAAGATGATTAATATTAGTTTTAAACAATTAGTATCAAATATTCGACAACATAATAGTATTGTTGAGTTCATGAACATAACCATGTGTGAGAGAGAAAAGTGTCTTTTATTGAATAAAAAGAAACCTAATACCTTTTGGTAGAGGAAATGGGGATCACCGTTAGACTTATTATCCTTTATCCATCAGTTCCTGTAAACTGTGATATTCCATGAATGGTTTGGATAGGTAAGGACGTTCTATATAATCACTTGAGTGTATTTGACTATAGGAAATTTACACACACCCTGAAAGATGAGAGGGTGATGCTAGATGAAAATGGAAAATGATGTTTCTTTTTGGGAAACACCCATAATGGTTTTGGATATAAACTCTTGAATACTAATAATAAGAGAATAATTAATGGAAAATATGTGGTATTTATTGAATATGAGATGATTGAACATTTTAAGAAACTAGAAAATCCTTATAAGTCATAGTTTATAGAAATTCAGATAAATATAGAATCAATCTTGCCACTATCAGTTCCAAATATTTTGATGGATATATTCTATAAAATAATGATACATCACCAATAGGTAATATGACTCCTTCAATTAATATATATCAATCATATGATATTCTAGAACATATATCACTAGAAAAACAATTGATTATATCCACCAATGAATGAAAATAGAGTCATAGATACTCACTACATGAGTATATTATGTTCATTGATGGGGGATAGATATATTGTAATGATGATGCTATCATGAGTCAACATAATTTGGAATAGAAACAAAGGCCATGAAATAGGTGATGAGATCCTTACACAAGAATCACATATTTGATTTTGTAAAGTTACCACTTGGAAAAAAAGGAACTCAAGAACCAATGGGTTTATAAAATTAAAGAAAAATATTGAATCTCAAAACCATAATACATAGCCAAGATGGCTATGATGGGATTCAATTAGAAGTAGAATCAATGATTTTTTTCTCTTATAATAAAAAATGTATCTATCTGAGTTGTTCCATTATTAAAATTCAGTCTCAGCATAGAGGTGTAAAAACATTATGTACAAATTCTAATATTACATGATAATCATGATGAGGAGATATACATGGATTGACCAGATGTATTTATAGGTAAACGGAAATTATGTATGGTATATAAACTTAGTAAAAGTTTATATGGTCTAAAACATGAATTGATGCAATATTAGTTAAACTCTGACTCATTTCATGAAGACAAATGAGTAGAAAATAATGATGATCAATCACTATGTTTTCGTCAAAATGTTTTATAATCGTTTTTTCATTATTATTTTTCTTTATGTTAATGATATTTTGATTATTAACATAGTTATAACCAGGAATGATAGGTTGATAAAGAAGTTAAACATATATTTTGAAATTAAGGACTTAGGAGATGCTTCTCGTATTCTTGGTATGATAATTTCTCATGATAAGAATAATCCCAAGATTTAGCTATCTTAGAAATCTTATGATAAAAAATTTATTGAAAAGTTACAAATAATAAAGGAACCCCCAATTTTTACTCAATTTATAAGTCATTTTAGCTACACTAAACTTCAATGTGCGTTAATTAATGATGAGAAAGAAGATATTGATAAAATTCTATATCAGATAGTGGTTGGAAGTATTCTATACCATATGGTATTCTCTAAACTAGATATAGTTCACTTGTTGTAATGGTGACAGTATTCATATCAAATCCTATAAAAGAGAATTTGGAACTATTCAAATGAATATTAATGTATCTATGATGCACACGAATTCATTGTTTATGTTTTTGAAGAGATAATAATGTTTTAAAAGGATATATAGATGATGATATGGTCAGAGATATAGAAATTAGAAAGTTCATATCAAGATAGAAAATATAATTTATACAAAGATATATTTTATGGAAATCATGTTAACAAAATTATGTTTCCCAATCTAGTAAAAAATAAGAGTATATCACAATCCCAGATTTTTTCAAGGAAATAATATGGATGAGGATATTTCTAAAAGAGTTGGAAAAAATATAGTATAATTATATTCTCTATTGTGATAGTCAGAGTGCTATTCATCTTAGTAGAAACCAAATATTTCATTCCAGGTCCAAAAATATTTATGTTCGGTATTACTGGATCCAAAATGTATTTGAAGAAAATTTGTTAAAAATTGAGAAAATACATACCAATTTTAATGGGTTTGATATTACTTCAAAGGTTATTTTAAATGAAAACCATGAATTATATAAGTATAATATAAATATAGATTTAATACCATATTTTTATAGAGGGGGAGATTTGTGGATCTACTCCCAAATTAGGGAGTCTTACTTTTATCAATAACAACTATTGTAGAATGAATTTTCTCAGTTAAAATCCAACCCAACCGTCTTGTTAAAGAAACTGATGGTGAGGAGGATCTTCAAGAGTTGATTAACCACCCAAACCAAAGTACTAAATGCTATAATCTTTTATACTATAAAATCAATAATCAACTAATATATTTTGTATTCTCTGATCCCCCGATGATATATCTAGAGAATAGAAATAAACGTTTGACCACCTTTCTCCCATATATTTAGGAAAATTGTATCGATCCATCTTAAATCCCTCTTGGTCTTGTTTTTTTCTTCTTTTTTTATGTACATTTCATCATCTAAGAATTTATTTCTCTAACATAATTTTTTATAGATACTTCAACTATTCATCCACTCTCAGTTAGATTTATTTATATCAACTTTCAATTTCTCCTTAAACACTCACCATCTCCAACCCCTATTAGAGTTTAAGGTCATTATCACCACTCTCTATGGGATTTGACTTGATTATTATTGTGGGATTTGGTTTTTTAGGCTCATTCTTAACAATCTATAAAGGTCACTATATTGGTCATCACATTAAAGGCTATTATTGGGTAACTAGTTTCCACCTTAGTGACATGAGTTATGTAAACTCTAGAGTCACTTGGATAAATGTCTTCACACTTTGGTTATCTATATGAAATAATTCCAACACTATTGTGCCTATGATCAGTTGGAATATGAGTAGGGAGCCTTTTTCAATGTCATGATTCTTCCTCATCCCATTTCCATCATTTAAATTAAATGATTTCTTCCACTATTGTTACGTTTTGTTCAACAGGTTATTGTACAAGATAATGTAGGTGAAATTGGTGGAATAGTGTTCTGGTAGGGAGATTTAATATCATTAGTGGGTTAGGGGTTCTATGTGGGATAATTAGATTGGAATTTTGTATTTTTATATATTTTTTGTATTAGATTTCCAAAAACGTTTTTCATTATTTTTAAAATTAATAAAAAATATAGGGTTCTAAATAACATGTCAAAATCTAATGAACCACAAAAAATAATGCATCTTTATTTGGTACGACATATAATAATTATAAATAAGGAATATACATTCTGTACCCCTAAAAAAGTTATATTATCTATGAATTATTATTTATAACCAGTTTAAAAAATGTAGTTTCATTTTAAATAATGGATTATTCATACTAATACATAAAAACCATATTAAAAAACATCTGGGGGGAAAATATTTTGATTTTTAGATTCATATACACACATGCTTAGTCAAAAATATATTAACTAATGAATAATTATAAAATAATAACAGTATAATAAAAACCATGGGATGAAGAAAAAATAAATGTAATTAAAACGATATCATGATAATTGGAATTCCCCATTGTATATATTATATTTAATTATTTTCCACCTAGAAAAAAATAATTATAATAATCCTTGATATATATAACCCCTTTATCAATGCTATAATTCACTATTTATTAATGCTATGAATGTATTGATGTAGTGATCACCTTTAAAAGTAACCTACTTTTATCAGTACTCAAAAACTCACCAATAAAGGGTTTATCAGCGTGTATTCTAGAACTGATAATGCAATAATTTATTATCTATATGATTAGCATGGATAAAGACTTAATTTATCTATTATAGTTTTAGAATTGATAAAATAATATTTATTCCACACTAAACCTATCACCAATTAAGGCTAAACCTAGATTTTATAGTTTTTTAGAAACTATATAAATAGCAATTTAGAAAATCTAATAAAAATATAAAAAGACAATAAAATTAACTTAAAAATATTACATTAAAAATTAAAACAAATTACATTTCACAATAATTTCTATACATATATTAAATTAAAGAATTTTAGTATAATACAATTACATTGATGTATAATTTAGTAAAAATAAAAAAATTATAACTAATACAAAAAAATTCTTCTATCGTGCTTTCTCAAATGATCAAATCAACATCGTAAAAAATAAGTGAATGTATATGATAAAAATAATATGAAAATAAAAAAAATTCATTGAAATTTTATGTAATCTATGATAAATTTAGTTTATAATCATATACGGATACTTCCTATAAATTAAAAAATAATAATCGATTGATTATATAATGTATTGTTATAATCTATGATCTTTTGATTGGTTCAACTTTGTGATTCATGTTGTGCACTAAAATGTTACTTTTACACTATAAACAAATACCTTCCATCATTACATCTAGACCATGTCCTAGATTGATTTGCAATTATTTTTGACATGGCACAAGTGAAATATTGATCTTTTTCAAAATTCCATGACAATACAAGAATGATTTATTGGTTTTGATTGTGTGACACATGTTTTGAACTAAAGTAACACTATTATATGAAAAGAAAATTTAATTCATTCCAACTAATATTTGTTTCAGATCGATGTGTATTTAATTTTTATACACCATAAATTAATTATCAATATTTTCGAAAATTATTAATGTAATATATGTGGGTATTCTTTTTTTTATGTATATGACACATATTTTTACCTAAAATGTCATTTTAAAATGAAGAACCTATTCTAGTCATACAAGACATGTTGTGTATTAGATTTACTTGAGGTAAATTCTTACACATTATGAATGTGTCACCGGTCATTTTACTAAAGTGTCAAGATAATATACATTAATTTTCGTTATTTTGAGTATGTCATGTGCATTTTAGACTAAAATGACTCTTTTAAATTGGAAACATTTACTTTTCATCACTTCGGCCTTAATTTTTGTTTGATTGATATGAGTTTATCTAATATATTTATTAAATGAAACAAAAATAATTTCCCTAATTTATCAAGATAATAAAAACACATTGATGTGTGTTGTTGGAGAAAATGTTTAGTTTTATTCTAAAAATAGACACCTTCATTCATACCATCCAAAACATGTTTCAAATTAATTTTTTATTGATTCCAAAAAATTAAAAATGAATTACAGATAATTTACATAAATTGTAAAGATAAATTAAAGAATATTTTCTTAGTTTTGATTATCAGAAATATATTTTGACCTAAAATGTCACTTTTATATAAAAACTAGCACATCTAGTCTATGGTGACCTAGAACTATTCATCTGTTAAATACATTAATTAAATAAAATATTTAATTGAAATAAATTACAAAGAAAATTTATGTTTAGAG
This sequence comes from Viscum album, assembly GCA_963277665.1. Classification (NCBI taxonomy): domain Eukaryota; kingdom Viridiplantae; phylum Streptophyta; class Magnoliopsida; order Santalales; family Viscaceae; genus Viscum; species Viscum album. Next base: position 256,623,439 of record OY728162.1, read on the forward strand.
TTTTTGATAATTATGATAAAAAAACAACAAAGAAAACTCATGTCTTTTTCAATTAATGGATGTTTTTTCTTTCCACTATGATTATAATCACTTAATATATATCAATAATTCAATATCTTGGATAAATTATTCCCATAAGATTCCCTTGTAGACACATATTAGAGGTTCATTTTCATTTTAACTTGTGGAAATTAAATACATAATAAAGGGGTGACCTCAAATTCTTAGTAAGTGTAAACATAAGAAATAAAAATCAACGTTAATAACTGAGATTAAGATGATTATATTAGTATAATCAACATAAAAAAGAAAATATTAACCAAAAAACATAAAACATAAAACATGTTTCTAAAAGAATTAAATTTAGACATATAACATAAAATTATCAAACCGTTATCATGGAATAATAAAATAAAATAGGATATATAAATCATGATATATAGAACATAGGAAAGAAAGAATAAAATTCATAAACATACCATTTCTTATCTTTATGAACATATAATCTTACCAAAACATTTACTCATAATACATAATTAGAGATGAATTTCATCACACTCACCCATTAGGAACCAAGATACTTTCTAACTTGTTCACATATAAAATTATGAGCACAGTCAAATGCCATCACACTCACCCTTTATGTACATATCTACTCACTAAATTGTTCAAATAACATTTCCTTCTCATAAAATATAATTCTTTACCCAATGCATTGGATAGATATTTAGGAACCACCCATATCATAGTCTATACAATTAAGTGCCACATGAAATTAAAACATTCATCATCTCAAAAATAACCCTTAGAAAAATAATGAGTTTCATAACTATTTCAAAAACATAACATATCCTGAACTTGAAAAAATAAAAAAAAATAAACAAAATTTTAATAAAATTAATTATATCGTAATAAAATATATAAGTGGTGATATAAAACATCATTCCATGAATAGAAAACCTTAAAGGGTTAATAGATTTGAAAATAAAAGAGTATTAAAAAAACCTATTAAACTGCTAAAGTGAAAATTACATTCAAAATATTTTTTATAAATATAAAGAGAATACTTTTTAGATCCTTAAATAAATAGTTCCTAAAAAAACTTTGAAAATAACAAATTATAATGAAAAAAGAAGTGAAAATAAATTTAAAACTTGTACTTTAAAATGAATCTTTAACAAAGGATACTTGAAAAATATTATGTATTCAAAAAAGTGGAGTGAAAATATTTTGAAAATTGTTAATTTTAAACGAAAATTTAAAAATAGATAATTGAAAAATTCTAAAAATTTTCCAAAAGGTAAGTAAAAATATTTTAATATATTTTACAATTGAAAGAATATATAATAATAAAATATTGAAATATATATAAATTTTATTATTTAAAAATTTGTATTGGATAAAAAAACCTATTAATTTGAAAATATATTAAAACTTTTTAATCATTCTGAAAACTCCTTGTTTAAATCGCACATTATTAAAAGTAGAAAACAAATTTCTTTAAAATGAAATAAATGTAATAAAAGGACCATTCGAGATAACAAAATTTATGTTTCCACTGGGAAAATAAGTACACTGGTGAAAAGTAATAAAATGGAAAAAGAGTTAAAATCCCTTAAAAGTAATGAGAATTATTCATAACAAAAATTGAATTTAATGAAACATTAAAATCATTGAGGAAGAATTATTTTTTGGGAAAAATGATTTTACTAAAAAATAAGGAGCAATAAATCCTAGAATCATCATCCGTTGGAATAGATCACTCATGAAATGTAACATCAAATGAATATTTATTATGACCCAAGAAAAATATTTGAGTCATAAAAACACCATATAGCCTTCATTACTATTGAATCAAAACCCTATAAAAGGGATAAATTTTAAGATAAAAATCATATATGTTGAAAAATAAAATGATAATGCTACAAAATGGAAATAGATAATAATTTAGACCATAGAAAAGGAAACATGGTGTATAATATAAACATACCTCAAGGGATTCAAATTTGTGACATAGTTTCTCTTACAACTTTCGTAATTTTAGAATCAAAAGTCATTGAGTGACTAAAATTCATAGTGTTATAAAATAAATTTCAATTAAATTATGGAGTATTCAAAAATAATTCCTCTAGAATTATATACATCATGGGAATAATAAATTGGTGCATAAATTTAAAATATGTCTCATTGAAGAAGAATAAGTGAGATGGAAAAATCCATATGGCTTAAGAAACTTTCTAAATAAAAACCGATTAAAATAAATAAAACTATAATTTGAAGATAATATAAAATAATAAAGGATAATAAATTAGATTAAATATCCAATGGGTAGTATATATTCCATTTAAAAGAGTTTTGGTGTATAAAAGAGAATGTCTCTTAGAGAAGGAATTTTGGAGATGAAACCCTGACCTATGTCTAAAAGAATTATTAACTATCTCTTAACATTAAGTATAATTAAATTAAGTTATTTTTATATATAACAATGAAAAATATTAAAAAATATTTAATTTTTTAAGAACTATTTATTATCTTTTGTATTTATTTTTAGTATATTTTTTACTTATATCATTCATTCAGGGTAGTTCTGTTAATTCCTTCATAATACTTTTGGTTTGTTGACTGTGGTCAAAGGTGTTGGAAAATAATTAAAATATTTCCATAATTTTATATTATTATGTAATTTAAAATTAATTTAGTTTATAATTTATATAGTTATATATTTTCTTCGTGAATGAAATCGATTTACAAAGGTCAAATTAATATATCCTTTTTTCACGGTAAAATTTATTATAACCATTTAATTATAATATTACCAATTAAATGTATAATATTATAATTAAATATGGTTAATGGTTCATTAAATGATCATTTATATCAACTAAATATATTTTTATGACAATTTATATTTGTTTATATGTAATAAATGGGAAATTTTATCCCGTGGACGTGGTAGTCCACATGTACACACGAATGACGGACCCATTTTCATTGACTGGGTAGAAAGTAAAAAATACAATATATTTTCATTTAATAATCATTATAATCATTTAAATATTATTTTATTTTATTATATAACCTTTTTGAACCATCTATGAATTTTTGTGATGAATAAACAAAAAACGTTACTTCGTGGAGGTTGTGATCTGCCCACACGCACTAACGTCGATTCTTGTTTATATTATTAGATGGAAGATAATAAATATTGGTTTTACTATTACTATAATAAAATATTAAAAAAATAATTATTCTATATTATTATTTTATTATATTAATGGTCATTTTATAGGGGAAAATAAGAAATAAATGTTAAAATAATGTGTTACCTATTTTGAGACCTTGAAATTGTTTTTGATGAATACCTTATATTAGAGGGACATAGGATATTTTTTTTGATTATATGAATTTGAATTTTCAAAGTACTTAAATTTAATGAAATATGGTTAGATTTTTAGGGAAATTTATAAATTTTAGTGGAGTATTAAATTGTTTGAGGTGACACCCCCTCCCCCTTAAAAGTGCGGAATATGGACTTTTCCATAGAAAAGAAAGTTATGTAAGGGATAAGAATGGAAGGACATGATGTTTATGTGAACTAGGTGAGAGAATGTTTGTAAGACATGTATATAATAATTTATATCCTACAAAATTATTTCATGAAAGTATAAATGTAATGTTAACATAGGAAATTTTGATCCACCATATAATATTCAATTAAACACTTATTATACTTTTTTAAATATCAATCATGTAAATTATTTTATTAATAAAAATATAATTATACCCTTATAATAATAATTTAACTGGATGATTCAGAATTTGGGCTCAATTAAACTAATTCATTTCAAAATTATTTGAAAATTTGATTTCAAACTAAGCATACATAACACCTCATTTTTTTAAATATAGTAGTTTTTCCAAACATTAAACTTATATATGAGATAATGTTTTTGTGGTTACTAATTTTCATGATGGTAACTACATTATTATAAAAATATAAAATTTATAGGCCTTTAAAATTTATTCAAAAGTTATTTTTACCATGAAAAGTTTTAATTAAAACAAACAAATGAAAATAGTTTTTAAATTGAAATAAAATGTTTCTTATGTCCAAAAATATTAAACAAATAAAATTTTCATATTCCTAATAATATTTTATATCTCATAATGTTACCCTAAAAATATATAGTTTTGATCAAATTAAATATTTTTTAAAATTTTAGTCCTCTCACATATACTGAAAATGTGATAAAAGTCACTGTTTTAGAAAAATGAATATTATTAATTATTCACATAATAATTAATTATTTTAGAAAAATATCAATAATAAATACTAATATAATTTTATTGTGAGGTTTTAAAAATATAATTTAATGTTATCATATTTAAATTCTAGAATCTGTAATTTTTTCCTTTAAAAGAAAACATATAATATTAATAAAACGAATATTATTAAAAATAAACTTTTGAATATTATTTTATATTAATTATTTAGCAAATAAAAGTAAAAACTTGTATTGCATTACTATATAAGTGTTTAATATATCTTTATTAATCATGAATTCATTGTAATTTATAGTTTTTTTACATTTAGTGCACATATAAACAAGTTATAAAACATAGTATGTATTTTAAAGGACCCTGAATATCAAATCATTACAGTCTACCCCATCAAATAAATTAAATCAATGTAACATTTATTATTACCCACTGATGAATGTCAGAAAATATATTTTTAACATATTTTTTAGTCTATATTTGTATTGAAATTTACATCTACCTTATTATCATGATCCAGATCAAAATATGTATATTTCCTCAAACAATATTTATTATTTACCCCCAAATCATACATTCTCCAAATTAGACATTCCCCAAAACTACCTAAACCTCTAAGTTATAAAACTACAATTAAATAGCATATTCTTCCAAAAATTAATTCTATATTTATTCCCATTTTTTTATTATAAACTATTTCATAAAATCAAACACTCTAAAATATATAACATAAACCAAAAAATGCGATGAACTTCACCAAAAATATCATGAATTATCATTAATGTCTAGGACATAGATACTATATAACTTACAATTTCAAAATCACCAACCCTTTATTATTATGACATCCAACATGTACTGAACCTAAAACTTATCCATACCTTAGACATTTTTTCTTCAATAGTTGTAACAAAAAATATAAATTTTCATAAAATAATTTCTTAAAGTTATTGATACCATTTAATATATGACTTCATACCTTTAATTCAATAATACTAATGAAATATCCATATATGTTTTACATAATCCTCATTATCTTTTAGAATATACCAAAACATACTTGATACATATCACTTTACTAATTTAAATTTCTAGGTGTATCTATATTTAATTTCTACTATGATATCAACCTTATTACCTTAGGTAAGACCGGAAAACTCGTTTTCCCATAATAATATGAATTTTCAATGATTAATTTATTTAAGTATGATCCCTTTGTTTTAACAATAAATTATGGTTTTTGGATATATATCTTTCATAGAATCATACTAATTATCATGTTTCAATTAAATACTAAAAAAATGGTTATGATAATATCCTAAAGAATCAGAGTATATGAATATGAAATATCAATCCTAAGATGAAAACTCCAATGAAACATTCTTCTAAACATATGATTCTTTTATTTCAACTATTTCATACTTGGTTAATCCACTAACACTTTTGGTGATACCTTGGTTTCTTTAAGTTCTATTTCCTTAAAATTAATAACCTAATATCATAATGTAATTATGAATTGGATCCTCTATAACGGTTCATAAATTATATGAAATCAATGAAATAAATTCATTTGGGATTTTCAAACTACGTGTATAGTTAGGAATATTTTTCATGCACTAGGTGAAGATCATGTTAAAACCCAATATGACATTTTCGGGGTTATTTCACATATAGTATCCCAAAATATATGTTATTTCTAAGAATACCATACAATATCCACTTTACAAATACTTTGGGGTGATTTACTATATATAAAATTATCCAATAGACTTATTCTTTGGGTTCTACTAAATTTAACTTTACCTAATTTCTAGTATATTCAATATTACCTCAACTTTCCTAAATGTTTATCTACACCTTTGAATATAGGGTAAACTATAACTGATAAATCATTGATACAATTTCATACTCTCAAATTTTCCACAACTGATGAAATCCTAATCTCTAAAGTTATCTAAACCCTGATCTAACACCAACTATAGAACCCCAAATCTGACTATCTAGAAAATACAAAACATAATGAAAATATTTCATTATAATAAATTTCTAATACCTTTTAGGTTTATAGTTTTAGAGAATTATTAAATAAAAATAACTAAAAACTCATGTATTTTTTAAATAATAGATGTTATTATTTTCTACAATGACTACAACAAAATAATTCATGACATGTATTGAAAATATCCAATAAACTCTTATCATAAGATTCTATTTTAGCCACTTTTTATGTATTACTATTATTCTTAATCTGGTGAAATGGAAAACATAATAAGGGGTGAGATCGAATTCCCATCATGGGTAAACATAGGTGATAAAAATGAATGGTCATAAGTGATAATAAGAAGAGTATATGGGCATAATCAAGATACATAAGAAAATAATACTCCAAAAAAACAAATATCATAAATTATGTTTCTAAAATAATGAAATATTAACATATAACATCAGAAAATGAATCCTATCCCATGGAATAAGAAAACAAAACATGATGGATAAATCCTAAGATAGGGAACATAGTAAAGAAAGTGTAATAATCATAAAAATAGGATTTTTTATCATTGTGAACCTAGTTACTCAATATCCAGTACACTCATAGAAATTTGTGTTGAGGCAAACAAAATCACACTCACTATTTCTGAACTAATATTCTTTACTAGATATTACCACATAAAATTGTGAGTAGAGCTAAATTACATCACACTCACCCTTTTTGAATCAAGATACTCACTAACCTATTTACATAACATTTCTGGTCTCATGAGATATTAGTATTTATATAATTCATTAGAAGAAGATATAGGTCACTAATATCTCATAATCTATATAATTCTATGACACTTTAAAATCGAACATTCACCACCTCATAAAGAACCTATGGAAAAATAATGGGTTTCCTAAAACTTTTAAAAACATAACATATCATAATATTAAGAAATCATAACATATCAAAAATATCATTTTAAAAAAAAGAATCATATCATAATAAAATATTTATATGTTGATAAAAACATCACTTCCTGAAAGATATAGTTTAGAGGGTAAATAGTTGTGAAAATACAAGAGTTTTTACTAAACCTTTTAAAAAATTAAAGTGAAAATTACATTAAAAACATTTTTTGAAGGTAAAGAGTAATATTTTGAAAACATTAATTGAAAGACTTCCAAAAAGTAAGAAACTATTACAATATATAAATATTATAATAAAATATAAGTGAAAATACATAAAAACATTTAATTTTAAAATAATATTTAATAAGGGATACTTTAAAAATATATAGTCTCTAAAAAAGGGATGTGGAAATAGAGTTAAAACATTTAAATTTAAAGAAATCTTTAATAATATATAATTTAAAAATGCATATTGTTTTCAAAAATGGTATTGAAAATACTTTGAGAGTTTTTTCATTTAAAAAGAATATTTGATAATTTAAACATAAAAATATATAAAATTCATCAAATGAAAATATAGAGTCAATTATGAAACATTTTATTTTTAAAATATGGCTAAAAAATTTGATGATTTAGAAATAACCATGTTAAATACCCACATCAGTAAAAGCATAATGAAAACTTTTATTTAAAATGGAATAATGAGAATAAAAGTATCATTTCAAATAGATTCAATTTGAGTTCCCACTAGGTAAAGGAGAATGATTATGGAATGATATAATAAGGTCATGAAAGAAAAATCTATTAAAAATAATGGGAATTATTATTAACAAAAATTAATAGTAATGAAACTTTAAATTTGTCAAGGAAGATGAATTTGGTGTGAAACATGATTTATCAATAAAATAAGGTGGAATATATACTAAAATAACTATATGTTATAATATATCAATCATGATTTGAAATTGAAAATGAAGAGTGATTATTAACCAAGGAAAATATTTGAGTCGTGAAACCCCCTTACATATTTTGTCACTTTTGAATCAAAACCCCATGATTGATATACCTTTTAAGAAGGAAATTGAATATCATTATGCATAATAGGATCATGATAGAAAATTTCAATTGGGTAGTATTTAAAACATTTAAAATGAAACATGGATTATCACTTAAACAATTATCAAGGGATTAAAATATGAGGATTAGAAACCCATATGACTTTAATAAATTTTGAATAAAAATTCATCGGAATCTTGAAATTCATTTGGTTTTATAAATAGAAAGAATTAAATAATATAGTATGAAAAAATATATTATTGGTAATTATATAAACCTTAGAAATATTAAATTGGTGCATAACATTAACACATGTCTTAATGAAGAGGAATTAGGACTTAAAACCCCTTATGACTTAATAAACATTCTAAATAAAAACGAATTGAAAAATGAGAGCTTTAAGTTGAAGTTAAAATAGCTTGAATAAGCATAATACATGATATTAAATATAAAATATTCAGTATATAAACCATTTAAGGAAATTAGGATGATATTAAATATATAATTTTTAGTATATACACCATTTAAATAAAATTTGGTGCCTAGAAGAACATGTGTCTCAAATAAGAATGTTTTGTGATAAAACCCATACATGTGCCTAAAATAATTTTGAACTCACACTTACCTTCTCGAATAATTTAATTCATTTAATTATATGTATAAAAAATAATTTTTTTACCTATAATTTATTTTATAAGGTTTATTTATTATCTTTTCGTACAAATCTTTGATATAGTTTCTACAAACATTAGTCAGTTGGGGTTGTTCAGTTAATTCCTCTGTAATATTTCACTTTGTTGATCATGATCAAAGGTGGTTAAAATAGTTTAATAATATCCCAAATTTGGGATTATTATGTCCTTTAACATTCCATTAGAACATAATTTTTTCTGTTAGATAGGTTCTCTATGAATAAACTCAATTTAGAAATATTATATTAACATGACATTTTTATCAGTTAAATTTATTATAATAGTTTTTTTTAATATGACTTATGGAATGTATCATGTGGTTATTATAAAATTTTAATAGTTTATAAAAAACCCATTTATACATAAGATAATCATTTCAGTCCATTCATGTTATTTTCTAGGGAAGAAAGACAAACATTATCATGCAGATGTGCTAGTCTGCACATACCGAGAGACGACACTCCCAATATCATAGTTTGGAAAGAAAATATACAATAAAATATATTATCATTTAAGAAAAATTAAAAGGTTAAAAATATTATATTAAATTATTGATTAAAATATTTATCCATCTGATAATGTTTTGGATGGAAAACCAAAAGTTTTTCTTTGTAGAGGTTGTAATTCATATAAACGCATTAACGACAATTCTTGTTTTTTAGTAGATGTTAGATATTAAATATTGGTTTTCCAATTATTATAATAACATATAAAAATTGTGATAATGATAAAATTGTTATTAAACTGTATTTATGGTTAGTTTATAAAATAAATAATAATAATTAAATGATAGGAAAGGCGTGTAGCCTATGTTGAGACCTAGAACTATCTATTAATAAAGGCTTTAGATTTAATGTACTTAGGATAATTTTTTGTGACTAGGGGAATTTGGGTGTGAAAATAAATTCAAGAATAATATATTTTGGTAGGGTTTTAAGGAAATTTCAAAATATTAGGGGATTTTTTTATTTGTTGGAATTGATCTCCCTTTTATAAGATATGTGGTGGGACTTTTCCATTGAAAAAAATTGTTATATAAGGGATAAGAATGAAATGAAATGATTTTTAGGTTATTTAGGTGAGGGAAGTTCAGAAATACATATAGGTAATATATTAAAACATAAAAAATAATTTCTATAAGGTCTAATGTTCATACTAATTTATAAAAATTAGATCCACTTTAAATTTGATCTTTAAACATTGATTACACTTAATAAAATATTAGTCATTTCAAATTTTTTATTACTAAAAATATAATTAGAAACTTATTAAAAAATATCGACATGTTAATTCTGAATATGCGATCCATTTTACCTAATTCCTTTAAAAAATATTTTGAAAATATGATTTTAAATTATACACACAAAATACATAAAATATGTTTTTAAATGAGTGTGTTTTTTAAACTTTAAACAAATATATAGGATAAGTTGTTGGTGTTTATTTATTTTCATGATTGTAATCGATTTATTATAAAAAATAAATTTTATGTGGCTTTTTAATCAATCTGAATCCAAATTTCTCCATAAAAATATTTAATTAAAAGACAAATATTAAAATAATTTAAAATTCTAATAAAATCTTTCTTATATCATAAAATATTTTATCATAGAATTTATAAGTCCAAATTAATTATTTTTTATTTCATAATTATACCATTAAAATATAAATTTGATAAACTTAATTAATTTATAGTCTTTTAGGAGTTCCACATAAAATTATAATGAGATTAATGTTAATTTTTTGGAAAAAACTTTACTTTTCACTATTCACCTAAAAATTGATTATTCTATAAAAATCAAAAAAATCAAAAAAAAGATAATTTTATTATGAGGAGTTAAAATAATAAATTTTAATTTAACAAATTTAAATTATAAAATTATTAATTTTATCTTTTTAAAAAATAAAATATAATATAATAAACAATTTTTATTAAAAATAACCATTTAAATATTAATTAATATTAATTATTTACCTCCTAAAGGTAAAAAAATTAATCTTTTACCATATTAGTATATATTATAGATTTATTAATAATTTTATATTAATATGTTGTTATTATGTTACATTGGGTGTCACTTGTGACGCATGTTACAGAATATAGTATGTATTTTAAAGGATAAATAATCTTAGGTCATTACATAGTCATACCCAACTCATTGTGTGTAAGATTGATTAGTTATTGTTTACTAAATTTAATAAATTATGTATTAATTTTTTTAAAAAAATAACAATACAATAAGAGTGTGTTTTCTTATTTTAGACTATGTGATGCACTTTTTGAACCAAAATTCCATTTTTAAATGAAAACATTCACTTTCAGTCATATTGGAAACCTTGTGTGTCATATTGACTTGTTATTAATTCATAAACATAAAAATGATCCACATAAAATTTTCATAATGTATTAAGAAAATATAATAAAATGTTCTTATGTTTGAGAACCTTATGTGTGTTTTATAGTAAAATGTCACTTGTAAACAAAAAGTATTCAATTTCAGTCAATCCGAACACACCATGTGTCAGATTGATATGCGGTAAATTTCTATACATAAAAATGTATCACTAATCATTTTTCTGATGTATCAAGCCAATATTAGTGTGTCCTCATTGTTTTGATATGTCATAATTATTATGATATAAATTATTTTTTTACACCAAACACATGTAATTTCAGAAATACTAACCACACCGTGTCTTAGATAAATGTGTGGTCAACTCTTACACATCAAAAAATAACTATGGATCAGTTTTATATAGTTTCTAGAAAATCAATGTTTTTTCTTAATTTTGAATATCTTACACATGATTTGAACTAAAATTTCACTTTTAAATTAAAACATATTGTTTTAATCATACCGAACACACTTTTTGTCAGATTGATGTGTGGTTAATTCTAAAAAAATAAAAAATCAATATTTTTTATAAAATATAAATTAAATATATATGTGTTTTCTCAGTTTTTTAGTATTTGAAAAAAAAATTATATAAAATTCCATTTTTAAATTACAACATGTATTTCAAGTCATACTTCCCATTCCATGTGTCAGGTAGAATTTGTGTTAATTATTATATATAAAAAATTAATAATGGATCGTTATTTCAAAGTAATAAAATAATTCTAGTTATTTTTCTCATTCTTGAGTTTGTCACACAAGTTTTAGACTTAAATGTAACTTTTAAAATAATAAAATGTATTTTAGTCAATCCTTCAACATTTTGTGCCCAATTGATTTTCATTTAATCGTTACAGATTTGAAATGAATCATGATTAATTTTCCTAAAGTATCAATATAAATAAATATAATTTTCTTAGTTTTAAATGTGTGATGTGATACGTGGTCATTCAATGATTTAAAATATATAATTTATTAACTTATATAGAACTATCTGGTTTTATGAAGGGTTAAACCAAAAAGAATGGAATATAGTGAAATAATAAAATAATAAAAACAAAAAACATTCAATATAAAAATAAAAAAAATGGAAAACCTAGTTGTGAGAATGGGAGATGTAAAACCATGATGAAATTGATGGAGAATCCAAGAAGAAAATTATAAAACAACTATGATTGTAAACTGGTAGCAAAGAACATTTTATGAATAATGTAACCAAACTTATTTCAAATAATGAAAATGGAATTCTATTCAACCCATTAGAAAATCATTATAGTTACTTAAGTTGTAAAAATTTGAATTCAAATCACTTTATTATCATTTGGCTATTAGCACATCCTAGAGACTCACGCAAAAGATATAATTTTCAATTAGAAATTTTGGAAAATGATTATCTATTTAAGGGGAATATAAAACTAAACCTTTTCTAATTAAGAACTTTTTTGAATTTTTTAAAGAAAGGTATCAATTATTCTTCACACGTCGTCACATAAAACTGTAAAAAATGATGATCACAAAAATTAAAAATGATAGAAAAGATAAATGAACCCACTACTATGCTTCAAGAGAAAATACACATTAATCACCTGATCAAATGATAGGATCAAAATTATTGTGATGAATCCCAAGAACAACAACAATCAACAATAAAAATATAAGATATAACTGAAGAAATGTATTTATTAAAACCAAATTCCTTAACAGAATTTATCTACACTAGTTCAAGAAAAAAAATATTATACTATAAACCATTCTCAAGATTATAGAAATAAAATAAGTAAAGAAAAATAAATATGTATTCTATATAGATATCTCCCTTCTAATCCAGCTCTAGATTCATCTGGCATACCATCCACAAGAACTGCTCCCCTTGCCACTACAATTGTTCAGCCTCTCTATCTTTCTCCATCCCATGGATGTCTAGTACCCATTCAAATATTAACAAAATTGTTGAATAATCCCATAATATTCTCTTTTTAAAGAAATATTTCCAGCAAATTAGAATTACTAATTTCATGTGTCAGTGATCATATCTTCAATTTTTTCTACATAAATACTCATAATATAACTAGGTGAAACTAATGGTTCCACTACACATATAATATCCAATTTCACCCCTTATTTCATATGTTTTTTTACCACATAATCATTATGCCTGTAATTATTTATTTTTTATTTATTATTTTTAATTTCCTAATATCTCAGTCGAAAAAATATCATTAAAATTGTTTTAAAATATTTCAAATAAAGCTATTTCCATATTTTCATCGATCAGAAGTCTTCATAAAACCCAACTTCTATTTATTTAAATGAATATGTGATGAAACTTAGTAAAGTATTCAACTTGACCCACTTTTTTTGAAATCTTGGTCTTCTTAGGAACTAATTGTATTCATTACATCAAAATATACTCTAGTAGTGTTTCAAATATGTGACCTCAAAAACTAATAATAACATAAATTCGAATGTGTTTAGTTTATTATTCAAATCTATGTATGTTAGTCAATTTTTACATAAAAGGATCATCTTGAGGTGAAAAATTCATTTAATCATTTTAATAATAACCTTATGTCAATGAAACTTTAATAAAATAGCTAAAAAAATAAGGAGTATTAAGTCCCATTCTACTATCATAATCAGTTATTACTTTTAGATGACAAAAAAGATCAAAATGTATTAGAATTAACTCAACAAAGTTCATTAGTAGTTCACTCTTCATCCAAGAAGACTTGATGCTAAAATTGGGTATTTATATCCTTTTGAAACTCTTCCTCAATGATGTAGTTCATCTATATTGATGTCTCTAGTCTCCCCTGCAACATGAATCTAGGATTTAATATCTTATTATAAATAGGTGGTGTTGAATACTTATCCCCCGATTCATATAAGACATCTTTCGACACTCACAAAAAACTCGTATTTTCTCATCAATCTCTATCAAATAATAAAAACCTTTGTTATCATCTTAAATTTTTATTGACAACCATCTTCATTATTCAATTAATGATCAATATTCCTTTTCTACTAATTATTCGATGAGGATAGGGTTGGTATCTTATTACATCATCTATTTATATGGATTCGGTTTTATCAATCATGGACTTGCATATCTTCTCAGGCTGAAGTTATAGATGGTGAATGAAATATACAAAGTAGATGGGATTCTTATGATGATTTGCAAGAACCTTATGATGGGAACCCAAAGAATAAGGATAAATAAATTATGAGACACACTACTAACATTATAAAGACCCCTCCATAATAAATAATAATCCTTTTGTTCCCCTTGTTATCCAAATTTCACAAATGGTGGGATCCTCACAAAGGTTGGTTTTCAAAATTAATAAATCTATTATGAAATAATAACATTGAAACTTTTTCAGATAATAATCATCCTTAATGAGTATAGAGGACTTAGTCAAATCCCATTCTCACTCCATTAATGAACATTATGAAATAAACCATTTTCTCACGGAAATAAAATCATATGAGATTTATTGATTCAAAGTGTAAAAATAAAACATCAAAATCGAATAAATGACATAATCACTAATTTAAAATCAAGAGTTAAAAATAAATATGAAAAACTAATATAAAAAAATATACATGGAAATTTTATTGTAAATCTTCAAAAATCCAAATTCCTCAAAATTTCATGCAAATAAAATTTAAATTAATATTCCATTAAAAACCACTAAATTAATTTTTTAAAATATTTTGAAAATAAATGTAGAAATAATTTAATAAAATTATCACCCTAGACTATTTTTTTATTAAAAAATTCATTGGATCAAATTTTCCACATTAAATTATCCAAATTCATTTATTAATATTATAAAGTGAATTTTTTAAATCAATTCATCAAAGTTTCATCAAATAATATTTTAAATGGTATTAAAATAAAGTATCATAAAATTTTCTGACACTTAATACATTGATTGTACCTAAGAAATCAGTTCATAAAATTTAGTGGAATATAATTAATCAAACAAATGAATGAACAATAATGCCAAAATATATATGATTTTTTAAAATATTTCATTTTTTAAGATTTCACAAGTAATAATGAGTTATTACTCTCTCGAAAGGAAAGTGTTTTGGTAAAAATGGGGTTTCATGTTTTACATATATCACTAAATTTAAAATTTTTGAAAGGATTGTAACTAACCTCATTTTTCAATCTAAAATTCATCAAATTTCACATTTTCTTCATAGTGAATAGAAAAATACCACAAAAAAATAATTAGACATAACTGAATAGATTGTTGGGTTTAGTAATTGCAAGAAGAATACCTAACGCATTCCATAGTGTTAAAAAAGAAATAAATATCTCAACCAAAATTAGGATTTTGTTTTCAATTATATCTAATATAATGTTTATATGTTTAAATAACATCATGAAATTGAATATTCATTAAAAATATAAACCTTTGTCACAAAATTTCAAAATTGTTTTCTATAGAGAAATAAAAAGGTCTAACATAATTGAATTTATATAGAAATAATATTTTTTGAACAATTTATTTTATTAAAACAATTTCCCATTATAAGAAAAAAATTCAGTCACTAAAAATGAAAATATTAAATTTTGAAGAAAAATTAGAGTATTTACATTGTGTCCTTATTGAAATAGAATTTTTCTTAATTTAAGACTCCTACCCCAAAAATAAAAATTTATATTATCTCCAATATTGTATGTTAAAATGGAAAAACATTTTTAAATAATATGTTCAAATATGTTTTGAAATTCAATAATTAAAATAAATTTAAAAATAATATTTTCTAACTAAAACAATAATTAAAAAAATTTAGGGAATGCAAATTATTTTCCACCTAGTTACTACATTAAAAATCCAATGAAAATGAAATCCTTTTCAAAAAAGTGCATTCTAAAAATTTAGGTTCAAATCGAATATCAAAGAAGCACAATATATCAACATATAATGGCATTAATTCTCCCCAAAAATAATTTAATAAAGAAATAGTAGCTCGATGAATTATCTAAGTAAGTAATCATGTATCAACATTTTTTATACATGTTCTGACCATTTTATTTTACAATATAGAAATAATAAGTTCTAAAAAAAATTTAAATAATCTCAAACAATATGATTAACATTTTCATGTTATTAAAATAGTATTTTAAGATTGATTTAAAAAAAATTTCATTAAAATAGATATAAATTAATTAAGCCCCCATCAATTGAAAAATTGATTCAACATGTATTCATAATTACTTTTCAAGACCCCCCTCCCCCCCACATACACACACATGTTTGGACATAATTTGGATTTTAAAACACACTTTTAGATTCTAAATCAATTTTCAGGGTTTCATGAATCACTTTAAACAACATAAATATTTGTAAAATTATGTGAAATATGGAAAAAGTTACCCCCTAATAGTCGGTACTTGTTTCTTTAGAGAATGAACCAATTGGTTACTCTCCGTAAACATCAAGTCCCACATGGACTCTCTATTAAATAACTAGCAAAATTAGAATAGATCAATCATTAGATTAAACCATTAAATATTCCATCATGAATCTATGTTAAAATGGAGAGGATGTGGTAATAAAAGTTTAATCATCAAAAGTAGGTGATGTTTTAGTGATTGAGTGTAACAATATGGTTCAATTTTAGTACTGGGATAAAACGAGTAGGGGTTCATGTAAGGCTTCACAAAATAAAAAAATGAGGTATTATTAATTAAAATAAAACTAAAAAAACTAAAATTTATTAGACCATGGAGTGCCTCCCATGTAACACTATGTTTATAGTCTTCAAGTATACTTTATCCTAAATTCTACCCATTATCACTTTTCAGGGGTTTCTTATTGATTAAATAACCCATATTATTGTCTAAAAATTCATTAAAATTAATCCCAAAGTGTTTTCCAACTCAAATAGTAAGAATAATATTTTGCAAATTGTCTAAAATATCAATACATATTCTATTATACAAATCTATTTCTTTTCCAATAATATCACAAATAATTCTGAAGGAAAGGTTGAAAGATCCCATAAAATACCTTTGATGATGTAAAATATTCTTAGAGTTACACCCATACATAAATGTTTTAAAACTCTATGAAATATATACTAAATCATCTTCAACCTTCTTAAACATTCCATAAATTGAGTTCAAGATATCTTGAAAAAATTATAGCATGAAATATTCCTACATAAGTACATCAAATAATGCACATAAAATATATTTTTTAGATTCTTCACTGGAATCAAATGATATGGATTTGTAAATGAAGGTTATAAATCATTGTACACAAAACCATTCATAGTTTAAGATTGTATTTCACTACGAGAAAACGGTGCTTTAGCGGTCGTTTTTTTGCGGAAATTTTAAAAACCACCGCTAAATTTTTTTCGATCAAATAATTAGTTGCGGTTTTTAAAACCACTGCTAAAAAATATTGACTAATTTTTTTAAATTTTTTTAAATTAGCGGTAGTTTTTATAGTGGCGGTTTAAACCGCCGATAAAACATTTTAATTTTTTTTTAAGTAGCTGTGATTTTTTAGCGGCGGTTTAAACCGCTGTTAAATGTTTTTTAATTGTTTTTAATTGTTTTTAATTTTTTAATTTTTTAATTTTTTAATTAGCGGTGGTTTTTAGTGGCGGTTTGAACCATTGCTAAATCATTTTTAATTTTTGTTCAATTTTTTCAATTTTTTCAATTTTTTAAATTTTTTATTTCTTTATTTTTTTATATTAGTAATTTATTATTTATTTATTTATTATTTATTTATTTATATATTATTTATTATTTATTTATTTATTTATTTATTTACTTTCATAATTTATTTGTTTATTTAAATTTTTTTTTTAAAAATAACTTCTAAAAAAATTATAATTTTTAAAAAAACTGCCGCGAAATTACGGCAGTTTTTTGAAAACCAATGCAAAATTTAAGATGAAAATTTTACATAATTTTAAAATATTATTTTTTATTTTTTATTTTTTAATTATTATTATTATTTTATTATTTACTATTAAATATAGTTTAGTATTTATAATTTTATATATTTATAATGTGTCAACTAATCAATATTTATAATTATTAGATAATACTATTTTTAAACTAAAAGAAAATCTTAAATAAGTTGAAGAACAGACTTCAGCACCAAATGACTGTAATTTCTGATATGAGAGTTCTTTTCAGCTCCACAACCAATCAAATCGAAGCTTATCAAATGAAAAAAAACCAAGTGAAATTAAATTGTGTGATAATCAAAGGAAAAATTATATTCAAAATTCAAAAGTCGAAAATCGAACTCAAACATCAAACGACTATAACTTTTAATCTGGGTGTTTGTTTGAGCACTACCATATATCAAATCGAAGCCTATGATGAGCTCTAAACCACTTAGGTTTGGAACAAACTCATTGAGAATTTTAACCCTTTTTATTCCACCAGAATTTTCTAGAAGGCCTACAAAACAGAGGTTTTAGTTGCAGACACTGATTTCATAAAATTCAAACGGTTATAACTTTCAATCTAGGTGTCTATTCGGAATGTACCACATATCATATCGAAACTTATTTCACGATCTTCGATTTGACAAGTTGTGGCACTTGAAAATGAGTATCAGATCATATTTTATGACCATTTCAGTGTTTTTAGTGTTCACAGAGGTTCTTAACGTTTTATGATTTATTTATTAATTGTTTATTTATTTATTTAATATTAATTAATTAATTAATTAATTAATTAATAACTAGTCATTATTTATTTAAATATTATTTATTATTTGGTATTTATTAATTTATTTATTATTTAGTTATTATGTACACATTAATTATTAATTTATTTTTAATTTATTTATTAATTATTTATTTATTAATTATTATTTATTACTAGTTTATTATTCATTTATTTATTTGTTTATTATTTATTTATAAATTAGTTAGTCATTAATTATTAATTAATTATTAATTATTATTTATTAATTATAAATGGTTAATTATTAGTTATTAGTTGTTATTAATTATTTATTATTAATTATTTATTTACATATTTATTTAGTTCTATATTTATTTATTTATTATTTATTATTTATTTTATCTTTTTTTAATTTTTATTCTTTATTATTTATTCTTTATTCCTTATTATTTATATTTAATTTACTAAATATTAAATTATTATTAGTTTATTATTCATTTATTAATTATTTATTAATTTTTAAATTTTTAATATTTATTTATTTATTTATTTATTATTTATTATTTATTAAATATTGCATATTGCATATTAAATATTAAAATATCAATATCAATATTAAATTATTTATTATTAATTGAGAATTTTTAATTTTATAATTAGCAATTATTAGTTATTAGTTATTATTAATTATTAACTATTTATTAATTATTATTTATTTATCTATCTATTTATGTATTTATTTATTTATTATTGATTTATTATTGATTATTTATTAATAAAATATTAATTATTTATTAATTATTTATGAAATATTAAATATAGAATATTTCATTTTAAATAATAAAATTAAGATATTAATTATTAATTAAGAATTATTCATTTTATAATTATCAATTATTAATTATTAGTTTTTATTAATTATTATTTATTATTTATTTATTATTTATTTATATATATATATATTAATTATTTAATTATTTAATTTTTTTATATATTATTTATTATTTATTATTTATTATTTAATAATTTAATTTTAATTTAATAAATATTAATTTATTATTAGTTGATTATTCATTTATTATTTATTTATTTATTCATTAATTATTCAATATTTATTAATTATTTATTAATAATTTATTAATCATTTATTAATTATTTATAAATTTTTTATAAATTTTTAAATATAAATTATTAATTCTTAATTCTTAATGATCAATTACTAATTATTAGTTATTATTAATTATTCATTATTCATTATTCATTATTTATTATTTATTATTTATTATTTATTATTATTTATTATTACTTAATTATTTATCTATTATTTATTTATTTATTATTTATTATTTATGATATATTAAATTATTTTTAATTAACTTATTATTTATACATTACTTATATATATATTATGTTATATATTATATATTATCTATTATCTATTATCTATTATCTATTATCTATTATCTATTATCTATTATTTATTATCGATTATATATTATTTATTTTATATTATCTATTATATAATACCTAATATGTAATATATAATAAATAATAAATAATATATAATAAATCATATATAAGATATATAATACCTAATATATAATTTAGCTGGATGGGCATCTGTGTTGTAATAAAAAAAAATTATAATAAAAAAATAATAAATAATAAATAATAAATACTAAATACTAAATACTAAATTAAATTGCGAAAATAAATAAATATTTAATAAATAAATCATAAATAAATCATAAATAAATCATAAATAAATCATAAATAAATAATAAATAAATAATAAATAATAAATAAATAAATAATTTCATAATAAATAAATAAATAATAAATAAATAAATAAATAAATAATAAATAAATAAATAAGTTATAAATAAATAAATAAATAAATCATAAATCAAAAATAATAAATAACTAATTAGTAAATAATAAGTAAATAATAAGTAAATTATAATTAACTTATAAATATGTAAATAAATAATAAATAAATAAATAAATAAATAATAAATAAATAAATAAATAATTACGAAAGTAAAAAAAATAATGAAATAAAAAATTAAAAACAATTCAGTGACGGTTTAAACCGCCGCTAATTAAAAAAATTTAAAAAATTTAAAAAAATAAATAAATAAGATTTAGCGGCGGTTTAAACTGCCGCTAATTATTTCCCGATGCATGATTTAGCGGCGGTTTTCTAAAACCTTTGTAGAATGATTTCTCGGTGATTTAAACTGCCTCAAAATGAAAAAAAACACCGTTAAATATAAATTTTGGCGTAGTGTTTCCAGATAGTAGACTGGATCAAATTGAACAATATATTGTTTTACAATAGGGAGAGTTAAACAAGAATCTTCCTCAAATTTATATACGTTTAGATGATCAATCGTAGATAACAAGTACTCACAATAAGGCTCACAAGACACAAGATGAAATATTTGTAACTCTGAAAACATTTTACACTATATGGAAAGGGGTTTCTCAAAAAAAATATGGTTGTGAGTGTTGTCCAACAACCTAAGAATCATTTTCAATATGTAACCCTTGTTGGTGTTAAACCACTTAATAGTTCTTAGTTATTATTTGCCTAATTTTTTCTCAATAAAAATTAGTATTTCATGTTCCTTTGTAGAATAACATTCAACATAATTGGCTTTAAAGTTTTTATATAATAAATCATTAGTAATTTCATCAAAAGGGTCACGAATATCCCTATAAATATCGGCTTTAAAGACTCATTAAACCTGAAAAATCAACTTAAATTTCATATCTATTAAGGATTTATTTAAATGAATATGTTTTTCTCATTTATAAAAAAACATTAATAATTAGTTCCCCTTAGAAAAATCAATCACAACCTCACCAGAAGTAAGGAATAGTAAACTCAAAATGATATAAAACTTATTTTCACACTCCATTTTAAGAATAAAGATATAAGTGGGTAAATTAAGCTTCCTAATATTGGATAATAGGTCATTCACATTTACTATTGGATGAGATATGGACCTATCGACCAAAATTAGAGAAACAAAAGTGGATTTCATCAAACCTATACACTATTTTTGAAAGGAGGGTTATGATATAATGTTGATACTGATTCTAGGTCATAACAAATATTTTCTCTTTTCATTGTCATATTTTTCATGGTATAAAAAATCTCATATGATCTTTTAATTTTGGAATATATATTAATTGGATGAAAACACTGTAGTCCTTAGGTAGTTTTATGGTTGCAATTCTTAAATTTTTTTCTTATTATCTAAAATTATTTCGATAACTTTTATATATAATGAGATTTTGTTATGGGCCTCCAAAAAGGGCATGTTAATGTTGAATTTTTTTAACATTGAAAGTAATTATAGGTAATATGATTCGTAATTATTTCTCTTAACCCTTTTAGAGAATGGGAATGGTTGGTGAAAAGTTATTTAAAATAAGATGATCTTTTAGTTTATCAATATCCTTAGCCTTCTTATTCCATTTTTTATAATTTTCCAATTCATATTACGTAGTTCGTTATTTATTTTAGGTCGATAGTTAGGTTCCTACTCAGTATAGGCCTTTTTACCAATTTTATATATTTTTTACTATATAGGATTTCATTTATAGATTAACTCTTGTATTCTTGCTCATCTTCCTTGGGTTATATCCTATCATCTATATCTTTTTTCAAACAACATAGAGTAGTAAAGTACAACACATTATCCTTAGAATTCAACTCAGTGGGTATTTAATTATTACATGTTCCTCCATCTCTAATTTTTATTGATATTTATGCCATTTTATTTTCCAAATTAATAAATTTAAAATATATTTCTTCCCTTTGTGATTCCCCTTCATCCTTTTGTGAGTCCATTTATTTTAATATTTTTTTCATCATCCTTTCTAAGTTACATTGGGAATGAGAAGGACCAAACTCACTTTGAAATTTTTATCTAGGCTAATTAATGTATCTATGGAAGGGATGTTGTTACATCAGCTCTTGGTACCCTAATAACAAATTAGTTTGGTATTTTTATACAATATTGAAATTGTTTGAGAAATGGTTAATTTTGTTTCTATTTTCTAACAAAATATGCATAAAAACCTTTTTTATTTGGTTTTAGAATCATGTTAATGGTTATATAGTAAGATATTATATACCCACACAATCTACATAACTAACACTTCTCACTTAAGGGACTCTCTTTATTTTGAAAAATAACTTTATTGGAACTATGATCTTTTAATATTTGAACCCATATATAAATTTTATCATGTTTTATATTATTTTCATGACCTGAAACAATTCTATTATTGGATCTATTAACTTAACCCTCTACGAATATTTTAATTGTTATTTTTTTGGAAAATGTTCTATAAATTTTTATTATCCCTTCAGTAGTTATATTAGTATAATTTTCACAAATTTATTTGTTAACTAAATAATGATAACATGGTAAAATGACCCCATAGAAGGCTTCCATCAAAAAATGGGAAAGGAATTGATAATGGGGATGTTTTCTAAGAAAGTACTCAAACCTATATCATGTCATATAGAATGACACAAAATCATCTTAAAGGAATCTAGTGATTCTACAGAACAACAATGAAATAAACCATTTTGAAAAAAAAAACTCATGAAAAATACTTCATAAATTTATTCCCAAGTATAAAATGTGTTCTCACTAAGCTAATTAAACTAGTTAATGGAACTATTTTTCAAGAAAAATGGAATGACACTCATTATCATCTCATCCTAACTCAATCCTTAAAGATGAAACTTCTAAAACACAATATAAAAAACATATAAAAATAATGAGTGATTTAATTAGGAAATCCTAAAATTTATGTGAATAATTACTGGTAAGAATGCATGACTTCATAGTTTCTTGCTCTTTGAGAAAGCCTAATGCACAATGTATTTCCTCAAATGATTGGAATTTGGTACCATTTATGATTATGCCTTTTAAGGTTATAATTAATAAAATAATGTCTAATAATATAACAATTAGCATTTTAATCAAATCTCTCCACTAAATTCTCTATTTTTGAATTTTATTTTGATTTTTTTATATTTCATGTGTTATTTTGTTTATTTTTCCCACACACATCACCTTACTTGGTAATGATTCCAGTTTTCGATGTGAATTCATTTATTGATATTAAAATATAATTTATTAACCTACATAAAATTAGCTAGTGGTAAGCTGGGTCAATCCAAAAGGAAGAAATATAGTGAAATTCCTGAAATAAACAAACAAAATAAAAAATAAACACAAAAAATAACAACCAAAAATTTACAAAATATAGATGTGAGGATGATTTATGTTAAAATATAAAACAACATATAGATAATTCTAGAATAAATTTATGAAACAATTATAATGGAAAACTAGATAGGAAGAAATATTTATTAACTTTATAATTAGATTGGTTTGAACTGATTAAAATTGATTTCTATTCATATATCAAGAATATCATAGTATTGCCTTAATTTATTAAATATAGTGTTGAACCACCTCACCATCCTTTGGATATCAACGTTCCTATAAGACTTGTCCAAATGTTTTATATCATAGTAAAAAACATGTAATGAGTTGATGTTTTATGAATAAAATTTGCATTTTTTATTTAATTAAATGTCTTATAGATATTGAAAACACATACACTTATTTTGTTTTAATATAAACAATCAGATTTAAATGACTTTTATATATATTTACCATTTATAATATATCCATTTAATGGTTATCACACTGATATTATAAATATAGGGTTTTAACAAATCCTTTTGGAATAGACAAAAGAAGTGATGGCATCAACCAATAGGATCATAACCTATGATGCCCATTTATCCGAGATTTTGAGGGAGATATAATTTCTAGTATTTTCCAAGAACCAATCCCAGGCTGAGATCGAATAACATAAGCATGAACAAAACCATTTATGGTAGATGTTCAATATCATCGATATCACGACCCAAATTATATTCACGGAACAGGCCCATGAAAGCCCCACCATCATGCACCTTACTCTTAGGGTCTGTGTTGGTGTAATAACGTGATATATATCAAGACCCTATCATTAATAATGTGTAAATTATATTTTTATTGACTATTGAATATATTTTCACCCTTTTATTGTCACTTTCTAAATGATTTTTAAAGCACAAATAGTATTTTTGGTTAATATTTAATTAAATTAATATAACTATTTTGATGAATTAATGGGTTTTTTAAATAAATAACATTTTAATAAAATATTATTATTACATTAATTTTTAATATATAAATTATCATATAATTATTTTCTGAATTTAGATGTAATTTTTATTTGAGTTTGAAAGTTGTTATTGACAAAAACTCAACATTTTTAGTAAATGTCATTTTTTATTTTCATAGTGAAAATTAATATATTAAAATAATTATTCATATAAAATTAATTTCATTTTAGGAATCATGAATTAGAGATTTTTCAATGGTGAATGTTTCATAATTTTCTAAGACAGCTAAATTTTGTGTACAAATTAAATACCATATAAGTATACAATGAGTTTTATGACATCTTAATAGACCAATAGTGATATAATAAAAATTATAAAAGGTACAATCATAAAAATATATATTTTTTCATTTAAATTATGTGATTATTAGTTTACTTTATTTATTTTATAAATCTTAATTGAATCCTCCAAGACATATAATTTTTTTTAGGATTTTAAAATCATTTCTTTGAATGTTTAACTCTTCTACACTTATGAAAGGGAATTAATATATTATATTTTCCGCTTATACATATAAAATAATTTAATCCACTCCCCTTTTTCAGACACCATGGAAAAAACCATGGTATTGTTTGTGTTTTTGAATATTTTATTATGTATTTTCAAAAACCAAAATAATAAAGAAATCCCCCTCCATTGTTAGATAAACCCACCCAATCTCCCATTTCACATCACTCAATCTCCTTTATGATGTTAAAAACTATTTCCTATACTCCATAGGTTCCTCTCAAGGAACCCCCAAACTACCAAGAAGCATTTCCTAAGCCTTTAGAGTCACATATCTATATAAGGGATTCCCTTTCTCCTCTTTTTTTCAAACACTTCATTTATGATATGCCCTTTTGATTTCAATTTTCATAATTTGGGGTTCATTTTTACCCACCCCTCTTAATTTTTATTTTACATTTATATTATGGGATCCACTATCACTCTCATTTATCACTCTTATAAACCATTATGTATTCTCATTACTATGCTGAAATTTTGTATGGAATCTTCCACCATCCTCTTTTATCTAGCATTCCTTTTATGTTATGTCTTTTAAATTGACTTTTACTATGTTGGTATATGTTCATAAATATCCCTCTTAGAATTAATTTCATTTATAAATTATTATATTCCCCTTTCTCACTCATTAACCAATTTAATGAATTTTATATGATGTTGTTATGCTGTTGAAATTGCACAATGATTTTCCATACCAAAATCAACATGTAATGAATACAACACCCATTTATCTATCCAGGTTATTCACCATTATGAACATATACATTTTCAATTGGTACTTACATGAATTTATTCAACATTCATTGATCGTGGAATTAATTATGATGTTGAATGGATCCATGTTATATTATCTATGTTGCACACTTATGATTGACAATGAAATGATTATGAAGGGTGTGCCCTGAGGGAACTCTAATCCATTGGGTAATACTAAGTATCATGATACATCATGTTGGGATAGGTGATTTACCTGATTCCTTTGTGGGACTTATTACACCATTAGTTCTTTGTGGGTTATCCTTGATCTATTTTATGATGTTGTGTTTTAAGTTGTTGCCACATTTTCCATGTTAAGATTATCATGTTACATCATGATTTATTATTCATGTTCCATTCATGATCCATTGACATTCCTAATTTTTAACATGTATTGTATTCCTCATGTTATGACTTATTTATTCTCGTATTGGGCTTTACATCTCACCCCTTCTTTATGTATGTCCTCTGGTTATCCCAAGCAGTGCTAAGTATGAAGGAATGTTTTGTCCTTGTCAAATAATTTTTCAATAAAGATATTTTTTTCATGTTTTAATTTGTTATTGAAAGAACCTAAATCTCAAAGAAACTATACACATCATTATTTTGTGTTTTATAAGTGAAATTATATGAAAGAAATAATGTTTAAATATTAAATAAAGAGGGGGTTTATTATAGTTGGTATTATAGGATAGGTTTAGTTATTTTTGGGATTCGGATTAGAAAACCATAATTAAAACCCTTAAGGATAATACTAAGTTAAAGAAAATATTCCTAAATTTTACTGAGTATAGATATTGTGGTTTATCTAGAGAATATATCCCTATCGGGATATTATAATTGGAACTGGTTCTAGAATAGATGTACATAGAAGTAATATCTCTGAAAACGAGTTCTGGGTCTGACTTGGGGCAACCTGGTACATGACAACAGGCCTTAATGCACAGTTGGTTTGACACTCTTAGGGGATATGCTTTGGGAAATTCATAAGCTCATTACAAAAAATTATTAAAGGAACAAAACAATTCCCATAAGAATATATGTTAGGAAGTAGATCATGGATAATTTGGACCAAAGCTTATACAGTCATAATCTAGGCTGATAGAGGTAATTTATATGTTATCCCTTTTATGTCATTGGATCCCCATTTTTGTGTTAAATTGTGTAAGATACTCGTCACTAAGTGTATATTGGATAACATAGAACCAGAATCAATAATTGAAAACTAGTTTTATCATCTATACTTATACAAATTCCTTTATAACATGAAATTTTAGTAGAACTATTCAAGAACCTCCAAAAAGCATGGAAGTAGAGATGTTGATGAAAATGGAAAATGGGTAAATTATTTCATCCCATGTATATAACTCCTCCCCTATTACAATTTTGGATTGAACATCCTAGTGAACCATGTCATAATTCCCTTTGTGTAATTTGATGTAATTATGGGAATTGATTGAATTTCCTTATATATGGCCAACAAAAACATCCATGATAGAAAAAAAACTCCCTATATGGAAAATCGACCCATGATTATATAAAAGTTCATGTAGGAGGAGGAGTATTATTTAGCACCATCAGCTCAGGCATGGATATTATTAATCTACGAGCAAGCATATCTAGCTCATATAATTTAGTATATGGAATGAACCATTCTCAAATACATGCCTATTGTGGTGGAATTCACTAATATTCTTCCGGAAGAGTTTCTTAGCCTTCCCCAAAGTAGGGAGGTTGAATTTTAAATCAAATTAATACCTAGAGAATTTCTAATATCCTAGACTCCATATATAATGGTAGTTGTGGAACTTGAGGAGCTAATGACAAAAACTAAAGGACAATATAGATGTTTGTTTTATACACCCAAGCATTTCACCATGGGGTGCACCAGTCCACTTTATCAAAAATAAGGATGGTCCATTGCATCGTTTCATTAATTATCATGAGTTAAACAAAATTAAGATAAATAAAACATATCTTTTTTCATAAAATACTGACTTATTCGATCAAATACGTGGAGCATAATACATCTACAAGGTGGACCTACAGTTATTATATTACTAAGTACGGGTGAAGAAGGAAGATATCCCCAAGACTTCTTTACATATAAGGTATGAGCATTATGAGTTCATAGTGATTCCATTAAAACTTGAAAATTCACTAGAAATATTCATGGGCATAATGAAGAGTGTCTTTAAATATTAACTCAACAATTTTTTTTTAGTTTTAATAGAATAAATTCCATTATTCTTAACAACCAAGGAGTAATATGAAGAGTATCTGGGCACTGTGCTAAAGACCTTAAAAAATGAGAAACTATATGCAAATACAACAAGTGTGAGTTCTAGTTGAAGGAAGTATCATTATTTAGGTATATCTTCACAATCAATGGGATATCTATGGATCTATTAAAGAAAAATTCAATTGATAGAGGTCTAAGTCCAATATACATGAAAAATATTTGTAGTTTTTGTGGGTTAGCTGGATATTATGACCAATCTGTGAGAAATTTCTCATGATTTCCAAACCCTATTTCCAAGATAACTCTAAAGGGAGATATATTTTCTTGGAATTATGAATGTGAATAAAGGATCATGGAGTTAAAAATAAGGATTATCCCTGCCCCTATTCTCACACTACCAACTAGTGGGGAGATTTTTTTAATTTTTAGTGATCCTTAAAAGAATCTATTGGGATGTGTGCTGATAAAAAATGAAAACAGTAATTCCTACACCTCAAGGTATTTGGAAATTCATGAGAAAATAAATCTTATGAATTATTTGGAGTTGGAAGCAGTGATCGTTTCATTGAAAATCTGGTGGCATTATCTCTTTTTGGAGAAGTGTGAAATGTATACAGTTCACAAAAGTATCACATATATATTCACTAATAAAGTGATAAATGTGCACAAAAAATATTTTTAGATGTCATCAAGGATTATTAATTCTTAATCCACTACCATATTTGGAAAGAGAACAATGTGGATGATGCTCTATGTAAAAAGGACCCAACAATTCAATCATTGATGATAATTGATAAGGATACAATCTTCATAGATTTGATGGAGATGGACATGGGAATCCCAATGAAAAGAACATCATCAATCATTTAAAAAATGATTTATCAATAGAATCTTTTGGGAATGTTAAGGAATCCTTAAAAAAATGACGTCATAATTCTTAAGAATATTGAAACTATCAGAAAGGGGAAATCCTATGATTTCAATGTTAATGAAGAAGGAATTATGATATTTTGGTCAACACTATGTGTTACAGAAAATCCCGAGTTAAAGAAATAAATTTTTTATGATGTACATATTTCAAAATTATAAATTAACCCATGAAACACAAACATGTATTGAGATCATTGAGAGCATAATTGGTGGGGTAACATGTGGAAGGATATCACAAAATATACATCAACGTGTCTGGTATGTCCGTAAGTGTAGGATGAGAGCAAGAAGTCTAAGGGGGTGATGAAACCATTATACATACCAACATGGAAATGGGAAACAATCACCATGGACTTTTTCATGATACTTCTAATGACATCTAAGGGAAAAAATGATATCTTGGTTGTTGTGGATAGTCATAAAAAAGCTATACATTTCATTGTGATTTGAAGGGTATTTTTCAATGTATCAACTAGCACATATATACATTTGAGATGTGGTAAGGATGTATGGAGTACTACTATCGATTGTATTTGTTAGATATCCAACATTCATCTCAATGTTTTGGAAAAGTCTCCATCATTATCTAAATACATAGGTGAAGTTCAGTATAGCTTATCACCCTCAAACTGATGTCCAATCTGATCAAACTATCCAAGTAAATATTTAGATATTTCTCAATGTACATCAAGGATTGATGGGACCAACATCTTCCTTTTGTGGAGTTATCACACAAAAATAGTTTCCACTCAAGCATCCAAATGTACCTCTATGAATACCTTTATAGGAAGAGGTGCAGAACACAGATATGTTGGGATTAAATTGAGGAACAAAATCATATAGGTCCTAAAATGGTCTAAGAAATTGTGGATAAGGTTAAGACCACCCAAAAACACATCAATGCTTCTCAGAGTAGAAAAAATAGCCATGATGACAATCGTCGATAAGAGTTATAGTTTGATGTTGGGGACATGGTATTCCTACACATATCTCTATATAAGAGAGTGATGAGATTTCGGAAGAATGGAAAGATTATTCCAAGGTACATTGGCCCTTTTTAGATCATTGGTCATATTGGAGTAGTGGCCTATCGCCTAGAAATCCCACCAAACATATCTCAATTACATGATATATTCTGTTCATCCCTCTTAAGAAAGTAAATACCATACCCATTACTTGTACTCAATCTAGAGATGTTACCAACGGATAATGACGATTCCTATGAAGGTCATCCAGTAAAGATCTTGGATCAAAAAGAAAAAGTTCTATGAAATTAGACAATTCCCCTCATCAAAGTGTTTTGGAGAAAACACATGTTCCAAGACACAATGTGAGAACCAGAGAAGGTGATGAAGTAGAGTTACCCACATCTTTTTTAGTTTGAGAAAAGAAAATTTCTATGAAAAAATTTCTAAATGGGGAATATTGTATCGAACCAAACGTTTAAGAATAAAATTACCATTTTTGACTTAATTAAATGTCTTATGGATATAAAAAACATATTCACTGATTTTGGTTAATTATATCAAATTAGATTTAAAAGAACGTTAGTTATCTTTACGATTAGTAATGTATACATTGAACAGTGGTAACATGAATAGTTTAAATATAGGGGTTTGAAAAAATATTTTCCCAAAGAAAAAGGAGTGATAGCCTCAACCTATATGATCATACCCTATAAATACCATTTATTATCACATCTGGGTGAGATATAATTTTTGGGGTTTTCCCTAGATGATGGCCAAGCTAAGAACCAACAACTTATGCATGATAAAAACTATTTACGGGAGATGTTTAAGCTAATTAAGATCACGACCCGAACTATGTTCACTGAATGGCCCCTTGAAAACCCCATTATCATGCACCATTCTCTTAGGGAATATGATAGTGTAATAAAGTTATATGTATCAAAAACGATGAATTATAAATATATAAATTATTTTCTTTATAGAATATTTAATATATTTTTTCCTATTATTGTTACTTTGAAATTGATTTTTAAAGCACAAATAGTATTTTTGGTTAATATTCAAATTCAATTGAAAAAATTATTTAGGTGAATTAATTTATTTTTGAAATAAATAATATTTAAATAAAATATTATTATTAAATTACTTTTCTAAAATATAAGTGATCATATAATTTTTTATGAATTCAAAAGTAATTATCAATATGGTTTGAAAACTGTTACTAAAAAAAATCCATCAATTTCAAAAAAAGGCAGTATTTTTAATGTGAAAATTTATATATTTAGAAAATTATTTAGATAATATTGATTTAATTTTTGGAATCATGATTGTCAAATTATCCAATGGTTAATTTTTCCTAATTTTCTATGATAATCATATTTTTGTGTAAAAATTAAATACCTTATAAATATACAGTGAGTTTTATGACATCATAATAACCCAATATTGATGTAAAAAATATAAAAGGTATACACAAGAAAATAAAATTTTCCCCGTTAAAATAATGTAATTTTATATTTATTTTATTTATTTTATAAACCCTTAGTGAATCCTCAAGTACCTAAAAAAATATTTTAATATTTCAAAATCATTTCTTTGAATGTATGACTCACCTCCACATTAAAAATTGAAATATTTTAATTTCATTTGACCTTGGCCTTATAGAATAATTTAATACACCCCCATTTTCATGTTCTCATGGATAAAAACCATGGTATGGTTTTTTTAATATTTTAATATGTAGTGTCCAAAACCAAAATAATAATGAAATGTCCCTCCTTTCCTATATAAATCCACCCAACCACCAATTTATCTTTAATAAAACTCCTTGAATAACATAAAAACTATTCCCTTTACTCCTTATAGTCCTCCCAAGGCACCACTTATCTCCCAAGAACCCTCTCTTAAGCCTTTGGATTCATACAACCATTTAAGGGATTCTCTCCCTCCTCTTTTTATCAAGTACTTAATTTATGATATGTCCCTTTTATTGTTGTTTTATTAAGTTGTGATAAATTCTTATCCCCCATAAATTCAGTTTTAATTTTTAAATTATGGTATCCCCTTTCACCCTCATTTATAAATCTTATGAACCATTATATAAACCTATTACTATACCGAAATTTTGTAAGGAATCTTCCTCAATCCTTTTTTATCAAGAATTCATTTTATGTTATGTATTATAAATTACTTTTTATGATTTTGGGATGTGTTCTTAAATATCCCTCTTACATTCCATTTTATGTATAAATGATGAGATACCCCTTTCTCACTCATCAACCAATTTTATTACTTTCTATATGATGTTGTTATGCTATCGAAAGTGCACCCCAATATTCCATGCCAAAATCATTGCGTAGTGAATACCATACCGATTTCTCTATCAAATGTATTCACATTTATGAACATATACTTTTTGGATTGGTAATTACATGTATTTATTCCATATTCCTTGATCATTTAATTAATTATGATGTTGAATTAATCCATGTTATATGATTAATGTGTCCCACTTAATTATGAGAATGAAATGATTATGACGGGTGTGCCCCAATAGAACTCCGATGAATTGGGTAATGGTCAGCATCATGATACGTCATGTTGGGATAGAGTATTTACCTGAGTCCTTTATGGGACTTTTTCCACCATGGGATCTTGGTGGATTTTTCCTCGATCTATTTAGGATGCAGTGTTTTAAGTTGTTTCCAAATTTTCCATGTTATAATTTTCATGTTATATCATGATTTATTATTCATGTTTTTAGGCTCCATTGATATGCCTATTGTCAAACATGAATTTTATTCCTTATTTTATTCTATGTTTATTACCTTACTAGGATTTATATCTCACCCATTTCTTATGTATGTCCTCAAGTTATCCCAAGAAGTGTTAAGTATGAAGGAATAATTTGTTCATGTCAAAGAAGTTTTCAATAAATATCTTTTTCATGTTTTAAGTTGTATTGTAATGTACCTAAATCCCAAAGACACTAGACATATTTATCTTATTAATGGCATTAAGTGTAATTATATGTAATAAATTATGTTTATATATGAAATAAAGAGTAGGGTTGTTATAAAACTCCTCAAAATTATGTTTCATTCAAGGAAAATTTCAACCTAAATCTTTTCCAATTAAGTACTTTGGTTGAAGATTTTAATTTAAGGAATCCATTGTTCATAATTTTTTGTTATATATAATAGTGAAAAAAATATTCTCTTGTGAATTAAAAATGAGAGAAAAAAAATAAAAGAATCATAATTATTTCCAACAAGAGAAAAAACACCTCCCTATTCTAATATATTAAAGGATATAAGTATAATGTTTTTGAATAATCCCATAAAGGAAAAATAAAAGAAATGGAAACTAAGATAGAAAAAATAAAATAATTAAATTCATCTCAATCAAATTCCCTAAAATTATTTAAATACCCATGTTTTTGGTAGTAGAAAAATAATATATAAGAATACAATCTCAAAATATTATAAATAAAATTAGTAAATAATTATAAAAGGGATTTTTTTCTAGAGACATCCCTTCTTCTCCATCTCAAGATCCCTTTATCCAACCACCCTTGAGTACTACTCCCCTTTCCTCTATGATCACCCAAACTTAATTTTTATTCCCCTCTCACAGGAATTTCAACCACTAATTCCATTTTATAAGGAATTACTAAATAATATACCCCAAATTTAGTTTTAAAATAAGTCTTTCTACCAACATAAAATTTATAATTTCACACATCGGTTGGCACTGCCTCGATTTGGTGCTGCCGAAATTTTTATAAGATCACGAGTGAAAATAATTTTTCAACTCTATATATAGTTTACAATTTCATTAATCAATTTTATTTTTTATTATTATCCATGTAATAACTATTCCTTCAATTCTTTAATTAACATTTATTATTTTTAATTTTCCAACTAACTCCTAATAAAAAATACCCTTCAACTTATTCTATAATCATTTAACCAAAACTGGCTCCAGTTATACATCATCCACTTGTATTTAATAATATTTATGTACCATTACTTTAATGAATATATATTGGAACTTGTATGAGTCTCTAACTCAACCTTCTTTAGTCCAACATATTTTTTTTGTATGTCAAAATCATCTTTGGGTTTTCAATGTTGTGGCCCTAAGATCTTTTAGCATCTCAAATTGAAATGTTTATTTTTTGTATTATTATTTAATAACCTAAAAAAATTTAGTTTTCATAGGTGAGAATCAATATATATTAGATAGGTTTGTCTTACATGGCTCAATTTGTTGTCAAATCTTTGTTGACGCATTTCCTCAAGAACTTGATGCACATTAATATTCTATCGCACAACCAAAATAATAGGGAGTATCGAGGCATAGTCCATCCCCATAATCACATCACACCTGAAAAAGAAAGTAAAAAATCAATTAAAATTTATAAAACTTGACTCAACCTAATTCATTGATGGTCACTCTTCACCCAATAATCTTTGACATAGAAATAAGGTCTTAATCTACTTCCACATTTCTTCTTTAGTGATCTAGTCAAACATCTTCATTGACCCATGTATCCCCTTTAACTTTAATCTGATCTTGGAAATATTTATTCATTAGGATGTGATGAATACTCATCACCTGAGTCGTATCAATCATCTAACTCCACTCATAATTAATTTCATGTTCTTTACTCGAGCAAGAATAAATCTAGAGAACTTTCTTATTGACATTAATTTTTAATCAAAATCATGTTCTTACATTAATTGTTTATCAATATTTCTTCACATCTCATCATTTTATAATTCTATGTTAAATCTCTAGTTTCTTCAATAGTTTCCTTGGATTCATTTTCATCATAAATGGACTTGTAAATTAGCTCAGGATGAGATATTAGAGACTAAATGAACCTTACATAGCATTTGGGGACCTTATGAATATTTGTACAATCCTTTTGATGGGAACCCTATGAAGATGGCTCAAAAACATTGTGAAATTCCTAACAAACTTACGAATCCCTTTCAAAAATGTGGAATAAAAATTACATTCCCCGTACACTCAAATTTTACAAATTCTAATAAACTTATGAAAGTCCCTTTTCAAACTTAAAAAATATCTTCTGTATCATACCTTTGATGGTTTTCCAGTTAGAAACCAACCTTATGGAATCCAAATAATATTCAAAATCTCATTCAAGTTTCTAGGATAAACTTTATGAAATTAATAATCAACACATATAATAAAATAATTATGAGATTTATTAATTTTATTTTTAGAAATTTATCTTGAAAACTAAATAAACAATCAAATTTTAGTTTATAATGTATAAGTTAAAAAATGTGTTTAAATAAATAATATAAAAATAGGATCACAACACTTTGAATGTATAACTTCCAAAATAATAATTCTTAAAAGTTTTATAAAAATAATATTTTAACGAATATTCAAATAAAAATGACTAAAATTAATGTCATAAAATATATAGAAACAATATAAGAGTATATTGTTTTAATGGACTAGTCCTTGGAATCCCTCTTCGTTTGGTTTTTTGGGTGTCAGAGGAACATGGGAAATCTTCTATGGTTTTTAGGAAGAAAAGAGGGTTCTAATGAAATTTTTTTGGATGGGATGAGGTCTGGATTTTGGAGTTGTGGCACGTAGCTGGATAATGTGGTGTAGGATGGATAGATGTGGAATAGAGAGAGAGCGAGAGGAGTTTTGAGGCAACAACCATTTTACAGAATATCTGCATAGTGGAAAATTATATATGGTGTATCCCTTCTCAGAAGATGGTGGTTGCAACATAGATACCCAATTATCAATGTACTGTCTATGGGAATAGTTTTTATATGTTCTCCCAATTTGTACACAACAGTGTTGTGATGATGGTGCTACAATGCAGCCTCATCTGGGTTATTCGAGGTCTAACATATTGAGGTCCAAGATATTTTGTGGTGTGTATCATATTTTATAGGATTTATAGTGAATATATATGTGTTTATCAAAGTGGTTCTTTGAACATAGGAGATGCAGTGTGGTGAGGTGTGTTTTTCCATATTCCCATTAGTTTTTAGTTTTTCTATGTTGTTGTCCTTTGAGATGTGTTGTGGTTTCTGTTTTTCATTTTGGGTATAAATCCCTAAACTCCCTTGGTCCAAACCACTTTTTTGGTCTTTATATAATTTATTAGGAAAATAAATTTCAACCCAAGGGGTATATTTTACCTCATCTCAGTGGTGTTAAACCCCAAACATTTTAGGATTGATCTGTGGTTTTTTTAGTAAGTCCCCTCTTTGTTTTCTCCAATTATTCTCCTTATTTATTCTTCTGGGAGAGTTTTCTATCTGGGAATCATGGGATTAGATGGTGTTTTGTTATGGGAATATTTTGTATTTCTTGTTCTAGGTTGATAAGATTTCCTTATTTCATGGGTTTCTTCATAGGGGTAATGGTCTTGTTTCAACCATGTGCAGAAGATCATAATTCTTTATTTGAAGTAGGGGATACTTTGTTTCTCACCAAATGTAACATGTAAGAAGGGTTATTCTTTTTTTACCTTCAAGAATATTTTTTTAATCTGGATTAATAAATATAATTAACCATATTAATTAAAATTAATCTTCAAGGGGTTTTAATTGCATGATTTTATAGCTTTTTTATTATTGTTTCTATTGTGATTTTATGGGATTAAAGCCCCACTAAAAATTATGTCTATTGGGAGAATAGTTTTAGAAATAGTTGATAAATTTTGGAACCATTTTGGGTGTTTTTTATTACACTACCATGAATAAATGTTTAATTACTTATACTTGGATGATTAATTTGTTTCATTGGGATATATGGACTCTGTGATAATTCCCCTAAAAAAAGGTTGTTGAATTTATGAAAATCCACTTGGTAAATTTCAAAAAATGTTAGGAGAAGGTATGAAAAGTATTTATGTATGTGAATATGCTTTATATGTTCTTGTGGTGTGTACAGATGATGTGTTTTAGTGTGGAATTGTTTTTGTGCAGTTTAGAGGTGATTGTGATGTGGGGTGGTTATGTGATGAATAGTGGAGGGCGAATATGGAAAAAGGTGGTGATGTGGAAAGTGGATGTTGTTGTGAAATAATAGTGATGTATAGGATTGTTGTCTTGTAAGTACGGGATATTTGGTTTATTTTGATGTAATGTGTTATGTTAAGGAATTAAATAATAATTTTGATATTGAAATGGCCTTGGATGATATGGTTAATGGGATGGAAATATTAGATGATTTAATTCAATGGGGTTTTGGGGTTTAAAATGGTCAGAGTATAATATAAAGAACTGGATTTAATGAATAAAATAAATTTGATAATGAATAGGATGTTAATAAAGGAGTGAATTGGTTGTCTAAATTTAAATGTTTTTGTAATGTAAATATGGATATTGGCATGGATTGTAATGAGAAGAAGAAATGTGGCATTTTATTTTTTTGATTGATGAGTGGTGTTGTATATTAAAAGTATTAGTAAATGTTGTAATATCATGTGTAGTTGAAGTTATTATTTTAAACCCATAGTTTGAGCTTCTGTTATATAATATTTCACTTATATTTTACATTCTTTTGATTCTGTATTAATTCCCCACCTATGTCGAGTACCTAGTTCCAACAAACAATAGTTTTGGGAATATTTTTCCAACATCTTGGTGGTAAGAATTGATTGATGGCTATCTTTTCTTCCATTATACCTACTATTGGAGATGATTACATGCACATACTATTATGGATATAATTCAAAAGTACAATTTCGAGATGTTATATGATGTTGTATGATAGTTCATCTATCTTCAGGTGATATTTTTTAATATGATATTTGATAAGACGGCTTTTGGTGGGGGTTTTCCATGGTAGGAGGAGGTAAAGAGTTTGATTCCCTTCAAATTCATGATATCCTACTACCCTGGTTATGAGATGTGATGTGATGTAATGGTATATATGTGTAGGACTGGGATGTGGTGTCATGTCATGTGCTATCCCATGTGTCTTTAGTAAAGTTGTGATATATAAGAGGTGGCATAATTAATATTTATGTCACTGAGGTGACAGTGAAGCTAATCAGTGGGAAATTGGTGTGGGGTACCCTGTCATCAATAGTATTCATATTATACTATTATAATCATGTTTTTTATTTTGTGTGTGAGAATTTCTATGTTTTGGAATGGTTATACAACCTATTTTGGTATTGTTAGTTCTATTATTTTCTCACTAGTGCATTAGTATTCTCTTTTCCAATATAAATGAGAGACTTTGGTTTTCCTACTAAGTATACCTATATGCTCACACCACATATATAAAACTATTTCCATGTTTATATGAGGATTTTTTGGACTATGTGGAACAACTATAGCTTGGACATTTTCACTGTTATTGTGTTGTTTCTTAGATTTTATTTTGGGTATTTACTTTGTAAATTCTTGTATCACTTTAAATTATTCATGCATTATGAGATGGTTTATGGTTATATTCCTTTATATTATATCATGGGGTTGTTGACCTATATCCCGACACTATATATATTATATAGGGTAATGCCTCCCATATTATGATATTAATAGCCTTGGTTCTATTTTTGAACCTGGGGCCTACTGGAGGCAGGACTTTGTGGTTCATTATATCTCTTCCTTTATTTTCAGTACATGATGGGTTTCATTAGAGGGTGGTAGTTCTAATATTTGGGTATCAATGTAAATGGTTGTTGGATATGATGGATTTTGGATTTAGGTAATTGAGGTTTTCATGAGTTGGTATGGAAATGGAGTTAGATGATCTTGGTGAATAAAATAATATACATGAGACTAGCTAGCACATGAGATTATAGGACCCTCGTGATCGGATTCATAGACTCTGAGGCAACTAAATTACCAAGTGAGGTGGAACCTATTTTAGGGTGGAGACTTAGAATATGTAAAATCCTCATTATTTACTTATGTTCTTGTTTGAGTTGATTGGTTTTGGTACTAGAGAGTTAAAATAAATTAAATAAATCATGATAAAATTCTATATTACTAGTCTAAGGTAATCCTTATTTTACCTTATCATTATGGATATCATACATCGTTCGTGTGTGGTTCAAGTAGTAAAGATTTAGAATGATGAACTGGTACATCACTAAAGGGTTGATTCGGTTGAGGTGTATGATTAGTGGAAGATGATATTGTATATTTTTTAGTATTAGTATTTTATAAAGTATAAGGGTAAAATTTCAAATCTAGAGATACAGAGATATTTATAGGATATCAAGATCACATTCCATTTGATCAGGGCCCCAATGGAGTATTGGGTCCCTTTTCCAATTTTTTATAAGTTAGGAGCTAAACTTTAATAGTGGATGTTGTATGTGATTGAGTGGAAGGATGTAAATGATTCATGGGTGAAAATTCCGAAAACGTTCTAGGTATAGTTCTCTTAATCGACCATGAAGGTAGTGAAGTGGTGGGACCATCTCTCTATTGAAGAGGGTAGTATGTCTATATGAGTGTTATGGATCATGTTTAAGGACATGTTTTTTTCGGATCTTTTTCCTAATGAGGTGTCTCGTACAAGACATCTTGAGGTGACACTTCTTCCTTTGATGAATTATATAATTACTCCTTTTACATTTCCAATGTATTTAGAGGTTTAGTAGAAAGTGGATATGATTTATCAGATTCACTCATAAAGAGGATTAGCATGATAGGGAAACTAGTATGTTTCCTCAAGGAGAATAGTTGTTGGTAGTAGGTTTTATGCATTAAGTCCTTCAGATTTTAACCAGTAGGCAATCAACCTCGGTAGTTTCCCTTTCAACCATTTGAGGATATTGGTTTCTATGAACTTCCAAGGGGTTTGGTGATAGTGTCTTTTTTGAGGTTTTTTACATCATTTGAATCAGTGACCAGTAGTTGATTGATAATATTTTAGAAAAGGTGGTTAGGTTTAGAATTATCCTCAGTAGTAGCTACCAGTGAGACTATTTCAGCAGTAGGGGAAGTAGTATTACACCTTATATAAAGGGGATAAAGTAAGTAGTAGAGAGACATATGATATTGGAGTAGTTAGTTCCATATAGTGGAGTCAGCAATGCTAGAGGGGCTAGATATTGTATGATGTATGATCAGTTAATCATCTACCGTTGTTTTTTTATTTAGTAGTGACACACTACATTGTTTCACTTTCTCTATTCCGTTATCTGGTACTATATGTATAGAGGTTTCTCATTCCCCTAGTGTTGACTGCACCAACCAAAGCCAATCCAGCTTATCTTATTGGTACTAGGGGTTTATACTAAGGATAAGGCCGCATAAGTTATGTGTGTTCTATTCTTACGTCATATGTAGATTTAAAATTTCATTATCATAATATAATAGTTGTATTTTTTGTGTGTTTCTGTAGATTACATATAAAGGATTGCTTTTTTATATGTGAATGGAAAATGAGACGTTTTTGTTGGCAGGGGGAGTTTCTTGGTGGATAGTAGACATGTTTATCCCCATATTTCATGGTGGATGATTTTTCCATGAAATAATTGGAAACAAGGGTAAAGGAATCTACCAAGTGTTTTATAGAGTTTATATATGTTTTTATTTTCATGGTTGTGATGCCACACCTTTGTAATGATGTTGATATTGGTATAGACTTGTTTCTTGGTGCTTCATCAATTTCAGTGGATCCTTATCAAATGGAACCTTTTAAGTTTTGGTAGTTGAGGATTCAGGTAGATGTCCTGATGCAAAACATTTTCATCTAAACTAGTGTGTCACTATAGGGTTCTCCAATATTATTCACCAAGAAGTAGAATGGTACAATGAAGTTGTGCATACACAATAAGAGTTTGAATCATGTGATGATCAATATTTTATACCCTCTTATGGGGATCAATGATATCTTTGAATAATTTTGAGGGGATTGATGGTTTTTATAAGATCAATCTATGGTCTGGATATCACCAATTGAGGGTAAAGGGGGATTATATTCTGAAGACTATCTTCAGATGTAGTAATAGGAAATTTGAGTACATAGTCATTTTTTGTCCAAAGTTAACTATCTATGTTAATGGGGACCATAAAATTCATGTTCTACGAATTATTGGACTAGTTCATAATCATTTTCATCAACTATGTATTGATCTACTAAAAGTAATATGATGGGAATGTCGATCATCTAAGAATTATTTAAAGGTCCTTCTATGTCTCCAACATCATAGAAATTTTTTCAATGGTAGTTTTGGAAATTATAGGATAATTTCCTTGTAATCTTGGTGTCTCAATAGTGTGAGGTCATAGACCCAACAACGGTCAAAGTAGATATTTCATATATAGAACCCAAGAGTATGGTTGAGGTTCAAATATTCCTTGGTCTTACAAGAAATTAAAAAAGGTTTATATCTGACATCTCACATATAGAAGCCTCATTAGAATATTTGGAAATGAAATAACATACATTTCTCTTGGTCGATCAGTTTCATTCAGTGTTTGACTACATGAAGGGAAAGTTATTCAGTGCAACAGTTTCCAGTGACGGGTGTGATGTATGAGGTATTTTTTGACACATCCCATAAAGGATTGAGATGTTTCTTGATAAAGTAAAAAGTAGTGAAATCTTATAGGTACAGATAGTTATGTCCCCACACACGTAACTATATCACCCATGATCTTTAGTTATCATAAGTTGATTTTCCAAGGATATTGTGTCCACATTACCTCATTGGAAAATGATTGTTATTCTTCACCTATCACCAAACATTGAGGTATATCTTTTCATATCATTACCAAAATATGTAATAATGTGGGTGGATGGGGTCTTTTCATGGCCATGACATTGATAAATCCTTTACCACTAGAAATGGAAATATCATGGCCATTGATTTGACCAAGAATTATTGTAATGGTATTGTTTGAGAGTCCATAAATACATAGAGGATGATGGAAGGGTTAGCATCCCTATATGTAAATGTGACGATGATTTATGGTAGAAGTATCTGATTTCATATGATGGTGCAGTTTTCTCTAATAAAGCAGCTGTAGGATTCTTATTTGTGAGACTTAGAGGCAAAGGTTATGCATAATCATTTTGGCTAACATGATCCTCTTAAGGGATGTTCGGAGGATGATTTTGACTATATATTGTTTTAGGGGTGGATATTTTGTTTGGTAGCAATGAACAAGGGATTCCACTATGTGTTTCATAAATCACCTTTTTTAGTACACCCTGGTGTATCCAAGATACATAATGTCTTGTGGACATAATTTTTGTCTCCTGGGATGAAATAGTAATGGAAATATTTGTGGTTCCTTTTTGGTTTTTCTAATAGGTAATGTATAATCATAATTTTCTTGGTTGTTTTCTTTAAACCCTTGTATGTTTTCAAATGGAAATGGTATGAAATCTGAATGGATTTAATCATAGGGTTACCTAGAGACTATGGAGGTTGTGATGCAATCTATATAGTCAATGATGAATTGAAAAAATTATCCCACTTCCTAGGGATCAATGATTCAGGCTTTGTGGATGTTTTGGATGGTAGTTATATGGTTGAGGTTGTTTGGTTAGTTTGAGTCCTGAGATCCATTTTTCAGATCATTATGCATGTTTTAACTCTCAATTCTGGAGAGGATTAAAACTTTATTTCCACACTATGTTACACCTCAGTATTTCTTTCCACCCTTAAATGACAAGGAAAATAGAGGGAACTATCCAAACATTAGAGGATATATTGCGAGCATTTATCTTAGACTTCTGGGGATTATGGAAAAAACACTTGTAATTTTTTTGAGTTTTA
Organism: Viscum album; assembly: GCA_963277665.1. NCBI lineage: Eukaryota > Viridiplantae > Streptophyta > Magnoliopsida > Santalales > Viscaceae > Viscum > Viscum album. The sequence goes on from OY728162.1 coordinate 256,666,871, forward strand.
TTATAATACTATCTATCATTCATCCATAATAATGGCTCCATTTAAGGAATTTTTTGGGAAACTATGTCATTATTTGTTGTTCTTGGCTGATGTTGGGAAATTTTTAGTTCTTGGTTCTGATTTGGTGCATAGAATAATAGTGAAGTTTCTCCTTGTTCATGATAGGATGAAAAAGGAACATGACTGGATGAAGACTTATGTGAATCATAAGAGGATTTTCTTATATTTCAAGGTTTGTGACCATGTTTTCTTGATTTTTCCCCTAAATAAGATTAGTAATGGTCTGAAAGGGGGTGTAAACTCTGTCCATGTTTTGTTGGTACATTTGAGGTCCAAGAATGTGATGGTAAAGTGGCTTTCTGGTTTCCAATTATAACATAGGTAAAACAGATTCATGATATATTCCACTTCTCTCAACTCCATAAGTATCTTTATAATGACTCTCATGTCATTTATTGGGGAGGGTTAGACAATAAGTATGACATGATGTATGTGGTGTAGTTAGTGGTGATCTTAGATCATCAAGAGAAGGTGATGTAATGATAGACCTTTCATTTGGTTTGTGTGTTGTAGAGGCTTGTTGTCAAGGAGGACAATACTTTATATTGTTAGAAGTATATGTGTTCCTATTACACTTAGTTGTTTTGATCTTGACTTATTTTTCCTTGTTATTTTTTTCTTGAGGATGTGAGGTTTGGATCTTGATGTTTTATGAAATGTTCTTTCTTTGAGAATATAGTGAACAATTAAGGCTTAAAGAATACAAATAATAGAAAACCTAATTCTTAATGAAGACATGTTATACATTGAAATAGTTAAAATCTTCTGGGAGAGTTAATGAATCCCAAATAATATAATATCATTACATGGGAGATGGAATTACTTGTTTGATGTACTTAAGGTTCTACTGTGTGTGGGGTTGTGGAAATCATTGGATTGGGTCTTGTGGGGGTTTGATGATGGTGTGGTTGGCTATATGAAAATATTGGTGTTGTAATACGGTTGAGAGGGATGTTTGGTGAGTTTTATTTTTTATTGGCTAATTTATTTTGTTGGTGGCACAGTTGTTTTTAGGATGTAATGGGTTCATTAAGAGGAAATTTGGGGGATGGTTATTTTGTCCTCCTTTACTTTTTTTCTGTGTTTAGTTTGATTCTTGAGGCTGAGAATAGTTTGAGAGTTATATAATGTGAGGTCATAGATATTGTAAGACCATTAATTTTTGTGTTTTTTGTGTTGGAGGCTAATGTGGGAGGTTCCATGGTGTTTGTAGGGGTTTCAGAGTAAAAGGAGGTTCCATTGCCTTTTTTGTAAGGGTCATTCCATAGCGGAAGGGTTTGTAGCACAAAGTGGCCATTACAGCATAGTAGGTATTTATATAGTGTATTGGGTGTTCAAAAATAGTTTCGATGCTACTTCAATTTTAGGTGGATGTTCTTCCATGAATCCATGGCTACAATATCTCCCATCTTGGTAGATGGTGGCTCCAATGTGGAGACCCCAGCTGCAGTGTAGTGTCCCCATGAGTCAATTTTTAGCTATTCTTATAATTTTATCATAATACTCCATTGATATGGGGTTATAGAAAAAACATATTCCAAACTTCTTTGGAACTATGATGTAGTAGTATGGGAAGTTTTATGGTCCATTTTCCATTTTATAGGATCTATGGTACAAATAAAATTGTGTTTCTAGGAGGTGGTTTGACAAGAAGTGTTATGGCATAGTGAGGGATGTTGCTTCATAGTCCCTTCATTTATCATCTATTCTACAATGTGGTCCTATGGGGTTCTATGTGATCTTATGTTTATTATTCTGGGTATAAATTCCCATATCCCCTTAGACTGGAATATTTTTTTTGTTTCTCTAGTTTCTTAGGAGCCTCAAGTGCATCCCAAGGAAACCCTTTGACACCTTCTCAGTGTAATTCAAACTTTCACATTGTAGGATTGATCAATAGGCATTTTTGGTAGGATTCCAGTTTTTTCTCTTGTTTTTCTCCCTATTTCATCATTTGGGAGAGGCTACTATTAGGGAATTGTGTGTTTTATGGTTTTTATTAAGGGGATGTTGATATTTTTGTGTTATATTTTATTAAGGTATTCGTATTCATTTTGGTTCTTGGTGGTTTACTTAATCTTGTTATCACGTAGAAGAGTGGATCAAAAATATTTATTTGAGGTAGGGGATACTTCATTTCTCATTTAGGGCATCATGAATAATATGCTAATCTTTTTTAGCATTTTTAATATTTTTTCACCCATCTTAATAAAGATAAATAACCAATTTAGATGAAATTGAAGGTAAATTGATTTGAATAGCATATTTTTACATCTTTGCTATTATTATTGATATTGTGATTGTATGTGATTGATTCCCAACTAAAAGTCATGGTTATTAAAGGATTTTGTTGTGTTGTAGTTGATAATTTGTGGAACCTTATTGTGTAATTTTTGTGACACAACCTTGAATAAATTTTTAATCACTTATACATGTCAAATTAGTTGGTTTTATTAGGATATATGGATTTTTTATAATACCCCTAAAATAAGAATATGGAATTGATGAAAACCCCCTTGGTAAATAGTGGGAAAAATTTCAATGATGTGAAACGTTTTCTTGTATGTGAATAATTTTGAAATTTGGTTTTGGTGTGTGGGGATGATGTATTGTTGTGTGGTCATGTTATGGGGTGGTGTTGTGCAGTAGTGTTGTGGGATGGTTATGTGATGAGAAGTGGAGGTGGCATCTGGAAAATGGTTGTGATGTGGAAACTAGTTATGGTTGTGAGATGATGGTGATTTTTTATATTTTTTTCTTGGGAACTTGGATATTTTGGAGTTTTGTGGTAAATTATTGTGATAGATTCATGAGTAGTATTGGAATTAAATGATAATTTTGAAATTGAAATGTAATGGACTATTTTTATAAATATGATAGAACCGTTAATGAATGAATTAAACGGAGTTTTGGATTAAAATATTTAATTTTTAATATAATGTAATGGGTTGAATTAATGGGAATTGGGAATATTAATTGGATTGATATAATAGAATGAATTTATTTTTTTAAATGAAATGGGTTGGAAAAGGACATTTTGAAGTTGGGGTGGCTTGTCATGATATGTTGAAAAGTGTATTGTGGTTTGTTGAGTGGTTTTGTTCATTAGAAGTGGCATTAAAAGTGGTAATATCATGAGTTGGTTTATGTTTATATTGTGAACCCCTGTGTTGGGTTTTTATTCTATGATAATATTTATATTTTTTATTTCTTATTGTTTTCTATACGTTCTCACACGTTTAGAGCACCTAGCAATAAAAACTAAAAGTTTTGGGGTGTTTTTTCCAACATCACAGTGGTGAGGATGGTGGGATGGACACTGGCCCCTAACTGATATTTATTTTAGGTGATGATGACATAAATTATATGTCACAACTCATCCCAGATGGGCTCGTTTCATGACTAACCATACCCGCATTCAATAATCAATGGGCTGGTAACTTGCATCGTGTACACATACCCCACAAATATGAGGCATTTTCATAAGTACATGTACACACACACATATCTCCATGCCTAAAAATAATGAAATTTAAAAACACTTAGTAAACAATGAATGCATATTATAAGATACTAACAATATAGTAGGATAGGAAATTAAATTGTAGCAATGTATGTTTGGGTCAGAATACAATCCCACCAAAAAGAGTCTAGAAACCAAAACGTCCAACCTGTAAACAAATGCATTGTGACTAATGTCTATAGTCATATAAGCACATGTCAGTCTATCTGAACTCACCAAGAACTGTTTGGTCATGGTTCACCTTGAACTCCCTAACAAGGTTGAACCTCTACATAAGTCATGACACATGAAGGAAAAGCACATGAAGGTGTGAGTAAAACAATACTCAGTAGGATTCCTCAAAAACACCAAGGAATACCTAAGAGTAAACACCATGAAGAAGATACCACCCACAAATACCATAAAGGTAAAACACCACTAGGATGATATAGTTAGCTCAACATAAGTATATGGATATATCACATATATCAATAACAACCATGTATTCTCATAAAGGATTCCAAGTCTCAATGTCTCATCCACTTCTAGCTACGCGATTCCGCTCATAGCATGGTTGTCCTGGGAGATTTCACTCCTCAAGCTATCTGATAGAGGCACCTAGAACAGGTCTACCAGAAGCACCCAAGAGAACACAAGGGTCTCAATAATTTTCGCAATTTCCCTAATACATTCATTCTTTCTAATACATAGAGTTTTTCTAACACACAGAGTGTCGGTAACACAAGGACTGTCAGAAATACGTGGAGTGTTGAAAACATGTGGAGTGTCGGTAACACACATAGTTTCAGTAAAACACTGAGTGTCGATAACACATGTAGTTATGATAACACATGGTGTGTCGATAATAAACAGATTTTTGGTAATACGTAGATTGTTGATAAGTCATGCGGACCCCAAATCACGTAGTCACCAAGTCATAATCAGCTGTAGGATTATTCTTGTAGCACTCTTCTACAGGTAGAACCTACTCCTCAAGCCATTAGGTAATATTCCAACTTCTACAACAACTCCCTTGGATAATGTTAACATTACCATCACATCACAAGGGTAAAAATTCCACAAAAATCTCATCAAACAAACACGTGGATTAAAATATATGGATATTTTTATAAAAATTATGACCCGTGTCTGATTCGGGCATTACCCAACCCGCCGGACCTGACCAGACCTGCTGGATAACCTAACCAAGTATGGCCTCCCAGACCTGGCATGTCTACCTTGGTCTAGACCACTACATACGAGCTATTTTTCTCCACTAAACATGGACTGTCCTTTCCGTGAACTCTGTTCCACGTGGTCCGACCCAACAGTTTGGCTCCCCCTGTGTCACCTAGTCAATACCGAGTCACTACGTTCAACGTGTTCGGACACCGCATCCCCAGTCCCTGTCAGTACTCCATGTGGTCAGGTCGTCCTTCCTGCATAGTTTGGCATTTTCCACCTTCTCCCGTAGCCACCTCTGCCATGGGACCCTCCAAACATGGTTAAGTCATGGTTAATGCGACTACCTCCACTGAAGTGTGTTGTCCGCACGCGCCGCCTCCCATACGCAGCCACCACAACATTCTGCCACTGCATACCACCAATTTCCATGCATGGATGGCCCCTATTGTGGGCCACTGGTTCTCCTCTAGTGCTCCATTTTTTGAAATGGAGGTACATATACGATCCTTAAGTCAGGTTATTCATTGCTTTGTTCTTGGATCGATGCCACAATCCATTCCAAGAAAAAGTCTTTAAAATGGAGATATCTCGTGAACCACATTGATCTGTCTATATCCATCATCGTTGGAACTCCATCATTCCATTCTAATCCTAGATATATGATATCAGATAGTTGCACTAAGGATCAAGTATGCAACAATTTATTGATCACAACATGTCGAGTCATGATACAATTAAAGAATGCCCACGATAAATAAAGAATGAGGGGAGAAAATCATAAATCAACTAAGAGTAATGGACCTTAATCGATATTCATGTCATTCATTGTTCTTTTCCCTTAGAGATACAACAAAAATCTAATAAACAATCACAAGATCATTCTCCCATCAAAACCCCGTAAAGGTAAATCCCATCCTGCAAGAATGAACACTCCATGATCCTTTTTGGTTTTTTATTTGTCTGTGTTCATCGTGGAATTCATTAATGGGTAAAATAAATCAAAATAAAAACTCCTTATCTTAATTAAGTTTTATTATTTATGATGAATTGTCATTGCGTTGTTTTCATGGGAAAATATCTTTCGAATCTGTGGTTCATCGTTCATGATTCACCAATCTGTCAATAGTAATTGGAGAGAGATTTGTCTCCTTGCATTAGAGGATTTATAGGGTTATGTCGTAACCTTGGATTCCTTAAAAATGCTTATTAAATGAAAACATGTATCTCTTTCAAGAATAAAATATTTTTATTAAAATATTTTAATGATGTTTATGTCCAAAAACTACATTCACAACCTGCTCATTCCGGATGATGTTAGGCCTCACATAAAGAAAAACATCCCCTTTAAAACTCAATTGTGGACTCAGATTTCCAATCTGAGTTACCGTTTATGAGTTATTAGTATTTTAAAATAAAATAGTTTTATTTATTTAATTTATTTATGTTTACATCCCTAGGGGATTTTTATAAATATGACATGCACCAACCATGTTTATGTTGTGCATAGGGTAAAGACACTGTTCTAAGATCAATGGTTCCCACAAATTTCAGATTAAAAAAACTACTTAAAACTTATTTCAAATTTTAATAAAATTATTGTGACTATGAATTTAGAAAATTAAAATTTTATATTGTATTTTTCATAGAACATTAGGCCTCGAGATTTCACACTATCTCTGTTTCATGTCTCAGAATTTACCCAAATAATTTCTAAATATAAAATCAAGAAAATATGATTCATTAAATTCTCCCCACCATAAGGATTTATATCCCCAAAAGGAAAAAAAGGGCTACACAACAAATTCAGGATACTGAGCATGTATATGATCCTTTCACACCCATGTGCTCCCTTAAATATTCTCTTACCACTGTCAAACATAAACAATAGGAATTAAACTCCCACGAAGGATCCCCTTCTTCTAATCCTTGACCTCCATCGGGTTCTCAGTAAAATTCACCCCATTCAATGATTTGCGATGAATCATATATGTATCTCCTAAGATGAGACACATGGAAGACATCATGTAACTATTTCAACTGTTGGGGTAGAGCCAAGTGGTACATTTCCATGCCAACTCTACATAGTATCTGAAAAAGGTCAATGAACATCAATGACAACTCTTCATCCCGACCAAATCTCCATATCCTGCGTCAAGGGGAGAACCAAAGAAAACATGGTCTCCCTCATCAAACTCCAAAGGCCTATTTCTCCTATTACTATAAGATTTATGTTGTATTTTGGTAGTATTCATTCACTCTATGATGACATACACCTTCTCTACAGTCACTTGCAACAACTTATAGCCCACAAGCGCCGACTCTCACGGGCCAATGCAATAATGTGGTGACCTACAGGTTCGACCATACCAAGCCTCGAATGGTTCCAAACCAATGGTAGAAGGGTATAAGTTATTTTAAGAAAACTCTACTAGAGGAAGACGATCCTCCCAACTGCAGCCAAAACATAAAATTCAAGCATGAAACATATCCTTGATAACCTGAATGGTTCTCTCCTACTGTCCATCCATAAAGGGATGAAACTCCATTCTCTAGTATAATTATGTCCCAAATTCCTCATGAAATACCTTCTAGAACTGATATGTTAAGAAATATTTATGATTTGAAATGATCATCAATGTAACTCCATGGAGTTGAACTATATCCTTCACATAGAGGTGTCACAAGCTCTCTACAAAAATATGCTTCAGAATAGTTAGGAAGTTGGTCGAGTTGGTGAGTGGGTCAATGATCACCCTGTTGGAATCGTTCACCCTGGACATATGTGGTAAAACTATCTTGAAGTCCATTACTATTCCATCCCATTTCCATTCTGGAAGCTAAAGGGTTTGATTCAAATCTACTAGAACCTAATGCTCAACCTTTATTTGTTGACAAGTAAGGTAATAAGACACAAACATTGCAATTTTATTCTTCATCCCTAGTCACAAAAATTGAAATTAGATGTCTTCATACATCATTTCCACACCTAGATGTAATTCTAAAGGGGATATATGTAACTCCCTCAGTACCTCCTCTCACAATGAAATGGTATCATTGTGCATCCTTTGAAAAGAACAGCATGCTCCCCACCTTTAGAGTATCCATCAGGGGCATGACCTCTGGACATATGATCACATAAAGCCTTATTGTAGGTTTCCATAAGTTGTGCCTACCTAATATTCCATAAGAGTAGAGGGGTGAAAACCATTTAATGGAGATAATCTTCACCAAGTCCATACACAATGATTATCTATAGTGAGGTTAACTACTCTGATGCCTCTTTCTGAAACTATAATACAAATCACTTTTTTAGAGCATCTACTACCATGTTCCCCTTCCCAAGATTATAGATAATCTTGAAGTCATTGTTTGGGAGGAACTATATCCATTTCCCTTTTCTAATGTTCAATACTTCTAAGAGAAGATATACTTGAGTCTTTGGTAGTCAAAGTAAACAATAAACTTCATTCCCATTAGGTAGTGTCACCACATCTTCAATCTGAAGACTACTGCTACTAAGTCAATATCATGGTTTGAGTAGTTCTACTCGTATGATTTCTACTATTGTGAACCATAGGAAATCACTTCATTGCTCAACAAAAAGACAAAACCAAGCATAATCCCTAATTTATCACAAAACACTACATACCCAACATCGGATTTGGGTAATCTCAAGATGGGAGTGCTCAACAACCTCTTCCTTAACTCCTAAAAGAACTATTAACACTTCAATGTCCACATGAAGGGCTTACCCTTCCATATCATAGTAGTCAAGGGATCTTCTACTCATGAAAATTTATGTACAATCTTCTGATAGCACCCAACAAAACCCAGGAAAATATGAACCTTTTTCCTAAAAGAATCTATCTAAGCATGAATTATGGTTACTAGTCTATACTGAGAATGAAATCTTAAGGCCTTGATGATACTACCAATAGATCCCAACTAAAACTCTAAAATTTAAGAGCCAGGACACACTATTTTCACTAGTGTGTGTTCATCGAGTCTCCTCTAGTAGGTGTCTCTAAGTATAAGGGTCAAGTCAACAGTTTATCTGGAATCTGTAAGTATCAAACAAGAAAAGTGGTAGGAAAGGAAATAGCTAGCACATGTGTCTATCTACTACATCTAAAGTAGAAAGAAATGGATTTTACTATGAACCATTCCCAGATTCCTTGGGTTATAATCCTCAATAGCTTGAAACTATCTCCTCCCCTTTCATCCAACTCCCTATGTATATTATGAACCACTTGGGTATAGAAGTAGAAACACATCAAATTGTTGGCCACCATATACTACTACCCCACCTCTTATGCCACATCCCCTGCCCAATGGATTATTCTTCTCCTGCACTACCCCTTCCTTGGCACTTCATGAAACTTTTATTTGAATGTAGCCTAAATATTGGGACAATCTCATGTTGAATTTCCCTTCCCTTTTCAGGCATAACAACACCTCTTCCATGGGGAACTAGCACACCACTAGAACTTATGATGAAACATCATGTTTTGTGGATTATGTCATGAAATGACTATTGATAGGTACTATCATCCCTGCATCCTAGGAGACCGCTACATTAGAAGCCTATGATACGTGTTCAAACCCTATATATAGTAATCCAATGCCAAAAGTTCCATCCACGACATAGTCTGTAAAGTTGCATCCACCTGAACCATTGAAGGTGGGTCTATGGACTAATCAATAGGAGAAAGTGCCAACTACTGACCATCTTGAATAAAAACTACTTAGTTATAGGCTCCCCTTAGTGAGGCCTCATCAATAATCAGGTCGAACTCCCAACCCTTCGGTGGAAACCTCACTAGCTAGCATCATGTATACATCCTATAAGAAAAAAATATGTATCACAGTTAAAATAGTATAACTAGTGAGATGACTCAAGGACATGGAAATCACAATTCATTATAATATGATGTATGTACCTTTATTTTTTTGTACAACCCTTGTTTTTTGTATTAGGTCGAAAAGAAGAAATCTAGAGCCATGTTTTATGGATACATCGACTATCACACCAACACTAAATTCCCTATCCTGAAATCCAAACTTGAAACACTTGACACTATTTCCCCAAAACAACCTCATAGAAAATTAGTAATTAAGTATAAATGACATACTATTATACCACTCTATCACAACCCATCCCAGAGGGGCCTATGTCATGACTAACCTAATCCCACCTCCAATAGGGCAGGGGCTAGTTACTAGCACTAAGTATGAATATCCCAGAAATGGGAGGTATTTTCCTAAGTACCTGTACACACACACATATCCAAGACCAGAAATAATGAAATTTAAAAACACTATGTGAACAATTTATTCCTATGGTATGATACCAACCACAGAGTATGATAGGAATTTAATGTTTAGTAAAGTACAACAAGGCCAAAATACAAGCCCACCAAAAGAGTCTGAAAACCAGAAATTCCAACCTATAAATATAGTTATTTAAACTTTTTTCTATAGTTATAGGAGCAAACCTCGGTTTGTATAAAATCACCAAGAAACATCTAGTCTTGGTCCACCTTTAACTCTATAACAATTTCAAATATTTTCAAAAGAAACGACACATGCGGGAAAATTGTATGTAGGGGTGAGTAAAACAATAATCAGTAGGACACCATAAAAACACAAAGGAATACCACAGAAGAAACCCCATGAGAAATATACTACGCAGAATTACCACAAAGATGATATATTCAGGTGAATAAAGGTATATGTCTATAGCACATATAGAAAGAACACCCAGGTATACTTATAAAATATTCCCAACCTCAAAGTCTCATCCACTGCTTGCTATGTTGTTCCGGTCATAGCATGCTCATCCCAGGAGATCACACTCCTTGAGATATCTGATATAAGATCATGGAATAAGTCTACAAAAAATAACAAAAATAACCAAAATAACCCTAAGGTCTTGACAAGTTATGTAGTTTCTCTAGGATAACCACTCTCACTAATAAACGGTATTTTGATAACACACATAGTGTCGGTATCACAAAGAGTGTCAGTAACACAGAGAGTGTTAGTAATACATGGAGTGTCGGTAACAACAAAAGTGTTGGTAAAAAAGTTATTTTTTGAAACACATGGAGTTTAGATAAAACACAGAGTTCCAGTAACTCATAGAGTGTCAATAATTCATGTAGTCCCCAAGTCATATAGTCACCCATTCAAAGATAGCTGCATGATTTATCTCATAGATTTCTAGTACTGGGGTAAACTACTACTCAAACAATTATTCCATATTTTAAATTCCACAAAAACTCCCTCAGAGTAACTCAAAATGACTACCTCTTCTCATGGGTCACAACTCTCAAAATAGCTATTCAAACGGACACACAGTATTAATGTTACAACGGTTTTTATAAAAAGTCTAACCAATGTCTGGTCCAGGTCGGACCCGACCCATGGGACCCGACTCGACCTACTGGATGACTTGATCTGGTCTGGTTGACCCAACTAGGTCTGGTCTGGTCCACTGGACTCAGCCTGCTAGTCCTCAAGAGTAGCCCGACCACCCTGTTCTAGCCCACCGCATGCGGGTCGGTTTGCTCCGCAAGACGCAACCTGCCCTGGCCGCACCCCCTTGTCCACTCAACTAGACCCTATTGCATGGCTCCCCTCATGTCTCCAGGTCAATTTGGTTCCACCACATTAAATATTTTTTTCTACCACATCCATGTTCCCCTTCACGGATCCATGTAGTCATGCCACACCGTCTGCGTGGTTCGACTGTCACCGCGAGATCCTAAACCATGGTTGAGCCACAGATCACAAGGATGCCTCCACCGTAGTGCACCAGCAGCATGAAAAACCTCCATCACATGGCCTCCAGTTCATTCCACCACCTCCAGCACCGATGGACCCTTCTGTAGGCCCTCAGTTATCCTTCGGTGCACAATTTTTTGAAACAGAGGCATGTATGTAATCCTCATGTCATGTTTTTCACTACCCTGGGTTGGGATTGACTTCACGTTCCATTTTGATAAAAATGTAACATGAATGGTGACATCTCCTAAACCACTTTGATCTATCCATGATCATCTTCTTTTCACCTCCATTATGCCAAGTGGATCCCAAATCTGCGATATCAAATTGTTGTGTGAATTGTCGAGTGTGCAAAGATTGATCGATTACAACATGTTGAGTCATTGTAAAAAAAATTAACATAATGAACGGAGAATATATGAGAAAAGTATAAATCAACCAAGTGGAATGGAAATTGATTTATGTTTGTGCTGATCATGGTTCGTTCTCATTAAAAAAACAATCTAAATCCTCTAAATGATCACAAGATCATTCTTCAATCAAAACCTCACAACGGTAAATCACATCTCGTAATAATGATCGACATACAGACCAATATGTTTGATTATTTGTAATCATTCATCATGGAATTTCTGAATAGTGAAAGGAGATCAAATCACAAATTTCCTACCTCAATTTAGTTCTATTTTTGATGAAAAACAATCCTTATGTTGTTATCATGGGTGAAATTCCTTGAAATCCAATATTCATCATTCTTGATTCTCCAACCCATTAGTGTTCATTAGAGAGTGTTCTATCTTTTTACCCTAAAGGATTTAAAGGGTTATGTAATAACCTTGGATTCCTAAATAGTGAATATTAAATGAAAATGTGTCGCTGCATCAAGAATAAAATATTTTTATTAAATTATTTTAATGACGTTTACATCCAAGAACTATCAGTCACAATTATCCCGTGCCAACCAATGTTAGGACTCACCTAAAGGAAAAAACCATTACGAACACAACAATGGTCTTAGATTTCAAATCCAAATTATTGTTTATGATTTATTAGGATTTTAAAATAAAATAATTTTATTTAATTATTTTATTTATGATTAGGCCCCTGAGTACTTTTTCTACAAATAACCCACATCAACTAAGATTATGTTATACTTAGGGTAAAACTACTATTCTGAGCTCACCAGTGCCCTCAAATTTCTGATATGAGAAACCACATAATGTTATTTCATTTTAAATGATTAGTCATGCACATGGATATTAAAAACTAAACATTTTTAAATGAATTGTTCTGAGAACATCAGGATTTAGAATCACACGCCATCCCGACGCCTAGTCTCAAAATTTTCCCAAATAATTTATAAAAATATAATCAGGAAAATCTAAGTCAATACATCATATCCTTTGGATAAAATTCTAATGTTCACTATTGATATTTTAAGTGATGTGATTTGAAGGCCCATGTGTCTTTGGGAGAGATGTGTTGAGATGATTTGTGATAAGATGGATTATGGTGGAGGTCATGCATGGTTAGAGGAGGGTATGAGGTTGATGTAATTTATGTTTGTGATACCATATTACCATAGTTATAAGATTTGATTTTATGGACAAGGTTTCTGTTGGTGGGATGTAATGTAATGTGAAGTGATGTCCCATCTATTTTAGGGTGGGATATGATGTGATATGAGGTTTCATACCAGGTGTTTGTAGGTTGGTTTTTATAAAGAAGATATGGGAGAGCTAGTATAGACATCATTGGGGTGTGGGAGTGGGTAATCAGTGGGAAAGTGATTCTGGGTACCATATCATCGATATGATTCATATTATGTTATTATACTTGGATGCATAATTTGTTGATTGAGCCTTAATGATTTTGGGATTGGTTAGTTAACCATTTTAGGTGTTGTTTGTTTTGATGTTTTCTCACTAGTGCATTAGTATTCTCTTTTCGCATGTTCAAGAGAGACTTTGGTTTTCTAACATTCTCACCCCGCATATATAAATCACATTTTGAATTTTGAGGAGGACTATGTGGACAATGATATACATTTATATCTTATAAATTTTTATTGTTGTTTTATTACTACCTTATATTCTCATTTGGGTATTTACATTTGATATTCTTGTATCAATTTACATTATTCCGGAATTATGGGATGTTTTTTTGATATTTAATTTTATATTATGTCATGGAGTCGGCCAATCTCTGATATCATTTCTCCCAGTCCTATATATATTATAGAGGGTAATGCCTCCCATAATTATATTTTTATACCCTTGGTGATAATTTCCAACTCAGGGCCTATTGAATGTGGAACTCCAGGATCATTATCTTTATACATTAATTATTGACATAGGAGGGGAACCATTGTTGGGAGGGGTTCATGACATATTTAATCTAATTAGCACCCCAACCCCTAATTTTTATTCATAAATTTATAGAATTACATTTTAAAAATTAAAATATTCCCAATTAATTTATTAATCAATGAATTTTTATTTTGGATACCTATTTATAAAAATTTAATAAAAAATATGTGGTAAAAGTTCTAAAAATTAAATCCACATCATGATTCGCATTTTCAACCAAATTGTTACCTTTATACTTAAAACATAGATTTTGGGTTACATCGGCCATGCTATGTATCATATTGACATGCGGTTGATTCTTATATGTATAAAGTTAATCAGGAATCATTAACCTAAATTATTAAGAAAATATGATTGTGTTATCTCAATTTTCACTATGTGGTACATGTTGCGATCTAAAATATTATTTTTATACTAAAAACACACACTTTGAGTCATATTTGATACACAATGAATTATATTGACAAGAGGTTGATTCCTACACATCAAAAATAAATAATGGGTAATTTTCCTAACGTATTAATACAAATAATGTATGTTTCCTTATTTTTTTAGTATTTTATTTTTGTTCTGAACTAAAATGTCAATTTTAATTGAAAATAAAGACTTTAAATTATATCGGCCATAATGTGTGCCTGGTTGATGTAGGGTTAATTCCTATACATCACAAATTAATAATGAATAATTCTCATATTGTTTAGAGACAATTTTATCATTTTTATTGGATTTGATTCTGTGGAATATGTTGTGAACTAAAATTTCTCTTTTAGGGGAATGGATTTCCTCAAAAAGAATTGGAAATTATTAGGGGAGTGGGATTAAATATATCTAAGTACTTACAATGGGTTAATTAAAAATATATACATGTGATAATTTCATGTCCAAATCACAAAAAGTATTAAATTCAATAACATGATTTTTTGGTAAAACACAAAGTTTTCAAATTATCAAGTTATTAAAAGAGAGTTGACCTAAAAGGAAATCCATTACATCTCTACTGAACATAAACAAATATAATAAGGAAAAAATAGAACCTTGGGGAGAATATTAAAAGGTATCAGAGTGTATTATACTTTTCAAATGCTTCATCAATAGTTAATTCTTCTCCATGTATTTTATGTCTATAAAGAGAAAAAATGGCCTCCATATATATACTTATAGTCTAGGAGGGTAAAATCATTTCCCCTTCATAATTTAACTTCATGTAAACTCAATTAGTTTAGATTACATAATTTCTTTTATTATTTCATAGAGTACTAAATCTATAATAAATATAGATAAAATATATAGATCTAGGTATTGTTTGTATTTTTTATGTTGATGGTTACATTAAGTATTCAAGAGTAAAGAATAGATATGATGAATTCCAAATTGATAGAAATGACATGAAGTGGGATTCTAAATAAGAAATTATTTTATCCTTAAAACTACAATGTTTATTTATGTGGTTTTTTCATTCATTTAAAAAGGGAATCAATAGTCATTGTATTAATAATTAAAGGCATTTAGTATTCATTTTCATAGGTTTGACCCCTTGATTCTTGTTTTAAAGATCTAAATATCATTAAAAACCATTTATTTTGTAATTCAAAGAACATCACACAACATATTGTTGTTTAGCTTATTTAGATGTGGGAAAAGTAATATAAATATCATTTTCCTATGGTTTCACTTAAATATGATGCCATCACTTATATTTTAAACATTATACAAATGTTTTATTGTTTTCAAACAATAAATTTTAATTTTTTCATCTCAAGAAACATTTAAATTTGAATTATGTGCAGTTTATTAATGTTTTAGAACATAAATTAATGATCATTATTCTATGATTTCATAAAAATAGAATGTATTTTTTATTTTTTTCCCCCGGACACATGTTTTGAATGGATTTTTTATCATTAAAAATTTATTATTCAATCATTTCAACCAAAAAAACATGTCAGATTAGCATGTAGTCTAATTTGATATGTTACAAATAATTCCAAGATCATTATCCTATGATTTCATGTCAATCAAAGGTTGTTTTATAGTATTTGACAATTACATGATTGTTTTAATGTTTTTAAACACAAAAGGTGGAAATAATCCTACGTATAAAAAATTAAAAAACCATAAAAATAGTGTGGGTTACCAATCTCAAATCTATTAAATATCTATATAGTCATTTGGTTAAATGACACTCCATAAATTTTTATTATTCCTACTGAGACAAAAAAACTTTATATTTTAATTAATTTCTCTAATTTAATAATTTAAGGTCATAAGAAAACTATGTAAATAAGAAGTTGATAAACTAACCCTTCATAATCAATGTAAATTTAAAAACATACAAACATGATAAGAAATACCCTATTTATAATGTCTATAAAAATTATGATACCATCTACGCCTCACACTCATTTATAAAAAAATATACTATATCTTTTGAATATTATAATAGTCAACAGACTTGGTAGAACTAGAAAAATATTTATAAATAAACAATTAATAAATATTTTAAATAAATTTATAATTACCTTAAGAAATCCTTTTTTGGGGATTTATTTTTATTGATGGAATAAGATATTTTTCATAAACTTACAAATTTAATTACCAAATTGTTTTTCATTATTTTATTTTTAACACAGTATCAACATTTAATAGAGTAAGTAATCTATTTTGATAATTTTTTTATAGTGCAAACTTATTATATATAACCTAATACATATCAAATTGAAGTAATGCATACGTTTCTTGTGTATATTTGTCATCCTAATGACATAAATTTTATGATAAGTAAACACAACCTAATAATAATAAAATTATCCTTAAAACATAATATAACACATGTAGCTTTATGTTTATTTGGAAAATAATGAATGTAGTGTATTAAAAAATTATAAGGGAAATAATGCGTGGATTAATTTTTGGATACACAAAATTTGGATCAAAATAATAAATCTTTGGAGCTTCCTAATTGATAACAATGTACATCTAGTGAATCTTTAAAAAAAATAATGAGTGGGTAATAAAAAAATTAAAATATATTTTATATGATTAGTGAGTATTTTTTTACTCTTGCATTATCAGTATTAATAATAAATTATACTTTGTTATTTTATTTTTATGTGATGTAAATACTAGATTTACTTTTTTTGAAAATTTAACCCCTCATATTAAAAGGATATTTAGAAGTGTTATAAGGACTAATGAGTCCAAAACTTTATTTTTGGAGTTTTACTTTCACGTTGTAATGATATATATTCCCATATAGTATATCAATAGTATTTAATTGTAATTATCATGGTATATCAATTATTGAACAAATAGATTATAAATATGTATTGCATGTATACATTATAATCAAAGGTTACCATCCATTAATTCTTGAGAATTTCATTTTCAATCTCAATACCAATAAATAATCGACTGGAATATTCATACATTTGTTCTTAAAATTTTACATAGCTTTAATTTTAATTCTTAAAAATTATACTCAAATTAGAATTAATGTTAAAAAAAATATTATAGTGAAATTCATGGGGAAAAGGTACACCCTTAAGGTTATTTCTATTTATTGGATAACACTATAGATTTTTTAAACTCAACCTTCTATTACCCCTTATTTTTATCCATCTATAATTACACACTTCAATTTTAACGTTTTTTCATTAACTGTGATGTAATTTTTCATATAAATTATATTTTAAATAAAACAACACATTATCTTCATGTATTCTTATAATATTAAATGACCATGATAAGAATGTTTAATAACAAATATGACTATGTGAACATCCAAATAAACAATGAGAATTGTTAGCTTGGAACATAGCACATGATATACAAGAATTTCTTCTCCTGTATGATATTCTTGAATTTTTTCCTATAGAATATCTCCTTGGATATTTTATATTTTACCCCTCACAATAAGGTGGTTTTTTATTCAGATATATATAAATTGAAATCAATTTCACCCTTTAAAATTTTAGTAAAAAAGGAACTCCTAGTTTTTTTATTCACATTTAGCATATACTATTATAAAAAAAATTATTACCTTGAGTAAGGTAGGTCGTTTAGAGGAATTCCAAGCCCAAAATAATGGGGTGTGGCTCATTATGTAGTGATTTCTAGCGTGTTGTTTCTTCTACCTAACCCATTTTTATAAACTAATATAATAAAACATACCACCCTGTAAATTATCCTCTAATAAAACTTATTTGTGTCTACATGTCTTTCATTCACTCATCTACATCCCCTCGTGTCTTTTCTTTCTCAAAATATGCATTACGCGACACTTTAAAACCTAAACCCCTTACATGACTATATTGTTTTGGCCACTTCTATGGTACTAAATGGAGTTGTTTGTTAAGTAAAATCGATTATGATTCGTGTTTCAAAATGTGACAAAAAATATAGAAAAATAAGTAGTAATTGATATATAATACTAATATAAATTAGAAAAAAAATTATATAAGTAAATAATTAATCATGAATCCCTTTTTCCATTTTTGGGATTTCATCTACTCTTTATCAAATTATATTAAAAAATATCCTCCTTCTATAATACATGATGTGAGATGGTAGTGAAATTCCCTTTTTATAAACCAAGGAATGTAATTGTGTTGTTGTTTCATATCACATAAAACTATTATATTATATTTAGAATGCATACCATTACTTTCAAATGAAGCATACCCTATCATTACTTTATGTTAAGGGTATGTTGGTTTTTATGCATGCTACTTATTTTCATCGCTATTTTTCTATTTCATAAATTATCAATTCTAAATCAAAGGGATTAATATAGCTTATTTCAAATAAAATATTACCAATTAAATAAAACCTGAAATAATTTCTCCTTCTAATGTCCAATGAAATCATTCCATGTTTCTTAGTTTATCATGTATTAATATATTACTGTTGGGGCATATATAAATTCCCCTTAGAATCCCTAGGATGGTGCATCATAAGATGTGTATGAGATGATCTATAAGCTTTTCTAGTAGCCATTAAAAAAAAATTAATTCAATAATCATCATATATAAATTTTCAATACAAGGGATAATGATAATTAAATGAAAATTTAATTATTTTATTTTTTAGTAAATAGAGAAATTATTTTATAATTATACCCTTATTTCATTCAAAATTATTTTCTTCAATATATTCATAACATTGTTTCATATATCTACATCAA
Organism: Viscum album; assembly: GCA_963277665.1. Taxonomy (NCBI): domain Eukaryota; kingdom Viridiplantae; phylum Streptophyta; class Magnoliopsida; order Santalales; family Viscaceae; genus Viscum; species Viscum album. The sequence goes on from OY728162.1 coordinate 256,685,955, forward strand.
TAGATAAATGTATTTGAGTAGTGGAAACAATAAAACTAAATAAAATTGAATTTTTACGGATAATAACTTGAATATATGCCTTCTATACAATATCGAATTCTAGACTTTTACTTCTTATCTTATTAAATTCTATCAATAATGTAATTCTATGATGATCCTCTCTTTTTTAAACTATATTTTTTATAGAGTCTTTCATTTCCTTTATTTCAAAGTTTTCAATATGTTGTTCCTTAAGATTGGTAGAATCAAAATACGGCGAATAGATTATCTAAAAAATAACTAATTAATTAATTTATATAAAATAAATATTGTACTGAACAAATAATATTATGAGGAAACACAATTTATATTAAAAAACTTTGGCAAGTACACTGAAATATACTTTTTCTCATTAACAATTCTAGAGATTTGGCCACTCAATAATGTATCCAAATCCCCTCATTGTGGTCCCCTATAATATATAAGAAATAATATACATTGGGACCACTATGAAATCATTTTGATATCTCAATGAAAGTGTTTTAATTAATGGAGTTTTCCTTGGACCATGCGGTGGATTGTGTATAAAATAGAATAATTGAACAATTTATATTTGAAGAATCTGGGAAGTAACATTATTATAATTCATATGATTCCATAATGAATGACTAATCCATGTAACCTTCCATACTGAAATTCAATTTAATTAATCCCAATCAATTTAAACTACACTCCTATTATCAACACATTTGGATTGAAAAATCATCACAAGGAAGGATGTATAATTCAACTCATGTATTGGTTCTATGGTGTAAAATTATTTCATAGTCATGTAGATTTTATTTATTTACTTGGTATTAGATACATGAATAAATTCCACTATAAGATTACCTCCATTATTTTTTATCATAAAATATTTATGAAGTTACCATTTATAGAACATATAATATTTAATTATATTACCATTGAAAGTTGATACATGTAAAATTTATCATCCAGATATCCTTGAAATTCATTCTTTAATTGATTTTGTATTTCTTGGATAACTCCATAAAAATAATATTGATATAATCATATAAAATGTTGTATATACCTATTCAATATCTTTATTTCATACCTTTATTGACTCAAATTCATAATAATTACTTTTCAGGTTTCAAAATATTGTTCAACCACTATACTGTTATGTAAAACGAAAATCTAATCCTAATCTCACTCTAAAATTGTAATAATAACAACATCTCTTCATAAAATCCAGTCATCAATAATGTAACAACCCTGAATCTGGTAACCTAGAGCTAGTATCTAATTTATTACAATGTTATATGATACAAGGTATCTTATCAACAATGATAGATTCTTTCAGCATTCTCAATGATCCAGATACATATATGATTTCCATTTTAAATTCAATATAAAATTTAAAACATAGTAAATTTAAATATTATGAATCCTTGAGACTCATTCATGGATTCCTTATTCATATCATAAGTAATGGAAAAATATAAGTGTGATCTCAAACACTCAATAAGATTTATGCAAAAAAGAATATATCATGATTAAATAAGTGGTAATCAATATGTTAATGAAGGTAATTAAAAACATTTTCCATTTATTCAACAACATGAACATGAAATAAATACTTGGGTAATATCAATGTAATAATCTCATGGATAATAAAAAATAAATTCTTAATTAAATAAATACATAATTTCTAATATTATGATGAAAGAATTGTGCTGATATATATTCAAATATGGGTAGGTATACATCAAAAACCTATTAAATAAGTATGTCCAACTTATTTTTAAATCCATCAAGGTGTATCTCTAATTGGTCCCCTCCCATAACTACTTTTTAAATTAATTACTAAAATATTGAATGATAAAAAATGTGACTTATCAATAAATATCTTTTTGAGTAAATAATAAAAAATATTCATATTTTCCCAGTCATTCAAATAACTTTCAGAGTAAAAAATCTTATGTATAAATGGTACATAGTATTGGAAATAAGCATATCCATGATATAAATAAAATGATGTTATAAGGGAAATTTATTATCTAGTGTAATTCTATCAAAATATAGTGATTGTTTCAATAGAAATTCAATGATGGAAAAATCAACTAGTAGATGAGAGATAACCATATTTTTTTTAAAAATATATTTTATAGTAAATTCCGGTCAATTGAAGAATATAAGAAAATGGATGTGAAACATTCAAAATAAATATTCATTAAATAGTTTTTTGAAAATTCAATTAAAGAATATATAATATTCGTAATATCATAACATGGTTATGGTAGAATGAGAATCTGTTAACACAATCTACGTTAAAAAGAAACATTCTTTTCGACTTTTTCAAAAGAAATTAGAAAATCAACCTTTCAGAAAACATTCGATATATTATTTGAAACCCATATAAAATTTCAAGGATAACAAAATATTTAATTAATAAATAATTTATTTAAATAAAAAAGTTAATTTGTAAAGTAATTTTTAATAATGTAGACATGGAAAAAAATATACTTGATCAAGAAGAGAAATAAGATCGAATTTTTTGAAACCATTTTTTGCATGATTTAAGTGAAAAATAGAGGAAAATGTAATAAAACATTAAAACTAGTTTAATATCTATAGGATAAAAATAGATGGAATTTATGAAGGATATATTATAATATTTCATAAAAAATATAACCCATCACAAAAAATGATATTGTAAAATGAATTCTTACATTTTTTTTAACATTTATATTGGAAGACCTTAAATGAGTAAACATGAATAGAAACTTTAATTAACATGAATAATAGATATTAGGGTTATAAACATAAAATTTGAAGTATACACACCATATAAAATTAATAGGTGTGTAATACTAAATATGAATTAATTGAGTGCAAATTGAGATGAAATCCCCTATAAAAATTATTTCAATAAAGTGATTATGTGTAAAAATTTAAATAAATTCAAAAAAGTGTAAATAAAAAATAAAAAAAATATATGTAATTTTACACATAATGTTTCCATAACATAATAAATGGTGTAGTGGTATAACGCAATGAAATGAAATTAAGTAAAAAACCCTCTTACCTCACACTTGCACTTAGTTAAACGCACTTTAACCTTATGTATAAAAAAATTATATTTATTATAACTATATATAAAAACAATATACATTTCTATTATATCCTACATTACCCATTTATAAAATCTTATCACATTTTAATTAAAAATTTCTCATTTTTATCATTGTTTCCGGTGTTAATTGCTTATTTTTTCATGTATTTTTTTATTTGAAAGTAATTATCCTTGTGTTTTTATCATGTTTATATCATATTTTGAATTTTAATCATTATATAAATATAATATATTTTCATTATATATAAATATATATTTAAAATCATCAATGAAAAAATATATTAAAAGGAATTACATCATATCATATAGATGGTGGTCAACACACACACACACGAGCGACATAACGATTTTTTTATGGAGGGAATGTTAATGAATATGATGATTTAATATATTTAAATAATAATTACTATTTTGTAAATATAATATATATATATATATATTCATTATTTCCATCATTATGACCATCTTCATGAAGCAGTGAAGACAAACCAATTACATCGGTTTGTGAGGTTGTAGACTACACAAACACAGGAATGATGGTTATGTTTTCCAATTAATGGAGAAGGTGATGTATAATGATAATGAAATAAAAATATTAAGTTATATAATATTGAATATACATTAGATATTATATTTTAATGATTAGGACATAATTTAATGTGGTAAAAGATAATGTAAAAAAATAAAGTGCATGGTTAAGATGATTACCTTCTCCTAGAGAAAACTCCTTTGGATTTCTTCTTAAAGACCCTAGGGATGGTCTTTCTAGAAAAAAATATCTCAATAATGAATATATTGTATTTGGGAACATAATGTTTTTTTATTTGGTTGAACTAAGTGGCTCAAGGTGGTGTGAAGAAGAGAACTTATGTTGTGTCCTATTATAAGTGAGAGGAGAAAATCCTTTGGAAATACATGAAATATAATAATATAATGTGTGTATAAATCTTTTAAAATGGATCCAAAATGAAATTAATTATAACATAAGGAGAATATGGTATTAATAAAATCATAAAAATAAATTCATATCCTTTTAGATATCATTTTAAACCTTATCTTTTATATTAACCCTTTCGTTAACTATTTTTAACCATAACCACGATAATAAATTTTTAAATTTTAAAGGGTCATAAAATTATTTATAAGGTAAATATTGGAAAAATATTTATTAATATACAATATGTTTACCACCTCACATCCCACTTTACATATTTCATGTTTTTTATATTTTTTAAAAAATTTAATAAAATATTTTATCATAAAACATCATTAATGTCATTTTTTACAACATTCATTTGATTTCACATTAAAGAGAACAAAGTCATAATAAAATAAGAATATAATATCTTTAAACATATAATTAATATTACACATTAATTTATCCAAAATACATAACTTATAATGTTTTTAAAATCATTTATTTTAATTTTTTTATTACTCATGCATGCATTGTCTCATCATTGTATATGTATTTAGGGAAATTATATAATCCCTAAAATTAAAAAATAACTTAATATAGTAAACTAAATTTTCTTTATTATTAAAATAAACTATAATATTCATTCAAAAAAATTATTTCCTGGAAAATGTATTAAAAATATTTAAAAGGAAATAGAGTGATATTTTTTATATATCCTTTTTTAATTAATTTAATGTTCATGTTCATAGACAAGTGGGAATAATTTTTTCATATCTTGAGATAATATTATTGATGTCAAAATTATCTTATTTAATGAAATAATAGATTTTTTTTTGGATTTTTCTTGGCCTTAACTCACAGTTTTAACTATATTTTACTTGTTTTACCCTTATCAAGTTGATAAATAATTTCAATAATTACTATTCATTATGAGAAAAAATGAAAATGACCTATTTTAGAATTTTAAACCCATTTATAAAAAATATGTATTCCATTTTTCGGAATTAAATTTTTATAATTTCCATAACTATTTTAAAAATTGGCTTATGAAACGTGATGAAAGAATATTTTCTAAAAAAATGCATTTTTAACTATAAAAATGTTTTTATATAAAAAATATTTATAAAATTGATTATAATGACATTAATTGTATTTTATTTCATCAAAATGAATTAATGAAATTTTATAATAAATTAAAAAAATTGTACTTCATAAATAATTAAATAGAAAATATGATTTTTTTAAAGTCACTTTTTACCATTCAATGAAAAATCAATCTTTTTATAAAAAAGAAAATATTTACCCTTATGGTAATTTTGATATGATTATTTATAAAATGATATCATTTTTTCAAATAAAATTTCTAAATTTGTAAGAAATTTATTATAACATTCTTTCACAAAAATCAATAAAAATCATATTTCAAGAAAATATATTTTCAAAGAATAAAATGAATTTAATAAAACCAAGTCCTTATTTAATATGGATTAATTAATAAATTTGAATTTATTATAAATGTTATAAATATATTTCATAATTTTCTTGAGCCTACTTTCTACAACCAATTGAATAGCTAGGTTATAATGGTAACATTTAAATAATATTACATCGATTTTAATTTATGCTAGTTGTTAGGTATTGCGTGAACCATCAAACATAGAATTATTTTTATCGGAAAATAAACTATTAGGGTTTAATAGAAAAGGTACCCAATGTGATGAGATTTTGAGAGACCAATGTTATCCACATTAGATAGGTCGTTAGTAGATAATTCAATTCCTTCCACAACGGTATAACTCTATTCAATATATCTTTTTGTTCAACATTGATTTTTAACATACACTTTATAAATACCCAAATAGAATTAAACAGGGTGCATTCACCAGTAATGTATCTAACCACATCATATAGTATCTCTTACCAAGTGAACAATTATATTAATGAATAATCGTTGGAAAAACGTCGCAAGTTCACTTAACAGAAAAAACAAAATCATTTTCCATAGTTGAGAGCTTCACTAGGTATATAAATTTTTTCACCATGGGTTTTTAAACAATAAAATGATTAGTTAATTTTGGTTAGTAATTTTTAGGATGAATGATACATAAGGTAACATACATTAAATATTGCATAAAAACCTAATATTTATGTGATTTTATTCCATTTAAATTTAAACTAGTTATCAAAATGATATTATTGCTATTTTATGAATACCCTTATCAAGAAATTATTCCATTAATGATGTTGAAAAACTAAATTCACCCTTATGTGAAAAGAGTTTAATCCACTAGAGGAAGAACATTCTTCTATTCAACCATCACTGCAACTAAATCTTCCCTTATTTCAAGGAAATTAATCTTTAACCAAGACATAATTCCATAACTTTTTTATGTTTACTTAGTAACCCACCAATGACAATATAATTTTTTTCCCATTTTTATAACATCAATATTGTTTATAACTCACATGAAATTGAGGTATTTTAATTCAATTACTGAGATCTTTTTCAAACAAATTTTTAAAAATCATTTAAATTTTTTTAATTATAACCTTTACATTACCAATTATGGATCACATTTTAGTTGATATAGTGTTTTGAATTATTATAAATTTATATTTAATGATATTATACAAGATTTGAATTTATGTCTTGGTGTGAAAATTTGTAATGTATTAGAAAAACAGTCTTTGAGGAATGTTTCAACCTAATTGAGTGTGTACCATATTAACAAATGAGAAAACCTACCATTCCTTTTGTGGCTATATCCTAAAAAAATATCATAAGTGAGAAATTTATTTATCATCACATACAACAAGTCTCTCAATGTGAAATATTTATTTCTATGTAAATCATAAAACATAACACCTAAATTCCACATTAGTTTTAGATATTCTATCAACTGATGAAAACAAAAATTAATATGATTACTCGATTGTTTGTTTCCTATTATAATAGTCAACATAATATATTTATCCTTAATGTATAACCAAGGTGGAAAGTTATAATTTACCAATTTAATTGATCATTTTTTTTGAGTTTAACTCTATACACATAAAGGATTTATTCCTTCTATATATATCACAATATAGTGGATTAATAGATTTTTTTTACAAATTAATAATTCTTATGATCAATTTTATTCCACTGAGGATATTCTATTGGGAAGAGAAGTTTCTCATATTGAATTATATTACCTATATTACACATAAATTCTCAATACAATCTCATCACTGATATAATAGTGTCTAAACCATGGAATGATCGTAAAGTACAGTAAAACTTTTGAAGGACTTTATTCATCAATCCTATATCATTATTCACTACACTTAGTGTATTTATGTGATTTGTGGTCCATAAAAACAATATATAGTCATTTGGACATGCCATTATTTTTTTATATATCATTCCCTTCGAATTTAGAATTCATTTAGCTCCATATTTTTGTAAAGGAAACTCATTATCTTTAGGAATCATAACATTCATGAGAAAAAGTACTTCTATAAATATTATGTCACTCCATATTCTCCATGTTTTTAAATTATATAGATTTAATTATGGATAATAATCTTATATATTTAGTATAACCAATATCTATTGGAATCCTTGAAAAACACTTTATATTTTGAAATAGCTATGGAAAATAATGAATTCTATGTTGATTTTTCATTGTCATTTACTCAATACAATTTTCATCACCATTTACATAAGTAATAATATCAGATGATGCATAAAACACAGTGTTATTCCATTTACTATCTGTATTTAGTTATTTCCCGTGTTTAGTATAACCTATATAATATTGATCTATTCTGTGACAGATTAGATCCTCTTTTAAATCTTGTAGAAATTTTTATTCAATAACAACAATGAAAACATAGTAAAATGATTTGATAAGGCTCATAGAAACACTATGTTTCAAACTTGATGAACTATTTAACTACGTACTCATACTCTTTCATCTAATGATTTAAATCCAGTAATTTTTAGTTCATATCCATCATATTTAGTTCAATATTATTCATAATTTATATTAAATAAATAAATTCCTAGATGATATGTCTATACGAAATATATACATTGATATAAAATTAAATTATGTTTTTTTGTGTCAATATAAAATTTTGTATGTGTGTTTGAGTATATATATGTGTGCATAAATACATAAATCCTACATTCAATAATAAATTGAAATTTTTATAATTTTGTTTCATTATAGTGTATTATGGAATGTATGGTCATCAACCACTTATTAATTTTCTTATGTTTTATTTCAAATGCTTCATGTCAGTGTATATATATTTTCATGGAAGGTCAATTTTAAGAATCTTAAAACAAATGGAGACACGAACAAATATGTTATTACACAAAAAATGATAAAAAAAATTGAATATTAAAAACCAAATATTTTTCAAAACGTGTATCTAAAATCAAGGTAATATAATAAAAATAACAACATATTTTCAATAAAAAAAATAATCCAAACATTTCCCAAAAAAGAAATAAAATCATTAGTTAATTTATCTTACCCAAAAAAACTCATTTTTTGAGACATTATTTTACCTTACTTTTAGAAATCATTCCATAACATAACTCAAATAATAGGTAAAATTTCCCCATTAAACATTAGGTTTCTGGTTTAAAACATTTTAATTAATGAATTTAATGATTATTTTTACTCTAAATTTGATGTGTTAAAAAAATATTAAATGCATGAAATTTAGACCCTCATATTAAAAATACAAGCACAAAATTATATGACCATTTATTAGAATTGAATAATTATCAAAAAAATTCAAAAACCTAAACATTTTAGTTAATGAATATTTCTAAATAAAAGAATAAAATAATAATTCACTTACTAATGAAATATCATTAAGAACAAAAAAAACAAGGCTTTATATTATGAACCAATAAAATATAAATTCCAACAATTTATTAATACACAAATCACAATAATAAATAATATTAATTGGGCATTATTTTTTTAATAGACTTCCATTGAAATTAGCTATTTAGAACTAATTATATAACTTATTTATTAATTTTTTAATTTATTTACATGCTATAGTATTTTTGGGTATCTGAAAATAAGCAAAGTAAATCACTATGATAATTACACGTAATAAACTATACATAAATCAATAAAAATTTACTAAATTCAATGAATTCAAAATAATTAATGATATATTAGAAACCATTTCATTAAATCATGTTGGTCATAAATACCTTAGATTATGAAAAATAATTAGTAGTAATTAGAAACCATTTTATTTTCAAAACTATATTACTATACCAATTCAAAAAAAACTATTTTTTTATTATTTGGAAATACCAAAACATAATCTATTCCATTTATAAATACAGAAACATAGAAAAAGAAACAAATATAGTTCAATATATAAATTTATATATATAAACATATATAATTATTAACATTGATAAAAAGAACAAAAAAATAAGGATCAACTTTTTTATTCTAGATCAAGGGGTCAATATTGTATATTAATGTACATGTGGCATTTTAAGTCTTTGAGTAGACAAAAATAATAAGAAAAAATCACAAAAAAAACTATTAAAGATCAGTTGATAGATCACTTAAAACAAGTAATGGATAACAGAACTTTGGTTTTGAGGGCCTATATTTTCACAAAATCCTAAGGAGATGGCAACAAAATTTGGATTCTTTAAGATCTGGAAACACATGAGTGAGTGAAAAGATAAATTTAGGTTCTTTGAGAATAGAGGAAATCATTTTATTGGTGCTATTAGAACTAACTTATAAAATATACCATTATCAGCATGAAAAATAAAAGAAAAAATAAATAAGATTTTTATTGACACTCACAAAGTTATGGTTTAATCTACTCTAACATTAGAGTTGAGAAACCTAACCATTATGAGTGCTAACTAATTATCACTGATAAATACTAGTGAAAAGTAAAAATAAAAAAAATTCAAAAAAATGTGGTGATTATATAAATATTAAAATTAAAATTTACAAAATTCCATTATAATAAAAATAAAAAATAAAAAAAAAACAATTAAGTTGGAAAAAAAATTATTACAAGAGAATAAACAATATTAATTATCTTAATTATATAAATAAATGTTTTAATATTGGGTTAAATGTATTAATATGACAGAAAATTTATTAATATTATAATAAATATTTTATCAATTAATATATTAGTAAATGTATTAATATTATAAGATATATGTAGTTGTAGGGCTTGCTTGAGTAGTAAAGACACCTTTTAATTTTGCATCACAGTAGAGCATAAATCTTAGAACCCCCCTTTTAGGGGTGTTTTATCAAGATATATATGGAAAATGAGTTGCCTGCACTATGGGTATGTATAGTAATAAGAAATATGGTGGGACCAAATAGATGGTGCAATGAGACAGATTGGTGGTGGAGCGTGGTAACATGCATGCATCAACGAGTGGGTGCCTAGAAAGAGTGATGAGTATGTTGATTCCTATCTATTGACCATATACCCAATAATACATCTAATGTTAGTTGAAGGGGTGAAATTACACATTATGATTAATATATTGGAACCAATCAGATGGTATAATGACTTGGAAAGTGGTGCTGTAGGGAACCACACATGCATCACTAGGTGGTATGTTTAAAAGAATGATGGGTGTGTTGGAAACAATAAATCACCTCTACTATCATATATTAATTTTTGATAAGGGACATTGGTGTGTCTTACATTCTTGGAAAGGGGTAGATAAATCTTTTGAATGGTGATATAGGGTAATTATTAATAAAAGGGGGAAGCACGATAGAAGACAGATAAATTGGTGTGATGTAAGATGCTCTACTAGGGCTTCAGGACATATTCTAAAAAAATGTCTATTAAGAAACAATCATCTTGCTCTTAGGACATCAAGATCATGGGACTTCAGGTCACTCTATATAATAAAATAGAACGGGGGAGTGTTTTCCAATCATTTTTGGAAGGGATGATTATTGAGCAACTGGGGTACCTAAGTGTGTGTGTTGTTTGTGGTTCGTAATCCCCTCTACATAATATATATTAAAATATATATTGGTAATAAATATGATAATGTCATACTAAATTAAACACTACAAATTTACTCTATAATAAAAATGAATAAATATAATTAATTATAATCTATAATTAATTTTATTAATTAAAATTAAAATTTGTATTATTTATATAAATTAGAAAATATTTTTAAAAAATATCATTAGTAAATGTATAAATAATATATTTATATATATATATATGTTCTTTATAATATTAAATTAATTATAAAACTACAAAATTAAAATAATTTTAATATTTATACTTATATAGATTTACATTTTTTAATATATAGATTTATTATTGTAACTATTTATTTATATGGATGTATATATTTTATTAATTGTATATAAAATATATAATTAATTATTAACTACATTTACAATTTTTAATTGTAGATAAAAAATATTATTATTTATATAAATATATAAATAAATTTTTATGTGTTTGTGTGTGATGAATAGGTGAACTAATGAATACCTTTGTGTATCCAACTATACACATAGACATGCACATGCACATACACATACATACAAACACATACACATGCACACACATACACACACAAACACACACATACATTCACATACACATACATATACATACACATACACATGAACATACATACACATACTCATGCATACTCATACTCATACACATACACATACCCATACACATACATAAAAATTTATACAAGAACATACACATACATATACATCCACATATATGAACTTATAGAGAAATAAACACACACATAATAACACATTCACACATGCTTACACATACACACACATACGTGCACATACGTATAAATAAACACATATATAAACCCATACATACATTCACACATGATCATACTTACACATACATACACTTACACACACACACACAAACACATGAACATACATACACCCATATACATACAATTCATCGGGATAAACTCATTTTAATCATAACTTGTAGTTTAAAAAAGTGATATGTATCACCTTGTCTCAACTCACTACAAGTAGTAAACAAACCAAACCACCACATGTTGTTAGGGGAACCAACCTAAATTCAAAAAGTTTTTGATTTATAGTATGGGTCTAAGGATGTACCATAAAGATTTTATACCCCCTATATCAGAGTAAAACAATGAAAAGAAACAACCAAGTATCATATCTTACATAAAATAAATAGTAAAATAGATGTAATAAAAATATAAGTAAAGTTTTATCAAAATTAAATGAAACATATTAATCCAATAGTAATGACTAAAATATAAAACAAAAACACTAACTTCCCTCTTAGGTGATCATTTATGAAAGATAAATAAAATAATAAAAGACATGGGTATTTTCTTTATCTATGAGTCGTACCTAATTCTGATAACCATATATCAACTAAGTTATTTTGATCAATCATTTCAAATAAAATCTTGATCTTCAAACCAACATATTCATCCAATAAACATATGATTGTTGCACGATTATCCTTGTGAAATGTTAGCCCGAGCAAGGTTTTAGTACACAACTAAGTAGGGAACCAATAATTTTGTCCCTTATTAACCAAAATATTCGATTAAATGTATAGGTTACAAGCTAATGAATAATCAATTAAGAAAATTATAAATATAAATAAATAAATAAACCACCAATAATACCTGCTTAGACCTAATGCTATACTGTATCTGAGGATATAATGTGGACTAATCAAACAATATTATCTGAACCGACCAAAAAATCCTAATAAATATTGATCCAAAACTAATAACCATGTTCATATTTAGGTTCATGGATCCAATCAACCATACTTACATTGTCCAATGATAGAGTGTCCTTGACTATGGGAATTAACTCAGGGGAATCACTATCTAGTCACTGTGGATCCCATGGTCACACCTCATCCATGATGAATATAAGACCTTAGGGAATCACCAGGAATTCCTTGGCCTCAATTAGTTAGGATAAACCCCATAGTTGTACCATGTGATTTATAGTGTTATGTTGATGTTTGATTCCTAGTAGGTGGAGGTTCATGGAAATCTTATACATTTGGGCATGATTGATTCCAATGAGACCTATTAAATATAATGAAATACCCTCCTGGATCCCTTGGACTATAACTTAGGCATAAAATAATCATTGAAACTTTGACAAAAAATCACTGGTGTGTCCACCCAAACCTAGGGGTATCCTATGCATTGATCAAGGGGATCCAATACTCACCCAAACCTATGACCTTAATGCATAAGAGAAAAATCCTTTTGAGAATCAAAAAATTCCTCTATGATTCAATGGAATCACTAATGAAAAAAAACTATTAAAGCATATATTAAAAATAAATGGAAGAGGAGATCAAAAAAGTTAGATATATAATGATATGTTCCATAAATAACTAAATAATCACCATAAAAATAATTCTATTGATGGGGTTTTAATGGAGAAAATGGGAGTATGAGTTGTGGACGTGAGAGAGGAGAAGAAGAGGAAATAGTGGAATCCCACTTAAAATACTAATGCGGGAATAATAGAAATTTTACCCTATAAATTATTCACCTAATAGCCATTCGTGGTCTACTGACTACTAGAAGGAAAACTGGATGGTTCTTGCTTACAGCATCCAACATGGCTGTTTCATGTAGCCACCATCCAACAAGTGATTTTTGCATTCTTGACTATATCAACTGTTCTATACTATCTCAGGGTTCCCTCAATTCATCAGGATTCTCCTGAATCTAATTCACCATCTACAAATTTCCTTTTGACATACCTAAAATCCAAGAATTCAATTTTAAATCATGGTTCTTAAAATAGACCTTCTATTAAACTCACAAACTCAAATTCACTTTAAAATTTTTATTCTTGTAAAGACACTAAGCTTTAAAAACTCCCCTCCATAAAATGTATCATCCCTAAAATATCTCGATGGTCATCTAATTATACATCACGTCCAATATGGGTCATATATTCAATATAAACATATCATTTCACACTTTGAAACACCAAACACACTTTTGAAGAAAAACTTCTAATTCAAAAGGTTGATGTTACAATGTTCTCATCCAACACTCATAACAATCACCAAAACATCAATACAAATATTTCCCAATATTTCCCATCACAAGACACATAGGGTTTACTCATCTAACAAATCATCTTACCTATGATGCTCCCCAACATATGACCTAGCTCACAAGAAAATTCCATGGTATAGTGCCTACCACTGAAAAAATTTCTAACCAAAACATAATTCAAGAATATGCATGATGGACTTAGTGATGTTTTCAAATTAAAACACCTAGTCATATTTGAAGGCATTGGTCAAACACTGACACTATTTAATATAACAAAACAGAAAACTAAGTGGATGAGTCTCCTTCATCTGAGAAGTGATCCAAATATACCAAAATTTCCACGAGTGTCTAGGTCAATCCTTAAGTCACACCCATCACATCTAATACGATGTACCTGAAATGGATTAAATTTTTCCTTTTCCAATTACATGTGATAACATTTTTTGATACTTTATTGACTGAATTTTTCAAAAAAACACTCAGTTTATATAGTTGGTGTGTTGTTCAAATGACCTGATTACAATGAATTTATTTTCGGAGGTATCCCATGATCATTCAATCACACTTTCCAAATATAAATCCCAAATTTCAATTTTATTAAAATTTTAGATCCCCAACAAATCAAATACATCTTCATGATGTATGAAGAGAACTTACATATTCCCAATCTGAAGCACACTTATACATTCAAAATTTCATCTTATACCTAAATCCAATTCAAAAACATCATCAAATACTGTAAATTAATTTATACTTAAAATTCATCAAAAAATCCAAATATACTTGGTTTAATTTATTCAATGATATTATAATGCTAAAAATAATTTTCTAATGACTGATACCATATTCTAGGAACCTTCTAACATCAGATTGATTACACCAGAAAAAAATATAATTCCACCCTCTATAGTAACATCATTATTATCAAAACACTAAACCAAACTCCCAATATTTTCAATCAAAATCATGTCTATCACTGAACTTAATAGTAAAACTTGGAATAAATCACTCTTACCTGAGCACCAACTAAAATTATTAATTATTTTACCCTTCCCAAATCATGGAAATATTTCCTTTGACATCATTCAAATTTAATCAATAGTGAGGGTCATTCCTTATAATTTTCTATGGTGGACTCACCACCAAATGATTTCCCTTATACCTCTCCTTGATCATAATGTCAATAGGTTATAACCTCAATATATTTATGACACCCATATCGATCTATGTTTAATTTCATCCCATCAATACTTGATAATGATATACATATATTGTTCATGACACCACAACCGATCTAACATTGATGTATCCCCTATCTTGCCGGAGGGGGGGGGGGTTAAAATGATCATTTGAGCCCCAACCCTTCATTCTCATAATTTTCATATAAAAATTACATTTCCCGTATTTCCCCAATGAATTATTTAAGATCTGTGTTTCAATAGGAATCATGATTACTAGTGTACAGAAACATGGTATAATAAAATATTAAGGGTCATATACCATTGTTTTGACCAATAATGGAAATTTAACACATGAATCCATGATTTTAATGTCATAAAAACTGAACAAACTTGATATATAATGTAATAAATCAATTTTTAACTAAGATATGGATACATTAATTTTTAGTATAAATCTATACTTTGGACCTAATATGGATGGCTAATGAATTAGTAAAGGTTTAAAAGGTGTATGGGGCTTGTTCGGTGTTCGAAAACTATCTTTTTAGATAAAACAAACTATTCCCAGGGTTTAGTGTAAATTATGTGGGATTTCAGCTTGGTTTGGAAACCATGTGGATGATGATTTTGTACACAGATCCACCTCACACGGTTGGCACACGGCCATGCGGCCTAACTATGTGAGCACCCCCTTTTCCCAGGTACTCGTGCATGTCATGTGCAAGGTTTGATCAAACTGTGCAAAAGATGTTTTTTGGGTAGAGTCGTTCTGCATGGTTTGTGCAGAGTTTGAAAAAACATGCCAAAAAACCATGAATATGCTAAAAACCTATGTAAACTGTCCAGAATTCCCTTAATGATATATTAAAAAAACCATCTTACCTAATCCTATTTTATGTGGGATTAACCTAATTCTATCTCATTTTGGTGTTTTTTTATGATCTAAACTTTGAATCAAGAGATATCCATCAACCGACATCTGATTGAGCATTCATTCATCATGTTGGATGCACAATGGTAAGTAACTGAGTCCCCATTATCCATTCAAATTCTCTTTCACTCTCAACCTAGATATCTCCATATGATATTTTTTTAAATTTTCTTAGATCTACTTTGATCTGGGGAAAATCAAGGGCTGATAACGGAGGGGAATGATAGTACAACCCTAAGGTGGGTGGTCTATAACTCATCCATAATGTTCATTTTTTTTGGAAATGTTTTTTTGGGGACCACTGGTTCCATTGGAAACATTTTATTAAATTAACATTCCATGATTTTACTAATTAGAATCATATGGTTTTGCTCTTTCCAATTATTTAATTAGTTGTTAGTGGTTACACCCACAACTCAATCTGCATCATGTCAAAGGTTATGCCATAATTGGGTTTTTAGTGTTTCAATATATTTGAGCCACTTTTTGGGTTCTCCTTTTCTTATCCTTTCTAAAGGTGAGTCTTCGTATCATAAATGAATTATTTTTACTGAGAATTACATAAAGTCATGTACCGTGAATGCTCATCACTTAACACACCTAAGGTTTGTGCTTCCAAATGGTTATTATTAGTGAAAGGTGAAAAGTGAAATGGAAAATATACAAAGTGTATAACTTGGACTTATTAAAAGAGATTTAATAAAGGTTACTTGCCAATATAACCCCTTCCATGTTGATGGAAGGTAGTAGATTGAACCTTCATAATTTAATATTTCTTAATTTCTAACTAATACATTATCAAATTGTTGCAATTATACATGTCTTATCCATTATAATGGATGGAACGGAATGGATCGATAAATAAATGGTTTCAACTCTACATGACTTATCCATGATAATGGAAGGAAAGACATGAACCAAATGAATTACTGCATGCTTACAATATCAAATATGAATGGACTGACTCGAGCTCACCTTAAATTATGAGAAAAGAATACCTTGGGTCTCGAGAACCCCATTTTTATTTAAGGATATAGTTTTATTCGGTTGATACCCAGCTAGACTCTGGTTCTAATCTATTCATTGGATGCCCAGTATACTACTATAGGGTCCCTTTCTTATTATAGATAATTCAGATATAGTCCTTGGAACCATCATTGACTAGTTGGTTCCATGGTAAAATCATATAGGGGCCTATCTTTACATATCCCCATTTTACCTTGGTCTATCACCTTGGACTAAGTAGGCACCTTATTGTGTAATGGATTGGATTAAGATCCTTGGATTACACTTTTCCCTCTTATATGGACTCAGATACTATCGAGTAAGGGTTCTTTGATATTTACGTTACCTTGGTCGTTACCATGGAACTCCCTCATTGGATATCATTGTTAGGTTTCCTTGTTACGTCTTGGGAGCTTCACTACTTATACAATCACGAGGTGATGTCAGTTCTAGCTATGCCTCATGTGACCTATTAACATGAAATAGTAATTTATTAATTAATGAACTTGTAAATTGTTCAGACACCAGTTGAGGGCTGAAGAAAGTACTAGTGATTTTAGTTATATTGCAATGCTTGTTTTACTTTATATATATATATATATATATTCATGCACACTACTATATTCCATTACATGAGCCAGATGATATAGAAACTATTGGTGGTGAACCACTTAGATTTATCTCATACCCTCTCCAATTGTCGTTTGGTACCTGGAGTAGATTACAGAATTGCAGGTATTGACAATGGGAAGCATGCAGCTTCTAATACTTGATTGTGTGCTGATATGATTGAGCTTGATAAAAGATGACTGAGTAGGATCTCAAGATGATTGGAGTAGAGTTTTTTTCCTTTTACCATATAGAGTGTGTTATTTTTATTGTATTGTAATCATGATTTCAAGCTATCTAGTGACATGACATCACATAATCACTATTATTATTGATACAGTTATTGTTATTCTTGTTTATCTATTGCAATAGTTTTATTCTGTTGTTTATTTGTATCACTTATATTTATTCTACTATTTACTATTCCTTTACATTCCTTTTGAAGTGTTATACTCTTCCAATGAGGGCATACTCTTCCCACAGACACACCCTAGGCCCTCACTGCTAGTCGGCAGCCTCTTGCGTTATGAAAGATACCCTTGAGGCCATGTTTCCCACCGGGCTCAGGGTGCCTGTTAAGTGGAAACGGATTCTGAGACATCATATATAATATTCAAGATTATCAATAAAACCACACTCTTAGCTGCCACTCTGCAATTCTCATAGTCATAATCATTTACCAGTGCTCCCAATGTGCTCACCAGCATATCATAGGAATTAACACGCTTGGTTCCTCCACCAAAATAATATAAGGAATCACAATGCCAATATCATACTTTTATTTTAACCACCATGCATTGATAAAATAATAAAAATCACTCACCTATGATTCATGTCTTAATGGAACCAAAAAACAAGGTCAATCCATATTTTTTGTTTCCCATAATCATTACAAAGGCTGTATCTCACTAAATGTTTAGTTATACCACAAGGTCTCCATGTGCACCAACCTACCCTATGAAATATGGCCTAACTAAGGTCATTATTCATTGTAAACTCAACATAGTTCCCACCGCTAAAAATGTATCATCTCATGTACCGACACCCAAAAAAATGTCTCATATATGCAATGATATTTCATGCTAACCCAACAACCTACCAAATCACCGATTCATAAAATGAATATATACATAGGACTACTTCCTCCATAACCACAATATCCAATCAATACCCCATAGAATAATCCAAGATAATCTATGTTAAGGAACCAAGGTCTCCTAGTTTGGTTAACTAGAGTGACATTTTGAGCTATATAAGAAAATACCAAATAATTTATTAATAACATTAAATAACTAATCCTATACAATAATCACCCCAAATGGGAAGGTATTTTAGATATTAAATTCCATTATTATCCTCTCATAGAAGTTACTAATACCTTTTGGAAGGGGATATACAACCATTATCATTGTCATTGATCATCTCATAGTAGGTTCTATAAGGGATGTGATCCAATCATTTCATACTTATATATATTATATCATTTTAGAATAAAATTCAATATATATCATAACGATGCATTACCTAAAACAATAACGGTTTTGATTCATTAGAAGATAAATACATAATCATTTTTTTGTGAAATATATTCAATATCTATCATAAAGTTATTCTCACAATGTACACTTCTTCAAAAATTATAACATAATACATTTCTTCGTAAACCTAGGAAGAAGGAAAAATAAGAAATGATGATCCTAGATACTTCTTAAGGTTAAAAATATGTGATTTAAATCAATGATCATAAGTGAGCATAAGATAAGAATAAGGGTATGTGAATGTGATCTTAACTTATGAAAATCATATCCAATTAGTCAAAGTTCGTTAATCATAAATCATGGAATAAAGATTTTTTATAACAATATTCATAAGTCATAAGTGTTTGGAACCATCAATAATGAGTCTTGATCCATGAGAACATATCATAAGAATGATATGTATGTTTTTTACACACACATATACATAGAAAATCATTTACTTAGTTAAATATCACAACCGGTACAGTCATAGTTGATTGGGTTAACTCCCCATTTGATTATTTCCTTGGTCAATGTTCATTCCCAAGACTATCATAGTGGAAAGATTCCCTTACTAAACTGGGTTCACTCCCCATTCTAGTCCCTATAATCACATGAGATATCTAAATTTACCCAATACATTGGAGGGATATATAATGTTGGGCTCATAGGTTATATAATAAAAATGATATATATTTTGTTCCAAAAGATCATTATACAATCATCATATCATTATATCATAACCAGTGGAATGGAAATAGGTTTCATAAAGGTTTCATTTTAACTTAACTAACACTTGGAAAAGAATTGGGATTACTAGGATCATTCTAAAATCATAATAATAATAATAAATCCATAAACATAAATTGGATGGGAGAATACGATCATATCCCTATTGAATCTTAATAATCATTAATGGATATTTATATAGAAAAAAATTCCTTTAAAATAAAATTCAAATATTTCATTGAAAACATGATAAAATATACTTTATTTTAATAATATTTTAACTAAAATTTCCAAAAATATTGCGAATTTTTTTTCTGAAAATAACTATGTAATCATGTAAGACACTTTTCATGAAAAGAACGGTTATGACTATGGTAAAATATATTCATATCATCTATATTAAAAATAACATTCTTTTCACACTTTTGTAAAAAGTAAAATATGGATTATTTAGAAAACAATCCCTAGAAATATTCATTTTAAAAAAAATTAACTAAATAAAATGTAATTAAAATATAATTTTTAAGACATTTCATGTATAGTTTCAGTAAAATAGTTTTGAAGAGCATTAATATGAAAGAAAATGTTTGACGCCCAAATATGAAACAAGTTTAAATTTTCATTAAAAACATCCACTCGATCATTTTTAGTACCCAATAGAGTAAAATATTAATAATAGATAAATATTATTGGAATAAATAGAGTGGAATAAAAATATAGTTTTTAGGTGATAATATTTATAAAATTTCCTTCAACGAAAATATAGCATAGAAAATCCTGAAAGGAAATGATATTGTAACACAAACCATTACCTCAAGTACCATGTGTCATCCTATATGCTCAAATATAATATTTAATAAATATATATTTATTATAAATATATTAAGAAAATATTAATACATAACTAAATATGTTTCAATACTTTATAATTATTAATTATCCATTTATTAATAATGTCTTCATTAAAATGATCATTTTTGTGTAAACTGAATAATTTTCCTTTTATGTTTTTATATGATGGTTTTGATACCTACAGCATCTTTATGATTTAAGAATATAAAAAATATTAATAATAAAATAATTATCATATTTATTAATTATCTAATATTATATAATTATTCATATAAATCAATGATGAACAGATAATGATATCTCTTCGTAGAGGTACTAGTCCACACATATTCATAAGTGAAACATTCATTTACAATTTTATGAAAAATAGATAGATCATTTTTGTATCATAATAAAAATAATATATTTTTATTTTGATGATAATATATTATTTTTTTAGTATGGATGCAACATATTTAGAGTATGTATTAGAAGAATGAAACTTGTAAAATATTGGTATGAACATAGACCTCTTCTTTGTGAAACTTCCTTTGAATATTGTCTTAGGGACCCTTGAGATGGTATTGTAAGAATTTAAGAATATATAATGCATTTTTGGGGAATTTTATATGAGATATGAGTAGGTGTTTCTCTATCTAATGGGCTCTAGTGGTGAAGATGTGTGAAGAAAGGTGGATCTATTTTATATTTTAGGGTAGTGACACACTTGTAATTGTTAAGAATACTATAATATTATAAATTTCATATCATAGGAATTTAGATCAAAATTGGGTCATTATTTAATATAGGATGAGATGGAAATAAAATATATTCAACCAATATGATTTAGACAGGTTTTAGGTCATTTAAAACCCTATCTCCTGAGTTTAGCCCCTCAGTAACCTCTTTTAACCCATACATCAATAATGAGTTTTTACCATGAATAATAACAATAATACCCAATAATTAAGTTAAAATAATTATATAATTTTGATTATGATGATTCTAAATATGAGGTCCAATTTACAATATTCAATTTTAATAATTGATAAAAATATATTTTAAAATAAGTGTGTGAATCACAATAAGATCATTATCATAAAAATGAATTTTCTAAACAAAAAAATAAGACTAAAATACTTCAATAGAATGTGAAATAAATTAGATTAATGATAAAATATTTTATTTAGTATATTATATACACATTTAATTAAAATCATTAATCAATAAATTTTATTTATTAATATAAAAATAGGTTGTGCTCATAAAAAATTCTAGAAAAACAAATCTTTTTACCTTTAAATGATTTAATTTTTTATTTTTTTCTAAGTTTTATAAACTAAAAAAGAAAATTCATTTGTTAATAAAATGGTGTAAAATTATAGGATCCTGAAAAATGGGATATTGTTATAGTTTCTTTCATAATGTGAAACTAAATCTGTAGAAAACTCATCTAACCATGTGAGATGTCTTCCAAATCCATTATTTTCCCACCCATCTACCCCTATATTCTACTCCCAATAGACATTTGTAATAATTAAATTATTATTAAAAATGAAATCCATAAAATCCAACAAATGCGCAGTGAGTCTCTATGAAATAAGTAATACACCATTTCTCAGGGATTTGATGATCATAGTGGAGTCAGTTTATAGCCATAAATTATTCAACCCTACATCCCATATAAATATAATGGTAGTGATATAACATATAATTTTATATTCAAGAGATGATGAAATACCATAATATTTATACAATTAACCTCGAATCCCACCATTATATTCATAAAACACTACACCACACCCAAAGAGATCAAGGATTAATTTTGAAGCACCGTATGAATTAATTTTAATTCAATTGAATAAGGGAGCTTTCTAAAAAACATTAATAACACAATTTGGTGACTTATAATTTCTATAGATTCCATGAAGTCTGAGAATAATAAAATCCCAAACACTATTTTTTTTTAAAGAAACATGGATTTAAGAATTTGATCCCTTGACAGATACCATGATATTCACCAGTGTTGATCATGGACATAAACCATTGACGTCATGGATTACAACACTATATCCAAACTAGATCATGTGAATTATCTCTTCCAATTCCACCAATAAGTGGTTTTGAATATGATGATAAAATGTGATTCCAATAAAAATTTGAAAAGGTGATTACAATGAGTTCGTGACATTACCCATTAACTTAAATTGTTTTTATATCTCATTCCATGGTGATGAGGTGGTTCCTTAATTGAGGAATAATTTATCCAATTCATCCTAGTGTTGATTTCATAAATAACACCTAAAACACAGTAAAATACCAAATAATTGAAAATAATTATCAGTGGTAATTCTATTATGGGATAACATCATAATTAGTGTAAATTGAGAGTGAGTGGTCCAAATTTTTTTGAAGTAGGTTATCTTCTACATATAACAAGAAGTTCATTTTATCTATATTGATAGAAGATATGACTACTCAGTATTCCATTCATGGCATGTTTTCAGACAAGAATAATAGAACAAGAGTTAAAAGGATAGTCTTCGATGATACAATTAAAATCATCGTTAATAATTGTCCAAGTGGTCTCAAAGAACTCTCTAATAGAATATATAAGAATCATATAAAGACTCATGAGGTTTAAAATCCTTAGAAAAATGATGGACAATCCAATTAACTATCCAAAATTTGTGCGAGGGATTTCTGTTAAAATTATAGCTTTAGAAAATCATAATATTGTGAGATGATTATTTCACAACATTCCAAATATAGGATTCCATTTATGTATTATTTCCATGCATGATCCTTCCCATAAATCTATTTCTATGAAATATTAGATAATTTGAAGAATTATTGATAAGATTATATGTAATCCAAGCCAAGAGGGATTTATTAAAACCATATATATTATTGATTCCCAATCCCCCTTTATTCGTAAATTGGAAAACATTTTCCCAATGGACCATGACTATTTAAATTTATAATATTTTTCACTCCAGATATTTTTTTAATTGAAACATTAAGTCGCTTCACCAAACCCTTTGGCCATATATAAGTCATAAAAAATAGAACAACCAAGAAACAATAGTGAAAAAATTCATAATTTATTTTGTTCTTATTTATAGCATAAAATCCAATGGATTTGTGATAATTGTTACACTAAATAATAATAATTCAATGGTATATCTCATTCAATTTAAACTAGATTTTTCATATAAATAAAGGCATCAAAGAAATACAGTTATTTAAATATAACTATATCATAAAATACTATAGTGACACATTTTACACCCCTAATAATAATTTTTTACATTGAAATCTTATTAGTATTATAAAATCAATTGGGGATCCTTATCACATACAAGGGTTCCCATATCGCTTCATTAAAAATATTGTTTCACCACAACACCTTAACCAAGTGAGTTGTATTATTTTTTCTAACATTGCCTCTTTGATCTAGAATCTCATGAGGTTTTTTTTCATAATACAGATCATTATATAGTTGTATAAAATATGGGTTGTGTACATTTGATGTATCAGACATGTACTTTTTTAGGTGAGACACATGGAACACATCGTGAATGTGAAATTGATTTGGTGGAATCTCCAAGTGTTAAGAAAATATTTGGATAAAATCAAGAATATTTAAGGCGAAAATATATATAGGGATCTTCTTTATCTTCATTCCAAATCTCATAACCTTCTTCCAATGAGGTATTCATAGGAATACCTTTTCAGCAACATTGAATTCTATATTTTACCAATGATTGTCAATATACCATTTTTGTTAACTCTGCTCTTCCCAAATGTGCTGATGACTAAATGTAAAATTCTAAAATATTTCCATAAATAGATTATATGACAATACCTCTCTTTCTCCAAATTCATCAATGAATTTTGGATTCATTCACTTACTTCCATAGAGAGCTTTATAAGGATCCATATGAATGCTCGAGTGAAAGATATTATTGTACGAAAATTATACCAAAAGAGGATATTTATCCAAAACACCTTTCAAATCAATATAAAAAGATCTCAGCAGATCCTATACGGTTTGAATGGTCCTCCTAGACTAATAATATATCTAACGATGATATGTAGGGCTAACACTCAAGCTCAAATTCCACTCCTGCTAGAGAGTAATCTATAACATAAAGGAAATCCTTGGATCCTGATTAGATATACTAGAATGTGGTAATCCATGAATCCTTAACACTTCCATAATGTATATCCTAGAAATATACTCATGATTGAAACAATCTATAATTGTAGTGGAATATACTAATTTCATAAGGCAATTGACATTACCCAGATAGAATGGTTCCCTTTATATTTTTTGGGGAGTCTGATGATGCAATATCTGGTAATATTTTCCCATTTACATTTTTCTATGGGTAATGTGTGTAAAACCCTATTATAAATATGTCTATAAGACTTAACTTTCTGACATACCAAACACCAAGATATATACTCTTCACTATCACATTTCATGTTATCCAACCAGAAATACTCATTTAGATATCTATAAATCTTTGTAATTATGGTATGAATGTTGAAAAATAACAACATGCTATATCAAACATATCCTTCCTCAAGCCTGGTAGTAATCGAACACATACTCAATTCCTGATCCTTATCATTCCATCACAATAATTATTGAACTCAAGAACATTTCTCACATTATTTTGTATTTCCACATCCTCCATATGCACCCCTTTAATCCTCCCATATATATATGATTGAACAATCATTTGAGAAAGATATCATTTTCCCCTTTCCTCACGATTTCAATGTCCATGTTCTATAAATCCATAAAAATTTGATCTTTTGCAATCTTCATCGAGAACAAACTAGAATAGTATTTTTAACTCATAGAATCAACCAAATTATTCACCTTCAAATGGTGGTATTGTAATGAGTAGTCATAATCATTAATCAATTATAACAATCTATTTTAGGGAATATTTTGACACCCACTATATCATTGTACATTCTATTTCATGTAGGTTTATGAGATTGAGGCTCTTTTTATGTTTTTATATAGTTTTAGTCTAAAATTGGCTAAATTTTGGTTTTTTACAGCTGTGACTATTTTGCACACATGATTTAGATAAAATCAAATATTTATCCCTTCCTAGAAAGGTTTCCGATTCATTTTGTTCTATGCATGGTTTTTCCTCACAAGTGGTGAATAGTTAAGTACAAATCGTTAGATTCCTATGGGAAAATGTGTAATTATTATGGTGAGTTTGGTCTATGGTGAAAATATTTTGCATGATTGGGTAAAATATGTGACAATCATTAGAATTGGATCTGTAGTTTTTAGTGACATTTACCATGGTAAGATAATCTTTTTTTTCAATTATGTGGATCCTAAGAGAGGATGTCATGGTAGGGGTTTTTCTAGGCAGTTCCCTATACATGATCGACTCACAATTTGGAAAACCATGCGGCTAAACCATGTGGTCTGGACAAATTCATTAAAAATTGGAATTCAATCATTTACCCCATTCTAATTAAACAATCTAACCATAAATTTCACCTCCATTTTTCCTAAACAGACGAGGTTCCTCCCCCTTAGGTTTTCACCTCCATCCTTCTTTTCTTTTAATGGATTCTATACTGTATTTAAGTGTATTATTACATAGTAAGTCCCTCTAAACATCTAATCCTTCTTTCCTCCTTCATTTCTTTTCTCCCATGAACCCTATTTTATTTTCTGGAATATTTTAGATTCATAATTTGTTTGAATAATAATTAATTTTGTATATAGGGGTTATATAGGGCATGAATGGGCATTGGGGTGTGTTCCCTTTCATAGTAAATAACTTTTGACATGATCATCCTTTAACTGGGGTATGTTTTTCTCTTTAAAAATTTTCTATTACATTCCATTTATTTCTTGATATTTGATAATGGTTTTAATTTTTGAATTATGATTATAATTATGTCCCATTAGGGGCCAATTTGATATAAAAGGGATTTTAAACATTTTTATAGTATGAGATTCTATTTCGAGTGTTCCTAAAATTTACTGGTTAGATTTTAAAGAATAAATTGGTTTTGGAAGCTGTAAAGATAACATATTTGATATTTTAAGAAGTAATCTTGAATAAAAATGGTTTTTAATCCAATGGTTTGTGGATTTTTAAAGAAATGAAAATTATTAGAAAAGGTTTTTTGATTTTAATGTAGCATATTAACCCTTGGGTGCTATTTAAACCATTATATAAATTTGGATTATTTTTATATAAATATTTTTAGGTTTTTAAATCTTTTTAGAGTTCAAAATGAGTTGTTTCTTCTAAATGGGTGTATTATTCTAGGAGGATTATATATTGAAACTAGTTTTGTCTTTGAATATTTTAAATGGTTTTTCAAAAAGGGAATAGTGAGATCTTATTGAGTTAAAAAAGTGTTTTCATAAAATTAGACTCAATGAAAGATTAATAAAACCTTTTTAAGTGATTAAAAGGCTTATAATTCTAAGAAACTTTGATAATATAAGGCATGTTTGTCATTTTATGAAAAATGAGTTTTCATAAAATGTGTGGTACCCTCTTATCCATGTTGATTATTGTACACACATTGTGGATTTTGATCCCATGAGGGGATTTTTATTATTGATTCATTTATTTATACTGTTTATGTTGGATGTTAATGGGTATTCTCCTTGAGAGGTTGAGTGAGGTGATTCATGAGTTGTTTTCAAATGTTTTATTATTGATTTTGGTAATGTATGATTCTGATCACCTATATTTTGACTAAACATAGGAGTCCTAGTTAGACAGTATGTGACTTGTGTGTGGGAAAACCCTAGTAAAGATAGTGGGTTTATCATGGAAGCACTGCCTAGATACTCCAAGATAGTAAGGGTTGAAGGAGTGGTTGGACCTTATGTTATTAATACATTTTTATATGATCTCATGCGATAATGGGTCAAAGTTAAATTACCACTGTTTATCTCATTTATGAAGGTCTTCCAAGGACAACACCATCCTCGATCCCATAGATGAAGGTGTTTTAACGACTTTATCATTAGGTGGTTTGGAAGGACTTCTGGGGATGTTCATATGTTTAGTAGTGTCAGAATAAGTTCCTTATCTCTACTATAGATCTTTTTATTATTATACCCAAGGAATATTCCCAAGACATTAGGATCCTTTGGATAATTTTAGCGGATTTATATTTTTTATCGATTATATCCCCTCCTATTAATTTTATTATTTGGAACTTATATATTTTCTTTTATTAACCATTATTATTGGAATTGAAATAGCAGTTTGTAACTATATGATTTACTACTACTTTTTGTGGTTTACATATAATGTATTTGAATATTAATTGTTAAATGTTTTTAAATAAGGGGAAAAGAAATATGTTTTTAAAGTTAATTTAAAATATTTTAGTGATGGGTTAAGAAGGTATTGTTTGAAATGTGAAATATTTTTCTCTAAATGGTTTTGTGTTATTCAAAATAGATAAGTGGATTTTGGATGTTTTTGAAACTCTAAGTGTGTGTAGTTTATGAAAAAAAATTTTTTGGATGATGTACCTATATTTTTAGAAAGGTTGGTATTCAAAATGGTTTTTAAAAACCTTTTGAAATTTTTGAATCTCCTTGAGTTTTAAAATTTGAATTTCATAAAGGGTTTTTTATGAAATGGTTTTAAATTGGGACTTTAAAATGATGATTTAGACAATAAGTATTGACTAGGGGAAATTTTTTTAATAGTGATTAATTTCATTTATTGAAAATATAAAGAAATTAGTTTTAAAAAATTTTGTTGCATTTTTACTTATTTGGTAAAACATAAATTAAAATATTTATCATTATATTTCATTTAAAACCAAATAAATATATAATATGAATGTTAATTCTTAGATTTTGGGGTTTTTGGTTACCCACTAGGATTCTAGTACACACCTATATTTTATTGGATCATTATTTTTCTAGAAATTTTTCAATTACTTTAGATCTTCCAGATGGGATTTATTGCTAGATGGTGAATGTGGGTAATTTTGTGTCTCATAAGATATAGTCTAGGAATTTACTTTTATTTGAGTTTTTTTGGACTTTTGGACATAATATTTTATGTTCTTGCTTCTGTGTATCTATTTTTTATGGAATTAAATTTATGAATTGGTTAATGATCCTGTTTGGATGTATAGTTTTATCTATATCCATTTTAATATTTATTGATTTTGTTTTTTATTATTTTTTATTGTTTCTATATGAGGGTGAAAAAATTCCTAAGGTTTGTTTTATGATTCCCATACACTATTTTCCATCCCATGGAGATCATAAATGTCTCTCAGAATATGTAGCAGGTAACATCCCAACATTGGTACCACTAAATGTGCACCGAGTTGGTTGGTCACATTACCTCAAGGGAACCTCCATATACACTGTAGGCTGGCAACTATAAGCAAGGGCCTAGGGTATATCTATGGAGATAATATTCCCTCATTTCAGATTATAACATATTAGAATTATAATAACATTCAATAGTGGAGTTGGTAAATACACCAGACATAAGATAAAATTCAAAGAAAAAAATATATAATTCTTTTGAAAGTAATCTCATATAAAAAATTACTTGTCAAGTCATGTCTCTACAATGATGGAAAACAGGTATTTAAGAATCTCGTACAATTCATCAATAAAAATAAAAAAATTCCAAAATAACTATCTCTAGATAGCGTCACAATTGATGTTTGTTCTTGTGATATCCAGATCATAGTCAATAAGAAATCAAGAATCATAAAATAGGAACATGACACGATCCCTACCAGCATTCATGAAGTCGGTCATTATATCTAATAGTGTCCTGAACAGGGTGTGAGATAACACTTAGTATTTAACAACCAATAGTTTATATAAAAAATCCATTCTATTTATAAAATCTAAATTTATGTTCCATATATCACATGTTTACAAATAATTAAAGTAAAGTTCCCACGTATTATGTGATATTTCCCATCAAAAAATGGTTCCCTGCAAACAATGGTCAATATCCAATAGAAAATGGAAGCCATAAAGTAGAAATAAACAAAAAATACTATCTTTTATGAACACTATAAGCTAATAACCATACAATCACTTTCTGTAAGCATTCCAAAATATCAGCCATGACTATGCCATAAAACCAAGAGTATAACATTCATCATGCCCATTATATATAATCTAGATTATAACATTCACCACTACCACGCCTTGTAATATAAATTATCCACAAAGACCTCTTCCTTTAATCAGATGTGTCATACCATGAAAGGATAGATCCAACATATATAAAACCAAGAAATCTTCATCTAGTTCTAGGAGCATCTCATTAGAAACACAACAAAGTCTTGGGTTGGGTCCAAGGAGTATGTGGAAAGACAATGTCCACTGTAAAACCAATCTAGATCCAAGGGGTATTAAGGCCCAAGGCATCCTACAAAATTTGGATCTAAGGAGTAAATAAGTAAAAGGAATCCATTTCAATAATCAATATCCATGTGATAAATACCCATAGAATCTAATAGAATCAGTATACAAGGATTTCATCCATAGAATTCAGTACCATTTTATCTTATCATCTTATTTTATTCACCAATTCACAATTATGCATTTTTCATGAGTTCAACCAACTCATTTTCAAAATTTATATAAAATCCATTTAATCAATCAACCAAATAAACATCATGTAAAAACATGGAAAATGAGGCATCATTATCTTATTATTTTCTCAAATAAATTAAATTCATTTTATAAAATGACCCCATTATCAAGGTGAGCTCACTCACACCCAACATGGTGTTATGACATAGGATAGGTATAGGCTCACACCCCATGGGTGGCCTAGGTTGGTGAAAAACCTCTAAAAATATTAATGTTACTAGTGGGAATCCCTGATAGGTTACAAATAATATATTCAAATCATTTAATTCATTTTAGCGGTTATTCTGAAATGTTTGGCATGTGAAAAAACTACAAAAATGCTTACAAAATAGCAAATCCCAAGGGGAAGGTATAAACCACCTATCATAGGTCTGTAGAATATCACATGTCCATTATTGATCTATGATTTGTTCTATATTGAGAGAGAAATTAAGAATAAGATAATAACCTCAAAAAAGGTCATATTATATTACACATAAATAAATCCATCGACATGAAGTCAAATGAATAATCATGAAAGATGAATAAATAACTCATCAGTGGAAATACAATGAGACCAACGATGTTTGAATATGAGTTTGGATGAATAAATGGGATCAAATTATACACTAGGAGCTTCAAATCTGTTCTCATGTCTGAGGATATGTCTGAAATAAAAAATAATAATTTTTTTATTTTAATATATTTTAAAGGAAAATATGTAATTTCACAAAGAAATAATAGGCTTAATGGTTTGACCTCATGTTTGAAAAAAACAAGAACCAATCATGTTCCCAATACTATATTAAGGGGGGCTCACACGGTTTCATGCACATTGTTTTGGAAATAGTGTGAAAATCATTCCCTACCCACTATCAAAAACTACAAAATCCCCTCACATGGGTTTGCTCCTAGAGTTTCATTGTTTCCTCAAACCGTGAAGCCTCCTTCACTCCTCTATCAAGACCAGAATGTTTAGGATTAACTATGTGGCATGTCCAACATGGTTTCTATTAAATGTGCTACCTACCTTGTTTTTTCAAAAATCATGGCTTTAGACTTCGAACAAGCCTCAAAACCCCTGATAAAACCATCATCTCATTTATCACTAAAAATAGGCCATAAAAAGAATTTAAACCAAAAAAATATCTATACCTCATATAAAAACTCAGTATCATAAAATAATCCCCACATAAAAAAAATTCATCCTCGAATAGCCCTTCCAAGGGTAGTCAAGAATCACATGACAATAACTTCAACTAATTAGTATGTATGTCGGACATAAGATACTAAGTCATATTCTATAAATGGATGTTCTACCATAACTACCATACTATAGGAACTGACTTATCTCATAGAACCTTCATGATCCTATCAAGGATATATATAGGATGATCTTCAAAGGATGAATCAACTTGCAACTCTACTGGATCCATCTACAGAGTGTGAGATGGGTTTGAGTGATAACGGTGCAGATGAGATACATGTAAGATATCATGCATTGTTCGATACCTTAGAGGTAATTGAAACCAATAGGCTACTAACTTGAGTCTCTCCAAAATCTCAAATGGATTGACATATCATAGTAAAATCTTACCCAGTCTTATAATTCATCTATGTTCTAGCCTCAATGAGATGTGCAAAAGGTCATGATCCCAGACCACAAATTCTAGTGGTCATTGATAAATATTGTTGTAAGATTTTAATATTGACCGTGAAGTATCCATCCACATCCAAATCATCTAGACCTAATCTAAGGTCTCCTTGACAAGATGATGTCACAGAATAGCTGCATCACCTACCTCTAACAAGCACAGGGGTTATCGGCATGACCAAATATATAAAGCCTCATAGGGATAAATCTGTATTGAATCCTGATAAATATTTTAGTAGGTGAACTCGTCTAGGGGTATATGAATCTCCCAATATCCCATGAAATCTAGGATGCATGCTCACAGCATGTCTTTGTAAACCATAATTGTACACCTTGATTTTCCGACAGTCTGAGGGTGGTATGTTGTGACTAGAAGGACTTGGGTACCCAAATACCTCTATATACTATACCATAAATGGGATGTAAACCTAGATTCCCTATATGATACCACATTAAGAGGAACCCCATAAAGTTGTACTATCTCATGGATATACAACCACCAAAACTCATTATCTGAGAATGTCTCCTAGGTCGATAGGAAATATGTAACCTTTTTGAGTATATCCACCACAACCCAAACTGTATCACTTCCTCAAATCGGCCTCAGTAAAATATTACTGAAATCCATCACAAAATCATCCCATATCCACTCATGAATAGTGAATTTATAAAAAATAATAGCTCGTCAATGATGTTCTATTATCACTTGTTGATAGGTGGAACACCTCCTGAGAAAACCAACTTCCTCACATGTCATCCCCAACTACCAATAATAGTAATGTAAATCATGATACATCTAGGTAATTCTGGGATTGATTTCCTAAAACGAGGCCTGAAACATTGACATTATCTCCTAACACATGTCTCATGGAACCTAAATGTGACCTTGTATATGCAATATATCATCCTCACCCATAGTCCAACTAGGAGGAAATTCCCCACCTACCACACTCTCCCATATGAATTAACCCTTATAATCAGATAGCTTCATCATCCTCACTCTATCCAAAAAGGTATAGGTCATATTTAAGGATGATATAAAAGTCTACCCCTGACCATCCTTCACTTACATGTGAATATATAAAAATAGATACATTAGCCTCCACTCGCTACTAGCCTTCTAAACTTCTTGTATATGATTTCTCATGCTTAGTGTATCATCCATTGTATTACCCTTTACAGGCGTATAAAAAAGATAAAAATAAATAGAATATAGGTATAGAACCAACCTTCACTCAATAAAGTTTATATCACACTCTATAAATATATACATTGGGATTTTTTTGTACATATACACTACTAAACACTCCCCATGTAAATTATGTCTCCAACATCACAAATCATAAACAAAAGAAGATAACTCCAGATCATGGGTTGGGTAATTACGATTGTGTGGCATCAGGTGACGAGAATTGTAAACTAAAACTATATCCAACTACTTTAGATCTTCTCTTATCGTGGTAATATATTCATAACAATATACAGTGTACCTGTTTCACAGCTTCGGCAGAATTAGAACTGATTCATGAGTCATCTCCCTTTCATCTACTGAAATGTTGTCTCAAAGTTATCCATATATACAAACATCACACCCTCCCTAGTCAAGCCCTTAATGTGTGTTATTATGTGTGATATTTCTTGTATGAAATGACCATAATATCCATCTATCCTCAAGAATAATTTTATATCAATGGCATTCTTGGGCTTATCCTAGGAAACTATAGCTCTCAACTTCTCTCGGTCCACTGATACTCCTCCCACTAAAATAATATAACCCGAGATACAAATATAATTCACCCAGAAGTGGAACTTTGTGAGAATGGAATATAATCAATGCTCTCTCAGTGTATCCAAAATGATATCAAGATGTTTGGCATGGTCATTTTGATTGTGATAATACACCAAGATATCACCCAAGAATAGCACAAAAAAATAATACAGATAAGGATGGGAAACTCGATTCATCGACTCCATCAAAACATCTTGCATTTTTGTGAGACTGAACAACATAACTAGATATTTATATACAGCAAACGTGATATAATAATTTTTATGAGGAATGAATTCATGTTGAATACTCACCTGATGATATCCTAACCTCAAATATAATTTCAATAACACTCAAGTTCCACAGAGATGATAAAAAAGTTCATTTATGTTTGGAAAGGGATTCTAGTTTTTAACATTTAAATGGTTTTATTTTTTTAAATTCTCATAGAGACTAAGGGTATCATCAACATTTTTTACAAAATGGATCATAAAATCCAATAAAGAAGTATTAGGTCTTATAAACCTCTATTCCTCAAAATCATTTAGCTGCTTCTTGAGTTCCTACAACTATGTCATATCCATACAATATGTAGGAATATATACTGGTGCTTCTCTAGGAACTTACCCAATGCGAAACTCAACCACTATCTTAAGAGGTAAAATAGAAAAATATTTTAATAAAACATCCCTAAAATGATTAAACATCAGTGAAAAATTAGTTTGATGTGATCCCTGATCATCCAGATATAAACTTGCTATTTGGCTTATCATCCCTTCAAGTCCATGATGATCTAGTCATCTCAACTTACCTATAAATCCCATTCACCCTTGTGAAATACACTCCATGGTGATGTGAATGTCACCCTTTAGTGATTGAAATCAAAATAGGCTAAAAAATAAACTAACCAGTTTATCCAAAGTATGAAATCAAACCCTATCATCTCACTGAAAAAATATTATATGAAGTGACACCCACCAATCTCAAGGGGAAACTCCTTACACTAGTTTACACCCTCTATTATGATCCCCAACAAAGTATATAAGGTCTTAATATTATTAGAAAATATAAAAACATGACAAAGGTCCTCCACCATAGGTACAAATATGAAACTATGTGATTCACCAGAATAAAAAATGGCAGATTCCAGCACAGAGAATACTAAGATCATACCTATCACCATAGACATCCCAACACATTGCTCATCAGGTGTAGGCTATATGAAATTTATCAATCCTAAACCATGACCCCATTTAATAACCTCAATACCCATTGTTGGCCCACACTGCTATCTAGGTACAACTACTGTCTGGATGCCTCATCCATGACCACCACCTCAGCCTAAATGACCATACCTAGTCTAGCTCCCAGCATGAAATAGAGGTGTGAAACCCACTCCTAAACCTGGTATCGAAGTTGACCCCTTCCACTAACTACTAGGGGCATTCCATATAAGAATTATAAATGGGTTACATACTACTTCAATCTTGGAACTCGACTGGGTCTCGATAACTCGGATTCTTCATTT
This sequence comes from Viscum album, assembly GCA_963277665.1. Taxonomy (NCBI): domain Eukaryota; kingdom Viridiplantae; phylum Streptophyta; class Magnoliopsida; order Santalales; family Viscaceae; genus Viscum; species Viscum album. Next base: position 256,721,505 of record OY728162.1, read on the forward strand.
GTCCTTGTCTTCTATAGTGATAAAAGACAGTAGTGCTACCAACACCAATATCCTAGATATTACTCCCCTCACAAGAAGCATAAAAACATCACTTCATTCCATTAGAAGCTAAACCATTGGGTTAATATAATGAATTTTCATATTCTACCCCCAGCATCTCTTAGATTTCGATTAGTAATTAATGCATATTTCACAAACTATGTTACATTCATCAATATGGACACATTGACCTGTGATCTAATGGCACGCCTAAGACCTTCCTAGAACTGTGTATCCATCGATAGCTCATTGGCATGTTAAATCGGCGCAAAACAATAAATCCTTTAAAGTGTGCTGAATATTCAATAATACTCATCACAACTTATTACAGATGCATAAACTCTCTAGCCCTTTTATCTCATAGGGTCTTAGGAAAACATGAGTCATAAAATATTGAAATGGAATCTTTCTAAACCATATCTTAGATCATATAATCTTGATTCAAAACATCCCATCAGTGCTTAGATACTCCCCGAAGAATGAATGACATGGTCTTCCCTCTCTTATTAGAAGGTGTCTCCAAATTATTGAAGATTGAAAAAGTATTCAAAATCCATAGCTCAACATCTTTTGGACCACCCTTCCCCTCAAAGAATTATAGGATTTTTCTTCTAGAACACACATGTAAGCTCTACTATAGACGAGGCAGGTTACAATGCTCCCTAAAAAGTCAGCATATAGCATAAAAACCCCTTGCAGTACTGCACCTCATCACTTTTTTATGCTACCACCATTGGTGTCATAGTTGTCAATATATACAGATGTACTAGTATCCCATGTCCCACCACTTTTGATTCATGGTCATCACCACCATCTTGTGTACAATTGGAGAACATTGTGGTTGAATTTCTCTAATATTCCCAACAGATTCCATGAAAATGTATCTAGTAGGGGCCAAATCATAGATATAATCATAGAATAGGTTGAATCATTATTATAATAAAAAAATTTACCCCAATTATTACTTGTAAATTTTGGACTGGATAAAAGAAAAAACTATAAAATCAATAGATACACAACCTACTACCCACTTTAATGCTGGGTCTAGGTCAAGTTCTTGGTTTCACCACTTCAATTTCAATTTAATTTTTCATTTATATCACAATTACCATTAAATGGTTAAATAAAATGGGTCCCCACATCTAATCCATAATCCTCCATACATCTTATAAACTAAAAAATAGTGTCCACCTAATCCACACAATAAAACATCCCAGTCCATGCGACCAATGGTCCACGAATCAATGTTCTATAGTTGATTTTCTTAGGGTGTCAATTATAAACTAAGAAGGAAAACACTATTTCGTTTATGGAAGACACTCTAAGTACCAAAAATGTATCTCAATTTCCTATAAAAATAATCTATCACAAAAAAATTATATCACTCAATGTACACAATAATAGTGCCATGCAGTGAAGAAATGCATCCTTTATGGCATGACACAATGCATGGCATGACATAATGCATGGCATGTGAATCCTGTAAAGTGCCTAAAATGAAGTATCACATGAATACCCTCATCTCCTCAGAAAATAGAAAAATCCAGTATCATAATATACATCAAACCATAAGTGCATCACCCAAAGGTAGAATCAAGTCGACTGTAATAAGTAAAATTTTAGAAAATATCAATTTTAATTCAAGAATATTTGGCTTTTACTATATTTGGGTTAGATGCTCCCAATTACATCATATTACCAAATTATAATATCTTCTTAATCCCATGAATATTGTCTAAAAATAGTAAATATAGAAATATAACATCTCTAATACCACTTTGAAATATCCCGACCAAGGTGCCACTAAATTGTGCATCGAGCCGGTGGGTCACATGGCCTCATGCATGCTTCCATGTAGGCCAGAGGCTATTGGATAGTAGTGAGGGACTACAGTGTGTCTATGGGGTGAAAATTATCTCATGTTACAGTGTAACATTGTAGAATAATAATAATAGTCAATAGTGGAAGTAGTGAATCGACCAAACAAAAGATAAACATCCTCAACATGAATATATAAACAATTCCAAAAGTAATCACAAATAAAAAATAACATGTCATGTCATCCCTATAAAAATATAAATAATAGGTATTTAAGAATCTATAATACTACAAAATAGACCTTTAATAACAATGACATTTATCAGCACTAGCAAATACACATACAATGTCAATCTTAATCAGTGCTCTTTTTTAGTGCTGATAAAAGGAAACCTTTATTAGTGCTTTATTTTAGCACTGATAAAAGATAACCACTATAAAAATTTTAGTTTTAGCATTGATAAACGCCTATAATAAAATTAAATAATTAAAAAATAAAAGATTAACAATTTTATTAACTAAATAATTTTTTTTAAAATGAATAAATTGAAATATTTAAAAAAAATAAAAAATAAAAATAAGTAAATTAAGAAAAATATTAAATATTTTATTAATTGAATAATTATTGATAAAAATGAATAAACTTCATATATATATATATATATATTAAAAATTAATAAATAGTATATATTAAATATAGTTATATAATATTATAAATTTTAATAATTAAATAAAAAATTAAAATTTAATAAATTGAATATTATATTTATAAATTTTTTAATGAAAAAACTATTAATAAAAATGAATAAATATAATATATATATATATTGATAAAAAATATTATTGAATAAGAGATATTAAATATAAATAAATATATATATATATAATGAAGATAAAGAAATACTCAAAAACATATTAATGTCTTATTCATTTTTAATGTTGTTTTATTTTTCAATTTAACATATATCCAACATCGTGTGTTATAATGATTTCAAATAGATATATATGTGTGTTTTTTTGTGTAATTAATGAATTTTTAGATACAACACACACAAAAATATATTTATGCAATTAATGAAATCTTATATAGAAACATATATACCTAATATTTATGTAATTTATTCAAATTTTGGTATATTTTATAATTTAATTATAACATGAAAATTTTAATATATTATGTTTTTTATCCCTTAATTTTATTTATTTACGTTTAATATTATTACATTTATGGTATTATGTTTTTAATTTTCAATGTTTGTTTTATATTTATTATTTTATTCTTGAATTTGATCATTTTATATTATTTTTTATATATTTATTTACAATGTTTTAGTTTCTTTAAAATGTATTCATATTTACTTCAATATATATATATATTAAAATTTTATATTCAATTAATAAAACTTATCCATTTTTTCAATACTTTTAAAGTGTAGTCATTTTGAGTTATTCGATTTCACTAATTTTTAAAATGCATGTATTTTAGATTATATATCCACTAATACTATTAAATATATATTTGTAAATAAATAAATTTATAAATTTATATTAACTATATTTATAAATTTATAAATATATGATTGTTATAAATAAATATATATTATTTTTTGAATAAGTATTTCTATAATTATAAATAAAAAAATTATATATATACATTTAAATAACTACAAAATTATAATAAATTTATTTAAATAACTATAATTATAAATACATTATCGGTGATAAAGTTTTAGCAGTAAATAATGGATGTTCATCAACGCTTTTTTATTGGTGATAAGGATCAATCTTTATCTGTGCTAAAAATAAATTTTTAAAAGAAATATTTATATTTGCTAAAATTTTAGCACTGATAAAAGGTATTTTTATCTGTGATTTTTTGAAAGTGCATTTAAAAGTGTCCCTAATATATTTAAACGAACCCTAACTATGACTCAGTAACTCATGATTCTCAAGATCTCATGGAACTCCACTATTGTTAGCATGACTCCAATATGTTCTCTCAAACGAATCAAGGACAGAATCCAATGTATGTTATTTTATACTTTTCATCTATCATTGTTTTGTTTTTTGGGTTCCATGATTTTCATATCTTCATTGTTCTTAATTATGTTGAACCTTACATCTCATATCCTCACCACTGAAATACATTGAGTGGTTCTATTTCATCTTTTTCCTCCATAAACAATTGTTTCAAAGAAAGAGAATCATTTTTTCATATGGTAAGGTCAGTCAAAATATATGTATGTGCTTGAAAGGCTAAATAAAAATATTTTTACCACATGCTACTTCTTTGGGCTGTAAAAATAATACTGAATTTATTAAATATAAGATAAAACAATAAAATTGAAAATTGAGATAAAGATATTATTTTTTATTTCTCGGACTATATCATCTCATGTGGATACTTCTCACTCTCATATAACCAAATTACATCTAGAGAAAAATTCACTTTTCTTCATTTCATTGTCCACTCTCTTCCTATAATAGATTCAATAAGTTATAGTTCTTCTTCATTTTAATCACATTCCCCTGCTTCAAATGTTCAATAAATTCTCTTAAAAATTAAAATGAAGGCACTCATGTCTCTATCATGGTCCAATAATCCTAAATACTCATTCTAGTAATGTAACTCTCTCAATAAGATCATTAATCGATCGAAATAATTAGAATAATACTAAAAAAATAGAAGAATCGATTGGAACAATTCTATTGTTCATAGTCGATAAGAAAATTCAAGATGAATTATAGAATGTTTAGTAGATGTCATAGGAAGAGTACTCCCTTTGGATGGTGCACCATAAGACCAAGGAAGAAACAATCCAAATATTCAAGTTATATAATAGATGAAAACAAATCCCCTTACACCTACAATATCTTCCCATATTTATTATTTTCAGATACTTCCAACAACACCAACAACTATATATAGGAAATTAAAATTCTACCCTTAGCCATTTCTATCGTGACACTCTCCTTGAACCCCCCCACCCCCACCCCCACCCATATTCTTATTATCATTTCTCTATGTGAAACCTCTCTAAGTCATGAAATCATTGATTTTATCATTCCAATGTCTAGATTCCGAAATCAATCCATAGAGATTCCACTTCATCTTTTATGATAATTCCAAGTTCTGATTGTCCTTAAAACTATCTGGTTGATTCGTGTAGTTTTTTGGAACATCAAATGCTTGGGGTTGGCATGACCAACTCGACTTTTTAGTCATAATTTATGAATAATAATTTTTTAATATGATTTAAATTTCATTTCAATGAAAACGATATATTACATTACTAAAGTGAAATCCTTGAACCATAAGGTGGGGTCATTAAATGTGTTTTATAATTAATTTTTAAGTAGATGCATATTTTCCTCAAAATTTAATTACACTTTTTAATGATATGGTTAACCAGATTTCAACATATTATTTTTGCACTACTGGATTCAAGTGCATAATCCCTCTGAGGATCTACATGGGAACCACAATCTCTAACCATTAGGTACCACAATCTCTCTCTCAGACACACAAATACCTATACCTACAAAATTCCACCCCTACTCAGTAAACTCATTCCAGCTTCATTTGATACCATTATGAATTTCATCTCCATATTTTTTTGTAAAATAAACATACATGACAAAGTATTCTTAAACAATATAAATAAATTTTCATAAAAAAGGACCATAGGTTTCAAAGATATGTTTTTATAAATATGGATTCATTTCAGTAAGGTATACATACAATATAATTCACTCCATGTATAAAATTCCACCATTTCATGCATCATGCATGAAAAATGATGTTGTTTTGAATAGAGATATAATACTTTAATATTTCCTTACAGCTAACCTTCACTACCTTTATTTAATCCATCCTCATATTCTTGATTTCCTTCCATATCTTGATGATGGTTTGGACTCCCTTATTCAAGAAATCCTTCCTCCCATCATTGTGGTTCCAAATTTCCATGATAACATACCTCTCACTCAGATTATATTCATTAATCTCCATTAACGTCACGACCATGGCTTTGAATACCACAGATACCAACTCATTCTTCTACTCTATAAACCTTTTATTATCCATATGTAATACTTCCTTACAAAAAAATGACACCTAAAAATTAATCAAAACATAATGAATAATTTCTTTATTTCTTGATATTAATTTTTTTATATGACTCACTCAGTTACTTTTGACCACACTTCATCAAAAATTACTCACATTTTGTGTGTGGTCACATTGGATCCTATTAGAACTCCATAGTTTAGTATACTTGGATGAGAATACAACTAAGATGAGTGAACTCTTTAAAATTCTCATGTTGCACATTTTTTTGTGAAAAAAATTCCAAATTCATATTTTGATTTATCTTTCCCTTTAACCTTGATAAATATAAAATGGTTCAAATTGGAATCTCCAAGGTATTCCTCACATAATGAGCAGAGCTCTTCAGCCCTATTTTTATCTTCATTTTCAGGACAAATTCTCTTGGCATCTTGGAGAAATGAGAAGTTTTCATGATCTCCCATCCACTTCTCACTAATACCACAAGAATTTTGTATCTCCTCTAATACCTTCACAAAAAAGAATCATTTATAGGAAATGGAATAGAATAAATGTTTGTCAGTGGAACTAAATGAATGTGAGTGTAATTCATGTGGATTTTATTTTTCATTCCTTCATTTTTGAAATTTAATATGTTATTATCCATAATTAATGTACATTTAGTTTATTTTTAAACCATAGTGGAAACTCAAATTTTATCTCCAAGATTGTTATTATTGATTGTTTTTGCTTGAGACTCATCCCTCATCTCTTATATGTTGTTTGAACTACTTTGAGCAATAGTCTTCCAAAATTATCACCAGTACCTGATATGGGATGAATTTTGGTTAGAGTTGTTTATGAAACATAGGTGGATGAACAAAAAATATGGGGGATAAATATCAAACAATAAAATGTAATAATAACTTTTCAATAGGTATGTCATCAAGGAATGTTGGAACCACAATGATGGGGGGAAGTCTAGTTTCAAAGAGGTAGTCCAATCCATCGTTAAGATATGGAAGTCAATCAAGCATCTCAGGATGGATTTAATTAAAGGATTGAAGGTTAGTTTTACTTGAGTATTGAAGTATTATATCTCTGTTTAATACAACACCAATTTTTATGCATGATGCATGAAATTTTGGACTTTTATGCATGGAGTGTATTGTATTTTTTTTATTCAAGAAAAATTAAATGTTTGAAAAATCTTACAAAAAAATTCTTCTACACATTATGATGTTACCAATACTAAGGACAAATAAACTATTGATGATGAAATTATTGAATCAGTAGGGTATCAATGACATGTTGGTGAAAAAAACGATGCAGTATCACTATGGTGAAAAACAATTATCAAGGAAAGAATTTATGTTATAAAATTTTAGGTTGGTTGGAATCAACATAAAAAACCTATTGACCACAACAAGTCAATGTTAATTAGTTTTCTTAGGGTGACAATGAGGATGAATGTGATGATTGATATTGATTCATGGTTCCATGTCCAACCTATAATAAAGGAAATCCTTTGGAAAAATATAATGGTAATGTTATAATATACATTCTCTATTTTAATGAATAATTATGTAATGAAACATTGATTTAATTTTCATTATTATTTATAGAGGTTTTTATTTTAGAACATTTACATAATAAATTTTTCTTAATGGCCATTGGAAAAGCCCATAGAGGGTTCTAGACACTTCTTATGAAGCTAAATATTAGGGATGTTGAGAGGAAAATAATGTTCCACCCACTAGTTAGTTATAAGAATATTATAAAGAACAAAACATAGACTTATTTCATCAATATTTAAAATGAGAAATCATTTCACATTCATTGTAGACGATAATATATTATTGGACATTATTTATTTTCCCAAACTTGATTAAAAAATTTTAATTTATGAAAAAACAAAATAGTTCTAAAAATAATGATCATTGCATCAAAAAATAACATACCCCTATCTTAAAGCAAGGATAGGTTATTGTTAATTAGAGAAGAAATTGGTATGTATTTTAAATCAATAATAAGAGTTTAATTATGTGACATCAAACAACATATGTTCCTTAGTTTATATGTAGATTGATGAATCAAGATATGAGACACTTCCATCCCAAGTTATGTGCTATGGAAGGAGGATCGTGTAAATAAAAAGGAAAAATTATTTGATGAAAAAACAAAAACAATATGGGAAGAATATATAAATATGACATAATTGTAATTTATTATGATTTATAACAATATTAAATAAAAATATCTATTTACATTCATATTTTGTATATGGTTTAGACATAATAATCAGAAATTACCGTACTGGAAGAAAAACTACTTTTAGTAGCTTTGTAGTGGCCTAAAAAATATGAACACATTAGTGTATTGGGTTTTCGAGTCTCTCCTCAATCATATTTTATGAAGATAAAACCACATGAAGATACATATAATATGGTGAGGTGATTGCAGAGACAAATAAACTCACTATTAGATGTTATTTTGTGGTCTTATTTGGAAGACCAATGTATAAAAAATGATCAAAGAGAACCATCGGTGAAGAAATGTTCCGCACATGATCCAAATAAACCCACTACTTTAAGAATAGTTATTTCCCAAAATCACATACCTTACCTGAGGTAATAAATTTTTTTATTACTCTTTATCCTAAATGTGAATCAAATAACCTTGATGTGTGATTTGTATTTGTCAAAAAACACACACCATTTTATTATAATGGGTACAATATATAATATCTCAAGAGACTACATACACAATGAAGACCTCCAAAAATATCACATGAGTGTGGGTATTGAGGTTGCTCATGATCTGACTGCAATTTTTGTTGTTCCACATTATGGTATTGATATTATAATGGTTTTTGATGATATTATTGCTTTTGTAGCATGGTCATCTATTCTTATAAAGATACATGAGATATTACATTAACAATTTTTTGATATGAAAAATTTGTAACGGTCGATGAAAAAAGGTATGAATTGAGGTATGATATTAAATATGGATAAATCATAAATGAAACAGAATGTCCAACCAATAAAATATAGTGAATCATCTAAGAAAATAAAATGGAATTTTGAGAGTACCTTATCCTCACCTATTCTATAGAAACATTTATTATCATCACAACTCCATTTTGATACCACATTTGATGATAAAACTATGTCTTACATTAAATATTAAGAATAAATATATGGATATTATTTGAAATTAAAAATTGGTCTTGAGGAACTAAATGATATTCTAAAGCATGAATGGTTGTCCATCTCAGTTATTAATACATATATAAGGTACATTTTCATAATAAAAATGTCTAAATAGTGAGTTAATATATTTATTATTGTTGATAAATATTCAAATTACAGGTGATCATATCAAAACTATATAAAGAGAACATCATGAGAAGCACCATTTGGATTCATTAATCCCTATATCATTTATATGTCCGAACTTACATTGGATAAGAAAAAAATTGATAAGAAAAAGATGATTTTCTCTAAAAGTTTAATAAAAAATCATCAGAAGATAGCCTCTTTTTTATGGATACAATGTAAAGTTAAAACTCTAACATCTAATCACTTAAAATATATTTTTAATTTTTTCATTACTTAATTGTTTTTATTTTTGCAGGGTTCACTCGATACTGATCACAATAAATTGGGGCACCCCAAATGTTTATTTTTTGGTTCCAATTCATGGATATTCAATCAATTAACCATGCCTGATGTGTATTCTGAATAAGTAATACAATTCAATCAACAATTTTATATAAAATTCAAATTATATTTCTAGTTTGTGTTTTAAGAAGATTTTTTTGATAGTATGGTCTCTAAATATAATTTAAATCGATTCATGAAATCAGTGTATGGAGGGATAAAGCATGTGGATTAATACAAATGGAAACAAATTAATGTATATATAAATATATTTAATTGTAAAAAAATTTCAAACCAATTTAATTATTTTGGTCAATGTTTCTATAGTGTCTAAAATAAGATAATAACCACAATTATTGATATTATGTTAGCAAATTTATGATAGAGATCATAAATCATGAAAAGGCCATCATCCCCAAACTGATAATTTCTAAAGGTAATTAAAATTTATTTAAATATATTTCATAATATTTTTTTCTATATTCTATTAGTACTATCTGAATTTTCGACAACCTAAATACTCGAATGAATAAATAAATTTTTTTAGAGATGATTGGGTATATTACTTTCTATCAGAATGTATTCCAACAACAAATTTAGTTGATTAAGTGATATATTTGTGATATAGTATGAGTTGTGACATTAAAAATATATTTGGGGTGTGAATAATTATTTTCAAAATGCTTATATATTATTTTTGATCTCATTATCAAGGATAAGTATAGTGGAGGAAATAAATTTGTTTAGGAGGGATGACCTATAAATAATAAAATTTTCAGGAAATCCTGGAGGCGGAGACAAAGGTAGAGGTGGAGGGGGAGGCATAGGTGGAGGTGCAGCTGGGGGTGTAGGTGAAGGGGGAGCCAGTGTAAGATTCAGAGACCGACTGGAGGATGAGGAATATATGAAAACTGAGGTGGAGACTGAGGTGGAGGAGGATATAAAGCACTGGATTGCAGACAGTAAAATTGTTAGGAAATGAAGTATAATTAGTATCATACCATGAATGTGTTTGATAAAAAAATTTGAAAATGGAAAACAACACTTTTCACTTAAGATAAGCATCATTGTTTAAGTGTTTCAGGTGGATTATTGAAATAGTGTTTTCACCACTTGTTTAAGTGATTTTATACAGGTTATTAATCCCCATGTAAGATCATTTTATATTGGATGCTTCAATTTCTCCACTAATGTTGTTAAAGAAACAAAAGTACAACTCCCAATCATCAAACATGTATATATTCCATCTTAAATGTTTCAATAAATATGTGTGTAATCAACCAATGAAGTCTGCGGGTCTATGAAAGAACTATTGGAGAAAAACGGTCATTAAAATATCATGGTCATCGAGGATGCCTGGTGTTAAAGTGTTAGATTTCAGTTTAAAGTTTACACTTTAAAACCAAAAAGCCTCACTCACTAAAAATAAAAAAATCGTATTGTCTTAATAATTTATAAAAATGATTCATAATTAATTTTTGACATATATCAATCAGTCTCATGTCAATCCCACACAAGATGAAACCTTTATGGCTCAATGTACATTTTTTCAATTAAAAATGACATTTTAGTAAAAAAATAGAAGTGGAATAATAAAAACCATTAAAACACATTCTAAATGTTTTGATACTATTGTAAAATGTTCCATAAGTCTATTAGGATGTGTATGAATTAGATTCACCTAAATCTGATGCACTGTATGAATGGTATAACTGGAAGTGCATCTTTTTATTCAAAATTGACATTAATATTTGTGAAAAAAAAATCTAATATACTCAAATATAATAAAAAATATTATTATTGTCTTGGTACTTTAGGAAAATGATCCATAAATAAATTTTGATGTGTAGGAATTAGTCTCATCTCAATCCAACTCACAGTATTACCAGTGTGCCTTAAAGTGTGAATTATCAGTTTAAAATTGTCATCTTAATATAAAAATGTGATACTCATTTAAAACAATGAAAACACAATATTATTGTCTTGATAATTTGGGGAAAATATTCATAATTAATTTTTCATGTGTATGAATTATTATCATGTTAAACCTATACATGATGCTGCCTATATGATTCAATGTTCATGTTTTCAGTTTAAAATCATATTTTAGTAAAAAACACAGGTGGAATACTTAAAACTAAGGAATCACATTCTAACTATTTTGATACTTTATGAAAATGATCCATATATCATTTAAGAAGTGTATTAATCATCCACACCATAATTTGACGAACAGTGTGATCGATATAACTCCAAGTACATCATTTTTTTCAAAATTGACATTAATTTTAGTGAAAAAAAACTAACATGCTCAAAACTAGGAAAATGCATTTAGATTATTTTGTTAATTTTTTAAAATGATCCATAAGAAATTTTTGACATATATAAATCCTCCTCCCCTCAATATAATGTATGGTGTTGTTGGTATGACTCAAGGTTCCTTTTATCAGTTTAAAATTGACAATTTAATACAAAAAAGTGTCACTCGCTAAAAACTGAACAAACGCACTCGGATTATCTTCTAATTTTGGATAATGATTGATAATTAATTTTTTATATGTATGAATTAGTATCATGTCAAAAATTCACATGATTCCACCTGTATGACTCAATGTACATGTCTCTAATTGAAAATGACATCTTTGTAAAAAAAACATAAGTGGCATACTCAAGAATAGTGAAATGGATTCTAAATGATTTAATACTTTATGAAAATGATCCATATGTAATTTTGGATGTGTATGAGTCATCCAATCCTCAATCCAAGTCATGGAGTTATTGGTATGACTCCAAGTTCTTCCTTTTATTCAAAATTGACATAAATTTTAGTGAGAAATACAACTAACATACTCAAAACTATGAAAACAAATTCGAATTGTTTTTTTACTTAAGTAAAATGATTTATATATGATTTCTCACGTGTAGGAATCATCCACACCTCAATTTTACACATAGTGTGACTAGTATGACTAAATTTGTCCGTTACTAGTTTGAAATTAACATTTTAATACAAAAACATTCCACACACTGAAAACATAGAAAACACACTCTGATTATATTCATAATTTGGGACAAGGATTAATAATTAATTTGGGACGTGTATGAATCAATATAATGTCAAACCCACACAAGATGACACATGTATGACTCAATGTGCTTGTTTCTAGTTTAAACTATAAATATATAGTTTTCTACTCAGGTACCCATATGCCATGGTGGCCTGAAGAAGGTATGAGTATAACTCAGTAGGCCAACACTAGTAGTGTCCCTAAAATAACTAGTCCATTTAAAAAGATCATGAATAGGTGCTATTGATAACATATTATCAAATAAAAAATTAAATACTTAAAAAAATAAATAAAAACTATTCCTCTAATATCTGATCCATAGAGACACCTGAGGTCAGACCTTCTCACATCATTCAATATTGGTGTCTCTATATACAATTTGTGTGATATGGCTCATACGATTAAAGGGCATGCAAATAAAAAACTCATAACCACAATAACTCAAAGTAACCCATGTGTCTCAAATAGTAATTTTAATACACTAAGTCTTATAGGGAATCCAAGGTCATTGAACCTTGGCATTCCACTGATCCAATATACTATTCTGAATTCAAGGATCGTTCCTTGAAATTTTGAAGAATGGATTGATGGGAAATATTGGAACACCCCTGATGAATTCCACCCTAATGAAATCAAACTGAATATTTTGATCTCGTATGATTTTATTCACCATGGTACCTAGTATAAATCAATGACATTAATTAGTAGAATTTGATAAATATACACGATACTTAAATCCAAGGGGGTAACTACCCCATGACATACACAATAATGACTATAAGTGAAATCCAATGGCTTGATCAAATAATAATATTTCATTATACCTTTATTATTCAAATGGATTCATCACAATATAACATTCATGAAATTCTCCTAGTGGAATCCAATTCCATCTCAAAAAATTCCACATAATCTTAGGTCTATATAGAGTCTAAGGAATCCTTCTGAGACAGTAAAATCCATTATCATATCTTGAGAAACAAAATTAATAAACCATTATTTTCTAAGATATAAAACCCTATCTAGAAAAGCATAAATCAATATATAAAACCTCGTGGTTCTATTTATGGATACGTTTTACCGATTACCTACAAAGAAATATGTCATTTAATAAAACTCATCCCATTTTATAAATTATTTATACTTTCCTATTTAAAAAAATTATAAAACTTCTTATCATAGGAGAATACATTCATAAAATCCACTTATCATTTCATAGAAAGTACTTTTTGTTTAACAAAACATTTTCCCATAAAATGTTTGAATTCCATTTACAAGATTTATGGTTTTGAAATTATATTTAACAACCAAATTTCTAATTCAAAACCCCTATTTATCCATTTCAAACATAATTTTCCCTTTAATATTTTTCAATTACATCTCCATAAAAAATTTACCATTTAATTAGCTTACTCTAAGTTTAAACTCATTTCCAAGGTATTCCACAAGTAATCCCTTCTTCTAAGTCTTATGTCATGAAAAGGGAATTTAATGTTAGAAAATGATATTTTAGTACAATAAATATAAATTTTGACATTACATAGAAATATGGATAGACTAATCAACCTAAGAACATGAAAAAATAATAGAGACTATTATTAAGCTTACAGACTACCCAACTCATGCTGAAAAAACTGTACACATTGACGATCAGTAGCTGGTTTAGCACAAATATGAAGAAATTTAGGAATCTTGGAAATATCTGGAAAATATGGAATATTAGAAAATTTTAGATATAGAGAACTAAAATAAAAAAGTGAGGAAGAGGAGAGAGTATAATCCTATACATTCTTTAGGATATTAATTACACAAACCAAAATCTTAAACACCCAATTATTGAATGAGTTTCTTCATGATGAATGTAAGGATGAATGGGGAGCTTTGGAATTGCTACTGTAAAAATGAGGAGGAGGAAAATCAAGTTAATATTAAGAAATAAAAAGGGGGTAAAAATTCCACTTTTAACCCTTTAAAAAACAACATGGTGGACACTATCAAGAAACTGGCCTCTACCATATAGTTTATTTCAAGTTCACTAGCTGTTCGGTGAACCAAGTTCACATGCAGGGCTACTACCCAAGACACCAGATGGTTGGTGGATACAGTGGTAGCTTGGTCAGCCCTGAGCTTATTATGGTTCTCACTTGAACCACATGACTATCCTCTGATCCTCTTCCTATGTCTAAAACAACCCTTTTATTTGGTTCCAATCTTTTGAATTCAATTTTGACCACAATTTTATAATCTAACCCCTCATGTAATTCATGACTCAAGTTTCTACAATAATTTAAATTTATCATATTGAAACGGGAATTAAAAACTCCCAAAATATAACACTTATTATCTATAGAAAGTTATATTGTCTATCAAATGGTATCACCCATCAAACAAAGATTTTCATTTGATTCAATATGATAGAGATAAATTCATGAATACCTAATGTGGTTCCAAAACAAAACTCCCAAAAACCAAGCGCTCTATTTATCAATGTACAAGCCACTACGGTAATTTAATTTTAAAAACTAACATGGATCTTACCCAATCCTAAATACCATGATACAAGGTCATGTTATTATCCAATTAATCATTGGGCGTATAGTGCACCCCACCATAGGACATATAACATTAAAGCAAATAGTAGGGCATTATGCCTTTTAGTTATAGAATTTTCTTACAAAAAAACCATTCCTGTATTATAAAAACACTCTTGGGGTAGTTTCCAATGCACCAAACATAACCACTCACGAATAAAATATTTTGACACTGGTTCTCATATTCATTTTCAATTTCAAACCCAAATGAATGTGCCTCCATCATCCAATCACAACTTGAACACACAAACTTTTCCCTGAAATTAATTTTCAATATTTATAAATTCCCACATCATATACAAAACAAAATACCTAATGTGGATTTCAATTCACCATATATAAACAAGGAATATAATATTATTTATGCCTCATATGACCAATATAATAAATTACTTTAATCCTCATCAATCATTACACTTCTAAAATAGTAGAGAAAGTTTATTTTATCACTATTTACATCCCATGATCATCCTAACCCATTGAGGTCTAACTCTAACCTTTATAACAATCCCATGGTCAATTCACTAATCACACAATATATTCATCACTCCATTTCCTAATCTATAATGTTCCACTAATCTATGTCATGATTTGATCATTGAAATTTATCCTAGGTCTGAAGCTACAACCTAGACTCCATCTAGAACTGCATAGAAATTATACTTTTGAATTACTAGATAAATATAGATAGAATCAAATTTATATAAATAATAGTATTAAATTTCCATCATGACTATCCAATACAAATATTTTACAACAACAACCTTTCTAGCATGAGGATTACATGCCCACGATTTCCTAAACACTCCCCACCATAGTGTATCTTTATCATTGTTCTACAGGGATAAAACCCTAATCCCATTGACTCACATCTAAACCATTACTGAACACAATGGTTGTACTTGGCCAAGTCACTTATACCTATGTCCCACTCTGATTATAAAACATTGTGGATTTATGAATCATAGAATATCATCCTCATTACTTTCCAAAACTCATTCAAAATGATGGGTTTTCCCCCAACAGTTTATGGTGGGATCCTCGTCATTGTTCATTACTTACACTTCTCCTTGAGTTTAAAACCCAAATAGGTCTTATCTTGAGAAAACACATGTCACTTTTACCATGTTATTCCCACTTCTATATTAATAGAAAAATAGAATTGATATCTTGGATCAATGATAACCTAAACTGATGTCACCCCCACAAATATGGGTCTTTTCCCATTCTAACCACACCTTTGGATAGTGTTCTCATAACTCCTCATCAAGGTCACCAACACCTAGATCAAATGAATCCTATTATTGATATATAATTCATTGTTCACCATGATTTCTAGTTCAGACTACCTTGATCCATCAAATCAAGACAGGTACACATTTCTACACCACCCGATCATTTATCCTGACTCACACTTCAACCAGTCACATCTAATATAAAATAGTATTACTTGACTAAAACACTAACCATACTCACACATAGGTTATCCTTAACAAAACTTTAGTACCCTCATTAATCCTTTAAAAAATTGCATACTTCATTTTTTCCATGATCCACCACAGGATTTCTCGTGAACCGATGTGGTTTCAATATTACAACTATTCATGCTCTCACTAAGCTATTGAAAGAACACCCCAAACCCAACATGAAGAACTAGAAATTAGGTGTTATTATATTTATAATCTAATAATACATCTATATGTCTATTTCATATACCCATTCACTCCTCAAATGCACTGATTTATGTCCCATGTGCACTGCCTCAATTCTACTAAAATAATGGGTTTTCTCACTCATACCACCTAGGGTTTTCCCCTTGTCGGGACTAGTAAAATTAACTTAAATATTGATTTCATGGGTCTCCCATAATTAAAAATATGTTTAGTTTCTTAAAAATAAACAATTTATTCTATCTATTATGTCAAACTCATTTAAAATAAGGCACTCTATATGCCATATTTTTATAATCATGGCATCTCAGACATTGGGGTAAACTACATGGCTGCATGTCATCTAACATGTTACTTAAAAAAATCCAAAACATTACATGTGTTTATACTGTGTACCAGATGTTTATGCTTAACTATCAAGGATAGGAATCCAAATGATCATAACCTTCGAAACTAGCTGAGACAACAGGAATTATCACTCAATGTGTTAAATTACAATCACATCACTACTTGATTGTGTTGAACACTCCCCTATGATATAAAATTAATAATTTTCCTATTCTTCAAATACCTATAGAAATTCAAAAGAATGGGATAACCCACTCATGGGCTACCCACAAGTAAATCCATAAAAGGATTCACTAAATCTTGTAGTCACGTCTGAAAGGAAACTAGCTTCGCCCTCTTAGTACATCCACCATGGTTTCACTAGGCTATAGGTCACAATATTATATTCTCCTCTCACAAGGTCATAAGACATCTATCATGCAATACATGTAACTCAGTTCCTCATATATAAGTAAAACCTAATCTATCTTACCCATTCCCAAGAAAATATAGGCCACAAGGATCACATGGGTCAAAAATACTCATCATAGAGGTTTCATAAACCTTGGATCTCTATCTATCCCAAATACCCACTACTAATGTTATCACTACACATACGTAAGTTTTATAACATGATATCTTCATAAATCAAGAAATTAATGTAGTCCCACTACTCATACACTTGGTTGAGCTAAGCAAATAAGGCCTCTAATCCACCTAATCCATTTAATGTTCATCACTTAAATTTTTTTTAATATTAATACTTCACCCTATATAATTACAATAATCTGAAGTTGGTTAGATAGAATTTTATTTAAAAAAATGAGGTAAATCACCTAATAAGTTTCTTATTAGAGTTTTATTTAACCAAACTATCACCTTCCACAAAATTCACATGTCCAATGGATTTCCATGATCTTTCAATTCAAGGATATTCACTTAGTATTTCTATGATTTACCAAGATTTTCATTCTCTTAAATCCTGATTAAATTGGGTTTCATTCAAAATATATAAGAAAAAATATAGGTTTCATATTGGCACACCATTTAACCATCATTTATCCTTTCGTTTTAAACCTACCAAAATTTACACTTCAATACTATGTAGGGTCTATCACGTTTTTATGTTTCAAAATCATGATTAAATTAAATTCCATTCACAACATATGAAGAAAAACACATTATATGATTCTTATTGTCACGTTAATTAATCAATGCAATCATATAAAAATGCATTTATATCTTCTTATTTATCAAGTAATTTCCCAGGGAATTGGTCAAGTAAGATGCCAATATAGCATTATATAGGAAAACACCATATATATACCTCTTGAATCATTAATTAATAAACTCCATTTTAACCAAAAAGACACCATAAACTATAGTAGGATATAAATCAGAAAAGTAAAAACATAGGGTAATAAAAATACTATGTAAAATTCATATCAATCATAGGCATCATATATATGATATAAAAATCCAATGTGCCTTGAATGATGAATGAAATGACACATCCTCTCTTTCTATACCAGTTCAAGATCCATGATCCCATATATCTAACATCATCAATCAAGTGCATCAATTAAAGTAATTTCAAATAAATTGTAACTGAAAATTCTGAGAACAACAAGTCACATCCTTACAAATTTGGATTCTCACCCATATATGGGTTGATCCATACATAGTGTGATATCATTTCCATATTATGACACATTCCAATTCTCTTATCTACCATGATAAATTAATAATCCAAAACTAAAACACATTTGATACCACTTTTATAATTCCCTGACTGAAATCTACTAAATTAATGTCCCGGGTTGGTGCACTCTATGGCCTCAAGAGTGCCTCTATATATACTAGAGGTCGTCAATTAATAATGGTATTCAATGACGATACTTTGTAGAGACTATAAAAATTGTTCATTTTAGCTATAACACTAGAATATTGAAAAACAAATAAACATAATAGAGATGATGGGGAAATTTCTAATAAATAACTGAAATTACAAGTTCCATAATAATGTGTATGTAATACATTCCAATGACCCACATTGGGAAGATAATATATTAGAATAATAAAAATACTAGAATAAAAATCAAATAAAACTCATACCAAGGTGGTCATATGGTCAGCCTGACCCCATCATATATACTTAACCATATAATTCCAATTAAACCATCTTGAAATGTCCCTTTCGCTAAACCTATAACCTGTAAAGAGATAATCTTCTTCTTGGGTACCTCAGTGTTTTGGAACACAACAGTAGGGTGTGAGTGAATCTCAGTAGACCCCACCAACGACATTCCTAAAATAACTATTTCATATAATATTTTCTTGTAAACATTATTCTAATAATAGATTATCACATAACAAAATAAATAAATAAATAAAGCACAACCTTTAATCCTAGATCCTCAAGGACACCTAAGGTTAGATATACCCTCCCTTTCCATTATCGGTTCATCTCTATCCATAATGTATGATAAGAATCATCTGGTTTTATGGTATACAGCCAAGCATAAGAAATTCACAATTCTATAAGGGAATACAACTGGGTCATCTTGATATTCCCTTCCAATGAGTCACATAGGGAATCCATGTGGGGTGACCCATGGCATTCTAATAATCCACTATAATAGTTTGAACTTGATGATTTATCTTTTATGTTTAGAAGGAATATTTTATGGGAATCCTTGACTCACCCATAAGGTATTCCACCAAAATAAAATCTAGTCAAATCAGGGGATCTCATTCTACAACATTCACCAAGGTAACCAACAAGAATCCATTACATTAATATATGGAATTCAATAAATATAAAAATTTACCAAATGTAATGGGGTTTATCTCTAATAACTTATGATAAGGAATATAAAAGGAATTTAATAGCTTTTTTAAGGCATTCCATAACATTTGTTCTCTATGAATCCAAGGGTGTTAATTTATCTGAGTTCACTAGTGGAATTCATGTATCTCCCATGGCATTCCATATAAGTCATGGTTTATAAAGACTCTTCGTAGTCCTTTTATGGATTCTAAACGCATCATAATATTAAGAGAAACTTAATTAAAAACCATTATTTAAAAATAAATAACTCTCGGTTAAGAAAATCATTAATCAACAACTAAAATCACATGGTCCTCATTATGGTATTTTTATACCAAATTCAAACGAAGAAGAAATATATTCAATAAACACCATACTATTACATAAATTATTTATCAAATTCCCATTCAAATAATTACAAATCTTCTCACATAGACCATGTAATTCATAAAACCCACATCATAATTTATAAAAACTGCTTCCAATTAAACAACATATTTAGCCATATAAATTTCCAATTCTAATTAAAATATGGATGGTTGTGAAATTACATTCCCAAACCATCAATTTAGTTCAGAATCACTCTTCAAAAATTTATAACATAATTACCCCTTTGGTATTAATCAATTAACTCAACATAGAAAAGCTTACCATTTAATTATCCAAATCCAAGGCCAAATTAATTTTCAATGTGTTCCACTAGAAACCCTCTCTTCTACTGATTAAGGCATGAAAAGGGAATTTGACATCAATAAATTGAATTGTATAACTATACATTTATATTAGTCTAGTGAATGAAAAACTAACATAACCACTCAACAAAAGAAGTTGAAAAAATAAGAGAGTCTATGTGGTAAAATTAGAGATCACCTACCTTATTCTCATAAAAGACCACAAATTTAGTATCATCCACTTGTTCAGCCTAGATGATGTGAAATAGGGTAACCAGAAAAATGCACTAAAAATTGGGAATATTAGATAAATTTGGAGATATATAACTAGATAGTGAAAGAAATGAGGAAGATGAGACAGTAGACTCTTAAATTACTAGGGATCTTGATCACACCAAATAGTATCTTAAATACCCAAGTATTGATGTATTTATATCACTAAAAAGGGGAAGAATAATGGATATCTCGTGAATGGATGTTATGCAAATAATGAGGTAAGAAAAAAGTTTAATTTTGAGGGGGAAATGGGGTAAACATACCAATTTTTCCCCAATTAGGAAAAAAATGTCATGAGGCCACTGGTTGGTTGGTGATCCTAATTCACTTGTAGGGATACTATACATGCCACTAGCTCACCGGTGGCTATATTGGCAGTCTGGACAGCCCTGAACTTCTTATAGTGATCACCTAAACCTCCTCGATTCCATCCGACCCTATTTCTAAGTCCAAAACACCACTTTTAAAGGGTTCTAACATTCATAATTCCCTTCTGACCACTTGTTTTAAAATATGGTCCCTCATCCAATTCAAAAATTATGTTCATCCGAGAATTTAAAATTCTTGTTCAGACAAGGGAATTGCAAATTCATTTATCACATGCATAAAAACACAAAAATATTAAAACAAAGAAAACATGCTCGAATTTTAATGAAAATCTTGAAAATTGATCATTAATTCATTTAAGGCATTTAAAAATAAAACGCATATCATTACAATTCATGGTTTTATTGGAATGACTAAAAGTGCATGTTTTCAATTTAAATGTGACATTTTAGTTCAAAACATGCATCACATGCTTATAAAAGGATATACACTTGGAATTTCAAAATACTAGATAATAGTGACTACTGAATATTTATTCACATGCTTGAATAAATATCACAACATTTTGAGGCATGATGTGCTTAGAAATATTGAATGATTGTTTCTCAATTTTTAGTGTTTAATAAGTACCAAACACATAAAATATACTCAAAACTACGAAAATGTTCTTAAATTGCCCTACAAATTTAGGTAAATTATCATTGATTAATTTAATTACATTTTTGAATAGAATTCATGTCATATACTGGCGTTGTATTCTTAGAATGTTCAAAATTGTGTGTTTACGATTTAAATGTGTCATTTTAGTTCAAAATGTGCGTCACATGCTCAAAATAGAGAAAACATGCATAGATTATTGTGAGAATTTCAAAAAAAAAGTTAATCCGTTTTGGACATGAAGGAATAAATCCTAATAGATTATGATATGTGGTGTGCTCAGAATGACTGAAAGTGTGTGAATTCAATTTAAATGGGACATTTTAGATCAAAACATACAATACATGATCTAAACCAAGATAATAAACTCATTCTTTATGAGAATCTTGGAAAATTATTATTTATATATTGATTGCATTTATGAATGAACTAAATACCATTTTAACATATTGTGTTCTCTATTTTTTTTAAAATTTACTCAATTTAGAAGTACAATACACCTACGACATAATCAAAATAGAGAAAATGCACTTAGGTTTCCATGAAACTCTAGAAAAATGATATTTGATTTATTTTTGAGATGTTAGAATTCACTTCACATCATTCTGGTACATTATGTTCTAAGAATAAATAAAAGTGTGTGTTTTCAATTTAAGTGTTACATTTTAGCTCAAAACACATGTCATATACTCCAAATACCAAAACACATTAATACTATCATGCTACTCAAATAAAAGGTTTTTTAATTTATTTAGGACATATAGAAATCTACCAGATGTTATTTTGACACTTGACATGCTAAAAATAAATAAAATTACATGTTATCAACATAAAAATAATATTTTAATTTAAAACATATATCACATGCACAAAACCAATAAAAAATGATTATATTATCATGAGACTCTAGGAAAAATATCTTTCAATCATTTGTGACATATAATAGTGATCCACATATCATTCTGATATGTAGTGTTCTCATAATGGATGGAAGTGTGTGTTTTCAAAATAAAACAGACATTTTGGTTTTAAATAGGCATCACATGAACAAAACGAAGAAAAACTTATATTATCATAATACTCTATTTAAAAATCAATGATTTATTTATTATATATATAATGAACCACATGGAATGCCAATATCAAATGTGATCAGAATGATTGAAAGTTATTTTTTTCAATTTCAAATGTATATTTTAGTTCAAAAGTGTATCCCATAATCAAAAAACCATGAAAACACAAATATATACTCATGAAAATTTAAGAAAGTTATCATTACAGGAAAAGTGGGATCTTGCGACGTGTTATTTGTGAAAGGCGAATCAGCCCTTCACAAATGATAAGGTTTTTGCGACTGGGCGATGGTTCCCGCAACAAAAGGTTTTCCGTGAGTTGTGCTCCAAACCGCAGAAAGGGTATTTGCGAGGGGTTTTATGCCCATCACAAATACCCAACGACGTTATTTAGTTTTTGCAATAAGATTTATCCCTCATTGCAAATAGTATGTTGGTGGCTTGGTATTTGTGACGGGACCCACCAAAAATTAATTTTTAACAGCCGACGCTAATTAATAGGGGTGCTAGTATTTGTGACGGGGCCCGTCACAAATATTGAAACATATATATACCCCCCACCTATTTTTTTCAATTCAGTCAATTCTCTACATCTCTCTCTCTCTCTTGTGGAAAGTTCTCTCTAAATTTTTTTCATACTTTAATATTTTAATTTGGGGCAATATTCGCAACTTATATCCATCAAAAGCTTTAGTTTTAAGGTATCTATCAATTTCTGTTATTTTTTATTTAATTCATTTTATTTTATTTAGTTATAATTATTATTGATTAGCTCCAGTTAAATTAAATTAGAATTATATAGTTTTAATTATCATTTATTTTTTTAATTTTTATATATAATTACATGTGATTAGTATGAATTAGTATTTACTAATAGTTATTATATTAATTATTATTAGTTGGTAGTAATTAGTATTAAATAATAGTAATTAGTATTAAATTATAATAATTAGTATTAAATTGACGTAATTAGTATTATATTCGTTTAATTAGTATTAAATTTTAATAATTAGTATTAACTTCTAATAATTAGTAATAAATTGTAATAATTAGTAATAAATTATAATAATTAGTAATAAATTGAAATAATTAGAAATATATTGTAAAAATTAGTAATAAATTGTAATAATTGGTAATAAATTGTAATTATTAGTAATAAATTGTTATGATTAATAATAAAATGTAATAATTAGTAATATATTGTAATAATTAGTAATAAATTGTAATGCTTTGAAATAAATTGTAATAATTAGAAAAAAATTGTAATAATTAGTAATAAATTGCAATAATTAGGAATAAATATGCAATAACTAGTAATAAATTGCAATAATTAGTAATAAATTACAACAATTAGTAATAAATTAATATAATTAGTAATAAATTCTAATAATTAGCAATAAATTCAAATAATTAGTATTAAATTCAAATAATTAGTATTATATTCTAATAATAAGTATTAAGTTCTAATAATTAGTATTAAATTCTAATAATAATTATTAAATTGTAATAATTATTATTAAATTATAAAAAAAAATTATAATTCGAAATAAATTGTAATAATTAGTAATAAATTGTAAAAAAGTAGTAATAAATTCTACTAATTAGTAATAAAGTATAATAATTAGTAAAAATTAATAGTTATTAATAAATTCAAATAATTGGTAATATATTCTAACAATTAGTTATAATTAGTAATAAATTCAAATAATATTATATAATTAGTAATAAATTCAAATAATTAGTAATAATTAGTTACAAATTCATAATTAGTTATAATTAGAAATAAATTATAATAATTAGTTATAATTAGTAATAAATTCTAATAATTAGTAATAAATTCTAATAATTAGTTATAAATTCTAATAATTAGTTATAATTAATAATAAATTCTAATACTTTGTAATAAATTTTAAATTGCAGTAATTAGTATTAAATGTCATTAATTAGTAATAAATTGCAGTAATTCATAATAAATCGTAATTATTTGAATAAATTGTAGTAATTAGTAATAAATTGTAATAATTAGAAATAAATTGTAATAATTAGTAATAAATCTTAATAATTTGTAATAATTTCTAATAATTAGTAATAATTAGTAATAAATTCTAATAATTTGTAATAATTAGTAATAATATCTAATAAATAGTAATAATTTCTAAAAAAAATCTAATAATTAGTTATAATTAGTAATAGATTATAATACATAGTAATAAATTGTAACAAATAGTATTAACTTGTAATAAATAGTAATGAATTATACTAATTAGTAATAAATTGGAGTAATTAGTAATAAATTGTTGTAATTTGTAATAAAGTGAAGTAATTAGTAATAAAGTGAAATAATTAGTAATAAATTGTAATAATTTGAAATAAATTCAAATAATTAGGCATCAAATTTAATAATTTATAATAATTAGTAATAAATTCCTATAATTTGTAACTATTAGTAATAAATTATAATAATTTGTAATAAGTTGTAATAATTTCTAATAATTAGTAAATATTAGTAATAAATTCTAATAATTAGCAATAATTAGTAATAAACAGTAATAACTTGTAATAAATTCTAAATTTTAATTGTAATTAGAAATAAATTGGAATAATTAGTAATAAATTAATATAATTAATTTTAATTAGTAATAATTAGTATTAAATTCTAATAATTAATTACAATTTGTAATAAATTCTAAAAATCAGTCATAGATTCCTATAATTAATTATAATTAGTAATAAATTTTAATAATTAGTAATAAATTATAATAATTAGTTATAAATTATTATAATTAATTATAATAAGTAATAAATTATAATAATTGGTATTAAATTGTAATAATTAGTAATAAATTGAAATAATTAGAAATAAATTGTAATAAATTGTATTAATTAGTAATAAATTGTTGTAATTAGTAGTAAATTTTAGTGATTAGAAATAAATTGATGTAATTAGTAATAAATTACAATAATTTGTAATAAATTATAGTAATTGGTAATAAATTAAAGTAATTATTAATGAATAGTAATAATTGGTAATAAATTGTAATAATAATTAATAAATTATAATAATTAGTAATAATTACTAATAAATTATAATAATTAGTAATAATTAGTTATAAATTCATATAAATTTTAATAAATTTTAATAATTACTAATAAATTCTAATAACTAGAAAGAACTTCTAATAATTTGTAATTATTTTGAATAATTTGTTATAATTAGTAACAAATTCAAATAATTGGTAATAAATTCTGATAATTAGTAAAACAATCTAATAATCTATTTTAATTAGTAATAAATTCTTTTAATTTGTAATAAATTATAATAATTCTTTGTATATTCTAATAATTAGTAATAAATTCTTTTAATTGGTTATAATTAGTAATAAATTCTAATATATAGTAATCAATTAATAATAATTAATAATAATTAGAAATAATTAGAAATAATTATCCATAATTACTAATAATTAAAAATAATTACTCATAATTTGATACAATTAGCATAAAATTATAATAAATTCTAATAAATTATAATCAATGGGCATAATTTCTAGTGGATTGGCAGCTCTATTTTTCCCAATGCATTATCTCCACAAAATTTTCTCCCATTGAAATTACTATGAAAAATATATCCTCACGTATGAATATCCATTCTCATATGCATAAGAATGGAGAGAAGCATAGTGAGGCCTTCCTGCTCTCCATTCTCATGCACACGAAATGGATATGTGTATTGTTCCGCCTTTAAGGTGGCTCATTTAGGGGTGGTGTAGAAATGTCACAATGAGGATCATCACTTGTCCCATTATCCATAGAGACGGGCTACTTTTGAGTTTACCGCTTCTTCATTTCCACCCGTTCAGTATCATTATCCTTTAACAAAGGTTGAATTAACCCTACGGGGAATGGTTGGTCCCCACAGGTGACTATGTGGGGGTCAAGCACTCATGGAATCGGTCCTTTTAATATATAACTACCCTGGATGGTATCTAATGAGTTTATTCATGGAGCCATGAAATCCCAACGGCCCTAGTATCCATAATTCATAGACCTACATTCCAAAGGTAGGTGCTTGTTGGTTGAAGATTTGTCCAATGACACTTGAGGACTCCATTGGTCTAGAGGATGGGAGTTCAGGCTCACTGCACCCTTCCCTGAGAGGATTGTTTCCTGTTCTGTAATTCTCTTATAGATGCAAGTCATGTTCATATGTTTGAGAATCCTAGGTTTATTTACGAAGAGTGTGTCCATGGGCTTCCCTTAATTTTCAAGATATTCGTGAGCATGGATATGTTAGATTCCAGGGAGGTGACGTTGACTTAGCCACGACTACTTCAAAAAAGGGAAAGGAAAGTGCCACCTTTTATCAGCGCTAAGAAAAAAGTACTGATAAATGTAATTCATTATCAGTGCTAATTAAAAGTGCTGATAAAGGGTCATTTATCAGTGCTTTTCTAGAACTGATAAAACCATAGTCCCATTTTATATAATGGGGTGAACAGTGCCCTCTGTTTATCGTTCCCTCAACCTCTCGCAGTATTGTACCCTGTGACAACTCCCCCTGATATTCTCTTTGTCAGACCTCCTCCACTAGCCCTACTCCGTCACGAACCCTACTCTTTATCCTCCCCCTCGAACCCCTTCCATGGATCCTCCTCTCTACAAACCCTACTTCTCCTCCTCCCCATTGGACCATACTCCTCGCGAACCCTAATCCTCCATTTCTCAATGATTGGGGGATTTTCCCATCAACCTCCCCCTTTGGCGGTCGCACCTTCCCCTCCCAACGTAGCATAGAAGGCTCCTTGACTGCTCGACGCTTCTTCTCTCCCTCCATAATGGGTGTAATATAATCTAAGTAAGTCTCCCACTTATCCTTTTAGATTTATATTTTATATAGGGTAGGGTTCCATTTATTGGATTTAATATTGTGAGTTGGGGTTTAATCTTATTGTTTTTTGGTAAATATTTCCTTGCTAGGTTTTCTTTGTGGTGCGGTTGAGGTGAGATCGGGGTTCCACATTGGATTTTAGTAATTTATTCAACCTATTTCAATCGTTTCATTCCCTAAAATTTCTAGATGTTTTTAATATGCCTTTTTTGCATTTACTCATCTTCTATAAATTAATTTTATGGTGAGAAATGTGTTTTCGAAGAATTTTTTATGCCTATGTGTTTGAAATTAATTTCAATAAAGGAAATGGTTATGTTTTGTGTGTGTCGTAATTTAATAATATTTAGAAAGGGTATTATAGGTTGTTTGAAAGGTGTAAAATATGTTTTCAAATGCACTTTTGGTGTAAATGGGTTTGGGTGTAGGTTTTAAAAAGGAAACATAATAATTTAGAATGTTGGGATTATTTTGAATTTTTAAATATGAGTTTTAAGTTTCTCAAATTATGATTGACATGTTTCAAAATTATTCTTGGTTTATGTTTGATTTTTTAAGGGGGCTCAACCCATGGTGTTGGTTTATTAACTGTATTCTCTTCTTGTGTTTCATAAAAATAAAATTTTTTTAAATGTGTGGGTAATAAAAAATATATTTGAAAGTGGTTTTTATAAAAACTTGAGATTTTATAAGATATATTCTTTTTAATTTCTTTCATATCTTCTGTTGTACATTACACCATGATTATCTTGCGATATACGCAACACCGTATTATCTTGCAGTATATGCAACACTAATCTTGGATCATGTTACACACAATTTCAAGTTTGTTTGATGGTAGTTATTCTACCAAAAATTGAGTATATATATATATTCAATGTATAAATGAAATATGGTTGGATATTTTTATACACAACAACAAATGAGTCTTTCACTACCTGAAACCCTGACATGCCTTGCATTACACGCAATCACAACATTCCTTGATAGCGTGTGTTGTACACAATTCTGGGTTTCACTAAACAATGATATATAGTTATAATATTATTATAAACTAGACATTATGAATATTATTAAATACATTTTTAATTTTATGACATTATAATTCATCTTACACATTTTATAGAATATGGTATGAGAACAAAATAAATTGTTCAGGTAAAATAAGTATTTTTTTTAAAATGCAGTTTTGCCGCCTTTTGATGGAGCACCCATTTTAAATATAATTTTCTACAAGTTTATAAGTTATATTTTATAAAATAATATTCTTCTTTTGAATCAGGATATAAAAATTTATATTGGATAAAGTTTTGATATTTTTCTGATAACTTTCATATTTTAATGAATAGTAAAAACATGCTATATTTTAATTAAAAACAACTTTTTTCATCGTAATAATTTATATGGATAAATTATAATATTGAATTGTTTTAAAGTATAAATAGAATATATTTTTACCATTTAATATAAGTATATTCATTATCATTGATTTTACATTAAAGTCGTAGGTAAAATCATTTCAATCTTTTATAATGTTTTAACTTTTAAAACTTGTTTCGTTAACAGCGGGATTAATTTTAAATTAATTTATTGAAATTTTTTGTATTGAATTTAGAAAAATAGATTCCATATTTGGAATCATTGGGTCCAAATTATGTTAATAGGTTACTTTTTATTTTTGGGCATTATGAATAGTAACTATGGTAAATTGTATTTACCATAGTAAAATGTAAATCGGGTAATTAAGGGTAAATATAATATTATAAAATTACCCTAACACTTGTATTAATATAATTGGATGCTTATATTTCATCCTAAGGCATATTTGGGTAGAAATGGATTCTATTAGAACCCAAATGGAGTTTATTAAGACCTTTAGTTTATTTTATTTAAAGGAAAGTGAAATATGTCTCACTCAACTTTAATAATTAAAGTATTTTTAATATAAGATTATAGAGAATATAAATTCAGTTATAAATACTCATTTGAAAGATAAATTTTTTTTTCTTTATCATGGAAATTTATTTATAATTTTTATGAGATATTTATTTACCTTAATAGCTTATACATTAATGAAGCAGAAATTATTTATTTAGTGAAAAATAAGTAATATAGTTTTTATTGAAATAATAATACACATTAAAAGTCTCAAAAACCTGATCAAAACTTATTGGTTGTGTATATATACACCATAAGAATATGATGACCGAATATATGACAGTTTTGAGTCTTATTAAAGTGTTTATGACACTTATATTATTTTATTTTAAATGATGTCAAAGTTGTCACCTTCATAATTTAATAAATATAACATTTTAAAAGATGGGTTTTTTAGAATATAAATCCGACTAAAAGTATTTTTATGAAATATATAAGATTATTCTTCATCCTAGTATTATATTTTTAATTTTTATGCAAAAAATAAGTATATTTAAAAATTATACAAAAATGTTGTAGAAATTATTTTATTAAGAGAAGTATCAAATAAATGGTTTTACAAATAGTATAATAAATATTATATGAACTATTTAATGTGATCTACTAATTTTATAGATGAATATAACATGTTAGGAACCTATAAATTATTTTATTTTGAATATATCCTCTGTGTGGATTTTATTTAAATTCAAATAAATGAATAGTGTCAAATTTGATACTATTATTATTTTATAAAAATAACATATTATTAAATTGTTTAAAAATCATAAAAAATATTTAAAGTCCTTTTTACCCTTTTTTGACTTTTAATACATGGTATATAATGAATATTTTTTGTTTACCATACGAGGTACTTTTTTACATTTCTAGCAAAAGTACGAGAAGAATGTTTTTTAACTTATACGGCATGAATGGATTTTTACGGTTTCATAAAGCCTTATTTTCATGAAGCTTACTCTACATGATTTCATGACTATTTTCATAAAAATCCTTTTCTTTTATAATTGAATGGTATTTTGTGAAAAGAAAATGATTTTCAAGAAGAAAGGATATTTTCCTCAAGAATTCATTTCAAGTGGTTTATCAAAACCATTTTCCATCTAATATGACATTATTTCATATGTGTATGTTTCATGTATAATGTCTCTATGATTTATATGGTTTCACTTTTCTTATGATGAAATGATATCCATTTGTTTTATATGGATTATGTTATGATGGAATGATGTTTATGAAACCAAATTTATTCTTTGGGTTATGATGAATGATTTATGATTTTTTTGTGGAACAAGTAAGAATGATTTCAATATGATATGGGTGGGACGTATATCTCCCTCTAATGCATTATGTAAAGATTTATATCTCATGTGATATACATGGATGAAACGGAAATTAAATCCGGTTTAGTAATATGGGGCTGAAACGACAAGTAAACTCGGTTCAGTAAGAGACTTTGTCCACTAATATGGTCTTGGCAGCAATTCCTTGGCTACTTTGGAAATCATATCATGTGATTAATGTTTTTCCACAATTACAAGTTTTATTCCAATGCTATTTTATCATGTTTTATGTTCCATTATGATCTATGTCTTACGTACTACCATGTTTTTTGTCACTTCTAAAGATATTGATGTTTAAACATTATGTTCATGTTTTTACGTTAAAATATATATGGTTTGTTTTATTTTCTCCATGCTCACCCTTACTGAGCATTTGATCACACCATTGTTATGTTTTTCTTTCCCCCCGGATTAAAAGAAAGGTTTTAGGTAAGGAAACAAAAAGGGGAAGATCGTTATGGGAGATGTTGAAGATCTTTTAACGTGATTAGAAGTTTATATTCCATGTTTCTAAAGACACTAAACTATTGAGGTCCTTTGGTGTCTATTTTTTTATGTATTATATATTCCTAAAGAGTAATGTAATGTTTATGTACATCAAGCTTTGGGTCTATATAGTTGGTATCAGAGGAAAGGATTATTTAACCTTTGGAAACTAGGATGTGAAAACTTTAGTGAGGTCCCTAGAGATATTTCAAAGGTATGTCTAGGGATGTCCCTAAGGGTAATTATAATTATAGGTTATAGTCCGAGAATTATGGAAACCATATTATAATTAAACCTAAGATGTTAGATATTGAAGTTACTCCCTCTTTATTATGCTATTTCCCTAGAATGATTTTTTCCTCTCATACTATTCTTTTTGGGTTTTAGAAAATGTCTAGAAATATGAGGATTCATGAAAATGGAGGATATGATGGAAAATGGAATGATATTCTTCATGAGCTACCAAATGAAATGGAATTTGGAAGGCAAAACTTCATTATTATTACTAATCATAAATCTCATAATATGATCAATAATCTCAACTTTGGTAAGATTCATGACTCAGCTAATAAGAGAAAGATGGAGTTTCATGATGATCATAGAGGAAAGAAATTTCAATTTACCTCATGTAAATCATGTGGGAAGAGGCATCAAGGTAAATGTTTCAATGGAACTGGAAGATGCTTTGGGTGTGGAAAAGAAGGACACAAAGCCAGTAATTGAAAAGGAAAAGGATTAGTTAACACCATTGACAAGGATAATGGTATTTCTATAACATCAATAATGGTTAAATGTTTTAAATGTGGAATGTATGGGCATTATGAAAACCAATTCCCTAAGGGAAAATCTCATGAAGAGAACTAGCATGGTCATATGGGTAGTATTTATGTTGATGATGATGAAGTTACTACAAATGGTATATGAGATGAAATAAGTGTTGAGGAGTACAATGATGAAGCTCGGTCAATGGTTTAAGAATGTAGTGGAATGATTTATGTTTATCAAGAGTTATGTTATTTAGGTAATGGTACTATAGAATAAAGACACATCTAAGGATTGGTATACTATTGTTTTTCCTATGTATTTGATATTATATGTTGAATGGTACCAGTAACCATGAAAGGTTATTCGAATATTTTTGGAAGGTAGGTGATATGTGCATAATGAAGGGATAAGCATAAAATAATATGTATGATAGTATTCATGATCTCATGACTGATATAAGGACAAAGTGATATCATGGATTGAGTATATCGAAATTTTGGGATATTGGTATGTGGAAAGAGTTAACTTTTAACAGCATTCAAGTTTTGACTAAGGTTAAATGGGTATTAATTCTTCAATAGAATACATGATTAAGGTATTCACATGTTTGGAATGTGACCAAAATGATATATCATATGATATATGGGGGATAAATGATGGTATTCACTTGCTTGATAGATGACATTTCTATTAATTGTTTTCTATATACTATGAGATTGGACATAAGTATTTTGGATAAGCCTAAAGATTGCAATGGATTATGTTGGACATAAATTAGTATTGTCTAAGGCTAGAAATTTTTTTCAATATTATTGATAGGTTGTTATAATAATTCAGTTTTAGAAAAAGGAAAAACTGCAGGATGGGCGACAACCCATTGCGTCGGACAAGGTTGCAGGAATCAAACCCATAAGAGAAGTGAAATAGGCTTTTATCGCCTACCACTGGCCTACAGGAAGTCCCTTGTTAGTCGAACCTAGTTTTATTTTATTAAGCGGTATGATAGATGAAGTATAAGTCCATTTTTGGAATCATATACGATTAACCACACTATAGATGGACTTATGTATATTTGATACCTTTTTCTAACCTTTTGTTTGAAACAGATGGAATGACTCATCATTCTTTCACATGATCTTTTAACACTTCACAAATGAAAAATTCAACTTCATTTCTTTAAGAGATGAAATGGAAATTGTTCAAGGCACGAACAACAGTGAGATTGTACCAAAATCAACTAAGCATTTCTATTGATTTGAAAATTCTTCAACATTAGGGAAATGATCTTGAAAACCAAAAACATTGTCCTAGTGCCATCACATCTAATGAATTAGATGGTACCTTAGAACATCACAAATTTAAGGCTTTGTGATTGTTGGATTTTTCATAGCCATGTTCTCTACCACTCTCCATCAGAACTTGATGGTTAGATTTTACTTCCATATCCATATTTTCACCTATTTTCTCCTATATGGAAACCCAGTGATGAGTTACTTTGGGTAATCGTTACGTTTCATACTTTAGTTTTAAATTTAAGTTATAGTATTCCTTTTTACGATGTGGGTTTCTATGAATAGTAAAGGATTTATGACCCTGACGAATTTCGAGGACGAAATTTCTTTTAAGGGGGGTAGAGTGTAACAAACCAAGATTTTATAAGATATATTCTTTTTAATTTCTTTCATATCTTCTATTGAACGCTACACCAAGATTATCTTTCACTATAGGCAACACCTTATTATCTTACAGTATACGCAACATTATTCTTGGATCGTGTTACACACACTTCCAAGTTTGTTTGATTGTAGTTATTCTACGTAACATTGAGTGTCTATATATATATATATATATATTCAATGTATAAATGAAATATGGTTGGATTTTGTTATACTCAACAACAAAAGAGTCTTACACTACACGTAACCCTGATTTGGCTTGCATTACACGCAATCGCAACCTTCCTCGATACCGTGTGTTGTACGCAAAATCAGGTTTCACTAAACAACGATATATTGTTATAATATTATTATAAACTAGCCGTTATGAATAGTAGTAAATACATTTTGAATTTTATGACATTATAATTCATCTTTCATATTTTATAGAACATTGTATGAGAAAAAAATAATTTTTTTTGTGCAAAATAAGTATTTAACAAAAAATGCAGTTTTTTCCACCTTTTGATGGAACACCCATTTCAAATATAATTTTTGACAAGTTTATAATTTAAATTTTACAAAATAAAAGTCTTATTTTGAATCAGGATATAAAAATTTACATTGGATAATGTTTTGATATGTTTCTGATAACTTTCATATTTTAATGAATAGTAAAAACATGTTATATTTTAATTAAAAACAACTTTTTTCATCGTAATAATTTATATGGTTAAATTATAATATATAGTGTTTTTAAAGTATAAATAGTATATATTTTTACCATTTAATATAATTTATGTCATTAGCATTGATTTTACATTATATTCATAGGTAAAATCATTTCAATCTTTTGCAATGTTTTATCTTTTAAAGATCTTTTTCTTAAAAATGGGATTAATTTTTAATTAATTTCTGCAACTTTTTTGTATTGAATTTAGAAAAAAGGATTCCATATTTGGAATCAATGGGTACAAATTATGTTAATAGGGTACTTGTAATTTTTTGTCATTATGAATAGTAACTACGGTAAATTTTATTTACCATAGTAAAATGTAAATCGGGTAATTAAGGGTAAATATAATATTATAAAATTACCCTAACACTTTTATTAATATAATTGGATTCTTATATTTTGTCATGAGGAATATTCAGGTCTAAATGGAATCCATTGGAACCCACTTGGAGGTGATTAAGACCTTTAGTTTATTTTATTTAAAGGAAACTGAAATATGTCTCACTCAACTTTAATTATTAAAGTATTTTTAAAATAAGTTTATACAGAATATAAATTCGGTTATAAATAATCATTTGAAATATAATTTTTTTTCTTTATCATGGTAATTTATTTATAATTTCTAAGAGATATTTATTTATCTTAATAGATTATACATTAATGATGCAAAAATTATTTATTTAGAGAAAAATAAGTAATATAGTTTTTATTGAAATAATAATTCCCATTAAAAGTCTCACAAACCTAACCAAAACTTATTGGTAGTGTATATACACACCATAATCATCCAATGAACAAATATATGACCGTTGGGAGTCTTATAAAAGTGATTGTGACACATATATTATTTTATTTTAAATGATATCAATGTTGTCACCTTCATAATTTAATAAATATAACATTTTAAAATTTAGGTGTTTTAGAATATAAATCTGACTAAAAGTATTCTTATAAAATCTATAATATTTATATTCATCTTAGTATTTTATTTTTAATTTTTATGCAACAAATAAGTATATTTAATAATTATAAAAAATGTTGTAGAAATTATTTTATTAAGAGAAGTATCAAATAACTGGTTTTAAAAATAGTAAAATAAATATTATATGAACTATTTAATGTGCTCCACTAATTTTCTAGATTAATATGCCATGTTAAGAACCCATTACATATTTTAGTTCGAATATATCCTCTGTGTGGATTTTATTTGAATTCAAATAAATTAATAGTTTCAAAATTGACACTATTGATATTTTATAAAAATAACATATTATTAAATTTTTTAAAAATAACATAAATATTTAAAAATTATAAATTGAAATTTATATAGTCTAAAATGACATAAATTATTCAATTATAGAAAATTAACACCACATAAGTGATTATTTATAACCATTTAAAATTTAGAATTTTATTACCACAAATAAAATTAAATAGATTAAATAAGGATAAATCAAAATGATAATGTTTAAAATAAGAACAAAACATGTATAAATTATATTGTTTGATGATATTACAACCCTATATCATCTAATTTTTTAATTGAGCCATTTTTTGATGTTTTTATATGGGGTTTGAATTTATATTAAACTAATATTTTTGAGGATTCCAAAGGTGCCCCTCTCATCCCTTATAAAAGAGAACCTCCTCCCTCTCATCTTTACACAACTTTGAGCCTTCAATCTCATCCAACCCCTACCCATTTCCCCTGTCAACTTCCCTATAATTATTTTAGAGGTCCTTGTCTTCTTCAAAGACCAATTTTAATGCCCTAAGAGGAGGTTTCAAAGAGGCATGTCGAAGAAGAGGAGGTTCAGATACGTACGAAGCATACTGGACCTAAGGTAAGGGATAATGTTGCAATCTCAATTGTTTTCTATCTGAGATTGATTATAGATAAGTAATTACTAGGGTTATATTTAAAATCCATGTCCATGTTTTATAAAAATGTTTCCATGTATGTTTAAAGTCTTTTTTACCCATTTTTTGACTTTTAGTACATGGTATATAAGGAATTTTTTTTTTGCTTACCATACGAGGTACTTTTTGACATTTCTAGAAAAAGTACGAGAATAATGTTTTTTAACATATACGCCATGAATCAATTTTTACGGTTTCATAACGCCTTATTTTCATGAAGCTTACTCTATAAGATTTCATGACTATTTTCAGAAAAATCCTTTTCTTTTAAAATTGAATGGAATTTTTTGAAAAGAAAATGATTTTCAAGAAGAAAGGATATTTTACTCAAGAATTAATTTTAAGTGATTTATCAAAACCATTTTCCATCTAATATGAAATTATTTCATATGTGTATGTTTCATTTATAATGTCTCTATTATTTATATGGTTTCATTTTTCTTATAATGAAATGATATCCATTTGTTTTATATGGATTATGTTATGATTCAATGATGTTTTTGAAACCCAATTTATTCAATGGGTTATGATGAATGATTTATGATTGTTTTGTGGAACACATAAGAATGATTTCAATATGAGATGGGTGGGACCTATATCTCCCTCCGATGCATTGGGTAAAGATTTATATCTCATTAGATAGACATGGCTGAAACAAAAAGTAAATCTGGGTCAGTAATATAGGGCTGAAACATCAACTAAACTCGGTTCAGTAAGGGACATTGTCCACTAAGATGGTCTTGGCAGCAGTGCCTTGGCGACTATGGAAATCATATCATGTGATTAATGTTTTTCCACAATGACAAGTTTTATTCCCATGCTATTTTATCATGATTGATGTTCCATTATGATCTATGCCTTATGTACTTCCATGTTTTATGTTATTTCTTTATATCTTGATGTTTAAACATTATGTTCATGTTTTTAAGTTCAAATATATATGGTTTGTCTTATTTTCCACTTGATTACCCTTATTGATCATTTTAGCTCACCATTTTCATGTTTTCTTTTCCCCCATGATTAAAAAAAGGTTTTAGGTAAGGAAACAAAAATGGTATGATCATTATGGTAGATGTTCAAGATCTTTCAACGTGATTAGAAGATTATATTCCAAGTTTACAAAGACACTAAATTGTTACGGTCCTTTGGTGTCTATTTTTTTATGTATTAGATATTCAGCAAGAGTAATGTAATGTCTATGTACATCAAGATTTGGGTCTCTGTAGTTTTCTTGTGAGTAAAAATATAAAATGGATTTTTTTAATAGAAAAGGAAGATTTCATTAAAATTCTAGGCATTTTGTTGTGGAGGAACAGGATTCATGGAGACTTATTTGTATTGTTTCATATTTCAATAAGAAAGGAAAATTATTTAAATGATGTCATGGAAATGTTTTTATGGATTGATTGTGATTATAATAAATTTTTAATTTATATTAAGTGAAGATTTATGAATTGTGAACTGGATTGGAATCCTATTCTATTGTTTATGGTAAATGTCTAGATTACACTTTATATAGTGTATCTTTTAAATCTTTTGTGGCCCTCTTGATTTACCCTTGAACAATTCTCCCCTTTTTGAAGGATGTTTTATCACTATTTGATACTTGTATCCCTTCATGTGTGAGTTTTTTAACACTAAGGGATTATTGTTTTCCCCTTTGTATGGGAATGTGCTTTTATAGAATAGATGTAAGACATGTTTGTGGATACTAGTTTCAAGTTTGGGGAAGGTTATGGGAGTTATTTCATATCCTTTAACTGTTCATGATAGAATTTATGTTCACTAACCTCAATTTTTTATTTCTTATGTTAATTTGGGTAACAAAACCTATGACATTCCATAATAATTTTGGATAAACCTAGGTTATTTCTCTCCCTCACGAACCCCTTTGTGTTTGGAAATACATCTACTATATTAGTTTCCTCATAAAAATTTTATCCTTGTTTTCATTTTATTTGTGTTTGGTCACTAGTTTTGGGTTGTTTATTGTGATTATTTTTTTATGAATGAGGTGGCTGGTAGGGGTGGTTAAAAGGATGTTTAATGTTTTGCTGCATGGGTGGTGGGTGATAGAACTATTGGTAAGGGGGATGGAAAGTGTGTTGATTTTGATGGGGGGTCTATCCTAGTTCTGTTGATTTCTAAATATTTATTGGAAATGGTTAGGTTCTATTAATCTCTATTTTTTTAAGGAAGTGTTTCTCTTCTAATATTTTGGAAGTCATTTTTTGTGTATTTGAGTCATAAATAATAATATTTGAGATTTAAATAGGATGGAGATAAATAAGGATTGGATGGATGCTAAACATTTCACAATAGAGTATGGGAATGGAGTGAAATAGTTCATCAAGTTTGTAAAGGATCATGGAAATGATACTTCTCAAATAATTTGTCTATGTTTATGTTGTTTTTTTCTAGATTAATTACTCTAGAGGAGTTAGAAATACAACTGATATGTCACA
Organism: Viscum album; assembly: GCA_963277665.1. Lineage (NCBI taxonomy): Eukaryota > Viridiplantae > Streptophyta > Magnoliopsida > Santalales > Viscaceae > Viscum > Viscum album. Next base: position 256,760,758 of record OY728162.1, read on the forward strand.
GAATATATCAGAGTTATAAATGTTGGAATAAACATTGAGAAAAATAGAATGTAGCTACTAGTAGGGATAAAACATCATTTTATGGATCATCATATATGATTACAGATATGGATAATGAACAAGACCGTATAGAGGATGTGATTACATATGTCAATGATAATGAAGATCATATTGAGGAGATGACAAGGACAGTTGAATATGAACATTGTGATTGCTCAAAATTGTTTGAGAAGTTATAGAGTTGGGAAAAGACACCATTTTATGCTGGTTGCACTAAATATACATCATTTTTAGCTATAATAAAGTTGTATAAATTGAAATCAGGATACAAATAGAGTGATGTTAGTTTTACAGAACTACATTCTCTCTTTAATGACATTCTCCCAGAAGATAATGAGCTCTCAATCCTGACATATGAAGTTAAAAGAATGCTATGCTCAATGGGTATGATTTTTGAAAGAATACATGCCTTCCTGAAAGATAGTATATTGTTTTGAAAGAGAACAAATCACTTAAAAAATTCACAAAGTGTGGTACTTCTCGATACAAGAAAGATGAATCCAGTCCTACGAATGTTTTATGGTACATTCCAATCATTTCAAGGTTTAGGCGTCTATATAGAAGTGAAAAAAATACAAGACAATTGTCATGGCATATAGATAAAAGAAATAAATATGGAATATTATGTCACCCGACGACTCTCTTCAATAGAAGGAAATTGATTATGATTAACCTAAATTTGAAAATGCGCCAAGAAACCTTATTCTTGTGTTATCTACAGATGGAGTGAATAATTTTGGTTTTCAAACCATCACTCACAGTACATGGCCCATTATGTTGGTAAATTATAACTTTCCACCCTAGTTATGCATGAAATGGAAATTCATCTTGGTATATATGCTTATATTAGGACCAAAACTACCATGTAACAATATTGATGTTTATTTGGATTCTTTGACCGAGGATTTTAAGTTATTGTAGGATTCAGGTGTTATATTGTATGATGTATATAAAACTTAATACTTCACGTTGAGATTGATGTTGTATGGGATGATAAATGATTTCCCTACTTATTGAAATTTGTTAGGCTATAACATTAAAATAACTCATGGGTGTCCCATGTGTGAAGAAGATACCGAATCAATTAGGTTGAAACATTCATCAAAATCTATGTTTCTAGGACATCTTAGATTTCTACCCCATCGGCATAAGTATTAATCTTGGATGAAATCATTCATTGGAAGTTCACAAAAATTCACAACACCATCTCCACTAACAGGTGATCTGCTGTTTGAGAAAGTAAAAGATATGAATACTGTTTTTGGTAAACTATTTTCAAAAAACCTTATGAAAATCATTTGGGAAAAGATATTAGTTATTTTTGATTAATCATTCTAGAATTGTTTGTACATCATACATTTTCTTGATGTGATGCATGTGGAAAAAATGTATGTGATAATATTATCAGAACATTGCTAAATTCCTCTGGAAAAACAAAGTATAGAATTAAGGAAAGGTTGGATATGGTTTCATTGGAATACATAAAGAGTTGGCTCTCGTGAAGTGTGAAAATCGAATGTCTCTTCCTCCAGCTGCTTACACTCTTTCTAGGGCGGAGGGATATTAGTTTTGCAACTTCTTCAATGATGTAAAGGTTTGAGAGTGGTATTCATAAAATATCAAGAACATTGTGTGAATGAATGATATGAAGTTAAAAGGTTTAAAATAACATGAATTCCATGTTTTGATTAAATATTTAATTCATACATCTTTATGTTGCATTTTTTACAAAAATTTTCATCATACATTAACCAAACATTTTTTTTTCAAAGATATTTGCAACAATGTTTCAGACTCGGCATAATTTCCTGATATGGAAAGAGAAATTGTCATCATATTATGTGAATTACAAATGTTATTCCTGCCAAAATTCTTTGATATGATGGTTCATTTGATGGTTCACTTTATGGGAAAGATTATACTTCATGGTCCTATACGCTATTGATGGATGTACCCTACTGAATGGTATATGATGATTTTGAAAGGGTATGTCAAAAATCGAAGTTGGTAAGAGGGTTGTATTATGGAGAGATATACTGTTGGGGAATACACTGAATTCTATACCGAATACCTATATGATGTGGAAAGCATTAGTCTCCCAAAATCTCATCACACTCGACGCGTTGAGGGTGAAGGAATTTCAGGAAGAGATGTTGTGACAATCAATAGGCCCACCTTTATGTTTTGCATAACAGTTAGGAGGTTGCTCCAAATATTGAAACCCACAAAAAAATTCTTAGGCAATTGAATCCATCATGGGATGAAAAATGGATATCAAATACACATAATCACCAATTTATAGGATGGTTTTGGGACCATATTTTTAAAGAGTTAGATGAAATCCGAATTCAATTTCAGAATGACTTCGATGGCAAGCCGTTAGACCCAGTGTGTATGTATTATCTTACAATGGTTATATAATTAATGGTTATACATTCTATATAGATGAACATGTTGAAGATACAACCATGAAAAATAGTGGAGTTACACTTGTGGCTAAAGTGATGCATGTTTTTGGTAGTAAGGACAGAAATCCAATTTATGTGAATATGTCATACTTTGGCATTATCAAACAAATATGGGAGTTATATTATATGACATTCAAATTGCCTATTTTTCAATGAAAGTGGTTTTATAACAAAAGTGGTGTTAAAATAGATGAATTGGCATTTGTGAAAGTTGATTTTAGTAAAGAAGGGTACAAATGCGAATAGTTTATAACGGAATCACAAGCGATACAAGTATTTTATGTTCTAGATCCCACAAACCGAAATTGGTCGATTTTTCTAATATTGTCAAAAATTACTTGAGGGTCTGATAAAAATTCAATTGAGGATGATCCTTTTAGTGGTACGTCGCAATAATTTCACTATGGTCCCAATGTAAATGACTTTTTTTATGTTATAGGATACTACAATGAAGGGATTTGGATAATCAATGTAGGTGACAAATCCCTTTAGCCTTTGAAAAAAAGAAAAAGAGTAAAATAAATATGTTTTGTTTTGTTTGTAATATAGATCTTGTTATCTCATGTTATTATCTTAAAATTACTAAATTTATGTAATCTAAATTAATTGTTCAACCACTTTTGCAGATAATGAATTTTGCAGGTTCTGGTGCTCCTAACCTCGAGGCTGAACAAGTCTCTCAAGCTACTACTGCTGCTGCTCATAGTGTAGATGAACAACAGGTTTCTAAACTTATTTTTACTCCTAATTTTAAAGTCCAACAACCATCAGCACATTCCATTTCTACCATTTTAGATTAACATATTTATGATGTTGATATCTATGAAATGGTTGAGGATGAAGGACTGACATCGTAGAAAACACAGGTGCATCGTAGTTTAACGGTGTTCAGAAAAGTTATTAATGCAAAAATCAAAGGCATCAAATTTGATGTCAGATGGAATGCATGAGGCAAACATTTAAATCCCAACAAGGCTATGTTTACTAGTTACATTTGAATTTTCACTCAGCAACACATACTGATTAACATAGATTCATGGCTCCACGTTGTGTCTGGGATGAAGGCTGTGATCTGAGAAGAAATTATGGTAAGATTATGATATTATATATTTAATTTACTAGAAAATAAATTAATGAAATAGTGTCTTAATCTTCTCAATCCCTTGCAGAGTACATCTATAGTAGATGATTCACACAACGATTTTGTACTAAGGCATGTAGGAAGGATTTATCGAGGTTTTCACACTATTATAACAAAATGTCGCATGAACGATTCCAAAGGTAAAATAAACCCACACCCACCCCTCATATACGCTCACATGATATCCCAAGAATAATGGGGTACAATTATTGGTCATCGTGGTGATGAGAAGCCTCAGGAACATTGTGGTGGATAATATTTTGTTTGAGGATACATGTGTTCATCACTTTTATTGTCAATATTTCATTTATGAAATAGAAAATCAGTACTAAAAATAAGGAATGTGCATCAAAACCAGCATACCCCTATCGTAAAGCAATGATAGGGTATGTTTCACTAGAAAATAAAGTGGTATATATTTTAAATTGACAGTAATATTGTTATGTTCCAAGAAAAAACATCATAATTATCTTTCTATATTTATATATAGATTGATGAATCTAAAACCAAAGACACTTCCATACCATGTCATGTGATATGGAAGGATTCACCTATGAATAAGGGAAGCTAATAGATAAAAACACAAAAAAAAGTTTAAGAAATATGTGTAAGTATGACATGATAAAAAGTTTTTTTTTAATTGCTATTACATAACAATAATTAATTATTTTACCATATCTGATAGTCACAAGAATCAGTTACTCTAGTAGTGGATGCAGACCTATTATTGATGGCTTTGAAGTGGATACAACAATACGGTCATGTCAGAGGTGCGGGGTTTGGGGTTACACCTTGAGTATATTTTTAGAAAAAACAAATGGTTGATCTAAATGAAGAAATGAAACAAATGAGGGAAAAATTAGCAACTCTTAAAGAACAATTTCAAGGGCAGGAAGAGTTTCTAGAAATTTGTATGGGTGAGAAGTAAGGAGAAGACACAACTCAAGAACAACCAGTGTGTGAAGATCCCAGCCCACCCCCCACCAGCATTGAGGTAAACTATTCTCCTCAAAGAGGTGTCTTAGCCATGGTAACCAATATTCTAATAATTGTTACAATGAAATTTGAATCAGATAAACACTAATACTTTTCCTGTACTAATCATCTATAGTGTGATAATGATTATGATTTATATATGTCAACACCCACCTATCACCTTGTATCAAGGGCTATGGTGTTCAACATCCTAGAGAAAAAGCTGCATAATAGACCACTTCTAACAGATCATCTGAAAGTGATGATTACTATAGCTCCCAAGGAAGATGCAGAGCTACCTATTCCACTTGATGATGATGATGATGATCATATGGTTGAAAAGGATATTAGGAAATTCATTGCATGTCCATTATAACTTGTAAGAGTACATGTGGACAAAGAGGTATTTATTTCCATTTTTTCAAGCTAAACCTTTAACAATTAATGAATAAAGGTCTTCACAAATGAATGTTATTATAGACATAGAAAGGGAAGGGGTGACAAGAAACATGGGCTCAAAAGAATCTAAAGGATTGACTAACCAAACCAAAAGATCTATTTAAAGCACAATTACACTACATGTTCTCTATCCACATTTTCTATCATTAAAGACTCATGTGGATATGAAGATAAAAAAGCGGTAGTAATCGTATAGTTGTTTTTGAAAAGAATATATACATAGAGGAAATTAAAGATTTCGTTGCTACTAAAAATGTAAATTACATCCTTGAATATGATTAGCTTGGCATCACTATTGAAAATTTATATATGAGGTATGTTTTCATGAGTTGATTTTCTAAAAGCTGATATAACGTGATAATTATGAATAAATGCATTTTATATTATTAGTAGGCGAATATTTTAAAAATAGTTGAAGGTATTTTCCCATGACCCAAAATTCAGATTTTTTATTCCTCATACCACATCTATACAACTAATGAAATTAGAACCATCAATACGGGATTAAATAGTGAATGCCTTTCTGAAGACATTTGAAATCAAGATTACAGATGACAAATTCTTCATAATACCAACCATGTAGGGGTAAAACTCTATGATTAAATCATATCAATTATATTTTCACTTTTTCATGAATTATTCCTTTTTGTGTTTTTAGGAAATATTGGATACTAATTGCATTGAACTTGGATAGTCCAAATATTTATTTTTTGGATTCAATGCAAGGATATCCAACAAACCAACCACACATGATAGAGTTTTATGAATCTGTAAGACACTACATCTTACATTTTAGGTCTAAACATAAATTTATATAATATATATTATCTTTTAATAAGATTCTATTATGATAGGTAGGTGTATCAAAATCATCTAAAAATGAATGAGAATAGGGGATAAGTAAAAGGAGGCGAGCAAGTACAACGTTTGGACAAGTATTAGGGTATGTATAATAAAATTTCACTATCCAAACACATATCAAAAAAAGTTAAATATTTTCTTAATGATAAATGTTTTTTTAGATTCCAAAATAAACAAATGGAAATGATTGTGGTTATTATGTCTGCAAATTTATGAGTGAGATTGTTTTCCTTCAACAAACTAACATTACTAAAGAGGTATTTTAAAAAACAACTACTATTTCATTTAAATTAATTAATTATTAATTATTTATTTATTTTGCAGTACTACTCTGACTTTCAAAAAAACCTCATATTCATAAGATGATATATATATTTTTATAAATGACTGGTCCGCATACCTAATGGACGATTATACACAAATAGCATGAAGACCTGACTTGGGACGTGTACAATTGGTGAACATTTTTTAGAGGGGTTCATGGAGATCAAAACATGGAACATTATTGTATGTAAATGTTCCTAGGAAAATTATAATTGTTATTAAATAAAACATCATTTCTCCAATGAGTCATTTTTTCATTTTAACAGATGAAATTCACCAGCAACATGCAGGAATGATGAACCACTTTTCTTGGGGCTTAGGATAAGAAAAAATTGTAAAATCTCCAAAATACATTCATATCATCCATGACCACTCACATTCAAATAAAATATGAGTAAAATTATCCTCCCTAAATTTATTGCGGTATGTGGAACATGATTCCAATTGGACACCCATGCATTGAATATTTTCATCGAATGAAATTGTATGTTTTTTGATTATCCATAATAAGAAAATGAACATTGTTGGAACCTCTTTCCCCCATAGTATCTCCCCCTACAAATCCATGTTTTCAATTTCCCACAATGATCCATGGGTCATTTTTTATGTGTATGAGTCAACCCCAACTCAATCTAAGGCATGGTGTGACTAGTATCACTCAAAGTGTCTCTCTTTTGTTTAAAATGGACTTAATTTTAAGAGAAAACAACAACTGAAATATAGAAAACTAACCAATTCATTCATATTGAGTTGATACTTTGGAAAATAATACATGGGTAATTTTTGATGTGTATGAGTCAACCCCGCCTTAATGTTATGCATGGTGTCACCAATATCACTCAAATTTTCTCTCTTTTGTTTAAAATGGACAGAATTTTAAGTGAAAACAAAAACTGACATACCGAAAACTGACCAAACACATTCATATTGTGTTTATACATTATTATAACGATCCATGGGTTATTAATGATGTTTTAGAGTCAACTAAACCTCAATATGAGGCACGGTGTGATCGATATTACTCAAAGTGTCTCTCTTTTGTTTAAAATGGACAGAATTTTAATTGAAAACAATAACGGACGTACATCAAACCAACTAAATGCATTCAGATTGTGTCGATACATTAGTAGAATGATCCATGGTTCATTTTTGATGTGTGAAAGTCAAACCCGCCTCAATACAAGGTATAGTGTGACCTGTATCACTCAAAGTGTCTCTTTTTTGTTTAAAATGGACAGAATTCTAAGTGAAAACAACAATTGACATACATGAAACTGACCAAATGCATTCATATTGCGTTGATATATTATTATAATGATCCATGGGTCATTTTTAACATGTAAGAGTCAACTCTCCCTCAATCTATGTCATGGTTTGACCGGTATCACTCAAAGTGTCTCTCTTTTGTTTAAAGTAGACAAAATTTTAAGTGAAAACAACAACTAACATACGAAAAATAGAAAAAACACATTCGGATTGTGTTCATACATTAGGATAACTATCCATGGGTCATTTGTGACATTTAAGAGTAAACCCCGCCTAAATCCAAGGCACTGTGTGACCAGTATCACTCATAATGTCTCTCTTTTGTTTAAAATAGATAAAATTTTAAGTGGAAACAAAAATTGACATGCGGAAAATAGATAAAATGCAATATTAATTTTCTTATATATTAGGATAATGATCCATGGGTCATTTTCAATGTGTAAGAGTCAAAAAGGAATCAATTTGAGGCATGGTGTGACTAGTATCACTCAATTGGTCTCTCTTTTGTTTAAAATGAACAAAATTTTAAGTGAAAACAACAACTGACGTATAGAAACCCGACCAAATGCATTATTATTGTTTTTTAACTTTAATAAAATGATCCTTGGGTCATATATGACATTTTACAGTCAACCCACCCACAATCCAAGGCATGGTGTGGCCAGAATCACTCAAAGTGTCTCTCTTTTGTTTAAAATGGACAGAATATTAAGTTAAAACAACAACTGAGGTACAAAAAACTAACCCAACACATTTTTATTATGTTTATATATTAGTATAACAATACATGGATAATTTTTAATGTCTAAGAGTCAACCCTACCTCAATCAAAGGCATGGTGTGACCAGAATCAATCAAATTGTCTCTCTTTGGTTTAAAATGGACATAATTTTAAGTGAAAACAACAACTGACATATGAAAAACCAAACAAACACATTCAGATTGTGTTGATACTTTAGGATAACTGTACATGGGTCATTTTTGATGTGTAAGAGTAAAAAGTGCCTAAATAAAGTGCACGGTGTTACCGGTATCTCTCAGATTGTCTCTCTTTTGTTTAAAATGGATAGAATTTTAAGTGAAAACAACAAATGACATACAGAAAACTGACAAAACGCATTTGGATTGTGTTTATACATTAGGAAAACAATATATGGTTCATATCTAACATGTATGAGTTAACTCCACCTCAATCCAAGGCACATTGTGGCCGGTATCACTCAAAGTGTCGCTCTTTTGTTTAAAATGGACAGAATTTGAAGTGAAAACAACAACTGACAAATGGAAAACTGACTAAATGCATTTTTATTGTGTTGATACTTTATTAAAAAGATCCATGGATCTTTTTTGATGTGTAAGTTTCAACCTCACCTCAATCTGAGGCATGGTGTGACTGTTATCACTAAAAATACCTCTCTTTTGTTTAAAATGGACATAATTTTAAGTGAAAACAAAAACTGACGTGCAGAAAACTGACCAAATGAATTTTTATTGTGTTTATAATATAGTAAAATGATCCATGGGTTATATTTGAGATGTATGCACCAAATCCGCTTCAATATGTGGTACGTTGTGGCTGGTATCACTCATAGTGTCTCTCTTTTGTTTAAAATAGACAAAATTTTATGCGAAAACAACAACTAACGTATCTAAAACTGACAAAACACATTCATATTGTGTTGATACATTAGTAGAAATATCTATGGGTTATTTCTGACAGGTAAGAGTCAATAATGTATCAATCTGAGGTACGGTGTTTCCAGTATCACTCAAAGTTCTCTCTTTTGTTTAAAATGTACATAATTTTAAGAGAACACAACAACTGACATACAGAAAACTGAACAAATGAATTTGGATTGTGTTGATACTTTATGCCAATGATCTATGGGTCATGTGTCATGTGTAAGATTCAACATCGCCTCAATCCTAGGAATAGTGAGACCAGTATCACTCAAAGTGTCTCTCTTTTTTTAAAAAGACAAAATTTTAAGTAAAAACGGCAACTAACATACAGAAAACCAACCAAATGCATTCATATTGTGTTGATAATTTAGACCAATGATCCATGGGTCATTTTTGATGTGTAAGAGGAAAAACTACCTCAATATAAGGCATTATATGTCTGGAATCACTCAATGTGTCTCTCTTTTGTTTAAAATGGACAGAATTTTAAGTGAAAACAACAACTAACATACAGAAAACTGACTAAACGCTTTTAGATTGTGTTGATACTTTAGGAGAACAATCCAATGGTCATTTGTGACATGTAAAAGTCAACCCCACCTCAATCCGAGACATGATCTGACCAGTATCACTCAAAATTTCTCTCTATTTGAAATAGACATAATTTTTAAGTGAAAACAACAGTTGACGTACTAAAAACAATCAAAAAGTCATTACCTACGACATAAGACACTTAGACAAACCTCATAGAGTCCTAAAAAGCCATTTGAAAATAAACCCCCATTAATAATTCATCACACACCCTAAATATAAATCTTTATCCCTATAGTTCATGGTGAGGGATGAAAACATAGGGGAAAGAGATATGGAGAAGAATGAAAGGGAAAGAAAAAATAACATAGGATTTAAATTGGACAATTTTTCAAGATAAAGGGATCTTAGACAAATTTAGGGAAGGAGACAAGAGGAAATAGGTTGAAATCCCTTAAATTATGTCATATCATTGGAAACTTTCATGGTCTAGTTGGTCAGTTTTCCAAATTGTTCACAAAATTCTTCGGAGCCATTGGATAGGAAACCCTCTTCTACACAGTTTAGACAAACAGTTAACTAACTGTGTTCCAATTGTTCAAAATTACATAGTTAAAATATTGATCAATACCATGTGGTTTCTCCTAAACTTGAACATCCAGTGTTCCTAACAACTCCCTTAAAAAGTATGTTGAATGGTTTTTACTTGGAGTTATAAATCCCATCCTTTTCTTATGTATGTAAAATAGTAAAAGTTCAAAATGAATAGGAAACTTCCCCATGAAAGTGTACCCACATGGGTTATTATAACTTGTTTCCCCAAATAAAATCACTACATTACTACTTATCAAGATTCTAGGATAGAAAAATAATAAGAATATATCTCCCCACCATTTATAAATTCTATAAATGGCGTGAAAAGAAGACAACACACCAAAATATAAAGCCATCAACCAAAAGAACACATTTCCTTATGTGTCCCAAGAATCACCCAAATCCATCTATCATGAGGAATCTATAGGGGAAACTATCTAAGTCCTAAGGAAACATATCCCAAAAGGAACTCAATATCTATAAAAAAAATTACATATCCAAGATTGACATGAATCTTAACCATAAAAAACATGAAGAATAACTTGCATGCATGCCTTAATAAATTTTTTCTTAAGGTTCTAAAATTGAACTCTCTCTATATATTTTATCTGAGGCAATGTAAGATATCATTTGGAGGAGATAATATTTAATGATACCTTTTGATAATCATAATGAATAATTAGTACATCACATTAGGTGTAGATTTTTTTCCATCATTTGATCCCAAATTGACTACCACTGCATATTTTATTAGTGTGAACTTCTTGTTTTATATTCTGATTTTTTTTCATGTATTGTTTGGGTATGCTTCTTCAAAATTTCATGTTACAGAAGGAATGGAATTTATCTATGCTAAAAAGGTACATATAAATGAAGCCTTTATCATCGCTAAAAGATCTCTAATAAAGGATCCCTTTATCAGTGCTAAAAAGTGCTGATAAAATATCCCTTTATGAGACATTTTTTATCACTGATAAAGGGTCCCATTATTAGTTCACTTTTAGTGATGATAAAGGTGCCCTTTATCAGTGATTTTTTAGCACTGATTCAGGAACCCATTATCAGTAATTTTTGATCACTGATAATGGAACCCATTATCAGTACTTTTTTTGGATTGATAAATCCCCCCTTATCAACACTGAGCTTTATAACACTTTTTTAGCATTGTTAAAGCATGTTTTGAGTGTTGATAAATCCCATTTTTGTAGTAGTGCATATTGTAAGGTTCTACATATTTTATCATCATCCTGAGTAGATGGAAGGTGAATTGATGTTGGGATCGAGCCCACAAGTAGGTATTCCTATGTGTCCTCGAGAGTGGAATTAGAACCCACGCAGTTTGTATTGTGAGGGGCTTACGCATGGAATCTTCCCATTTGACACCCATGATTGGGTGGAACCTTTTGTATGGGAACCCTTTTGAGATCGGGCCTTCTAGAAAGAATCCTACATATCATGTTTTGATCTGGAATCAAAGTTCTCATAGTTTAGAATGGGGTGCTGAAGGTGTAATCGGCATAAAACTCTACGCTCATTTGAGTCATGCTCGGTGAAAGAAACAAGAGGATGTGAAAGATTCGACAATTCACATGCATCCTTCCCAATTGGTGGGGGAGGGAGAGCTCGTATCAGTTGAGGCTAGGGTGACCGTGGATAAGGGCATAGGGTGATGAACATTTAAATGGGAAATGGCATTAAAGTTCATGTTTCCCTACCTCAGAATATTGGGTACTTACCTCAGTGGGAGGGACCCAGAACATCATATGATGTATACTACAGTTGAAATTCATATAGAATGGATGATGATTAATATGGAGGATAATCATGTTGGGATGTGCTGACATGCATTGAACATGAAAGTAAAGGAACATGAAAACCGTGATTCTAGAGGATCTTTAATCAGGAGAAATGATATGAGGCATTGAAGCCATTGAGGAGTAATGAGGTAGGAGAGGAATCTCTTGAGGATGAATTTGTCTCTTGTTGAGAGGACATTTTTTTGTGAAACATATGCAGAGCCACTAGGGAATGATGTGCATAGTAGAGTAAAGATGTCCTTAGGAAACTAAACTTCTTTTTCTGATGGTCGGGGAGTTTTTTGAATATCTGAAATGACCTAGTATACTACAATTTAATGTCATATATCTTGGATGATGGCATCATAGTTTAACATCATGTGGATTGGAATATTACCATACAGTTTAACGTTGTGTGGTTAGGAAGATAACTCATAGTTTATAGTCATAGATTTTGGGAAATTTTATGTAGGATCCATTGTTAACTAAAGGATAATCAAAATGGGATGTTCTGATATGCCTCAAACCTGAGTGGGAAGGAAAGTGTATATAGTTACATTAGGGATTCTCGGATTAGGAGAAATGAAATGGGGCATGGAATCCATTTAGGAATACATAGATAGGAAAGGACTCTACTGAGGATAAATTTTCCTTTGATTTATGACTGTCTTGTAGGCTTCATATGTAGAGCCACCAGGGCATGATGTGCATTGTCAAAAAAAGTTGTCTGTAGGACACTGACCTTCCACTTCTGATAGCCATGGATGTTTATGAGGATCCAGAATCACCAAAGACACAGAGTTTGATGGAAGGAAAGGATGTGTTTGGGAATTTAAGAGACACTCAAGCTATGATTTTTGTAACACCCGAGACTTTTATGTTATATAAATCATCAAAGGAATCTTTTTCTACACAACACTTGCTTGGCTTGCTTTACACGCAATCGCGACCTTCCTCGATAGCTTGCGTCGTACGCAATACCGAGTTTCACTAAACAACAATATGCTATTAAAACTAGCCGTTATGAATAGTAATAACCACTTTTTAAAATTTTATAAATTTTATTTTTCAAAATGGACTTCATTTTTGGACTCAGAATATCGAATTTAGCCTAGGGTGAAATTTTGGTATTTTTCTGAAAACTTTCAATTTTTGATGAATAGTGAAACCACTAAGTGGTAGGTTAAAAACTGAATTTTGCATAAAACTTAATTTTACCGCTTCTGTGAATGGAATTTCGAAAATCCGACAGACACGGTTGATATCAGTAAGTAAAATGTGGTTCAATGAGATAAAAATAATTTTTTGGTGAATAGTAACTTTTAACTTTTTTACCGCGGTTAATAGTAAATAGGGTAACTAAGGGTAAATATGATATTAATATTACCCTAACACGTGTCCTAATTCTATTGGACAAGTGTAATTCGACCAAAAACAAACTTAGGAATAAAATATGACCATTTAGGCCCACTTGGATTAGATTAGGACATTTATTATTAATTTATTTAAAGAAGGGTTAAAATAGTTAAAATCAAAGTTTAATAAGTAAATCATTTTTAATATGGGATTATACATAAGATAAATTCGACTATAAATATTCATTAGAAAGATAAATATATTTCCTACATAATGGTATTTTATTTGTAATTTTTATACATTAAATAATGTAACTTATTAATGACACAATGATGATGCAGTAATTATCTTATTAATGAAATATTGACATAATTGATGTTATAAACACCAAAATAAATGTAATTGGAGACTTTTTATGAATTCCACTAATTTTATAGGTTACTATGATATATTAGTGTTGATTTAATCAACTTGGTTCGAACATATAATTCTGTTATGACTTTCACAAAAATCATATATCAAATAGTGTCAAAATTGACACAAAATAGTTTTTAAATCAAATATTATATTATTAATTGTTATTTTATTCCTAAAAATCTAAGGTTCGGCCACATGACTTATATAAGGATATATATATTAATAATAAACAATTTGGGGTTCGTTTGGCATGTTATAGTAAGTGTATTAACCATATAGTGAAAGAAAACAAAAAGACACGGTAAAAGTTAAATTAATTAACTTAGAGTTAAATCTAATTGATAAGGTTAAAATAATACCCTAAACTTGTATAAATCCTATTGGTTGATAGGATTTCGACCCATACCCACTTTAGCTTCGAAATAAGACCCTTTCGAACCATTATAAACCGATTTTGACTTTAATATAAAATAATATTTTGAGATATTCCTAAGGTGCCCCTCTCCTCCCTTATAAAAGGGCACCTCCTCCCCCTCCTCCTCACACCAATTTGAGCACTCAAGCTCGGCCAACCCCTGCCATTTTCTCCTCTACACTTCCCTAGAATAATCCTAGAGGTCATGGTCTTCTCCAAAGACCAATCTTAATTCCTTAAGTGGAGGATTCAAAGAAGCGTTCCAAAGAAGAGGTAATATCCATTACCGATCTTTTCAATTTCTTTCTTCTTCAACTTCTTCTTCTTTAGTTGTTTCATGATAAAGTAATAACATCATTATTACTTACATAATGATATGTTATTATAAATATGAAACAACCCTAATTCACCTTCTATCCATCCTACGGAAAAAATGAAATCACCGTGCGTGCGTACGTATGGAATACCGTCTCCACGCCGTGGTGTAATCTATTTTCCACCATCACCTTACAAGGATGGGTATAATGGTGTAATGAGTAACTATATATGATTATTATGAAGTAATATTGATACTTAAATAATATATATATATATACTCCAATACAATTCCACGATCATAGGAACGATATCATCACTCGTGCGTACGTACGGAATACCGTCTCCACGATGTGATGCGACTCGTTCTACATGATCTTCATTTCATAATGATTATATAAATGAATTGAATGAATAAATATGATATATGTTACACTAATACCATTCTGGATATAACGAATCTATAACCTTAAAAGAAGAATAAGAATGTATTCGGCAAAACACGCATAAGAACAAAAGGCAATAAAGACCCGAGTAACAAGTAACCATGAAATATTACTATCAAGAAGCTAAGAATATGAACATATATGATATCATATCAATATGTATGATTCTTGAATAAGTCAATAACATTATTTAAACCATTATACAGGAGCTTTGGACACGTACAAAGAAAATTGGACTTAATGTAAGGGAAATATCACAATCTCATTTTTATCCGAGATTGTTTATTCGTAAGTATTTACTGGGGTGTATTTTATCATCCACATCCATGTTTAATCAATATGTAATATTATTTCCATCCACCTAAAATTGTTTAAATCCATTTTTACCCTTCGGTGAGTTTTTAGTAATATGTATGAAAGGAATCTTTTGTCGTTTTTCGTACGAGGTACTTTTTGACTTTTCCGACAAAAGTACGAAGAATTTTTTTTTAACTTATACGGCATGAATGGATTTTTAAAACATTATTTCCAAGAAGCTTCCTTTAAAAATTTTCAAGTTTATTTTTAATCAAATTCTTTTATTTTAAAGTTGTATGACATGTTATGAAAGGAAAAATGTTTTTGAAGAAGAAAGGATATTTTCCTCAAGAATGGAGTTCAAGTGTTTTATCAAAATTATTTTCCATCTAAGATAATAAAGTGTTCTGTTTTATCCCTATTATTAAATTGATTTGTTCATGTTGTGATGGAATTATTTTTATGAATTCCTTTATCTTATATGAATTGATTTATGATGTCATGATGTTTCAAGAATCCCATTTTTGTTACATGTGTTATGCGATGATGTATGTTTTATGATTATGTGTCACACATAAGAAAGGATTCATTATAAGATGGGTGGGACCTATATCTCCCTCCAATTAATTGGGTAAAGATTTTATATCTCATGAGATAGACATGGCTGGAATGGAAGGTTATTTCGGTTCAGTGATACAGGACTGAAACGAGGAGTGAACTCGGTTCAGAAAGGGACTTTGTCCACTAAGATAGTCTTGGCAATGAGTCATGACTAACAAGAAATGATTTTCCCTGATTATGTGTGCATGCCACAAAGTTTCAAGTATTATGTTATGATTATGGGGATATCATTTTCACTTCTATGATTTATTCCATGTTAAGATATTATGATCTCTTTTGCAGGTTTTGATTTTCAAAAAGATATGATATGATTTTTATTTCCTTTATTTTCCCTTGCTGAGCATTTGAGCTCACCCTTTTATGTTTTCTTTTCCCCAGGTCAGGAAGATGGATATTAAGTAGAATATGCTAAAAGGGACCCTAGATATGATGAAATAAATGGGAGACACTGTAGAAGATTTATGAACCAGTTGTTTATGTTTCCCAGTTTCTAAAGACACTATACCTATACGGTCCTTTGTGGTTTTGTCATATGTTGTAATAAGTGTGCTTCAATTTTGAAGTATTAACAATGTATGTAAAGTGTGGGTCGTTATAGTTGGTATCAGAGGAAAGGTATAGTAAAACTTTGGAAACTAGGATGTGAAAGCCTTAGTAAGAACCCTAAGGATAAGTCTAAGCATAGAACACAATCTTAGTGTTTTAGAAATGGCCTTGAATAACTTAGGATAAGACCATATGCATGAAAATTTTATTCTTGAATTATGTGGTTTCCTATTATAATTAGTGTTTCTCACACTATTTTTCTTGGTTTTAGTCAATGGCTGGAACCCGAAGGAACCGTGTTAATGCGGAATGCGATGGGCAATGCAATGATTGTCCCCCTGAGCAACCAAACGATATGGGAGCTGGAATGCAAAATCTTGTAGCCATGCTCACACAACTTTCTCAAGCTATGAATCATGCAGGACTTCCAAACGAGCAAAGGAAGGAGCAACATTCTGTTGAATCCTTCATGAGGCAGCGTCCACCTTCTTTCAGTGGGTCTACTGATCCATTAGTTGCTGAACAATGGATTAGTACTACTGAAAAGATATTTTCAGTTCTTCAATGTTCTGAACATGATAAAGTCATCCTAGCAGTGTATCGTTTGGAAGGAGATGCTGATCAATGGTGGAATCTTATTAAGAATACGAGGCAAAGGGATGAAATTGAGTCTATGGAATGGGACGAGTTCAAGAACTTATTTTTCAATAAGTACGTCCCTCGTATTCTCCGAACAAAGATGGAGAAAGAGTTCCTTGAACTGAAGCAAAGGGATGATGAATCTGTTAGTACCTATGAAGCAAATTTTACAAGACTTGCAAGGTACGCTTCTGGTATTATTATCCGACCTGAGAGTAAGATCGATCGATTCTTTAGTGGCTTAAAACCAATTCTTCGAAGGGAGTTAGCCATAAGGGACTTCAATAGCTACGAGGAAATCGTTCGATGTGCTCTCAAAGTTGAGATGGAGATTGGAATAACCCATCAGTCACATGGGTTTGATAAGAAGAGGAATATGGAATTCAAAGAAAAATCTAAAGATCACACGGAAAAGAAGATGAGCTTTTCCTTATGCTCAAAGTGTGGAAAGAAACATGGAGGGAGTTGTCTTAAAGGGACAAGTAAATGTTTTAAATGTGGAAAGGAAGGTCATCGGGCATTTGAATGCCGTGATAATGGGAAGAAGATGTCTAATGATGCAAACAAAGGAAGGGATACACAGAATGAACCTACTACACTTCAATGTTTCAAGTGCAAGGAGATGGGGCATTATGACAATCAATGCCCAAATCCAAGGGTTGATGATGATGGTCGACGTCAACAAACTCTTAAGGCTAAAGACAAAGGAAAGTCACATGCAATTTCTATCAGCGATGTGGAGTACGATAACGATGTGGTGAAAGGTACACTTACCATCCACTCTAAAGTAGGAAATGTTTTATTTGATTCTGGATCCACCCACTCTTTTATTTCTGAAGACTTTTCTAAGGGTATCACCGTATTACCTCAACAATTAGATGTTGAGTTAGCTGTGACAACACCTAATGGCACATCAATCACATCAAAAGTTTATAATTCTTCTCCGATCGAAGTTTGTGGGAAAGTGCTTCCTGCAAATCTTGTGATCCTTCCTTTAGTGGAATTTGATGTGATTCTTGGCATGGATTGGCTTTCTCTACATGGAGCTCATATCAATTGCCAAAGAAGGGAAGTCACATTTCATATTCTAGATCAATCTACGATCGTCTATCAATGCAAGGATGAACATAACCTTCCAGTGGAAATTTCTTCCATCTTATGGGTATTGATTCCACTAAATGAAGGTTATTTATCTCAAATGGTTGGTGAGAAACTCACGATTAAGAATATGCCCATTGTACGGGAGTTTGATGATGTCTTTCCGGAGGAATTGTCGGGTCTTCCACCAAATCGTGAAGTTGAGTTTTCAATAGAACTCGTACCAGGTGCTTTGCCTATTTCAAAGACACCTTATAGAATGGCCCCAATTGAGTTGCAGGAATTGAAGAAGCAACTCCAAGAGAATCTTGATAAGGGATTCATACACCCTAGTGCGTCACCTTGGGGAGCACCTGTTCTATTTGTTAAGAAGAAAGATGGATCAATGAGACTCTGCATTGATTATCGAGAACTTAACAAGATCACTATCAAGAACAAATATCCTCTCCCACGCATTGATGACTTATTTGACCAACTACGCGGAGCTCAATACTTTTCCAAGATTGATCTTCGTTCAGGGTATCATCAACTAAGGGTCAAAAGGGAGGATATACCAAAGACGGCTTTCCGTACAAGGTATGGACACTATGAATTTATAGTGATGCCATTTGGTCTTACGAATGCCCCTGCTATCTTCATGGATCTAATGAATAGAGTCTTTAGAGACTATCTTGATCAATTTGTGGTAGTCTTTATAGACGATATTCTTATCTATTCAAAGAGCAAGGAAGAGCATGAAGATCACTTGAGAATTATATTGAAGACCCTGAGAAAGGAGAAGCTTTATGCCAAATTTACCAAGTGTGAATTTTGGGTTCAAAAAGTTGCATTTTTGGGTCATATAATCTCAAAAGAGGGGATATCTGTGGATCCAGCAAAAACAGAGGTTATCGAAAGATGGTCAAGACCAACCGAAGTAACTGAGATCCGAAGTTTTCTTGGTTTGGCTGAATATTATCGACGTTTTGTAAAAGATCTTTCACGATTATCTAATCCAATCACCAAGTTGACTCGGAAGGGAGTTAAGTTTGTCTGGACAGAGGAATGTGAAGAGAATTTCAAGGAGTTGAAAAGGAGGTTATCCAGTGCACCTATGCTCACACTGCCTTGTAGTGGAGAAAGGTTTGTGATCTACAGTGATGCATCCAAGAAGGGATTGGGGTGTGTTCTTATGCAAAATGATATGGTGATAGCTTATGCCTCACGACATTTGAAAATCCATGAGCAAAATTACCCAACACATGATTTGGAGTTGACTGCGGTAATCTTTGCATTAATGATTTGGAGGCATTACCTTTATGGTGAAAGGTGTGATATTTATACTGATCATAAAAGTTTAAAGTATATTTTCACACAAAAGGAGTTGAATATGCGTCAAAGAAGATGGTTGGAGCTGATTAAGGATTATGACTGCTCAATCCATTACCACCCTGTGAAAGCAAACAAGGTGGCAGATGCATTAAGTCGACAAGACCATGCTAGTTTATCCATGATGAGGATCACAAAAGATCCAATATTTATTGATTTACAAAGGATGGATCTTGGAATTATAATGGAAGGGGAAAAATCTTATCTTTCTCAAATGAATGTTCAACCATCTATACATGTGAAGATTAAAGAGGCACAGAAAGAAGATGTCGAGTTACAAAAGAAGGTGAGAAATGTTCCTGAATTCAACCTTGATTGTGATGGGATAATAAAGTTCAGGAATCGGGTTTGCGTTCCTCCCATCCCCAAATTAAAGAAGGAGCTGCTGGATGAGGCTCATAGTTCTTCATTCTCTATTCATCCTGGAAGCACGAAGATGTATAGGGACCTGAAAGAGTACTTCTGGTGGGATGGCATGAAAAGAGATGTTGCTGAATATGTCTCTCGATGCTTGGTTTGTCAACAAGTTAAAGCTGAGAGACAGAAGTCTAAGGGGATGTTACAACCATTACCCATACCCGAATGGAAATGGGAAAACATCACTATGGACTTTGTCACAGGACTTCCTAAAACATCCAAAGGCAATAATGCTATCTGGGTCATAGTTGATCGTCTTACAAAGTCTGCACACTTCATTGCTATTAGAGAGGATTTCTCTCTAGATCAGCTTGCCATGATATATGTAAAGGAAGTGGTAAGATTGCATGGAGTACCACTTTCTATTATATCTGATCGAGATCCGAGATTTACCTCGAAGTTCTGGCGAAGTCTTCAGCATACTCTGGATACAGAGTTGAGTTTCAGCACTGCTTATCATCCCCAGACAGACGGTCAGTCTGAGAGAACAATTCAAACCCTAGAAGATATGTTGAGAGCTTGCTCTATGGATTTCAAAGGAGGTTGGGATCAACACCTACCTTTGGTGGAATTTTCTTATAATAATAGCTTTCACTCCAGTATTCAGATGGCTCTTTATGAAGCTCTCTATGGAAAGAAATGCAGGACTCCAACTTGCTGGGATGAAGTTGGGGAAAGAAAGCTATTAGGACCTGATCTCGTTGATGAAATGGCAGAAAAGGTCAGATCTATTCAACAACACATAAGAGCAGCTCAGAGTCGACAGAAAATCTATGCCGACAACCGAGGAAAAGACCTAGAGTTTGAAGTGGGTGATAAAGTGTTCTTACGAATTTCTCCCTGGAAGAGGGTTATGAGATTTGGAAAGAAGGGGAAGTTGAGCCCTAGATATATCGGTCCTTTCGAAATACTGGATCGTGTTGGGAAGGTAGCTTACCGATTGGCGCTTCCACCGAATCTCTCTCAAGTTCACGATGTGTTCCATGTATCTCTCCTGAGAAAGTACATACCAGATCCTTCACATGTACTCAGCTCAGAAGTTGTACCGCTGGAGCAAGATCTTTCTTATGAAGAACAGCCGATAGAGATTCTGGATCGTAGCGAAAAAGTCCTACGAAACAAGACCACTCGCTTGGTGAAAGTTTTATGGAGGAACCACCAACTTGAAGAAGCTACACGGGAGCTTGAGGATATGATGAGAGAGAAGTATCCTCATCTGTTTGTTACAAAGGGACGAATTTCGAGGGCGAAATTCTTTTTAAGGGGGGTAGAATGTAACACCCGAGACTTTTATGTTATATAAATCATCAAAGGAATCTTTTTCTACACAACACTTGCTTGGCTTGCTTTACATGCAATCGCGACCTTCCTCGATAGCTTGCGTCATACGCAATACCGAGTTTCACTAAACAACAATATGCTATTAAAACTAGCCGTTATGAATAGTAATAACCACTTTTTAAAATTTTATAAATTTTATTTTTCAAAATGGACTTCATTTTTGGACTTAGAATATCGAATTTAGCCTAGGGTGAAATTTTGGTATTTTTCTGAAAACTTTCAATTTTTTATGAATAGTGAAACCACTAAGTGGTAGGTTAAAAACTGAATTTTGCATAAAACTTAATTTTACCGCTTCTGTGAATGGAATTTCGAAAATCCGACAGACACGGTTGATATCAGTAAGTAAAATGTGGTTCAATGAGATAAAAATAATTTTTTGGTGAATAGTAACTTTTTACTTTTTTACCGCGGTTAATAGTAAATAGGGTAACTAAGGGTAAATATGATATTAATATTACCATAACACATGTCCTAATTCTATTGGACAAGTTTAATTCGACCAAAAACAATCTTAGGAATAAAATATGACCATTTAGGCCCACTTGGATTAGATTAGGACATTTATTATTAATTTATTTAAAGAAGGGTTAAAATAGTTAAAATCAATGTTTAATAAGTAAATCATTTTTAATATGGGGTTATACATAAGATAAATTCGACTATAAATATTCATTAGAAAGATAAAAAAATTTCCTACATAATGGTATTTTATTTGTAATTTTTAGACATTAAATAATTTAATTTATTTATGACACAATGATGATGCAGTAATTATCTTATTAATGAAATATTGACATAATTGATGTTATAAACACCAAAATAAATGTAATTTGAAACTTTTTATGAATTCCACTAATTTTCTAGGTTACTATGATATATTAGTGTTGATTTAATCAACTTGGTTCGAACATATAATTCTGTTATGACTTTCACAAAAATCATATATCAAATAGTGTCAAAATTGACACAAAATAGTTTTTAAATCAAATATTATATTATTAATTGTTATTTTATTCCTAAAAATCTATGGTTCGGCCAAATGACTTAGATAAGGATATATATATTAATAATAAACAATTTGGGGTTCGTTTGGCATGTTATAGTAAGTGTATTAACCATATAGTGAAAGAAAACAAAAAGACACGGTAAAAGTTAAATTAATTAACTTAGAGTTAAATCTAATTGATAGGGTTAAAATAATACCCTAAACTTGTCTAAATCCTATTGGTTGATAGGATTTATACCCATCCCCACTTTAGCTTCAAATTAAGACCCTTTGGAACCATTATAAACCGATTTTGACTTTAATATAAAATAATATTTTGAGATATTCCTAAGGTGCCCCTCTCCTCCCTTATAAAAGGGCACCTCCTCCCCCTCCTCCTCACACCAATTTGAGCACTCAAGCTCGGAAAACCCCTGCCATTTTCTCCTCTCCACTTCCCTAGAATAATCCTAGAGGTCCTGGTCTTCTCCAAAGACCAATCTTAGTTCCTTAAGTGGAGGATTCAAAGAAGCGTTCCAAAGAAGAGGTAATATCCATTACCGATCTTTTCAATTTCTTTCTTCTTCAACTTCTTCTTCTTTAGTTGTTTCATGATAAAGTAATAACATAAGTATTACTTACATACTGATATGTTATTATAAATATGAAACAACCCTAATTCACCTTCTATCCATCCTACGGAAAAAATGAAATCACCGCACGTGCGTACGTACGGAATACCGTCTCCACGCCGTGGTGTAATCTATTTTCCACCATCACCTTACAAGGATGGGTATAATGGTGTAATGAGTAACTATATATGATTATTATGAAGTAATATTGATACTGAAATAATATATATATATATACTCCAATACAATTCCACGATCATAGGAACGATATCATCACTCGTGCGTACGTACGGAATACCGTCTCCACGATGTGATGCGACTCGTTCTACATGATCTTCATTTCATAATGATTATATAAATGAATTGAATGAATAAATATGATATATGTTACACTAATAACATTCTGGATATATGGAATCTAGAACCTTAAAAGAAGAATAAGAATGTATTCGGCAAAACACGCATAAGAACAAAAGGCAATAAAGACCCGAGTAACAAGTAACCATGAAATATTACTATCAAGAAGCTAAGAATATGAAAATATATGATATCATATCAATATGTATGATTCTGGAATAAGTCAATAACATTATTTAAACCATTATACAGGAGCTTCGGACACGTACAAAGCAAATTGGACTTAAGGTAAGGGAAATATCACAATCTCATTTTTATCCGAGATTGTTTATTCGTAAGTATTTACTGGGGTGTATTTTATCATCCACATCCATGTTTAATCAATATGTAATATTATTTCCATCCACCTAAAATTGTTTAAATCCATTTTTACCCTTCAGTGAGTTTTTAGTAATATGTATGAAAGGAATCTTTTGTCGTTTTTCGTACGAGGTACTTTTTGACTTTTCCGACAAAAGTACGAAGAATGTTTTTTTAACTTATACGGCATGAATGGATTTTTAAAACATTATTTCCAAGAAGCTTCCTTTAAAAATTTTCAAGTTTATTTGTAATCAAATTCTTTTATTTTAAAGTTTAATGACATGTTATGAAAGGAAAAATGTTTTTGAAGAAGAAAGGATATTTTCCTCAAGAATGGAGTTCAAGTGTTTTAACAAAATTATTTTCCATCTAAGATAATAAAGGGTTATATTTTATCCCTATTATTAAATTGATTTGTTCATGTTGTTATGGAATTATTTTTATGAATTCCTTTATCTTATATGAATTGATTTATGATGTCATGATGTTTCAAGAATCCCATTTTTGTTACATGTGTTATGCGATGATGTATGTTTTATGATTATGTGGCACACATAAGAAAGGATTCATTATAAGATGGGTGGGACCTATATCTCCCTCCAATGCATTGGGTAAAGATTTTATATCTCATGAGATAGACATGGCTGGAACGGAAGGTTATTTCGGTTCCGTGATACAGGACTGAAACGAGGAGTGAACTCGGTTCAGAAAGGGACTTTGTCCACTGAGATAGTCTTGGCAATGAGTCATGACTAACAAGAAATGATTTTCCATGATTATGTTTGCATGCCACAAAGTTTCAAGTATTATGTTATGATTATGGGGATCTCATTTTCACTTCTACGATTTATTCCATGTTAAGGTATTATGATCTCTTTTGCAGGTTTTGATTTTCAAAAAGATATGATATGATTTTTATTTCCTTTATTTTCCTTTGCTGAGCATTTGAGCTCACCATTTTATGTTTTCTTTTCCCCAGGTCAGGAAGATGGATATTAAGTAGAATATGCTAAAAGGGACCCTAGATATGATGAAATAAATGGGAGACACTGTAGAAGATTTATGAACCAGTTGTTTATGTTTCCCAGTTTCTAAAGACACTATACCTATACGGTCCTTTGTGGTTTTGTCATATGTTGTAATAAGTGTGCTTCAATTTTGAAGTATTAACAATGTATGTAAAGTGTGGGTCGTTATAATTTTACATGGATTATTGTGTCAGCCTGGAAAATGAGGCAGGTGATAGGGTTTTTCTGGAGGTGCATGAGGAGTTTCTCTTCTCATGGTATTTAGGGGATAGATGTTTGGGATGTATAAGGGAACAAGGGGAAATGTCATCAACTCAGCTTGAAAAAATTTTGGTGTGACTCTTATCATTTTATTTATGGGATAGATGTTTGTTGCTTGAAGTCACTATAGGGAAGGCCTTCACTACAACTATCATTGCGGTGAGGACTATCATCATGACGTGATATCTAGTTGTAGGAAGAATTTTTGTAGTGTGCATCCTAGGGAGGACCTTCAGGATGTATTTCAATGAGGGGAGGACCTTCTTATTTCTTGGTGTTACTATGGGGAGGAACTTCATAGTAACTATCATTGTAGGGAGGACCTTCACAATGACTGTAATCATGGCAAGGGATACCATCATGAGTTGATGTCCAACTACAGGGAGAAGCATATCTGCAGTGTATACCTTAGAGAGGACCATTAGGATGGATGACATCAAGGGGAGGACCTTCTCACTGTTTGATATTTGGATAGAGGGGAGGGATACCCCAACGTGCATCAACAGATAGTATATCATGATAGATCATTCCTGACCCAAGGAGTATGACCTTGAGGGTGCTCTGTGGAGGACCTTCAGAGCTGCTGGTAGTGACATTGTTGGGAGGACCTTCACAACTACTACTAGCACTTCCATAATTTGGTAATGGAATGACAGCATCTTGAGCCTTTGATGACATATATTTGAGGAAATCAATAACCCTAGCTTCCAGTAGAGTATGATCATGTATTTTCTCTTCATTTTTTGGTCGCCTTTGGAAATTTTCATTTTTCGGTGCTCTCTTGTGGGTAACCAAGGCCATCTTCTATTGGTAAGGGACTTCATATACGAGTCTTGGTCTTGTTGGGACCCATGATTACTTCGGGATACAACGATGATCATCTTGAGTTTTGGAAGGGATATATGGCTACCTTGGTGTGGCCACCACATTGGAACAACATCCCCCGGTTGGAATGAATATTTGTTCCCAATCCTGTTGTCTGTATGTCATGGTATATTTTTGTCGACCCTCCTGGACTAGATCAGGGA
Organism: Viscum album; assembly: GCA_963277665.1. Lineage (NCBI taxonomy): Eukaryota > Viridiplantae > Streptophyta > Magnoliopsida > Santalales > Viscaceae > Viscum > Viscum album. Next base: position 256,786,849 of record OY728162.1, read on the forward strand.
TGCATAACTTATCCAAAGTGACTAACTCATTTTGCGAGTGACTCATTCCATTCAAAGGAATTGGATCGTGGGCCCAATTCCTAACATTTCTCATCAATGCAATGATATCTTGGCATGTTTGGATGATATAGTCTAGAATCAACATCTGATCTTTCATCAAGGCTAGGATGTGTTGGGATACATCTTTGGCTGGAACGGGTATAAAGGCTCATTCCGATGTCGGAGCAGAAGTTTGTGTCTACTCCGGTCCTCCATGAGTTGCCAATAGATACTTTTAGTTTCCTTGTTCTGGGATAGAGGAATGGTCTATCACTGGTTGTCTTATCTAGTTTTCACCGTATTTTATTGGTGGGCTTCATATTCACGAGTGGGGATTTTCATCCTCTTCCTTAACGTTGTATTTATCTCACGGGCTTTGTATTCATCCACAAAGATTTTACTATTCTCATATATGCTTGAATCCCTATTTGGATGGCAGTCTTGATATGCATCAGTATGTATTTGTGCCGGCATATAGCCAGTTGCTTCCTTATTTTGATTTCAAGCTTGAAGGGAATTGGTAGGTGTTTGTGCCTGTGTGTAGTTGGTTTCCACTATATTTGTATGGTGTTCTTGTTGTTTTTCATCAGATATCTACATCTTTCTCTATCTAGTCACCCTGTCTACATGGTGGGACTAACGAGCACTGGAATGAATGTGCATGTGCTTGTATTGTGCCACCATAATTCTGTGGGGGGGGGCTTTAGTGGAGATGGAAAAGATGTATGTCTGCCTATTTAACTCCGCTGCATTAGTACGGAAGAGCTATTCCTCAGAAACCAGTGTGATTGTTTGTCCCTGATTATATATTCACCTCCCATGGTGGGAATCCCTAGGTGCTTGGGTCTCCTCGACTTTGGAAGGTGCCCTTGGTGTAAGGCCCCCTTTGTTGGGAGGAGGTCTAGTCATTTGATGTTGACAACGACTCTCTCTGGCAGGGGCACGTTGGAAAGTCCCCTATGTAGCAGGGATGAAGTTGTCAGTATTGACTTCATCGGCCACCCTACAGTATTGGAGGTAGTCGTTGTCACATTCTGGGGATAGGAACCCAAAACGGTTTGAGAAGAAAACCAGTGCCGCCTGGTGATGCGGAGCTAGAAACAGCTAAAGAGGTGACTAGAGGACCTTTGTAGACTAGGAGGCTTGTCTTGAAGCCTCCAGCATGGGGAGAGTACCATTTTGGTGGTACAAATTGATCGGCGTATTTGACACCCAATTTTGAAGATGCTGGGTAAGAGAAGGGGTCATGCCCTTCGTTGAGGCCTCAACCACCTTTGGGATCATTGATGTGTGAGTCTTCATAGATCATGGGGATGCCATTTGGATCGAAGGTCACTCTATAAGAACCTGCAATACATGTATTACATACAGACCACTAAACATTTTCAAAGTAGCAATCCTTTAAACATATGCATATTTGGCTATTCAGCTTGTCCCCCTTCCCATTTTCTTTTTTTTTATATGGGGTGAAGTGGCCTTAGTGGGGTGATACCACCACCTTGGCTAAGGATTCATGTCAAGTTCACCATTTTTTTCTGCCTATGAGGTGGCATGTTTATGGGTGGTGCAGAAATGGATTGATGAGGATCATCACCTATCCCTTTTTCCATAGAGATGGGATCCTGTCGAGTTTACCACTCATTCGTTTGGACCCGTTCAGCATCATTATCCATTAAATAAGGTTGAATTAACCCTATGGGAAATAGTTGGTCCCAGATGTTGATTGTATAAGGGTCAATCACTCTTAAAATATGTCCTTATAGGATACAACTTCCTTGGACGGTCTCCAAAAAGTTTATTTGTAGAGCCAAGAACACCCAATGACCCTAGTATCCATGATTCATGGACCTTTTTTCCAAAGGCAGGTACTCGTTGGCTGAAGATTAGGCCAAAGACACTTGAGGACTCCATTGGTTGAGAGGAAGGGAGGTCAGGCCCACCACACCATTCCAGGGGAGGATAGTTTACTGTTCCGGTACTGTCTTATAGATTTAAGTCATGTTCATATGTTCTTGAATCCTTCTTTCATTCCATAAGAGTGTGTCCACATGCTACCATTAATTTTCAAGATTGTCATGAGCATGAATATGTGTGATACCACATAGTTGACACTGACTTAGCCAAATTGTACGGCACTCTGGAGTTTATCATCTTCCAGGGGGCGGAATGTGACTTGATGTTGGGATTGGGCCCACAAGGAGGGCTTCTTACGTATCCTTGGGAGAAGAATTAGAACCCATGTAGTTTTTAGTGTGAAGGGATTATGTATTGAAGCTGCCCATTTTAAAAAAATGATTGGGTGGACCCATTAGTATGGGAACACTTTTGAACTCGGGCCTTCTGGAAGGCATCTTACATATCCTGTTTTGATTAGGAATCAGAGTTCTCATAGTTCAAAATGGTGTGTTGATGTTGTAATCCTCACAAACCTCAATGGTCACGTGTGTCATGCTTAGTTATAGAAACAAGAGGATGTGAAATATTCGACAATTCACATGCATCATCCCCTGTTATTGGGCATGGGAGAGCCCGCAGAGGAAGAGGTTGGGTCGACCTTGGGTGAGGGCGCAGAGCAATGAACATTTCCATGTGAAATGACATTAAAGGTCACACGGCCTTGCCTCATAATATTAGGGACTTACCTCAGTGGGAGGTCCCCAAAAAATCATATGAGGTATACTACAGTTTAAATTCATATATATTGGATGATTATTAACATGGAGGATAATCCTGTTTAGATGTTCCAACATGCTTCGAACATGAAAGGGAAGGAATGTGCTAACCATGATTCTAGAGGATATTTGATTAGAATAAATGATATAGGGTATGGAAGCCATTGAGGTGTATAGAGGTAGGAGAGGACTCTCCTGAGGATGAATTTTTCTCTTGTTGATAGACCATTTTTTGGGAAACATATGCAGAAATACTAGGTCATGATGTGCATAGTCATGCAGAGGTGTCCTCAGGACACTGGCCTTCCTTTTCTGATGGCCATGGAGTTTTATGAAGATCCAAAATCACCTATTATACAACAGTTTAATGTCATTTATCTTGGATGATGTAATAATAGTTTAACATCATGTGGATTGATCTATTACCCAATAGTTTAACATCATGTGGTTAGAAAGATAACTCAAACTTTATAGTCATAGTTTTTGGACAGTTTTTTGTAGGATCCATTGTTAACTGAAGGATAATCAGGCTGGGATATTCTAACATGCCTCAAACAATAGATGAAAGGAAGTTGTAATGTGTTATTTTAGGGATTCTTGGATCAGGATAAATGATATGGGGTAGGAAATCCATTGAGGCATACATAGGTAGGAAATGACTCTCCTGAGGATGAATTTTCCATTGATTGAATGTCATCTTGTAGGTTTCATATGCAGAGCCACGAGTGAATTATTTATATTATCAAAAAAGGGGTCTGTAGGACCCTAGCCTTCTGATTTTGATAGCCATGGATGTTTATGAAGATCCAGAATCACAATAAACACAGAGTTTGATAGATGGAAAGGATGTGTTCAGGCATTTAAGGAACACTCAGGTTGTGATTGTCCATGGAGTTTTGGGTCAACTGGGAAAAGGAGGCAGGTGATGTGGTTTTTTGGGAGGTTCATGAGGAATGTCTCTTCTCATGGTATTTATGGGATGGATGTTTGAGCGTAATAAGGTTGCAAGGGGAAATTTCATCGACCCGACCAGAAAACATTGTAGCGTGACTCTCTAGTTTTCAAGGGGGTCAGTGACAGAAGAGAAGGGTCCAACTCGGAAGGTTGAGACCGCAAGATGGAACTAATCCCAAGTGGGGCAGCGAGGACGCAGCCCTCGTGGTATAGATTGGTGGGCGTGAAATTTTTTCTGCATATGGTTTCCTTGTAATAGCTGACCGCATAAGAGCTGGCCACTATTGATGGTATGTAGAGGAGTTGGCCGTGTATGATGGTACGTGGAAAATTTGGCCACATATGATGGTACACAGAGGACCATTCCATGTTATATCTTCCATATAGGGGCATCCATGAGTCGTATTTCTCATATGGTCTTTGGTGAAACATTTTTATTATATATTTTTTTATTGGTTTGCTGGTTGGATGTCGAGGTTCTTCTGAATATGGTTTGTTGGGAGGACCTTCGTGAACTTCTTTCTACATATGGTTTGCATCATGGGTTCAACAAATTACTTATTGTTCGTGGGATGGAATCTTCAAACTATTGCAGATGTCGGGTGGAGTCTCGAGAACTGCTTTGAGTGCGGGATGGAGTCCCACAAACTGCTTTGGGTGTGAAGGAAATTTCTCATACACACTCTATGTTCATCGAACCCTTTCCACTCATCCTAGATCTATCTCCCTTTCCTTCCTCTCTTTTTTTCCTCTTTTTTCTCCTAATAGTTCTTCTATAGAGTTTTGGTGAATCTGTATCTGCGATATGTGCAGCACCTTCTCCGAAGCCCATGAAAAGATATTTTGATCCACAAAAGACCCAGTCAACAGGGGTTTGCGGAGGTGTGGAATATAATTGGATTATACTCATCTGTTAATCACATCATTCTCAAGGATGGTATGTGGGCCTTATTTCTTCCAGATTCTTTCCAGTGAAAAATGGTTCGCACCAGTTTTGGTTCGTGGGGGGAAATTCACCGTGAACTACTTCTTTTGATAGCCAACGCATCATGGGCCAGTGTGTCCTAGGACATTTGCATACCAGAGTTTCATGATTTATGTTTTCCACTAACCGTTCCTGGGTATGGTACGCGTCCAAACAGGATTCCTTGGAAAAATATTATTTCTTTAAATTTATTCTCAAATTTGAAATCTAATTTGCCTCGCTGGTCATATGGGATTATTTTCTTTCCCTTTATTGAATTTACAAGATCCTACATGTAAATCAGATAAGAAAGGGATAACATGAGATGGGATACATATCATTCATGAACCATTCATTCAACATTCAAAAACAATAGACACTAAGGAGAGTAGAGAGAAGATCTAGGATACCTCTCAAAGATGGAGACTAGGAGAACCACTTCTTGGAGACCCAAGGACCCGTAGAGTAACACAATTGATGTTCCTAGGGGAGAAATATCACCTCCTATTATTCATTATCTTTGTGATTTTAGTGTTATCTATAATATAATATTTATTTTTATTGAATTTGATCTATGACTAAATTTATTAGCTCGATAATTTTAAAACTCTGCTGGTTTATTACTCATATTTCTTCACACACTTTCCTTTTTACAAAATCAGAATCAACGAGTGAGATTGACTCTAATTATCCTAATAAATTGATTCAAACCTTTATTTAAAACATCAAAATTTCAAGATATTTTAAAAAAATTTATCTTGATTTATTTTCTTCACGCTTATAATTCAAAAACTTTGGAATATTATGGAGAGTTTTATTCCAATTGTTTTCTTTATTAAATTTACTAGCAGTTTTCAAATATTGAGTGGTGAACTCTAAGATATAATATTATTTTTTATTTATCACATAGAGAATTAATTTTATCAATAATATCATGGGGTGTGGTCCAATAAAAAGTAGTGAATAATTAAACCTTTTTAACCAGTAGTTTTAGAAATTCCGGAGTATTTTTCTTGATCTGTTTGTTCTCAATCCTTGTTTGTCTGTCTTAGTTCACTTTTATTCTAATAGTTTCATAATTTATCTAGTTTTAAAACCAAGATTTTTAGTTCAAAATAATTACATATATTATATAAAAAATACAGAAAATATAAAAAAAAGTTAGAAAATATTTTTTCCCACTACTGACGATAGTGGGTGTGTTTGAAAAGAAATTTGGTCACCAACCTTCCCTGTGGGTTCAACCCTTATTTCCAATATACATTAGAGTAAGTATGGGTTATAAATAATTAAGCATTGATAATGTAATCAATGATATATGTGTCACTTATATAAATATAACATCAATTGATGGGGGAGGTAGATCACTCTTCACATCCCAGGTTATCCTTTGATAAGGTAAAACTTAAAGGAGGATGATGAATATCTTTTGGTATATTCATCCCAAGTGTGGATATTATTAAATTATGAGAAAAAAAATCTTGCTCAAATTATTAAGAAAAAAGGGAGATTCATTCTTGAAGACTATTCCGTTGTAAGGGGATACACTAATGTATTCCCTGAAGAATTTCCCATTATTTCTTCTGATTAAGTGGTTGAGTTATAAATTGAAATTTTACTGAGATATCTACCCATATTAAATAATCCCAATAAAATAGACACCATAAGTTTAAATAACAATATAACTAGTTTAAATAAAATAAATATGATGGTTTTATACCCTCAACTGATTCACTAGAGGGTGTGTCAGACCTCTTTGTTAAGAAGATTAATGGACCAAAGCACCTCTATATTAATTATCATCATATAAAAATTCATGATAAAGAACAAATATCTACGAACATTAATAGATCAATTGTTCAATAAACTATTTAGGGCCTCTTATTTCTCTAAGGTGGACCTTCAGTTGGGATATCATGAATCAATGTCGAAGAACAAAGATATTCCCAAGATTGCCATTCAAATGAGTTATGAACAGTACAAGTTCATATTGATTCCCTTAGGACTCAATAATGCTTCAAAAACATTTATGGTATTATTTAATAGAGTAATAATATATTACCATAACAAATTTATGGTATTCATTATAGATGATATGTTGATATAATCTAGAAGCATGTTGGAGCATGTGGAGACTTTTAATATTTTGATAAAGACTTTTTGAAAGAGAAAATATATGAAATTTAAAAATAATGTAAGTTATCAATAGTATAAGTATCATTCATAGGTCATGTTATCACCAAAAAAGGGATATTTATAAACCCTTATAAGATAATAGAAATTGTGGATTGGCCCAGACCAGCATCTGTAATAGAGGTCCATACTTTCTATGAACTATCTGAGTATTACCGATGATTTATGAGAAACCCATTGGGATTTTTGAACCCACTATCCAAGATGAATTGGAAAAGATTAAAGTCTATTTAGACAAGTGAATTCATAGAGTGATTAAAAAATATTAGAAAAATAAGATTATCACTACATGAGTTCTTTAACTACCCACAAGTGGGGAACTCTTCATGGTATATAGTGATTCTTCAAAGAAGGGATTTGGATGTGTGATTATGAAAAATGAAAAAGTGATAGAAAATTACTTAAATAAGTTGGAAATTTATGATTAGAGATATCTCATACATGATCTTGAGTTAGCAGTTATAATCCTTGCATTTAAAATCCATCATCAATATCTCTCTAGGGAGAAGTGTGAAATATATACAAACCACAGTAACCTAAAATATATATTCACCTAAAATAATCTTAAAATGCACCATTGAATATTTTTAGGGATAATAAAGTATTATAGTTGATCAATACATTACTGTCCTTGTAATGTGAATAATGTTGAATATTATCTAAATAAAAAAAGATCCAATAACATTATCAATGATGAGAATCCAGATGCAACCAATCTTATGATACGTTAAAATGAAGGTCCTAGGAATCATAAAGGGATGAAAATCATATTTTATTTCTAAAATGACTTCTCAACCATCAATTATAGAAATTATAAAGGATTATTAAAGAGATGATGTGTAAATTTAGAAGATGGTGGAATCTATTCGAAAAAATAAATCATTATAGTTGAGAATTCATGTAGAAGGAGTTTTATGATTTGGTCCATGACAATTCTTAACATCAAATACTATAATAAAGAATAATATCATGAATTATGCACATAACTATACCTTTTATATCCACCCAACCAGAAAAGAGAAGTATCTGGATCTCTAAGATCATTGTTAGTGGGACAATGTGAAGAAGCAGATTGTGGAATATACATCAGGGTTCTAGGTTTGTCATCAAGTGATAACTAAAACGAAAATGTATAAGGGTATAATGAAACCATAAATCATACCTTGGAGAAATTATAAAACAAAACAATGGGATTTTCAATGTTCTTACAATGATATCCAAAAATAATAATTCTATATTGGTTGTGGTGGATCATTATATAAAGAATACTCAATTTATTACAGTTTGAGATGACTTCTCAGTTGATCGAATTGCATGGATATACATCATATATGTGGTGAGGATACATGGAATAAATTATCAATTATATCCAATAAAGATACTAGATTTACCTAGATGTTCTAAAAGAGTCTCTAATATACTATAAACACTAAGTTTAAATTCAATATGTCTTATTAATGAAAAAAAATCCAATATTAAGAGACTATTAAAACACTTGAAGATATCCTGAGAGTATGCTCGATGGACATCAAAGGAGGATGGGACATAAATATACCTTTAGTGGGGTTATCATACAATAATAGTTTCCACTCAATCTTCCAAATAGATATATATTAAGAAATATATGTGAGGATATGTATATTACTTTCATGTTGGGATGAAGTTGGAAAACAAAATATTTTGAGACTTGAAATGATTGAGGAAATGGTAGAAATGGTCACGACCATTTAGTAACACATCAAGGATGCTGCAATTTGAAAAAAGAACTATGCATACAATAATCAATGGGACCTAGAGTTTGAGTTTAGAGATAAGGTATTCATATACATTTCTATATGGAACAGATTCATGAGATTTGGGAGGAAGGGAAAGATAAATCTTAGGTACATCAACCCCTTTGAGATTCATTTTTTCATTATAAATTTGGTTTACAAACCATCACTTCCATCAAGCATGTCTCAAGTACAGGATATATTCTACATATCCCTCTAGAGTAATTACTTAAAAAATATATCACATGTAATGAATTCAGATATAGTAAATATTGAATATGATCTATATTATGTGGAGTATCTAGTGATGATCATAGACTATAGAGATATTATTTTATGCAATAAGATAACTAATCTGGTAAAATTACATTGATAAAACCAAAAGTATGTGGAGGAAACATGGTAATTAGAGGAAGTGATAAAGGATAAGAACCCTCACCTATTTCACTTTAGAATTTAAAATAAATTTTGATGGTGGAATTTCTTAAGGGGGTGAATGTCATGACCCAAAATATAATGAGAATAATTTTCCTTCTAAAAATATAATTTTGTTGCATTTAGTAATTTAATATTATATAATGAAAATTTTCCAAGTGATAAAACCAAAAAAATTATTATAATAATTTAACAATTTTATTCATAGAAAAAATATTCCTAGGAGAATTGAAATTATTAAAATGGGAAAACAAATAGAATAGAAGACAATAATAATTGGAAAATATGGATCTACATGATCCCTAAGAATAATCACACTTGTGAACAACATTATAAAAATAAGGTAGAATATTAATAATTAAATATCCATTTTGAAAAATAAGATGTATATAACCTTGATAGAAAATAGAATTGATTGAATAATTAATGGAATGATATGTATTTATAGAAATTAGGTAGCCCATATGACCATACATATATGATCATTGGAAAAGTAATGTTACTATTGGAATAGTAACCTGACCATTGGAATAGTAATCTGATTGTTATAATAGTAACCTCACAAATAAAAATTTAAAATGATATTTTTTTCTATTATAAAATGTAAATTTCGCATATTTATCTCATGATATAAGAAAATAGATGTTTTAAAAATTATAAAATAAGTGTTTGTATTTTTGTAAAAAAATATAAGGACTTAAATGAAAGTTTATTTAAATAAAATGTGTTTATAAATTAATATTTTGCTCTACTATAATTATAATATAATTTTATGATTCCTTAAGAAATTATTTAAAAGTTTGTAAAATTTATCATAATATTAAAATTGGATTTTTTTTCAAATAAATAATGATTTTATTTAAAGATTAAATTTATCGTATTTATAAAATTATTTTCATGAAATGTATTTCATTTTAGAAATGTGCACATATAAAAAAGGTTAGGGTTGATTTTTTTTAAAATAGTTGAATTTTCAGAGGATAGTATTTATTGTAAATTATGGTATTCAATATTATAAGCTAAATACATGAATTTTTATAGAATGGACGATGTAAACACCCATTAATTCAACCCACATACACCATTTACCATATATATTCATAGTTATAAATACTATTGATTTTCTTGAGTGAAAATAATAACCTAATGAAATATAATATTCAAAACACCCCTCTCCTCCCCTAATAAATATTACCCCTCACCACCCCTTGTCATTACACATACAATGCCTTTGATCATGAAAAATTTCACCCCAAATGTCTTCCCAAACCAATACCACACTTATTAGATATTTTGTTCTAACTAAAATAAAAAACCCAAGTTCCTTAAAGAGTATTTTAAATAGGCATCATTTAAGAGGTAATATCCTCACTTTACCACTTTTAAATTCTTTTAATATTCTACCTTCCCATCACCTCCCTCATAAAAAATGCAATAATGACTATATATCATATAATTTCATTAATTTAATGGTGATAATGTAATATCTACCACCCACCCTCTTCTTTTCTCCTCAAATTCTAGGAATGAAACCATTGTCCATATTATGTTTGTTAGCCATCTTTGTGGATAATGAGTTTTTGTTTTTCATTTCTACCTTCAAGGATGATCATAGAAATATTATTATGGTTGAATAAGATGATAATAATTATATTAAAACTTATTTCATGTACTAATATTAATATATATTAATAATATTAAAAAATGAAACAAGTTCATAATGGTTGGTAAAACCACCCAAATAAACTAACCATATAACACTAACATTTTTACTAAATTGATCATCCATATGTCAAAACAAAAAATTAAATTTGGGACCATTTAAATTTTAATAAGTACATTAATACCATTTAATTTTAGTAAAATGTTTTTCCCCATTTCACAATAATGATTAATATTCATTTTTAAGGGATCTAGTTGTGAAATAATTAAACGAATTCTCCTAGAACAACAAAAATGAAATCCAAATCTCATTAAAATAGACATAAGAGAGCATAATAAAATTAAAATAAATTAAATATAAATATTAAAGGTTCAAAATTATGTAATTAATGAATCTAATTTGGTTATTAAGTCCATTAAGGTCAAGTACTTGACAATTATAGAATATAAGGTAAGGGACATTCCAGAACATCCCTATTTTCTTTGGGGTTATGAATTATTTATCTTATATCATATTATATCTCTAATTTTCATAATTATTTATTCTATATTATTTATATATTTATGACAAAAAATATTATTTTCTTAATTCATCTTTATTTGATGGTAAAATACACATTTTTATAGGGTTCTCTTCTTAATTCCTCTCGATAAGAAAACTCGATTAAGGGGAACTTCTCTGTTTATTAAATATTTTAATGTACACTCCTTACAATGTTTTAATGCACACATGTTTTATAAAATCACTCATATTATCATTGAAAACATTTATATAATTTTATATATTTATATAAATCATTATTCCTTTACTCTTTTTAAAGTTTTATTACCCATTTTTCTAAAGCCTCACTTAAGAGGCACTTTTCCAAAGATATTTTTCTAATATTTTCACATATTTACTTCATTTGAACATAATTTATTATTATATATTCTTTTTTTTCATTATAAAGTTCTTATAATTATTTAATTATATCCTTTATGGAAACCATTATGATACTCTCTTTGCTTATACCTTATGACATGACTGTGAAACCCATTTCTTTCCATGCATAGTACTTATGTTTATACCTTATGTTTGATTTTATTATGTGGAAAATATACATGTACATGTTATTAATTGTTCACATAGATAACACTACAATGTATTAGGTAATTTTATTGCCCCATGAGGTGATATGTGTGGGATTAGGGAGTGAACCTAATCACTGATGGGACTTTGTCCACTATATGATGTTATCTTGGTGGTTATCCTTGACATTTTCTTATTTCATGTTTTATACTATTCCAAAATTCCTATAATTGCATGATATTATGATTACATGTTCTTTATGTTATTATTCTATATGATTGTACATGGGCCAGGCCTTTTATATTATCATGTTACGCCTTCTGAATCATGTGATACAGTTCGTTTCCATGTTTATGCTCTTACTGGGCTTTTAAGATCACACCTTTTTCTATGCATTCCTGATGATATCCTTTGAAATTTTATGAACACAAAGGATGATGGTTCTCATTTTGTAGACTAAAAAAATTATTTTTCTTTATTTTCATTTTTTTATTTTTGTACCTAGTCTTCTGAAGACACTATGATTTTTGATCCTCAGATTGTAATTAATCGACTTATATTAAAATAAATTAATAATATGTGTAAAAGTATTGGTTCACTATATGATTCCACCATATATCATTATAATCATTATAAATTCCCTTAATGTGGAAAAATGATGGAAAAAGTTTGGGTATAAGGGAAGTAGAGGAGTATTAAGAATTTGAGAACCAACCATAATCACTGAGACAATAACTCAAGATTAGATTAACTCCATATAGAGAGAGGGGAATAAATAAGGGGTGTGGGGGAGATCCCCCCTCACATTACGCCCTTGAACTAATAAACCCTAATTAGCGATCTTAAAATTTATTGGGAAAATCACCTTTCTTCCACGTTTAAAAAATGGGGTTATAGGAGACTGGAAGTCTAGTGAATCTCACAAAACATCTGGCAGCATGGGTAGTGTAACAACCCTACTACCCATCCCACAAGAATTTCTTTGTGCTTCCATTTAGATTTTTTTTGGGCTCATCTACCACCAACCACACTATGGTTCTACCAATCATGTTGAAAATCCTTCATTAGACCTCTCTATGAGTGATTCCAACATCAAAAAAACATTTTAATCATACTTAATACATATAAATGTTCCTCCCAATACTCCAATATCAAATTCTAAAATTCATCTATCTACAGAAATGTGTAAAATTCAATCCTTATACCAATTTACTGGGAATAAAAATCACTAGTCATTACAAACATACCTAAATAATACTTCTCATCCCTAATTAACCTTATCAGTTTCTTTACTAAAAATCTTAACCTACTCCAGCTATCAATTCGTCAATATATTATTGTATTTTATCTCTTAAATTTAATCACATATATGATGCATGAAACCAACACCCAAGGTTATAATTCACTTAAATGATATCCAATGGATCACTAAGGACCAATTTATACTTTTTATAATCACCATAACCTATCTAGAAGTATTTTACTCCAAATTATCCATAAATGACATCTGCTCAAAAAATTTATCATCTAAGAGCCCCACTTACATCTATTACGAAATTATTGGTTTGTATATGAATGAAAAAAACCATTCAAAAAACACTTAGATACCAAAAATTAATCTGTATTTGATATTTTTTCACATGGTTCCATAATAATTCACTATCTCTAGTCAATCATGACTCCCATATATGTAAATCACATACCAAAAACATAATTTGAATAGTTTAATCCATAAGATAATCAATCTACACATCAAATTTCTCAATAATTACCACAATAACCTACCCATAAATCATAAAACATATGTTTCTATACCTAATTAGTCAAGGGAAAAAATCCAAACCATATAATTATAAACACCCATCACACTAGATTGATTTTGAAATCCCAAAAATACCATTGTACATAGGAGTCAGATGATTATTTTAGAAATATATAAAAACCATATAATAAAAACGATCCACCAATGATTTTTCAAAATTCCATTAACATCGATTGGTTTTCTTTAAAAACTAAAATATTTAGAAACCCTATTCAATATGGTCCTTTTTCTTGAAAACCAATTTCTCTTTCAAAATTTATTTTTAAATACAATTTTTAAAACCATTTTTCTTGTTTTCCTCAAAACCTGGATGTTTCCTAAAATTTTTATAATCATTGGGTACACAATCTATTTCATGTGAAACCAACCTATATAACAATTTTTGCACACTTCATTCCATTGTAAAACATCTTATTACAAAACTAGGGTTTTCAAAAAAAACAAAAACACCCCAAACCATTACCCAATGGTGGCCAAACAAACATAATCAATCGCATCAGAAGAAATATCCTCAAATACATATTAATATAAAACCCCTTATAACCTATTTGGGTAATCATCCAATAGAATATATTTTGTTTCAATTATTAATGGATCCAAACAGGGTAGTATGTCAATAAGTACCACTCTTTGGCATGGGTATCGCGACCTATGTATACCACTTCCATGATGTATGAATGTTTAAACTAGCTCACAGATGATCCCTATGAATTTTTTCAAGTCACATTTATCTTATATTGGTATATTCGGTCTAAAACCCTTACTCAACATGGTATTTCTAATCCCATGAACTAAATGTCTCCTTTTAACATATGTTTCAACTAATTCCATGATAGTCATGAATTATCCCAGTCTACCTCCCAAGTTATTATATCCTATATTCACTAGTTATAGACTCTATGATAACCAAAAACATGTTATGATTCCATTTTTGGGTAGCCCAACATGTCCTTCAAGAACAATGACCAAGCTAATTTCCTCACATGACCACATGCCCGTCTCCCAACATCTCATAGGATTTAAAATAGTGGGGAAGGCTTTGGATATTATTTGGGAGACTATTACCTCATATAATAATCATAAAGGTTCAAACCTAAATCTACTGAAACCTTTGTATCACCCATCCATATAATGTACATACCAAAAACCTATAGAAAATAAATTATGATCCAAGAGAGGGGTTTATAGTCTAGAATATTAATATAAAATAGTATACCTAATGAATTAAAATATAACATAGTTGAAATAGTAGTAGTGCCCTAATATATAGAACAATAACTAATAATAAATAAAAAGAAGAAACATGGGTTGATATATATGAACCACACTAACTAAAAAAATACGCAATGGCCTCTAGACCAACTCAGAAAAAAATATCCTACTAAATCCATGAACTCCAACATACTTCTCATATTAGTCCATGTACCCAACTCTAATATGATACTTTTTTTCGAAATGAAACATAAATTATACATGTGTACATATAAATCCATGTTGTGAACATAGGTACGGGTCACTCTAATGACCTAATAGGATTCTATCACTCACCTAAACACATAAAAATCTAATAATCAAGTGGATATGCATTAAAATATTAATAGCTCCAAAATAAAATATATGTACCACTAAAACACATGAAACCATAACCTATGTATGGTTATATATGTCATACATTCATGAAAACATTGATAAAAGACACATAATCTCCATAAACCTGACTAATATAATTCAAATAAGGAAAATACTTCCTTAAAAATGATCAATGGATCTCATTTCATAATGTCTCAATGAGTAATTCCATAAATAAACTCTCATTTATTTAGATTTGATCATCTATATGTCTCCTATTAACAATAATAGATCACAAATTGGAGTCTCGCCTTACCCACCATCCATTTCATTGTCCTTCAATAACCTGATAAATAATGATTATATCAATGAAACCAAAAATTGTAGTCAAAGAGGGACAAAAGATTCTAATTTAAACAAAATTATAACACCATGATGAGATAAGAAGGAAAAATAATGAATGGGTATCAACTACACAAAAGAGCATAACTCAACTCTTATGCCCTACCCCATGTCATCACACTGGTCCTCATGAGATCTATCTGTCAGACTACCCATAGTGCACATCTGGTTTTATCCCATATATCATGGGACATCACAAGGGTTATATCCCACTATATATTTTTATGATTATTAAAGTTTAAACTAATCTCTTATATCATATATCAAATATAATATCATAAAAAGTGACTTTTATGGTCATGGACTTACCTCAGGTGGGTCCATAATAAGAATAAAGTCAACTCTATATCATGGTGCTTATAATAACCTCTTAGGGTTTGACCCTCGTAGATCATTATTGGTTTTCACTCCACATATGTATACCCATTGGTATGATCATTCCTATAGCAATTTTATATCCTAACTAGGAAAATCAAACATTATATGAGACTTTACAAAATAAAATTGACATTTTTATTTTTTTAACATAGAACCCTTTGGTTTTCTATGATATAACCTCAAATAATAATTTTATATTAATAAATGGGTCATTATCTTTAGCCACATTGAATCATTTTATGCATATTTTTTCACTCTATATGAAGTTCCTTAAGCCAAAAACACTCAAGAGGGAACCTAAACACCTCTTATAAACATTACCAAGGAGACATATCATATCTTATATTATATTTCTCAATATGTTCTATAGATTTCCACCAAAATAGGTCCACTACTTATGAATCTAGCCCAAGTCATCAATCAATTAACGTAAGTAATAACTCCCACCTCAACCGTAGAGTTCTTTCAAGAGGCACTACTATGAGGGACTAAAATTTACTATCACTTATCCAGAATAACAATACTTCCCATAAGATAATGATAAATAGTGTCAATGGATTTCACTAAACCCCACAATATACTCATGGTGGTCAGGGTGACTCAATAGTTATTGAATCATCACATTTTTAAAGGTCATATATACTCATATTTTGATGCTTTTTTAAATTCATTTATAATGATTTTGAAAATTTTTTAGTCAATATACCCTTATAATTGATTGATTATTAGAAATGTGGAATACTAAAATTAAATAAATAAAATTAATTAAAAAATGGTATTTTAGTAATTTATTTTATTTAATAATATTTTGAGCATATTTAATATGTGTGTTACTTATTTTCTGATAAAAACTAATCCAACAAGAATGGACCTCAACATCAAGGGTCCAGAAAGCCTCTTGGATAGACAATTAGGGTTAGTATGCCTAGAATATTCCAGGGTAGGGCTTGTCTAGTGGATGAGGGAATGAGCTAAATGGGTGATCAGGCCTATGTAATGTGTGGCCTATGGGTATGAACTCACAGGTTCATAGGTGGTCCTAAAAAAGAAGGGTTCGAGTAGTGAGGTGCAGCGCATGTATTGTGTCTATAGTATAATTGAGATCCCACCCCGTAACTGTCTTTTGATCCACTGATGTTCTGAATTTATATAAATATGGGAACTCATATTTTTCATATTTTGATTTGGAATTTTTATTTAAATATGCACTATTATTTTTAACTAAAAAATTATCATTCTCACTCAACTCCACACACTTCACAATTGCACACACCCTATCATTGTTTTCACCACTCGACAATGGCCCTATACCACTATAAATCACTAGATAATGACACCACTCCCTAGGAAACACCATTTTGTATGAGCTAGAGATATTAAAATCCATTCAACTTCCACTTTCTAATATTGGGACCATAACAAATCACTTCAATGGCCTCATATGACCACTATGAATTTATTTTAAAGAAGGATTATAACATTCACACCAATGTGATCTTCCTTTGGCCACTGTGAAGGCTAAATGGATTTATGAGGATCTAATCACCACTATTTCACCTACTAAGCACCAATGACCATGCCACATGCACCACAACCATGCATTCCATGCACATGAAGATGATCCCATGCTGCATATTCACTGCAAATATATGGAACCAGATATTTTTAGGGGTTTCCAAATAATGAACCCCATATCTATCAGGGAGGACTCTAATTTTTAAAATGATTTTAACACTAAAATATATTAAACGATTTAAGGATAAGAGGTCTAGGTTCTCTATTGGCTTATAAATAAGAGGAGGTCGTTAATATTGTGGTAATGTTTGACACTAAGGGTGGTATCATGAATGGATACTAATTTTGTTTCTTTTCTTATAATTTTCTAAATTATTTTTCTTTTACTACAAATTTTTTTTCTTCTAATATAATTCGATAATTTTATTTTATCAAGTATTACACCATATGCTACTTCATCCTTTTCTTATTTTTTTATTTTCTCTTATATATATTATTTTACACTTTTTTTATTTTCTTTATTCACTTCTCATTCTCTCTTCTATATTATTTTATTTTCTTCCCTTATTCTCTTTATCACCATTATGTAATTTTACCATAAATAATGAGGGTTTGACCCGAGTATTCCCTAAGAGAGGTTATGTGTTCTTTAATTATATGATTCCCTTATTTAGTTTTTTAATTTTTTTGTGGTGATTGATGATGACTTGTATGGGTGTGGAAACTGTCCACTATGACATGAAACTAAACCTCACTTTAAAAAAATTCTTTAAATAATTTTCCTCCATTTTGTTAGACAAAATCTCTTCATATGGTTGAGTTAATTCATTCAATGGATGAAAGAACATATTATGGTTATAGATCCTTGAAGGTTCCACACTTTAGGTTGAGGTGTTTCATCAACATTGATTATATGAGGAGGTGGAATTTATATTGATTTTGTATTTGAGATTTCAAAATTGGAAAATAAATGGATTGTAGTTTCTAAATGTGTTTTTTGATTGAACTATATTAATGAATTTTAGCCAATACAGAAGAATAATTTAAAACCTAAAAAACCTAATGGCCATGTTATTTCTTCATTCTGTTTATCATTTCATGGTAATTTGTAATTTATTTTCATTTAATCATTTAAAAAAATAATCAAAACTCAAAAATAGACTTATATTAATAAAATAATATAAAAAATAAAAAGAAGTATCACTTATGTGAATTAGAATATGTCATTGAGAGATTATGAATCTTATGAAGTGAGATAACCTCGGTCATCAACTTGATACACTAGGAAAAATATAAATTTTCTTTTTTCCATTCCTAATGACATGTGTTTATAAATAATCAACAACTTAAGTCCCAAAATTTATAAATACAGTGTTATTGAGTAAATATAACATTCACAATCCTGAAAGAGAAGTCTCATGAAGAAAGGTAGACACTAAGTGCTACAATTGTGGAATCCTAATACATACAATGACTGTCTTCCGGGAAGACCAATGGATTAAATGAATGAGAAAATTAATTTTAAAATCATCTCTACTGAAGAGTGGCTATATGAGGCATGTTTTTTATGGTAAAATTTTAATTTTTAATAACTAGGCTTATATGGAAAGGAATTTCATAAAAAGAAACTAGAAGTTTCGCAAGGAGATCCTCTATTCCTATGACTAACAGAAATTTAATTTTCATTCATAGAAATTATATTAACCTAGATAAGAGATTTAACACTATGGAAGAAAATAATGTGACTCAAAAAAGGTTGCATCAAGCCCTAACATTATATTATTCATGGAATCCCTCCGATAAATAATGAAAAAAATTTGAATGAAAAATAAGGATATGAATCTCGCTCTGAGAATGATGTAAGAACATGAAAATAAGGGTCCAATAAGGAAGATAACATATAATGTGGCTCTATTATCTATAAAAGAGAATAGAAAAGATGCATTCATGAATGGTTTTTATGAATACAACACAAGGAAATAGATAAAGAGAAAACTGGGAGTTCCCAAAAAATGGAAAATAATGAAATAAATAGAAATTCCAAATCAATAGTTGAATGCGAAGGTTCCTGAAAAAAAAAGTATTGAAAAAATGAATGGAATATAAAAGACCCTCATATTAAAGATACATCCAAAAATAATAAATGGTTTCTGAAAGTGGATAAATCATTCAGGGATAAATAGTTTTGTAAGAATATATATAGATTAAGGATCTAATAAATTACATGTGGGGAGGTATTTATTTGTAAGAGTACTCAAGGAAGGAGAGTTTGTGAGTAGGGTGGTAAATAAAAATGGAAACTCCTAATACAAGATAGTTTAATTCACAATAAAAGTTATAAAATATGATTTTTTGTAAGGGTAATCCCTCAAATGAGAGCTAATAGTAAAGAATTCAAGAATCCTATAATCAATAATTATTAAGAAGAAGAATAATTTGATGTGGTCATTTAATACTTTTCATAAAATATTAATAGATGAAAGGTAAAGAGTGGTATTAAAGGGGTTATCCACTATGACATTACTCAATACTCAACTTAAGGAAGTGAAACATCCTCTCTCCCTATGTGGTTAAATTTTATTAACTATTATAAAATTGTTTCAGTTTTTAGTTGAGATACGATCTATGGGGATGTTTCCTAAAAAGATGAAAAGTGATGTTGTGATATGCTCTCAAGTTAAAACTGATTCAAATTAGTAAAAGATGATTTTTTTTATATCTATAATTTATATTAAAGAAAAAATTATAAGAATTATATCAGTAATCTTGAATGCTCTTGGCCTAGGGGATCGGGTTAAAACTGACTACATAGTAAATACGGTTCGGTCCAAATCGGTGTCTCTTGTGGCAGTGCTTGAACCCAAACAAAGAAGCGCCAAGATTGTATATTTTTCTCATAGAATTAGTATGATTGGGTTCGTGCAAGATGATTCTCAAAGCCCCTCCATCTGGATCTTTTGGAAATCGAGCATTTGTGTGAATCTGGTTCAGGCCTCAGATCAGTGTATCACTACTGAAATCAAGAATGGTTCTAGAGCTTTCATCTTCTCTTTCATGTATGGGAGTTGTGATGCCAGGTAATGGACCCTTCTTTGGAATGAACTCAAAGTGTTTGATCCCAAAGACTCCCCTTCATTTGTAGCAGGAGATTTTAATATGGTGGATGAACCCAGTGAGAGGAAGGGTATGGGATCCTTCTCCCGTAGAGCTAGTTTGGAATTTTCATAGTTCATGTCTTGTGCAGGGCTTTTGGAATTGGGTTTCTTAGGAAGGTGTTTCACTTGGTGCAACAATCAGAGAGGTGTGCAACGGTCCTGGAGCCGTTTTGATAGAAGTCATGAAAATGGCCATGTCATCTCATCTTATCAGAATGCCAAAGTCACCAATCTAGCTTGCAATATTTCAGACCATGCCCCCTTATTTTTGACATTATTCCTAGCCTGGACAGGAGATATTCTATTGTTTTCTCGCAGTTGTGGACATTGCATCCAGACTTTCTCTGTACAGTGGAACAATCTTGGAGTAAACCAGTTCATTGGATTTCATGGGATAGATTCCACAATAAACTTCGTCGTCTCAAGGCCGACCTTCTAAAATAGATAAATAGATATCCACCTCTTACATAAGATCTGAATGAGTTCCGGTATGAATTTGACTGCCTTGAATCCATGTTAGAAGCAGACTGGAATAAAACCATCTTTGGGGAGCTTGTTGTGAAGAAAAACATGATGGCGGATCTGATGTTAAGACAACAACTCTTGGCTCGCGACTAGTCTCAAGTCAGATGGATGAGGGAGGGGGACCATAACACAGCTTATTTCCATGCATGTATCAAGGAAAGCTGAAGGTCCCTTGTCCTAATATTCGGTTGGAATATGGGTCATATTCTGATGACATCAATGTGGTGGGTGGCATGGCTGATTCCTATTTCATGGAGTTCCTTACTGGCCCTAATCCTAACATGGAAGATGGGTATCAAAGGGGTCAGGGTGAGGTTAAAGGTTTTATTTCTATTATGGTTTCTTCGTTAGACAATGACCGATTTTAAGCCTTGCCAAAGGAGGATGAAATCTTAGGGGCTGTGAGGAGCCTCAACCTGGAGAGTGCTCCTGGCCTGGACGGGTTCCCTGGATCCTTTTTCAGATCCTCTTGGAGCATTATTAAGGCTGACATAGTGGTAACCATCTAGGATTTCTTCCGGGGTGGGTTCCTTCATCGTGCTTCTAGTTCTACCAATATAGTCCTCATCCAAAAGCTTAAAAATTCCTCTTTGCTTCAGCATTTTTGCCCAGTAAGTATGTGAAACATTTCTTATAAGGTTCTAGACCCCATTCTCAACAATATAATAAGTAAACATCTTCCCCCCTGGATCTCTCCGGAGCAACATAGTTTTGTGAAAAAAATTTCAATTCAAGGGGCTATTGCAGTTTTCCAAAAGGTCACTAATGATATTAACACTAAATTCCATGGTTCCAATATGGTGATCAAGCTGGATATGGATAAGGCCTATGACAGGCTGGAGTGGTCCTTCATAATCAATGCCTTGATAGGTATGGGCCTTTCCCCTTGGGTTGTTGACTTATTTTTCTGTTGTTTCATCTCCTCGTGGTTGGTAGTTCAGTTCATGGGAAGGAATTTTGGATTCTCCAAAGTGGTCTGTGGGTTGAGGCAAGGGGATCCTTTATCCCCAAGCCTTTTATTATGGTTCAGGATGTTCTCAGAAGCCTTATCAATAATGGCATCAATCATGGCTCTACCCTACCTTACCGTTGTAAATCCAGGCCTTGTGGTATCTCCCATCTCATGTTTGCTGATGATACAATTATTTTTATGTATGCTAGATTGAGTTCTGTCCATGGGATCAATAAGATTATTGATGATTACTTCCAATGGAGTGGTAAGAAGATTAAAAGGAGTAAGAGCCAATTCTATATCCTAAATCATTGCATGGATAGAAGGATTGAATCTCATGCAAGTACGTTGGATATGCAGCATGGATTTTTTCCCATGGAGTATCTTGGTGCTCTTGTCTCACCTAGAAGGATTTGAATTCAGTATTTTGATAAGATTTTTGGGAAATTAATGAGCCATGTTCACAATTGGAATAAATATTTTTTATCTTTTGGTGGCAGGACCACCTTGCCTAATAGTGTTTTGTCTTCCATTCTATGACATTCCCTCTCAACCACCAAAGTTCCAATGGGGGTGATCACCAAGCTAGACTCTATCCTATACTCCTTCATCAAGTATGCTCATGATGAGGGTAGGAGACATTGGGAATCATGGAGTAGACTTGTATGACCTGTTCAGGAGGGGGTGTTGGCGTGAAGAGCATCTTTGGTACACTGCAAGGGTCGAACGTTATGGGGCAGTTTCATGGCCATGAAATTTAACGTAGGAGGAAGTATAGCTAGCGAGGGTCGGGCCTCGTTGCATGTTGCGGGTTATTCCCATATCCAATCCCTTCTTCCCTATACTAGATGGATTTTGGGAATGGGGAGATCTCCTTTTGGCATCAAAACTGGGATGGAGCTCCCATTGAGTTCCTTGGATTCCTGGTTACTGGCATCACCTTCAAGCATGCCAGCACGTTCCCGGGTTTTATCAGTTCGATGCAGGATAGTGACCAACAAATGGTCTTCGATGCCATTTTTCTCACGGATGAACTGAATAGATGTGTTTTCACTGCTTCTTCTTCAGGTGGTTTCTTAGAAAGGGGCTATCGGAGGGTGATCAGTACAACGACTCAACAAGGTACCTGGGACACGATTTTTTGGATCACAAAAATCCCGACTAAGATCAATTTTCTGGTGTGGCGTATTCAGAATCATGCCCTTCCCTTTAATGAGATTGTTAAGAAGACTGGTATTTCCTTGTTTTCGAGATGCATGTGCTGCAGGGGTTATATGGAAGAGTGTTCAGAGCATTTGTTCTTCAACAGCGACTGGGCTCAGTAGGTGTGGTGATACACTGTAGATTTCACGGGACACTCCATTCCGACTTTGAGTGATTCTCCTTTCATAGACCTCTGGTTTCATTAGGCGGGAGAAATTAGTCCCGAGAGGATGGCCCGTGCGGTCATATTGGCAGCTGGTTGCTGGTGTATTTGGATGGTAAGGAACAAGGCAAAACATGATGGGATTCGGTGTTCGGGTCAGGCAGTGGTGGCACGGACAAAGTTCCTTCTTCTCGATTTGGTCCGATCTTGTAAATATTGGCTCGAAGCTCCCTCTCTCAAGCCTTTCTATGTGGGCGATGTTGACAAAAGTCTGAGGAGTAATAGTAATTGGGTAAGATGGTTTTCGCACCACCAGGGCCTTAACCTCAATACTGATGGTTCTTGCTGCTCATATGTCATGAAAGGTGGCGGTGTGGTCAGGGACTTAGGGGGCAGCATTGTTCTTTCCTTCAATTCCCACATTGGTGGAGGAAATTCTCTTATGGCTGAGGTTTTGGATTTGCTGACTGGCCTTCAGATTTGCAGGGATAGGCATATTAGATTTTTTTGTGGTGGAAATAGATTCTATCATTATTCATGATTCCATGTTGGGAAGATGCAATACTCCATGGTCAATTTCCTATTTTATGAGAAAGTGCAGATCTCTGGTCAGTGTTGAAATGGACACCCTTTATACTTGGAGGGAGGGAAATATGGTGGCAGAACATTTTGCCTCTTTATCCTCATAGGGTCTTGGTATCATCCTTTTATCAGACTTGAATTCACTCTCAAAGGAAGGGAAGAACCTCATTAGAGAGGACACCCCTGGCCTTCATCACTTTAGGCCCCCAAATCCCCCTGTCTCCTGCCTGTTTTTGTATTTCAGATGTTCTGTTCTTTCTTTAATAATAAAATAAAGGACTATGATGATGAAGCTAATATATTCATGGGATTTTTTACATGGAAATATTATAGTTGGTATCCTTAGTAATAAATAAAAGAGATCCTATTGACGGGATAAGAAATAAATTACTAATTATAGTTTATGAAGTGATCTAGAAAGTCAAAAAAATGAGTCTTCATTTCAACATTTAGTGTTGAGAATGATTCAACTAATGGTTACATCCATCATGTATGTATCTATAACAATTTATATTATTTTCATTAATTATTATCATCTTAGCGTCTAAGACTAAAGAAGAAATATAGAAGAATTATTTAAGACAAGTTCATATTCTTTGGTTACATGATATATATTGAAGCAAGTGAGAGAAATAGACAGCGATGATGTTATAAGGGACAAGTTGACTCAGAGGCTTTTTTAAGGAAATTTTATAAGAGACAAGTTCACCCACTAAAAACTATTATGGAATGTAATTATAGAAGAAATTTTTTTTTGATCTGGATAGATTTATGAAACCTATAGTCACATATATAAGAATGATGCAGGTGAAGAAGTTAATTTTTAGGTCTAATCAATGGGCCTAAAAACTGGAGGAGTTTCATGTCATAGGTGGATCATTATTTATACTAATTAGATGAAAGGAAAATGTTAGAAAATGGGGAGGATTATAAATAACCTTAAGTAAATCATTTATAAATGATACATCTTCCTATGATGTAATTCCTGGTCTTAATTTTATCGAAGGATATAATTTTTGAAAGTGGAATGGTTGAATGATAAAATTTCTAAAATAGACACTCTTGTTTCCCTAGGTGAACGTTTTCTTGGGATTATATATCTAGTTCATATTTTATGAAATACAGTTTGGATTATATATAAAAGGGGATGAATAAATGATCATAAATTTATGTGAAGTTTCTTCTCAAAAATAAAGGGATCATGGGTACATGTGTGTTCCTACTCAACCATAAATAAGGGGGCTAGAAAGTGAAGGATATAAATATGACAATTCTAATGATATACATTCAATAAATATAAATTATGAAATAATTTTGTGTTAAAAATAGTTACCCAATGGGGTTGAATAAATTTGTTCTCTCATGTGCCATGAAATATGAAATAGTCGATGTCAATCACCAATAACAATCAATATTTAGTATTGATATTCATTGATAGTTGGTATTGATAAATTCATATTAGGTGTCATTGAGATAGAGTAAAAGGATTCATGAAAGTATTTCTAATAAATATAAATGGATAGATTGTTGGACACCAATGAGAAATGTTGTTTTCATGTGTTGAGTGTTAGATTCATTACCCCCTATCACTGTCAACCCTAGGGTGATAAAGTGTTAGATAAGGCATTTCCATTGAAATGGGGTGATGAAGAACAATATATTTTTTTATCACGGTGTCTATACTTTCACAATATGATTGTGTTCTCAATAAATATAAACTGGTGGATTACATAAAGCATTGTATGAACCCAAAATATCATTCATGATCATACTAAGAGATGGGTTAAAACTATCAAAGAAAGATAATCATCTAGACGAGAATGCACCATGAAAAGATCCTCGATAAGTTACAGGACCATGAAGACCATGATATATTCATAAAGTAATATGGATAGAAGTATTTGAGTTCATGTGCGTATTTGGAATTGGAAAATGGTGAAATAGAAGATGACTTTTTCAAATATGAAATTTTGTGAACATGGGGATACAAACTATCAAAAGAAAAATGGAAAAGGGAGGATTTTCATGCAATGTTAAAACGTTTCATGAAAGGAATAATGAGATTATTGAGTTTTAATGAAATTTAAGATTCTATATTACATCATTGAAAATTGAAATGTCTTGATGTTCATGAAGGAGTTTCACAGAGAGGAAATGTTGGTATAGCAAGAAAAACGTTTCATGAAAGTGGTTATTTGAAGTTTCTATGTTAATATTCCAAAAAAAGTAAGGTTTTCAACAATTTATATATAGTTCATAAAGGTAATGTTATGTGATGAAGTTAAAGTTTAATTAACCCTAGAAATACATATGGAGTTACGCAACAGTGATGAGTTTCAAGCTAAAGGATACGTCAAATCAATGAAGTTCAAAAAACCTAGAACGTTTCATGAAAATCTATTGGTGTGCATGTTAATTTTGATAAGGGATAGAAATTTATATAAATATAGGTGAAATCTCCTAATTTTAGGAATTTAGAATCAATGAATATCCAAAGGTTATGATTATAGAAAGAGTTGCATGAATGTGTTTCTCATGTGAATCATTCATGAAAACATGAGTTGCATGCAGGAAGGACTTGTGTGATTTTGACCAAGTGAGTTTCAAAATTTCAATTCCTTCAGAAACCAGTTGCATGAAATAATTTATTTTGAAGATTATTAATACAAAAATCAATTGCATGAAGGAATTAACTTGTGTCTATACAGACCAATGATTTTTTTGTGAAAGATTTGAATTATCATAAAGTTGGGAGATTCATGAAGAAGTGAAGGTTATGTTAAAGGGTGAATTTTCATGACATAGGAAAAGTTTCAAGAAAGTGTTAATTTTTATGACATCATGAATGTTTTGAGAAACATTAGAGTTTCATGACACAAGGTATGTTTCAAAAATTTTGAAAATTTTATTAATGTTCCATAGTTGTACCCAAAAGTAAAGAGTTTGGTGATAGTGAGTATTAGACACTCATATAAAGTGAATAGTATAGAAAGAAATTGGAACTTATTGAATAAATTAACAAAGGATATATTACATGAAGACCAGATTAGTAGGTAAATTGAAGCAACAATGGTGATGCTTAAAACCAGTTTTTTAAAGAGAAGTTTGACGATCAATGACCACTAGTTAGTGCAACATCAACTAGATAGTAAATCCATACACTGACATGTGTGCCAAAAATCATTGCCTCTTAGAGTAGTGAAATAAGGGAGACAAAAAAGAGAGAAACTCTTTAGTGGTAGTGATCTGACCCTAAATCCTGTCAGGGGAGTTCCCTGGGGCATAGGAGTTACTTAGCCTAAATCCAAAATTTGAAAGATTATTAGATGATTTTTTCACATTGACACAATGTCAGTGTGTATTACTTGGATGTTGCATTGTTCAGGTGAACCAAGTAAAATTATTGTGTCTTATGTGAATGATTTACTTAAATTATATAGGATGATAATTTGTGTATGTGGTTTGAGTAATCATTGATATTATCTCAATAAGGATATGATTATTGATCATACCATGATTAACTATTTTATTTCACCCTTATACCAATGTATTAAACTGGTTTTCTATTGAAAATTACAAGTATAATAATAAATTTCACTCCATGTTTGATTCAATTGTTTTGTATTTAACACTGTTAAAAAGGTAAATGATACTTTTTTTGAAAATTATATTGTAGTTGGAGGTGATTTGGAGGGCCCATGATGAATTTTATAAAAAATGGGCCAATCTGCACCTGATCCAAGAACACCAGTGGACTAATCTGCATGCTTCTACTAAACCATGTAATTAAATGGGATTAAATTTTTTGTTTTGAAAAAAAAAAAATTGGATAAATTTCATATTTCGTAACCCAAGCCACATTCGGCTGTTAAAATTCCCATCTGAACTAATCTGTCTAGGAAATCAAATCTACACAAGTCAAAAGTGGTGTTCTGTATTTTATCAATATCTCCATATTGGATTGTCCAAATGGAGCCAAAAATTTAGTGGAGATATTCCTAATGTGGTTATACAACATTCTAGTTTTTTCCACTGGGATATGTGACTGTTTAGTGGCCGAAAACTACTATCTAAGTGGTTTTACACAATCTGTACTCTCAAAACCAACTTCCAATTTTCCTATAAAAGAACACCTTGGGAACCACATTTAGGAGTTTGAACAAGAGTTATGGTGATGATATTTTGGAGTCCCAAAGGATTCCTCCCACCAACATTTGATGTTATGGATGCCATTGTATGTTCTACCTCCACCACTTTCTCTTCCTCCCATCCCATGGGTTTCTAAACCCCTTATGATCACTCGGGGAGGAACATGTTGTAAATCCTGATATTAATGTTTCAATATTTGAATGGTTTTTTTTAATTCCAGGTTTTTATTTTTTTTCTTCATCCTCTATTATTATTTAATTAATTTATGTACTGGTAAATCATGCTCAACTCATATGATCATGCTTGGGGGAACCCATTCGTGTGATGTCTCACACACCATTCACCACTTCTTCATCCACCTTTCAATTGTTGTGTTTGTGTGGTTCATAGTGTTCAACTGAACTCGCATAAAAACTATCATGGACATGTAATTTAAATTCATGGTAACACATTGATATAGAAAAAAAACCTGGATAGTGCATCGAGTTCTTTATGTGTTTCCTTGGTGAGTTTCGATTATGAAGTCAAACACAAATCCCACAATCATCACTGGTATCCAGTGAATCATTGTGTGTTTTTTACTGAACCCTATGAGGTATCCTATTACAAAATCTGTGACATCTTAGTTCTAGTTGTTACAAACCAAGTATGAGAATATTATAACCCTATCTCTTGAAGCGATGAAGGATGAGCATCATGAGATTTCCCAGTTTGATCACGTTTAATTAATCTTGTTAATTTCTACTTGGTTTTATCACTTACATTTTTCGATTATAAGCTTTAATCATTAAACCCCATGTTTTATTACATCCCATTACCATTATATTTTCATAATCATAAACCTATTTTTCAATTTATGATCTAAGGCTCAGTCGAGAGATGACCTAGGGTTGCTTCTATACTGCAGAAATTCTAGTAAAAACTAATCAACTAATTTGACGTGCTCGACAATGTGATAAAATATTAGCTCCATTTTTGGGGATACAATATCATTTTTTTGTTTATTTCATTTAATTTATTTATTTTACTTCTTAATTAGTACCATTTTTAATACCCCACTCCCATTTAATTGTTTTTTTTTGGTTTTGTGTTTTTATTTTTGGTTGTTTTTGTGTGTTCTTCTTCTCTCGCTCTCTCTCTTTCTTCATATTCTCCATATATCTCTCTAAATTTTTAGTATAAAGTTATATTTTCTTTCCTCCGTTAATTAATTAAGTATTTTTATTTCATTCATCTTCTATAAAAAAATTACAATAAAATAAAAATAAAAAATCAACCAACAATCAATCAATTAAATTGGATGTCATTGTTTCATGAAAAGATCAGAAAATGAAACACTACTTGAATTTGACCCTGAAATTGAAAAATAACTCCATTAAAAAATCAAGGAATCTAGATAAGTTCAATAAAGTAACACTAAGGATCCCCTTTTGTAACCTTATGTGGCTATACACCAATCAAAAACTGAACCCAATCATACCCTAGGAATCATGGCAGCAAATAATCGAACCTTAAAAGATCTGAACACCTCAGATATGGAATACCAACCTGTGTACATCAAATATCCTAAAGAAGTAGCCAACTTTGAGCTGAAATCATGACCCATACACCTTATTCTTAAATTCCATTGTCTTCCTTGTGAGGACCCTCATAAACACCTTAAAGATTTTTACATAGTGTGCTCCACCATGAAACCCCAAAATGTGTCTGAGGACCTAATTATGTTTAGGGCCTTCCCTTTCTCCCTTGATGGTGTATCCAAAGATTGGATATAATATTTTCCTAAAAACATTGGTGGCTATAATGAACTTAAAAGACTCTTTTAGAGAATTTCTACCCTGCCTCCTGAACTGCATCAATTTGGAATGAAATTTGCGGCATTAGGCAATCACAAGGAGAGACCCTTCATGAATACTAGGATAGATTCAAATGACTTTACTCAATATTCCCCCACCACCAGATTAGTTAACAAATATTAATACAATACTTCTATAAGGGACTTACCCCAATGGATAATGGAATGATTGATTCAATAGTTGTTGGTTCCTTGGTTGATAAAACTCCTCCTGTTGCACATGACTTAATAGCCAATATGGATCAAAATGCACAGCAATTTGGTACACGACCTATTGAACCAACCTGAGGAGTTCATGAGGTAAGGAATTCATCCCTAGAACAAAAGTTAGATAATAAAATTGATGAGATACAAACCCTTCTAAGGAAACTATCTCAATCACAATGTAACCCACACTCTTTTTTACTTCCATTACAATGTATTATTTTCTATAACAATAATAATTTTTCTGACCAATTCCCACAAATTCAAGATTCATCTGAGTCTTGTTCAGTAGTTTTCATAGGGTATCCATTCCAAAAATCACCCCCTTTCAAGAAATAACCATTCAGGAAAAATCCAAACCTTGGGGGGCAAGAACAACCCCAGTACCAACAAAGAGGAAACTCAAGCTACCCTAAGTATAATTGGTGTCAACAAGGTCAAGGTATGAAGCCATATTATCCTTCAAATTCTCAAGATATCATCCACCTTCTCCCAAATCTAAACTAAGCCTTGAATATATGGTGATGAAAATGTCAACCAAGAACGTACAATTCCAATATACCACACAATTAGATATTCAAGACCAGCAAACTCAAGTGGGGAAGTTGGAGAACACCATTGTTGATCTTAATATGCTAGGTTTTGGAAAACTACCATCGCAACCCATTGCCAATATAAAATAAAAAAGGTAATATATGTGCAATTACCCTTTTTAGTGGTAATGAAGTTTCCCCTTCTACTGATTCTACACAGTAGGTATGTCCCCCTCTTGAAAACACTATTTCTCCACCCATTAAAGATTCCAATGAAGAAAAACAAAATAAAAATGGTAATCATTTTGTCATTGATGATTAAAATGAACAACCCATTCTTCTTATTTTACCCCAAAGACTCTCTAAATATAAGAAAAAAATTTGATAATGTAATTGATACAGGAATAATTGATAAATTTAAAAAAGTTGAAGTTAATATTGCTTTATTGGATGTAGTTAAAAAAATTCCTCGTTATGACAAATTTCTTAAATAAATTTGTACCCATAGAAGAAGGATGAAGGGGAATGAGATATTCAACTTGGGGAGGAATGCCTCAACCTTGATTCAAAAAGAAATGCCATCTATGTGCAGGGATTTGGGAAAATTCACAATACCTTGTACCATAGTGGGACATTCTTTTTAATCCTATGTCAGATTTATGTGCCTCCATTAATGTAATGCCTCACTATGTGTATAATTATCTACATATTGGAGAGATTCAACCAACAGACATTGTCATGCAACTTGAACACCGAAGTACTCCACATCCAATTGGAGTGATTGAGGATGTCCCTGTAAGAGTGAAAAATCTCATCTTCCCACTAATTTCTATATCTTGAGATGGAGGATACCCAAACTTTAGGTCATGACCCTCTAAAACTTGGGAGTAAATTCCTCAAAATAGCAAATACAGTCATCAATGTTCACAATGTTACTTTTTACATGGTGTTTGGCGGAGTAAAGGTAAGTTTTAACATCTTTGTGGCTATGAAACACCTCGTTGAAGAGCACACCCCTCTTCCTATCTATTCGATGGTAGTTCTCTCAAACTATGCACACACGCAAAATTCTCTCCTTAACTCATACACTGATTCAATTTCCTCTTCTTCAACCTTGGATGATATGAGTTTTGATTCAGGTGTTGAGTGTTTTGTGGGTTCTGAAAAGTGTAAATTTTGTGCTTTAATTGATGAGTGTTTTCATTCTAAGGTAACCATGACCATCGATGATTCTAAAAATATCATTTTAATAGATTTTGTATCTTTAGATAATAAACATGAGTAGATAGATAGTTTCATAGACCTCACTTCCCTTAAACACCCTCCCTCAACCCAAAAACCAATGGTGTTAGAACATAAACCACTTACTTCTAATTTAAAATATATGTATCTTGAGGGTATTGACCAATTTCCTGTCATTATTGCCAATAACCTCTCTCCGCAGCAGGATTCCAAACTACTCAACCTTTTAAGAGAGTGTAGAAATGTGATAGGATGGACATTGGATGATATTCCTAAGATTATCCCATCTATTTTTAGGCACCATATTCTTTTGGATGATGAGGCTAAGCCCATAAGACAATCTCAACACCAGTTGAATCCCACTCTCCTTGAAGTGGTAAAATTGTAGGTCATTAAATTAATTGTTGCAGTGATCATTTATCATATATTAGATATTGAATAGGTTATCCCAATGAAAATTGTTCCTAAAAATAGGAATAATAGTTGTGTCAAATTAAAGTAATGAATTGGTTCAAACACGATTGCAAAATAGTTGGAGAGTATTTATTAACTACTGTCGACTGAATCAAGCCACATGGAAGGACCATTTTCCTCTACCTTTAATTGACCAAATGTTAGAATGATTAGCTATTAATTCCCATTATTATTTCCTTGATGGATCTTCATGTTGTTTTCAAATCCATATAGCCCCTGATCATCCAGAAAAGACAACATTTACCTATCCATTTGGCACATTTTTATACAGAAGGATTCCATTTGGTCTATGTAATACTCTTGGTACTTTGTAACGATTTGTATTGAGTATTTTTTCTGAGTACCTTGAGTGTTGTGTGGAAGTATTTATGGATGATTTCATGGTATATGGTTTTTATTTTGATGATTTTTTGGAACACCTAGGTTCTCTCCTCCGCCGCTGCATTGAAAAAGGACTTGTTTTAAATTATGAGAAATGTCATTTCATAGTTGAGAGGGGGATAGTTCCTGGGAATATCATTTCAAATAAGGTAATTCAAGTTGATAAACCAAAAATTGAATTAATTTCAACCCTTAAATATTCAAAATTTATTCATGAGGTGTGATCATTCTTGGGACATGCTGGTTTTTACCGTCGATTCATTAAAGACTTTAGTAAATTCGAACATCCCTTGTCCCAGTTATTATAAAAGGATTCTGAGTTTTTGATTAGTAAAAATTGTGAAAATGATTTCAATTAAAAAAAAGTAATCTCACATCACCATCTCTCATCCAACCATGAAAGTGGGGTCTTCCCTTTGAACATATGTGTGATGCCACTAACTTTGCAGTTGGGGCAGTTTTATCACAAAGGGTTGAGATGGCTCCTCATGTAATTGTGTATGCCTCACGTAACCTTGACCCTACCCAGGAAAACCACACAAAAAATAAATAAGATCTTCTTTATATTGTGTTTTCCTTGAAAAAATTCCTTTCATATCTTATCAGGTCAAAAATCATCATCTTCTCTGATCATGCTCCCCTTCGTTTCCTCCTAAAGAAACTTAAAGCCAAGACCCACCTCAGTCGGTGGATGCTCCTCCCCCAAGAGATTGACCTTGAGATTCGTGACAAGATAGAAGTGTAAAATGTGGTATATGACCACATTATTTGGACTTAGCCACCATTATACCATCATGTTGACTCACCCCTCCCTATTGAAGAATTGTTCCCTCATGAGGACCTTTGTGATGTTGTGGACCTTAATCTTTAGTATGCGGATATTGTAAATTTTCAAGCCACATATAGGGTCTCCATTGACTTCATCACTTCACGATCCCAAATTTATAAGCATGATTCTCGATGGTATATTTTTGATGACCCATACTTGTGGGGAATTTTTAGTGACCAAGTAGTTCATCGATGTGTCCCTGACCATGATTTCACCTATGTTTTGACCTTATGAAACACTTTGGCCTGTGGGGGCCACTTTTTCTCTCAACATAAAACTCAAAAGGTCCTTTAATTAAGAATTTATTGGCCAAAATTTTATAGGTATTACCATATATTTTTCAAGTCATGTAATCGTTTTCAATTCACAGGGAATATCTCCAAGAGGAATGAAATTCCCAAAAAGTGCATGTTATTCTAGGAAAATTTTATGCAAGGGGTATTGACTAAATGGGAACTTTTATATATTCATTTGGCTTTTGTACATATAATTGGTTTTTGATTATGTATCTAAATCGGTGGAAGCAAAGTCTACCGGGTCTGATGACTACTGAGTGGTTGTTGATTTTCTGAGGTCCCATCTTTTAAGTAGGTTTGGTTTTCTGACATTCATCATTACTAATCAGGGTTCACATTTTTCCATAAAAAAATGAAAAAATTTCTTCGTAAGAATGAATTTGATCATAAATTTTTCACTTCGTATCACCCCCATACTAATAGACAATCTGAAATCTCAAATCGGGAAGTTAAGAGAATCTTGGAAAAAATAGTACAACCCAACAGGAAATATTGGAGTTTGCACTTTGAGGATTCACTTTGGGCATACCGTACATCTTTTAAAAACCCAATAGGAATGTCACCATATAGGATTGTGTTTTTAAAGGCTTTTCACCTCCCAGTAGAGGTAGAGCACCGTCCATATTGGGCTGTTAAACAATTTAATATGAATATTTCAGATATAGGTGAGCATAGGAAGTTGTAGATTCAAGAATTAGAAGAAATTCGATGTGATTCATATGATAAATCTTGGATCTATAGAGAGAAGAAAAAGGCTATCCATTAATGTGTGATCCATCAACGGATGTTCCATATTGGTGATAAGGTCCTCATGTACAATTTTAGGCTAAATCTCCACCATGATAAGCTTTATTTTTGATGGATTAGTCTATATACTGTTGCTGATGTTTACCCTTTTGTTTCTATATAGTTCTTTTATAAGAAGAGTTGGTAGAGGATTAATGTTAATGAGAAAAGGCTCAAACACTTCTATGAAGATTTTCCGAATCATCTAGTGGTGGAAATCCAATTGATAGATGCCACATATGACACCACTTAGTAGGTTGTCCCTTCTCCCTACCTTTATTTACATGTCTTTATTTAAAATACCCTAATTGAGGACAATGTAACTTTTAGATGTGAGGGTAGGGTGACATGTTATAGTTAGGATTAAACTAAATAAAAAAATCAAAAAAAATATTAATAATAAAACAAAAATGTGTTTTTATTTTTGATTTCTTTTTCCCTTATTTTGTGTTTTTAGATAAAATAAATGATCTTAATATGAATATCCAACATCACTTTTCATGATTGAGTCGATTGTGTGGAAAATTCCATTCTTTTTAGAAAAAACGTTTTTCAAATGAATGTTGATATGGAATCTTTTTCTATAATTTTTTTTTAAAATAATTCTTCGGTGTTTAATGGAGTTTTAAATCCCATGCCTCATAAGCACTGACCAGTATTTTAATCCCTTACCAGAGAGACATTGTAAGCCATTTATTGCTTATTATTTCTTTTAATCACTTTCTTGAAATTCTTGGGTCATGTGAAGAAGCTAGAACTAGACTTGATTCTGTTTGAATCAATATGATTCAATTATGATACATTTATGATATAGGAAATCATTCATTGAAAAGTACTTTGTACAATTATCCTCTATTTTTTTCCACCTTTACATTTTTTTCCTTCTTAATCCTTAGAGACCATAAAATTTCTGTTAGGTAGCTACATTATAAGCTAATTTATCCCCACCTACCCATCTCTTGTGTATATTATTTTTTATTTTCATCAAGTGTGGGGGAGAGTGTGTTTCCATGGGAATTCTTGTAAGAGAATCATTATTATGGATTGATATAAAGGGTGCCTATATTTTCCTTGGGTGATGGGTTCACAAGCCATATTAAATCATTTTTTACACATGTTTCCCTCTTTATCTCAAAAAAACTATTTATATATAATAAAGATAGTTAAGTACATTGATAAAAAATAGAAAAAAAGAATAAAATTAAGAAAATGGGATTTTTACTCATTATTATTCATTTTTTGGTTATGACCCACACAAATGGAAAATGGGGATATTGAGTTGGAGGTGATACACTTTGTGAGGTTTTGAGTGTGTACATTCATTGTAAACACTTTCTAAATTTTTACATATTTTTTACATAAGATATTAAACACACCTCTTCTACCTAAAATTTTTAAACATTAAATCATACCAACCCTTAAACCTCAAAAGAACCTGTTGGAAGTCCTCTTGAGTAGCAGACTAGTTTCTGTCAGTAGAGAAATGAGAATCTTGGAAATAATATGGTAAGATCACATAAACCCTGGAAAAAGAGAATAAATTCAGTTTCATATGTTCCTTGAGTGAAGAGGTAAAATGTTTTGGTGAGGTATGTTGCGATATGTTTCATGGGTGGACAAATGAATTTGATCAAATTCGAATGTGAGAAAATAAAAATGATAGAAAAATTGATTCCACAAATGAGACATGATGAATTTCATTTCAAAAGAAATTTGGATATTTTCACACCTTTGATTTAGGAATGATAAATCATTAGGATATTATAATTTTACCAGGAGTGAAAATGTTTAGTTGTGGTGGTGTGATCATACCACAATTTACTATTTTATTTCACCCTTATACCAATGTATTAAACTAGTTTTGTATTGATAATTAAAAGTATAATAATAAATTTCACTTGATTTATGATTCAATTACTTTTTATTTAACATTGTTAAAAAGGAAAATGTTACTTTTTTTATAAATATATTATAGGTGGAGGTGATTTGGAGGGCCCATGATGAAGTCTAAGAAAATGGTCCAATCTACACATGATCTAAGAACACCAGTGGACTAATCTACATGCTGCTATTAAACCATGTATTCAAATGGGATGATATTTTGTGGGATGGTAAAAATTTAATGGGATACATTTCATATGAAGGAACCCAATCCCCATTTAGCCTCTAAAATTCCTATCCAAACGGATCTGTCTAAGGAATAAAATCTGCACAATTCAAAAGGGTGTTATTTATTGTATCATTATCTCTGCCTACGATTGTCCAAATTGAGCCAAACTTTTGGTGGAGATAGTCCTGATGTGGGGATAAAAATTTCTAGTTTTGTTTGAAGGTATATTCAACTGTCTAGTGGCAGAAAAATACAATCCAAGTGGTTTTAAACAATCTGTTTTCTCAGAATCGCCTTTCAATTTTTCTATTAAAGAACGCCTTGGGCACCTCATTTAGGAGTTCAAACCAAAGATATGGTGATACCATTTGGAGTCATAAAGGAGTCCTCCCACCAACATTTGATGTTCTAGAGTCCATTGTATGTTATACCTCCACCTCATTATCTTCCTCCCATCCCATGGGTTTCTAAACCCCTTGTGATCACCTGGGGAGGAACATGTTATAAATCCTGAGCTTAATGTTGCAATATTTGAATGGTATTTTTTTATTCCAGGGTTGTATTTTTTTATTCAAACTCTATTTTTATTTAATTGAGTTATGTACTGGTAAGTCATGCTTGACTCATAAGATCATGCTTGGGGTTACCCATTCATGTAAACTTTCACATAATGTTCACCAATACTTCTTCCCCTTTAAATTGTAGTATTTGTGTGGTTCATATTGCTAAATTTAAATCACATAAACACTATCATAGACTTGTACTTTAAATTCATGTTAACACATTGAAATAGAGTAGAAACCTGGACATCGCATCAAGTACTACTTGTGTTGTCTTGGTGAGTTTTGGTTATTAATTCGAACAAAAATCACCCAATCATCGGTGGTATCCAGTGAATCATTGTGTGTTTTTGACTAAACCCTTAGAGAAATCCTAGTTTAACTCCGAAACATCTTAGTTATCGGTGTTACAAACCAGAGATTAAAATATCATAACCCTATATATGGAGGCGATGAAGGATGAACATCATGATATTTCCCGAGTTGATCATGTATAATTAATCTTGTTTATTTATACTTGGTTTTATCACTTCTGTTTTTATATTTTAATCTTTAATAATCAAACCCCAAGTTTTATTACACCTCATTCCCCTTATATTTTCATTATCAGAACCCTATTTTTCAATTGATGTTCTAAGGATCCATCAAGAGATTACCTAGGGTTGCTTCTATACTAAAGAAAATCTAGTAAAAACTAAACAACTAATTTGACACGCTTGATAATGAAATCAATAATCACACTAGTTAATCATATCATCACAAAATAGGTGAAAAAGATAATTAACCATTAAATAAGTGATGCTAATATTTTCTAGGGAAATGATATTTTTAGGCTACATGGGGAAACCACAATAAATTCCATGCCCTAATTCACCCCACCCCTATAAGGTGTCTCTCACTAAAGTCCCTAGTGGGTTCAAGAGTAATAAAAAATTTAGTAAAAGATATTACATAAATATAAGGAGACAATTTTAAGTACCAATGGAGAAGTGGAATGTTCCCCTTCCTTACCACCTAACACGGGCCCTATGTACATTGATTCAGAACACAATGTACAATAGTGGTCACTACTTTTGCTAAAGCATCTTTATATATATAGTGTGTGGACCAGTTAATGTAAGAGCACCATGATGGAAACGGTGTACAGAAAACATGGGGAATCAAATTTATATAGATATTTTTTCATTTCTTGTATTTTAATATTTCATATAGTGAATTTACTAATATTTCTTTATTAAAGTAGTGGTTGGGGTCATCATGGTAAAATGGCAGTCACTGTCATGACCTGTCCCAGTGGAGCACATGCCACGACTCCCCTATCCTACCTACAATAGGCCAAGGGTTTAAAACTAACATTGAGAAGGAATATAACTAACATGGGATTCCTTATCCTAAGTACTTGTATAGATTCACAAATCACCAATCCCATATAAATGCTGAAATGTAAAAATCATTAAGCAACCTTGTATGCATATATCTAAATCCTATAACCATATTAAGATACGAACTAAATTAAAGTAAATAGGTCCAAATACAATCCCACCACAAATATTATGTAACACAAGTACAACCTATAAGTAAAGGTACTAGAACTTATATTTAAAAGCTGTAGTAACACAGATTGTTCTGTCTCATCTCACTAAGCACTTCCTAGTCCTGGTCTGCCTTGGACTGCATTAGAAGGGGAATTGTCTGCACAAGACCCGACACGTTTAGGAAAATACAATGTAGAAAGTGTATAATAATCCTCATTAGGACACCCTAAAACCACAAAGAAATAAAAAAAGGAAATACAATCTTTTCTACATAGGTATATATCGACATCATATTTAACAAGAATATCTAGATATACTCAATCCAAGAAACATGGTCTACTGGTAATTCACAACCATAGTATAAAATCATTAGTATTTCAGCTCAAAGATTACACTAAGAACTCATCTAAGAGAACACACTCCTATGGATGATATCACAGATGGAATCTGTCTGAGACGTAATACTCATCAGCTCCTTCCATAATAAGGATATTCAGATAGTCCAAAGTGATTACAACACATAGATGAGGATCATAGCCAGATCCATGGGGTCATACCAAAAACTCAATCTAGATTGACTTTCCATGTAAATAATTTTCACCCACATAGTGTTGGTCATGTCGACACTAGGAACTCCACTTAGTGTAGAGAGATGAATAGAGGATCCCACTCTAGGCCTCTTAGGGGGGATTCCAAAAAAATCTATCCAATAAGTCCTCTTGAAGGCATCATAATCATAAGAGTAGAAAATGATTCTCACATACCTTCATGGAAATAATAAATGTAACAATACATAAGGAAACATTAAAAGATATAGAGTACAAGAGATTCAATCCATGTAGAAAGAAGTACAAGACGTGTAGTAGGGATACACATCCTGTCACTTGAAAATGATTAGTTCCCACATAAAACAGACTGTTCCATTAAAACTATGTCTATGTAGTAGTACACACCATGTAGGAATCTTTTTTACTCTACCAAAGTGCTAGTACATGGCTTATCCCATGTACTTGGTCCAACCCATGTCCATGTGGGGGAGTACACGCCGTGTAGGATTACAGTGTAATCCACCTCATGTTCTTGTACTTCCCAAGGTACATGGAGAGTATTTAGGGAGGGAATACACACTATTTAGAATAGGCCACATGTCCTGTGATACCTATCACCTACCCAAAAATGCTATCTACCACTCAGGGGGACCCACACACCATGTAATTTTGTATTATATGTCGTGTAACCCATGATTTTCTAGAATCCTTAGTTCATTGTTTATCACCTCCTTCATCTCTCTGCCCGCCATTTTGGCCACACCATGTTGGGAGACTCAATATCCATCCTAGTCTATCCATTATATCATTGAATCGACAAGATTCAGTCCTTTGATCTACTCAAAAATAAAATTGTCTCCATTGTTTATTACACACCAAAGAGCACAAAAGAATGAATAATTTACATCAATAATCATTTTATCCTCCACCACAACCATCATGGCACCACCATCGCATTATTTTGATCATAGATATACTATATCAAATCATTGTTCTATGAAATTAGTGTGCAATGATCGATCATTCAGTAATAAATCAAACTACAGTCAAACAAAGAACACCATGATGAACGGAGAATTCAGAGGAGAAAATAACAAAGATCAGATGAGAGGAACATACCTTGATAAATGTTTGTTTCAATCTCGATTTTTTTCCAATAGAAATACAATCGAATAATCAAAATCTAGGAAGAAATCTCTTAATAATCCCCGAAAATAAACTCATCCATTATAATGATCGATCCATAGACCAATATGTTAATTGATTGGTCCATTTTCATCATATAAATCAAGAACGAAGAATAAAAAATTTGAAACACATTCACTGACTTGATTTAATTTGATCACTGATGAAGAACTATCATTGGGTCATGTTTGAGGGAAAGATCCATCGAATAGGTTATGCATCAATCATCGATCCATGATCATGTCACCATTCTATTGAGATAATTATTTTTATATATCGCCAATGGTCCTATAGGATATTTAGTGTTATGTGGAAAACCCTAGGATTAAGACCTAATTATCCATTTAAAGATGTGTCACTCACTACGTCAGTAAACAAAACAAAACAATTTCATTTAATTATTTTATTCATTTTATGCCTGCAATAAATTTTTCAAAAACAACCAGAACCGACTAATGTTAAGTCGTGCATAGGGTAAAACCACCATTTTTAACAAATGGTTCCCTTGTAATTCTGATCTGAGCACCCATTTATGAATTATTCAGTTCCTTTAGGAAAACCATGTGGGTGTGCTATTTATATATTTAATATATTTTAGACATTTATTTTGTGCACATCCGGCCTCATAATACCATGTCATCACAACACATAGTCTTGAAAATAATCTATATAATATTTAAAAATAATACATAGAAAATATGAGATGTTACATTCTCCCCACCTTTTGGGTTTTACATCCATGAATATCAAGACCTAAGAATACTAAAAAATATGTCAGTACTGAGCATGAATCTAAGCCTCTCGCTCCCAAGTGCTCACTTGAAAATTCTCATACTACCACCATACATGCACCAAAGAGATAAATCACCCACAAATGATCCTCTCCTACCGATCCTCAATCTCTATTTGGTACTCATCAAAGATCACTCCATACTCAATGTCTATCTCTCCTCAGATGATAATTTTCATTGGGTAATGAATGTGCCACCTCAGCTACGACATGTGGAAGATGTCATATACCCAGTAAAACTATAGATGTAGAGATAATCATTATTCCACCTATTTAACTCTACGTAGTATCTATAAAGGGTTGATGAACCTCAAAAATATCTTCTCGCCCTGGCTAAATCTCTATAATACACAATGAGTTGAAACCTATAAGAACGCATGATCTCCTTCCTATAACTCCAAATTTGTTCATCACCTATCAGTATAAGACTTATAATGGATCTATGTAGTATTCATCCACTCCTATATAATATGAAAATTCCCTATTGCAGCTCACACCAACTCTAGGCCCATGAGTGTAAATTATCCTGGGTCAGTCCAAAAAAGTAGTGATTTATATGGTTTTCCATACAAATCATTGATGGTTTCCATACCAATGGTGGAATGTTATTTTTTTTTGTACAAAAAATCCACCAGTGGTAGGTTATCCTCCCAACTACGGCCAAAGTATAACATACATTCTCCCAACATGTCCTCCAAAACCTAAAAATTATTCTTAGTCTAGCCATCAATTTGTTGGTGAATTTATGTGCTCAGGCATAACTGTATCCCCAATCCTCTTGTAATCCCTTCCACATCTAGTATGTAAAGACAGAATCATGATCAATAACAATCATCGATGGAACTCCATTGAGTCATACTATCTCCAGATTGTATAGAAATCCTAATCTTTTTACTAATCTGTTCTCTTGTATAGATAAAATGTGGGCCAACTTGGTGAGCTAGTCTACAATCACCCAAATGAAATCATGTCCCTCATATGTACATGGTAATACCATCATGAATTCCATATATATTTTATCCCACTTATACTACGGAAACTCAAGGAGTTGAGCTGAACCCACTGGAACATGGTCCTTAGCAATTACTTGATGGAAACTAAGGAACCAAGATACAAACTCTGTAAATCATTTCCTTATCCCTAGCCACCAAAACTAACATTAGAGGTTCTGGTACATCTTTGACACAACTGGATGTACATCTAAAGGATATGTGAGAAACTCTCTCAAAAAA
The DNA here is from genome assembly GCA_963277665.1 of Viscum album. NCBI lineage: Eukaryota > Viridiplantae > Streptophyta > Magnoliopsida > Santalales > Viscaceae > Viscum > Viscum album. Next base: position 256,829,584 of record OY728162.1, read on the forward strand.
TACTCCCGCAACATCAATGATACCACTATGCATCCTTTGAAAAGAATAAAATGCTCTAAATATTTTAAAAATCCATCCAGATCATGTCTTGTGGATATCTGAGCATGTAGAGTCTCACAGTCAACATCTCTAATATGTTCCTCCCTGAATCACTATAAGAGTGGAGGGGGGAAACCATCAATTAGAGGTATGATGTTCTATCTCCATCCAGAAATGATAACTATAATGAGGAAAACTGCTCTGATTCCTTGTTTAGTAACTGTAAAAAAGATCTCTTACTGAGAGCATACGCTACCTCAATCTCCTTCCAAGGAGTATAGACAATTTCAAATTAAAAATCTTGGTGAAACTCTACCATTTACTCTATCTAAATTTGAGATCCTTCGGAGATAATATATACATGAGACTCTTGTGTTTAGATTATATGATAAACCGCTCACCCAACAGGTAGTGTCTCCCCATATTCAAAGATAATATTATCAGTGATAACTCAAGATCATGGGTCACGTAGTTCTTATCATGTGGTCTCAACTAGCATTAACTATAGGCAATCACCAATTTCCTTTGCATAATAACACAACCATGCCTGGTTCCTAACGAATCACAGAACACTACAAACTCAACACCCTCCTCTGGAAATGTCAAGATGGGAGATCTCATCAAATTCTACCTCAATTACTAAAAACACTACTGCCACATTTCCTTACAAATGAAATTATACCAATTTTGAGTAAAATATTTCATAGTTTCTGATATTATGGATAAATCATGTATGAATCTTTTGTAATAACCTACCAACCCAAGGAATATCCAGACCTTTAGTGTGCTCTTAGGTGGCTTCTATGTTAACAATACCTCGACCTTGACTGGGCCCACTGCCACTCCATCTATTGATATAATTTTTTACATAAAATGAACTTCATGACTTCTAAATTGGAACTTTAAGATATTTCAATATAGCATGTTCTCTCAAAGTACATCAATTACCATCCTTAAGTGTCTCTCATGCTCCTCCTCTGATGCCAAGTACATAAGAATGTCATTAATGAAGACCACCACAAACCGGTCTAAGTAAGGCTGAAAGATCTATTTGATGAGTCCCATGAACACTACTGGGGTGTTCATCATGATAAATAGAGTCAAAAAGTAATCATACTGACCATAATGATATCTGAAGGCCATCTTTAGTATATCCTCATCCCGTTCTCACTGCTAGTAATATCCTTATCTAATTTGAACCTTTGAGAACCATCATTCCACTCTCGACTGATTAAAGAGGTCGTTGATCCTTATTATTGGATACTTATTATTCACAGTCACCTAGTTCAAGCACCAGTAGTCCACACACAACTTCAAAACCCCATATTACTTCTTGGAAAAAAAAATTAGTATTTTCCGGGGTGAAACACTGGATCACATAAATCACATCCTCTGCAAGTCCTCCAAATGCACCTTAAACTTATGAATCTCTACATGAGCAATCTGATATGTTGGCTATGATATCAGTACTACCCTAGGATGTAGATTAATGTATAAATCTATTTCATGCCAGAGAGGTAAACCTAGAACATGTTTGTAAAATACGCCCTCGTACTCCACCACCACTATAGGAACTGGAAACTCATAACATCCACTACACCAAGGGTTAAGAAAGACAACTTATGAGTAATCGCTTTCACCCTCCTATGAACTAGTCTATCCTACACTACCTGGGATTCCATTTCACTATGGAATGAGAACCTAGTTCCTTCACTACAGATACACCACAACCTTCGCATAAAATAGACTATCTGGTCATGATCATTAGATAACCAATCCATACCAAGAATGAAGTTGTAAGGCCTTGACACTACTACCAAGAAATTCTAACTAAAACTCTAACCTTCAAGGGTCAGTTCACACTATTGGATTACTTGTGTGATGATTAAGTCCTCTCCAGTGGGATTCTTTGGGCCTAAGGGTCGAGTAAATGGTTCAACCAAAATATTTTTGTCGTGTACAAGGTATATGTAAATAAAGGAATGACTGGAACATTTTTCTATTAGTGTTGTAGCTAAATTATAAAGCTCACATATCATACCTCAAATCATTCCTAGATCCCCTCGGTCATAATCCTCGACTACCTACAGCTTTCATCACCCCTATCCTCTAGCTCCCTAATCCTATCATGGACCACCTAGGGGTGGTGGTGGTAACAATTAAAAACATCGACCACATCCTACTGCTCTCCCAACTCCTCTTCCATATCTTACACCCTACAGATCTGCCTACTCCTATCATTGTCTCTGACATAGTATTCTATCCACAATCTCTCTGCCTATTGTATGGTAGGTTGGAAGATCCTGAGTGAGATGTCCCCTATCATCACATGAGTAGCACAACCTCTCTCTTGGATGAATAGAACCAACATCTGGGCCCTGAATTTTAGATCATCTATCCTATGAACTCCTCTTAAAATTTCTTTCTCTTATAGGTCCCTGAGAATAACATTGGATCCTTACTTTCCCACCACTAACAATCACCTGTTGTATTTTCTCATCCAAGAAACTTTCGACCACTGAAGCTCGCTCAAGCACCCTCAGTATAAATAGTAATGCACATAGGGTTAATGATTTATCAGATGTCTCTACACATAACTCACTCAAAGTACCAATACCTAAATAAATGATATCAAACAATATCAATCTTGTACGTATAGATGTTGTTAAACCATGATAAATACTTAGCTACAGTAATGTTGTCTTATTGGACATGTAGAAGATCTTGGACTCAAACATCCCTTAGCTTAGATAGTGATAAATCCTCTCTAAAGAGGTGCTTGAACATTATACAGGAAAGGGTCACCTCATCATATGTCTGGGTAACCAAACCCCATAATGATCCTATTGGGCCATGAAGAAGGCTCGTTGCAAGGACCACCATCTGATCCACTGGTGTCCTAACTAGATGGAAAACTCAGGTCACCGCCACAATACAATCCTAAGCCTCCTATGGGTTGGGATTTCCTTGTAACCTGAGGGTTATTTTCTATTTAAACTCGTGAACTATGCTCATATAGTGCACTTCATCCATTGTTATTGTGGATACCATCTTCCTCTCTACTGGTGGTTGTATGGCCGGTGCGCCACCTAGAGGTAACACCTGAGGAACTAGTCCACATATTGAAGCCTCTTAACTTAGGCCATCATCCCCGTTATCATTCTACTAAATCCAAGCTTGTATATGCTGTGAAGGAATCCTAAGAGTAAACAATATATATCGCAATCAATGAGTATATCTGGAGAGTTGACTCAATAAGGACATGGAAATCACAACCAAATCATGTATGATACAAGTACTATTATTTTCCCTATAACCAATGTTATAACATAATAATTTGAAAATAATATGATCAGAGTCCTAGATTATGGATTTGCAAATGCCTCACCAATACTGGAGTCCCTGTCCTAAAGGATAAACTAGAAATACTTAACAATGTTGCCCTAAACCAATGTCATAGACTCTTGGTCCTAAAGTAGAACTGACCCCTATGATGCTAGTCTGTCATGACCCATCCCAGTGGGGCCCATGTCACAACTCTCCAAGACCACATTTAATTGGGAAGGGGATCAATACTACCACCAAGAAGGCATATTAGTAACCTGGGAGGCCTTATCCTAGGTACTTGTACAACCATACACATCAACAAGACCATACAAATGATGAAATGTAAAAACTACTAAGCAAACAAGCATGGAGGCATCTAAATCCCATAAGTAGAGTATGAAAGTAAGTAACGTAATGTAATATAAAAAGAGTCTAATAAAATCCCAACACAAAGGTTCTGTAACAAAAGTCAAACCTATAAGTAAAGGTATGGTGAATATTATATGAATTCCAAAGGAACACACCATGATCTATCCAGATTCACTAAGCACTATTTGGTTCATGTTCCCCATGGACTCTATCAAATGGGTGATAATTTTCATATGAAATGACATATGCGGGGAAATCCCGTACAAGGGTGAGTATAATAATATTCAGTAGAACACCCTAAAACCACAAAGTAATACAACAAAGGAAATATAGTTAGTTGTACATAGATATATGTACAAAGAACATATGACAAAAATATCTTGATATACTCAATCCAAGACACACAGTCTAGAGGTAAGTCACATATGTAGTATACTAGAAATAGTATTTTAGCTCATCGATTTCACAAAGAACTCATACCGTAGAACACACTCCCATGTCTGATAGGACTGATTATGTCCATCCAAGTGGTACCTCTCATCAGGTCCCTTCATGAAAAAGATATGTTGATAGTCCAAAGGGATTATGACACACAAATAAGGATCATAGAAATATCCATTGGGTGATACCAAAAACTCCATCTAGATTAACATTATATGTATAGGATCAGTACCTATGTAGTGTTGGTCACGTCTATACCAAGAACTCCATTCGGGCATGAAAATGAATAGAAGATCCCACTCTAGTCCTCTATGGGGGATTCCAACAACTCTATTGAAGAATTCTTATTCAAGGTATCATAATCATAAGAGTAGGAAATAATTCATACCTATATTCTGGGAAATATTAAGGGGAACAAACTCTAGTGAAACTTTTCCAAGATATAGAGGATAAGAGATTAAAGCCATGTAAAAATGGGTACATTGCATATAGTAAGGGTACATGTTCTTTCCCTTGACCCTAGGTACTACCCATGTAAAATTTTCTATGTCCTTTAAACTATGTATGTGTAGTAGTACACGTCGTGTAGGCATCCCGTGTACTCTACATGTGTGCCAATAACTGGATTTTCCCATGCACTCGGTCCATCCCATGTCTGTGTGTGGGAGTTCATGCCATGTAGTATGGTTGTGTAGTCCACCTTGTGTCCATGTACTTCCCAAGGTACACTCTAAGTATTCCGGAAGGGACTACTTGTCATGTAGACCAGGACACACGTCGTGAGATACTTCTCTCCAACCAAAAACCATAGCTAATTCTCAAAGGGCCCCACACACTGTGTAATCCCATATTACACACCATGCAATACATGATTTTCCAAAATCCATGGTTCATTGTTCATTTCCTCCTCCATCACTCCGGCCACCATTCCTACCTCGACATTTCAAGAAACTCAAGATCTAGCCTTGAATATCCTTGTCATCACTGAATCAAGAAGATTTGAGCCTTCAATCCTCCTAGAAAATAATACGGCTTCCATTTTTTATTACGCACTAAAGAAAATTAAAAAACACAGAATCAACATCGATAGTCATCTGATCTTCCACTACAACCACCATCACACGTCTTTCACAATTCATTGATCCTAGATATATGGTATCTGATTTTTGATCCAATAAACGAGCATTAAATGATAGATCATTCAATAAAGCATCAAACAACGTCCAAATGAACATTGTCATGATGAATGGATAATTCAAGGGAGAGAAAAAAAATATCAAATGAGAGGAACAATCCTTGATCGATATTCATGTTTATCTCAGTTTTTTTCCATTAGAACAATAAGAAAATAAACAACACCCAAAAGAAATATCCCAATAAACTCTGAAAATAAATCCGTCTTGCATAATGATCGATCTGTAGGACAATAAATTTATTGATTGGTCTGTGTTCATCATATAGATCAAGAATGAAGAATAAAAAAATCCAAACACATTCCATAACTCAATTCAATTTAACTGTTGAGGAAGAATGGTCATTGTGTTGCATTCATCGGTAAAATTAGTGGAATCAATTTTGCGTCGATCACCAATCCTTGATCGTGTCACTATTTTCTTGAGTGAAGTAATTATAGATCTCTCCAAATGTAATCTATTTTTTCCAGGATTATGTGTCTTACCCTAGAATTTTAACCTAAGGATCCATTTACAGAGGTGTTACTCATTGCATAAACAAATGAAATAAAATAATTTCATTTAATTGTTTTATTTATTTTATACATGTGATAAATTTTTCAAAAATGGCCCTTTAGGACTAATTTTAAGTCATGATTATGGTGAAAAGGTTATTTATTACTCAATGGTGCCCTTATATTTCTGATCCAGGTACCAATTTAGTAGTTATTACACTTTTTTAAGAAAACTACTCACACGTGGTATTTAATAAATTTAATATATTTCAATATTTTATTATATGCACACTAGGCCTTGAAATCACATGATGTCTTAGTGCCTAGTCTCAAAAATAATCCATATTATTTTTAAAAATAAAACATAGAAAATATGAGACATTACTGACCCATCCTAGAATGGTGTGTGGTGGTGTCTCATAAATGCTTTGAAATAGTTGCTTTTGATAAATCTACATTACCAAAATCTTTGGCCACCATCAGATGCTTGGTGTTTAAGAAATGTAGATAGGGAATACATTTAGGGAAAAGTTAGGCACATGTGGCACTCTGTTGTCGGACCTTATGATTGTATCCCTATCTCCACATATATAAGATTTCAACTTTTGTGGCTATAAATAATTTAACCTAGGAAGAGGAACGACTCATCCTTGAAGTGTTGAAAACTTTTACCCACATTGCGATAATAATATCTTACTTTATATACATATATGAGTGTTCCAAGTGTTTTTCAACCCATATATCTTATAATTTCCTTTCATGTTTGTACCTATTTCATGGTTGTACCCCTTATGTGGTTGGAATCATAGTATTAGAGAAAAATTCACTCTCTAAACTATATACCTTCTCACGTAATTCATAGATGCCTAATGGACCTCTAATATCTCTTCAATATTGTTGATAGAAATTATGAATTGTATTTTCCTCCATGTGAATAACTACCACATAAAAAATCATGAGACTATAAGTCCTTATGGTTAGGTTCCATTGTGGTCTCTCTATGAGTGTTTCATGGAGTGAGTCAGTGAAGTAAGTTAGGGGATTTTTGAAATCATCATTATTTGTGGCATTTCATGGGGAGATTTGGTACTAAAGATAAATGCCTTACAAAATTTCATGTTCCTTCAATAAATAATGTTGTCATAGTTTTACCTATGGTATGTTTTTTAATATGACATTACATGATGTCGCAAAGTGTTTTTTCAAGTCAATATTATCCCATTACATCAATAAATCCCTAGAGATCTCCTCAAAGGATCATTTTTAGTACCAATTCATCTTTTATAACTACTTTTGTGTAATTATTTATAAGTATTTATCATTCATGTTTTATAAAAAAGATACATCAATGATTTATAAATGGTGTATCATTGAAAACATAGGAAGGACCATTCCACCTTGGTTGATCATCACTTATCTTCTATATATTACTTTCTCTTCAATCCTTCTAAATACTCTACTTTGTATCTCACATCTCACAAAACATCCAAGATGAGGTCCTTTCTAAGTGATTTGTCTTAATTTATTGTCAATGAATATCCAAATCTTCCATACATCCATGTTCTCACAGACTATAGAGAATAATAGAGAGAAAATATATGGAATTGGAATCAGTAGTGAGGAAAATATAATTTCATATTCAAACTCATCTATTCATATTAATTAGATATATTTCTAAAAAATGGAACACCAAGATATTGAAAAAAATATATGAATTCTTTGATTCGACAATGTTTTCTAGAAAATAAAAAGTTAAAAATATTGGTTGAACATCATTCATATGATATTCACCATATCCAAGTTATAATTTTTTAGATTTGACTTCTAGAATAAGGATAAAAATCCTCTTGAATAAATATAAATTATGATCAAAATTATCTTACTCAATCATGGAAAAGAAATGAATATTATATCTCTCATAAGTAATAATATAAGGAAATGAATAATGATGATTTATTTTAGTATGTTTATGATGAGAAGTGGAAAATATGTTCATTTCAAATATCTCATGAAGAAGGATACAAGACTGGAAATCCGATGACCAAATTTCAAGGCTAACATACATTAGTGAATATATTCTATCCCAGTGATTTTATAGAGTATTAATTTGAAAGTGGGAGTTATAATCACTCATGGATGATAAATACATAAAAAACATGACAACCTGATGTGAATATTCATCCCCTCACACCATATGAATCCACACTAAACTATAAATATGAGAATTCTATGTCATAGAATAATGTTTTATAAGTATTTTCTAGTTTCCATGAAAAACTCCTTAGATGTGTGAGATATGAATCAAGTGACTTGAGACTCCATAAAGAATATTTTACCTAAAAAACATATTCCTTACACCATTATCTCATATAGATCACCTAATTAATAATATTTGAAAATACCATCCCAACTAAAATGAAAGTAGATATCAAGAATCATAGATTCCACTTACCCTCAATCTACAATAAACCCCATAAAAATCCTTATCAAATCCTACAACCACCATACTAGATAATCCTTTAGGATAATTTTTAGTCATTACCTTCCTATGCCTCACATTAACTAAATACCTTTTACAAAGTTTCCTTCTTACCAAAAAAGTTTTCTAGGCACCCAAAGTATATTAAAAATCCTTTTAAGGTTAAAATTAAAAATTATAAGAGGCATCCCGCAACACTGATAAGGAGCTAAATTAAGACTCGATCACCACATCCATGTGAAACTACTTATTCAACACAACATATGGTGATAAACCCTATCATTGAGTTCATATTCCATAAGCTCAAAAAATTATTAAAAATGAGGCTTTAGCTTCTAATATTGATACATTCTTATGGTTCTAAGTTCCTATCATAGAATATCATGATATTTCCATTTGTAGAATCATGATATAAGAATTTGGATAAAATTAAGATAATGTGACCCTCATAGTTCAATCAACTAATAATCCTGAGATTTATGAGCCCAATGAAATTTCATCCTTGAAATTTGTTTCTAAAAATCCAAGAGTTTAATTCCATAAAACCTTATATTATGACCACATTCACATATCTCAATGGAGAGAACAAATAACTGAGATGAATTCCTTATGTGCTTATAAGTTATATTATCCTAGTGAAATAGTGGCCCAATTCATTAATAGGTATATCACAAGACTCAATTATTGACTTTAATTATGTTGGATATCTCTTGGAGATTACAAACAGATCTAAGTTATGGATCTGTATCCAATTGATACACTAATCATGATGATTCATAAGGAGTTTCTTTGGAGATAATATCATCAAACGTACTAGATACATGAATAATATCTGAACTTGAAATGTTACCTTTTCAAGTGAATAGATCTTCAGTGGTACTATAACTGGATCTCCAAAAGGTATTGTTATTTGGTTGGAATTTAAGGTATTAATCTAAAATCATTGTATCACAATTATCTACCTGAACCACTAGGAAAAAATATTGTGGTTCTCTACAATATGAAACTAATTCATATAATAGACATGACACTCAATTATTTATACATGCATTCCCTCATAATATTAGATGGGATCTGTAATTGGCAGAAGTTCCTCCATTACATCAAAGATGAAAACAATATTCTTTGATATTCTTGTGATTATTCAGACCTTAAAATAAAGTGTGTTAAATAACATTCATGCACTAGATATTCCAAAATTATGTTTTCATCAAATAATCCTATATCCATTTCACCTTAAGGAAATAATATCAAAATAATATGGAAACTCATTCAAAATAATTTGGGCAAAAAGAAGTCAACCAGGTGTTACAGTTGTGGTTTTAAGGGACATTTTTCAAAAGAGTATACAAACCATAAATAAAGTGTAAATCTCATGAACCAATACTCTAAAATTGAAAATATTAAGAACAATGATATTGAGATTTTGTTATCTATTTATGATGAGCCTACTAAATAAATATTTTATCTATAGTCGATGAAGAAAAAGTTGAGTAAGATATTGTAATGGTAGATCCTTATTTTCTATAAATAAATATTCTTACTTATTTTCCAAAAAAAAAGATATAAAATAAAGGATCAAGGATCTTACATTAGATATGTAATGAATATTCTAAAATATCGTATGTAAATTTTCATTCCAAATAATTTTTTAAAGTGATAGATATATTATATTAAGAGGTATATTACTAATCATGTACTAATATAGGGGTTACCAGTTCATCCCTCTTATCCCCATCTCCAGATTTTTTTGGTTTCTGAGGAAGTTTTCCAATTCCATTTGAAATTATATATGATTTGTTCTCATTTTTAAATAATTATATACTATATTTCATTATAAAGATTATTTAACCGTGTTCTGATGGTTTTCTATGTTCAGGGATGAAATTTTTTTTTCAAACTTTCCCATAGTAAAAAAGTTTAAATAGTAATCACATGAGGTTTTTGTGGAGGTTTTCTCCCTCTTTATGATTTATACTCAGGTTACCACCTCTAGAGATACCCTCAACTTTGTCAAAAACAATATAGTGAGAATCACAGGAATTAATTATCATCTATATAGATTTCATTCACAGTTTCCTAAATCTTTATGATTAAAGCAAGAAAGATCCTTATTCCATTCCATCTAGGAATTTTCATTAAAAAATATCTTATTTGTAAGATATGGGATACAAAGAATCACCTTCCAACATCATATTTAGATTATCTTAGATGATTTAACAATTATTTCTTCAACCAATTGTAGAGACCCAATCTTGGCGTACATGGACATTACATTACTTTTTCGGAATACTTAATACATAAAAAACAGACACACAAGGACCGTAATAGTTTAACATCTTTGGAAAATCAAATTATAATCTTCTAATCGTGGTGAAAGATCTTCAACATCTCCCATAAAGATATTTCCCTTTTGTTTTCATACGTAAAACATTTCATTAAATCCTGGGAAAAAGATATCATATAAAGGGTGAGCTCAAATGCTCAGTAAGAGTAAATATAGAGAACATAAAACAATCCATAAACATTTGAATGCATGAAATTGAACATAAAATCTAAACATCAAAATCTTGAGCAGAGACATAAATCTTGGAAGTACGTAAGGCATGTATCATAATGGAACATTAATCATAAAAAAATCATGGGAATAAAACATGTAATTGTGGGAAACAATTATGCACGTGATATGATTTCCATAGTAGCCAAGGCATTGCTGCCAAGACCATCTTAGTGGAAAAAGTCCCTTTCTGAATCGAGTTCACTCCTCGTTCCAGTCCTGTATCACTGAACCAGATTAACTTACCATTCCAGCCATGTATATCTTATGATATATAAATATTTACCCAATGAATTGGAGTGATATATAGGTCCCACCCATCACATAATGAAATCTTCTTACTTGTGCCATAACATAAACATAAATCATTCATCATTACCCAAAGAATAAAAATGGGTTTCATAAACATCATCCCATCATAACATAATCCATGTAAAACAAATGGATATCATTTCATCATAAGAAAATTTAAACCATGTAAATCATAGAGACATTATACTTGAAACATACACATATGAAATAATGTCATCTTAGAGGGAAAATGGTTTTGATAAAACACTTGAAATGAATTATTAAAAAAATATCATTTCTTATTAAAAATCATTTTCTTTTCAAAAAATTCCATGAAATTTTAAAAGAAAAGGATATTGTTGAAAATAGTCATGAAATATTATAGATTAAGCTTCATGAAAATAAGGCATTATAAAACTGTAAAAAACTGTTCATACCGTATAAGTTAAATAAAACATTGACCTCGTACATTAACTGAAAAGTCAAAAAGCACCATGTATGGTAAACAAAAGAAAGATTCCTTCCATAACACAAAGTAAAAGTCAAGATGAGTAACAATGACTTTAAACATACATGTAGGAATATTAAACACTTTATGAAAACATTTTTATAGACATGGATGAAAAATATAACCCTATTAAATACTTAGGAATAAGCAATCTCCACTACCACAAAAACAGTTTTTCGCAGCGCCCCCCCTTTATCAGCGCTAATGAAAAAGTGCTGATAATGGAGGGAGCGTTATCATCGCTTGTTTAGTAGCGCTGATAAAGGGTCGGCTTCAAAAAAAATTAAAATATATTCATATATTAATATAAAAATATAGTTATATTGATATATAAATATAATATATAATTTTGAAATATATTTTAGATAACTATAAATATACATTTACACTTATTATACATAATATATAAGATATTTAGGGAAAATGACATCTTAAAAAATTAAAAAAATCCTTTTAATTAATAATTTGCTAATCATTATGGAGTAATAGTCATTTAATAACAATTTGAAGACTAAAAAAATTTAAAAAATTAAAAATGATCCAAAATATGTTGAAAATGCAACTCAAACTTCAAACGGCCATAACTTTTGATCCGACTGTCCATTGGAGCTCTACCACATATCAAATAGAATCAGGCTATGAGCTCTACGTCTCTGTGACCGGGGGGGACCACGGTCAAGGGATTTTCAAGGCCCAAAAGGCCTCCAAAACTGAGTTTTTAGTCGGGATACCCCAATTTTTTAACATTTTTTGGATTTTCACCCTCGTTTAAGGGGGTATTATTGGATGTTTTTTGGTGGGGTCTCAATTTATTCCAAGGTATTACATTCATATTGATATTATTTCTTTGAAATTTCATCATTTTTTATAATGCACTACTATTTATAATCAAATATATAACAATATATTCATATTTTTTAAATATTCACACCTAAAAATTTAATTATAAATATAATTAATAAAATATATTAGCTTTTTCTAAATAATAACTAACATTCATTTTATTTAAAATATAATGAATATTTATATACCTATATATAAATCTAACTATATATATATCAATCTAACTATATATATATATTAATCTAACTATATATATATTAATCTAATAACTATATATATACTAATATAACTACATATATATATATTAGTATTACTATAAATATATATATTAATATCACCATAAATATATATATTAATATCACTATATATATATATATATTAATATAACTATATATATATTCATATAACTATATATATGTTAATATAACTATATATATGTTAATATAACTATATATATATATTAATATAAATACATATTACTATACGAATAAATATAACTATATATATATATAGATATAGATATATATTAATATCACTATATATATATTAATATTACTATATATATTATAATATAACTATATGTATACATATTATAATATAACTATATATATATATTATAATATAACTATATATATATTAATATATATATATATTACTATACGAATAAATATAACTATATATATATATATATTAATAACACTATTTATATATATATTAATATTACTATATATATTATAATATAACTATATATATATATATATTATAATATATATATATATATATTAATATAAATATATATTACTATACGAATAAATATAACTAAATATATAAATATATATATATATATATCATGAATTGGAAAGCAAATCAAAATAGAATAGTGGTAAGGGCTTAGGCGTGCAGGGGGGAGGTCTCGAGTTCAAATCCTGGTGGAGGCAGGGGTGCGCGCGCATGGGGAAAATTGGAGGAAGCGCTGTTAAAGGGTGGAGGGGGTGCGTGGGGTGCTATATAGGGGCCGAAAAGCTCTGTAAAAGGGGGGGCTCAAGCACTATAAAAGCCCCCCCCCTGATTGGCAGTATTTTTTAAAAATTTTTAAATTTTTTTTAATTTTTTTAACTTTTATCAGCGGTTTTTTAAAAGTGATGATAAAAGTGTCCTTTATCAGTGCTAAAATGAAAGCGTTGATAAAGGAAGCGCTGATATAGGACCCCTTTATCAGCGCTGATAAAGGGGTACTATTATCAGTGCTTTTTTTAGAGCTGATAAAAGGGGTCGTTATCAGTGCTTTTCGGAGCGCTGATAAAGGGGACCCCCCCTTTATCTTCGTCGGCTTTATCAGCGCTTTTCTAGCGCTGATAAAGGCCATTTTTAGCACTGATAAAGGCTGTATTTGTAGTAGTGCTCGGATAACAATGAGATTGCAAAATTATCCCTTACAAAGATATTTTTGTAAATAAAATAGATCACTTATGTGTATTCACTATAATGTCACATAAAGAAATTATAAACACATGATAAGATATAAAAATTCATTTCTAACATAATCAAAGAATGACATAAACAAGAAAGAGGAGATCAACCCAAAGAACATAAATTGGGTTAAGAAGTTCCCTTACCTCGTGTCTGACTTGACTCGATCATTATTTAATCTCTTGAATAATAAAAAAAATATAATTTATAATTACTTAAGAACCATTTTCATGTTTATTAATCCTTCTATATCACTTATTACCATGTTATAAACATTATGTAACCATTTAAGTTAATAATGATCATTTTGTCGAAATTTGGTACTTGAGTCAAAAATGGACTTCTTATAATTACATGTTGTTCTTGTGGTCAAAATATTATTATATCCATAATGATATTAATGATTTATATATCATATATATCATATATATCCAGCATATACATGTATTTATTATAGTACATAACATATGGAGGTAAGAAATGAATTGCACCGTTCATGGATACGGTAAGTCGTACGTACGCATGAACGCTACTTTCATTTCTATTTCTTATTTTAATATAATTAAAACATAATTAAACATAGGTATATTATAATTCAAATATAATTTCATATATAATATCATTAACACCGTCCTTTATACATCCCACATAAGGCATTAACGAATCACATCACATTGAGGGAGCGGTAGTCCACTGTTCCTCAAATGAGATTATCGTATTTACCCGCTATGGAAACCATAAAGTTTTTATATAATTTGGATGTAAAGAAGAATAAGGAAATAATAAACATAATATATATCATATATAAATACATTTCCATCATAATGGCCACCATGAGAGGTGGTAGGAGAAAATCGATCAATCATCATTTTGTGAGACATTAGTTTTCCATCCACAGAAACATTATGCTCTTCATCCATTAGATGGAGATGTGTGTAAGTGTAGGTCAAATAATTCTCATAATAACATTCTAGTATATTTATTATACTGGTTTTTTTTACAAAAAAAAGTATTAAAAAGAGTTTAGTGGTTGGATAAGTATAATAAAAAAGACAATTTAAGTGAAATAGTTAACTTTAATTTGGGTAGATTCCTTTGGTTTGAACCAAAAGGGCTTAATGAAGTGCCTTATATCTAAGTTAAGGCTTCTAGAGGTAGTATAGAGATGTATGGAGATTAATGGGGCAGAGTTTGGATGAGCCAAATGGCTTGGGAGGTGTGAGGAATTGGATAGAAATGGTCTCCTTTTATAAGGGGGAGGAGGGGCTCTTTTTGAAAGTGTGAAAATATTATTTTATTATAAGCTTATCTTCAGTTTCAAAAGGTCCAAAAATCATTAAAGGTGAATATAAGATGACTCATGGTAGAAATAATATCATTAAATCATAATTGGACATGTTTTGGATAATATTTTGATCCTTAATAATCTTATTTATTTAAATCATTTATTAACGAGGTAAATACTGCATCATTATTGTGTCATGAATAATTTAATTTATTTGATGTCTAAAAATTATAAAAAAAATATCATCATTTAGGAAATATTTTTATATTTCCAATTAATATTTATAGTCAAAAAGATTGTTTATATAACCCCTTATAAAAAATAATTACTAAAAGATTTTTGTTAATGTCACTTTTGTCTTTACATTAAATTAATTAGTCCAAATTGTCATTATCACTACCAAGTGGCTCAATGGGGTCCCAAAATAGACCCAAGGATTCCCATGGATTTAAATGACTCAACCAATAATATTTGGACTAGTGTGAAGGTAATTTTGAATTATTATAATATTCTTTTAACCTTAAAATAACTTATTTACCTTTAACCGCGGTAAATAAAGGTCAAAAGAGACTATACACCAAAAAATATTTTCATCTTATTGAACCAAATTTTACTTCTTTATAACCACCATGTATGTTGAATTTTTGAAATTTAATTCATAGAAGTGGTAAAATTTCATTTAAATGAAAGAGTCAGTTTTTTTAACTACCACTAAGTGGTTTCACTATTCATAAAAATTGAAGTTTTTCATAAAAATACCAAAAACTAAGCCTAAGATATATTTGATATTCCGAATTCAAAAATGATGTCTATTTTGGAAAATTAAAAACATAGAAGCAGCGTTAATTAATTTTAAAATTAATTCCCGTTATCAAAACAAATAGCGTGTTTTTAAGAAACAATAACTATCAAAAGATCGACATTTTTTATGTCCAATTTCAAAGTGAAATTAATTCCAATGTCCAACATTGGATTAAATGGTAAAAATTTATTCAAATTAAACTTTAAAACCAATTAACAAGATTATCTAACCATATTAATTATTGTGATGAATAAAGTTGTTTTTAATTAAAATAGAGCGTGTTTTTACTATTCATTAAAATATGAAAGTTATCAGAATAATATGAAAAAATTATCCGAATTAAATTTTTATATTCTGATTCCAAGGAAGAATTTTATTTTGTAAAATTTAACTTATAAACATGTAAAAAACTAGGTTTAAATTGGGTATTCTATCAAAAGGCGACAAAACTACATTTTTTTTAAAAAATAGTTATTTTACATGAAAAATTTAGTTTGTTATCATACCATGTTCTAGAAAATGTGTAAGATGAATAATAATGTTATAAAATTCAAAATTTAGTTGATACTATTCATAACATCTAGTTCATAATAATATTATAACAATATATTGTTGTTTAGTGAAACCTGGTATTGCGTACAACACACACTATTGAGGAAGGTCACGATTGCGTGTAATGCAAGCGAAGTCAGGGTTGTGTGTTGTGCAAGACTCCTTCATTGTTTCTTATAAAAGAATACAACCATATTTCATTTATACATTGAATATATATATATACACTCAATGTTGCGTATAATAACTATTATCGAACGAACTTGAAATTATGTGTAACATGATCCAAGAATAGTGTTGTATATACTGCAAGCTAATACGGTGTTGCATATAGTGCAATGTAATCTTTGTGTAGTGTAAAACAGAAGATATGAAAATAATATATCTCATGAAATCTCAAGGTGTTACATTCTACCCCCCTTAAAATGAATTTCACCATTTAAATTCATCGGGGTTATAAATAGTTTATTACTTGAGAGTTTCTTTCATAGAAACCCACATCGTAAAAAGGAATACTAAAACTTACTTTTAAAAATGAATATTAGAAACAAAATGGATACCCTAAGTAAATCATCACTTGGGTTCCCACATTGGAGATCATAGGTGAAAAATATGGATAAGTAAGAGAAATATAACCATCATGTTCTGATGGAGAGTGGTAGAGAACATGGCTATGAAGAAGCCAATAATCACAAAGCCATAAATTTGTGATGATCTAAGGTACCATCTGATTCATCAGATATGAGAGCACTAGGACAATATTTTTGGTTGTCAAGATCATTTCCCAAATGTTGAAGAATTTTTGAATTAAAAGAAATACTTACTTGATTTTGGTACAATCTCAACGTTGCTCATGCCTCGAACAATTTCCACCTCATATCTTAAAGAAATGAATTTGAATTTTTCATTCACGAAGTTTTAGTAGATCATGTGATAGAATGATGGTCCATTCCATCTGTCACAAACAAAATGTTATCAAAAGTTATCAAATATACATAAGTCCATCTATGGTGAGGTTAATCATATATTATTCCAAAAAATGGACTTATACTTCATCTATCATACCACTTAAAATAAAACTAGTTTCTACTAACCAGGGATTTCCTATAGGCCAGAGGTAGGTGATAAAGGCATGTCACACTTCGGTTGGGGGTTCAATTCCCATAGCATTTTCCGACACGATGGGTTGTTGCCCATCCTGAAGGATGTCATTTTTCTAAAACTATATTATTATAACATCCCATTAATATTATCGAAAAAAAAGTTCTATCCTTAAACAATACTATATAATGTCCGACATAATCCATTCCAATATTTAGACTTATCAAAAATACATATATCCAATCTTATAGTAAAAAAAAACAATTACTGGAAAGGTCACATAACAAGCACTTGAATACCATCATTTATCCCTCATATATCACAAGATATATCATGTTGGTCACATTCCAAACATGTGAAAACCTTAATCGTGTATTCACTTGAAAAATGAATACCCATTGAACCTTAGTGAAAACATGAATTCTGTCAAAAGTTATCTCTTTCCACATACCAAAATCCAAAAATTTCTATATACTCAAACCATGATATCACTTTCTCTTTATATCAGTCATGAGCTCATGAATACTATCAAACAATTTATTTTCTCTTTATCCCTTCATTATGCACATATCATCTGCATTCCGAAATATTTTAATCACTTTTCATGGTTACTAGTACCATATTCTTAAAGAAAACCACAATGGACCAATACACAGATATTTCAATATACTATTAAAGTACCTCAACAACATTATTATTGAACTCCAATACAAAAGCCCTTAAATCCATCCTCTTCAATGATCGGCATGGAATAGGTCCTTCATTGATTTAGAAGTTACTTCTTAGGTCAGGGCATTGAGTTGGGTAATTCCCATGTTCTCTGCAGATAAGAACTTAGACTCTATAACAGTTTGTCAGTCTATGACCCTTTTCTCCACATAAATAACATTTTCCCCTACATTTGAGGTATTCCTCTAGGTTCTTATTCCCTTCTTTAGAAATATCAATCTTCCTTTCTCTTTGCTCCTCACCATGTGAACATTCATAAAATTCCATGTTCCTCTTATTTGATGACTTTGGAATACAACTAAAGTTCACATTGTTAATCATATATAGAGATGTTTGATTCGGTATAATCACAATATATTTCTCTCTAGGCGTTATATAATTTTGTTGATCATAGTCACCAATTTGCCCATTGAAATCAATGTTAACTGAACTCCTTCTCATTCCCTCTATTGACTAAGACCAAAAACTATTGTATAAGAAACAGTTAAAATAACAAAGAACCACCTAATCATAAAAATTAACTTATGGGATGTCTAACTTATCAAAAATTCTTTAATCCATGAAACCTTAGGTTCAACCAAGGTTATTCATGATTGTCAACATAATTCTAGGACTCCAACCTATATGTATACTTAACCTTAGGGACATCCCTACACATACCTTAGAAATATCTCAAGGGATTTCACTAATGTTTTCTCATCCTAGGTTCCAAAGGATAGAAAAACCATTCCTCTGATACCAAATGTAGAGACCCAATCTTGATGTACATGGACATTAAATTACTTTTGTAGAATACTTAATACATAACAAAAACAGACACATAAGGACAATAATAGTTTAGTGTCTTTGGAAACTCGAAATATAATCTTCTAATCATGGTGAAAGATCTTCAACATCTCCTATAAAGATCTTCCCCTTTTATTCTTACCTAAAACATTTCTTTAAATCCTGGGAAAAAGAAATCATATAAAGGGTGTTCTCAAATTCTCAGTAAGAGTAAATATAGAGAGCATAAAATAGTCCATAAACACTTGAATGCAAGAAATTGAACATAAAATCTAAACATCAAAATCTTGAGAAAAGACATAAATCTTGGAAGTACATGAGGCATATAACATAAAGGAACATCGATCATAAAAAATCATGGGAATAAAACATGTAATTGTGTCAACCATTAAGCACATGATATGATTTCCATAGTATCCAAGATATTGCTGCCAAGACCATCTTAGTGGACAAAGTCCCTTTCTGAATCGAGTTCACTCCTGGTTCTAGTCCTGTATCACTGAACTAGATTAACTTACCATTCCAACCATTTCTATATCATGAGATATAAATCTTTACCCAATTAATTGGAGGGAGATATAGGTACCACCCATCTCATAATGAAATCATTCTTACTTGTGCCACAACATAAACATAATTCATTCTTCATAACCCAAAGAATAAAAACGGGTTTCATAAAAATCATCCCATCATAACATAATCAATGTAAAACAAATGGATATCATTTCATCATAAGAAAATTTAAACCATTTAAATCATAGAAACATTATACTTGAAACATACACATATGAAATAAAGTCGTCTTAGATGGAAAATGGTTTTGATAAAACACTTGAAATGAATTCTTGAGGAAAATATCCTTTCTTATTAAAAGTCATTTTCTTTTCAAAAAATGCCATGAAATTTTAAAAGAAAAGGATTTTGTTGAAAATAGTCATGAAATATTGTAGATATATCTTCATGAAAATGCGGCATTCTAAATCCATAAAAATCCATTCATGTTGTATAAGTTAAAGAAAACATTCTCCTCGTACTTTTAAAGGAAAAGTCAAAAATTACCACGTATGGTAAAAAAACAAGATTCCTTCCATAACACAATGTAAAATTCAAGATGGATAAAAATGACTTTAAAAATACATGGAAAAATATTAAACACTTTAGGAAAATGTTTTTAGGGACATGGATGAAAAATATAACCCCAGTAAATACTTACGAATAAGCAATCTCGGATAAAAATGAGACTGCAAAATTATCCCTTACAAAGATCTTTTTGTAAATAAAATATATCACTTATGTTTATTCGCTATAATGTCAAATAAAGAAATTATAAATACATGATAAGATATAAAAATTCATTTCTCACATAATCAAATAATGACATAAACAAGAAAGAGAAGATCAACCCAAAGAACGGAAATTGGGTTAAGAAGTTCCCTTACCTCGTGTCTGACTTGACTCGATCATTCTTTAATCTCATGGATAATAAACCAAAGTTAATTTCCACTTGAATAAGAAAGTTTTTAAAGTTTATTATTCATTTTATATCACTTATTACCATGTTATAAACATTATGTAACCATTTAAGTTAATAACGTTCGTTTTGTCGATATTTGGTACTTGAGTCAGAAATGGACTTCTTATAATTACATGTTGTTCATGTGGTCAAAGGTTTATTATATACATAATTATATTCATGATTTATATATCATATATATCATATATATCTATCATATACATGTATTTATAATAGTACATAACATATGGAGGTAAGAAATAAAATGCACCGTTCATGGAGACGGTAAGCTGTACGTACGCATTAATGCTACTTTAATTTATATTTATTATTTTAATGGAATTAAAAAATAATGATACATAGGTATATTATAATTCCATTATAATATCATATATAATATCATTAACTCCATCCTTTATACATCCAAAATAAGGCATTAACCAATCACAACACTTTGAGGGGGCGGTAGTCCGCACTTCCTCAAATGAGATTATCGTATTTACCCACTATGGAAACCATAAAGGATTGATATAATTGGAAATTAAAGAATAATAAAGAAATAATAAAAATAATATATATCATATATAAATACAGTGTCATCATAATGGCCACCATGAGAGGCGGCAGGAGAAAATCGAACAATCATCGTTTCTTGAGGCATTAGATTTCCATCCAAAGAAACATTATGTTCTTCATCCATTAGATGGAGGTGTGTGTAAGTGTAGTTCGAATACTTCTCCTAAAAAAATCCTAGTATATTTAGGATACTGTTGTTGTTACAACATAAAGTATTAAAAAGCGTTTAGGGGTTGGAGAAGTAGAATAAAGGAAAATAATTTAAGAGAAATTGTTACCTTTAATTTGGGAAACTTCTTTTGGTTTGAACCAAAAGGACTTCTTGAAGTGCCTTCTGCCTAAGGTAAGGCTTCTAGGGGGAGTAGAGAGATGTAGGGAGATTAATTGGGAAGAGTTTGGACGAGTCAAATGTCTTGAGAGGTGTGAGTAATTGGATATAAATGGTCTCCTTTTATAAGGGTGAGGAGGGGATCTTTTGGAAAGTTTCAAAATATTATTTTATTATAAACTTATCATTAGTTTCAAAAGGTCAGAAAGTCATTAAAGATGAAGATAAGATGACTCATGGTTGAAATAAAATAATCCAATCAGAATTGGACATGTTTTGGATAATATTTTAATCATTATAATCTTATTTATATAAATCATTTATTAATGAGGTAAATACTGCATCATTATGGTATAATAAATAATTTAATTTATTTTATGTCTGAAAATTATAAAACAAATACGAACATGTAGGAAATCTTTTTAGATTTCCAATTAATATTTATAGTCGAAAATATAATTTATATAATCTCTTATAAAAATTAATTACTAAAAGATTTTTGTTAATGTCACTTTTGTCTTTACATTAAATTAATTAATCCAAATTGTCATTATCACTACCAAGAGGCTCAATGGGATCCCAAAATCGACCCAAGGATGCCCATGGTCATAAATGACTCATCCAATAAGGTTTGGAAAATTGTTAATATAATTTTGAATTATTATAATATTCTTTTAACCTTGAATTACCCTATTAATCTTTAACCGTAGTAAATAATTGTCAAAAGTTACTATTCACCAAAAATTATTTTCATCTTATTGAACCACATTTTACTTCTTGATAACAACCATGTATATCGGATTTTTTAAATTCAATTCATAGAAGTTGTAAATTTTCATTTAAATGAAAGGGTCATTTTTTTAACTACCACTAAGTGGTTTCACTATTCATCAAAAATTGATGTTTTTCAGAAAAATACAAAAAATTCAGCCTAAGATATATTTGATATTTCGAATTCAAAAATGATGTCTATTTTTACAAATTCAAAAAATATAAGTGGAATTAATTAATTTTAAAATTAATTCCCATTATCAAAACTAATAGCGTGTTTTTAAGAAACAATAACTATAAAATGATCGACAATTGTTTATGTCCAATTTCAAAGTCAAATTAATTACAATGACCAACGTTGATTTAAATGGTAAAAGTTTATTCTAATTAAACTTTAAACCCAATTAAATAGATAATCTAACCATATAAACTATTGCGATGAAAAAAGTTGTTTTTAATTAAAATATACCGTGTTTTTACTATTCATTAAAATATAAAATTTATCAAAACAAAATGAAAAATTTATCCAAATTAAATTTTTATATCCTGATTGTAAGGAAGAATTTTATTTTTTCAAATTGAACTTATGAACATGTCAAAAACTGGATTTAAATTTGGTGCTCCATCAAAAGGAGACAAAACTGCATTTTTTTTATACTTATTATACACCAAAATTTTAGTTTGTTCTTATTCCATGTTCTAGAAAATTTTAATGATGAATAAAAATGTTATAAAATTAAAAATGTAGTTGATAATATTCATAACAGCTAGTTCATAATAATATTATAACCATATATCGTTGTTTAGTGAAACCTGGTATTGCGTACAACACACGCTATCGAGGAAGGTTGTGATTGTGTGTAATGCAATCCAAGTCTGGGTTGCGTGTTGTGGAAGACTCCTTTGTTGTTTTGTATAATAGAATACAACCATATTTAATTTATACATTGAATATATATATATACACACTCAATGTTGCATAGAATAACTACTATCATATGAACATGAAATTGTGTGTAACATGATCCAAGAATAGTGTTGCGTATACTGCAAGCTAATACAGTGTTGCGTATAGTGCAAGGTAATCTTGATGTAGTGTACAACATAAGATATAAAAATAATATATCTCATCATGTCTCAGTGTGTTACACCAGAACCATTGGGGAATGGGTTATCCTGATCCCCTCACTCACCAGTATAGCCCATTTATTTATCCATATTCTTGGACTTATTATGACCATGACTTGAATTATTATTATGATGCTTAGCTATCTAGCACTTTTTTATCAGTATGAAGATTACATATAATTGTTTTACTTTCTTGATCTGGGAGAGGATTTGTGGACCATTACAAGTACTCAAGAACATAATATGTGTTTACCATTGGTCAATACAAGTCTTACCTGTCATGTTACAGAAATAATATTAATGGGGAGATATAAATAAAGAATTTTATTATCATGTAATAAATATTTAGAAAACATGGATTCCATCTGGAGATGTTAACATATGAGGGTTCACATGGTCTATGTATTGGATAACATAATGTGCATCATGTCCAGGTCAATAAAGTATGTGGACCATCTAGAGATAAAGTACCATGATGGAAGCGGTGTATGAACCACATAGGGAATACACTTTATATGAACATGTAATCATTTCTTGCATTGTATGAATTGGAAAGTGTATTTACTAAAGTTTCTTTATTAAACTATAATTCTTCATCACCTCTGTAAAAGTAAGAGTCATTGTCGGGATAGGTTTGTGATGGTGTGTCATGTATGCTTTGATAGAGTAGATTTTAATAAAGATACGTTACCAAAATTAGTGGCCACGATCATATGTTAGGTGATAATGAAAATTATATAGGTTCCACATTAGAAGATAATGTAGAGACACATGGAACTCTATTATTTTTCCTTAGGATTGTATCATTATATCCTCACCTATAAGTGTCAAGCCTACATGGATATAAATAATGTATCTTGGGTAGAGTAAAGACTCAACCTTTGGTAGAAAAATACTTCTACCCCTTTGTGATAATATTATTCTCTTATCTATACATATTTGATTATTCTATGTGTTCTTCATCCTATATACCTTACATTTTCTTTCTACTTCTTCACATAACCATCATTATGATTTTACCTCCTCCATGGTTGTAATATATTAGTACTGGAGTAGTAAAGGTACTCATGTATATAATATGTGTAGACCCTCTCACAAGACAAATGTGTGCCATCATGTCAGATTTATAATTTTAATGTAATTATATAAATAAAGAATATTTTTATCAAGGAATAATTATGTGTAATAATTAGAGGAAATATAGAGATTCATTTCCAAGAATCCTCACACATGGTGGCTAACCATATATACTTATCCAAGAAGCTTCATGTGGAATACGTGGTGTCCAACTTACAGAACATCATGTATGAGTTAAAAAATCATGTGGACTATATGGAAGCACAAAATCATGATTGAAATGGTGTGTATTTTATATAGGGAATCTAATTTTTGTAATGTTTTTTTCATTTCTAACATTATTTGTTTTGAGAAGGTGACGTTACTGAAGTTTAACTATTAAATTAGTGGTCTCTATCATCACTATAAAATTAGGTTTCACCATCTAGATAAGTGTGCTATGGTGCATCCAATATCTTTTGATAAAGTATATTTCGATAAATATTCATTACCAAATTTATTTTATATCATTAAATACTTGATTCAAAAAAATAGATAAGTCACATGTCATATGATAAGGTAAGAACACATGGAACGCTTCTATTAGCCATTATAATTGTTTCATTTTGTCCTCATCTATAAGAGTTGGCCCTAAATCGAAATAAATAATGTATCCCATATAGATTAAGGCCTCAAAATTTTAGATAGTGATACTTCTTATCCATTATGATAATACTATTTGATTACCCATCTGTATTTTAGTGTTATTAGTGTTCATTATCCCATATTCCTCATGTTATCCCTCTATTGGTACACATAACCATCTACGTGGTTGTACCTCTTATGTGGTTATAATATTTTTCCCATATCCATAGTTATAGAATAAACTAATTGTATTGTCACTGGAGGTAGGGCCACCTTATGGACTTTTAATATCTCTTCAATTGGTTGATTAAGAGTATGATTTGTGTCTACAACCTTGTGAGGAGCCTTAAGATAAAAAATATTGTGACTATAAGTCCTTATGGTTGGGTTTCCATCATGGTATCTCTATGAGTAGTGAATTGAGTTATTATTTTTCATAAATTGATGGTTTTTTTAAATCATCACCAACTAAGAGGTGACCTAGAGAGCTACGATAATGAAGATACATCCCCAATCTACATTCAGTTTCATGTAGTGGGTAAAATTTTCATGTTTTTAGTCATGATAATCATTTTTTTGAGACATTACATGAGACTACAAAGAGGTTTTTCTAATTCAACATTATCCTAGTAAGTTAAGAAATCTCAAATCAATTCCTAAAAGTGCCTATGTGTCCTAATTGATCTCTGGTAAAAACCTGTAAAAGTCAAGGAAATTTTTTCTCTTAATTTTCTTTGGGATTTTACAGGAATGCAGTTTCTGATGGCACCTGATTCCGAGGCCCAGTGTTCTCGGAATCATTTTTTGATGTCTGGCTTGGGTACGTTCAGTGAATGAATGAGAGGGTTTTCCTAGCTTTTGAACCGGTGCTCAGAATCGAATTCTGAGGACACCGATGGAATCGCAGCGCCGATAATTGCTTAGAAACACCTATTCTAGAGTTGCGTTTTCTCGGGTGTGGTTTTTAAATTTTGGTGTTAAGTAAAGGAATAAAATAAAAGTGGTGCACCAATTTTATTTTATTTTTTTGTTTAACCTAAACTAAGTGGATGAAGTGGGAACCACAATATCCCACCCACTAGGTAGGATATTTGTGAGGTTGGACCCATACGAGCCCCACCATTTCTTTTCTTCCTAAACCCCCTTCGTTATTAAAGTAACGTACCCACACCCCTATTAAGTGGAATTCAACTCTTACGTTTAACTTAATATGAAACGCCTCATTAAATTTGGGCGGTTTAAACATTGCAATTAATTCAATTAATTGATTGTTTCAATTATTTTTGAAATTCAAAATGTTGGCATGTTTGTTAATAAAATAAGGCAATTCTTATTTTATTAGAGGTTAGTTGTGCGAGAGGGTTTGGGAGAAATCACTGAAGCCATTAAGTCCTTCTTCCATGACGAAGAACATGAAGAACGCGAAGAACGTGAAGAACGCCAACCTCCGATGAAGGTTTACAAGAACGTCGGATCCTCAGAGATCGACGACGCAATGCTGACGAATCCTTTCTCTACGACGCGACGATACCCCTTATGCGACGCCTTCTTCCATGACGTGTAACTCCGTGATGAACCCTTGCTCTATGACGCTTGAGTTAGGGGTTTTGGTTCAATTAAATCTATGTGATTTATATCCTCGGTATGTGTTTAAATTTTTGTCAGAAGCCGTTTAAACTGCTAACGTGGTGGGTGTGGACCAACGAACAAGTCTGAACCCACCGTTTCTTCGTTCATGGTGTGCGGACTGGCGGGGGATGAAGAAGTAGGCCGTAAGGGCATTTTGAGGTCTTCGCAGTGAAGAGTCGGTCCTGGGAGGACCGCTGGCGAAGACGGCAGGCAAAACGGACAACCGGAGCACATCCGGTGGTCTGCGAAGAACCCCGACGGCGCGCCTCGCAGGCACAGCGGTGCCGACGCCCGGCACGCCACCGGGAAGGGCCGCCGCGGCACTAAGCCACGTCCGTTGACAAGGAGCGGCCCCCACGCAGGGGACACGGTTTCATTAAAGGGGGGCGGAGCCCCCCCCCCCCCCACCCTTTGCGCATCTGCTCGGCCGAAACAATCGAGCCTCCTGGCTTCCGGGCCATGCCAGCATGTCGGGATGGACCGAGACAAGGGTCGGGTCATCCTGGTTCTGGCCGACCCAGGGGGTCTCGGTCTGGGTCGGTCCGGGCCGAAACCCCCATTTTCGGACTGTTTCGGTCTGTTGCCCATAACATGGGCTATGGACCTCCGATCAACGCACTGTCTACTGCATAGCGATCCTTGGATCAAGACATTCATTTCAGTATATTACAATCAAGGTTTCGGACTACATTGGGTTCAGTCATATTGGTTTGAACACGAAACCAACCGGGCCCTCGGAGTGGAAACGCTTATAACTTGAGCTCCGGACGTCCGATTGACGTGTCGTTGAATTTGTTGGATTCCTCTTAGTGAGACAGACCTTTTGGCTTACTCCGATCGAGATGTGGATGCAGTTGCAGTATGGTTGGGTTGGTTTTGACTTAAAAACCAACCGAGCCCTTGGGACGAAAAAGCCAATAACTTCCAGACAGGGTGTCCGATTGACGTGTCATCTATGACGTTGAGTTCTTGTTGGTGATACGGAACTTTTGGATACATCAACTCTGAACTTTGTGTCATTTGATGTATCAGCCTCTTGGATCGTGGAGCGGACCCTCCCAAATGAGCTTGTTGTGTGTGGGAACCCTAGAGCTGGCTACAACTGTGACGACAACGATGACTTTACAGAGATCCTTAGTGGATTCGACGATGACAAATACAGCACTCAGCGATCCTACGTGGGTCAGTGCTACATATCCTGTGTGGGTCTGATCCTGTGTGGGTCAGCGCTCAGCGGTTCTGTGTGGGCCAGCGCCTACAGATCCTGTGTGGGTCCGATCCTGTGTGGGTCATTGCAGGGGTTAGTTACCTATCAATCCTATGTGGGTCAGATCCTTTGTGGGTCATTGCGGGGGTTAGTTACCTATCGATCCTGTGTGGGTCAGATCCATTGTGGGTCATTGAGCGGGTTAGTACCTTTCGATCCTTTGTGGGTCTGGTGGCTTAGATGATTCAGTGGATGTATCTGATCATCTCTATCGTCATATGAAGAAGTATACCTATGTGAGCTGAATCCTACTTTGGTTTCCTTTGTGGATTGTGTTGCACCTTCCTGTGTGGATTACGTTTTTCTTTCCTATATGGACTGGGTTGTACTTGGGCTCTGAGGTTGGAGCAAACCAGAATTGATGACTTAGGTATATGTATGGGCATATACCTAAGTAGTGTTGGATGTTACATTGTGAATGTATCTTTCCTTTGTGGATTTTCCTTTGTGGATTCTGGGTGACCTTTAGGGATCTCGGGGTCCCTACTGAATAGATTATACTCACCCCTGCACGGGCTATGCCCGCACTATGTTGTGTTGGTTACAGATGACGGACCGGGCTGACCGTGGTTGAGGCTTGTGGAGCAGGACGGTACCTGGAGGTGGACCACTAGGTGGGATGTACTCAGAGTGGACGGTTGGACCTGAGGAGTTGTGGAGGCTATATGTACCCACCCTTCAGGTGGGATTTCCAGTGGATGACTTGAGGCTGCAGCTTTACTTTCAGTTGTTGTTTTCCCTTTCCAGTTGTACTTTACTTTCAGTTTTGGATTTTTATTCTGGCCCATTTACTTTTCCGCACTTACTGTTGTACCCAGTTGTTTTTACGTAGTATTTACTTCTACTTTCTTTCTCTGTGGTGTTTGTTTATTTTTTCAAAGGTAATACCTTCCCTTTTTATCGGGATTTACGCCTTGGTGCTAGTCGCTAGCCCCTGGCCTATGGAAGGCGGGCTTGGGGTAGTCACGACACGGGCCCTGAGGACGGATCGTGACAAATTGGCATCAGAGGAGTTCGGTTCTACCACAAAACTCAGAACTCTGATCTTTTTCTATGTGAAGCAATAGTGTTAAGAGTATTGTGTGTGGTTATCAGTCCAGGGAGTCTAGTGTTGGTTCAGCGGCCGACGTATCCATACACCAGGACCCTGACTTCGGATTTCCGACATAATGCACGAAAACATTGATTGTACGTTTGTTTCAAGTTTTCATTCTGATTACTTTGTGTCATCTCACCAGGTATACTGTTCTGACCGTCGTACACCTGTTTCTTTTTAGGATGGCCCCACGATGGCAGCCAGCTAGGGTTCCGAGAGTTGTGCGTGACGACATCCCACTGAGCGACGAGGCCTCGGTATAGGGCCCTTTGACAGCAGAGGCACCGGTGGTACCACTACCCGCCAAGCCACCGATGCTACCAGCCCCAGCCGATGATGATGTACGTCGCCTTAGTGCACTGCATGAGTTTCAACACCAATGACCACCTCAGTTCCATGGGGAGACGGACCCCCAAGCAGCCGAGGACTGGATGGAGGTAGATGTATGGGTTTCAGGTTTGTGAGGACACAAGCAGACCTCATGGTGATCCTCGCAGCGAGCCTACTGCACACGGCAGCAGGAAGATGGTGGAGCATGATGCTCCAGGTGCACGATGAGGAATCTCTTCTCTGTTCGGACTTTGAGAGCCTCTTCCACTCGGAGTTCGTCCCAACCACCCTTCGTTCAGTACGCATCCAGAGCTTCTATAGCTACAACATGGCAGCTTGACGGTCACCCAGTACTCAGTGAGATTTACCGATCTCCCGCGCTACTCGACAGACATGGTATGGGACCCATTATTTCGGGCCTGGACCTTTGAGCAGGTTTTGAGGAAGGAGATCTGGGCATCAGTGATCTCCCTCAGCATTCCGACATAGGCAGGGGTACTGGAGAGAGCCCTTCTGATCGAGATCTTTCTTGCTGAGTCTACATCAGCAGTGAGACCCACCGAAGGGCGGCATGTAGCAGAGTCTTCTGCAGCAGGAAGTCGATGGATGAATCATGAGTCCATTCAGACCAGACCCTCAGGTAGACGACCTTAGGAAACTATCTCAGCAGTGCGGGGCACATAGCGCAGAGCCATTCTTTCGAGAGGCAGACAGTGCTACACATGCGACGGGCAGGGCCACATGGCTCATGACTGCCCGACCCGTCGTGCCGAGGAGCAGCAGATGGTAGAGGGGCCACCCAGGCAGAGGCAGAGGGTCGACCGTGGCGGTCCATAGGGAGCAGGAAGGTGAGGCAGAGGAGCTGGATGAGCAGCAGGTGGTGGGCGACGCTTTGAGGCTCTACCACCACCACCACCAGGAGGTCCACCCCGACCACAGGGAGCTGGCGGGCAGAGACAGGCACAGCTCCAGGAAGTAGAGGCCTACGAACACGGTGCACCCGAGATGATTTGAGGTACTATCTGTGTCTATTCAACCCTTGCTGCAGTTCTTATAGACACAGGAGCAAGTCATTCTTTCATAGCTGCTGCCCTTGTTTGGAGCTCGGAGATTCCGACAGAGCTGTTGGCTCGATCCTTACGGCTAGAGACTCCTATGGGAGCAGACTCGATGATTACGCACTGGTTCCGACAGTGTGAGCTTACTCTAGGAAGCAAGAGCTTCGGCTGGGATCTTCTTATAGCAGCGTCAAGGCCTTACGACGTCATCTTCGGCATGTATTTGTTGTCTACAGCACATGCTCAGATTGACTGTTTTAGACGCAAGGTGCGATGTGTACACACCGACGGGAGCAGTTTCACCTTCACCGGCGAGAAGGGAGCCTTCATAGCATAGGATAGACTCTCGCAGAGGATAGGACAGACCATCACACATCATTTGTCTAGCCTCATCCTTGGAGTAGTTGACATGCAGAGTCCTAGTTTTCCTGCAGTGGTGGATCAGTATGCGGACTTTTTCTCCGACGAGGTTCCAGGACTACCTCCTCGCAGAGAGGTAGACTTTTATATTGATACGTACCCTAGGATAGCCCCGATATCCACCCCAGTATATCGGATGGCCCCCACTGAGCTACGAGAGCAATGGGAACAATTGGAGGACTTGCAGGTCAAGAGATTCATCCGACCCAGTGTTTCACCCTAGGATTCCCCAATATTGTTCGCCAAGAAGGCTGATAGGAGCTTGTGACTTTGTGTCGACTATCGATGCCTGAACTAGGTGATAATGAGGAACAAGTATCCGCTACCTAGGATTGATGAACTCTTCGATCTGCTCAAGGGAGCACGGTGGTTCTCAAAGATAGACCTTAGATCAGGCTATCATCAGCTTAGAGTTTGGGACGAGGACGTGTAGAAGATGGCCTTCAGATGTTATTATGGCCACTATGAGTTATTAGTTATGCTATTCGGCATAACCAATGATCTAGCAGTGTTCATGGGCCTCATGAACAGGATCTTTTAGCCATACCTCGATCGATTTTCCGTAGTGTTCATCGGCGACATTTTGATTTACTCGACCACTGAGGAGGAGCACTCCTACCACTTACGGGTTGTACTAGACACATTCTGAGAGCCCTAGCTTTATGGAAATCTTTCTAAGTGTCAGTTCTGGTTACGTGAGGTCCAATTCTTGGGACACGTCATCTCAGAGGTAGGAGTTGCAGTTGATCCTGTGAATATCGAGGAAGTGCAAGATTAGGAGCCACCCAGGAGCGTGACGGAGGTGCGGTGTTTCTTGGGACTAGCTGGATACTACCAGAGATTTGTGTCAGACCTCTCTAGGTTTACGGAACCACTCTCAACATTGACAAATAAGAGGAAACCCTTTTTTTGGTTAGACAGATGTCAGTAGAGCTTCCAGGAGCTGAGACAGAGATTGACCAGCACACCTATCTTGAGGTTGCCGGAGGAGGGAGTAGGGTACGTAGTCTACTGAGATGCATCAAGGACTAGAATCGGATGTGTCCTGATGTAGGAGTGTCCAGTGATCACCTATGGATCACGTCAGTTGAGGCCGCATGAGAAGAACTAAGCTACCTATGACCTGGAGTTAGCAGTAGTGGTTTTCTCTCGGAAGACATGGCGACACTATCTGATGGGTGAGCGCTTTACAGTCTTTTCTAACCATCAGAGTCTCAAGTACATCTTATCTCAGAAGGAACTGAACCTGAGATAGCGGTGATGTCTTGAGTTCCTCCAGGACTATGACTTTAAGATAGTCTGTACTCATGGGAAGGGGAACGTAGTAGCTGATGCTCTCAGCAAGAGGACGGGCATTCAACTACTTGAGGAGGCGACAGAGCAGCTAGCCGCTTTGCAGATATCCTTCATGGATAGAGATGGGGAAGCCTTCCTTCAGTCTCTCACAGTCTCTCCTCCACTACTGCAGCGGGTCAGAGAGGCACAGCGTGTGGACACTGACTGTGAGACGCAGCGTGCGCAGATATCTTCAAGATAGGCACCAGATGGATTCTACTTTGGAGGAGAGCACGTCGTCGTTTTCATAGGGCTTACCTTGGTACCAGTTTCTTTACAGGAGGAGGGGCTGAGGGAGTTTCACACTTCCCCTTTGGTGGTACATCCTGGAGTGGTGAAGTTGTACCAAGATCTCAGACGATAGCACTGGTGGCCAGGCATGAAGAAGGCTGTGGTAGAGTTTGTTTCTCAATGCCTCATCTGCTAGCAGGTGAAGGCAGAGCACCAGGTACTAGCAGGCATGGTACATCCCTTGGAGGTCCCGGAGTGGAAGTGGGATGGCATATCTATGGACTTCGTGACTGGACTTCCATGCACTTACAGAGGTCACGACTCTATTTGGGTGATTTTTGATGGACTCACCATGTCGGCACACTTCTTACCCATCAGAGAGCAGGGCTCAGTGGAGAGCTTAGGACGTCTCTAAGTTCAGGAGATTGTACGGCTTCATGGTGTTCCATCATATATCTTCTCCGATCGAGATGCTCGCTTTACTTCCTAGCTTTGGAAGGGGTTGCAGGAGGCGTTCAGAATGCAGCTACGCCTGAGAAAAGCCTTTCACCCTCAGATGGATGGTCAGATGGAGAGGACCATTCAGAATCTTGAGGACATGCTTCACGCATGTGTCCTTGACTTTGGTCGCAGTTGGGAGGACCACCTACCTTTAGTGGAGTTCGTGTACAACAACAGCTACAACTATACCCTTAGGATGACACCATATGAGGCATTGTACGGCTGACCTTGCAGATCTCCTTTGTGCTAGACAGACCCTGTGGAGTCAGCACTTGTGGGACTAGAGATGGTCCATGCCACGACGGAGAAGGTCCAGGTCATCCAGGAGCAGATGAGGACAGCTCAGAGCCGACAGAAGTCTTATGCTGACAGAAGGCGGAGGCCACTGGTTTTCGAGGATGGCGACCACGTCTTCTTGCGGGTCTCACCTCGACGTGGATTACATAGATTTGGCTGAGGTGGCAGGTTGTCTCCATGCTTCAATGGACCATTCCAGGTCCACAGCAGGATTGGCGAGGTGGCTTATCACCTGGCTCTACCACCTCAGTTGCACCGGCTACACAATGTCTTCCACGTATCTCAGCTGAGGAGATATGTGCACGACCCGACGCATATCATTTACCATGGGGAGCTAGACATTGATGATGGGGCGATGTTTGTGGAGGTCCCAGTGGAGATCGAGGATCGACAAGAGTGGGTCCTACATGGACGATCGATTCCTCTAGTGTGCATCAGATGGAAGCACGGGAACCTCAAAGAGAGCACTTGGGAGTGGGAGGCTCAAATGCGTGCTCAGTACCCACATTTGTTTCCCTAGTTTATGATGTATCTTTACGGGGACGTATATCCCTGAGGTTGGAGTGATGTAAAGAAACATAAAATTAAAGGAAATTTTTTTTCTTAATTTTCTTTGGGATTTTACAAGAATGAAGTTTCTGACAGCAACTAATTCTGAGGCCCAGTGTCCCTGGAATCATTCTCTGAAGTTTGGCTCAGGTACGTTCAGTGAATGAACGAGTGGGTTTTCCTATCTTTTAAACCGGTGCTCGGAATTAAATTCCGAGGGCACCGATGGAATCGCTGCACCGGTAATTACTAAGAAACACCTGTTCTAGAGTTGCATTTGCTCGGGTGTGGTTTTTAAATTTTGGGCTTAAGTAAAGGAATAAAATAAAAGTGGTGCACCGATTTTATTTTATTTTTTTTCTTAACCTAAGGTAAGTGGATGAAGTGGGACCCAAAATATCCTATCCACTAGGTAGGATATTTATGAGGTGGGACCCACACGATCCCCACTGTTTCTTATCTTCCTAAACCCCCTCCTTTATTAAAGTAACGCACCCCCACCCCTATTAAGTGGATTCAACTCTTACATTTAACTTAATATGAAACACCTCATTAAATTTGGGCGGTTTAAACATTGAAATTAATTCAATTAATTGATTGTTTCAATTCTTGTTGAAATTCAAAAAGTTGGCTTGTGTGTTAATAAAATAAGACAATTTTTATTTTATTAGAGGTTGGTTGTGCGAGAGGGTTTTGGAGAAATCACTCAAGCCGTGAAGTCCTTCTTCCTCGACTAAGAACACAAAGAACGCAAAGAACATGAAGAATGCGAACAACTCTGACCACCGACGAAGGTATACAAGAACGCCGGATCCTTAGAGATCGACGACACGACGCTGACAAATCCTTTCTCTACGACGCGACGATCCCCCTTCCGCGATGCCTTCTTCCGCGACGTGCAATTCCGCGACGAACCCTCACTCGACGACGCTTGAGGTAGGGGGTTTTGGTTCAATTAAATCGATGTGATTTATATCCTCTCATGTGTTTAAATTTTTGTCAGAATTCGTTTAAACTGCTAACGCGGTGGGTGCGGACCAACGAACAAGTCTGAACCCACCGTTTCTTCATTATTGGTGTGCGGATCGGCGGGCGACGACGAAGCAGGTATTAAGGGAATTTTGTGGTCTTCGCAGTGAAGAGCTGGTCCTGGGAGGACCGCTGGCGAAGACGACAGGCAAAACGGACAACCAGAGCGCGTCTGATGGTCTACGAAGAACCCCGCCGGAACGCCTCGCCGACACCAGCCAGCCGCCAGGAGGCGGCGGCGCCCCGCGCGCTGCCAGGAAAGGCCGTCGCGGCTGAAGCAGCGGTGGCAGGATACTGGTCCCGAGACCGTGTGGGACCGAGGAGGCGGGGACGTGGCGCTAAGCCGTGTCCGTTGACAAGGAGCGGCCCCCACGCTGGGGTCACAGTTTCATTCAAGGGGGCGCTGCCCCCCCTTTTCGCATCCGCTCGGCCGAAACAGCCGAGCCTCCTGGCCGACGGGCTGTGCCAGTGCACCGGGCCGGACCCGGACCAGGGTCGGGTCAACCCGGTTTGGGCCGACCCAGGGGGTCTCAGGCCAGGTCAGTCAGGGCCCGAAACCCCCATTTTCGGATTGTTTCGTTCTGTTGCCCATAACATGGGATACGAACCTCCGATCAATGCACCGTCTGTTGTGTAGAGATCTTTGGATCAAGATGGTCGTTTCAGTATATTAAACTTAAGGTTTCAGAGTACTTTGTGTTCGGTCGGGTTGGTTCAAACACGAAACCAACCGGGCCCTCGGAGCGGAAACAATTATAACTTGAGCTCCAGACGTCTGATTGACGTGCTGTCGACTTTGTTGGATTCCTCTTAGTGAGATGGATCGTTTGGCTTACTCTTCTAGAGGATTGGATGTAGTTGGAGTACAGTTGGTTGGTTTTGACTTAAAAACCAACTGGGCCCTTGGGACGAAAAAGACAATAACTTCCAAACCAGGCATCCGATTGATGTGCCGTCTGTGACGTTGAGTTCCTGTTGGCGATACGAAACTTTTGGATACATCAACTCCGAACTTTGTGTCAGTTGATGTATCAGCCTCTCACCTCGTGGAGCGGACCCTCCTGAATGAGCTTGCTGTGTGCGGGAACCCTAGAGCTAGCTACGACTGCGATGACAACGACGACTATACAGAGATCCTCATTGGATTCGATGATGATGAATACAACACTCAGCGATCCTATGTGGTTCAGTGCTACAGATCCGGTGTGGGTCTGATCCTGTGTGGGTCAGCGCTCAGCAGTCCTGTGTGGGCCAGCGCCTACAGATCCTGTGTTGGACTGATCCTGTGTGGGTCATTGCGGGGGTTAGTTACCTATCGATCTTGTGTGGGTTAGATCCTTTGTGGGTCATTGAGGGGGTTAGTTACCTATCGACCTTTTGTGGGTCAGATCCTTTGTGGGTCATTGTGGGGGTTAGTACCTTTTGATCCTTTGTGGGTCTGACGTCCTAGATTATTCAGTGGTTGTATCTGATCATCTCTATTGTCATACGAAGAAGTATACCTGTGTGAGCTAAATCCTGTTTTTCTTTCCTTTGTGGATTGTGTTGCACCATCTTGTGTGGATTATGGTTTGATTTCTTGTGTGGACTAGGTTGTACATGGGCTTGGAGGTTGGAGTGAACCATAATTGATGACTTAGGTATATGTATGGGCATATACCTAAGTAGTGTCAGATGTTACATCGTGAATGTATCTTTCCTTTGTGGATTTTCCTTTGGGGATTCTGGGAGACCTTCAGGGGTCTCGGGGTCCCTACTGAGTAGCTTATACTCACCCCTACACGGGCTATACCTACACTACATTGTGTTGGTTGCAAGCGACGGACAGCACTGACCGTGGTTGAGGCTTGCAGAGCAGGACGGTACCTTGAGGTGGACCACTTGGCGGGACGTACTCAGAGCGGACGGTTGGACCTGAGGGGCTGTGGAGGCTATCTGTACCCACCCTTCAGGTGGGATTTCCAGTGGACGACTCGAGGCTACATCTTTACTTTTAGTTGTTGTTTTCCCTTTCCAGTTGTACTTTACTTTCAGTTTTGGGTTTATATTTTGGCCCATTTACTTTTCTGCACTTACTATTGTACCCAGTTGTTTTTACATAGTATTTAGTTCTGTTTTCTTGCTCTGTGGTGTTTGTTTATTTTTTCAAATGCAATGCCTTCCCTTTTTACTGGGATTTACGCCTTGGTGCTAGTCTCCAGCCCCTGGCCGAGGGAATGCGGTCTTGGGATAGTCACGGCATGGGCCCCAAGGACGGGTCGTGACATCTCTAGCCACTACTTTCTATGTAATACTTTGTAAATTTTTATCATTAAAATTTTTCAATATATATATTTATATATATATATATGGTATCCATATTTTGTGTCATTTATAGGGTTTAAATGACCTTTTAATCATGGTTAATCATCACTTGTCTACTATATATTCCCTTCTCTCTTATATCATTCTAAATACTCTACTATAGATCCCACTACTCCCAAACCTTAATTGATGAACTCCCATACAAGTGATTTTTTCCAATTCATTTCCAATGAATACCTAGATCATCTATATATCAATGTCCTTACTGACTATGAGAATAATGGAAAGATATGATCTAGATTGAGAACAAGGTGTGAGAAACATACAAATTTATATTCTCACTCATCTGGTCCAACTAATTGGAGACCTTTCTCATAAAAGGAAATCCCATATAATGAAGAAAAATGTTAATATTCTTCGATGTTGTTTTTTCGGAAAATCAGAAGCTGAAAATATAAGTTTAACATCATCCATATAGTGTTCATTACAACCAAAAGATGATTCCTAAGAGGAAAAATTAATAATAAGAACTCGAATACTCTTAAAGATATATAAATGATGACCATAATTATCTAACATAATCTTGGGAAATATCTAAAAATTATTTCCCTTATAAGAAATCATTTTATGAAAGGCATCATGGTGATCGATTTTAGATAGTTGATGATGAAATGGGGAAAATTCATTCATGTCAAACATCTCTTGATGAAGGATACAAGACTTGGAATATGATGATCAGATTTCTAGGTGAACCTAACAAGGTGAATATGTTCCATCAAGGTGGTTTTTAGATCATATATTCATAAATGATTATATAATCACTCATATAAGATAAATACAACAATAATGTTCTAAACTAAGGGCATGTGTCGTCCCCTGACATTGGGTAAAGCTACAAAAAATTAGTAATCTGAGAATGACCTAGTGAAAAATGAAAGACTAAAAGTAAATTTAGATAGAAATGAAAAACTTCTAAAAGGTATGATATCTTTACTGTATGACTCTATATTCCTTAAGAAATAATTGTATTACAAAATATATGCCTTTTATCATGAGATTTTCCATATTTTCTAATCGATAGACTTTAACAAACCTATCCTTAATAAAAGAGTAGAAGAGATAAATAATATTAAATCGCTTCTAAATTATATCTAAAATAAACCCAAATAAAAAACTTATCAAAACATCAAACAATTATACCATAAAATTCTTCCCATCCATTCACATTCATTACCTACCTCTACCTTACATGAGATAAGTACCTTGAATATTTAAGCCAACCTACTAAATCCAAATTCTTTTAGAGACCCAAAAACTATCAAAGACCCATTTAATTGAAAACTTATATAGTATGCGGAGACTACCTCAACTCTACTAAGTGAAAATATGAATACTCTATCATAACCTCCATGTAAAACTACTTATCTAACACAGCATATAGTGATGAATCACATATGTATGTTCCTTTTTCAATGAGACCATGAAAATGATTAAAAATAAGGTTTCACCTCTAAATATTGATACATTCTTATGGTTCCAAGTCTCTGACTTATAAGATAAGGAAATTTCTATTCATTGAATCATTATATAAGAATCTATATAAAATTAAGATTTTTTTGTTCTCAAGGCTGACTCAATTATTGATCTAGAGATTCGCGTGCCTGATGAAATTTCATCTAAGGTAATTTTTCTAGTAAGCCAATAAGTTACTCCCAAATTACTTTCTCTATAGATCAAAATCTACCATATTAGTGGAGAGATAAAATATTTTAGATTCATTCCTATTTTACTTTTGATCTACTTAAACCTAAGGAATAAATGGAATCTATCATTACTATGTTTTTTATAAGACACCATGATTGACATTGATTTTAGTGGATCACTCTTGGGGATTTAACTTAAATCTAAATTAAGTATATACCATAAATTGATACACTTATCATGGTGATTATTAAGGATTTTCTTGGGATTGTTTATTATCTCACCTACCAAATCCGAGAAGAATATTTGGCTAGGAAATGTTTCTCTTTCAAGAAAAAATATCTTCATTAACACAAAAAATAGATTTCTAAAAGTTATAATGATTTGGGAGGAATTTATTATGATAATCTCAAACATGAATATTTCAGCTCACTACCTAATCCATTGTGAACAAAGACTATAGATCTCCTCATATTGTAAAAAATTCACAAAGATACATGTCTCTCAGTGAGTTATACATTCACTCCCTCATAGGATTAGATGAAATCTATAATCAGTAGAAGTTCCTCTATCAGATCAAAGATGATAAAAATCTTATTTGAGATTCTTATGATCTTCCAGATATCAAAATAAATAATAGAAATTAACCTTCATGCACTGGTTTTGATGAAACAATGTTATCATTTAGTAGGCCTACATCCTTTTATCCTAAAGAAAATAGGATCCAAATAAGATGGAAATTCTTTTGAAAAAAAAAATCAAAGCCAAAATAAGTCAACCAAGTGTTACACTTATAGTTATAAGGTAAATGATAATAAAGAGTGTCTAAAACATAGGGAAAGTTTTAACATCATCCAAAAACTCTCTAAAATTAATGATATTAAGGAAGATTATATAGAGAATCCATTCTCTCTTAATGACGATCCAACAAAAAATATGTTTGCATTGGATGATGATGATCTTATAGAGGAAGTGATTACAATGGTGTATCCTTGTTTTTGAAATATC
This sequence comes from Viscum album, assembly GCA_963277665.1. Taxonomy (NCBI): domain Eukaryota; kingdom Viridiplantae; phylum Streptophyta; class Magnoliopsida; order Santalales; family Viscaceae; genus Viscum; species Viscum album. The sequence goes on from OY728162.1 coordinate 256,869,622, forward strand.
AATATACTTTTGAATCCAACCCAAAAATAACATGTAACAAAAAGGATAAAGTATATTTTTTAGGAGATGAAAAAAATGATTCTTGAAGATCATATGGAATGATATATTATAATTTTTTTAAAGACATGGGTTAATTATTTTAAGAGTTATGATATTCATCAATTATGAATATGGTGGTCACCGGTTCATCCCTTATGTCCCCATATCCATATTGTGTGGGTTGCTATGGATTTTATCAATTCCTTTTAGAGGAATCATTCATCTTCCAAACTATTCTCCCTAAAAATAGTCTCATTGGAATGATTTTTGACTTCGGTTTTTTTTCAAATAATTATATATATAATTTAATAACAATGAAAAATTAACCATATTTCTTTCGTTTTCTATGTTTTGGGGTGAGAGTTTTTTGTCAAACACCCTCCAGAGTGAAAAAGTTATATTGTAGTACCCTATGGTTATTAAGGAGGATTTTCTCTTATTTAAGATTGATACTCAGGTTACCACCTCAAGAGATACCATCTCCTTGCTCAAATATTGTACAAATATAATCAAAATCATTAATTCTAATCTAAATCCAGATACATATTTCATTCACTACATCCACAATATTTGTGAAGAATACATGACATATTCTTAGTATATTCTATCCTAAATAATTGTTAATGTTTGTCATATATAACATATATGGGATAAAAATGATCATTTACTAGGATTATACTCAGATAATCTTAGAAGGTCTATCTATTTTTTCCTCGATTATTACCATTGGGACATGAATAATCTTGATCAACCAACTTTAAAACTCATACTATTTGGTTATATATACATATTTCCATCTAATAATTGGGTTTCATATTGTAGTTTTTATGTACATCAATATAACCTTTTTGATTAGGGGGAAGAGAAAAAGTACGTGCTCTTCCATTTTTATCTGGAAGAGGAGTTGTAGACTTGGAATAATACTCCTGTACATTATATGTAAGGACCTTTTAAAATGAAAAGTGTGACCAATAATATCAGAGTAATAATATTAATGTTTCTATATAAATAAAGAATATAATTATATGGGAATCAACATATAGAACACATAGAGACCATCAAGAGATTTTTATCTTGGAAGAAACACACATAACGACCATCTAGATATGATTATTTAGGAATCATCACATGGAATACATGGAGAATAAATTATAGATAATAAAATTCAAGTCAATAAAACATAAGGACCAATTGGGGGAAAAGTATCATGACAATATAGGTTTGCATGACACATGTGGAATATAATTTATGTCATGTCTATTTTCTTGTATTATATTATAAGCTTTAATAAAGTGAATTTAATCTAGTTTCTTTATTAAATTAGTGTTCATCATCATCTCTATAAAATTAGGAGTTATTGTCTAGAAATTTGTATGGTGGTGTGTCATGTAAAATTTGAGAACGTACCATTTGATAAAGCTTCTTTGCAAAAATCTGTGGCCATTATCGGACTCTTGGTGTCAAAGAAAAGTAGATAGGGTCTAAGTTAATAGACAAGGAAGGGACACATGGAACTCTTCCATTAGACCTTAGTATTGTTTTCTTATCTTCCTATCAGTAACATTCAGCCTTATGTGGCTATAAATCATGTAACATTGGAGTATAAAGGACAACAAATTTTAGAGACGAATACTTCAGTCAAAATGTGATAATATTATTCTATTATCCATATATCTATGACCTTTAAAAGTTTTATTAATTTCCTATTCCTTACTTTTTTTTCATTTGTTAGCATAAAAGTTTGGGTAATTTCACTTCTTGTATTATTGTAATATCTATACTAGGAGTTTTGGAAGATGAAAAGTACTCATATGTGCAGATCCTCTAATAAGAAAAGTATGACCCATCATGTTAGAGTTGTAAAATTAAAGATGCGATATAAATTAAGAAGATTTAAATCAATGATGATAAATGTAGAACACATTGTGGGAATCTAGTGATTCTTATCTAGGAAGATATATATGTGGAATCCATCTGGGGATTATAATCTAGTAAGCTTCACATGGGCTATATGCTGGCCAACATATAAAGAATCATGTCTAATTTAATAATGCATGTGGATGAGTTAGTAGTAGAGAATCCTGACAGGATTGGTGTATAGACCATGAAGAGAATTTACTTTATGTAAAGTGTGTTTTTGTTACTTTCATTGTAATATTTTATAAAGTGACATTATTAAAGTTCATTTAATAAAATAAAGGGTGACATCATCACTATAAAATCATGGGTAATTTTCAGGATAGGTGTGTGATGAAATGTCATATATGTTTGATAAAGTATCTTTTGATAATGTTCATTTACCAAAATCAGGGACCCATATCATGCTTCCATTGGCCATTGGGATTAAAAAAATATATCCTTATATGTAAAATTTATCCCTAGATGGATAGAAATAATGTAACCTAATATAGTATAGAATCAACCTTGGGGAGAGTAATCCTTTTGTGTTATTGTGATAATACTATTCTATTTTCCATATATCTATGGGTCATTTAAAAGTTCATTATCCAATCAGCCTTATGTTTTACTTTTTCTTTCCCACAAAACCTTCTTCATGGTTTTTCCTCCAGTGTTTTTGTAATATTGGTATTATATTCATGGTTATAGTGTAAACTATGTTACTTATCACTAGATTTACATCTTCCTTATGTCCCTCTCATATATCTTCCATTGGATGATATGATGTATGATCTATAATTACATCCTTTTGAGGAAACATTACATCGGTAATATTGATACTGGAAGTCCTTATAGTTGGGTTTCCATTTTATTCTCTCTATGAACAATATCTAGAGTGAGTTTGGGGTGTAATTTAAGGTTTTTATGTTATCATCACCAATTCTGAGGTGACCTAAATATCTATGGTACTAAAGATCTATCCCATGTCTGAGTTGAGTTTCTATCGTAGATAAAGTTATCATTTTTTTATCTATGGTATGTGTTTTTAGGCATTACCTAAATCTTTTGAGAGATTATTATGAGTTAATATTATACAAAAAAGTTAATAAAATATTACGAGTCAATATTATATTATCAAAATATCCTTTGTAGACCAATTTCATATTATACCACTACATTCTAGATAATCCTTTATAGATATTTATCTATTTTATTTTCCAAATGAGATATCAGTGGTGTCCAGGTGGTAAATCATTTCTAATAAGGGAGGGACCTTTTACCTATGGGTTATTATCACTTCTCTATTGTATAGTCCTCTCTCCTCTCTTAAAAATACTCTACTACAGATCCTACTTCTACCAAAACTTCCCAAATTAACACATTTCTAATTGATTTGTCCCAATTCATTAATTACGATTACTTAGATTATCTATACTTCCATGTTGTCACTAACTATGGGAACAGTGGAAAGAAAAAATATGGAATGAGAATTGGGAGTGAGAAATGTAACAGTTTATCTCCTCACTCAACTAGTTCACGGTTCTCTCTCCATATCCATGTCATGTTTATTGGAAACCATTTTCATTAAAGGAATACCTAGATAATAGATCTAGATATTATAGACATTAAAATCACGAGATGTTATGATAAAATGAGAGATTAGAGGTAGAGATTTTATCCCCTCAAAGATATATAAATTATAACAAAACTTATTATTCTCATCCTTGGTAAATAGTTGATGATTATTTCTCACATTAAACGTATTATCATGAAATACATCATGAAGATTATTTACAACAAAAATTTTATGGGAAGAAAATAAATAAAATATTGATACCAGGTTCATGGTTAAATCCAGGCATGAAGAATTGGAAGACCACATAAATGTAGACAAATATGCATAAATACATATAAATATCAATACATTGATGAAATTATATATAATCATAAATTAATATTGATAAATATATAAAAATTGTAAATACATATACATAAATGTATTGAAATTCATACAAATATATGAATAATAGATTATAAGAACCAAAATATGCAAAAACAACGACAATTGGAACACTATAAAATTAATATGACTATATATGACTGAAATAAATTCATAAATGGACCAACAAGCATGTGAAGACACTCTTCAATGATGTTGAAATCAAATAAAATTTTCAAAAATCTGGATATCCAAACAAAAAACATAGTTTTGGAAGTATTATAATACTATTTCACCTTTAAAAAATAGTAATATTGGTTCTACTTAAATTATATGACATTTATCTCTTTTCAAGCTTCAATTTGACATCTCGTGAAGTCCAAACTGACATCTTGATCATGATTTATAGTCATTGAAAGTTGAAGTTCAATTTTTAACTTCTCATAAAATAGTAAAAAATATAAATCTATTAATTATAACAAAATTAATATTTTATTTCATTCTTTTTAATTTTATAAGCTTTAATTTGAATGGTTAGGGAGCTAAAACAGATACTCGGATCAGAAGTTATGGTCATTGGACCGTGAAGTCTTATTTTCAACTTACCTTAGAATTTATTTATGTTTTGAATAACTACTAACTAATAATTATAAATAATTAATAATTAAATAAAAATAAATAATTAAAAATGAAAATAATAGAAAATAAACAAGGATAAATAATAATTATAAACTATTTTATTCCAATAATTTAGTGATGGTTTTTAAAATTCACTGCTAAAAATAATAATAATAACTTTTTGAGATATTTTTTTTGAAAAAATACCACTAAAATATTTTTCAATAATTATATAAGGGTGGTTGATAAAAACACCACTAAAAAACATCATAAAATTCAATTTTGTCTACAGTGTGATTCGTTTATATCTTGGTAAATATCTCTCAGAATACTTATATAATTCTATCTTTGAAAAAGAGATAGCTGAAGATATTCTTCACGAACCTATATTATATTATAAATAATTCCTAGAAGATAATTCTCAAAAGGAATTTATTATCATCACTGTAGGTTTCATCAAAGAAAATTCATAATTGGAATATTATCCTTTACCACTAAAAAATTATATCTACCCCTGAAAATTGGTTAAGATTATTATAGTGGTTTATTTATTTATAATGGGAGTTGAATCCTCAATCATGAAGCCCTAAAATCACCCTAATAATCTCTAAGAATAATTTTATATGTTCTTTGGGGTTGAAAATGTGGGGAAATTCCCAAAAAATGGTTAGTAAACCCATTCCCATTCATCTTTTTGATGGCTATATTATAAATCAATGTGTTTATGGATATAAGATACTAGGAAAATGTCTCCTTATTGGATTTTATATCCTTCAAACTATGAAAGGGGTTTCAAGGAATAGTAAGAGACTCAATCATGAAAATTACCTCTTAAATTAGATTAAAATTTTGAATTCATTCTATTGAGGTTTTAGGATCAATCAAGGAATACATTTAAAGAACATCCTATACTGAATCACATATAAATTCCCTTGGGATGTGTGATCATCTATTATGGAAGAAACATAATTTAATTATTACACTCTTATTAAAAAGAAAATAAGATGTTAATTTTACAAAAATGTAGTTATAAAGTTATGAATCAAGATCTCTTTAAAATTGTTCAAGAATAGTTTTATGACCAATAATAGTATTTTCTTATTGAGATATAAATATTAAAATGGGATTGTGACACATTTTATGTTAATAAGAAATCATATAAACTCATTTCAATGTTAATATAGTAATAAATTATCATCCACTCAATCATTTTCTTAAGGATGATAAATTTCCTTTAGAAAAGAGTGAAACACCTTTTTAGAAGATAGTAGAAGACAAATTATTTTAAATGTTTGATCAAAAGTAAAGATTTTGGTAGTTAAGGATTAAAATGGGAGATAGACATGAAACAAAATTTTATATTGGGGAAAATAATTTATATTATAACATCTTTATATTTGGCCTTAAAATAACCCCCTCATTTTTTCAAAAATCCATTTCAAGGATCTTTGAGATAATTATAGAGAATTATATTGTCTACATTGATGATATACTTAATTTCTCTCTAGATGTTGGATCAGACTTTATTTTGTTACCAAAGATTCATAATATTTTCCAGTAGTATTGAATCATACTTTCTAAAAATATGTTATTTTGAAAAATAGAAAATCATTTCATTAGTACGCATATATTTAATGATCAGCACCAATTACAGTCTCATATTGCATGGAAACATCGTAATTTATATATCAATATTTATCTTTCAATAAAATTAAATAATTTATAGGGATTTTTAATTACATGGTTGAATATATCTATAACATGGCCAGGTATCATAGAATTATATCCACCCAACTATAAAACAATGCTCTTAATTGAAATCAGAAGTGTATATAGGATGTGTAAGACATAAAAGGACTTCCAATGTACCCCACCCCTTAAATTTACCTAGATCATGAAGTAAAATCATTCAAAAAAATGAATTTGATCTTTAATAGGGGGTATCCTTTTATAAGATGATGTAAAGGAGGACATATTCATTTTTGTCTATAAAATTGGTGATTTTAAATATGGAGAACTTCACTATCATTAGAGATACAATAAAATTTTAACTCTAAAAGTTGTATAGATAAATTTTATATCAATCTAATTGGATATTAATAACTAATTCAAATGGGCATGTATGTTTTCCCACGAATGCTACAGTTTAAATAAAAATTAGTTCCCTAATCACAACTCATTATATTTTTAAATTTGTTTTATTAATGTAAATTTAAGGATAAAAATATCAAAGGGAAAAATAATTTCTTACCCGACATTATATTAAGAACCAAGATGACTATCACATATGTTTTCCCAATGCTCTTCAGTTTGGATCCTCTGTTATTACCATAGTCTACTCAGGATATATCATGAATGATGTTAAAATCATCCAATCACACTAAATTTTTTTTGGAATTCAATAAAATATACATTATCATGTACTATATTAAAAATGGACCACTTTTTAAGATTATTATCCATACTATTTATCCAATCATAGAAATTATCATAAAAATTTCATTTCATTTATTAAACTTCTCAAAATAATTTTATCTAATTGTATTGAATTTGCTAAAAATCTAAACTATTTTAATTTTCAATAAGTGAAGAATATTGATTCACTATCTTTCCCACTACCAACTCAACCACATTCTTCAAAAATTTCACCATTTCTTAAAATGGTTAAGTCATTTTAAAACTATTATGTCTTGTAAATTAGAGTTACTTCTAGATTTATACTCTTTTAAATGGAATAGAATTACATTCACCCGGATTTTTCCAATTGATCGTTATTATAAATTTGAAGAAGATGGTAGTGTTTTTATTATAAAAACATATCCTTACTATATTCATTATTTTGTTATCTGTGATAATAAAGGTAAAACATATATTTCTATAGAATAAAGGAATATATGGAATTTTAATAATCATGATCCAACTAAGGTGCCACACTAACTTTTTAACCCTTACAGAGTTCCATGGATCAATATAATTTTATATCTCTAGGATTATATATTGATATCCAATATTAAATTTTTTAATTCTGTCACAATGTTATGAAATATTCTAATTAAGATCCACACTTGGAAAATAACACGTACATATCTTCATTAGAGGGATTATCTTTTGGTAATGTATATAATGGGTAGGAGTTTTAGACCAATAAAAGTACTTATATGTGTGGACACTCTTATAAGATAATTGTTCCTTTAAATGTTATAGTTATAATATTAATAATGTACTATAAATAAATAAGATGCTTATTGAAGAAGCTACATGTAAAACATAGGGCGTAAAAAGAAACTTGTTCCATTATTACACATTTATTATTGATTTATTACATAATATTACACATAATAAAACCCATAATATAGATAATTCTAGTGTCTTTGGTAATTAATGACATTACATAACTACATAAAACAAGGGGTACATCACCAGTATTGAAACCTTCTTTAACAATATCATTATATTATTTCATACATGAAACTATATGGGATAACCTAGGGACATGCATAAGAAAGTAGTGAGCTATAAATCCCAGAAAGGGAATAATCGTGGAATAACATGAAGAAATTATTACATGTTTTAGAATAACAATTTCAACAGAAAATTGGTATAGATTCATAAATATGAAGAAATAGGTATTATAGATCATGATAACATAAAGGTAACATGGAAATATGGGAAAAACATTAAACATGGAATCATAAACATTGGTCATGGTTAAACACTAAGAAATCATGATGGAAAAATTATTGTGATGGATTAGTTTCACTCCCAAATACATTGATTGATGTCTCATGTGACTGAACATTTCCCAATGCATTAGAGTGCTATTTAATTATGGGTGCACTCATCGCTTTCATATCATATACATGCATAAGTGTTCCACATTGATGATTCAATATATAATAATTTTTAAAATTCCAAGATCAAGGATTATGGAATAAATACATGGAAATACTCAATAAAATGATTATATATATGACTAGGGGAATACCCTCGATTTAAAATGCTGGTGGTATTTACCAAAAAAACGTTTTCCATGGAAATTTATAGTGAAAATTTGGCAGCATAACAATTGTACTTAAGGATTCATAAAATGGTTTAATGAGAGTGAAAGGGGTATGTAATTATTTTAGTATAAAATAGATTGTAATAGGTACATGTAAAATTATTTACCATATTACAATTTGGAAATAAAAGGCATAAATGGAGAAGATTCTTGAATTATGAGGAGAAGGAAAGGATCACTTACTAAATCATGGCATACAAATGGGTGTAAATAAAGGATCATAAGGGGTTAATGAGAGTGAAATGGGTAAATAAAAACATGTAAATAAAAAGTACCTTAAGTGGTATGTATAAAAACAAACCCAAACAAGAACAAACAGAAATTAGTATGCATGATATAAAAGAGGTTCTTGAATAAAAAGAAGTGAGGGTGATCCCTTACCTTGAGAGGGTGATTCCAAATACATTGGATGATATTTTCAAGAACTTTGGGACACATTTAGAGGTATCTATCATGTTAGGGAAGATTAAGGACATTATATAAGGTTTTTCGTTGAGTAAGAATGGGATATTGGGTGGGTTTATTTAGAAAATGAGTGTTAAGTTCAATATTATTTCCCAAAAATAGGTTTTGGACACTATATAATAAAATAACTAAAATCAAAAACCTTACCAGGGTTTTATCCAATGGTTTATATAAATTAGGGTTGTGTTTTATTATTTTATAATGAAAAATAAAAAATTTATTGAAATATTACACTTTTATATGTGTAATTGAGTCTTCTCCTTAAAGAAATGATTTTAAAACCTTAAATATAAAATAGGTTTTGGAGGTTTCATAAAGGATTTATAAAATTACTAAAATAACCTAAAAATTACATTATTTCTATTTTTTAGAATATATTAATTTGAGGATACTCTTTATAGTATTTATTACCACATTTTTGGTTCATTATGATGTCATAATACACACCATATATTTATACCGTATATAATTTTTACCCAAAAAATCATATTGTTTTAGAAAATTGTGAAAAATTTATCATTTTATAATTTCAAAATTATGATTCTAAAAATAATTTTTATTTTATATAAATAATTTTATAAATATTTGAAATTTCACATTTAAAAATAATAATTTATTTTAATTGAGAAATGATGGGTTTTTTTGACAATTGCAGTTTTTGAACCCTAATAAAAACTATTTTTGACTTTATAAAGTTATATTATAATCTATTCTTATTAAATATTATTTTTCAATTATATTATATTAAAATATAATTTATTTCAAAAATTAATTAATTTATCAAAAGGAATGTCTTCATTGAAATTACATATTACACAAAAATATAATTTGTGTTTTATTGTATAAAAATAAAAATCGTTAATAAATGAAAAAATATAAAGGAAATATTTTCATTATTATCTAAAATATACATATTAATTTTATTGTAGTCCTGATATGTATCCACTTATTACATAAGAAAATTCCTTAATGGTTAGGTGTATCACGGTGGACTTTCATGCAGTGGTTCGACATAAATGGTTTCGGTCATGATCTCAATGAGCTTGAACTTATCCCATAAATGGTTTCACTAATGATTTAGTTGTTGGATATCAAATTATGATTGTTCAAGGGAAAATAACAATGATGTTATCTCCTTTTTAATATCCAATAAATGGGCATCATAGGGTATGATCCTACTAGTTAATGACATCACTTTGTCTATGTTAATTGGATTTTTCAAAACCTTGTATTTATAATAACCATATGATCATTGTTCAATGATTATTTTTTCAATGCATATGATTATTAAATGACTTTTAATTAGATAGGATATAATAAAACCAAATAAGTTCATGTGTTATCTATAAACATAATACATAAAAATAAATTTAATTCAACCACAAAAGAAATTTTATTTATTAAAGTTTAGGTCGTTACAATCTTCCCTGATTCAAAAATTTTACCATCAAAATTTCCAATTCACACACTAAAATAGGTAATTTTATCACTCTTTCATCACCTCCAATGGTACCCATATCCCTTTTTCAAACTGCTTGTTTCCCCATATTATTTTGACCAGGTTCATTGTATTATTTCATAGAACTAATCTCTCTTATCTACAATCCTTACCGGCTGCTCCTCATATAAGTGATCATTATCCAATGGTTCCATGTACAGATTGAACACATGATGGGGTTTTGGTATGTAATTCCTCTATAGTGATATGTGGAACATATCCTATGATTAAAATAAGTTTGGTAGGAGTGATAGCTGATATGCCACTGCTCTGATGCGATCAAGGTTCTCAAATAGACCAATATATCTTAGACTAAGCTTTCCCTTATTCCCAAATCTCATTGCTTTCTTACAAAGAGATATATAGAGGAATATATTTCCTCTAACATCAAATAATAAATCTCATCATTGATTTTCATCATAGATCTTCTATTGACTCTGAGAATCCCTAATGTGACGCTGAATGGTCTTGATCTTTTCTACTATTTCCTCGACCATTTCAGGACCTAGTAGTTTATGTTCCCCAACTTTATCCCAACATGTTCGTGTTTCAAACCTATTCCCATAATGTTATTCATAGGGATCCATTTGGGTGGTTGAGTGGAAAAAATTTTTGTAAGAGAACTCAAACAAATAAGGTGTTGATCCCATCCTCCTTTAAAGTCAGTTGAGCATGCTCTCAAAATTTCCTAGAGTATTTGGATAGACTTCTCAGATTGGCCATATATTTGAGGGTGATATTTCATTTTAAAGTTCAACTGATTATTTAGATCTTGGTGGATAATTTTATAGAACATGTATGTATATCACGAATCTTGATCAGATAAAATTGATAGTGGTGTTTGATGCAACCTCACCACTTCTCTAATGTATATCCTTGTAAGTTGATCAAGCGAGAATCCTTCTTGAATTGAAATAATGTGATAAGACTTTGTAATATTATACACCAAAACATATATAGCATTATTTACTCATGATGTATTTTTAATACCATTGACAAAGTCAATGGTTATGTTTTCCCATTTCCATATAGGTACGGGTAATGGTTGCGTCATCCCCTAAGATTTTTGTGTTTCAGCCTTTACTTGCTGACATATAAGACAACTTGATGTATACTCTGAGAAATCCATTTACATATTATCCCACATATTGTTCTCTCATATATCATGATACATGATTGTGCTTCCTAGATGGATGGAGAAGGTTGAACTATGTGAATCCTCTAATAGATCCTTCTTTAACTAAGGATTTGGTTGTACACATATTCGTGACCCAAGTATTAAAACTCCTTAATTAATTTTGGACTCTAAGGATTTAACTTTTATTATAGATTCCACATTATACTTAATTACCACATCATCTCTTTGATAATATTTTATCATCTCTATAAGGTACAATTGAGAATTTATTTGTGATAGGATTGATGGTGTTCCTTCCTTTCCGATTCTCATGTCCATACTTTTCAAGTCCAAGAAGATCTTATCCTTCTCAATTTTCATCAATGATAAAATTATTGGATCTTATCTACATATATTTTCTACCACTTTACTTGATTCCCCATGATGGTAGTGGATTGATCAGTTATATTCCATAATTATCTCCAATAATCTTCGCTGGTGTATATTTATCTCTTTTTGTGTGAATATATACTTAAGGCTCTTATAACCCATATATATTTTACAATTCTCCACAAAGAGACAATTCCACCAGATTTTCAATGTGAATATTACTGCATCCAACTCTATATCATGTGTTGGGTATATTTTCCCTGAGATTTCAATTTCCATGAAGCATAGGATATCATTTGTTTATTTTTCTTTAACACACATCCCAATCCCTTCTTTGAATAGTCATTTCATACTATGCACATTTCCCTATTTTTTGGTAGTGTAAGTATAGGTGCATTGATTATCCTCTTTTTCAACTCCTTCAAGATCTAATAACATTCATAATTCCAAAAAAACATGACTCCATTTTATGTTAGTTTAGTTATAGGGTTTGAAAATGATGATAATTTTCTCACATATATATGACAACACCCAACTAATATAAGGAAACTATAGATTTCTATCATATATGTTGGCCACATCCATCCTTCAATTAATTATTTATTTAATGGGTCCACATATATCCAATTTTTTATAATATTTCCTATAAAGGATACTTGCATTATTCATAACTCACAATTTTTATACTTTTCATAAATATTATTATTTCATGAGGTTTTTAGAAAAATTATACAATGATCCTCAAGATCCTCCTTGTTTTTAGATTAATTTAGAAAATCATATATAAATAATGACTTCAATTTTTCTAGGTAACATATAAAGACTCTATTAATCAATTACATGAATATTTTTGAAGCATTAGTGAGTCTGAATGGAATTACTGTGAACAAAGAATGCTTGTACTTTGTTGGAAAATATATCTTGGGGATATCCTCCTCTTTCTCCCTTTCTTGATAATACCCCAACTGAATATCCACCTTGTATAAGTATTTGGATCTACATAGTTATTCAAAGAAGCCATTAATCCATGGTATAGGTTAATTTTTCTTTATCATGATCTTGTTGAGCTCACAGTAATCAATGTAAAGGGGTATTGACCCATCCTTCTTCTTGATAAAGAGGACTAGTGCACCCCATTATTAAGAACTTGGGTGTACAAAATCTTTTTTTAAATTCTCCTATTGTTGTGTTTTATCTCCTCGTTCTCTACAACATCCATTATACATGGAGTATTATATAATTCCAAGGCCCCATGTAAAATATCAATTGAAAATTCAACCTCTTAGTTAGGAGGAAGACCAAGAAAATCTTTAGGAAACAAATCAACATATTCCCTCACAATGGGAATGTTTTCGAGGATAAAATTTTCAATAGACTCAATAATTTTATCAAGATATGATTTCATGTAGGGATATAATTTTCATTCATCAGATACAGGTGCTAAAGAATATCCATCCTTCTCCTTACACTTATACATAATTTAAAAAACGATTTTCTATATAGAGAGTGATTTCCTCATTGTGGAAGTTTACGTTAAATCTATATAAGGAAAGAAAATCCATACCTGGAATTGTATAAAATTTCAATAAAGGGAGTATCACAAGGTTTTTTGGGACGTTCAACCCACAAATTTTTACAGGGGATGATTTATATACATAGGATGAAATAATTTCCCCATTTTCTATTTTCACTGATAAATATACTTCTATTATTTGTGGTGGTGGTTGAATAGTTCTAATAAACATTAATGATATGAAGGAATGTGTAGAACGAGAATCAAAATTTACATTCTCAACTCTTGAATGAATACCTAGTTTACCTTTCATCACTTCATTTTCAGGATCCATCTCGATGGTTGTAATGGAATTTCACCCTTTCTGCCTTGCTAGTTATTGTCACTAATTATCTCTACATTCCCTTTGTTTAGTGCACTATTTTTATATTTCCCATGTTTATTGAAGTCCAAACATTGGAAAAAAATTGAGGGTTTAATGGAGTATTCCTCTATTCCATTACATTGTTGTGTTTCTCCATTCAACAATATCTAGCTAGGTTCCCTTCCTTACCACACCTAAAGCATTTCCTTGTCCCCTTCATGTAATTTTTTAGGTTCTTCTTTTTATACTTTTTATAAGTGGGATATTTAAATTTAATACAAACATTATATTTTTTCATTTTTCTATTAGAATTAAAAACCAATTACAACTTATTATCCCCATGAGACCCTTGATATTCTCTTATCTCTATTTCAAATTTGAGGTCACATCAGACATTTTACTCACATCTATCAATGTCTCAGATTATAAGGGATTCATAGACTAGTTTTTAGCCCACCAATGAAGAGGTATACTTTGAGTTTGGGTGTTACAACAAAGTTGGAGGTTTATCTTGAAATTATTATCATGTTTTTCTAATATTCCATGATGGATTTATCATTTTTTTTCTATTGGGAATAGGAAAACCATTCAATTTTAAATAGGATTGTGGGAGAAAAATATTTTTTGAAAAGAAATTCTATAATTATTTCCACCTTGTCACATCAATATCTTCCTAGGGATTCATATTCTTAATCAATTTCCAACAATGATAATTTTACCCCTCCTATGATAAATATCCATTATAACCTTCTATTTTTTAGAAAATTGATGGATAGAGAAGATCTTATCAAGGGAGGTATTCCATTTTTCATGATTAAATGAATAAATTATCCATTAAAACTTGGAGGCATTTTTCAAATAAAATCATCTTAAGTTAACAAAAAGTGTGTGGTCACAAATTTCATGATTCCTACTTCTATTTGTTTGGGAATCTCATTTTGGAAGTCATTACATTACCCTTAGGATTGGTTGTTTACTCGGTTCCTCATATTTCCTACCATTTCCTAGAATAAAGGGAAAATTCAGATGATTATTTTTAAAAAATTAAACTCACATAAGGTAATCCAATAAAATTAAAGTGATAAATTATAAATTACATTTATTCCTTAACTTAAGAGTCTCTAGGGTACAATATATTTTATCCATAATCTATTCTCTAACATAGAATCTTATGAGAATTTTTAATCATTAAATAATACTTCATAATAAGATTATGACCAATGAATAACCCTTTGGAGTTTCAAACCAAGTATATAGAAAGCCCCATTATCATACCCCATTTCCCATTTAAGTCTACCTTATGTAGTGTTTTTCAGTTTTACCACTAGGTACATATATTACAGAGCCATATCCACTTGTAGTATCTAGGAAGGGATTTATATTATTGGAAACTCATTACTATATAATTTACCAATATTTTGGTATTTATTCTTATGTTTATTATTATCCCTAAGTATTTCTCAATATTTTTTTAATCCTTATCCCTACAATATATAAACTTTATTTTGATACCAAGTTTTGAAACATGTGCCTTTATTATAAATTAATTAATGATTTATTACATAATAATACACATAATACAACCAATAATACCAATAATTATTTTGTCTTTTGTATTTTGGTACATTACATAACAATTTTAACATGAGGTACATCTCTATTATTGAAAACTTCCTTAACATGATAAAAAGATTTTGTCATACATAAAATAAGAAAGGAATGATAAATAAATCCCAGTAAGGGAATAAACATCAAAAAATATGAAGAAATAATCACATGTTAGATAATTTAAATTTAAATGAAACAAAAAATTATTTATAATGATAAATAGAAACTAATAGGTATAATAAAGGATGATAGCATAAAGGTAACATGGAAATGTGGAAAAAACATTAAACATGGCATCCTAAACACAGGTCAAGGATAACGATCAAGACATCATGATGAAAAAATCTCCATGATGAATTTGGTTCACTTCTTAATCCATTTCATGATTCCTCCTGATACTAAAATATCAACTAATGAATTTGATCATTATATAATTTTAGGTTCACCTCTCACTTCCATATTACGAACATGCATAGGTTTGACACATAGATCATTCAATGTAAAATCATTTTTCAACATATATAATTACACAATCAAGGAATATGGAATAAATATATTCAATTACCTAATAAAATGAGTATAGTTATTTCTAGGTGAATAACCATGATCGTAAATATCCATGGTACTCATAATACAATGGTTTGACATGTAAACTCATAGTAAAATTTCAGTAGCATAATGATTGTAATTAAGGATACATTAAATCGTTTAATAATAGTTGAATGGGGCCATTAATAATTTTTAAATAAAATTTATAATAATAGGGGAATGTCCAAACATGTACCAACACTATTATTTTGAAACAAAATACATAAAATAAAGAATATTCTTGAATAAATAGAAGAAGGAAAGGATCCCTTACTAAATTTTGGCATGATAACTGGTGTACATAATGGATCATGGGAGGGGTTAATCAAAGAGAAATGTGTCTACAATAACATATAAATAATAATAGAAGTGTTAGGAATGTATAAAAACCATCCCAAAAAAGAAAAAATCGAAATTAAGAAGCATAACATAAAAGAGGAGCCTAAATAAAAAGAAGAGGGAGATCCCTTACCATTAAATGGTGATTCCAAATGCCTAGGAGGAACATATTAAGAGACCTGAGACACCTTTGGAAGAATATATAGAGGTTATTTCGGAGAAATTATATTCTCCACAGTCTTTAATTGAATAGAAATGGGATCTTATGTGGGTTTATATAGTAAATGAGTGGGGAGTTTCTTATTATTTCGCAAACATAGATTTTGGACTCTATACAGTAATATATCCAACAACATAAACCATACCATGGTTTTTTATTAGGGTTTCTACCAAATATGGTTGGTTTTAATTATTTTATAAGGATATGTTCTAAACATATTAAAATATTACCCTTTCTAATGTTGAAGTGAGTCGTGTCCTTAAATAAATGATTTTAAAACCTTAAAATATAATATTGTTTTTGAAGGATTCAAAAATAATTTATAAAATTATTATAATAACATAAAAATTATATTATTTTTAAGGATAAACATTTATTTGGTTGTGGATACTATTTATAGTATTTATTACATCATATTTGGGTTTTAATGATGTCATAATACACATTGTATATTTATACCGTATTAAATTTTTACCCAAAAATTTGATTGTCTCAAAAAATGAGGAAGAATTTACCATTGGATAATTTCAATGTTATGATTCAAAAAAAAATATTTTTGTATATTTAATTTTATAAGTATTTAAATTTTTACTTTTTAAAATAATAATTTATATTTTTTGAGAAACGATGGTTTTTTGTCAATAATAGTTTTCAAAACCTTATAAAAATTATTTTTTACTTCCTAAAGTTATATTATAAACTATACTTAAAAATATTATTTCATACTATTATTTTGTTAAAATATCATTTATTTCAAAAATTAATTTATTTATAGAAAGTAATATATTAATTGAAATTACATATTACCCAAAAATACAATTTTTTATTTATTATTTAAAAATAAAAAATAATTTATAAAGTAATAATAAGAAGAAAAAAAAATATTCATTATTCCATATAATATAAATATTCAAATTAATAGGGTCTTGATATATATCCCTTTGTTACATAATAAAACATCATAAAAGTAAGGTCTGTGATGATGAGAATTTTGTGGGGTGGTTTGGTGGACATTGTTTGGGTCATGGTCTCGATAAAATTGGACTTCTCCCATAAATGGTTTCACTCATGCTTTAGTGTTTGTATCTCAAATTGGGATTATTCAAGGGAAATGTATAGTGATTCTATATCCCGTATAATCTATGATAAATGGACTTCATTGGATTTTATCCTATTGGTTGAGGTCATCACTTCCATTTTCTGAGTTAATTAGATTTTTCATAAGCCTATATTTATACTAATAATGTGATCACTATTAAATGGATATATAATCAATAGTTATGGTAATTAACGGTATTTTAAATAAGGTATGATATAATACAACCAATAAAGTGAATGTTTTTTCTATAACCATAATGCATAAAAATATATTTATTTCAACCATAAAGGAAATTTTATTTATAAAGGTTCGGGTCGTTATAGCCTCCATCTAGAGATGGTTATCGAGGAAGTGAAATACATGGATTCCATTTACATATTCATATCCAAGAAATTTTATAAGGTCTACATGTTGTCCAACTTATGGAACGTCATGTATGATACAATAAGGCATTTGGACCGACTAGTGGAAGAGCCTCATGATTGCAATAGTGTAAAAACCATGTGGGAAATCTACATTATGTAAAATGTGATGTCATATATTGCATTGTAATCTTGGGTAAAGTGACTTTACTAAGGTTACTTAATTAAATAAATGGTAATCATTGTTTCTATAAAATTATGAGACATTTTATGGATAGGTTTGTAGTGGTGTGTCGTGTATGATTTGAAAAAGTATATTTTGATAAATACTCTTTACCAAAAATGGTTTCCACCATCTGATTCTTTGTGCTAAATTAATTTTCACAGGGCTCATGTTAGAAGATAAGGCAATGAAACATGACACTATAATAATGTATATTAGTACTTTTTCATTACATATTCATCTATAAGAGTCTTTATTATGTGGATACAAATAATGTAACACATGAAAAGTACAGGCTCAACCTTTGGTAGATGAATCATTTTCCCCATTATAATAATATTATTCTAATGTCTATGAATATATAATTGTTCTATGTTTTATTTATCCCATTTACCTTGCATTATCCTTCAATTTTTCCACATAAAATTCTGTGTGATTGTACATCCTCTATGGTTGTAATCTTGGTGTCATATCTATTCTTATTATATAATCTATGTGGCTTATCATTGGAGGCAAGACCATATCATGTCCCTCTAATATCTATTAACATAGTTGATGGATAATGTTCTCTGTAGTTTTCTCCATTATAGGAACCTCCTCATTAGAAATATTTAGACTACAGTTTCTTGTGTGTATTTTCATTAAGTCTCTCTATGAGTAGTGTATAGAATGAATCTGGGGTGTAATCCAGGGGTTTTTCTATTATCCCAATTTGATAGTTAACCTGAAGAACTATAATAATAAATATTTATACCTTTACTTAGTTAAAGTTCCTAGAGTGGATAAGGTTTTTTTATTGTATAAACAGTATGCATATTTTTGATTCATTACCTAAAGTTATAGATAGGTTTTTCTGAGTCAAGATTGTCCCAATAAGTCAATAAATCCATAGAAAATTCGTCAAAAGATCCTTTTTATTCTACTTCCATATCCTACCACTAATATTTGTGTAATCCTTTGTAGATATTTATCATTCACATTTTCCCAAAGAGATGTCAGTGGTGTCTAGATGATAAGATATTTCCAAGGTGGGAAGGACAATTTAGGCATGGTTTATCATCGCTTATACACTATATATTCCTATATCTTCTCCCCTTATATATCCTCTTCTATAAATTCCACTTCTCTCAAACCTTCCCAAATTAATTTCATTCCAATTTAGTTTTTACAATTCATTTCCTATTAATACACAAGTCATCCCTAAAACCATGTTCTTACTAACTATGTGAATAATTGAAATAAAGGATCTAGAATGAGAACCAGGATTAAAAAACATACAACCCCATCTTCTAACTCATATATTCCTACTAATTATAGTTATATCTCATCAAAGTCAGACCAATATAATGAAGATAAATTTATGTATGCTTTAATGCAATAAATTTTTCAAGTGAATAAAATGCTATTAATATTAGATTGACATCATACTTAAGATATCTACCACATCCAATGTTAATGTATAAGAGGTAAATTTTGAAACAATAACTCCAATCCTCATTATTATATCTAAATGGATACAATATATATCTTATCCAATGTTGCTAAATATTTCCTGATTATATCACTCAAAATAATTTATCTAATGAGAGGAATCACAGTGGTTAATTTTAGAAAGATTATAATAAGTATTCAAAAATGATTTCATGTCAAAAATCTCCTAAAGAAGGATATATGATTGTTAATCCAATAATAAAATTTCTCAAAGAACCTATAAGGTTTAATATTTTCCATTTAAGTTATTTTTTGGAGCATGAATTCAAAAATGAAAGTTATAATCACTCAAATAAGATAAAGAAATCAAAAAAGGACCAACCTAATGGGCTTACTTTTCCTCACATACCTAATTAATCTACACTCAATTGGAGTTTTTATAATTATATGGAATTAAATAAAGTTTTATAATATATTTTAGATAGTCTACATAAACTCCACAAGGGTATGAGATCAATCTTTACTAACTATATCCCCTTTAAGGAATAATTTTAGTGAAAATTAGATTCCTTGAATCATGATATCTTCTATCTCACTCAATCTAAAAGCTTAAACAATACCATACTTTCTAGAAGATAATTAAATCTTGAGTATTTTAAATATTTTCTACACTTTATAAAAAAGAAACTCCATAAAAAACATCTCTATAAAAATATTTGTCATATAAGATAATTCTTCCCATAAATTCAAACCCATTTCCAACCTCTGCCTCATGTAAACAAAATACCTTCAATAGTGCAGCCTAATTTCTAAATAAAAATCTTTATACATCCTTATGAATCCATTTTTTATTAAATAGATTATTATAGGTCCAATAATGAACTCATGATGTAAGAAGTTAAATAAAAGGAAGATGGTGTTGTATTTATTACCAACTTACTTGATGATCCTAATATTTATGATCCCAATGAGATTCCATCTGAAGAATTAGTTTCCATAACCCCATAGATGAATCCCAGATTAAATTTTCTATTGATCACAATCACTGATCTCATTAGAGAGATAAAATATTTTAGATTCATTTTTAGTGTGCTACTAATATACTCCATCCAAAAGCAATAATGCCCTCTATCATTACGAATATTTTTACAAGACTACATGGTTGACTATAATTATGGTGGATGTCCCATTTTTATTACCAAAAAACTCCATGATAATGATATAACTTATATTGATTCACTTATCATGGTGCTTTCTAAATAGTTTCTTTGGAGCTGAGGTCATCACACCAACCAAATCCAAGATGATTTTTTGGGCTTGAAATGTTTCTCTTTCATGCTAAATTGTATTCAATGAAACTATAAATGGATACCCAAAAGTTTCTATACTTTGTGTTTCATTGATTATATTAATCTCAAATAAGAATATCTTATCCCTCTACCTAATTAACTTGGAAAAATACTATTTATCTCCTCAAAATAAAACAAATGTGCATAGGAGACATGTCTCTCATTGAGTTATTCATATACTCCCACATAGGATTAGATAAACCCTTTAATTAGAATTTGTTCCTCCACAAAATAAAATAATATAACAATATTATTTTAGAATATTCTCACTAGTTGGAGCATAATTTTTTTAAAATTATAATCAAGTGAAAAATGTTCAAAATCAAAGTATATATCAAATATGCATACATCATTTACTCTTAGAGAAAAAAAATCCAAAAAAGTTGATAATTATTCCAAATGAAATTTCTTTTATGAAAAATTAAGTTGGCCATGTGTTATACTTTCATTCATAAGAGTAATTTCTCTAAATAGTATACAAAACATAAGTCATGTTTTAATTCATTAACCAAATATCTAAAATAAAATATCCTGAAGGAGATGTTGTTGAGATTATGTTCTCTCCTAATGATGAGATAACTAAAGAAATTTTGGATGATAATGAACAAGTTGAGAAAAATATTCCATCAGTGGATCCTATTTTTCTAGAAATAAATATTCTTAATAATCAATATAAGAAACAATATGTAACAGAATGGATCAAGGAATTCCCTATGGAAACAAGAAAGAATATTCATGAAGTATGTATAGAAATCCTCATTCCAAATAATGTTTTAAAGATATATCTTTATTGTTTTAAGAGTAATGGTATTAATTGTGGACTAATATAGGGGTTACCAGTTTATCCCCATTATCCCCATCTCCAGATTATGTAGGTTTTTATGTAATTCTATCAATGTATTCTAGATTAATCATTTGATTTACTCACTATTCTCTCCGTAGGTTTTCCTATTGGAATGATTTTTTACATAGGTATCCTTTATCATGAATTATATAAATAATTTCACCATAAAAAATTTCCATACATATTTTGATGGTTTTCTCTATTCAAGGGTAATAAAATTTATCTAAATACTCTATAACATGAAACATTTAGTCATCATCCCCCTCTAATAATTTATGAGGATATTATGATTATAAATAAATATTATCAAATATTTTATATCAACCAAGTGAAGAGATGTTATAGGGAGACAAATTAGTTATTCCTCTAGTGGGAAAGCATGTAGTTTTTTCGATAACCACGGCTCTAATACTAAGATTACAATCATACAGGAGGTATAATCACTTAGAAGGTTATGTTCACAAAAATAAGGACTACATAAGGTATATTGGATGATTAAAAATTATAACACTTAGAGATGTACATAAAATAGAATAGTATTATCACAATGGGGTATATGATTCCTCTCCCAACGATTGAGTCCTTCCTCTACCCAAGTTACAATATTTACAACTATGTAGGGAAAAATATTTTTGAAAATAAGGAAAGGATTAAATCTATGGGGCCAATTGCTGAGTTCCATGTGTCTCTACCATATCATTTGATTCACACCATATCTACTTTTCTATGGAACTAAGAATATAATAGTGGCCTTTAATTTTGTTAAAGTAGCTTCATCAAAAGATAATTTATCATTGTGTATATGAAACACCACCATACACATGTCCAAATATCAACTCTTACTTCTATAGAGATGATGGCAGTAAGTAATTTAATAAATAAATCTTTATTAAATTACTTTAATGAAACATACAATTTTGAACATGATTATACACTTTACATAAAGTAGATTCTTAATGTAATACACACACCATTGTCGCCATGATGACCTATTGACAACTAGTCCAGATGTATTATAAACTCAAATATGATTCTCTAAAATTTGGAAGCCACATTGCTCATGTGAATCTTCTTGTATAAGAATATTATAATATACATTATAATTTCCACATGTATCCTCTTTGATTAGAATATTATTTATTTATGTGAGGACATTAATATTATAACACTTTTATGATGAGGAAAACTTTTCGTTCATGAGATACCTCACATAATATGTATATGATTACTTTTCCATACATCTCTAAGTGCTCTATGTTTTATTCATCGCATATTCTTAATTATTTGATATTGAAATTACAACCATTTGTGAGATATAACCATGAAGAAGGTTAAGTGAATAAAGAGAATGACAATACAGGGTATATGGGATGAAGAACACTTATAAATATTTACTGATCTAGGAAAAATAAATTATTATTATCATAATGGGGGAAGAGGATTACTCTCTAAAAGGTTAAGTCCTTTATATTCTTGGGTTACATTATTTGTATCCTCATATAGATGACACTTACAGATTAAAAGATCAGGATAAAATCATAATGTCTAATGGAATTATAGTGACCCGAGCCTTTTCTTACATTACTATTACATAATTTTAATGATAAATAACATAATATTATTAATCATAGTTGAGAAAAAGGTTTAGTGTCTTGGGAAAACTAGGACCATACATAACAAATACAACATCAAGCATAAACATTTATTTAATTTCTTCTTCTCTAGCTTCTTATTGGCACTTGTCCTCTCCTTAGTAAATGTATCCACCTGAGTATATACATCAAAAGGGGTGATCTAGAATCCCAGTAAGAGGATATATAAGAACAATATAGCATGGTGTGAGAATAATCATAACCCAAGAAAAAGATCATGAACATGAGAGGAGAATAAATATAAGACTTGAAATGTGGCAATGTATAAAAATGAAACATCATGTCTTAGTGGTTAACTAGCACACATACTTGTGAACCAAGATATAATATTGTTCACATATCATTTCACATTTAATCATGAAAGTAATCACTTTACCCAATTCATTGGAGTGTTGTATAATTCCGGGTGCACCCATCACATTGAAACATTCATATTGTGCTATATAATTTCGGGCGCACCTGTCACATCATGAAATTATCATCATCATTCTTTCCACATATAACACATATAAAAATTGTACATAACTAACCCATGGAATATAATGGGTTTCATCTCATAATAACAAAATAATAAGCCTTGGGTTCCCACAATAAAGAGGGAATAACATACATGTTACAAGAATAGTGAGAAGTAAAAGGGGTGTTCTTAAAAGAGGAGTTCTTTTGGAAAACATTTGGTTTGACATAAAAACCAGTGACAAACATGTATATCCCATAAAAGTAAATACAATGATGAATAAATTATCTTTAAGTAGTAACTATATCACAAATGGAGTAAAAGATGTAGAACCCGATGGAAGAAAATTGGGTTCGAGATTTCCCCTTACCTTGTACCTGAATGCTTCCTTCTTTTTAATGTCATGTATAATGACATTATATTCATTAATTAGAAATCCAGAACCATGTGTAAATTAATAGTTTCCATTCTGGTTTCATTAAGTAAATTTATGTAACTTTGGATGAGTCATAGCATTTAAAAACATTATTTGGGAACGTTTGTTTTTATGGTTTTCTTGAGTGGTTCACTTGTATTCTTAAATTGATGTTTGGGTAGAACATGGGTAATCATAAAGAAGAGATATTACATTTTATTAGTGAAATTAAAAGAGTTTTAATGATCTTATAATGAATTATATTAGATCCATGTGGATGAATCATTAGATAATAATTAAATGAAGATTGTTTGGGTTAATTTGGGTGGTTTTTCGATCACAATGAACTTGTTTTATTTTATCACTTATAAATATGATCATAAGTTAGTTCAAGATCTTTATATAGGATATAATACATATAAAAGTTTCTGGTTCAACCATAAAAATGGTTTCATGACCATATCTGAAGGTATAAATGGAAGAAGAAAGCATGTCGTACTTGAAGGTGATAAATTAACACCTCATGAACAACGTTCTCTTAATTAAAATAAAAGGAAGAGGGAAAGGGGGATGAATGATATAATATACCATTAGAATCATACCATTCCAGTAGATGTATAATATTGGAGTTACAATAAAATTAAGATGAAGATAGGTGGGGAGAGATCAAGAAATGAACTTGAACTTGAAAGGAAATTAAAGGAGAAGAGGGAGAGAAATTACCTCTTGAATCCTTCTCTTGAGAACCTCCTTAATGTCCTAAGCTTTTTCTTTTGATGAGACCAGTAGATCATGGACGTGGGGGAGGGACTAGGTAAGTTTTTTTGGAAGTGTTTAGAGAAGGCTTGGAGCTTGAGAGGTGTGAGGAAATGAGGGTGTGAAGGGTGGATTTTATAGTGGAGGGGAGAGGGGTTTCCTTAATATAAAATCCATTAGTTTATTAATTTCCCCTAAGACAAGGAATATTGAGTCTTGAATGGAAAAATAGTAATTTTTTCATGTGATCCTGATCCAAGTGGTATTACATCAGCAGAGCAACATCGATGACTCAATTAATCCATTATTTAGCATTTATTGTGAATTATCAGATTCTACTATTCGTAAAAAATTCATGTATCTCAGAAAAATCCCAAAAATTTACCCCAACCATTTTTTGACATGTAGGATCCAAATAAAAAGTCCATTTTTCAAAAATATTTTTTTTAAAAGAATTAATTGAATATTTAATTAAAATCATAATTTACATAAAAACATTTTTTAACATTAAAACTGATTTTATAGTGCTTTCAAAAATTACGTTGGGTCTTATAAAATTATCTAAAAAGTATATGACATTGATTTGATAAAAAATGAATAAATTTTAGGAATACAAATTTCCCTTTAAATTAATTAATTAGTTATAATTAATTATTTATGACTTACAAAATTTCAAAACATTTAATAAGGTCAAATTTTCACTTTCTAAGATGTATAAATTTTATTTAATTATTCATGGGTAAGATTACTGTTATGTAGGATGATTTACTATTCATAAGGGTCATATTACTATTCAAAAGTGTATATTACTATTCCTAAGGGTACGTTACTGTTCACCGAAAGTTATTTTTGTTTCATTAGACTTCAAAAATCATCTTGAGCACAACTGTGTATGTCGGATTTTTTTAATATTCCAAACACAAAAGTGAAAAACTTATGTTTAAAGATCACTTATCACTTATTAGTTCATTATGTTGTGTTTTCATCTTATTTTATGACAGACATATAATAATGGAATTTCCATTGAAAACTTTGGGTCGTTACATTCTTCCCCCCTTAAAAAAATTTCACCCCTGAAATTTCATTTTACACAAACAGGTGAGGGTACTTCTCCTTCATTGCATCTTCTGATTCCCAAGCTGCCTCCTCAAACGTATGGTTCCTCCACAACACTTTGACATGATATGTTGTCTTGTTGCGTAGAACCTTATCTCTCTGATCCAGAATCTTTACTGGTTGCTCCTCCTAGGAGAGATCATCTCCCAGCTGCACTAACTCTGAGTATAGTACATGTGAGGGGTCTGGTATATACTTCCTCAATAGTGATACATGAAACACATCATGGAATTTAGCCATATTTGGTGGAAGTGCAAGACGATAGGCCACAGCTCCTATACGGTCAAGGATCTCAAAGGGTACAATATACCTTGGACTTAGCTTCCCTTTCTTCTCGAATCGCATAACTCTCTTCCATGGAGATATTCTAAGGAAGACTTTATCTCCAACGTCGAACTCCAAGTCCCTTAGACAGGTGTTGGCATATCTCTTTTTCCTAATTTGAATAGATTTGATGTGTTTCTGGATGACTTGAACCTTCTCTGTCATCTCTTGAACAAGATCGGGTCCAAGTAGCTTTCTTTCTCCAACTTCATCCCAACAGGTTGGAGTTCTACATCACTTTTCATACAGAGATTCATATGGAGCCATCTGAATACTCGAGTGGAAGCTATTGTTGTATGAGAAATCAACCAATGGGAGAAACTGATCCCAACCACCTTTAAATTCAAGAGCGCAGGCTCTTAGAATATCTTCATGCTTCTGAATAGTCCTTTCAGACTAGCCATCAGTTTGGGGGTGATAGGTCGTGTTGAAATTTAATTCATTACTCAAAGCATGTTGAAGGCTCCTCCAGAACATATATGTGAACCTTGGATCACGGTCAGAGACAATTGATAGTGGAACACCGTGCAGTCTCACCACTTCCTTCACATATATCATTGCAAGTTGTTCAAGAGAGAGGTCTTCCTGGATAGAGATAAAATGGGAAGTCTTGGTGAGTCGGTCAACCACAAACCATCTCTCATTATTTCTCGTTGACTTCTTTGGGAGACCCGTGACAAAGTCTATAGTAATGTTTTCCCATTTCGACATGGATATAGACAATGGATGCATCATACCCTTGGACTTTTTTCACTCATCTTTAACCTGATGACATACCAAGCACCTTGATATATATTCCGCATTCTCCTTCTTCATGTTATCCCACCAGAAGTGTTCTCGGAGATCACAGTACATCTATGTACTCCCAGGATGGATACACTACGGGAAAAAGGGGTATTTGCGACGGGTAATTTGCGACGGGATTTATTCCCGTCGCAAATAGTCCTGTTGAAAACTTATTTGCGACGGGAATATTTTCTCGTCGCAAATAAGTAGCCTTTTGCGACGGGATAGCTTTCCCCGTCGCAAAAGGACTGGCGCAGTTTCCGCGCCAAATCGCGGGAAACCTATTTGCGACGGGGGAATATTCCCGTCGCAAATAACCGGCGGTGGTAAAAGGTATTTGCGACGGGAATATTCCCCCGTCGCAACTAGTGTGTCGGCAGGTGGTTATTTGCGGCGGGACCCGTCGCAAATAACTATTTAACCGTTGACCGTAATAAATGATGGCTAAGGTATTTGCGACGGGTACCATCACAAATAGTATTATTTGCGACGGGAATCCCGTCGCAAATGGACCCGTCGCAAATACTCTAACCTATAAATACCCCCATCCGTTTTTTTCAAATCATTCTCAAATTCCATCTTCTTCTTCTCTCAAAGTTTTATTTCTAAAGTTCGGTTTTTCTCAAGTTTAATTTTTTTTTCGGAGTCGATATTAAAGTTTTGAAGAACGATGAGAGCAGATCAATTTTCAAGGTATTTATCTTCATTTTAATTTAATATTTATTTTTAATTTTTTATTAGTTTTAATTATTCTTAATTAGTTGTAATTTAATTATGTTTACATTGTTTTGTTACTTAATAAATTTAAATTATTAGTATTGTTCATAGTTAATACTAATTATGAATAATTAGTAATAATTTTTAATAATTAAGAATAAATATTAATAATTAGTAATAAATATTAATAATTAGGAATAATAACATTATTAAATTATTAGTATATTTTATTATTAATATTAAAATAATATAATTTTATATATATATACAATTCTCTTTTCATCTGTGTGTTTGCTGTCTCCACATGTATTATTTGTATGTGGAGATAGAAAACACACAGATGAAAGGAGAATTGTAGATAAATTATAAAATTATATTATTTTAATATTAATAATAAAATATACTAATAATGTTATTATTCGTAATTATTGGTAATTATTCCTAATTATTGGTAATTATTCATTTAATTACTACTAATTAGTAATAACTACCAATAATTAGTAATAACTACCAATAATTAGTAATAACTACCAATAATTAGTAATAATTATCATTAATTAGTACTAATTAGTAATAATTACCAATAATTAGTAATAATTACAAATAATTAGTAATAATTAGTAATAATTACCTATAATTAGTAATAATTACCAATATTTAGTAATAATTACCAATAATTAGTAATAATTACCAATAATTAGTAATAATTACAAATAATTAGTAATAATTGCCAATAATTAGTAATAATTCGTAATAATTAGTAATAATTCGTAATAATTAGTAATAATTCGTAATAATTAGTAATAATTCATAATAATTCGTAATAATTAACAATAATTAGTAATAATTACCAATAATTAGTAATAATTACCAATAATTAGTAATAATTCGTAATAATTAGTAATAATTCATAATAATTCGTAATAATTCGTAATAATTAACAATAATTAGTAATAATTAACAATAATTAGTAATAATTACCAATAATTAGTAATAATTAACAATAATTACCAATAATTACCAATAATTACCAATAATTACCAATAATTACCAATAATTAGTAATAATTAACAATAATTAGTATTATTTACCAATAATTACCAATAATTGGTTATAATTAGTAATAATTGGTAATAATTAGTAATAATTGGTAATAATTAGTAATAATTGGTAATAATGAGTAATAATTCGTAATAATTACCAATAATTAGTAATAATTACCAATAATTAGTAATAATTACCAATAATTAGTAATAATTACCAATAATTAGTAATAATTACCAATAATTAGTAATAATTACCAATAATTAGTAATAATTACCAATAATTAGTAATAATTACCAATAATTAGTAATAATTTGGAATAATTAGTAATAATTACCAAGTATGAGTAATAAGTACCAATAATTAGTAATAACTACCAATAATTAGTAATAACTACCAATAATTAGTACTAACTACCAATAATTAGTACTAATTAGTAATAATTACCAATAATTAGTACTAATTACCAATAATTAGTAATAATTAGTAATAATTACCTATAATTAGTAATAATTACCAATAATTAGTAATAATTACCAATAATTCATAATAATTACCAATAATTAGTAATAATTACCAATAATTTGTAATAATTACCAACAATTAGTAATAATTAACAATAATTAGTAATAATTACCAATAATTAGTAAAAATTGCCAATACTTAGTAATAATTACCAATACTTACCAATAATTACCAATAATTACCAATAATTAGTAATAATTACCAATAATTAGTATTAATTACCAATAATTAGTATTAATTACCAATAATTAGTATTAATTACCAATAATTAGTATTAATTACCAATAATTACCAATAATTACCAATAATTGGTAATAATTCCTAATAATTACCAATAATTGGTAATAATTAGTAATAATTAGTAATAATTAGTAATAATTACCAATAATTAGTAATAATTAGTAATAATTAGTAATAATTACCAATAATTAGTAATAATTAGTAATAATTAGTAATAATTACCAATAATTAGTAATAATTAGTAATAATAAGTAATAATTAGTAATAATTGGTAATAATTAGCAATAATTAGTAATAATTAGTAATAATTACCAATAATTAGTAATAAATATCAATAATTAGTAATAATTATCGATAATTATCAATAATTTGTAATAATTAGTAATAATTACTAATAATTACCAATAATTACCAATAATTACCAATAATTAGTAATAATTAGTAATAATTACCAATAATTAGTAATAATTAGTAATAATTAGTACTAATTACCAATCATTAGTAATAATTAACAATAATTAGGAATAATTATTAATAATTAGTAATAATTGCCAATAATTAGTAATAATTATCAATAATTAGTAATAATTACCAATAATTAGTAATAATTACCAATAATTAGTAATAATTACCAATAATTACCAATAATAACCAATAATTACCAATAATTAGTAATAATTATCAATAATTAGTATTAATTACCAATAATATTAGTACTATGAAAATAATAAAAAAAATTATATAATATTAAAATTATCAATATTTGTAACATGTTTTTCTTTATTCTCAACATATTTAATTCTTAAAGGGTCAATTTTTAGGTCTATCTCTATAAAAAGTTTGTGTCAGTCGTGTATGATCTAAACTCTATAATTATCCTAGCTTTAGTGTTTTTTCTAACAAATTATTCAAAACCAGTAATCCTTTTATATTTTATAGAGAAATATGGAACAACGAGGTCGTCAAAAATCATTATTAGGTGACCGCATATGGATAAATCAACGTAGAAATCCAAATGGTTCTAGTTTAAATCCATTATATGTAGAGGGTGTGGAGACTTTTTTATCATTTGTGGCATCAAATCCAGAATTTGTTTCAGAAGGCAAAATAAAATGCCCTTGCAGAAAATGTGCATTGAGAACGTTTGACACGTTTGACAAAGTGGGAGAACATCTCTTGCGTTTTGGTTTTCAACCAGATTATGTTTTTTGTTATCAACACGGTGAATGCAGTTCCAGAGAAGGTGATACCAACTTGATTCTAGAACCATCTCGGTTTCAAGATTTAGTACATGATGTTGTAGGTTCATCTGTTCAACATACAGAAACTCCAGATGATATAGCTTCAAATCCTGAGTTGGCACCGTCTGAATTTTATGAGTTGTTGAAGTCTACTGAGGATGCATTATATCCTGCCTGCAAGATGAGCAAATTAGAAGCAGTTGCAAAATTTATGGCTATCAAATCAGATAACGGAATGTCAAACACCTATTTTGACCAGATATTTTCTTTGCTTAAAACACTGTTACCCGAAGGAAATGTTTTACCTGAAAATTACTATGAGAGTAAGAGGTTGGTTCGAAATTTGGGACTTACTTGTCAGAAGATTCATGCATGTTCAAATGACTACATTTTATATTCTGGGGAAAATGAGTCGTTGGATAGTTGTCCCACATGTGGAAAACTGAGATATAAAGAAGGACAACATGGGAAGTCTGGTTTGATTCCTGTAAAACAGTTGAGATATTTTCTGCTTACATCCAGACTTCAGCGTTTATTCATGTCTAAGAATACAGCAACAATGATGTCATGACATAAAGAGAATATTTCAACCGATAAAAGCTTAAATCATCCAGTCGATGGTGATTCATAGAAAAAATTTGATAGAGTGCATCCATCCTTTTCTTTAGAAGCTAGAAATGTTCGACTGGGCCTTTCCACTGATGGTTTCTATCCATCTGGATCTTATGGTAGTCAATATTCATGTTGGCCTGTTTTTTTAACTCCGTACAATTTACCTCCATGGATGTTGATGAAGGAGCCATATATCTTTTTGACTTTACTAATTCCAGGACATCCGAAAAAAAATATTAATGTTTATTTGAAACCATTGATTGATGAATTAAATTTATTGTGGAGTACTGGTGTCAGTACATATGATGTTGCAACGAAACAGAATTTTATACTGAGATCAGCATTGATGTGGATAATAAGTGACTTCTCGGCTTATGGGATGTTATCTGGCTGGAGTACACATGGTCAGAAATCATGTCCTTACTGTATGGGAGAGAACAAAGCATTTATGCTCATTCATGGAAAGAAACCTTGTTATTTTGACTGTCATCGTAGATTTCTTCTAGATGATCATCCTTTTCGCAGAAACAGATCTCATTTCAGAAAAGGAACAGTTGAAAGGGATGAACCTCCAAAAATTCTATCAGGTTCGGAGTTAAAATCAGTTGTATTTTCATTACCTCCCATCACTTTTGGTCCCACAATAAACCAACAGAAAATTTCTGGTTTTGGGAAAGAACACAATTGGATTAAACGTAGCATATTTTGGGATTTTCCATATTGGTCTGATTTGTTGGTCCGACACATGTTAGATGTCATGCATATTGGGAAGAACTGTTTTGATAATTTGTTTCATACAGTTTTGGATACGCCAGGAAAGAGCAAAGACAATGTAAATGCATGTTTAGATCTTTCCCAAATTTGCAGGTGTCCAGAATTGGAACTATTTGAGAATGTCATAACAGAAAGGTTACTGAAACCAAAAGAAGCTTATACACTGTCTAAAGAAAACAGTTTATTATTTTGTCAGTGGATTGCAGATTTGAGACTTCCAGATGGCTGTGCTTCCAATTTGGGTAGATGTGTAAAGAATGGTCATATTACTGGATTAAAAAGTCATGATTTTCATGTTATAATGGAGAGACTTCTACCCATTAGATTAAGAGGTCTGTTGAATTCTGTGATTTGGGATTCCATAACAGACATGTCTCATTTTTTTCTGGAAATTTGTGCGGCTACGGCAGATTATGATGCTCTAGGAAAACTTGAAAAATATATTGTTGTAATTATATGTAAACTGGAAAAAATATTTCCGTCGTCTTTCTTCGACTCAATGGAACATTTGATGTTACATTTTCCATATGAAGCCAAATGTGGAGGTCCAGTACAGTTTCGATGGATGTACCCATTTGAAATATGCATGCAAAAATTGAAAAGAAAAGTACGTAACAAAGCATCTGTTGAAGGATCTATTGCAGAAGCTTATTTGCAAGAGGAAATATATTTTTTCTGCTCCCATTATTTTGAATCTGAGTATCCTTCAAAACAAAACCGAATGGGACGGAATGAGAGGAATATTGATGAAATCGACAATCAATTATCTGTTTTCAACCAGTCAGAGCTTGGTTTTGGTGGAGTTTATGAATGCTGGCTTTCAGATGATGAACATCATAGAGCTCATACATATGTTCTGCTCAACTGTGAAGAGATTACATCAGTTGTACTATAAGTGTTTATATCACTTATTCTATCATTTATGTTACAGTAAATAACTTTGGTTTTTATAGGTTGTATGATAATCATATCAAGAAACAAATTCCATAAATTACCGCAGCTGCTCTCGAAGAACGTCGACTGAAAAAAATTTCTCAGTGGTTTCAAAAACTGGTAACATAAATTCTTTATCTTTTAGCAACTCATTCAATGTATAGTTTACTATATTGATAATTATTTCACAAATTTTTAGGTGTCTTGACATGCTGATAAAATTGACAAACGGCTGTGTGTATTGAGTAACCCACCTTCCAAACTTGTTAAAACTTATAATGCATATGTGGTGAATAGATTTCGATTCCACACACATGCATATGGGTAATCGAAAAAAACAATGAATAGTGGAGTTAGCTTGAGAGGATGTCATCATCGAGAAAATGAAGTTGACTTTTATGGCATACTTGATGAAATCATTGAACTCTATTATCTTGGACAACATTACATAACCATGTTCAAATGTCGGTGGTTGGATACAGAGAGAGGCGTGCGTGTTCATCCGACTCATGGAATCATCGATATTAAATTTAAAAGTGTTCTCGTAGTAAATGAACCATTCTTATTGGCTCAACAGGCATATCAAGTTTATTACACAAAGTACTGTGCTACATCAAGAGACTTGACTGATTGGTGGAGTGTAATAAAAATCAAAATTTGAGA
Organism: Viscum album; assembly: GCA_963277665.1. Classification (NCBI taxonomy): domain Eukaryota; kingdom Viridiplantae; phylum Streptophyta; class Magnoliopsida; order Santalales; family Viscaceae; genus Viscum; species Viscum album. The sequence goes on from OY728162.1 coordinate 256,903,842, forward strand.
CAATCAGTTTAGTCAAAGTGAATGTTCTTTCACTGATGTGCAAAGAATTGTAGTTTTTCAAGAGAGTACTCAAAATTAATCTTTTTTACAAAGAGACATGAGTATCGATGATGACACCCCACATTTAAGAGTCGGTGATGACGATGATGTTAATGATGTCACATATGAATTTGAAATGGTAAGAGATGAAGCAACTATAACTCGAATGGATATCAATGATGTTGAGGAGGAATATGAAGATGACATTGACATATATGAAGATGATGATGAAGATGAACACTGATAGAATTTTATGGTATTTATATACAATCATAATATGTATATATGTATATATAATAGTAATTATCAATTATTTGATAACATTAACATTTTCTGTTTTAGATGGACGACGCCACATTTCGTGAGTTGGCAGATGCTGACCTGCTTTTCGATGCGGATGAGTTGCTGGCAGATGACCCTCAGCCTGCAGGCGCTCCAGGGAGTACGCGGAGGGGGCGCGGTCTTGCACGATTGATGATTCCTGACCCTGTCCCCGAGCGATGTCCACGTCTTGGGTTTGATCCACGCACACGGAGGTGTGATAACCTGTGTGATAACCTGTGGATTTGACTAAGATTTCATTAATCTATTCACATAATAAATGTTTATTATTTTTACAGTTTTTCGCATATAGAAGTCGGACAGGGCAGCTCTATTTTGCGCAACTATTTCTCTTAGCCGTGGACCACATGGGAGCAGATTCCCATTGATGTGCAGCAGGCCATATTTAGTTATTGGTTGGTATGTACGTAAATAAATATTTTTTTTTGAAAATTATTTCATTTCTAACTTGATATTTTTATTTATTTGTACGGTTTACGGTATCCTTTCAAGGATACCTTGCGTGACGCCATCCACGAGGCATGGTAGGTGTCCATGCGTGATCGCCTTCATCAGTTTTTGCACAATTTAAGAAAAGCTGCCATGAAGAAACCAGGAGTGTCAGATTTTGACGAGTCATGTAGAGCACACTGACCAGAGTACATTTCATCCCATATATGGGATGGATTATGTGCGCACTGGTTGAGTGGTACCTTTCAGAGGAGATCATCGGTGGGGAGGCAGAGTCGGGGGAGACAGGAGGTGACTCATCGAACTGGAGGTTGTTCTTTCAGTACTCATAGACATCATCTGGTACGTACATTATTTATAAATATTTTATATAACTATAAATATTAACAGTTTATTTTTTATTGTTATAGGCTGTCGAGCACCCCGATATTACGGAGTATGACGTATATCGGAGGATGTATAGTGATCATACTACTGGGGAGCTCAGAGGTGATCGTCAGCATCACATCGTGGTCAGTATTATTTGTTTTCAAGTTTAAAAATTAACTGCATATAATATATTCACAATTTTAATTTTAAATTGCAACTACAGGAGTCAAATGAGGCGGTAGCGTCATAGGCCCGGCCTGAGAGTCAGGCCGAGTCATCAGATCAGACCACTGGCCGTCAGTTTGATGAGGCGACATGGAAGCAGGCCACCTCGTATGCCTTCGAGAAGGGCCGGGTAGTTGGTATCGGCTCTCGACTGACTCCCGGAGATTATTATGGCAGTGCTGTGATGTCGGCGTCCAGATCGAGAGGAGATCGTGCATCTTCTTCTACTACACAGTATGAGGATCAGTTGCGATCTCAAACTGCACTGATAGAGAGTCTCCGACAGGAGCAGGAGCAGATGCGTCAGCAGCATGAGGAGGAGCGTCGATGCCAGTAGCAGTTGTACGAGGAGCAGACGAGTCGGTGGCAGCAGCAGCATTAGGATCATATGAAGTACATGCACCGACTCACTCATGCTTTAGGGATGGAGTTTCCTCCACCACCATCTGTAGATCCCCCACCTCCCCCCTCCTTCAGATTAGAGTTTGTATTTATGTTATAAAATTTGTGAAATCAAAATATGATTTTTTTTCTATTCGTATTTTCTGTATCATTATAAAATATTAATAATATTATATTTTTAAAGAAAAATATTAATATGAATAATAATATTATTTATATTTTATAATATTAAATTTTATATATATATTAAAATTTTATAATATTATAATTTAATTATATTTTTTTTACTTGAATTGTTTTAATATTTGAATGTAAAATAATTCTATTATTTTTATATTAATTAAAATAACTTATTAATATTTTTTTATTTATGAATTATAATTCTAATATTATTATATTAATTAAATCATTTATTAATATTCTATTATTTTTTATTTTTGAATTATAATTCTATTATTATTATATTAATTAAAATAATTTATTATTTTTATTTTTGAATTATAATTCTATTATTATATTAATTAAAATCATTTATTAATATTTTATTATTTTTTATTTTTGAATTATAATTGGATTATTATTATATTAATTAAAATAATTTATTAATAATTTATTTTTTTTATTTTTTTTATAGCATTTACGACGGGATGTTATGCCCGTCGCAAATAGTATTGCGACGGGTCCCGTCGCAAATAGTTTTATTATTATATTTATTAATAGTTTTTTTAAAAAAAATAGTTTATGCGACGGGCCCGTCGCAAAAACTATTTTAAAAGTTTTTTACAAATATACGGAGTACTATTTGCGACGGGAAGAATACCCGTCGCAAAAACGAGTTTTAGCGACGGGCCCGTCGCAAATAAGTGTTGTTGCGACGCCGTTTTCAGCAATGGGCCATTTGCAACGGGCCCCCGTCGCAACAAGCCATTTGCAACGGGATCCCGTCGCAAATGACCCGTCGCAAATACCTGTTTTTCTAGTAGTGATAGAGAAAGTTGAGCTATGTGCATTTTCCAATAGCTCCTTCTTTATCTCGGGTGATGAAGGCACACAAATCCGCATTCCAAACCAAATCACACAGTCATCGTCGATATGGAACTCTTGCAACTTCCCTTCCTTTACTGCATTCACCCTCTTTTGTATCTCCACATCATCCCTTTGTGCTTCCTTAATCTTCTCTTGGATGGATGGTTGCACAATTATTTGGTCAAGGTAGGATGTATCCCCTACCCTTATGATTTCCAAATCCATTCTTTTCATATCCAAGAATATAGGGTCTTTCTCAATCCACAACATGGATAGAGTAGCAGGTTCTTTTCTGCTTAGAGCATCAGCTACCTTGTTCACCTTTCCAGGATGATAGTGAATAGAGAAATAGTAATCCTTGATTAGCTCTAACCATCTCCTTTGACGCATGTTGAGATCCTTTTGTGTGAATATATACTTTAGGCTCTTGTGGTCGGTGTATATGTCACACTTCTCACCATAAAGGTAGTACCGCCAAATTTTTAAGGAAGAATCATGGATTCCAGCTCTAGATCATGCATCGGGTGGTTCTGATCATGGATATTTAAATTTCGTGAGGCATAGGATATCACATTGTCATTTTGAGTGAGTAAACAACCCAATACTTTATTTGAAGCATCACTATATATCACAAAACATTATCCACTTTTTGGTAGTGTGATTACAAGTGCAGTGATCATCTTTCTCTTTATCTCCTTGAAGCTTCCCTCAAATTCTTCCATTTAGAAATATTTTACCCATTTCCTTGTTAATTTAGTTAGCGGGCTTTACAATCATGAGAATTTTCTCAAAAAACATCTGTAGTACCCATCTAATCCAAGAAAACTACATATTTCTATGACAGTAGAGGTCCTAGGCCATTCCTCAATCACCTTTGTCTTTGAAGGATCCACAGAAATTCCCTCACTTGTGATCACATGCCCCAAGAATGTGACTTTCTTCATCTAAAAGTCACACTTGCTGAACTTGGTGTACAACTTCTCCATTCTTAATGTCTCCAACAAAAGTCTTAGATGTTCTTCATGTTCATCCTTGCTCTTGGAGTAGATTATAATATCATCGATAAACACTACCACAAATTTGATGAGGTAATGTCTAAAGTCTATATTCATCAAATCCATGAAGATTGCAGGGACATTAGTAAGTCTGAAGGGCATCACCAAAAACTCATAGTGCCAATACCTTGTTCGGAAGGTAGTCTTATGAATATATTCCTTCTTTACCATTACCTGATGATATCCATAACGAAGATCCAACTTTGATAAGTATTGATCTCCTCTTAACTGATCGAACAAGTCATCAATCCTTCGGAGAGGATACTTGTTATTTATGGTGATCTTGTTAGGTTCCCAATAATTGATACACAGCCTCATTTTTCAATCCTTCTTCTTCACAAAGAGCACCGGGGCACCCCAAGGTGATGCACTAGGGCGTATGAGCCCTTTTTCAAGATCCTCTTATAGCTTCTTCTTTAACTCCTCCAGTTCAATAGGAGCCATCCTATAGGGACACTTCGAGATTGGAGTAGCTCCAGGTATGAGTTTAATTGAGAACTGTACCTCGTGTTCCTAGGGAATTTCGGGTAACTCTTCAGTAAATACATCGTCGTATTCCCTCACGATGGGCATTTCCTCAAGGTTGGAACTTTCCTTCGAATCAACCATTTGGGCGAGGTACGATTCTTCATAGGGAATCAACACCCACACCATTGATGGATTTTTAAAAGGAGATTCATGGTCTTCCTTGAATTTGTAGAGGATCATGGGATGGTACGGAATATGAAAAGATATTTCCTTTTCTCGACAGCTAATATGCACTCTATATAATGAGATCCAGTCCATTCCCATTATAGCATTGAATTCCACCAAGGGAAGTATTACGAGATTTTCTAGAAGAATCTTCCCACATATGCCAACAGGAGAAGATTCAAACACTTGGGTTGCAATTATTGCACCACATGGTTTTTTATATATATCTCTACATCAAGGTTTCGAGGATTCGATTCTATAGTTTTAGAAAACTTGCAAGATATAAAAGAATGTGTAGAACCAGAATCAAATAAGACTTTTGCCATTCTTGAGTGAATAGAAAGTGTACCTTGTATGACTTCATTATCATACTCCACCTTCGCAGTATTGATGGCATAATCCTTCCTTGTTCCTTTGGATTTGGTGGCTGCCGACACTGATTACCCTCGAGAACTCGAGGTTTAGTGCACTAGTTTGCATAGTGCCCGAGCTCCCTATAGTTGTAGCATTGAACCATGAGTGGTTCTCTCTTTTCATCGGCTACATTATCCTTACTTTTAGTGTATTTTAGACACTCTTGAGCATGGTGTCCTTCTTTCCCACACTTAAAGCATTTCCCCGTCTCTTTGAGTTAGTTCCCATGGTGCAATGTCTCACATTTTTGGCATGCAGGTCATTGATTTTTTTCCCGCCTTTGTCATTAGATCCACAAGTTTAAAACTCCATATTTCTTTTCTTATCACTATAGCCATTGGACAATTCTCCAAACTCTATCTCCACTTTGACAGCACACCGAAAAACTTCTTCGTAACTCCCAAAGTCTCGAATTTCAAGAGCCTTTCGAAGGTGTGTTTTTAATCCACTAAAGAATCTATCAATTTTGCTATCATTGTTGGTAACAAAATGCGAAGCGTACCTTGTCAGCCTTGTGAAATTCACTTCATAGGATTTGACAGATTCTCCTTCAATTTTCTTGAGAAATATGATTTATCTCTCCATCTTCGTGTGAAGAGTTCGAGGGAAGTACTTATTAAGAAACATTATCTTAAAGTATTCTGATTCCATCTCTTCAATTTCCTCCCTTGGTTTGGTGTTCTTAATCAAATCCCACCATTAATCGGATTATCCATCTAGATGATAAACGGCTAGGGTCACCTTATCCATATCAGAATAGTGAAGAATGCAAAAGATATTCTCAATGGAGTTGACCCACTATTCCGCAACTAGTGGATCAGAAGATTCACTAAACATCGGTGGTCGTTGCCGTATAAAACATTTGATATCCAGTTACTCCCTCTTTGGTAAAGGAGGACGTTTCCCATTATTATGGTTATTATTCATAACCTGAGATAATTGGGGTAGCATCACCATGAATTTATGAACTACACCTCCCAAATCATTGGAGATGTCGTTCGGGAAATCGTTGCATTGGACCTCGCAAGAGTTATTGTCCTGATTTCTCCTGGTTCCCACCATTTTCCAAAATAGAAAAGATTAGAACAAAACATAAGTAAACAAGTCATGAATACATTAATTATTCATTTGAAAAATTTATACTAAAATCATAACATATGGGATCTCAATGTAAATACTCTTGTGTGCATATTATTACTTAGTCTCATACTAGTGGTTTTCTCTAGGGTTCACTAATCCTAAATCCGAAATTAACTACACCTTGCCTTTGATACTAACTATAGCGACCCGAGCCTTTTCTTACATTAATATTACATCGTTTTAATGGTGAAAAACATAATAGTAATACACATAGAGTATCCAAAGGTTTATTCTCTTGGGAAAACAAGGACCATACAAAATAAATACAGCATCAAGCATAAAAATTTATTTAATTTCTTCTTCTCTAGCTTCTTATTGGAACTTGTCCTCTACTTAGTACATGTATCCACCTGAGGATATACATCAAAAGAGATGAGATAGAATCCTAGTAAGAGGATAGATAAGAACAATATATCATGGGGTGAGCATAATCATAACAGAGGCAAAAGATCATGAACATGAGAGGAGTATATATATAAGACTTGAAATGTGACAATGCATAAAAATGAAACATCATGTCTTAGTGGTTAACTACAACACATACTTGTGAACCAATATATCATCTTTTTCACACATCATTTCACATTTACTCATGAGATTCATCACTTTAACTAATGCGTTGGAGTGCGGAATAATTCCAGGTGCACCCGTTACATTGAAACATTCATACTGCGCTATATAATTCTGGGTGCACCCGTCACATCATAACATTATCATCATCATGCTTGCCACATAGAACACATATAAAAAATTTACATAACTAACCCATGGAATAGAATGGTTTTCATCTCATAATAACACATTCATAAGATTTGGGTTCCTAAAATAAAGAGGGAATAACATTCATGCTACAAGAACTGTCCACTTTGAGTGAGTAGTAAAAGGGGTGTTATTAAACGAGGAGTTCTTTTGGAAAACATTTGGTTTTACATAAAAACCAGTGAAAACATGTATATCCTATAAAATTAAAGACAATGATGAACAAATGATCTTTAAGGAGTAACTATATCAAAAATTTAGTAAAAGAGGGAGAACCCAAAGGAAGAAAATTGGGTTCGAGATTTCTCCTTACCTTGTACCCGAATGCTTAATTCTTTTTAATGTCCTGCATAATGACATTATATTCATTAATTAGAAATAAAGAACCATTTGTACATTAATAGGGTTCATTATGGTTTCATTAAGTGAATTTATGTGCCTTTGGATGAGTTATATCATTTAAAAACATTATTTGGGAATGTTTGTTTTTATGGTTTTCTTGAGTGGTTCAATTGTATTCTTAAATTGAAGTTTGTGTAGAACATGGGTAAACATCCAGAATAGATATTACATGTTTTTAATGATATTACGGGAGTTTTAATGATAATATAATGAATTATATTAGATCCATGTGGATGAATCATTAGATAAGAATTAAATTAAGATAGTTTGGGTTAATTTGGGCAGTTTTTTGATCACAATGAACTTGTTTTATTTTATCACTTAGAAATATGATCATAAGTAAGTTCCAAATCATTAAATAGGAGATAATACATATAAAATGTTCTGGTTCACCAATAAAAATATTTTCATGACTAGATATGAATGTAGAAATGGAATAATAAAGCATGTCATTCTTGAAGGTGATAAATTAACACCTCACAAACAATGTTCTCTTTAATAAAATAAAAGGAAGAGGTAAAGGTGGTTGGATGATATAATATCCCATTAGAATCATATAATTCCAGTATATTTATAATACTAGAGTTAAAATACAATTCATATGAATATATGTGGGTAGAGATCAAGAAATGAACTTGAACTTGAAAGGAAATTAAAGGAGAAGAGGGAGAGAAATTACCTCTTGAATCCTTCTCTTGAGAACCTACTTAAGGGCCTAATCATGCTCTTTTGATGAGACAAGAAGCTCTTGGACGTGGGGGAGGGGATATGGAAGGTTTTTGGGTAGATTTTAGAGATGTCTTGGAGCTTGAGAGGTGTTTGGAAATGATGGTGTGAAGGGTGGCTTTTATAGTGGAGGGGAGAGGGGTTTCCTTAATATAAAATTCATTAGTTTATTAATTTCCCCTAAGACGAGGAATTGTGAGTCTTGGACGACCAAGAATATTCATTTTATCATGTGATCCTGAACCAAGTGGGATTACATCAACATATCATCATTGATGACTCAATTAATTCATTATTTATCATTTATTATGAATTATTAGACTCTACTATTCATAAAAAATTCAAGTATCTTAGAAAAATCCCAAAAATTTACCCCAACCATTTTTAGATTTGTAGAATCCAAAAATGATGTCCATTTTTTAAAAATAATTTTCTAAAAATTATGAATTTAATACTTAATTAAAATCATATTTTACTTAAAAACAGTTTTTAAGATTAAAACATATTTTATAGTGCCTTCAAAAATTACGTAGGGTCTTATAAAATTATCTAAAAACTATAATACATTTATTTGATAAATAATGAATACATTTTAAGAAAATAAATTTTCCTTTAAATTAATTAATTATTTATAATTAATTATTTATGACTTACAAAATTCCAAAAAATTTACTAAGGTCAAATTGTCACTTTTAATATGTATAAATTTTATTTAATTATCCATGGGTAAGGTTACCTTAGATTGAATGATTTACTATTCATAATGTTCATATTGCTATTCATAAGGGTATGTTACTATTCCTAAGGGTACATTACTATTCACTGAAAATTATTTTTGTTTCATTAGACTCCAAAAATCATCTTGAGCACAACCGTGTATGTTAGATTTTTTTTAAATTCCAAACACAAAAGTGACAAACTTATGTTTAAATATCAGTTATCACTTAGTAGTGCATTATGTTGTGTTTTCAGGTTATTTTATGATAGAAATATAAGGGAATTTTCATTGTAAACTTTGGGTTATTACAGGCATAGTTTTATATATCCCTTCCTTATCTCTTAATGATATCATTATTTAATTTTCTTCATCACCAAGCATCTGACAGTGGTCACTACATTGGGTAAAGTATCTTTATCAAACAATACTTTATTAAATCATACATGACACACCCCCACACACCTTTCTAAAATTTGACACATAATTTTATAATAATGACCCCAACCAATGATTTAAAAAATAAAATTTAATAAATTAACATTATGAAATATTAAAATGAAAAACATCAAAAAATAGTATACATGAATTAGTTTCTATGTGGGTGCTGCAATCCACTATTGTTATGACTCTCTATCAAAAACAGATATACATGTCAAGATTCTCCACAAGTTGGATACCACATAGAGCATGTAAATATTTTTGGATAAGAATCTCTAGATTACTACCATGTATGTATATTCCAATATAATAATCTATATATAGATTATATGTGTTCTATATATATATTCCTCAATATTCATATTATTTATTTATATTATTATGTTAATATTATAATTCTAAAAATACCAGGCACATGGTTCTTGTTAAATGGTACACACATATTATGTACATGAGTACTTGTTCTAGTCTACAATGAATCCCCACAAAAAATGGAAGATCACATACATGTTCTATTCCCTTGATCAAAAGGCATTATATTTCTAATAAAAAATGATCCCTATGATTGAAACTCCTAAGTATTTTACTATATATCATTCCTTTAAATAAACTTATTGTATTTGATAGATTTCCCCACATGAAACACTAAACTAAAATGATTCATGATGTATTAGAGTAATATTATTAATAAAATTGAATGAGTAATGAATCTTCTATTAAATAAAAATATATTATTGAATTAAATTTCAAATATTTGGAGGATAAATAGTTAATAAGAATTAATATTAAAAATAATTATTCTTTATCAAATCAATTTTTTCATGTATTTTATATTTTATCCTTCTAAATTAAATTATACACTTTAAAAATATTATTATAATATCTGAACTAATATATTGAAATTAATTAATTTATAAATTTTTATGAAATGTGTTATGAAATCTTAATGTTTTAAAAATTCATTTTTTATAAACTAATTTCTTCTTTATATTTTATATTTTTTTAAAAGAAATATTTATAAGTTTTATAACCTTAATATTATAAAATTAACTTCATTTCTTTGATTCATCAAGTCAAAATTAGCTTTTGTTTTATTTTTTGGAGTTTTCTTAAATAATTTATTTTGAGGTGAATACTGAAAAATACAATTTTTACCAAAACTATAAATTTTATGACTTGATCATTATATAAGAAATATTGAGAAGTGAATAAAAGTTTTTAATTTGTAAAATATGTATTTAAAAAGTAAAAATAAAAATTTTAAAAAATAATATGTTGAATTTAGAAAACTAATTATTAACCTTTTATGGACTTGACTAATATTTTCCAACAAAAACTATTTTTAGTATTTTAGTTTAATTATAAGATATTTTCATAAAAATAGTAATTTATTTTTTTAAAAAATAAATGATTGTTATTTTTTATATAATAAACAAATTTATGTTAAGAAACATGAAAATGTTGATAATCCTATCCTACACTTGAATTTTAGGGATAAAAATAAATATTTTCTAGGAAAAAAGTTTCTACACATTATGTACACTAATATTAAAAATGATTTTTATCACTATTTTGAATATTATTTTGAAAAATGATTCCATATTTTTAATCATCATTTTAAAATTATTCTTTAGGTTCAATTTTAATTTTTTTTCTTAAACATAATTATTGAGGATGAAAATGAGTTCTTGTGGTAAAAGTTATATTGGGTTAAAAGATAAAGGTGAAGATAAAATCTCAAAATACCTCATAAATTTTCTCTAAAATGAATGTTTATGAAGATTATATAACTTAATATTTAAAAATTCTATTATTTTTCCATTTTTTGGATCATTTTACCTTAAATAATTTCACAACATTATTGTAAATTAAGGATTATATACAAAGATTTCATTTTCATTACTTATAAATGGATTCCTAAACACCCCACTTCTCCTAAAACCCCATTACTCTTAGATTAAACAAAAAAAAACCAAAATAACTCCCAAAAACTTCCTATATCTTCTATTATACTCAAAAAGTACCTCTAAAATCCTTAATCCAATTTTCATGGGATTATTTATGAGGAGTAGGAAAATTCAATGTTAATCCTTTTCTGTTTTGATTAATTTCTTTATTCTTCTAACTCCTTAGAATATAACATACCCATGTGGAAATAATTTCATCATTATAATAATAATACTTAGATTTTATTATGTTTTTTTGTATAACTATTTTTTACCTTACTCCAAACCATTTGGAAAACAAAAACATCACTTATGTTTTATGTGGACTACCACCTCCATAAGTGATGTGATATGTTTTCATAATTGAATTTTATGTATAGTTAAAAATGATTATTTAATTGATTAGTATAATATTTATAACATTATTAACATTATATAACTATAAATCATTCCTTGTATTTTTTCCATTCTATGTAAATAAATGCATCAGATGTGCAAACATTTGTACTACTCCTTCTATGAATGTGACATATTTTGTTTTCATATAGTCTATAATGACTCTCTTAAAATATAATTCATCACATTATAACTAATCTAAATAATATTATTTTTATTATTTAGTAATTATTAATGCTAAAGGAATCAATTTATCTTCCATAATCACTCATAGATTATAGATTTTTCTTATTTAGGACGGTTTAACCACATACTTGAATAGTGATGTAAATTTATATCATGGTTGACTATAGAAACTTATGTAATGATGCTATTTGTAAGATATGAGACTCCAAATATGGAGACCTAATAGTTGAATTACATTATAACTATAGAATACAATATTACTCAAAAGATGTAACAGTTTAATAGTATTGTAATACTAGATAAATATATATATTTCATTTCAAAATAAAATTTATAGAATAAACATATTATGATAACATTATTAGACCATTAACCATACCCTTACAAATTACACATATTACTATTTTTGTTTTCATACGGAAAGTAAAACACATAAGGGTGATCTCATATGCTTGTTAAGGAGTATCATTCAACTGAATCTTACATAACATAAACATGAAATAAGTGATATAGAAGGAATAAATGAACAACATAAATTCATAATAAACTATAACTTAGGGATTTCTATATCCATGGTGGTAAATTAAAATATGGATAAAAGTAATCATTGATATCATACTGATGGAATTCATAACATCATACATCGAAACATGTTATTAAGGCCTTGTTTCAAGACAATATTCTGTTATGGAAAGAGGTATAAACCAAAACCCAACCTATTTTGTTTCATGATACTTGTCAATTCATTAAGAGGATATATAATTTTAGGACCCACCAATCACTTTATTAAGTCTAATTTATTCACCATTAGATTCAATAAAACCTTACATGCCATCCATATAGATCTTTTGGTTTATTAAAACATAGATTTCTATAAAATGAGGAATGCATAACAAATACTTCCCTATTGAATAAAATAATGTTGATGTTTAGGAGAACATCCCTTAATTGAGTTAAATTCTATGGGGGTATTATTAAAGTAATAGTAATTTCCCTAATTAAAGAATAATTTTGTAGATGGAAATTTTAAACTATTTTGATATCCATAGAAGATAGTAATTTGGTTTAATAGTTTACATTAATAGGATACCAAGGCAATGGTAGTAAAAATCCTTCATCACATTTCATAAAGAGTGTCATAATATTTCAATGCATGTCCCTAAGGAGTGTCTTAACTAGGTGTGTAATATTAATCCCATTCACCATTCATTAGAGATATAATAGATTCAATTATTAAATGACCATTTCGGGGTGATTACCCTTTGGTCAATATATCCCATAACCAAATCCACTTTCTAGTATCTAGATATAGATTTATTTTCTAGGAAAGTATATACAGTTTTACTTTTCCCAGAACATTGGGTGGTTTTTCTACCATTGAAAATATTGATTTTTAAAATAGTTTTTAAAACTCAAAAATTAATATAATATGATTTAGGGACAACAACATAGACTTTTAAATCCATTATATTCTATTATTAATCTGTTAAAACAACTTAAATGTAAATTTATTCCCCACACAAAATAAAAAATAGTTGTTGAATATAACATGACCCCAAAATAATGAAAATTGAGATGGAAACCCCCAAATTATGGATTGAGTAGAAATTCAATGAATACATATTGAATTTTAGATCTTAAATTTGATCTTAAAATACCATAAATAAATAAATTTCATTATATAACATCTCAAATAGTCATTATATACTACAAAAAATAGAAATTAGCTGAATAATACAAAACATATCTCAAAGAGAGTAATTTGACATGGAAAACCCTTAAATATTGTCCTAACCATCATGAATTTACACTAACCTCCTATATAAAAAACATATCTATATTGATTATTTAATTAATCACCTTATTCGTAACCATTTTCATTTATGCTCTTCATAAATAGTCATTATGTGTTTGAATTCTACTGATTTTCCACATTGGTTATTTATAGTTTTGACCTTTGTAATAGTTTCATAATAGATGTGTATGTATTAATTATTCTTAAAATTTTAATAATTACTAAGTCATTAATGTTACTTATATTAATGATTTATAATTTTTGATGATGTTCTAAATTCCTTTCATGAGTGTTTTAGTCTTTATCCTTGAATATAAAATCGGTAATAAGAATGTTTTAGTGATTATTGATGATAAAATAGTGTTTTATTAATTACATTACATTAGGTTTGTTGAGGGGTATAAATAAAGAAAAAAACTATATCCAGGGTGGCTTAAACCCAAGGCCTTCCCCACACCACAATACGGGTGCACCCACTAGGATGTTCCTTATGGGGATGAGCCTTTTATTCATTGATTAATTAAATACTGATATAATATACCTTGAAAACCCCATTTCTTACACATTTATATAATACTATAATAATAATTAAATTTTCATATCCATTCATGATATAAATTCATAGTATTCATCAATTCTATGTTTAAACCAACCCAAACATGAAAAGTTCATGGTTTAATGAAAGATTATGAGGTGGTTTTGTGGAAACATCATTATTCCAGAATCATAGTGATATTATTTACTATTTATTAGGGTTATAAATTATAATTTTAAGGAATTATATGAATAATTATTCGATATAAAAATATTACACAATTTTCAATAAAAGATTATCCTATTAGTATGTTTGTTTTAAATAACAAAAGTAAGGATGATAATTTATTGATCTTATATCTAATTTTTTATAAAATTTGTCATAAATATCCTTAATTATATCATAAAAAATCATATTTATCCTTTAATTTCATCCTGAGATCCATATTTGTATTTCAGTAAATGAAAATGAAACATGTTTCATCATGGAGGTGGTAATCCGCACCGTGCATGAATTGGGGTTTCATTTTTTCATTAAGGGAAAGATTAAAGGTAGTTATTATTTATTTAAAAAATCTAAAAATATTATTTATAATATAATTAATTATTTCATCCCAAAATACTAGGGAAATTAAAAGTTAAATGGTGAGATAAAAATAAAATTGGTTATAAAAATGATTTATCTTACGTTTGGAACTTTGGGTTTCTCATGGAGAATTACTTATAATGGAATGGATTAGGATAATAAATAGTTACCAAAATCTTATGATACTAAAATAAGATTATACTGTAAGTAAATAAGGAAAAATTTTAGGAGTAAATTTAATTTTTATAGTTGTATTGAAGTGGTGGTGTGAGGCCCCATTTATATGTGATGATAATGGAATTTTTATAATTCATTTAACATAATATAAAAGGGGAACATGTTAAACATGTCAAGTTGCACAAAAAATAGAAAATTATGGATTCTTTAAGTTATAATGTTTATCCAAACCTAATACACTCAACTATAGATATGTTTTTTTCAGGTTTCAAGCCCTTTACCCTTTAAATTATTACTTTTATCATTTTAGTTTTTACCATGGTAACAATTGTTTACCAAAGGTAACGTAAAATTCATGCCTAAAAATAAAGTGCTCCTTATTAGATAATATGAAACCAGTGACCCTAAATTTAAAAATCTATTTTTTGGTTCAATTTTTATAATTCTAAAAAATTAATTTGAAAAAATTTATATATTATGTGTCCAAATACAATTTTTGAGAAAATATTATTTATGTTATAAAATACCAAGTATGTGTTCTTAAATTGAAAAAAAAATTAAAATTATAAATTCACTTATAAATTTGATATTCATTCATATAAAAAGTTTCATTAATTTTCGATCCATATTTATTTGTTAATAATTTCATAAAACTTGCAGTATTGGTGAAACCTATACATTACACTATACACATAAAAAATATTTTTTTAAAAAAATCACAAAAAAACATTAGATAATATTTTTATAATGTATTTTAAAATTAGTCTTTTTGTTAAAATAAAAATCTAAAAATTATAAATTAAACTATGAAATATACTCACGAAAAAAGATTCTTTAGAGTGCACATTGTGTGATAGTTCAGGATATGGTGTTCACCTGTGACACTAGGGTCTTGGGTATTACATTATCCCCACCCCCATAAATAGTTTTATCCTCAAAATTGGGGTATATATCAGTAATGGGAAATGTGTGGATATTCCTTCCCCATTGCTTCTTCCATCTCCCATGTTTTCTTTTCCTGGTGATGATTTCTCTAAAGAAATTTCACCAACTAGGTTGTTCAATTCCACAAACCTTTCTCTCTAGTGTCAATAATATATAAAATATATTCATTACAAGAAAATTTATACTCAAAAACTATTTCATTAGATGTGATCAAATTAATTATATATGGAATGTATTTCCTCAGTAATGAATCATGAATTATTACATGTTCTTTAGAAATTTTGGGATGAATAGTTAATTTGAATGATACATATCATATTTTTTCTAGTATTTAAAAAGTCCAAATGTACCTAGGGTTTAACTTCCTCTTTTTTACCAAATCTTATAACTCGGTTACAGACAGAAACCTTCAGGAATACTTGCTCCCCCTCATTAAATTTAAAATATTTCCATCTATTATTATCATAGCTCTTTTTTATATTTTGGGATTCTTTATTATGGTCCTCAATATTCTGAACATTAATAGTCATCTCCTCTAAATGCTCTGGGGAAATAAAATTTATTTCTCAAACTTCTTCTTGATATGATGGAGTACGACACCTATTTCTATACAATTCTTTATATGGTTCCATATGGATACTCTAATAGAATAAATTATTTTATATAAATTATACCAAAGGTAGAAACTGATCTCATATACCATGGAAATAAATAGAACATGATCTCAGAAAGTATTACATTATCTTGATAGTACTTTCAGACTTCTCATATTTTTGGGGATGATAGGCAGTTATTAAATGTATCTAAGTGTTGAGATCCCTTTGGGGACACTTATATAATTTTTATGTAAATCAAGGGTCGTGATTAGATACAATTAATAGAGTTTCCTCATTAATCATTACAATTTAATTAATATAAATCCTTTAAAGGTGCTCAAGGAGTCAATACTTCATATCACTAAGAAATGAGTAGACTTGGTAAGATGATAAATGATAAACTATATAGTATTATTAGTCATTGGAGTCTTTAGGAGTCCAGTGAAAAATTCCATTATAATATTGTTCGACTTCCAAATAAGTATATTTAATAGT
The DNA here is from genome assembly GCA_963277665.1 of Viscum album. Taxonomy (NCBI): domain Eukaryota; kingdom Viridiplantae; phylum Streptophyta; class Magnoliopsida; order Santalales; family Viscaceae; genus Viscum; species Viscum album. Next base: position 256,920,696 of record OY728162.1, read on the forward strand.
TTCATGAATCCCTTAGGATGTTTTATTTCACCCTTCACCTATTGGAATACTAATCATCTCACCACATAGTCCAAAATTCCCACTTCATACCATCCCACTATACATTTTCTCTTAAATACCTGTATATCCTTATTCTATAAGGGTGTATTGAGAAAATGGTGTTATGTGATTCATCTAGTAGTTCCCTATTCAACTCTGGTAGGGTTGGAATACATCATCTCTATCCAAAATTTAACACTTTATCTTTATAGATTAAGTCTCTAAATTTCTCTTCATTTTCATCTTTAATATACCTTTTTAAATCATCAATTAACCTTTTAGGAATTCTCTATTATTTCTTTTAATGATGGTTTAAAAATATCATGGAAAAGGAATTTTGTTTACCCTTACATAAAAATCACCATAAGCATCTTTACTAGATCCTTGTATATATGGTACTATTTAATCCCCATTAGGGTCAGTATTTCACGGTCCTTCCTACTCAATGAATCATCTCCCTTATATTCCTTCTTAGTGTGGTAGTGTATCAAGTAATCATGGTCCTTGAGTAGTTTCAACCCCCTCTTTTTCCTCATGTTGAGTTCTTTTTGATAAATGATATACTTCAAACTATTATGGTCCATAAATATATCAAATAATTCAACATGGAGGTAGTGTCTCCATATTTTCAATGAAAATATCAAGGTATTAAAGTAACAATAATGATCTATTTGATCACTGATAGGGGGAGAGAGTGAATTAATGATGTTCTATTTTTATATTTTATAACTTTAGAAATAACCTTTACCTACCATTAGAGAGATATGACTTTTATGAAAAACAAGAAACCAAGAAAAACCATAGGAACAAAATAATTTACAAGGTTCAATGCTCAATAAGAGTATATAGTAATTGGAATGGTTTGGAAATAATCTAATTCCACATAACAACCAAAAAAATCCTTTAATTATGGTCACAACAAGTAGGGAATAACCATTCATGTGTGTAATACTATGATCAAATAAATGTCCATGTGCACTCCACATAGATAAATATATAAAAAATATATATCTAAGAACTTTAATAAGCCTTCAGCTATAAGAATCAGTGTTTTCTCACTATGGTGATTTTATTTCGACATGCTTTCTCTTTAATCAAGTCCTCAATTATTTTTCATTTTCATTCAGATCAGTAGGAAATAAATTCTTGTTGTATGATATCTTCCTAATCCCTAACATATATATTTGTTCTTATTATTTTATGTGATTCTTATATTTAGATTCATTCTTTCTCAAGTTATTATGAATTCACATATGCGTGTACACATGAACATTGTCTTCTCCCTTCTTCATTCAATTTCCTTCATGAAAAAAGTATTGGTACTTTATATTATATACATGTTCTTCTTGAATAGTGTATGATCAATAAATTTATTCTTATGTGCAATAGGGTGATTATAGAAATATAGTGTGGGTTATATACACTATCTCATGGTATCTCAAAGAGTTCATGAAAACATAATGGGATTCATAGAACTATTTCTCCATGGAGCTCTTTGAGTGTGATAAACACAATTAGAAGGCCTATGGATCTCATTCATTGTTTATTTTCATAAAATAATGAAATTATATTACTCATGAAAATAAATATTGAACTAACTTCTCTTAAAAAATAATATTTAATTGTTCTATGTTTTTACTAAAAAATAAGATCCTTAAACAAATGATAGCATCATATCTCATCATCGTGACTTCAATATTTGTAAATGAGCTTCAATGCCTTATACCACCTTATTAATCTACATTCCATATCCAATCTAGGCTATGAAAAATATTTTATGTCAATAATTTTATATCAAAAAAATCTTTTCTACTTTTCTCAAACATACTTATATTAAAAAATATGGTGACTTATTGATACTAAATTCTTCACTTCCTAGTGTGTATTTGAAGTGAAAATAAAGATAATACCATTATTCTTTATTTCTCAAACTCTTCCATGCAATTTTAGATGCATCAATAGCTTCATTTTTATTTATATATTTCTCAGAAATATGATAGACTTACAATGATCATAGGCATGAAAGATTTAGATTTCAAGCATGATATTGGATTGATCTCGAATGTGGCATCCCGTTGAAATCAACATGAAATATGGGAAAAAAATGTTATTTCTAAATGATAATGTAAGATAGTACCCCAAAATGTTTTTGATAGGTTGAATATAAATAACTAAACAGATCCAATTTTGATTATCAATTTCATTGGGTGTCTTATTTTATTTACGTGTCATTATAGGAGGAATTCCAGTACCCAAATGCCACTTCGTCCCACATCAGATCAATGTGTGATCAAATCCCACTTAATAGAATTCTTGGTGTCATGTCAACCTCTATCTAGTACAAGGTTCAACACTTGTAACAATTCACACACCACATGGGGTGGTCCAACATACTCACCCCCCATGTGCACCACTATCCATAGAGTATGATAACTATGCGCCCACACTTTCATAGATGGGTTCTCACCCAAGCTCTCTATGTGGGTTTTTTCATCCTCTATTCTACCTTGTGATCTATTATGGGTTGACTATCCCAAGTAATATAGTTCTCCTCCAACATTCATGAGACTAATCTATCCCCTTTCCTCATGTAGTTTTCAACAATTCACTGTAATACCAATTATAAATAATACATAGAAAAATATATGGATAACATTCATGAAACCAACCCTTCCTCAAATTCCTCATGTAAAATAAACATTAAAAAGTATGACCATATATGGCATGGTCCTTTTATTTTTTAAAAAATTATTATAAACAATGTTTCAAGTCAAATATATTTGTTTTTGAGAAAAGTGAGCCTTGAGCCCCTTGCATTATTAGTAAAAAGAATTACACAATTCGAAAATGAAATAATTTTACATTTATCTCTTAGGAAAAAAGTGGTCATGTTGTCTGGTAAAGTATTCAAGTGATAGAGTCCTTCCACATTCTCTCCTTTATTAGCCAACCGATCCGAAATATAGTTCACCTCCCTATACGAATGGGTGATAATGTAATTCAGAGAAGATAGCATGTCTAGACAATTCACCCATTTAGTGGCCAACTTCCATGAGAGATGCCTTTGGACTACTCAAACGGCATGTACGAGGGTTTTGGATTCACATTAGAACCATATATTATTCCATTTTTGTTTGAGTGTAGTATCAACAACCATTAGGAGGCCCATTATTTTCGATTCAAGCGTTGTGAGGATTTCACAAGGTCCGTATAAGCATTCGATGACGTCCCCATTCTCATCTCTGAAAATTGCTCCGTAACCTGAGGGGATTGGGTTCCCCTAAGAAGCTTAATCTATGTTTGAAATGCATGGAAAATTATCTCCTATCGACCCGTCAAAGTTTCGATGCTCTGTTAATGTGTATATAATAACTCGGGTCGAATCCTCGGTGATGATAGTTTTTAAATAGTTGATTGTTTTTAGTTGATTATATTTTGATTATGGGGGTTTATTTGTAGAGCTTATTTTAAACGATTGATTGATTATGACTGATTTAACAAATTGATAAATATTTGGGTGAGTTCATCATTAGGTAGTTAATATTGTGAAGTCATTGAGCCTTGAATTATATTGCATTACATTAACACCCACATCACAAGATAACGTTGATTGGAATTCCTAAGTGTTAAGGATTTAATCCAAGCCTTAACTTAACTTAAGGTTCTAATATCAATTAAAGATTGTTTATGGTGGTTTATTTATGGTTCCAATAATCCATGGAAACCACACGTTAAACAAAACAAGTCAATAATCAATGACATGTTAAATCCAACATACACAATGTTAATTCAAAGAATATTCATCAAGCAAATACTCTCAATAACTGAACATCCCTAAAATTTGACTCACCCCAATAATTGATTTACTCATCCATTTAGGTGTTTAATAATCTGGTTATAATTATTATTATGATAAATTAATAATACAAGAAAAAGAAAGGGATAAGAAAAGAGTGGTGCGTCAAACGCGCACACAAGAATAATAATGATAATTAAAAACGGACTTTAGATTGAATAAGGAAGCAAAGAAAGGGAAGGGGATTCAGCTGTATTTAAACTATTTTAAGAACATTAATATTAAAATATATAAGTTGGATTATAATAAGATATTTTGAAGAAGAAACTTGTAATAAAACAGAATTACAAAAGAAATACTTAAAAGATTACAACAAAGAACAATACAAAAGTAAATGAAAACAAAGAGAGGAGGAAAGGTATCTCAAGTAAAAACATGAGTATGGAATGTCCTACTATTCATTTGGAACGCCTTTGGTCCTTACAATTTATGATCCTATTTTCTGAAATGCCAACCCCTTTGAAGGAGAGGATGTGAATGTATTTATAGCCCAAGGAAGTGGACTATTGGCATTCCCAATATGTCTCTCCACTAGGCTTGATGATTTGGACATCCCGAAAGTTAAATCTCTAGATATCTCCTTATTTAAATTTTTATATAATAATTTTAGACAATCTCTCTCAAAATTTGGAGTCATTTTGACCTATGGAGCCAATGTTAAGGCGGTTTTAATAAATAATGTTAAACTGTCCATTTCAATCCATTATTTTTCAATGGCTAAAATGTGAATGGATTTTGGAATATAAATATGACTTAAAATCTGAATTCTTTATTCAACAAAGTCGGCTGCCTATAGCTCTACCTTTGCACTAAAAAATTGAATCTTGATTTGATGACTAGATCAGGAGACATGTCATGAATAATGTCCAGATTTTAATTTCCAGCCAGAATGGTGGGCTGGACATCATTGAATTATTTGGCCACTTTTCCTTGTATTTGGACCTTCAAATTTTTATACATGATTCCTTTGGATAATATAGAACATATGGAAGTGTTTAATAAAATTTGGGCTTCAGGATTTAGACCAGTAACTCAATCATCATGGATGGTCCCGTTTCTTCACAAATTATTTGGTTCCTCTTGTGTGGTCCATATGGTCCTTAGAATGGAATAATTGGCCAATGATTCCTTATAATGATATGTGAGAAATTGGATATGGAATCCTAAAAAACATAAACCACACAAGTTGAATCAGAAGGGTAAGATTTATAAATACAATAGTAAACTGACTCAATTAGACTACTTCTAAAAATGCTAAAAAATTATACTTAGTATTAAAACATTAATATTTAACACAAATTATGCACATTTCATATAAAATAAGTAAAGGGATTATATAATAAGTATTGAAAATATTAATAACATCAACTCCCCCACACTTAGTCTTTTTAATTTCCTTATGTACAACAAATATAAAAACAAGAAAAAATCATTTTCACTCACCAACAAATAATAAAATTTTGTTTTCTTCAATCAGGGGAGGTTTAGACTATTTCACTCATCCATATTGAATTACACCACTATTTGTTTGAGAAACAATTTTCCAAAAACAATTCATTTTTTTCATGCTCAAATTTATAAATTGAAAATGTGGACACTCAAAACTCACACCTCTCAAGATGATAAAATTCATTGGTGAAGGTTCACTCTTTCACCAACCAAAAGTAAAAATCTTAGAGTTTGAAAGAGCTCTCGGCTTCCAATCTCTATCCAAAGTGCACAAGAAACAAGAGGTCTTTTGAAGGGGTTTTTCTATAGATATGGGATGGTAGGAATATAATGTCCAAGAGAGGGGAAAAGGGGGGTAATACACCAACATGGAAAGCACAATGTACAATATTTTTGAAATAAAACATGAAATAAAATGAAAACACATATTTATAAGGGGATGAAAATGTGAAATAAGACACAAAAGTGGAAGTAAATATAAAAGGAATGGGAATGTGAAATATTTACAAAACAAAAAACTTCTACCAATGGGAATATAATGCAAGTGTTATTTTTTTTTATTTTTCTTTGTTTTTCAAAAGTTGACCTTGAAACATATCTAACACTCATATCCCAACCCATGTTTGATCTCCTCATGACACTAATTATAATAGTTATAACAAGATCAAAGGTTGAATAATAGTTATTTTTGACCTACCTAAGACACAACCCATTTTCTCATTTTTTTTATTTTCATCATCATTTTTTATATTTTTTAACACTTGTCAATAACATTTACCAAATTACATAAATGGAAGTACATTACATTCATAAAAACACATTGAATGACAACCTCTCCCCCACACTGAAATGGATGCTTGCCCTAAAAAAGATGATAACTCACTGAAAATCAATAAAAGGGTACCCAAACAATGAAATCCATTCCCCCCACACTTAAATTTCAAAAAAAGTTATGAAATGAAAATTCATGTTAATATTGGCTAGGAAAAGGTATTGGGATTGTAATGTGGCTCTCAAAGAAAAGGCTTTCATAGGCTCGAAGGGGCTTTCAAAAAGAGGATTAATTAATGGTTAATGGGAGGCTATTTGGCTATTATAATTCTCATGTGCTTTAGAAAATGCCTCTATCATATTATTTCACACTTAAGTAGGAAATTCAGATCGAAGTTCCAAAAAATAAAGATTCACAAATAAATGTAAAAAAACACTCATTTTGAATAGATGGCCATAAGTATCCTTGGAATTAAATCTAATGTTGGTTCTCACAGTTGGGTAAAATCATTTTCCAAATTAAAAAATTGAGCATTAAAATTTTTTTGGTTTTGATGCAAAATTATTTATCTAAATTCATGATGAAAATAAAAAAATTGAGATGAAAACATTCCTGTTGACTCCCCAAAAAGTTTGGACAAAATTTCAAAACTCGATGGTGAGTAAGTGTGACTCTTGATTTTTTTTCTATTTTTTTTGTTATGATTTTTTTTTGATTTTTTTTAATAAAGAAACACTCACACAAAAGAGAAAGAGAAAAATAAAGGGTTTGAAAAGGAAAGAGGGAAAAAATGAAAGACATAGGAAGAAAAATAAAGAGGTAGAGGAAGGAAGAGAGGGAGAGATAGTTAAAGGGAAAGAGGTGCCCCTGGTTTGGATTTGGTGGGTTGCCATCTCCATTTAGTGGTGGGTAGGCTATAGAAGTTGAAGATCCAATGGAATTAGATGTTGATCCAGGATTGTGTGACCTCTCATGGTGATTCTATAATCGATTTCCATTAACCATGAATTTCCTTTTAGAAGACGGGTCTTGGATTTACACTGCTCCAAACGGGTAAACATTAGTAATAACAAAAGGACCTTCCCAACGAGAATTAAGCTTGCCTAGGTGAAACTAAAATCGAGAATTAAAGAAAATTACTTTATCACCTTCATGTAATACCTTTCTTAGCATGTTTTTGTCTTCTAGTGCCTTGGATTATTCTTTGTAGATATTATAATGCTCGTAAGAATCGAGTCTAAGCTTCTCTAGTTCAGCCAATTGCCACAATCTTTCTTCACCATAATTTTCACAATCAAAATTATATGTTTTAACAGCCTAAAAAGACTTTTGTTGGATTTCAACTGGTAGATGACATGCTCTACCAAAAACTATCCTAAAATGATACATCCCAATGGGTGTTTTATAGGTACTTTAATAAGACCAAAGTTCTTCATCAAGTCTTTCAGGCTAGTCTTTTCTGGTGGGTTTTACAATTCTCTCAAGCACTCTTTTCACTTCTATATTAGAAACTTCATCCATGCCATTTATTTGGGGGTGATATTTAGTTGAAGTTTTATGTTCAACACCATTCTTTTTCAAAAGTGATTCCATGGTTCTATTACAAAAATGGGTTCCTAAGTCACTGATCAAGGCACATGGTGTGCCAAATCGGTGGAAGGTGTGTGTCTTTAGGAACTCACTAACAGTATATGAATCATCTATCTAGTGGTTTTGGCCTCGACCCACCTATAAACATAATGAATAGAAATAACAATGTATGAAAATCCATTCGAAGGGGGGAATGGTCCCATGAAATATATTCCCCAAACATCAAAGATCTCACTGAAAATTAAAGGCTTTTGGGTCATTTATTTTATCAATGGAATTGTGCCAAACTTTTGGCAAGTGGGACATGATTAACAGAACTCATGTGAGTCCTTGAAGAGTAAAGGCCAAAAGAATCTAGAGTCTAGAACCTTTCGGGGGGCTCATTGTGGTTCAAAGTGGCCACCACCAAGCATTGAGTGATAGAATTCTAAGATGGAAGAATGTTCATATTCATCGACACATCTCTTTATTACCATGTCAGCCCAAGATTTCCAAAGTTTATCTGATTCCCAGAAATAGTATTTTGAATAACTTTTCAACTTCATTTTTTGTTCTTTTGAAAAAATTTCAGGAAAAACACCAAAAAACAAGTAATTTAGAATTGGGGAATACCATGGTATTTTTGGAGTGAGAGACGAAAGGTGCACAGTTGGAAATTCTATTTCTGTTATTTCAAAATGAGAATAATTAGAAATTCTACCCATTTGATCAGCCACATGTTTTTCTTTTCCAGTTCAATCTTTTATTTCACAGTCAAACTCTTGGAGTAGTAGGATCCATCTTATTAGTCTTCGTTTGGAATCACTTTTCTTGAGTAAGAACTTTATTTCAGAATGGTCGGTGAAGATAATGATTTTGGCACCTAAGACATAGGGTCAGAATTTATCTAAGGAAAAAACAACTACTAAAAGTTCTTTTTTAGTGACATTTTAGTGATATTGAGTTTCGTCCAATGTTTTTGAGGCATAATAGATTACATGAGGAATTGTTTATCTTCTTTTACCAAGAACAACCCCAACAGCTCTATCAGAAGCATCACACATCAATTTAAAGTGTAAGGACCAATCTGAGGGTTGGATTATCGGGGCATATGTAAGAGAAGTTTTGAGTTCAATGAATTCTCTCTAGAAAACCTCATTGAAATGGAAATTGACATCATTTTGGATCAATTGATTGAGTGGGAGGGAAGTTTTACTGATGTTATTGTTGAATCATCGATAGAAACCGGCATGACTGAGAAATGAACTGATGTCTCAAACAGAAGTGGGTTCAGGAAGTGATTGAATCACTTAAATTTTGGTAGTATCAACTTCAATACTATCTTTTGAAACTATGTGCCCTAGAACAATCCCATTTTCAACTATGAAGTAATATTTTTCAAAATTTAACACAAGGTTACAGTTGACACACTTTTTAAGGACTATAGAGAGTGAATTCGAGAAAGATTCAAATGACTCACCATAAATGGTAAAGTCATCCATGAAGACTTCCATGAAGTGTTCAATGAATTCAGAAAAGATAATCATTATACACCTCTGGAATGTTTTAGTTGTATTGCAAAGTCCAAAAGGTATTCTCCTATATTCATATGTTTCAAAGGGATACATGAAAGTAATATTTTCATACTCCTGAGGTGTGATTGGGATTTGTAAGTAGCCGATGTATCCATTAAGAAAGTAATAGTGTGACTTCCCAGCTAATCATTCTAGGGTTTGATCAAGGAATGGAAGAGGGTAGTGATTTTTTCTTGTTTTAATATTCATTTTCCTATAGTCGATGCACACACGCCATTTGTTCTTCACTCGAGTTGTTACTACCTCCCCATTTTCATTTGTGACAACAGTTATCCCACCCTTCATAGGTACAATATGAATTGGACTAACCCATTCACTATCAGAAATTTTATAGATAATACCATCTTGAAGAAGCTTGGTGATCTCTTCCCTAACTACCTCAAGTATGAGTGGATTGAGTCTTATTTATGGTTGTCCAATTGGTTTGGATGATTCATCAAGATGAATTTTATGAATGAAAAGATCATGGTTGACTCATGGTATTTCATCTAGGGTCCACCCTAAGGCCTTTTTGTTTTCCGCTAACACTTGAACAAGTTTGGAATCGTCAGTTTTGGTAAGTGAAGAATAGATAATGACAGGATAAGAGTGATCATGGAAAAGCAATGCATATTTTATGTGTTCATGAAGAGTTTTTAGATCAATATCATCTCTCATTTGTGGGTTAGACATCTAAAGAATGGATGAAGGGACTTTGATTGATTTAGATTCATTTTCATAAATACTTTCCAAGGTGGAGAAGTAAATATCAGAGTTAATGTGGGATTCAAGAGAGTTTTCAAGTTCCACTAGATTGATGGATTCTATGAATGAGAGATCAATATTAACTTCAAAATTTATGACTTGGTTAATCATGTTGTAGATTTCACAAGATCCTTTATCATCATAATAGGATGAACATGAAGGAATGGGGTTCAATTGACTTGTAGAAGTGTCCTCTAAATCATGGATTGACAATGCAGATTTATCTTCAGATCGGTATCGCATGTCTTGGAAAATGTTTAATTTCTCCAGTTGGTCACAAAATTCAATGGATAAGATGCCTGAATAGGCATCAATTTTGGTTCTAATAGTCACAATGAAAAGCCTTCCTAGAATTAGGGGAGATCAACAAGAGTTCGTCTCACCTTCTATGTCAAGAACATAGAAATCAGTTGGAAAGATAAGATCATTACCACGAACAAGGACATCTTCAATTATACCCTCAGGACTAGAAGTTCCTTGATTGTCTAAATGAAGGAAAATACCTATTAGATGTAAGGGACCTAGACCAAGGTTGGAGAATATGGATTTTGGCATGAAATTAATTTAGGCTCCTAGGTCTATGAGTGCATCATCAAAGTTAGAACTTCCAATTTGGCATGGAACCATAAAGGTCCCTAGATCTTTTCACAATATGCGAATAAATTGTTGGGTGGAAACATTTTCAAAGATCCTAAGTTGACTCTTGTGGGTACACAATTTCTTAAAAAACTTGGCATACTTAGGAATTTTTTTTGGGTGGCATCTAAGAGAGGAATTTTGACTTCAACGCGTCTAAACGTGTTAAGCATTTCAAGATCAGGTTCAAATGAGTTCTTTGTCTTAGAGACAGCTTGTGGAAAAGGAATTGGATTCCTAAGTGGAATGAAAGGAGGTGATGGAATGGATTCAAATTTCTTTTCAAGTTTCATTTTCTTTTAATTTTATATTTCAACATTCAAATGAGGGTTGGAGGACTTATCTTGAGGCATGGAAATTTTCTTTCCCGATCTAAGTGCAATTTCACTTACATTACCCTTTGGGTTGGGTAATGGTTGAGCTGAGAGTTGGGAAGAATTGGACGGTTTCTGCTGAATAAGGTGGGATACAAGTTGAGCAATTTGGGTTTCAATGTTTTTGATAATATAATGGGTGAAGGAGGTAAGATCTTCGACAGTGCTTTCCCATGGTTGCTTGGAAGAGGAGGTTTGTCCCGAATTGGGATTACCTTGATTTTGGTTCTTGAGAAAGTGATTGTATTGGTTTTGGAATTGGGAAGTCTCACTAAGATAATGGAATCTAGGAGGATGGTTTTTCCATTGTGGTTGAGGAACAAAAGGATAAGGTTGTTGGAAGATACCAACACCTTGACCGTATAGGAATTGGTTTGGGTTTTGAGGAGGGAATTCAGGGGGATGAGATACAGGATTTCCATACCTCAAGTTATGGTTATATATAGAAGAGAAAGGATCAGAATGGGGTTGGTTGAAGTTTATAAAAAAACTGACCTAATAGTTGAGGGTTGGTGTTCCTTTTAGCATATGTTGCATTTATCTCCATTGGTCCAGATGAATCGGATTGATCCTCTTGAAGTTGTGGACATGTGTCAGTTGGATGAGATGGAGAGTTGTAGATTCCATAGTTTTTGATAGGTCCAGGAAAATTTGATTGTGGAGAAGATGAGGTTGGGGATTTAGATTCCACAGATAGATGTCCCACAAGGCCTATAAGTTCACTCATCCACTCTTTCCTCTTTTTCATCTCTATTTATTGATTGTCTTGGAGTTGTTTTACATGATCATGTGCTCGAGTATATAATTGTTGTGTATTTGAAACCATGTTACTTATGAGATCTCTTTCAACTACATGAGTTTTATCAACAAGCGTACCGCCACTTGCGGCATTAATAAGAGTTCTCTATATCGCCAATTACCCCTCATAGAAGTATTGGAATAAGAGTTGGTCAGGGATTTAGTGGTGTGGACAGGTTGCAACAAGCTTTTTGAACCTCTCCTAGTACTCATTGAGAGATTCACTTGGGAATTGATGAATACCACTTATTTCCTTTCAAATAGAGTCAATATAAGAAGCAGGAAATAATTTTTCTAAAAAGAGTCACTTAATTTCATTCCATATGGTTATAGAACCAGGAGGTTGGTAGTAAATCCATGACTTAGTAGTGTCAACTTGGGAAAAATGGAATGCTCAGAGTTTGGTTTGTTCCTCAGAAACCCCTTGAGGCTTAATTGTAGTGCACACCACTTGGAACTTTTTAAGGTGGAGATGTCGATCCACACCAGCTATCCTGTGGAAATGAGGGATAAGATGAATCAAACACAATTTGAGTTCGAAGTCAGCTTCTATGTTTTGATATTGAATACCAAGAGGTTGGTAATTCATATTAGGGGAAATAGGTTCTTTTAGTGTTTGTTCCCAAGGATTTTCCATATCTAATTCAATTGGTTGGCCAAGGACTAGTTCTTGAACGGGTTGATTATCTCTTATGTTCCTCATAATTTGGTGAAGTGTTATCTCAATTTCACAGTCAAACAAATCAGAGAGATTGTTTGGGAGGATATGGGGCATTTGGAGAGATGTTGGAAGGAAAATAATGATGGGGTTTTTTTGTATTTGTTTTCAATTTTTTTTAATTTTGTTTTTTTAAAATAACTAGATATTAATGACTACATAAAGCACCATCCCTATTAATAGTGCCATTTTAAATGCATGACTGATTGTCGCCTATTGACAGGTCAATGTTCTAATGCTCTGCTAATGTGTATAACAGCACTCAGGTCAAATTCTCGGTGATGATACTTTTTAAATAGTCGATTGTTTTTAGTTGATTGTATTTTGATTGTGGGGTTTTTTTGGAGAGATTAATTTGAATGATTTATTGATTATTATTGATTTAACAAATTGATAAATATTGGGGTGAGTTTATCATTAGGTAGCTAATCTTGTGAAAGCATTGATCCTTGCTTAATATTGCATTAAATTAACACTCACATCACAATATAACATTGATTTGAATTCCTAAGTGTTGAGGCTTTAATAGAAGCCTTAACTTAACATAAGGTTCTAATCTCAATAAGATATTTTTGAATTTGGTGTATATATGGTACCAATAATCCATGGAAACAACATGTTAAAAAAAATAATCCATTAATTCTTGACATGTTAAGTCCAACATACACAATGTTAATTCAAATAATATTCATTGAGAAATTACCCCCAATCACTTAACATCCCTAAATTTTGAATCACCCCAATAATGGATTTACATAGCCCTTTGGGTGTTTAATAATATGGTTATAATGATTATTATGATAAATTAATAAGATAAGAATAATAAAGGGATAAGAAAAGAGTGGTGCATCGAACACACACACACGAACAATGATGATAATTAAAAATGGATTTTTGATTGAATGAGGAAGAAAAAGAAGATAATGGGATTCAAATTTATTTAAAATATTTTAATAAAAATAATATTAAACTACAAGAAGGTGGATTAGAATAAGATATATTGAAGAATAAACTTTCATTAAAACAGAATTACAAATAAAGACTTATAAGATTACAACAAAGAACAACACAAAAGTAAATGAAAACAAAGAGAGGAGGAAAGGTCTATCAAGTGAACAAATGAGTATGGCGGGTCCTAAAAAGCCTTTGGAAGGTCTTTGGTCGTGCCAATTTGTGATCATATCTTCTGAAATGCCAACCCCTTTGAAGGAGAGGAGGGGAATGTATTTATAGCCCAAGGAAGTGGATTGTTGGCATTCCCAATCTGTCCCTTCACTTGGCTCGACAATTTGGACATCTAGATAGCCGAATCTTGAGATCTCTCCTTCTTCAAAGTTTTATATAAAAATTTTAGATGTCCTCCATCAAAATGTGGGGTCATTTGGACCTATGGAGACAATTATAAGGTGGTTTGATTAAACAAATTTAAGCTGTCCATTTCAATCCATGCTTTTTCAGTGGCCAAAATTTGAATGGATTTTGGAATAGGAAGATGCCTCCAAATCTGAATTATTTCTTCAAAAAGGTCAGCCAACTATATCTCCTCTTTCACAATGAAAAATATGAAACTGTTTTGATTACTATATTAGGATACATGTCATGAATGGTTTCTGTATTTTAATTTCCATCCATAATGGTGGGCTGGAATTCATTGATTTATTTGGGCCCCTTTTCTTGTAGTTGGAACTTCAAATTTTTATCCATGATTCCTTTGGATAATATCGAACATATGGAATATTTTCATAAAATTTTGGCTTCAGGGTTTAGATCAGTAACTCAATAATCATGGATGGTCCAATTTCTTCATAAATTATTCGGGTCTTCTTGCGTGGTCCATATGGTCCTTCAAATGGAAGAATAGGAGAATGATTCCTTCTAATGATATGTGAGAAATTAAATATGTAATCCAAAAAAACAAGAACCACACAATTTTAATCATTAGGGAAAGAGTTATAAAAAAAATAGTAAACTGACTCAATTGGACTACTTATAAAAATGCTCCAAAATTATACATAGTATTAAAACATTAATATTTCACACATATTATACACATTTCATATAAAATGAGTAAAGGGAGTATATAATAAGTCATGAAAATATTTATAACATCAGTGTTTCACTTGATTCATCATGAAAAAGGTGACTTATAGAAAATTTCCATGGTCTGATGGGGTTTAGGAAAATTACTAGTAGTATTTAGCTACTGAAGGATAAGACAGTCTTCAATCGAGTTTCTGCTTTTTTTCAAATGCGGGTTATTAGCCTCATGCACTACAGCAAGAATGCAGGCCATCTCATGACTAGCATTGAAGCTGCACCTTCCAGGCATCACTACATTTCTACTGCTCCAGAGCCAGTGCAGGGTTTCAAAACATTCCACTTGGATGAGAACTTTGATCTTCTTGGAAAAATGGTTGTTGAACAAAGCTTTAATATAATGTTGAACAAAATCCAAGCAAGGGATTTAAAGGCCAAAAATCTATTTTACTACTACCCAAAGGGAAGATGGAGCCTTGAAACTCAGAAAGAGGTGATCAACATCTTCTCTTTGTTTCATGCAAAGAGGACATCTAGAGAAAAGGGGAATGCCAACTCTTTGAATATTGGTATCAACAGGTATTTTGTTAAAATTAATCCTCTAAAGAAGCATTAACCGAGAAGGTGCCAACCATTTTTTGTGCAACCTTCCAAGGAACATAAATCCTTGGACCTTTGTAACATAATAAATGTATTATTTCTCCATTAATTATAATCCTAAATGAACTAGCACGGATTTGAAAAGAAGAATCATTTGAAAACATACTATGATTTCCATAAACTGTGATTTAAGAAACATTTCTTACCAATTCTTAAGAAACCTTTTTCCTTACACATCAAACTTTCACAAATTCTTCCTAAAAGGAAAAAAATTTTACTAAATCCACTTTAATAGGTTTTTAAAACTATTCAAACATTAAAATAATAGCTTAACCCATTTAAGAACTCCCCCTAAATACATGATTTCCCTCAAAAGATATAACACATACCAATGGGTGTATTTTTGTTATAACATTTCCCCCTTGAAAACACTATCCAAATAAATGATGTATAGGGGATTAATTCACATAACATATCCTTAAAAAGAGGAATGTTGAACACAAATTATCAACCACAAATTATGAAATATTTCCTTCGAAAAATGTTTTGTGAAAATATCAGCAAAAATTTCCATTATGTAAACAATATCCAACTTTAGTTCATTGTTTTCAACATGATCCTTCATAAAGTTATATTTGAGATCAATGTTATTGGAACAAGAATGTTTCACATAATTCTTAGTCAGATTTATATCACTTTTATTATCACACCCAAAGTTAAGGGTTAATTTTACATCATTAAATAAATCTTAAAACTATGTCTTCATCCAAATAAGTTGTGTTGTATATTGAGTGGAATAAACATACTCATCTTCTATGGTAAATGCAGTTACATAATTCTTATTCTCTATATGTAAACTCACACATCATTCTCTCAAAAAAAATTCCACATGATTTAGATTTTTCTTCATCAACACTATGTATCCAATAAGCATATGTATAACCAAATAGATCAATATTTTATGTGCTATCATATTTCAATACAAAATCATTTATGCCTTTAATGCATCTCAGAATACATTTTCCTATTATGATATGAGATTAATTTGGTTCACCTTGACATCTGGAACAAAGATTAATAAGATTATCTAAATTTGGACTTAAATATATTAGATATAATAATGTTCCAATCAGTGTTATAAAAGTTTTAGGATTAACCAGATTTAATTCAATATATTCAGTCAAATGTCTGACCACTAAAATAGGTGTGTAATGTGGCTTTGATTCTCCTATTCCAAAATTCCCCAATAGATCCATAACATACATATATATATAGTGTAATTTATTTCAACTTTTGAGAGATTTATAATTCAGGAAAGTATTTTATGTATCCTAGTATAGACATCTGAAAAATATTCTTTATATCCTAAGAAAACTTCCCACATGTTTATTCATTATTCCATGTGAATATGATATCATTGATATAAAAAATCACTATGATAGAAACTTCTTGATGTTATATTATGTAGAGGTTACTATCTAATCTTCCTTTCATAAATTTTATCTTACATAAAAATGTATGTAATTTAAAATACTATTCTCCCAGAGATTGATTCAACCTATAAAAACCCTTCCTAAATTTTCACACATTCCTTTCATTTTTTCAAGCATTAAGACATATGATTTTTCATTATAAACATCTTTATTGAGATATATATTAAGAAAAGTTGTCTTGAAATCCATCTAGAAAATATTATCTCATTTTTGTAGTGATAGGATAAATGATTCTAATATCGTCTATTCATTCCACTGGAGAAAAGGTCTTATCAAAATTAATGTCTTCAACTTGTGATTATCCCTTACAAACCATATGTTCCTTGTTTCTTATCACTTCACCTTTTTCAATCAATTTTTTTTTATAAAACCCACATTTTACCAATAAAATTATTATTTTATAGTTTGGGTTCTATTTCCCAACTATTATTATTTTTAATTTGATATAGTGATTCATTTAGAGCATAAATCCACTCTTGATGCTCCAAATATTCATTAACATCCTTTGGATCAACCTTTGAATATAAAAAATTATCTAAAAGTATCCTTAAAATTATTATGTTTTAAACATATTTTCATTAATATATAATGATGTTTTTTACTTCCAATTGCTTCCCCATTCTAGGATAATATGAATATAATTGTTACTCATCAATTGAGATAGTGTATTGTAATCTTCATCTTGAGCTAATTAAATATTGTAACTGCCATTTAGAACTTTTTAACATTGTTCAACTACAACCACCTCATCTTCAAAATTTGAAACTATATTATAAAATTTCTTAGGATACTATTAATAAAATTTCACATATACTGAGCCAAAAATAGTTTCAATTTATTTATAATAATACATGTATCTTCTACCAATAGGAGGGTATCCATGAAAGATTCTATAAACAATTCTCTGATCAAACTTTTGAAGTTTATCATCCTTTATTTTTATAATTGAAGGAATACCAAACAAACTAAGTTATTTCAGACATGGGGGTTGTTTGTAATACTTATTGTAATGAGTGATATTAGAGTTTTTCCTATAGAATCATTGATTTATAACATAAATTTCTTCTTTAATATATTAGCTCTAAAAAATATCCCAAAGTATCATGTTCAATAAATATTGTTCATGAAATCTCCACCAAGCTACTATTTTATATTTCAAAAACAACATTCTGTTATGGTTTGTAAGGTTCACTAAACTCATGATGAATTTTATGGTTTCAAGTTAATATCTGAACTCCACACTTTTTTGTTCACCTCCATTATTTGTCTAAATCTTCTTCACATAAAATCCATATTATCTTTTAAACCTATCCTGAAAGAATTATAAATTATTAGAGCATATTAGTTATGTGTCAAAAACATAATACATGTAGTGTGAGTAAATTCATTGACAATTGAAATAAATTAATTACCCATATTTTTTAACTTTTAACTCATTGTCCCAAAAATATCGAAGTAGACCATCTATAAGGGACAAGTTGAATATATCTCAAATTTATTTTGAATTGATTTGGTAATCATACATTTCTAGTAAATGGAGAAACACTAATATATTATTTTTTTCATGTCAGGAGTGTCATTGATAATTTCTCTCTTTGTTTTCTTACTCATGTTATTATATCACATATTCCCCATCCTTTTATTCCTTAGATTTTTTTCTTCTACTATACTTAGATAGCATGAAATCTAGGCATCACCAACCTGAAATAAGTTTCCCATTTTTCATTGGACTCTCATGAAAACATTCTCATCTTATATCTTATTCAAAAAAACAATCATTTTTTAAAATAAAATTTCTACCTCAATCACAATGTTTGGAAAAACTCAAAAATCTATGTTTTAACCCATCAACAAACAAGGATCTTCTAGATTTTAATTGTTCTTCCCTGAAGATAGAAAATATAATTCTATTTATTCTAAGTGACTCATCAATACCAAAAATCATTGTACCTTATTTATACTCTCTCATATTATTAAATAACTTAAAGTATCCTATCATGTGTGAATAACACCCACTATCCAATATATAATGACATTCCCCTTTATAGTTTTGAAATTATGTTCAATAACTAAGGATTTTTTCTTTCCTTTTTATTTCTTATCATGTGGTTTTTTAGTTTTTTTACAAACAATGTTTTGTAAAAATCATAATAATACATCATTTTTCAATATTTAATATATTATCACTTCTTTAATAAATGGTTTCTAAGGGTTATAATCAATTTTCAATCTTCAGACGAACATTCTCAGGTTTTCTCCTTTGAGTAGGTTGAAACCCCACAAAAATTTACTCTATTTCTCCTAGGTTCACTATCAAGTTAATGATTAAACAAACACATGTATTTTTTATACCGGAATCTTCTAAAATCACAAAAGTAAACATAGAAATTACACCTCCCTCTATAACATGAAGACTATTCAAAGTTGTGTGCCTGATTTTATTCAAATTTTTTAACATTAACTTTTCACTATTGTTACAAACCAAATATTTATTTCCTCCTAATATTTTATTTTTCATCTTAGATAGACTCTCATCCTCAAAAAATACTTTGGTAAAATAAGCATTGAGTTAAAACTATGTAAACATAGGTTTTTAAAATCCACTTTATTTGGCTACACACATGTTCTTATTAACTTATTTTTTCTTTTGACCATATTCAATATTATTATCAACCCTTGAGGATAAATTTTTTCTGATCCTTATTAGGTTTAAACCTTTCAAAAATATCAACAACTTCTATAACTGATTTTTAGATATTTCTAATTCCTTTATCAACTTTAACAAGTTTTTTTGAAAATGTACCACTCTTCCTCCATTACATTTAACATTTCCTTATGATTAATGTTGATATTTTTATTTTCAACAATCAACTTCTTTGGATTATAAATTTCTTTAAGAAACATGGGTTTATCTTAAGTGATGATTCTTGATATTTTACTGAAATATTTTATTTCATCAACATTCTTGTTCTCCCTCTCAAGTATTTTAATATTTAAAGACATTATTCAATTATCTCTTTAGTATAAACCCTATCTAAGTTTCTTATCCAAATGAAAGACTTATTTCTTCACTGTTGATGTTTTTATAATTAACTTTGGAAATAATAATTTTTTTCAGTAGCAACATCTCTTATTTTATTATAATCTTCATCACTATCATAATATTCATCACACATAGGCTTATAGTTTCTCATTTGTATTTGGATAACTTATTATTATTTCCCCTATGATAAGAATTGGATTTATCTTCCTTCTTCATAAAGTATTTTAATGAATTTTTTCATATTCATCACTTTCATATACTTTTTTTCATCATTTAATTTTTTTATAAAAATTTCCAATATCCCTAAAATAAAAAAAAATCATCAATAATGTTCCTTGGTACTTTCCTATTCTTATTTTTACCTTTTTATTAAATGAAGACATAATTTAATAAAATTGTTTACAAGACTCATATTCGATGTCATAATCACTAGCTTATTATTCTTTGAGAACATTATTATATAGTCCTTTCTTGGTAGCTTTGAAATAAATTTGCAGATCAAACATCTCTTCATTATTTATAAACATTTCTATTCACATTTAATAAGTGATGAGAGTGATAAATAAATAATACAGTGATACATTTTTAGGATCTCTATCTTCCAATGATGAAACTTTTATATCAAAATTATCAAGAATAATTCATAACATTATTTCAATAGTATTAGAATCTTTTAAATTAACACTAAAAAATCTTATGGTGTTTAGAATTTCATTCACCATTTTAAATAAGTCCCCAACATATTCATTATCAACCATCTTATTATCTTCATATTTTTGTTTCAAAACTTCTCATTCTTCATTTTGGAATTTCATTAATAGATTCTCTTCAATATATCCTAGATTCCTTTATCTATTCCAACTCCTTTGACTATAAGAAACTAACTTTCAAAGAGGTAGGAGAGTATTGAATTTCTCTCCCTCCCATCATTTTCAAAAAATTTGTTATCATCAGTTGTAAGGGGAAAATTATTAGTATAAGGGGGAAATTTTTTTGTAGTTTACTTTGATAACTTCATAAACAAGAAACATTGGATATGGTAGTATTATATCTTTCTATATATGATATTTCATAACATATAAAAATGAATCCATTTATTATTTATATAATTCTAAACATTAATTGGAACTTATCTTTTTTAAGAGATAATCAATAAGTAAATAGAGGTAACCTTCCCATTAATACCACTTAAAAGGACCAATTAGGATGTGTATAATCATTGAAATGAAAATGGTGTGAATAAGTGATCTTCTCTTTTTAAATTTTCTATCTTTAGAAACAATAATCACCACCTGTTATAGATATATGACATTTCTAAAAAACAAGTAACCAAGAACAACCACAAGACCATAAGAATTTACATGGTTCACTTATAAATAATAGTAACTAGTCCTTGTAATTTTTTTAAAATAATCCAATACCATACAACCACTATAAAATAATCCTTTAAATGTGGATATAGTAAGCTGAGAATAAAATTTCACTTAAGTCATGCTATGATCAAACAAAAGTGTATGTGATCTCCACATAGATAAATATATAAGAAAGATATTCCTAAAAATAGTAATAACCCATCACCTATATCAATCATTATATTTTTATTATGCTAATTAATTTTTTAAAACATTATTTTTAAGAAAGTCCTTCCTTATTCTTCACTTTCTTACCCACCAACAAGCATGAAATTATTACTATATGATGTCTTCATAAACCATGAAACATATATTTTTTCTTTTTATATTATATTATATTTATGTTATATTTCAGTATTTCTCAAGTTATTATTCATTCATGTATACATTTACACTTGAAAATTATCTTCTACCTTCTTCTTTCACTTATGTTCCTACAAACCAGAATAGGTGCTTGATATATTGCACAAGTTCTTTATAAATTGTGGAAACATATGCTATTTTTTCTTTCAGAAAAAATGTGTGCTTTATAAAATATAGTGTTGGATTCATACACTACCTCAAGGTGTCTCAAATAGTCTTTTCAAACCCGAAGGTATTCATAGAAATAGTTGTTTTCAAAGATCATTGAGTTTGATAAACACAAGTTGTAGGCCCGTGGATCTCGTTCATTATTTCTTCGTGTAATATAGTGGGAGTATATTACTCATAAATTGGCTTGTGGAATAAACTTACCGTAAAGAAACAAATTTACATGGTGCTCTATTTTCTCTAAAAAATAACATCCTTTAAGAAACTATAACATCATTTCTCAGCCTCAAGAATTTTTTATTTATAGATGAGCACCACTGACTTACACTACCATATTCCTCTTCTTTTCATGTCACATAAAGGCTTCTAAAAATATAGAGTTTCATTGATTTTAAATCACCTAAAGCTATTTTATTTTTCTCAAACATACTTACCATAAAAATTATGGTGTCTTCTTGAAACCATCTTTTTATCTTCCCACTGTGTATCTCACATGCATGCAAAGACAACCACATGCTCCTTTATAACTTAGACTCTTCCATGAAATATTGGATGCATGAACATTGACAATTTCATAATATCATTCTAGGAAGGATCATAAAATATGAATGGACTTATTTATAAAAGACTGATATTGCATGAAGGATATCATATCAATATTTAATGTCTCATCCCTTCAGTATCATCATGGAAGATGGCCCGAAACGTGTTCATTGAATGCTGAAGTGGGACAATGCACCAAAACCTCAGCAAGAGGTTGAAGAAAATGAGATCAATATATGAAATGACCCCAATAAATTATACCAGGAAGTTTATGTTCATTATTTATCATTAAAGGCATAGTTATAGTATCCATGTTTTGCTTCATCTCACATCAGATATTCATACAGTCTCAGGATTCTTAATTATATTCACTGTGCAACTTCACCCTTGATCTGAAAATGGGGACAACACCTAGAACACTTAACATAGATTATGGTGGGGTCACTATGATCACCCACATTCATGCCACCTTGAACACTATGTGGGTGTTATGAGCCCACTCCATCCCATATTTGTGCTCACCCAAGTACTCATTGTGCATGCTTTGCCTCCTATTTTCCACAATGTGAGCTACTATGGGATAGATCTACCATGTGGTAGAGGTATCCTTCCACATGTGTTGGATTGAGATGGCCCCTTGGATATGGTAATTGAACAAATATTTTAGTAAGGATAATTAAAAATAATACCTAGAAAAATCTAATTCACAAGTTCATTAAACAATTCCTTCCTTAAATTCCTCATTCAAAATAAACATTATTTTTCATGTCCTTCTTCTATATGGTAATTTTCATCTTCAAAACATTATTATAAAAAATGTTTCATGTTGAAAAACAATGTGACACGTGTATTTGGAACTTAATACTGGTTAAAATATCTTCAAACATAGTTAAATGATTTATATACTTAACAAAGTTAAGAAAATAACATTGAAAAAAAAAACTCCGTTATGAAACATTTTTACCTACATTATATTCAAAAATCTTGGTCCCAACATCTACTAGATCAGGGTCCAAATTTGGATAGTTTTTTCATAGATTTTCAATTTCCTTGATTCATATACAATCACTATATTATTATTCATAAGGACGCAACCAAGTGGTTTATTCGATACATCATAACATATTAAAAATACCACTTTATTTTATGGTAATGTTAATACCAGTACATTAATTGGTCTCCTCTTAAGATCTTAAAAATGTTTTTCACATTACCTCAACCATGTGAATTTAACCAATTTATGATTTAACTTGGCTAACAAGTTGTCCAAATGGAAATAATCTTGAACGAACTTCCTAGAGTAACCTACTAATCCCATAAAAATTTGGATCTCATCACTAATCAGTATAGGTAATTATTTGAATAACTTTGAATTTTAAGGGCCAACTAATACTCCACCCTAGGAGAAAATATGTCCACAAAAAGAAACTTCATTAATCCTAAATTCACACTTATAATATTTCTCATATAATTTCTTTTTTATGAGGGTCTCTT
Organism: Viscum album; assembly: GCA_963277665.1. NCBI lineage: Eukaryota > Viridiplantae > Streptophyta > Magnoliopsida > Santalales > Viscaceae > Viscum > Viscum album. Next base: position 256,944,399 of record OY728162.1, read on the forward strand.
GATGTATTTATAGATGACTCTCGTGATCTCTATAGCTATCATATTATTTCAAGATATCATCAATTAATATAACTAAAAATTTAAAAATATAATACTTTAATATTAAAATAACTGTACTAATAAATACATATGTTTCATTGGTTAATCTAAAAGGAATTACCATAAACTCATAGTGTTCATACATTGTTCAAAATTTCAAATTTTTTATGATACCCTTCTTCAAAATTAACTGATATTAAAAATAGTAAATATCGATCTTGGAGAAGTATTTAGTTCCTCTAATTTGACCAAATAAGTTATCAATGTGGTCTAAAGGGTAATAATTCTTTATATAAATCTAATTGATCTCCCTATAATTGTTGAACAATCTCATGTAATAGTCCTTTTTTATGAATAAAACAATGACTCCATACAGTGAAATGCTAGGCTATATATATCCTTCATAACATAAATCCTATAACTGTTTCTTCAAATCCACCAACTCCATAAGTTACATTATATAGGTAGTTTTAGATATAGTCCTTATATCTAGAATAAGTTCAATATAGAACTTAACTTCATGTTATGGTTGATGACCAAGTAATTTTTCTATAAAAAATAAATTAATTTTTATACCATGGGTACATCCTCTATTCTAAGTATATCTTAATTTTTCATAGATCACACTTGTTCATCCTTTATTCAAAGAATGTCATTAAGGAATCCTATCTTGGGAGGATCCAGACATGATTTAAATGATTATTTATCTTCTATGAAGATAATATATTCCCCCTTATCATCATGAATCATAATCTCATTCTCTTGGAAATAATTTTTTTAATATAATTAGAAATTAAATTCATACTAAGAATCATATAAAATTAAACCATAGGTATAATAACCATGTTTTAAAATAATGTGTACCCATGCATCATAATAATAATTACATGACATAACTTTTATTACATAAGATTCTCATTTTGTGTCTTAATTGATAACTACCTTACTAGGGTGCTAGGGAAATATCTAATATTTTTTAAAAACATGGAATATATAAAATTGTTTAAAGTTATAGAATCAAATAAAACATTATATAACTTTTTAGTTATGATAGAAGTACCTTCTACCACATTCCAAGGAACATCAACGTCAGTTATGGTAGTCGTATAATCTTATCATTTCCCATGTGGCCTTTTTTATTTAAATTACCTTAATGTTTTCATCATTGGTTTTCAAAATATCCCTTCTCTTTATAGTTATATAATTAAACATCAATAGCTTCTTCCATTCCCTTTCATTCAATAGGTTGATGTCATTTTTATTCACCCTTTTAAAAAACACTTTTTCCCTTCCTATATGCCCCATGTTATTTCTTCCCATGGTTATCACATGTGGGAAATCTCATCATTCCTTTATTACCATTTGTCACAGTATTATTCCCATGATTCTAAATTTTCCTCTTATTATCATAATTTCCCTTGAATAAATATATATTGTATAACTCATTTTTTATCATAATGTTTCTTTAAACAATATCCTCATATTATTAAAAGGTCTGAAAGGCTAATTACCTTTGAAGTCACAACTTTAATCCATCATATAGATGATCAATATTGGTTTTTGGTTGACTTATATGGTCTACATCATTACAAGATAACCTAGTAAATTTAGTTTCATATTTAGAAACATTTTTCTCTCACTTTTATCTATGGTTAAGGAAATTCCTTTCCATTTTCTCTATTTTCTCACGAGGAAAGTATTTTTTCTAGAATAAATCTTTAAAATTTCTCTATTCCATGAACTTGATTTTATATTTATCTTTTTTTATTTTTTAATTAGTGACAACTAATGGTCTGAAACCCCCTTCAGACAATGGACCACCATGGATACTTTTTTATTTTCAATACTCCATAATGTGAGAAATATATACTCTAGGGACTTTATCCATTGTCTAGTTACAAATAGATAAGTAATTCCACTGAATGATGGTGGTTGTTGTTGTATTAAGTGGTAAAACTTAATTAGATAATATTGCGTATCAATAAGATTATCTATATAGGATATATTATTTTTCATTACCTTGGTCAACTTTGAAAATATAGTTATGATCTAATTAGCCTTAACTCTATCTTTGTTGACTTTTTTAGTGGTAACATACCTTCATTGAATATGGGTGTTGATATGATTCATACTCATGCCCATAGTCACCATATTTCTACAGTGGCATACATATAATCAGCTCATTGTAATGAATTTTAAAATAAAATTCTTATTATGTTTTATAGAGTGTTCCCTAAAAATATTGAGTGTTTTTTATAGTACATGAGCTATATCACTTAGTTCCTCTAAATATAATCCCCAAGGTTCCTACTAAACTTCCTATGATACCAACTATAACATACTAGACTCTAAAAACCTTGATTTTATAGTTATATTATATTATAGGTACAAAATACAAGAGTTATTAAAGGATACAATAGTTTATGAATCTTGAAAGACTATATACATACATACATTACATTTCAAAACATAAGAGATAAAATTACCACTTTGTGATATAATTATCATACCTTCCATAATATACTTGAATATTATACGTATTCCTCCTCTAGGTTTCCTGGGAAAGAGAAAAAATATAAGGATAAGATCATATTCTCAATAAGTAGTAGCATACAGAAGAATCTTACTGTTGGAATCCTCTATTTTTAATGCCCACAAATCATAATTCATCAAGTTAAATCATGTCTACTTAGGTTTACTCATGTTTAAATATAATATTAATTTGTTATGTTACTATTTTACATCATAATATAGGTTGGGAAAATATGAAAAAGGATTCGTCTCCATTAAGGTGGACTCACTATTAAGATGTATCACCATCACACATATGCTGAAATCTAAAAAAGGACATGGCACCATTATTCAACCCATAGTCAACAGCCTCTCAGAATTTTTGTAAATGATGAATCACCATCATATCAAGCTACAATCAGGCTCAATCAATAATTTTCACAAAGTATGAGCTACCATTGTGATCAGTCACCAGTAATTCAACCAATTATCATATACAAGTCTCTATCAAGTTGAACTACTGGTAGAGTGAATTACTACTAATTGGCTCACCTTTACTTAGTAACCACTCTGACGAGAGTTACAAGATATGTCTAAGACACCATCAGACTAATTCATCATTCAGAGACATTGTTCCAAGTCACCATTCAAAGACACTATCAATTCTTTCTTTCCCATTTAAATTAAAATTTATTTATAACTGCCATATTTGTGAAATTTAATGAAACTGATTAAATTAATTAACCTTTTTCGATTTTTAATAGATAATATTTAAATCAATTTCAAACTATAAGATGAGGTACAAGTTACTCATACATGATCGATATCATGCTCTATGTCAGCTCCAGTTTATAGATAAAATTCGTGATCAGAAATAAACATTCATGAGGGACAATTCATGAAGTATTATGCCTGAGAAAAACACAAGAACTAATTATTGTGGATACAAGTATATACAATTGAGAAATAAGATCAAAGAACATTTTTTCAATAGAAAACTAAGAGAGGATAATAAATCAATGAGAGAATAAAACCTCATTGAGAATAGAAGGCAAAAGATCTCATGATTCTTTATTTTTCTATCTGTCTTTAAAAGTTGACTTAAGATGCATTTCAAGATAACTTGTAGAAGTCACAAGATGCATCTCCTAACAAACAGATCATTCTAACTCTCTTCTCTCTATTTTTCTCTACTTGTGTACTATTTTTAAATTACAAGTAGTGTGTGTCTATATCTATTCTATGTACACACAATGAATCATATGAAAAATTATAAGATACACAAATATCATTATAACATATATTTTACTCCTTAAACTCCCATGGATAAATATGGAAGAGGTCCCTATATGGCCTATTTTTTTCACTCCCACAGAAAAATGTGGAAAAAGAATTGTTGACCTGGACAACTAAGTATGTTATTGTTTACCCCGATCCAAAGTGTGGATAAAAGTTTATTTATATAAACTCCTTGGGAAAAATTTATTTATAAGTGGACTGAATTAAGTCTCTACTTGAGACTGAACCTCTTATTTAAATTCTGTTTTGTTCTTTCAGGTTTATTTTTCTCTATTTTTGTTTATTTAAATCCAGAAATTTCACTTTTCTTTGATAGATAATCATAGATAGTGTTCATGTTAGAATAATATTTACTTGATAAATTTAAAAAGTTAAAGTACCAATTCATATTTTTTAAACTAGGAAAATAACTCAAAATACCAAATCTTTTATAAACTATCCATTGGTTAATTAGTTCATTTTTATTTGAAATTAGGGGAATTTTAAATAAATATTTTAGAAATAAATTTTTATTTGAACTCAATTCACCCCCTCTTGAGTGTCCTACTCTAACAAATATTTTGTATTAGTAGAATTTACTTTTTGGGTTTCAATGATTTTAATGTTTTTTGATACTTTCAACTGTGATTTTTGTGTGTTTTAAATATCTCAAATTTTTTGTTAAGTTTAAATTTTTTAGTTTTTTAGAACATGTTATTATTATTTTAAGGTGAATAATAAATAGAAAGGTGTTGCTACCAACAAACCTCCGTATTTCAATCGATTAAATTATGCTCATTATAAAATCAAAATGAAAATGAATTTAGAAAGAATGGGTTTTGAAATATGGTCTTCAATTGTAGATGAATATAAGATCCCAAGTACATCTATAAGTACATGGAATGACCCAACTAAGCCAGCCTATAATAATAATTGAAATGTATTAATTTCATATATTTTTTCCTAGGTGATAAATAATTCAATATGATTTCTTTATGTAAAACAGCCTTTGAGATTTGGGATACTTTAACTATTTTACATGAAGGAGCCATTAATGTTAAAAAAATGAGTATTAAAACATATAATATTAAATATGATAACTTCAAAATGAATCCCAATGAACCTATTTTTGACATATACCTTAGGATCAATGAGATTGTAAATACAATGAGCTCATTGGGAAATATAGTCACTACAAAAGATTAGATCACCCAAATCATGATATGTATTCCAGATAGATGGATATGGACATCAGTATTAATTATAAAATTTTGTGACATTGATACACTTCCTATAAAGAGGTGATAATAAATTTTATTATGTATAAGGAAGATTTTAAGATTACTCTAGAAGAAGATTATGAACCTAGAATAAAATCAGTGGCTTTCAAAACCACAACATCCAAACAAAAATAGAAAATTCAAGTTCATACTGAATGTTCCATAAATTAAGATTCAAAAAATTGTAGCGATAAGGAAATGGCTCATTTATCCAAGTGATTTAAGAAATTTTAAAGAATGAAAAAGTTATTTAGAAATCCTAGAAATGTGAGGGAAATATGACAATAAAGGTAATTGGAAAAAGGATTGGAAAATAAGTGATAACATGAATGAGATAATCTATTATTAATGCAATAGAAAAGTACATGTGAAGGATGAATTTCCAAAAATGAAGTACAAGAAGAGATATGAGGACAATGATAGAAAATACAAGAAATATATTAAGGATACATTGAGTGATTATGAGGACAAATCCAGTGAATTAGAATCATATCATGATAAAAAGGTTGTCAAATCCAACATGTGTTTTATGGAAAACACATCTGAGGTGACCTTAGAATATCCTGCATAGAATTAATACTATTCTGGAGATGAACTTGAATTTTAATCTTCTACAATTTTGACAAAGGTTGAAATTTTTGAATACTAAAAAATTCTTGAGGATACATGAAATGAGATAAAATATAAATATCAATCTCCCAAGAAACAACATGATCTTTCTACTATAATTAAATATAAACTCACTATAGAAAAAGTGAATAAAACTAAACTACTCAATGATAATACTAAACTTAATCTTTCTAATGATAAATTAAAATGGAATATAGAAAAATTTACAAATTGTAAAAATAACTTAATTCAAATTCTTCGAAAAAAAAAGTTTCTCTTAAATACACTACTATCATTGGTTATTAACATGGGAAATGAAATTTTGTTAAAATAGTTATATATCCATATCTAGATAACTATGTTTTTTCCCAGATCTGAAAAAATCTATAAAAGTTTCTATGCTATAAAATATTTTACTGCTTATAATTATTCTAGATCTAATGAAGTTTGTTATTCTAAAAATTTAAAAACTTCTTAAAGAAAACCCATGAGGAAAATGTGGGTTCCAAAATCCTTAATTACTAATATTCTAGACCCAATAAAATGTAGGTACCAATGTATTTTCTTGTTTAAACTATTTTTGTAGGAAAACTGTTTGAAGACTCTCTATTAGAGCTTATGGTAATTGGATAGTGGTTGTTCATGACACATGAATGAGGACTACTCTAGCTTCAAGAACCTGATAAAAATTTATGGTGGACATGTTACCTTTAGTGACAATGAAAAATGGAAAATTATTGGCCTTATCTAAATCAGTAATGAAAATTCAGTTTTAATTTCTAAATTTCAATTATTGATGGTATAAAATACAATCAGGTTAGCATTTCATAGTTATGTGATGATGAGTTTCATGTTAAATTTGGAAATAGTTCTTGTAATGTTTTTAATTCTACGAATTATTTAGTCTTTACTTATTTTAGAAATGAAAATTTTTATGTTGTTAATCTATATTCCTTAGTCTCACAGAATGATTCTTACTTAAGTGTATTTTATAATGAATATTTGCTCTAGGATGGGAGGCTAGGACATTGTAACATTCACTATCTTAGAAATATTACTAGAAAAGGAATAATCAAGGATCTACCAAAACTATATTTTCCAAATGATAAATTCTGTAATCCTTGTTGAAAAAGGAAAACATCATAAAATATATTTTAAACCAAAGAAAAAAGTTTCAACTTCTCAACCTATTAAGTTGGTTTACATGTATTTTTTTGGACCATATAGAGTTAGAATTCTAAATGGGAAGCACAATTTTTATATTCTAGTAGATGATTTTTTGAGGTATACTTGGACCTTCTTTTTAGATCACAAAAGTGAGTCTTGTTCTTATTTCACCATGTATGCCAGATCAATAGACAAATTAAGTGGAATTAGAATAAAAAATATAACAAGTAACCATGGTTGTGAGTTTAAAAATCAATAATTTGAATTTTTTCTCACAAAATGGATATAGTCATAACATCTATGCTCTTAGGACACCTTAGTGGAATGGAGTTATAGAAAGGAGAAATAAAACCTTATAACAGGTATCCTAGACTATGTTTAATGAATATAATCTATCTATTTACTTTTGGGTAGAATATATGAATAAATCTTGTTATATATTCAATAGAGTTTTAATTATACCTATAATAACAAAAACCCTCTATGATTTATGGAATAATAGAAACCATAAGGTTAATTACTTCAATGTTTTTGGTTGAAAATTGTTATTCTTAATAAAAAGGATAATCTTGAGAAAATTTCCCCCAAGAGTGATAAATTAATTTTCATAGGTTATTCAATCTCTAGTAAATCATATATATTATTTAATAAAATAACCAAATGTGTGAAATAATATATGCATGTAAAATTTTATGAAATAGATCAACATGAATCCTAAACAACTTTAGAAAATTTTAAGGATAATTTGTCAAATATAGACTTAAATACCAACTCTTCTAATTCTGCTGTTAAACAAGTATAAAAATCCTATAGTTATGAAAAATTCATGGATTTTAACCAAGTGGAACTTAATCCTATAGAAGTGCCTGAAGTGACCATCCCTTATTCTTCTATACATATTAGAACTCTTTAAAATCATCCTTTAGATGCTATAATTTTAGACTTTGACAAAGGAAAAAAATAAAATATCTTCTCCAAGAAACCAAGTAGAACATTAAGTATTTTTTTCATAGGTTTAACCTAATAACATCAATGATTCAATCAATGATGAATCTTGAATTATGGCTATAAACGAAGAATTAAATTAGTCTGAAATAAAAAAAAGTATGGAAACATGTTGATAGACCCAACCACACCTAAACTATAGAAACTAAATGGGTGTTTAGAAACAAGGTTCATGAACCTGCACTTGAGTAAGGAATAAAGAAATATTAGATGCACAAAGTTATATTCAGGAAGAAGGTATGGACTATGAATATACCTTTCCACAAGTATCCTAAATTGATACCATTAGAATACTTCTTGCTTATGAAGCACATATGAATTTCAATATTTATCAAATGGATGACAAATGTGTATTCAAAAATTGGTATATATTTGAGGATTTTTTTTGAACAAGCCCCCATTTTTAAAAATCCTCATTTTCTAAATCGCGTTTTCAAGTTAACAAAAGCTTTTTTTGGTTTAAAATAAGCTTCAAGAGCTTAATATGATATGATCAGCTCTTTTTTTATTCCTATAGGTATTTATAAAGGTATATATGATCCTATAATTTTAATAAAAATAATCTCTACAAAAATTATTTGATCAAATATATGTTTATGATATTATTTTTGGATCTTCAAAAAAAATTATGCATTAATTTTTCAAAAATAATAAAAATTGAGTTTGAAATGAGATTAATGGGTAAACTAAAATTCATTCTTCGATTTCAAATATTTCAAAATAAGGATCTTATTATTTTAAATCAGTGTAAGTATACTAAATATCTTATAAAAAAATTTATCTTGAATAAAACAAAAATTAGTGATAATATTATGAGTACCTCCTGTAAATTGGATCTTAATAAAGATGGAAAAAAGTGGATCAAACCAATTATAGAGGTATGATTGGAAGTCTTCCCTACTTTAATGGTTGCTGACCTGATATTATGTTTAATGTATGTATGTGTGCTTGTTTTCAAGAAAATTATAAGGATTCATAGCTTCTTTCGGTCAAAAGAATTTTCAAATGACTCAAATATACTACTAACATAGGACTGTTCGAACCTAGAGGAAAATCATTTGACTCAATTAGTTATTCTTATGCTTATTTTGGTGGTTTTGAGTTAGATTGAAAATGAACCTATAGAACATGTCACTTTTTAGGCAAACCTCTAGTTTCATGGTGTAGTAAGAAACAAAATTTGGTTTCATTATCTATTACTAAATCTGAATACATAGTTTTTTGTAGTTGTTGTGATCTACTTTTGTAGATGAAACACACATTACTAGAATATGGATATAAATTTAGGAATATCCCTATAAATTGTGATAACATAATTTCCATTAACATTTCTAAGAACCCAGTTTCTCAATTGATAATAAAGCATATTTATGCAAGACATCACTTTTTGATATATCATTATCAGAAAGGTGATATAACTATTAAATTCATTGGTACTGAATATCAGTTTTCTGATATTTTCACGTAGACATTAAATTCTAAGAGAATGAGTTACATCATAAATGATTTGGGAATGATCAATTTTTTATAACTCAGCATTGCTAACTCATTGTTGGGACTCACCATTGATGACTCACTATTAGGACTCATCATCGATGCATCATTATTGGGAATCACCATTGCGACTCACCACTGATGACTAACAATTGAGACTCACTACTGATGACCCACTAATGTAACTCACCATTGAATACTCCCCGTTGGGACTCACCATTGATGAATCACCATTACGACTCACTGTTGTGTCTTACATTTCATTACTTTGTCATTTTTTTACATTCAGACAAAAAAGAACTTTTATTTATTTCACTTTATTTTGTTACACATTTTAGATTTATGATTTTCAAATCCATAAATGATAAAAACTGAATCAATTAAAATCACTTCTCACTTACTCACTCTTGCACTCATCTCCCAAAACTAAACCCTTCTATCCTGAACCTTTATTTCCTTCTTCCTTCAAATCAAACTCTCTAAATCTTTCAAAATGTCTCGAGTAAAGTCTTTCTATGAGATGTCCCTAGATTATTATCATAGTTCAAAGACGAAAAAATGAGACTTGATTAAACCTAAATCCAAACCTGTTAGCCTTGAACTCACAAACTAAATAGTTCTTCTTGAAAAAGAAATGCATGTCGACTGGCTTTTATAAAGTAAGTCTCTTGTGTTGAAATTGTTTCAAGAACAAGTTTGGTTGTAATTATAATGAACCAGGATTGACATACAAGGAAATCACATTTATTTTTCAGAATACTTAATATATTATATAACTATACTCCCAAAGAATATATTAGTTTAGTTTCTTTGGAATATTGAAACATAATATTCTAACTTGGTGTAAGATCTTTAACATCTTCTATAAAGATCTTCCCCTTTTTCCTACCTAAATCCTTTATTTATATCCTTTGGAAAAGAAAACATAAAAAGGGTGATCTCAAATGCTAAATAAGGGTAAAAATTGAGATCATAAAACAAACCATAAATATAAGAATTTAAAAACATGAAAATAAAGTTTAAATATGAAAATATTGGGTCATGAAATAAATCTTGGTAGTGCTTAAGGCATAGATCATAATGGAACATTGACCAAGATAAAATAGAATTGTCATAAAACATGGAATTGTGGAAAACAAATAAGTACATAGTAATATTTCCATAGTAGCCAAGGAATTTTTTATAAGACCATATTAGTGGAAAAATTACATTACTGAAATAAGTTTACTTGTTGTTTCAGCCATATATTACTAAACAATATTTTCTTGTGGTTCCATCCCTATATTTCTAAACTATATTTACTTGTCGTTACATCCCTATATTATATAACCATATTTACTTGTTGTTCTATTCATTTATATCTCATGAGATATAAATTTTTACCCAATTAAATGGAGGTAGATATAGGTCTCGCCCATATCATAATTAAATCCTTCTTATATATTCCACAAAAACATATATCATTCCTCATATCATAACCCATGAAATAAAATGGGTTTCTTAAACAAAATTCCACCATAAAATAATTCATATAAAATAAATATATTTAACAAAAATAATCCCATCATAAACACAATCAAATAGAAGTAATAATAGGGATATAAACATAACCCTATGTCATCTTAGAAGAAAAATAATTTTGATAAAACACCTGAACTTAATTCTTGAGGAAAATATCCATTCTTTTAAAAAAATGTTTTCTTTTATCAAAATACCATGAAATTTTAAAAGAAAAGAATTTATTTGAAAATAAACTTGAAATCATATGGAGGAATCTTCCTATAAATAAGGTGTTATGAAGACATAAAAATCTATTCATTCCGTAAAAGTTAAAAAAACATTCTTCTCGTACTCTTGTCAAAAAAGTCAAAAAGTACCTCGTCTAGAAAATGAAAGAAATATTAATTCCATATCGTTTAATAAAAATTCAACAATGTGTAAAATTAAATTTAAAAAATTGCAGAATAATAGAAATAATATTATATATTTATGAAACATTGAATTTAATGATAAACATACCCCAGTAAGTACTTAGGAATAAACAGTCTCCGATAATAACGAGATTGAAAAACTATCCCTTACCTTAGTTCTAATTTATTTTATATGTGTCTAAAAATTGAATATAGTGGGTTTAAACATATTAATAACATTTAATAGAACCATAATAATATTTTTTTTATATCATATATGATTCACTTATAACTTTATATTACCCATTTATTTATCAATTTTGTGTTCAAGCAATGTTTTGGGTAAAAATCGTTTTTTTAGCGTAAGTGTTTTGACATATTATTCTTGATATTATTACTCATATAATGATTTAACTACTTACATAATCTGAAAAATGATTTATATGTCATAAATATTCAGTATTTAAATATACATAATAGATAGATAAATTAAATGGAATACACAGTTCATGGAGACGGTAGGTCATACGTATGCATGAACGACCTTTATGTTTTCTTATTGAATTGAATGAAAGTAATTAAATGGAATATTTATATATACATAAATATATTAGAATTATTATTTCAAATATTTCATGATTATTTATTATATATACTTTATAATCCTTCTTCAATGGTTAACATGGATAATTAATCTCATCATATCTTGGAGATGGTAGGTCGTACGTACGCATGAGCAACGATATCATTCACTTAATGGTTAAATGGTATGAAATTGGATAATATATTAATTATAAATAATAAATTTCCTTTATATTAATTATTTAAATCCATTATAATCATCATTATACCCATCCAAATTAATTATTGTTGAATAACAAATTACCCTATAGTGTGGAGACAGTAAGCCGTACGCACACACGCATGGTGATATTGTTATTCTTAGGATGGATAAAAGAAGTTATAAGGTTGTATAATTATTATAATAACAAATAATCATGTATAATATATTGGATTTACTATTTTATTATATAAATAACATAATAATATTAAGTATAAGAAGAAACTAATTTTGAAAGAGGTGATAAAATAATTACCTCTTTTTCAAGTATCTCATTTTGATTTGCACAAAAGGTATCTTTAGGATGGATTTATGCCTAGAGTTTGGGATATAGGATTAATTGAAAGAATTTTGGAGAGTAAATGGCCAGGTTTTGGATGAGAAAAATGGTTTTATAGGTGTGATTAAAAGAGGATGAGAAGTCCCCTTTTATAGGAGAGGTGAGGGGCACTTTAGGAAAGTCTTTAAATATTGATTTATTATAAGTTTATTTTAGGTTTATAATTATTCCAAACACATTTATTTTGAATATAAGATTATTATAGGTATAAATAAACTAAAATAATAGGTTTTAGTCAAGTTTAGGTCACAAAATGACCTTATCTTTTAGATTTAACCCTTATTTAAAAACATTAACTCTTACCATGTCCTCTTATATTTTCATAATATATGGTTACTTTAGTTACTATAAAATGACAAGAGAACCTAAAGGGGATCATTAATGAAAATTTTATATAAGTAATTTGGCCAAATATAATATTTTTAGGACTATTATATAATTTAATAAAATTGTTTTTGTTTTAAAAATTCATTTATGTCAATTTTGACACTTTTTAGTAATTAATTTTTGTTAAAGTCCTAGAAACGTGATTCATTCAAAAAAAGCATTAAATATTCCATAATATGTAAATTTTATACAAAAAAATCATTTATGGCATCAAAAATCTCAAATCACATTTATTTTAATAATTATAATAACATTTATTTCTACCATTCATTTATAAGGTTATCACTGCTTCATCATTATGTGATAAATAAATTTATTTATTTAAATTATAAAAATTATAAATAAAATACCATGATATTGGAAATAAATTTAGAATTATAATTTCCATTTATAGTCTAATATATCATTTATATAAAGAAAATTTAAAAAAAATTAGTTATGAGATACATGTTTATGTTATATTTCCCTTTTATTTGAGTTAAACATTCTAAAAGGTTGTTATCACACCCAAGTGGTTCCATGGGGTCCTGAAATCAACCTAATTATGACCATGGTCGGCTATAAATCATGAAATAGAATTAAGAAACGTGTTATGATAGTTTTATCTTATTTTAATATTATTTTTTACCCTTATTTACCTGATTTATCCTTTAACCATGGTATATAAAAATAATTACTGAAGTTACTATTCACATTGTCCAAAAATAAAAGGTCCCTATTAACACAATTTGGAACTTATGATTACCAATATGTAATAAATTCTTCTGAATTAAAAACACATAATTGGTTGAAATTAATTTAAAATTAATTTCCGTTGTCAAAACTAGAAAATGGGTTTTTAAGAAGTAAAAACATTCAAAAGATTTACATGTTTTTATGTCCAATTTCAGTGTGAAATTACATCCAATGAAAAAAAAATTATTAAATTATAAAAAAATAATCCAATTACCATTTAATACAAATTAAAATTATAATCTAACTATATTAATAAATTATTTGAAGAGGCATATTTGAATTAAAATACAGTATTTTTCACTATTCATTAAAATATGAATTTTATCAGAAAAATACAAAATTTTCAACCAAATTAAATTTTTATGTCCCACTTACAAATAAGAAGTTTATTTTTTCAAATATAATATATAAATGTGTTAAAAACTATATTTTAAATTGGTGCACCATCAAAAGGTGACAAAACTGCATTTTTTTGGAAAATACTTCCTTTATCCGAAAAAATGAATATGTTTCTATATCATGTATAGAAAATACATAAGATAAATGTAAATATTATATGAAAATAAAAATGTTGTTAATAATATTCATAATTAATAGTTTTTATCCCATTTAATAATAATATTTTAATAATATATCATTGTATAGTGAAATTCATTATTGTGTACAACGTAAGTTATCAGGGAAGGTAACTCTTGTGTCTAACATAAGCCAAGTCAGTGTTGAGTACAATGAAAGCATGCTTTTGTGTTTCATATAACATAGTCCCAACTTAGTTCTTTTATACATTAAAAAAATCTATACTCAGTGTTTCGTGTATCATTCTCCAACTGGATGTTGTATGTAACATACGACAAGTCAATTTAATATGAAATTAATGTTCAGCATGGTGAATTACATGATATTTATGAAAATTTTAATTTGAGAAAAAAAATTCCATAAAAACTCAGGGTATTATATTAATGGTTCTCCAACAACAAACTACTTCTATATCTGAGGCTACTTCATGAGTTTTATCAGTATGTAGTGTTCATTCTCGAGGGAACATATAAATATTGGATAAAGTAAATAATAAGTGGAAAATGGATTTACTTTTATTCTAGGAAATGGGAAGAGTGTTTGAATGTAACTCATGAAGGTATTTTTGAATATCACCAAGGTTATTCTCCCCCTACAGGTGATATATTTCATTATAAATAATCCTTAGATGAGCTAACTGGGGAAAGAATTACCAGAACACCCATATCCACTGAACAGAATGGAGAATGCAGATTGCTGTTTAAATTTATTCAATATCAACTTTTTCCAAGTAAAGATGAATTTTCCTCTTTAAAATATCAAGATTTTTATTTACTATATATTATAAAACAAGGATAGAAATTAACTTATACAAATACCTTATGGTTCTTATGTTTTATATGATAAATCCATATTTATGGTAAAAGTTTATTTTCTATTAAAAGATTTTTCTTCCATGTTGAATGATAAAGGATGGTTGAATTAAGGTGAATAAACTTTCATAGATTATGATGTATTTTTCCTTATCAATTCTATATGAAAAATAATTAAGATAAGATAAAATCCTGGAAATAAATAGAGGGTAGAAGAAAATGAAAAAATATATATGAATATTTTGATCATGTTAAACACCCCACGATATCAAAGAATACAGTTGATCCTAGTTTAGGACCATATGAGGTTGTAAATTATTCTGATGAGGAGGAAAGATAAGTTGAGTAAGATATTGAAAAATAATCCTATCTTTATGATAAAAGTGATCATAAAATTTCTGGAATTCTTAAAGGAATTACATTCAGATCACCTAGACATCCAAAAGATCTTCCTACAAGAGATGATCTCTAAAGGTATGATGATGCCGAATTAGAAGAATTTAAAGATATTGAATATGATACTGTAAGTGTAACTCAATAATAAAAAAAGAATTATGAACAATAAGAAGAAGAATAAGAGAATGATGAAGAAGACAAAGAGAATTATGAAGAAGGGGAAGAAGAAGACGATGGTAGAACTGATGGTGGCTCAGATCATCTTGATAGTGATTAATTTCATGATGCAGAACCTAGAAATCTTACTACAATCAGTTTGGTGGGAAAGGAAATAGTCTTGGAATCTCAAAAGGATCCATACATAGTTTTAGTTTATGATACAATGTCAAATGTTCAATTGTAATATCATGTTTTTTCTGAAAAGGAATCACCACTTTAGAGGGAGAAATAGTATCATAGAGATAATATTAATACTATCACTTCTTTTGATTTTTCTATAGTGTATGAATGGTAAAGATAACCTAAATAGGTTATGTGGGTCTTGTATTATCCATGTTCTGATGTGAAATAATCTTATCTGAACGGATATATGGTTGAATAATTGGATCATGGTTAGAGGGTTCAAGTTGGAACAGATTCTAAAGTGGCTCATACTCCTTCAGTTGCACATTTTTTTTCTAATTATGTAAGTTCAAATGATTTCAATGATTTTAAAGAAGAATTGTGATTGGCTATAAAAAATATCCTTCCAACTCAACCATAACGAATGTCAATTCATAGTGAAAGAGATTCTTCTATGATTTTATAGAAATTTATCTCAAAACATCAACCTCAAATGGTTTCTAAACTTTAGGAAATAAAAATTGAGAATAAGAGGTTGAGTGATGAAATGGATTCTCTCATTCAATTAGTTAATGGAATGAAATATTAATATAGAGAATCTTTGGAATTTTTTTTAAAGTATTGGAGATACCTCTTTTGAGTCTTCTCAATATGCTATAACTCATCCTCCAGTACATGAATTGGATATTTTAAGATCAGTAATTAGAGATGAATGAAAAGGTGCATCAACCTCAGTTTCTCCACTTTCTGAGACGCTTGACCTGGATATGCTCAGATCAATGGTATGGGAAGAACATCAATCCTTGATAGGTGGTGTTAATCAGTCTGACTTTATCAAAATCCAATAGAACAGTGATTATATGCCTGACATGGTAAGGCATTACATGAAAGAGGTTAGAGAAGGTTAGGAGGCCATCAAAGAAAATGTGGATTATTACTTCTCTATAATTAACAAGAAATAAAATAATCACAATTATCATTTTAAATTCATAGCTAAGAATATTAGGATGCCCTATTCACCCCAACATTCAAAAAACAGGTTAGAAAACTCAAGGATCTTATTCCTTCCATTCAAATGTTCTTGGAAAACAAGTATTCATTTACTAAGGAAATTGATAAAGGTGGCCTGAAAAACTTGGATTTTATCATCCTTTTGAAGCCCTATTTGTATGTTCTGAGTATAGCCATTATAGCACCAGAAGATTTTCCAATTTGACCTGCCACTAAGAATATTCCCTAAAGTCCCATATATAGATCTATTTATCCTCAGTTCAAGGATATTTTACTCGAGAACTTTTTGATCCTCTTCCTCCAACCCTTCAACATTTTCCTATGTCTCCATCTCAAGAACTTTATCATCTGAGGACTATTATCTATCAATAACTTACATCCCCTCCTACTTATACTCAAAGTCTTAACTCTACAGTTCCTTCAAGAGTTCTTATCCCTTTAACCAACACCTCAACCAACATTTGTCAATTTTATACCTTGTCCACTTTTTTACCTTATATTTATATAACTTCTTCCTCTGATAAGGGATAGATTCCATGTATCCTTCCTTGGTGAAATATTTATTTGATTGTTTTTTCATAAGGATGAATTTTGACCTTTTTATCACCTAGTGTATTATTTTCTATCAATAAATGTATTATATCTTTTCATATATTATATTTTCATTATATCTTATTATTTTTTATCTTTTTGATAATCCAAAAATAGGGAGGATTTGTATGGAATTTAACTCTAGAATGAGAAATATAATTTTATTTGATTTTTTTATATTATAATTTAATCTCTCATGATATGTTGGAAATGTTAAATAGAATAGTTGTCTTTTGTACTTTGATCATTATGAATGACCTATTGAGTTTTTTATAATGTCATGATTTATGATCATCAAAAGGGGGAGATTGTTGGCCTCGTCTATTTTTAATGATCACAAATCATTATTCATCAAGATAAATCAGGTTTACTTATTTTTAATCACGTTTATATATAATTTTAATATATTATGTTAGTATTTTACATCATAAGATAGGTTATAAAAGTATGAGAAAGGATGAGTCACTGTTATGTTGGACTCCCTGTTAAGATCTCTCACAATAAAATGTCTCACCATCAGCATGGATGTTGAAGTCAAAAAAAGGAAGAGACACCATTATTCAACCCTTAGTTAGCAGCCTCTCAAAATTTTCACAAAGGATGGTTCACTATCGCATCAAGCTGCCATTAGGATAAATCTAGAAATTTCAAAAAGTATGAATTAATGTTAGAAGGATACATTGTGAAGACGACATACTATTAGATACAAGTCACTTTCAAGTTGACCTACCACTAGAGTGACTTTTTATTACTTGACTCATCATTCCTTATTCACTACTCTAAAAAGAGTTACAAGCTAATTCCAAGACACCATAAGACCAAGTCATCGTTCAGGGACACTGTTCCAAGTCACCATTTAGAGTCACCATCAATTATTCCTTTTTCATTTAAATTAAAATTTATTTATCACAACCATATTTTTGAAATTTAATATAATAGATTATATTAATGACCTTTTTTAGTCTATTATGGACAATATTTAAATCAATTTCGGACTAAAGTATGAGGTACGAGGTACCCGACCACGATCTAGATCATGCTCTATGTCAGCTACCATATATAAATTAAATGCTTAATCAATAATATAATGTTGTAAGGGACAAGTCATGAAGTCATATGCTTGAGAGAAATAGGATAATTTCCTCCTTTGGATCTAAGAAGATACCACTGAGAACACAAAGAAAACAACATTTTTGGAGAAAAAACTAAGATATGAGAAGAACACACTAATCAAATAAATACCTTACTAGAAAAAAAGACAGAATCTCTCACGGTGCTCTGTTTTCTGTCTGTCTCTAAATGTTGACCTAAGATGTATTTCAAGATAACTTCTAGGAGTCTCAAGATGCATCTCCTATCACACAGATCTTTCTAACTCTCTTCTCTCTATTTGCCTCTACTTGTGTACAATTTTTACATTAAGATCATTATATGTCTATCTATATTCTATAAACACACATCGACTACTATAAAAAACTAGAAGATGCATATATATCTTCAAAATCTATCTTTTACACCTTACACTCCCACAGAAATAGTGGAAGAGGAACCATTGTGGAATGTTTCTTTTTTGTACACTCATGAAAACTATTGAAGAGGAAATATTGACCAGGATAGTTGCGTATTATCTTAGTAACCCCAATCCAGGTTGTGGATCAAATATTATTTATATAAACTGATTGGCAGTAGGTTATTTCCAACTGGATAGGATTGTGTCTCAAATTGAGACTGAACCTCTTGTTTAAATTCTTTTGTGTTCAATCAAGTTTTGTTTTATCTTTTTGTGTTTATTTAAATCAAAAAATTTCACTTTTCTTTGATAGTTAATCTCATATAGTGTTCATAATAGAATTTTATTGAGTAGAGGTATTTTAAAAGATAAATTAATAATTCTTATAGATTTAACTGAGAACTAATCACTCATTAATAAATCCTTCAAATAACCCTAAATTTTATAAACATATTTATTGGTTAACAGGGCCATGTTTATTTCAAATTGGTGGACTTGTAAATAAATTTTTTATACAGTAATTTTAATAGGAACACAATTAATCCACCATTGATTTTTCTACTCTAAACAACACTTACATAATAGAATCATGGCATAAGTGATATGGTATACATAAATTAACAACATGAAAATATGATCAGTTGAAATAGATGGAATGTTATATCCATGATACTAAATGAAAATATGGATAACAATAATCATTTATCTCATATTAATGGAATACATAATTTTTAACACCAAAACATATTTTAATGGCCTTATTCCAAGACATTGTGTTATTATACGAAGTGGTATACCCAAAAGCCCAACCTATTTTTTCACATGAGACCTATTGATGCATTAAGGGACTATATAATTCTAGCCCCCACTAGTCACATGATTAAGTCTAGTACACTAACCATAAGATTCAATTAGACCATATATTACATTCCCTAAGGAACCTTTGGCTAAATAAAACAATATTATCAATATAATCGGAAATATAGAGAAAATACTCTATTATTCAGTAAAATATTGTAGATGAATAGGATAATATACATTAATAAATTTAGAAATCATGGAGTATCTTTAAAGTAATAAATAAGTATCCAAATAAAAGAAATATAGTGGTGAAGTTACTTTAAATGTACTAGGTTACCCATAGAAGATAGTAATTGTGTTCAAGAGATTGAATTGGTACTAAATCAAGGCAATGGTAGAAAAAATCATTCATCGTGTTTCATAAAGTGCATGGGAACATACCAAATTATATTCTATTTTAGTTTCTATCTAGGTTTGAAATATTAGGCACATTCATTATCCATCATATTAATGATTGATTCAATGATAAACCAACCCTTTTCTGGGTGCTTACCCCTAGGGGAATCTATTCCATAGCCTCACCTGCATTTTAGTATGTAATTATTGATTTATTTTCTAGAAAACTATATAGTGTTTTAATTTTTTGAAAACTTATGGTATTTTTTTCACAATGAAAAAGATTGAGTTGTAAAAAAATTCATAACTCTTGAATCAAAAGAGTGAGAGTGAGGGATAAAAATATAGACTATTAATTTCCTTAAATTTCATAAGTAATAGGGTGAAAAGTATTCCATGGTAATGTTTAAACCACACAAAATAAAAAATAGGTGGTGAATATAAAATGAGTTGCAAATAATGAAAATTGAGACAGAAAACCCCCACTTATAGATTGGATATAAAGTCAATAAATATCTCTTATAAGAGAGGGATTAAAATTGATATTTAAATACCATGAAACTATTAATGTCATGATATAACATCTCAAATAGGTATAATATACACAATAAAAAGTATATTAGGTTCATAATACCAAACATGTCTCAAAGAAAGAAATTTGAGATAGAAACCCATTACCTCATGTACTGACTTTCAAAAACATACTTAAACATTATATATCAAAAACATATATATCCAAATAATTTAATTCAAAATCATAATCCTTTCCATTTTCGTTTATACTCTTTCTAAATATTAATTCCAAATATTAATTCTACTTATTTTCCACAATGGGTGTTTATAGTTTTGATTGTCTATACTAATTTCTTAATAGTAGTGTTTTTATTAGTTATTATTCCAAAAAATCATCATTACTGGGTAATTAAAGATACATTTATGTATTATTTATAATTATTTATGATTTTTAAAATTCATTTTATTTGTGTTTCA
Organism: Viscum album; assembly: GCA_963277665.1. NCBI lineage: Eukaryota > Viridiplantae > Streptophyta > Magnoliopsida > Santalales > Viscaceae > Viscum > Viscum album. The sequence continues at coordinate 256,965,420 of OY728162.1, forward strand.
GTCTTTATTCATTAAGATGAAATCGATAACATGCATGTTTATATGATTCTTGACAATTGAATGGTGTTTTTTAATTGATGAATTAAATATTGATATAAAATATAAAAAACAAAAAGATACTTATTTACACATATATATCATATTTTTCCATTAACTATGTTCCCATATTCATTCTTGATATAAATTCATTGTATTTTTTAAGTAGGTGATTAAACTAACACAGACATGAACATACCCTATATTAATGAATGATTATACAACGGTTTTGTTATCATATCATTATAAAGAAAGAATAATAATCTACATTAGTTTATATTATTTTTGTATATCTTATTTTAAATGAATTATTATAATAAGTAATTTATATGAAAATACTACACATATTTGAATAAAAATTTATCCTTTTAGTACACTTGTTTTAAATGATTAAATTAATGATGATCATTTGTTGATCATATAGTTATTGTTTCCTCAATTCATCATACTATAACCTTAATTATATAATTAAAAATATATTTATACTTTAATATAATCCTTATATCCATCCTTTCTAGGTGGTGAATGAAAATGTAACATGTTGGGTTGTGGAGGTGATAATCCGCACAATACATGAATGATGATTTCATTCGTCTTAAGGGGAATGGAGAAATGGGGTTAGTGTTTATTAACAAAATATAACTACATTAATTATACTATAAATAACTAATTTATCATAAATTATTGGGAAAAATAAATTTTAAACTGAAAGATAAAAGAAAAATATGCTAGAGAAAAGATTGTACTTACATTGATAACTTTTAGTCTATCTTAGTGGATTCCTTGTAAAATAATGGATTATGAAAATCTATTATGACCATAATATTTGGAGAGTGACATAATAATATGGTTTAATTAAATATGTTATATTTTTAGGATTAAATCTAATTTTTAGAGTGGTATTTAAGGGGTGGTGAGAGGCCCCTTTTATAAGTAGTGTGACTGGAATTGTTTTAAATATATCAACTTAATATAAAGGGAGAAAATGTTAAACATGTAAAATGTCTGAAAAAATGAAAATATTATATTGTAGATTATAAATGGTTGATACAAACCTCGTCCACTCAATTATATACATGTTTTCGTCATATTCAAATCCCTTTACCCCTTGAATTATTAATTTTATCATTTTAGACTTTACCACGATAACTAGTTTTTACCTAAGGTAACATAATATTTATGAAAAAAATAAAAGGGTACATGTTAGATAAATTGGTCTTAATTATTATAAATTTAAATAAAATATTTTCTGATTCAATTTATATAAGTTTTAAAAGTTATTTTCAAATAAAAAATTATAATATAATAAAAATAAATTTTGAGAAAATATTACTTATGTTCTAAAATACTAAATATGGGTTTTCAAATTAAAAAAGATTTTTTTAAAATTATAAATTAAATTATAAAATAAATATATGTTCTTATAAAAATATTATATTAATTGTAAATTTACACTTATATACTAATAATATCATAACTGGCGTAGTATTAGTGAAAAAAGGTATATTGCACTATTCACCTAAAAATATTTTTTTTAAATACCAAAAACAAATATTAAGATAATATATTTATGATGAATTTAAAGATTAATTTTATTTTTAAAAAACTAAATTCTAACATTTAGAAATTAAAATTCTAAATATAATTGTAAATAATGAATCTTTGGAGTGTGCATTGTGTAATTGTTTAGGGTATGGTGTTTACCTGCTACAATAAGGTCTCAAGACATATATTACTAGAAATTAATGAGTAAATAATATTTTTATTATGGTTTTTTAATGGTTATTCTAATATATAACTTATTATTATAGCACCACCCCTTTGTTCATTAACAATTACCAAAATAAGCTTGTCACTAACTTCATTGTTGTGAATCATATTTAAAATACTTATGAAATGAAATTATAAAATTATAAATCATTTTTAATCATCTATTATAGTACCTATAATGATCTTTTAATGATTAAATTTTAATCTTTAAAGAATAATTTTCACTGCCATTATGAAACTCGTAATAAACAAACAATCAAATATTATAACATCTTATGATAAAAATAAAATATAACTAACTAATATATTTGTAATAAATGATTATAAATGATGCTTAGATAAGTTTTTTGGTATGAATAAGGTTTTGTAATAGGTAATTAAGTTATTTTTTATATAGGAGGTTAGATCATGTTTGACTATGAGGAATTAATGGTAAGCGTGTTCCTTAACTAAATACCCTTTCAATGATTTATAATGTTTCTTCTTGTAATTTATTCTTATAAGATTGTTAAATTTTGCGTGAAGATTTAATTATTTTATATTTCCTCTTTTTTCTGGGGACTTATATTTCCATAACATAAACCCCCTTTCAAATGATTCTTACATCATGAATATGTTGTTCATAATGGTTTTTCATAACTCAATTTTATTTCAATGAATTATAATGCTTACTTTTTAAAAACACAATCATATAAGTTGATTTGTTTTATCATATAATTGTATAAATTTTTTTTTTAAAACTTTATTTACTTTTTTATTTATAATTTATTCTCATGAAATACTTTCTGAATCATTGTTACTTCAAATATTGTCATATTCGTACCTATATTTCATCTCAATTTCTTTTCTTTGAGACATGTTTTGTTTTATACCCCAAATTTTATTTAAATGGTGTGTATACTACCTATTATATATATAATAATAAGAAATATATTTTATTAATGGTATTTGAAGTTTAATTTAAAACTATATTTTTCAAAGGGTTTCTATTAAAATGTTTCTTTAGTCATAAGGTGTTTTTCTTAACATAACTTCTTTTCTTGAGACCAAATGATTCCTTTTTTAGTATGGTTTTAAAAAATTTTCTTTTATATGATGATTCCATAATCTATTATCTATTTAGGGAATCATAATTTCTAAATTAAATCTTTTAATATGATAAACTTATTTCTCTAAAATTATATCTTTGTTAAGAATAAATCTCATCCTCTTTAGCATTAGTTTCGATTACATGTCCATATTTTCTATTCCCAAAAAATATTATCCTTTTTCGATACATAATTAGGTGTTATCTCATGTGACTTTAATACTCTTTTTTCCTATTTTAAAAAATTGATTTTATTACTTTTTAATGATGTGGGATTTTAAAAAATGAATTTTTAAATATTAAAATGGTTTTCCTTCAATGATCCTTTGTTTTGTCGTTCATTCAAAATTTCCTTGAGATATACTTTATGTTTATTTAAAACACCATTATTTAAGGTTATTTTATAAAAAATTAACTTTTTTTTAATATTTCAATTATATTTTTTTAAATTTACTTTTTTAATCAGCTCATAGCTTCATTTCTTAAGGATAATGTTAAAAATTATTTATATAAATATATTTTCTATGTGAATATATTATTTTTCCTTTATTATAATTCTTCTAAAAAATCTCACTTTACATGTTTTAAAATGGTTATCTTAAATAATTTTATTCCAAATTATTTTGAAATTAAAATTAAATATCATTATTTTTTTCAAAATTATAAGTTTTATTTTAAAAAATAATTTATTATTTTTAAAGTTATTTTAAAGACATGGGTTTTCAAAAAATATACATTCAACGTTTACATAGATTCTCAAAGAAAAGTTTTGAAAGTATATTTATTTAATAATTTTTTTTCTAAAAACCATTTTGGGTTTTAAAGGGTAATTATAAAAATGATTTATCAAGCTCAAATTATTCCATTTTAATTAAATCACATTTAAGGAGGATTTCAATCATTTCTAAAAAATGATATTTCATCTTATTTTTCACAATGATTTACACAATGATTTTGAAAATTTATTTTTAATATGTGAAGATATACTTAATGATTCTTATGTTTCACTAGGGATGTGTTCTTAAACCATCATAAACCTTCTTTCTTCATATGTCTTATGAAATTTTCTAAGGATGTTTTCATGAAACTCGTATCTTTTTCATTGATTAATTATTCGATATTTGAAATATGAATTTTTTAATGTTCTATTAGAAAACAAATGTTTGAATGATTATTATTATTAGGTGGGGTCCTATATCAACCTAAAAATAATTGGTTAAATTTATATATCTCATTAGATCAAATAGGGTACATAGGTAGTATCCCAAGCCTAATAGGGTAGATAAGTTATTATCCCAAGCTTTATAAGGTACTCATTTTTTTATCCCAATCCCAAAAGGGTTAATGGGTGGTTAGCCTAATTCAAAGGGGTCACATGGTTAGTATATCAAGACCAAGAGGGTACACAAGTTCTTATTCCATGCCCAAGATTTTAGATGGGTTGTTATACCAAACCCAATATGCTATGGGAATCAGGTAGAAATGTCTGCTCTATCAGGTTATGATTTCTGATGATTTTATTTATGTTATATTTTGATGTTATATGCTAATTTTATATTACTATGGATAATTTTTATTGTCACATATTTATACACTCCAATTACATGGTATATTTTTTATCATTTAAGAGTACAGTTCATTCTATTATGTATTTTAAGAAACTATTATTCTTTCATGTTCTTTTTAATAAGATATTTCTCCTATGCTCATGATTTCTCTTATTCCTATGATATAATGCTAGATAAAATATTGCAGAGTTTCTTTCCCTTACTAAGTGTTTCAACTCATCCCTTTCTTAGGTATCCATTACCCATGTTAAGAAGATGAGTTTAACTTATGAGATGTCTAAAAGGGGATCTTTTGTGGTTTGATTATGGAGAAATATGAATGAGTATAATAAAATAAGTATATTGTAAAGTTTATCCTCAAAGGAACTTAACCTTGTGTTCATGGTATTTTGTGACTATTATTGAGATGTAATGTTTAATTTATTGAAATTATTTAAAATAAATATATTTTCATCTCACTTTGTTTCAAAAATGGTTTCTAAAGAACGTGTTTTTAACACTGGGTTTGGGAGTACAGGTAAAGACGGCCTCAATGATGAAGAGTGGTATGGATTTTTTTCAATGGAAGTCCTTATCTTAAGGTTTTATAACATTATAATAGAAATGATAGATGTAAAACTGGATATAAAATATACAATCTTAAGGATAATTAATTGTGTTGTGACATTCCACACCATTAGGTTTAAGAATTTGTTGTGGAATATCAATTTGATAAACATGATTAAGAGACCATATATTCCTTTATTCGATCAAAAATTAATTTATTCATTTATAATAACAAATATAAAAAAAATAAATAGATAAAAGAAATGTTCTTGTAATAATAATAATCCCATCATATTTAAATTGTTTCAATTATCATTTTGAGAAATAAATCTTGGTGATGGTGATTTTTTCCCTTTAAAAGATTTGTAATTTGGATATAACTCTTATTTCTAAGCCTCCATAGGTTTAAAAAGGTTTATCCATTTCAATAGCTACTGATACTTATAATAATACTGGTTTAGAAGGATGAAAGAAAGATTGTGAAGTAACGGTACTTGATCAAAGATAATATTGATGGTGTTGAGTTATAACACATAATAGAGAATTTGAAATGATTATTTTAGTGAGTTGAATAAATTTCATGAATGTTGTTAGATAATTGTTAACGAGGGATTAACATGATGGAATGTAAGCCTAATAAGTAGTCTATTTTCAAGATAGTACAACTTAATAAATATGTTCTAGAGTTCCAAGAGGTTTTTCATCTTGAATGAGATGATAATAATGCATAATATTATCCTTTACAAACTATGGTAATAATATAGGTTCTATACTGAAACACTCTTCAAAATCTATTGTGATGGTGCATTGTGTTCATGAATAAATTTATGCAAGAATCTACATTTAACACTGATTTTTTTAGCCTCAAATTTCCACTAAGATAACTAATGTTGCCATATGATGTGTTTTGGGTGAGGAGATACTTTCTGTTTAAACTGGTACATTTGGGGGAAAGAAGAAATTTCCATTTTAATTTGGAATTCACAACCAATTATATAGATTTGAATCTCCTTTATATCCATTTTTACTACTAAAATATCATCAAATATAAAATGATATTGAATTTCTCTATATTTAAAAGCCCCATGTTTTCCTAAAAATGTTCCTTTCCCCCTTTTCATATTCTTGTAAAGGGACATACCCATAATATAGATCACTTGCATCAGTTTTAAGGATCACCCAACCATATATAGGTATTTTTAAGGGGGGAAGTGACTTTGAATGTTTTTTCAGGTCTTTCATATACATTTTACACTTTTTATTTCACAGAGGAGAATTATTTAAATGTTGGGTAGATGGAATGATATAATACTCATATATTATTCATAAATTCAATTTTGTAATTAATAATCACCAAAAATTAAAAAATTTGTTTGAAAGATAAATCATGATCTTTGAAATTATCAAGCTAGAATGCTATATAATGATATAATTGGTATTTAACTTTTAAGATTTTCATATTGAGGAAATCAAATTATCTTTAACCAATTGACATATTCTTTTAAGAAATAATTACACCATACTATTAAATAATATCAATAAACATTGATAACAAAATAGAGTGTGATCCAACATATTGAGAAAAAAAAATTATATCATCATTGTAAAGTAGATAATTATTTATGATTGAATTAAATATCCAAGAAATGGATTTTTCAAACAATGATGGGGAAGTTTTATGTCCTATTACAAATAGTTACAATCATGAAGGAGGTTATGTGCCCAAATAGAATGACAACATAACGAATATGAGATGGATAACACTTAGAAAACCCATAGATGTATGGAAAATATAATATTATTGTTACAATGGGTCATAAGTACTCCTCTCCCAAATGATGATTCCTTCCTCCACTAGGTTTACATTATTTATACCTATACAAGGTTGATTCTTATTGACAGGAGATAACGAAAAAATCCTAAGGTCTAGTGGTAGAGTGACATGTGTATGTACCTTAACTTCTAATGTGTATCCTATCTAATTTACTTTATCAAAGATTATATTATGGTGGCCACTACTTTTATTAAAGTATCATTATCAAAATCTAATTTATCACAGCATAATGAAATGCCAATACACACCTATCCAGATAGTGACTTGTACTTTATAGAGATAGTGATGACCATTGCATTAAAAAGGAATCTATAATAAAGTCACATTATGAAATCATACAATACAATAAAAAACACACTTTATATAAATTAGATTAACTTTGTGGTCTTCAAACCACTTTAATCATAATTCTCTACCTCCAACTGGTCTATTTTCCTTATTGACATAGACATGTTGCTCCATAATTTGGAATGAATGTATCCCATGTGAATCTTCCTGGATAATCATTTTCCAAAGGGACTCCCTAGATATATATATATTATAATAAGAATCTATAGATGGATTACATGTGTTTTTCATGTATTATCCTTGATAATAATCTTATTTATGTAAATAATTACATTATTAATATAACTTATGTATGATAGGGAACACTTGTCTCATCCAATAGTTCACACATATTATGTACATGTGTACTTTTCCTAGTCCAAAATTCTTATCCCTTGTTAAAAAAGGTGGTGCACATACATGTATTGTTCCTTTGGATAAAAATGGATATATTTTTATCCAAAATACACTCCCTTCAATAAATATTTTTATGCATTATTTTACAGGTGTAAATATCTATCAGGAAGTTTCTTAACATTGTAATAGATATTAAATATGAATGATTGGATATCAAAGATATAATCCTTCATATGAGTGACTAAATTTTTCCATTTCACTCCATCAAGTTTAATAATTTGGAATGGAAGCATAGTTATATCAATAAGATTTATAGACAACATATTCATTCATTCTAAAGTAAAATCCTTTGGCCATTTATGATCACATATAAAAAATACTAAATTGAAAAAAAAAATTAAGCACATTATCTTCAAATTTTTAACAATGAACATTTAAGAAATAAATCTTGTATAATGTAATTTTGTTTCCTTTAAAAGATTGTGAATTTTGGTGTAATTATTATTTCCAAGCTTCTATAGGTTTAAATGGTTTATCCATATCAAAACAAATTGATACTTTGGAAAAACATGGTTTAGTTGGTAGTAAGCATGATAGTGAAGTAACAATCCCCACTAAAAGATAATGTTGATGGTGTAGAGTTTTTACAAATACCATAGAATGAGAAATGATTCTTTTTTGGAAGTTGGATAAATATCCTAAATGTTTTATAATAATCATTAGGAATGGATAAACATAATATAATAAAATCCTATGATTTGGTGTATTTTCAAGTCAGTTCTTGCTGATATATAGATTCTATTATTCCAAGAGTTTTTGGTGATATTGAATGATATAAAAATAATGTATGATATTATCCTAATAATAATATAGTAATTATAGTTGTTCTAGAGTGAAAACTACTAAGAAATATATTGTTATAGTCCTTTTTGTTCTTCATAGAAAGTCAAAAAAGATATTTTGTTTCTCTTTGATAGTTTAGTCTCAATTTTACATTGAGAAACCAATTGGACCGTTAAAGGATTTTTAGTTGGGGTAATTCTTACCAATAAAACTATAGTATTAATGGGAAGGTAGAAATTTCCATTTCAATTAGGAATTCACATCTAATAAGATAGATCAGAAAATTATATATACCTCTTTTTATTAATAAAATCTATTTTTTTGTCAATTGATAGTGAAGTTCATAATCTTTAAAAGCCCTATTTTTATAGCCCCAAATGTGACTTTTGACTCTTTTATCTTCTTCTAAAGGGACAACCCCCAATACAGATCACTTACATATATTTTATGGATCTTTCAACCAAATCTAGGTATTTTTAACTAGGGAAAATACTTTAAAAGTTTTTTCAAGACTTCTATAGACTTATACACTTTTTAATCCAAGGAGGAGCATTATTTTATATCTGCGTAGATATAATAATGTAATACTTAGCTAAATTATAGATGAATTTATCCTTGCAATCAACAATCCCCAAAAATTTATAAATTTTTTTGAAATATATATCTTGATCTGGGGAATTATCAAGTTGACATGCAATATGACGTTGTAACTGGTATTGATCTTTCAATATGTATATACTAAGGAAATCTATTTCCCATTTCTTAATTAACAAATTTTTTAAAAAAAATATGGACCATGTACTGATGATCAATCTTATGATACTTTTTATAAAAAAATATTTTATGATCCAACATCTAGAGAGAGAAAACATATATTATTAATTGAACCCAGCACGTTTATCAAGACTGGTTTCAAAAATCCTTGATATGTATTTTGGAAATAATGAGGGAAGTTTTAAGGCCAAATGAAACAATTTTTCACTAACAATTATGGCCTATGATAAAAGATATAATTTAATATATATCTTCCATTTTAAACCCTAGCTTAAAAAATACCACTCTGAGATCAATTTTTGAAAATAAATGGGCTTCAGGTAGCTTCTAAAAAATTTATCACATCTTCAGTAGAGGAAATTAATCATTCCTAGAAAAATTATTGAGAGAATAATAATTTACTACTAACATAAGTGCCCTATGAATTTCTCTAATATCTTGTTAATATAAAATGATTCAAAATCACATTATGATTTTACTAGCTCAATAATACCTTTCTCTTATGGTTCATAAACCTCTTTAAAAAAATGATAATATAGATCAGTCTTCATACATTTATGACTATATTTTTCAGAATCACATCTTAATTACTTTATAATGGGAGTGTAATAAAGGAATAAAGGTTCTTTAAAAATGTAATATAAAACTTCCCAATGATATCTATATGTGATTCAATATATAATGTTTTGAAAATTTCTTCCTATATTGATTCCAAAACCTTAAGAGAATATTGGTTCTATATTTTTATCCAATGAAAAAGGATGATATAAATATTTGATGCCAATATTATTCCTTGAAACACTTTTCTAGGTGTGAAGGATATCAAATCCAATAACTATATCTTTATATGGTATTCAAAATCCATAAAAAACGTTGCTAAATATCATATCGGAGAAAAAGAAGAACGTGAATGGGTTTCAATCTATTAAAAGGAATCGTTAGTTCTATCAGGGAATCCAACATACAAATTTATAAACTCTAATGGAAATTGAAACCCTTTTAATGTGTTAGATTGGAAGTAATGGTTTATCCCAAGGATAATGGTGTAGAAATAACTTATAATTTTTAATAAAATTTTATGAAAAATATGTGATTCATAATTGGTTTTGGTTGTAGATCATGGAGATAATTTTACCAAACATAGTATTTTTTATTTCATGAATTTTGTTAAGAAAAAATATTTAAAGTAATAAATATTTTTATTGAATTTAATCATATTTAAACTTCTAAAATATTTAAAGCTTCCATTATATTAATGCACCCCTTTCATCTCTCATGAGCTTTGGTTAGTTTATATAATCAGTCATTCAAAACACTGTTTAAACGTGACTACCCTTGTTTACCTAATGGTATTATAATTAAAAAATGAATTTAGATAATTTCTTGATAGTATATTTCTTCCACCCCTAATATTAATGCATAGATGAAGGAAAAAATTAAATAAATTATGAATGAATACAAAAATCTAACATATAATTACAAGGATAGTATAGTCTACTAAAATAAAAACCTCATATATACATTGATTGGAAAAAAAATTACTTACCCCTTAATGCTAGTCATTAGAGGGAATGAAAATAAAAAAGTAAAATACCTAGGTAGAACTCCCACATAGCAGCAGCAATACATCTCCAGACTTCAGGATCTAGTTAAAGGTCTAACACCAAGTCTTCATTTCCTTTATCACATTAGCACATTCTATCTATTTATATTCAGTCTCCTCAGAAGGTAATTTTTTTAATCCTAAATTATATTCCCTTTATATTATCCACTTAATTTAATTTGGTCAGTAACTACCTATGTGGTCCTCTATTTATCTCCTAAAATATGTCTCATAAATTTTTTGATATAGTGGGTCTGTTCATCCAAACATTAATCTATTTTATATTTTCACTGAATCTCCATTTAAACCGAATATATCAATTAGATTACATCATTATTTTTAACCAATATTATCTCTCTATTTTTAAGTGCATTAAAATAACATCAGTTTAGGTGTGGCCCCTTCACAACTAATCCTATTAAAACTCACACAAACTTATTTATAAAATATGTATGGGAGATATATTTTATATTTTTAATTTTTTTTAAAATAAAAAATCTATGGTGTGGATAGAAATCTGACTCTGAATCCTTCGATTTTTTTATTCCTCCATTAATGGATCTACATTCCTATAGTATATCCATTCGACCACATCTTCATACATCTTCTAAAATCATCTCCACTTTCATTTTCAAGTGATCCACGTTGTAGTCTAAACTCTATAACATATCCATTTTTCTTATCCCTCGACTACAATTCAACAGAACTCATCATGATATAAGAATATTTATGTATTTTCCATTATAGTGTGGTGATGATTATGATTTTTTAGCTTCATTTTCTTTAACCTCATGCTATAAAGAAAAATAGTGTAATGGTCGGGCCACAGTGTACCCTTCCTCTCTTCGTTTCGTGCTCTAGGGTCAATAATAACACAAACTGTGGCTGCAGAAGTGTAACTATCATTGTTTTGGTGGATCCCTAATCTATCTTCATTGTCCATGATGTATTATGGCATGGTAGTGGGGGTGATGGTATAATTCCATTGTATAAGTATGACTAAGCTCAAGTGAAAGTGGGAGGACATCAATTTTGTAAGTGGTAAAGTATCCTGAAATGAGGTTATTCCCCACATTGAATGAATCAAAGGTCTTTCATCACATAAGATTATATATCATTCTATAAGATGACATCATTGTTAAATAGGGGTTGGAGGATCCCTACTACCACCATGTATCACCCCGATCCAGTCAGGGATCCCCACCAAATACACCTTTCATGCACTAGTGAATCCCTTCTCTAGTACGCTCTATACATGGACTATACTCCTCTACCTCATGTTGTTATCCCTATTTATAGGTTTCTTGTAAGGATACCCCTCATAGTTGGTCATGTGTATTTCTCCGATTGGTTTAGGGTTATCCTATGTTGGCCTAATTTTTTTAATAACTAATATAAAAATATTTAGTAATAATTATAACTAGAAAATTTACTTTATTTTTTTTAAATATAAAATATATTGACCCAAAAATTATGATTAAAAATTAATATATTGATATTAAAAATTAAAATCAAAAGACATTTATTAAATAAAATTTCCAAAATATGTCCAAAATGATATTATAAAATCCCCAATACTTAAACAATTATTTCTTTCAAGTATATATCTCTACTAAGAATGAAAATGGATCCTCCATGCTACCGATATTAAAAATTAAAAATCAATAAACCAAAAAATTATCAATATTTAAAATTAACATTCAAGGGTGAAATATAAAAATTGAATCCTATTCATCTATATCCAACAATGTATTTGATTTTTCCCATGAAAAATGACTGAACACATCCCTTATTATGTTCAAGCCTCTTAATTTAACATTAATAAACATCCCATGTTTTGATTTATCTTACCAGGATTTTTCTTCTCCCACCACTCAATGAATCAATTAAATGGAGTTGTGATCATGCCTTAATTATAAGTAATAAATTTAGAAACATGAATAGTACCTACATTCTCTACATTTTAGAGACAAAAAAATCACTAATTAATTTGAGGACTTGCAAGTTATGATTAATTGAGTCTGAGGCTTAAGGATAGTAGGTAATTGATTTCAAAAGATCATTAGGATCAAAAGGAGGTTTGAAACATAATTATATTTCATGATAATTAGAGGTTAAGTCTAATAAAAATCACTTCTATTAAAAATTACAACACCCACTACCTTAATCTTATAAAAATGGTCATTTACTAATTAAATAATAATGAATGAATTATCCCTATTTATTTTTTTCTATTTTTTCATTTTTTTATTTTTTCTTCTAAATTTTTTAGATTTTAAAAAGTAATGCTAATAGAAGTTTTAAATCTACCACTAAGCCCCAAATGATAAAAACCATTGGTCAAGTGATGGTGATTTTTTACCCTCAAAAACTCAACCCATTTTTTATTTTTTCATCAAGGGTGAATAATAAATTACAATGAGAAATGTATCATGAACCATTCCTAGAACCTAGTGAAACATCCAATTTTTTACACTATTAATAAATAAAATCCCTATTTACTATGAATTCCATCTCCCCAAACTTTAACATTGAAAATATTTAAAAACACTGGAGTAATAGTAGGAATGGATAAAATGTACTTGTAATGTGGCACATTCTAAGAAAATTTCATTCATGGTATTTAAGAGATAAAAGTTAGATCAATATTAAGGATTGTATCAAGGATAATTACTACATAAATAAAATGAATCAATTATTTTAAAATTAATTTTTTCTCATTTCTTTTAGATGATAAAATACAAGTCCTAATAGGTAACATGTCCCAAGTTTTCTCAAGAAGGTTTTATATAGATATAATATGAATTATTAGGTCTAAAACCCTCTCATTAATGGTAACATGTAATATATTAAAATATCTCATTCCATGTGTAATAATGAAAAATTAATTCACATAATCTTTTGAAATATAAATCATGAAAAATGGAAGGCAAAATTTCATCTACATGTGACTAGACAAAGAAAAATAAGGATTCATTGAATCAAAAATTTTATGCTTAACTTTAATCATTAAATTTTCCCATATTTCCTATTCAATTCCATCAAATTAAAAATTAAAACATAGAATCATGGGGTTTTAAAAAATAATAAGTATTATCGATCAAAACTATAGCACTAATCTAAGTATCATTATATATTTTTTACATTTAATCTCCAAAAAGTTGAAAATATGGGTTTATAAATAAATGTTAAAATTTAAAGTTTAATCCCATTTTACTTGATTTTTTATTTATTTATTATTTCCTTAGGTATTTTTCCTTCACATCAATATCATGGGACTGAAAATAAAATTCCAACAGTGAAAGTGCAAGCCCATTCTCATGAATGTTAATGAATATAATGGATTTTACTCTTAAAATAGTTCCTAATCATAATTGAAAAGACATTAAATCCGTAATTTATAGAGAATAAATTATGTGGGTTTCACCTCAAAATCATTTTTTTATGGTCATTAAGCTCAGGCTTACCTATTGAAGTCATGAAATTGATGGTATGAAAGATGTTAGCTGGTCTGGATCTATGAAAGGTAAAATCTATGATTTATAAATATAGATTTGGCCTATTTCATTTTCAGATATTAGATTTACTCTTCCTTTCAATAATACCTTCTCAACCTTCATGGACCCATTCCATTGGTTTTTTCCATATTGAAAAATAAAATGGTAGTTCATTAATTGTCGAAACCTATTGACCTTCCTTAAACCATTTAGGGAAAGTAATCCCTACACTATCTTTGGACATTTCCAGTTACCTTCTATCATTCATTTCCTATTTTCATCCACTTTTTTCAAAACTAAAATAGCTACATAATTTTTTTTTCAATTAAAATAGAATCCTCAACTCCTGAAAAGCTATATTCTCTCAAATAAACTTCTTTCCCATCCATATTGTTATATTGGCTAGTGTATATTGATCTTAACCTATTCTCCACTGACTCTTAAGAATGATTCCCCACTTTTAACATTTATCAATGCCCTACCAATTTATAGGAATGGACTTCTCAAGATTATTATAGTCTTCTAATCATACATTTACCTTACTAAAAAGTACAATGTGAAGTAGAACTTATCATCCTTGACAATGACATCTTCAAGTAATCTTTGGGGCAATCTCACGGTTTTATCTACAATTTGAAGCATAACATTAGTTGGATTCATCTATATTAATCACTTGTTTTTAAATTTTAAGTGTAATATTATATTTATGTTTTTTATTAAATTACATAAAACTGTTAGAAACTCATTAGATCTAATATTAGTCATAATATAAAAGTTACCTGGCTCACTTCGCTTATTTAGTAAGCTTCTTGATACCACAGTCGAACATTCCCCTGGTAATAGTATAGTGAAAATTTCCTCCAATATCCTCTTTTTCAGCACCAATTCCTTCCTAATTTTTTTAGGTAATAATTTTTTATTTAAATTTAGAAAATTTTATGTCGAAATGTGATTTCTTATACATATTTAGAAATTTATCTATTTTATCATACATATTCTCTTATCATGCTTGCTATATAAAATGTATTGGTGGTTGATATTGGGGTGGTTCTTTTTATTTAACCAACCAATAAGTTTCTCTTTAATTTTCTTTTATTCCATTCTCTACTCCCCTTTCTAAATAAAATCATTCCGTGGTATTTCTTTTAACATTTTTAGCACTTTATTGGGCTATTTTTTCACTCTTCAAGGTGATGGATTTTAGTGATCCACGTATAGTAACTTCAAAATCTCCTCGTAAAATTCACAATGGCCTCTCCATGAGTCGGGTAGAAATTTGGTCCACTTTTGTTTTAATATTTTTCATGACTAATATTTAGTTTCGTCCCCTATGTCACAACCAGTTCCAGTGGGTATCGTGTTTCAACTTCCGGTGACCGCCTGTAATAGGCTAGGGGATGGTGATTATCCCTAAGTATGAATACCAATAGTATGGAAGGCATTTCATATATCTACCTGTACAAACACACACATCTCTATGCCCACAAATGATGAAATGTAAAAAACCACTAAGAAACAAATTCATACATACCACTATCCCAACCAATAGAGTATGATAATAAGTAAAGTGTAGTGAAGTAAACTGGGACAGAATAAAAACCAACAAAAACAAAGAGTATGTGAACTAAAAAGTACAACATATAAAAAAATAGGTACTAGGACTACTACTTGAAACCATAGGAACACTTCACCCTGCCTGAATTCAAAAATATATGTTTGGTTCTGGTCCATCAAAAGGTTGCTCGTCTGTACAGGACATGACACGTGTGGTAAAATCCCATGTAAGGGTGACTATAACAATACTCAGTAGGACACCATGAAATCACAAAGAAATACACGAAGGAACATATATTCATCACTACACAGTATATGTCTGAAATTCATATAATAAGAATAATCAGATATACTCAAACAAAGATAGTCAGTCTATAGGTAAGTCACAACTACCGTATGCCATCACTAGAGATTCAGTCTGAAGATTCCATGAAGCACTCATTCAGGAGAACACACTCATGAGTCTAATATCATAGAAGATGTCTTCCTGAGAAGTATTGTTCATCAATAACCTTCATGATATAGACACACATATATATCTAAATAGAGATACAATACATAGATGAGGATCATATCCAAGATCATGGGGTGATTCCAAAAACTCCATTTAGATTATCCTTCTAAGTATAGGATTGATGCCCAGTGAATTTGGTTATTTCAATACCAAGGAATCTACCTAGGGAAATAATAATGAATAGAGGATCCTACTTTGAGCCTCTTTAAATGGATTCCAAAGAATCTATCCAGAAATTACTACTGAAGGGGTCATACTCGTATGAGTAGGAAATGATACCCGCAAACGTTTAGGGAAATAATCATGGGAAAAACCCAAATGAATCTTTTATAATATATGCTATAAAAGAGATTCAAGACATGCCTAAATGTATACATGAAATGTAGTAGGTTCACACACAATGTTCCTTAACATCATGTACTACCCTTGTACAATGACCCGTGTTGCCAACGAGCCCGTACCTGAGTGGTAAGGGCTCCTGCTTGGCATCCAAGAGACCCGGGTTCAAAACCGGGTGGAAGCGAATTTTTGGGTACTGTAGCAATACTATAGCAATCTCTGTAGCATTACTATAGCAGTTATTGTTCGGTACTATAGTAGCTGGAACTATTCACCCGATTTGGGCCTTTGGGCCACCGGTTTGTGCCTATGGGTCTCTAGGGCCTTCGGGTCATCAAAGGCCTTCAGGCCATAGGGCCTTCACGTCATATAGACCATGGAGTAGCCCAGTTCACACAGAACAGGCCCCAGAAGAGGATCAGAGCAATAGGAGTAGCAGCCACCAGATACAGAGCTAACCGGATTATAAGAATGATAAGGTATGGCAGCCGCCATCGGGACCAGGCACCGTGCAGCTTTGTATGGGGAAATGCTAGCTGATCATCAATGCAGGGTGGCGAGTTGGGTGATCAATGATGTAGAATGTTGGGGAGGGGTAGTTCAAGTGGGCTGGCCTACGGGGCATGTATTGGGCATGGTATGCCTCTGGGCCATCGGGTCATGTATTACGAGTTTGTCGAACCTTGTACCTTGGGCCTATGGGTCATGTACGGTTTCCCCTTAAACCCATAAAAGGGGGATTATCCATAAAAAAAGGTCGTTGGGCCATTTTTTCTATAATGACCCATGTTAGGAGAACATGTCCTATAAAAAAGAGTGTAAAATGAATGTAGAAAGATATATATGTTTTTCCCTTACATCCACGGTCCACCTATGTACTCTATCCATGTTCTAGTAAACATTTTGAACCCATGTTTCTCTGCTCGTATACCAGAACACATGGTAATCCGTGTAATTGGTTCAACCAAACTGTGTGGGGGAGTACACACTATATCCGAAACTGTGTACTCCCCTCATGTTTATGTGTCTTATGATATACATGCCAAGTCTTGGGGAAGGGCTCACATGTCATGTGACTGGTTTCACATGCCCTGTTACGCTCCACTACTTCCTAAAACCCTATCCACAACTCAGGGGTCCCCACACGTTGTGTATTGAAGAATACATGTTGTGTTGTTCTAAATTTCTAGAAACCCTTGTTAGTGCTATATCGTCTTCCCCCATCACTCCGGACTCTGATCCAAACAATACCTCATTGAGAAACTCTTGATTTGAGGCATTTTGGTCACACCATCATTGAATCAGTAATATTTGGCCCTTGAATCAACTCGAAAAACAAGATCTTCCTTGTTCTTCATTTCAAATGAAGAATGATAAATTGTCACCCACCGTTATTTGATCCGCTTCTTCAACCACCATCACACCTCTATAAAGTTATACAAATACCTAGTCTTCAATCATGGATATTTCTTTTGTGAAATTAAGGTGCAATGATCGTTTTTTCATGAACCATGAATAACACAAAGAACGCGAAGAATTTCAGGCGGTAAATTCCCAAGGAACAAACCTTATCTATTATTTATTCTATCCTCAATATTATTCCTAATAATGATCAATAAAACCCCAAGAAATTACAATAATCAAACCCTGATAATAATATCCCTCAAATAAGACCCATCCTGTAAGAATGATCTATCTGTAGTTCAACATGTTCATCCGTTAATCTGTGTTAATCATTACTTATAAGAATGTGGAATGAATAATATGAAATAAAAGCACCCTAACTAGGAAAGGACCATTTTCTATCGAGGATTCATTATTGATGGTGATCTGTGAATAATGATCTCAATCCACCATCCTAACATCATCCTTCGAGTGATTTCTCTAAGGTTTTCTCTAGAGCCTTCATGGAATTCTCTAGGTTTATTAATTCTATCCATGGGTCCCATTGAGAAACTTAATAAAAAAGGAAAAAAATAATTTGTAACATTAAAATAATATAAATATTCAATTTATTTTATTTTTTAAAATGTTTGAAATCTACTTTTTATATATGACCCATGTCGGTCGATGTCAGGACTTTCCTAAGGTAAAGTCACTACTCTGAATGCAACGATTCCCTCAGATTTCTGATCTACGCACTTGTTTAGAATTTATTTCACTTTTTCATGAAAACTGCTCTTGAGTGACATTTAATATATTTTATATATTTCAAACATTTATTCCGATAACACTAGGTATCATAATAACATGTAATCTTAGTGATTTTTCTTAATTAATTCAATATTATATTTAAAAATAATACATATGAAAATCAGGACATTTCATCCTCCCCACCATAGGGATTTACGTCCTCAAAAATCCAAAAACAAGTATACTAAAAAATATATGGGTACTGAGCATGAATTTCAGCCTTCTACTCCCATGTTCTCTCTGGGAGATTCTCTTACTACCACCATACATGCACTAAAGGAATCACTCACCCATGAAGCATCTTCTCCTGCTCATCCTTGATCTCCACTAGGTAATCAGAAAACGTATCTCCATCCTCAATGTCAAGATCTCCCCATTCAATGGCATGTTATTTATCATGCACATACCTCCTTAACATTGGAAGTATATCCAGGAGGTACTCCACCTTTCCAACACTAAGAAATATCTGATAAGGACTAATAAACCTTAGAGATAAATTACCACCCTTTCCAAATCTTTATAATCCCCATCGACTTGAAACTATAAGGAACAAATGGTCTCCTTCCTCAAACTCCAAAGGCCAATGCTTCTTATCAGCATTATATTTATGATGGCTCTATGCAGTCTTCATTTACTCCTAGATGATCTCCACCTTCTTAGTAGTAGCTCGCACAAACTTTGGGCCCATGAGTGCTAACTCTCCTAGGTCAGTCTACCGTAGTGTTGACTGGAAGGGTTTCCCATTCAAATCCTTGAATGATGTCATGCCAATGGTATAATGGTAGCTGGGTTTTTAGGTGAACTCCACCAGGGGTAGGTGATCCTCCCAACTATGACCAAAGTCCAACATGCAAGATCACAACATTTACTCCAAAACATGAATGGTCTACTCTATATGGACATCTGTATGGGGGTGACACTCCATGTTGAAGCATAAATGAGTCCCAAATTCCTCATTCAATCCCTTCTACAACCAGAATGTAACATGATAATCATGATCAAAAACAATTATTGATGGGACTCCATGGAGTCGAACTATCTCTTGCACATAGAGGCTTCCCAAGCTCTCTACTAAAATATTCTCTCGGATAGGTAGGAAGTGGTCCAAATTGGTGAGTCGGTCAACAATCACCCAGATGGAATCATGTCCCCTGGACATACGAGGTTAACCCATTGTGAAGTCCATCAATATCCCATCCCACTTCAATTTTCGAACCTCAAGGGGTTGAGCTCAACATGTTAGAACCTAGTGATCATCCTTCAACTTCTGACATGTAAAGCATCAAGAAAAAAACTCTATAACTACCTTCTTAATACCTATCCACCAAATTTTATATTAGAGGTCCTAGTACATCTTCACCACTCCCGGATGTACCGCTAAATAAGATGTATGAAACTTATATAGAGCTTCCTCCCACCACACAACTAATAAAACTGTACATCCTATGAAAAAGACGATGTGATCCCCACATTTTGAATATACATTAGGTTCATGCCATGTAGACATATAAGCATTTAGATTCTTGAATTCAGTATCACCAAGTTGTTCCTCCCTGACTCGTTGTAAGCATAGAGGTGTGACAACCATTGACAGGAAATAAGTTGCTCCATCTTCATCCAAATATGATAAATGTAATGAGGCTAACTTCTATGACACATCATTCAGAAACAGTAAACTGGATCTCCTAATGAGATCATCTTCCACCACACTCCCCTTCCCAAGTGTGTAGAAAATCTCAAATTCATAGTCCTGGAATAAATTTAGTCATTTCCTTTTACTAAAGTTTAGATACTTTCGAGAGAATATATACTTGAGATCCTTATTATCAAATTAGATGATAAATCTCTCACCTATCAGGTAGTGTTTCCTCATATTAAATGTAAAGACTATTTCTTCCAACTCAATAATGTGGGTGGCATAGTTCTTTTCATGTGGAATCAACTCGTGTGAACCATAAAAAGTCACCTCTTTCCTCTACATTAGGACACAACCAAGTTTGGTCCTTGATGAATCGTATAACACTACGTACTCGAAACCCTCCTCCAGAAAGTCACATGATCATAGCTCTTGTCAAACTCTACCTCAAATAATGAAAATATGGTTGTCACATCTTATTCCACATGAAAGTTTTCCCCTTTTGAGTAAAAGCTATCATAGGAGATGATATCGTAGATAAATCATGTATTAGTCTTCAGTAATATCATGTCATTCCAAGGAAACTCTGCACCTCTTTCATGCTCCCGGGTGGCTCCTATGCTGACACTACCTCCACCATGTCTGGATCCACTACCACTCCATTTTATTAGATTACATGTCTCAAAAAGTGGACATCCTGATTCGAGAACTATAACTTCAAGAGCTTCCCATATATTTTGAGAACTCTATGTACATCTAGAATCATCCTTAAGTGTCTCGTGTAATCCTCCTCAGACACCAATTACACAAGGATATAGTTGATGAATACTACCAATAATCAATATATGTAAGATTAAAATATCAAATTCATGTGTCCCATGAACACTTCACAGTCATTATTCATGAAAAAAGGCATCACCAAGTACTCATAGTGACTGAAACATCATCTGAAAGTCATCATCGATATATCCTAATCCTATACTTGCAACTAGGGAGAGCATGATTGAAGTTCAACCTATAAGAACCATCATGCCCCTCTAAATTTATTGAAGAGGTCATTGATCCTTGGTAGTGGAAACTTGTTCTTCACGGTCACTTGGTTCAAGTGACGATAGCAGAAAGGTTAGAGAAGATCCACTTTTATTAAGGAAAGAAAAGACAATGAAATATAGATGGGGTCCTACAATAAAACATGACCTTGTTCCAAGCATAACTAGAGGAACCTCAAAATGTGAAAGTCACATTCATAACCACCATACCAATCAAAATCATAATCTAGAGGACCATGAGACCTGGTAATCATAGTTTGCTTCAGATATGACTAATCTTTCCTACGTCCTGCTTTCTTAGGAGGAACGGGTTGAAAACATTCAGCATCCACAAAAATGTTTTTTCCTTTAGATAAAACCTGAATATAGGTTAGTTTTTTTAGAGATCTATCCTCTACATTATCCTACCTTCCTTGGATTCCCAATATCTCCTTTTATTTAATAATTTCCTCTTGATTTCATGAATGATTTTCACCATCACTAAAAGTTTTTTACTCTTCAAACATATGACCCAAACCTTCCTGTGTCTTCCCCAAAATCAATCATGATTCCATGTTACCCTCAGTTAGGTCATTAAAACCAAGCTCAGACAATAAAGTTAGGGCCACCGTTGTCCCAGATCCAGTCTCAGGCCCATATTCCACTATGTGCACTAGAAAACCTTGTTCAGTATCCTTCACCACTTGAGGCTCTTATGAAATCTCTTGGGAAGAATCTTCCAGTACTTCAGTACTCATTACCTATATTAGTAGGGGATTTCCTTATGCCAATAGAAATCACCTTATGCTTCATTTTTTTCCTCCTCAACTTCGTCCTATAGGAAGTCTCAAAATACCCTTTTACTGAACAAAAAGCACATACAACATTTTTATAAAATTTCTCTTTATCATTTCCAATAACTTGATAGTTACTATATAAGTCAGGTAATCTCTCATATTACACCTTTAGGTAGATATCATCATCCAATGTAGAAAAACTATATTATGAATTTCTAAAGAACTTAGATAATTTCCACCAAGACCCTAGTATAATGACCAAATTTTACTGGCTCATTTATCCTATCCATTTTAATTTGAATACACACAGTAGAAGAAATTACAAAAACCATCTTCGGATGACATAGGATCCAATGAAGACCAACAATTTTTACCCAGAATTGAGCTTCAGTATTTTTTTAGAGAAAGGATTGAAATGGAATTCCCATTCCTGAAATAAAATCATATTTGGCTTTAGAGGAATTGATCTAATCCCCCAAGATCATTGATTCAGATCCTTCAATGGGAAAATAATGTGGAAAAATCATCGGCCCATAGGTATACATATTTAGTCAAAAAAACCTCTAAATAGAATTTAGCTTTCGAAACAAGTCATATATCTTCCAAAATTTTCCTCTAATAGGAAGAAAAAGTCTGGTTATTATTGAATGCTCACAAAGCTTAAATTGGTCTATAATAGCTTCACTGCTTGCAAAAACATGGGCAGTGTCACCCTTTCTCATTATTTCATCAGTATCAACATCATGAACATAATTGAAATGCCATCGATTGAAAACCCCAACCCATTCAATTCATGCAAGTCCCTTTGATATAGTTCCCTGAAGCTATTGAATTAACATATAGAGGTCTCATATCCACCTTATCCAAAGGGTGATTTTCACCCACCCTCCCCACTATAGGTCGAGACAAATTTGACTAATCCAAAGGGAAAACTGCGGTTGTCTTCCCCAAAGAGTGGTTTTCCTCCTGTAAATTAGTCATCACCGATGCAGCACCATTCATATCCACTACCGAAGTCTTTTGCTGATTCAGTCTAGTAGTCACCACTAGGATCCAACGAACATCTTCTTCTTCTAGTCCTACTATATTCGCGTCCACTCCCATAGATCTATGGGATGAATCATTCTCATCATTCACCACCAAATTTCAGTACTGATCTTTTAGCTCGGCATGCATAGAGGGTCGGCGACCATCAACAGCTTCGCTCATTGTAGAATATCTAAAACTGGAGCACCACAAACTGACATTAGAATTAAAAGCCTCATGACGATTCCTTTTAGGTATCCCACCTTTAGAGAGAATGATGGATCCAAGAAAATGGGGGAAACCCATCGCTAACCTTGCACGACACCAGAGAATCTCGAATCGACATCTGAGTGGACCCAAACCCTCTCTATCCTCTCCCTTCAAGTGGTGATAGTCCACACATAACCTCAAGATCTTGTATTCCTTTTTTAAAAATAAAAATGTGATAAGCGAGGGTAAAACATTGGGTTTCAAGAAATCAATTCCTCAGTAAGACCTCCAATTACACCCTCAGCTCATGAAGCTCTACGAGGGACATTTGATATTCTGGTTCAGATATCGATGTCATCCTGGTCTGTAAGTTGATGTAGGAGTATATCTCTTGGCATGGTGGTAATCCTGGAATGTCTTCTAGAAATATTTCCTCATACCTCGCCACTACTATTGGGAACTATAAACTCAAAAAATCTTCTACACTGAGGTTTAAGATATCTAACTCATGAGTAATCAGCTACACACTCTTATGCATGAGTCCTTATTGTGCAGATTGGGTTTCTCTTTCACTAACAAATGAAAACCTCAATCCGTCATTGTGGACACACCACACCCTTTTCCTAAAATAGTCAATCTGAGCATAGGTTGTAGATTATCAATCCATACCAACAATGATATCGTAAGGCCTCAATGATTCCCCAAGAGGTTCCAACAAAAACTCTCACCTCCAAGGGTCATGTCACACTATTGGCATAGATGTGTGATCACTAAGTCTTCTTCAGCAGATATCTCCAAGAATAAGGGTCAAGACAATGGTTCAACCAAAATATATAGGTCTCGAATAAGATATGTAGTGAGAATGAAATGACTAGAACCTATGTCTATTAGTACTACATCTAAAGTAGAAAATACACATATCATTCCTTGAATCATTCCCGAATCCCCTAGGTTATATTCCACTACTACATAATGTTTTCCTCACCCATGTCCTCCAGCTCCCTAAGTCTGGCATGGACCGCCTAGAGGTGGAGGTGGTAAAATTTTCAAACATCGATCACCTCCAACTACTCTCCCAGCTCCTCTTTCACATTCATCAACCAATGAATAAACCTTATCCTATCATTTTCTCTACCTCAGTAAACCATCCACTGTTTCCCTGTCAACAGCTCGATGAGTTGGAAAACCTCAAGAAAGATATCCCCTATCATCACAAGAATAGAACCACCTCAACCAAGTCTAATTGAACCCTCCTTGTGAGCCCTAAAATGCATATCCCCTATCATAGGATCTCCTCCTGAAATGTATCCCACATTTGGATCCCTATGACTGGTGTTGTCTCCCTAATAACGAGGATTATGCACCTTCTCATCCACTTATGACTACCATCGATTGAATCTACTCATCCAAGAATCCTTAAACTACCAAATCTCTCTCAATCACCAAATAATATGTCAAAATTCATAGAGGTATAATTCTATATTGGATTTCCTTAATAAGACCTTGATTTATGGTCTGATATCTGAAGTACTGATCTCTAACCACATCCATAGAGTACCTGGAAAGGTTGGTGAACCTCTATAAATTGTCATCCATCATAAAAAATACTCTATTGGAGTGGAAGAATCTCTTATATACACACATATCATATCATAACTAGTGTTATCTCTGCTATAAATAGATGATCATAATTTTTCCATGAAGGAGTCACTTTTTCATGATCTCGATAGCCAAAATCCATTATTTCCCTGCCGAACAATATATAAGGCTCACTTCCAGGATCACTATATGGTCCACTGGTGTTAGGTTTAGATGGAAAACTCTGGTCACCACATCAAGATAGTCCTCAGCCTCCTATGGGTCAAGTTCACCTCAGAACCTGAGGAGTCTCTATCCCTGAGACTCATGGAGTGGGCTTATCCTTCACTCAACATCTTCTGGTAATGTGGGCACCACATGTTTCTCCACAGGTGGCGGTATAGCTGGTGCACCACCTAGAAGAAACATCTGGGGAATGTGTCCCTATATTGAAGCCTCTTCACTGAGGGTCTCATCCTCATGATTGAACTGTTGAACCCTATCTAGTATGCATCTCAGAGACATCTTGTAAGAAAAGAATATGTACCACGGTCAATGAGTATATTTGGAGAGTTGGCTCGAAAAGGGAATAGAATCACAACCCATTCATATATGATAAATGTACAATTATTTTTCTTACAATCATTGTTCTCATGTTCCATTAAAAAAAGAAGGTTATCATAGTCCTGGTGTAAGGATATGTTGGTCGGCCTCACCAACACTAGAGTCCCTGACTTGAAATCTAAACACAAAACACTTAACACTATTTCCCAAAACCAATATCATAGACTCTTGGTCCAAATATAGAACCAACCATCTCTGATATCACCCTTTCATGACTCGTCCCAGTGGGGCCCATAACTTGACTTCTCAAGCCCACCTCTAATAGGCCAAGGGTTGGTGACTAGCATTGAGTAGGCATATCACTAACATGGGAGGCATTACCTATGTACCTATACACACAAACACTTCTCCAAGATCACAAATGATCTAATGTAAAGCACATTAAGAATAATATTAATGAATACCATTATCCCAAACAATAGAGTACATCAGGATGTAAAGTGCATTAAAGTAAACTGTCTAGAATAAAATACCACTAAAAGAAAGAGTTTGTAAACAATGAAGTCCAATATAAAAAAAATAGGTATTGGGACTATTGATCAAAGTAGTAGGATCACCTTGGCCAGCCTGAACTCACAAATCTCTATCTATTCCTAGTCCTCAAAAAGGTCTCTAATCTTTATAAGACACAACATGTGATGGAAAATCTCATGCAGGGGTGAGTATAAAAATACTCAGTAGGACAACCTAAAACCACAAAGGAATAAATAAAGAAAGATATAAAAATCTATACACAATATATGTGTACAACATATATAACAAGAATATCCATATATACTAAAACCAGGACACATAGTCTAGAGGTAAGTTACAACTAAAATATACCAACACTAGGGATTCAGTTTGAAGATTCCACGAAGCACATATCTAGGATAACACACTATTGAGTCTAATAGAACTGATGACATCTTCGCGAGAGGTACTCTTCGTTAGAAATAGTCTTGAGGTAGATATGTTAATAGATCTGAAGAGATATACGATACACATATGAGGACCACAAGCAGGGCCATGGAGTGTTACCAACAAGTCCATCTGGATTAACCTAATAAGTATAGGATTCATGGACAGTGAATTTGGTCACATCAAGAACAAGGAATCTACCTTGCGCATGAATAATTAATAGAGGGTCCTCCTCCAGTCCTCTCAGAGGGGATTCCAATGACTCTATCCAGAAAGTACTGCTGAAGGGATCATAATCCTATGAGTAGGAAACGACACCCACCAACCTTTATAGTAATGATCAAGGGAACAAACCCTAATGAATATTGTCCAACATATGATGGACAAGATATTCATGACATGTAAAAAAAGTATTCAAGGTGTGTATTAGGTTCATATTTCATGTTTCATAACCTTGGGTACTACCTGTTTACAACATCCTAGGACAAGAGAACATGTAGTGTATAAAAGAAAGTAACTGATCTTTAAAAAGATATTCACATTGTGCCCTTCCATCTGGGGTCCACCGTTGTACTCTGGCCATGTGCTAGTACATGGTGTCAAACCGTGTAGCTCTACCCATGTACCAGTACATGGCGTAATCCAGATAACCAATTTAGCCAAGCCATGTGGGAGAGTACACGTCGTGTTGAAACCCCATGTACTCTGCCTCGTGTCTGTGTATCTTCCAGATACATGCTGAGTCTTAGGGAAAGGACCACATGTTGTGTGAATAGTTTTATATTCCTTATTTCACTTCATAGCTTCCAAAAACCCAAGATGCCACTCAGGGGTCCCCACATGCTTTGTATTTTGGAGAAGATGTCGTATATTTTAGAAATTTCAAGAAACCCTATTCACACTCCAGCATCTCCACCATAAATCAAGCCACTGTTCCTGACCATTAATCATCAGAAAACTCTAGATCCAAGGTCTTATAGTCATTCTATCACTAAACCATTATGATCCAGGCCTTTAATCAACTCAAAAAATAATATCATCATTGTTCTTTATTTCTGATGAAGAATGAGAAATCAGTACAAAAAGTCATTTGATCCGCTTCCGCAACTATAGATTCACCTCCATTGAGTAATTCCAATATCATATCTTCAATATCATGTCATTTCACCATGAAACAAAGGTGAAATTATTGTTTTTTGTAAACTAGGAATAACATGAAGAATATGAATAATGCGAAGAATGTGAAGAATTTTGGGGGAGAAATGCACATGGAACAACCCAAGGAATGAACCTCATCCATATTTTTTTCCATCCTTGATCCATTCCATAAGAAAGATCAATAAAAACTAAATCAATTAAAACAATTGAACCCCGACAATAAAATTTCACAAATAAGACCCATCCCACAAGTACAATTGATCCACAGTTCAACCTGTTCATTTTTTATCCATGTTCATCATTAATTTTAAGAACAGGGAATGAATAATCTAAAATAACAATTCCCTGCTTAGGAAAGTATCTTTTTTTGCGGAAGATTTTTTTTGATAGAGATCAGTCTAGAACAATTTTGATTCATTGTCACATCATCATCCGTCAAGAAATTTCTCCAAGGTTCCCTATAGAGACATTAGGTAATTCTCCAAGGTTTTGAATTCTTACCCTGGGTCCCTACTGATATTCTTATTGAAGAAGGAAACCACATCATTGTGTAATGTTAAAATGAAATATATATTCATTTTATTTTATTCATTTAAATTTATGAAAACTACTTTTCATAGCCGACCCACGCCATTCAATGTTTTACCTTTCCTAGGGTAAAGCCGCTACTCTGAATGTAAAAGTACCCTTAGATTTATGATCTAGGAAACCAATTAGAAGTTATTACACTTTTCTAGGAAAAATAATCATGCGTACTATTTAATATATTTCAGACACTTATTCTGGGCACATCGGACATCAGAATCACACTTCGTCTTAGCTCCTAGTCTCAAATTAATTCAATATAATATTTCAAAATAATATATGGAAAAATCTAGGACATTACACCTTTTAATTATAAAATATTGGATCCTTAGAGTTAATTTTCAATTCCTTGATAGTGATCCTAATAGTTGTCGTAAATGTGGCCAAGGTCTTCTCTAAATTTTGGATTTGACTAGTTAGATAAAGACATTAATGATGTGGTCAAAAACCTTATGGTCTTAACTGAAACCCTTATCCTTGTTGAAATCAATTCCCATTATTTGATTATTTTTATTTTTTTAGCATCCATCCATGAACATAATTTTTATAGTAATAATTTATATAATTAGTATCTTCATATTAAATAGCTTGGGGATATTTTTTATTCATTATAAAATTAATTTTTCTTGACATTACATTAATTTTTATAGCTACCCAACTATTATAAACCGTATGAACTACTTTTTTTTGTCCACCATCATTCTTATATTGAAATTTATTTCTAGAAATATCTTCCAAAAACTCATAAACATCCTTTGGTGACTTCCTCCTCAGGGATCCACATGAAACAATATCAATAATTTATCAGTTACCCAGTGAAAGATCTTTATATAATTTTTGAGTTATTAACCTTATTTTTATGCCATAATGAGGACATCTCTTAATCAAAATATTGAACTATTCCCATCAAATATAGATGGATCAATAATTCAGTTGTTCAATGTTTAGAATAATTACATAAAAATTCATAGAATTTGAATGAGTGAGAAATATAGTCAATAAATTCCTTACCAAATACTCCCATGTGGTGACTGAATGTAGGGGTATACATTGGATACACACTCAAGACTTGTATTTGAGTGAGAAGTGGAATATAAATAGACTTAAAAATAATATTTTCACATTACTGAACTGTAAATTTCATTGCATCTCTAAGAAACACCCAAGGTGATCATTGGGATCTTTATGTGGTAGCTTGGGGAATTTAATGGAGTGTGACATCATTTTTATAATCCTTAGCATGATCTCAAACTATTTTGTAGTGTCTAGAGGCATGATAATTCTCATATATATCTTCATGTATGATTTTATTATATAATTAACTAGAGGTTTCATCCTAGTGTTCTATCCTTGGAACACTTAGTGTTCTCCTCATTCAGATGCTTGGCTAACTCCTTGTCTATGTTCTCTTTCATCCGTGACCTCTGTTTCAATGAAATTATTTTCTCTTTTGATGATATTTTTGATCTTAGGATCGAATTAAAGTTTTTATTAATATTATTATTACCTTAGTTAAGGTATTCAGGTATTTATGTTTTACTTAAAGTAACTTCACAATAAGAAAAAGTGTAAAAAATGGAAAAAATATAAAATGAGAAATTCATAAAAAACATAATCATTTATAACCACCATTCCCCAAAAAAGGTTCCAATAAATTGATCACTTGAAAGACATCATTAATTTTATCATGGAAACAAATTTTAGAAATTATAAACACTAAATAATAGTAACTAAATTATAATGTATTAATGTGGAAGACAAGGTATATCCTATATATAATGGTGTAAAAATAACTTATAATGTTTATAAAAGTAAAAAAAAGGTATTCATGATTGCTTTTGGTTTTAGATCAATGAGATGAGTGTTCCAAGCATTGTATTTTCAAGATTATGTATTTATTAAAGAAGAAAAATTAACTTAATAAAGATGTATTTGAAATTAAATTCTTGTGAACCTCATCCCAAAGTGAACAATATCTATTATATTCAGACCACATTTTCAACTCTCATGTACATTGGTTAGTTAATATAATAAATAATCCAAAACCCTTTTTAAATGTAACCTCCCTTTTTAACCAATGGTCAAGAAATAGAAAAGGGTAGTTAGTTAATTTTTTAATAGCATATTTCTTCTCACCCCTAATAATCATGAAAGGAGGAAAGAAATTATATTAAGGAAGTTATGAATGAATAAAAAACAACAATAGGATTTAGAGGAGACACTAGTACACTAAAATAAATATCTCATTCATACATGGATTGCCACAGTTTACTTACCCCCTCATGCTATTCCTGAGAGGGAATGAAAATAAAAATGAAAGAAAACCTAGGAATCACTCTCACACGTTATAATTAGAACCTCTCTAGAATCTACTATCTAGTTGAAGGTCTATCTCCCTGTCTCCTTGTGTTTTTTCATATAATCACAGCCTCACTATTTATAGGAATCATCCCTAGTAGGTAACTTTTAGAATCTTCAATTATCTTCTATTGATATTCTCTACTTAATTTGACTTGGTCAACAGATCCATCTATGATCCTCCATTTATCTTTGAAAATATATATCAGAAATTATTTGGGAGAGAGGTTGTGTTCATATAAACCTGAATCTATTTTATATTTTCAATGTATCTCTATTTGAACTTCATATCTAACCCATATCCTATATTCAATTTTAACTCATCTTATATGTTTATTTTAAATTATATTTTAATTCCTTCTTTTGTGGTGCGGCTCCCATGAATCTAATCCTTTTTAAGATCCTGTGAACATGATTATAGAACATATATGGGATATATATTTAGTACGTTGAAATTTTGGGATGATCAAATATATTTAGTGCGGACAAAACTCATTCAAAGAAACTTTATTATGTTTGTATTCCTCCATGTATGAATCATCATGACTACAACGTATCCATCTGACCATGGACACAAGCTTATTATTCTAAAATCATCACAACATCTATTTTCTGGTGCTCCAAAGAATAGTCAAAACCCTAATACATCACCATTTTTATTCCCCCTTCACTTCGATGCAAGTGAACTCCTCATCCTTTAAGTATATTCATGGATTTACTTTTATGGTGTAGTGGTGAGAATAATGTTACAACTTTCTTTTATCTATCATCAAGCTACAAGGAACTATAGTTAATTAGAAAATTCTAGGTGAAACCTCCTATAATTTTTTGATCTCTATGGGGGACTATGATTCAATCAATTTTTATGGTGTAGTGATTCTCAAAGTTCTAGTGGTTCCCTGAGCTCTCTTCATTTTACTTGTTGGATTATTGTCTAGTTGTGGTAGTGACGGTGTGGCTCCAGTGTTTGAGGGTGATAATGATTTAGTGAAATTGGGATGAAATGGTTTTTTAAGTAGTGTATTACTCCAAAAAGAGGCCATGTCCCACATCAAAATAATTATTGTTCTTCCTCAGCATAATATTAGATATTTTTCCATAATTTGACCTTAAAGATAGGTGGGGGTCAGAGGATCCCTACCTCTACCGTTTGTTTCCCTAGTCCATTGATTCCTTCCTCCTACCACCACATGTACTATCCTCCCAAGTGTAGGTGTATCACTAATCATATCCATAGAATTCATGACCTATTATCCTATATTGGACGTGGATATCCCTCCATGTGGTTTCCTTGGCTGACCTTCCCTCATGGTTGGTAATATGGCTTCATCCCATTGGCTGAGGACTAGCCTATGTTGGACCAATTTTTCTAATACTAACAAAAAAATACTTATCATGAATTATAACTTGAAAATTTACTTATTTTGTTTATTTTTTCGAAAAATCATTCTAAAATACTATACCCCATAGATAATGATTTACAATTAATATATGATTATAAAAAACTTAATAAATGATATTTATCTATTAATTTTTCCAACAAATATTCATAAAAATTATATTATCAGGTTTTATAGCCACTTTTATAGAATTTTTCCCATTTGTATCCTTAAATAGCCTATACCGTGATTTCTAGAGATTGATTGGGAGAATTTTTGTCTTCATTATTCAAAAGATATCTTCCATAGAAAAGAAATCAACCACTAGAATAGTCTAATCCCATTTGGTGGGATAAAAAAAATTATTAGGGTAATGTAAAATGTTCCATTTCTAAATTTTATTTAATTAAATATTCAATCATTCCAATAAAATAATTTTGAGAATTATCTTCAAAAATCATGTCATTCTATGTTGTAGTTTCATGAAGAAACTCATCAACAAAATCTTTTATAAATATAGAATAATATGAGCCTCTTGAGAGAGATTAATTAATCTAGAACTGTATCAAGTCTTCAAAATATGTGTCATCAAGACTTTATTCTAGAGCTGTTGGTTCTAGAAATGATTTTTATTCATTGAAAACGTATTTAGTAGAGAATAAAGCCTTTTTTGTAAGGGAATATTTCTAATTATAGATCTCTACTTCTTCCATTATTGGGTTATTTCTATAATGTTCATAAAGACTGGTAGTATTACATGACTTAATACTAATTCATTTGGTCTATACTAATCATCAATATGATTTTTATGGATCAAGAGTATCATTAGCCTTTTTAGTGGTTTCACTCACTTCTTTATGACTGCTTCCAATTATTCAATCTTAGATTAACCCATGAACATGGTAATACAGTTTTATTTATTTACATTCCCACTAGTTATTTATTTATGGTGATATTCATGATTTATTTCATAGAAATATTTATTATGATAGAAATAATATTTATATATTCTCTGAGGCTTGGAAGTATAATTCTATCCATAATTTGTATATCTTTGAGGGGATGGGAACTCTTCCTCCAATCTTTCCTTTTCTCACAACATCACTAGATGTGAAAAATTATAATACTAAAATATGTTATCTAAAAAATAATTTGATGAGAAAGGTCTCCACTCAACATGACATTGAGATGGAGGAGATAACCATGAACCACATAGATAAAAATATAAACTAAAATTTTTATCACTCTGGATTATCATTCCTAATACTTTCTTACTACTATTCCCATAATCAATGGGAACATGGATATAGAGATGATTTGGGTACCCATAAATAATGAAATAGGAAAAATCACATGATATGGAGTTCTTCTATAAAGGTTTGAGATAAGTTAAATTCAAAGTAAGGTATTTATAAGGAGAGAATAGAGAGAATTTAGGAGTAGATAAGTGACTATCAACCATGGATAAAATCTCATTCCCACCTTAGAATTAGCACACCATCTGGACACCATTTATATCTATTTTGGAAAATCAGAATAATAAATATTTATAAAGTATTACCTAGAAATAAGTTGTAGAAAATACACTAAGGATACAAAGGCTCCTTTGAGTACTTTTTTAGGTATTTCTTAACTTACTAGGATAATCTTAACTCGAAACAACCTCTTTGTAGATTCAGTTAATGTCACAAAAAATTCCTACTATAGATACAACAAGGAAAATTTCTCCCCTTTAGGGAATTGAACTCAGACAAGGGATAGATATTTCGTGTCATTTCACTTTTGGAAACCTCATGAATAGTGATGATAGCACAAAAACATTGGATTACACCCCGAACTCAATCTAAGTACTACTCACAAAGAGACCAAAATGGAAACCCTGCTATAAGGAATTATAGTCTTAAGATTTATAATAGGGAGGTTCCTTATAAAGAGGAAATTATTATGCATACTCTTCATTAACCAAGTGAAGAGATATCATAAGTCCATAATGTGTCATGCCTCTAGTGATATGGAACATAGTTTACATTATAACCACATCTATGAAATCAATATTAAAACCACATATGAGGTATAACCAGGAAGGAGGTTTTTATATCAAAAGGAAGGAAAGTGTAAGTTATATGGTATGAATAATAATTAAAACACATAGATATGTATATAATACAAAATATTATTAGCATAATGGTATAGAAGGATTTTCTCCAAGAGGTTGAGTCCTTCCTCTTCCCAGGTTATATTATTTATTGGCACTTAGGCCCAACCCATACATATGAGGAGATATAGATAAAATTGTAAGGTATATTGGAAAATTATATGTATAATTATCTTATCTCTTCATTTTGGCACTATATACTTTGCTTTGGCACCAAGTATCTAATGGTGGACTCTACTTTCAATAAAGAAGCATTATCAAAATTTACTTTATTGAAGCATACATGACATGTCACCACACACCTATCCATATAGTGGTTCTTACTTTGATAACTACTTTAATAAAGATACATTACAATGAGCCTATACCCTAGTGGTATAGGCTCTAGCTGGGCATCCAAAAGACCTAAGATCAAATCCAGGCAGGGATGAATTTCCGGTACTGTAGCAGACTGTAGCAGGGAACTTTAATAGTACTGTAGCAGTGGTGGACTATAGCAGTGGTGGCACTGTAGCGGTGGAGGGACTATAGTAAGAACTGTAGCGATGATGGTACTATAGCAGGTATTGTAGTAGGTACTGTATCAGTGTGGGGATTGTAGATGTACTGTTCACTGAGGGGTCCTTTGGGACGAAAAATGGGCTTTCATGTAACACCTGAGATTTTATGTGAAATATTTTTTGTATGTATTATGTTATACGAAACACCAAAGGAATATTTCACTGCACACAACATTGTCTTGCCTTGCATTGCACGCAAGAGCAACCTTCCTCGATAGCTTGTGTTGTACGCAATACCGAGTTTCACTAAACAATGATATGTTATTAAAATATTATTAAAACTAGCCATTATGAAAAGTAATACCCAGTTTTTGAAATTTTATAAATTTTATCTTTCAAAATGGACTTCATTTTTGGATTCATAATATCAAAAGTATCCTAGGGTGAATTTTTGGTATTTTTTTAAAAAGTTTCAATTTTTGATGAATAGTGAAAAACATTAAGTTATAGTTTAAAACTAAATTTTTATTTAAATAATTATTTATTTTATTTAAATTTATTTTAGGTCAAAATAGATACATAATACCTATATATGTTCAATGTAATTCATCGGAGTAATTTTATAATAATATAGACATATAAAAATTTTATTGAACTTTTTGACCGTCTTTTACCCACCTCCTAGGAGCATTTGTAATTGTACAAAAAAATTAATTTTACTACTTCTATGAGTTGAATTTCGAAAATCCAAGAGACATGATTAATATCACAGAGTAAAATGTGGTTCAATAAGATAAAAATAATTTTTTGTGAATAGTAATTTTTTACTTTTATTTACCATAGTTAAAAGTAAATTGGGTAATTAAGGGTAAAAATGACATTATTATTACCCTATCACATGTACTAATTCTATTGGATAAGTTTAATTCAACCAAAAAAAAACCTTAGTGATGAAATATTACCCTTTAGGTCCACTTGGATTAGATTAGGACATTTTTTATTATTTTATTTAAAGAAGAGTTAAAAGAGTTAAAATAAAAGTTTAATAACTAAAACATTTTTTAATATATGGTTATACATAAGATAAATTCAACTATAAATATTCATTAGAAATCTAAATCTATTTTCTACATAATTATATTTTATTTACAATTTTTAGAAATTAAATAAGTTAATTTATTTATGACACAATGATGATGCAGTAATTACATTATTAATGAAATATTAACATAATTGATATTATAAATACACATATAAATGTAATTTGAGACTTTTTATGAATTAAAATAATTTTATAGGTTAATATGGCATGTTATTATTCATTTAATTAACTTTTTTTGAACTAATCATGCTGTTATGATTTTCAAAAATATCAATTACCAAATAGTGTCAAAATTGACATAAAATAGTTTTTAAAACAAATATTTTATTATTAATTATTATTATATTCCTAAAAATCAAATGATTGTACAAATGAATTAGATAAGGTTATATATATTATTAATGAACCAATTGGGGTCTTTTTTCTTGTTATAGTAAATTTATTAACTATATCGTGTAAAAAAACAAGAAGACATGGTAAAAGTTAAATTATTTAACTTAGAGTTAAATCTAAATGATAAGGTTAAAATAGTAACTTAAACTTGCCTAAAACCTATTTTTTGAGAGGATTTAGACCCATCCCCACTTTATCTTTGAAATAAATTAATTTGGAGCTATTATAAACCAAATATGCCTTTATTATAAAATAATATTTTAAGTTTTTCCTAATGTGACCCTCTCCTCCCTTATAAAAGGGAACCTCCTCCCTCTCCTCTTTACACAACATTGAGCATTCAAAATCAGCCAGAACCTACCCATTTTACTTCTAAACTTTCCTAGATACATACTAGAGGTCCTAGTATTCTTCAAAGACCAATTTTAGTTCCCTAATAAGAGGTTTCAAAGAGGCGTGTCAAAGAAGAGTTAATATCTGTTACCGATTCTTTCAAATTTATTGGTTCTTCTACTTACTCTTATTTAGTTGTTTAATTATGAAGTAATAACATCAGTATCACCCATATACTTATATGTTATTAGAAATATGAAACAACCCAATTTTACCTTCTATCCATCCTATGGAAAACGAAATCACCGCACGTGCGTATGTACGGAATACCGTCTCCACGATGTGGTGTAATTTATTTTCCACCACCACCTTACTTGGATGGGTATAATAGTGTAAATAATTACTCTATATGATTATTTTAAAGTGATATTTATTCTGAAATATTATACATACACTTTAATACAATTCCACGATCATGGGAACGATATCATCGCTTGTGCGTATGTACGGCCTACCGTCTCCACGATGTGATGCGACTCGTTCTACATGATCTTAATTTAATAATGATTATATAAATGAATTTAATGAATAAATATGATATATATTACAATAATACCATTCTGTAAATGAGGTATTTATAACCTAAAAAGAATAATAATAATTTATTTGACAAAACATACATAAGAACATAAATCAATGAACACCAGAATAACAAATAGAAATGAAATATTACTAATAAGAAGATAAGAATATAACCATATATGATATCATAACAATTAATATGATTCTGTAATAAGTCAATGACATTATTTAAATCATTATTCATGATGTTCGGATACGTACGAAGCAAATCAGACCTAAGGTAAGGGAAAATATCACAATCTCATTTTTATCCGAGATTGTTTATACTTCAGAATTTACTGGGAAATATTTATCATCTACACCCATGTTTCCTCAATTTTTAATATTATTTATATCCTCCTACAATTGTTTAAATCCAATTTTACCCATCGGTGAGTTTTTAGTAAAAGATTTGAATGGAATCATTTGTCGTTTTTAGTACGAGGTACTTTTTTACTTTTCCGGCCAAAGTATGAGAAGAATGTTTTTTTAACTTATACAGAATGAATGGATTTTTATGATTTCATAGAACATTATTTCCATGAACCTTACTTTACAAGATTTCAAGTTTATTTTTAATCAACTTCTTTAATTTTAAATTTGTAAGACATGTTAAGAAAGGAAAAAAAATTGAAGTAGAAAGGATATTTTCCTCAAGAATGGAGTTCAAGTGTTTTATCAAAATTATTTTACATCTAATATAATATAGGGTTCTATTTATATCCCTATTTTTACATTGATTTTATTATGTTATGATGGAATTAATTTTATTATGTCCTTTTATCTTATATGGATTATGTTATGATGACATGATGTTTAAGAATCCCATTTTTATTACATGGGTTATGCTATGATTTATGATTTTGTGGCACACATAAGAATGGTTTTATTATGAGATTTGTGGTACCTATATCTCCCTCCAATGCATTGGGTAAATATTTATATCTCATGAGATAGACATGGCTAGAATGACAAGTTAATCTGGTTCAGTAATACAAGACTGGAATGAGGAGTGAACTCGGTTTAGTAATAGACTTTGTTAAATATGATGGTCTTGTAAATGAGCCTTGACTAATATGAAATGATTTTCTATGATTATGTGTTTATGACAAAAAGTTTCATGTTTTAAGTTATGATTATTGGGATTACATTTCACTACTATGATTTATCCCATGTTATGATATTATGATCTCTTTTGCAGGTTAAGATTTTCAAAATGTTATGTTCTTATGAATATGATATGATTGATATTTCTTTTATTTACCCTTACTGAGAATTTGAGCTCACCCTTTTGTATGTTTTCTTTTACCAAGGTCAAGAAGAAGGTTATTAAGAATGATATGCCAAAAGGGACTCTATGTAGAGACCCGAATCTTGATGTACATGAACATTACATTACTTTTGCGGAATACTAAGTACATAACAAAAACACACACACAAGGATCGTAATAGTTTAGTGTCTTTGGAAACTCGGAACGTAATCTTCTAATCGTGGTGAAAGATCTTCAATATCTCCCATAAAGATCTTCCCTTTTTTTACCTAAAACCTTTATTTATATCCTGGGGAAAAGAAAACATAAAAGGGTGAGCTCAAATTCTCAGTAAGGGTAAACAAAAGAAAAATCAATCAAATCATATTCATAAGAACATATCTTTTGGAAATCTTAACCTGCAAAAGAGAGCATAATTTCATAACATGGGTTAAATAAAAGTAGTGAAATGAAATCCCAATAATCATAACTTAAAACATGAAACTTTGTGGCATACACACATAATCATAGAGAATCATTTCTTGTTAGTTAAGACTCATTGCCAAGACTATCTTAGTGGACAATGTCCCTTTCTGAACCGAGTCACCCTCGTTTCAGTCCTGTTTCACTGAACCGGTATAACCTACCATTCCAGCCATGTCTATATCATGAGATATAAAATCTTTACCCAATGCATTAGAGGGAGATATAGGTCCCACCCATATCATAATGATACCATTCTTATGTGTGTCACAAAATAAACATACATCATTCATAATAACCCAATAAATAAAATGGGTTTCATAAACATCATGCCATCATAATCCATAAACAATGGATATCATTTCATCATAAGAAAATGGAAACCATTTAAATCATAAAGACATTTTACTTGAAACATACACATCAAATAATGTCATCTTAGATGGAAAATAGTTTTGAGAAAAACACTTGAAATGAATTCTTGAGGAAAAATCCTTTCTTCTTTAAAATCATTTTCGTTTCACAAAAATTCATGCAATTTTCAAAGATAATCATGCAATATTGTAGAGGAAGATTCTTGAAAATAAGGTGTTATGAAAACCGTAAAAATCCTTTCACGCCGTATAAGTTAAAAATAAAATTCTCCTCGTACTTTTGTCGGAAAAGTCAAAAAAAGTACCTTATATGGTAACCAAAGGAAAGATTCCATTCATACAATATGGTAAAAAGTAAATAAAGGGTAAAAATCACTTTAAACATTCATGGAAGAATGGTAAACATTTTATAAAAACATTTTTAGAAAACATGGTCATGGATGATAAACATAACCCCAGTAAATACTTACGTATAAGCAATCTCGGATAAAAATGAGATTGAAAATTTATCCCTTACCTTAAGTCCGATTTGCTTCGTAAGTGTCTGAACCTCCTGTATAATTATTTAAATAATGTCATTAACTTATTACAGAATCATATTCATTGTTATGATATCATATATGGTTCACTTATGACTTTATATTACCTGTTCTTTTGTAAATTCCATGTTAAAGAAGCGTTTTGGGTAAAATCGTTTCATTTATCGTAGGTGTTTGGACTTGTTGTTCTTGAAATTATTATTACTTATATCATGATTTACTTACTTACAGAATATAAAACATGATTTATATATCATATATATTCAGTATATATATATATTTAATAAATATATAAATGAAATGAAACACACCGTTCATGGAGACGGTAGTCCGTACGTACGCATGAACACTGTTTTCCTTTCGTCATTGTCTTGAATGGAAGTAAGTAGATGACATACATATACACATAAATCTAGTAGCCTTATAATTTCATATATTTCATTATTATTTCTTATATATACTTTATAATTATTCTTAAATGGTTAACATGGAGAATGAATCTCATCGCGTCGTGGAGACGGTAGTCCGTACGTACGCACGAGCGATGATATCATTCCCATGGTCGTGGAATTGTGTTGAATTGTATGTATACTATTTCAGTATCAATATCACTCTATAATAATAATATATAGTTACTACTTACACCATTATACCCATCCAATTAAGGAGGTGGTGGAAAATAGATTACACCACGGCGTGGAGATGGTATTTCGTACGTACGCACGCGCGGTGATTTCCTTTTTCTGTAGGATGGATAGAAGGTTAATTAGAGTTGTTTAATATTTATAATAACATATCAGTATATAATAAATACTTATGTTATTACTTTATCATGAAACAACTAATGAAGAATAAGTTTAAGAAGAAATAAAATGAAATAGATCGGTAATGGATATTACCTCTTTTTTGACGCGCCTTTTCAAAACCTCCACTTAAAGAACTAAGGATGGTCTTTGAAGAAGACCAGGACCTCTAGGATGATACTATGGAAGTTGAGAAGAGATTTTGTCAGGGTTTGGCCGAGTTTGAATGCTCAAATTGGTGTGACGAGGAGAGGGAGGAGGTGCCCTTTTATAAGGGAGGAGAGGGGCATCTTAGGAAAATCTCAAAATATTATTTTATATTAAGGTCAAATTCGGTTTATAATGGTTCCAAATGGTCTTATTTCGAAGATAAAGTGGGGATGGGTCGGAAGCCTCTCATCCAATAGGATTTAGACAAGTTTAGGTTATTATTTTAACCTTATCAATTAGATTTAACTCTAAGTTAAATAATTTAACTTTTACCGTGTCTTTTTGTTTTCTTACACTATATGGTTAATAAACTTACTATATGAAGACAAAAAAACCCCAAGTTGTTTATTATTAATATATATATCCTTATCTAAGTCATTTGGACGATACTTAGATTTTTAGGAATTAAATAACAATTAATAATATAATATTTGTTTTAAAAACTAATTTATGTCAATTTTGACACTATTTGGTACATGATTTTTATGAAATTTCTAACAGAATGATAAGTTCAAAAAAAGTTACTTAAATCATCAATAAAATGTCCTATTAACCTATAAAATTATTTTAAGTCATAAAAAGTCTCAAATTACATTTATTTGGGCATTTATAACATCAATTATGTTAATATTTTCTTAAAAAGGTAATTACTGCATCATCGTTGTGTCATAAATAAATTATATTATTTAAAGTATAAAAATTACAAATAAAATAACATTATGTAGTAAATCTTTTTATCTTTATAATTAATATTTATAGTCGAAATTATATTATGTATATCCCTATATTAAAAATGTTTTAGTAAATAAACATTGATTTTAACTCTTTTAACTCTTCTTTGAATTGAATAATAATAAATGTCCTAATATAATCCAAGTGGGCCCAAATGATAATATTTTACACTTAAAGTTGTTTTTGGTCGAGATACACTTGTCCAATAGGATTAGGACATGTGTTAGGATAATAATAATATCATGTTTACCATTAATTACCCTATTTACTTTTAACCGTGGTAAATAAAAGTAAAAAGTTACTATTCACCAAAAATTATTTTCATCTCATTGAACCACATTTTACTTACTGACATCAACTGTGTCTCTCGGATTTTTCAAATTCCATTCACAGAAGCGGTAAAATTAAGATTTATGAAAAAATTAATTTTTTAACTACCACTTAGTAGTTTCACTATTCATCAAAAATTGAAGTTTTTCAGAAAAATGCCAAAATTTCACCCTAAGCTATAATTGAAATTCCAAGTTCAAAAATGATTTCTATTTTACAAAATTCCCAACATATAAGTTTCATTAATTAATTTTATAATTAATTTCCGTTGTCACAACAAATAGCGTGTTTTAAAGAGATAATAACTATCAAAAGATTAACACTTGTTTATGTCTGGTGTAAATGTGAAATTACATCCAATGACCAACATTGTATTGAATTGTAAAAATATATTCTAGATATACTATAAAACCACTCAAATTAATAATTTGTCACTATTAATTATTTCGATTAAAAAAAAAAATTAATTAAAATTTAGTAATTTTCACTATTCATCAGAAAATGAAAGTTATCCGAAAAGTACCAAAATTTTACCCTAAGCTAATTCCGATATTACGAATCCAAAAATGAATTCCATTTTGAAAAATAAAATTTACAAAATTTCAAAAAGTGGTTATTA
Organism: Viscum album; assembly: GCA_963277665.1. Taxonomy (NCBI): domain Eukaryota; kingdom Viridiplantae; phylum Streptophyta; class Magnoliopsida; order Santalales; family Viscaceae; genus Viscum; species Viscum album. The sequence goes on from OY728162.1 coordinate 257,007,985, forward strand.
CTATTCATAACGGATAGTTTTAATAATATTTTGATAGCATATTGTTGTTTAGTGAAACTCTTTATTGCGTACTACACACATTATCGAGGAAGTTCGCGATTGCGTGTAATGCAAGGAAAGTCAAGGATGCATGTTGTGAAAGCTCCTTTTGGTGTAGCGTACAACACAAGTCATTAGTGAAATTAAAAGGAATATTTTTCATAAAATCTTGGGTTGTTACATTCTACCCCCCTTAAAATGAATTTCACCCTCGAAATTCGTCGGGGTTATAAATGGTTTACTACTTGAAAGTTTCTTTAATAGAAACCCACATCGTAAAAAGGAATAACAAAACCATTCTTTAAAAACAAAAGTATGAAACGTAACGGTTACCCAAATAAACTAATCACTGGGTTTCCACATAGGTGAAAATATGGATATGGAAGATAAACCTAACCATCATGTTCTGATGGAGAGTGGTAGAGGACATGGATATGGAAAAGCCAGCAATCACAAAGCCATAAATTTGTGATGATCTAAGGTACCATCTGATTCATCAGATATAAGATTACTAGGACAACATTTTTGGTTTTCAAGATCATTTCCCTAAAGTTGATGAATTAAAAGAAATACTTACATGATTTTGGTACAATCTCACTGTTGTTCATGAATTGAACAATTTCCACTTCATATCATAATTAAATGAAGTTGAATTTGTTATTCCTGAAGTGTTAGCAGATCATGTGATAGAATGACGGGTCATTCCATCTGTCTCAAACAAAAGGTTAGCAAAAATTATATACATAAGTCGATCTATAGTGAGATTAATCATATATGGTTCCTAAAATGGACTTATACTTCATATATCATACTGCTTAATATAATAAAACTAGTTTCTACTAAACAGGGACTTCCTGTAGGCCAGTGGTAGGCGATAAAGGCCAGTCGCACTTCGGTTGTGGGTTCGATTCCCACAGCCTTGTCCGAAGCGATGGATTGTCGCCCGTCCTGCAGGTTGTCCTTTTTCTAAAACTACATTACTATAACATTCCATCAATAATATCGAAAATCTTCTATCCTTAAACAATACTAACTTATGTCCAACATAATCTATTCTAATCTTTAGTCTTATCCATAATATTGCAGTCCACTCTCATAATATAGTGAAAACGATTACCAGAGATTTAATACTGTCGTTAATTCCCATATATCATAAGATATGTCTTGTTGGTCACATTCCAAACATTCAAAGGCCTTAATCATGTATTCTCTTGAATACCCACTGAACCTTAGTGAAAACATGAATGCAGTTAAAAGTTAACTCTTTCCACATACCAAAATCCAAAAATTCTATATACTCAAACCATGATATAACCTTCTCCATATATCAGTCATGAGCTCATGAATACAATCAAACACCTCATTATCATATTATTCCTTCATTATGCTCATATCATCTACTTTCCAACAAATATCTGAATAACATTTCATGGTTACTAGTACCATTAATCATACACTTTAAAAACTTAGGAAAGAAAATAGTGTAATAATCCTTAGATGTCTCTTTATTCCATAGTACCATGAGATTACTTATACAACATTACACATGATAAACATGTCATCATTCCACTACATTCTTAAACCATTGACCGAGCTTCAACAATTCTTTCATATCACATATCATTTGTAGTCTCTTCATCATCATCAACATAAATACTACCCATACGACGATACTGATTCTCTTCATGAGACTTTACCTTAGGGCATTGGTTTTCTTAATGCCCGTATATTCCACATTTAAAACTTTTCACCATTGTTGATGTCGTAGAAATACCATTATCCTCATCCCTGGTGTTAACTGAACCTTTTCCTTTGCACTTACTGGCTTTGTGTCCTTCTTTTCCACACCCAAAGCATCTTCCAGTTCCTTTGAAACATTCTCCGTGATGCCTCTTCCCACATGATTTACATAGGGAAAATTGAACTTTCTTTCCTCTATGATCATCATGAAACTCCATCTTTCTCTTATTAGCCGAGTCAGGAAACATACCAAATTTTAATTTATTGATCATATTATGAGATTGTTGATTCGGCATAATAGTGATGTTTGGACTTCCAAATCCCATTTCATTTGGTTGCTCATGAAAAATATCATTCCATTGTCCATCATATCCTCCATTATCGTGAATCATCTGGTTTCCAACCATTTTCTAAAACCCAAAATAGAATAGTGTGAGAGGAAAAAATCATGCTAGGGAATACAACATAATAAAGGTGGAGTATCCTCAATATCTAACATCTTAGGTTAAATTCTATGATCGTTACCTTAGTTCTAGGACTGTATCCTATACGTATACATATCCTTAGGGACATCCCTAGACATACCTTATAAATATCTCTAGGGATCTCACTAAAGTTCTTGCATCCTAGTTTCCAAGGGTTGACTAAACCTTTCCTCTGATACCAATTGTAGAGACCCGAATCTTGATGTACATGAACATTAAATTACTTTTGCGGAATACTTAGTACATAACAAAAACACACACACAAGGATCGTAATAGTTTAGCGTCTTTGGAAACTCGGAACGTAATCTTCTAATCATGGTGAAAGATCTTCAATATATCCCATAAAGATCTTCCCTTTTTTTACCTAAAACCTTTCTTTATATCTTGGGGGAAAGAAAACATAAAAGGGTGAGCTCAAATGCTCATTAAGGGTAAACAAAAGAAAAATCAATCACATCATATTCATAAGAACATAACTTTTGGAAATCTTAACCTTCAAAAGAGAGCATAATTTCATAACATGTGATAAATCATAGTAGTGAAATGAAATCCCAATAATCATAACATAAAACATGAAACTTTGTGGCATACACACATAATCATAGAGAATCATTTCTTGTTAGTCAAGACTCGTGGCCAAGACTATCTTAGTGGACAATGTCCCTTTCTGAACCGAGTCACCCTCGTTTCAGTCCTGTTTCACTGAACCGGTATAACCTAACATTCCAGCCATGTCTATCTCATGAGATATAAAATATTTACCCAATGCATTGGAGGGAGATATAGGTCCCACCCATCTCATAATGATACCATTTTTATGTGTGCCACAAAATAAACATACATCATTCATAATAACCCAATAAATAAAATGGGTTTCATAAACATCATGCCATCATAATCCATAAACAATGGATATCATTTCATCATAAGAAAATGTAAACCATTTAAATCATAAAGACATTTTACTTGAAACATACACATCAAATAATGTGATCTTAGATGGAAAATAGTTTTGAGAAAAACACTTGAAATGAATTCTTGAGGAAAATATCCTTTCTTCTTTAAAATCATTTTCTTTTCACAAAACTTCATGCAATTTTAAAAGATAATCATGCAATATTGTAGAGTAAGCTTCTTGAAAATGAGTTGTTATAAAAACCGTAAAAATCCTTTCACGCCGTATAAGTTAAAAATAACATTCTCCTCGTACTTTTGTCGGAAAAGTCAAAAAAAGTACCTTATATGGTAACCAAAGGAAAGATTTCATTCATACAATATGGTAAAAAGTCAATAAAGGGTAAAAATGACTTTATAAATTCATGTAAGAATGGTAAACATTTTATAAAAACATTTTTAGAAAACATGGTCAGGGATGAAAAACATAACCCCAGTAAATACTTACCTATAAGCAATCTCGGATAAAAATGAGATTGAAAATTTATCCCTTACCTTAAGTCTGATTTGCTTCGTAAGTGTCCGAACCTCATGTTTAATGATTTAAATAATGTCATCAACTTATTACATAATCATATTCATTTTTATGATATCATATATGGTTCACTTATGACTTTATATTACCCGTTCTTTTGTAAATTCCATGTTAAAGAAGCGTTTTGGGTAAAATCGTTTCATTTATCGTAGGTGTTTGGACTTGTTGTTCTTGAAATTATTATTACTTATATCATGATTTAATTACTTCCATAATATAAAACATGATTTATATATCATATATATTCAGTATATATATATATTTAATAAATATATAAATGAAATGAAACACACCGTTCATGGAGACGGTAGTCCGTACGTATGCATGAACACTGTTTTCCTTTCGTCATTGTCTTGAATGGAAGTAAGTAGATGACATACATATATACATAAATCTAGTAGCCTTATAATTTCATATATTTCATTATTATTTCTTATATATACTTTATAATTATTCTTAAATGGTTAACATGGAGAATGAATCTCATCGCGTCGTGGAGACGGTAGTCCGTACGTACGCACGAGCGATGATATCATTCCCATGGTCATGGAATTGTGTTTAAGTTTATGTATACTATTTCAGTATCAATATCACTCTATAATAATCATATATAGTTACTCCTTACACCATTATATCCATCCAATTAAGGAGGTGGCGGAAAAAGATTTCACTATGGCGTTGAGACGGTATTCCGTACGTACGCACGCGCGGTGATTTCCTTTTTCCGTAGGATGGATAGAAGGTTAATTAGAGTTGTTTCATATTTATAATAACATATCAGTATATAAGAAATACTGATGTTATTACTTTATCATGAAACAACTAGAGAAGAAGAAGTTGAAGAAGAAAGAAATTGAAAAAGATCGGTAATGGATATTACCTCTTTTTTTACGTGCCTTTTCTTAACCTCCACTCAAAGAACTAAGGATGGTCTTTGAAGAAGACCATGACCTATAGGATGATACTAGGGAATTGGAGAAGAGATTTTGGTAGGGGTTGTCCGAGCTTGAATGCTCAAATGGGTGTGAGGAGGAGAGGGAGGAGGTGCCCTTTTATAAGGGAGGAGAGGGGCATCTAAGGAAAATCTCAAAATATTATTTTATATTAAGGTAAAATTCGGTTTATAATGGTTCCAAATGGTCTTATTTCGAAGATAAAGTGGGGATGGGTCAAAAACCTCTCATACAATAGGATTTAGACAAGTTTAGGTTATTATTTTAACCTTATCAATTAGATTTAACTCTAAGTTAAATAATTTAACTTTTACCATGTCTTTTTGTTTTCTTACACTATATGGTTAATAAACTTACTATATGAAGCCAAAAGAACCCCAAGTTTTTTATTATTAATATATCTATCCTTATCTAAGTAATTTGGCAGAAACTTATATTTTTAGGAATTAAATAACAATTAATAATATAATATTTGTTTTAAAAACTAATTTATGTCAATTTTGACACTATTTGGTACATGATTTTTATGAAATTTCTAACAGAATTATAAGTTCGAACCAAGTTACGTAAATCATCAATAAAATGTCATATTAACCTATAAAATTAGTGTAAGTCATAAAAAGTCTCAAATTACATTTATTTGGGCATTTATAACATCAATTATGTTAATATTTTCTTAAAAAGGTAATTACTGCATCATCGTTGTGTCATAAAATAAATTAAATTATTTAAAGTATAAAAATTACAAATAAAATACCATTATGTAAGAAATCTTTGTATATTTCTAATGAATATTTATAGTAAAAATTATATTATGTATAACCCTATATTAAAAATGTGTTAGTAAATAAACTTTGATTTTAACTCTTTTAACTCTTCTTTGAATTAAATAATAATAAATGTCCTAATCTAATCCAAGTGGGCCTAAATGATAATATTTTACACTTAAAGTTTTTTTTGGTCGAGATACACTTGTCCAATAAGATTAGGACATGTGTTAGGGTAATAATAATATCATTTTTACCCTTAATTACCCTATTTACTTTTAACTGTGGTAAATAAAAGTAACAAGTTACTATTCACCAGAAATTATTTTCATCTCATTGAACCACATTTTACTTAATGACATCAACCGTGTCTCTTGGATTTTTGAAATTCCATTCACAGAAGAGGTAAAATTAAGATTTATGAAAAAATTAATTTTTTAACTACCACTTAGTAGTTTCACTATTCATCAAAAATTGAAGTTTTTCAGAAAAATGCCAAAATTTCACCCTAAGCTATAATTGATATTCCAAGTTCAAAAATGATTTCTATTTTACAAAATTCCCAACATATAAGTTGCATTAATTAATTTTATAATTAATTTCCGTTGTCACAACAAATAGCGTGTTTTTAAGAGATAATAACTATCAAAAGATTAACACTTGTTTATGTCTGGTGTAATTGTGAAATTACATCCAATGACCAACATTGTATTGAATTGTAAAAATATATTCTAGATATACTTTAAAACCACTCAAATTAATAATTTATCACTATTAATTATTTTGATTAAAAAAGTTGTTTTTAATTAAAATTTAGTAATTTTCACTATTCATCAGAAAATGAAAGTTATCCGAAAAGTACCAAAATTTTACCCTAAGCTAATTTTGATATTATGAATCCAAAAATGAATTCCATTTTGAAAAATAAAATTTACAGAATTTCAAAAAGTGGTTATTACTATTCATAACGGCTAGTTTTAATAATATTTTAATAGCATATTGTTGTTTAGTGAAACTTGTTATTGCGTACTACACACGCTATCGAGGAAGGTCGCGATTGCGTGTAATGCAAGGCAAGTCAAGGATGCATGTTGTGCAAGATCCTTTTGGTGTAGCATACAACACAAGTCATTAGTGAAATTAAAAAGGATATTTTTCATAAAATCTTGGGTTGTTACATTCTACCCCCCTTAAAATGAATTTCTCCCTCGAAATTCGTTGGGGTTATAAATGGTTTACTACTTGAAAGTTTCTTTAATAGAAACCCACATCGTAAAAAGGAATACCAAAACCATTCTTTAAAAACAAAAGTATGAAACGTAACGGTTACCCAAATAAACTAATCATTGGGTTTCCACATAGGTGAAAATATGGATATGGAAGAGAAACTTAACCATCATGTTCTGATAGAGAGTGGTAGAGGACATGGCTATGGAAAAGCCAGCAATCACAAAGCCATAAATTTGTGACAATCTAAGGTACCATCTGATTCATCAGATATAAGATTACTAGGACAACATTTTTGGTTTTGAAGATCATTTCCCTAAAGTTGATGAATTAAAAGAAATACTTACATGATTTTGGTACAATCTCACTGTTGTTCGTGAATTGAACAATTTCCACTTCATATCATAATGAAATGAAGTTGAATTTGTTATTCGTGAAGTGTTAGCAGATCATGTGATAGAATAACGGGTCATTCCATCTCTCTCAAACAAAAGGTTAGCAAAAATTATATACATAAGTCGATATATAGTGAGATTAATCATATATGGTTCCTAAAATGGACTTATACTTCATATATCATTCTGATTAATATAATAAAACTAGTTTCTACTAAACAGGGACTTCCTGTAGGCCAGTGGTAGGAGATAAAGGCCAGTCGCACTTCAGTTGTGGGTTCGATTCCCACAGCCTTTTCTGAAGCGATGGGTTGTCGCCCGTCCTGCAGGTTGTCCTTTTTCTAAAACTACATTACTATAACATCCCATCAATAATATCGAAAATCTTATATCCTTAAACAATACTAACTTATGTCAAACATAATCCATTCTAATCTTTAGTCTTATTCATAATACTGCAGTCCACTCTCATAATATAGTGAAAACGATTACCAAAGATTTAATACTGTCGTTAATCCCCATATATCATAAGATATGTCTTGTTGGTCACATTCCAAACTTTCAAAGGCCTTAATCATGTATTCTCTTGAATACCCATTGAACCTTAGTGAAAACATGAATGCAGTTAAAAGTTAACTCTTTCCACATACCAAAATCCAAAAATACTATATACTCAAACCAGGATATAACCTTCTCCTTATATCAGTCATGAGCTCATGAATACAATCAAACACCTCATTATCTTATTATTCCTTCATTATGCGCATATCATCTACTTTCCAAAAAATATATGAATAACATTTCATGGTTACTAGTACCATTAATCATACACATTAAAAACTTAGGAAAGACAATAGTGTAACAATCCTTAGATGTCTCTTTATTCCATAGTACAATGAGATTACTTATACAACATTACACATGATAAACATGTCATCATTCCACTACATTCTTAAACCATTGATCGAGCTTCAACAATTCTTTCATATCACATATCATTTGTAGTCTCTTCATCATCATCAACATAAATACTACCCATACAACCATACAGATTCTCTTCACGAGACTTTCCCTTAGGGCATTGGTTTGCATAATGCTTGTATATACCACATTTAAAACATTTAACCATTGTTGATGTCTTAGAAATACCATTATCCTCATCCCTGGTGTTAACTGAACCTTTTCCTTTGCACTTACTAGCTTTGTGTCCTTCTTTTCCACACCCAAAGCATCTTCCAGTTCCTTTGAAACATTCTCCGTGATGCCTCTTCCCACATGATTTATATAGGGAAAATTGAACTTTATTTCCTCTATGATCATCATGAAACTCCATCTTTCTCTTATTAGCCGAGTCAGGAAACATACCAAATTTTAATTTATTGATCATATTATGAGATTGCTAATTCGGAATAATAATGATGTTTGGACTTCCAAATCCCATTTCATTTGGTTGCTAATGAATAATATCATTCCATTGTCCATCATATCCTCCATTATCGTGAATCATCTTGTTTCCATCCATTTTCTAAAACCCAAAAAAGAATAGTGTGAGAGGAAAAAATCATGCTAGGGAAAACAACATAATAAAGGTGGAGTATCCTCAATATCTAACATCTTAGGTTAAATTCTATGATCTTTACCGTAGTTCTAGGACTGTATCCTATACGTATACTTATCCTTAGGGACATCCCTAGACATACCTTATAAATATCTCTTGGGATCTCACTAAAGTTCTCACATCCTAGTTTCCAAGGGTTGACTAAAACTTTCCTCTGATACCAACTGTAGAGACCCAAATCATGACGTACATGAACATTACATTACTTTTTCGGAATACTTAGTACATAACAAAAACACGCACACAAGGATCGTAATAGTTTATTGTCTTTGGAAACTCGGAACGTAATCTTCTAATCGTGGTGAAAGATCTTCAATATCTCCCATAAAGATCTTCCCTTTTTTTACCTAAAAACTTTCTTTACATCCTGGGGAAAAGAAAACATAAAAGGGTGAGCTCAAATTCTCAGTAAGGGTAAACAAAAGAAAAATCAATCACATCATATTCATAAGAACATAACTTTTGGAAATCTTAACCTGCAAAAGAGAGCATAATTTCATAACATGGGATAAATCATAGTAGTGAAATGAAATCCCAATAATCATAACATAAAACATGAAACTTTGTGGCATACACACATAATCATAGAGAATCATTTCTTGTTAGTCAAGACTCATTGCCAAGACTATCTTAGTGGACAATATCCCTTTCTGAACCGAGTCACCCTCATTTCAGTCCTGTTTCACTGAACCAATATAACCTACCATTCCAGCCATGTCTATCTCATGAGATATAAATCTTTACCCAATTCATTGGAGGGAGATATAGGTCCCACCCATCTCATAATGAAACCATTCTTATGTGTGCCACAAAATAAACATACATCATTCCTAATAACCCAATAAATAAAATGGGTTTCATAAACATCATGCCATCATAATCCATAAACAATGGATATCATTTCATCATACGAAAATGGAAACCATTTAAATAATAAAGACATTTTACTTGAAACATACACATCAAATAATGTCATCTTAGATGGAAAATAGTTCTGAGAAAAACACTTGAAATGAATTCTTGAGGAAAATATCCTTTCTTCTTTAAAATCATTTTCTTTTCACAAAACTTCATGCAATTTTAAAAGATAATCATGCCATCTTGTAGAGGAAGCTTCTTGAAAATGAGGTGTTATGAAAACCGTAAAAATCCTTTCACGCCGTATAAGTTAAAAATAACATTCTCCTCGTACTTTTGTCGGAAAAGTCAAAAAAAAGTACCTTATATGGTAACCAAAGGAACGATTTCATTCATACAATATGGTAAAAAGTCAATAAAGGGTAAAAATGACTTTAAACATTCATGGAAGAATGGTAAACATTTTATAAAAACATTTTTAGAAAACATGGTCATGGATGATAAACGTAACCCCAGTAAATACTTACGTATAAGCAATCTCGGATAAAAATGAGATTGAAAATTTATCCCTTACCTTAAGTCCGATTTGCTTCGTAAGTGTCTGAACCTCCTGTATAATGATTTAAATAATGTCATTAACTTATTACATAATCATATTCATTGTTATGATATCATATATGGTTCACTTATGACTTTATATTACCCGTTCTTTTGTAAATTCCATGTTAAAGAAGCGTTTTGGGTAAAATAATTTCATTTATCGAAGGTGTTTGGACTTGTTGTTCTTGAAATTATTATTACTTATATCATGATTTACTTACTTCCAGAATATAAAACATGATTTATATATCATATATATTCAGTATATATATATATTTAATAAATATATAAATGAAATGAAACACACCGTTCATGGAGACGGTAGTCCATACGTACGCATGAACACTGTTTTCCTTTCGTCATTGTCTTGAATGGAAGTAAGTATATGACATACATATATAAATAAATCCAGTAGCCTTATAATGTCATATATTTCATTATTATTTCGTATATATACTTTATAATTATTCTTAAATGGTTAACATGGAGAATGAATCTCATCGCGTCGTGGAGACGGTAGTCCGTACGTACGCACGAGCGATGATATCATTCCCATGGTCGTGGAATTGTGTTTAAGTGTATGTATAATATTTCAGTATCAATATCACTCTATAATAATCATATATAGTTACTCCTTACACCATTATACCCATCCAATTAAGGAGGTGGCGGAAAATAGATTACACCACGGCGTGGAGACGGTATTCCGTACGTACGCACGCGCAGTGATTTCCTTTTTCCGTAGGATGGATAGAAGGTTAATTAGAGTTGTTTCATATTTATAATAACATATCAGTATATAATAAATACTTATGTTATTACTTTATCATGAAACAACAAAAGAAGAAGAAGTTGAAGAAGAACGAAATTGAAAAAGATCGGTAATGGATATTACCTATCTTTTGACGCGCCTTTTCTTAACCTCCACTTAAAGAACTAAGGATGGTCTTTGAAGAAGACCAGGACCTATAAGATGATACTAGGGAAGTGGATAAGAGATTTTTTCAGGGGTTGGTGGAGCTTGAATGATCAAATTGGTGTGAGGAGGAGAGGGAGGAGGTGCCCTTTTATAAGGGAGGAGAGGGGCATCTTAGGAAAATCTCAAAATATTATTTTATATTAAGGTCAAATTCGGTTTATAATAGTTACAAATGGTCTTATTTCGAAGATAAAGTGGGTATGGGTCGAAAGCCTCTCATCCAATAGTATTTAGACAAGTTTAGGTTATTATGTTAACCTTATCAATTAGATTTAACTCTAAGTTAAATAATTTAACTTTTACCATGTCTTTTTGTTTTCTTACACTATATGGTTAATAAACTTACTATATGAAGCCAAAAGAACCCCAAGTTGTTTATTATTACTATATATATCCTTATCTAAGCCATTTGGCCGAACCTTAGATTTTTAGGAATTAAATAACAATTAATAATATAATATTTTTTTAAAAAACTAATTTATGTCAATTTTGAAACTATTTGGTACATGATTTTTATGAAATTTCTAACAGAATGATAAGTTCTAAAAAAGTTAGTTAAATCATCAATAAAATGTCATATTAACCTAGAAAATTAGTGTAAGTCATAAAAAGTCTCAAATTACATTTATTTGGGCATTTATAACATCAATTATGTTAATATTTTCTTAAAAAGGTAATTACTGGATCATCGTTGTGCCATAAATAAATTATAATATTTAAAGTATAAAAATTACAAATAAAATACCATTATGTAGGAAATCCTTTTATCTTTCTAATTAATATTTATAGTCTAAATTATATTATGTATAACCTTATATTAAAAATGTTTTAGTAAATAAACTTTTATTTTAACTCTTTTAACTCTTCTTTGAATTAAATAATAATAAATGTCCAAATCTAGTCCAAGTGGGCCTAAATGATAATATTTTACACTTAAAGTTGTTTTTGGTCGATATAAACTTGTCCAATAGGATTAAGAAATTTGTTAGGGTAATAATAATATCATTTTTACCCTTAATTACCCTATTTACTTTTAACCGTGGTAAATAAAAGTAAAAAGTTACTATTCACCAAAATTTATTTTCATCTCATTGAACCAAATTTTACTTACTGACATCAACTGTGTCTCTCGGATTTTTGAAATTCCATTCATAGAAGCGTTAAAATTAAGATTTATGTAAAAATTAATTTTTTAACTACCACTTAGTAGTTTCACTATTCATCAAAAATTGAAGTTTTTCAGAAAAATGCCAAAATTTCACCCTAAGCTATAATTGATATTCCAAGTTCAAAAATGATTTCTATTTTACAAAATTCACAACATATAAGTTGCGTTAATTAATATTATAATTAATTTCCTTTGTCACAACAAATAGCGTGTTTTTAAGAGATAATAACTATCAAAAGATTAACACTTGTTTATGTCTGGTGTAATTGTGAAATTACATCCAATGACCAACATTGTATTGAATTGTAAAAATATATTCTGGATATACTTTAAAACCACTCAAATTAATAATTTATCACTATTAATTATTTAGATTAAAAATGTTGTTTTTAATTAAAATTTAGTAATTTTCACTATTCATCAGAAAATGAAAGTTATCCGAAAAGTACCAAAATTTTACCCTAAGATAATTTCGATATTACGAATCCAAAAATGAATTCCATTTTGAAAAATAAAATTTACAAAATATCAAAAAGTGGTTATTACTATTCATAACAGCTAGTTTTAATAATATTTTAATAGCATATTGTTGTTTAGTGAAACTCGTTATTGCGTACTACACATGCTATCGAGGAAGGTCGCGATTGCGTGTAATGCAAGGCAAGTCAAGGATGCATGTTCTGCAAGCTCCTTTTGGTGTAGCGTACAACACAAGTCATTAGTGAAATTAAAAAGAATATTTTTCATAAAATCTTGGGTTGTTACACTCTAGATATGATGAAATAAACGGGAGACAATGTAGATGATTTATGAACCATTTGTTTATGTTTCCCAATTTCTAAAGACACTATACCTATACGGTCCTATCATGGTTTTGTTATATGTTATAATAAGTACAATTCAATTCTGAATTAATAACCATGTATGTAAAGTATGTGTCATTATAGTTGGTATCAGGGGAAAGGTATAGTCAACCTTTGGAATCTAAGATGTGAAAGCCTTAGTAAGATCTCTAAGGATATGTCTAAACATAGAACACAATATTAGTGTTTTAAAAATGGCCATGAAAAACCTATGATAATACCTAAAATGTGAAATTTTATTACTGATTAAGTTTTTTTCCTATTATAATTAGTGTTGCTCGGACTATTCTTCTTGGTTTTAGTCAATGGCTGGAACCCATAGGAACCGTGTTAATGTGAAATGTGATGGGAAATGAAATGATTTTCCCACTGAGAAACCAAAAAATATGGGAGCTAGAATACAAAATCTTATTGCCATTCTCACACAACTTTCTCAAGCTATGAATCATGCTGGACTTCCGAACGAGCAAAGGAAGGAGAAACATTTTGTGGAATCCTTTATGAAGCAGCGTCCACCCTCATTCAGTGGGTCTACTGATCCATTAGTGGCTGAACAGTGGATCAATACCACTAGAAATATATTTTCAATTCTACAATGTTCTGAACATGATAATGTCATCTTAGTAGTATATCGTTTGGAAGGTGAATCTGATCAATGGTGGAATATTATTAAGAATACGTGGCAAAGGGATGAAATTGAGTCCATGGAATGGGATGAGTTCAAGAACTTATTTTTTAATAATTACTTCTCTCGTATTCTTCGAAAATAGTTGGAGAAGGAGTTTCTTGAACTGAAGAAAAAGGATGATGAATCTTTTGGTACCTACGAAGCAAATTTTACAATACTTTCAAGGTACGATTCTGGAATTATTATCCAACCTGAGAGTAAAATCGATCGATTCTTTAGTGGCTTAAAACCAAGTATTTGAAGGGCGTTAGCAATAAGGGACTTCAATAGCTACAAGGAAATTGTTAGATGTGCTCTCAAGGATGAGATAGAGATTTAAGTAACCCATCAATCATATAGGTTTGATAAGAAGAGGAAAATTGAATTCAAAGGAAAATATAAAGACCACACTAAAAAGAAGATGAGTTTTCCCTTATTCTCAAAGTGTGGAAAGAAACATGGAGGGAATTGTCTTAAAGGGACAAGTAAATGTTTTAAGTGTCGAAAAGATGGTCATCGGGTAGTTGAATGTCGAAATAATGGGAATAAGATGTTTAATGATGCGAACAAAGAAAGGGATACACAGAATGCACCTTCTACACTTCAATGTTTCAAGTGCAAGGAAATGGGGAATTATGCCAATCAATGCCCTAATCCAAGGATTTTTTATGATGATCAACATCAACAAACTCTTAAGTCCAAAGAAAAAGGATACTCACATGCGATTTCTATCAGCGATGTGGAGTACAATAATGAAGTGTTAAAAGGTACACATACCATCCACTCTAAATTAGACAATGTTTTATTTGATTTTGGATCCACCCACTCTTTTATTTTTGAAGAATTTTCTAAGGGTATCGCCATATTGCCTCAGCAGTTAGATATTGAGTTAGTTGTGACAACCCCTAAGGGAACAACAACCACATAAAAAGTTTACAATTCTTCTCCTATTAAAGTTTGTGGGAAATTGATTCCTGCAAATCTTGTGATCCTTCCTATAGTGGAATTTGATTTGATTCTTGGAATGGATTGTCTTTCCTTATATGGAGCTCATATCAATTTCCAAAAAAGGGAAGTCACATTTCATATTCTAGATCAATCTATGATCATCTATCAATGCAAGGATGAACATAACCTTCTAGTGTAAATTTCTTCCATATTATGGGTATTGATTCCACAAAATGAAGGTTATTTATCTCAAATGGTTGGAGAGAAACTCATGATTAAGAATATGACCATTGTGCGGGAGTTTGATGATGTCTTTCTAGAGGAATTGTCTGGTCTTCCACCAAATCGTGAAGTTGAGTTTTCAATAGAACTCGTACCGGGTGCTTTAACTATTTCAAATACACCTTATAGAATGGCCCCAATTGAGGTGAGGAATTGAAGAACCAAATCTAAGATAATCTTGATAAGGGATTCATACGCCCTAGTGCATCACCTTGGGGAGCACCTGTTTTGTTTTTTAATAAGAAAGATGGATTAATGAGACTCTACAATGACTATCGAGAACTTAACAAGATCAATATCAAGAACAAATATCCTCTCCCATGCATTGATGACTTATTTGACCAACTACACAGAGCTCAATAATTTTCCAAGATTGATCTTCATTCAGGGTATCATCAATTAAAGGTCAAATGGGAGGATATACCAAAGATGGCTTTCCGAACAAGGTATGGACACTATGAATTTATAGTGATGCCATTTGGTCTTACTAATTCCCCTGCTATCTTCATGGATCTAATGAATATAGTCTTTAGAGACTACCTTGATCAGTTTGTGGTAGTCTTTATATATGATATTCTTTTCTATTCAAAGAGAAAGTAAGAACATGAAGATCACTTGAGAATTGTATTGAAGATCCTGAGAAAGGAGATTCTTTATGCCAAATTTTCCAAGTGTGAATTTTGGCTTAAAAAAGTTTCATTTTTTGGGTCACATAATCTAAAAAGAGGGTATATCTGTGGATACAGAAAAAATGGAGATTATTGAAAGTTGGTCGAGACTAACAACAGTAACTGACATCCAAAGTTTTCTTGGTTTAGTTGGGTACTATCGACGTTTTGTGAAAGCTTTTTCAAGATTATCTAACCCACTCACCAAATTGACTCAGAAAGGAGTTAAGTTTGTTTGGACCGAGGAATGTGAAGAGAATTTCAAGGAGTTAAAAAGAAGATTATCCAGTGCACCTGTGCTCACACTTCCTTGTAGTGGAGAAAGGTTTGTGATCTATAGTGATGAATCCAAAAAGGGGTTGGGGTGTGTTCTCATGAAAAATGATATGGTGATAGCTTATGCCTCAGGACAGTTGAAAATCCATGAGCAAAGTTACCCAACTCATGATTTGGAGTTAGCTACGGTAATCTTTGAATTAATGATTTGGAGGCATTATCTTTATGGTGAAAGGTGTGATATTTATACTGATCATAAAAGTTTGTAGTATATTTTCACACAAAAGGAGCTGAATATGCACCATAGAAGATTTTTGGAGTTGATTAAGGACTACGACTGCTCAATTCATTATCACCATAGGAAAGAAAACAAGGTGGCAGATGCATTAAGCCGACAAGACCATGCTAGCTTATCCATGATGAGGATCACAAAAGATCCAATATTTATGTATTTACAAAGGATGGATCTTGGAATTATAATGGAAGGGTAAAAATATTATCTTTCTCAAATGAATGTTCAACAATCTATACATGTGAAGATTAAAGACGCATAGAAAGAAGACGTAGAGTTACAAAATAAGGTGAGAAATTTTACTGAATTAAACCTTGATTGTGATGGGATAATAAGGTTCAGGAATTGGGTTTGTGTTCCTCCCATCTGAGAATTAAAGGAGCCGCTGGATGAGGCTCATAGTTCTTCATTCTCTATTCATCCTGGAAGCACGAAGATGTATAGGGACCTAAAATAGTACGTCTGGTGGGATGGAATGAAAAAAGATGTTGTTGAATATGTCTCTCAATTTATGGTTTGTCAGCAAGTTAAAGCTGAGAGACATAAGTCTAAGGGGATGTTAAAACCATTACCCATACCCGAATGGAAATGGAAAAACATCACTATGGACTTTGTCACTGGACTTCCTAAAACATCCAAAGGAAATAATGTTATCTAGGTCATAGTTGATCATCTTACGAAGTCGGCACACTTCATTGCTATTATATAGGATTTCTCTCTTAATCAGATTGCCATGATATATGTAAAGGAAGTGGTAAGATTGCAAGGAGTACCACTTTCCATTATATCTGATCGGGATCCGAGGGTTACCTCAAAGTTTTGGCAAAGTCTTCAGCATACTCTAGATACGGAGTTGTATTTCAGTACAGCTTATCATCCTCAAACAGACGGTCTATTTGAGAGGACAATTCAAACTCCAGAAGACATTTTGAGAGCTTGATCTGTGGATTTAAAAGGTGGTTGGGATCAACACCTACGTTTGGTGTAATTTTCTTATAATAATATCTTTCACTCTAGTATTCAGATGTATCCTTATGAAGCTCTCTATAGAAAGAAATGTAGGTTTCCAACTTTCTAGGATGAAGTTGGGGAAATAAAGCTATTAAGACCTGATCTTGTTATTGAGAAGGCAGAAAAGGTCAGATATATTCAACAACACTTAAGAGTAGCTCAGAGTCGGCAAAAAAATTATGCTGACAACCGAAAAAAAAGACCTATAGTTTGAAGTTGGTGATAAAGTTTTCTTACAAATATCTCCTTGGAAGGGAGTAACGATATTTGGAAAGAAGGGAAAGTTGAGCCCTAGGTATATTGGTCCTTTTGAAATACTGGATCATGTTGGGAAGTTAGCGTATCGATTAGATATTCCACCAAATCTCTCTCAAGTTCATGATGTGATCCATGTATCTCTTTTGAGAAAGTACATACCTGATCCATCATATGTATTAAGCTCAGAAGTTGTACCGCTGGAGCAAGATCTTTCTTATGAAGAACAGCCGATAGAGATTCTGGATTATAGCGAAAAAGTCCTACAGAACAAGACCACTCGCTTGGTGAATGTTTTATGGAGAAACCACCAATTAGAAGAAGCTATATGGGAACTTGAGGATATGATGAGGGAGAGGTATCCTCATCTGTTTGTTACAAAGATACAAATTTCGAGGGCGAGATTCATTTTAAGGGGGGTAGAATGTAACACCAGAGATTTTAAGAGAAATATTTTGTTTTTAAGTATTATGTTATATGCAACACCAAATGAATCTTTCACTGCACACAACACTATCTTGGCTTTCATTGAATGCAAGAGCAACCTTCCTCAATAGCTTGCGTTGTACGTAATACCATGTTTCACTAAACAATGATCTGTTATTAAAATATTATTAAAACTAGCCGTTATGAATAGTAATACCCACTTTTTAAAATTTTATAAATTTTATCTTTCAAAATGGACTTCATTTTTGGATTAAAAATATCGAAATTAGCCTAGGGTGAATTTTGGGTATTTTTCTAAAAACTTTCAATTTTTTATGAATAGTGAAAAACACTGAGTTATAGTTTAAACCCAAATTTTTATTTAAATAATTGTATATTTTATTTAAATTTATTTTAGGTAAAAATATAAACATAATAAATATATAAGTTCAATGTAATTCATTGGTGTAATTTTATAATAATATAGATATATAAAAATTTTATTGAACTTTTTGACCGTCTTTTATCCACCTCCTAGGAGCATTTGTAATTGTACATAAAACCTAATTTTACTAGTTCTGTGAGTTTAATTTTGAAAATCTGAGAGACACGGTTAATATCAAGGAGTAAAATGTGGTTCAATAAGATAAAAATATTTTTTTGGTGAATAGTAACTTTTTACTTTTATTTACCACAGTTAAAAGTAAATAGGGTAATTAAGGGTAAAAATGGTATTATTATTACCCTAAAAAATTTCCTAATTCTATTAGATAAGTGTAATTCGACCAAAAACAAACTTAGGGATAAAATATTACCCTTTAGGTTCACTTGGATTAGATTAGGACATTTATTATTATTTTATTTAAAGAAGAGTTAAAAGAGTTAAAATCAAAGTTTAATAACTAAATTTTTTTAAATATAGGGTTATACATAAGATAAATTCGACTATAAATATTCATTAAAAATATAAACATATTTCCTAAATAATTGTATTTTATTTATAATTTTTATACATTAAATAAGTTGATTTATTTATGACACAATGATGATGTAGTAATTACCTTATTAATGAAATATAAACATAATTGATATTATAAATACCCAAATAAATGTAATTTGAGACTTTTTATGAATTACACTAATTTTATTGGTTAATATGAAATTTTATTATTGATTTAATTATCTTTATTCAAACCAATAATGCTGTTATGATTTTCACAAAAAAAATTACCAAATAGTGTCAAAATTTACATAAAAGAGTTTTTAAAAAAATATTATATTATTAATTATTATTATATTCTTAAAAATCTAAGGTTCATCCAAATTACTTATATAAGGTTATATATGTTAATAATGAACCACTTGGGGTTTTTTTTGGCTTGTTATAGTAATTTTATTAACCATATAGTGTAAGAAAACAAGAAGACATAGTAAAAGATAAATTATTTAACTTATAGTTAAATATAAATGATAAGGTTAAAACAGTAACCTAAACTTGTCTAAAACCTATTTTTTGAGATTATTTAGACCCATCCATATTTTATCTTCGAAATAAATCAATTTGGAGTTATTATAAACCTAATATGACTTTATTATAAAATAATATTTTAAGTTTTTCCTAAGGTGCCCCTCTCCTCCCTTATAAAAGGGCACCTCCTCCCTCTCCTCTTTACATAATTTTGAGCCTTCAAGCTCAGAAAAACCCAACCAATTTCCCTTATAAACTTCCCTAGAAACATACTAGAGGTCCTGGTCTTCTTCAAAGAACAATTTTATTGTTCTAAGAGGAGGTTTCAAAGAGGTGTGTCGAAGAAGAGGTAATATCCGTTACCGATTATTTAAATTTTTTTTATTCTTATACTTCCTCTTATTTAGTTGTTTCATTATGAATTAATAACATAATTATCACTAATATACTGATATGTTATTATAAATATGAAACAACCTTATTTCATCTTCTATCCATCCTACGGAAAACAAAATCATCGCGCATGCGTACGTACGGAATACCGTCTCTACGTCATGGTGTAATCTGTTTTACACCACCACCCTACTTGGATGGGTATAATGGTGTAAATAATAACAATATATGATTATTTTAAAGTTATATTTATTCTGAAATTTTATACATACACTTCAATACAATTCCACGATCATGGGAATGATATCATCGCTCGTGCGTACGTACGACCTACCGTCTCCACGATGTGATGTAACTCGTTCTACATGATCTTCATTGAATAATGATTATATAAATGAATTGAATGAATAAATATTATATATATTACAGTAATACCATTCTTTAAATGAGGTATCTATAACCTAAAAAGAATAATAAGAATTTATTCGACAAAACATGCATAAGAACATAAAGCAATGAACACCCGAATAACAAGTAGCAATGAAATATTACTAATAAGAAGATAATAATATAACCATATATGATATCATAACAATGAATATGATTCTGTAATAAATAAATGACATTATTTAAATAATTATACAGGACGTTTGGATACGTACTAAGCAAATCGGACCTGAGGTAAGGGAAAATCTCACAATGTCATTTTTATCCGAGATTGTTTATACTTCAGAATTTACTAGGGAATATTTATCATCCACATCCATGTTTCCTCAATATGTAATATTATTTCTATCCTCCTACAATTGTTTAAATCCAATTTTAACTATTTTTGAGTGTTTAGTAAAAGATATGAATGGAATCTTTTGTCGTTTTTAGTATGAGGTACTTTTTGAATTTTCTGGACAAAGTACGAGAAGAATGTTTTTTTAACTTATATGGCATGAATGGATTTTTATGATTTCATAGAACATTATTTCCATGAAAATTACTTTACATGTTTTCAAGTTTATTTTTAATCAACTTCTTTTAGTTTAAAATTTTATGACATGTTAAGAAAAGAAAAATGTTTTTGAAGTAGAAAGGATATTTTCTTCAAGAATGGAGTTCAAGTGTTTTATCAAAATTATTTTACATCTAATATAATATAGGGTTCTGTTTATATCCCTATTTTTACATTGATTTGATTATGTTATGATGGAATTATTTTTATGATGTCCTTTTATCTTATATGGATTATGTTATGATGGAATGATGTTTAAGAATCCCATTTTTATTACATGGGTTATGCTATGATTTATGATTTTGTGGAACACATAAGAATGGCTTTATTATGAGATGGGTGGGAACTATATCTCCCTCCAATGAATTGGGTAAATATTTATATCTCATGAGATAGGTATGGCTGGAACGGAAAGTTAATCTGGTTCAGTAATACAGGACTGGAACAAGGAGTGAACTCGGTTCAGTAATGGAATTTATCTGCTATGATGGTATTGGCAATGAGCCTTGACTAATATGAAATGATTTTCTATGATTTTGTGTTTATTCCAAAAAGATTCATGTTTTAAGATATGATTATTGGTATTACATTTCACTACTATGATTTATCCCATGTTATGATATTATAATCTCTTTTGCAGGTTAATATTTTCAAAATGTTATGTTCTTTTGAATATGATATGATTGATATTTCTTTTGTTTACCCTTACTGAGAATTTGAGCTCACCCTTTTGTATGTTTTCTTTTCCCCAGGTCAGGAAGAAGGGTATTAAGTAGGATATGCCAAAAGGGACTCCAGATATGATGAAATAAATGAGAGACAATGTAGATGATTTATGAACCAGTTGTTTATGTTTCCCAGTTTCTAAAGACACTATACCTATATGGTCCTATCATGGTTTTGTTATATGTTGTAATAAGTATGCTTCAATTCTGAAGTAATAACCATGTATGTAAAGTATGGGTCATTATATTTTAAGCCTTGTATTCAGACCACTTGGCCTTGGGCCTTCAGGCTATTTAATGGGTCTCCCTCTACTCTGTCTAAAGAGGAATTTTCTTTAATAATAAATTGAACATTCATCCCTAACCTTTTAAAAAAATAAAAAAACATTAATAATAATACTTTAGTGAATTTACCTTATTAAATCATATAATAAAATATAATATAACATAGTTTCCATAAATTAAATTATCTTACTATAGAAACATATTTTTTTGCAATGTATTTATTTCATAAAAACTTCTTTCTCATAAGAATCCATTGAAAATAGTCCATTTACTAAATGTAAATCACAAAAAACTATTATTTTTTATGGACAATTGAAATTGAACCTAGGGGGATACTATTTGTGTTGGTTTATTATTATGTTTCTAGAAAGATTTTGTTAATACTTCTTTACAATAGGATTTTTAGTCTATCATAAAAGATTATTTTGGATAGAATATGAAATTCATCACAACTAGTATTTTATATGATTTTTTATTGAATTAGTATTCCATCCCAAATAACTAAAAATCAAGAAACTCTAGATACAAAAACAAAAACAAAAAACATTTATTATAAAATTAAAACTAATATATTACATGAAATGTTACATAGAAAAATAATATAAAAATTTCACTGAGGGGTAGATGATCATATTCCGCTGGTGAAGTGAACTTCATCTCTAAACCATGTGGAATTCAATGCATATACTCCCTCATCTTATGATGTTATTTCTCACGCTATCATCATTTCTCTTCAACCCAAAATTTTTTCTCTTCATTATATCTGTTAAATATCTACATAACCTCATCATGATCTTGTAGCCTCATCTCATACTCTAAATTATAAAATGATGAATAATAATATGTTTCTCCCTTAGATCTATATAATTTCATCACTTTAGTGTCATAATAACTAGTCAAGGTCGATCAGGAACCGATACTGATCACTTGGACATTCTAGAGACCATTCATCATCATATGCATCAATGATACCTCATCAAAAGGTGACTCACATGATGGTTTATCCCCACTATATATCTCATTATAACACTCATGAAAGAGATAAACCTCTCTCTCGTATGTCTCTAATATCCATATAAAAGAAATTAAGAATCTTAAAAATATATAATGTTTATTTTAAAAACTAAAGATGAAAAATAATAACCAAAATATGTCACTTTTTATATCTGATAATCTTTCTATTTCTACTATTAACATAAATTTTCTTATACACATCAAACTATTTAATTGTTGGATCAACTAAAAATCGCATAAATTTACGATACACATTTAGTACTAAATATAAATATATATATATATATAATTATTAATTAATAATACATACCAAATATTTATGATGCATACTATAATTATGAATCAAAAATCAATGTGTGATATCCCTTCTCACCTGATTCTGTTAGCCATAATCAAATCACCTAGAAAAATTCCCTCTTATATAATATGTGTGCAATCCCTCACAAGCTTGATCTGGGAGGTAATTAGGTCGATGAGGCATACAAGAATCTTAAAATACATTTGCATATTATCCATTCATATCTCTCTACTAGAGGATATATATATATACTGAAATGAACGATCACGCATGCAAGCCTCCTATGCCTCCCAAAATAGTGGGTCTCAAACTCTCATCAATGGGAGACTACAGACCATGAAAACATTTAATAATATAATAAAATAAAATTTTTATAGAATTAAATTAAAAATCATTATTAATTTATATGTACCAACTTGTTCTCAAGAATATGATAATGTAACCCAATAGGAACCAGGACCCATGAAATTTGGGAGTAGAAAAATAGTTCCTCAAAATAAGACTACCAAGACTAATGACTATATGTGAAAAACTATGATTAAAAGAATAATTAGTAACATAAATAATAAAGGGTGAAAGTTAAATGAAAAGTAAATAAAATTCATTTTTAAACTTACTTAATCAAGTTAGGATCAAATTCGAGAGATAGATATTGTTTCAGAACTAGATTCAGAGTCATCAATAGTGTAAGGCTTTGACTTATCCTAGTAGCTGGTGTCAGTTCAATAGACTTGGCAGAGAAATTAGGAGGCTCATCACTAGGTAGCATATCCTTAGTCAATAAATGAGTCACGTTATCATAATATTCATCATCCCTCTCACATATATAATTATTTTCATAATAAAATTATATACTCTATAAAGAATATAAATAAATTAAAAAATTACATAATTTTTTTCAAATAAACATGGTGACGATTATTTCACCTATAAAGAATTATTAATACAGATATAAAATATAAAAAAATAATTAATATTTATTAAAAATAAATAATACATCATTCTTTATCTCTGTCTTGATCTTAATATTTATCTTCAGTTTCATAATTTTCAATGTCATCATCTACCTCTTTGGAATCATCAATTTCTATAAAATCTTCAATTTCACCACCTCTTGTAATATCAAAGTCAATGGATACATCATTAAGATTATCCACACCATCATCCCTTAACTATGGGGTCTCATTATTAATATATGTATCTCTTTAATTAAGAGATATATTTGGTGACTTTTCTTACAAAATTTAATTATTTTTCACTTCAACAAAACCACTTTCATTTTTCATAAACTCATGATATTTCATTTTTAATACACTCTACTAGTCACTTAAATCTATTAAAGAAGCACAAAAACTTTCATAATAAACATTATGTACTTGATATTTTGGAAAATGGTTCATTTACTACAAGAAGACTATTATATTTAATATTAATGATCCCATGTCTTGTATGGACTTGCAACCCTCAATCGGTGTCAAACTAATGACATTTAAACATTGTTACATAACTCTGACTCAAATAAAATAACACAATTATTTTATCCAATATCCTATAAAATTCAACTTCTCTTTATTGGTGATGATATTCTTTTAAATAGACATCATTTTTTATTTAATGTTTTTATTAACTATATCTATGTGTATGAAATTAAAGCCCATTAACCACATAATCATTATAATATTTGACCAATTTAGATACTGGATTAATAAGTAAATTTAATTGTTTATTGATTTGATTTCCATGTTGTGATACCTAGTTAAAACATAATGGAAAATAAATAAAATAAAAAATTGATTTCATATTTTCAATTGTAAACAATGTAACTTATCATCCATTGAAACTAGAAGGAAAAATTACATTATTGGTATTCTTAAAAAGAATTCGGGCTAATTTGTGTAATTTTTTTATAAAATCATTTAATAATCTACAAAAAATAATATAAATTTATTTTTACAAATATTTTAAAAAATATATGTAATATTAGTACTTTATGCAAAAACTATGTCATTTATCCATAATTAAGAAGAACATATGTATGAGCAGTATGTAGATTTTCATGTGAAATTCATCATTCATGATGGTCACCAAAACAAATATTGATCTAAATAAATAATTACAAACACTGGCTTGTGAAATCATTTATATTTTTTTCATTGCGGTGAAGGATAATTGAATTGAATATAATAAGATCAGAAATTTCAAATTTCCACTTATAAGTGTGCTTCAGCAAATGACCCTTCAACTAATGTCTTATTACGTACCTTCCTCTTCTATTTTTTCATACATCTCTTGAATAGGAACATCCATCAGAACTATATTAGAACTTC
The DNA here is from genome assembly GCA_963277665.1 of Viscum album. NCBI lineage: Eukaryota > Viridiplantae > Streptophyta > Magnoliopsida > Santalales > Viscaceae > Viscum > Viscum album. Next base: position 257,033,505 of record OY728162.1, read on the forward strand.
ACATTTATCTTCATACATAAAATTTAATATTAATTAATTTATTTAGTCAAACAAGGTTGGTGGAATTTTTTTAATTTACATAAAATTATTAAAACATATTTTTATAGTGAAATTAGTGCATCATATTATATTGTTTCTAAAAACATGTCTCAAAACAAATATTATATTTTAATTTTAAATTTTTAAATTAAATAATTCAGTAGACCAATAAGGTTAATATGAATAAATATTTTCATGATGACATGATAGTAATGAATTTTTAACCTTGTAATATTTCAATTCCTCACGAAATGAGACAAATTAAAATAATTTCCATCTTATAACCTCATGTATTTAATCCATTTAGAAAATAGTAATTGGATTTACTTAGAAATTTCATAAAATAATTTTATAGTTATTAATTTTTGTGATCATTAATTTTCAAACAAATCAAGTTTAAGATGCCTGCAAATTTGACAAAGATCTAACTGTTCCTGCAAAACATCTTTAGTATTTTTAGGTGTGTCCACAATGGTATCAAATAAGTTATCAAAAGAGATTCTTCTCAATATTATTTACATATAACATGTTCCAAACTAAAAAATCAGACCAATATGAAAACTCCCAATAAATAATTCACTTTATACAATTGTGATCTCTCCCATACCATCTTTTTTTGGGTTTATAGTTAGTCCAAAATAAATATGAGTTAATGAAGACATAATATAATTTACCTAAATATATGATAGCCTTGTTTTAGATTCATACCATTTAATTCTAAATTTTTTAAAATTATTTTGATTTCATCAAAATGGAAGATCTATATGAAGAAATATCTAATAAAATTTGAAAAAACAAGGATTTCTTCCATTGATGAGCATAAATGTGTTTCTATCAAACATGAATTATGGACTTGATTTTAAACCTTGAGTAATCTATCAAGAAAATATACCATAAACTAGAAATTAATTTATTATCCACATTAAATAATCTTTGAGTACATAATTTTGATATGTAACTACATCATATGTAGCTACCCTGATGTTATATAATAAAATTAACTCATCAATAAATCGATTTAAATAAAAATATATATTATTTTTTGAGTGTACTGGAATTAATAAAGTAAAATATATATATAATTATTTCATAAAAATATAAGGAGGTAATATATATAGGGTTATGAAAATTGGACAACAAGAATACTAAAATTCATAAGTACTAAATAGACATAACCCATAAATAGAAAGACTCAACCATATGTTTTGATATTCTAATAAAAAATAAGAATGCACCTAATCAATGTGTTTCAATGAATCTCCATCACAATGATAATTTAGCCTTTTACTGGTAGAAATATTGGATCAATGTCATGTCATCAATGATATTGTGTTAGGAGACATAAATAAATGTTTTATCCAAGAAGTAATTAGAAAATATATCAACTGCTTAATATGAATAAATTTATACTTTACTTATTGTACCTCTTTATACCTTGATTTTCTATATGTAATAAAATTAGCTTACAATTCATATTCAATATAATATAAGATATAGTCATTTTAACAAGCAATGATATTTTGATAAGTATGACCTAAATTATGAACCAACTTTTTTTCATATATATTTATAGGTAATATATTCCATATAGGGAAAAACAATTTATCTAAAGAAAACATGTTATCAAAATAACTATTTAACATTACAAAATCATATTTAATAGTCATAAATTTTATTATGACTTAAAATTTTCTTATCTTGCATCTAGGATATAAGGCCCCTCGAAATATTTCATCAAATTATAAATTCTAAATGATTCTAATTCATGATTACAATAATCATTCTTAGTGTTTGTTTATTGAAAATATGGGACAATAGGATCATGTATAAGGCCCCGGCCTTAAACATTACTTAATCGTGAGTTATTTCAAGAATACACGTTGAGGATCTTTTCAGGTTTAGAGATTTAGAGAATTAGATCATAAATCATGCATTACACTCCACATTTAAACAAAGTGGTTACATAAATGATAGTACTCATTTTTTCCATCATCGGAAACACATTTCAAATAAAACATAGATTCTTTCTTGAAACTTCCTTGACACTATCATCACATCATGCACCTTTCCCTTGACCTGTGAAAAACATTTCAAAACATGGGATGAGCATAAAAAGATCAGTAAGGGATATAAAAGTACAAAATGAAAACATTAGTCCATGTATGAAATCATACATTACTTGTAATACATAATCATTTTAACATACCTCATCAAATCATGAATAAATCATAGAAATCATAAGATATAAAGGTAACTTTAGGCATTCATAACATTCTTACGTAGGGAGTAACCCTCATAGTTACATTTGGAATACCCATCAAAGTATATTCCCTAAATATATTTAGAGAAACATTAACGTTTAACCCCATTCACGCTACCCAATGCATTGGAGAGCTATATCAGGCTCACCCACCCTTAGTTTAGCACGAAACCACCCGTCTTCATAATAATGCCCAAGAACCATAACATAATCGTATCACATAAAACATGTATAAAGGAAACATAAAATTTCCACATTTCAATCACAAGACATCAATACAAAACATTGATATAATAAAAATATTATGAAAACCATTTTCAATACCAAAATAAAAGAAAAGTAAAGCATGGTATTTATTTTTCATTTAAAAAAAAAGTTATGGCTTGTAGAGGAATCTGAAACTCAAATAATGGTTACAGCGGCGGAGAAGTCGTTGTCACCACATACGTACGACAAAAACATTCCATTTTTCGTTTAGTAAAATGCATTGTATAAAAAAGTTTCCTTTTGAATAAACGTAGAAGTCAAGGGGGTTTATACACCGTATAAAATAAAGTTGTGTATAAAACAAAATATGCCTCAATGAAAGGAAATTGAGACGAAGTCCCTTACCTCGAGTCCGACATGACTCGATCATTCTTTAAAATCTTGAATAATAAACTTGAGTTAATTTCTACATTCTTAAGAACATTTTTCAAGTTCATTATTCCTTTTTATATAACTTTTTATCATTTTATGAACACTATGTAATTATTTAAGTTAATAATGGTCATTTTGTCGATCATTGGTACTTGAGTCAAAAATAAACTCTTTATAATTACAATTTGTTCATGTATCCATTATATCCAAAGTTATATTCATGATTTAGATATCATATATATCATATATATCCATTATATACATGCATTTATAATATTACATAACATTTAGAGGTAAGAAATGAAATGCACCATTCATGGAGACGGTAAGTCGTACGTACGAATGAACACTACTTTCATTTATATTTCATATTTTATGGAATGGAATTAAAATGATATAAAGGTATATTATAATTCCAGTATAATATCATATATAATATCATAAACTCCATCCTTTATACTTCCCACATATGGTATTAACGAATCAAATCACTTTGAGGGGGCGGTAGTCCGCACTTCCTAAAATGAAGATATCGTGTTTACCCATAATGGAAGCCATAAAAGTATGTCATAAATGAAAAATAAAGAGGATTAAGGAAAGAATCAAAAAATTATATATCATATATAAATATAGTGATATATTAATGGCCACTTTTGAAGGTGTTATAAGAATATTGAACAATCATCGCTTCGTGAGGAAGAAATTCGACATCCAAGGAAACAGTATGTTCTTTAACCATTAGATGTAGGTGTGTGTAAGTGTAGCTCGAATAATTCTTATAAAAACATCCTAGTATATTTAACATACTGGTTTTGTTACAAAATAAATGAATAAAAAGAGTTTAGGGGGTTGGAGAAGCAAAATAAAACAAAAGAACATTAGAGAAGCCTTTAGCTTTAAATCAGGTAACTCCTCTTGGTTTGTACCAAAAGGGTTTCTTGAAGAGATTTATGCCTAAGGTAAGGCATCTAGGATGAAGAGAGGGATGTGTAGAGATGAAATTAGTAGATTTTAGCCGATCCAAAAGCTTGAGAAATGTGTGTAAAGAGGTAGAGGTGGGGGCCTTTTATAAGAGGAGATGAGGGGAACTCTTGGAAAGTTATAAAATGTTACATTATATTAAAATGAGTTTAAGATTTTAAAGGCCCCAAAATGATATATTTCAAGGATAAGGTGATAAGGGTTCGAAATATACTCATTTAATAGGTCTTTTATAAGTGTAAGTCTTAAATTTTACCTTATCTTTTCATTTTATTTAAATCGTTCATTAATGAGGTAATCGCTGCATCATCATGATGTCATAAATAATTTAATTTATTTAATGTCTAAAAATTATAAAAAAATACTATGATGTAGGAAATATTTTTATCTTTCCCATTACTATTTATAGTCTAAGATATAATTTATGTAGACAAAATTAAAAAAAATTATCAGGTGATACATTCTTTAGTGATATTCTCTTTTGTTTAAAAATAAAAAGATAAAGTGTCACTTTCACCCAAAAGTGATTCAATGGGGTCCCTAAGTTTGGCACAAGGCATCCCACGGTCGGAAATGACACAACCAGTAGCATTAGGACTCATTTTGGGGTCATTTTTTATTATTATGATATTATTTTATTATCCTTAAATACCCGATTACTAATTAATAAAGATAATTAAAGATAATTATCGTTGTTACTATTCATAATGTCCAAAAACAAAATAGTCTTGATAACATAATTTGGAACTTATGAGTGCAAATATGTAATACATTTTACCAAATTCCAAACACATAAATTGTAATAATTAATTTAAAAATAATTCCTGTTTTCAAAACAAATTGCGGGTTTTTTAAAAACAATATCTATGAAAGGTTTGGCACTTGTTTATGCCCAATTCCAAAGTGAAATTAATCCCAATGACCACCATTGGATTAAATGGTAAAAATATATTCTATTTACACTTTAAAACCAATTAAAAAGATAATATAAGCATATAATTAAATTAGATGAAAATGCAGTTTTGATGTAAAATGCAGTATTTTTCACTATTGATTAAAAAAATGAACATTGTCCGAAAAATACCAAAAATTTATCCAAAGTAAATTTCAATGTCCCGATAATAAAGAATAAGTTAATTTTGACAATAGATATTATAAAATTGTCAAAAGTTTGATTTAAAATTGTTTTTCCATCAAAAGGCAGTAAAATAATCTTTTAAAAATATTAGTGTATTCCATACTTAAGATTAGATTTATTCTCGTTTTAAGCCTATAAAACACTATCTAATTCATAAATAGACATAGATAAGAATATCTATTATTCATTACTTACTTGGTATGTTACATCATGTGACACGTTTTGAAATTAAGTTAATTCTAGAACCAAAAAATTTATATTTCCTTCTAAATTTCACTCACCATATTGATACCAAAATACATAATCATTCAGAAAAATGTAAAAGATGAACCCCAATATTATCAAAAGTTTCATATATTTTTATATCACACTTTTTACATAGTAACTTAGTTATTCCTTCTAAATAATTTAGATTTTACAATGATAATGAAAAAAATGCATCAACACCCTCGATTTAGATAAGATTTATCCCAGATCCATTTGGATTTCTATAATAATTTATCCAATTTGATCTCATAGGGAATTTTTTTTATTTCCTAGGTCCATAGTTTTATAAAAAATAATAGTAATTATTTTATTCTATAAAATGTATTTTCATATTTTCTCATTAAAAGACCTGTTAATTATTTTTTTATAATATATTTAATAAATTTCTTTATTTTATATATTATTACATATTTATAAATATTAAAATATGAATTTAAAATATTTTTATTAATTTAATTAAATTATATATCAATTTATTATGAATTATACTAATTTATAGTAATTTACAGAAATATATCTTAATTTATAACATTTTATACTAATTTATAATAACTTTTTAAATTTATACTAATATTTTGTTATAATGTATATTTTATACTATTTTTTAATGAATTTTTATTAATTTATAGTAATTAATATTGATTTATAACAATTATATCAATTTATAGTAATTTGTTATAGTAAATTATATAATTTTTTAATAAATTACACTAATTTATACCTATTTTTGAGGAATTGATATTAATATATAGCAATATATACAAATTTATTATAATTTATACTAATTTATACTAATTTATATTAATCCATATTTATTTTTATGAATATAGAGTAATTTTTCTTTATTTATTGAAATCTATATTAATTTATATAAATAATATAAAATTATAGTAATTATATATATATTAAAGATGAGGGTGGAGCCCAAATATTATATAAAATCAAAGCCTCTTATTATGAAGAATGAGAAAAGAGGAAACCCATTATAGACATAATGACACATTACCAGAAGGGAAAAAAGCCATAAAATGTCAAAATGATCCAACAAGTCCAAAAGAAACAAAAAAACATACAGGGCCAAAACATATCATCCCCCCTTTCCAATCAGTATATCAGTGAGACCAATCAAAAAGTGTGTCATCCCATCCACCGAGAAGTTGCACCGTGCTGGCGGCACAAGAAGGCAGAGTGCCTCTCCAACCAACAGAAGTGTGGGTCAACCATATGAAAGGTGTCAGCACACCCTTACATCTTTCTAGCCACCCACCCGACAAAGTAAGAAACGAATCCAAGCCATTTCATCCAAATGTGATACAAAAAATATTGAAAACATTTAGAAACTATCATTGAAAGGTAACCATACATCAATCAAAGTGACGATGCATGGATGAATGATGGGTGTAAACACACCCATCCCTCACCCACCCAACAATACCTGCCGAAAAATTACTGCATCCAAATGCAAGAAGAAATTCCATAATCCACAAATAAGTCTTCTCCTTAAGCACCCACAAAACCAAAGAGATCAAATAACATCAGAGAAAACCCAAAAAATCTTCCAACAACACTTTTATCCATCAACCAATCCACAAATGGAATGAGTATAGTAAACCAACCAACCACAGATACTAGACACACCATCCTGAGCTGTAAGTAACCAAGAACCACCCCTACAATTCCTCTACAAAGCTCTGCTCAAAGAAACCAGCAAGTTGGTACTTCACCGCCGCAAGGAGCAACCTCCAACCAAAAAAAAGAACCACAGACCAGCAGATCCATTCTAGAAGTGCTCAGAATCGAAATAGATCTGAGAGATGAGGGAGGTGCAACCAGTCCATAGGTCAAATCGTGCCTCTCTCCCGCAAGAAACCAGAAGAACTGGGTCTCGCAACAAGAACCAATGCCCACCAAAAAACTATATCTGAGTGGATCTAAGAGAAACTAAGGGGGTCAAGATGTGTCACGTCATATTTAGAATGTTTAAAAGGAGAACCTGCGAGATATGACACCACACAAGCCCCTTTTTGGTGCCATCAGGCATGCCAAAACCCGATCTGACCACCATAAAAAATCAAGACCACAACCTTCTCTTCACACACCTCCAAACAAGAGTAACACCAAGGAGATGCCGATGAAGAAAATATGCAAAGAAAGAGGAGTGATCCAGAAGAGTACCAACTCATGTTGGGGACCTTCATCAACCTACCAGTGAACCACTGCCAAGATGAGATCAAATAGATCTGAGGATGAAGGAAGTTGAGGAAAATCAAAGTGGATAGGAGTGTGAGATATAATGAATGCGAAAAGGGCAAGAAGAAATTATTCTAAGAGGTAGATCAACATCGGATTTACCACACAAGGCAGGAAACCCTAGGTGAGAGGGACGTCGTGCCACACCAAGGGAGTGGGGAGTCATCAGTCCCGATGAAATAATCATAGTAAATTATATCTATTTAAAGTAAATTATACTAATTTATATGATTTTATGAGGAAGAATATATAATTTATATTAATATATATGTGAATTTATAATAATTTATAATAAATTTTATTGATTTATACTAATGTATATGCATTTTTATAAATTTATACTAAATGATACTAATTTATACTAATTTATACTAATTTATTCTAATTTAAAAAATTTATAAAAACAATTATGAATATAAAAAACTTTATATCAATTATTAATAATTTATACCTATTTATATCAATCATATAAATTAATAGTAAATTATATCAATTTATAGTAAATTATTCAAATTTATACTTATTTATATGGAATGAATATTAATTTATAGTAATATACTTAAATTATACTAATGTATAATACCTAATATTAATTTATACTAATGTATACCAATTTTTATTATTGTATACTAAAAGATACAAATTTTTGTTAATTTTATTAATTTTTACTAATTTTTATTAATTTATACTAATTATTATTAATTTATAGTAATTTATTTTTAATTAAATTAATTATATCAATTTATAGTAAATTATACTAATTTATACTAATTTATAATAAGTTAATACTAATTTATAGTAGTATATATTTGTTTATAATAATTTATATTAATGTATAATAACTTTTTTAAATTGATACTAATATATGACATTTTTTATTAACTTATACTAAATGATAATATATATATATATTTATTTATTTATTTATATAAATTTATAATATATTTTTTATGAATTTATATGAATTTTTCTTAATTTACAAAAATTCATATCAATTTATAGTAAATTATATCCATTTGTAGTAAATTATAACAATTTATAGTAAATTATATTAATTTATACTTATTTGTGAGGAATCCGTACTAATTTATAGTAATATTTATTAATTTATAATTATTTATACAAATTTATAATAACTTTAATTAATATATACTAATGTATATCAATATTTGTTAATTTATACTCAATGATACTAATATATAATAATATATATTAATTTTCACAAATATTTATGTATTTATAATAATATACATTAATTTACAGTAACTTATATTAACTTGTATAAATTCGATCAATATGTACTAGATTATGCTAATTTTAATTTATTTTGCGAGGAATCAAAACCAATTTATAGTAATATATCTTAATTTATATTAATTTATATTAATTTTAAATAACATTTATTAACTAATACATATGTATATAATTTTTTGTTAACTTATACTAAATGATATGAATTTATTCTCATTTATATTAATTTATACTATTTATTTTGAATTTATGCTAATTTTTATTGTTTTATTGTAATTTATATTAATTTATATCAATTATATCAATTTATGGTAAATTATAAACATTAATACTAATTTTTAAGAAATTAATACTAATTTATAGTAATATATATTATTTTATAATAATTTATTCTAACATATAATAACTTCTATTAATTTATAGTAAAGTATATCAATTTTTATTCTTTTAAACAAAATGATAGTAATTTATACAAATTTATATTATTTTATACTGGTTTTTTATAATTTATAATAATTATTATTAACATATAGTGATTTTTTAAATTTATACTGGATTACATTAATTTATAGTAAATTATACTAAATTATACTAATTTCTGAGGAATTAAAACAAATTTATAATAATTTATATTAATTTATACGAATTTATACGAATTTATAATAATTTATATTAATTTATGCTAATTTATTCTAATAGATAAAATTATATTAATTTATACAAATTTATAATAATTAATATTAATTTATACTAAATTTTGTTAATTTTTATTAATTAATACTAATTTTTTAAAATTTATACTAATATATAATATTTTTCATTAATTTATATTAAATTATACTAACGTATACTAACTTATACTCATTTTTAATTTATATTTGATTGTGATTATATTTATTAATTTATTTTAAATTATATGATCTTATGTTAATTTACACTACTTATATGAACTTATTGAAATGAATATTAATTTATACAAATTTCTATGAAATTAATACTAATTAATACTAATTATGTAATTTATGTTAATTTATATTAATTTATTTTAACTTATATCATTTATAGTAAATTATATTAAATTAAATTATTTCATAATTAGTTTTACTATTTTTTATTTTTTTTGTACTAAATTATACCAATTTATAAAAAAGTGAATTAATTTTTATAAATGCATACACATTTATATGAATAATTAATATTTTTTATTAATTTAAAATAAATTATACCAATTTATACTAATTTATATGAAAATATAATATTTTTAATTAATTTTTTATATTATTTTCAATTTATAGTAATATAAATTTATTTTTAATAATTTGTACTAATTTTGAATAACTTATACTAATTTTTAAAAATTTATATTAGTTTTATATAACTTCTATTAATTTATACTAAATCATGTCACTTTATAATAGTTTATATTTATTTATATTAATTTTTTATGATTTTAAACTAAATTATAAAAATATATATGAATTTATACTAAAGTATATCATTGTATACTAATTTTATAATAATGTATAATAATTCTTAATAATTTACATCAAATTATACTAATTTTTTAAATTTAAATTAATTTATACTAACTTTTATTAATTTATACCTATTCATAACATTTTTTATTAATTCATACTAATTTAATAATAATTTATAGAAATTTATAATAAATTATATTGATTTGTATTAAACTATGCAAATTTATACTAAATCTAATGTCAATTTAATAAATTTAAATTGCCTACAAATAATATAAATTTAAAGTATAGAAAAAATAATGATAATTAAAATTAAATTTTAAAAAATATCTTGAAATTGGTATTATAGAAAAGGATTTGAACATTGGATTCTGAATTTACTAAGATGAAGGTCATATCTGAAAAGAGAGCATCTTTTAAGTTGAAATAGAATGGTTGTAGGAGAATAATGTGGAGGGGGAAGTGCATATTTATAGTTTTTTATTGCAAAAAATATTTCCTCTATAAAAATTCTTTTTTCTGAAATTTCTGCAATGGATATTTGTGATGGATTACTTATTTGTTGCCGGTATTTGTGACGGACTATTAATCCATCCCAAAAAGGTCGCCGAGAAAATTTATATTTCCTGCTCAATAAAAAGGTACTTCTGATGGGATTTCCCATCATAAATAAACTCATCGACACACCATTTTTGAGGAATCTATCACAAATAATACCTTTTTAATAGAATCTGTTACAAATACAAAATCATACAATTTGAGATGGATCCATTGCAAACACTTTTGGAAAAGGATCCATTGCAAATAGCTTATATTTGGATGACTATTTGTGATGGATCCATCACAAATTATTTTTGTCAAAAGTGTTTATTTGTGATGGATTGACACATTCATCCCAAATAACTATGCGATAATAAATTATTTGAGATGAAATATTTTATTTATTGATAAGAGGTTATTCTCGCTGTCGTGTAGGAAATAATACTAAAAGATTTTATGAGATAAGAATCCATCTATTTCAAAAAAGCTTCTCTAAAAGATTAATTGTGATGAATGATATTTTCTGTCACAATTAATTCGAATTCATGGACTACTTGTGATGAAATATAGTTTCTTCAAAAAAAATTAATTTTCATGTAGGCCAATGTGGTCCATACATCATTGTTGTCTGGGTGCTCTATCGGTAGCTAGTCCACATGCCTTATTGATTCGGACATGATGTTCCTCATGTGATCCACCATACAGCCCAGGTGAAACTTCCCTGATAACCATCTCATATTATGCTTCATGGATAAGTGTCTCAAGATGTCCTTCATGTGATTTACATGTAGCTTACTTGATAAGAATTTTCTTTATTTATATCACGCTATTAATATTATAACTCTAACATGGTGGGGCTCACTTACCTTGTTAGAGGGTCCACAGATATTATGTACATAAATACTTTTCCTAGTACAGAACTCATTGAAAGATAAATTAAGAGTGAATATATAATCATGAGTGTAGATTAAATAGACTATGAACATATAATAGGGAGTAAAAAGTATAATTTTTGGAACCCAAAAGGAGATAATATGGTAATAGTCATTATAGTTATCTAGTTTTCCTTGGTGCTGTGGAGGTGCCTAATAGTATTAAATGAAAACAATTTTGGCTAGAAATAAGGCAATAAATTTAAGTATTTGTTTCACAAATCCTTACAAATTTGTAGATAGAGTACAATTATTAGAGACCACATATACATTGGAGAAACCAATTATCCTTTAATAGTAAAGGTTGGAGGGTGGAAAGTATTTTATGATGATTTTAACCAAGTTCTCTTAAGTGTAACACCCCAAGCTTCTACGGTACGTTTCCCTTCGAATAATGTGATAGCGTGTGTTGTACGCAACACCGAGTTCTAACACACCATAACTAATCAAACTAGCCGTTATGAATAGTAATACCTACTTTTTGAAATTATATATATTTTATATTTGAAAATGGACTTCATTTTTGGATTCGGAATATCGAATTTAGCCTAGGGTGAAATTTTGGTACATTTCGGATAACTTTCATATTTTGATGAATAGTGAAAATTACTAAATTTTAATTAAAAACAACTTTTTTAATCAAATTAATTACTAGTGATAAATTATGAATTTGAGTGGTTTTAAAGTATATTTAGAATATATTTTTACCATTTAATATAATTTTGGTCATTGGACATAATTTTACAATTAAACCGAACATAAACAAGTGTCAATCTTTTGATAGTTATTATCTCTTAAAAACACGCTTTTTGTTTTAACAGCGGGAATTAATTTTAAATTAATTTCTGTCACTTCTGTGTTTTGAATTTAGGAAAATGGATTCCATATTTGGAATCAGGATGTTCAAATTGTGTAAATAGGTAACTTTTATTTTTAGACATTTTGAATAGTTACTGTGGTAAATATTTTATTTACCATGGTTAAAGGGTAAATCCGGTAAATAAGGGTTAAAAAATAATATTATAATAATACAAAATTACCCTAAAACGTGTCCTAACCTTATTGGTGGACACATACCCGACCATGGGCATCCTTGGGTCAATTTGGGGACCCCTTGGAGCCACTTGTATGTGGTAGGGACACTTTATATTAATAAAGTTAAAATAAAAATAAAAATGGCATAAGCTTACATCTTTTAGAAGAACAATTTTTAAATAGGGTTATACATGTTGGATTTTCGATTATAAATATTCATTAGAAAGCTAAAACGATTTCCTACATAATGATATTTTACTTATAATTTTTAGACATTAAATAAGTTATTTTATTTATGACACAATGATGATGCAGTAATTACTATAATAGTGAAAAATTAAAATAAGTGATATTATAAATACCCAAATAAATATAATATGAAACTTTTAATGAATTAAACTAATTTTCTAGGATAATATGATATATTAGGATTGATTTAATTGACTTTTTTCGAAGTAATAAATCTTTTATGAGTTTCAAAAAAATCAACTAATGAATAGTGTCAAAATTGACATAAAAGAATTCTTAAAACAAATATTATATTATTAATTGATATTAAATTCCTAAAAATCTAAGGTTCGGCCAAGAGACTTATATCATGATAGGTTAATCATTAATGGACCACATGGGGGTCTCTTGGATGTATATAGTAAGTTTATTAACCATAATATATAAAATACAAAGAGACATTGTAAAAGTGAAACTAATTAATTTAGAGTTAATACTTAAAGATAAGGTTAATATAAGTACCAGAACCTGTCTAAATTCTATTGGATGAGTTTCTTTCGACCTATACCCACCTCATCATTTTAATAGTCAACTTTGGAGCCTTTAGAAACCGAATATGAATTTATTATAAATTAATATTTCTAGCTTTTCCAAAGGTGCCCCTCACCCCTCTTATAAAAGGGCACTCCTCCTTCTCATTTCTTCACACCTCTAAAGCCTTTTTGTTCGGCCAAACTCTGCCCAAATACTCTCCCAACATCCCTCACTACAACCTAGAGGCCTTAGTTTGATCAGAAAGCCAACCTAAGGAGCCCTTTTGATCAAATCAAAAGGAAGAACCCGAAGAAGAGGTAATGATTTCACCACCCTTTTCTAAGTTCATTTCTTCTTCCACTTCTTCTTCATTTGTTCTTACCATTCTGAAATAATAACTCCAGTATCTCACATATACTGTGATGTTATTATAAATATGGTACAATCATATTCAGTATTCTATCCACCCTTTGAATAACATGTCACCATACGTGCGTACGTACGGCTTACCGTCTCCACGTCGTGGTGTAATTGTTATTCAATATAATATTATTTGGATGGGTATAATAATGATGTGTAACTCATGTAAATGATAAATATAACATGTTAATGATTCTTTATATATGATATACCATCCATTTATATATTATTTTAATATCAAAAGAATGATATTGTCGCTCGTGCATACGTACGGACTACCGTCTCCACGAACGCGATGAGATTCATTCTCCATCGTATCCATTCAAGTATAATTATCATTTGATGATTTAAAAATGATGTTTAAGGACTGTATATCATTCTGGATATGAATAAGATACAACAACCATGGCTTATGTAACAAAACATATAAAAGAAAATGAGTAAGTTAACTCCCGAAACGACGATAATTCTAAGATATTATTAACAAATCAATGTTAAAAGATCATATATGATATCATATTAATATATATGATTCTTGTATAATTTAATAACAACTATTTCACCATTATACAGGAGGTTAACCTACCCCAACCAAGGAAAAGTACAAGGTAAGGGTTATTTCACAATCTCTTCATTATCCGAGGTTGTATTATACGTAATAATCTACTGGGATCTCTTTATCATCCACATCCATGTTTCTTCGAAATGTATTTCAAAACATTTTTACTATTTACAAGAATATGGGTTAAAGTCATTTATACCCTTGTTTGACTTTTTATAAGAGGTTTATAAAGGAATCTTTCCGTCGTTTTCAAAACAAGGTCCTTTTTAACCTTTTCGACAGAATTGAGGTAAGAATGTTTTTTTTAACTTATACGGCGGGTGCGGTTATTTTCCGCCGTTATAAAATCGTCGAAGCTTCCCATACAAGATTATAAGAATATTTTCAAAGAAAATGTTTTATTTTATATGGATCTTAAATGATTTCAAAATAAAAGGAGATATTTCTTTTAAAATAATTTTGATTTCATCTATGTCAACATCCTTTGATGGATTTTAAGATTATTTGAAGTTGATTTATTATGATACAAAAATTCTATATTGTATTGAAGGTTTTGTGATATGTTTGACTGTGGATGTGCTATTTTTATACCATTCATAGTTTATTGTGAAAGTATTGACATTTCGTATGCTAGTTTTAATACGAATGTTTATGTTATGTTTAAACCTTTTCATATGGGAATGCATTGGACTTAATAAGTGACGGGTGGAGCCTGCTATAGCTCCTCGATGCATCGGTAGGTCTCATGAGACAAACTAGTGTCTTGGCACAAGGCCTTGACAAAATCTTATTTGTAGTCTTGGCACGAGGCCTTGGCTATGTGGTTATGATAGTCTGGCATTATGCATTCCAACATTATGAAAGTGGTTATTGATTTTTGCATGTGATTATTCGATTAGTAGAATATCAATGTGAATAAGTAAATGGAATTATTTCATTTTACTTTTGTCATACTATGTTGAAGTTCAAGTTTAAAAGGCTTTTGTTTTAGTTATACATTGCCTTAAATGTTTATTCTTATTTATGAATGTTTCCGCTATATTGTTATCCTTACTGGGCATTTGAGCTCACCCCTTTTCTATGTTTTATTTTTCCCAGGTAGTGAAGAAGTAAATTATGATTGACTTGCAGGGATATTATGAGGGGTTTATAGTGTGGACGTTGGAAACATTATGTTGTTGTAGTAGTTTTTCACTTTATGATGTAATGTAAAACTTATGAATATATCTAGTGTTTCCAAGGCTACTAAACCAATCGGTCTTTCGGGATTTGATCTTTCTTGTGATCATGCCAATGTTATGTAATTAATGCACCGACTCTGGGCAGCTGGGGTCGGGGCGTTACAGTTGGTATCAGAGGAGGTTTAGTACAAACCTTGGAAGCTAGATTTAGATAAACTCTGATTAGAGCACGTAGACCTAAGATGAACTTTGAGGATTAGTATAGAAGAACTTCCTAGAATTTTGGTATTGTAGAGATTTTGTGAGTTTTCCAAGCAATACATCCCTGTCTGGATACGAGCAGGTAGAGGCGGCTCTGGCACAGATGTACCTAGGGGTAAAACCCGAAAACACCGCTTTGAGCTAGACTCGAACGGGAACTGGTGCACGACAACGGGCCTTGCGGCACTCTTGGTTACGACACTCCCGGGGGATATGCTTAGGATAACTCTCACTATCTTTACAAATCATTATGAAGGGTTTATGAGTATATACTTCCTCAAAGAAAACATTATTATGATTATGGATTATATCCATAAATAGATCAATTTATGTTAAGTGTTTTATAAGTATGGGATTATGTATTTCGATTCATAAACTGATCTAGTTTATGCCATTGTTTAGAAATGGCGCCTAGTGGAAGAAATGGAAACCGTATCAATGCGCGCACTCCATGTAGGGATTGCCCTCCTGCTCAAGATAATTATAGTGGGGCTGGTGATGCAACTGGTGCCGATCAGCTAATCACCATACTGGGACAACTTACTCAGGTTATGAATAATAACCTTACCCGTATGGAGCACCCTGATCCGCAGCGTGGAGGATCAATGTTAGATCGATTCATGAGGCAACAACCACCAACGTTCAATGGGAATACAAATCCCTTAGTAGCTGAGCAATGGATATTTTCCTTAGAAAAAATATTTCAGGCTTTGGGGAGCAGTGAAAGGGAAAAAGTTATCATGGCAGTTTACCGCCTCACTGGAGATGCTGATCAATGGTGGTCATTGATTCAAAATACGAAGGAAGATGATGAAGTATCAAATATGGAATGGAGGGAATTCAAAGATCTATTTTTAGAAAAATACTTCCCTCGCGACCATCGAGCGGATATGGAAAGACAATTTCTGAGTCTGAGACAAAAGGAGGATGAGAATGTCACAAAGTATGAGGCTAACTTTACAAGGTTTGTGAGGTATGCTGGAGATTATATTCGCAACCCAAGAAGTAAGATTGATCGTTTCTTTGATGGGTTAAAACCATTTCTCCGTCGAGCATTAGTCTCACAATCCTTTTCATCATACGAAGACATTGTCTCATGTGCTATAAAGACCGAAAAGGAATTCTCTAAGTCTTATGACTTTAAAGCAAAGCAAGAGAAGAAGAGACCTGCTGATCAATCGGGGAATGCAAATAAGGGGAAGAAGGGAAAGGTTGAATATCCATCTTGTGGTAAATGCGGGAAGAAACATCCTGGTACTTGCTTGAAGGGAATGGGAGTCTGTTACAAGTGTGGTGAAAAAGGCCACCAAGCTCATGATTGCAAGGGGAAGAAGGAAGCTACCAACGTTCAGTGCTACAATTGCAGGGAGATGGGGCATTATGCAAATGCATGTCCTAAGCGTCAGGAGAACTTACCTCAGAAAAGGCCAAGGGATCAAGGTCAGGCTTATGCTATCACTACTGCTGAGGTAGAAGCTCCGAAAGACGTGGTGGCAGGTAATTTAATGGTTTCCTCAAGTTTAGCAAATGCATTATTTGATTCTGGATCATCGCATTGTTTCATATCTTCCCAGTTTGCTAAGAAAATTAGATATTTCCAATTTGATTTAATAAGGGAGTTGTCAGTTAAAACTCCTAAGGGAAGTATCGTTGCAACAAAGTTTTGTGAATCAGTCCCCATTAGAGCACATAAATTTTCTTTATCTGCTGATTTCATCGTCATACCTATGATTGAGTTTGATATAATCCTCGGTATGGACTGGATTTTGGACTATGATGCGAAGATTTATTGTAAGAAGAAAGAGGTTACGATTCTTGATGATAATGATAAGGAGCACCTTATTTTTAGAGCAGAATCGTCACCACCTAATTCTTATTTAGATCCACCCCCAGTAGCTCAACTTAATTCAATTATTGGGGAGGAAGAGAATGAAATAACTGTCGGTGAGGAAAGGAATGTTCAAATAGAGGATGTACCTGTTGTGAAAGAATTTGTAGATGTATTTCCAGAAGATTTACCTAGACATCCTCCAGAACGAGAAGTTGAGTTTTCTATTGATTTGATTCCTGGATCAAGGCCTATATCGAAGACCCCTTATAAAATGGCCACTGTAGAGTTAGTCGAACTAAAGAAACAACTAGAGGAATTGAGTAATAAGGGATTTATTCGCCCTAGTGTTTCTCCATGGGGAGCCCCTGTTCTTTTTGTTAAAAAGAAAGATGGATCTATGAGGTTATGTATCGACTACAGGGAGATCAATGCTATAACGGTAAAGAACAAGTATCCCCTACCTCGTATTGATGATTTATTTGACCAACTGCATGGAGCTCAATACTTTTCAAAGATTGATCTTCGATCTGGATACCATCAGTTGTGTGTAAAGAAGGAAGACATTCCGAAGACAGCATTTCGAACCAGGTACGGGCATTACGAGTTTACTGTAATGCCGTTTGGATTGACTAATGCACCCTCTGTATTCATGGATCTGATGAATAGAGTTTTCAAGGAGTATCTCGATGAATTTGTGGTGGTATTTATTGATGATATCTTGGTATACTCCAAAACCTACGAAGATCATGAAAATCACTTGCGCATTATCTTGAAGACTCTGAGGAGGCATGAATTATATGGGAAGTTTAGCAAGTGTGAATTCTGGCTTCAGGAGATTTCTTTTCTTGGCCATATTGTCTCTAAAGATGGAATCTCTGTTGATCCTTCTAAGACCAAGGCAATCCAAGAATGGCCAGCACCTACGAGTATAACTGAGGTACGTAGTTTTATTGGTTTGGCAGGTTATTATCGACGTTTCGTCCAGAATTTTGCCCGATTGGCTAACCCATTAACGAAGCTCACACGTAAAGGGGTTAAATTTGTTTGGACAAAAGAGTGTGAAGAATGTTTCGAAGAACTGAAGAGAAGATTAGTCAATGCTCCTATATTGACTCTACCATCGGGGAATGATGGGTTCGTTATTTATAGTGATGCATCGAAGAAAGGACTTGGCTGTGTCCTTATGCAGAATGATAGAGTTATTGCCTATGCATCACGACAGTTGAAAATTCATGAACAAAACTATCCTACTCATGATCTTGAGTTAGCAGCTGTGATCTTTGCTTTGAAGATATGGAGGCACTACCTCTATGGTGAAAAATGTGAGATTTATACTGATCACAAGAGTTTGAAGTATATTTTCTCACAAAGAGAACTCAACATGAGGCAAAGGAGATGGCTTGAATTACTCAAGGATTATGATTGTACGATACACTACCACCCGGGGAAGGCAAACAAGGTGGCAGATGCTTTGAGTAGAAAAGACCATGGAGTTTTGAACAATATGAGAATTGAAAGGGATCCAATTTTCATGGATCTAGTGAAAATGGACATGGGAATAACCAGGGAAGGTGAAACATCAATGCTTTTTCAAATGGTTGCCAAACCATCTTTACTAGAAAGGATTAAGAGTTCTCAGACCGATGATGACGAATTCCAAAAGAAGATTAAAGCTGTGAATGATGGGAGATTGAGAGACTTTGTGTATGAAGATGGAATTTTGAAATTCGGGAAGAGACTTTGTGTTCCCAATATACCTGATCTAAAAAGGGAATTGCTGGATGATGCTCATAGTTCCAATTTCTCTATACACCCTGGGAGCACCAAAATGTATAGAGATTTGAAGGAACATTTTTGGTGGGACAACATGAAGAGGGAGATTGCTGATTTTGTGTCAAGATGTATGGTTTGTCAACAAGTGAAAGCTGGAAGGCAACAGCCTGGAGGAGTCATGCAACCGCTTCCCATACCGGAGTGGAAATGGGACAATATTACAATGGACTTTGTCATGGGGCTACCAAAGACTCCTAGAAGGAATGATGCAATATGGGTGATTGTTGATCGTCTTACCAAGTCAGCACATTTTCTTGCTATAAGAGAAGATCTACCCCTGGAACGTCTAGCAAGACTATATATTAATGAAGTTGTGAGACTTCATGGAGTACCCCTATCGATTGTTTCTGATCGTGATCCCCGTTTTACTTCAAGATTTTGGAAAAGTCTTCAGAAATCCCTGGATACTGAACTTCATTTGAGCACTGCTTACCACCCTCAGACAGACGGACAATCAGAACGGACTATTCAGACCTTAGAAGACATGTTGAGATCTTGCTCACTTGACTTTCAGGGTATGTGGGATCAATATTTACCACTAGTAGAATTTTCCTATAACAATAGCTTCCATTCGAGTATTCAGATGGCACCATATGAAGCGTTATACGGAAAGAGATGTCGTACACCAACCTGTTGGGATGACGTTGGTGAAAGAAAACTTGTAGGCCCAGAACTGGTGGAGGAAACGATGGAAAAGGTAAAGGTAATCCAAAATCACATCAAAGCAGCTCAAAGTAGGCAGAAGAGCTATGCCGATAATCGAAGGAAGGATTTGGAATTTCAAGTCGGTGATCATGTTTTCCTAAAGGTATCTCCGTGGAAGGGAGTCATACGTTTTGGTAAGAAAGGTAAATTGAGTCCCAGGTACATCGGACCTTTCGAAATTCTAGAACGAATTGGGGCTGTAGCTTACCGATTGGCAATGCCGCCAAGTCTCTCCAAAGTTCACGATGTGTTCCACGTATCTCTATTGAGAAAATACATGCCTGACCCAACGCATGTACTCACCTATGAGGAATTAGAACTGGAACCGGATCTGTCTTATTGTGAAGAGCCCGTCAGGATTCTTGATACAAGAGAACAAGTACTGAGAAACCGGACGACGCGTCTGGTAAAAGTTTTGTGGAGAAATCATAAGATGGAAGAGGCAACGTGGGAACCCGAGGAACTTATGATGAAGAACCACCCGAGTCTTTTTATGCAGTAATACCCTAGAAATTGCGAGGACGCAATTATTTGAAGGAGGGGAGAATGTAACACCCCAAGCTTCTACGGTACGTTTCCCTTCGAATAATGTGATAGCGTGTGTTGTACGCAACACCGAGTTCTAACACACCATAACTAATCAAACTAGCCGTTATGAATAGTAATACCTACTTTTTGAAATTATATATATTTTATATTTGAAAATGGACTTCATTTTTGGATTCGGAATATCAAATTTAGCCTAGGGTGAAATTTTGGTACATTTCGGATAACTTTCATATTTTGATGAATAGTGAAAATTACTAAATTTTAATTAAAAACAACTTTTTTAATCAAATTAATTACTAGTGATAAATTATGAATTTGAGTGGTTTTAAAGTATATTTAGAATATATTTTTACCATTTAATATAATTTTGGTCATTGGACATAATTTTACAATTAAACCGAACATAAACAAGTGTCAATCTTTTGATAGTTATTATCTCTTAAAAACACGCTTTTTGTTTTAACAGCGGGAATTAATTTTAAATTAATTTCTGTCACTTCTGTGTTTTTAATTTAGGAAAATGGATTCCATATTTGGAATCAGGATGTTCAAATTGTGTAAATAGGTAACTTTTATTTTTAGACATTTTGAATAGTTACTGTGGTAAATATTTTATTTACCATGGTTAAAGGGTAAATCCGGTAAATAAGGGTTAAAAAATAATATTATAATAATACAAAATTACCCTAAAACGTGTCCTAACCTTATTGGTGGACACATACCCGACCATGGGAATCCTTGGGTCAATTTGGGGACCCCTTGGAGCCACTTGTATGTGGTAGGGACACTTTATATTAATAAAGTTAAAATAAAAATAAAAATGGCATAAGCTTACATCTTTTAGAAGAACAATTTTTACATAGGGTTATACATGTTGGATTTTCGATTATAAATATTCATTAGAAAGCTAAAAAGATTTCCTACATAATGATATTTTACTTATAATTTTTAGACATTAAATAATATATTTTATTTATGACACAATGATGATGCAGTAATTACTATAATAGTGAAAAATTAAAATAAGTGATATTATAAATACCCAAATAAATATAATATGAAACTTTTAATGAATTAAACTAATTTTCTAGGATAATATGATATATTAGGATTGATTTAATTGACTTTTTTCGAAGTAATAAATCTTTTATGAGTTTCAAAAAAATCAACTAATGAATAGTGTCAAAATTGACATAAAAGAATTCTTAAAACAAATATTATATTATTAATTGATATTAAATTCCTAAAAATCTAAGGTTCGGCCAAGAGACTTATATCATGATAGGTTAATCATTAATGGACCACATGGGGGTCTCTTGTATGTATATAGTAAGTTTATTAACCATAATATATAAAATACAAAGAGACATTGTAAAAGTGAAACTAATTAACTTAGAGTTAATACTTAAAGATAAGGTTAATATAAGTACCCAAACCTGTCTAAATTCTATTGGATGGGTTTCTTTCGACCTATCCCCACCTCATCATTTGAATAGTCAACTTTGGAGCCTTTAGAATCCGAATATGAATTTATTATAAATTAATATTTCTAGCTTTTCCAAAGGTGCCCCTCACCCCTCTTATAAAAGGGCACTCCTCCTTCTCATTTCTTCACACCTCTAAAGCCTTTTGGTTCGGCCAAACTCTGCCCAAATACTCTCCCAACATCCCTCACTACAACCTAGAGGCCTTAGTTTGATCAGAAAGCCAACCTAAGGAGCCCTTTTGATCAAATCAAAAGGAAGAACCCGAAGAAGAGGTAATGATTTCACCACCCTTTTCTAAGTTCATTTCTTCTTCCACTTCTTCTTCATTTGTTCTTACCATTCTAAAATAATAACTCCAGTATCTCACATATACTGTGATGTTATTATAAATATGGTACAATCATATTCAGTATTCTATCCACCCTTTGAATAACATGTCACCATACGTGCGTACGTACGGCTTACCGTCTCCACGTCGTGGTGTAATTGTTATTCAATATAATATTATTTGGATGGGTATAATAATGATGTGTAACTCATGTAAATAATAAATATAACATGTTAATGATTCTTTATATATGATATACCATCCATTTATATATTATTTTAATATCAAAAGAATGATATTGTCGCTCGTGCATACGTACGGACTACCGTCTCCACGAACGCGATGAGATTCATTCTCCATCGTATCCATTCAAGTATAATTATCATTTGATGATTTAAAAATGATGTTTAAGGACTGTATATCATTCTGGATATGAATACGATACAACAACCATGGCTTATGTAACAAAACATATAAAAGAAAATGAGTAAGTTAACTCCCGAAACGACGATAATTCTAAGATATTATTAACAAATCAATGTTAAAAGATCATATATGATATCATATTAATATATATGATTCTTGTATAATTTAATAACAACTATTTCACCATTATACAGGAGGTTAACCTACCCCAACCAAGGAAAAGTACAAGGTAAGGGTTATTTCACAATCTCTTCATTATCCGAGGTTGTATTATACGTAATAATCTACTGGGATCTCTTTATCATCCACATCCATGTTTCTTCGAAATGTATTTCAAAACATTTTTACTATTTACAAGAATATGGGTTAAAGTCATTTATACCCTTGTTTGACTTTTTATAAGAGGTTTATAAAGGAATCTTTCCGTCGTTTTCAAAACAAGGTCCTTTTTAACCTTTTCGACAGAATTGAGGTAAGAATGTTTTTTTTAACTTATACGGCGGGTGCGGTTATTTTCCGCCGTTATAAAATCGTCGAAGCTTCCCATACAAGCTTATAAGAATATTTTCAAAGAAAATGTTTTATTTTATATGGATCTTAAATGATTTCAAAATAAAAGGAGATATTTCTTTTAAAAGAATTTTGATTTCATCTATGTCAACATCCTTTGATGGATTTTAAGATTATTTGAAGTTGATTTATTATGATACAAAACTTCTATATTGTATTGAAGGTTTTGTGATATGTTTGACTGTGGATGTGCTATTTTTATACCATTCATAGTTTATTGTGAAAGTATTGACATTTCGTATGCTAGTTTTAATACGAATGTTTATGTTATGTTTAAACCTTTTCATATGGGAATGCATTGGACTTAATAAGTGACGGGTGGAGCCCGCTATAGCTCCTCGATGCTTCGGTAGGTCTCATGAGACAAACTAGTGTCTTGGCACAAGGCCTTGACAAAATCTTATTTGTAGTCTTGGCACGAGGCCTTGGCTATGTGGTTATGATAGTCTGGCATTATGCATTCCAACATTATGAAAGTGGTTATTGATTTTTGCATGTGATTATTCGATTAGTAGAATATCAATGTGAATAAGTAAATGGCATTATTTCATTTTACTTTTTCCATACTATGTTGAAGTTCAAGTTTAAAAGGCTTTTGTTTTAGTTATACATTGCCTTAAATGTTTATTCTTATTTATGAATGTTTCCGCTATATTGTTATCCTTACTGGGCATTTGAGCTCACCCCTTTTCTATGTTTTATTTTTCCCAGGTAGTGAAGAAGTAAATTATGATTGACTTGCAGGGATATTATGAGGGGTTTATAGTGTGGACGTTGGAAACATTATGTTGTTGTAGTAGTTTTTCACTTTATGATGTAATGTAAAACTTATGAATATATCTAGTGTTTCCAAGGCTACTAAACCAATCGGTCTTTCGGGATTTGATCTTTCTTGTGATCATGCCAATGTTATGTAATTAATGCACCGACTCTGGGCAGCTGGGGTCGGGGCGTTACATTAAGAATGAAAATTTTATATGTATATTCATACCAAAACGCAATAAGGTCGTGCAAGTATGAATAGGTTGATGAATATTTTATTCTATGTCAAAATGTTCCTATAAAGTTTATGTCAAACCAAAAGTATAGGATTTCATGGGAGGATCTTATTTACTCGGTGATTTTTTCTTATAATGAAATTGATTCTATAATATATAAGAAAATTCCTTTTAATACCTACTTAAGGAGGCCATTTTGGTTTTAAGGGACCCCCAAATGATTCAGTATATGTGGGAGTATATATATATTTCTCTGAGATTTATTAAATTATACATAAATCTCTTTAAAACATCATATTTTGTGGCCAGAAATTATGTCATCATTGAGTATCTGGATTAGGGAACCAATGTTTAGGAATTGGGGAAAACTAATATGTGATAAGAGGAATTTTTCATGAATCTATAATCAATAAATTCTTATTTACATAAGCATGGAGTATAGTGCACACCTAGGGTCAATCTCTTGAGGAGGCCTCTTAAAAACACTGAATTCATATTGCCACTATTTATAAACTAACTAATGTACTAAAAATGATATGCTAATATAATAGGTGTTTTCAAAAAAATGATAAATAAATATTTTGAAAAAATTAAAAAAATGATAATCCCAAAGAATTGAAAACACAAATATGGCGGTGAGAGAAAGGTTATCATCTTAGGGAGTTAATAATTATGCTATCATTGTTCTTTAAAATTATAATATCATTATTCTACCCAATGTTTAGATCATATCTATCTCTCAACAAAATCCCATTTCAAATGTTATTACCCCACACTGACCCTCCATATGTGGGATAATCTCCCTCGTATCATCACAACAATGCTACACTATCCCTCTACATGCTTCATTATAATGATGAATGAGAGGGAAAAATAAACATAAAGAAGAACATAATAATAGATAAAGCATGGTGACCCAGCACCACAAATGATCTCTTAACTACTGAAATTCTAAAAATAAAATAAAGAGAATAAATTTTATTTTAATAATCTAAAGCATCAATCACTACTTTTCTTTGAGTAATAACCAAAGTTATTTTCAATTTTCAAGGATACAGAAAACCATAGTGAGGAGACACAAAAGTGAAAATAAAAGCGATGAGATAAAGAAAAATAAACTAACATATATTGAAAATGTAATGATTTTTGAAGTATTATAAACCCTACTTCTACTCAAAATATTTATTTTAAATGGCCAATAAAAGTACCTACCCTACAGAGGGAGTGGAGAAACAAATTTACGAGCATGAGAGGTTGGAAAGTTTATCTTAAATTTTTTTCTTTGAATTTCCATGCTTGTTTAGAATAGTAAATTACAAATTCTCATAATAGTGTATTCTAAAAAAACTAATTTATTTCATTCATGAAAAACCAAAAAATTTCAGCCTCTTTGAACATGTGTAGATAAATTTATAGTCTCATCCTTAAAGAAACTTTTTCTGGACTGGAAAACTATTGATATTCCAATTCACCAAATTCCTATGAATTTAATACTATGGATGATAATTATAGATATTCTATGGTAAAAAATGTTCATCTACATGTTTTATATCTCCATGAAAAATTTCAACTCATATGTACCTTATATATGTTACATTTGAGCATGTATAAAAAATTATCTAAAACTAAGAATGGATTCCAAGACCCAAACTATGAGTTTCTTTTATTCCTTTTATTGTTATATTAATATGAAGATCTTGTTCCATTAAATATATCCCATGATGATTTTATGACTGAGAAATTTAATTTCATAATTTATATTAGTGTAGAAAATGGTATGGTTTAAATACAAAGTTGATATACAAATTCTTTAAATTAAAAATTACGCTATTCTCATAATTAAGTCCTGAATATTTCTAAAACATAAATATGTTACAAATACCCTTAATATATTAAATTTTTATGATTAAAAAATTTAATTATATAATATATTATGTGAAAATATGATCTTCATAAATCCCTAAAACATAAGCATTACACTCCCAGGAGAACTTATATACTAAGTTCAAAACAAAATTCTCATGATATAATTGACAAAACCACTAAACACTCACATCCAAATAAAATATTATTCCTTATACATGGATCATAATTTTTTAATTCCAAAAATTATCAAAAAAAATACATTTAATATCATGTTAATCTCCATATTCATGTCATACCTACCGCCCCATAAATTTATTTCTCTCTCACTAAAGGATTTTCGACATTTATTTTTTCTCATGATCAAAAATAGATATGATCTTTATAGGCTTGTAAAAATTATCATCTCTCTACAGTGTGATTCATAAAAATGCTTTCAATTATGAGGACTTTTCATTATGATTTTGGTGGCTAAATTTGGTGGGTAAAAATATTTAAAAATTTAAGGCCAGAATAATGAGGTTGAACTATTAAATATAATCCATTAATTTTCATGTGAAAAAATAGGAAATATCAACCCTTAAATACACTTACATATATGAAAAAAACACCACATTTTTTGAATGACATAAGATACGATTCAAAAAATTAATACAAAGAATAATTTTTTCCAGATTCTCCATTATATTTTTTCTTCAATATTTTTATTATTTTCATAGAGGATGAGATGAAAATAAAATAAAATGAATGAAATAAAATTCATTCACTCAATGTTTGATAGGGATATGGGTCATAAAATTAAGCACAATTAATAATTCAATCTCATCTCTATTTTTTATTTCTTTGGATGAAAAAGGTGATATGAATAAAGTAAAATGAATCATGAATCATGACCATCTATAAAATGTCTAAAATGTTTTCCATCACCACATAATGAGTTGAATATCAAAGAACAAAAACGAATGTCCCTCCCACCACACTAAAACTCTAAATATCCATGTAAAAATATTAAGAGTGAAGGTAGGTAAAAAATATATATTGTAATTTGGTTCAAACCTATAATGAAATTAATGGATTATAAGGATTAAATAATTGGTCATATAAAGTGTACGACTCAAGTTAAATATATGGATATCCAAATAAATTTATCAATCATATCAAAACAAATATGAAGTTCAAAAATTTAAAAGAGAACACTCATGAGTTTAGGATCACATAATATGACTCAAGATTCTTGATAAAAGTGTAAATTTAAATGTCAAAACTTTTTAGAAACCTTTGAGGTTTGTAAGTATTTTAAATTAGGATAGTACTAGTGCACATTATTTTCACAATTAACCAAACATAATTATATTAAAAGATTGCAAATTAGAAAGAAAAATTCATTTTTAAAACTCATTTAAATCATTAGATATTCAAACCAATAAGTGTTCTAGAAATACCAAGTTGATTTGAATTTTAAAAATTATTTGATTTAGATAAATAATCCTAAAAAATAAAAAATATAAATAAACATGTAGGATAAATAAAAGTATATCAATAAATATAGAAAAAAATAAAAAGCACCAAAAATCTCTAAAAACATATTAACATCCCCCCTCCACACACTTATGATTTAACTAAACTTTCATTTCATCTAAATAAATTTAAAAGGAAAATAGATCTAAAACCAATGTGAATGATTGATACAATATGAGTTTATTTTAAATTGGTAGCTTTGATTAAAGATCCTAACATCACACTTGAGTACTATAAGAAATAAAGAAAAAACATAAGAAATTTATTTTAACAAAATTTAAAATAGAGATATATATAAAGAGAAATTATAGAAATGGCATAACATGTTTTAACTCCTATGTGGGTGATATATTTTAACTACCCCTAGACATTTAGTTGCAGCAATTTTTTCTCAAATTCAATGTTGGTTATAATTTATGTGATTTTAACCACTACCTCGTTCCTTATAGTTATCTTTAACTCGCATTAGTTGTAAAGGAAATCAAAGATAGGTCAAATCATATCCATTCCCTTTGAAATGTAGTATAACTTGAATATTGGAATAATAATAGAGAATGGGTCCTCTTTCTTTTTGTAAATTACTTAATTATCCTCTTAAATATCTAAGTCCTACTCCATATATGTTTTTTCAATATTTTCAAAAAAGGGGAAATCAGAAGAAACAAAATAACATGAATAAAATTTAAACTTAAAAAAATCAATATAAATATATTTCCCTTTAAGTATGTCATCTTGTAATATGATCTCTTCAAGAAATTACACTAGAAACTCATTCTTAATAGGTGTATCTTCATCTTATTCTTCGTCCTATAAGAAAATCTAAGTATCAGATGAATCTAAAAATTTAAAATAGTGGGAGGTAATACTAAATTAATTATCAGTAAAATAAAAAATAAATGATTTTAAGAAAATATTATCTTCCTTTATTGGATGGAATTCAATTTATATTTCTTTACTTAGTGAGACATTTTGTTAGGTTGTTGTATTCATAGGTAGGTTTTCAATCTCTTTAAATATTTCTTCAAATTCTAACACATTAGTGGTATATTCCTCCAGATAAAGATATAGGTGGACTGGTTTTTTATTTTTCCATGTTAAATATGGTATAATAAATTAACTTTTCAACTTCTAAAAATTAGGAACAATCCATATCCAAATCATCTTGATCTTTTACATGATCATTATCTTGTATATCTACTTCAAAATCCTCTTCACTAAATGGTTGAGTGAGTTTGAAAAAATATTCTATATATATCTTTAAGGCCTCATAAAGTTTCTCAACTATTAAAGAGGGTGGAATGAGAATTACTTCTTCTTAAACTTTATTTTCTTATTGTTCCCTCTTCAATGCTCTAATTTCATTATGTTAAGTGTAAAGGAATTCTATTTATTTTTTCAATTATTTAATTATTTTTGAGTTTTCCTCTACCATTAAGAAATTTTCTTATACTTAAATATTTAATGCTTCATATCATATAGACATATCCCCAATATATGAATATTTAAAATCACTATAAAAATCTATTTTTAACCTAATAAAATAAATATATGTAATGAGGTTCTATATTTTTTTTTTCTTTTTCAAATTTCAGATTTTTTTTCTGTTTTTTTGTGAAAAAATAGTTTGTACGAGGTTATGACCTCCCTGGGAATGGATCCAGTTTTATAAGAGATATTGTTTGTAAATAAATAATCAATAAATTTTTATTTACCTAAGTATATAATATATTGTACACCAAGGGTCGATATTTAGAGGAGGCCACACACAAATACTATATTACTATTGTTGCTATTTATAAGTTAACTAATATACTAAAACGTTATATACTAATATAATGGGTGTGTTTAGAAAATAAAGTGATATATAAATATTGAAATGAAAATAAAAACAAAGATGAAAAACTCAAAAAGTGGAAAAATAATATTAGTGAGAGAAATCCTATCATCACAGGGATTTTACATAGATGTTATCATTATTCTTTAAAATTATAATATAAATATTCCACCCAATGTTGAGATCAAACATATCACTCAACACCCTCATATTTTAAATATTATTAACACACATATACCCCATGTATTTGGAATAATCTGACTGACATCATCACTACAATGTTACACTAACCCTCTGTATACAACATTATAATGATAAATGAGAGGGGAAATTAAATGGGATGAAGAACACAATCGTAAATAAATTAGGGTGACCTCACACAACAATCAACTTCCCTACAAATAAAATTATCAGAAAAAAATAAATTGAATAAATTGAAGTGTAATTAACTCAAGCATCAATATCTAATTTCCTTCAAATAAGTTCCAAAGTTAGTTTTCTATTTTCATGGAGATAAGAAAGTGTGGTGGGGATGCAAAAGGGAAAAAAAGAGGAGAGATTAAGAAAACCAAAATTAAATATATTATAAATATAATGACTATTAAATTATTATAACCCTAGATTCTACTCAAAATGGATAACTTAAATGTCTAACTAAAATTTTTGACCCCTTGAGAGGGAGAGGATGAACAAATGTATAGGCATGAGGGGTGAATGGTTTTGTTTTCTAATTATGTTTTTTGAATATCCATTCATGTTAGTCATAGTAAATGATTGAATCTCATAATTTTATCTTATATAATGTTTTTAATTTATTTTTGTCACATTCTACCATAAAATTTTAGCCTCTTTTTAAATGTGTATCAAAATTTACAACTATATCATTAAATAATTTTTTTATATTGGATAACTATTCATATTTCATTTACCTAAATTCCCAGGAATTTATGACCATGAAGAAGGCATAATCCTGAGATTAGAAATTTAAAGAAAATGGTATCATTTTATTTATCTGTATTAAAATAATTAATCTCATTTGGACCTTCCATGTGTGATATATGGTCTCATCTTCAAAGTTCTCCAAAACATGACACTTATTCCAAGGCCCAAATTTTGAGCTTATTTTGGGAATTTTATTTTTGGATTATGTATAAGGTAAAGTATAATAAAGTATTCCCCATAATTTTTTGAATGCTAAAAAAATTAATTTCACAATTTGAATCAGTTTATAAAAATTTATGGTAGAAATACTAAGTTGATATAAAAAATCTTAAAATTCCAAAATAATTATTTCTCACAATTGTTCCAAAATAGTTATAAAACCTAAAAAAGAAATAATTATCTATAAAATATCAAATTTTTGGGATTAAAAAGTTTAATTATAGAATAAAGTATGTGAAAAATATGAGCTCCAATAATATAGTGTTATAATTTTGGTCCAAATTTGAAAAATCAATTCATATTATATACCTATAAATGAAATTCTAGTGAGAGAATTTTAATTCCCTAGTATAATTATTAATGAACAATAATTAGATGTAAGTATAGACTTGAACGTGGAAGTTAAACATTCATAATATTATCTTGGGTTGTTTTTCATGTGAATTTCTTAATTAATTTTTGTGGTTGTAAATTACAATAATGCAGTGATTTTAATACCAAAAATTATTTATATAAATTTATTAATTAATTTTTATTAATTTTATATTACGAATAAAATAATAAATTAATTAGTAAAAGTGTGGTTAAATATAATGGATTCGGAAATCATGAACTCAATCATTCATCTTTCATTGTTTCGAAAAATCATGTTTACATAGTATATCTAAACATATAAGGAAATCATTAATTTATTAAAATGGATTTTTATTTGTGATTTTTTCCTTTGAGCCACTTTGGTCTTAGAGTATTTAATTAAATAGACCAAATGAGATAAATTTAATTATGGTTTATTTTTATAAGTGAAATTAATATAAAAATAGTTTAATAATTATAATTTTGATTCAAATTTTTTGAAGGATTTAATTAATTAGTTTTTAAAGTATTTTAAAGGGATGTACCCTCACTCTATTCCTTACTATACATTCCCCAACATGTCCAAGGGAAATAACTACTATCTTATCCCTTCATATCCCATTCACATGACCATATATTTCTTATTTATTGACAGATAAAAAGTTATAAAATCATTAACCTCTTTTACTCCCTTAATTTATTTCTATTTTTTGATTAGATCTCAATCCATTAATAGTTTATAGAGATATAAATTTAGGTCTTGGTTAAAAAATTGATTGTTTTAGGAAATTAATTAACTAAATAATCAGTGAATGTAAGATATTTCTTTATTGATAAAGATTAAGAAACATAATAATGTTTGAGGTTGGTGACATCAATCATTTTTTTAATGTTATTAAGATATTTTTTATATTACATGTATGTAATAATGGGTTTTAAGTTAAACTTTTTATAAGATATGTTATAAGTTTATATGCTTCAAGTATGTGTTGGATTTAGATTATGTTTTGGTAGATAATTTTTAACTTTTTGGATTATTGTATTAATTTTATAACTTTTAAGAAAAGTTATTATTGGAAAAGGATACCTCATGAATTATCTAGGTACTCTAAATAAATTTATTTAAATGTCATAGACTTTCTTAGGTTAAAATATTTGGTTTTTTATTATAGTAAAATTAATTGGTAGAAATTTTATTTATAAGTTATAGAGATTTACATTAGAATTCAACTAAATATATAATTAACATTGTGACCAATGATGAAGCTAAGGATTTATAGACTAATATAATATTGGGTTATTATGGGCCTATGGGTTTAGGATTAATCATAAATTGGGTAAAAATATAAATTGAGCATAAAAAGGTATCAAATTAATTATGAGAACCACTCTGATTAAGGAATGAGTATTTTCTTTTGGTTCATCATTGAATACCACCCATATAATTTCTTCTAACCATTAGGTAATGGTTTATTAATACATAAGTAGTGTTTCTATATATGGGATTCATATTCATGGAGGAAAAGGTTCTTAGTAAAAGAATTTAAATAATGTCAACATTTATGTGATTATAATATTATAATCTTAGTTTTAACATACAAGAAGAAAGAAATATATCCCCAAGTGGAATTATATGAATGTTTGAGGCCTCTTCTTAATGAATTGTGTTATGGCCAATAAAGTATGTACTTTTATCTTGTATGAGCAATCCACTCATGTGAGGGTTCAGATAGGACCTAAAATTTAAGGTTATTATTGTATGATTCATCCTTTTTAACAACTAACCCTTTATAAATAAATATTGGGATGACCAAATACTTTAATTTCCATTATTATTGGTATATTAGGCATGTTTCGTGGATATACAAGAGAGTTAAAACCTTTAGGGAATTTGTTTTTTAGTATGGACATGAGATGGTCATCTTGGGAAGTTTATGAGTTGTTTGTTTATTTTTATTTAATTATTATTGCAATATTCTCATATTCTTTTCCCTTATAAATTATTACATGACATACATTCTCATACACTATCATAGTCATTTTACTTTTATTCATGCATATATGGTTACCAAGATTATTTAAAAATATCAAAATGATTATTTTGTACTCACCTCCTATATAGACACTTTGTGTGTATTTATAGATATTATATGACTAAATGTAGTTATATGGAGGAATTAATTGGTCAATGGTGATATATGGACAGTAGGTTAGACCCTAGTTGGAAATTAAAGTAAATAAATCCACATTTTGAATATTATTTGAATTTGGGTGAGTATTTTGAGGGACTATGGTCGAGGAATACTGTTTCATATCATATATTTACCATATTGGCCCTTCAAATGTTGTTTACTTTTATTGTTGAATTTATTAACATTCTCAATGCATTATATATGTTCTGATCTACATGTTTTATTATATATAATTACATAACATATAGTTTAATGTTTATTTATTTTAAATTTTCTTGTGATATCAAGGATCTATATTCATGATAGGAAAAAAATTAATTGTCAATGAATGTTCAAAGGATAATTATATGTGTGAATGTTTCAGGTAATATTTTTGAAATAATCTAATAGAATGAGTAATTTATTGGTTTTATAGTGAAATTGTTCCCCCAAACCAGTATATATATCTTTGGAACTTTTCACCAACCTCTGGAGGTCCGGGAAACATGTACGAGGCATTATGGTTATTTAACTTTGTAAATTGGTATATTCCTCGGGTCAAAGTATTAAAACAAGGCTATTGATGAACCAATGCCCATTCAATGTTATTTTACGATCCTTCTAAAGACCACCATATTCTCAGTTGTGGCTAACGAACCTTCAGTGTCCAAAACAACCTTATAGGTATTTTTAGTGATTTTTACCCATCTCTCTATCTAGAAAAAAATCTTCTATTATCATATCATCAAAAGGTGTTGGAAATATCTAAAGGTAGTAACCCAATATGGTGAAGATTAAAATCATATTAAATAGTCAAAAATATAAAAAAAATATAAAATAGTTTTATAGATTTAATGAATAATGGTGAAAAAATTTATAAAACATATATAATTAAAAAATATAGGATAATTATCTAATTAATCATATGATACTAAAAAATATTGTTTAATTAATTTATATTAATTTATTAGAAAGAAAAAAAACCCAAAAATAACTTTGATTAGACGATTTAATATTATGAGATCAAAAATAATCTTCTGAGATTTCAATTCAAAAATAATTAAAAAATATATTATAATTTTTATTAACATCATATAATTAATCATATGATCCTAAAAAACATTTTCTTCTCTAATTTTTAATTTTTTGGTAAAAATCCCTTCTAAATTTTTTTTGAATTTTTTATGTAACTATATCAATTTTTTACTATTAATTTTTTACTACTATTAATAGAAATTATCCAATCCATAAATTTAAACTAATACCATGATTTTTTCAAATATATAAATAATTCTTCCTTTATTCTGTTAAAATATCTTATTTATGTCATTTATATGTGATATTAATAATATGATATTTCTAAAAGGGTGGGTATATTCTATATGGGATAATAAATAACGAGTTCTATATTTACTAGGATCATTAATTCCACTAATTGTTTTGAAACCGGTGTACCTTAGTTATTGATACAAAATAGATTGGGAGTTATTTCTTAAAGAGTTTCAAATATACAATGTGAATAAGATATATAGGTCATATACAAATAAATTTATAAGAGATTTATCCATCACTGTCTTAAAATATCACTAATAAAAACTCATGTATACTACCATTCATTCATAAAAATTAATTCAATTTCTATATTGATAACTCTTTCATATATCCTTTTCAAATATTATTAACTCACAAAGATTAATTCTATCATGTGAATTGTATTATGAATATGTTATTATTTATTTTAATTTGGAATATTCATCATGATATTCATATTATTTGATTTATTAAGGGAAACTATTTACACATATGTATATTCCTTGATTATATATGGTTTAATCATATAAGTCAATCCTTACTGAATATTATGTTATGTGAATATAATTTGTCCATTCTTGAACATTATGTCAAGTAAATTTAAGCCATTTTATAATTTTTTCCACTAAATTATAATGTTTCCCTTTTTTCCCATGTTATCAAGATAAATATTATGTATAATACACTCTAGCAATACAATAGAAGAATAATTTTTTAATGTTTATAAAAAAATTAATCTAATTGTCCCAATATAAATGTAATATTTAAGTATGTATCTAGACTTCTAATATTTCTAAACTTTTGATAATGTTATTTTATTTTTTATTTTGTTTTCATGTAGTAAAGGAAAACTAATTTTGGGTAACTTGATTAGAGGTATTATAGTTGGTATTAAGGTAATTTTATTAAAAATCATAGGAAATTTAATTAGAATATTATGAATAAAAACAAAAACATTATGATGAACCCATATAGAATTCTATAAATTACTCTATAATGAGTAAAATAATATATTCATTTATATAGAATGAATGAGTTACTATATAGATACATGACATGTATAAAATGATTTATAATTCATAGTATTACTCAATAACTCATTAGTTTATATCATTTTTAGAAAACTTTTCTTCATGAAAGTAATGAAATTCATACTAGAAACCATTATCAATATAGGGATTTTCAAGATGATCAACTTAATAAATTTGGAGTTATTGCTAAAAAAATTTCCTTGATTTTAGAGAAATTAATCTAGGTTATTAAAAATAAACAAGTCCACAGAGAGCAACATGTTTTACCTAAACATTATCAGTTATTTTGGATCACTTCATGTCAGTACATCCTTAGAGAAGTCCATATATTTTGGTTATATATTTTCTGGAGATTTAGAGATTATTTTGATTATTTTATATGATAAACTAAATTATCATTTTAACCTCGAAAAAAGTATCTAAATAAAATTTGTATTATGTCTTTTATCTTACAAATGAGTGTTTACACTTTGTGTAAAGTTGGGAAAAAATTATGATATTTGGTATTTAAGATGTTACCAAAATTGATGGAATTTAATATTTTGTTTATTTATTCATTTATTATTGGTTTATTTTTATAAAATATATTTATGAGAAGATTGTAAAAGTATGAATGGTAAAATAGGTATAAAATATTGATGAGGAAGGTAAGTAATTTTCCTATAAAAATATGGTTTTGGAACCCTTGATTTACAAAACTCAAAATATTTTTATCACTTTTTTCATTGATTAATTCCATGGGTCTCTCCATTATATAGTGAGAGAGTTAACCATAAAGAATTAAAAAAAATTGGAATATGATGAACAATAGGGAATATATAATTTAAAGTAGGTAACTCTATATCTTAATCTATTTTTATCTATATTAATTTACATTGATTTTATTTTATATAATGAATAAATAATGTAAAATAAATTGAAAATTAGAATATTATGCTAAATGGATGATTTAATTATGTTTTATTTTTTTTATTTTAACTATATGTATTAATGAGGTAGTCTTGAGGTATATTTTTTATAAAATTTTTTATAAAGTTGATTATGTTAGATTATGCTAGAAATTTTCAACCCTAATTATTTCTCACAGTGGTATGTTTATTACAAAATTATATAGATAACATGTTTTTAACAAATATAAATCAATTAAATGTTTTCAATCTTTGGTACAAGGGTGTTTCAAATGTGGCATGCATAGTATTCCATTTTTCGTTTGATGGTAAATCCTCAAGTGATGATATAATTACTAACATGGTGATTGTGTCAAAATTAATGAATCTCAACCTCTTACTACTATTATTACACTCTCTTTATATTATTTACAATGGATTCATGTCAAATTGACATGGTTGTTTTACCAAAACAACATAAATTTCATGCCACCAGCTCTTTTTCCCACAGTTTCTTCTTATATTAGAATAGGGGTGTTAGGGGCTTGAGGGGTGTGTCAATTGTTGTTTTTAACTTTTTAAACTATATAAAATACTTTGAAAACTTCTTCAATTGAATACATGATGTATTATATAGAAGTATGAGTGCACATGGATGGGTTTGGATAGAAATTATTCATTGAATGTTTATTTTTATTGTTGTGTGATGTCATTAGAAATGAATGTGTTAAATTTAATATACACTGATTTTCATGATACCGAAATGGTTTATAGTTTTCAGACCTATGTTGAGGATGGTATAAGTTAAAGGTAATTTGATCTATATATTCAAAATGATATCTGAGTCTATGTGGACTTGTTTATATGGGAATGGTAATATAATGAGATTAGGTGGTATCTAGTTTATATCAAATTTTAATCATCATTGTGAGTTGTTTCTAATACTCACATGACAAATCCCACCAAGACTATGCTTGGGATTACAGTAACTTAGGTGTACCACCCCAAGACCACCTCCAATAGGCTAGGGGCTGGTGACTAGCACCAAGTAATCATATCACATAACATAGGAGGCCTTAGCCTAATATACATGTAAACACCCACACATATCTATATAAGTTGTGTTAAATCATGATGGAAAATAAAACCAACTATAATATATAATTATTGTGAAAAATCCTAGTCATCCACAAATTATAGTGATAGAAAATAAAAAAAATCAAAGAAAACCTCAATATCCCAAGTTAAAAACGAACCTAACAGACCTATAAGGTGAATTTGAATCCCCAATTCATATCTCTTGACAAAAAATATACTTATACATGTCAAATTTGTGTACCACTAGTCTCCCACATTACTGGAACACTATCCACTGATATCACCACCAAATTGAATATCATTTTCATAAGACAAACATGTATCAGAAAATTCCTTAGGACAAGATGAGTGTATACATACCAAGTAGGACACCCTAAAAACCAAAAAGGATGGATAGAAAAACAAGTCATCTCAAAATAAAAAATGTAAGAAGAAACCCAAATATTCTTATAAGTAGAAGACCAAATAGATATAAGAGAGTTGTGTTCTGTTCAATCCCTCTATAAAATAAACAGCCACAACAAGAAACTTGATAATCTAAACTAACTATATTTAAAACCCACATCACATATAAAAACTGTATTAGGAGGCCTAATCCTTCCCAAGGTAAGTTTCAATTAATGTATTAATAAACCCTAGTGTATTACCCATTCCACTTTCAGTACAACATGTTAGATGATGGATTACCTTACTCTATGGATAAAGGACTTGTGCCTTGCGTAAGTGAGGGGGATACTAACTTTATCAGTCGTGTGGGGAACCTAAACCTCATCAGGTCCAAGGGAGTAATGACCCTATGCCTGATCTAGAGGACCCATACCCTGATAATATGGGGGAGTAGTAAACTCTAGTATGAATTTGGGGGACCAATTCCTTATTACTATCTCACCACCAAGGCAATTCCTGACCTCGTTTCCTCTTTAATAATTACACCTGATACCCAACGCCAGCCCTATGGATCTTTGAAAACTAAAATAATTTAATCACCTCATGTATCATCTATAATACAATTAAATGGTGTTATATTATGTTTTATATTAAAAAACTCTAGATAGACTACTTCATGTTCCCAAAACTGAGTGTCGGTCAAAAACATATGAATTTTCCAAATTTTATTAAAATTAAATGACATGTTATTTGAGAGTATAAGTCTTATAAACCTTTGATAAATTTATGGTCATGTACCATTGTTTATATGTCATGTGAGGGTTGACCTACATGGATTGTTTGATTGAAAAAATGACATGTAGGATCTATGAGACAGGTCGATGTGTATCGCTACTTCCCAAGTCATGTGGAGATGTACCACTTTTCCATAAGACTTGTGGGGTCAAATAGACTCATGGGAATGAACTCCTTGTAAACACTAAGTTGAATAACCTATCGTATGTTATTTAATTATAAATTAAACCTCATGTGATAATTAACATAAACCAAAACCCTAGAATATGTTACCAATATGATATAATGTGTGTGGATTTGGGACCCACATTATGTGAATTCATCTTATAGCCCCATATATCAGCCCAAAATTTCCTATTATCACCAGTCTCACCTTTATCTATATAACAAACCTAATTTTTATTATACACAAAAACATGATTTATTACATACAATATTTACATTATACAAGATAGAAGATTGAGAGGTCTAGTGTCTTTGGGGCTTAGGAATGTTACATAATGACATAGAACATGAAATACCATATCTTTATTGAAAACTTCCTTTATATGACCACTACATTCCCTCATACATAGAATTGTATAGGATAACCTGAGGACATGTATAAGAAAAGGGTGAGATATAAATCCCAGTAAGGGAGTAAACAAGTATTAACATGAATAATATAGTACATATTAGGAAATAGGCATATCAAAGGAGCATAATAGAAACATGAACATAAAGGCATGATATAGCATGATTATCATAACAAGGAAATGTGGAAACAACCCTTAACATGGTATTAGAATGAGCTAAGGCTCATTTCACATATAGAATGATTAGACCCTCATTGAACTAGAATTATCATGAGTAAACCCTCATTTCACTTGATGTATCATGATACTAAACATTACCCAATGTATTGGATCACTATTAGGGCACACCCTTCATAAACATTTCATTTCATGCATAAGTGTTCCACATGGATCATAAAACATGGAATCATTCATCATAATTTATTCCATGATAAAGGGATGTGTAATGCATACATTAAGTTTTATAATCAATAACTAAATGTTTAAAATTTGAATACCCTTTATAGATAAATGGGTATGGTATTCAATACACAATGACATTGGCTTGGAAAATTGTGGTGCAATTTCGGCAGCGTAACGACGTGGCATAAGAATTCATAAAAATGGTTGATGAGAGTGGAAGGGGTGTCTCATCATATTTAAATGAAATGGAAACTAAGGGGTCATATAGAAACATTTACAATCTTATGTAATGAAAATTATATTTGTAATACAAAGTAATAGCTTTAATGTAAATTAGGAGAGAGAAATCCCTTACAGAATTTCGGCATGGTAACGGGTGTAGATGGGAGGCATTAATTAGAGAGAAAAGGGGTCTCTCGTCATTCAAACATAAATACGTAAGTATGTTTGATGTGATAAATAATACCCTCAACATTTATAATCGATAATAAAAAGATATAACAATATTAAGAAACTTGGATAAAATGAGAAAGAAAGAAATCCCATACAAAATTTTGGCATGGTAACGGGTGTACATGGGATGCATTAATGAAAGGGAAAAGGGTATCTAATCATTCAAACATAAATAGGTATGTATGGGGTATGTGATTAATCATAACCCAACATTTTTAATTGAAAATAAAAGGGTATAGAAACATAAATAAACTTGGAAAAAATTAGAGAGGAAGAAATCCCATACTTGCAAGTGTAATCTCAATGGCTTTGAAGGGGCTTGAGAGAGGATTATTGAGAGATTTGGGTGGCTTGGGAGGATTATAGGGATAGGAGGTCAGGGTTTGGTCATGCTCCAAATGATTTGAGTGAAGAGGAAGTGGTACCTTGGGTGGGTTTATATAGTAAATGAGAGGGAGTTCTTTATTATTTAGGATTGAGTCACCATACATTAAACTAATCCAAACCACAAACCCTACCATGGTTTGTCCCATGGTTTTTTCCAAATGGGAGTGGAAAAAATTATTTTATAAGGCCAATGGATGAACTTATTATAATAATATGGTTGCTTATGTGGAGGTGAGTTACACTCTTGAAGAAATCAATTTAAAAAGGTAAATTGTTTTATAAGTCTTGAAGGGTTCACTAATGCATTGTAAAATAAATAAAACTAAACTAAAATCACATTATTTTAATTTGAAAACATATATTGTCCGAACATAATTTTTATAGTATTTTATTATATCACTATTGGGTCATTATGAGGTCATAAAAAAAATTATATATTTAAACGGTATTTAATTTTTAACCAAAAAATCGACTATCTCAAAAAATTATGAAAAATTCATCATTGGATAATTTCGAAATCCTGATTCCAAAAATAATATTCATTTTATCTAAATAATTTTCTAAATATGTTAATTTTTACTTTTAAAATAAAAAACTATATTTATGGAAAATTGATGGGTTTTGAAAAAAATAGCTTTCAAACCCTAATAGATATCACAATCATATTCATAATAATTATATGATAATTTATATTATAAAAATTAATTTGTTTTTAATATTTAATTAAAATATTATTTAATTTAAAAATTCATTAATTTATCAAATTATATTTCTTAATTGAATATTAACTAAAAAACTATTTGTGATTTAAAAACTATTTACAAAATAACAATAATAAAATGAATATATATTCTTTATTATATACAAAAATAATGCACATATTCATAGTTATATTATCTTATTACATAACCCCTTATAACACATGCATACGACCAAATGGTAAGGTGTGCTATGGTGAGAGACTCTTGGGGTGGCTGGGATAACATCGTTCAGGTGGTAATCTCTATCAACTTCCACTTCTCCCGTAGGCAGTTTCTTTCAAGCTTTGTGTGTTGAAGCTCGGTTTGGGCTTTGTTAAGAGAGAATCCCAATGACTCCACCTCCTTTCAGAGCTCTAAAAAATGGGGTTTGTATAGGGAAAGTCTACTGGATGAGGCCATCTCTTCCTTTTTCAATGTAAATTGGATTTGTTAAAGCCCTATATTTATACTAATCATGTGATCACTATTCAATGGATATATTAGCAATGGTGACAATTCGTAATGGTATTTTGAAATATAGAAACATAAAACCATGGAAGTTAATATTTTATACCCATTTTACATAATGAGATATTTAATTAGATCGAGAGGAATTTCCATTAATAAAATTCTAGGTTGTTACAATCTATGCTTTAAACACCAATAAGGTCCTTATTATTATTATTTCACATTGAATGACCCATTTTTAATCATCCTTCACCTGAAAAATAATCCACAATCCATTTGCATACATCCCTAACACCCACATGTCATTTCCTATTAGAAATATATACTGATGTGAATCTCAATGATCCATTGTAAAAAATTAATCCTCCTACATTCCATTTTATTCCCTATCATTTCCAAATCATCTATTTGAAAACCTGAATACCAATCATTTATCAATCCGGTCCAATACTCATCAAACCACTAGCTATGGTGATGTTCAAGGGATAATGTGAAAATAAAGGTGAAATAAACATATAATTAATATGGTATTGATGGTTGGTGTGATCATCCATCCATCATCCATTATACGTGTGGTATCTAATGGAAAATAACATAGAAAAAGAATCACATATTTTGAAAAAACAAATAATATAAAAATTGGAGGGGAATCACAATTTTCAAAAACTATTCAACATAAAATTTTAGCAATGGTTTTTTATAAAAATTACTTATTTGGTTTTTAGGTTTTTTTAACAATAT
Source organism: Viscum album (assembly GCA_963277665.1). Taxonomy (NCBI): domain Eukaryota; kingdom Viridiplantae; phylum Streptophyta; class Magnoliopsida; order Santalales; family Viscaceae; genus Viscum; species Viscum album. The sequence continues at coordinate 257,076,404 of OY728162.1, forward strand.
TGGGGTGGGGAGATATAAATAGTGGTTTACAAAGTAATGAATAAGGTTGAAGGAGTCTTAAAGGAATTTGTAGGAGTTGAAATAGGTTCTTCCACAAGTCATGAGTAACTACATGGGAAGGAATTGTTTGGATGACTTGTTCTTATGGTTGATTTAATATGATATAGTTCACACCATGAGGGGAACCCCATGAAGGTTAGTATTAATGTTGTTTGAAGCTAATTGATTCTATCAAATTGTGGTGTTCTTGGTCACATTGTAAAGAAAATTTGCTGAGAAATGGAAATGGCATATAATTTCCTTGATATATATGGTTTCTCAAGGATTTATATGAGAGAGTATCCAAGTAATGCATAAGGTTTTTTTCATTTATTTTTTTAGTAGAATAGTCTTTCATTCTATGGGATTGATGACCACACCATGAGTATGATTAGGTGAATTTTAGTGTCTCTATCATTTTGAGGGTGTCCATGCTATATAGGTAATTTGAATCATGATGTTTAACTAGAAAAAACAGTACACAAAATATTATATAATACAATTAACATTAATCATGTTGTGATAAGGATTTTCACACCATGGTATGTAAGCCAAGGGATGATTCTGAAAAAATAACCATATAATGTTTTGTAAGTGTGATCTAAGAGAATCAAGGATATAGAATTAAAAATTATGATGATGAATTTAACATCATATATGTTCCATTGGAAGTATAATTTCAAGGATATATTTTTAGGAGAATATGGGTATCACACCATGATAGTGACACTCATGTCATGATAAAGTTGAGTCAGTATACCTGCATATTCAAATTTCATATCCTTAAGGATGGGTATATGGGTATTGAAAGGATCATATTAGATTGGTTTTAAGGGAAGTATTTAGATACGTTTTACCATATTTATTAATGTTAATTAATGATCATAAATAGGGAAATTTATAGTTTCTATCAAAATAGTAAAAATATATTTCTCTTCAAAAGTAGGAAGGAGAATTATGGATTAGTATACAGAAAGACTGAGAAGGAATTAGAGGATTATGATGGAAATTTATAGAAGAATATATATTTAGGTGATTATCTCATTGGATGTTCAAGGAGTTCATCAATTGAATTAAAGTGGAAAATATTAATACACAAATCATTATGTAAACACAATTTCTATTGATGTGGATAAAGACAATAATAATTTAATAGGTAGTGAGTTGTATTAGTGGTTTAGATCACCGAGTTATTTTTTTTAGGGTTGTAAATTTGGATGGTTAGTGTAGCCAATTTAGATTATAAAATCTAATAGTGTGATTTTTGTTTTAGGTACATCAACACATCCTTGTTTCATGTCCCACTTATTATTCAAATTTTGTTGAACCAAATAAAACTACTTGTGTCCCTCTATTTTTTACTTTATCACTTCATATCGATTATAAAAGATAGAAGTGTTCCTAATAACAGTGGTGAAGGGTCATTAGTGGGGGTAATTATCAAAATATATATAACACAATTCACCCCCAAATATTTTCCATTATTACGATTAATAGGTGGTATCAAAGAAAAAGGTTTTATGGATTTTTCCCTCTTTAATTCAATGATGGTGACTATTGACCACAATGGAATTTTGATCATTGATGGGATTAATTTCCAATTAAGAAATAATCATATGAAACATTATTTCTAATATTTTGTAATATATGTCAACACATATTCCATACATAATATCTCAATAGACATGGGAGTAGGGTGTTATCAAAAAGACTAAATGAAGCTTGATTTTGATGCCAAAATAGTCAACATGTTTGGAGGATCTTTATCTTATTAGAAATACATAAAGGTGATGTTATGTAAATCCCCATTCATCATATGGGAAATAATTATCAAAAACTATAAATATTATTCATGTGTATGTGAAGATAAATTATATTTTTTATAGATTAAGTATGAGGATCTGAAGATACACCAGAATGAGTCCATTGATGTATTCATTGATCAGGCGAACATCATTGTGGAGGATATGGGGGGGCTAAGAGAAAACTATGATGATGTTAAAATTTTGAATAGGATCTAGAGAAGATTACCACCATATTTCATTTTGAAGGTATTAGTTCTTGAAGACAAATACCCAAGGGTGCAGACACTGGATATTCTTTCAAAAACTCTTGATGCACACAAGATGAGGAATAGTGGAAAGTCCATGGAAAATGACAACTCTCAATTGATTTAATTTAATAATATAAAGGAACTTAATTTTTAAGATAATACCAAATATATTAAATTTGATGAAGTTATGTATTTCCTTTCCAAAAATTCCAAATAGGAAAGAGGAAAATTCAAAGGAAATATTCCACTATCTTTCTTTTAGTGTGGAATATTTATTCATATCAATTAAAGGCTTCCAAATAAATTTTTAGATAATAAGGAAGATGAATAGCCCATAGGTAATTCATATAAGGGTGTAAAAGGAAAGAGGATTTAGTAGTATAATTTATTCAATAATAATAATTTTTTTATAAGAAGATGTTAGGTGGGAAGCAACTGAAGTGGAAGAAATTGAGGAAAGTAAGGACCTAAATGAGGATGTTCTTATGGATATAAAAGACATGAAAAAATTAATTTTTTAGGGATAAACCAAATAAATGAAATGGATTGGTAAATGATTTTAATTTTTATATATATCAAAAGGATTAAAATAAATTTGAGTTGAATTTTGAGTTTGACCAACTCAAATTTATAAATTATAAAAGCTCAAGGAAGGAATTTGAGCTCAAACTTAAAATTTATTATCACACCTTTATTATTGATTGTTTGATTGATTATATGAAATATTTTTTCAAAAGTATTTATTATCTTGGTGGAAAAGTTTTTTCAATGAAATTAAATCTTAATGATTAAGGAATAGTTTTATGTACATGCCTAAAATATGAAATTTTGAGTGTATGGGCCACCAAAGAAGATAATAGGGATCAATGGGAGTCTTAATAAAAGGTAAATTCCTACCCATAAGTATTTAATTTCAAATAGGAAAGAAAATATGTTGAGTGGACTATTCATAATCAGAAATCAGTGATAGTTGATACAAAACCACAAGAACCCATTCCCCAAAGGAAGGTTGATTTTGGTGATTTATTAAATACCCAAGAGGATAAAAGTAAATAAGTGAAGATATAAGATAATACATCACACATGTTTTTTTATTTTTATAGAAATATAAATCATTAAAAATAAGTGGATTCTATAAAAAAGGAATTTCATAGTTCAAGGGAAAAAATATACTAGTATAAATTCCTACACTTGATATGTTTTTAATGACTATTTTTTTCTGTGAAGGTTTTTGATAAAAAGTCACCAATTTATCATCAAGGGTGAAAATAAGTGTCCCAATGAAGACTCAAAAAACATATCTCAATATCTTGAAGCATCATCAAGTGAGTTAAAAAATAAAAAAAACATGACTCCCTAAAAGTTGAGGATTATCTAATGGTGGAAAAGGTGAAATTATATCATTTACCAAAAAAGTAAGTAAATTAAAAAACATGGATCAATAAAGTAATGGAGAAGAAGATGGATTTAAAAAAATATTCTTTTAAAGTGATGAAAGAGGTTGGAGTGTATATCATTGATAGTGGGTGCAATTCATATATGAATGGAAACCAAATTTTTTCCATGAGAATAAAATACAAAAAATAAAATTCCATTTTATTTGTAAATGATGAATGTTTTAAGATATTTAGATTAGACAAAATCATAATTGAATAAAAATACTTAAGGGATACTAATGTCTTGGTTTTTAAGGCCTTGATCAAAATTTTATAAGTGTAATCCAGTTATATGACTGGAGACATGTGATAAATTTCAAAATGAAGGATGCCATAATCAAAGAAATATATTGTACAACTTCAATGAAATGAAATCAAATTTAGGGTATTTTTTAATTCATTAATGGAGAAGAAAAAAGTGTTTTATTTCTAAAGATGATGATAATAACTTATTGCACAAAAGGCATGAAAACATGATGAAAAACTCCTTGGAAGTATTTTATATAAAGTAGGATCCTATGATATCCCTAAACTTTCACATGATTAAAATCACACATGTGATACTTGTTAAAAAGGGGGAAACATTCAAAATAATTATATTCTAAAGGATAATAAGTCAATGAGATTGATCGAGTAGGTGCAGGTTGATGTGTATGGGACAACATCACCTAATACATGGATAGAAAATGGTATTATTATATTATATTTATCAATTATTACAATAAGATAACAAAGTTAATAGTAATCTCACACAAATTTAAAATTTTCAAGTGTATTAGAAGTTATCAGATATTTTCAAAGACGATGATTGGGCAGAAAATTCCTAAATTTTGGACTAATAATGGTACATAATTCACTAACAATTATGTGGAATAATATATTGATAAGTATATGATAAGTCACTAAGCTTAAATGTTGATTAATCCTCAATAATACAATGTTATTTAGATGATAAATTGTATTGTTAACAAAATGTATTATCCAATTCTCATTGACAAAGATATTACATTGAAATATCATAGGGAAGGGGTGTTTATATCATTTTATATCTCAAACAGGTCATTGTTATGTCGAAATAAAGATAATAAACCTTATAATATTTGGTATTGGAATAATAAAGTACTAAATTACATTAGGGTTTTATGAATTAAATGTTTTATTATCAACAAAGAGAAGAACTAAAAGTTTCAATATCATGAGGTTGTAGGTATTTTCTTGGCTATTTATCCAAAATAAAGGCATAAAGACTACAATAGATGGAATCAAAAATTTACTAAAAGTCGATATGTAATAGTTATTGAGATTGAGTGGGTTTTTTTACAGATTTATCTAGAACCTCCTTATTTTAATGATCTCAAATCATGTTTATTATGTTTCTAATAAGTTCCATGTTTTATAAAAGTTAAATGTTTTCTCGAAAAAGTAATAAAAGAAGCTAGGTCTTAAACTTATCGTTACTAACTATAATTAGATTAAATCTTCTATCATTGGTCCATATACTAAAATTTCAAGAAGTTTCCATTAGTTCAATTCTATAAACTCTTGATGCTACCACCACGATCATTTACCAATAAGAGAATCTACCACGAGATTGCTACTCCTTCCAAGTGATGCTACTGCCAGGTACATCTATAATCAAGAGAGCCTACCATTAGGAGCTACCACTACCACTAGTATAAGATTATACCATCAAGTGATTCTACCATCGAGTGATGCTACCTCCAAGATTATCTTTCATCAAGAGATTCTACCACTAGAAGAGTTACCATCGGTCAAACTTATACCATGTATATTAATAATTTAGTTCAATAGTAATTCATAAAAGGACTAGATTAATGAATTAAATTCAAGTTAGAGGAATATAGATTTAATAAGGATTATTATTAAACAACTCTATATAAGTTTAAATAAAAGTCATACTTTCTGGATCTGTCTCTCAGCATGAGTATTTTTCTTATTATATTATTATCCTACAACAAAAAATTGGACCATCTATACTACTATAAATTTAGAGGCACCCCTCATTCATACAGGGTGTGTAGAGAGAAAAAAGGATGCATGTGGAATAACACTAACTTTATGTCTAAACAACTTCTCCAACTATACTTTTGGTACGACACAATTCCTACGAAAAGATGAGTATTAAAAATAAACTCTAAAACCCTCTATTTTTCTATATATTCTATATAAACATGGTTGATCCCACTAAAATATAGATTTAAGGACTCCTGAATAACTGAAGTGGATTAGATTGAGAAATATCGAATACTCATATTATTTATTCTTTACTCTTTATATTTTAGATTATCTTTATATATATATTTTATTTTACTACTATTTATCTATAAATATATAATCCTATACTGAACTAGAGATATTTATATAATAACCTTAAATTCTTTTCATTTTCCCTCCCTTTTAAAACTTTGTAAGAGGCTATTATATAGTCTAAACTACCTACGTGTAGTTATTTTACTTATATTTCTCCCATAAATAATTCTTGAAGATGCTAGGTATATCCTGGACTATTTGGGTACATTTTTTTTATAAAACATTTTCCAGGTCATAGATTATTTTATTTTATTATAAACTACTTTTTAGTAAGTGTGTACCAATTAGAGGGGATTAAGTCTGAGCTTGAGATCAAACCACTTATTTATTTATTTTTGTATGATCTTATTTTTTCATTTATTTTAAAACAAACCAATATGTATTTTATAAAAATTAAATAAAAACATTAATTTTATAGTTGGATTTTATATGTGTTTTATATGTCGTGTTTGATTTAAGTAAATATTTTTCAAAATTTAAAAAAAACATATTTTAACTGAGTTGTGATCAAACTACTTATAAGATTCTTTAAAACATCAAATTATATAACTATACTATTTTAATTAACTGAGAGTACTTTAAAAATTATTGTATTTAGTTTTAAATGGTTCTTAATATAAATTTTTAATTGAAAACTCAATTTAGCCCCTCTTGAGTTATCCACTAGGAACAATATTTGGAATCAATTAACATTTAAAATACCTTTTACTATGATTGAGTTTTACTAAAATTAATTAAAATTTATGTTATATCTAAATTTATATATTAGTTTATAATAATGGACAAGAAGTAACTACCACTAATCAGCCTCCTTATTTTAATGGAACTAGATATTCTCAATAGAAGATTGAAACAAAAATCCATATTAACATCATGAGCATTGATATTTAGACTATTATTGAGAATGGATATGAAAAACCCAAATATGGGAGAGATAAATGGAGTTATTACCCTATTGCCTATTATGACTATAAATATAAATAAATGAATATAGTATATTTTTCATTAAGATAAGGTGAATTTAATGGAATATATTCTCATTTAACTACTTTTGAAATATGGGATACACTGGATGTTTCTCATAAAATGAACTTTTGATATTAAGGATATGAATTTAAATACTTATAATATTAAATATGATACATTTGAAATCAATCTTGATGAATCCAAAACTGATATGTATCTCAAATTAAACGTGATTTTAAACATTATGCATTCACTTACAAAGAAAATTCCATACAAATATCAAGTGACGTGAAATGTGAGATATATACCAAATAGGTAGGGAGGAACCTCTGTTCCTATCAAAGAATTCCATGACATCAATAATTTACTGGTAAAAGATATTATTGGAAAAATTTTGATGTGTGAGGAGGAATTACCTTTAAAAAATAGGAATGAGTTGAACTAATGAGGAAGTCAGTAGAATTCAATACTTCTAACTCAAAGTAAAAAAATTAGAAAAGATGGTAGTTTGAGTAATGATGAATCACCTATTAATGGTAATAAGAAAATGGATCATTTATCAAGATGATTCAAGAAATTTAATGTTACAATGAAATTATTTACAAATAAAAATTATGGAAGAAATTATGAAGTAAAAGGATGTTGGAAAAAGGATAATCAATCCAATGAAGTTACCAACTATGTGTGACAAAGAAAAGGACACATCAAAGATGATTTACCTATGATAAAATATAATAAAAGGTACAAGGGAAAAGGAAAATTACTAAAAAAAGATATGAAAGCCACCTAGAGTGACTAAAAATATGGCTCAAGGAAATATAATTTGAGCAGATAAGATAAAAAAGATTGATCAAATATGTTCATCATGCCGAACACATATTAGGTATCAGATATTTTTTAAGTATCTTCTTTTCATATTTAAACATTTTTACTAAAAATGATGAAAACATGATAATTTTTGATTTATTTGAGTACTAAAATATGATATAAGTGACAGTAAATGAACTTAATGATAAATATAAAAGTTTAAATAAACATCATGCTTTGTCTATTCACTTTAAGTATAATCTTGTTGTAGAAAAGGATAATAATTCTTAATTATTAAAGGAAAAATGATCTTAAAATGTCAAATAAACAAATAAATAAGGATCTAGAAATATTTAAAAATGGCATAAAGATAGTGAATCAAATTCTTAGTGAATAAAATAATAATAAATATAATATTGGGATTGGTTATCAACTGGGATAGAAAAATATTTATAAAAACAAATTTGTTCCCAGTTCTAATTCTGCCAAGTATATAAATAGTTCTTATTCTTATGGGCCTAGAAATTTTTTTACTTCTAAAATCTTAAAATTTGTTTATATAAAACCTTTTAAACAACTTTATATTCCTATGGGTCGTATTACTGACATTTCTAGACCCAATAAAATATGGGTACACAAAACATATCTTTTTAAACATTTTTGTTTGAAACATGGTTGATGATTTCCAGTAAGAACCTACAGTATATACATAGTTTATGTTCCTGACACATGACTAGGTACAATTCGATCTTGAATAACCCTATCAATGTAGATGGTGTCCATATTACTTTTGGTGACAATTACAAAGTAATAATAATTGGTCTCGGTCAAATTTGTAACTCTAGTACAATTTTGATTTCTAAAGTGTTATTTTTATATGGTTTAAAATTTAACATTAATACTATCTAAAAGTTATGTAATAATGGATATTATGTTAAATTTAAAATTTATAATTTCAAAATTTATTATTCTAAACATGTTTTATTTTTCAATTTCGTATGTAATGACAATGTTTATGTTGTAGGTTTGAATTCATTGTTTTTTTAAAATATTTGTTTTTTAAGTTCCTTTCATAAATATTCTTATATTTGGAGTCGATTAGTAGACTATTACATCCTAAACTCGTTTAGGAATTTGACTAGGAATGTATTAGTAAATGATCTCCCTAAAAATAATTCTCAAAACACAATTTATGTAACCCATGTCAAAAGGGAAAGGAGTGTAAAATATCATTCAAACTAAATAAATATGTTTCAATTTATCAACCCCTAATATAAAGACCTGACCATAGTTTTCTAAAGTCGGTGCATTAATTTATTACATTGGAACAAAAAAAGGAAATATTCATCCTGAAGGACTGAGTAGTTTAGTGTATTTGGAAACAAGATACATACATAAGTTCAAAATTACAATATTAAATGAAATAAAACATATAAGTTTGGTTGGGAACATCCACAAATATAAGTTTATCCTTGAAGGTCAATAATAATAAACTTATTCACGTCCTGAGAAAATGAAATGTAAGAAAGGGGTGAGCTCAAATACTCAATAAGGGTAAGCAATATAGTGGAATATATTATAAAATAATAATTAGTCATGGTGAATAACTAAAAACAGATGCCTCTAAAAATAAAATTTAACATATTATAACAAGAATAAAAGATGAATAAATAATGCCATAATAAAACAAAATCATGGGTATTCTACTAGTTAAATTACCATATTAAATATCAATATTATTTTCATAATAATGGAATTCATAATGAGGGATATCATAACCATACTATCAAGGCCTTATGCCAAGACCATAAATATCCTTTTTGTCGAGGCCTCATGCCAAGACCATAGTTTGTCTCATGAGACCTAACGATGCAACGATGGTCTATAGAAGTCCCCACTCGACAGTAACTAAGTCAAATTAATTCCTCATATGAATGCTGATAAACATGAACAACATAAACATTCATATTAAAAATAATATGTGAAATATACATATCTTTCCCCAAACATTAAGCATAAAGACTAACCATTTAGATTAAATTGGAAAATTATTTTATGATAGAACAACCACAATAAAAATAATCATAAAACATTCAATTAAATATGGTAGATGATATCATAAAATATTATTTCCAATAATATATAATAATCAATAAGATTTTTTAAATAGATGCATATTCCCTTATAAAATCATCGAGTAATTATGAAGATAAATACTCTTTTACTTTTAAAATAAGAGATCTTTTGGAAAACTACTTGCATAAAAACAAAAGTTAAGTAAGATAGTATTTTCATATTAAATGCTATATATTTTTATAGATAATGGTTTCCAAAAACAGATTATAGAGTGCCCTTAAAATAGGTAAGAATTTGAGAAATTCCCTAGAATCAGGCTTGTATTTTGGGACGAATTTTTGGAATGATCCTTAAAAACATATAAATCCCCATAAATTAAAGTAGTATTCTGGTTGGTACACATATATAAAACATTATCACAGATTATATGAGTAGTAAATATAAATAAATAATAATTTAATTGAGGTAAGTATACAATAATAGTAACCTAAATGAAAATGGAGGTTTAGTTAGAAAACCCTTACCTTATGCCTAAATGTTCCTCTTTTGTCCTTATAATCTAGGGAAATTAAATTAGACACATTAATAACTTAAATAAGAACATATTATACATGTATTTAGTTTATCATAATATTTTAATTCATTTATTTCCTTATTGATAAATTATAATATTTAATTCCATCATTTTGGAGAGTTTGTTTTCTTGATTTTCATAATCGGTTCACTTGTTTTTTAAGTAAAGCAGTTCTTGTGGAATGGATGTAAATCTACAGAATTGAATTTAAATATTATTTATGAGAATAAATGGGTTTTAATTTTCATTTATATCAATTTGTTACATGTAATGAGTATGAATCGTTAGATGAAATATTAATGACAATCACTTAGATTATTTTAGGGGTATTTTGATTAATAGGAACTAGTTTGGTCATATGATTTAATATTATGTACATATATTGGATATTTAATTTTAAATAGGTTATAATAAATATATTATAGTCTTTTTAAACCCTAAAAATGGTTTCATGATTAGTATTTAAGGGGAAATTGAAGAATGAAATTTCGTCGTCAACAAAGGTTGTAAATTGGCACCTCATAGACAATGATTTCCTTTATACAATAATAGAGAGAGAGTAAGGATATTGATTATGGTTCTTCCATTAACATGATATAATTTTAGTACATATATTATACTAGATTTATTATGGTCATTTGGATAGAGGAGTTTAGGAGAGGATAATAATATAAAGGAACATCAAATGAAATTGAATGAAATAAAATGTAAATTTATCTCTTGAATCCACCTCCTTGAAAATCTCTTTAAGGGAAGGAGTTTTTGTCTTTTGGAAATTACAAGAGCTCCTGGACATGGGGAATGGCTTGGGATGGGTATTTGGGTAGATCTTTGAGGAGATTTAAGGCTTATTGGAGATAAGAGAAGAGGGAGTGAGGGGGTTATAGTAGAGGAGAGGAGAGTTTTCCCATTATTTTACTCGTTATTTTATTATTTTTCCAAATACAACCAATGGTATTGATTATTATGACCAATAATAGTAATATATGCATGTGAGTTCAAAAGAAGTGTGCTTACATCATCCATGATGCTAGTAATAGTGAATTTAACTAATAGTGTAAATATATGGTAAATTATTGTATTTTATTATTCATCAAAATTTTGAGTATTTCAAAAAAATCCCAAAAATTAACCCTAACCATTTTTATAGATGTAGAATTAAAAAAAAATCAATTTTTTGAAAATTATTTTCTAAATATTATTAAGTTAATTTTTAAATAATATCATAATTTATTCAAAAAATAACAATTTTATACTATAATTAGTTTTATATCACCTTGAAATTTTAATCATGATCTCATTATCTTATAACCTTAAGATAATAAAATAATAATTGATTTATTATTCATAATGGTCATTTTACTATTCATATTACTATTTATAAGGGTATCTTACTATTCACTAAAAATTTGGTTTGTCTTATTAGACTCTAAATATCTTTCTGAATGCAACCATGTATGTCCATTTTTCAAAATTCAAATCACATAGATGGAAAATTTATGTTTACTGGTTAGGTTATAATAAAGTGGTGTTTTGTAGAGACTTAGTGTTTCATGCATTAAATATTAAATTTAGTTTAAAAATATTGGGGTATTAAATTATCCCTTCATTACAAAAAATTCATCCTCAAAATTACCAAAATGTTAACTCAAAAAAATATTTGGGTAGTTCTTTATCATAAGCTCCTCAGTCTCCCATGTTGTCTCTTTGATTTTATGATATTTCCCAAGTATCTTTACCAGTCACATTTTTTGATTCCTCAACACTTGTTCTTTAGTGCCCATAATCTAGATATTCTCTTCACAGTAAAATAGGTCAGCTTCAAATTCTATACCATAAGAAGTGAAGACATGTGTTGGGTCTGGAATGTACTTTCTCAACAATGAGACTTGGAACATGTTGTGTACATTACAAAGGCTAGGTGGCATAGTTAAACAATATTCAATAGCTCTAATTCTGTCTAGAATTTCAAAAGGGCCTATGTACCTAGGGCTTAGTTTCCCTTTCTTCCCAAATCTTATAACACCCTTCCATGGAGATACTTTTAAGAAAACATGATCTCCCACTTGATACTCCAAATCCTTCCTTCTATTATCAGCATATATTTTTTGTATTCTTTGAGCTTCTTTGATATAACCTTGAATAGTCTTTACCTTCACTGTTGTTTCCTCTAAAATCTCTGGGCCCACAGGCTTCCTTTCACCAACTTCATCCCAATATTTTGGTGTACGCCATCTCTTTTCTTTCAATTCATTATATGGTGACATTTGAATACTGGAATGGAAACTTTTATTGTAGAAAAACTCCACCAAGGGTAAATAATCATCCCACATACCTTGAATGTCTAGAGACAATGATATCAACATGTATTATAATGTTTGGATCATCCTTTTTGATTTCTCATCAGTTTGGGGATGATAAGCAGTACTCAAATAAAGCTCGGTATCCAAATATTTCTAAATAATTTTCCATAAATTCGATGTAAATAGAGGATTGAGATTAGAAACTATTGATAGAGTTTCTCCATGAAGTATTAAAAATTAATTGATATAGAGTCGTGTAAGATTCTCCAGTGGAAAATCCTCCCTTATAGTGTGAAAATGTGCAGATTTTGTAAGTTGATCAACAATGACATATATTGCATAATTCTTTCTTGTAGTTTTTGGTAATACAGTGAAAAAATCCATGGTGTTTCCATCCCATTTCTAGGTAGGAATATTTATATGTTTAATGACTCTTATAGTATGTTTTCATTTGGTTATCACTTGTTGATAGACTAAACATCTTGATACATAATCATCAATTTCCCTCTCCATGTTGTTCCACCAGAAATGTTCCTTCAAATCTCTATACATTATAGTGCTACCAAGGTGTATAGAGAAATTAGAGATATGGGAATCATCCAATAACTCCCTTTTTAGCTTGAGTATAGAGGGAACACGTATCCTCTTCTCAAAATTCATAATTACATCTTCACAGACGATGTTAGACAACTTCCCCACCTTTACATCATTAATTTTCTTTTGCAGGTTCTCATCATCAAGATGAGATATTTTAATCCTTTTTAATAAGTATGGTTGGGAAAACAAATGAAAAAGTATTGATGTTTCACCTTCTTTGATAATTCTCATATCCATCCTTGCTAGATCCATGTACAAAGGATCCTTTTCAATCCACATTTTTTAAGAACTCCATGATCCTTACTGCTCAATGCATCAACTACCTTATTTTCCTTTCCTAGGAGGTAGTATGTGATACAATCATAATCCTTGATTATTTCTAGTCATCACATTTTCCTCATGTTGAGTTCTTTCTAGGAGAATATCTGCATCAGAATCTTGTAACCCATATATATCTCACATCTTTCACCATAGAGATAGTGTCTCTATATTTTTAGATCAATTATAATAATAGCTAACTCAATATCACGAGTAGGATAGTTTTTCTCATGAATTTTTAACTGCCTTGATGCATAGGCAATAACTCTATCATTCTGCATAAGGACACAACCATGTCCTTTCTTTGATGCATCACTATATATAAAAAACCCATCATTCCCTAATGGTAGGGTTAGGATCAGAGCATACACTAATATCTTCTTCAATTCTTCAAAACAATCCTCAAATTCTTTTTTCTATATGAACTTAACCCCTTTACGTGTAAGTTTAGTCATTGGGTTGGATAAATTAATGATGTTCTAAATCAAATTCCAATAATAACTTTTTAACCAATAAAACTATGAATCTCAATTATGTTCATTGGAGTATTTCATTCTTGAACAACCTTTTTCTTAGTAGTATCAATAGATATTCCATTATTAGAGACAATGTGACCAATAAAGGATATTAATTGAATCCAAAATTCACACTTTCTAACCTTCTCATATAATTCATTACTTCTATGAGTCTTTATAATAGTGTGCAAATGACTATTATCATCTTCATAGATTTTAGAGTATACCATGATATCATCAATAAATACCTCCATGAATTAAACAAGATATTCCTTGAAAACTATATTCATTTGATCCATGAAAATAGAGGGTGCATTAGTTAGTCCAAAAGGCATTACTATAAACTCAAAATTCTCATAAATGGTTCAAAATACTATTTTTGGAATGTCTTCCTTCTTCACAAGAAACTGATGATTTCCAGATCGAAGGTCAATCTTTGAAAAAAAATATTGAGCTCCATGAATTTGATCAAATAAATCATCAATGTGAGGTAGGGGATGCTCATTTATTTTTAAAGCATTGATATACCTGTAGTCAATTCACAACCTCATAGATCAATATCTCTTCTTAAAAAAAAGTACAAGGTCTCCCCATAGAGAAACACTAGAGTGAATAAATCCTTTATCACACAATTTATATAGTTGTTTATTCAGTTCTACAAATTCCATAGTGGGAATTCGATAATATGTCTTTTATATGGTCCTTGAATCAAAAATTAAGTCAATGGAAAAATAATTTTTTTGCTCTGAAGGATGTCCAGGTAAATCTTTTGGAATGATGTAAACATATTCATGCACAATACGTACGTCCTCTATTTGAACATTTCTTTCCTCGCCCATAGTTATTGCATTCCCTTCCTCCCTAAGAATTGAACTCAGTAGAGCTACTGGGGTTGGTGTAGAATCAAAATAATGAATGAAGATACTATATGTAGTATCTAATGATGCTCAATATACAAGAGGGGGTAAACTATATACTTTAAAAATTCTTTGGGACTTTTAAAGGTGAAGATGTTTAACAAGGTTAAACAAGTTAATTCACAAACCTCTAGTTCTACACACTTGCTTGATTCCAGAAAGATGATTCCAAGAATGCAATTTCGGAAAAGTGGTTCCAAAAAAGAAACATACCAAAAGTTTACAAAGATAAAGATTCTACCTTAAATCTTAAATAATCTTACTAAATTATATTATACAAGTATAAGGAAGTATATGATAGTTATAATTTTCTCAACAATCAAAATATAGTAGAAAAATTGAAACAAAAAAGTAACAAGTAGTAATTCATTTAACCCAAAGTGAAGGGTATCCAACAACCATGGATAAATATCCCTTGATTTATACTTTCAAGAAATTCTATCTTACCCACACTAGTGTAAGCCCTCAATATGAAGATCAGAGTCTGTCTTACTATCCGCACAAGCCCTCAACTTCAAGGTAGTCGACACCTCTGTCTTCCTCAGCGCGTAAGTCCTCGAACTTTAAGGTAGTTGGAACCTCTGACTTCCTATCTCCTAAAGCCCTCGAATGTATTCAGTAACATTCAAAGTCACACAAATCAATTCTGAACAAGGTGTTCAGTACGCACAAAGCATGAAAGTATCTATCTCTATAAATCACTTTAGTAGCAAGTAATCTCAAGATTGATCAACTTGTTCATCGAAGTTGTGATCTCTTTCAAATGAGATCCTATTTATAGGCACAACTCCAATGGTCAGCTCCCTCCTTCAACAGTCATATTTTTCCTTGAATTTCGGAGGGACCTATACACATGTCACTCAAACAACAGTTGGTTAGTAACTAAATGCATGACATAATTTTATAACCAAAACATGAGTAAGAAAAAAATATGATGCTTAACCAAAATCATTTTTTGGAATGTATGAAAAAATGAATGTTTGGAGTCTAACCTAAAACTATTCGACGACTACAAAACATAGAAATTTAGATTCTGTCTTATGAAGAATTCAGAACCTGTATTCTATAGATTTCTGAAGTCTGAATTTCAAGTAAATTCATAGTCTTTAATTTAGTAGAATTCAGATTTTGAATTCATAATAGTTAGGAGTCTGAACTTAAAAAGTTCGAAGTCTGAATTCATAAGACTTCAGAGTCTGAACTCGGAGAACATGGAGTCAGAACTCATAAGAGTTCGGAGTCTAAATTAAAATTACTTGAAGTCAGGACTCAGAAGCGTTCGGAGTCTGAATTCATAGAACTCAAAGTTGGAACTCATAAGAGTTTGGAGTCTGAATTTAGAGAACTCGGATTCAGAAATCAGAAGAGTTCAGAGTCTGAATTCAGAGAGTTTGGAACCTAAATTCAGATCCTAGAAATAGAATGCTTTATATCTAAGTATATATACGATTCCAAGGTTTTGGATAAAAAACCAAAGTTTATACTTTGAAAAAATTAACAATAAAAAACATTGTAAGGAAAATTTTTCTTGGGGAAGGAAACTTTTCCGTATGAACATAAAACATAGGGTAAATGAAATTTTCATTAAGATATGCTGTTTGTGATTTTCAAAACACAAAGAAGTGGTAAATTCATAAGGAAAAATTATTGAATTAACAATATCCCCAACCATGAAGGAATGGAAAAGTCATAAGGAAACCTTATTGACTGAACAATCTCTCCCTTTTTGGAAATCACAAACATCCTTACAAAAAAAGATTATAAGAACTTAAAAAAACTTATATCCCTTAACACACATGGGAATTTATGAATATGAATTACTCCCCCTTAGGATTTGAAACACTATGGATCTTATTCTAGATTTTCGGAATGAGATTTTTCATTATCATGAATACGGAAATCTTTGTAATGAACCTCTCCCCATTAGATGAACTCCCCCTTTCTTAGGGACATTTCTTCTTTACTTAGTATTATTTTTCCTTTATCCCCCTTTGTTATTTTTAAAAAGAAATATAGGGAATGGAAAAGTAAATATGGTACCTAAAATATTAGTACAAAATATCCAAACAAAAATGATTTACCAAAATTTCATTAAGAATGGAAAAATTTATACAACAAGGAAAATAAAAAAAATGATCAGATTGGGTCTATCATCCTTATTTTTTCTTGGGCATCAACTTATTCACAATGGTTTTCATCCTTTTGAGATTTTTGTGATCTTTCTCTACTCACTTTAGAATTTGATCATGATTCCTAGATTTTTTATCTAAATATTTGATTCTATCATCTGGAGCCTTTAGAGCCTTTTCCTGAGTCTTCAAGACTTATTCTTGCTTGAAAATATATTCTTCAATCTCAATCTGAAGATCTCTTTATCAATTCCAACTTTGAGCTATTGAATACAGTTTCCCCTTCAAATACTTCACTTCTTGAATCCGAGTCTTCTACTCAAGGGTCATCTTTTCTTGAAAACTACTTGTGAGATCCTTTATCTTCCCATCTTAAGTTTCAAAGGCCACCTTGACGCTCTCTTGGAAGTCATCAAGATTTATCAAGTACTCTATGGTTTTTTTAGACCAATTGGTCATCTTCCTACATGATCTTTTATGGGCCTCATAGTTGATGAAAAAATTCTTGAGATCAGCCTCAAGACTAACACACCTATCCATCACCATGGACACTGAATATGATTTCTGGTTCAAGGTATGTTGAAACATCTAACATCTCAAGTCAATTCATGGAAAAATCAGAATGGTCCCAACAAGATTCTTCAATGATTGAACAACGAAATCATGTCCAAGGGATGATGATTCCGAATCTCAAACTTTGATTGGTGATGGATCTTTTTCTAGTATATCTGCCTTCCTCTTTGATGAAACACCTACATCTTTTTTCTTCTTTACAATAGCTTTAATAGGTGTATCAACAACCACATGTTTTCCCTTATCAGTTCTCGGAATGGATTCCTCATTCGGAGATTCATGTTCAATGTTAGACAGTTGAACAATTTTATCTTTATATATATCTTCTTTATAAGATCTTTCCTCAGCATCCTCAGGGTGTATGAAATCATGATTATCAATTTCTTCCTTAGAGATCTTATTCACTTTATCTTCACCCTTCTTATCCTCTCTTTTCTCATCTTTCCCAGGTGTAGCGATCTTTGAAGAATCTACTTCAGAAGTTCGGAGTGACAACTTCTTGGATGGACTTTCCTTCTCATGAAATTCTCTCACTTGCTTAATCAAATATTCAGTATCACCACCGATTTCTTCTTCTTAAAATTCTTTAAAAAATTCTTTTTCTTCAGCAAGATTTTCTTTGTCTTTCTCTGGAGTGACATACTTTTTTCTAGGGGTTTCAGGTAAGGGTTCTACTATAAAGTATTTTGGTACTGGAATGATCTATGATTCTTTCTCAGCATCCTTTAAAAGAGATTTCATTTTCTAAACTTCAGTCATTTTCTTCTTTTTTTTCTTTTCTTTTTCTTCCCTTTCCAGATACTCACTTATCCTCTCCTTCAAAGATTTTGCTTCAGCAGGGTTTAGTCAAAACTTGTGCTCCCCTTGTTTCTTGTTCTTCTTATCTTCCCTCCACTTAGCTACTACCTCATCCAGAAATGATTTTTGCTTCTTGGGTTTTGTAGGGGAAGATTGGATTTCCTTAGGATCTTCAGTTTTTCCTTCCACTACTACTTCCTTCAACTTCCTCTTCCTTCCTCCCTTTTTTGATGGTTCATCCATTTCTTGGTTTTTAGGAATAACTTCATCTTCCTACTCTGGTAAATCATAAAATTCTCTAGATTCTGTAGAGTAATCAATGTTGATCCTCTTAAGGGTATCATCACTGACTAGCATGACTTTTCAATTATTTGGCTTTGAGGTGCAAGTAATTTTAAAATATTCTAAGCACTGAACAATTAACTTAGAGAGAATTGATGGATACATCATTATCTGAGCCTTCAAGTTTACATTATTAATATTCTCAATCATAATGAGAATATACTTAATCAATTTGATCTTCCTTAGAATTACCAATAAATCCAAGATATACATGTCACTCTTCTTCAATGTGTCCTTGTCACCTTTTCTAGGAATTATAAATCCTTGAACCCATAATTCGAGAATCTAATAATTTGTAGAAAAGTGAGAGATATTCGAAGTCTTTATATTAGAGAGTCGAAGACATGTCATAGATTTCTCTTTAACAAAAATTCATTTGACATATGGAAACTTATGGGAAAAGAACCCAGCTTCCCCTTCGTATGGTATACCAACCAAATTAGTTGCCTTAGTATACGAAAGAGCATAAATTTTTCCATAACTCTTGAACAAAAACTTCTCTCTACCTTATTCCTTAAATAAACTGATTGATTCATAAAATTCAATTAAAAAATCCAGATACACCAAATCTTGAGCTCCTGGCTTAGATACGGAAACGCTCTCCCATATATTCAGCTTAATGTTCTTTGAGATGATTGAATCATACTTAGAAAATAAGTTCGGATGCACCAATATTTCTCTATAGATCTGCCAATCTGAGATTGGCTTGACAGTATACAAGTCTTTCTGAGAAGATTTTTGACAAACATTTGGAATTGAGCAAGTTCTGAGAAGTTTGGAATGGGATTAAGTAGAAGACCAGAACTTCAGCACATGAGTGCTTGGGATTTGATGTGGGACAACCATAGGGGGTTCCTTTATATAGGATTTTGATGCGAGAATTCATCTTCCAAACTCAGTCCAATGGCTGAAAATTATTCTGATTAGATCTAACGGTTGATATGGTTGCCGCAAGGAAATCTTGGATGCGATCTTTTGAGGGTTTTTAATAAAAAAATTCAGAATTAAGGAAAAGGGAATACAAAAAATTTAAAACAAAAGAAACTACCATAAAGTAAAGGATGATTATGAAAACTTAGGAAAGGAAACAAACCTTTCAGATTTCTAGGAATGTCATTCGTATTGAGGGAAATTTTCTTGAAGAACATTAGATTCCAAAAATTTTAATTATAAAAAAAATAAAAAACTCTATTACAACAATTTTATTTACGAAAATCATCATTACGAAAAAATTTAGACTACAAAATTTTCAATTATAAAAGTTTTTAAAAAAATTGGCTACAAAAATTTTCAAGAAATATTCATTACGAAAAACATAGAAAATCTTACTATGACAATTTTCATTATGTAAGTTTTAGAAAATCTGACTAGGAATATTTCCATTACGAATGATTTGAAAAGTCTGAATTCAAAAATTTTCATTACGAAAGATTTAAAAATTCTTACTATGAGAATTTTCATTATAATAGATTTCAAAAATATAACTATAAAAATTTTCATTATGAAAGATTTGAAACATATAACTACGAAAATTTTCATTACAAAAGATTTGAAAAATCTTACTATGAAAATTTTCATTAAAAAAGATTTGGAAGATCTGGGTACAAAAATTTTCATTACGAAAGATTTGAAAAATATGACTATGGAAATTTTCATTATGAAAGATTTGGAAAATATAACTGTAGAAATTTTCATTATGAATGATTTGGTAAATCTAACTATGAAAATTTTCATTATGAAAGTTTTTTATCTATCTAACAAGAAAATATACTCCCCAAATAAAAAGGAGTTTTTTATTGTAAGAAGAATGGATTTAACAACAAGTTACCAAGGAAGGTTAAATTATAGTTATCATTCCTAACCTATGTTTAATGTATTCAAATCTATCAGAAAATTAAGATTTGGGGAAAATATCAGCAAGTTGATCTTTTGTTCTGATAAATTGAAGAATAATGTCCCCTTTTTGTGTGTGATCCCTAAGAAAGTGATTCCTAATATCTATGTGTTTTGCACGAGAGTGGTGTGTATGGTTTTTACTTAGGTCAATGGAACTAGTATTATCACACAAGATTTTTGTTTTGGTAAAACTCATACCACAGTCTGTGAGTGTGTGTTTCATTCACAACACTTGAGTGCAACAACATCTAGCTGCTACATATTCAGCTTCAGTAGTGGAAAGTGCTACTGAGTGTTTCTTCTTACATGAACAAGAAACTAATGAATCTCCTAATAAATGACAAGTTCCATATGTACTCTTTCTATCTATTCTACATCCATCAATTTCAGCATCCGAAAGACTTTTTAGAACAAAATCACTTCTAGAAGTATAAAAGAGTCCTATATCCATGGTTCCCTTTAAGTAGGGAAAACATCTTTTCTCTACCTTTAAATGAGATTCCTTAAGAATGGATTGATATATTGCACATAATAATACTGAAAACATTAAGTCTGGATGACTAGCTGTCAAGTAAATTAAACTTCCTATCATAACTCTAAAATATGTTTGATCTACTGGTTTCCCAACTTCATCAAGATCAGTGTGTTTGAGGTACCAATGGGAGTACTAATACTCTTCGTGTTGTCATATCCATACTTTTTAAGAAGATATTTAATATACTTATGTTTGGATATATAAATTTCCTCTATTTTTTGAGAAATTTGAAATCCAAGGAAAAATGTTAACTCACCCATCATACTCATTTCAAACACATATTTCATTAGATCTGCAAAGCAATTAGTTAAAGATTTCTGGGTTGAACCAAATATAATGTCATCAAAAAAAAATTTAACAATAAAAACATTTTTCTTATCTTTCTTTATAAAAAGGGTTGGATCTTCATTTCCCTTATCATAATTATTCTGAAGAAAAAATCATGTAATCCTATCATACCAAGATTTAGGGGCTTTCTTAAGTCCATAAAAAGCTTTGGTAAGTTTAAAAACATGTTCATGAAGTTTTGTATCTTCAAAACCAGGTGGTTGTTCAACAAAAAATTCTTCTTAAACATAACCATTAAGGAAAGAACAATTCACATCTATTTGAAAAAGTTTGAAAATAAATAATGCTGCAAAGGAAAGTAAAATACGAATAGATTCAAGTCTATATACTAGATAATAGGTTTCTTTATATTCTATTCCTTCTTGTTGATTATAGCCATTAGCAACCAATCTAGCTTGATTTCTTACTATGATTCCAATTTCAACACATTTATTTATGAAGACCCATTTTAATCCAAAAACATAAGTTTCTTTAGGTCTTTCAACCAAGGTCCAGACTTTATTCCTTTCAAATTCATTTAGTTCATCTTGTATAGATTTTATCTAATCATCATCAACTAAATCTTCATCAGTGCTTTTTTATTCTAATTGGGAAAGGAATTCTAGATATTCTACATCATTCCTTAAGGAACTTCTAGTCATTAGTGGTTTATTTACATCACCAATGATACTATCACTGGGATGATTCTTAAAAAACAATTGATTTGGGTTTTTTAAAACCTGTTCATCAACATAGGGTTGAATGTCTTCTAGGATAAATGCTCCAGAAAAATATTCTTGGACATTTTCATTATCAGAAGGATCTTCTAACAAAGGTTGGTAATTATTTTTTGAAAACACATCTGAAAACATAGGTTGAGGTTGTTTAAAAACAAAAGGATCAGTTTCAACAAATTTGATATGTATTGTTTCTTCAATAGTACAAGTTTTTTTGTTAAAAACTTTATAAGCCTTAGAAGTTTTGTAGTAGCATAAGAAAATTCCTTCATCAAATTTTGTTGTGAATTTGTGAAGATTATCCTTAGTGTTCAGAATAAATACCTTGCAACAAAAAACCTTGAAGTATGAAAGTCTAGGTTTTCTACCATTCCATAACTCATAAAGTGTTTTATTACGAAACGGTCTAATAAAAACTCAATTTATTGTATAACAAGTAGTACTTATAGCTTCAGCCCAAAATTGTTTGGCTATAGAATTTTCACTCAACATGGTTCTTGTTATCCCTTGAAGAAGTCAATTTCTTTTTTCAACAACACCATTCTATTGAGGTGTTCTGTGTGCTGAGAAGTTATGAGTAATGCCTTTTATACTACAAAAAGTTCCAAAATCAAAATTTTGAAATTCTCCTCCATGATCACTATAAATAGTTATCAAAGGAAGGTTTTTATCATTTTTAACTTGGGATCTAAAACATTTGAAATAAGAAAAATATTTAGATATCTTTGATAGAAAATTGACCCACGTAAATCTAGTGTAATCATCAACTAGAAAAAATACATAATATTTGCCTCTAATGCTTCCAGTTTGTGTTGGACTAAAAAGATCCATATGCAATAACTATAATGCATCAGTGGTTGAGACTTCACCAACTTATTTAAAACTAGATTTATGATTCTTGTCATATTGACAAGGATCAAAAACTTTTAAAGAATAAAATCTAAGCTCCGATAGATCCATAACTAGTCTTTCATTAGAAAGTTTGCATAAGTTCCTAATGTTGCAGTTTCCTAACCTTCTATGCCACAACCAAGAGTGATCTTACATTTCACTAAGGCAAGGTAGGTCTTTGCTCCTAAGGTATTATAAGTTTGGTGCATAAAACTTCTCTTGACTATTGGCAGAAAGAATGAATTCTTCCTTAGAATTGTGTACTAAGCACTTGTCATTCCTAAAATGTACAATGTAACCTTAATCACATAATTGACTTATGCTAATAAGGTTGTGCTTAAGACCTTTGACAAAAATAACATTTGAAATAAAAGTTTTACCAAGTAGAATGATGTTACCTATACTAATAATTTTTCCCTTAGCATTATCTATGAAAGTTACTTTCCCTCCATTCACCTTGATAATATTTTCAAAGATGTTTTTGTTACCTGTCATATTCTAGGAATATCCACTATCCATGTACCAAGTATTTCTGTTGGTACTTTAATTATTTTCATGAAAATAATAATGTTAGATTTTCAGAACCCAATCTTTCATGGATCAAGAAATTTCAGAAATAAAAATCTTAGGTAACCATATTTTCTTAGAAGAATACGATTTATGAAAACCTTAAGACTAGGTTTTTGTTATGGAAAAAAATTTTGCCCAGTTTCCACTACACTGACACTTAGTGCAGAATGGAGAACTTTGAGGAACGAAATAATTGTTACTAAAAACCAATTTAAAACTAGTATAACCAAAACCATGATTATTCTTTAGAGGTCAGATTTGAGAATACATCTTTTCAAAATTTTCTTTACCTAAGGTAAAGTTTGATAAACACTTCCTCAAGGAAAATATTTTTGACTTCAGTCTAATAAATATATTCTTATATTCCAAAACATTATATTTAGAACTAGAGTTAGGCTCAAAAATATTTTTCTTAGAAATTACATTTTCTAGATCCTTATAAAGTTTATCCTTCTCAGAATTTACTTCCTCAAGGTTTATTGAAATACTTTCAAAATCAAGGGTTTTCTTATCAGGATCTTTAGAAATAACTGATATTTTTTAATAAGTATAGAAATCCTAGAATTTTCCTTATCATGCTTTTTTTGACTTTAGAAATTTCATTCTCAAGAAACTTAGCAAACCTAGAAACTTCTTCATAGGTAGGTAAAGTATTATCCTTATTAGAATAAGATTATTCATCTGAAGATTCATAATATTTACTATCATTATAATTGTAATTTAGGGATACATTGGTCATTGATTCAGCATTGTGTTCCTTATCCATTAAGCAATTGTTTTCAAAAAGTAATCTGGCTATTAGACCAAGATTCTTCTGTATAGAAGATTCATAATCTTATGATTTATCTGAGGAGTCACCACCACTAGCACTCCAGGTGTCATTAGCTTTCAATACTTTCTTAGCATTATATTTTTAGAACTTATTTCTATTTCTCTCAGAGTGATTCCCTTTTGTTTCCTTTATTTTAAGAATAGGACAATCAGGTCTTATATGTCAAGATCTCTTGCATTCATAACATGTAACTTCTAAATATTTATTGTCTTTCCTTTCTTTCTTCTTGTATCTGGATTGAAAATTCTTCTAGCCAACAATATTTATCATCCTTCTAGCAAGATTGGCTAGTTCATTTTCTGAAGATTCACTTTCACTAGATTCAGATTGTATAATAAACTTCTTAGATTTAGATCTTATAACTCTCTTTGGAGTCTTGTATTTTATATGATTTGAAGTTGTAGTAAAATCCAAACTACAATTTCCATTCTTATTCTTAATATTATCATCATCTCTCTTCATTCCAGTCTCATGTTGAAGAATAGTTCCAAAGAGTTCATCCAGAGAAATCTGAGTGACCTTTCTATTCTCATCTACAGTTGTTCTCTTGGATTCCCACTCATTGGGCATGATATCTATGATTTTATCCACAAGAGATTCATCATCTAAAACTTTCTCACCCATAGATTGTAAACTATTAACAATAGTCATGAATCTCGATTTCACCTTACATATGTGTTCTCCATAAGGAAAGTAAAAACTGTGATATTCATCTCTAAGAAAGGCTCTTCTAGTTTCAATAACATTGGAAGTTCCAATGTGTGTTACTTCAAGATTTTTCCAAATACAATTTTCCGCTTCACAAGATGAATTTTGGCTATATATATTTCTAGTCATAGAACAAAGAAATGTGTTGTATACTTTATAATTCAGTTGATATTCGTTCCTTTCTTGGTTTGTGAAAGTACTAACATCCATCTTAAACAAAATGTTTCCACACAAACTTGTTAGTAATAAAAGTTTGTAAACAAGGAAAATATTCCCCAACAAATAAAATATAGAACAATGAAAACATGAGCAAGGAAAACGTATATGTGAATATAAGTATTTTAGAGACCTCCTATGATATCAATTGTAGGATTGGTTCAGAGTATGAGGTATCCAACCTCTTATACCAATTGTAGGATCAAAATAATGAATAAAGATACTGTATGTAGTATCTAATGATGCACAATATAAAAGAGGGGGTGAATTGTATACTTTAAAAATTATTTGGAACTTTTAAAGGTGAAGATGTTTAACAAGGTTAAACAAGGTAATTCATAAACCTCTAGTTCTACGCACTTTCTCAATTCCAGAAATATGGTTCGAAGAATGCAATCCTGGAAACGTGGTTTCGGAAAAGAAACTTAACAAATGTTTACAATGATAAAGATTCTACCTTAAAGCATAAAGAATCTTAATAAATCAGAGTATACAAGTATAAGTATGTATAAGATAGTTATACTTTCCTCAAAAATAAAAATACAGTGGAAAAATTGAAACAAACAAGTTACAAGTAATAAGTCTTTTAACCCAAAGTGAAGGGTATCCAACAACCTTGGATAAAGGTCCCTTGATTTATAATTTCAAGAAAGTTTTTCTTACCCACACTAGGGTAATCCCTCGATACGAAGATTAGAGTATGTCTTGTTATCCCCGCAAGCCATCAACTTCAAGGTATTCAGCACCTTTGTCTTCCTCAGTAAGGATGTCCTCAAACTTTAATGTAGTCAGCACCTCTGCCTTCTTATCCCCGGAATCCCTCGAATGTAGTCAGTAACATTCAGAGTTGTATAAAGAAATTCTGAACAAGGTGTTCAGTACGCATAAAGCCTGAAAGTCTATCTCTCTAGAAATCACTTCAGCAACATATAATCTCTATATTGATCAACTTATTCATCAAAGTTGTGATCTCTTTCAAATGAGCTCCTATTTATAGGCACAACTCCAACAGTCAGCTCCCTCCTCTAGCAGTTATATTTTTCCTTGAATTTTGGAGGGTCATGTACATGTTTCACTCAAACTATAGTTAGTTAGTAACTTAATGCACGACATCATTTTATTACCAAAACATAAGTAAGCAAAAAATATGATGCTTAACCAAATTCAATTTTCAAAATGTAATCAAAAATGAAATTTCAGAGTCTAAGCAAAAACTATTCGGTGTCTACAAAACCTGAAAATTTTGATTCTGTCTTCAGAAGAATACGAAACCTATATTCTTTAGAATTATAGAGTCTGAATTTCAAGGAAATTCAAAGTTTTGAATTTAGTATAATTCTTAGTTTGAATTCATAAGAGTTCAGAGTTTGAACTTAAAAAGTTTGGAGTCTGAATTCATAAGAGTTCAGAGTGTGAACGTACAAAGTTTGGAGTTTGAATTCATAAGAGTTCGGAGTCTGAACTTACAAGGTTTAGAATCTAAATTCATAAGAGTTCAGAGTCTGAACTCGGAGAACTCAGATTCAGAACATAGAAGAGTTCAGATTCTAAATTCAGAGAACTCGGAGTCAGAACACATAAGAGTTCAGAGTCTGAATTCAGAGAACTTAGAGTCAGAACTTAGAAGAGTTCAGAGTCTGAATTCAGAGAACTCAGAGTCAGAACTCAGGAGAGTTTGGAGTCTAAATTCCAAGAACATAAAGTCAGAACATTGAATAGTTCGGAGTCTAAATTTAGAGATTTCGGAACCTGAATTCAAATCCTGAAAATACAATGCTTTATGTCTAAATATGTATATGATTCTGAGGTTTTGGATACAAAACCAAAGTTTGTACTTAGAAAAAATTAACAGTGAAAACATGGTAAGGAAAAATTTCCTTGGGGAAGGAAAATTTTCCTTATGAAAGTAAAACATAGGGTAAATGAAATTTTCTTTAAGATAAGGTGTTTGTGATTTTCAAAACATGAAGAAGTGGTAAAGTTATAAGGAAACCTTATTGACCTTACAATCTCCCCAACCATGAAGGAATGGAAAAGTCATAAAGAAACCTTATTGACTCAATAGTTGGATCTAGATGACAATGAAATTGTGATTTTTTCCCTAAAGATAAGGAATTCCACATTTTCCTCAAAAATTGTAACCTTATTCTTCTTGCAATATTTTTTTTGCATAGTGGTTTTAATCCCAATCCATACTGAGGATTATATCAAAGTTAATCATGGGTATGAAATTAACATTAGAGGATAAAGCATGTGTATATGCTATAATGGGGACTGACTGACTTGAAATTGTTGCAATGATACTTTCTTTAAGAGTTTTGATTGACAACACCCTTATTAAATAAAATTGGAAATATCTAATTTTCTTGCAAAACTAGAAATATAAGGAAGAATGCGATCATCCATAATCAAATAAATAATTTTCTATGATCGAGGAAATGATTAAATTATTTTCCACCACATCATTAGGATATTCAACCTCCATATTTGTGACCACAAAAGCTTGGCCTTACTCCCATTCCATTCTTTGGGGAATGTTTCCCTAATGATTAGGAAATTCATGTTCATACTGTCTCATCTATCTACAATTGTAGTATTGAACATTAGAAGTTTCATTCTTCCTCCTTCAATCCTAAGATAGGTGTATTTTTTCTTCACACTTGTAATACACTCCCATTCCCTTCAGGAAAGTGTCACGGTGTTTCTTCCCACAATTACTGCAGAATGGTTGGTAAACTCTTACCTTCTTCCCCCTTTCCTTATTTCCTTTTCCATATTTTTTAAAAGACCTATTCTTCTCTTATTTTCTTTTATATTCATAAGACTTATAAAATTCCTTTTATTTATTGATACAACTTGAGATTATAACTTCATATAATGAGAAACTTTGGGAGACTAGTTCCCTTCAGAGTAATGGTTTTAAACCATCAAAGAAGTGATCAATATTTCTCCTTGGATTACGTATGTATTCTCCAGAATGTCTTTATAACCTTGTGAAGTAAGATTCATAATTTTCAACATTTTCATCCTTCTTCTCCTTCAAATTTAGAAATTTTCTTTCAAATCCAATCATTGTTTGCGGGGAAAATATTTTTCGAGGAAGATTTCCTTAAAATCCCTACATTCCATAAATTCTATTTCATTATCATCCTTTTTGTTGTAGATTAACGACCACCACTAATCCACATATTCTAATAGACGATAAACTATAATGAAAACATTCTCTCTTTTATTACATCCTAAAGTAAATAATATCTTCTCTAGAGAACTTATATACTACTCAGTTACAAATGGTTCTGTATTCCCATTGAATGGTGGAGGTTATTGTTGGATAAAGCAATACAACATAGCTCCTCCATGCTATGGATCATGATTCTCCCTACGGGTAAGGTTATTGTTCATAACTTGAGTTATTTTTCCTAGTATAGTTATAATTTTCTCTCTACTAGTTGTAGATCGAGATACAATATCATTACCTTACATCGGAGAAAAATCCCTACATGGGATACACATGTTCATGCAGTTTCCATTCCTTTAACTAGGTGCCATTTCTATATAATTGAATACACTAGATTAAGTTTTTAATCATAATGTATAATCTCAACATAGAATAATACTTATCATAAATTGAAATTCTATACATAGATAATCTCATAATAATAAACATGGTTTCTTTGAGGAAAAATTTACATTTAAATCCTTCATAATGGATTATAAAGAAAATGTGAATTATCCTAAATATATCCCCTGGGAGTATTAAAACAGATGTGCAGTAAGGCCCATTGTCGTGTACCAGAATACCCTGGTTCAAGCCCGAAACTTCTTGTCAGGGTTTTCACTCCTAGGTACATCTATACGAGAACCACATCCACTTGTAGTATCCAGACAGGGATGTATTTGCTAGAAAGATCCACATAATCTATTCCTTACCAAAAAATCAAGGATGTTCTTGTATATTTTGTCCTCAAATACTATCTTAGGGGTTTTCCCCCTGATCTATGTTCTCCAAATATAGTTTCCATGTTATCTACTAAACTTTCTATGATACCAACTGTAAGGACCCGACCCCAGTTGCCTGAAGTAGGTGCCTTATTTTATTACATTGGTATACACACAAGGAATATTCATCCAGAATTACCAATTAGTTTAGTATATTTGGAAACACGATATATACATATTTTGAACATTATAACTTGAAATTAAATACAACATATAAGTTTTTTTGGGAATATCCATAACAATAAATTTATCCTTCTAGGTAAATCTTAATAAACTTCTTCATGTCCTGAGAAAATAAAACATAAGAAATGTGTGATCTCAAATGATCAGTAAAGGTTACAAATATAGTGTACGATATTATAACCATAATCATTAGGAATGGTGAATAACTAAAAACACATTCCATTTAAAATAAACTTGAACACATTATGGGAGGAATAAAAGCTAAATAAATATTATCATAATAAAACATAATCATGGATATTCTAATAGTCGAATAACCACTTGAACTATCAATACTTTTTTCATAATGAGGGAATGAATAATTCGGGACATTATAACCATACTTTCAAGGCATCGTGTGAAGACCATAAATATCCATTTTGTCAAGGCCTCATGCAAATACCATAGTTTGTATCATGAGACCAACTGATGCACCGAGGGGCTATAGAGGGTCCCACCCAACACTTACTAAGAAAAATGAATTCTCAATATGAACAGGGAACAACATAAACAACATCTACAATCATATTTAAACTAATATTTCAAATTTAAATAACTTCCCCTGAAGATTAATCTTAAACACTGACCATTTGGAGTAAATTGTTGAATGTTTTTAAGATAACACATCCATAGTCAAAATAATCATAAAACCTTAAATTAAATACGGTATGTTATATAATAAAATATTAATCCTAATAATATATAATAATCAACAATAGTGTTGAAATATATGAATATTATCTTATAAAATCATCGAGTAATTTTTTAGATAAATACTCTTTTACTTTGAAAAGAAGAGTTCTTTTGAAAAAATCATTGCATAAAAATAGAAGTGAAGTAATATAGTAATTTCATAATAAAATTATATATTTTATGAAGATAATGGTTTCAAAAATCATATTATATAGTTCCCTTCAAAATAGGTAAGAATTTGAGAAATTCCCTTGAATCAAGTTTGTATTTTTGGAAGAATATTTTAAAAGATCCTTTTAAAACATATAACTCCCCATAAATGAAAGTAGGGTTCTGTTTGGTACACATATATTGGAAATTATCAAAGAATATATGAGTATTAAATATGTATAAATAATAATTTAATTGAGGTAAGTATACAATAAGAGTAACCTGAATGAAAATGGAGGTTCGAGTAGAATACCCTTACCTTAAGTCTAAATGTTCCGTTATTAACCGTATGGTCCTAGAATATGAAATTAGACACATTAATAACTTAATTAATAATATATTATACATATATTTAGTTTATTATAATTTTTTAGTTCATTTATTTCCTTATTGATAAATTATAATATTGAATTTTGTCATTCTCGAGTGTTTTTTTTCTTGATTTTCATAATCGGTTCACTTGTTTTTTAAGTAATGGAGTTCATGTGGAATGGATTTAACTCACCATAATTGAATTTAAATTTTATTTATGAACATAAATATTTTTTAATTTTCATTTATATCATTTTTTATTTGGAATTAGGATGAATCATTAGATGAAATATTAATGACAGTCACATAGATTATTTTAGCGGTATTCTGATTTTAATGAACTAGTTTGGTCATATGATTTAATATTATGTACATATACTGATTCGTGAATATTAAATAGGTTATAATGCATATATAATATCATGTTTCAACCATAAAAATGGTTTCATGAACATTATTAAATGTAAAATTTAATAATGAAACTTTTCTTCCACAAAGGTTGTAAATTGGCACCCCACAGACGATGATTCTGGATATAAAATAAAAGAGAGAGAGTAAGGATATTGATGATGGTTCTTATATTAACATGATATAAATCCAGAATATATATTATAATTTATTTATCATGGTAATTTTTATAGATGAGTTGAGGAGTGTATAAAAATAGAAAGGAACATAAAATTAAATTGAAAGAAATAGAATGTGAATTTACCTCTTGAATACACCTCATTGATAATTTATTTAAGGGAAGGAGTTTTGGTGTTTTGGAAATAACAAGAGCTCATGGAATTGGGGAGTTACTAGGGAAGGGTATTCAGGAATAACTTTTAGGATATTAAAGGCTTAGAGGAGTGAAGAGAAGAGGCAGTGAGAGGGGTTTTATAGTGGAGGAGGGGAGGGGTTTTCTATTATTTTATTCATTATTTTATTATTTTTCCAAAGAAAACCAATAGTATTGATTATTGTGACCAATAATATTAATATGTACATATTAGTTCTAACCAATTTTTCTTACATCATCTATGATGATAGGAATAGTGAATTTAATTAATAATGTAAATATACTGTTAATTACAGTATTTTACTATTCATAAAAAAATTGAGTATTTCAAAAAAATCCCAAAAAATTACCCTAACCATTTTTTGATGCGTATAATTAAAAAATGATCTCAATTTTTTGAAAATAATTTTCTAAAAATTATTAATTTAATTTTTAAATAAAATCATAATTTATTCAAAAAATTACAATTTTAGACAATAATTCGTTTTATATCCCCTTGAAAAATTAACCATTATCTCAATATATTATAACCTTAAGACAATAAAATAACAATTGATCTACTATTAATAAGTTTAATATTACTATTCAAAAGGGTATGTTACTATTCACTAAAAATTAAGTTTGTCTTATCAGACTCTAAATATCTTACTGAACGCAACAGTGTATGTCTGTTTATTGAAATTCAAATCACAGAGGTGGAAAAATTATTTTTACTAGATTGTTTATAACAAAGTGGTGTTTTGTATATACTTAGTGTTTCATGCATTTGATATTAAATTTATTTTCCAAAAATTGTGGTGTTACACCTAGGTTAGGTTTAGATGGATTTTTTGGACCAACTAGAGTTTCTATTTTAGTGGGATAATAGTATGTATATATTATAGTTGAGGATTATTCAAGATATTCATGGGTATTCTTCCTTGCTCATAAAAATAAATCTATATCTAGTTTTTCTAAGTATACATGATCTATGGAGAACCTTAGTGTATTTGTCATTAAAACTATACGATGTGATAATGGTAGTGACTTTAAAAATTAGGATTTTGAATCTATATGCTCAAAACATGGCTATAATCATGGATTTTATTCTCCAAAGACCCTATAATATAATTGTGTTATAGAAAGAATAAAATGATCCCATTAATAAATTTCCCAAACCATACTCAATGAGTATGATCTTCCTTTTTATTTTTGGTAAAAGGATGTGAATAAAAATTTCTATATAATTATTATAGTTCTATTTATACCACTTTTAAATAAAATCCCATATGAGTTATGGAATGGGAGAAAACCAAAAAGTTAATTAACTTATAGTTTTTGGTCGTAGAGTCCTTATAATCAATAAAAATAGAATTTTTAAAAATTTGCATAAAAAACTAATAAAGGAATTTTCCTTGTGAATTAAACATCTAGTTAATCAAATATGACATTTAATAAAAGGAAAAAAATTGTGGAATAATCAATAAATGTGAAATTTTGTGAAATATATCCATATCAGCCTAATACATATTCATATAATCTTGAGGAGGTCCTTTTGTAATAACCCCGACTCTAAAAAACTGAATCCAAAGTCTACTCTATTACATTGTCTTAGATATAAAGGTTAAAATCCCAAAGGAATTATCAATTTAGTAGTTTTTAAGAACTAGATATATACATGCTATCCATTTTAGTTAGGAATAGAAAATAAAACATAATAAAATAATATTTTATATATCCTAGAAACTCATTCAATGGATTCATATTCACAACTTGGGGAAATTAAGCAAAATAATGGTGATCCGAAATGCCTAGTAAGGGTTATGTACAACAGAATATATCCTGAATAAATATATTATAATCAATATAGAATGTAAAATCACTAAAAACATATTCTATTTAATCAATAACTTAACTATCATAATTTGATAAGGAATAATCAATATGGCAAGGTAAATAATTGATAAATTGGGAAATAAATATACCTAAAGATAATATCAATGCAAAAAAATCTCAGGGATAATAAATATAACTAAATTCACAATGAAAGAAATTATAAATTATTGGTTTTTAAGATATTAGGAATCATGATATCTTTAACAACCCAATATTTTATGTTATGTCTCTTTTTTAATAAATTTAATATTTTGATAGCTTACATTTCATGGAACACTGAGTTTAAAGGAACTCCAAAATATTATTATTTTAACACAGTCATTATAAACTAGTTGTTAAATTGAAGGTAATGGATAGTATTAACCAGATTATGAAATATATAATTTTAAAAATAATTATTGATATATCAATTATTTCTTTGTGAATATGAAAATAATTTTTAGAAATGTCATTTTATTCTTCAAATATATATTTTCTTAAAAAAATTAAGTTTTATTATTTTCTATGAGAATATTTATATAATTACTTTTTTACACATTTATAAAATTTATTTTATAAAATGAACATAATTTTTGGATTAAACATTTCAAAATTATCTTAGAATGAATTTTTGAAAATTTTCTGAAATGTTTAATTTTCCAATGAAGTGTAAAAAATACAAATTTTTATAAAACACTCATTTTCATTATATTAAATATTAATTTTAGTATTTTAGATTGATTTAAAAGTAAATTTATTACTTTTTTGTTAGATATAATCTAATCAATTACATTTAAACAATATTTAATCCTTATTTTGGTGTAAGTCTATTTATAGGCTTAAAAACACATTTTTCAAAAAAACTATTTTTTGTTGTGTTTTGACAGTTTAATTTTAAATGTAATTTTGAGAATTGCCTATTTTAAATTTTTAATAATGGATTCCATATTTCTAATCATGAGTTCAAAATTATGTTATAAGGTCATTTTCATTTTTATTCATAACCAAAGTTACCATAGTAAAAAATGGTTTACCGCAATATAGGTAAAATAATGTAGCGAGTTAAAGTTAAAAGGTAAAAGCCTAAAATACCTAAGAAATAAAAAATTAAATTTTTGGTTGATGTTTTTATCAAACTAAACCTAATTTTATTAAATTGAATATCAATAAAATTCTTTGTAATTAATTCTACCCAAATATTTTTGTCTTTAAATATAAAATAATCATTATTTAATCAACTTAAAACCACCCCTCCTCAAGTATAAATATGACCCATTACCACTAATTTTATTTTAAAATACATTAATATATTAAAATATATACCACAACCTCCCCACCCTTACTCTCCCTATGTATAATTGTTTCTGATCTCACCCGAAGACAAATTACATGTTCCTTAAGGGCTCTTTTGAGGTGATATTTAAGAGGTAACTTTCTCAAACAACCTCTCTTATTTTATTTTATTTTTCTAACTTCTATTAACCTCATCCACCAATAAAATAATAATAAATCTAGTATCATTTATATATTTTAAATTTATATTTCTAACGTAATAAATTTTGTCCACCCATTTTTTATCTTCTCTTATTCAAACAAACGAAACCATTGTCCAAATTATGGAGGTTAACTATCTACTAGGGTAATCATTTTTTTCATTACCACCTTCATGGATGGACATAAAAGTATTATTATGATTAAATAATATTTTTATAATTATATTATAACTTATTTCACGTTTTTTAATTAATATATAGATATAATAATAAATAAAATGAAGCTAGTTCCTGATGGTTGGAAAACCCCCAAATAAACTAATCATTTGTTGTTAACATTTTATCAAATTAATCACCCTCATGTAAGAAATAAAAATGATAAATGATACAATTTAAAATTTTGGAAGTTCATGAATACTATTTCATTTAACTTCTTCTGTTTTAGTTCCATTTGATAATAAAAGCCATAATTATACACAATTGAACCGATCATGAAACCATGAAATGAACGCACCCGAAACAATAAATATAATGAAATATTATTAATGAACATATGGTAAGATGTTATAGTAATATGATATAAGGTATTATAAATATTATTATAGTTCTGTAATGAATTATTGACATTCTCTAAACCATTTTACAAGATTTTAATATGTGAAAAACTAAAGGGTTGCATGAGGTAAGTGTTTCTCATATCACTTTTACTAATCTGAGATATATGCTTTATTCACCACTTATTTCTTTTATGTGGTGTATATACTACCCTTTGAAATATATTGTCATTAATATAATTATATTCATGGTATTAAATGTTTCATTTTATAATTATTAGTTTTATGCAGCATATGATTTGATTGATTATGAAGTGGTAAGGGATTTCTTAACACAATTTCTATTATTTGAGTTAAAATTATACTTCATTTTTTAAGGTGGTTCCTTGGACAAAGATTCCAAGGTGAATATATAAAAATAAAAATAAATTACAAGAATCTAAATGATGGGATTTTACAATAATCTCTATCAAAAAATACATCAAATTAGAAGGGATATCATCCATCCATGTAAGTCTCTTTTCAATGCCTTTGTTATCTAGACCATCCACCACCCAATTTTCCACATAGTAAGAATTAGTGATAAGATGGTTTAGATCAGAGGGAATATTCATTCATTCCATCCATCGAGTTGTGATACTCAAAGAAATATGTATGAAATTGTTTCTAATGGATAGAACAAGAGTTAATAATCACATTAAATCCATAGGTTAGTCCATCATTTGGATTTATAAAAAGATACCAAATTGATCAGTAGAATCATTTCAGCTTCAAGATATGTTTCTAGGCCACATAGACCATAAAAAAACCAAGAAAACTGTATATATGATCACAAAAAACAACACCATAACCAAAGGGATCAGTATTTTCTTTCGAATCCCCATCTGAATTAATTTTTATTCCAATTTTGAAGAGGGGGGTTCCTAAAAACCTTGAATGTACCAGCAGGTGCATTGAAAGTTCCTGCAATGTCGAGTCTTCTTATTATAATAAAATCATGAATGATATTACAACATAACCCATTTTTAAGCACACTATATTCAATAATGGAAACAATAATACCTATAATAGCTGATTGAGTATTAAAATTTTCATTATAGTGAATCAGTTGATTAAGGCCATTCCAAATTAGGTGATCCAATTTAGTTGCTGCAACATGATAGAGTTTGGTGTGATTTGGTGAAATAAAAATTTATTTATACCAAATAATCATGTTTATCATGAAAACCATCAGCCTTGATATCTCAAACAGATTGAAAATGACATTCCATAGTGTTGAATTCATGGCACAGTTGAGAAACAAGCGATTGAAACCCTCCTGATGTTGGTTGTATAGGAGACACCTATAACATAAAAAAACATTGAAACCATGTAAACATATGTTGGTAGGTGGAAAATTGTGCGCCAATCACTATATCAAAGTGAATCTCATGGGCCTAATCTAAGCCTTGTTGAATAATTGAATCCAATCAATATCCATATTTGGGGTCATAAAATAAAACTAATAATACAATTGGATTTTAAGGATTCCATTTTTTCCTAGATGAAAACCATCCTTGTAAAGAGAAAAGGTATATTCATTGATGATTTAACTAACATTATCCTATACATATATAGGAGGACCCTCAAAAATGATATTATAATTGAGATCAGAGTATCCGAATAGGATCCTAGCGATTGAAATTTAGAGATCAAATGGGTTCCAATAAAATTATCCATCCAGATATTGAAATTTGAAGATCTGTTGCAAATCCATCTCGATGAATTCATAATATTAGTTTAAGAGTACCTAATAGAATTCTAAATAAATCATTCCATGTAAGTATTATTCCCCTACATAAATATCGTTATAAATCTATTTCTTATATATTTTAATGACTTGGAAAAACTAATAATTAGTTTGTAGGTGAATTGATCTTGTCGATAATCATTAAAGAGTTTAATTTTATTGATACCAATTACACTAATATAGATAGGGATACATCATTTTTTTCCAGGGAACCATAATCATTTTCCTCACTAGAATATTTCCACTAAAAACAAGGTTTTTAATATGTATTTTTTAGATCTTGATCAATCCAACTATCCATTTGTAAACAATAAAGAAGTGTACTAGTTTTGAGACAATGATAGACTTGATAAGGGAGTTACAACCATCCATTGAGAGTGTCTTTCCCTTCCATGTTAAAAGTTTATTTTTGATATGATCAACATGGTGGGTAAAAAACTAGATTTGGTCAACCCTATAAACGAGGGACACCATGGTAATTTAAGGGTATATATTCCTATCTGATTCCAAATTCCATATGAATTCTATATTTTTTAGAATTGGAAAATTAATTACCAAAATAAACAAAATATTTATCCCAACTGACATATTTCCCTGAGATATTTTCATAGTGGGGGGATTATTCTTAAGATTCTGTATGTTACTCTTATTTCTTTATAAGAAAAGGATGATTTTATTTTTATAGAGATTATGAGTAGGTAAACAATTCCCCTAGATACATGAATGGGTTAGAGATTACAATGATCCACCATGTGGGAGAAGATATGTCTGAGATAATCATCAGCAATTGAGAATAGCTAAAAAAGGGTCACCCTATCTTACTTATTCATTGATTATTACATGTCATGATCTTGAATGATATTAATTTTGTTAATATTATATTATATTTACACTTTTTTTAAATTTATTTACATTTGATACACATGATCGATTCATTTGATTAATTCTTACTTCAATGATATGATATTTATAAGGAACTTTTTAATAAAAATTTTAATTTTAAAGTTTCCTTAAAACTCTCTTTTTCATCCATGTATATGTTTTGGAAAATTTTTGCTAGAAATTTTTTTAATATTAACTTATGAAATTTTAAATTTAGTTTTAAACATGTTTTACTCTTTTACAATTTTTTTGAAAGGACTCTTTTTTTCATTTTCTAAACGAGGTTCTTAGTGACTTTTCCAAAAAAAAATTGGATAGATTTTTTTAAACATAAATGGAATGAGATGATTTTCATACTCTCATGAAACCTTAATTATATTATATTTCCCTTACAATATTAAAAGGTTATTTTAAAATAAAATTTATTCCTTTATAATTGTGAGGATCTTTAAAATGAAATTATTTGAAAATGGAAATGTTATTTTTCACAATAATTATCTCAAGTGATCTTTAAAATTTATTTTACATCTAAGATAAAATTATTTAATGTAACTTATGTTTTAATACATATATTATTCAATGATACTATCATTACTATCTTTATGTTTGGTTTATGTTTATGATGACATGATATATATAAAACCCATTTCTTTTCCATGGGTTATGAAATAATGAAGTGTTTTTGAAATCCATTTCTTTTTATGGGTTCTAATATGATGAATGATTTATGTTCTTGTGGAAAACATATGTATGGTTTTAATTATGTGATGGTTAGATAATATGTATCACAAAAATTAATTAGGTAAATCTTTATATCTCATGAGATAACAATGAGAAATAATACAATATGTTTGGTACACTATGGGAAACAAGTGCGTCCTGATCCACTATGGGAAACATGTGTGTCCTAATCCACTATGTTGATGGTATTGGTAATTAACCTTTAAATATGAAATTTTTTTCTATATTTATTATGGTTCCACACTTTTATTACATGATCTCATGGATCGTGATTGATTTATGATTATTTCTTACTCTTATGGTTTATTGTTTCTAAAATAATAATTTTTATACCATGAATCGTTTTTATGGTCTATGACAGGTTGGGTATGAGCTTCATAAGTTATGATAATCATGAAATAATATTAATATTATATTATTATTTAATATTATCATTAATTTATATATTCTATGTTTATTCTTACTGAGCATATGATCTCACCCTTTCTTATTTTTCCTTCCTTGGGTGATGAAGAATGTTTTTGGTAGGGTAAGCTTTAGAGGAGTACCATGTGAGAAGATCAATGTGAGAAATATTGAAGATTATTAACAAAATAATAAAATAGTATATCTAATATCCAAATATTATATACCTTTATGGTTATTGAATGGATATTATTGTAATTTATTGAATATTCATCTGAATAGATGTAATATTTGTGTATGAAAACCATGGTTTTTTTATAGCTTGTATGAGAGTAAGGTTTAGACAATATTTGGGGATAAGGGTTAGAAATATTTTATGAAAACCCCATGGATAAGAATAATTATATGATAAAATCCAAAAAAATGATAATTATCATGAATTAAATTGGTTAAAACCAAGGTTCCATGGAATAATGAGTCGTGATTTTGAATTTTTATAAATGATTTGTATAAATTATGTGGTTAATCCACTATGATTAGTGTTTCTCATCCTATTCATTCTGGTGTTAGTCAATGGATGGAACATGAAGGTACCATGATAACGCTAAGTGTGAAAGTCAATGAAATGATTGACCTTAATAGAAAAAAAAACATTCTTAGAGTTGGAATATAGAATCTTACAATTATTATCACACAACTTTCTCCAGATATGAATCATGACATGTTTCCAAATGATCAAAGGGGGGAAAATGTGTTGTTGAATCATTAGTGAGGAAACATCCACATTCTTTTCGTGGGTCTTTTGATCCACTAGTGGCTGAGTTATGGATCAACATCATTGATAAAATATTTTTTGTTCTTTAAACATGTGGACATGAAAAATTTTACATAGTTTTTTATCATCTGAAAGGAAAAGTAGATCAGTGGTGGAATATTATCAAGAATATGAGTTACGTGTAATATATTCCATTAAATGGGATAAGTTTAAGGGGATATTATTTACTAATTACATTCCTCATATTATACAAACAAATTTGGATATTGTATTTCTTGAGCTGAAGCAACAGTATGATAAATCCATTTGTACCTATGAAGATATTTGTACAAGTCTTGAAAGGTATGCCTATGGTTTAATTATCAGAATTGAATGTAAAATTTATTGATTCGTTGGTGAACTAAAAAAAGTCTCTGAATTGAATTATCTATAAGATACCTTATTATCTATAAATAAATTGTTCAATGTACATTCAAAGTAGAAATGGAAATTGGACATTCCCATCATTTCCATGG
Organism: Viscum album; assembly: GCA_963277665.1. Lineage (NCBI taxonomy): Eukaryota > Viridiplantae > Streptophyta > Magnoliopsida > Santalales > Viscaceae > Viscum > Viscum album. Next base: position 257,117,115 of record OY728162.1, read on the forward strand.
TTTTGATAAGAAAATACATATTCAGTCTCATCAAAACTCCTATAAATTACAAGGTGAAAATAAATTCCAATTATATACATGTTAGTAATGTGGGATTAAAACATCAAGGGAATTTTTTTTAATAGAACTGGGAGGTTCCCTAATTGTATAAATGTGGGTCACAAAGCCTGTGAATGTTAAAATGAGATTAATTAGATGGTTATTGCAATGGAAGAGGAGTGGCCACCAACTAATTCACCACCAACACTCTACTGTTTCAAGTGCATGTAGTTTGAGAATTATGAGAATCAATGCCCCAATCCAAGGACTAATGTGGATGATAATCCATAACAAGCTCTAAAGATAAATGATAAATAGAAATCTTAATCAATCAAAATGCATTAAGTGAATCATGATAATTAGGTAACCCTTATTCATACCTCCATATATGTGAGTTTCATGATTGATTTCGTATGAATATATTATTTTTAATACATTAATGATATTTCATGTGATTATATTCTTTTAAATGTATTCTGAAATAATGAAATCACATTTGATATTTTATTGGTAAAATGAAAAAACTAAGATTAAAATGAAACTAATTTTTATATAAGATAAGATCTTTTGTAAAGAATAAAGGGTTAATTAACTTTTGGAAGTGTATATGTATCTATGAAAGATTAACATAATAGTTTTGGATACCTTCATTGGTTTATGTGTTGACACCCCTTTTTAGATTTTAACATGATCAGATTTTATAAATATTAAGTGGAATTTATGGAAATAAATACCCTTTGGATTTTTATAAGTGACAAAGATACTCAATGATAAATTCCTTTACACTTTGTGGTAATATTATTAAAATTATTGTTGACCTTTAGGATTTATATTATTTTTAATATTGAGGTAATTTTGGGTTTTAGTTAATAAAATTATAAAATTAACAAACTTCATTCATAGAAAATTTCTCTTTGGATCATATTCCCAGACTATATATTAAGGAAGTGGTAAATTTTCATAGATTACCATATTCAATTGTATATTATTTGGATCTGAGGTTTACCTTGATGTTTTGGTGAGTTCCTCAGCAAGAACTTGATATAGAGTTCAGTTTTAGTATTGTATATCTTCTTTATAAAGATTTTTAGTCTAATAGAATAGTTCAAATGAAAATGGATATACTAAAATCTTGTTTTAGGGATTTAAAAGGCGATTATAATCAACACCTCCCTCTAGTTAAGTTTTATTGTAACAATAGCTTTCACTCGAGCGTTTTATATGGATCCTTATAAAACCCTTTATGGAAATAAATGTAGAAATTCAATTTAAAGAAAATAATTTAAAGAAATAAACTTCTTATGACTGGGTATAGTTTAAGAGATGTTAAAGAAGTTTAGATCTATTAAACAACACATAAGAGCAACTCAGAATTTAAAAAAAAATTTTGTTGACAATCATCAGAGGTATCTGGATTTTAAATTGGCTGAAAAGGTATTTCTACAAATATATCCCTAGAAAAGGGTGATGATATTTATAAAGAGATGTAAGATAATACTTAGGCATATCAATCCATTTGAAATTATTGATCTTATTTGGATATTAGATTTTCCATTGCCTCTTCCACCAGATCTATCTCAAGTTCAAGATATGTTCTATGTATCTCTCCTAAGGATGTATATACCTGATCTTTCACATCTAATAAACTCAGAGGTCATGTTTATAGGGAAATATATTTCCTATGAAGATAAACCAATAAATATTTTGGATCATAGAGATAATGTTTTATGAAATAAGACCACTTGCCTGGTTAATGTTTTGTGGTGAAACCACAAATTCGAGGAAGCTATATGGGAACCTGAGGATGCGATGTGGCAAAGGTATCCTCATCTATTTTTATATAAGTGATGAATTTTTAGGGATAGATTCATTTTAATGGGGTTATAATGATACACCCCTAGATTTTATGGTATTTATCATTTAAAATAAAGTTAATCACTTCGATAGATTACCTTACATAAAACATTGAGCTTAAACAAACTACAAAATATTATTATTTTAACATGACCATTATAAACATGACATTAAATTGGTAGGAATGAATAGTATTAAAAAAATTATGAAATATATAACTTTCTATATCATTGTTAATTTATTACTTAATTTATTTGGAATGTGCCCATAATTATTAGTAAAGTCATTTTATTCTTAAAATATATGTTTCTTTAAAAAAAAATCTTTTTATTACTTTCTATGAGAAAATAAATATCATTAATTTTTTAAAAAAAATTAGAAAATTAATTAGATAAAATTAAAATAATTTTTTGATTTATCATGTCAAAATTATCTTAGGATGTATTTTATAATAATTTTATGAAATGTTTAATTTTTTAGTGAATACTAAAAAATACTAATTTTTATAAAACCCTAGTTTTATTTATATTTAAAATTAATTTTATGAATTCAAATATATATCAAAGTATCTTAAGTTATTTCTAGTTATATATAATATAAATAATTACATTCAAACAATTTATACCTTATTTTTTTTATAAGTACATTTTTGGGCTAAAAAAACATTTTTACAAAAAACTATTTTTTGTTGCGTTTTGACGGTTTAATTTTAAATTGAATTTCAAAAATTAGATGATTTAAATTTTTAAAAATGGATTCCATATTTAGAATAAAGAGTTCCAAATTATTTTATAGGGTCATTGTCATTATTAGGCATAAAAAATTTCTATGGTTAGAAAAATATTTTCCATAGTATAGGAAAAATAATGTAGCGGGTTAAAGTTAAAAGGTAAAAGATTAAAATACCTTAAAACTAGAAAAATAAATGGTTGGTTGATATTTTGGTCAACCTAAAATATCCTCTGTAAAATTAATTATCAAAAAAATTATTTTTAAATAATTCCAGACAAATGTGTTTGGATTTAAATATAAAATAACCAATATTTAATCACCTAAAACCACCCCTCCTCAAGTATAAATACCACCCCTCACCAAAAACATTCTCCTAAAAGTCTTAAATCAATTAAAATATCTACTAAATCCTATAATATCCACTATCCCACATACAAGTGCTATTTGTCTCACCCAAACACCAATTCCAAGTTCCTTAAGGGGTCTTTCAAGGAGGTGATATTCATGATGTAACTTTCTCAAACAACCTCTCTTAAATTATTTTATTTTTCTACCTTCTCTTAACCTACATCACCTATAAAAAATAATAAATTAAATATCATTTATATAGTTTAATTTTATATTGTTAATGTAATATTTTATATCCAACCCTTTTCTTATCTCCTCTTATTCAAAGAAACAAAACTATTGTCCAAATTATGGCAGTCAACCGTCTCTTTGGATAATTATTTTTCAATTTCCATTACTTCCTTCAAGGATTGTCATAAAAGAATTATTATGGTTGATTAATATTTTAATATTATTATTATAAATTATATCATGTTATGGAATTATTATATTTATATAATACTAAATAAAATTAAACTAGTATATGATAGTCGAAAAGACTGCCAAAATAAACTAAACATTTATCATTAATATTTTATCAAATGAATCATCACCAAATCAGAAAGAAATATGATATATAATGAAATATAAAATTATGGAAGTGCAATAATACCATTTTATTTCAATTCTAGAGTTTTATTTCCATTTTACTAGAAAATCCATAATTATACACAAATGAATCGATCATGAAGCAATGAAACGATCGCACCCAAAACATTAAAAATAATGAAATATTACTATTGAATGGGTGGTAAGATGTTATAAAGGTATCATATAAGGTATTATAAATATGATTATAGTAATATAATAAATTAAAAACATGATTTAAATCTTTATATATGAATTTAAAGTAAGAGAAACTTAAGGGAAGTGTGAGGTAAGGGTTTCTCGTCTCAGGTTTTCTTCTGTGATATATATGTCATATTCACCTCTTATTTATTTTTGTGTGGTGTATATACTAACCTTTTATATATAATACCATGAATATTATTTGGGTGGGTGTCCATGGAAAAAAGGCCATAGCACAATTTTATAAAAACAACTAAGAGATTACATTAGTCTAAAGTATGGAATCATATTAAAATCCTTCTCATGAAGAGGTAGCAAATTCGTAGGGAGATCATCAAGCCAGGTAATATCTTGATTTACTCCCTTATTAACAAGTCCATCAGAAACTGTATTAGCTTCACAATAAATATGAGTTATAATGTAGTTTATATCATGAGGTGAGTTGGTGCAATCCATCTAATGGGTAGTAATAGGCCACACAAGTTGTGTCACACCGTTCCAAATTACATTCACAATGGTGGTAAAATCACATTCAATCCAGAGATTGTTCCAACCATGGATCCTTGGAAAATAAATTTCATGTATCATACCAATCCTTTCGGCCTCCAGAGAAGAGGCAATGCCTCATGTACCAAGAAAAAGTCCCAGGATCTTTCCATGATGATTCCTGAAGGTAGCGCCACAACCTGGAAGACCTATATTGTCTTTGGAGGAACCATCCACATTAACTTTAATACAACTAGGAAATGGGGTATGCCAAAAAAATCAAATTTGAGGCACGATTGAAAAAAATTTCCATCAATCCGAAGACGTCTCATAACTCTGAATTCATTCGCAGTGTTATTGCAATGCCCCTTTTTCATCGATGTAGCTTCACGTATAGAAATAAAGATATGCCTCTAACATGAATTATGATTGAATGGGTAGTTTTTATGAGTAATGTAATTTATATCATACCAGATCACATGATGTAGCTCAGTAATAGAAGCAAGGAAGAGGTTCTTAATTTTCATAGAATTTTCCATTTCAGCACATCACTTTAGTTGAGTGTTGACAAAGTCAAGAATCAACCATATGCACTTAAAGATGTAAAAAATATAATTCTAAAGATTGGAAGACATAGAATAATAAAAGAAGAGATTATTAGAGTCTTCCATATATTGATTACAGTTTATACATTTAGAGAAAAGATGAATATGAAATGATTAAAGGCATCTGTCTATGGGAATTTTGTTGTGATAAAGATTCCATATAAGAGTGAATCTTGAGGGTTTTATCTAGGGTTTGTAAAATAGTTTTTTCCAACCAAAATCACTTTCAAAGTTGTAGAAAAATGAGTATAAAAGTTTATTGATTTAATCATACCATTGTGTGCAGGTTCCCAAATTAAAAATTCATCATTGTTTAAAAACATTTAGGTATTGATGACATGCATAATGGCTTCAGGTATAAAATCCTTTTGAAATTTTAACATATCTCTAACGGAGTAGCTGGTGCTTTCAATGATTTTCTTAGGTTGAATCATATAAATTAAGGTCGTGTCAGTCTAGTTATCCAACCATAAATTAATAGAGGATTGCCTAGTAACCATCCATCTTGAATTATTCATAATGATGGAAAAATATTGTTTAATAGATGTCCAAAGAGAGATGTTGAGAAAATTAAAAAAAATCCTTAAGTTTTCCAAAGAATATATTTTTGAGAAAGGTAATATAATCTGAATTATTGTAAAGAAGTTTCCATGTGAGTATATCTTGAATAGATTCATTAAATTACCAAATATTTTTTATACCAATCCCACCCTTTTCAATAGGTTTGCAACAGGTCGACCAGGGGATGGTCACATGATTTTTTTCCAACATGCTACTAGTACAAATGAAATTTTTGATAGAGGTATTCATTTTTTATAAGTCCAATAGTCCATTTTTTAACCATCATAGAGTAGAACATTATAGATACCATAGTGTATTTGACAAGGCATATTCTGCCTGCTATAAAGAGGGATTTAACTTTCCAAGAATATAGTTGGTTAAAAACATGGTCAAATATTTTAGAAAAATTAGAGGACTTTGGTCTGCCCTAAATAATAGGGACACCAAGATAAGTAAAAGGAAAAGAAAATTCTTTAATGCCTAAGTAATTAATAATATTACATTTCTTACAATGAGGAATGTTTTCCTAAAGAAGATGGAATATCTTTTCCAACTAATAGCATGACCAGAATCCTCTTCATAATGAGAGAGATAATTTTTTGAGGTTTCTAATATTTATTTTATCACCCTGTAAAAAAGGATAATATCATCCACATGAAAAATATGGGTGGGGTCATTCAAATTCCTATAAACATGAATGGGATTGAGTTTTTTCTAATCCACAAGATGAGTAAGGAGGTGACTAAGGTAATCTTCCACACTGGAGAAAATAATGTCATATAAGGGATCACCTTGCCTTACACCTCTGGTGCATTTAAAATATCCCTTGGGAGAGAAATTGACCAAGATGGAAATAGAGGCTGAATTAAAAAGGGTTCTCATTATAGTAATAAAATAATAACTAAATACCAATACTTGAAGAACCTTGAAGATGAAGCTCTTGAACATGGTATCAAAAGATTATTTAATGTCAAATTTAATGGCAATATTACCCCCTTTGTTAACTTTTTTTAGATTATTAATGCATTCATAGGAAATAAAAATAAAATCCTTTATAGAACTACCTTTAATAAAACCAAATTGGTTCTAGGAGATAATTTTGTCAATGATGGTTGAAAGTCTATTAGAAGTGATTTTGGTGGTGATTTTATAAAGGGTGTTAATGAGTGTAATGGGTTTAAATAGGTGGATCTCAGAAGCATTTTCCACTTTAGGAATAAAAGAAATAAATTGATCATTAGGACCCTGAAAGAGGAAACCGTTGGATAAAAATGATTTAAAATTTTTGAAAACATCCAATTGGATGACGTCCTAATAATGTTGAAAGAAACCATTATTAAAACAATTAGGAACCTGTGCACTATCAATATTCAAACTAAAGAAAGTGTCTTTAATTTCATGATCAAGAGGTATGATTAGAAGGAAAGTTTTATCTCATAATTAACCACCTTCATAAGGACCTCAAGTAGGAGGTCTTTGTTATTATCAGGACCATTAAAGATAGATTCAAATTTCGAGACAATATAACTGGAAATTTTATCCGCATTATCTAATAGATTGTCCCCATATTTTAAAAGAGAAAGTGGTCTGCAAGCTTTCCTGACTCTATGAAGTGAGTTATAGAAATTAGGGTTTCTCTCACTATCAGATAACCATTTAATTTTGAAAATTTGTTTCCTCATGTTCTCTTTGAAGGTAAGAAAAGAGTTTAATTTTACTGACAAGTTAATTTCTTGAGTCGGACCAGTGCTAAAATCAAAGCTTGTTTTATTATTTTGAAGTTGTTTAAGATCATCCTATAGAAGAAAAATGTCATTGTTAATTTGTTTGGTTGTAGAACTACACCATTTTTTTAGAATCTATTTGAGGTGTTTTAACATAACAGCACAAGAAAAAACATCATTTTAGTGGGACATAAAAGACTAAAAACTTTTGATAACATCATTTCATTTTTCATTAGAAAACCAAAAAAATTTAAACCTGAAAAGTAATGAGGGTTTAATATTTTTTATTAAAATATTTAATAGAACGGGGTGGTGGTCAGAGTGGAATTTATGGAGGGTGATACGGAAGATGGTATCCCATTTATCTAATGTAGGGACATTTATGGAGGCTCTATCTAACTTGGAGGAAACCACCCTATTATAATGCCTTCTATACCAAGTATATTTGGAACCAGTAAGACTAAATTCTATATGGTTTTTGTCCTCAATAGAAGTTTTAAATTCTCTTGAGTAAATCACATCATGAGACAGACCAATTTTCTCACTAGTGTTAAAGATATAATTAAATCCCCCAATCAAAAACCAAGGAGTATTGATTTTGGTACCTAAATATATAAGGTCATTCCGAAGGGGCCCCCTATATTGATATCCATTTTTAGTGTAAACAAAGGATGAGAAGGAATGATTTCCATCAATCATGAAGTTGCAAGTAAAGGCTTGCTCAGAAATATTGAAAACATTGAAATTTTGAAGAGATGAGTGTGATAAAACCCATAGGGATTCAACATTAGAATAATTTTTTGTTTCACCTATAACAGATAAGAATGCTGGCATAGATGGGAGTATTTAGATTAAAAATTGGTTTTGATCTCAGCAACAGGAAACAAAATTGGGTGATGAGCATTGATCATTATTTTTAAAACTATAAATGTGTCATAGTTGGAAATACCCTGATAACTCAATAAAATTATTTTCATAAAAACCTAGGTTTGGAGCTAGATAACCCCTTTTTTGGTTTCCTAAACCCTTCTTCTTAGAAGGTATTTTATGTTTTTTTGGCATTTCTTGGGCTGGTGATTAGTTTCTGCACAGTTTTAGGAGAATCTGAGGGGATGTTTTCTAAGTATGTATTAGAATTATTCTTTGGAGAGTCATGAAAAGGGGTAGTCATATGTGAATCTATAGAACTTATAATATTAATATCAGTATGACCCATATCATGAGTAGTAAATAGAATTTTAGATTGCCTAGAAATAGAATTTTTGATAGAAGTTTTAGAACCACCTACAAAATGATTGATAAGTGTAGGAGAAAGAGTACATTATTTTTTTGATGCCATAGGTGTTGTGTCACCCATTTTTTTGTTTGAAGGTGAAACCAATTGAATTTTTAGAGTAGACAATGGTGACTCCTTCTGAATACCTAGTTTAGTATTTAAAGTGGGAGAATTTGAAACTGCAGTGCATTGTGTGTTCCTTGTGTCATTAGTAATCTGTAGCTTTCCATTATCAGCGCTTGGTTTTAAAAAAATGGTTACTTGAAACAACCAGCTTCTTGATATAACAATTATGTTTGGACTATTGGATATATATAGGTTCCTGTACATCCAAAGTAGTACAGGAATTTTCAAAACCTTGATATGCTGGAGGACAATCAGTGAAATCAGTACGATCAATAAGTAAATTATGTTCCTCATTAAGTGTGGTAATTGAAATAGAAATCCTATAGTTTTAATAATAATTTTTATCCCTACTAGAATCTTGTCACGACCCATCCTCAGGGCCCGTGCCATGACTACCCCAAGCCCGCCTCCCATAGGCCAGGGGCTGGCGACTAGCACCAAGGCATAAATCCTGACAAAAATGGGAAGGCATTGCCTTTATAAAGTAACAAACACCACAGAGTAAGCCAGTAGAAATAAACACAAAGTAAAATTTGGTACAAAAGTAAGTGTGGAAAGTAAATGGGCTAGAATAAAAACCCAAACTGAAAGTAAAGTACAACTGGAAAGAAAGTACAACAACTTAAAGTAAAGCAGCAACGTCGAGTCATCCACTGGAAGTCCCACCTGAAGGGTGGATACAGATAGCCACCTCAGCTCCTCGGGTCCAGCCGTCTGCTTCGTGTACGTCCCACCCAGTGGTCCACCTCCAGGTACCAACTGCTCTACTAGACTCAACCATGATCAGCGTTATCCGTTGTCTGCATCCAACATATTGTAGTGCGGGCATAGCCCGTGAAGGGGTGAGTATACGCTACTCAGTAGGGACCCCGAGACCCCCAAAGGTCTCCCAGAATCCACAAAGAATAATCCACAAAGGAAAGATACAATCACAAAGTAACAACCAACACTACTTAGGTATATGCCCATACATATACCTAAGTCATCAATTCCAGTTCGGCTCCAACATCTGAGCCCAAGTTCGATCATGTCCACATAGGAGTACAACCCAATCCACATTGGATAACACAACTCAATCCATATAGGAAAGAAAGTCAATCATATCGAAGATATTGATTGAAAGTCAAGACTCAGCTCACACAGGTATACTTCTTCGTAAGGTGATAGAGATGATCAGATATAGCCACTGATTCATCTAAGCTGGGACCCATGTAGGATACTAAACAAGCTAAGCTGTCGGGCCCACATAGGATACAGACCAGCTACTCTGCCAGACCCACGTAGGATAGCAAGAACAGAGTCAGACACTACCAAACCCACGTAGGATACAAGAATAGTAGTCATTTCCATTGAACCCACGGAGAATTTCAGTATGGTATTCATTGATGCCGAACCAACATAATATTTTAGTGCAGTCTTCATCGCTATCGAACCCACGGAGGATTTCAGTACGGTCTTCATCGCTGCCGAACCCACAGAGGATTTTAGTGCAGTCTTCATCGTCATCGAACCCACAAAGGATTTCAGTACGATATTCATCGCCATCTAAACCATGGAGGATTTCAGTATGGTCTTCATCATCGTCGAACCCATGGAGGATTTCAGTACGGTCTTCATCGTTGTTGAACCCATGGAGGATTTCAGTGCAGTCGTCGTCGCAGTCGCAACAATCTCTAGGGTTCCCACACACAGCATGCTCAATTCTGGGAGGGTCTGCTCCACGAGCCAAGGGGTCAATACATCAAATGACATTTAGTCCGAATTTGATGTATCTCAAAGTTCCGTCTCGACAAGAGGAACTCAACGTGATAGACGGCGCGTCAATCGGACGCCCGGTCTGAGAGTTATTGGCCTTTTCATTCTAGGGGCCTGGTTGGTTTTTAAGTCAAAAACAACCCTACAGTACTCCAAATACGTCCAAACCTCAATCATAGTAAGCCAAAAGGTCCATCACAATAAGAGGAATCCAAAAAAGTCGATGGCACATCAATCGGACATCCGGAGCTCAAGTTATAAGTGTTTTCGCTCCGAGGGCCCGGTTGGTTTCGTGTTCGAACCAACCCGACCATACACAAAGTTCTCCAAAACATTGAGTGTAATATACCTAAACGATTGACTCGTTCCAAGTATCTCCACTCAACTAATAGTGCATCGATCGGAGGTCCGTAGACCAAGATATGGTCAAAAGAATGAACTTGTCCAGTTTAGGGGTTTGGGGCCCGGACCGACCCGGCCCGAGACCCCCTGGGTCGGCCCAAACCGAGTCGACCCGAACTGGGTCCATGTACAGCCCATTAGGGCGCAGCTCGGCCCGGTGGGCATGGCCCGGTCCAACCAGCACGGCCCTGCCCGACCTGGGCGGCCGGTTGTCCTGGCTTGGGCGCGACCCACATGCAGCTTGCTCGGCGCTGGCCGAGCCGAACGGAAAGGGGGGGGGAGGGGGGCGACTGCCCCCTTGATTGAACCCCCCCCCCCCCCTCCATGTGGGGGATGATCCTCTTGACATCCAAAGGTTACGACCCCCAGTTTCTCGGAAGTCGGTTGCCCGGTCCGGCCGGCCGGTGCTACTGCCGCGGGACCGGCGTGGTCCCACCCCTCCGAGGTGCCAGCAGCTGGAGATTTCGGCCGCCCCGCCTTGCACCTCCATGGGTTTGAGCTGCAGCCTTGTCCAAATGGTGCGACATGACAGCAATGCGCCCCTCTGAGGCGGCCCTGCTCCGGCTGCGGCCTCATCAAGGTTCTCCGGCGTGGCGCGACGGTGGCGCAGATTCGTTCGGCCTCAATGGCGCGGCGCGCCAACGTCGCGCTTCTTCTCCGCATTCCTCCAAGTTTCCACGCGGTGTCACTACACCGCGCTGCCTTCTTTCGAGCCGCAACAAACACAACAACCAAGGGGGAGGAGGGTCGGCTGTGTTCGTGCGGTCTGGCCTCCTCTCGTTAAGTTGATAACAAGTGGCCCCAAATAAAAGACGAAGAATGGAAATGATCATTCCACGAACAAAATTAACCCCTACCTTAAGGTATCATTAAACGAAGGTTCGTCGCGGGAAATAATCGTCGCTGAAGATGGCGTCGTGGAACAAGGTTCTGTCAGTGTCATCGGCGTCACGAAGAAGAGAATCGTTGGCGTCGCGGTACCCGGCGTCGCATCATCAATCTCCAAGGATTCGGCGTTCTTCATTTTCCTTCATCGGAGGTCGGCGTTCTTCTTCAGCGACGATGCATTCTTCGCATTCTTCAAGGAGGAAGAAGAGGATTCCAAGGCTTGAGCAATTCCTCTCCAATCCCTCTCGCATAATGAACCAACCCTTAATGAAATAAGACTTGTCTTATTTAATTAACACACAAGCCAACATCTCAATTTGAAATTCAAAATAATTCATTAAATTAATTGAATTAATTGAAGAGTTTTAACCGTCTAATTAATGTGAGTGTTGACTCGTCATTTAACAGGGGTGTGTGGGTGAGTTACCAAATTAAATGCTCATGGAAGGTGAAAAGGAAATAAAGGGGGTGGGGCTCGTGTGGGCCCCACCTCACTAATATCCTACCTAGGAGTTAGGGTATTATGGGTCCCACTCCAACCACCGTGCCTAGGTTATCATTACTTAGAATAAAAATAAAATTTTTGAAAAATATTTTATTTTTATTCTTTAGTTAACCCAATTAATTAATAACCTCACCCGAGCAAACACAACTCTGGAAAAGGTGTTCTTAAGAAATTACCAGCGCTGCGGTTCCATCGGTGCCCTCAGATTTTGATTTTGAGCACTGGTTCAAAATTTAGGAAAACCTGCTCGTTCATTCACTAAACGTACCCGAGCTAAACTTCGAAAATTGATTCTGAGCACACCGGGCCTCTGATTCAGGTGCTGTCAGAAACTGCGTTCTTGAAAAATCCCAAAGAAAATTATGAAAAAAAATTCCCTTGAATTTTACGGGTCTTTACAAATCTTGAGTAAACATGACAATATGACATTTTTAGAACTAAGTGAAGTAGGGGTAGGGTTGTTGAATACTGGCTGGTTAGTACTGTAAACAAATGTATTTTTCTCTTCACCTTGTGAGAATTTTAGTGACTCATCATTTGAGTCATTCATATACTTAGTGTGTGAAACTATAGGATGTAATGAACACTCGAGTACTTTATAATGCATCTTTGAAGGGTCAAAATCCTTCACCATTTTTCAATGAGAACTAAGGTTTGAGTCCAGGTTTTTAGCTTCATAATTTGTTTGAGTTTGATTAAGAACTTCCATAACAATTATTTCAATTTCATTAGAAATACATTTATCATCAGTATCATTTTCCTGTTCTTCCACTAACTCAACCCAGGAATTTTTCACTTCAAAGCCTAAATAATTAATGTTTTTTGGTTTGAAAACCCACTTTTTAGTGTTCTTATTAAGGGTTTCAGGATTATTAAATATAGGGCCTTTATCTTTCTTTTGTTTTTTAAAATCGGTCCATAAAATACCACTTGGTTGGGAGGAATGATTGTGTACTATTTTACATTTTAGTATTGAGTGGCCTTTAATTTTACATTTGTCACGAAAAGGGGGATTTCTCTCATACTCATTCCTCACTCCAGCTGTATAATCTTTAGTTTTAAGAGTAATTGTGTGCAGTAGTTTAGTTTCCAAGATTACTTCCACTATTAATCTAGAAAATAATCCTAACTCACCAATCAATGTTCTTTATCAATCATCATAGGGGTACCAATACAAGACTTTTAATCATTTAAGATCTTCGAGTGCCAAAAAACAATTGAGATTAGGCAATTGAACCCATACATGATCCATACTGTTCATATGCATGTTCAGATTAAAAGAAAAATCACATTCAAAGTTATAAAAGATATCATGTTTGAGTTGTAAATTACATATCCTTTATATTAGGTCCAATTATTCCTAAAAATTTAGTAGTATATAGAAATAACCCTTACCAAGGGGGATTATTTTTCAATTATCAAATCCCCAGTAGTGAGCAATTTGAGGCTTTAGATCAAGGTATGGCCAGGGTTTTTCACCCTTCAAGTACGAAATGTGACACATGATAGAAAACATACACATTTGAGTGAACTATTGAATCTCTTTGGGATCATCCTCCATATAAAATACTCCATCGTCTATTTTTTTTAAACATAAGAGGCTTCTTCAGAGATGATTTGTGATTTTCTGGTCCCTTCAGAGCCTCGAGGAAAGAGATCCCACTAGATTTAACATTTAGTGATTGTATCGAGTCAAGATCCATGAGGGATTTTTCCTCTTATGTGACTGTTGTAGGGGAGATGAAAGAGCACTCCCATTCTGAATCGAAGGATTCCATGAAACATATGATTAGCGAGTAGATATCCTGACATCTCTAAAATTTTGCTTCTTCAGGATTGAAGTTCAAGGGTTCACTAAGTCATTTGGAGAGAGGCTCTTAGAATTTCATTTTTCCATATAATACCATGAATATAACTATATTCATAATATTAAATGTTTCATTTGATAATTATTTCTCTTATGGGTAATTTGATTCGACTGATTACAAAGTGATAAGAGATTTCTTAACTCAATTTCCTTTCATTATGTTAAACTTCTACTTCATTTATTATACCCAGTTAAGATTATATATGAGAAGAATTTTTATTATCTTATGTTTTATTTTCATTTTTTTGGATTTATATATGATACACATAATTTATTCATTTGATTAATTCTCACTATAATGATATGATATTTATAGGCAACTTTTATTAAAATTATATTTTTAAATATTCCCATAAAAATCCATTTTTCTTCCATGTACATGTTTTCAAAAATTGTTTTTAAAAATTTTTTAATATTAAATTACGATTTTTAAAATCATTTTTACCCATGTTTGAATTTTTTGACAAAAAAGTTTGAAAGTATTCTTTTTTTTTCAAAATGTGGTTCTTTTTGACTTTTTCTTAAAAAATTCAGAGGGGATATTTTTTTAACTTATACGGAATGATAATATTTTCCTACCATCATGATACCTTAATGCATTTTCATTTCATTCACAGGATTACAAGGTTTTTTTCAAATAATTTTTTTCATTTATAATTGCATGTCTCTTTAAAAATAAATGATTTAAAAATGGAAATAATATTTTTTGAAAGAATTATTTCAAGAAATATTTAAAAAAAATCAATATAAATAACATATTTAATGTTACTTATTATTTATTGGGGAAATTATTTAGGGATAAAATCCATATTCTTTTATGGTTGTTTTATTTTTATTATGAAATTATATTTTCGAAAACCATTTCTTTTACGTAGGTTATATTATGATGAAATTTTTTGGAAACTCATTTCCTTTCATGGGTTCTGATATAATAATGATTTGTATTCTTATGGAACACATATGTACTTTTCATTATTATGTGATGGGTGGGATATATATATCCATCTAATTAATTGGTTAAATATTTATATCTCATGATATAAAAATGTTAATAAAGTCAAAAATCATGGTCCACTATGGGAAATAGGTGTTTCCTGATCCACTATAGGAAATAGGTGTGTCCTAATCCACTAGGTTGATGGTATTGGTAGTTAACTTTGATATGTGAAATATTTTTCTATATTTATGATAGTGATAAAATTTTATAAAATTATATTCTGGATTATGATTGATTTATGATTATTTCTCACACTTATGGTCCATGTTTTCAGAAATAATAATTTTTATTCCATTAATCATGTTTATGATCTATGACATGTTGGGTATGAACTTTGTAAGTTATGACCATGATCAAATAACTATATTCTTATCTTATTATTTGATATGATCCTAGATTGATATCTCCTATTTTTATCCTTATCAAGCATATGAGTTTAGCCTTTCTTATGTTTCCTTCCCTAGGTGATGATGAAAGGTTTACAAAGGGTATACCTAAGAGGAGTACTATATGAGAAGATCTTTATGGGAGATATTAAAGATATTTCATAAAATAAGAAGTTTGTATATCTAATATCCAAATAATATAAACCTTTATGATTCTTCCATGGATAGTATTTTTATGTATTTAATATTCATCTAAATAGATATCACATTTTTGTATGAAAAACATGGGCAGTTATAGTTTGTACTAGGGTAGGGTTTCGATAATATATAGATATTAGGGTTGGAAAACTTTATGAAAACCCTAGGGATAGGACTAAGGATATGATAAAATACTGATGTTTTGATATTGATCATGAATGGAAAAGTTTAAACAAAAGGTTTAATAGAATAATGAGTCTTGATTTAGATATTCTATAAATGATCCACTATGATTAGTGTTTTCAATGCTATTATTTCTTGTTTTTTTCATTGGATGAAACCCAAATAAAATATTTTAATGGTAACTATGATAAAAAATTCAATTACTTTCTTCTAGAGAAACAAAATTTTGTGGGAGATGGAATGAAAAATCTTGCAACTATGCTCACATAACTTTCTTAGGCTATGAATCATATTGAGTCTCCAAATTATCAAATGAGGGAGCAACATATTGTTGAATCTTTTATAAAGAAATATCCACCTTATTTTAGAGGTTCTTATCATCCAATAGTGTTTGAGTGATGGATCAACACCATTCATAAAATATTTTCTATTCTTCAATTCTTAGGAAATTTAAAATATTCCCTAGATATTTATCATCTAGAGGATGAAGTATATCATTAGTGGAATATTATCAAGAATACATGTAAATTGGAGTGATTTAATCTATGGAATTAGATAAGTTTAAGGGGATATTCTTTATTAAAGACTTTCCTTGTATTCTACATACAAATATGGATAATGAGTTTCTTGAACTAAAGCAAAAGGATGATGAATCCATTGGTACCTATGAGGAAAAATTTTCAAGGATTTCTAGGTATGCCTCTCATTTAATTATCATCCCTGAAATTAAAATTAAGAAAATCTTTAGTGGATTAAAACCAAGTCTTGGAAATGCATTAATTATAAAATACTTTGGTATCTTTGAAGAAAAAATTTGGTTTAACTCAAAATTAAAATTGAAATTAGAGATTCCAACCATTCCCATAGTTCTGATAAGAAAATAAATACCCAATTTTCATGAAAACTAAAATAAATCACATGGTAAAAAGAATATATAGTCATTTAAATGTCATAAATGTGGGAAAAACATACAGGGAATTGTTTGAATGGAATTTGGATGTGATTTAAATGTGTAATGGTGGGTTATAAAGCTTGTAAAAATTGAAATGAGATTAATGGGTTGGTTATTACAACGGATGAGGAGAGAAAACAAACTAATGCATCACATGCACTCTAGTGTTTCAAGTGAAATGAGTTTAGTAATTATGGTAATTAATTCCTTATTCCATGTACTAATGTGAATGATAATCCACAATAACCTCAAAAGAAAAAATAAAAACATTATTCAACAATGGATGATGTGGATCATGATAATTAGGCCACCCTTATTCTCCCCTCAATATATGGGAGTTTCTTATTTGATTTTGTAGGAATATATCATTGTTCATCATTTAGATAAATTTCATGTGATTATGTCCATTTAAATATATTCTAGAATAATGTAATGAAATTTGATATTTTACTGGTAAAAGGATGAACCTAAGCTTCCAATTAAATTATTTCTATATAAGAGAAGATATTTTATAAGGAATAAAGGGTTAATTAACTTTTGAAAGTTTTATATGTCTCCATTATCACCTTCAATGATGTTAATAAAATTATTATTAAAGTTAAATAAGATTTTAATAATTATATTATAAATTATTTCATATTATGGAATTAATATATATATATATACATAACACTAAATAAAATGAAACTAGTTCATGATTGCCGAAAAATCACCAAAATAAACTAAACATTTATTGTTAACATTTTATCAAATGAATCATACTTATTTTAGGAATAAAAATTATATATGGAGACATTAAAACTTCCGAAAGTGAATTAATACCATTTTATTTCACTTTTGTATTTTTATTTCCATTTGAAAATAAAATCCATAACTATACATTAATGAACCGATCATGAGACCATGAAACGAACACACATTAAACAATGAAAATAATGAAAAATTATTAATGACTAAAGGAGTTATGCCTTGGGTAATTTTTGTCTCCTCAACGACCTATCCATCGATGATGGGAATGGTGTTCCCTCCTCCACGGGAGGGGGAGTGACCTTTGTCATACTTTATAATTTCCTAACCTCACTCCTTATCTCTATTTTTTAACCTGAACTTTCTTAATCTTTTACCCAAATTTTATCTCTTCACTAAAGTCCATTATCTCTTCAACAGATTTCTATAGTTCTCTCTATATCATAACATTATAATTCACCAAGTTATATTCTATACTAAACTAGACTCTTGTCTCTCGATTTAATCACGGACGGTCATCTGTCTATTTTTTTGACAGATTCTTTGTTGATCCTTGGGGTTTGAAGGAGTGATAAACAATCGGTCTTATGGATAATAGAAATATAATGATTTAGTTTTATTTTAATAAGGACCTAATTTTATCGTTTTCTAGAATGCCTCATGTTTTCAATGGTCTCTATTTATTCTTTTTCTGGTCGTCCTATGAGTTCCACATGCATCGATACCCTTCTACCACATTGCTTTGGGTTAGTTTCCCAAAACTTCCCCTTACATTTAAAAATCCCTCAAAACAGCAATTTCTAGGGAATTTAGTGGGTCGTTATCTATGTTGGGATAGTATAACACATACAGTTTTTCACCCTATTTCTCCTAGAATTTTCATTGAATTTGATGTTTCCCAAAATCTTATTGAGTATGTGTGGTTAGTAGTCGGTGAAAAATTTCCTTATATGTAACATGTTTACTTTGAGAAGTTGGTCGATTATTATTCTTCATGCCACAATAATGGTCATTTGATGGTAGTGTATATGTGAGGGGCCCTGAAATGAGTTCACAAGACAATTAAAGAGGGGTTATGTACTAGCAGTAGTGATCAAAATTGCATGCATGATGTAGGAAATAAGGATTTTAATGTCTGTGTCTTCTTAAATTCATCATCTATGGATGCAGCTGGACATCTGGGATCGGGCGAAGCTAAAAAAGAGGTTTCCATGCAGAAATGGGTTAATTTAAGGGAGATGGAACCAAGATTTGTGGATGGTTTTAGAAGGTTGAAATAAGATTTGGTTGTTCTAGATGTGTAGGCCATGTTTGGGTCAGGGGGGTTGTGGGATTGGACGAATCAGGTCCTCCTATTTCACCCAAGGAAACATTATATGTTGAGGCTATTAGAGCTGGAAAAGGGGACAATGTCAAGGATGGGTTCCAAGGAATAGGGAATAAGGGTCCAATCTTTAACTAGTCTCATGAATAGGGTATTCGTTCAACAATAGAAAAATGTTTAAAAGAATACATGATCTTAAGAAAAAAGGTTTTAAGTGGTTCTAAGAATGCAGATAATGTGTTCACTTCAAAGAAGGCGTGGGCAATTATTAAACTAGGTAACCACTTTCAAGGATTATATATAGAAGGGTCGATCCGAGATGAACCTAAACTATCCCAGACTGAGGATTCTTTATAGGTAAGGAATTAATGAGATAGAAGAAAGAGATAGGAACTCTAGTGGCCTCTTAGATCACAATGAGAAGGGACTTTATGGTAAAGAGTCTCATAATCTAAGGATTACAAAAGGGAAGAAAGAGTAAAAGGATTCAGGAAGATGCATCCTTCTCAGGAAACATAAATCCAAAGGACACATACACTACTACCTACCAAAAACAATGTACATGAGGTTCACTTAGAATACTTGTTTTAAGGAGAATGAGTTAGAACTGAATGAGGAACAGGTTCATATGGTGAGTGTGTCCTTACATTATGGAACCCAAATAACTGAAAGTGTTATCACCTTAGAACAAGAAGCTGGAAAATAAAATAATACTCGAGATAATATAGTGGTGGGGTCATAATGATAACTCCATGGATAGATTTAATCTTGATAAATATGTCCAGCAACGGGAGGCATGCAAAGAGATTTCTACTAATTTCAAGCCTTGGGAGCTTCTTCTTCACTAGGAAGAAGAAATTTTCGAGGAATCAGTGTCGATTAATGCCTTGATTTAGGTGAATAAAAAGATAGTTGAGCATCTATTTCTTGTGGACACTAACAATGAGAATACAGAATAGATCACTAAGAAAGACCATATTCTAGTAATAGCTTTCAATGTAAGGAAATTAAGAATGGTGGAGTACATTTAAACATGGGACAAGATGGATTATTGGTTCAAATAACTTATCAAGTATGATCTGACTAGAGAGGTAAACAGTCTTACATGGAAATTATGGAAGGATAATGTGTTGAATAGGTTAAAGCTTTTTTTTAATGGTTTTCTCATATCATATGGTATTTGATGCTTTGTCTTATTTACTCCTTCGGTTCTCACTTTTTCCCTTAAAAGTGTTTAGAAAATAAAAAATAATAATTTTTGGTGAGATATTATAAATATGATTATAGTTTTAGAATGAATTAATAACATTCTTTAAACCTTTATACAAGATGTTAAAGTGTGAAAAACTAATAGAAATCCTGATGTGAGGGTTTCTCATCTCACTTTTACTTCTGTGAGATATATAACTTATTCACCCCTTATTTATTTTGTGTAGTGTATATACTACCCTTTGATATATCATAACAAAAATATCATTATATTCATGGAATTAAATATTTAAGTGGACAATTATTACTCTTATGGGTCATATGATTCAATTAATTACAAAGTGGTGATGGGTTTATTAACCCAATTTCTATTCATTAACTTAAAAATGCACATCATTTATTATTACATGTTAAGATTATGTTTGAGATGAATTTTTATTATATTATATTGTATTTCCCCTTATTTTATGGGGATTTACGTCTGATACTCATAATGAATTCATTTGATTAATGCTCACTTCAAGGATATAATATTTATAAGGGGATTTTTTAAAAAAAATATCATTTTAAAGTTTCCCTTAAAACTATATTTTTATTATATTTCCATGTTTTAAAAAAATTGAAAATGTGTTTACTATTACCCTTTGATTTTTAATGTCATTTATACTCATGTCTTACTTTTTTACAAAATGGTTTGAAATGAATCTATTTTTCTAAATGAGGTTCTTGGTGACTTTTCTGGAAAAAAATATGGAGGGATTGTTTTTTTAACTTATATAGTATGAATTGGTTCTCCCACTTCATTAAACCTTATTGATTTGATGTTTAATTTATAATATTACAAGGTTATTTTTAAATAAAACTTTTTCCCTTTATAATTTTGTGGCTATTTAAAAATAATTGATTTAAAAATGGAAATGTTATTTTTTTCAAGAATTATTTCAAGGGATATTTCAAATAATTTTCCATCTAATATAACATTATTTGATTTTACTTATGCTTTAATGGATATATTATTTAATGATATTATCCTTATTCACTTTATGGTTGGTTTCAGTTTATTATGGAATGATATTTATGAAACTCATATCTTTTCTATGGGTTAGCCTATGATGAAATGTCTATGAAAACCATTTCCTTTTAGGGGTTTTGATATATTTAATGATTTATGTTCTTGTAGTACACATATGTATGGATTTCATTATGTAATGTGTGGGACCAATATCTCCTTCTAAATCCTTGGTTAAATCATTATATCTCATGAGATAATGGTTGGAAAAAATTTGTCAGTTTGATCAACTATGGGAAATAGATACATCCTAATACACTATGGGAAATAGGTATGTCTAGATCCACTATATTGATGGTCTTGGTAGTTAACCTTGACATATGAAATGGTTTTCTATATTTATGATGGTGCCATAATTTTATAGAATGATCTCATGGATCATGATTGATTTATAATGATTTGTCAGTCTTAAGGGCCATGTTTTATGAAATAGTAATGTTTATGCCATGGATCAGGTTTATGATCTATGAAATTTTGGTTTTGAACTTCATAATTCGTGATCATGATCACATATCCTTATTATTATATTATTCATTCATATGATCATAGATATATATCTTCCATGATTATCCTTATTGATCATCTGATCTCACCCTTTCTTATGTTTACTTCCCTAGGTGATGAAAAATGGTTTAGGTGGGGTATTCCTAATAGGAGTACTTTGTGAGAAGATATTTATGAGAGATGTTGAATATGTTTCATAAAATAATAAGAAATATATAATATCCAAATAAACTAAACCTTTATAGTTATAAAATTAATAGTATTATTATGTATTGAATATTCATCTAAATACATGTAATATTCATGTATGAAAATAATGGGATGTTATAATACATCTACTATCAAGACATTTCACAATATAGTTTAAAACTATGGTTAAAAATCCATCTAGTTTGGAAAACTGATTTGTCTCATCTGATATGTCGATGCACCAAGGAGCTATCTCTAACAGGCCCCACCAATAACTGAAAGTCTAAAGCCTTCCTTATATATCAAATAATTGATTTAATTCATGAATAAATATTCCCTATAATCATATATCCATATTATGTAAAGGATTTGAATTTATCAATATTTACCTAGATAATCAAATAACATTCAAAGTAAACATTGAATGTAAAAAATCATACATGGTTTAAAAAATAGTCATATTCATCATAAAAGAATATAGATATTTATTATAAATGTAATTTCCAATGAAAATTGATCAAAATAAAGTGATTGTTTCAATAGAAATTAAGTAATCACAAAATAAAGTGAGATTGTACAATAATTGTTTACCTCTTTGGTCGAAGGTATCAAGAAGTACAATGAAATCTGGTGTGTTACGAAATTAAAATTTCTCATCAATAGAGTGATGTAACTGTGTCTTATCTATTGATTCAAGCCCCGATAGAGATCTAAAGATCTCATGTGAATTTAAAAATAAAAAAATTCATAGAATGAATACCGCATTTGGATTTAAGACACATTCATCTATCACACATAGCTGGTGAGAAGTTCATAAAGGATCCAATAATGAACCCCTTAAGATCATCAACCCAAGCTTTAAGAATCCATATGGACACTAATCATCTAATTTAAGTTTATAGCATAGATCTCTAATAATTACTTTGACATCATAATGATCACCATGATCATGTCCCTTTGATCAAGGAAGAAGATTGAAGGTCAGAAGCTCAGATGGGATATTTCTCTCTCTTATATTAGGGAAGGAAGAGAGAGGAGTTATCAAATTAATGGGTATCAATAGTTCCCATTAAAATATTCATCCCCTTCTTATATAGTGGAAGGTAATTACCCAGAAAGGGGTCCATGGACCCCATATAATTAACACCCACTAAATAATCAATAAATGACACATTATGATGAACTAACTACATCATAATGTCATTTATATTTTTATTACCTTCTTATAATATATAAAATCATATTACATAATAAAATATATCCATTAACTCAATATATATTTCCTACTAATTTTAATTTAAACATGAATATTAAAATAATATTCATTCGTATAATATTTTCCCAGTATTTATTTAAATACTTTTAAATACTTTAAATAAATAAATTCAACACAATTATTCTATAATCAAATAATCATGAATTTTTTTATTCTTACTTGATTTATAATACTTGGAAAAAAACTCAGACCCTATGGTGGGGCTCACTAAGTCCTATACACCAATTCACCAAAATATGGAAGACTCTTGAATACGATGTTTTGTGTGAACCTATAAGCCCTTATCTCAATAATAGTGAATACCTTTAATATACTAGTAGTAGATTCTATTAGCTCATACTCCCCTTAAGAGATATAGAATATTCATAGAAAGAAAAACTTTCATATGAACATACACTGTGTAATATTATCTATTTGTCATACAATATCTCATAAAATGGGATGCACACTTGTTTCATCACCCTTTAATTTATTTATTATTCATTGATCTAATTGGATGTACTTACCTTAGACTATCATTATCATAGATTTATAAAGGTACTACCATCCTAATCAACTAGTCCCAAGACATCCCTTCCTCAAATCATAAGATATTTTTTTATCTTGTCCATTCAACCAATGTCATTCCACTAATGATGAACCCAACACAAGATACCATGTCGTGAATTCAATGTCATGGATTTTTTATTGCATCAAAGTCTATGATAAAATAGAACACCTTGATAATGATATCAAGTATGCATACTAATACACTTGTTTGTAGATAGAAATAACCAATAAAACCTGAAAACTTATGGTATTCCTTTTGGAGGGTCGGTCCTCATGATCTCACATACTAGAGACCACGAAGTGAGAAATTCATGGGATTAATTTTCAATGCTTATAATCACCCAAAACATGATATCCACACATTATGTTTTCCTATTGGTATGATGTATTTGGACCATAGTAAATTATATTTAAGATTAACTTCATAGTATCTAATGATTCTCATTATATCATGAGAAGTGCTATAATCAATAATATGATAATTAATATATGGAAATTACCAAAAATATAGTGGATACTTAAGTATAAACACTATTATTCTAATAAAAACACATGTATATATCAAACTATATGCATGTAATGGTAGTAAAGTTATATACATAATTTGGGTCTAGGACACCCACTTTCACTGGAGAAAACTCCTAACATGTCTCAATCCACTAGCTCTCGCATGATCATATTTCCTTTTCTAAGATTTGACTTCAGTCAGTGGGTCTACCAAGTTATCCTTTGTGACTAATCCACTAACTATTATGTCACCTCACTAAGTAAAATTCATCAAGAGATGAAACTTTCTATGTATATGTTTTTTCTTATGGTGTGAATAGGGCTCCTTGGAAAGAACCACAACTACAGTATTATCACAATAAACTAGAATAGGTTATGCACTAGTAGGAACAATAATAATGTCTAAGAAAAATATACATATCCATACCACCTCCTTAGCTACATCATAATCTTCTATATACTCAGATTATTCTGTAGAATATCCTATCATAGGTTGGTTTGAGGTCCTCTTTCTCACTGTACCACCATTTAGGTCAAAGACATAGCCTGATTGTTATTTCATATCATCATGATCTATCTAGAAACTAGCATTAGTGTGTCTTCTCAAAACTATCTCCTCATCTCATCCACATACTAGTAACATAACCTTTTGTATGCCTCAAGTACTTTAAGATAGTTTTTATTGATTCCCAGTGTAGATCACCAGATTGACTTGATATCATCCCACTATACTTAAAGAAAAGGAATCATACAAACTATTACATATCATGGAATATATTATAGATCCCACTATCAAGGCATAAGGTATTCTACTCATTATTTCAATATCCACCTATTGTAAAAACTGCATGTGCAATTCTGTTTGTGGTTATTAAAGTCACTAACAGGAAGCCTCAATTCATGGGGTGTGGCTTCATATAGTCCAGTTATTTTGATTCAATAGACTGAATGTCTCTTGATGGTGATGTTGGCTTTGATACATAGTATAATACTCTTCTATGTGGAAGTGGGTATGTACAGTTAAGGGAATCTTAAATGGTGGATGATGGTGGAATTTTGAACTTGATTCAGTCCACAATTCCCTTGTGCAGTAGGTTCAAAGGCCTTCCAGAGGCTGATTTGAGTTCTAATTCCTTTATCCTAGGAAAAGAAGAAGGGATAGACGTGAAGACAACCAAAGGGATTTAATATGGCCACTCAGAAGATGAGGATTCATGTCCAAAAGGTAATAAGAGTTTCAGGAGGAGGAATGGGAAGAAGGATTACTCCTCTCTAGCTCCTCCTTTTCAGACTCAATCTACTAAAAAGATGAGTGACAAGAAGATGGACATGGAGATGCTTAATTTTCAGAGGGCAGGGGAATAAGGTGATCAAGTCTTCGTTATACTTTTATCTTTCGAATAAGAAGTGATAGTGTAGGTCTTGTTTCTCAATGAAACTAAGGAGGAGGAAGCTAAGATTATGGGGAGGTCACTACATGTGTCTCTCAATGAGGAATAATTTTCATGGATTGACAGACAAGACTCAATCCTGGTATGGTGTTTCAATAGAGGGGAAATAAATATTAATAAGTACATTCAGACCTAGGACCAGGTTAAATCTGATCTCGAGAAGTAGATTTCGGATGTAGCATATTTACAGGTTTCATCTTTATCCTAAAAACTATTTAGGAAAATAGATTCTGTTAATATCAAGTTTCTCTTTAATGATCATGTTTATATTGGTGGCTTTGGTCTGTTGGTTTGAGATAATTGTTTCTACGAGTTTTGTTTTCCATTGGATCTTCTTTTTGTTTTCCTATGTTAGGAAGTTTGGTACCTGTTTCCAGTACTCTACTTGGACCAGCTCTGGAAGGGGATCAGAGCATGTAGTCTTCACCAGTTCAGGTCCTTTGTATTTGGTTTCTCGAGAGGGTATGGATTCGCTATCAGTTCTATGCCCGTGCACTTCTGCACGGGACTTCTTACCGAATGGTACTTCATTGGTAAGGCTTTTAATCATGGAAAATTTGTTAGGGTGGGGTAGTTCTGGTAGTTTCATCCAGTTTTTCATTATCCGATTGTGTTTACATGCGATTGTTCAAATAACTTTTTTCATTTCTCACTTTTCCTTAAAAGTGTTTTGATAATAAAAAAAAGTAATTTTTATTCATTTTTTCCCTACTTCTCACCACACCCCCAAGGTCATTGGAATCATTTTTATCTTCCTAGTTATGGTCTCAAGCTCAATAATTATGAATCTTCTTAGTTATGGTGACATGTGTGGGGGGGGGGGTTCATGAAATAAATGGATCTTCGATCTTTACTTTAGTGAATCCTATAGGCATGGTGACTCTCTCTATGCATAAGCTAATTTCATCCTTAGTGGAATCAATCTTTTCTAAACAAAATGAATTTATTTGGCTATGGTGGAGACTGATTCAATGATTATATGCAACTCTCCCTGATCTCTCATATTCAATACTTGGAAGATTTCATATTTGATCTAAAAATAAAATCCTTAATTCACCAAGGGGTTAAATAATATCCATACTTAGTGTGAATGAAATAAAGTTTCTTATTTTTATCTTCAAGGGATACTAAAGAGTACTTTTTTATCCTTTTCCAACCCTTGTTCTCTTCCCCTAAGGTGTGATGATCTCATTATAGGGGATGCTATTGGACTTCACTATTATAGTCCCCCTTGATCAATTCTCCCTATACTTACCTCTCCCTCTTCATCAATAAATTATATACTTTTGTGTTATCTTTTCATATTGAACACTTTATTAAAACTATTTGACCTAAAAACCCTTCAGGTTGAGTCATATAGTTGTATTCAACCAACATCTCATTTAGAATAGTAGTTTTATCATCCATTTTCCAAATCTAATAATCATGTAAGGCTACTATTGTAAGTTATATTTTGATTGTATTCATCATTTTTACTGGTGAGAAAGATTCATCATAGTCTATGGCTTGATATTTTTTGAAACAATTTTCTACAAATCGTTCCTTATAGGTATTAACTTTACTATCCATGTCTAGATTTTTATAGAATACCCATTTTTACCCAATGGGTCTTACATCAGCTTGAGGTTCAACCAAAATAAAAACTTAATTTTGGTACATCTATTCCATCTTAGAATACATAACTTCTTTTCATTTAGTATGATCCTTTTCTTATAATACATTCTTATAGGATAGAGGTTTATAATTATCAAATAATAATGTGTTGCCTGAACCAATGATAAGAAAATAAGAATGTTATGATTCTCTAACTTCTTGAGTAGGACTATGAATTACTAGTTTCTTTGGAACTTCTTAATCTCCCACTGTCTCTTGAAGAGATTGTTCTTGTACCAAATCTTACGCATATGAATCATTAAATTCATCTAAATCAATCTTAAACTCGCTATTTCCATTGGAAATGAGTTATCTTTATGGAAATATGGAATTTTCTACCACAAAAACTTTTCTATCAAAAGGGTTATATAGGTAATTTCTTTTGGTTTATTTAAAATAACCTATAAACATGCACTTTGTGGTTCTAGATTATAATTTTTCACTAGTTATAGTCTTGAAAAATCATCACATACCCATACACATATGTGTGCTATATTGGGTTTCATTCCACTCAAAAACTCATATAGAACCCTATTTATTTCTTTAGTTGGTACTCATTTAATGGTATATTCTATTGTCTATAAGGTGTATCCCCAAAAGGATAATGAAAGAGTTGCATGAATCATTATTAATCTGGCCATGTTAAGTAGGGTCCAATTCCCCCTTTCACAAATACCATCCCACTACAGTGTATAAGGAGGAGTTACTTGGGATACAATTCCATACACATTTAAGTGATCAATGAAATTGTGGTTAAGATATTCTCTTACCTGGTCTGAAAGGAGTTCCTTAATCAATGTACCAAGATATTTTTCAAATTCATGCTGATAATCCATAAACATCCTCAAGGAATTTGACTTATACCTCATTAAGTAGATATATACATACCTACTATAGTCATCAATATAAGTACCGAAGTACAAAAAAACACCCCTTTCTTCCACTGAAAATGGACCACACACATCAGTATGAATCAATTCCAGTAATTCTATGGCTCCTACTACCTTTCTAGAGAAGGGTTATTTAGTCATTTTCCCTTATAAATGATCATGTAATACATTAAGGGGTTTTAACTCGGCTGATTCTAAATACCCTACTTGATTTAATTTTTATAAATGATTCTCATTTATATTACCAAGATAGAAATTCCATAGGTGGTTCTTATATAATTCATGTTCATTGGTTTTTTTGTTAATTTCCATTATAGTGTTTTTGAGTTCATGTATATATAATCCATTTTTTAGATGTGTCATACCATAACATATGTTATCTTTATAAAAGAGACAACATTTGTATCTAAGCTTGAAATAAAATACCATTGTATCCAAACTTGACTCTGAGATTATGTTTCTATAAACTGAAGGAACATAGTAAACATTATTGAATATAAGAACTAAACCACTAGTAAAAGTCCGATGATAATCTCCCACTACTAAGGCTACTTAACTCACACTATTTTCAACTTGGAGATGCACCACTCCTTTTTCAATATTCTTGGATCTATTTGGTTTCTATATATAAAATCAAGTATATAATACACATGTTGTATCCAATAACCAACTTATAGATAAAGATAGAATACATTTAATGATAAAAATACATGAAGTATAAGAGTCAATTTTATTGTTTCTCCTAGCTCTATAATTATTTATATAGTGGATATTATTACTACATGAAAAGTAGATGGCCTCATTTTCATTTACCTTTCTATGTATCTTTGGATTTTTGTAAGGAATTTCATATGTGTCTTCAAATTGGACTTATCCTTAGACACATTACCCTCTCCCTTTCTCTTCTAGTTCTCTATAAAGACTAAAAAATTTGTATTCTTCATATCCTTATCATTGTATAGAACTAAATCCAATAGATCTGGGAGAAATTTTTCAAGTTATTTATATTTTAATTAACAAAAAAAATAAAAAATATTATGAGTAAAGAGGAAAGAGTGATATTAGTTGCTAATTTGGTTCAACTTAAACATAAAGGATTCAAGTATATCAATGTACATGATCATATTAAGTACAGGAGGTTATTTTTTATTCTATTATGTTATCCTACACCTATACAATGCACTTGATATCCCATACCTTTCTTACCTAGATCTCTCTTACTATAACTATTCGATATGAGTTTGCATCATGTAGGAGTCTTTTTCTTCATTCATTTTCTATAACTGATTGGACATAGATGAAAACATGATACACTATACATATAGTCATCATCTACATGACTTTTATGCTTATTTGTATCCTTCTTACTTACTCATAGAGGGGGCTAAGTAATAATTGAGTACTCCAGCACATCAATATTTATTTCCTAGCATAGTATTGTGCATAAGAACCTGTATCACTCCAAGAATTTATGGCCAGTCAATATATTTTCTTTATCAATAATTGATCACAATTATAAATATATAATGGTATTATTATTTGAATTTTTATCTACAAAAAAATATATTTTTCAATTATTACTTTATTTTGAATACCTTTTAGACATTATTTATTAATTTTTCAAATCATTTAATATCTCCCAATATTTTTTCTAACCTCGGCATCCCTCACTATTAGATTCTGAATACTCTATCTCTTTATTATTATAGTGGAAATTATCCTTGAAACCTCCCCTAATAGTTTATAATCTTTAGTTACACTACTATTCAGAGAGATTCGATAGGAACTAGACTGGGAAACTACATTGACTCATAGTTCCTTGAACTGATGAGTGATGTCTCAACTTCTTGGAATAATAACCTTGATTCACTCAATGCTTTTGTCACTAAAGTGATTGAAATCTATCCTTAGATACTTCTTTTCCATAATATTTAAGTAATTCAACCCATCACTTTCACAGTAACTCCGTGGTAGTAGGAGGTACCCCCAACATTGGCGAACAAGCACCTTTTACACCTGGTTTTGGTCAAATTTGAGTAATGTAAGAAATTCACGTCTAAATATTTATTTGAAGGGTTTTCTATATTTCTATTTAAATGAATATAATCCTATCCAATTAAGTATATTCATACTATTTTTTCATGCTCACAATTGAACATGAATTAATAGAATACATTCATCATGTCTTTATGTTCTTTTTTTATTATGTTGTGTTCCCACAGACATCAAAATGCATAAAATAATAAAAATGCATATAGGAAATAAATTATTCTTCTAGTCTTGAGAATATAATGATTGTTAATCTATTTAAAATCAATGGATAAAACATGACCTAGGAGCATCATATCTGTGTCAGATCTTGACTCGTATTGCAATTCACCCTTGTTTCAGTGTTTCCACATCTCATCTATGATACCACCTCATCTTATTGTAATCTATGTCTTACATCATCATTTTCAATAGTAAAAATGTATTTTCACAAAGCTGAGGGTGTCTTAGAAATCATAATATACATATAGAGATGAATTTATGTATAGGCCCTTATACATATTGAATAAAAAAATATGATATACAAACCATAAATAAATAAATAATTATTATAGATGTCACATGCAGTTCTAATAAATATTTAAATAAAAAACTCATATATAAAATAGGTTTTTCACTACTCAAGATCATTTGGTATATAAAATAAATGTGTGATAAAATTAAAATATAGTAAATTTAATTTTGAAGAAATAAAAAAACTAAATGAATTTTCAATTCAAATAATTTATTTTTTTATCCAGAAATTAATTTAATTTTTTATTTGAAAAATTAATTTAATCAATTAATTTAATATAATAAAAAATAAAATTAATTATTTTAAATAAAAAATTAATTATTATTTTTTAATCCAAAATTAATAAATTAATTTTTGGTTATATTTTACTTAAAAAAACACTCTGGTACTAGAATCTTGTCCAGGCCCATTGTAGGTTAGTACGAACCCAAATAGGCCCATTATGGGATGGGAAGACTCCATGAAGCGGTGTTATGGGCCAATCCAATCCATCCTAACTTATTCCAAGTTAGGTAGACTCACACAGGCCCATTACGAGGTGGTTCAGGTCAAAAAGGACCCGTAAAATTCAGGTAAAAGCATGATTGGGTAATGATCTATAGGTATGGGAGGTTTCATGGTCAGAACTAACACACGCAAGGATTAACTCTTGTAGTTGTGTTTGAAAAAGGCAGATATGATAGGGTTTAACCCACAATGGAAGTGGTGTCCCGAGCTGGTCAGTGGAGGTTGATGACCGATAGGATTTTATTTGGGATGGAGAGGCAACATGGAAAGTTTGACATGAAGAATGGTAGGGATCTAACTTGATATGGTAGTGGATCATCCTTGGGGAGGGACAAATCAATGGTGATAGACTATCCATTGGGTTCACTAGTGTGGGGAGGAGGAGGTGGTGGTCAGATGGCTGAGAGAAGGTGTAGTGGCCTAATGTGACAGAGGAGGCAGTGATGGTGGTTGTCTGAATGGGGCACCCCAAGGTTGTGGATGGCAGAGGGCTTCCTCAAGTATCCATTCATTTTTTTAATTACTTTTTTTCTTTTAGGGACTATAGAGCCCCCCCCCCCAATAACATTGTCTATTTGTATCATTTTTTTTCCAAACTCTATGACAATAGGATTTTGTAAAAATGTGTGATGTTTTTTTACAACACCTCCATGGGATGAAAACCTCTCCACGGGGAAACTTTTTTTCGATCAGTAGCATTTTTTCCATTAGATTATAATCGTAATTTTGTCAAAAATTATGCATTCACTAGAAATCATCTCAAAATTATAACACAAAAAATATAAAATGTATATGTTTCTTCTATTTTAACATACAAAAACAACATTTTTAATCTATATGAAAATTTTGAGATATCCATAACATAACTATTAAAAATTATATTTACATGAGTTATGTTCCATTGAGACCAAATTAAATAAATATAGTTAATTTAGTTCAAATTAAGTTTTTATTGGATCATAATATTCACACAATCACTATGATACTAATTGAAGGTATTGGGGCATGCAGTGGAAGCTGGTGGGTTAGATATTAAAAACAATTCATCACTACAGTGACATAACTTCATCATCTCCAGTGATCTAAGACTCTTTAGAGGTCTAACGATCTTGAGTGGATTTAATAAGCACAAAATTAAAATAATAAATACCTTATTCAGGTCAAATATGAATTCATCTATTGAAAATTTTTAGTGAAAATTTCTTGAAGGATATAAGCTTGAACTTTTCAATATTATTCACACAGGATTCAAGAATCTACACAGAAACCAATCATCAAATTCTGAGTGATATCACAGACCTCTAATGATTCCTTTGACTTCACAATGATCACCATGATTCTTTCCCTTTTATTTGTAAATAATATCAAAGTTCATCACATAATACAAGATATTTATCTCTATTAAAAGATATAACTAAGAGATATGAGTGCTTAAATTCATGGGTATCAACAATTAGCATGAAAATAGTCCACTCCTTCTTAAATAGTGAATGTTAATTACCCAGAAAGGGTTCCCTAGACCCCTTATAAGTAATTAACCATAAATAATAACTAAATGGCATGTTATGATAAACTAACTTCATCATAATTTCATTTATATTTTTATCACCCACTTGTAATATATAATAATATATTATGTGATAGAATTGATCCATTAACTTGACTCGTATTTCCCACTAATATTAAATGAACCTTGAATATTGAAAAAATATTCATTCATATAATATTCCCCATGTATTTAATTAAATACTTATGAATAATTTTAATAAATGAATTCAACCTAATCATTCTATACTTGAATAATAATAAATTTATTTACTCATCGGTGATCATTAATACAAGGACATCAATCATACCCTGTAGTGGGTCCCACTATGTCATATATACCTATTCACATGAATATGTATGACTCTTGAATACGCTATTGTGTGTGACCCATTAGTACCTTATATCGTTACTAGTGAATACCATTCAGAGGCCAGTAGTGGAGTCTATAAACTCATTAATCCCCTAAAGAGATAAGAATAGTCCTAGTATTGGTATCCATCCTACGAACACACACTATGTAATATAATATATTTGTTATATGATATCTCATAAAGTGATATGCGGACTTATGTCATAATATTTTACTTAATTTATTATTTTCTAATATAAATGAGATGACTTACCTACGACAACCATTGTAATAGATTTATGAAGGAATTACCATCTTGATCGACTAAGCTTGAGATATCACTTCTTCAACTAAAAAAGTAAAACTTCTATATTGACCATTCAACAAGTGGAATGCCACCAATAATGAACCCAACAGAAGCTACCTCACTAAGAAATCAATGTCATGGTTTTTTCCTTACATAAAATTATGAGGTCAAATAGAACACATTGATAATTATCTCAAGTTAAGAGACCAATACACATGTCTGTAGATAGGAACAACCAATGACACCTAAAAACATGTGGTGTTCCTTTTGGTGGGTCGATCCTCATTATATCACATACTATAGATCACCAAGTGTGAAATTAATAAGAATAATTCTCAATTCTTATGATCCCCTAAAACCTGATGGTCTCACATCATATGTGTCCTATCAGTACGATCTATATATACTATAGAACATTATATTTAGGGTTAATGTCATACTGTCTCGAGGTTCTTATTATAACCTGGGAACTTCTATAAAAAATTTGATATCATAATTAATCTATGGAAATTATCATAAATATATCAAACACGTGAGTATCAATATTATTTGGTTAATACAAAAAATATGTATATATCAAACTCTATACATGTAATGGTAATCAAAGTACATACATAATTGCTTCTAGGGAACCCACTTTTAACATTGGTAACTTTTAAATTTTAACCCATTGAAGAGTAAAACTAAAAAAAACATTAATAATTATTAATAAATAGGTATTAATGTTGAATAAATCAAATATATAGTATATAAACCACATAAAAGTGAATAGGTTCATATTAATAAATATAACTCAATGAAATGGAAATTGATAAGAAATCCATAACCTCAAGATTCCATTTGGTTGAATGTGATTTAAAATTATGTATAATAGTCCTATTCATGTTATTAATTTATCATAGAACCATATTAATATTTATAATAACATACTTGATCCTCTTAAAACAGTTTACCACCTATTTGTTAATAATATTTCATCATTTTCATTGTTTTGAGTGTTAATTTTCCAGTTTTCTCATACATGTTTTGTCATGAATGTCTGGTTCTTGTACAAATGATATCAATAAAACTTATACAAAATGATAATAATGTTATAGATATCATATTTTATCAATATATTATTTATTATAAACATTCCAAAAATTTTGGCATGGAAAAGGAATCACATCACTTTGTGGAGATGGTAGGTCGTACGTACGCATTAATGATGATATCGTTCCCTGAATGGGTGAAAGGGTAAATACGTGTGTGATATATTAATTTTAAAAAAAATTATATCATGTCATATATATTACATATATTCATTAAATTTATCCTTATTTCCTTCCATGTAATGAGTATGTGAAAAAATAATCACATCACTTCGAGAGGCGGTAGTCTATTTTACACACAAGTGATGTTATCTTTTTTTAAATGGAATGGAAAGTAAGAAGTTATATATGATAACCCTCCTCTTTATGACACTTTAATTCATGATTTAATACATAATATTACACAAAATAAAACCCATATGATTTATAATTGGATTATATTTTTGGAATTAGGTACATTACATAACAACTTAAAACATGAAATACATCATCATTATTAAAAATGTACTTAACATGATAATAATATTACTTAGAACTCAAAACTATATGAGATAAATTGGGGACATACATAAGAATGGGGTAAGATAAAAAACACATTAATAGAATAATCATGGAATAAAATTAATAAATTAATACATGTTAAACAATAGTCATATCTGTGTGGCATAAAAGGAGTGAGAATCATAAACATGATTAATAAGCCATGGTAAAGCGTGGTAGTATAAAAAAATATAGGAAATGTGGAAACAACATAAAACATTAAATCATAAACATAGTTAAAGGGTAAATTCCAAGACATAATGATGGTAAAAATATTTTGATGGATTAGGTTAACTTCTTAATCCCTTACATGATGTCCTGTGAGACTAAAATATTACCCAGAGCATTGGAGTGCTATCTAATTCTAGGTGTACCTGAACTTTAATTTCATTATCATGATTAAATCTTCCATATATATCATAAAAAATGTATTGATTAATTATAATATTTTATTCCAAGATCATGTAGTGTATAAATAAATACATTTAATCCCCCCATAAATGAGTATAAGTGTATATAGGTGAACAACCTTAATAGGAAATCGGTATGGGTATTCACTACACAATTGATTGGCATGGAAAATTACGGTGAAATCTAGGCAACATAATAGGGGCGTATAAATGTTCATGGAAGGAATTAATGATATTGAAAGGGTTATATCGTAATTTTGACATAAAATGGGCAGTAACTGGGATATTTAATAATATATCCCATCATTATCCATTGGAGATAAAATACATAAGATAATGAAGAAAGTTGAATAAATAGGAGAATGAGAGGATCCCTTACCTAGAGAGTGTGATCCTAATATCTTGGGAAGAGATTATTAAGAGATTGGTGGAACCTTAAGAGGACTCCATAGAGAGTTGGTAATATTTAGTATGTTTTACATCGTTTTTAAGTGAAGAGGAATGGGAGATTGGGTGGGTTTATAGAGGAAATGAGTGGGGAATTCATTATTATTTCTCAAACTTAGGTTTTAGACTCTATATAATAAAGTAATCAAAACCACAAACCATACCATATTGTGTCAAATGGTTTCTACAAAAATGGTATTTATTTTAATTATTTTATTAGGATATGGGTCAAAATTATTAAAATAATACCCATGCTAATGTGGAAGTGAGCCATGTTCTTAAAGAAATGATTTTAAAACCCTAAAATATATTATATGTTTTGTAGGATTCAGAATGGATTTATAAAATTAATCAAATAACCTCAAAATCATATTATTTTAAATTTAATATATATATTTATCCTTTTATACCATTTATAGTATTTATTACATCATTTTTGGACATTATGATCTCATAGTACACACCATATATTTCTACTGTATTTAATTTTTATGTGAAAATTTGACTATCTCAAAATATTATAAAAAATAATCTACTGGATAATTTTAAAAATATTATTCCAAAAATAATATTCATTTTACCTAAATAATTTTTAAAATATGTGAATTTTTACTTTTAAAATATGTGTTGAAATTTCTTGGGAAACGATGGGTTTTTTTACAATAACAATTTTCAAATACTTATAAAAATAACATTTTACTTCATAAAAAATATATAATAATTTATATTTAATAAAAATTATATAATAATAATATTTAAGTAAAATATTATTTATTTAAAAAATATATTAATTCATCAAAATAAATTTTCTAATTGAAATTTAATATTACCCAAAATTATATTTTGTGTTTAATTCTATCAAAATCAAAATATTTTATAAAGTAACAATAATAAGTAAATGTAGTCATTATTCTATTAAAAATAATATATAAATATTCATGTTTTTATGGCCTTCATACATTTCCCTTTAATTCACTAGAAAATTCTCTAAGGGTAATGTGTGTGATAGTTAGACTTTCTCGGGGTGGTTCAGCATACATGGTTTGAGCCATAATCACAATGAGATTGAAATTATGTAGTAAATTGTTTTTATCAAGCTTTTGTTATTGGATCCCATCTTGTTCTTTGTCAAGGGAAATCCCAATAATGTTATCTCGCTTGGAATATTTGATAAATGGGATTCGTAGGGTACAATCCTACTATTTGAGGCCATAACTTCCTCTAACTGTGTCAATTGAATTTTTCAAAATCATATATTTATACTAATCATATGCTCACTATTCAGTGGATATATTATCAATGGTAATGATACTTAACAGTCTTTTAATTATTATAGGATATAGTAAAACCAATAAAGTACATTTTTTCTATATCAATCATATATAATAATTAATTTAATTAAATCACAAGGGGAATTTTATTTATAATGGTTCAGGCCGTTACAATATTCCCCCTTCATAAATTTCACCATTGAAATTTTCATTCCACATACTAAAATAGATGATGGTAACTTTGTTTCATCACCTCCTCTATTTCCCGTGTTTCTTATTCAAACTTCTGGTTTCTCTGTAGAACTTTGACCAGGTGAATTTTATTATTTCTTATAACATTGTCTTTATGATCTAAGACCCTCATCATATTATACTTATAGGAAATATCATTCTCTAATAGTATGACCATATGATTGAGTACATGTGAGGAGTCTGGTATGTAAATCCTCAAGAGTGATACATGAAACACATCATGTACTTGTGACTGGTTATGTGGGAGTGCTAGTCGATAGGCCACCGCTCTAATGAGATCAATGTTCTCAGAGGGATTGATGAATCATGGACTAAGATTTAAATTCTTCCAAAATATCATGAATTTCTTCCATGGAGGTATATGGAGGAATAACATGTCACCAACTCCAAACTCTAGGTCTCATCGACGATTGTTATCATATATCTTTATTCAACTCTGATCAGCCTTGATGTGATTCTAAATGGTCTTGACCTTTCCACCATTTCATCGACCATTTATGGACCTAGTAATTTGTGTTCACCAACATCATACCAGTATACAAGTGTTTTGTACCTATTCCTATAAAGGGATTTGTAGGGGCCATTTAGATTCCTGGGTGGAAATTATTGTTGTATGATAAGTCAACTATAGGAAGATGTTGATCTGATGATCTTTTTAATTAAATTAATCATGATCTTAATATTTTCTTGAGTTTCTAGATAGTCAGCTGAGATTGGACATTAGTTTGAGTTTGATAACTCATGTTTCAGTAAAACTAAATATTCAGAGTGTGTTGGAAACTCTTCCAGAACATAGAGTTTAATTTTTGCCCTCGATTAAATATAATCTATAGTGGTGTTCCATTCTACCTCACAATTTCTCTAATGTATATCCATTTAATTTGATCAAGTGTGAAGTCCTATAAAATTGCAATGAAGTGATAATTCTTTACAAGATGATCCACCAAAACCTATATATCATTATTTATGCTTTATTTCTTTAGAATACCAATGAAAAAGTCCATGGTGATGTTTTCCTATTTTCATGTAGAGATGGGTAAAGGATGCATCATCCCCTTGGATATTTATATTTTATCTTTCACTTATTGACACACAAGACATCTTTATCTATATTATAACAACCCATAATTTCTAAATCTAGTTTTATTAAAAATTTATTTTATTAAATGTATTTATTTATAATTAATAACAACAAATAATATTTTTTTAAGAAAATTTTTTTAAAAAATAATAATTGGAATTAATTGTTTTAATTAATTTGATTATTATAAGTTAAATATAATAAACTTGTAAATATATTTTTTAAATTAATTTTGTTCTTTATTTGAAAATAACTATATTAATTTAATTATTTTTGTCAAAATATTATTTTATAAAATATTTTTGTTGAATAATTCCTAAATTTGAAAGACACTATATTTTATAAATTTCTTCTAATTATTTATATTAAAATACTAAAAAAATTAAGTTATAAGTTATTAATATAATTAAAAGTAATTATTAACATTTTATCTAAATTATTAATATAAAAATATAATTTTTTTATGAAATTTGATTTTAAAAATATGATACATATATATATCTGTGTGTGTGTGTTTGTGTGTGATCATAAATATAAAGTATGGATAAATTATTTTTATAAAATTATTACTTTATAATGTTTTGTTCTATAATTAAATTATTTTTATAACAATTAATTTTATAAATTATGAATTATGAAAAAAATTAGTTTTAAATAAATATATTATAATAATTAGTTTTAATTTATAAATTCTTATTAGATTCACTATTATAAAATTATTAATATTATGATTTGGTTTAAAAAAATTATAACTATTTTAATATTAAAGTTAAAAATCATAATATATTATACATATATTACAATATTTAAATAAATATATAATGATAATGATATAATAATAATAAAAATAATAAAAATAATTGAAAATGAAAAAACAATCGTGGGTCTATAGAGGCATGTCGTGCTGTGGGAAATGGGGAACATGATTCATCTGATCTAGGGAGGGTCTAAGGTTTTAGCTTGGGCGCTAGGGTGATTAGGAGTCGTCTAGGTCATGTTTGAGAGGGAGAGCATAGGTCAATCATAGGGAAGGGATTTTTTCACACTATTCTGCTCCTCTTGGAAGCCAATCCGTGAAGTTGTGTGGCTGAGCAGTTTTCACTGCCAACCGAGTGTGGACCGAGAACCAGTGAGGGTCCAATTTAGGTTTGGGTTTCCATATTCTAGTGGTAGTGATTCTAGCATCAAGGCTAGGGTTCAAGATCTATTTTTTTAGGCTTTGATTTCTTCTTCAAATTATAGATCTAGGTATTTTATTTTTATAACAGAATCATTCATCATTTTTCTCCTTGTGGTATTGAATTATAGTGTTTTGCTTATCTGATTTTCAATTTTTCTACTCATTGTCAGTTTGATGTTTAACATTTACCTTTTTTTTTAGTTTCATTCTTATGATTTTCTTTTCTTTTGAAAATATTGTATTAATGAATTTAGTCTATCAAATATTTCTCTTCCAACTGGTTATAAAAATATTTTAATCTAATAGTGGACAATTATGAATCTACAAACTTTTAAAGTAATTATTATCATTGTATGAATAATGGGTTTTCTTTTGCTATCAACACCCATCTTGAAAAGCAATATTTCCTTTGACACTATTTTGAAACTATAAAATCTCCTCTAATCCACTCCACTATAGCATTCAATTATTTTTAAATAAATTTATACCACTACACATAAGAAGTGAGGGATATAAATTCTTTATTCTATTGTGCAATTGCAAATGGGATAAAAACCTATTTTCATCTCGATGTGCTTGTTCAATGAAGTATAAGTGAATGTCCAACATTTCTTCCATCAAGTATGAGATTTAATATTTATTTATGATTAAAATTATTTTTTAACAGAAATTATACTGCTAAATTAATTTTCTTGATTTTTTTCATTATCAAAAATTGTTTTCAAGTATGGTATTTCCATTCTCTAGTTAGGTTCTTTGGAATTGTTTTAAAGGGAAATTATATATTTAGTTTTCATATTTCAATTATAAGGAATTATTTTTTGGTTCT
Source organism: Viscum album (assembly GCA_963277665.1). NCBI lineage: Eukaryota > Viridiplantae > Streptophyta > Magnoliopsida > Santalales > Viscaceae > Viscum > Viscum album. The sequence continues at coordinate 257,157,570 of OY728162.1, forward strand.
AATTTGAGTTTTTTTAATGGAAACTATTCGTTTTTGTTTTTCAAATACTTATAATAAAAGTATGGTTCTCTTATCTACTATAATTCAAGGAAAATCTTGATTTATTTTTAGATTTTGGTTCTTGAATTCCATTATGGAATTAATTTAATTTATATGTATGTGTATAACATTTTTTCAATCATATACACACATATGTAATATTTTCCCTACTCTTGATTCATTAAATTATGTAATGTGTATGAATATAATTTTTTTACAAAGCAATTATATTAAGAGTTTTTTAAGTTAAATTTTTTTTTGTTTTCACGAGTTTAATTTATCCTATAAACTTATATTATATTCCTTTGAAAATTCTAGGTTTTAATTCTTGTTAAACATGGATATGTTTATTTACCAAAGTTTCTTTTGAGAAAGAATTTATTCATCTTTGTTGTTACATAATATATGATGGGTTCATACATGTATATGTAAATAATTTATTCAGGCACATATCATATGTGTATATAATTTTTTCGAACATTTATAATAATTTATTTAAGTACATAACTAATCATTAATAAATCATCGATGATTATTTATATTAATGTGAATAGGTTTTTCATAAAATTATATCATGGAAACACTCTTTTCGCGTTTATAATTTTATCACCATGTTTCTAAATAATGTGAATTACATGTCATCAAGTTTTATTAACATTAAGGTTTTTTATTCTGTATATAATCATGTCCATATGATTTTACAAAATGATATAATTTGTATTCATAATCATGATTTCAAATTAAATATTAAGTTTTACTTTTATTATGAATAACCACATAATTGAAATGATTTAATTAAGATGTTTATTTATAAATTTAATATGAATAATCATTGTATTAATTTTACATTTATCAAAACAACCCTCAAAATGGATGTTTATGGAATAAGTGTTTAATTTCATGGTTGAAAATTTATCTTTCATATAATTATACAATGTGCATGTATCAAAAGATTGGGTTGGGAAAGTATAATAAGTGAGTTTTTGTGAAATTTTATACTTGTGCATTTACAAATAAATATAAGTGCATGGGTGATTAATGTTTGTTTATATATATATATATAGGAAACATTAATTTCTTATATTTTAAAAATTAAACTCATGGTATATATATATATATAAAGGATATAATTTTTATTGACATGTTATAATACTTAACATCATATTTTAAAAAAGCACATAACATGTCGTCGAGTTATTTTAAAATTAAGGATGTCGCATCTGCATATAGTCATAGTCATGCATCAAGCGTAACATTGACACATCCTTCATTCATAATAAACTCATGGTTTTAAATAAATTTTCTGAGATTATCAAGCACATGGTTTTCATCACGAACTACAATGTTTTATTTATAATTTTATGTGTGAAACCTATTTATTCATTGTAAAAGATTACTTTGATAAGATAAAAATATACATACACTTTTTGATTAAATGTTCATTTATTTCATTGCTCATTTTATTGAAGGATTAAAAATAAAATAAAATAATTTCAAGTATGGGATTAATCTTTTTTATGATGTATTATGGATTAAGAATTAATGATTTCAAAGTGCTATAGGACAGTTTGGATTGTTTAAAGATCATGTACCTCAATAACTTATCAATGAATTCATTTTAATCTATGATTAAGATTTAAATAAATTAAAGTGTTATTGGACACTTTTATTTAAATACATATATTTGTATGAGGAATGTGTAAGAATTTTTATGTGATGGATGAGGCCTGTTATAGCCTCTTGGTGCATCGGCAGGTCTCATGAGATGAGCTAACATCTTGGAACTAGGACTTGACAGAATGATTATGTTGTCCATCATTATGCATTCACACATTCTTCGGACTTATTATAAGATGGGCGATACTCGTTATAGCCTCTCAATACATTGGTAGGTCGCATGAGACAAACTAGGTCTTAGTATGAGGCCTTTACAAAATGGTTATGTATAATCTTATCACTAGGCCTTCACAGATTGTTTATGATGTCCTACATTATGAATTCCCTCATTATAAATCTATTATAATAACCATGTTTAAGAATCATTCTCCTATGAACATGTACTAATCAGTTATACATTTTCAAGTGCACATGTAATAATGTTTTATACTAATCTATATCATTTATTTAGAAGGGTTAATTGTTCGTTTCCAATCCAAAAACAAAGGTTAACAACTTATCTATAATTTCATGGTTTTCATATATTTGTTTTGATGTTGTTTTCTATGCAAATAAAAAGAAATAACATTTTATGTGAAAAAATATATCTACACACCTCGTGTGTCATACATAATTAAGTATGGTCATTGTTTAACTTATAAGTGGCATTTCATGCATTTATGCTCAAATGTTTACATATTTAATAATGTATTTTATTTGTAACTCTAAAATACGTCTAGTTACTTTGAGCATGAATTTATTCTAAATTTTTTTCAGAATATCTCTGGAAAATGATGATGACATGTAATGAGAAAAGTAAATTTCATGATTTAAAACATGGTATTTAAAGAAATTTTTTAAAGAAAAGATTTATTTCTTTATGATCTTATTTTAAAACCCCTTACTATGCATTTTTTATCACCCCATTCACTTAAAATCATTCTTACAGGTTTAGTGTAAGTGCTATAATGAAATTATAATGTGGCAGTGTTGCTCTGATGTTTCTTTGCTTAATGTTTATTGAAATTGTACATTTATATGTGAATGTAATACTAGATTCTAACTCTCCATAAACTATACTAGAAAAAGGTCCTCTGTTATGTAATGTTTAAGGCTGAGTCCCTATAGTTGGTATCAGAAGAACGATCTAGAAAACTTTGGAGATTAGATTTTGACAAGTCCATGAGTTTATTGATCTTAGTTTTCCTTAATTCTGAAGATAGAAATTCTGAAATATTTTTAGTTCAACAAAACGAATTGTTAGGGTGGAATTATTTTAAGGGGGTATAATATAATAGCCCAGAAATTCTAAACATATTTTTATTAAAAATAAATTTTAGTAAATTTATTTATTTATAATTAATACCAATAAATATTTTTTAAGACGAATTTCTTTAAAAGTAATAATTGGAATTAAGTGATTTAATTAATTTCATTATTAAAAGTTAAATATAATAAAATTATAAATATAGTTTTTAAATTTATTTTATCTTTTATTTAAAAATAATAATATTAATTTAATTATTTTTATAAAAATATTATTTAATAAAATATTTTAGATGAATAATTCCTAAATTTAAAATAAACTATATTTCAAAAATATATTATAATTAATTTGATTAAAATATTAAAATAATCTTGTTATAAGTTATGAATCTAATTAAAATTAATTATTAAAATTTTATCTAAATAATTAAAATAAAAATATAATTAATTTGTTTTTATGAATTTTTATTTTCAAAATATGATATATATATATATATGTGTGTGTGTGTGTGTGTGTGTGTGTGTGTGATTATAATTATAAAGTATTAATAAATTATATTTATAAAACTATTACTTTATAAATTTTTGTTTTAGAATTAAATAATTTTTAACTATTACATTCATAAACTATTAATTATAAAAAAATTTATTCTAAATAAATATATTATAATTATTATTTTTAAATTATAAATTCTTTTTAAATTGGATTTTATAAAATTATTAATATTATGATTTTTTTAAATAAAATTATAAATATTTTAATATTAAAGTTAAACTTATAATATATTGTACATATATTATAATATTTAATTAAATAAGTAATTATAATGATATAATAATAATGAAAATAATAAAATGAATTGAAAATGAAAAAAAAAAGAATCACAGGTATGTAAAGGCATGTCTCACAATGGGAAAGGGGGGACGAGATTTGTCTGATCTAGGGAGGGTCTAGGGTTTCAGCTCATGTGTTGGGGTTCTGGGCAGTCATCTAGGTCACGGTTGAGAGGGAGAGCTGAGGTCAGTCATGAGCCGGGGATTTTGTCACACTGTTTTCTCCTCTAGGAAGCTGAGCCGTGAAGCCATGAAGTCGTGAAGCTGAGATATTTTCTCCACCAACCGAGGGTGGGTTGGCCGCTAAAAAGGGTATGATTCTGGATTGGGTGTCTGGTTACTAGTGGTAGTGGTCTGAGCATCAAGGTTAAGGTTCAATATATATTTGGTTGAGGCTTCGATTTCTTATTCAACATATAGAGCTAGGTGTTTTCTTTGTACAATCAAATCCTTCATCATTTTTCTCTTTCTTTTGGTGTCAAATTATAGTGTTTTACTTGTCCGGTTTTCAATTTTTTTACTCATTGTCAGTCAACTGTTTAATATTTATCTTTTGTGGTCAGTTTCTTTCTTCTTCTTTACTTTTGTTTTAAAAATAGAGGATGAAATAATTTTCTCCATTGAATTTTTCTCTTCCAACTAGTTATACATATATTTTAATCAAATAGTGGACAATTATGAATCTATGGTCTTCTTAAAATAATTCATGTTGTTGTATGAATAATGGTTTTTCTTTGGCTGTCAACACCTAGCTTGAGAAGCAATATTACTTTTTAAACTATTTTAAAATTAAAAAATCTCCAATGAACCACTCCACTGTAGTATTCAATAATCTGTAAATAAATTTATACCACTTCATATAGGAAGTGAGGGCTTTAAAGGCCTTATTGTTTTGTGAAATTGCAAATGGGAGAAAAACCTACTTGCAACCTGGTGTGCGTGTTCAAGGAATCATAAGTGAATGTCCAACATTTATGAAATCAATTAAATAATTTAATATTTATTTATGATTGAACTTCTTTTGTGAGGGAAATTATACTCCAATGTTAATTTCATAGAATATTTTTATTATCAGGAAATGTTTTCAAGTATGGTTTGTCTATTCTCTCGTTAAGTTCTTTATAATTGTTTGTAAAGGATATTATATATTTAATGTTCACATTTCAATTATAAAGAATTATTTTTCAGTTTTAATTTGATTTTTCATAATAGATATTATTTTGTTTTGTTTTTAAAATACTTTTAATAAAATAATGATTCTATTCTTCACTTTAATTCAAGGGAAATCTTAATTTATTTCTAGATTTGGGTTCTTGAATTCCATAATGGAATTACTATAATTTACATATTTGTGTATAACATTTTTTCAAGAATATACATTGATATATAATATTTTCCATACTCTTTATTTATTAAATTATGTAATATTTATGAATATAAATTTTGTGTTATGAATTTTTTTATTAAGAGTTGTTTATGTTAAATTTTAATTTTTTCAAGAGTTTAATTTATCCTATCAAATTATCTTATATTTCTTTATAAATTTTATGTTTTAATCACTGTTAAACATGGATATATTTATTTACCAAAGTTTCTTTGTATAATTAATTTATTCATCTTTGTTATTACATAATATATGATGGCTGCATACATGTATATGTAAATAATTTATTCAGACACATATCCTATGTGTATATAACTTATTCAAACATTTATAAGATTTTATTTAAATAAATAACTAATCATAAATAAATAATCAATGATTATTTATATTAATGTTAATAGGTAATTCATAAAATGAAATCATTGAAATATTCTTGTCGTGTTAATAGTTATATCTATATGTTTCTAAATAGTGCATGTAACATGTCATCATGTTTTATTAACATTAGAGTCATCGCGTCTTCATATAATCATGGATATGCGATTATGTACAATGACATACCTTTCACTCATAATCATTATATCAAATTAAATTTTAAGGTTTACTTATGATATTATTAAGCACATAATTGAAATGATTTAATTATAATATTTTTTTATAATTTTTTTTATGCATAAGCATTGTATTAACTTAATATTTTTCAAAACAACTATCAAAATCGATGTTTATGGAATAATTTTTTAATTGGATAGTTGACAATTTATCTTTAATTTAATTATAAAATGTACATATATCAAGATATTTGGTTGGGAAAGTCTAATAAGTGAGTTTCCATGAAATTTTATACTTGCACATTTATGAATAAATATAAGTGCATGGGAAATTAATGTTCGCTTATATACATATTTTAATATGGGAAACATTGTGTTATTTTACTTTAAAAATTAAACTCATGGTGTGTGTGTGTGTGTAAATGATATAATGTTTATTTACATGTCATAATACTTAACGTCATATTTTAAAAATGTGCATAACATGTCGTCAAGTTATTCTAAACTTAAGAATGTCACATCTTCATATAGTAATAGTCATGCATCAAGTGTAACATCAACACATATATAATTCATAATAAACTCATGGTTTCAATTAAATTTTCCAAGATTATCAAGCATGTAGTTTTCTTTAGGAATTAAAACGTTATATTTATAATTTTATGTGAAAAACATATTTATTTATTATAAAAGATTACTTTGAGAAGATAAAACTATATAATTATTTTTTGATTAAATGTTTATTTATTTTATTACTTATTTTATTGATGGATAAAACATAAAAGAAAATTATTTAAAGTTTTGGATTAATTTTTTTATGATAAATTATGGATTAGGAATTAAACTTTTCAAAGTGGTATAGGAGACTTTGGATTGTTTAAAGATCATGTACGTCAATAATTTATCAACGAATTTATTTTTCATCTGTGATTAAGATTTAAATAAATCAATATGGTATAGAAAAATCTATTTAAAGAATTTTTTTATATGAGGAAATCATATTACATATTTTATGATTGATAAGGCTCGTTATAGCCTCTCGGTGCATCATCAAGTCTCATGAGACGAACTATAATCTTGGAAAAAGGCCTTGATAGAATTATTATATTGTATGGATTATCCATTCACACATACATTGGACTTATTATGTGATGGGTGAGTCCTTCTAGAGCTTCTTGATGCATCAATAGGTCTGATGAGACAAACTATGTCTTGGCATGGGGCCTTGATAGAATGGTTAAATATGATCTTGGCACAAGTCCTTGATATAATGTTTATGATGTCATTCATTATGCATTCCCTCATTATAAATCTAGTAAATGAATGACCGTGTGATTATTCGACTAGCAGAATAACTATGTTTAAGAACCATTCTCTTATGAACATGTATTAATTAGTTATACATTTTCAAGTACACATGGAATAATGTTTTATATATATGTATATCATTTATTAAGAAGGGTTAATTATTGGTTTCCAATCCATAAAAAGGGTTAAAAACTTATCTATCATCTCATGGTTTGTATACATGTGTATTGATTTTATTTTCTGTGAAAATTCAAACAAGTAACATTTTATGTGGAAAACTTTATCTACACACCTGGAATGTCATAAATAATTAATTATGGTCATTATTGAACTTATAAGTGGCATTTAATTTATTTCTTCTCAAGTGTATGTATATTTTATAATCTATTTTATTAGTAACTCATAAATAATTTTAGCTACTTTTATTAAGAATTTATCCTAAAAGTTGTTTCAGAATCTCTAAAGAAATTGATGATTACAGTTTATGAGAAAAGTTAATTTCATGATTTAAAATAATTATTTAAAGAAATGTTTTAAATAAAAAAATTATTTCCTTATGGCCTTGTTTTAAAACCCCTGGTTGGGAATTTTTGTGCTCACCCCATGTATTTCAAATCATTCTTACAGGTTTATTATAAGTGCTATGATGAAATTCTAATGTGGAAGTGTTGCTCTGATGTTTCTTTTCTTAATGTTTATTGGAAATTGTACATTTATATTTGAATGTAAAATCGGATTCTAACTCTCTAGAACATATATGATTAAAATTTCCTCTTCTATGTAATGATTAAGGCTGAGCCCCTATATATATTCTATTGTATTCTTCTTCATATTGTCCCACTAATAATTATCTCTAAGATATTGATACATCTTTGTGATTTCCATATGGATGGATAAGGTTGAGCTATGTGTATCATATAATGTCTCCTTATTTAACTTATGATTTTATGGTACATAATGTCTTGACCCAAATCTCACAACTCCTTCATTAAAATTGAGTTCTGATGATTTCCATTTTCTTATAGCTTCCATTTTCTTTTGAATTCCCATATTATCTCTTAGAAAATCATTTATCCTCTCTAAAAGTGATGGTTGTGTAATAATTTGTGAAATGATTCATGATGTTATTTCCTTTATGATTCCCATATCCATCCTTTTAAAATCTAACAATATTAGATCCTTCTCAATTCTTATCTATGACAAAATTGTTGGATCCTTTATACTTAAGGAATATTTCACTTTATTTTCTTTTCTAGATGGTAGTCAATTGAGAAATAATATTCCTTAATCATATCTAACTATATTCATTAGTGGATATTTAGATCTTTCTATCTGAATATATATTTGAGGATATTTTAATCTTTATATATTTAAAAATTCTCACAAAAGATATAATTCCCAAAGAATTTCAATGCATAGATCAATACATCTAACTCCAAATCTTATATTGGTTAGTTCTGTTCATGAACATTCAATTTCCTTGAATCATATGTGATCACTTTGTCAATCTATATTGACACATATCCCAATCCTTTCTTCAAAGCATAGTTGAATACTAAGAAAAGTTCTCCGCTTGTGGGTAGTGGGCGTATAGGAGCAATGATAATCCTATTTTTCAACTCCTTAAAGTTCTCTTCACATTCATCATTCCAAGAAAACTTTACTCCCTTCTCAGTTATCTTTGTTTAAGGTTTTTAAAATCATGAGAAATTTATCACAAATTGACGATAGTACCCAGGTAATCCAAGGAAACTACAGATATATATATATATATATCACAGATATTGATTTTGGATATCCTTCAATTTCTTCTTTTTTTGAAGGGTCTACAGATATCTCATTGCTTATAATAATATTCTGCAATAATGATACTTCCTTTAACCACAACAAACATTTTCCATAATTTCTAAAAAAAATCCTTTTATAAGGTTCTTAGAACAATGATCAGATGTTTCTCATGCTTCTCCTTGCTTTTGGATTATATTAGAATATTGTCGATAAAGACTACCACAAATTTTTCAAGGTAATATTTATAGAAATTATTCACCAAGTCCATAAATATTTCTAGAAAATTTTTGAGTCCAAATGGAATTAAAATTCCTTTTTCAGAAATTATTCTTGGGAATATCATCCTTCTTTACCCACACTTGATAATATCTCGATTGACGATCTATATTGGGAAAGTATTGTAATCCATATAGCTAATTGAAGAAGACATCAATCAGTAGAAGAGAATAATTTTTCTTTATCATGATCTTTGTGAGCTCATGATAATCAATTCAAAGTCACATTAACTAATCCTCATTCATGATGAAGAGGAATGGTGCACCCCATAGTGAAGCACTTGGTTATATAAACCCGTTAACCATATACTCTTGTAGTTTTTTCTTTAACTCCTCAAGTTCCACAACATACATTCTTTATAGAGTTTTATATATTGGGAATTACCTTGGTATAATTTTGATTTAGAATTAAACCTCTCAACTATTAGAAATACCAGGAAATTCTTTAGGAAACACATCATTTTATTCTCTCATAATGGGCATGTCTTCAATTATGAAATTTATCTTTGACTCAATTATTTGAGCTAGATACACTTTATCACAGACAAATAATATATATAAGGACCACAACACTAGTTTCCTGGATCGGGTGCCTTATTCATTACATTGTCCTATAAATAAGGAAGACGCGTCTAAAATTAATGAATAGTTTAATAGATTTAGAAAACATGATGCATACATAAGTTTAACATTACAATTTTAAATGAAGTACAACATAGTAAATCTATTGGAAACAATAATAAACTTATATATTATCCTTTAAAGTCATTCATAATATACATATTCTCACCCTGGGGGGAAATAAACATAATAAAGGGGTGAGATAATATGCTTATTAAGGTTAAGTAACATAGAAGAATCATAATTATAAACACAATGAATAACTAAAAGTACACATGCCATTAAAATATATTATTGAGAAAAAATGGGAGGAATTAAAAGATCATCAAATAATTACATAATAAAACATAACCATAGATATTCTACTATTTGAATAATCAAATATACAATAAATTACTAGTTTTATAATGATGGAATTCATAATGTTGGACATCATAATCATACTATCAAGGCCTCATCCAAGACACCATACAAAATGTTTAGAAACCCAAGCTAGTTTGTCTCATAGGACCTACCAATGCATCGAGGGGCTATAGAGGTCCCCACCCATCACTTACTAAGTCCAATAAATTCTTAATATGAATGGGTATAAACATATAGAACATATACATTCATATTGAAACTAACATATGAAATGTAAATAACCTTCAGCAATCAGTAAACAAAATTATTAACTATTCGGAGTAATATGGTGAATCGTACCAAGATTGAACATCCATAGTAAAACTAATAATAAACCATTCAATAAAAAATGTTATATTATTTCATAAAATATTAAACCCAATTAAACATAATAATCAATAAGCGTGTTGAAAATATATGAAAATACTCTTATAAAATCGTAGAGGGATTCTTGAGAGAAATACTATTTTTACTTAGAAAAGAAGAGTTCTTTTAGAAAAATAATTTGATAAAACTATAAATTAACTAATATATATTTACGATAATAAAATTTATATTATATGAAAATAATGGAGGCTTAAAATAGATTATAGAGTGCACTTCAAAATTGGTAAGAATTCGAGAAGTTCCCTTAAATCGGGCTTGTTTATTTGGAAGAACTTGAGAAAGATCCTTTTAAAACATGTAACTCCCCATAAAATAAATAAGTATTCTGATTTGTTCTTATATATAAAAAATTAATACATAATTTATGAGGATTAAATAAGAATACATAATAATTTAATCGGTGTAAATAGAGAAAAAAGAGTAACCCGAAAGAAAAAGGAGGTTCGGGTAGAAACTCTTATCTTATGTCCGAATGCATTCTGAACTTTACCTTAAACTCTTGGATAATCAAATTAAATATATTAATTAATTCATTCATAACCTTATATACATTTAATTTATCTATTATAATTTTATTATGTTTATTTATGTACTTTTTGATGAGTTATATGATACAATTTTATTTCCCGGGAGTGTTAGTTTCCTTGGTTCTCATGATTGGTATACTTGTATATGAGTATGGAAGTTCATGTGGAATGGGTATAATTCTCAAGAATTGAATTTATATGATATTAATGAGAATTAATAAGTGTAAATGGTTATATACATCATTTTTTATATGGTATTATTATGAATCATTAGATAATATATTTAGTGACATTCATTTTCATTATTACGGTGGTTATTGATCGCAACAAACTCCTTTTGTTTTATCATTTAGTATAATGTAAATATGTTACTTACAAAACATAGTAATGGTTTTAATACATATATTACTTTCTTTTTTAATCATAAAAATTATTTCATTATCATCCTTGAAGGATAAATTTAATAAAAAAATATGTTATCCATGACAGTAGTAAATCTACACCTCTTGGATAATGACTCACTTTTTAAAATAAAAGAGAGAGAGAAATGATTTTGAGAAATTATATTCCATTAACATGATACAATTATAGTATATATATGATACTAGAGTAATCATGATCATTTGGACAGAGTATGTGAGGATGTAATAAAAAAATTAAAGTAATTGAAAAGAAAATTAAAAGGAAAAGGAAGATGACTTCACCTCTTGAATACTCTTCTTGAGAACCTCTTTAAGGTGATTTTTTTAGGTATTTTGATGAGAAAAAGATCTATTGGATGTGTGGGAGAGGCTTGGAGAGAATATTAGGTAGAAATTTGACAAGTATCAAAGGTTTATATGTGTGAGGAGAGGAGGGGTGAGGGGTAGTTTTTATAGTGGAGGAGAGGGGTGATTTCTCATTATTTTATTCATTATTTTATTATTTTGATCAATAAAAAATAGTATTGATTATTGTGCCTAAAAAATAGTATTGATGTTGGATATTTATTTTCCTTCATAGTGTAATTGGTGAAATGTTTGGGATGTGGGGTGCACAGGGCACGCAGAGCCACAGGGTGCACGGGGTGAGCGGACGGCGGAGCCGCAAGGTGCGCAGAGGCCATGGGTGGATAGGCCAGGGGCTGCCATGAGAGTGTGGTGGGGTGGCCATGCTGTGGAGCGGTGTCATACGTCATTTCCTTTGTCACAGCTAGCGGTGGTTTCGGTCGTCATTCTTGTGCTACTCCACGTAGGCTATCTTCCTTCTCCATCACAATGAACAATAAAGGAGATCAACGGAGGGGTCGGGCCATGTTAGTTTGGCCCGCACCATCCGTGTTTAGAGTGGTAGCAATCAGCTCTACTTTAACATTGAACCAATAACGAGTATAATAATTGAAAATATTCAATAATTCTATAATAACCCCTACCATGTCCGTTTCTCCTCGACGGAGTTGCAAAAAAGAAGACGGATCGTTGGGAAAAGATGGATGTCGGTGTCGTCGGCATTTTCCTTGATATTTGGTTTGTGCACTGGCTCATCGTAGTTGAAGAAGTCCTATGTCAAAGGAAGTCCCAAGGAATAAGGTCAAAGTCGGGGATGAAGTTCTTCGTTGGGGGAGAATTCTTCGTCGATGGAACGCATTCTTCATAGAGGAAGCATTCTTTGTTTGAGAAGCTTTCTCCCAAGAGCTCCTCCCAATCTTCTAAATCCAAAACGTTCCCTATTTCCACCACAAAGGAAAAGAAATATCCAGCATCAAAATAATTGATAGGGTTTAATTTTATGTTGACAAATAAAATTAATTCGTATCATTTCATTTTATGTTGAAACATAAAATTAATTTATAGCTTTTAATTTAATTTTTACACATAAAATTAATTGATAGGAATTAATTTTATGTTAACACATAAAATTAAATTGAAATTATTTAATTTTACATTGGCACAAAAAATTAAATTGAAAGTATTTAATTTTATGTTCATGCATAAAATTAATTGAGGGAGTTGAGAGGTTCCCCCCTCCCCCATTATGAGGGATAAACCTCAGGTAGTCCCCACCATCGTAACTCATGGGAGGTTAAGGTGTGGTGGTCCCCACTTCTAACTTCAACATGGGTGGTTATAAAAGATAAAATAAAATAAAACATGCATTTATTTTTTTCATAAAAAAAACCCAAAAACTAACTTTCACCCTCGACCAACTGCTATCGAGGTGAAAGTATGCATAAGTGAAAACTGGTGCTTCGAGTTCAATGGTGTCCTCAGATTTCAATTCCGAGTACCGGTTCAAAATTTATAAAAACCAGCTTGTACGTTTACGAAACATTCCCAAAAAAACATCAGAAATTAATTTTGGGCACATCGGGCCTCGGAATCGCGTGCCGTCAATTTTTGTGGACTTGTAAAATTCCCATATGTTTTTAAAAAATATTTACATGGAAATTATAGGTCTTTAAATTCTCCCCACCTTAGGATTTACGCCCCCATAATCCACAACTCAAATAGTGGGAACAAGTGGGGGTACTGAGCATGCATCTGAGCCTCCTGCTCCCATGTTCTCTCCTAGATGTTCTTGTGCTACCAAAGAACGCACACTAGAGGTATCGACCATCCATGAAGGACTTGCTCCTGTCGATCCTCAATCTCTACTGAAACCTCCGTAAAAGTCTCCCCATCGTCAACGTCCAACTCACCATGGTCGATGATGTGAGAAGGGTCATGCACGTATCTCCTCAGCTCGGATACGTGGAAGACGTCGTGCACCTGGTACAACTGAGGTGGAAGAGATAAGTGGTATTCCACCTCGCCAACTCTACTGAGGACCTAAAAAGGTCTGATGAACCTCAAAGATAACTTGTCACCTTGGAAAAATCTCCGCAAACCACATCAAGGTGAGACCCATAGAAAGACATGGATGCAATCCTCGAACTCCAAAGGTCTCCATCTCTTGTCAGCATACAACTTATGCCTGCTCTGTGTAGTCTTCATCTACTTCTGGATGATCTGCACCTTCTCTATGGTATCCCATACCATCTCTAGTCCCACTAGTGCTGACTTCCCGGGGTTAGTCCAGCACAAGGGTGATCTTCAGGTCGCACGTATAACACCTCAAAAGGTGACATCCCTATGGTGGAGTGATAGATGTTGTTATATGCAAACTCCACCAATGGTATTTGATCCTCCCAACTGCAACCAAAGTTGAGGACACAAGCACGGAGCATTTCCTCGAGGGTCTTCATGGTCCGATCAGTCTAACCATCCATCTGTGGATGGAAGACAATACTCAATCGAAGATGCGTCCTGAAAGCCTCCTGCAACCCCTTCCATAGCTGGGAAGTAAAATGTGTGCCACGATAGGAGGCAATCGTTGAAGGTACTCCATGTATCCGCACAATATCTTGCACATAGAGGCGTCCTAATCTCTCTACTGAACCCTGCTCTCTCATTGGTAGGAAGTGGGACGACTTGGTCATTCAGTCGATGATCACCCAAATCGATTCATATCCCATTGATTTACGTGGAATTCATGTCATGAAGTCCATGCATATACCATCCCACGTCAACTCTGGGACCTCTAAAGGTTGAACCTAGCCTACTGGTACCTGATGCTCCACCTTCACCTACAACTAATTTCTTCATTCCTAGCCACCAATGTTGTCGTCGGAGATCCTGGTATTTCTTTTACACCCCTGGATGTACCGCTAGAGGGGATGTTCAGAACTCCCTCAACACTTCCTCCTAAAGTGACATTGGTACCATGGTACGTCCTCTGAAGAGGGTGATGTGCTCTCCACCTTTAGAAAATCCACCAGGCACCTCCCTGTGGATATTTGAGCATTTCATGTATCACAGTCAATGTCTCCATGTTGCACCTCCCTGAATCGCTATAGAAGTGTAGGAGTAACTGTAAGAGATTGAAGAAAAGCTTCTTCATCTTTATCCACAAAGGATATTTGCAAAGCCTCCAGCTGCTCTGTCACCTCACCTAGTATTTGTACGCCAAATATCTTACTGATTGCATCTGTAACAACATTCCCCTACCCAGGAGTATAGACTATCTCAAAGTCATAGTCCTAGAGAAACTCAAGCCAGTGTCACTATCTCTAGTTCAAGTCCTTCAGTGAGAAGATATACCTAAGACTCTTGTGGTCAGAGTACACGGTAAAATTCTCTCCCATCATATAGTGCTTCCAAATCTTCACGACGAAGACCAATGATACTAACACTAGGTAATGGGTAACATAGTTTTTCTCAAGTTGTATCAGATGTTGAGAACCATATATGATCACTAGTCGCTCTTGAATTAGGACACATCCGAGTTTGTTCCCTGATGCATCGCAGTAGACTACGTACCCTATGCCTTTTTCCGGGAGCCTCAAGACAGGGGCACTATTCAGCCTCTGCCTCGGCTTCTGAAAGATCTGCTAGAATCTCTATAACCACACAAAGTTTTTCCCATTCTTAGTCAAGGCTGATAGTGGTGCTGCAACTCTGAAAAAATCTAGCACAAACCTCCGGTAGTATCCAGCCAAACCCAGGAAACTTCGTACATCTGTCACACTATTGGGTGGCTCCCAAGCAAGTACCGCCTCAATATTCACTATATCCACTATAACTCCAGCCCCTGAGATGACATTTCCCAGGAAGTGAACCTATCGAATACAGAACTAGCACTTCGAGAGCTTGGAAGGCTTCCAAAAAGGAAGGTGCACCTTCTGGGAAATTTCTCAAGGTGTGTGTAAGTAAGGAAAAAACACACTGAAAAAGGACATGTGTTGGCCTGTGGGGATAATCATTAGTCAGATGACCCGTTCAGACATGTGGGTGGACCCTTGGGTGGGGACCACATGTCTGTGGGGAAACTGGTGGTACCTGGCAGGATATGACCCGACAGCCTTGTTAAGGCAGGGTGTTTGTGCTATCAGCAGGCCCCTAGTTGTCACCAAGAGAGGGTAGGCCCCACGCACCTCGCAGCTCGGTGCGCCCCATGCGCCCCGCCCACCCCACGACTCCATCGTCTGGATTCCCCATGTGCCTCGCACCACCACTGGCAGAACCGTCCCACCGGCCTCCCGAGCCATCGCGGCCGCCCCAGCCCGCCGGCCCCTCGCGACGCCCCAACCAAACCGGAACGTGCCCTCGCGGCACCCCGAATGAACTGGACCGCACCCTCGCAGCGCCCTCTAGGCCGAACCACCCTCAGGGCACCCTCTGGGATGAACTTCCCTTTCGACACCCACCAGGCCAAACAACCCTTGCGCCGACCCGTGGCCGGTCCACACCATCACAAACGGTCTGCACCCTTGCGGCCCTCCACGACCCCTCGCGGCCAGCTGGGCTGGGCCCAGTTGGCTACGCCGAACCTAACGGTATAGTTCGCCCAATGGGTTGGGCCAGATGCAATGGGTTAGCCTGCGTCAACCTGAACCGGGTCTGATAAGACTGGGTCAGGTCAGGTCGGTCTGACCGGGTCGGCCTGACCCGGTTGGACCAGACCCAAGCCCACTATGACCCATTTACGCTCTTTTGTCCATATCATTGGCACTTGATGTCTTTTGTACGAACCGTTAATGGTGCTAGAAATCTTGGAGTGTGATGGTCCCTTTGATTGTACCCCACTAGAGTTTGGGGTATATTTGAGATACGATCAGGTTGGATCGTGCACGAATCCAACCGGACCCCCGGGACTAAAAGATTAATAACTCACAGACTGGGTGTCTGATTGACTCGACATCAATTGCATTGAGACCCCTATGACGTGGTAGACCTTTGAGATACTTCTTTGTGGGACTTCATGATAGTGGATCATTGACCAGTAGCTTGTGGAGAAGATTCTCCCAGAGATGAGCAAGCATAGTGCGGAGACATAGTAGCTGGCTAAGACCTGACGACTGTTGGCCATTTGACTCGAAATGATTCTACTAGCTCTGTGGGGAGCCCCTGATTATAGCGGTAGACCCATGGTGGAGTAGTGTGCTTGGTGACATGGCAGACCCACGATACTCGACAGGAGGAGTACCTCTACAGGCTATGATGGGGAGAGCCTGGGTGTGCTGATAGACCCACAGTGGGGAGCACCTCTGTGTGATGTAATAGACTCACGGTACTCGACAGGAGGAGTACCTCAGTAGTTCAAGGTTAGTGGGAAGTGCCTCTATGTGACGCGGCAGGCCCACTGTACTCGATTGAGAAGGAGTTCTCCAGCAGCTAAGGTTTCGATATTGTGAATAAAATCCTGGTTTAGTTGAGTCATTTTTTCTATGTTTTCCTCATGATTGATATGGATCACTTGATAACTTAGGTATATGTATGGGAATATACCTAAGTAAGGTTATATATTGATTTCATGCTCTATGGTTGTTGACGCTCCTTTTTTCACAGAATCTAATGATTGGAAAAGGGGAAGATCTGAGATTAAAATGGTTCAACCTTTGAAGAAAACATCAAAAATTGACAAAGGGATGAACAGTAAGAACTTTGCCTATAGGCCGTGAAAGTTTCCTCATAGTCGTGCAAGTGGACTTGCGTGACGTAATTTGGCACGCAAGTGACTTGCACGACCTAAAAGATAACCGCTTGGGGTCTTCTTCTGCTTATAAATAGACCCTGTGGGCCCCCCATTAAAAAAGGAATTTTTTTCCAGAAACTCAGATTTAAGCTCCCAACACCCAAGTCTTTTCTCAAAGCTTCTAGAACACTTATAAGGTAATTTCTTACCTATAACGGAAGATCTAAAGAGAGGGAGGAAGGCCTAAGTGTTGAAACTCATCAACACTTGCTCGTCTGAGTGGCGATCCCTTAAGGGAAATGGCCACACTTGCGCGCCGCCTTACTCCTTCGATAGAACTTGCGCATCCATTTTTTGGAAGAACCTCAAGAGGATTCTAAAAGCCTTAATTAGGAGTCTCTCAAGTATTTAACTGTTGGTTGAACACCGTGGAAGTACCCTATACATGTCGCACAGATATACCTGCGTGACAAATACTTGCGCGCCCACGCAGTACCTGTGCGCCTGTCATGACTTGTGCGCCCCTGCCTTTTTTAGTGCCTTTCTTGCCCATTTTTCCCCCTTAAGCCATTCCACCTCTCCTATTCAAGATTTAGTCTCCAAGACATTATTCAAATCCATTTATGGCATGATTTCTTGATTTTACTTCCTTATCTAAAAGGAATTATGTATAATATCTCTCAAAACATAGTGATTTATACATCTTCATGTCATTAATGATTGAGATTTCATTCATTCAACCTCATCCTTTAAGATGAGAGAATCTAACTTGGGGTTCTTTTTCAGGAACAAGTCCCAGTCATAAACTTGGGATTCCTTTTCAGGAGTAAGCCCCAAGTCCCTTAATTTCTCTTAACCAGTCCTAATTTACATTTGATCTGGGATTCCTTCTCAGGAGTAAAACCCAATTATCAATCCTATCCTAAACTAGGATTCCTTTACAGGAATAAGTCCCAAGTTAGAGTATTCGAATATCCATGAATCACATATACCTTTATGGACCCTGTTCCTGGATTTTCTCCCTAAAGTAAATCCTAATCTTCATTTATCTGGGCTGTCATACATACATAAGCCCCAAACCATTTCTTATGATTACATGTTTCATGGCCCAATTGTTTATTTTATTACCAATACCTCTTGTTTCTCACACCGAGCATGACTCGCGTGAGCTTAGAGGGTAAAAGTAATTATGACATCCTTCTTTGAGCCATCAATCATAAACATCATACTCCCTTACTCGAACTACGTTGGTTATGATTCCTTTTCCAAAAGAAAGGATACGTAGGTAGCCCATCTGCGGGTTCGAACCCAACTCCAAAATAATTCATGTCCTTCTAAATGACAATAAACTTCAAGTGCCCCACTGAGTGGCTTTAAAACCAGCCTGGTCATCATAAATGACCAAGAGACTTTTATATAAATGTTTTGAAGGATACCATTGACCAAGAATCTCTAAATAGATACAAGTGATTCTCTATTGATGAAGAACCTCGAATACATATAAAAGATTCTCTAAATTTATTACATATTTAATCATTGTAATGGCTCGGACCTCTCCAGCCCATTCCATTGTCAAAAAAAGGCCACGAAGTGTTCTGGAGGGTGAAATGGACTTTTCCCACACTTTCCAGAATTTTGAGACTACTCGTCGTGTAGTTTGAGTACACGCCGTGTACCCCCTTGCCGGGTATACCCCCTATGAATGGCTGTGTCTTTTCCACGTGAAGTAAATGGGTACACACCGTGTGTCCAGTACTACACGCCGTGTAGTCCCTCCCCGCGTACGCATTACCATGTGTTGACCAGTCGTCGGTCGTGTGCCACATTGGAGCTGTGTGCAATAAATGAATACATGTCGTGTGTCTAAACTACACGACGTGTAGTCCTTCCCTACATATGTGTTACCTTCAAATCGTTTGTTGACCAGTCAACGGTCGTGGAGCCATGTTGGAGGTCGCGTGGAGACCGTGTGAAAATGTCCGAGTACACGCCGTGTACCAAAAGTACACACCGTGTACTTTTTCTTTTCACGCCTATAAAAGGAGGGGTCCCCTCCTCCTTTCAACTCACTCCTCTCTTCTCCTCTCCTCTCCTCTGAGTAGTGCTCTCCCAAGAGACTCGAAGGCTCTTTCTTCCATAACTTCTTCGTCCGAGCTCCGCTTTACGATCCGTCAGCGGCCACGGGATCGTAACGACGAGACGGAACTTCCGAGCTTGGATCTGTTGTCTTTCCTTTGGATTTTTCTCTCCGACTTCCACACGAGGAGGTTTTTCTGGGATGCCAACGAATGTCTTCTAAAGTTGATCTGGGGGAGCGTTGTGACCAAAACCTGTTGAGGTAGAGATCTTACCTTAGTCTCTCTAATTTTGTGCATCATTCGGGGTGGGTATCCTTTTTGTTTTCATGAGGAATGGTTGAACCTTTAAATAAAGATAATAACTGGTTAAAGAATGGGGATGGGAAGTTTGTGATTGCTGTTACTTTACTCTTTATATCCTATGATATTATGTTGTGAAATGAATAGGATTATGCCTACTGAAAATAACGGTCGTTGGGGGCCTTTTCTTGCACAATTAAATATTGCCCTATCTTCTAGACTGTTTGTGAATGGAAACTTCATGGAATGTGGAAATTGGTTAATCACGTAATGTTGACTTTTTAAATGATAATCTGGAACCCTTGTGTGATCACCCCGGTTGAACCAAAATGGAATAATGAACATGTGGGTGTTGGCTTGGTTACGTGGCATGTGATGGGGGTGTTTTGTGGGTTGTTGTGGTTTGGGTGAGCAGCGGGGCTGTAGTTGGCTTGGTTGTGGGAAGGTGTGAATGTTGTGATGGTGATGGGAAGTAGATCTTCAATAAATGGTATTAAAAGGATAACAATGTGTGGTGTGGTTATGGTGGTTGGCAGCAGGGCTACAGGGATGGGTTCAAATGTGAAAGGACTATGGGTTGTGTTTAATAATAAATAAAAGTGGAAGAGTTAATGAATGGTGGGGCTTGGTAATGAAACGGAAATAATAATAAATTGGTTGGTTGGTTAATAAGAAGGGACTTGCGGTGTTGTTGTGTTTCTCCTAACTTGCTTTGTGGATGACAGGGATATGCTTACGAACGATCTATGTGGTTGGTTGTGGATAGTTGCCTAGTAGTTAAGGAACTAATAAAATAATTCTACTGAAACGTTAAAACCTTAATGGGGTTGGGGTTGTTTGTTGTATGCATGCTTCGTGGTAGCAGTGCCGAGGCATGTGCTCAGTTTCTCTTTTTAGAAGCCATAGGTTGGGCTTAGTGGTTGCTATATATATATAAATATCTGTATCTTTTGTATTTTATCGCACCACACCAATGTTGTGAACTTACTGTCGAACACTCCCATTTCATGGGAGAGGGTGTTTTCCCATATTTACTAGCTCCTTCCTGCTCCTCCTCCCCTAGGCTATGATGGCTTGAGGCGACCTTACACCCAAGACTCTTCGGGTAGGTTTCGATTGGGGTGATTAGGCCCAAGACTCTTTGGGCAGGCTTATAGGCTGTGATGGCTTGAGGCGACCTTACACCCAAGACTCTTCGGGTAGTTTTCGATTGGGGTGATTAGGCCCAAGACTCTTCGGGCAGGCTTATAGGATGTGATGGCTTAAGGCGGCCTTACACCTAAGACTCTTCAGGTAGGTTTCGATTTCAGTCCCAGGTGTCTTCGGGCAAATGTTCTATTACTTTTCCTAAGAATCATCAGGACGAGACCCCAGGTGTCTTCCGGTGGGGATGTGGTTGTTGTTGTGAGGCCCAGATGTGTGCGGGTGGGATACGTGGTGGTGAGGCCCAGGTGTGTGCGGGTGAGATACGTGGTGGTGAGGCCCAGGTGTGTGCGGGCGGGGAGAGTGTGACAGCGTCAGGACGTTTAGCTAACTAATTGGAAATGGTGCGGGGTACCCAATGCTCTTGTTCTTATACTACTACTACCTGCTGTGATTGTGTTTTGGTGAGTGTGGCTGGTGAGATTGGGTGGATAGTTTTCCTTGTTAGGTTTCTTCTGTTGTTCTCACGGGACATTAGGATGTCTTCCCACTTGTGCACGAGAGATATAGGTTTCCCTACTGAGTATACTTGTTTGGTCACCCTACATTTACTTTCAGGTTTCCAGGAGGACTACCAGGGCCATGTGGGACCCTACTAGTCGGGCAGTTGGAGTTGTTGCAGTTGCTGTTTTCTTGTTTTCTTTGGAATTGTACTTTTGATATTCCTTTTACTTGTACCTTGTATTAAAATTGTTTAAACTTGCATGTGGTCTTGGTTTGGGTTTATTTATATACACTTGTTCTTTTCTTTTTGGTGGTTGACTTGTCCTATTTCCCGATCCAAATAATAAAACGGGTAATGCCTCCCATATTTGTGAAAACTCATACCCTTGGTGCTAGTTGCCAACTTGGGGCCTACTGGAGGCAGGACTCGGGGGTCATTATCTCCCTTTCACCATCGCCATCTCAGGAGGGGCATCTTTGGTGGGAGGGGTCGGGACAGAATGGTATCAGAGGTGATGGTTGAGAGATAGGATGGAGTCTTGAGTTAGGCACAGTGAGGATTGCATGGGATGGTTGGGCAACAGTGTTAGTTAATCTTGGTGCGTGACATTGGACAGGGAAGACCGGCTAGGACATGGGATTTTAGGGCCACCCGTGATCTAATGCCAGGACTCTGAGCCTACCGAACGACCAAGTGATACTACATTGATTGCAGGGTAGAGACACAAGGGAAGGTACATGCATCATCATGTTTGTGTTTTACTTGATTTTGGCGTTTTGGGAAAGAAATTGAAATAAAATCATAATTAAAACTTTGAGTTTCTCCTTACTACTTGGGATTAGGCGATCCTTGTTTACCATATAGCTATGGCACCTGGACGTTGTCCCCGGGTGGCTCAGATGGCCGAGGCCCAGCAGATCCAGGCGGTTGATCAGTTGAGGATTGACCGAGAGGAGGAAGATAGCCAGTGGAAGAAGACTCTATGTTCCTTCCAGCGGAAGACCCTCAAGAAGTACGAGGGTAGTACATCGGATACAGAGACGGAGGGGTGGCTTGAGGAGCTAGGGATCGTTTTCACCTTGATCTATGCTCCGAGGGAGTACTGGGTTCCCCTAGCAGTCAGCCAGCTGAGAGGTGCAACGCGACAGTGGTGGACGCTCTACCTCGGAGAGAGGATAGAGGCAGAGGTTTTGTGGGATAACTTTGAGAAGGAATTCCAAGAGGAATTCCTTTCTTCCATGATCAAGGCGGAGAAGCGGCAGGAGTTACTCTCCCTTCAGCAGGGGAGTATATCGGTACGAGAGTTGGGGATCAAGTTCAAGGATCTCCTATGCTTTGCTCCAGATCTCTTTCCAGATGAGGAGTCTCGGGTTAGACGTTTGGAGGAGGCACTTCGTCCTTCGCTCTAGTATGTTTTCACCCCCTTTACCCTTCCGACGTACTTGGCAGTGCAGAAGAAGGCAGAGGTCGTAGAGAGGATGCACTCGCTGGGAGGTGCACCGTGTGAGGTGTTTCAGCTAGGTTCGTTGAAGGGGAAGGCAATCAGTAGCAGGTCTCCTGCGACAGGACCTTCCAGGTTTAGGCCATTGGGGAGCAGACCCCAGCAGTTCCAGTTCAGATCTTCAGGTCCTCGTCCCTTTTCCACGAGTTCAGGACCGAGGTGTTTTTCTTATGGAGGTTTCGGGCACGTTCAGAGTCGGTGCCCAAACCGAGCTCCGTACAGTGGAGGTGGGCAGGTTTAGCGCCCACCGCAGCAGCACCAGTTGCTGGCAAGGCCCTTCCAGCAGTAGCAGGATCATGCTCCTCCGAGGGCAGACATTGTGGGAGGAGGCCGACCTCAGGGTGCTCCTCAGGGACCTCGACCAGGGTGTGGTCGTGGAAGTGGACGACATCCAAGAGGCAGAGAAGCTGGTCGTGGATAGTTGCACGCAGCAGAGTTGGCAGCTCCAGCAGGACCAGAGGTGGTGCGAGGTACGATTTGTTTGTTCAGCACTCTTGTTTCTGCTTTGTTCGATTCGGGATCCTCGCACTCTTTTGTTGCACCTATTCTAGCCCATGTTTTGGGACAAGATGTAGAGAGACTTTCCATACCACTGGTACTGAGTACACCAGTTGGGGGGAAGACCAGCGTATCTTGTGTTGTCCAGGGATGTGGGCTGATGTTAGGACCACATAGATCTAGTGGAGACCTTCTTCTGTTACATATTCAGCCATACGATGTCATCCTAGGCATCGACTGTTTGTTTTCTGTTAGTGTCGTTATCGACTGCTTCTGGAGAAGAGTCGTGTTCTTCGACGTGGATGGGCAGCACGTATCTTTTGTTGGTGAGAGGAGCTATCAGGCGGGAAGCTGGTGTGTGGATCCTTTCCTTTCCTTGTTGGGTGGGTTGTCATTGGTTCCAGCCGATACAGAGATGATGGATGTCCCAGAGGTTTTTGGGGAGTTCCTCGATGTTTTTACTGAGGAGGTTGTAACTCTACCCCCCCCCCCCCCCTACAAGACTTTGAGTTTAGGATAGACTTACAGTCTGGTGCCCGTCCGATTTTGATGGCCCCTTATCGAATGGCACCTTCGGAGTTGTGGGAGTTTCATATTCAGATTGACGATCTGATAGAGAAGGGTTTTGTTCGACCCAGTGTGTCGCCATGGGGTGCTCCAGTTTTGTTCGTGAAGAAGGCAGATGGTGGTCTCAGGCTATGCATAGACTACCGAAGGCTGAACCAGGTAATGGTCCAGAACCGTTACCCCCTTCCAAGGATAGTTGATCTCTTCGACCAGATGACGGGAGCAGGTTGGTTTTCTAAGATTGATCTGCGATCAGGATATCATCAGCTGAGGGTGAAGGACAGTGACATCTCGAAGATAGCTTTCAGGTGAAGGTATGGGCACTTAGAGTTTTTAGTGATGTCGTTTGGAGTTACAAATGCACCAGCTGTGTTCATGGGACTTATGACCTTTGTCTTCCGAGAGTTTCTAGACTGGTTCATCATTGTGTTTATCGATGACATCCTGATCTACTCAAGATCAGAGGAGGAGCACGTTGAGCATCTCAGGGCAGTCCTGGAAGTCTTTCAACACCACCAGCTTTACGGGAAATTGTCGAAGTGTAAGTTCTTGACATGAGAAGTACACTTCCTTGGGCACATGGTGTCTCAGCATGGAGTATCGGTGGACCCGTCAAAGGTTGAGGCATTTTTTTCTCGGTTATCACCCAAGAGTGTGGAAGAAGTTCTTAGTTTCCTGGGGTTAGCAGTTTACTATCGGAGGTTCGTTTCAGACTTCTCTCAAGTTACTGCTCCATTGACATCTTTGACTAGGAAGAACCAGGTCTTCCTGTGGAGCGAGGAGTTCCAGAAATCTTTTGACTACCTAAAGGAGAAGTTGGTCAGTGCTCCCGTACTCAGGTTTCCAGAGGAAGGGTTGTTGTATGAAGTGTTTTGTGATGCTTCTGTCCTTGGTCTAGGGTGTGTGATGATGCAGAAGAAGGGCGTGATTTGTTATGGTTCTAGGAAGTTGTGCCCTCATGAGCGTAATTATGCCACCCATGACCTGGAACTTGCAGTAGTAGTGTTCGCATTGAAGTTGTGGTGACATTAACTCTTTGGGGAGCGCTTTTTGGTCTTCTCAAATCACAAGAGCCTGCGTTATATCTTCTCCCAGCGTGACCTGAACTTACGGTAGCGGAGATGGGTCGAGTTTCTCCAAGACTATGACTTCGAGATCTCTTACACTGAAGGTAAGGGCAACGTTGAGGCTGATGCTCTGAGCAGGAAGTCACATAAGGAAGTAGTTCGGGAATCCGCTGATGCTTAGAAGGCGATGGGAGAGTTGGTTTCCCTACACTTAGATGCAAGGGAAGAAGGTGTTAGAGGCTGTTTTTTCCAGATGATGGTGCAATCCTCCTTGTCGCAGCAGGTGGAGGAGTCTCAGTGGCAGGACTCCGAGGCAGAGGTGATGCGGGATTGTGTCGATCAGGGGAATGCTCCAGAGGGATGGTCAGAGGACAGCCGACAACGGATTCTTTTTCGTGGAAGGTTTTTTGTCCCATAGGCGATGCGTGATGGAGTTCTCTGTGAGTTCCATAGCTCAGACGTAGCGGTACATCCAGGAGTTTCAAAAATGTACCGAGGCCTGAGGGATGAGTTTTGGTGGCCCAGGGTGAAACGGGTAGTGGCGGAGTTTGTGGCTAAGTGCCTAGTGTGTCATCAAGTGAAGGTTGAACACTGTGTTCTCGGTGGTTTGTTGCATCCTTTAGATGTCCCCGAGTGGAAGTGGGATGACATCTTGATGGACTTCGTCAGAGGACTACCCAGATCTCAGGGTGGTTATAATGCTATCTGGGTAGTGGTGGATCGACTGACGAAATCGGCTCACTTCTTAGAAATCAAGGAGTCGGTCCTGGTGAGTACCTTATCACAGAGGTACGTAGACGAAATAGTGTGTTTTCATGGAGTTACGAGGACTATCATCTTAGACGGGGATACTCGGTTTACCTCATGAGTCTGGAGGAGGTTAAAACATGATTTTGGCACCCAACTACGCCTTAGCACTGCTTTCCACCCCCAGACCGACGGGCAGACAGAGCGGACTATCCAGACGTTAGAGGACATGCTACGAGCATGCGTTCTGGATTTCAGAGGATCATGGGTACGACACTTGCTTTTAGTAGAGTTTTCCTACAACAACAACTTCCACTCTACTATTGGCATGGCACCATTTGAGGCTTTGTATGGAAGGCCATGTCGTTCACCCATTTGCTGGGCAGAGGTTGGTGAGACAGGTGCTCTTGGGCCAGAGGTCGTGCATAGCACCACAGAGAAAGTCCATCTTGTACATGAGAGGATGAAGGCGGCACATGACTGACAGAAGTCTTATGCTGATCGTCGGAGGAGGCCCTTGGAGTTCGAGGTGGGAGACCATGTGTTCTTGAAGGTTTCCCCTCGACGGGGGTAGCGGAGGTTTGGAAAAGGGAGCATGCTCTCGCCTAGGTTCATCTGAACTTATGAGGTGCTGAGGTGAGTCGGCGAGGTGGCATATCAGCTGGCCCTGCCACCTCAGTTGGAGAATGTTCATGAAGTCTTCCACGTCTCCCAGCTTCGTCGGTACTTACACGATGACTCTCATATTATCTACTAGGGAGAGTTGGATATGGGAGACGATGCGACCTTCGGGGAACGACAAGTCAGAATCGAGGATCATAAAGAGAAGGTGCTCTGTGGACGAACCATTCCCTTGGTTCATGAGTTGTGGAGGCATGGCAGTCTCGAGGAGAGCACTTGGGAGCGGGAGACCCAGATGCACACTCAGTACCCGGAGTTGTTTTGTCTTGTGTTTTCCCTTGTTCTTCTGAGCTTTGTGTTGATGTTGTACTATGTACCCTTGTTATATGGAATTCTTGGTTTGTCAGTTGTGAGACCTTTTGTTTCCTTGTTCTCTGGAAGTGTGTAACATGTCTGGATGTGTGGGGAAGGGAAGACCCTATCCTTAATCGAGACACATTAATTTCGATGTGATTGAACCCGTGCGGGAGAGTCAGTGTCGCCTAAAGCGAATAATATCTCGACATAGGAGAAGGATTTTCCCAAAACCATGTGTTCGGACAGTGTGTTGGTTGTGTGGTGTTGGAGGGTAGTTCGAGTTAAAAATCCTAAAGTATGGAAGTGGGAAGACCCAATCCTTAATCGAGATGCATTAATGAGGATGCGATTAAACCCGTGCAAGTGAGTCAGTGCTGCCTAAAGCGGATAATATCTCGACATAGGAGAAGGAATTCCTAACACATATGATTAGAGTTGTTGGTTGGGTTCCTGTTTTAACGAGAACCCTAAGAAGTATCTTTCTGGGTTTCCTCTGGGTTGGGTTTTGAATTATTGGGGATGAGAATGTTTTAAGAGGTATCTGATGTAATGGCCCGGACATCTCCGGCCCATTCCTTTGTCAAAAAAAGGCCACGAAGTGTTCTAGAGGGTAAAATAGACTTTTCCCACACTTTCCAGAATTCTGAGACTACACGCCGTGTAGTTTGAGTACACGTCGTGTACCCCCTTGCCGGGTATACCCCGTGTGGATGGTCGTGTCTTTGACGTGTGAAGTAAATGGGTACACACCGTGTATCTAGTACTACACGCCATGTAGTCCCTCCCCGTGTACGTGTTACCGTGTGTTGACCAGTCATCGGCCGTGTGCCGCGTTGGAGTCGTGTCCCTGTCATGTGAAATAAATGAATACACGTCGTGTGTCTAAACTACATGTCGTGTAGTCCTTCCCTGCGTATGCGTTACCTTCAAACCGTGTGTTGACCAGTCAACGGTCGCAGAGCCGCGTTGGAGGTTGTGTGGAGACCGTGTGAAAATGGCCGAGTACACGCCGTGTACTTTTTATTTTCATGCCTATAAAAGGAGGGGTCCCCTTATCCTTTCAACTCACTCCTCTCCTCTCCTCTCCTCTCCTCTCCTCACCTCTCCTCTCCTCTGAGCAGAGCTCTCCCAAGAGACTCGAAGTCTCTTTCTTCCATAACTTCTTCGTCCGAGCTCTGATTTATGATCCGTCAGCGGCCACGGGATCGTAACGACGAGGCGGAACTTCCGAGCATGGATCTATTGTCTTTCCTTCAGATTTCTCTCTTATACTTCCACCCGAGGAGGTTTTTCTGGGATGCCGACGAACGTCTTCTAAAGTTGATTCGGGGGAGCGTTGTGACTAGAACCTGCTGAGGTAGGGATCTTACCTTCGTCTCTCTAATTTTGTGCATCATGCGGACTGTGTATCCTTTTTGTTTTGATGAGGAATGGTTGAACCTTTAAATAAAGATAATAACTGGTTAAAGAACGGGGATGGGAAGTTTGTGATTGTTGTTACTTTACTCTTTATATCCTGTGATATTATGTTGTGAAATGAATAGGCTTATGCCTACTGAAAATAATGGTCGTTGGGGGACTTTGCTTGCGCAATTAAATGTTTCCCTATCTTATAGACTTTTTTTGAATGGAAACTTCATGGAATGTGGAAATTGGTTATTCACGTAAAGTTGACTTTTTAAATGAATATTTGGAACCCTTGTGTGATCACCCCGGTTGAACCAAAATGGAATAATGAACATGTGGGTGTTGGCTTGGTTACGTGGCATGTGATGGGGGTGTTTTTTGGGTTGTTGTGGTTTGGGTGAGAAGTGGGGCTGCAGTTGGCTTGGTTGTGGGAAGGTGTGAATGTTTTGATAGTGATGGGCAGCGGAGCTGCAATAAATGGTATTAAAAGGATAACGATGTGTGGTGTGGTTATGGTGGTTGGCAACAGGGCTGTAGGGATGGGTTTAAATGTGAACGGACTATGGGTTGTGTTTAATAATAAATAAAAGTGGAAGATTTAATGAATGGTGGGTCTTGGTAATGAAACAGAAATAATAATAAATGGGTTGGTTGGTTAATATGAAGGGACTTGCCGTGTTGCTGTGTTTTTCCTAACTTTCTTTGTGGATGACAGGG
Organism: Viscum album; assembly: GCA_963277665.1. Classification (NCBI taxonomy): domain Eukaryota; kingdom Viridiplantae; phylum Streptophyta; class Magnoliopsida; order Santalales; family Viscaceae; genus Viscum; species Viscum album. The sequence continues at coordinate 257,186,608 of OY728162.1, forward strand.
ACATGATTACGAACGATCTATGTGGTTGGTTGTGGATAGTTTCCTAGTAGTTAAGGAACTAATAAACTAATTCTACTAAAACGTGAAAACCTTAATGGGGTTGGGGTTGTTTGTTGTATGCATGCTTCGTGGTAGCAGTGCCGAGGCACGTGCTCAGTTTCTCTTTTAAGAAGCCATAGGTTGGGCTGATTGGTTTCTATATATATATCAGTATATTTTGTGTTTTATCACACCACACCCATATTGAGAACTTACTGCCGAACACTCCCATTTCATGGGAGAGGGTGTTTTCCCATAGTTACTAGCTCCTTCCTTCTCCTCCTCCCCTAGGTTTTGATGGCTTGAGGTGACCTTACACCCAAGACTCATCTGGTAGGTTTCGATTGGGGTGATTAGGCCCAAGACTCTTTAGGCAGTCTTATAGGCTGTGATGTCTTGAGGCGACCCTACACCCAAGACTCTTAGGGTAGATTTCGATTGGGGTGATTAGGCCCAAGACTCTTCGGGCAGACTTATAGGCTGTGATGGCTTGAGGCAACTATACACCTAAGACTCTTCAGGTAGGTTTCGATTTCAGGCCCAGGTGTCTTCGGGCAAGAGTTATGTTACTTTTCCCAAGAATCTTCTGGATGAGTCCCAAGTGTCTTCGGGTGTGGATGTGGTTGTGGTTGTGAGGCCCAGGTGTGTGCAGGCGGGATACGTGGTTGTGAGGACTAGGTGTGTGCGGGCGGGATACGTGGTGGTGAGGCCCAGGTGTGTACGGGCGAGATACGTGGTCGTGAGGCCCAGGTGTGTGCGGGCGGGATACGTGGGGGTGAGGCCCAGGTGTGTGCGGGTGGGGAGAGTGTGACAGCATCAGGACATTTAGCTAACTAATGGGAAATGGTGCACGGTACCCAATGCTCTTGTTCTTATACTACTACTACTTGGTGTGATTGTGTTTTGGTGAGTGTGGCTGGTGAGATTGGGTGGATAGTTTTCCTTGTTAGGTTTCTTTTGTTGTTCTCACGGGACATTAGGATGTCTTCCCACATGTACACGAGAGCTTTAGGTTTCCCTACTGAGTATACTTGTATTCTCACCCTACGTTTACTTTCAGGTTTCCAGGAGGACTACCAGGGTCGTGCGGGACCCTGCTAGTCGGGCAGTTGGAGTTGTTGCAGTTATTGTTCTCTTGTTTTCTTTGGTATTTTACTTTTGAGCTTCCTTGTACTTGTACCTTGTTATAAAATTGTTCAAACATGCATGTGGGTTTGGTTTGGGATTATTTATATACACTTGTTCTTTTATTTTTGGTGGTTGACTTGTCCTATTTCCCGATCCAAATAATAAAAAGGGCAATGCCTCCCATATTTGTGAAAACTCATACCCTTGGTGCTAGTCACCAACCTGGGGCCTGCTGGAGGCGGGACTCGGGGGTCATTATCTCCCTTTCGCAATCACCAGCTCGGGAGGGGCATCTTTGGTGGGAGGGGTTCGTGACAATCATTGATTGTCAAAACTGAAGGAAATCTCATTTTATACTTGGTAATGTAATAAGGATTCACGAACATAACTTAAATCTATAAAGAGAGTCCCGGAGTAGACAATAATTCCCCTCAAAAAGGTGTGATGAGTCCGACCTCCCATCCTCTCGACCAATGAAAATTCCTAAGCCTCATTATTTCACAAACTAATGAACACCTACCTTTGGAAAGTAGGTCCAAATGGATGTTGAATCATTGGATGTTTCTGGTTCTATGAACAAACCCGTTAGAAACCGATCGGAACGTTTGAATCTCCCATTAAGGAGGTCATCCCCGAATTCCGAGGGAAAAAAAATGGTGAACCCGACGTGAAACCTTGACCAAGTTAAAATGATGTTTTACCTTTTTTTAATCCCCTATTTAAAACTCAATAAGAGGGCCAACAAAAACAATCATTGACATGTGTGCTCATCCAAAAGATAAAGTGGCTGAATTTATCTTGATTATGTCTGTTATATCAAATAGGCACTCTTTTCCAAGATCCTTTGTATTTCCACAATGGCTACTCTCAAATTCACACCTGTTAATACTGCTGCTGCAAATACCACTGCTGCTATTCCTACTGGATCGTCATCCGCTCTGAGGATGACCTCGCCTACTCAGCGTCTTCAACGCTGGGTATCAAATGCACTGGTTAAGGAGTACCGTCAACATGGTACCATCCCAACTCTGGAGGCTGCCCGACAGGCCCTCCAAGTGAACAACTCACACCGGTTATCCGGACAACGACGGCCGGTAATCAGAAGGCAGGCGGTGCTGACTACCGTCTCCGACCGTTTCAGGTCGTTATCCCCAGAACGCAATTTCCATTCACTTCCTTATTCTGAGGAAGTGAATGAGTAGGTCCCTCAGGGCCTTAATTCAAGAAGACAGGAGTCCTTCCCGAGGGATCCCATCAACAATCACCGCCAGACTCGTGTGGCAATGCACCCTCAACATGATGAGGGTACCGACTCCAGGCGTTCGGCTTAGGTTCCTCGAACCCGAGCAGGCAAGAAGAACCACCAGAGGCGGAATCCGGTCAACAATAAGATGGTTCTCATCTCTGCCATCTCCGGAGAAGTCCACCAACCTAACTTGGTGTCAAACAACGAGTAGGCACACACACCTGCCCGTTTTAATTCCGCTGTCCAGCAGACTCGTCTGGAAGCATCACGCAAATCCTGCCAGGCAATTCCAGTGGAGTACTATAGGCAGGAATATACACCTGTTTATGCATCCTCAGTTAGTCAGCAGACTCGTCTGACTACATATTATGGATCTCGTCAACCACGTTCGGTGAAGTGTAATCAGCAGGCACATACACCTGCTAGTACTAATCAGGCCTACCAACAGTCTCGCTTGCTAGTGCACGGAGAAGTCAGTTGGAAATCTCTGACGACATACATGAGGCAGACTCAACTCTCTTCTCCCACACTTGAGTACTGTCAGGATTCACTCACAGGAAAAGGAGGACAGGAGCAGGCACATACACCTACTCCAATCCCGGAATGGACGTATATCCCCGTTCCGGCAGCTGAAGTCACCAAGCATATTTTATCAATGGTGAAAGAGAAAAATCAAATTCCTGCTCATATTCTGGATGCTTGCCAGGATATTATAACAGCTTCAGCATCATCTCAGGGAAAGACACATAAATCTATCCCTATCAGTGGAGTGACACATCGACAGCACACTTCGGAACAAACACACACATCTGTTCCAGTCCCAGAGGGTTATGGGGCATACTCCCCCATATCATATGGACAACCAAGTCAGGCACATACACCTGATTTGAGTGGAGATCGTCAGCCTAACCTGACCATCTTTCCTAATCAGGCACATACACTGTAACAGCCCGAGATTTTATGAAAAATATTCTTTTTAATTTTATTAATGTCTTGTGTTGTACGCTACACCAAAAGGAGCTTGCACAACACACATCCTTGACTTGCCTTGCATTACACGCAATCGCGACCTTCCTCGATAGCATGTGTTGTACGTAATACCGAGTTTCACTAAACAACGATATGCTATTAAAATATTATTATAACTAGCCGTTATGAATAGTAATAACCACCTTTTAAAATTTTAGAAATTTTAGCTCTCAAAATGGACTTCATTTTTGGATTCGGAGTATCAAATTTAGCCTAAGGTGAAATTTTGGTACTTTTCGGATAACTTTCATATTCTAATGAATAGTGAAAATTACTAAATTATAATTAAAAACAACTTTTTTAATCAAAATAATTAATAGTGATAAATTATTAATTTGAGTGGTTTTAAAGTATATTTAGAATATATTTTTACAATTTAATACAATGATGGTCATTGGATGTAATTTCACATTTAAACCAGACATAAACAAGTGTCAATCTTTTGATAGATATTGTTTCTTAAAAACACGCTATTTGTTTTAACAGTGGGATTTAATTATAAAATTAATTAATGCAACTTCTATGTTATGAATTTGGTAAAATAGACTTCATTTTTGAATTCGGAATATGAAATATAGCTTAGGATGAAATTTTGGCATTGTTCTGAAAAACATCAATTTTTGATGAATAGTGAAACTACTAAGTGGTAGTTTAAAAACTGAATTTTTCATAAAACTTAATTTTACTGCTTCTGTGAATGGAATTTCAAAAATCCGAGAGACACGGTTGATGTCAGTAAGTAAAATGTGGTTCAATGAGATGAAAATAATTTTTGGTGAATAGTAATTTTTTGCTTTTATTTACCACGGTTAAAAGTAAATAGGGTAATTAAGGATAAAAATGATATTAATATTACCCTAACACATTTCCTAATCCTATTGGACAAGTGTATCTCGACCAAAAACAACCTTAAGTGTAAAATATTATCATTTAGGCCCACTTGGATTAGATTAGGACATTTATTATTATTTAATTCAAAGAAGAGTTAAAAGAGTTAAAATCAAAGTTTATTTACTAAAACATTTTCAATATGGGGTTATACATAAGATAAATTCGACTATAAATATTCATTAGAAATCTAAAACTATTTCCTACATAATGGTATTTTATTTGTAATTTTTAGACTTTAAATAATTTAATTTATTTATGACACAACAATGATGCAGTAATTACCTTTTTGAGAAAACTTAACATAATTGATGTTATAAATGCCCAAATAAATGTAATTTGAGACTTTTTATGACTTAAACTAATTTTATAGGTTAATATGACATGTTATTGTTGATTTAAGTAACTTGTTTAGAACTTATAATTATGTTAGAAATTTCATAAAAATCATGTACCAAATAGTGTCAAAAGTGACATAAATTAGTTTTTAAAAAAAATATTATATTATTAATTGTTATTTAATTCCTAAAAATCTAAGGTTCAGACAAATGACTTAGATAAAGATAGATATATTAATAATAAACAACTTGGGGTTCGTTTGGCTTCATATAGTAAGTATATTAACCATATAGTGTAAAAAAACAAAAAGACACGGTAAAAGTTAAATTATTTAACTTAGAGTTAAATCTAATTGATAAGGTTAAAATAATAACCTAAACTTGTCTAAATCCTATTGGATGAAAGGATTTAGACCCATCCCCACTTTATCTTCAAAATAAGACCATTTGGAACCATTATAAACCGAATTTGACCTTAATATAAAATAATATTTTGAGATTTTCCTAAGATGCCCCTCTCCTCCCTTATAAAAGGGCACCTCCTCCCTCTCCTCATCACACCAATTTGAGCATTCAAGATCTGCCAACCCCTGCCAAAATCTCTTCTAAACTTCCCTAGTATCATCCTAGAGGTCCTGGTCTTCTTCAAAGACCATCCTTAGTTCTTTAAGTGGAGGTTAAGAAAATGCGCGTCAAAAAAGAGGTAATATCCATTACCGATCTTTTTCAATTTCTTTCTTCTTCAACTTCTTCTTATTTAGTTGTTTCATGATAAAGTAATAAAATCAGTATTTCTTATATACTGATATGTTATTATAAATATTAAACAACTCTAATTAACCTTCTATCCATCCTACGGAAAAAGGAAATCACCGCGCGTGCGTACGTACGGAATACCGTCTCCACGATGCGATGAGATTCATTCTCCATGTTAACCATTTAAGAATAATTATAAAGTATATATAAGAAATAATAATGAAATATATGACATTATAAGGCTACTGTATTTATTTATATATGTATGTCATCTACTTACTTCCATTCAAGACAATGACGAAAGGAAAACAGTGTTCATGCGTACGTACGGACTACTGTCTCCATGAACGGTGTGTTTCATTTCATTTATATATTTATTAAATATATATATATACTGAATATATATGATATATAAATCATGTTTTATATTCTGGAAGTAATTAAATCATGATATAAGTAATAATAATTTCAAGAACAACAAGTCCAAACACCTACGATAAATGAAACGATTTTACCCAAAACGCTTCTTTAACATGGAATTTACAAAAGAACGGGTAATATAAAGTCATAAGTGAACCATATATGACATTATAACAATGAATATGATTCTTTAATAAGTTAATTACATTATTTAGATCATTATACAGGAGGTTCGGACACTTACGAAGCAAATCGGACTTAAGGTAAGGGATAAATTTTCAATCTCATTTTTATCCGAGATTGCTTATACGTAAGTATTTACTAGGGTTACGTTTATCATCCATGACCATGTTTTATAAAAATGTTTTTATAAAATGTTTACCATTCTTCCATGAATGTTTAAAGTCATTTTTACCCTTTATTGACTTTTTACCATATTGTATGAATGGAATCTTTCCTTTGGTTACCATATAAGGTACTTTTTTTGACTTTTCTCGCAAAAGTATGAGGAGAATGTTATTTTTAACTTATACGGCGTGAAATGATTTTTACGGTTTTCATAACACCTCATTTTCAAGAATCTTCATCGATAATATTGCATGATTATCTTTTAAAATTGCATGAAGTTTTGTGAAAAGAAAATGATTTTAAATAAGAAAGGATATTTTCCTCAAGAATTCATTTCAAGTGTTTTTCTCAAAACTATTTTCCATCTAAGATGACATTATTTGATGTGTATGTTTCAAGTAAAATGTATTTATGATTTAAATGGTTTCCATTTTCTTATGATGAAATGATATCCATTGTTTATGGATTATGATGGCATGATGTTTATGAAACCCATTTTATTTATTGGGTTATTATGAATGATGTATGTTTATTTTGTGGCACACATAAGAATGGTATCATTATGAGATGGGTGGGACCTATATCTCCCTCCAATGCATTGGGTAAAGATTTTATATCTCATGAGATAGACATGGCTGGAATGGTAGGTTATACCGGTTCAGTGAAACAGGACTGAAACGAGGGTGACTCAGTTCAGAAAGGGACATTGTCCACTAAGATAGTCTTGGCAATGAGTCTTGACTAACAAGAAATGATTCTCTATGATTATGTGTGTATTCCACAAAGTTTCATGTTTTAAGTTATGATTATTGGGATTTCATTTCACTACTATTATTTATCCCATGTTATGAAATTATGCTCTCTTTTGCAGGTTAAGATTTCCAAAAGTTATGTTCTTATGAATATGATGTGATTGATTTTTCTTTTTTTTACCCTTACTGAGCATTTGAGATCACCCTTTTATGTTTTCTTCTCCCCAGGATATAAATAAAGGTTTTAGGTAAAAAAAGGGAAGATATTTATGGGAGATATTGAAGATCTTTCACCACGATTAGAATATTATGTTCTGAGTTTCCAAAGACACTAAACTATTACGATCCGTGTGTGTGTGTTTTTTTTATGTACTAAGTATTCCGCAAGAGTAATGTAATGTTCATGTACGTCAAGATTCGGGTCTCTACATACACCTGCTCAGAGCAGCCACTTTCGTCATCAAGTGGTTTCCAAAGTGAGTAAGAAGGCATCTAAGAAAAAGATCCACCCAGCACAGTCAAGAGATCAAGGGAAAATCTGTAATAATGCCTTGCTCGATGATAGAGTTCTTAAAGCCCTCAGACATTTGTCTATTGGAATTCAAGATTATACTCCCTCGGTTCCCAATAACGGGAACATTAATTCTGAAGTTCTTCAATAGACACTTCCTCAAGAAGGCTTGCTTCGTGACAATTCGATCGATCTTGAAGTGTCTTCTTCAGATGAGAGCCATAGGAACCCTCTCTGTGGTCAAAAGACCAAGGAGCAAGAGATCTCATCTTTTGTTGTAACCCATTATGGTGGTCCTCCCCATGATGATGAATTTCGCTGTGAAATTCCTCTCTGCAGTAGTGATTCACATTACCTGGAAAATACTCCAGTGGACAATGTAGTGCCAAGAAATCCCTCTTATCTTGAGGCACTTGTAAATGTGAAACCGGTCATGTCTGATGCTTTATCGCTAGTAGGTGAAATACTTTCTCAATCAGAAGATAGCACAAGGTGTAGGTCATTCTCCGAACCACCCCGAAGTCATGCATCTTCTAGTTTGATCAATTATTTCTCTACCAATCTTGTTGAATCCAATGAAGCAATAAGGAAACACCAACTTTGGTCAAAACAGGTAGAAGAATATTCATTTAATGATGAAGAGGAAATGCTAAACATGAGAAAAAACTGGCGAAAAATGAGGTACCAGTGATGTTTTGGCCTTTCGATGACTCCTAGTATGACATTCCAAAGATGTTGACAGAAGATGGAATCCATGATATTCATCTCAACATATGGAAAACTCTTTGTCAATTGAATAAGAATTTATTATCTTATGATGAATATGAAAATAATCTTAAGACAATAGAAGGGCTACAACATCAGATTGATTTGGCATCTCTATCAGTCACTCGGTATCTGAAGGCTGAAAAGCACCAGAGAACCCTTCAATGTTCATGCCTTGGTGCACTAAGAAAATTATGTCAGTTAATTACCAATGCTCCATCTAGTGTTCATATCAGAGGATGGGGTGTTCATGGAGCACTATATTTCACAGTGCTCTCCAGTCAGCAAAGCCCGCCGAAAATGGTCTCATGCAATGTTATTGCCCATGGCCGGCCACAGTCAATGGACTTTTTTTATAATCAAAAGCTTTCTCAAGAACATGCTTCAACTAGTTCCTCTCAAAATAAAGCATACAGAGAGAAAGTTGTTGAATTTCTCATACATCAAGCAGGAGAGAATATTGAACAAGCCTCTCGTATGGATCAAGCATATCATCAAGTGACGAAAGTTTCGGAAATCATCCAATGGTCTGTTGAACCAGGTGATAAAAGTGGATATAGGTTAATGCATCCAGCTAATTTCAAAACTAAAGTTCGCAAGATCAAGAGAGCTTTTAAGAAGGTCTCAAACATATCATGTCATGAATCACCCCATCTCGCCAGACTGGAGACTCCTTTAAACCAACCCTCAGAATCAACAAATAGGATTCGAGGAGTTGAGCAAGAACAGCAGGAACAGCCCCGATCCATGGGACTGGGGACTTTTTCAAATCATCAATCCCCTCCTCAGAGAATGTTGGTCTTTTCTCGATTGGGGAAGAATTCTCAAGAGGAACTAAGATCCAAATTATCATGAGATTCACTCCAAGTTATGGCTCGTCTAGAAGATCCTAAGGGATTGACTCAACAAAAGGCAATGTCTCATCAAAGACATGGAAGAAGACAATATCACGAAAATGTTGATAGAAGGGATGTGATGCGTTATGCATCAATCAATGTCATCAATGATGTTGTTGCTGATCCACCAGACGAGGCTCACTCAGAGGACTCAGATGAAGAGGGTCCTGCTTAAGAAAATGTACAGATCGATACAAATGAAGAAGGTGTGCGTACACGAAGTCAAAGGATTACTCAGAACCTAAGTAATCTTTCGAGTAACCCACTTCCCCCTCTCTGAAAAGGATCCAACAAAGGGAAGGGAAAGAATCAGGTTACATATCCTTCCTCTGAAGAAGGCCAATCGCTCTCATTAGAGCAAAGGTTTGCACAATAGGAGGAAGAAATGAAGGAATTAAGAAGGATGAATGCAGAACTACTTCAGAGTAGTCTACTTCTTAAGCATGATGGAGTCCATCAGCCAAAGGAATTTATTGTAGCTACTGAGATGGATCAGAAATATCATTCTCTATCAGTACACCCTCAGAGTTCTAATCTTATGTGTCAAGTGAAACAATTGTTGGCAGTGCTACCATCGGTTGCAGCACCAACCATCACATCTGTCCAAGCTCCAGTCATTGCACCTATTGCACTTACCCAAGACCAAATTCAACCGGATGTTTCTCAAAAGTTAATAAATAATATTGAGTCATTAACAGCTCGGTTAGAAACTATGGAAGGGAAACATGCGCAGGTTAAACCAGAAAAAAAAGTTTACCCTGAATGGGTACATTCAATTTCTCTTCCACCCAGTTTTGGAAACCCTGTATTCCCTACATTAAATGGATCAGACGACCCTAAACAACATTTGACACATTACGTGTCTTGTTGTGATCCTATGATGGGAACTCAGGAGCAGCAAGAAGCAGTGAAACACAGATGCTTCGTGCGAACCTTGCAAGGACCAGCTTTTGTCTGGTATACAAGCTTGAAATCTCGGTCAATCACCGGATGGGAAGATCTTCGCCAAAAATTACTTCTTCGGTTCAGCTCAACTTTGATGAAGACGACAGTTTTCAATCTTGAGAACTGTAATAAAAGGGAAAATGAAAGAGTCTCTGATTTCATTGCTCGCTGGAAGGGATTAACATATTCCCTGAGCTTAGCACTCTCTCAGGAAGAACTGTTGCCAATCTGTGTGGAAAATTTGCGTGAAGAATTACGCATGCCATTGATCCCTGTGAAATACATAGGAGGGTTTCGAGACCTTACTTCAATCGCTCAGCAGTTTGAAGATTCCCTTATACAGGCTAAGTCTAAATATCGTGTAATTCCATCATCTCCAAGAAGGAGAATTAGTAAAGCAGAAACTGCTACAGTTATTCTTAAACAAGAGCCTGTACCTATTTCTACTTCAAAACCTTCATCTTCTCGAAGGGATCCAACTCCTGAGCGCCAACAACAAAGGCTATTTCGTCCAATTGATCAAAGAGATCAAAGATGAAAACAATTTGAGGATTTGAAGAGTAAAACATACTCTTTCTGAAATGAACAAGTTCCTGGTTATTTCATTTTGACTCTAGAAAACAATTTGGTTCAATTAACAGTACCCAAGAGGCCAAACAAAAAAGGATATGAATACCATCCCAATTATTTTCCCTTTCATCAAATGTTGTGGCATCCCATCCAGGAGTGTTTTGTCTTCAAAGACCTCCTGTAAAAGATGGTCGACTCAGGACAAGTCAAGATGAAAGGTTCTTCAGCTCAGGTAGCGTGTGTTACTGCTACAATTCCAGAGGAGGAAAGAAAATGGCAAGAAGTCAAAAGCAGAAATGCACAGAAGTATGATGATTGGATGGTCAGAAAGACAATCGATCAGACTCATTCCATTTTGTGAACACAATTAAAGAAACCAATTGTGTCTTCTGTCGTGAATATTGCGGAAAAACCTTCTTCGTCAGAGGGAAAGTCCTCAAAGAAATGGCTTGATTCAAAAAAGAAAAAAGAATTAGAAGAAGATAAGTATGTGTCAAAGCCTAAATTGTCTTTCACTCTGGAAGACTTCATGCCATCTACTTCAAAGCCACGGGCATCACCCCACCAAACGGCACAACCTAACCAGGCTAATCAGGCAAATTCTTTATCAGATGAAGAGTTAATCTTCGGTTCTGTTAATATGATTCAATTAACAGATCCATATGCTTGTCATAGTTTCAATTTTGATGAGCCTAAAATCCCTGTATCAAATAAGGGAATCCGAGGAAATTACAGAGGTTCCGGATATAGGGGAAGACGTAGATCTTTCCGAAGCCACTACTCCAATTCTACCCCTGGTAAAACTGTGTATGCAGCAGAAACTCGTGGTAGATCCCTTCAGCGAGCTCAACAAGAACAAGCAAGTTCTTCTGCCAATATCCAATTCAGTCTTGGAATAGTTACTTTGGAAGACCAATTGAAGGTTCCATCTTCTTCATCTCAGCAAGTAAATGGATCTAATCAGCCTAATCTTCCAAAACCAAGGGTGTTGCCAACTTCTATCCCAATACAAGATGCATCAACTTCCAAAGCATTTACTTCCAAGGTACCTGCTAAACCACATATTCCTGTTGGGAAAAGCAGACCTCTAGATCAAAAGTATGATATATTGAAATACTTGGCCCAAGTACCATCCAAGTTATCAATTTTGGATGCTTTGAATCTGTCAAAAGATCTTCAGGAAGCAATCATCGAATCTTTGTCAAGTCCTCGGGAGTTTGAAGCTAAAATGGTTGCAGCTGAAGTCTATTACATAGAGAATGATCCTGCAGAATTCCATATAGTGATATCTTTTACTGATAAAGATGAAGATGATATTGTGCATGGGCACATAATACCTTTGTACTTATCTGGAAAAGTCAATTGTATAGACGTCCGAAGAGATTTCATTGATAATGGTTCAGGAGTCAACCTCATGCCCATTCGTACACTTCGTCGATTGGGCCTCACGGAATCTGATTTATCTCCTTCTACGATGATGTTACAAGGATATGATAAAAATTAACAAGAACCACTGGGTGAAGTTACACTCAGGACTCAGTTTGGAGATCTTGTATCCAATTCAGATTTCATGATTGTTGATCAAGACTCATCTTTCAATGTCTTGATTGGAAGACCCTGGCTACATCAACATGCGGCTATCCCTTCATCATACCATTAATGTCTCAAATACTATTTCAATGGTCAAGTTGGAACATTGTATAGTGATAAGGCCCCATTCAAGACATGTGAGTCTCAATACAATGAGGCGGAATTTTATCACATGAAGGGAAGGGAGAAATCCACAACAAAGGAAATTACCAAAGTTAATGCTCCATATGGTTTGGAGAGGATTCCAGTAAATCCATTTACACATGTGAGTACAGATTATGTGTTGCCTATCAGTCAAATTGACAAGATAAGCCCAAATCAAAATACTCTTATGGAAAGATCCATAATTTCAATTACGGCAATCGAGCCAGACATCATGGGAGAAATTGGTAACCCACCAAGCAGTGATGAAAGCACAAATGGTGACGTCTTCATTTCATCTACTGAAATCCAACGGGTCTATACTTCGCCAATCATGCCATAAGAAGTTATAGCAACATCGGAGGTGAATAATGATGTCAATTCTCAATCCATATTCTCCTCTTTACTACCCATAGAAGACCCTTTATCATCAATAGGGTCGGAAATGGAAGCTTCCTCTTCAAAATGTGAAAATTTTGACATCTACTCTGATTATGAAAATCTTGTTTTGTCATCTACTATGTAAGTAGAAATGGAAGAAATAACACATAATGAAGAAGAAGAGGAAGATCTCAGAGATTCTCCTCTAGCATTTGAAGAGGGTATCTCTACCACTGTGGATGAACTCAGAGAAATAAATCTGGGTATAGAGAAAGATCCACGCCCCACTTTAATTAGTGCGTCCATGACCCTTGATGAGCAAGAGATTTATATTTCCTTTATAAAGAGAAATAAAGATATTTTTTCTTGGAACTATATAGAAATTCCTGGGCTTGATCCTGATGTTTCTACTCATCATTTAGGTTTACCAAAAGAACATCGAGGATTTAAGCAAGCCGCGAGAAGAACACACCCAACTTATGATTCTAAAATTGAAGCTGAAGTAGATAAGATAATCAAAGCTAACTTCGTCAGAGAAGTTCAGTATCCCAAGTGGTTGGCTAATATTGTCCCTATAAAGAAGAAGAACATACAAATTAGGGTTTGCATTGATTTTAGAGATCTTAATCGGCATTGTCCTAAAGATGATTTCCCAGTTCCAATTACAGAACTCTTAATTGATGTGATAGCTGGATATGAAGTACTTTCCTTCATGGATGGATATTCCGGATATAATCAGATCTGAATGGCCCTAGAAGATGAGGAATCCATAGCCTTCATAGCCCCTCAAGGTGTGTTTTGTTACCGAGTGATGCCCTTTGGCTTAAAGAATGCAGGTGCAACATATCAATGCGTCATGCATCGTATCTTCAAAGCTTTCTTAGGGAAGTTTGTTGAATGCTATGTAGACGATTTGGTGGTCAAATCCAAACAACGTTCTAAACACTTGGCTGATTTGGAAGTCATATTCCACAAGCTTCGACAACATAATTTGAAGATGAACCCCTTAAAATGTGCTTTTGGGGTAACCTCAAGAAAATTTCTCAGCTTTGTTGTACGCCATCGTGGTATTGAAGTCGATACTGAGAAGACCAAGTCAATCCTTGGTATGTCACCTCCTCAGAATTTGAAATAATTAAGAGGACATCAAGGACACTTAGCCTATATTTGGCGTTTCATCGCCAATTTGGCAGGAAAATGTTTACCCTTTACCAAATTGATGAAAAAGGGAGTCACTTACCAGTGGACTGAAGAATGTCAAGAAGCATTTGATGTTCTCAAGAAATACCTCTTGAGTCCACCGGTACTCATGCCACCTGTTGATGGAAGACCACTTATCCTCTATGTAACAGCTCTAGAGAGATCATTGGGTGCCTTTCTTGCTCAAAAGAATGATGCTGGGAATGAAAATAGCCTCTATTATCTCAGTCGAACTATGCTTGAAGCAGAAACCCGGTATTCAAGTATTGAGAAGTGCTGCCTGGCATTAATCTTTGCAATTCAAAAACTGAGACACTACCTGCAACATCACGAGGTCCAATTGGTATCTCGCAATAACCCGCTCAAATTCATCCTTAGTCGTCCAATTCTTACAGGACGTCTAGCAAGGTGGGTAGTTATTTTGCAACAATTTGACATTTAGTATGTGTCTCAAAAGGCGATAAAGGGCCAAGCTCTAGCTGATTTCCTGGCTGAACACCCTTCAGTGGAAGACATGTCTTCAGATATTGAACTCCCTGATGAGGAAGTCTTCTCTATTCAAGAAAGTCCTCAAGCATGGGAAATGTATTTTGATGGTGCTTCCAGAAGTCCAACAGGGAAGAAAATGGAAAATCCTAAATTCAACAAAGTTGGTTTAGGAATTTTGCTCATTTCTCCAGAAAAGGCAGTGTTACCTTATTCCTTTTTATTGTGGGAAGGTGGTACCAATAATGAAGTCGAATACCAAGATCTTATCACAGGCTTGGAGTTAGTGCTTCAAACACAATTGAATCACTTAAAGGTGAAAGGTGATTCAGACCTGGTAGTCAAACAAGTTAATGGGGATTATGCCATCAGAATAGAAGAACTAATCCCTTTGTATGATTACGTCAGAGAGTTAATGGCGGAATTCCCTTCAAAACCAACATTTTCTTATGTCCCAAGATCACAAAATGCTCAAGCTGATGCGCTGGCTAATATAGCCACAGCTCTAGCAGATCCAAATCAGGACGAGAAAACCATCAGTATTGCCCACCGTCGTGCAATTTCACATTATGTTCAAATCAGAACAGAGGAAATTAATGAAATTAGTCCCATTTCTGAACCATATGTCCATACTACAGGATGGATGTCACCTATCAGGGAATACCTTCAAAATGGAACACTTCCACCTGATAGAGCCAAGAAAGAACAATTCTGACGACGTGGGGTCAATTTTACTCTTTATGATTGCCCAAACCACCTAGAGAAAATTCTCTACAAACATGGTTTTGATGGAGTTCTCTTCATATGCATTGATGGTGAAGAGACGATGGTTGTCATGAAAGAAGTGCATGCAGGAATCTGTGGTGCTCATCAGTCTGGACATAGATTATCTGATCAAATTTGAAGGCTTGGATACTTTTGGACTTCAATGATACAAGATTGTATTGATTTCACAAAAAAGTGTCATTCATGCCAAGTACATGCCAACTTCATTCATCAACCTCTAGAGTTTCTTCATACAGCTAAATACTCGTGGCCATTTTCCACATGGGGAATGGATGTGGTGGGACCTTACCCCTCGGTTACGGTCAAGCAATTTAAGTACATTCTTACTACTACTGACATCTTTTCCAAATGGGAAGAGGCAATACCTCTCAAAGAAGTCAGTTCTAAATGAATTGTTAGCTTCATCAAGTCTAACATCATTACTAGATTTTGTGTCCCTCATACCATATTGACAGACAATGGCACCAACTTCTGTTCTTCTAAGGTGAAGAAATTGTTTCAAGAATACAATATCGAATCCAACCATTCATCTCGGTATCATGCAGCATCCAATGGCCAAATTGAAGCCTTTAACAAGACTCTTTCAAATATACTGCAAAAGATGGTGGATAAAGATAAGAGGTCATGGCCTGATAAACTCTTTCATGCTTTATGGGCTTATCGGACTACCACCCTCACTGTAACGCAATCAACTCCATATTCGTTGGTATATGGAACGGAAGAAGTCTTTCCAATTGAAGTTAAATTACCCTTGCCCAGAGTATCCATTTGTGATCAGTTATCTATAGATGAGCAATCTCAAAAGTGATTGAATGAATTGGAATGGTTAGATGAAAAAAGATTGTCCACTTTTCACCACTTGTAAATATATCAGAATCGAATTGCACGAGCTTTTAACAAAAAAGTTTGTCTTCGTTCATTCACTCAGGGAGAATTGGTATTAGTTCTCAGAACTCCAATGATACCAAGAAAGAAACCTCCCAAGCTTGAGCCAAAATTTTAAGGACCTTATTCAATACATAGGGTCTACTCCAATGGAGCTTATTCATTAATCTCGATGGATGGAGAACTCATTACTACTCCAACCAATGCCATATTTTTTAAGAAGTATTTTGTATAAACTGAAAAGTACTGCATAATGTTCCTGCAACATGACGTTAAACTATGCAGCACCAGTTCGTCCTTGTTATACGATGTTAAACTATACAGAAATGGTCCATGCATAAGACCCTAAACTATTTGAAAGTCCCTTGCGTCCGGAAAGACGTTAAACTACATAATCATCAAAGGTCATGTATGACCTTAAACTATTCACCCTTTTTGTCCAACATCACACTAAACTGTAGAAAAAAATCCCCAATGAGTCCAACATGACGTTAAATGGTGTATTATTTTGTCCTTACTGCATGACATTAAACTGCGCAGTCCCCCTTTCGTCCAACATGACGTTAAACTATATTGTCCCTGCTACACGACGTTAAAATTGTGTTGTACCAACAGTCTTAATTGCAAGACTTTAAACTGCATATTCTCTTCATATGTCCTATATGACATTAAACTATGTATTGTTAAGGTTGTTGCTACCTCTTGTTTCTCACATCGAGTATGACTCACGTGAGCTTAGAGCAAACCTCAGCCATAACACACTCTATGGGCCGCTAACCATGTGTAAGTCCCAACAACATTTTTTTTAGGTCGTTGTCCCCAAGAACAACTTGATCATTAATTTATTATTTAATTGAACTACACGGACTTTGATCCTTGCCTTCTAGGCTGGGTATGTAGGCAACCTCCCAAGGTTCAAGCCCAAAACCAATCTCTTTATATTGGTTCACCTCCATCTCATACGATGTTGATTCGTGAAACCGCCCCTAGAATCAATATCTTTACATTGGTTCACATTCGTCCTTGTTATATGACGTTAAACTATACAACACTTTTGTCCAGTATGACAATAAACTACAATATTATTTGATACCCTCACCTGAGAGGGAACCATTATTTACATTGATTTTTCAATCATGTTTCATCTCAAAGACTACATGCATACATGGAAACTCCCAAACCTTTTATCTCGGGTTAAACCATCATTGTACTAAAGTCCCCTTTCACCCTTCATATGTACGAACCAAATTTGTACAAAGGGTATTACTAGAACTGCGTGGGCTTGATTACCATCCTTATGGGATACGTAGGAACATTCGAGTATCCCTCGAATCTAGCCCCAAGTCTTTTGGGCCTAACCCCAAATTTCA
Source organism: Viscum album (assembly GCA_963277665.1). Taxonomy (NCBI): domain Eukaryota; kingdom Viridiplantae; phylum Streptophyta; class Magnoliopsida; order Santalales; family Viscaceae; genus Viscum; species Viscum album. The sequence goes on from OY728162.1 coordinate 257,204,078, forward strand.
CTTTCAGTCCCTCGGCTGAAAAGTCCCCATGAAAACACACACACTGTGTATTCATTATTATGGTCTGCGCTCTATGACCCTAAACTAAGATCTCTCATACTATCGTCTTGCATAACTTTAAACTGCATTTCAATAACTATGTATGGCTTGATTCTCATTGTTATGAGATACGTAGTGAAGTCCAAAATTTCAATTCAAGACCCAGCCACAACATGATTATGGTTATCATTGATTTATGTATCACTATATATATTGGACAATACCCATATTTATGTGTCATAATCCTAACCTTAAATATTTTCAGATCTTCATAACCCTTTTCATGACTTTTAGTCACAAAAATGTCAAACTTCTGAGAATTCTTTTTCCTGACTATGCAGCATGTGCCCATAGGTGGCCTTGCATAAACAGCCCACATAACAGACTTATCATCCAAAAGATACTATTTATTTGACTATGCAGCCAATTCCCTTAGGTGGCCCTGCATAATTCAACCCCCAAACAGTTTTTTCGGATAATGGTAACTTCATTCTTGGGAAGAATGCCTCTTTTGTCCTTATTTGTCTTAAATGACGGTTTGTAGGGATCTGAAAAAAAATAGCCATCCTTAACATATTTGTCCCATGTACTTTTTCATGATCTGAAAGTATTCAAGTCTATGGTTTATACTCTTTATATTCTCTTTCCCTATGTTTGGTTCAGACCTTCGTAGGAGTGATATCTATTCAATTCTTCGATAGTCTTGTTTGGAAATATCTTCTCCTTATTCAAGTGTCTCTTTCCATACAAAAAACTCTATACTTTATAAAAATTGAATCTTCATAAACTTTCACTGGCTTTTAGCACTAGGAAAGTAAATTTTTGAGAGTTCTTTTTCCTAACTATGCAGCATGTGCCCATAGGCGGCCTTACATAAAAAATACACATAACAGACTTGTCATCCAAAAGATGCTATTAATTTGACTATGCAGGCAATGCCCTTAGGTGGCCCTGCATAATTCAACCCCCTAACGGGTTTGTTAAATAATAGTAACTTTATTCTTGGAAACTACTTCTTCTGATGCCTTTTAGCTCTTTTTCATATCATTCCTCAGATTCAAATATTCTTAAAGCCATAGTTTACATATTTTCTCTCATACTTGAGTATGGTAATATGTTTTCAGATAAATTTTCAAGGAATTGAATCATTTTTAATCCATTTTGGTCAAAGCTATTTCAACCTTAAACATTAGCCCCTTTATGTCCGGCATGCATGACATTAAACTTCCCACAAAAGAAAAAGGAAATCTAAATAAAAGTCAAGTTCCACCTCACTAAATATACATTTTTTGTATGATTTAGGTAATATTGAGAAATTAAAAGGTTCAAAGTTTGTAGGGTTATTTATAATAATCCTAGTAAAAATCAAACCATGCTTACTAGGCCCATTGGCTTAAGTAAATTTGAAGCAGGTAGTGAAAGAATGTAGGTACAAATGATTGAAGATAAAAGTAATCTTCATTGACGCACAAGGATTAGAGAGAAATCCAAAAATTGGAGCCTTTTCTTTTTTTTCAGATGATTACAAAAGACAGTCAACATAAGTCTTCATTTGATGTACAGCATCCTGAGATTTATCAGTAGTTACTTGAAGCTCGTGCACTCGACCAGCTTCACTATTTTCATCATGATGAAGTGCCTTCTTAGCATCTGTGATTGATTTAATACCATTGATATGAGTTTCATCGAATGATTTATTAAGCTGATAAAGTTCCTTAGTAACAGCATCTAACTGTTGCTGGAGTTGCACCTGTTGGACGACCTTTTCTTTGATTTTATGCTTCAGCTCCTTCATCTTGGCAGTATAATCAGCTTCAGCTTGGGATACCACAGCCTCAAATTTGCCTATGTTGACTGACAGTTTCACTCTGATCAAATCTTCATGTCTTTTTTGCGCCTGCTCCCTCCTGAAAATGATCTGTTTCACCGCGGCGTGGATATTTTCATATCCAAAACCACTAAGTCCTAGTATAACAAACTGGGATGACAATCGAGGAATTTTCAATGGTATCTCTTCTAAAGGCACCCCAGATATGATATTTCATATGTTGTTTCATGCCTTACATCGTGAAAATCTGAACGCTTTAAGCATCTCTGGATCTGATTCAACATCATCGTCGAAGGGGGGCATGTAATCTGGGATTAACACACTTAATGAAGTTCCATTTACTACTCTTTCCCCCCTGATTTGTGCTTCTTCACTTTTAATTCCTGTTGGGGAAGAGGCTGAGGCCTCACCTCCGGATCTAGCCATTGCAGTTGATTGCCCTGCATGATTAATTGAAATATTAGGTTAGCTTTAAAGGATAACAAAAGAATAGATTTTCTTGAAAATAAAGTACAATCACAAATATTGTTATCCCTTACCCAACGGTGGGTCAGCAACCTGAGAAGACTTCTCCCCATCTTTCTCAGTCTCAACAGGATTTTCAAGATGGGTCTCAGGAGGGTTTACTGGGTTTATCTCTACTTGAGGTAATGTTTCTGCAATAGTAGGGTTGGCATCAATGTCCACACCCTCTTCAGGAATTGGCAGTTCAGCAGCTTCTACGGATGAAACTGCATATTATTTTCAGTCATGGTTAGAATTGTAAATTTTAAAAAAATTTGGGCGAAGGATAGCACTCATTCCCAAGGTCTTCTAAATCACATGACAACTTAGCATGATTGTAAAATTCTTCGAAATTCATTCCTTGATTCATCATTTCATCCAATGATATTTCAGAATCCTGGTTAGCCTCACCAGTGGGAGCATTTGTTACATCTTCTTGATGACTTACGTCCTGCAACCCCTGACCCTGGAAAACATCTTCAGGTATAATCACAGCATCAGTTACAACAGTCGTTAGAAGCTCTAATGTAGGAGTTGAACCTGAAGTGTCATAGGATGGAAGTCAGTGGGTGTTTCATTCAACATTTTTTATGAAGCATTGTTGACTTACCAGAAATAGGTTCTTCTCTTCTTAACTCAGCAGCAAGAGGGATACTGGGAATGGATGCTAGCTCTTCTATAGGAGCATCCCAGTCATCTTGGATCTGTGATTGTTCTACAGTACCCTCAACGGTCTTTGAAGGAGGACCAGTCCTTTCCCTCAAGGGGGAAATTGAAGAAGCCCCTGCAATCCTCAGAAATATGAGTAACCATGTGGTCATGGGTATAAACTCTTGATCTTTTTGAAGGACTTACCACTTCTAATGAAGCGTTTAGATATGGACTTCCTCCTTCGTTGCCTTTTCTTCTTTGGTTTTTTGGGAGTATCGGTTGTCTCCCTTATCGGCACTTTGATTGGCGAATGGAAGGTTATATCTAGCGACTCATTCATGGCCTGTTAGCCTGGAGATATCTCGCCTGGTTCACGAGGAGAATCAGCAGCAGCCCCGATGGCAGTACCACCAGGGCTATACTGTGGCGAAGGAACCCTAGTTCCTTTCTTTGCAAGCTGAAAGACAATAAAATAACTTCCTTAAGTAACAAAGTTTCAACTGAAATCATGTTTCAAAACAAATAAGGAAAGAAAAATTACATCTTCAGGAGCCACATACTCTTGCCACTCCTCATCACCAGAACCACCACCCCCCTCAGTGGCGCCACGATCAATCATTTCCTTCACCCTCCTGGTGATAGGAACAGATTCATCAGTGGAATATATGAGCATTTAAAGCTCTCTGATGTAATCTCGCACTTCATTGGGGTTTTCCTTGTATTGAAAATTTTTCGAAGCCATGAGATTTCCTATTCCAGGAAGTTGTAGGCCCTCACACAAATCCAACCAGGCGGTCTCAGTACCACAGTATAAGCCCTGCCATAGCTGGACAGCCTCTGGTCTTAGATACGAAGGCTGTGAAGAAGGTCCTACAATTTTTGACTTTAATTTCTTCCCAGCTCCTGCAACTACAGATGGAGAATAAGAAAGTAAGACTTATTGCTTTATAAAGTAGCAGTGATTTAATTACTACAATGAAATAACTCACCAGCATTTGGTGGAGTGGGTCTTTTAATTCTGTCTGGAGGATTATATCAGGCACGAAACCACCTTGCCGCCGGTTGTGCCTCATCATCTCCATCATGATAATCTAGTGAATCAGTTCTAGAAGAGGATTCTGTTGAATCAATTTCAGGTGGGGAAGCATAACCTTCATGAGGAAGGATTTATTTATCTACAGTCCTCTTCCTTTTTCCCACTTGATATACTGGGTAATTCAATATCCCTTTGGGATATGATGCTATCCAGTTTTTGGCATAATATGTAGGCAAATTATGTGCCACTTTTTCAACTGGTAGATGAAATATTTCCCCAGTCTTCTCCCTTGATGTCAGCAGCCATAGTTGTCGAGCAACCATCGGATGTTGCTCTAACCTGAAATGCACCGGAGGGGATACAACAATATATTGCAGACATTTTAATTGGCGTGAAAATCTATATGAAGCATAGGCCTCACATATGATCTCTCCTTCAATCCTGTCAACTAGCACACCATCCCTGCAAGCTAGCATGTATGCCCTCAAATCCAAATGGGTTGTCCCATCATCAACAAACCGCCCGGTTGGCGGACCTCCTTAGGGAAAGAATTTGAATTCATTAAACATTCTAAGCCTCACTTTCATGTCATAACCATTAACGTTTAATGGATCAATTCCAAAGAATGCTTGCACTGACGGCCTAAAAGAGCTTCCAGGAATTTGTAATCCATTCTGTACATTGTAAGTCCTGAAGTGAGTGGCGATCCATACCCACAAAACGTGGAATGGTCCCACTATTCTTAAAGGGGATTTACCCATGAAGACATGAAGTAAACTCCTATGAATCTTTGCTAAAATGGGGGTATCTAACCCAACCATTTTTCCCTCAGCCTACTTTGCCGCAATGACGAAGGTCCCTGGCCTAATGCCTCCCTTCGAATCCCTGACCGGCAAGAGATAAAAACTGAGCCACATTGCCAAGAAACCCGCCAGATGAGTCTTCTTTGGAATTATTTGATTCACTTCATATCCCCACTTCTCAAACTCTCTTGCTTCTAGAGTTGTCCAGAATGTGCCAAGAGCTCCCCTCTTCTCAGGTTTTGGACAGGTGGTAGGACGTTTGGGCCTTGTATCCTTGGATTTCTTTTTCATGGATCCATTTTCTTTTGGCTCCATCTCTTTCTTCTCAATAAGAAATACATTCATCCATTCTTTCGAATGGATATCTTTTCTAAAATGAGTTAATGAGGTCTCTAAACTCTTGAGCCTATGGAAGATCTTAAATAATTCCCAAGATAAAGTAGGACTCTTCTCTGAATCATTCCAAGTCACCTTGGGAGGAATAAATTCATCATAAATATCGCCCAAAATTGGAGCCCCTGAGATTTTTTGGACATCCCACAAACTGATACCAACTTCTCCATGAGTCAGATGGAAAGAATTAGTTGCTGGGCTCCAATGGATGAGTATCTCCGGCACGAAGTTATCATGTCTATAAACATATGTTTTCCCAACCCAGACAGCTTCGTATATTGCAGCTCTCTTCAGATCCTCGACAAACTCTGCGCAAGTTTGTCACACCCAGTATGCCCACATCCAAGTTGGCTTCACACCTTCCCCAGGACGGAAGTCCCTACTTTTCTTCCAGCCATTGGATTGATCCATCTGATCATTTTTGAAGATCGAAGGATGACAATGTGGTTGAAGCTCAGGTGTATGTTTTTTCAGATTTGGTGTGCAAGGGCTATGATGCATTATGTAGGCCTTCTCCACTATTCTATCATTTAGAAATACTCCTCCACCTGAGATATTTGCTGAAGCAAAGTTGGTATAATTCTGAAACCCCAAAAATGGAAGATAGTTCTTTACATCTGGAATAGTGACTTCTTGTAGATGACCATAGCCATACAAAGGTAGATAAGTGCTTTGAGGAAAGTCGAGATGATATTTCTTCAGATATTTAGCCAAATTCGGAAGAGTGCTATCTTTGACAGTATAATAATCATGGCCAATGATGTTCATCATTTCATCTATCCACTTGCTAGCCAGTTCATCAACTAATCCGGGTCTAAGAGCCATTAATTCTTGCACAAGAGTTGAATAAATTAATTCACAAATGGATTTATTTTCCACAAAATTTGTGAAGAAATCCGAAAAAATGGCTAAGGTATTAAGGCGGGCAAGTATGGAGATGTCGCATAAGTGTTACATGTGCCGCACAAGTTTTTTTCGCGCATGTGTCACCGCGCAAGTCCTATTACCTTGACAGTAGCGCGGCAGTGAGGAAATAGTGGAAAGAAGAGACTTGCGCGGCGAAGATGGCTTGCGCGGTGAGAGCTCAAGAAATTCGGGATCAGATGCTATGCGTGGCCAAAGGTTGTGTATTTATAGAACAGGGGGCCTATCTGTGCACTGTACCCAGTGCGCTCAAGACCTACGCGACGCGCACTTGCGCGCCGCCCTTTGCGCACTGAACACTTGTGCACTACTATTCCTTTGGATGTGTTCGATTTCCTCAGAGTCAAATCCTCTATTTTTCTTCGGATCTAACACTGAGGGGGGACTTTTTTTTACGCTCCTTTCTTCATAGAATCTAATGATTGAAATAGGGGAAGATCTAAGATTAATAGGGTTCAACCTTTGAAGAAAACATCAAAATCGACAAAGGAATGAAAAAGAAGAACTTATCCTATAGGCCACGCAAGTTTCCTCATAGTCGCGCAAGTGGACTTGCGCGACACACTTTGGCGCGCAAGTGACTTGCGTGACCTAAAAGATAACCGCTCAGGGTATTTTTCTGCCTATAAATAGACCCTGTGGTCCCCCCATTAAAAAAGGAATTTTTTTTTTCAGAAACTCAGATTTAAGCTCCCGACGCCCAAGTCTTTTCTCAAAGCTTCTGGAACACTTCTAAGGTAATTTCTTACCTAGAACAGAAGATCTAAAGAGAGGGAGGAAGGCCTAAGTGTTGAAACTCATCAACACTTGCGTACCTGAGTGGCCAGCCCTTAAGGGAAATGGCCACACTTGCGCGCTGTCTTACTCCTTAGATAGAACTTGCGCGTCCCTTTTTTGGAAGAACCTCAAGAGGATTCTAAAAGCCTTAATCAAGAGTTGCTCAAGTATTTCACTGCTGGTTGAACACCGCACAAGTACCCTATACATGTCGCACAGATATACCTGTGTGACCAATACTTGCGCGCCCACGTAGTACCTACGCGCCTACCAGGACTTGCGCGCCCATGCATTTTTGAGTGCCTTTCTTGCCCATTTTTCCCTCTTAAGCCATTCCACCTCTCCTATTCAAGATTTAGTCTTCAAGACATTCCTCAAATCCATTTATGGCATGATTTCTTGATTTGACTTCCTTATCTGAAAGGAATTCTGTGGAATATCTCTCAAAACATAGTGATTTATACATCTTCATGTCATTAAAGATTGAGATTTCCTTCATTCAACCTCATCCTTTAAGATGAGAGAATCTAACCTGGGCTTCTTTTTCAAGAATAAGTCCCAGTCATAAACTTGGGCTTCCTTTTCAGGAGTAATCCCCAAGTCCCTTAATTTATCTTAACTAGTCCTAATTTACTTTTGATCTGGGATTCCTTCTCACGAGTAAAACCCAATTATCAATCCTCTCCTAAACTGGGATTCCTTTTCAGGAATAAGTCCAAAGTTAGAGTATTCAAATCTCCATGAAGCAGATATACCTTTATGGACCCTGTTCCTGGATTTTCTCCCTAAAGTAAATCCTAATCTTCATTTATCTGGGCAGTCATACATACATAAGCCCCAAACCATTTCTTATGATTACATCTTTCATGGCCCAATTGTCTATTTTATTACCAATACCTCTTGTTTCTCACACCGAGCATGACTCACATGAGCTTAGAGGGTAAAAGTAATTATGACATCCTTCTTTGAGCCATCAATCACAAACATCATACTCCCTTACTCAAACTACATGGGTTCTGATTCCTTTTCCAAAACAAAGGATACGTAGGTAGACCATCTGTGGGTTCGATCCCAACTCTAAAATAATCCATGACCTTCTGAATGAAAATAAACTTCAAGTGCCCCCTTGAGTGGCTTTAAAACTAGCCTGGTCATCATAAATGACCAAGAGACTTTTATATAAATGTTTTCAAGGATAGCATTGACCAAGAATCTCTAAATAGATACAGATGATTCTCTATTGATGAAGAACCTCGAATACATATAAAATATTCTCTAAATTTCTTAAATATTTAATCATTGATTTTCAAAACTGAAGGAAAGCTCATTTTATACTTGGTAATGTAATAAGGATTCACGAACATAACTTAAATCTATAAAGAGAGTCCCGGAGTAGACAATAATTCCCCTCAAAAAGGTGTGATGAGTCCAACCTCCCATCCTCTCGACCAATGCAAATTCCTAAGCCTCATTAGTCCACAAACTAATGAACACCTACCTTTGGAAAGTAGGTCCAAATGGATGTGGAATCATTGGATGTTTCCGGTTTTACGAACAAACCCATTAGAAACCGATCGGAATGTTTGAATCTCCCATCAAGGAGGTCATCCCCGAATTACGAGGGAAACAATGGTTTATCCTTGTTGGATTTTGTGAGACCTTGAGGGTCTCAAGGTCCATAATGAGTATCGTTATACTCACCCCTACACGTGCTATGCCCGCACCTTGTTGTGTTGGGTGCAGATGACAGACAGCGCCGAATGAGGCTGAGAGTACCAGGACTGGATGGTACCTAGAGGTCGACCATACAGCGAGTCAGTACATGGAGGAGATGGAAGGACCTATAGTGATGAGGATACGATTTGTACCTACCCTTCAGGTAGGAACCTCAAAGGATAACCCAATGAAAACATTTCTTTTCCTCAGTTGTACTTTTAGTTTCTTGTACTTTATAGTTGGGCTTGTATTTCCGGACCCTTTTTACTTTCAACACTGTTTTTTTATACAATTTTACCAAGTGTTTTGTATCCATCTTTTTGCTATGTTGTGTGTGTATACAGGTTATAAAGGGAATGTCTTCCCAGTTTTATGGAATTATGCCTTTGGTGCTAGTCGCCAGCCCCTGGCCTATTGAAGGTGGGCTTGGGGTAGTCACAGCACGAGCCCCGGGGGACGGTTCGTGACATGTGAGTTCTAAATAATTGTGCGTACATCATCAAAAAAATTTCCATGACTCTATAATTCATGTATTTAGCATTTATTGTAAATTATCATATTTTATTATTCACCAAAAATTCACGTATTTTAGAAAAATATCAAATATTTACCCTAACCATTTTTTAATGTGTAGAATTAATAAATGAACTCCATTTTATGAAAATAATTTTATAAATATGAGAAATTTAAATTTTAATTAAAATCATCATTTACTCAAAAATACATTTTTTCAATTAAAACTGATTTTATAACACCCAAAAAAATTAAATAAGGTCTAATTAAATTGTCCTAAAATCATAGGGAATAAAAATATTGATTTATTAATACATATTATGAAAATTAATTTTCTTTTAAATAAATTTTTTACTTATATAAATATAATTAAATATTTATTACTCACAAAAATACCAACACTTAATTATTAATTTGTAAAATATTCACTTACTTATATCATTATATCATACTTTCATTTATAAGGCACCTAAATTTTTTTATACTTTCATGGGTGATGTTACTATTCATAAGAGTCATATTACTATTCATAAGGATAGCATTACTATTCAAAAGTTTCAAGTTTTTATTCAACAGAAAAATTAAGTTGATACTATCAAGACTCTAAATTTCATACTGATTGCAATCATGTTTATCTATTTTTTGAAATTCAAATCACAGAAGTGGAAAAATTATGTTTCATGGCTAGGTTATAACTATATTTTTTAAAAAATTATAATAAAAAGGTTTTTTAATATAAAATCAGTATTGTGAGCATTATATTCTATATTAAATTTATTTGTAAATCCTTGGGGTGTTACATTCTCCCCTCCTTCAAAAATTTCATCCTAGAAATTCATAAGTTTACCTCATAAAAAGATTTGGGTAGTTTTTTATTATAAGTTCCTTAGGCTCCCACATCACCTCATCTATTTTATGATCGTTTCAATGAATCTTTACCATCCAAGTCATCTGATTCCTCAACACCTATTATTTAGGGTCAAAAATTCATATAGGCTCTTCAAAGTAATGTAAATCAGGTTCCAGATCTATACCTTCATAAGTGAGGACATGTATTGGGTCTGGAATGTACTTTTTAACAATGAGACATGGAACACATTGTGTACTTTAGAAAGGCTAGGAGGCACTGCCAAATGATAAGTTATAGCTCCAACTCTCTCTAGAATTTCAAAAGGACCAATTTACCTGGGGCTCAATTTCCCTTTCTTCCCAAATATTATAACACCCTTCCATTGAGATACTTTCAAGAAAACATGATCTCCCACTTGAAATTCCAAATCCTTCCTTCGATTATCGACATATCCCTTTTTTGGATTTGAGCTTCTTTTATGTGGGTTTGAATAATCTTTACCTTGGTTGTTATTTCCTCCACAAGCTCTGGGCCTATAAGCTTCCTTTCACCAACTTCAACCCAACATGTTGGTGTATGACATCTCTTTTCATACAATGCTACATATGGTTTCATTTGAATGATATAATAGAAACTATTATTGTAGTAAAACTCCACCAAAGGTAAATAATAATTCAACATACCTTGAAAATAAAGTGAGCATGATCTTAACAAGTCTTTAAAAGTTTTGATCATCCTTTATGACTGCCCATCAGTTTGAGAGAGATAAAAAGTACTCAAATAAAGCTAAGTATCCATATATATCTGAATACTTTTACAATATTTCAATGTAAATCTGGGATCACAGTCAAACACAATTGAGAGACGTGTTCCATGAAGTCTTATAACTTCATTAATATAGATTTTAGTAAGGTGTTCTAGTGGAAAATATTCTTTATTGTGATGAAATGTGTAGATTTGGTAAGTCGATCAATAATTACACATATTGAATCATTACTTCTGGGTATTATGGGTAATCCAGTGAAAAAATACATTGTGATGTCATCCTATATCTATATAAGAATAGAGAGAGGCTGCAAGAATCCTCTAGGATGTTGTATTTCAGCCTTAACATGTAGATAGACTAAACATCTTGATACATAATTATAAATTTCCTGCTTCATATTATCCCACCAGAAATATTCCTTCAAATCTCTATACATATTTATTCTACTAGGGTGTATAGATAAATTTGAGCTATGGTCATCATCCAATAACTCCCTTTTTATCTGGGGATAGAGGGAACACATAGCCCTATCCCAAATTTCATAATTCCATCTTTATACACCAAGTCTAAAAATTCCCATCATTCACAAGATTAATTTTCTTTTTAAGTCTGTCATCGTCAGACTAAGAAATATTTATCCTTTCTAATAAATATGGATGGGAAACTGATAAAAAAGGTAGTGATGTTTCACCTTATTTGATAATTTCTATATCCATCCACACTATATCTATATATCTATGATCCTTATCAGTTCTCATTTTGTTAAAAACTCAATGATCCTTCCTACTCAATGCATCAACTAACATCTTTTCCTTCCCTAGTTTATAGTGTATTGAAAAATCATAATCCTTAAGAAACTATATCCATCACCTTTTCCTCATGTTGAGCTCATTTTGTGAGAATATATATTTCAAGATATTTTGATCTGTATATATCTTATATATTTCACTATAGACATAATATATCCATATATTCATAGAAAATATTATAGCTTATAACTCAAAATCATGAGTTGGATAGTTCTGTTCATTATTTTTTTAACTTACTTGATGCATAAGAAATAACTCTACCATTCTATATAAGGACACACCCGAGTTTTTTCTTTAACACATCGTTATAAATTAAAAACCCACCATTTTCTGGTGATATATTCTGGATCCGAGGATTCACCAATATCCTCTTTAAATATTCAAAATATTCTTTAAATTCCTTCTTCTATATGAACTTAACCCCTTTACTAGTGAGCTTGGTTAATGGGTTAGCTAATCGAGTGAATTTCTGAATGAAACACTGATAATTACCTGAAAAACCAATAAAACTACATACCTAAGTTATATTTGTTAGTGTAGGCAATTCCTAAACCTCCTTTGTCTTCTAAGGATCAATTGAGATTCTATCCTTTGATAAAATATGACCAAGAAAAGAAACTGATCAAATCCAAAATTCACACTTTCTAATCTTCTCGTATAATTTATTTATTTTAAGAGTCTTCAAAAAAATATTCAAGTGAATCTCATGGTCATAATATCTTTTTGAGTATACCAAGATATAATCAATAAATACTATAATAAACTCAGAAATATATTACTTGAAAACTATTTCTATTAGATCCATGAAAATAATGGGTGCATTAGTGATTCCAAATGGAATTACTGTAAACTCGTAATTTCCATAACTATTTTGAAATTATATCTTTTGAATATATTCATTTCTCACTACAACTAATGATATCAAGATCAAACTTCAATCTTCGAAAAATATTGATCTCCAAGAAGTTGATAGAATAAATAATCAATACAAGGAAAGGGATACTTGTTCTTTATTTTAATATCATTGATTTCTCTATAATCATTGCATAGCCTCATGGATCCATCTTTCTTCTTGACAAAGAGTGCATGGGCTCCCCATTGAAAAAAATAGGGAAAATAAATCCCTTATCACTCAATTCCTCTATTTGTTTATTTAGTTATACAAATTATATTGTGTCCATTATATAAGGGGTCTTTGATATAAGTCTTTAACTAGGAATTAAATCAATAGAGAACTCCACTTCCCACTCTAGAGGGTGTCTAGGTAAATCCATTGGAAATACATCAATGCATTCTTTCACAATAGGTACATAATTAATTTGAATATTTATCTCCTCACCCATAGATATTGTGTTCTATTCCTGCCAAATAATTGAATTCAGTCGAGATACTATGGCTGGATCTAGATGAGAATTAGATGGTGATGTTTCTACTATAAAGATAATAGATTCTACACCTTCTTCACAAATCATAACTTCCTTCTTCTTACAATAGATTTTCACATCATAGTTTGAAATCCAATCCATACCAGGGAATATTTCAAATTATTCCATAGTTATGATGATAAAATCAGATGATAAATCACATTTATATACCATAATGGAAGTACCTGACACATCTTTTCTATATTAAGACTTCCCTTAGGGATTTTTACTCTCAACTCTCTTGTTAAGTGTAACACCCCAATGATTTACAAACAAACTTAATATAGAATTCTTGAAATAATGAGTCCCTATGAAGAAAACACTTTGTTATAAAAGATAGTTATAACCTAGCCGTTAAACATAATTTTTCAGCTTCTTTGTTTTGAATTTTAAAAAATGGACATACACAGTTATGATCAGTATGATATTTATTGTCCTATATGATCAATGTACATTTTTGGTGGATAGTAACTTGACCCTTATGAATAGTAATGTACCCTTATGAATAATAATATGACCCTTATCCTCAACCATGTAAGTATAAATAAAATTTAGGCACCCTATAAATGAGAGTGAATATTTTAAAATTAATAATTAAGTGTTGGTGTTTTTGTGAGTAATGAATATTTAATTAAAATTTTATAATAATAAATTAATTTAGAATAAAATTAATTTATATAAAATTTATTCCTAAATAAATATTTATTTCCTATTATTTTTGGATAATTTAATAAGATCTTAGTTACTTTTTTAGGGTGTTATAAAATCAGTGTGAGTTTTAAAAACTGTATTTTTCAAGTAAATGGTGATTTTATTTAAAAATTAAATTTCATAGATATAGAAAATTATTTTGATAAAATTGATTCCATTTTTAAATTATACATGTTAAAAAATGGTTTGTGTGAATTTTTGGGATTTTTATGAAATATTTTAATTTTTATAAATAGTAAAATGCGGTAATTTATAGTATAAATATATTATAAGATAAATATACTATTACTTTAATAATGGATGCTATAAGCAACCATTATTTTGAAATTAAATGCAATAATTACTATTATTGTTCACAAGAATCAAGCACTATTACTTATCTTGAGAAAATTAATAAAATAATGAATAAGATATTCAAAAATCAATCTTCTCCACTATAAAAACCACCCCTCACTCCCTCTTCTCCTCACTTCTCTAAGACTTGACGATTTTAAATGTTATACCAAAATAATCTTCCCTATACTCTCCCCATTTCCAGGATATCTTTTTATTTTCAAAATATCATAATCAATCCCCATAATTATATTTTCAAGGAGGAGTATTCGATAGGTAAAATCCACATCCATTTCCTTTTATTTTATTTTCAAGTTCCTTCTTTATTTATTATTATCTTCCCAAACACTCTATATAAATGATCATGATAAATATAGTATCATCTATATAATATAATTATATCATGTTAATGTAATATAAATCATCCATCTCTTTACTCTCCCTCTTTTATTTCAAAAATGAAATCATCGTCCGGGTGGTGTCAATTTTCAAACTTTGTGGACGAAAAACCTTCATTATTCAATTTCAAATTCAATTCTGGTCATGAAACCATTTTTATGGTTGAAATAGACTCTAAAATATGTATTATATCTTATTTAATGATTATATAACAATACTTTGTGCATTATACTAAATAATATAACAAAACTAGTTTGTTGTGATCGAAAAAAAGCTGTAAAACCTTAATTGATTATCACCAAATAAAACATATAATAATTCATCATAATACCATGTAACCAAATGATATATATAACCATTTATAAGTATTTATTTTCACTAATAATATATATATTAAATCCTGTAAAATTATATCCATTCCATATGATCTTCTATACTTATAATCAAGCAAACTGATCCTGAATATCAAGAAACAAACACTCTAGAATGACAAAATTCAATATTATAACATAATAAAGACCATAAAAAATCTTAATAAAATTATAATAAGTTATATAAATGTCTAATATGTTCTTAATTAAATTATTAATGTGTCTAATTTCGTTTTTCAGGACCTTAAGGTCAAGTACCAAACACATTCGGACATAAGGTGAGGGTATTCTACAAGAACCTGCTTTTTCTTTCGGGTTACTCTTTTTATCTATTAATCATAATTAAATTCTTAATTATAATTATTAACTAATCAAAAAAATTATGATAATTTTATATATATTTGAACTAATTATAATCATTCTTTATTTTATGGGTATTCAAATGTTTTATAAAGATCTTTCACAATTATTCCCGATAAACAAGCCCGGTTCAAGGAAACTTCTCAAATTCTTACCTATTTTCAAGTACACTATATAATTTGTTTTAATACACCATTATTTTTAAAAAACCACTCATTTTATCATGAAAAAACTGCCTTAGTTAAATTCAGATTTTATGAAAATATTTTTTCAAAATAACTCTTCTTTTCAAAGTAAAAGTGTATTTCTATAAAAAAAATCATTGATGATTGTATTATAGTATTTTTGTCTATTTCAACACCTTCATTGAATTTTATGTCTTATTGAGGTTAATATATTATGTTTATAATCTAACATATTTTATTAAATTTTTTATGATCAGTTTGAATATGGATTTAATATTTTAATACCATTCAATTCATTACTCAAAATGGTTAGTGATTATATTTACAGATTGGGGAAAGTTATTTACATAGAATTTGAGTATGATGTTTATGTTTAACCCCATTCATATGATTAATTAATTTTAATTACCAAGTGACATGTGGTTCCCTCTATATCTCCTCGATTTATTGGTAGGTATCATGAGATAAAATAGAATTGGGTTTTGGCTAAGGCCCTACCCTAGTATTTTCAGACGTCTGGGCTGAGGCCTTGGCAATATGATTAAGATGCCCAAAATTATGAATTCCCTCATTATGGTATTAGTAATTGATAAAACATGTTATTATTCTATTAATATAATATTAATTTTTATGTTTCATTCTATTGTGTTCATTTCTATCGCCTTATTTAATCATCATTCATTCCTTCTATATTATGATCATGTATATTTTTAAAGGAATGTGTTTTTAGTTGTTCACCATGCCTGGTGTTTATTTTTGTGATAACTTTCACTATATTACTTAACCTTACTTAGCATCTAATTTCACCCTTTTATTATGTCTTATTTCCCCTAGGTTGTGAAGATGAATATTATGAATTACTTGGAGGTATAATCTAGGAGTCCTAGATGTTTCCAATGTAATTAATTTTATGTATTTCATTGCAAGTTGTAATATTGAACTTCTATTTGTATCATGTTTTCCAAAACTGCTAAACTATCTGTTCCTTTAGGATATTAATTTCCTATAATCATGCCAATGTATTCATATAAGTCACCATCTTTGGGAAACTGGGGTCTAGGTTTTTATAGTTGGTATCAGAGGATGTTTATTAGAAAATTTAGAAACTAGATCTATAAAATGTAGATTAGGGATCAAAAAACTAAGACATAATTTGATTATAAGTATACAATAACATCCTATAATTTTGGTAAGGTATGGATTATTTGAGTATTTCTTTAAAATAAACCCATGTATGGATACTACAAGTGGACGTTGTTCTAGCATAGATATACCTAGGAGTAACAAATCTGGCAAGGTGTTCTGACCTTGACTCAGGGTAACTTGGTACACAACAATGTGCCTTATTTCACACCTAGTTTTACACTCCTTGGGGATATGCTTAGGACAATTAAATTTTTCTTTATAATCCATTATTAAGTTTTAAAATGTAAATATATCCTCAAAGTAACCATGCTTATGATTATGAGATTAGATATGCAAAACATTTCAGTTTATGTTAAGTGTTTTTTTAGTTTGACATTATACATTGTGATTCATAACCAAATATAGTGTATTCCATTATTTAGAAATGGTGCCTAATGGAAGGAATGTAAACCACATTAATTCACATATCCCATGTAGGGATTTTCCTCCTATTCAAGATAATGACATTGTTATTGGAGTTGCGACTGGTGCTAAGCAGCTTATAACTATACTGGGATAGGTGAATCAAGTTATGAACAATAAACTTACCCATATAGAACATCCTGATCCACAAAATAAAGGAGAAATGTTATACCATTTTATATGAAAACATACTTCATCATTCAATGGTACTACAAACCCATTCATAGCAAAGTAGAGGATAAGTTCCAAAGAGAATATATTTCTCACTTTGGTATATAACGAAAGGGAGATGGTTATCATGGTAGTTTATCATCTATCAGGATATTTGGATCAGTGGTGGTTGTTAATTCAAAACACAAAGGAGGAGGAAGAAATAGAAGAAAAGTAATGGAGGGGCTTTAATGAAATATTCTTAGAAAAATATTTTCCTCAAGAATAGTGAGAAAATATGGAGATGAAATTATTGATTTTAAAACAAAAATAGGATGAAAATATTTAAAAGTATAAATACAATTTTATAAGGCTATAAAGGCATGTGGTTAACAACATATGTAATTTTAGGAGCAATACTGATTTATTATTTAATGTTTTAAAACCATTCTATTAAAGGTAACTTGTTTACCAAACATTATAATCATATGAAGATATAGTCACATGTGAAATCAAGACAGATAAATAACTCTCTAGGTATTATGAATTTAAAGGAAAGAAGGTGAAGAAGAGGTTGGAAGAAGAAAAAATTGATAAATGGAAGAATAAAAGTTGGATTTTTCCAATATGCGATACCTATGGAAAGAAACACCTCGGATCTTACTTTAAAGGAAAAGGAGTTAGTTACAAATGTGGAGAAAGAAGCCAAAAATCTCAATATTGAAAGGGAAATAAAGAAGCTAACAATGTTCAATTCTACAATGGTAAAGATATGGGAAATTAGGCCAATTATTTTCCTAAGAGACATGTAATAATTCTCTATAGAAGGCCAAGGGAGCAAGTCCAGGATAATGAGATCATAACTACTAAAGTTTATGTTCCTAATGATGTGTTGGTAGGTACTATAATCCTTTCCCAAAACATAGACAATGCTTTATTTAATTCTAGATCATCCCATTCCTTTATAGCACTCCAATTTTCTTTAAAAATTAGATATTTACAATTCTCCTTAACAAATGATATGTCAGTCAAAACTCTTAAGGGAAGTATCATTGCAACAAAAATTTGTCAAGAAGTCCCCATTATATCATATAAATGTGCTTTATCTGCTAATTTTATCATCATAACTATGGTAGAATTTGACATATTCGTTTGTATGGACTAGCTTTCAAAATATGATGTGAAAATAAATTGCAATAAGAAGGAAATTTTGAATTTTGAGTAAGGTTCATAATCCATTATATTTAGGGAAAAAAATCACCCTCATATTCTTATCTAGATCCACCCATATTAGCTCTACTAAATTCCATTATTTGGGATGAATAGAATGTAATATCTATATGTGATGGAAGAAATCATCAAATTTAGGATATACTTATTATGAAAGAATAAGTAGGTGTATTTATAGAGGATTTACCTGGACACCCTCAAGAGTGGGAAGTTGAGTTCTCTATTGATTTAATCTCTAGTGAAAGTCCTCTTTCATATACCCCCTATAGAATAGGAATATTTGAATTTGTAGAGTTTAAGAAACAACTAGAGGAATTAACTGATAAAGGATTTTCCACCCTAGTGTTTCTCCATGAGGATCATCTGTTCACTATGTCAAGAAGAAATATGGATCCATGAGGTTGTACATTGAATATAGAGAAATCGATTCTACTACAATAAAGAACATATATCCCCTACCTCATATTGATGATTCATTTTATCCAATTCATAAGGCCTAATATTGTTCAAATATTTAACTATGATCTATATATCTTTAGTTGTGTGTGAAGAGGGAAGATATTCCAATGACAACATTTCAACCCAAGTTTTTGTACTATGATTTTATAGTAATTCCATTTGGAATGACTAATTTAACCTCTATTTTCATGGATCTAATTAATAGATTTTTTTAGGAATATCATGAAGACTTTGTTTTGGAATTTTATGATGATTTCTTGGTATACTCCAAAAGATATAAAGAACATGAGAGTCACTTACGCATTTTTATAAAGACTCTTAGAAGAAGTGAGTTATATAAAAAGTTTAACAAGTGTGAATTCTAGCTTCAAATAGTTTCTTTTCATGGCCATATTTTCTCTAATGATGGAACCTTAGTGGATCCAAAAAAGAAAAAGGCAATTCAGGAATGTCCTACACCAATTAACATAACTGAGGTATGTATTTTTATTGGTTTTTAATTTTATTATCTGTGTTTTGTTTAGAACTTCACCCGATTAGCTAACCCATTAGCCACGCTTACTCATAAAGGGTTTGAGTTCTTATGAAAAAATGAATATGAAGAATGTTTTGAATAATTGAAGAAGAGGTTAGCGAATGATCCAATATTGAATCTACCATCAGGAAATTATGGATTTGTGATTTTTAATAATGCATCAAAGAAAGGAATTGCTTGTGTCCTCATGAAGAATTATATAGTTATTACCTATACATCAAGGTATTTAAAAATTATTGAATAGAAATATACAACTCATGATCTTGAGTTAGTAGCTATAATCATTTCTATGAATATATGGAGACATTATATCTATGGTGAATGATATGAGATATATATTAATCAAAAGATCTTGAGATATATCTTCTCATAGAAAGAAGTCAACATGAGGCAAAGGTGATGGCTTGAGTAACTCAAGTATTATGATTCTTTTATACACTACCTTAAAGATAAGGAAAATAAGGTGGAAGATGCATTGAGCAGGAAGGATCATAGAGTTCTGAGAAAAATGAGGATTGACAAGGATCCTATATAAATGGATCTAGAAAGGTTGGATATGGGAATTATCAAAGAATGTGAAGCATCATTACTATTTCAATTGGTTTCTCTACCATATTTATTGGAAAAATTTAAAAGTTCTCAATATGATGATGAGAATATTTAAAATAAAATTAAATATTTGAGTGATAGAAATTTTTCAGATTTTGTGGGTGAGGGTAGAATTCTATTATTTTGGAGAAGGCTATGTGTTCCCTCTATAATCGAGCTAAAAAAGAGTTATTGGGTTATTCGAATAGTAATAACTTCTCTATACACCGTGGGATCAATAAGATGTATAGATATTTGAAATAACATTTCTGGTGGGACAACATGAAGCGTTAAATTTCTGATTATGTATCAAGATGTTTATTCTGTCAATAGTTGAAGGTGAAAATACAACATCAAATAGGATTCATGAAACCTTTTCTTATTCTTACAAGGAAATGGGATGATATCACTATGGATTTTGTCACTAGATTACCCAAAAATCCAAGAAATAATGATACAATATGGGTAATTTTTGATCGACTTACCAAATATGCACATTTCCTCTCTATAAGGGAGCATTTTCTACTAGAGTTCCTTGCACGGAATTATATTAATGAAGTTTTACGACTTCATAGATAACCTATCTCAATAGTTTCTAATAATGATCCATGATTTACATAAAAATTATAGAAAATTCTTCATAAATCTTTTCATACTGAGCTTTATTTGAGTACTTCTTATCACCCTCAAATTGATAGGCAGTCAGAAAGAATGATCCAGACTTTAGAATACATGTTGAGAACATGATCACTTGATTATCAAGGTATGTGGGATTATTATATCTTATTGGTATAGTTTTACTACAACAATAATTTCCAATCTAGTATTCAAATGGAACAATATAAATCATTGTACAGTAAGATATTTCATACACCAACATGTTGGGATAAAGTTTGTGAAAGGAAGATTGTGGGCCTAGAGCATTTAGAGAAAATAATAACAAAGTTAAATACTATTCAAACCCATATCAAAGTATCTCAAATAAGGGAAAATAAATATGTTGATAATTGAAGGAAGGATTTTTAATTTCAAGTGGGAGATCATTTTTTCTTGAAAGTATATCCATAAAAGGGTGTTGTAAGATTTGGGAAGAAATGGAAAATGAGCCCCAGGTAAATTGGTCCTTTTGAAATTATAGAGAGAGTGGGAGTTGTGGATTATTGTTTAGTGATGCCACCTATCCTTTCTAAGGTACACAATGTATTCCATGTCTCATTTTTGAGAAAGTGCATTTCATACCAAATGCATGTGCTCACTTCTGAAGGTATATAATTGGAACCTGACTTATCTTATTGTGAAGAGCCTATCTGAATTTTGGAAACTAAATAATAGTTGTTAAAGAATTAGATGAATCAGATAGTAAGTTTATATTGGAAAAATAATAAAATTAAAGATGCGATGTGGGATCCTGGTGATCTTATGATGAAGAACTATGCAAATCTTTTTATGAGGTAACATTCTGGTAATTTCAAGGATGAAATTTTTTTAAGGGGGGAAGAATGCAACACCCTGATGATTTAAAAATATATTTAATATAGAATGCATGAATAACTAAGTCTCTATGAAACAAATTCTTTTTTATTGGATATATTTATAACCTAGCTATTAAACATAATTTTGCATGTTTTGAATTTCAAAAAACAGACATACACGCTTACAACCAGTAAGATATTAAGAGTCTAATAGGACCAACCTACATATTTTATGAATTATAACTTGACCCTTATGAATATTAATGTACCCTTAGGAATAGTAATATATCCCTTAACCTCAGCAATGTATGTATAAATAAAATTTAGGCACCTTATAAATGAGCGAGAATATTTTAAAAATTAATAAATAAGTGTTGGTATTTTTGTGAGTAATGAATATTTAATTAACATTTTAAATTAATAAATTGATTTAAAATAAAATTAATTTTCATAAAATTTACTCCTAAATAAATATTTTCATTTTCTATGATTTTATGATAATTTAATAAAATTATAGTTAATTATTTAGAGTGTTATAAAATCAGTGTTATATTTAAAAACTGTATTTTTGAAGTAAATGATGATTTTATTTAAAAATAAAATTTCACATACTTAGAAAATTAAATTTGATAAAATAGAGTAAATTTTTTAATTATACAAATCAAAAAATATTTGTGGTGAATTGTTGGGATTTTTCTGAAATACTTGATTTTTTGTGAATAGTAAAATATGATAATTTATAGTATAAATACATAATAAGATAAATACACTATTCCTTGAATCATGGATAATATAAGAAACCATTAGTTTTAACTCTCATGAAATTATTACTATTTTTTGTCAAAATAATCAAACACTATTTCCTGTTTTGGGAAAATTAATAAAATAATGAATAAGATATTCAAAAATCGCCCCTCTCCTCCACTATAAAAACCACCCCTCACTCCCTCTTCTATTCACTTATCTATGACTTTAATCATTTCAAAGTTATGCAAAAATACTCTTCCCTATACTCTCCCCACATTCATGAGCTCTTTTTCTTTCCAAAATACCAAAACTAACCCCCTTTAGGAGATTCTCAAGGAGGAGTATCCAGGAGGTAAAATCCACTTCCATTTCCTTTTATTGTATTTTAATGTCACTCATTTATTTATTATTATATCTTCATTCCCTCTATCCAAATGATAATTATTACTCCATTATCATCTATATAATGGAATTATATCATTTTAAAATAAGATACATCATCATTCTCCTTATTCTCTCTCTTCTATTTTAAAAACGAAGTCATCGTCCAAGAGGTTCCAATTTACTACCTTCATGGATAGTGAACCTTTGTTATTAAATTTCTCCTTCGAGGCTGGTCATGAACCCATTTTAATGGTTGAAACAAAATATAAATTATTTATTATATATCATGTAATGATTCTGTAACCATTATTTTTTCATGATACCAAATAATAGAACAAAACTAGTTTGTTGTGATTGAAAAACTATTGTAAAAATCTAAACAATTATCACTAAATGACTCATCTAATGATTCATTCTCAAAAAAATTAACCAAATGATATATATAAACATTTATACTTATATATTTTCACTAATATTATATACATTCAATCTTGGAAAATTATATCCATTCCATATGATCTTCCACACTTATAATCAAGCAAACTGATCATGAATATCAAGAAATGAACATTTCAAAACGGCGGAATTCAATTTTATAACTTATCAAAAGGCCATAAATGAACTTAATAAAAATATAATAAATTATATAAATTTTTAATATGTTCTAAATTAAATTATTAATGTTTCTAATTACATATTTTAGGACCTTATGGTTAAGTGGATAATACATTTTGACATAAGGTAAGTGTATTTAACCCGAACATCTGTTTTTTTTTCGAGTTACTCATTATCTTATTAATCCCAATTAAATTATTAATTATTATTTTTTAATCCTCATAAATTATTTTTTAATGTTATATATATGTTTATCAATTATAATGTTTCTTTATTTTATCAGGATTTAAAAATTTTATAAATATCTTTTGTAATTCTTCCTGATAAATAATTTCGATTCTAGGGAACTTCTCAAATTCTTACATATTTTCAAGTACACTCTATAATATATTTTAAAAAAACCATTATTTTTCTAATACCACTAATTTAATCATGGAAAAAATACCTTAGTTAATTTCTTTTTTTATTCAAATATTTTTCCAAAATAACTCTTCTTTTCAAAGTAAAAGTGTATTTATCTCAAAAATTCCTCGATGATTATATTAGAGTATTTTTTGTCTATTTAAACAACTATATTTAATTTTATGTTTTATTGAGGTTAATCTATTATATTTATTGTCTATAATTTTTTATTAAATTTTTTAATAATATTTTGACTGTGGATGTGCTATTTTGATACCATTCAATACATTACTCGGAATGGTTAGTGATTATGTTTATAGATTGGGGAAAGTTATTTACATTGAAATTGTATATAATGTTAATGATTAAAATCATTCATATAAGAAATGAATTGGAATTATAAATTTATGGTGGGGATTTTTATATCCCCTCTCAACATCAGTAGGTATCATGAGACCATGTGAAATTGTGTTTTGGTTGAGGCATTAAGCTAGTATTACCAGTTGTCTTGGTAGATACCTTTACAATATGTTTTAGATGTGTGGTATTGTGAATTCCCTCATTATGGTATTAGTAATTTGATAAAGAATGTGAATACTATACTATTATAATATCAATGGTTTTGTTTCATTCTCTTATGGTCATTTATATGGCCTTATTTAATCATATTTCATTATTTCTATATTATGCTCAAGTATATTTTTAAAGGAATGTGTTTTTAGTTGTTCACCATTCCTAGTGTTTATTTTTGTTATAAAAATCACTTTATTACTTACCCTTACTGATCATATCAGCTCACTCCTTATGTTTTATTTCCCCCATGTTGTGAAGATGAATATTATGAATGGCTTGTAGGGATAACCTAGGATTAATAGTTATTTCTAATGGAATTATTATTATGTATTTCATTTTAAGTTGTAATGTCAAACATGTGTTGGTATAGTGTTTTCAAAAACTACTAAACTATTTGTTCCTCCATGATATGACTTTATTTTAATTATTAAAATGTATTAATGTAAGGTACTGACCTTAGGAAACCAGGGCATGGGTCTTTACATTAAGGAGAATTGTAAAAATATAAATTTTAATTCAGAATGGGAAGGTATAAAAAAATAAGATGATCCATAATCAAATAAATATTTAGCTAAATTTGAGGAGATGATTAATATACTTACAAACTCATCATTATAAACTCCAAACTCCACTATTGTGACCACATAATCTTTTCCTTTATCCCTTGGACTTTTTTGGGGGACGTTTCCTTGATGCTTAGGAAAATCATTTGTATAATGTCCCGTATATTTTAAATTGTAACATTAAACATTGGTAGCTTATTTATTTCTATTACAATCATAGGCTTGGTGTCCTTTTCATTCACACTTATAACAAACATCCATACTATTCAGGAAAGTACCATGGTGCTTCTTACCACAATTATCACTAGATGGAAAATTAATTCTTCCCTTATTCTCCATTTCCTTATTTCCTTTTCCAAAGTGTTTACGAGCCCTCTTTGTCTCTTTAATTCCTTTAAAGTTATAAGAATTAGAGTTTTTTTTCTATCTTTATAGAACATGAGACTATATCCTCATATGATTAGAAATTTTAGGATACTAGTTCCCTTTAGAGGAATAGTTTTAAACCATCAAAGAATTGATAAATATTTCTCCTTGGATTACATATGTAGTATGATGCATTCCATTATAATATTGTAAATTTGGTAAAACTATAAATATGGCCTATTAACACACATCTATTGCCCCAATTTTAATAAACCATGTAAATAGGTTATATGAGGACATGATTTTACTCAAATCAATTCAATACCCCACACTTACCCTTATCACCTTCAAGTAGCAATTCTATTCCCCACTTTACACGGTTCCACTTTTATGCATGTGGTTCCTTGTTCGAAATCAATGTCGAGCCTCAATGGCAATCTTTGTCCTCCGACATAGCCAGCCCACCTCCTACCTTTGTAAATCTAGCTCCTCCGATGTGGATTTGATGTAGTGCTGAAATGGTTCCAAAGTAGCCAACCCACCTTCTTCCACCAACGATCTTCCTCTTTTGACGTGACTATGCCATAGCCAGCCCACCTCTCTTCCGATGCGGCCTACCCACCTCCTTGTCGATGCAGTTTTGACGTTTTGATGTTAGTTCAACTAAAACCTAAGGTACTCATATGGTTTGATTTATGTGGTTTCTTATTGCAACTAGTGTTTCTTCCATATTTTGGGCTTATTTGGACCCGATTGAGGCTTGATTATGTCTCACTTTGATAAGGGGTCAATGGTTTTTGAACACTTTATTGAGATTTTGAGCACACCTTATGTTTCTTATTATCGAGTGTATTCAGATTACTTATTTGGATATATTCAACTAGTATTTTATAGTTTCATTTCATTTTCACATGAACTTGGTGGTTTTTTCCATACGATTTCATTTTCTTTGAAAACCATGTGATTCTTGTGTTTTCTAAACCCATTATTATTTAATTATTATTATAATTATATGTTTTTTGTTTATATGATCTTATGTTTCTCATAAATAACTTATATTTATGTTGTTCCATATGTTTTTTTAATGATTTTGTGATAATGTAAAAATATTATATTATGAATTTTTGGATTAATGATATTTTTTTATTGATTTCAATGAGGTTTTTGTGTTAAATAATATTTCAAAATATTTTTTATAAAGGATCAAAAGTGTTTTGATATTAACTTGAAAACCAGATGCCTATCTGAAAATTTTTATAACATATTTTTTATTTAATTATTTATACCCTTGGCTTAATCCTCCATAATATTATATTATATAAGAGAATATATATTTTAATAATTGAATGTGATTTTGATTTGATATTATGTGGAATAAAATGGTGTTTTTATTAAAAATGTTGTAGGGGGAGGGAAAAATTATTTATATTATGATTCCTTCTATTTATTCTATTTTATATATGTGGTATATGTGTTATAAAATGATTCCCCACCTCTAATAGATAACTTTATGGGATCTTTGGGTATCTAAGTGGGATGTTGAGAAATTTTAGCTATGGTAGTAATGTTTATATACTTATTAGGATCATTTAATGCATTGATTGAATCTATCTAGAGATAATTCCACTAGGTAAGGCTAGTTGGAGAAATCTATTAATGTTATATATTAGGATATTCTTCAATAGTATGAAAGGTTATTCTACTTGAGTACATCTTGGATAGTGTAACTATGATCTTTGAAGGTTAAATATGATATAAGAAATACATTACATAGAATTTTCCATGCATAAAATCTCTAATAATTATTTTATTCTTTATTCATCCACTAAATGTAAGGATATTTACTACTTTACATTATCTATTTTTATGGTGTAGCTTCAATATATTCAATATCCTAGTATGGTTTTTTGACAATTAACATTATTTTATAGAGACTTTATGGTACATAACTCACTTGGTATTTACATTTGTATATTACTTTTCCATATTTTTTATGCAACTATTTGTTTACCAGATTACATTAAATTATTTATTATGGTATTTAAAACTAATATAGAAATGGAATTTTGGATGGTTATTTGATTTCAATGGTTTTTTCCATCAAATAAGTTAATTTTTTAATATTTTTTTCAAATTAAGTGATTTATGTATGTACACAATATTATTTAAAAAGAATGATTTATATCATGACTATGAGATGTTTTTTAAAACTAAATAATTAATTTCTTTATTTTATTTCAAACTATTATTTATAAAATGTCTTGAAAAAGGAAATTCAAATACTTTTTTATGTAATCTAACTAGGAAACGTTTCTCACACCCTACATATACAAATAATTATTTCAAGACTCCATAGATTTTTTAAGTTTAAAGTTTCTAATAAGATTCTTATTTTGGAATTCTTTTCTCAGGTCACTCTTATATTAGAACATATTGGTTATGTTGGATAAATAATTGGGTTCATGATTATATTTTAGGTTTAGTATTACAGGTTTCATTGTTTCTTTTTTTTATAGTGTATATTCCTACCAATTAATCTTAAATCATATTTTGGGATCAATATTTATTCTTTCTGTATCTCTATTAAGTTTTATTGAAAGTGAGATGGTAATTTATTTAATATTTGGGTTTGTTTGGCTTCCTTTTGATTTAAAACTACTCATTTCCTCTTTCATGGTAGTCTAACGTATGGAAATAAAATATTGGATACCCAATAAGTTTCCAAAATTTATTTATTTTTTATTTATTATTATGAAACCAATCCAAATATTCTCTTACAATATTTTCAATTTGGTATAGTTTAGTGTTGTCTCTAAAGAGTTTATATAGGTCACTCCATGGGGTATGTATTGAATGGAATTAGATATCATTTAAAAAATTCATTTTTAATGATCGTGTTATTTAGTATTGGTATGTACATATCAATTTGAATATTCTTTCTTCATTGTTAGTCATGGATCCATGTATCGTTTATCTTGTATAGTTGACACACTTATCACATATATATAATAATTCAGTATATCTCACTTCTTTTCCCATTATTTTCTTACAAGTGGTTTCTTATGATGAGTTTGTTTCTATCTACCATCATTTAAGGAAGTGAGTTTGATGTCAGATTTGGGTAAGGTTTTATTCATTTTTATTCATTGGCCTAATTTTAAATTAAGGATTTTTTATTCTTGGGTTCTCTAAATTTTTGTACTGCATTTTGTGATACATCCTTTTTCATGTTGAGATTATTCTAGAAACCATACCTTATAACTATGAATATTTTATCCATAGAAAGAAACTATAAATCAAACATGTTATTATTTTAAATATAAGTTAACCTATATTCTATTAAGGTTTTTATATCACTAGAAATTTTTTTATACATAAACTAAAGATCCCGATGTTTTGTGTTGGTTGTATTTTTTTGTTTATATGTTTCAATATATACATCCAGGATAAGATGGTTGATAGATTGAGATTTAACACAACTGAGATAAAGGTAAGACCAATAAATTTTGTTAAAGATAAATGAAAAGTCAGTTTGTTATCTTATAATACCTGGCTAGACATACCCCAATTTGGTTAGGCTTGATGTGGATTTCAAGGAAGATTGTGATAGGGTTGGAGGGGGACTGGTGTTAGTATATGTTTTCATTATTCATCGGGGTTAGGTTCTTTAACACCTATGTTTGGTTATTTGATTTCTATTTGGTTGGTTTTATGGGATGATTTCTTCTTTCATGGCGGCTTCCATCTATTGGGTTGGTGCAGTCTTTGAGTAGAAAAGATTTTGGTTGGACAACATTGTTTACCTTGGAGTGGTATGGTTCTTTAGTAGGGAGGCGGTTGTATTCTCATGTGTGTTTGATCAATTTTTGTACGGAGTTTCTTTTTATTGGCTGTGGGGATGTGATTTAGGTTTTATTTGGATTTTTAAATCAATTTATTATGTTTTCAGTTGGAAATTTCTATGGAATGATGTTTTATAGTTAAAAGATGATGGTCATGTTAAGTTTATTATTCTAATAGTGTTAGCTCCTAGAAGTGTTTTTATCCCATACCATCCCACCTAACTCTATTATCATTTACCAATGCACAAGATAAATCTTTGTCAAGTAACCACATACATGTTATTATTAGTTTATTTCATTTTTAATACTCATTTTATTATTAATGTGATAAGAGAAGGAAGCTTGAATAGGGGAAATTTAAAATTTATCTCCAAGTGTTCATTTTTGTAAATATACAATGAAGAAATTTTCGATCTCCTTGATTCATCATCCAAAAATTTATAGGTATCAATCAAATTCATTTTCAGTTTAGACCATATTGGTTCCATTCCCAAGACTCCTAAATTTACTTCTTTCATTTTTTTCATTCATTTCACATTTTATTATATCTAATGGTTGTGAATATATATGATTGACTTTTTAGAGATTAGAGAAGACACAAATAAAGGTATTTATGTAGATAATATCAAATAAATTGAAGTTTTAAGTGATTGGGATGTAATCCAACACCTTGTTCAAGTAATTCATTTATTTTCGGATTATTCCCTTTTGTTCTTCCCCTCATGCTTTATGTATTCAAATATTTAGTGCAGAAAACATTTTTTTTCTGTATGCAGTATCATACACTAAAATTGATGTTTATATTAGGGTGTACATATCAGTCTGAATATTTGTTGTTCATTGTTGGTTATTGAGTAATATATCATTTATTATATATATCTAACACACTGATCACATATATATATAATAAGAAGTAATTATATCTCACTTCTTTTCACGTTATTTTCTTAGTGGTGGTTTCTTATGATGCAAGTACATGGACAATTGACTCTTGCAATAGAACAACAATGTCTATTTACTCAGCAGTATATATTCATTGTCCACGATTTTATAAAACATTACACTATCTATATGTTTAATGAACAATATTTCATTCTATCAATTTATATTATTCATTGTTAGACTTTGATTAATTGACAACCAAATTTTCAATACGTTTCATAATATCCTTTTCATTACCAACCAAACATTAGGTATTGACATTCATAAAAGTTTACCATTACTTCAATATTGTGAAATCATTATGGGTTTCTCACTCTGATTTCTCTATTTTAACCAGATTTACCCTGATCAATGAAACATCTTCATCCTTTTTAATGAGATAGTCCTCCATTAGTATCCTTCATAAGTGAAATTATAATATGTTGAAGTTGTATATCCAAACCTTTCCATCATCGGACACAATTCCTTATGATAATGGTAAAAACCCACTAAAATTGAAATAACATATAAGAAAGAGAGTGAGAGTTACTTAAGCTATTTTTGAGTGTGTTGTGAGTGAAGTGGGAACCACAAGCCTTGATACCACTTTTTGGGAACTATGGACCACTAGAACCTGTGAATATTGATCTTCTGGAAGTATTTAAATAAATATTCAACATAGTGGAGAATTGAAGATATAGAACTTCCTACACCAAAAGACTCCTATGATCATGATGTAAAATATCTTTTAATGAAAAAAACTTACCCAAAATCAACAAACCAAGACAACCTTTCATGCAATATAAACAAATTCATAACTCATACAAACATTCAGATGTGATTCCTACATAAATGGAAGAACACTGCTACACTTTTCATCATAATAAAAAGTTAAAAGAATTATAATCTCAATTTATAAGTCATTAAATCATATCAATAATCACCAATTATGAATCAATACTTGAATAAGTAGTCGACACCACTATTATAGTCTGATTCAGCTAGTCAATTCGTGTTTGGGTCTAAAAAGGTGGTGTTCCTTAATAGGTTGGGTGAATCAGGTACTGTAAATTCTTAAATTGATCCTTTCCTATAATAATTTCCAAATATTGAGTATGATTTTATCTATCATAGATTGAATGGAGTGATAAAACAAAAAATCCTAGACATTTGATATTTTTACTTAAATGAAATTGAGCTAATCTAAGGAGAATGCAACGATGATTTTTTGATGGTCCTAAAGAACTCCATTCACTGCCTATATTAAAATATGGAGTAGACACACTAACCCTTAATGTTTAAAAATTTCATAAAAAATATAATGCTTAATACTCATAAAAACATATGAAACTCATTTCCCCCAAAAACTTCTTTGAATCTATATGTCCATTGAATAATATCAATCTTGTGAATTGATCTACTCCACCTTTATATTATTGAAGAACCTCACAAAACATTCCATTGGAGGCACACCAGCATATCTTCATATTATTTATTTTTATTTCCAGTACTAACCTAGAACTTCCAATTTTCTCCCTAGTCTCTCCTATTTTCCTTTTTTTCACTCTTCCTTTATATTGTACAATGATAATTTTTATATGGGACTCTAGAAAAACTTCAATCATAGTGTGACACCTTTATTCGCGATGAGACATGTCTCAAACTATATCCTTTCATTGTGAGAAATATTCCTTCCAATTTAATCCTGAGTCAGCAACAAGACTCAATAAATCTAATTAATATATTATACTTATGTCCTTGTAAAATCTAGTATGATCAATTAATCTATAGTGACTAAAATTATTTCTTGATGAATGATCTCTCCATACAAATTGTGATGCGTACATGGATAGAAACACTATAATTTTTCTATATCCTACTTCACATCATGTAATATAGACAAAAAAATGACTTATACACATTAAATACCCATCAAAGTGCATCACTAACTTCATTGTGCTTGCACCTTCTAAATGATAGTACTATTAGATCTTCATCAGACTTGATTTATGGTATCACATCCGTCTTTATAGTCTGACTTCATGATCCCTCAAAATTATCATTCTGTATATCGAGTATTCATGGTGTAACACCCTCGTCTCATGATATCGCTTCCTCTAGGGATTTAAACTGTATTCTAGAAATAATCCCTTCAGAACATGGTAATTATTTTCATGACATGACTACTAGGCTTGACCATTATCCTTCAAAATAAACTGTACAAAAATTTTAGTAACCCTTATGAAAATTAATATTAACCTTATTAATTAGTGAATTATCCTTTTTTTTGAATCATGTATTCCCAATTCATGGAATAATAGTACATGGATAAAACTTGTGGGATTTTATCAAAAAAATTGGCTTCCTTATAGACATCCACCATAGATAGGATCTTGTACCTTGGTATGGTTGTGGAGAAACTATAGGAATCATAATGAAACTTCTCTCTAGTATACAAAGTTGGTAAAATATTTCCAAAACTCATTTATTCCTTTATAATGGCAGTGTTTCTTATTTTGGGACCTCTCTATAATACTATTCAATAAACACAACCCAAGAACGGATAAAGGTTATTTTTACTAAAAATATCCCCCTTTAAGATTGTTCAAAATTCATTGACTCTCCACAAATAAAAACAATCACCACATTATGATAAAACTTCTAGAAAAACTAGATATAGACCTCTTACCTTTATAAATTTTATCAATGATTCACTAATCACCAACTCTAAGATAACATATTTAAATATTTCAGTGAAATTATCCTCATAAAAACACTTTAATATTTTTCATGCATGCCAAAACATCCAAAATATCTTCTCCTATAGATTATTCTCATAATTAATAATTCAAAACTCTCCTAATTTTTGAGATATTTGAAAGAGTTATATCCACTTACATTAATAAGAAAGAAAACCCTAGCCATGTCTTATCCCAAGAATTGATACTTCTCAAAATCCACCTTAGTTAGTGCCTTCTTAATGATATCTACATTGTAATTTTGTGTTGAAACATACTCCAACCTCAAAAGCCCTGGTTCAACCTTCCCACTAATGAAATTTTATTTAATCATAATGTCCATCATTCTTGAGTGATGATTGATATTTTTTCTAGGTTGATAACACTCAAGTTTTCTCAATAGATTACAATAGGAAAATATTGAATCTACTTCAATATAGATAATCATCAGTATACTTTTCTATTTTTTCTTCATGATATAATGGTTTTGATTAATGCCTCTTATTTGGAATTTATGCATCTAAAAATAATGACCATGTTAAGAGAATCAAGCAATATCTGATTATTTTAATCCATTTTAAGCCTTATTTAACTGATACAACCTACTATTATATTCATTCCCAATAAATCCATCCAATTTTTTAATTCAAATCTCCTCCTTAGGTACCCTATTGAGGAATTATGATTTAATATCCATTTGGTGTAATTACAAGACCCTTTTAACTTTAATGGCCAAAAACATATTTATATTTTCTAATTATTCCATGAGTACATATTTCTCATCAACATATATGAATTTAATTTGGGAATACTAATATCACACTAGATTTTCATTATTTTTATCACTTTTCTATCTTCATTACTTTTAATTAGGAATACCCACTTAGTTATGATGGCATTATTGCCTTCTTTCCTTGAAATAACTTCCCACATTTTTTTATTTTCAATTATGTTAAAGTTCTTTATGCATAGCCTCAACCTAATTCTCATCCTTGGTAGAATTTTAAAATATATTAGGCTCCACATGATATTAATTAGAGGTTTTTATTATATACGCCATGTATTAATTGGGGTATCCTAATCACCAATAATATTTTCATCAAAAATTCCAACCATGCTTCTCAACCACATTGTTGCTCCTCAGTCTATTGTATTTTACCCAGCATCAGCATATCCTTTTTATTCTGTTATAACCCCATATTCTTACCCTTATATACACACACCATCATCATGTTATTCTTCAAAACATGTATTGTATTGTCATGAACATTGATCACCAGTTTTCAAAATCATCTGGTTTTCCACAACTGTTACATCTTGATTTTAAAAAAAATCCAAAAATTTTATTGAAGAATTAATGTCTTGTTTTTTATGATTAATTAATGGTGTTTAAAATGGTTATTAAAATAATTTAAATGCTAAATGTTTTTTATGATAGAGATATTATTACTTCACTGTCTAAATTTGGAAAGCATGCATGGATCAGGTTACCAATACCAGTTGATAATAACCATAAAAAACCAGACTCATAATGATGGTGATGTTTTAGAGTTCTTGTTTCCATGAAAGCAATATATAGATGGATCAAAGTTGATTTAAGCCCCACTTCTACTTAGCTAATGACCTTTTGATGATGATAAGAAGCTAGCAAAGACTATAATAAGTGAGTACAATATACTGGTGGGTTGATCTGGTAAAAGATGAATGGTGTGGTTCCATGTCTACTATTTTTTCTACATTTGGTAACATAAAAAAATTGTTTCCCATTTCTATTGTTTTCTTATATTTGGTAATTTAAACAAACAGTTTCTATGTCACACCCAGACCAATGTTTTATTTAAATTTATAATTTTCTTTAACTTTTAAAATTTTGTTGGTGTTAGGGTTGAGTCCCTGATGAAAAACATTTGAGTTATGTTAAAAATTGTATGTTTTTCAGCTGACGTCATTGGGAGAACGGGCATAGCGCGTGTTAGAAACACTACGTAGCTCCGCTTTGGCATTGGAATAATTCCCTTGACTTCAGAAAATTAAAATGAGTAAATATTGTGGTTTATTGTGTTATTTGAAACTTTTATTATTGTTAATAATTTTATAATTATTATTAAAGATGAAATGATAAATATTATTATTATTATTTTAGGTCGATGTGCGGGCATCGCACGACTAGCGGTAGTCATGCAGTTAGTCTGGGTACTGTACGACTACAATATTTGATGTGAACAAATAAAAAAAATTGGATTAGTTTCAAATTAAAAATTTGGTCAAATTAATAACTTACAGCATAAGGATAATACTATTTGTCATGAATAATAATATTGGATTATTATTAAATACTTTTATTATTAAAGTTATTATTTTTATCATTTCTGTATTGTTATTAAAGTTTTTTTTTATTTTTTATGTTATTAATATTATTATTATTACGGTTATCATTAGTATATATTAAAGTTAATTTTATTTATTATTATTATTATTATTCATTTCTTTATTCTTTTATTTTCCTTCTCTCTTTTTTCTTTTTTTATTTTTTTCTTTTATTTTTATTTTCTCTCTAACCCTAGTGCCCCCTATTTTTTCTTCTCAGTCAGCCCATATATGGACTCCATCTCCCTATTGTGGTGCAGCTCCCACTCCCCTCTCTTACTCAGTGCAAGAAGGCCCCGGTGACGTCCTCTTGTGCAGCACGAGCCTCTTGTACTGCTCTTGCCCTACACATTCCGTGATGTTGGCTTCTGCCTCCATCTGGTTGTGACACCTGACTCCTCTCTTGTATGGCTCTCCCAGAAGGCACCTGGATGCCCGCACCTCCCTCAGTCCACCTTCCTCAGGCCGTCCGTGCCTCCCAGCCCTCACCCAGTCCAGCAACCCCCTCGGCTCCACCTCCACTAGTCCAACACCCTCCTGTCACACGCGCTCCAGCCACCCCGTACCCAGTTGGCGCACCTCCTACCAGAAAACACTGTCCAACAGGCCACTTCCTCTTCACTGGTTGACCAGTGCACACCTGGGCTCCTCCCGCTATCTGTACAACCGACACCCACCACCCGGTCGCCACGACGTTGCCCTACTCCGATCAGTAGTAGTGTAGCAGCCCTGATGACCTCCTTTTTTCTGGCTAGCAACTCCCCTGCCATCCACTTTTCCATCCGGAAAACCCATGCCCTCTAGTTGTCTCTGACGCAACCCCTTTTGGCTGGTGATAAGTCCATCAACTGCACACCCTCATTTTCTGTCACCGCACGCACCTCTGGCCAAGCTCACCTATGATTCCATAGTGTTCCATTGTAAGAACCTTTTGTTCAGCCACACAGTCCACGCACGGCCCCTTTGTCATATTCCAATCATTTCGCAATGTGTCTCAGCCTCCCAGGCTGCTCTGACCAGCTCTGTCATCAACCATGTTGGTCTTCACGCCGTCATTGATGATGTTGTTGGTTTTCCCCGTGCACCACAACACCGCATCAATCGGTTTCCTTTTTGCATGACCCTACTATTCATGTATTCCTGCACACGAAGGTGATCATGTCAACAAGGAAAACCTGTGATACTATGATCATTGTCTTGTGTGTTCTTGTGTGCCTTTATAGGGAGTGTCATGTTGTTGTGTTCAAGCTAAAAATTGAGGTAGGTCCCATACTGCACTCGCCTTTAAATTTAAAATTTATTTATTTTTTGATATTTTATTTGTTTTCTTAAATGATAAATAGTATTAGATAAATAATTTCAGAATAATTACTCAATGTAAAAAGAGATATTTATTTTATACACGTCACTTGAAATATTTTCTTGGTGAATTAACGCACAATAGTGAAAGAATGCTTGTTTGTCCCTTTAATGTAATTCATGGAATTTCATGTGTAGTTATGGTTTAATGATAAATTATTTCTTCTCATGCGTGAGAAATTGTTTTGTTTATCTTAAGAAATTTGGGTTTTCTTTAAATTTGGTTAAGGCACATTTGGTACTTTGATAAAATAAATTATTTTGGGAAAATTTTATATGAGGTGACTCAGGGGTGACTCTTTTGTGTTTGTTGGTTGTGTGAGTTGTGTGTGATGTTTGTGCAATGTGACTGGTTACTTTATCGACTTTGTTGGATCACCCCTGATTATTATATGTTTTGACATGGGAACCTGGCATAGTAAGTGAATCTTCTGAGAATGATTGTTTCACTAGTTTAGATTACGCACTAGCTAGTGGCCCATAGCAGAGAGATGTTTTGTTATTATTATTGCTATGGGATTGGGCCCCTCGACGAGGCCAAGTAGGGTGATGGTCAGGGATTAGGACGTTATGACGTCATTAATAGTAGTCATGCCTTCTGGATGAGTCACATGTATAGTACATTTTGGATTGTTCACAAGCTCCTAGGTTCGACCCATGTTTTCTTTAGTGTTTATTTGTATGTGGCAGATGATTAAGAGGTCTAGTTCTATTTTTGGCCCCTGTGTACCTCTTTTTTTCTTTTCCCATAGTGTGTGTTGTGTGTTTTATGTGGTTTTCCTTATTACTAATAACGAAAATTTGGATTTCTAAATTGTTCACGAAAATGTTTTAAAAGGCATTACACATGTTCCTTTCAAACATTAAAGTTGTTTTAAAATTAAAAAGGGCAATGGACTGTTACTTGTTCTGGAAATTAAAGTGTGTGTGGAAACCCATAGATTATATACATTAGTTCAGACCTGAAATTAGTGAACTATTTGTTTAAAGGTGGTGCATTGGGAATAGTTTGGTTGGCACGCCTACGGAGTTTTAATACTCACGCCTATAGTGTTTTCCTGTTTTTAGTTTTTGTTTCAGGTTTGACTTGAACTTTCTCTCCATGGTTGAGATTTGGTTGTGGATTGGTGAGAGACTCTCAGAGTCATGAGGAGTTTTGGTTGTGTTCAGGTTAATTGGTTGTTGTAGTCTATTCTTTCTTTTCATGTTGTTTATTTACATTGCATTGTTCTATTTTCCTTATAAAGATTTATTTATTTTTTATTGGGTGAAATCATTCCCTCTTGCTCTCTTTTGATTCCTTGGTGATTTTTGCCTTCCCGGAAGGATCGGGAATTCCTCTTGGGCCATGTCGCAGACCGGCTTTGGTGATCAATTCAAGGTCGACCCAGGTTGGTTTGTGACAAAATGGTATCAGAGGAGGTCGGCTCTTGAGCGGACCATAATTTTCAGAGCTCCCATTGTTATCTGGGGTTATTATGGTAGAATGAGTAGAATTTTTGGGACTCAAGGAATATGGATGATAAGTACGTCATGAACCCTTTCTCATTCTGATCCTCAGGTTACCATGGGATGTTCAGGTTTGTTGATGTCCTTTGATTCTTATGGTTTGTTTAGTATTGGAAAATGAAATGCAAGCTAGGCAAGTGACCTCTGTGAAATCGAATGGTCTGGAAAGCCATGTGAATCAAGGAACATTACCCTAGAGTTCTCTTTATGATAGTGGTGTGAATGGTGTATGGACGCCAACCATATGTCTGAGTTACCCATTAGCACTAGTTTCACCTGGTGGTTTTTCTGGGTCTTCTTTACTTCTAATAATTTTTTTATAATTTTTTTTTTGAAATTGTGAAAAGTTGAGTTTAAAATGGTAATGACCATGTTTGACCCATCTTCTTTTTTTCTTTTTCCTTAGTGTTCACCCCCGTGAAGGTTTTATGGATGCCCAAGGTGCAACTTCGGGTGGTTCATCCTTAAAAAATCCTCCAGTTCATCAGTCCATGGACTATGTCCTTGAGTTTCAGAAGTTGAACCCTCACCTCTTTTAAGGGAAAGCAGATCCTCTTGAGGCAGAGGAGTGGTTGTAGAAGATTGATAAGAAAATCAGTTTCATTGGGTTGCCTGATTCATTGAAGGTGAAGTTGACTACCTTTATGCTTGAAGGTCTAACTTGGAAATGATGGAAGTTCGTGTCTCGAAGAAAGCTTCGAGAAGATCTCACATGGGAGTTATTAAAGTCTTTATTCATCCAACAATACTTCTCTGAGTTCACAAAGCTGAGGAAGAGGATGGAGTTGTGTTGTCTTGAGCAGGGTGTTGAATTAGTACAAGAATTATATCGACGTTTCTCATACCTAGTTCCATACGACCAATGGTTTATTGTAATCAATCCCGGGAAGGCTTAATAATTTGAGTCTTGACTTTGACCTAAAGTGAAATTAAAAGTATAATAGATCAACCTAACCACCTTCTCAGATGTTGTGGGGAAATCCTTTCCTTCTGAAGTTGAGTTAGAAGAAGGACATGAGGTGGTGGATCCTCACTCGGCCATGGGAAGTGGTGTAGAGGATGATGATATGAAGAATGGGATGTGACATGATGTTGGTGGATCTAATACAGGAATCAAGAGGCCTTCAGACCTCTAGTCATCTTCTTCACAGTGCAATGTCATGATCTGTCACCAGTGTGGTAGGAAGGGTCACAAGAGACCTACGTGTTCAAGTGCTATGAGACCCTACCACACCTGTGGACATTGGGGTCACTTGCAGTGATTCTGCCGTGGCGTTTCCAAGAAATGCACAGAAGCTGGGCCTGGCTCATCGAAGGTCACCTCAACCTGTCAGCGGGAGTAGGGAAATGTTTGGGGACCAGTTTGAGGTTTTCTATTTGTAGTATTTTTTGGATGTAGTAGTCGTCAACTAGGGATTTTTGTGGTGTTTATTTTCCTTCAATTGTATGAGTGGTTATTTTTGAACCTCTTTAAAACCTTTATTTTGAATAGAAGTGTGTTTGGTAAAATTATGGTTCTTTTGTGGTGTCTGGGGGTTTCTGAAGCCTAACTACGAGGAAGGAGATGCTTCAATCATCATATCTCCAGCCTTAGGTCCCAGAGTGAAGCTGGCATGTAGTCAGGAGAACCCCAGTAGCGTAAAAAGTACTTAGTTTAATCTATGTCTTTAGTGCATCATGGTTCTTGTTCTTCTGAGGGTGTGAAGTTATTGGAATAGTGATGACGGTATTTTTGATACTCTATTGTAAGGGCCATAACATTCCCACCCCTCCCTCTGTGGTGCGGTCTCTGGTCCATGTGGGAAGTCTCCGAGTTTGATTAATCTCATCAGTCCTTATGGTGGGGAGACCCATCTCGGGTCTCACTGAATTTCATTTGGCTTGATACCTATGGTGGGGAGTCTACCTGGGCCTCCCCGTGATAGTATCATAGTTTCATTTTGGGTTTTGTTTTGGTAGTGTTTAATGTTTTCATGTTTTGAGGATAAGTTGCATGTCTTGGGAGTTCGGTGTTTGTTTGGATCAATCAATTGGAGGCACATAAACTTTTGTAGGTGGGTGACACTTGATAAATTTTATCTTTGGGTCTAGATATTATTGTGGCTTTCTGAGGGAGGAAAGATTTATGGTGGGGAGAATTGTCACACCCCAACCAATATTTTATTTCATTTTATAATTTTCTTTAACTTTTAAATTTTTTTGGGGATCGGGTTGAGTCCTGGATGAAAAACATTTGAGTTATGTTAAAAAGCGTGCATTTTTCAGTTGACGTCATTGGGAACAAGGGCGAAGCGCATGTTGGAAACACTATGCAGCTTCGCTTAGGAATTGACATGATTTTCCAACCTTCAAAAAATTAAAATGGGTATAGATTTTGGTTTATTGTTTTATTTAAAACATTTATTGTTGTTAATAATTTTATAATTATTATTAAATATGAAATGATTATTATTATTATTATTATTATTATTATTATTATTACGATTATTATTTTAGGTCGATGCGCGGGCACCACACTACTATTAGAAGTCATTCGATTAGTATGGGTATTATACAACTATGGTATTTGAAGCGAACAAATAAAAATAAATTGGATTAGTTGCAAATTAAAAATTTGGTTAAATAAATAACCTACGGAGTAAGGATAATACTATTTGTCATGATTAATAATATTGGATTATTATTAAAGAGTTATTATTATTAAAGTTATTATTTTTATCATTTTTATATTGCTATTAAAGTTTTTATTATTTTTATTTGTTTTGTTATTAATATTATTATTATTAGGGTTATCATTAGTATATATTAAGCTTTTTTTTCTTTTCTTTATTATTTTATTTTCCATCTCTTTTTTTCTTTTCTATTTTTTTTCTTTTCTTTTTATTTTCTCTCTAACCCTAGAACCCCCCCCCCCAATTTTTTTTATTCTTACTCGGCCCATACAGCGTCGCCATCTCCATGTTGCATTACGGCTCCCTCCCCCTTCTCTTACTCAACGGGAGCAGGCCCCAGTGATGTCCTCTTATACTGCACTGTCCTCTTGTGCTACTCTTTCCCTATACCTACCATGATTTTGGCTTCCACCTCCAGCCGGATGTGAAGCCTGACTCCCCCCTTATAGGGCTCTCCCAATAGGAAACCAGATTCCAGCACCTCCCTCAGGCCATCTGCACCTCCCATCCCTCACCCGGTCTGGGGACCCTCTTGGATCCACCTCCACTAGACTAGCGCCCTCCTGCCACGCGTGCTCCAACCACCTCGTACCTAGTCGGAATGCCTCCTACTGGAAACCGTAGTCCAAAAGGCCACTCCCACTTCATTGGCCGACCATTGTGGACCTGGTCTCCTCTCACTGTCCTCACAGCTGACACTCACCGCCCGACCACCACGACGCCACCCTACTCTGGTAAGCTGCAGCGTAACAGCCCCGAAGACCTCCCTTTTTCTGGCTGGAAACTTCCCTAATAGACACTTTTCCATCCAGCAAACCCCTACCCTCTTATTGTCTCCAACGCAACCCCTTTTGGCTGGAATGAAGCCCTTTAACCGCAGTCCCTTATTTTCTATCGTCACGCGCACCTCTAGCCAACCATGCCTCTGATTCCATAGTGTGTCTTCATGAAAACCTTTTGTTAGGTTTCATAGTCCCCTCGCAACCCCTTTGTCATCTTCTGATCATTTCGTAATGTTTCACGGGCTCCCCGTCCACTTTGACCAACTCCGTCATCAACTGTACTGGTCACGTTCTATCGTTGATGATGTTGGTGATTTTCCCCATGCACCATAGCACCGCACCAACTGTTTTCCTTTTTTTGTGACCCCACTGTTCAAGCATGTTTGCACCCCAAGGTGAGTGTATAAGCAAGGAAAACATGTGATACTACGATCATCAGCTTGTGCATGCTTGTGCACCTTTGCGAGGCATGTCACGTCATCATGTTTGAGCTGCAAATTAAGGTAGGTCCCCCACTACACTCACCTTTAAATTTAGAATTTATTAATTGCTTGATGTTTTATTAGTTTTTTTTAAATAAGAAATAGTATTAGATAAATAATTTTGGAATGACTACTTGATGTAAAAAGAGATATTTATTTTATACATGTCACTTGAAATATTCTCTTGGTGAAGTGACACACAATAGTGAAGGAATGATCATTTGGACCATGAACGTAATTCACAGAATTTCATGTGTAGTTATGGTTTAATGATAAATGATTTATTCTCATGTGTGTGTAGGTTTTTTGGTTCTCTTGAGAAATGAGGTTTTTCTTTAAAGTTTATTAAGGCTCGTTTGGCACTTTAATAAAATAAATTATTTTGGAAAAACATTCTTTTACATGACTCAGGGGTGATCCTTTTTTGTGCATTGGTTGCGTGAGTTGTGTGTGATGTTTTTGCAACGTAACTAGTTACTTGATTGACTTTGTTCACTCACCCCTATTTATTATACGTGTTGACATGGGAACCTGTCATAGTAAGAGAATCTTCTGAGAACGATTGTTGCACTAGTTTAGATTACGCAATGGCTAGTGGCCCATAGCAAAGAGATGTTTTGTTATTATTATTACTTTGAGATTAGGCCCCTTGGCTAGGCCAGGTAGGGTGGCGGTCATGAATTATGATTTTATGAAGTCATCGAGAGTAGGCATGCCTTCAAGATGAGTCACATGTATAGTATGTTCTAGATTTTTCATGAACTCCTAGGTTCGACCCATGTTTTATTTAGTGTTATTTGTATGTGGAAGATGATTGAGAGGTCTAGTTCAGTTGCTGGATCAAGTGTGACACTTTTTCCATTTCCCTTAGTGTGATTTGTGTGTTTTATGTGGTTTTCCTTTTTACTATCAAATAAAATTTGGATTTCTAAATTTTTTGCAAAAATGTTTTAAAATGCAATGCACCTGTTCCTTTCAAACATTAAACTTGTTTTTATATTAAAAAGGTAAATGGAATGTTACTTGTTTTGGAATGGAAAGTGTGTGTGTAAACCCATATTTTATATACTTTAGTTAAAACATGAAATTGCTGAATTATTTATTTAAAGTTAGTGCATTGGGAATAGTTTTTTTGGCATGCCTACTAAGTTTTAATACTCACGCATATAGTGTTTTCCTGTTTATAGTTTCTGTTACAAGTTTGACTTCATATTTCTTGTTGTGGGCAAGAGTTGGTTGTGGATTGTTGAGTGACTCTCAGAGTCTCAAGTATTTTTGGTTGTGGTTACGTTAGTTTGTTTTTTCGGTCATTCTTTCTTTTCGTGTTGTTTATTTACTTTGCATTGTTATATTTTTTTCACAGCTTTATTTATTCTTTATCATGTGAAATCATTCCCTCTTACTATATTTTGATGACCTGGCACTTGTCGCTTGACCGGGTGGATCGAGAATGCCTCTCGGGCCATGTCACAGACCAGGTTGGTTTACTCGTTCAGGGTCGACCTGGGTTGGTTCGTTACATTCTTCTGCAGTTTGTGGATTCAAAATTTTTTGATGTGTGTGTGTGGATTATGGCATTTAGTGGTTCGAGTATTGGTTTTTTATTCCATATAAAGGATGTATACATGGTTCTAAAAGTGTTAGTATCCTCTAATTTCCATGGATAAACCATGTATGTATCATGAAATAGCCACGGTTAAAACCATGGCTATAAAAGACCTACTGCCACAATTCTAACCATGGAAGTATGTCCCAATTTCCATGGTCAAATCATGGTTGTATTTGGAAATATAAATGGTTTAAACTGTGTCTACGGTGGCCTATTCCAATTTTTTAAACCGTGGAAATAGGTATGACCTATTTCCAGGGCAATATCCACCATGGTTTTGGAAAACTATGGAAATAATATATTGCCATGGTTTTTTGGAAAACGGCCATAGTTTCAAACTATGGTCATAGATGAATTTTCTAGTTTTGTAGATTTATACTTGGAAGCATTTCCATCCTCTTTATATCATAGACTCAATAATTTCCTCTCTATATATGCCAGTTGTTCGCAAAGAAATATTTTTCTAGGAAAATTTCTTAAGATCCCTTCATTCCATATTTTT
Organism: Viscum album; assembly: GCA_963277665.1. Classification (NCBI taxonomy): domain Eukaryota; kingdom Viridiplantae; phylum Streptophyta; class Magnoliopsida; order Santalales; family Viscaceae; genus Viscum; species Viscum album. The sequence goes on from OY728162.1 coordinate 257,247,945, forward strand.
GGTTTCTTCCGCTTCATTTATGTTTTGAATTAGTGACCACCATTGATATAAATCGTCCAAAATATGATACAATACCATGAAAATATTATACCTTTTTTACATCCCAAAGTGAGAAATATCTTTTCTAAGGAACTTATCCACTACTCCATTACAAATGGTTTTGTAGTTCCACTGAATGTTGGAGGCTATTGTCTTATAAAGCGGTCTAACATTGCTCCTCCACATTGTGGTTCAGGATGCCCCATATGGGTATGGTTATTGTTCATAACCTTATTTAGTTGTCCCAATATAGTTATAATTTTCTCAGCACTAGTTATAGTTCCAATACCGACGTAATTATCTAATATAGGAAGTAAATACTTTCATGGAATAAATGTGTTGATACGGTTTCCATTCCTTCCACTAGGAACCATTTCACAATCTAGTTTCCAAAGTTTCTACTAAATTTACTCTAATACCAACTATAAATACCCTGACCCTAGTTGGCCAGATCTAGTGCCTTACTTAATTACATTGTCATATAAACAAGGAAGATACATCTCGAAGGAACAAATAGTTTATTATCTGGAAAACATGATATATACATAAGTTCAAAATTAAAATTTGAAAAGAAGTAAAACATAGTAACTGTATTGGAAACACCCATAAAATTCTAGATTATCATTGAAAGTAATTCATAATATACATATTCCCACCCTCAGGAAAAATAAACATGTGAAAAGGGTGAGCTTAAATGCTCCATAATGGTAAGTAATATAGCATAATCATAATTATGAAGCATGGTGAATAACTAAAAGTACACATTCCATTAAAATATAATATTGAGTATAAAATGGTCGGAATTAAAAGATCATTAAATAATGACATAATAAAACATAACCATGAATATTATACTTCTAAAATAATCACATGGACAATCAATTACTAGTTTAATAATGAGGTAATACAAATGTCTTATATCATAATGATGTTGTAAAGGCCTCAACCAAGACATCATACATAATGTGTAAAAACCCATGCTAGTTTGTCTCATGGGACCTACCGATGAATCGAGGGGATATAGCAGGCCCCACCCATCACTTAATAAGTATAATTAATTCCTTATATAAATGGTTATAAACATAAACAACATATACATTCATATTAAAATTATTATAGGAAATATAAATAACTTTCCCCCAAACAATTAACATAATTACTAACCATTCAGAGTAATATGGTGAATGGTACAATGATAGAATACCCACAGTCAAAATAATCATAAACAATTCAATAAAACATAGTATATTATAAAATAAAATATTAATCCTAATTAAAAATAATAATAAATAAGGGTGTTAAAAATATATTAAAATACTCTTATAAAATCATCAAGTGATTCTTGAGAGAAATACTCTTTTTTACTTTGAAAAGAAGAGTGATTTTGGAAAAATATTTTCCTAAAACTAGAAATGAAATAATATTTTTTTCTATAATAAAATGACCGATTTTATAAAAATAATGGTGGTTTAAAACAGATTATATAGTGTACTTGGAAATAGGTAAGAATTTGTGATGTTCCCTTGAATCGGGCTTCTTTATCAGGAACAACTTGAGAAATACCCTTTTAAAACATGTAACACCCCATAAAAGAAATAAGTATTCTGATTGGTACATATATATTGAAAATTAACACATAATTTATTTTTATCAAAATAAGAATAATTAATAATTTCATTGGGGTAAAGAGATTAGAAAGAGTAACCCGAAAGAAAATTAAGGATCTCATAGAAACCCTTACCTTATGTCTGAATGTGTTCTTCACTTGACCATAACATCCTGGATAATAAAATTAAATCCACTAATTAATTTATTTAGAACCTTATATAAATGTATTTTATTTATTATAATTTTATTATGTTCATGTATGGCCTTTTTCATGAGTTATAAGATAAAATTTTATTACTTTGAAGCATTCGTTTCGTTGGTTTTCATGATCGGTATACTTGTATATGAGTATAGAAGTTCATGTGGAATGGGTATAATTATCCAAAATTGAATTTATATGATATTAATAAAAATTAATAATTTTAAATGGTTATATATATTATTTGGTTATATGGTATGAGGATGAATCATTATATAATACATTTAGTGATATTCAATTGCATTATTACTGTGATTATTGATCATAACAAACTCATTTTATTTTATCATTTATTATTATGTAAATATGTTACTTCTAGAACATAATAATGGTTATAATACAAATATTATATTATTATTTGAATTTCAAAATGGTTTTATGACCATCCCTGAAGGAAAATTAAAGAATAAAAATGTGTTGTCCATGAAGGTTGTAAATCGGCACCTCTTGGATGATGATTTCATTTTTTGAAATAAAAGAGAGAGAGAGAAAGGAAGAGGGAGAAAGGAGTTTGAGTAAGGATATTAACTTAATATGATATATTTATAGTATATATAAGATAATGGAGTTATAATTTTCATTTTCACATAGAAGGTGAGGACGGAATAATAAAAGAAATGTACTTGAAAAGAAAATTAAAAGGAAAGGGGTGAGGATTTGACCTCGTGAATAATTCTCCTTGAGAACCTCCTTAAGGGGATTGGTTTTGGTCTTTTTATGGGATCAATAGCTCCTAGACATGAGGTATATTCTTGGGTAGAATATTGGGTAGAAATTTAACAAGGCTCAAAGGCATAGAGCTGTGACGAGAAGAGGGGGTGAGGGGTGGTTTTTATAGTGGAGGAGAGGGGTGATTTATCATTATTTTATTCATTATTTTATTATTTTTTTCATGAAAAAAATAGTATTGATTCTTTTGAATAAATAAAGTAATTAGTACATGTGAGTTTGAACAAATGATTCTTACATCATCCAAACATCATCAATGACTCTATAATTCATGTATTTATCATAAATTTTCATATTTTACTATTCACTAAAAATTCAAGTATTTTGGAAAAAAAATCCCCCTCCCCATTTTTTGACATATACAATTCAAAAATGAACACAATTTTTGAAAATAATTTTCTAAATATGAGAAATTTTAATTTTAATTAAAATCATCATTTACTTGAAAAATATAATTTCTTAAAATTAAAACTGAGTTTATAACACCTTGAAAAATTAACTAAGGTCTGATTAAAGTGTCCTGAACTAATAGGATAGAAAAATATTTATTTTTAAATTTTTAAATAAGTTTATTGATTATATAATTGTAATTAAATATTTATTACTCATAAAAAATACCAACACTTAATTATTAGTTTTTAAAATATTCACTAACTAATACCATTATATAATACATTTATTTATATGGTGCATAAATTTTATTCATACTTTCTTGGTTTATGTTACTATTCATAGGGTCAAATTACTATTTATAAGGGTAACATTACTATTCAAAAGGGTTATGTTACTATTCACCAAAAAAATATAAGTTGAACCTATTAGACTCTAATTTTTATACTGATCACAACCGTGTATATTGTTTTTTCATAATTCGAATAACATAAGTGGAAAAATTATGTTTCATGGCTAGGTTATAACTATATTGTTTAAATAATTATAATAAAATATTGTTTTTCAAGGGCTCAGTGTTGTGAGCATTACATCCTATGTTAAATTTATTTGTAAATCCTTAGGGTGTTAAAATATCCATGCTCTAGATTTTAGTTTTAAAGAAGATTCATCATCCTCCATGAACATGTATAGAATCAAGGGATCATTTGAGATATGGAGACAGATTTCCTTCTCATGGAAATTTATGTTGGATCTATACAGGTAAAGCCAATTTATACCTAGAATTGTATCAAATTTAACTCAAGGAATTATCACAAGGTTTACTTGGAAGCTCATCCCAAAAAAATTTGATAAGGGAGGAGTTATATACTTTTGATGAAATAATTTCCCCATTTTTCATTTTCATCTATAGTTATACTTCCATGATTTTCGGTACTTTTTTAATAGTTCTACTAAGTATGTATGATATGAAGGAACGCATAGAACTAGAATCAAAAAGTACGCTCACTATTATTGAATGAATAACTAGCATATCTATCACAACATCATTTTCAGGATCCACCTCAGTGGTTGTGATGGAAAACTATCTCCCTTACTTCCTTTGATATTGTTTGTTGTCTTTAAAAACCATTGTCTTAGTGTATTGGTATGTATATTTTCCTAGTTCCTTGAGGTTAAAACTATGAAAAATGCACTGAGGGTTGACTGGATCATTACTTTTTGCTATCTTATTAGTCGGTTTCTCTTATCAGTAATTTCTATCTAGGCATACTTTCTTCCCATATCTAAATCATTTCCTTATACCCCTTAGTCAATTCTCAAGGTGCTTCTTTCTGCACTTTAGACAAGTGGGTGTTGAGATTTCTTAGCACTGTTAGATTTTTACATTGGACCACCATAATTAATCTCCACTTTCTTCTTATTATTCCCATGATTCCATTGAGATTCTCAAATATCTATTTCTACTTTTAAGTTGAATCTCATAATTTCCTTACAGCTATCAAACTCTTAGATCTTCATGGATTTTCATAGACTAGGTTTTAGCCCCACAAAGAAGTGGTCAACCTTGAATTCAAGGGTAACGAAAAATCCATAGGTGTATTTTTCAAGTCTTGAGAAGTTTTACTTATCATCCATAATAGATTTTTCATATTTTTTCTTGAGAGAAAGTAAATATCTTTTCATTTTAAGTCAGATAGTGTGAGGAAAATATTTATTGAAAATAGTTTCTAGAATTTATTCCACCCCATAACTTCTATCTCTTCCTTAGGCTTCGTATTCTTTAACAATGACCAACACTGATCATCTTCTCTCTCCATACAATAAATAACAATTATAACCTTCTTTTTATTAGAACATTGAAGGATAGAGAAGATCTTATCAATTAATTTTATCTATTGTTTCATGATTAAAGGATCAGATAATCCATTGAAATTTAAAGGTCCTTGTCAAATAAAGGTATCAAATAAATCGTGTTATTTCTTAGGGGGTTTAGGTGCTCCTCTTGTTATGGGTTTCTATTTAGAACCTGATTTATCTAAGAGATAAGCATCACAAAGTTTTCTATTCTTGTTCCCAACAAGTTGGGCATCTCTTTTAGGCAGTTATCACATTTCCCTTAACATTAGTTGTTTACTCGATTCCTCCTATTTCCATCTATTGGATATAATAAAGGAAAAATTAATTATGATTCTTGTTAAACTATTAAAAACAAAAAAAAAATCCTATTAAATTAAAGGGATAACTTATAAATGATGTATATTTCCATAACATATGAATTTCTAGGATTTAATATATGTTATCCATTATCTATTTCCTAACATACACACCTTTGGGATTTTTTTGTTCCATTTATAATGGTTTATAATGATATTTAGAATTTACTAAAGCATATCTCATAGTAGTGTAAAACCAGCTGTCCAATAAGGATCGTTTTCATGCACCAATTCCCAGTCGATTCTAGCTCAACGTGGTGTTTTCAGGATTCACCCCAATGTACATTTGTACCAAATCCACATCCAGTTTTAGGATTCATATAGGGATATATTTTCTTGATAAACCAATTACTATATAATATACCAAAATTTGGGATTTTTTTCTTATAATTATTTTTCCCTAAGTATTTCTAAATACTTTTTCTAATTCTAATCCCAAAAATAACTAATATTTTTCTTTTGACACCAACTATGACAACCCTGCTCTTTATTACACTTTAATGTGTGATTTATTACATAAGAGTAAACATAAAACAACATAGAATATCTAGAATTATAGTGTATTTGGTAATTAGGTATATTACATAATAACTTAAAATATTAAATACATCACCATTATTAAAAACATATTTAACATGATCATAATATTCCTTCCAACATAAAACTACATGGGATGGCTTGGGGACATAAGAAAGGGGTGAGCTATAAATCCTAGTAAGGGAATAAAAATGAAATAACATGCAAAAATTTATACATGTTAAAAAAATAGGCATATCAATGTGTCCTAAAAGGATTGATAATAATAAACATGAAAAGTAAGGCATGGTATAACATAATAACATAAAGGAATTAGGTAAATGAGGAAACAACTTAAAACATTTTATTATAAACATAGGTCAAGGATAAATGAAAATAAATCATAATATAAAATTATTGCAAAGCATTAGGTTCACTCCCCAATCCCTTGCATTACATATCATGATACTAAAACAATACCCAATGCATTCGAGTGTTATATAACTCTGGGAACACCCGTCACTTTTATTTCATTATCATGCTTAAGTATTCCACATAGATTATACAACATCGATTCATTCATCATCATATTTTATTCCATGATCAAGGAGTGTCAAATACATACAATTAAATCCCTATTCAATAAGTATAATTTCATAAAGGTGAACAGCCTTGATAGGAAATAGGTATGAGTATTCACTACACAATTGTTTAGCATAGAAATCATGGTGAAATTTCAACAGTATAACGGGGGGTATAAATGTTCATGGAAGGGATTAATGAGAGTGAAAATATTCTCTCATCATTTAGACATAAAATTTACATTATGGGGTATATATAATAATATATCCCATCATTATGAATTAAACATAAAATATATAATATAATGTAAAAACTTGAATAAAGAGGAGAATGATAGGACCCCATTGCTTGAGAGTGTGATTCCAAAATCTTGGGAGAGCTTCCTCAGAGCTTAGAGAAACCTTGGGAGGAATATAGAGTAGGTAGGATAGGGGAAGGAAGTGATAGTGAAAATAAATGGGATATTATGTGGGTTTATATAAGAAATGAGTGTAAATTTTTTTATTATTTCCCGAACATAGGTTTTGGAATCAATATAATAAAGTAATAAACACCACAAAAATTCCCATGTATTTTACACATGGTTTCTACCAAATGGAAATTATTTTAAGTATTTTTATTATTCTAAGGTCCAAAATTATTAAAATAACACACTTGATGAGGCGGAAGTGAGTCATGTCCTTAAAGAAATGATTTTAAATCCTTAAAATATCTAATCAGTTTTGGAGGATTCATAATGGATTCATAAAATTAATAAAATAAAATAAAAATGGTATTATTTTAAATTTAAAACATATTTTTTATGTATAAAATTTATAGTGTTTATTTCATCATTTTGGGTCATTATGATGTCATAAAACACACCATATATTTATACTGTATTTAATTTTTACCCGAAAATTTGACGCTCTGAAAATTATGAAAAATTAACCATTGGATAATATTTATGTTATGATTCCAAAAATAGTATTCATTTTATCTAAATAATTTTTATATGTATGTTAATTTTCACTTTGAAAATAATATTCGACATTTATTGAGAAATACTAGGTTTTTTTGACAATAACATTTTTTAAACCCTTATAAAAATTACATTTAGCTTCATGAAAAATATATGATCATTCATATTTAATAAATAATATTTAAAAATAATATCTTATTAAAATATTATTTTATTTTATAAATTTATTAATTCATCAAAATAAATGTCTTGAATGAAATTAAGAATTACCCAAAAATATACTTTGTCATATATTGTATCAAAATCAAAATCATTTATAAAATAAAAATAAAAAATAAATATAACCATTATTCTATTAAAAATAATATATACTTGTTCATATTTTTAGTGTCTAGATATATAACCTTTTAATAAACCAGCAAATTATTTAAGGGTAAGGGGTGTGATGGTTAGACTTCCACGGGATGGTTCGACATACATGGTTTGGGTTGTGATCTCGATAAGCTTAAAATTTTTCCTTAAATAGTTTTACTCATGCTTATGTTATTGGATATCATCTTGGTCTTGTTTAGGGTAAAATATCAGTGATTATATCTCCCTTATAAGCTCTCGTAAATGGGTTTCACATGGTCAATCCTACTAGTTGAGATCATTACTTCCTTTGTCTGTGTCAGCTAGATTTATCAAAAACCTATATTTATATTAATCATATGTTCACTATTAAATAGATATATTATCAATGGTAATAATACTTAACATCCTTTTAAATCTTATTGAATATATTAAATCAAATAAAGTGCATGTTTTTTCTATATCAATAATATATAATAATGCATTTAATTAAATCAAAAGGGAAATTTTATGTAAAAAAGTTTAGGTCGTTATAGTATATTTAATATTACAATTTAAAAGTATAATTATATCATAAATATTATATATAAAAACTCACTCCATCATTATATTAAAATGTGAGAGGTGTTTATGGAAAATGATTTACATCGATTCGTGATGTGGTAGTCTATCGTACGCACGATCGACGATTTAATTTCTCATTTGATGGAAGAGGAGGTAGATATAGGTTATTACATGTACATACTAACATATTATTATATTGGAGACACATTTTTTAATATATTATCCTGATTTCATAAAATTTTAAGGAGGAGGAAGAATAAATAAAATAAAAATGATCATTTAATAATGGTACCTCTTCTTTGGACGCCCACTTTAGGTTATCACCAAAAGCCTTCCTAGGATGGATTTCTGATAACAAAACTGATCTATGATGTTGGTATGGTAGTATAGAATTTATTTTTTCATGTATTGGTTGATCCAAATGAATTTTTAAATGTTAATAGTAGAGGATAGGGGTGGCCTTTTATAAGTGGGGGAAAGTACACACGAGGAATTTTTAAAAAAATCAATTGTACCCACATTATTCACATGAAACAAGCCAAACAAATGGTTAATTATAGACACTTAGAGTAGATAAGGTCTAAATATGTACATCCAATGGGTTTTAGACATGTTGGTAGCTCATTTTAACCCTTATCTTTTTAGTTTAACTCCCAAATAAATCAATTTTCACCATTACCTCGATAATTATTTTTTATTTATTTTTCTATTCATAATAGTAAAAGATTAATTTGACCTTCATAGATAATATAAATTACAATGATTCACAATAATGAATCTATTTTTTAAAATTCAATATACATACTTTTCATAATTCAATTTTAAATTATACCTATAAATGTGATGAAAAGATGGATTACCAAAGAGAAAAATCTCATCTGTAATGAAGGTTTTAATATAGAAATTAAATATGAAATTGATTAAAGTAACATAAATTGTATTTATTTTAATATAATTCAATTAATTTTACTTTAAACCAAATTTAAAATATAATTTAACTTTGTAAATAATTTAAATGATAAGGCAATTTTTAATAAAAATCAGTATTTTTCACGATTTAATGAAAAACGAATTATTTCAAAAAAAAATCCAAAAAATTGACCATAAGATAATTTTTGATATAATGATTAAAAAATGAGTTTAATTTTATCAAATAAATTTTCTAAAATTTGTAAAAATTAATTTTAAAAAAGGTATGCAAAGAAATACTAAATCGTCTTTTAGAAAAATATAGTTTTTTAAAAAATATTTTTTCTTTTAAATGATTCTTATTTTATTTATAATCAATATATAACCATAATTTTCATATTTTAGTTAGTACTATTAATATCCACTAACATAATTAAACTGTTATAATGATCATGTTTGAACAATATTTTAATAAAGTATCATGTTTCTTTTAAACCTGGTGTTGCATGCATCATAAGCTATCAAAGAGATTGAATTTATTTAAAAGAAAATAAATCATAAAGTCTCAAGGTTTTATATTATTCTCTATAAAAAAATCTTCATCCTCTATATTTCATGGATATTAGATTCTAAACATATTAGGGTACTTATTATTCATAACATCCACTAGTTCCCACACTGCTTCCTCAATTTTGTTATTTCTTTAAAGTACCTTTACCAGTCGAGTCATACAATTCCTCAATAATTTCTCTCTGGAATCAAGAATTTGGATGGTATATTCATATTAATATAGATAATATTCTAATTATATTTTATTAAAGGTGATAATATTCTTTGGTTATAGCATGTACATCCTTAATAACGATATATGTAACAAATCATGTACTTTGGAGGAACTTGGTGGAATTTCCAAATAGTAAGAAATAGCTCCAATTATTTCTAGGATTTCAAAGGGTCTGATGTGCCTATGGATTATTTTTTCATTCTTAACAAATGTTTCTACACCCTTCAATGGATATACATTCATGAAAACATGATCTCCCACTTATAATTCCAAATCCTTCCTCTAATTGTTGGCATAACTCTTTTTCATACATTGAGCTACTTTAATATGAGCATGAATAGTCTTTAATTTTTTTGTTTTACCTTTTAAAAGTTTTGGGACTACATTTTTCCTTTCACCAATCTTATTTGAACAATTTTGAATATGAAATTTATTACGATATAATGATTCATATGGTCCCATTTAAATATTTGATTGGAAACTATTGTTATAGGAAAACTCTACCAAAGGTAAATACTGATCCCACAAACCTCGAAATTCAAGTGAGCATAAACTAAACATATATTATATTTTTGAATAGTCTTTTTGGACTATCTATTAGATTTATTATGTTAGGTAGTGCTCAAATTAATATTAATATCAAGAGCCTTATTAATAATCTTGCAAAATTTTGATGTAAAATAGGGATCAGAATCAAACATGATCAAAATAGGTTCACCATGAAGTCTTAAAAATTCATTAATATAGATCCTTATAAGGTGATTTAAAGATAAATCTAATCTTATATATTAAATGTGTAGATTTAGTTGGGTAATAAACAATAACTCACATCGCATAATTATTTATATGATTCTTTGGTTATCTTGTGAAAAAATACATAGTAATGTCATATCATTCTCACATTGGAATAGGAAGAGTTTGCATGAAACCTTTAAGATACTATCTCTAAGCCTGGACCTATTGAAAAACTAAGTATCTTAATACACAGTCCACAATTTCTAACTTTATATTATCCCACAAAAAATGTTTCCTCAAATCCCTATACATCTTGGTGCTACCATGGTGTATAGAGAAATTTAATCTATGAGAATCATCCAAAAATTACATTTTTATCTTAGGTATAGATAGAACATGTAATATCTTTCCAAATTTTAGAACACCATCTTCACAAACAAAGTCTGTTAATTTCTCATCATTCACAACCTTAAATTTCGTCTAAAAGTTCTCCCTATCAAATTGATAACTTTTTATATTTTCTAATAAATATGGTTTCACGATCATTTGAAAAAGGAGTGATATATCTCCTTCCTTAATAATTCACTTATTTATATTTACTAGATCCATGAACATAGTATCTCTCTCAATCCACATTTGTGTCAGAACTCCATGATCTTTCATACTCAATGCATTTTATGCCTTATTTTCTTTCCTTGGGTGGTAGTGTATCGATAAATCATAATCATTGAATAGTTTAACCCATCACCTTTTTATCATAATGATATAGTTTTTTTGGAAATATGTATTTTGGGATTTAATGATCTGTATATATCTCAAATCTTTCACCATAGGGATAATGTCTCCGTATCTTCAAAGAAAAGATTATAACCACCAACTTAAGATCATGGGTTGGATAGTTCAGTTCACAAGTATTCGGTTTCCTTGATAAATCAATAATAAATTTATCATTTTTTATTAATAAACAACTACATACCTTCTTAAATTATTCTTAATATCTCACAAACACTTCATTTATTAATTATAGATTCAAAATTAGATCCTTTACTAATTTCCTATTCAATTCATCAAAACATTCTTCACATTTATTTATCCATATGAATGTGCCCCCTTTACAAGTAATCTTGGTTAATGGTTATCCAATTAGGAATGTTATGGATGAATCACCGATAGTAACCTTCCAGACCAATGAAACTATGTACCTCATATATGTTTTTTATTGTATAAAATTATTTGACTACCTTTTTATTTGAAAAATAAATTGAGATTAAATCATTGGAGATAATTTTTCCAAGAAAATAATCTTCTTAAAGACAATATTTTGAATTACTAAATATCCTATATAATTATTTCCTTTTAAGAGTCTCAAGAATGATTCTCAACTGATTATCATAGTTCTCATTTTTTTCAGAATACACCCAAATATCATCAACAAATACCACTCCAAAATAATCAAGATATTATTTGAATACTATTTTCAATAAATCCCTAAAAATGTAGGGTACATTAGTCAATAAAAATGGAGTTACTATAAAATTGTAATATCCATACCTCATTTAGAAGGTTTTATTTGGAATTTCATTCTTCTTTACTCACAATTGATGATACCTAGAATTAATTTCAATATTTGAAAAATATTAATATCTATGAATTTAATCAAATAATTCATCAATGTGAGGAATAAGATAGTTGTTCTTTATCATAATAGAATTAGTTTCCTTTTAATCAATGAACAACCTCATGGATCCATATTTCTTCTTAATGAAGAGAACATGGACTCCCCATTGTGAAATATTATGTTGAATAAATCCGTTATCACACAAATCATCTAGTTGTTTCTTAAAATCCACCAATTACAAAGTGTATATTATGTAATTAGTATTTGATATTGGTTTTGCATCAAATATTAAATTAATAGAAAAATATACTTCACACTCTGGTGGATGACCAAGTAATTCCTCAAGAAATGCATCAATGTATTATTGTAAAATAGGTACATCCTCAATTTCAAGATTACCTTATCCATACCTAGATTGTATCTTCTCTTATTTCCCAATAATATAATTCAATAAAGATAATGGGGTGGATCTAGACATGTGTCAGGTGATTATATATCTACTATAAAGAGAATTGATTCTACATATTCATCAGGAATCATAATTTCCTTCTTCTTATATTAAATTTTTGCATTATATTTTCAAATCAAGCCCATAAAAAGGATTATATATAATTCAGTAATAGTTATGATAATAAGTTCAGAAAATAATGCATGTTTATGCATCATAATGGTGAATTCCAGACATATCTTTATTATAGTGAGACTTTCACTTGGAGTTTTAACTAATAAATCCCTTCTTAAAGTTCTAGAAAAATATCAAATTTTCTAGGAAAACAAGGAATATATAAAATATTGAAAGTATACAAAATAAAATAATGCATTAAATAAATTTTAAGATAGTATTAAAGTACCTTCCACCACATATTTGGGAACTTAAACCTTGGTTTTAGTGACCATATAAGCATATAATTTGCCCCTTGGCCTCTTCTATGGTATATTACCTTGATTCTTGGGGAATTTCTTTATATATATCCTCATATCCATATAGTTGAAACACTAAATAGAATTTTTTTATTTCTTCCCTTCTCATTATTTATCCTGATGAACCTTATCTCCACACCTATAACAAATTCTTATACCCTTTAATCATTTCTTAGGATGATTATTTCCATAGTTTTCATAAGATAGATATTTATTTGTAATCTTATTCTTCTTTGATACATTCCCTTTTCATGTTTCCCAGTTGACCTATAATTTTATTGCTTTCCCTTTAACATATAGGATCTAAAAAACTCCTTTATTTTGATGTCATGTAAAACTATTTCATCATATGTTGAAATGGTTTTAGAGAATAGTTCCCATTAGATACTTATCATGAGCCCTTCAAAGAAATGTAAAGTTTTTCACTCTGTGTTGTGTGTGTAATATATAACATACCTGGATAACCTTGTAAAGGTATCCTCATACTCAAAAATACTATATATATCATTTTTATTTAAGCTAAGGAACATTCTCTTTGGTTATATTCATTTTTGAAGAGGAAAATAAGAATATTTCTTCAAAATATTTTCATTATATGTGTTCTATTTACTCTTCCTTCATATTATTTTGGATCAAATACCACTATTGATTAACATCACTCTTGATAAAATATACTTCAAGTAAAACATTTTCCTCTTCATTGTTTCCTAGTTCCAAAAATATCTTCTCAAGGGACTTAATCCATTACTCCTATACCATTGGATTAGTAGTCCCACCAAATGATGAGGTGTTTTATCACATGAAGTGATCCAACATAGAAGAATCATGTTGTGAAACAAAAGGTTTCCCCGTTTTATAAAGGTTATTTTTCATAACCTGATTAAGATACCATAATATGATCATGATTTAATTACCCAAGATTTTTAAATGATTAATTGTTTCCTAAAAATTTATGTTATATTATATTATAAATATAAATAATATAGAGAGAAAAAAACCTCATCTCATTAATAAATATAATTACATTAGTTAGCTATAATACTAATGAAAAGGACAAACATTATAATTGAAAAAATATATAAAATAGAAAATCTAGATTTGGAAAATATAGATAACCCCAATATTCTAGAATCATTATCCTCATGGCTAATAAAATAGAATAAATAAAATATTAGTAAACCAATCAGCATCTTAGAAAATAAAAATATGAACTTATGAGTAATTTAAGTTAATTTTGTGTGAAATAATGGAATGGAATTAATAGGGAGAAATGTGACCATTGGAACAATAATGTGACTATTATTCAATATAATCATTTCTCCATTTTACCATTGGGAATTATACCCATTGGAAATAATTTTACTATTACAACTAGTGTTTATAAGTAGTAATGATAATGTATAACTAATGCATAAAAGAGAAATTATGGCCTCAACTAGTAGAGTTGTGTCATTTAAAGCCCATTTTTCTAAACTTGGGAGTGAGGTAGCATCACCGGGTTTCTCCTTTAACCAAGTCCATGCCTAAATTTAACAAGTGAGTCTTGAATGAAAATTTATATGGGAGAAGTTCATGTTAGTGTAGACTACCACTCATTCAATGTTATCTAAGCCACCCCATGAAACTACCACTATCACACACCTTAACCTTATGGTGTATACAAGTTTAATAAAGGGTTGCGTGTCTAGGACTTAGTTACTTAAAGTGTATTTTCCCTTTTATAAATAAAAATTTTCAATAATTTTTTTAATAAATTATATTTTTAGGTAAGACCAATTTGATAAATTGATTATTGGATCCAAATAAAACAAAAAAGTATTTTTATAAAATATATACACTTTTATAATAAAATCAAAAAATCTAAATCATTTTTTTATAATTAAATAGTTTTTTAAAAAACAATTATTTAAATAAAAATGATAAAATAATTTTATAATTTATTAAGAAATTTTTATAAGTGTCATAAATTTGACTATGTCTTAAAAACTACAATTTTTCAATGAATAAGTATTTTTATATTTAAAAGTTAAATTCTCATATTTAGAGAAATTTTTTGATAGAATAAATATTATATTTGAAATGAAAACCTTAAAATTAGGTTAGGGTGAATTTTTTATAATTTTTTAAAATTCTTTTTTAGTGAATAGTAAAAAATGCAATTTTATGTTTTCAATAAGGTTTATGACATCATATTTATGTCATAATGATTTATTAATTAATTATCACAAATATAAAACCTAAATTATTTTATTTTATTTATATTAAGTATTTAAATATCTTTTAATAAATTCCCAACCCCATAAGTGACTTTTCAAAGTCTAAAATTGAAATTTTAATTTTAAAAACACTAATTTGTGAAAACTTTACATTTCCATGTCCATATAATTCTTAAAAACTAGTTTTTGGTTCTAATGGATTAAAATATCAGAAAATGTGACTCAAATTTCTAAAACTAGGAGAAAACCCATGGGTAAGACAAAAGTTTTTTCTTTTCCACAACCAAGATTTCCAGGACATATATTTTTTAAATTATTAAACAATTCCTCCACTTATGCTATAAATACCCACCCATTTTACCCTTCCCCTTCACTCATAATATACCCCCTATGAATTTTTGGTCATTTTACCTCCCAAATAATCCCTCCATGGTGTCCTTAATCCCCCATGGTCTCATTCTCAACTATTTGGAGTAACTCTTTAAGGTAAGGGAAATCTCAACTTCTCTTTTCCAGTCAAGTTCCCTTTTTGTGGTTTGTATTCTAGTTTCTATACAAATTTATTTTTATCCGCTTTATACCATCCCATTATTATAATAATATTATTTTATCAATGATACACCCTTTTCCCTCTCATTTTATCTTTCCTTAATCCTTTTTCTATACCTGTCATGATTTTGAGTTTATTTCTCTCTTTTACATGAGAAAATTTCATTTTTTTAAATACCCAAACCTATTACCTTTCTATGGGTATTCACCAAGATATAAAAATGGTTTATTGATTTGGGTATTTTCATATATCAAACCCACATTTCCTTTTCATGGGTTAATAATTATGTAATGATCATGTATTTAATCACTTTTGTACACCATGATTTTGATAAGAAACCCATTCTTTATTCTCTGGGAGTTATTTTTAAAATGATTTATTATGATCTATGTGGATCTCATTAATTAATACATGTGAAGAGTGCTACCTGATATACCTCCAATGCATTGTTTAAATAATTATTCTCCATAGATGATGTGTTTTAAAATACCTTGGTGAATAACCATGGTAATTTTGATTTATGACACTTCGGTGATCAACCTTATTGATATGATTATCAATGTATAATTTAAATTTTTTAGCCACATTTCCATGTTATTATTGATGTGATTTTTTAATATGATATGCATCATGTTCTCTTTATCATGTTATATTTTTATACCTAATGTTCTTATTGATATGCCTCATGATCACATTCTAAATGTCTCCCTTTCTTATTACCTTACTAGCATCATGCTCACCCCTTTCCATTGATATACATCACCAGGTCATGAGATGCAGTAAAATTAATATAGGGTGAACCCATGAATAATGTTTTATTTTTTCATGTATTTTGTTCCTAATTTCCAAGAAAAGAAACTTTAAAATATCATGTGATTTATTCCTTGTAATGAAAATTTAGTGAAATAAAAATGTGGGATATTAAATATGGTCTTCTCAGTTTTAATACCCACTATATTTTATTGCTTAGTATGTCAATATCTCTATTTTACAAGAGTATTGGTACCATTTTTTATTTCAAGTTCCATTCCTAAATAATGACACAAACTAGATTAGCTCATAAAATTATGAAATTTAAATCATAATGTATAATTCTAAATATGATGTAACACTTAAAATAAATTAAAATTTTAGTCATTGTTAATATTATAGTCATAAACTTTTTTTTAGATATATTTATTTTAATATACTTAATAATGGGTTTTAATGAAATTTTGAATTATCCTAAGCATATCCCCATGGAGTGTCAAACCATATGCACAGTGAAGCCTATTTTTGTGCACCGGGTGATGATTGGGTCAATCCCAATGCACCCTTTTTAGATTTATTATTTATATGTACAAAAATTATAAAACCATGTCCACTTGTAGTATCCAGACACAGAATTATTTCTTAAGAAATCTACATAGTATCTTCCTTACCAAAAATCTAGGATGTTCTTCTATACTTTTCCTCAAATCCTAAAAAAAATTATATTCCCTAATCATTGTTTTCATTAATCTAGTTTCCAATGTTTCTAATAAACTTTCATTGATACTGACTAAAATTAACGTGACTCCAGTAACCTGTAGATGATGTATAATTTTTTACATTGGCAAAGATACAAAGGGTCATATACTAAAGGACTGGTCTATTTGGAAATTTCAAAGAACCAATTGTATATATGATACCCATTTTACATTATGAATATAAAATAAAACAAAACAAAAGTAAATTATCATTATCCATGAAAATCATTTAAAAGGATTAATATTCATAATTTTTGGAAAGGAAACAAAATAAGGTTGAGCTCAAATGCAGAATAAGGGTTATGTATAGTGGAAGCTATCATGAATCAGTGTGAAATAATCAATATGTAAAGGTAAATAACTAAAAACACATTCCATTTAATCAATGAATTTACTATCATAATTGGATAAGGAATAATTAATATGGAAAAGTAAAAAACCAAACACACATGTCATTTAATCAATAAACTGAGATTTAAATTAATCCAGAGATAATATCAATGAGAAAATCTCATGAATAATAATAATTGAATTCTCAATAAAGTAAATTCTTAATTATTTAATTTCATGATATCAAACATCATGATACCTCTACTTTTAAGACCTTTCACAAGATAGTTTAAAACTATGAGTAATAACCAATCTCATTTGGCCAACTAATTTTTCTCATGAGACCTATTGATGCATCGAGGGGAAATTTATAATTAGGACCCACATGTAACTTCATGTCCAAAGAATTCATCATATATTAAATAGTTTATTTAATTCATGAATCAATCTTCATTATCATAAAATATTTGTATGGATTAAATGATATGGATTTATCAAAGTTTCCCCAGTTAATCAAATAACTTTCAAAGTAAACACTATATGTAAAAATGGTATAAATTTTAGGAAATAATAATATCCATCATAAAATAATATTTATATTTAATATAAATTTAGTTTCCAATGAAAATATTATCATAATAAAGTTGTTTTTTCATGATAAATTAAACAATCACAAAAGAAAGTGAGATTGTTCAATAATTTTTTACCTCTTTGGTTATTTTTAAATTGCAACCCCTTAAAAAATAAACATTAAAAAAACATTAATCATCATGATAAAATTTTTATTCATCTTAAATACATAAAATTTTTAATATATAAACTATATAAAATTTAATATGTTCATATTAACAAATATTTCTCAATAAAATGAAAATTGAGATGAAATCACTTACCTTATGATTCCCTTTGGTTAAACATGATTTAACCTCCAATATAATGGTTTCAAGAATTTTATTAATTTATATAATAACCATATTAATATTTATAATATCATATATTATCATCTTATAACATTTTACCTCCAATTTTTTAATAATATTTCATTATTTTCATTATTTTGGGTGTTAATAGCCTTTCTTTCTCATGTGTGTTTTGTCCTGAAAGTTACATTTCTTGTAAATATTATATAAATAAATAATATAAAAATTTATAATAATGTTATAAATATCATATTTACTCAATAAATACATTATTATAACCATTATTAAAAGTTGGGCATGTAAAATTAACTGCATCGCTTCGTGAAGATGGTAGGTCATACGTATGCATGAGCGACGATATAATTCCTTTAACGGATGAGAGGGTAATGAATTGTTGGATATATTAATTTAAAATAATTTATATAATGTCATATATATCAAATATATTCATTAATTTTATCTTTATTACCTTACATGTAAAGTGTATGTGATAAATGAATCGTATCGTTTCGTGAGGTGCCAGTCTGTCGTACTCACGAGTGACATTATCATATTTTAAATGGAATGTAAAGTAAGAATTTATATGTGATATTATAATTATATAAGTATAATTAAATCATAAATATTATATATAAATATTAAATCCATAAATATATCTAACTGTGAGAGGTTTTTATGGAAAACAAGTTACATTAGTTTAAGAGGCAGTAGTCCATCGTTCAAATGATCGATCATTTTGTTTCCCATTTCATAGAAGATAATGTGTATATAGGTTATATGTAACACCCCGACCCCAGTTACCCATATTCGGTGCATTATTACATAACATTGACAGGATCACAAGAAAGATCAAGTCTCGAAATACCGATTAGTTTAGTAGCCTTGGAATAACTAGATACATTCATAAAGTTTACATTACAACATAAAATGAAATATACAACAATATAGTCTCCATATACCACACTCTTATCCCCTCATACTATCCCTGCAGGTCATTCATAAAATACTTCTTCACATCCTGGGAAAAATAAAACATATAAAGGGGTGAGCTCAAATGCCTAGTAAGGATAACAATATAGCGGAAATTTTCATAAATAAGCATAAACATTTAAGGCAATGTATAACTAAAACAAAAGCCTTTTAAACTTGAACTTCATCATAATATGGTAGAAATAAAATGAAATAATTCCATATACTTATTCACATGGATATTCTACTAGTTGAATACTCACATGCAATATCAATAACCACTTTCATAATGATGGAATGCAAAATGTCAGACTATCCTAACCACATAGTCAAGGCCTAGTGCCAAGACTACAAATAAGATTTTGTTAAGGCCTTGTTCCAAGACACTAGTTTGTCTCATGAGACCTACTGATGCATCGAGGAGCTATAGTGGGCTCCACCCATCACTTATTAAGTCCAATGCATTCCTCATATGAATAGGTTTAAACATAACCTAAATATTCTTATTAAAACTAGCATATGAAATGTCAATAATTTCTCCATAAAACTTGAATAGTATAAAAATAACACATCCATAGTCAAACATATCAAAAAACCTTCAATATAATATGGAAGTTTTGTATCATAATAAATAAACTTGAAATAATCTTAAAATCCATCAAAGGATGTTGACATAGATTAAATCAAAACTATTTGAGAGAAATATCTCTTTTTTTGAAATCATTTAAAAGTCACATAATTATAAAATAAAAAATTTACTTTGAAAATTTTCTTATAATCTTTCAAGGGAAGCTTCTATGATTTTATAACGGTGGAAAATAGCTGCACCCGCCGTATACGTTAAAAAAACATTCTTACCTTAATTCTGTCGAAAAGGTTATGAAGAACCTTGTTCAGAAAACGATGGAAAGATTCCTTTATAAACCTATTATAAAAAGTAAAACAAGGGTATAAATGACTTTAACCCATATTCTTGTAAATAGTAAAAAAAAATTGAAATGAATTTTTAAGAAATATGGATGTGGATGATAAATAAATCCCTGTAGATTATTACGTATAAACAACCTCGGATAATGAATAGATTGTGAAATGAACTCTTACCTTGTAATTTTCCATGGTTGGGGGTATGTTAAACTCAAGTATAATAGTGAAATAATTGTTATTAAATAATACAAGAATCATATACATTAATATGATATCATATATGATCTTTTAAATTGCTTTTTTAATAATATCTTAGTATTATCGTCGTTTTGGGTGTTAACTTACTCGTTTTATTTTATATGTTTTGTTACATAAGCCATGTTTTTATGGATAGGTTGTATATTATTCATATCAAGAATTATATTAAGTCCTTAAACATTATTATTAATGATCAAATGAGAATTATACTTGAATGGATACGATGGGGAATGAATCTCATCGCGTTCGTGGAGACGGTAGTCCGTAGGTACGCACAAGCGACAATATCATTCTTTTGATATTAAAATAATATATAATTGGATAGTATATCATATATACAGAATAATTATCATGTTATATTTATTATTTACATGAATTACACATCGTTATTATACCCCTACAAATAATAATATATTTAATAACAATTACACCACGACGTGGAGACGGTAAGTCGTACGTACGCACGTATGGTGACATGTCATTCAGAGGATGGATAGAATACTGAATATGGTTGTACCATATTTATAATAATATCATAGTATATAGGAGATACTAGAGTTATTATTTTATAATGGGAATAACAAATAAAGAAGAAGTTGAAGAAGAAATGAACTTGAAAAATGGTGGTGAAAACATTACCTCTTCTTCAGGTTCTTCCTTTTGATTTGATCAAACGTCCTAATTATGTTGGCTTTATGATCCAAATAATGCCTCTAAGTTGAAGTGAGGAAGTTTATAGAGTATTTGGGTAGGTTTTTTTCCTAACCAAAAGGCTTCAGAGGTGCGAGGAATTGGCTAGAAGTGGTTTCCTTTTATAAGGGGGAGGAGGGGCTCTTTAAGAAAAACTTAAAGTATTATTTTATAATAAATTCATATTTGGTTTATAATAGCTCAAAAGTGTATTATTAAAAGACTAAGGTGGTTATGTGTCTAAATCCTTTCAACCAATAGATTTTATACATGTTTGGGTCATTATATTAACCTTATATTTTAGTTTTAACTCTTGGTTAATTAGTTTGACACTTACCATGTCACATTGTATTTTTATATTATATAGTTAATAAACTTACTATATACCTACAAGAGACCCCCAAGTGGTCCATTAATGATACACCTATCATGATACAAGTCCTTTGGAAGAAAATTAGAGTTTTAGTAATTTAATATCAATTAATAATATAATATGTTTTTTTAAACTCTTTTATGTCAATTTTGACACTATTTGGTATTTGATTTTTGTGAAAATTATAACAACATTATTACTTCGAAAAAGGTTAATTAAATCAATACTAACATGTCATATTAACCTATAAAATTAGTTTAATTCATTAAAAGTCTAAAATTATATTTATTTGGATATTTATAATATCAATTATTTTAATATTTCACTAATAAGGTAATTACTACATCATCATTGTGTCATAAATAAATTAAATTATTTAATGTATAAAAATTAGAAATAAAATACCATTAAGTAGGAAATATTTTTATCTTTATAATTAATATTTATAGTTGAAAATATAACATATATAACCCTATGTAAAAATTATTTTTCTAAAAATATAGGCTTATGTCTTTTTTGTATTTACTTTAACTTAATTAATATAAAGTGTCATTATCACTTACAAGTGGATCCATGGGGTCCCAAAATCGACCCAAAGATTCCCATGGTCTGAAATGTATCAAACAATAGGGTTAAGACATGTTTTAAGGTAATTTATTATTATTATAATAATATTTGTTTACCCTTATTTACAAGATTTACTCTTTAACCATGGTAAATAAAATATTTACCAAAGTAATTATTAAAAATGTCTAAAAATAAAAGTTACCTATTTACACAATTTGGACATCCTGATTCCAAATATGGAGTCCATTTTTTCAAATTCAAAACACATAAGTGGCAGAAATTAATTTAAAAATGAATTCCGGCTATCAAAACAAAAAGCGTGTTTTTAAGAGATAATAATTATCAAAAGATTGACACTTGTTTATGTCCGGTTTAAATGTGAAATTATGTCTAATGACCAACATTATATTAAATGGTAAAAATATATTCTAAATATACTTTAAAACCACTCAAATTCATAATTTATCACTATTAATTATTTTGATTAAAAAAGTTATTTTTAATAAAAATTTAGTAATTTTCACTATTCATCAAAATATAAAAGTTATCCGAAAGGTACCAAAATTTCATACTAGGATAATTTCGATATTCTGAATCCAAAAATTAATTCCATTTTTAAAGATAAAATGTATAAAATTTTAAAAAGTAGGAATTACTATTCATAAGGGCTAGTTTGATTGGTTGTGGTGTGTGTTAGAACTTGAAGTTGCATACAACGCACACTACTGTATTATTCAAAGAGAAGCGTGTCATGGAAGCTTGGGATGTTACATTATAACATTAACATAATAATATATAATTATCTTGGAGGTAATTTTTTATTATATTATCATGATTTCAATGAATTTTAAGTAGTTGTAAGAAGAAATAAAATAAATATGATCGTTTAAGAACGTTACCTCTTCTTCAGACGACCTCTTTAGTTTTCCCCCAGAATCCTTATTGGGATATATTTATAATAAAAAAAATGGGATATATAATGTTTTTATTTGGTTAATAAAGTAACTTGTGTAGTTATTTTATAAATCAAATGGATTTGGAAGTGTGAAGATAAGAGGAGAGGGTGGCCTTTTATAATTGGGGGAAATGACACACATGGAATTTTTTAAATGAATTAAGTGTAACGACAGTTTTCAGATCCCAAAAATCCTAAAAACGTGGTTATTATAGGCCCTTATAGGTTTTAAGGTCTACATATTTCCATAAAATTGGTGTTGTATAAGTTTTTAGGTCATTTTAACTCTTATATTTCTAGTTTAACTCCCGATAAATCAGTTTTTACCTTAACCATGATAATTAATTTTTACTGATTTTACTATTCATAATGGTAAAAAATTAATTTGAAATTATTAGATAATATAAATTATTATTATTAAAAATATTGAATAAATTTTTCCATATTTAATTCACATAATTGGCAGAATCCGATTTAAAATTATATCTACAGACTTGATGAAAAATCGGGTTTCCAAGGATAAAATTCTCATAAGTATAAAAGGTTTTAATATCAAAATTAGATATGAAATAGATTACACTGACCTAAATTGTTTTTATTATAATATAATATAACTAATATTACTTTAAAACCAATTTAATATATAATTTAACTCTATAAATAATTTAAATGAAAAGGTAGTTTTCAAAATAATGTATTTTTTAGTACGCATCGAAAAATGAAACATTTCAGAAAAATAAAAAAAAATTACCCTAATATAATTTTTATGTATTTATTTAAAAAATTAATTAAAATTAATTAAAATTTTAAACAATAATTTTAAATGATGTGTGTAAAGTGCGACAAACCACCTGTTGAAAAAAGATAGTTTTTTTAGAAAACATTTATTTTTTCTTTCCAATGATTTTTATATTATTTATATTCAATAGATAGCCATGATTTTAATAATTTAGTAATTATTATTCATACTAACCAAATTAATTTCTATTTTATAATGTTAATTTTTAAATAATATTTTAATATAGTATCATGTTTTTTTAAACTCATTGTTGTGTACATCGCAAGCTATCAAAGAGGTTGAATTAATTTAAAAGAAAATAAATCGTAATGTATTAGAATGTTACAGATTTAAAATTTAAATACAAATTCCTAAAAAAAGCCTAGTGATAATTATATGGAAACCATATAAAAACACAAATAATGTAACTATTTGAACCTGAACCTATAATAGAAAATGAAGTGCCATGTACTTTATTCCCTATAATTGTTAGAAACCACAGAGACTATCCATTAAATCCCATATTTGGATGTCTAGATAGAGGAACATATATTAGAGTTTATCTAATAAATTAGGTTCAAGATCAATCCTTCCATTCATATCTTAATGTTAAAAGTATCAATGAAGTAATCGATGATGAATTCTAGGTAATGGCAATGTAAGAAAAATTGAACCAGTTTGAAAGGAATAATCTGGGAACTAGTAGATAGACCTAAAACATTTCTAAACATAGGAAAAAAGTGGGTATTTATAAATAAATTAGATGATTTAGGAACCATAATTATAAATAAATATATATTTCTTTTATAAGGATAAAATCAAGTGGAATATATTGACTACGAGGAAGCCTTTTCACCAGTAGTTGGACGTGAAGTTATCAAAATGTTACTTTCTTATGAAGCATATTTGGATTTCCAATTATATCAAATGGATTTCACTAGTGAATTACTAAATGGTTATATAATTTAGGATGTTTTTTTTAAACCCCCTCCTAATACCCTGATATTTTAAGAAAGGATGTTATCCTCAATAACATACAAGACAAAAAACATTGAACTTAAACAAACAATGAAATAATATTATTTTAAATATGATCATTATAACCCAGCTGTTAAATTAGTGCGTATTAATATTATTAAATAATTTATGAAATATATATAAATTTTATACTCAATATAAATTTATTTATAAATTCTTCATAAATAATCAATCAATTACTTAGTAAAGTCATTTTATTCATTCGAAATATATTTTATTCAAAAATGACATTTATTGCTTTTTGTGAGAAAAATTTCTAATTATTTTTTAGAAATTTTATAAAATTTATTTTATAAAAGGAAAAATATTTTTTAAATCATCATATCAAAATTAAATAAGGGTAAATTTTTAGTATTTTTCGGGAAATATTGATTTTCCAGTGAATAGTTAAAAGTACCATTTTTTGTAAAACTATCATTTATTTCTAATAAATTATGTAATTTAAAAGTATCAATATGATTTCAATTTAATTTAAAGTAAAAAAAAAGTTTTATTTATTTATATATAATATAATTAATTACATTTGAGTCATATTTATACTAGATTTTACTATAAATTTATTTTTTGGTTTAAAAATGTGGTTTCTCTAAAAACTATTTTAATGTGCATAATGTTTATCCATTTTAATTAATTAAAAAACATATTATGAGGAATTATTTTAATTATATGTGTAGATTATATATCAATAAATATTAATTAAATTCATACAATTAATATTTCTCGTCATATAGTTAGTATTAAATCATCTTATGCTTGAAAAATACTTTTCTTGAAAACTCTCTTTCGCGCCGCATTTGTGAATTTTATTTTTAAATAAAATTATGAGATTTAAGTGAATTTAGTTAGTTAGAATGGATTAAATATTTTTAATCATAATAATATATATTATATAACAAGTTTACCTTAATTTTTCATCATAACAAATAGTGAAAACTGTAAAAATATTTTACCACGGTTAAGGTGAAAAAGAGTTTATCAGGGGATAAAATAAAAATATCACACTTAAAATAACGTAAATAGTTGTATAAAATATATTTTATGGCTTTATTTTTTACATTATAATTTCTAATTGTAGATAATGATTCATTTTGGATTATTTTTTCATGTGAGAAATGTCAGAATCTCTTTTTCTTTTCAAAAATTACAAGTGTGCCACTCACCATACTTATAAAAGTCACCCCTATCCTCTCCACTTCATACATGTAAATCCATTCGGTTCATCCAATACCTAGAAAAATACCTTTTTTTTATTCCCTACCCATTAAATAGAGCCCCTATTTAGATCATAAACTCATCCTAATAATTTTTTTGGTGTTAACCTAAGGAGGTTGTTTGAAGAATAGGTATCACGCTTAACTGAGAATTTTAAAATTATTTCTTCTTCCAACTCCTTCCAATATTTTTTAATTATTATGATATAATAACACCAATATATCTCATATACTGAGATTTTATTATGTTAATTTAATAACATAAATATATCTTCTCTTTCATCAAATGGGAAATGAAACCATCATTCATGTGTTTGTCAGACTACCATCTTACGAACCTATATAATTTGTATTTCATAAACACCTATTATAGCTAGTTATAATGATGGATTAAAAGTATATATCTAATATTTTTAACATAATTATACTTATTTGATGTTTTTATCAATATACCTTCTTATTTTTTATTCCTCAAGTGATATGATAACATCGCTTCTGAGTACAGTGGACTACCGCCTCGTGAAGCGATGTGATTCAATTTTCACTAATACTTTACATATAAGGTAATAATGATAATATTAATGAATATATATGATATATATAACATAATTATGATATTAATTACATATTTATAATTCTAAAAATATAATATATTGTTGCCTCTTTATTTCAATGATCACAAATCATGTTTGTTATGTTTTTAAAAAGTTCAATGTTTCATGATAGTAAATCATTTTTATAAGTAAACTTGAGAAAAAACTTGGTTAAGTGTTGATATAACATTAGTTAAAGAGATCTACCCTTATTTTAATAATATTTTATTCTGGATATGTTGAACTGTCATTATTTTTAGAAGATCTACCACTAACACATCTACCCTCAGAAAAATCTACCAATAAAAAATATACCACTGAAGATATTTACTTTTAGATAGATCTATCGCTAGACAGATCAACTGATAGAACATATACCATAAAAAATTATCCTTTTTTATACCATGCTACTTCCAACCTATTTCATAGTTCACTAATTCTAATACCAATATTATCTACCACTAGAACTCATCTCTCCCCAGTGAGTATCCACCATCAGAATAGATATACCATTTGAAGAGCTACCTCAAGACTACTACCATTTTTATCAAAATGCTTATTCAAATTTAATTCCTCAAATAGGTAGTTTATGTAATTAAATAAAATAAATTTCATGTGGATTTAAGAATCATTATTCTTAAACTACTGTATGGATTCATTAAAGAAAAAGTTAAACTTTCCTAATTTAGTGTTCTGTATGAGGATTTATGGTTTATTATTATCATTAGCCTATGGGTAATTAGACTTAAATGGATGTAAAATTATTATTAAAGAGTGTCTGATACAAAGAGAACTCTGATTTTTATAAGCTGGATTAAGAGAAATCCAAATACACCTATGTGTTGAAGAATTTAGAGCATTAATAGACTAAAAATAAAAAGACTTTCCATACCTTCATGATGCACTATTTTTTATATATGTTATAATAAACTTATTTAAGTTGTGTTAAAATATATATTCAAGAGCCTTTAAACATATAAATCTATTTATTATTTTAATTGATCATTTATACCACTTTGATAAGATATTTGAATATTAAAATTATATATATCTATTATTTTTATTAAGTGAGTGTTTTTATTAATTTGGGGTATTAATGTTATAAACTATTTTAAATATAAATTTTTATGAATAACTCAATTCACCCCACCCCATCTTTAGTTACTCACTCTAACCAACATTTAGTGTCTCAGGAACTTTTATAAATATTATTTCACTATATTTGAGTTACGATTTAAAGATATTAAATTTTAGTTTAGTATAAATTTATATTTTTATGGATAATAATAGAAAATATGGAACTACCAATAATCAAATTACTTATATTAATGGAAAAATTATACTTAAATAAATATTAAAATGAAAACTCATATTAGAAGCATGGGTTTTGAAATTTTAACTTTTGTTGAGGATAAACATGAATCACCCAAATTTGTTAGAACTAAATGGAGAGATCCTAATAAATAATCTTATTATAAAAACTATAAAGAGAATAATAATTTATATTGTACCTTTAGAGATAGATATTTTAATGGAATATATGCTTATACCACTATATTTGAGATTTGGGATACCTTGTTCGTTTCTCATGACAGAACTTCAAATTTCCAAGAAATGAATTTTAATACTTAAACTATTAAATATTATACCTTTAAGATAAATCATAATGATTGAATTTATAATATGTATATCGGGTTAAATGATATGTTGAACATGATACATTCACTCAAGAAACCAATTACAGAAAATGATCTAGTAATGTGGTTGTTGAGATTCTTACCAGACAGATGAAGAGGAACTATAGTATCAATTTTAGATGCATGTGGTATATTTAAGTTTTCTATTAAAAAATAATAGGGAAGTTAATGATTTATGAAGAGGAACTAAAATTAAATATAGAATAAGAAGATAAACCAAATATTAATTTAGTGGACTTAAAAACTTTTCACTTAAAGAAAAAGGGAAATATTAAGCAAGATAGCTCATGTAATAGAGAATCATCATCTAATAGTGTTGAAGAAATGGCTCACTTAGCAAGATGATTCATGAAATTTTACCTAAGTAATAAATTCTTCATGAAGCCAAAATAAAAAGGTAAGTATGAATATAGAGGTAACTGGATAAATTAATTTATAAAATATGATAGTATAAATGGAATAGTCTACTGTGAATGGAAGAGAAAAGGTCATATCAAAGAATATTATACTAGGTTAAAGTTTAAGAAAAAGTATGAGTACATAGATAAGATATATAAAATGTTTATGAAGGAAACTTGGAGTACTTTGGAATATAGTTTAAGCGATTCAGACTCGAGTAGATAGGAAAATAATTATAGATCCAATATGTGATTTATAAAAAGAACATCTAAGGTATCTAATATATTTTTTGAATCTACTATTCATAATTAAAACCTTTTTGAAAATGAAAATTATAAAGAAAACTTATCTAGTGATGAAATGTTTGAATATTTAAATATTCTGGAGGATACCTTCAATGAACATAAAGATAAATATACGATTTTAAATACTAATCATGCCATGACTTCTCTATTTAAAACAAATCTTAGTATAGAAAAGGAAAAAATGACCAACTACTGAAGGAAAATAATGAGCTAAAATTATCAAATGAATAATTAAAAATTGATCAAGAAAAATTCACAAATTGAAGAAATGTTTAGAACATATTATTGGAAAGAAAAATCCACCTAATTATACCATAACAATTGGATGTCAACTAGGATAAATAAATATCAATAATACTAAATTTATGTCTAGTTCTAGTTCTATCAATTTAGTGATTACTTTCTACTCTTATGGACCTAATGAATTTTTATTTCTAAATGTATCATATCTTCCTATAAGAAACCTTTTATAAAATTATGTATTCTAAAATATCTTATTTATAACATATCTAGACCTTGAAAAATATGGGTATCAAATTCATTTTTGGTTTAAATTTATTTTATAGGAAACCTGATTAAAAAAGATCCAATAATAATTTATGGTATCTAGATAGTGGATGCGCCAGAAACATGACTAGGGACTATTAATGTTTCAATAACCTTAAGGTTGATGGTGGACATGTGACCTTCAGTGACATTTCCAAAGGAAAAATTATTGGAATTGGTTAAATTGGAAACTCTAATACTATTTTAATTTCCAAAGTTTTTTTATATGTATTAAAGTATAATATACTTAATATTTCATGGTTATGTGATGATGGTTTTCATGTAAAATTTGAAAATAATAACTGTGATATTATTAATTCTGAAAATGATTTAGTTTTCAATAGTTTGAGAAATGATAATGTTTATGTTTTTAATTTAGATTCCTTGTTTTCTCAAAACATTTCTTATCTAAGTTACTTTCACAAAGAGTCTTAGATTTGGAATAGTAGACTAGACCATTGTAATATTAATTCACGTATAAATATAGCTAAAAAGGATTAGTCAATGATCTACCTAAACTAGAATTCATAAATGATAGAGTACATACCTCATATCAAAAATATTAACAATAAAAAAATATCTTTCAAATCAAATAAATAAGTTTTAACTTGTCAACCCCAAGAGTTAGTTAACATGAATTTTTTATACCTTCTGGAGTTTCTTTCCTAAATGGGAATAACTATGTTTTTTCTCTATTAGATGAATTTTCTAGATACACTCGGGGATTCTTTACAACTCAAAAAAGTGAAGCTTGTTCCTATTTTTCTAGGTATACTAAATTTGTAAAAAGTCTTAGTGGACTTAAAATTAAAACATTACAAAGTGATCATGGCTGTGAGTTTTGAAATAAATATTTTGAATCCTTATTTTCACAACATGCCTATCATCATAAAGTTTCTTCTCCTAGAACCCCACAATATAATAGTGTAGTATAAATTATAAATAGAACCCTTCGAGGAATTTCTCAAATTATTCTTAGCGAGTATGTTCAACTTATTCTTTTTGGGAAAAATATATGAATACAGCTTACTACATAATCAATAATGTTATTATTAAACTACTTTTAAATAAAACCCCATATGAATTATGTAGTGGAAGATAACCAAATGTTAATTACATTAGATTTTTTGGTTTCAACGTATTTATTCTAAGTAAAAAAGTAAAATCTTG
Source organism: Viscum album (assembly GCA_963277665.1). Lineage (NCBI taxonomy): Eukaryota > Viridiplantae > Streptophyta > Magnoliopsida > Santalales > Viscaceae > Viscum > Viscum album. The sequence goes on from OY728162.1 coordinate 257,279,124, forward strand.
AAAACAATTATTCCAAAAGTGATAAAGGAATTGTTCTTGGATATTCAAAATCTAGTAAGTCAAATAGGGTTTATAATAAAGGGACTAAGATTTTATAGAAATATGTACATATCAAATTTGATGAAACAGATCCACATCATTTTAAGATCTCTTAACAAAACCTTGAATATGATCTACCTAATTTGAATATAAATCCCAATCCCTCTAAAAGTTCTATGAAATAAGAAGAAAAATATTCCAGTTATGATGAACTACACGAACCCAATATTTTAGAGTATAATGAAATATCTACATCTTATTTTATGAGAACCATTAGGACTCATAGACATAATCCCTTAGATGTTAAAGTTAAATACCTAGATAAAAGAACATAAGCTAGAGATTCTCTTAGAAATTGGGTTGAACAAAAAGTCTTCTTATCATATCTTGAACCTAATAACATCAATGATGAATTTAATGATGAATTATGGGTAATGTAAATGAACTACGAACTCAATAAATTTTAAAAAAAATAAATTTTGGAAACTAGTGGATGGACCTAAAGTCATTATCACTAATGGAATTAAATGGGTGCTGAGAAATAATGTTGATGAGTTTGAAACCATAATTATAAAAAAAATATAGATTAATTACTTAAGAATATAGTTATGAAATTTACTATAAGGAAATATTTTCACTACTATCTAGTATTGAATCTATTAGAATTTTGTTTTCCTATAAGCACATTTGAATTTAAAATTACAACAAATGGGTGTTAAGATTGAATTTTTAAAGTATCTGATGGATTGGATGGATCTATGAATGGTTATGGTGGTAGTTATATTGTTGAGATAGAGTATTAAAAACATTATCATTGTTATTCTTTTTTCTATAAGTCTTGTGATGTGGCTAGACCTAGTTTTAATCAGCATTCCTCTATTATCCAAGGATTTTTTCCTAGAGATGAACACATGGCTGCATAAGCTCAAGCTTCTAGAAGTCAAAGATTTGAGATAGTGGATATTGAACGTGAAAATAAAGATGAATATGAGGCTATGGTTTCTACAAGTAAAAATGGAAATAGTGAGGTTTGAGCTTCTAAGATTCAACCTGAGGATATTGTTCTAACAGTGTTTGGGAGAGATCACCTTAAAAGGGGGAGAAGTCCTCAGGAGTTTCTCTGTTAGGGATTGACTATTTACATTCATAATTAGATTATGGTTATGAATATGTAAATCCACCTAATCATAGTGTATTTTCCATCTTTGTAAATGGAAATGATTCTAAAGGATCTCTAGTTGAATAAATATATTAGTTTTTCCAGTTGGATGTTTTTCCCTATTGTGACTATGCAGCTGAATCTACACATATGGAGGCTAACTTACCTAGCCAATAGAGGATTCCATATCCTCTACCTTTTTCTCCTATACCTTCTGATTATATTACTAGATATGATATGTATTATTTTATAGTTAAAATTCTTTTATATATCAGTGGGATCCTTATAACTACACTGCCTAAAGAGACCAAGCTAAGTGAAGCCAATATCAGATGGATTTTTTAATTATTTATCTCTAATATTCAGCCTAATATAATACTAAAAATTCTATAACTAGAGATTTATAATAGCTAGATGTCTATTGATGTGGAATAAATAAAATCCATTATAAAAGAAATTAGGGGGAGCTTTGCTAAAATCCAACAATCACTTCTAGAGATATTGGAATCTTTGCATAAAGGTAGTGCTTCAACCACTAGTTATCCACCTCCAAATCCTTTAGTTGATACTAATTAAATTTTAACCATTATCATATAGGACCCAAATTATATCATGGTTACTCTTTCTACATCTCTCCAAGAGTAACCTTGGTAGATAAAGGCCCATGGTGCGCATATTTATAAACTGGTCAGGGAATGATTGAATTATTATGTGAGTGATAAAGAGACTATTAAAAAATCCATTAAGTTATAAATTTTTTTAATTTATAGCATGAATAATATCATTTCACACTTTTAGATTCCTTTTTTGAATATAAGGATGCCACGTTTGATTAGGTCATTCAAGGAGCAAGTGAATTAGATGAAGATTTTAGCCCCTCTTCTCAAGATTTTCATGGTGGAGAAGAAGGATTTCTTCAAAGTAATGAAGCATGGAGAAAACATCATTAAAAAATTATAACCTGAGTAATCTAGTTATGTATTCCTCTATGACTATATTAGTGGAACTTAAAGACATTCTCATACCCTATCTCACTTCTTCATAATCTTCATCACCTCTTTCTGTACGGTTTTAACCTTTTGGTATGACTCTGATTGAGGTGGTTCAGTATCTTAGGACTATATTAATCCAAGATACTCCTCCATATTCTTCCACACCCTCTTCTTCCATTTATTTCCATCTAGTTATAGGAAAATTGAAGGACCCATTAGTCCCTTTATCTCATAAAACTAATAGTGGTTCATATTCTAATTAGTCTTTTATAGGGATTGTAATTTTTTTTAATAATTTTTTATATGTAATATTTAACTTTTATGTATAATAAATATTATATTTTATTCATATTTATATCATTACTTTTATTTCATTTTATTTCATTATCTTTTTGATAATCCCAAAATGGGATTATATTTTAATGGCATTTAATATGGTAATAATAACATTCATAATTTGAAATGTTAAGAAGAAATATGCTTTGAAATGTTAAGTAGAATAATAATTTGAAATGTTAAGAAGAAAAATTTTCATCTATAATTATTTTTGTATTTGTTTTTATATACATGGTTATAAATGACAAGATTTTTGGTCATCAAAAAGAGGGTGATTGTTGAAACCTTTTTATTTTAATGATAAAAAATTATGTTTGTTATGTTCCTAACAATATCGATGTTTTATGATAGTAAATTATTTTTCTAAGTAAATTTTTGAAAAAACTTGGTTAATTATTGATCTACCATTAGTTCAATATATCTACCATTATTTCAAGAAGATATACCACTAGCTATGTTGATTTCCCATTAGTTGAAGAAGATCAACCATTGAATGATCTACTACTGACACATATACTTTTTATAGATCTACCATTTTCATATCTACCATTAAAATATCTACCACTAAAGAGATCTACCATTAGATAGATCTACCTCTAATAAGATCTACTGATAGCACATCTACCATTAGAACTAATCTACTTCTAGACTGTGTTATTGCCAGCCTATGATACTATTCATTGATGCTACCACTAGCATGAGCTATTTGAAGAACTCATCTACTACTAGTGATCATCCACTTTTAGAATATATCTTCCATTTGAAGATCTACCTCCAGACAGATACCATTAATGTTTAAAATTTACTTCCTCCAACAACTAGTTTAGGAATTAAATGCACTTAGATGCACATGGATTTAAGAGTCATTATTCTTAAACTACTCTATGGATTCATTAAATAAAACTTCAAAATTTCTAAATGTAGTAGTTAGTACGAGGATATAGGGTTTATCATTATTTTTCTTTAATAGATAATTAGACCCACAACAACATAAAATCAGTAGAACTTCCTAATCCATGAAAGAGTGGTTGATACATAGAGAGCTTTGATTTTCATATGTCTAATTAAGAGAAATATAAATACACATGTGTGTGGAATATTTAAGAACATTAATATACTAAAAATAAAATAAATTTCTAGACCTTCTTGATGTTATTTTTCCCAAAATAATTCTTAAAAACCTATTTGATCTTATTTCAATGATAGATTAAAGGGCCTTTGAACATATGAATCTATTCAGATTAAGCATCATCGTTTTTCCTATATCTATTCATTTTCACTCTCTATTTATTATTTATATTTTAGATATGTTTGTTTTACTATATTTATATTTAAAACACAATCTCATATACTTAACTAGGGAGTTATTTACACTCTATATAAAAAATATTCATTTTTATACATGTGGAAACTATGGAAGTGGTCGTATGTGACCCGTACTTGTTTTTATACCACATATAACTATTTAAGAGTATTTTTTATAGTATTGTGTGTTATTTTTTGTAAAGCATGATCTCAGAGATGGATCAAGTTTATTTTTTAATAAACTACTTGGTAGTGGGTTATTTCTATGTGTAGGGGATTAATTCTCATCTTGAGACCAGATCCCTTATTTTAATTTCCTTATATGTTTTATTATTTTAGTTTTAATATTTTAATCTGTATAAATTGTATCTATTTTATAATCTATATCAAAACTCTTAATTTGATAGTTAGTCTTAATTTGTGTTTTATATAGAGTCTTTGATCAAGTGAATTAGTTTCAAAATTTAAAGTGATTTCAAATATTAATTTAACTAATCATTGATCTTGCATTGAGAAGATATTTTAAAAATTAAAGTATATATCTATAATGTTTTAATTAATTTGTTTTTTATTAATTTGGGGGATTTAAGTTATAAACTATTTAAAAAGAAATATTTATTAATAACTCAATTCACCCCCTCCCATCCTCTTTAGTTTCTCACTTTTACTAACATAATTTTTCGATTTTTTATTACCTTTCCACTCACAGAAAAATGAAAATTTCATTCATGTACGCATGAACTACCTCCTCCACGAAGTGATGTGATTGATCTTTCATCACCACATCACAAAGATGATATATATATAAGTATATTTAAATAAATAAATAATATGTTATTAATGATATGATGATCATTTTTTAATGATAAAATAATATTTCTTTCCATAATGATCGTTGAAAAATGGAAAGATTAGTTATGTCTACGTATGACCTACCGTCTCTATGATTTTAATGTAGTTAATTTTTCATAAATGTCTCACATGATTAGTTTTAAAATTATAAACGATGAATAAATATGATAAATATGTTATGATTATTATTCTTTATATGTTGAAATAATAACCTATTTTACCCTAGTTAACGCATCGAATCTGTTTTGAAACAATGAACCAAACATCCCTAAAACACACGGTGTGGAATTAACTGATTAAGTATTTAATTATTTCCTTAAAATAAATTAAATAAATTATTTAGGTATAAGTTATTAAAGCTATAAAATCTTCTTAATAAATTAGATAATTTATATGTGCTTATTATATTGGAGTTAAAGGACATACATGGAAATTTTGGACTTGGGGTAAGGGACTTCTTCTCCAATTTCCTCCATAGAGGAATAATTTATTATTATTCACCTAATTTATTTTATATCGTGTATATAATGCCCTATTTACATTTAATATCAGGAATACTTCTTAAATAATCTTATTTTAAGATTCAATTTTAATTATTTCATTCAAGGGTATTTGACTTGAAAGTTACTAAATGGTAAAGAATTTTATAACTCAATTTCATTCCATTAGGTTATACTACTTCTTCATTTTTTTGATTTTATAAAATTTTGTGTGTAATGAATTTTTATTATCTTATGTTTTATTTTCACTTTTTTTATGTGTATTTATCTTTGATACACATAATCTATTTATTGAGTAATTCTCACTTTAATGTTATGATCATTGTAAGGGTTGCTTGTCTCAAATTGTCTTCTTTGCGACATATGTTATATTATACACCTATATTTTATTATGAGGAGTATATATTACCCCATTGATATTTTATATCATGTATATCCTTATTTTTATGATATTTTAAAATCATATTATTATATTCTTTCATGAGGTTTATGAGGGAGGAGTTACCAAAGTCGAAAAGGACTTATGATACAATATTTTTTCTTTTTGTGATTATTTATATTCAAGGTTATTTGGGAGGAAATAATATGATATTATTTTTATGAACCAAATATATTTTCTTATCTTATGGTTATTCATGAAATTTTCAAGTAATAGTACCATTTTTGTCTATTTTTTACTTAAAAGTTTTAAAAAAATCAACCACGTTTCTCATTTCAGTCAAAAATCCATTTTATTCTTAATCCATATTTTATAAAAATATTTTCAAATATGTTTTTATATCACAATTTAAATTAATTTTTACACATATTTTTATTTTTTCAAAAAAAATAAAATGAATCATCCTATCCTTTCCTAGACAACTCACTTTTTTACTTTTATCAAAAATGTGAAAGGAATATTTGTTTTAAGATACTTAGTATGAACATAATTTTAAAATTTCATGACCAATAAATATTTTAAAGATTCCTTTTTAAGTTTTGAAGGTTATTTTCATTGAAAAAAATCATTAATGTTTGAGAAAAATTTATATTTTAATTAACTATTTTCAATTTAAAGGTCATTTTCTTCAAGAAAAGTACCAATGGTATTTAAAATCATTTTCCATTTAAGATGAAATCCTTTGATGTTACTCAAAGTGAAAAGTTTATTTAACTCAAGAGTTTTTTTAATTAACTTTTTATTGTATTTTAATTCATTAACATCAACAACCCATGATTTTTTTAAGATCTACTAGGATATGTTGAAATGATACCATCCTAATTCTTTATTTGGTTAAATTATGATTGTTTCAAAGAGATTGTCCAGGAACCCATTTCTTTTCCATGGGTTAATAATGTTTCAAATATATTTTCATGGATCCCATTTCTTTTCCATTGGTTAACCAATTTATGAAAGAAATAATGTATTTTTTTTATTAATTTTTTAATTATATTCAAGTTCTATGTAATTTATTCAAGTTATAGTTCTTGGATAATGTTTATAAAGGGTAAAGTCCCATTATAGTTCATGGGTGAGCCTGATATAGCTTATACAATAGGTTCAAACCCATTATAGCTCAAGGGTGAGCTCGATATGTCTTATATGAAGGTTTTATCCATATTATAACTCATGGTTGAGTTTTATATAGCTTTTAAGAAGTGTTGATCCCCATTATACCTCATGAAAAATGGGTTCGACTGATACAACTTATATGACTAGTTGGTCCCCATTATAGATCAAGGGTAAACCCTATATGTCTTATATGAAGGGTTTATCCCCGTTATAGATCATGTTTGACACCGATATAGATTATATGAAGGGTTGAGACCCATTATATCTCATGAAAAGTGGTTATCTCGATATAACTTATATGAAGGGTGTCCCCATCATATCTCTCAAATACATTGGGTAATGCTATTTGACTTTAAAGGAAAGAAGGAAGGAGTAACCTATTGGTTTATCATATATATTTTAGTGGTAATAATTTATTTATCACATGGGTTTGAAATGGGTTATGAATATAATGTTCCAAAGATACCAAAATGTTTTCTGTATTATTTTTATGAGTCTTAAATGTTTTATTTGATCAATATTGACATCACATGGCTCATGATTATTGATTATCATGGCTCTTTACTTTGTTAAATATTAATTTCATGACACATGAATAATGATATAGGTTTAATGGGTTTGAGTTATATTATGTTATGATTATGCAATTCAATTATGCCATCATACCCTTATGCTCTTCTTATTCTCACTGATGACATTCAACTGTTAATGCTTATGTTTACCATTACAAGGCATTTGATCTCACTCTTATTATGTTTCCTTTTACCCAAGTTATCAATAATGATGTTAAATGAATTATTTATATACTTATTTCATATGGATGGTGATGGTGACTTAATTTGAAATAAGAAAAGATGGGTTTAGTGGGAGGAACACTCACTTGAAGGATTGGTTATTGTTTATGTAATATTTTTTCCTAAATCTCTAAAACTCAAAACCTAAAATGTATTTGGTATGTAAGTATTCCAATATTTACTTTTTATGTTTTAATTTTTATATGTAAAAAACCAGTTCACATTTATTGGTAACAAATTCAAAAATGTAAAGATCATGTTTTTAGCACTGAATATCAGAGTGAGGGATTGAGGCTGTTATAGCTGGAATCAAATTATGATTTAGATAACATTTTATATTAAGATGTTGTTATGAGATTTTTTTCTTAAGAGATATAGATAAAATCAAGATTTTATGATATTAAGGTTAATCATAAGTTCAAAGTATTTGACATCCATTTGAGGTTTCAAATTATGAGATCTTAAAGTAATTAATTAAATTTTATGCCATTTTTTATTAGGATAAAGTATATTTAAATCTTTAGTATAATTTGATGTATTACTTTATATTTTTTGGACATAAGTTTTAAGGTATTTATGACCTTTAGGGTTTTTATGATCTTGGATATTGAGGTAATTATGGGAACACAAGTTTTATAATATAGATAACCATTGGATTAAAAAGTGATTTGCTGATGAAGTGATTAATGTTATTTCAGAAAAATATCGCAATATTTTTTTAGTTATAATATGAAGGAATGATATAAAATTTGATGATAAAATACTCTTTAATGTTCATTATATTGATGTTATTTTGGATATTGGTTTATTTATATTAGTAATAATTTAGTTTGAACTTTGGGTATTACTATTGAATTTTGGAAATTAATGTATTATTTCATCATATGAAATTTTATTCATTTTGGGAATTACCTTAAATTATGTTAACCATTTTGGTTTTAATTAATTTCTAAATATATAAGGAAAATATTTTTATCCCTTTTATGGTTATGTGATCCTTTAAAAGTTTATTTTAGTTCTTCATGCATGAAAAAATCATCTTGAATACTCTTTCTTTGGTGGAAAAGATGAAATTATGGTGTAAATTGATTAAAGAATTAAATTTTACTTTTCAAGAAACTATATTTCCTTCTTTTATTAGTCTATATGGTAAATAAATTCCTTAACTCTATGAAAATGATCTTGAAATAAAAATATTATTTATTAAATTGATGGTCTCTTCTCTCTTAAAAGAAATAAAACATTACCTCCAAACTGGATATTATTTTTAAATTAAAGTTTTAACTTTCCACTAATGTACTTCTTATGTGTAAACCTAGTTATTTTGTTATTTCAGATGACCCTCATACTTCCTTTTATCTCTTATCAAGAGGATTCTTTATTAACCCATTTTATGATGTTGGACTTCAATAAAGGTATTTTTAAATTTTTAACCTTTAATTACCAAGATAAAGTTCAAATTGAGAGAAAAAATTCATTAAGGTGTGGGAGAATGTGACACCCTAATATTTTAAAAATGGAATCTATGATTGATATAATACATGGCACACAACACTGTGTTAAATGAACCATAAAATAACATTATTTTAAATATTACCATTATAACCTAGATATTAAATTGTAGAGTATGGATAGTATTATATAATTTATGAAATATATATATATATATAATTACTACTAAATATAATATTTTTACAAATCATTCATAAATAATCAATCTGTTTCTTTAGAAAAGCTGTTAAATTAATTAAAATTTTGTTTTCATCAAAAATTATTTTTATTTATTTATGTGAAAAAATATTATAGTTAATTTTTATAAATTCTAGAGAATTTATTTTATAGAAATTGATTAATTTTTAAAATCATAATATGAAAATTAACTTATGGTAAAATTTTGGGATTTTTTAGGAAATGTTGACTTTTCAGTGAATAGTGAAAAATACTGGTTTTTGTAAAACTATCATTTATTTCCAATAAATTTGGGAATTTAAAAATTAAAATTATGTTTTAAATTTGATATTAAGTAAAATAAGTATTATTTATTTATATTTAATAAAATTAATTACATTTGAATCATATTTATACTATTTTTTACACTACTTTTTGTCACATAAGAATGAGGATTTTCAAAAGGAAATACCTCAAGAAAATGAGAAGTGAAGTATACCAAGGATCTCACATGTTCTCCTAGGTTAATCCATGTAAGTACCAAACTAAAGTTACAATTTATATCCAACCTATGCACTAAAATCGTCATGTAGGTTCATCTTGCACACCAGTTCCCCTCACAGGCCTCGAACATGCACCCCCAAGAGAATCACACAGGTCACACCTGTATGAGAGCCTTTGTGAGACACCTGCATGGTGGTCGGTGAAATGAAACTACATAATGTCCAGGGAAACTACTAGTTCAAGATACCTCCTTCACCTAGGTTCCTAAGTGTGCCTATAAGTTGGACACTTAGGCTCCTAGTTTACGATGACTAGAAGATCTGAAGAATCCATGAAGCTCTTCTCACCCCAGTCGTTCACCCAAGACCTTGAAACCATATTGGGAGCTCTCTAGGACCAAATAGAATAAGAAATTAAATGAAATAGTGGTATCGAATTCCCTTTAGGGTGTGAAACATAAGAAACCTATGCAAGGATCCAATTCCCCCCTAGTTGACAAGTTCTAACATTAAGGTCTCCTCACAAATGAGGAACCTACTTGAGAGCCTTCTAGAGAAAATCGAGGAAACCCTTAGATACTAGAGAAATATGTTGCCCATGTGTTTTTTCTTAGTCTATACATTGTCAAGAACTGTCTTCTAGCTTGCACAGGTCCACTCTACATGAAGAATTTTCAGTCCACCCAAGTTTACCCAACATGATTCTTCTTCACCTAACCCAAGCCTTACCTGCACGATCCTATTTTTGATCACCTAATCCTCACTTGTTTGAGACTACTTTGAGCCCTCCTTTATACCACTCATTGTAATTCATCATTTCATTCTTATCCCTCATCTAATAAACAATAATTTAAGACCTCTCCCAAAGCCTTCAAATTTGTGTGATTAGAGTACGGGGAATACCAGCGTGTCCTCTCAATCATACATTCTTATGGTAAATGAGGTCATGTTATTATCCTAATTAAAAAGGGGGATCCTCGTAATGTTCATGGTCATACATTCCTATGGTAACAAGGATCCCAACCATAGAAGTAGTGTTAGGGACCACCCCATTTAGATGATGTGGGCCAGTGTCTTGTCTTTCCCTCATCATCTTTGAAATTGGGACAAGGGTGTCCCTCCTTGAGTAATCCTTTAGTTTTTCTTGTAGTTCATACCTATGTGGGTGTTTATGTCCTGAATCCAGGTTATGAAAACAAGAGAGGAAATGGGAAACTGAATTAGGGGTTTCCATGGGTCGGTTTAGGGGTTATTTTTGACTCGTACCAATTAAAATAGGATGATCTTGGATAGAAATTTTGTTAGTTAAAACACAACCAAACCAAACCCATCTCAAATGGGGTCAGGTTGAGTCAGTTAGATCAGGTTATTGGAAACAATCTAACACTTTCTAAATCCCTCATGACGTCTATCTCCCTCTCTCGTTTTCATATTCCCTCAACACACTAGACAACACCCCCATCCTATTGATGAATAAACCCCGTGATTCATCCTTCATTAGGAAAACTAAGACATTAGAGAATCTTCAACCAGTTGTGTCTTCTCTTCATTATATTTCAATTATTTATTAACTAAACAACACCCTCATATTATCTTGGATTCTGTAATATATCTAGTTTCAGTTGAAAGTTAAATAGATGCAAGCGAGATTCAGTGAGTAAATATAGCATATTCATACATAAACAGATGATGAGGTAGTGGTTTTATTTATTGACAACAAGATTCATAGGAAAGTCTAGGTTCTCATATTATTCATATATCTAAGGATTGAATCTAATCATCTCTTTGGAATCCTATGTTCTTCGAATCTGGTCATCTTTGGCTTTGGTTTCAACTTTAGAATCTTGAGTTCTTTATCAGTGGTCGAATAGAGAATCGAATCTGGTCAGGTTCAGTATCGTGAGTTCTTCATCTCAATTTGGTGGAAAAAAGAGCTATATTTGGTGGCTTGGTCACCTTTCTTAGTTTTTTATGATGTTGAAGGAAAAGTATAGTAGGTTTATGAGGATGGTATCATTATTCATCATATCTAAGGATACAATCATGATGTATGTAGAGATAAATATAGTGGTAGTGAGGGTGAGGAACATAGATCGAGAGGTAGGGGTGTAGAAAATGAGAGTTTGATGAAATGTGTATAGGTGGCACGAGATGGAAGATCTTTGTAGGGGTCATCACATTGGTTGGGTTAGGTTGGGTCATTTTTTTCAACCCGTGACCCGCCCCAACATGAACATGAGTCAACCCAAAGTAACCTAACTTGTGCATATTTTTTTTGAACCAGACCCAACCTGATTAGGTTGGGTCAGGTCAGTCGGGTTGGATTGGGTTTGGACAACCCTAAACTCAAGGACATTTCTCTCTCTCATTTCCCTGGCCTTGTCCACTAGTGGTTGAAGGTGATTTTTTGGTTTGTAAGATCTACTACTTCCTCTTATTTCTCACACCGATCAGGACTCACATGGGCTTAGAGGTTAGTAATGATCATGAAATCCACATGATCATATGCATGGATCAGTGGAGAATATTTTTTTCATTTTACTTTAACCTAATATCCCCTATTGGTGTGGGTTCTCAAATCCATGTATCCATCTCAAAGGTTTATATTCTCTATGAGACTCCGTAGGGCCTATATAAGAATGGGTACTCAAATCCATGTATCTATATCAAAGGATTATATTTACTAGGATAAAACCCTTAAATGGGACTCCTCTTTAGTTTTAAACCCCTGTAATATGAACTACTTAGTCATTGATTCATGTCTATATGGGATATGTAGGAAGCTTCCCTAAGATTCAAAACCATCACCCCAAAATAAACTCTAATATTATTTGGGAAATATACCTAGTAGGGTCACATATAACCTAGTAGGAAACACCCCCAGGTCACTAAAGTCAGTTTCTTATAAGTCCCACACCATCCTTGACTACTCATCTTTCACATAGGTTCCCTTGTAGCATAAAGTTAAACTGCACAGTTCGTTCCTCATCACATGACCTAAAAAAGTATGATGTGTCCCATTAAGTGACACTAAACTACATTGGTTCTGATTACTATCATGAGGATATGTAGGAATCCCTTATTAATGGGATTGATCACAACATCAAAATAACTCTCATATCCCTGGATGATGATAAATTCCATATGACCCCACTACATGTCTTAAAATTGGTATCGTAATAAAAAATGACTTAAAAATATCTAATATACATATAAAAGGGTACCATTGATGGATAACCTTAGATAAATATAGATATCTCCATGGATGAAGAACCTTAGATATATAAAAATGATTATTAAGCCAATACAAGCTAACAGATGACTGTTAACTCAAGGGAAACCCATGTTATATTTGGGATTTAATAAAGGATTTATGAACATTTCTTAAATCTCTATGAGATTCCCTAAGTAGGAAATAATTCCTCTAAAAAGGTGTGATAATCCTGAACTCCCATCCTCTCAACCAATGTGAGTCCCTAAGTGTCATTGGAGCCATTTACCAATGACCACTTGCATTGGGAAATCAGGTCCATGAAACATCTCATATAAGGGAACCATTGGTTGTTTTTAGTTTTATAAACAAACCCCGTTGGAAACCACCCAAAAACCGTGAGCCCGATGTGAAAGATTGTGCAACATCAAAACCCCCACAATCAATCATCAGGGGATATATTTTCATCAAAAACACGAATTGTGAACCTGACATCAATCATTAGCAATAATGATTGTTTTTTCCCACATGTTAGGCCAATTTTTCATTATCACCAAATAAAATTTATCCCAATATAGATTCAAAATAATAAATTATACATGTGATCCTCTATTGATATGTTTCTTGGATATTTTTTTATTTTTTGTGTTTTTCATATGTATCCAATAACTTTCAATACTAACTCTTTTCAATCCAATGGCATCCTCCCAGTTGTCACAAATATACGCATTTTCTGCCACACAGATTGTATCCTCATCTAAACGGAGAACATTGTCACCAAACCAGTGTCTTAAACATTGGGTTTCAAATGAACCGATTTGAGATTACCACCTAAATGGTATTTTCCTAACCTCATAGGCCACTCAAAAATATCTTTATATCATGAGGTCCCAACAAAAATCTACTAAAAGACGATTGTTTTCCCAGAAGTAGATGACACCAGTTGCCATATCAAATCATTTAGGGAGATAATCCTTAGAACACAACAAAAAATTTCTCCCTTATCTTAGGGAGGTAGATCAAGAGTTCATTGATGGACTCATACAGATAACACAGGGGTCCATCCTAAGGGATCCTTTCGACATCTGTCATCTTCAATTCCACGTAGAAAAACCCTTAGCATGATGAGGGTGTTTCCCAAAAGAGTATAGCCCAAGTCCCTTAGACTTGAACACTTAGGAAATCCCACTAAGGGTATTAACCAGTCAATAGGGAATATGGATACACCTTTGTTCCCTCTATAGAATCCTTACAACCAAATACTATAGAAAATCATGAGTAGGCACAAACACCTTCCCACATAAACCAATCATGTCACCACAGTCTAGATATATCAAGACAATCTCAGCAACCAAATATGGTGGAAAATAATGAGTAGGCACAAAAACCTTCCCACATCAACCATGTAAATACCCAAGCTTGACGCACATGGACATTACATTACTTTTACGATATACTTAATGCATGTCACAAATAGAAGCCTAAATACCGTATTAGTTTAGTTCCTTTGTAAAATGGAAATTATAAACAAATGGTTCATAAAACATCTAATTCATCTCTCGTTTTATATTTCATAACTAGAACCCATTTTTGACACGTCCTACTTAATACCCTTTTTCAAATCTTGGGAGAAAAGAAACATGAAAAGGGGGGATCACAAATACTCGGTAAGGGTAAGCCTGGAAAATATACTACAAAAAATAAACATAAGAATGTAAAAACATGAACATAACTTTTGAAAAAAAAAACATACCAAATTTAACATATACCAAAATATTGAGTCATAAAATAAATCTTGGTAGTTTATAAGTATAAATCATAATGTAATCATGAACCATGAGAAAATAGAATTAGCATAAAATATAAAATTGTGGGAAATAGATAAGCACATAATATGATTTCTATAGTATCCAAGGAGTTGTTTCTTAGATCATCATAGTCAAAAAAGTCTATTATTGAACCAAGTTTACTTGTCATTACAGTCATGTATTATTGAACCATAATTACTTTTCATTCCTGCCCTGTATTACTGAACCGGATTTACTTATCGTTCTAGTCATGTCTATCTTATGAGAAAAAAATCTTTACCCAATGAATTGTATGAAGATTTAGGTCCCACCCATCTCATAATTAAATCATTCTTACATTTTCCACAGAAACATAAATCCTTCATCATAGCATAACCCATGAAATAAAATGGGTTTTTTAAACATCATTCCATCATAACATAATCCATATAAAATAAATGGATTTCATAAAAACAATTCTATCATTAAAATAATCAAATCATAGTAATAATAGGGATATAAACATAACCCTATTTAAATAGATTCACCTAAGATGAAGAACATTTTTGATAATACACTTGAACTTAATTCTTGATGAAAATATCCTTTGTTCATAAAAAAATTCTTTTCTCAAAATTTTACACAATATTACAAGAAAAGAATTTAGTTGAAAATAAACATGAAATTATGTAGAGGAAGCTTCATGGAAATAAGGAATTATGAAGATATAAAAATAAATTCATTCCATATAAGTTAAAAAAACATTATTCTCATACTCTTTCTAGAAAATTAATAAATTACCTTGTATATAAAATGAAATAAAAATTACTTCCATTCCATTTAATAAAAATTTACCAATGGGTAAAATTCACTTTAAAAAATTAGTATAAGCATAGAAATAATATTATTTATTTAGGAATCATAGATGTAAATGATAAATAAAATCTATTAAATACAAACAAATAAAAAATCTCAGATAATGATGAGACTGTAAAATTATCCATTACCTTAGGTCTGATTTCTTCTGTATGTGTCTGAAACTCTTCTGTTTTTTAGTATCATTTTTTAATTTGCACAAAAGGTCTCCCTATGATGGATTTCTGCCCAAAGTGTGACCTTTATGAGGAAGAAAGGAATGTTGGGATCTTATTTGAGTAGATTTTGGATGAGACAAAGGGTTTAAAAGGTCTGATTAAGAGGGTAGAGGTGGTGGCCTTTTATAAGAGGGACGAGGGACACTTTAGGAAAGTCTTGAAATATTAATTTATTATAAATTTATTTTTGGTCTATAATGGTCCAAAAATAATTTATTTAGAGGATGTAATAATTATGGGTCGATATAATCTCAACCAATAAAATTTAGACATGTTTTGATTTTATTTTAAACCTTATTATTTTTTTAATTTTCCCTTATTTAATCTATTTATTTAATCTATTTAATTTTATTTGTGGTAATAATATTATAGATATTAAATAGTTATAAATATTTACTTATCTATTTTAAATTTTCCATAATTGGATTCTTTATGAAATTTTAGATCATATAGTTTTTACTTTTTAATTTTTAAATATTTTTGGGATTTTTAAATAATTTAATAATATGTTATTTTTAAAAAATATCAATAGTGTCAATTTTGATTCTATTTATTTATTTGAATTTAAATAAAATCCACACATAAGATAAATTTGAACCAAAATATTTAATACACTCCTAACATTTCATAGTCACCAAGAATATTCCAGGAGAACATTAATTAGTTCATATGATATTTATTTAAATATTTTTAAAACCATTTATTTGATATATATATATATCAATAAAATAATTTATATATTATTATTATGTCATCATTAATGGTAATTATTTAATATATAAAAATTCTAAATAAATTCACATGATGTAGGTAATTTTCTTTATCTTTAAGGATACTATTTGTGTTTGAATTTTCATCAAGTTTATCACTATATTAAAATTATTATACTTATAAGAGATAAGAGAGCGACATGTTGTCACTTTCTTTTGTTTTAATTATATTTACATCACTTTCATGGAAAAAAATTCATTAAATGAATAAATTATAACCCTTATGTGATATTTTTTGACTTTAATTAATCAAATAGTATTTTTATGGTGTTAGGGTAATTTTATTATCTTTATCAAATTTTTGGTTACCTTAATTTACTTGATTTACCTTTAACTGTGGTAAATAAAAATTACCATAGTTACTATTCCTAATATCCAAAAACAAAAGTAATCTATTAAAATAGTTTGGACCCAATAATTCCAACTATGTAATCCATTTTTCAAAATTCAAAACACATAAGTTTCATTAATTAATTTAAAATTAATTATCATTGTTAAAACCATAAAGTGAGTTTTTAAGAAGTAAAAACTATCGAAAGATTGACATGTGTTTACGACCAATTTAAATGTAAAATTACTTCAATTAAAAAAATTGGATTAAATGATAAATAAATAAAAAAATCCCACTTTAAAACCAATTAAAAATATGATCTTACTATATAAATTAATTAGATGAAAAGGTAGTTTTGAATTAAAATGCAATATTTTTCACTATTCAATAAAATATGAATTTTATCAGAAAAATACCTAAAATCAACAAAAATAAATTTTGATTTCCCTCTTCCAAATAATATTTTTATTTTTTAAAATATAATATATAATAGTGTTAAATAGTGTTAAAAATTAAATTGAAAATTGTTGTACCATCAAAAGGTGGTAAAATTGTATTTTTTGAAAAATACTTATTTTATCTGAAAAAATAAATTTGTTCTTATATCATGTTCTAGAAAATATATAAGTTGAATTTTAATGTTATATAAAATTCAAAATAAAGTTAATACTATTTAAAACATCTAGTTTATATCCTATTAAAGATTAATATTTTAATAATATATCATTGATTAGTGAAACTCGATATTACATACAACACAAGCTATCGAGGAAGGTCTCTCTTGAATTTAATGCAATCTAAGTCAGGTTTGTGTGTAGTTTAATCTTCCTTTGGTGTTTTATATAACATAATCCAAACATATTTCTTTTATACATTGAAAAAAATCTATACTCAGTGTTTCATGAAATAAATTCTATCAAAAGAACTTAAAATTTTGTGTAACACAAGCCAAGTATAGTGTTGAGTATACTGCAAGATAATACCGTGTTTTGTATAGAATAAACTAATATTGATGTAGCGTACAACTTAAGACATAAAATAAATTAAAAGGAATATATCTTATAAAATCTCAGGGTGTTATATTATACCCCCCTTAAAATAAATTTCACCCTCAAAATTATTTAGGGTTATAAAAGGTTTACTACTTAAAAGTTTCTCTCCTAGAACCCCACATCATAAAAAGGAAAACTAAAACTTCATTTTAAAAGGGAAATTTAGAAACACAATGGATACCCAAAGAAACTCTTCACTGAGTTTCCACATAAGAGAACATAGATGGGAAGTGAAAACCGGGATATGAAAGAAAAATCTAACCATCAAGTTCTAGGGATAGTGATAGAGAACAATGTTTAGAGAAATTTAGCAACCCAAAATCCATAAATATATGAATATTTATGGGACCATTTGATTCGTCAGATAGGAAGGTACTAAGATAAAAAATTGGTTTTCAAGATCCTTTCCCTAAAGTTAAAGAATTTTCATGAGAATAAATACTTACATGATTTTTGTACAATCTCATCATTTTTCATGCCTTGAAAATTTTCCACTTCATCTCTTATTTAAAGAAATGAAGTTGAATTTTTCATTCTTGAAGTGTTAGCATATCATGAAATAGAATGATAGACAATTCCATCTATCTCAACAAAAACGTTATCATAGGTAATCAAATATGCATAAGTCCATCTATAGTGAGATAATACATTAATCTAACAAACTTTAAATAGAATATAAATTATACTATCCATAAATGGATAACATTTCAATCCTTACAAAAAATAAAAATAAAAAACTTTAGAAATAGGTGAACTAGATCGACATAACATTTATCTCTCATATCTCAAAAGGTGGTTCTTTGTTGTCACATTCCAAACATGTGAATACCTTAATAATGTATTCTCTTGAAACATAGTAATAACATGAATTACCCTAGAAACTTAGTAAAAACATGAATTCTGTCAAAATTAACTCTTTACACACACCAAAAATACCAAAAATTCTATATACTTAAAACCTGATATCACGATTTCCTTGTATCAATCATGAGGTAATTAATACTATCAAACATCTCATTATCTCATTATCCCTTAATTATGTGCATATCATGTGATTTCCAAAAATATTTCAGCAACTTTTATTGGTTACTCATACCATATACATATGGAAAACCACAATGGACCAATATATAGATATTCTAGTATTCCACAATACTATAAAAGAGATTATATAACACTATTTTGGAATCCCATTACATGAACACATAATCATTCCACCACATTATTGTCATACTCAACATAACCAATAGTGATCTCATGTGATTTTACTTTTTCTTTAAACTTAAGATCTTATTGTCATTGATAATAATACATAACCCTTGTATTAGGGCATTGGTTAGCATAATACCGCATTTCCTAGCACTTGTAGCAAGGAGTTTTGGCTTGTGCATTCTTTATATTCTTTTCTCTATTCACATCATTAGAAACCTTTTTCCCATTACATCAGTACTCAATTTCTTGATGACCTTATATTCTTTAATTAAAAAATTTTCTAGTCCATTTACAACAATCTCACCATGATTCTTTCCACACTTTGAGTGTAAGAAAACATTCATCTTCTTTTCACCATTGTTTTGAGATTTTCTCTTGAACTCCATCTTTCATTTCTTGTCAAACCCATGATATTTATATATAACACCAACTTCCGTTTATAACATGATATCACAACGCACAATCTATTAATATCTACTAAAGTCTCTTATAGTTATTTCCCTTAAAATACTTGGTTTCAATCCATTGAATAATCGATCAACTTTACTTTTAGGTTGGATGATAAAACTAGAAGCATACCTTACATGTCTTGAAAAAATTTTCTCATATGTAATAATGGATTCATCATACATTTGATTAATCTCAAGTAACTACTTTTCCATCTTTGTTCAAATAATATGAGGGAAGAAAATATTGAAAAATAAGTTCTTAAACTTATCCCATTCCATGGATTCAATTTCATCTTTCTGTCATGTATTCTTGATTAGAGTTCACCACTAGTCTGCTTCACCTTTTAAAAGATAAAAATCCAAAATGACTTTTTCATGTTCTGAATATTGAAGGATGGAAAATATCTTTGCAATGGTATTGTTCCACTATTTAGCAACAAGTGGATTATAAGACCCACTAAAAGAAGTTGGACGTTGCCTCACGAAGGACTCAACAGAATGTTGTTCCCTTCTCTACTCATTTGGATGTCTATAATGATTCATAGATTTTTTAAGAATAGAAATAGGATTTTGAATTCCATATCCCATAAAATTTGGTTTATTAGGAGGACATCATTTCATTTTCCAGTGTATTGATCATTAACATGGTTCCTTTGGGTTCCATCCATTGAATAAAACCCAAAAATAATAGTATGAGAGGTAAAATCATACTAGGAAAACAACATAATCAGGGAGGAGTAATTTCAATCTATAACATATTAGGTTTAATACTCAGTTATTCATGATAATTATCATAATTATAGGACTTTAACCTATAGTTTGACTTACCCATAGGGACATCCCTTGACATACCTTATAAATATCTCTAGGGATCTCACTAAAGTTTACGGATCCTAGTTTCCAAAGGTTAACTAAACCTTCACTCTAATACCAACTGTAAAGACCCAAGATTAACATAAATCTATATTACATTACTTTTGTAGAATATTTAATTCATGACATAAACAAAAACCCAATGACTGTATTAGTTTAGTTCTTTGGAAACCAGAAAACATAAACAACTGGTTCATAAAACATCTACTTTGTCTCCTGCTTTGTCCTTCATAACTAGAACCCCTTTTTAACACGTCCTAATTAATAACCTTCTTCAAATCCTGGGGGAAAATAAACATGAAATGGGGTGATATCAAATGATTCGTAAGGGTATTCCTGGAAAATATCTTACAAAACTTAAAAATAATAATGTAAAAACATTAACATAGTTTTTGAAAAAAACCATAACACATTTAACATGTTCCAAAATATTAAGTCATGAAATAAATATTTCTAGTTCATAATTCAGAAATTATAATGTAATTGTGAACCATGAGAAAATATAATTGGAATAAAACATGTAATTGTGGGAAAAACATAATCACATAATATGATTTCCATAGTACCCAAGGCGTTGTTTCCAAGACCATTATAGTGGAAAAGTCCATTATTGAACCGGGTTTACTTGTCATTCCATCCATGTATTACTGAACCAGATTTACTTGCCATTACAACCCTTTATTAATGAACCGGATTTACTTTTCATTCAAGTAATGTCTATCTCATAAGATATAAATTTGTACCCAATGTATTGTCGGGAGATATCGGTCCCACCCATATCACAATGAAATTATTCTTACATGTTACAAAAAAACATAAATCACTCATCATAGTATAACCCATTAAATAAAATGGGTTTCTTAAATATTATTCCATCATAACATAATCTATATAAAATAAATGGTTTTCATAAAAATAATTACATTATTAACACAATCAAATCATAGTTATAATAGGGATAGAAACATAACCCTATTTAAAGAGCATCATCGTAGATATAAAAAAATTTTGATAAAACACTTGGACTTAATTCATGATGAAAATATACTTTCTTCTTTAAAACCATTTTCTTTTATCAAAATGCAACACAATTTTAAAATGAAAGAATTCAGTTGAAAATAAACATGAAATCGTGTAGAGGAAGCTTTATAGAAATAAGGCATTTTGAAGATGCATAAATACATTCATGATATATAAGTTAAAAAATCATTCTTCTTATAATCTTTAAAGAAAATTTAAAAAGTACCTCATGTGGATAATGAAAGAAAAATTCCTTCCATACCATTTAATACAAATTTACCAATGGGTTAAATTCACTATAAACATTTAGTAGAAGAGTATAAATAATATTATCTATTTATTACATGAGTAATTGAATGATAAATATACCCAAGTAAATAATTATGAATAAAAAATATCATATAATAATGGGATTGTAAAATATCCCTTACCTTAGGTCTGATTTCTTCTGTATGTGTCTGAAACTTCTATTTTTCGAGTATCTCCTTTTGATGTGCACAAAAGGTCTCCCTAGGGTGGATTTATTATCAAATTGTGGCCTCTAGGAGGAAGGGAGGGATGTTGGGATCTTATTTGAGTAATTTTTAGATGAGCCAAAGGGTTTTAAAGGTTTGAGTAAGTAGTTAGAGGTGATGGCCTTTTCTAAAAGGGAGGAGGGTCACTTAAGGAAAGTCTTGAATTATTAATTTATTATAAATTTATTTTTAGTTTATAATTATCCCAAACTAGTTTATTTCTAGAATAAGATGAGTATGGGTCTAAATCTTCTCAACCAATTAAAATTATACATGTTTTTATTCTATTTTAAACCATATCATTTTGATTTATCCTTATTTAATCTATTTAATTTTATTTGTGGTAATAATATTCTAAATATTAAATGTTTATAAATATTTAATTATGTATTTTAAATTTTCTATAATTAGATAATTATTGACATTTTATACCATATAATTCTCAATTTTTAATTTTTAAATACTTTTGGGATTTTTAAATAATTTAATAATATGTTATTTTATAAAATATCAATAGTGTCAATTTGGACACTAATCATTTATTTTGATTTAAATAAAATCCACACATAAGATAAATTAGAACCAAAATATTTAATACACTCCTAATATGTCATAATAACCTATAAAATTCTTAGATCACATTAATTGGTTCATATGATATTTAATTTAATATTTTTAAAATCATTTATTTGATATTTCTATTAATAAAATAATTTCTACATCACTATTGTGTCATCATTAATGGTAATTATATAATCTATAAAAATTATAAATAAATTCATATGATGTATATAATTTTATTATATTTCTTAAGACTATTTATGTTCCAATATTTATAAAGTTTATCACTATATTAAAATTATTATACTTATAAAGATAAGAGAGTGACATGTTGTCACTTTCATTTGTATTAATTATAACTACATCACTTTCATGGAAAAAGTCCATTAAATGAATAAATGAAAACCATTAGGTGATATTGGTCGACTTTAATTCATCCAATAGTATTTTGGTTGGTGTTAGAGTAATTTTATTATCTTTATCATATTGTTTGTTACCTTAATTTACCCGATTTACCTTTAACTTTGATAAATAAAAATTACAATACTTACTATTCATGATATCCAAAAACAAAAGTAACCTATTAACATAATTTGGACCCACTGATTCCAAATATAGATTCCATTTTTAAAAATTCAAAACACAAAATTTGAATTAATTAATTTAAAATTAATTCTTGTTGTCAAAACCAAAAAATGAGTTTTTAGGAAGTAAAAACTATCAAAAGATTCGCAAGTGTTTATGTCTAATTTAAACGTAAAATTACTTCCAATGAGAAAAATTGGATTAAATTATAAAAACATAATATAATTACGCTTTAAAAAAATTAAAAATATAATCAAACTATATAAATAAATTAGATGAAAGAGCGTTTTTGAATTAAAATGTAGTATTTTTCACTATTCATTAAAATATGAATTTTATCATAAAAATACCAAAAAATCAACAAAAATAAATTTTTATGACTTTATTCCAAATAAAATGTTTATTTTTTAAAATAAAATATATAAAAGTGTTTAAAACTAGATTTAAAATTTGTGGCCCATAAAATGGTAGTAAAACTGCGGTTTTTGAAAAGAAACTTCTTTTATCCAAAAATTGAATGTTTTATAATATAATTTTATAGAAAATACATAATATTAATGTTAATGTTATATAAATTTCAAATTTTGGTTAATACTATTCATAATGACTAGCTTATATCAAATTAAATAATAATATTTTAATAATAGAACGTTGTTTAGTGAAACTCAGTATTGTGGACAACACAAGCTATCAAGGAAGGTCACACTTACGTGTAGTGAAATCTAAGTCAGTTTTGCTTTTAGTACAAGATTCCTTTGGTTTTTCATATAACATAATCTAAACATAGTTTTTTATACATTGAACAAAATCTATACTCATTGTTTTGTGAAATGAATTCTATCAAAAGTTCTTGAAATTGTGTGTAACACAAGCCAAGTATAGTATTGCATATACTACAAGATAATACAGTGTTGCGTATATAGAAATATAATCTTGGTGTAGTGTACAACACAATACATAAATGAAATTAAAAAGAAACTCCCATATAAAATCATAGGGTGTTATATTATACCCCCCTTAAAATTAATTTCTCCCTAGAAATTCTTTAGGGTTATAAAAGGTTTACTACTTGAAATTTTCATTCATAGAAACCCACATCATAAAAAGGAATACTAAAACTTAAATTTAAAATGGAATGTTAGAAACACAAAAATTACCCCAAGTGACTCATCCTTAGGTTTCCAAATAGGGGAACTTAGGTGGGAAGTGAAAACCTAGATATGGAAGAAAAATATAACCATCAAGTTCAAATTGATAGTGATAGAGAACAATTTTTGGTAAAATTTAATAACCAGAAAGAAATAAATATGTGAAGATTTATGGGACCGTCTGATTCATAATAAAAGAATGTACTAATAAAACATTTTTTTTAATATCCTTTCCATAAAGTTGAATAATTTTTCATAAGAATTAATTCTGACTTGATTTTTGTACAATCTCATCATTATTCATGTCTTGAACAATTTACACTTCATCACTTATTTAGAGAAATGATGTTGGATTTTTCATTATTTAAGTGTTAGCAGATCATGTGATAGAATTATATTTCATTCTATATGTCTCAACAAAAAAGGTTATCATAGGTAATAAAAAATGTGTAAGTCCACCTATAGTGATATAATACATTAATCTAAAAAAATCAAATGGAATATAATTTATACCATCCATAAATGGATAACATTAAAATTCTATCAAAATTAACTCTTTATATTCAACAAAAATACCAAATATTATATATTCTCAAACAATGATATCCCTTTGTCCTTGTATCAGTCCTGAGATCAATAATATTATCAAACAACTTATTATCTTCTTATCCCTTCATTATGTGCATATCACGTGCTTTACAAAAATATTTCAATCAGTTTTCTTATTTACCCATACTATATACTTATGGAAAACCCAATGGACAAATACATAGATATTCCAATATTACATAATACTATAAAAGTTATTCTACAACACTATTTTGTAATCCCATTACATAAAAACATAATCATTCCACTACATCATTGTCATACTCAACATCACCAATAGTGATTTCATGTTATTTTCCTTTTTATTTGGCCTTAAGAGGTTGTTGGAATTGATAATCATCTATAACCCTTGGATTATGGCATTGGTTAGCATAATTCCCCATTTCTTTACACATGTAGCATTGAAGTGTAGGTGGTGTGCTCTCTGTAGACTTTTCTTATTCACATCATTAGAAACCTTTTCCCATTACTTCGGCACTCAATTTCTTGATGAACTTCTTTTACACACTTAAAAAAATTATTTACTTTATGATAATCTCTATCATGCTTCATTCTACACTTTGAGCATAAGTAAACATTCATTTTCTCTTCACCATTATTTTGATATTTTCCGTTGAACTCCATCTTTCATTTCTTTTCAAAACCATGAGATTGATATGTAACACCAACTTCAATTTCTAAATTGATTTCACAATTACCAATCTCTTCATATCTATTAATGTTTTTTATAGATAATCATCTTCTAAGACTTTGTTTTAATCCACTGAAGAATCAATAAACTTATCTTTTAGGTTGGATGATAAAACTAGAATTATACCTTGAAATTCTTGTGAAATTTTCCTTATATGTACCAACAGATTCATCATCCTTTTGATTAATCTCACAGAACTCATTTTCCATATTTTTTCAAATAATATGATGGAAGTAAATATCAAAAAATAAGTTATTGAACTCATTCCATTCAATGGATTCAATTTCATCTTACTACATTGTATTATTAATTAGAGTCCACCATTAGTCTACTTCACTATCTAAACAATAAAAGGCCAAAATGAATTTTTCATGTTCTGAAAAGAAAAGGATGGAAAATATATTTTTATTTGTACTAATCCATTATTCAACAACATTTGAATCATTAAACCCACTAAAAGAAGGCGGGTGTTTCCGCATGAAGGACTCAACAGAATGTTGTTACCTTCTCTAGTCATTTGGAAGTGCATAATTATTCATTGCTTGTGTAAGTATAGTAATAAGATTTTTAATTCCATCTCCCATAACAATTGGTTTCTCATAAGGACAATCATTGAATTTCCCAGTGTATTGATCATTAACATGATTCCTTTGGGTTTCAGCCATTGTCTAAACCCAAAAATAATAGTGTGAGAGAAAAAAGTCATACTAGGAAAACCACATAATCAGGGAGTACTTTCAATATCTAACATCTTTAGTTTAATTCTGGTTTATTCATGATCATTACCATAATTTTGGGAATATAACCTATAGTTATACATACCCTTAGAGACATCCCTAGATATACCTTATTAATATCTCTAGTGATCACACTAAATTGTTTGCATCCTAGCTTCCAAAGTCTAACTAAACCTTCACTCTGATACTAAATGTAAAGACCCAAGTTTGACATACATGGAAAATACATTAATTTTGAGGAATAATTAATACATGACACAAACAGACTCCAAAAGACTGTGTTAGTTTAGTGCCTTTGGAAATTGGAAAACATAAACAACTAGTTCATAAAATATCTATTTGGTCTCCTACATTATCCTTCATAACTAAAACCCCTTTTTGACACATCCTACTTAATACCCTTCTTCAAATCCTGGGGGAAAATAAACATGAAAAGGGGTGAGCTCAAATTCTCAGTAAGGGAAAGCATGGAAAATATCTTACAAAACATAAACATAAGATTGTAAAAACATGAACATAACTTTTGAAAATTAAGTATACCACATTTAACATATACCAAAACCGTGAGTCCTAAAATAAATCTTAGTAGTTCATAAGGAATAAATCATAATCTAATCTTGAACCATGAGAAAATATCATTAGAATAAAACATGGAATTGTGGGAAACAAACAAGCACATAATATAATTTCCATAGTAGCCAAGTCATCTTTTCCAAGACCATCATAGTGGAAAAAGTCTATTACTAAATCGGGTTTACTTATCATTTCATCCATGTATTACTAAAACAGATTTACTTGTCATTCCATCCCTGTATTACGGAACCGGATTTACTTGTCATTCCAGTCATGTTTATTTCATGAGATATAAATCTTTACCCAATACATTAGAGGGAGATATAGGTCCCACCCATCTCATAATTAAATCATTCTTACATGTGCCAAAAAAACATAAATCATTCATCATAGGATAAACCATGAAATAAAATGGGTTTCTTAAACATCATCCAATTATAACATAATCCATATAAAATAAATGGATTTCATAAAAATAATTCCATCATTAACACAATAAAATCGTAGTAATAATAGAGATAGAAATATAACCCTATTTAAAGAGCATCATCTTATATGGAAAATAATTTTAATAAAATACTTTAACTTAATTCTTGAGGAAAATATCATTTCTTCTTCAAAAACATTTTCTTTTCTCAAAATTTTGCACAATTTTAAAAGGAATTAATTTATTTGAAAATATACATGAAATCATGTAGAGTAAAAATCATGGAAATATGGAATTATGAATATATAAAAATCCATTCATGACATATAAGTTAAAAAAATTCTTCTCTTACTCTTTCTATAAAATTCAAAAAGTACCTCGTATGGAGAACAAAAGAAAAAATCCTTCTAAACCATTAAATACAAATTTACCAATGGGTAAAATTCACATTAAAAATTAGTAAAAGAATAGAAATAATATTATAAATTTATGAAACATGGACGTAAATGATAAATATACCCTAGTAAATACTTACAAATAAACAATCTTAGATAATAATGAGATTATGAAATTATCTCTTACCTTAGGTTTGATTTCTTCCTTATGTGTATGAAACTCCTCTTTTTCAAGTATCTCCTTTTGATTTTCTCCAAAGATCTCCCTATGATGGATTTTTACCCAAATTGTGGAATCTAAGAGGAAGGTAGGGATATTGGGATATTATTTGAGTAGAGGTTGGATGATTCAAAGGGCTTGAAAGGTGTGAGTATGTGTGAAGAGGTGGTGGCCTTTTATAAGAGGGGGAATGTGTACTTTAGGAATGTCTTGAAATATTAATTGATTATAAATTAATTTTCTGTTTATAATGGTTCAAAACTAATTTATTTCAAGTATTATATTAGTATGGGTCGAAATCCTCTTGACCAATAAAATTTAGACAAGTATTGATTTTATTTTAAACCTTATCATTTAGATTTATCCTTATTTAATCTATTTAATTTTATTTGTACTAATAATATTATAAATATTAAATGGTTATAAATATTTATTTATCTTTTTTAGTTTTCTATAATTGGAATCATTTTTATATTATAGACTATTTAATTTTCACTTTTTAATTTTTAAATATTTTTTTATTTTTTAAATAATTTAATAATATATTATTTTTATAAAATATCAATAGTGTTAATTTTCAAACTATTCATTTGTTTGACTTTAAATAAAATCCAAACATAAGATAAATTCAAAACAAAATATTTAATACACTCCTAACATGTCCTAGTCACCTATAAAATTCATAGAGCACACTAATTAGTTCATATGATATTTATTGGAATATTTTTAAAACCATTCATTTGATATTTCTATCAATAAAATAATTTCTGCATCACTATTGTGTAATCATTAATGGTAATTATTTAATCTCTAAAAATTATAAATAAATTCACATGATGTATATAATTTCATTATATTTCTAGAGACTATTTTTTTCTATATTTTATCAAGTTTATCACTATATTATAATTATTATACTTATAAAAGATAAGAGAGTTACATGTTCTCACTTTATTTTGTTTTAATTATAATTACAATACTTTCTTAGAAAAAAGTCCATTAAATGAATCAATTATGACCCTTAGGTGATATTAGTTGACTTTAATTCATCTAAGAGTATTTTTCAAGTGTTAGGGTAATTTTATTATCTTTATCATATTGTTTTTTACTTTAATTTACCTGATTTACCTTTAACTATGCTAAATAAAAATTATCATTGTTACTATTCATAATATCCAAAAAAACAAAATAAAACTATTAAAATAATTTTTACCCACTGATTCAAAATATGGAATCCATTTTTCAAAATTCAAAACAAAGAAGTTTCATTAATTAATTACCGTTGTCAAAACCAGAAAGTGGGTTTTCAAAAGTAAAAACTATCAAAAGATTGACATGTGTTTATGTCTAATTTAAATGTGAAATTACTTCCAATGACAAAAACTAGATTAAATGATAAAAAAATAATAAAATTACACTTTAAAACCAATTAAAAAGATAATCTAACTATATAAAAGATTAGATGGAAAGGTAGTTTTGAATTATATTGTAGTATTTTTAACTATTAATTAAAATATGAATTTTATGAGAAAAATACCAAAAATTCAACCAAAATAAATTTTTATGCCCCACTTCCAAATAATACATTTATTTTTTTAAAATATAACATATAAATGTGTTAAAAACTAGATTTAAAATTGGTGTGCCATCAAAATTCCTCAAAAATGAATTTTTTGAAAAATACTTCTTTTATCCAAAAAATTGAATTTTTTCTTATATCATATTCTAGAAAATATAAAAGATGTATTTTAATGTCATATAAAATTTAATATTGTTTTAATACGATTCATAACATCTAGTTTATATCCCATTAAATAATAATATTTTAATAATATATTGTTGTTTAGTGAAACTAGATATTGTGTACAATGAAATCTATCGAGGAAGGTCACTCTTGTGTGTAATGCAAGCCAAGTCAGTGTTGCATTTAGTATAATATTTCTTTGGTGATTCGTATAACATAATCAAAACATAGTTATTTTATACATTGAACAAAATATGTACTCATTATTGTGTGAAATGAATTCTATCAAAAGAACTTGAAATTGTGTGTAATACAAGCCAAGTATAGTGTTGCATATACTGTAAGAAAATATAGTTTTGCATATAGAACAAGCTAATCTTGGTGTAGAGAACAACACAAGGAATCAAAGAAACAAAAAATAATCTATCTCATAAAATCTCAGGGTGTTACAAACCAAGCCTACTTGCGTAGCTTGGAAGCCTACAATGAATCCCACCAACCAAATATGGTAGTAAATCATGAGTAGGAACAAACACCTACCTATATCAACAAATATTTCTAGCATAGTTTGGCAATATCCAAATAATCCATCAAACCAAATATAATGGAAAATATCGAGTAGGCACAAAAACATTCCTACATCAATCAATACTAACCACCCAGTTTGAAAACATTTAGAGAAGTATTATAATCAAATATGGTGGAATCCTTGAGCAGGAACACACACCTGCCTATATCAACCAAGCTTGACAACATAGTTTGGAAGAATCAAGACAATCCTTCCATTCAAATGCAATGTAAAACTATGATGAGGCAGACACACCTTCCCATTTCCACTAAGCTTGTCAACATAGTTTTCTAGCATCTAGAGATGCCTAAAAACGAAATTTGATGTCAAACCTTGAGAAGGAACACACACCTATGCATATCAACCAAGACTTCTAGCCTAATCAGACAGCATTCATAAAAACCATTCAGAAAATCCCAATAACAAATAGGCTAATAACTTTATCACTTCCCCTACACCTGATTAATATCGGTATATACTAGTAGGAAATATAGGAAAGAGCAGGCACATGCCCCTACTTCAACTAAGGAATGAGGATATATCCTCATTTAAACTATTGGAGTCACCTATCATATCCTAAAATTAGTCAAAGGGAAGATAAAAATTCCTACCCACATCCTAAAAACCTTCTATAATATAATAACGACAGGGGAAGTGGTTGAGGTTTATACACAAAACTTCATCCACATAATTGGGGTGACTCCTCAACATAACAAAAGGGTCACTCTAAATAAGAAACATATATATTATACCATCTGGTAGGGTCATGGTCCAAATACCTAGATATATAGACAACCATGTTGGTTCCATATCCCCGTTACAGCTAGAGGTAATTGGTCTACCTCAGTGGCTACTCCATGGAAAGAATATATCCCTACTAGAACCCCAAAAACCTATTGGAAAATTCTAGCAGTGAAACAGGAGATAATTAAGATATATTTCATATATAAAAACCTCTGCCAATATTAAGTATCCCCATCCACCTCTAAGAGATAATACAAAAAAAATATCCTTACCAAAGGTGTTAGTAAAATGAAGATCTAGTTAACAATCCATCTCTGCTTAATACTAGAGTTATTCAATCCCTCATACATTTATCTATAGAGGCTTGTGATATTACTCCTCCATTTAAAGATTTCATAAATAGTCATCGAAATTTTGAAGTTCCTCTTTGAAATTTTGTTTCTAATATTTCTATATGTCCTCCCTAGGCACCAGTCCATGAAGGCTCACTTAATTTCTATAATTAGATCGATCATGAAAGATAATCTCCAGATGAGATCCATGGAAGCCCTCCATGTAGTTATAAGATCAAATAGTAAGGAATTCCTCCCATTGATATCATTCACCCTGAAGTTCCTCCCCATCATATATACTATAGTAATTCTACTTATAGTTGGACATCAAGTTGTTATGGTAGTCCTCCTCATGATGTCATTCACTGCAAAGGTCCTTCCTACAGCGACATTTCATTTCATCAAGAAGGTCATCCCTTTATCAAATTAATTGTGAGAAATACCGCCTATTATAAGAAACTTGGGAAAATGATAGAATTCATGATTGAAGCCTCGTCATTTACAAGTGAAATCATTTCTCATCCAAAAGATATCCCAAGACAATGATAATTCTCTAAACCACCCTTTGATTTCCTACCTTCCAATATGATAGAGGAAATACCTGTCGATCTTGTTGTTTACAATAAAGTAGTAGGAAAAAATCCAATTTGGTTAGACCAAGTTGAGGAGCCTCTAAAAAATAATAATAATAAATGTTTCTCATGTGTATAAATTTGGATAAAGAAAATATAAAAGTCATGTTTTGTGCCTTAGCCAGTCCCCAATACATCATTCCCAAGGCATTGTTATAAGATTATGTGCATGAAATCCATCTCAATATAAGACAAAAATACATCACTTAAGAAAAAAACTATTTCCTTATGATGAGTATCCAAGCCATGTTAATTTAATTTAATGGATACTCCATCAAATCAACTTGGTGGCCCTCCTAGCTTCACGACGCCTGAAATTGGGAAAAGAGTGTAGATCCCTTCAGCACACATGTATCAATGCATTAAAATATTTGTTTTAATTGATTTTAGGTGACCCAAATGGTGTTCATATCATAGTATGGGTTTAACATATATTGTTTTATTCCACCTCTCTCCCCAATTAGAAAATCTCACAAAAGGTGATGTCATGTAATGTCATAGCCTTAGGCTAGCAATAACAAATGAACATTTTTCACAATAGATGGTATGCTTAGAAAAAACCAGCCCTTAATGGCTCTTGAAGATGTAGTTCTAAAAGAGATAAATCCATTGAAAGACTCATGTAGTAAGAATATTAAAATATTGAGTAAGCTTCCCACTAAAGGGAGGCTAATCATTCAGCATTACCAATATCTTTAGAAGCAGGTGGCTTAAGTGAAAATCCTACAATACACACAGTACATGTCCAAAAAATATCTATAAAATAAGAAATAATCCATGGTGGTAGTATCCATAGAAATCCAAGAGCAACCCTATCTCATAAGGCTAGGGGGTATTTTAACACAACCTTCAAATTTGGAAAATCAGGCTCAAAAGGTTGTGTAAATGGAACAAAAGAAACCCCAACCCACAAGGATGGGGTTTTATTTACCTCAACCTCCTCCTCAATGGAAGTCTGTCTTCTCTTAATTAGGGTTAATACCGCAAAATAAATCCTCTCAATTATTCATATCATGTGTTTTAGTGTCCTCACTTAGAACACACGCAATAAAATTGTTTGGAGATTATCTTCAGACCAATGTTCATCAAACGATTCAAAGTGGTCTAGTAAAAGAGATAATGAGGACTTGTGGTGGGTATAAAATAAATAAATATCTCAAGTAATATAATAAAATAATTTAAATGCATTAAATGTTGGTGAATATCTTTATCACCACCCTTGCATACAATATAGACCACGAGGAAAATATAGAGGAATATGAGGTGGAAGTTTCTATTCATAATACAGTCCACACCAAAATTATTGAAGAAGTTTTTGATACCCAAAACAAAAATATTTCTATGAATTTGGGGTTTTACTCAAACACTCCACTACTACCTCATCAGTGTACATCTACCAATGAAAAAGGTAAAGGAATGGTTGTACACCATCCACCTACTAAAGGGTTTGAACTTCTCACACTTGAGGAAATATTTGTTTAGTAGGAGGAATAGATGAAGGGGTTGAGAAAACTCAATGCAGAACTACTCTGAGGAAACATCCCTACAAGAAGAGCCTCATCTCACACTCCCAACTAGTGTACCTCCACAAAGAGGGTTTTTTCTGAGCAGCTGAAATGGATCCAAAACATCCACTCAATGTAGGGTACCAACAACCAATATACATGGACTCTATGAAAATATGATATCAGTATTTACCTCCCTTGGGTACACAACTAAGTCTGGTTCAGAAAAATCCTCATGGACCATCACCTTTATGTTACCCTCTGTAAGCACAAGCAGAGCCATTACAGCTGGCCCTACATGTTATTACCCCATCTTAGGAGATTTATCAACTATAAATACCTCAAGGTATTATCAATTATATTGAGTTACTGAAAACTATATTGAAAGATATAGAATAATTGTATAGACCATTAAAACTAAAAAAGAATCCTTACCCTAAATGGGGGGATCTGACCCCTCCCCCTCCAAACATTGGGAACCCTAAATTTCCAATTTTCAATGTATTAGGGGACTTGGAGTAGTATTTTATGCATTTTGTTTCTTATTGTGATCTCATGATGGGGAAACCTGCACAAAAAGTAGAAGTGAAACTCAAGTGATTTATGAAAATACTACAATGCAAAGCCTTTATATGGTACTACAGTTTGTTAGCATGATCAATCATGGGGTGGGAATATCTATATTGGCAGTTTCTCTTTCAATTCATCTCTACACTATAGAATATGACTTTACTCTACCTCTCAAACTTAAAAAATGGGAGAATAAGAGGATATCAAAATTTTTTAATCAATGGAAGGGGTTTACTTACTTTTTAAACCTACAGATTCCC
The DNA here is from genome assembly GCA_963277665.1 of Viscum album. NCBI lineage: Eukaryota > Viridiplantae > Streptophyta > Magnoliopsida > Santalales > Viscaceae > Viscum > Viscum album. Next base: position 257,313,439 of record OY728162.1, read on the forward strand.
TAAGAAGATTTACTTTCCATCAATATAGAGAACCTTCACAACAGATTGCACACACTTCTAATCCTAGGGAAATATATAGGAGGGTTTTAGGATCCCACCATAGTTTATCAATTATTGGAATATTCCATCTTATGAACCAAGGATAATTACAGAGTAATTACATCAACTCAAGGGAAGAGAATAGGGAAAGAAGAGGTTTCTGCTGTCACACTTAAGCCATCCCCTACACTAGATTCAACTCCAAATATCATACTATATCATAAGGAAACCCCTCTCAAGCATCAGCAATAAGGCCTAACTTGTATTTAGATGTAAATAGGGTTGAATATTAAGGGAAAAAATAACAAATTTTATTAATGTTGAGAAGAAAAATTCCCCGGCTACATCATCACAGTTTTGGGGAACAATTTTATCATGTTATAAAATCCCAAGAAATATGATCAGACTGGTCTTGATGATCTACAAAATTATTTACCCTATAATCATGCATTTTTTCACACCATCTATTAATTCTTTTTTTCAATTACATCCTACAAAAAATGGCTGACTCTAGGAATTTGATGTTGGGAAAACCACCCACATAAGTAGCATTTGTGTTTGTTGCCAATCCAGAGGAAGATAATGAATAGAATAAAGTTACCATTAATAATTCATAGAGGTTCATTGAATGAATGAAAATAAATAAAATTAAACAGAATCATGATACCCTCAAAGAATAGATGAAACAACCAAATATGCCCTTATTTGCTTCTATTGTGGCACAACCAACTCAATCATCACTGAAGTTCTCTAAAGGATAGGATTCTAAAAACAACATGTTTAGAAGGGTAGGAAAAAAACATATAAAGATGATATTATACTGAGGAAAAAGATTACTTTTATTCTCTCAGACTTCATTCTTTTAGTCCCAAAGACACAGGCACTAACCTACCAAATGGTACCATAAGATTTGACCAACCAGATAGAATTATCGTTAGATGAATAATTAATCATTGGTTGTATTAATTTCATTCACATAATGGATACATTATCTGATAATGAATGTGGATATAAACCCAAGTTACTTGTACCCAATTAGGGAACCATAGGAAGAGTCCATAGGGTCTGAGGATATAGGGGAAGATGCAGTCATAGAAGAACTCAATACTCTATCTATGTCCCTACTCGGACCATCTATACTATAAAATCATTGGAGGGCCCTCTAATAGTTCCAACAAGAGTAAGAAATTTCCTACACATCTTCTAGGGGGCACCCAAACCAGATCATCCTAGATGATCAGTTATAAGGGATGCAACTATCTGATCAACCTTAGTGAATAGGATGACTAGTTCAACATAATCCACTAAGGACATTATCCCATTCTACTCATTTTTCTAGATTCGATCTGTCTACGTCAAGAAATTTAGTTTCTTAAGAACCCAAAAGAGAGTATCCTCATATTGGGAAGCTTATGCCTTTAGACTAGATGTATGAAATTCTGAATAAATTGGTCTATTCAAAGTTAATTTTTCAATATTGGATGCTCTAATTCTATCAAAATGCCTTCATGAATCAATCATAGAGGCTTTTCTAATCTCTCAAGAGTTTAAAACTAAGGTTGTCACTACTGTAATATATCGTGTAGGGATTAATCCCGTAGAATTTAAAATTATCATCTCTTTCACAAAATAAGAGAAATATGGTGTTATACAAGGAAAGATCATACCCCTGTATGTGTCTGGTAGAATAAATGACCTTGATATCTGATGGTATTTCATTTAAAATGGCTTATGAGTAAACCTCATTCCATTTTGAACACTTCATCAATTAGATTATAGTGAGTCCCACTTATCCACTTCTTTAATTATATAGGGTTAATAAAAAAGTGAGAAAAATCCCCTTGGTAGAATATATCTTAGGGATTAGTTTGGATACCTCATATCTGACTCAGAATTTCTTATTGTTTGAAATGATAAATCATTCAATTTTCTTCTAAAAAGGCATTGGTTGCATCAGCATGCACAATTCCCCTCATCATACCATCAATTCCATAAATATTTAATTAATGGTCAAATTGATACATTTCATGGTGATAAATCCCCATTTTGATCCAGAAAATCACAATAAATTTATGTGGGATTCTACCATAGGGACGGGAAACAACCCATGACTGATGGTGTCTCTTGGGTCACTACCCTGAATGGTCTGGAAATGACCCCAGTAAATCCCTCCAAATAGATTAGTAAATAATAAGTTCTAACCATTAATCATATTATAATAAAGATCCTGAATTCAAGCACATATTCAAAAATAATCATGATATCAATTATGAAGACTGATCCCAACAATGCTGAAAAGGTCACCGATTCTCTGAAGAATGGTAAAAGATCAGGTGAAAAGTACCCCATTATATCCTATGAGCTTCAACAGATCACTACCTCACCAGTTGAGTTAGAATAGGTTTTCATTTCATCGGGAGAGAGTCGAGATACTCATCCATCCCTCACCTCCCCTTTGGAACTTCAAAGAAACTCCCCATCATCAATCAATTTGGAGGAAGCTGCTTCACCTTTTGGATTTCCAAATTTTGACTCCTCTCCTAAATCTAGATAATTTACTTCATTACTTACTTTCCATAAGAGTGAATAGGAATAAGAATATAATGGGGAATAACAGGAGGAGGAGGACCTCAAGAATTCCCCTTTATCATTTTAGGATGGTGTATTTACCACCATCGATGAACTCAGACAAACCAATATGGGTATGCAGAAGGACCCATGACCCACATTGATTAGTGAGGCTGTGTCTTTTGAAGAAAAATATGTATTAACATTCCTTCATGCATTATTGAATTCTCTTGGGTGGTGATTTGATTAGAAATTTATATTCTCAAATTAAACGTACTACTAGGTTGTAGTAAAGTTCCAGTGTGGGGTCAAACCCTCGAGTTTTACTGTTAGTTCATTAACCAATTGAACGAAACCCTTGTAAAGGATTCCTTTCATTCACTCTTTATGATTGGTTTTTACTAAAACTTGGTGGTTTCAATTTAATTCATAAAATAAAATAATCGTTCGGATTCAATTTTGGGGATCTTGACAAAAGATAATCCTAAGTTTTTCTTGGGATAGTCCTACGACTTAGGTTGAAAATTTGTGGAAGATTCACCGATTGGTTTTGGTGAAACCAATTGGATCTACCCATCATGAAACTATCCCTTGTTCAGGGTATAGATAATGAACAATGTTCATTTCTCTTAACTTCTATGAATAAAGCATCATAGTTTAATGGTCATAGACCTTCTCAACTCCAATTATATTAGATTTATTCAATTTCACTTCCCATGGTCAAGGTTATGCAAAAGAATTTGATGAAAAATTATTATTAACTTAAATACTAGCCATAATATTACTAAGTTTTTATCTATTGATTCATTAGGCTCATGAACACCCCTAATCTCAGCCACTAACATTGGGTGGACTATCCACACATAGCAGTGATGATCAAAAGTAGGGAAATACTAAACATGTTATGCATAATCATGAAATAGTCGAGAAAGAAGTAATACAATATTAAAACAATTAATAATAAAGATAAAACAATTAAAATAATTGTAAATACAATCAAATAATCACTATGCATTAAGAAATAGTGAAGAACATTGTAAGTATTGATGAAGAAAAGCAATAAGTGTTCAAACTGACATTGGAAATGGAAATGTATTCATAGTGGATGTATAAAGGGTTTATAATGGATATATATTAGCCAAAAACTCAAATGGATTTGACAAAAAAATAAAGGAATTAATTAAAATTGGTTTAGAGTAAAAATAAATGAAAATAGAAGAAGATTATGGATTAAAAATTGAGATAAAATAAAGAATGTGATGATTCAGTATGTAGAGGAGTGCTAAAATTTTAATAGGTCAAAAAAGTACATGACATCTAATTCATGCTTGTTATGTAATTGCTTGCGTGACTTCTTTCATGACATCTTCACATTGTGTATGCTGGATGAACGTCGTTTTTTTTAGATCTAAAATTATTTCTAGAAAAATTGGTCTGCATATTTGATTGGGAGATCATTTGGACTTTCCACATCATGAAATCTATGCACGTCATGTATGTGATTCACTTTTAGTGGGATTCAATTCTTTGAAATATGTACATCATAAAGTGAATGTACACATTCTATACTAGATTCATGTTATGTAAAGGATTTACAGGTTGATCTGTGACTTTACAAGCATGATATGAATGAGTTGTACACATTATTTATGATATAAACGGTGTGTAAATCCTTCTTTGGGCACTTTTTGAGCATTTCCTTCATTGAGGCCAGAATTACTAATTTCTATGAAAACAAACAAAAACCCAGTGAATTATCAAATAAATCATGAATAAACTTTAAATAAATATATCTAATATGTATATATAATTTCATATTATCAAATTCTAACACAATTGAAAATTTTATTATCCTCAAGAAAAAACTCTCAATGGGGATTCCAAAAGAAACAATTTTTAAAATAATAAAAAAGCATTACAACTAGATGAATAAAACTGAGTGTAATAAGAAAAAGTTAGTCCTCAAGAATAAATCCTGTAGTGAAGACCATTCATGCCTCACAATTTAGTTCTTTATCTAGATTCATTATTCTTCTATTTATAATTCCATAATTTTTCCTTAAATTTTATGCCTATTTTTTAATTTACCTCGTAATAAATTTTCTCTCATTACTCAAGGTAAAAATGAAATTGGATTTATGCTCATACCCTAAATACATATTCCTAACCATAATTTTTCATTGGTTATAACATCTTCACTTCATAAATACAAATAAAAAATCATTAGGGATTTAGTAAAAAGGTTTCAAATGACTCTGAGGATGACGGAAGGTGGGTATAAAGTAAAAAATCATGTTCCAAAGGAGGGTAATATCTAATTTAAAATGCATGAAATCCATGAACAGTGCAATGAAGTAACTCCTCCTGAACAAAGTGTGTCTATGCTCTACAGATCAAGGTGGGTCCATGAGTATATAAAGTAAATATAAAAAATATACCTCATTCCTTTATTTTTTTTATTTATTTTTTGAAATTCATGTTTAGGCTAGGTCTCGTAGTTATCTCCTAATAACATATGATACATCGATGGATTCATCATTCTGGTAATGGTTATTTTTGAGCTTCCTAATACAAAACCCAATATCTATTTTCTTTTTATTTATATAAATTTCTCAAAGGAACAGGATGGGTGTAGAAAATAAATAAAGTAATAGTGGACCACATCATATCATTATAGCAAAATTTCCATAGTATATCTTCTTAAAAACAATATACCCTATCTATTAGTAGGGAAAATCCCCCCAAACAAGTCCAAAAGATAACAATTCCTAATACCAAGAGCGGGGTAGGAAGGGATGATCGACTTGAAATGGATCCATCTTAATAAGGTTATTCAAGGATACTATGGGCTAAAGAAGGAAATATTTACAAGTGGATTTCATTAAAAACTGGATCAATAAATATTGACTTTATAATATTAAAAATGTATTTGTTCAATTATAGCCCCAATAATATCTAAATTTAATTTTTCATAGGTTTACATTCCCTAGGAATATCTCAAGAAATATGCTTAGAAAATAATAGGAAATCATGGGCCTATAATCCTCTCAGAAATGGGAGTATAAAAGAACATCTGGTAATCAATCAGGGTATAAAACCCTGTAACAAGTCTATAAAAATAAATTGAAATAATGTAGAAATAAAATTAATGTACTAAACTCAACAATCATGCTAAAAAATTATAAACAGGAGTAAAAAATAGATTTCAAAATTTTCCAACCAAAATTTTTCTTTTATTTAAATTGGTGTAATGAGTATTCATGTTTAATGCATGATTTTAGTGAAAAACGTTTCTTAGATAAGTGAAAATAGGAAATAATCCAAGTGTATCGATAGTAAAGCTCAAGAAAGACTCTACCACACTAAAAATGAGATAGTTTCAATGTTGTTCTTGGAAATAATTGTGGGAGAGGTATCAATAATAGTATAGAAAAAAATGAAATGGTAATTTTAATTGAAATTATGAAATATATAGCTCACTATATTGAATGTTATGCCATGGGGAAACTTGTTGGATTTTTATTGTAGTTTGTGAGACCTTCAAAAATTTTTACAAAGAAAAAACCTACACTAGATAAAACATTAGTTCATAGGTCTAACCAATTTAGAATCAAAAAAATGATTAGGTGCATACAATAAAAACCAAGAAAAATAAACTTTGAAAAATTTAGTAATGTAATACAATGAATCTTAAGGTAACCTAAAAATTATAATTCTAGTAAAAGGAAAAATATCCTAATCACATGATTGAAAATAAAGGAAAAAATCAAATATGGATTGCCTATCATAAATCTCTAATAATTATTTCATCATTTAGATGGATGGACAAAGGGATCAGACTGTGTCAACCATTAGCTCATAGGTCTGCTGCCACCGACAGTAACTGGTGGCTATGTCATTATACTCATGGAATTTCTTAGTGGTATTTACTACCTTTGGATTTTACCAAGAATGAATCTCATGTGGAATTAATATAATATGTTCTCATTATGGTGGGGATATTTGTTTAGAATGGATCTCAAGTGACGTATCCTCAAGATAGTGCTCAACATTAGCCTGATTCTAAGATATCTGATAAAGAAGGACATATGGTGGTGGGAATGGAATTTCAATAACCATAGAGAAAGAAGAAGATCTAGATATGGATATAAAAATGCATAAATAAATTAGAGAAATTTAAAGTGCACATGTAAGTAAAAAAAGTGTATCTCATCTATAAATTTATATAAAAGAGAATAATGGATAATCATAGATAAAATATAAACAAAACACCAACCCAGACATATTACAGTAGGGGAGGGGTATGAGTGGAAACTAATACTCAGGTAAAAACTCTCTAGCTGTTGTATCTGAAGTACCCTACCAAATATTTGGTCTCTAAAAGTGTCACATCATATTTATTTCCTCTATTTATATGGACATATAATCATCAATGGCCTCTAGAGATTTCAAAATACTAGAAGATATCTCGGTGGATGGTGGAAGTGATATGATGATCATAATGGTGTTCATGTATCTAGAATCATGGTCAATTAAAGACACCTTAATATATGGTGGAAGGGATAGGACCTTGTCCCGTTGAGATTTCTACATAATAAAATCATCTTATTTAATAATTTCGGTGAGCTATGAGGGAAGGTCATCCAAGGTGTCAAAGATGGGATGGATACAAGTATATGAAGAGTTTGTAGTCATGGTGGATGGAATACTGATGGTGGTGTTGAGGTGTTAAAAAGATAAATATCAATTAAAGTAATGTATAGGTGGTGTTAAATCTAGTGTAGGTTCTCTAGAATACACTGGTATATGGTCCAAATATCTATACAGAATGATGGGGTAGGTGATGGTGTGGGAAATGTAGTGGTGGATGCAAAAAAGGAATAAAGGTGGTGGAAAGGGTAGGTATGGGTTTGGTAATGGTTTGGGGAAGGTTGGTGGATGAATGGTGTAAAATGGAGGTGATAGGAGTAGGGGTTGAGGTAGTGGTAGAATATGGGGTGGGGAGAGGGGGGATGATCATGGGAGGCTGGTGTGGCAGGGTCAGCTGCAAGCTTAGTAAGGGCCTCATCAACATACTCCATATATTCCAACTCCCACTGGTATATGATTATATACTTCATGATTAGCCTCTTCAGGCGTATAAGTATTATTCAGATTCCTTACACAGGACCATGGTAGGTGTGGGGCTAGGCAGCCATGAATACTTTGAGATTCTTATCCATAAAGGTAATGAAAGAGCCTCTTATCAACGTACGTTGAGCCCTCTTTTCTAGGGACCGGTAGAACTCACCAAACTTATTTTCCCTACTAGTGGTTGGTATTCCCATATATGATGTGATAACGATAACCACATTCTATCTCACCCCCCTTGAGCATCACTATGGGTTATCCAAGCATGATCTAAGGCCCTTTGTAGGATCCAGAGGGAGGAACCTCAAAGAAAGTTTCTCTTCATAGTGTAAGGATCATAAATTATATGAAGGTATCTGGTGATCCTATCATAAATTAGTGTATCATCAGCCTTGTTAAGAGTAATATTTAATGTCACGAAGAATGTATAAGAGAAAAAAATAAACTTTCCAGATGTCGAGACTGATTCCAAACTCACCGAGGGAGAGCTCCCATGGCATAACTTCAAGTCTGAAGTAGACAGAATCAATGATCAAATTGAAGGTGGATAGGGAATCTAGTAAGATATCCTTAAATTTATCCTCTCACACCTGGGTAATCGAGGATATGTTTTGTTTGACAATGAAGTCAAGGTCCTCCTGGTGGATGTGGATCTGATCAATTATTGTGAGGTCTAACATCTTTTAGGTCCACATCAGCCTGTCTTGGAGATGAACAAATTGAATTTGGTGTGGATGATCAAAAAAATAGAGTTATTGATGACGATAAGGATTCTAAAGTCCCTAAAACCCGCTGTAAGTTGACTATGAGTCTTCATATGTGGAATTGGTGGTATAGTTGAAAGTGGAAGATGAGGTGTAGGGATCAGCAAGTGGTGGAACAGGAGCAGCCTTTTTATATTTGGGTGGTGGAGGAGTATCTTCTTGCTTGGGTATGCAGTTGGACAAAGGGGTTCATATGGTCTTGGTTCTAGACATTATGGAAGTAGGATAAGGTACATACAAGGAGAGGAGGATGTGTGGTGTTTGGCATCGGGGAAGGGAGGAAGGCTGAGCAACAATAGGTGAGAAAGATCGAGGGAGGGTAGGAGTTGTGCGTGAAAAGTACTATGAGTGGGGGAAGGTTGTGAACATAGAGTTCACTATATTTAAAATCACTCCCAACATTTACACTCCATGTATTTCATACATAGGGTGAAAATCGTGAATTTGTTAAATTTTTAATCACTTTAATTTGGAATTCTATATATTCCTTACATGATGTGTATTTTTTTTATTTTTTACCCCAATTCGGCCTAGTCCCCTTTAAAAGATTTTAGCACACTTAATATTCCTAAAGAATATACTAACCTACTCTATCCTATTAAACCTACCCTGGGTTTCCTCCCAATCAATGCTTTATTTATTTTCTATAGATATATATTTTTCAAAGCAGAAGAATTTAAATTTTCTTTGATACACTTTGTATAAAAATTATTGAAAAAAGAGGGAACGAAAGGTGGGACGACCTCCCCTATCAAAGGTATAGTGAAATTTTCATTATTATGAGCACTTTATCCCTTTTCAATAGCAGATAATTTTTTATTTTCATCATCATAGGTCACATGATCATATTTTATATTAGCAAGAGTGGTGGTTTGAAAATTTTAGGACTCATTTCTTTTATTAGAAGTCTTCTCCAAATCAACCACAGCCTATTATTCACCAAATATAAAAATCATTCTCCCCATGTTAGCATCAATCGATGCCTTTCCAATGGTGATAAATGGTCTTCCTAGAGTGAGGGTGTTATCTCCTTCCTCTTCCATATCTAGAACAAGTAAATTAGTGAGGAAATTGTTTTTTGATCCATTACCATGACATCCTCTATAAATCATTCAGGATGTATGATTGAGCAGTAACAAGTTGGAGTGACACACCTGTTGGTTTCAGTTTACCAAGCCTCAGTTTCTTGTAAATGTTCATGTGAATTAGATTAATACATTCTCCTAGATCACCCAAGTATTTTTCAAAATTTTGTGTCCCTACAGTGCATGGAATTGAGAAAAATCCAGGGTATATTATTTTTTGGCGGAATATTTCATTGGACAACTATGAAGCATTCTTCATTTATTGATATAACTCCTAATTCCTCCATTTTAATTTTTTTGGATAATAAGCCTTTATAGAATCTTTCATAAGTTGGTACTTAAGAAATTTTATATAAAAATGGAATATTGATGTGTAATTTCTTAAACATCTCAAAATAATTATATTGTCTCTATTTAATAGCTTATTTCATCCCCTCAAGAAAGGGTATAAGGGGTTTTTCTGGTGATGATACCACATCGACAATTTCATTTTTAGGTTGTTCCTCAACTGGAGATTTCTCATATTATTCTCTCTCAGGTATTACCCTATCCAACTTTATCGGATTCTTCAAACTTTTTCTTCTGACAAAATCACAACCGCTAAAAATATAGCAACATTCCACTTTTAACAATTATAGATGTATCCTTCTCTATTGAATGAGGTTTAGTATTACCGAGTGAAGTACCTTGTAGTGAATATGATAAAATCTGAGATATATTTCCCATTTGATGCTCAAGGTTATGTAGGGAAGCTTTATGGTTTTTAATTTCTATTTTTTGAGTTTTCATCCTTTATTATTCCTAATGTATGATAGAAGTGAACAGGTTTTCAAGATTAGTCTAGAGAGGTTGATCTTGTTGTGGTGTTCATAGTGGAGCTTGTTGAAATTTTTGTTTTTTTAGATGTAAACTATTTAGCTCTAAGAAAAGGTTATTAGAATTATTGTTGAGGTATAGAGGTTGGACCATCTAGTGGGTACTTAGGTGATCCCTAATTATTTGGAGGTACCTTTCCACTCCTCTACTGAAAATAACCTTGGTTTTATTGCGGTGCCTACTAAACCAGTATTTAATAATAGTTTCTTGTTTTTGATATTGATGGGGATATTGGTAGTTCTGATTTTGTTAATTTTAATTAACATAAATACAATCTTGGAATTGGGGATCCTCAAAGCCTGACCTACAGTCTTGGTACTGGTGTGGACCTCCGCACATTTCACATGATTGAATTTCCATCACCGGAGTATAAGGGATTGGTGTGTAGTATGTAATTGAAATGATTCTATATTCTTTGTTAGGGCTTACACTTGAGCTATGAGGTGGTTACTTTCTCCAAATTGGTGGATTCCCTGCCAAGGAAGTCCTATAACACTTTTCCATAGACTAGAATTGTGGGATATTTCTTTAATAATAGCTTAGCCTGTCATGAACCAAGTCGGGTCACCATCCAAACCGATGCCCGAACCGGCCCGCAGTAAGGCCTGAAGGGTGTTCCCAATCCCCATAGGCTGGAACAAGTGCCTGGGTATTAAAATAATCCTTGGGAATGATTTACCCAAGTAAAAAAATATAAATAAGCCAACAAAATAAACCAAACAAAAGTAAAAGTTTCATCCAAACAAGTATTTAACCAAAACCCGATTTTTGAGTCACATGTAAAACCAAAACCAAAACAATACTAAAATTATGGTGACCAAAAACCAACCTAAAAACTATCGCCCGGTGATAGGACACCACCCTCAAGCCACCGCCACAAAACCACATCAAGAGGTCTACTAACAACCAGAACCACTGCTCCCAAATGCTGGACCCTTACCTGAATCAGACATAAATAGATCTACTTACACCCAAATGTGTTAGTAGGGTGTGAGCAATCGTCCAGCAGAATTCCACCAAGAAAATATTCCATGCACAAGAATTAATAGACAATTACATTTGCAATGATAAACAAACTAAAGTAAGAAATTCTTATCAACGTTAGTGAAAATGGTTTTTATAAAATGACCTTAAAAATCAATTTAAAGAAAACACATGTTTGAGAAGTAACTCAAGTGACATATCATGTATCATTGGTGCGTGTAAAGTAACTGTAAGTACCAAATTATGGTAGAGTCTCTATGGGTACTAGAAACTAGTGGGACCCTAGAACGTCGTATCTCTGTGAAACATGGCTTAGAAACCACGACCCTCAAAAAATGTGGCTTAGAAGGCCATGGCCCTCGGAAAACGTGGCTTAGAAGACCATGAACCTTAGTCATCATATATTTAGTTAGAGTTACAATCGTCAATCCTGCCAGTGAGACCAGGCCAAGCCATCTCTGGAACACTTGCTCACTCGTCCTAGTCCCCCCACCTAATACCCTAATCTTCCCTCTTTGTGATCACCTAAATTCAAAGTTCACATAACATGTCGCATTAACACTTAGAGCCAAACGAGGTGCTTACACACACGAACTTGTCACCCACACATTGATATCATCTTTTAAAACCATACGCACACCAAAACTTTTTAAAACTTTATCTACACTCCTTACACATTAAATTAAACAAGATAAATAACTTTAAAAACACTTTAATAATTAAGCAAACCACTAAGAGAAATTATTAATTAGTTTTCAAACATTTCACAAAATTTTTAAAGTCCAAAAAGTCATTAAAAACTCTTTTCTAATATAAAACATATTCTGAAACATGTCAAAACATATACCGTGTCATCTGCACTACCTAAATCACGCAATGCACAGTTTACAAAAGAATAATAATCAATTAAATGTGGTACTTAAAAATAAAAAAAAGACAAATTCACTTAAAAACACATCCAACAAATTAAATGTACATTTAAAATGTAATTAAAACTAATTTTTCCTCATGGAAAATAATAAAAAAGGTGCTGAATTAATTAAAAAAACATGCAAATGATCATCATGTAATAATTTTTTGTGGAATCACCAACCAACATGTCGCAATCTTTAAAAAATTGGAGTGAAAAATCCATCACACATAATTCACCTCAAACAAAATCAAATACATCCTAAAACAAGTCATTGTAAAAAAATATCAAGATATAATCAATTCCAATTAAATCACAACCGAAACATTTCCAAAAAATAAAATTATGAACAACGAGGGACTCTGCACCTATGGAGAGGAGTCCGAGTGGTCGGATGGAGGTTGACAAAGGCTTTCCGGGCTTGCCCGGTGCCAGAAAAACAAAGTGAGAGTTTGTGGAAAACAAACACAGCCAAGGGAGTGGTGCGTGCGCATCTGGACAGAGGAGGGGCGGACCACCGGGATTAATTTTGACTGATTAGAGGGAGGAGGGTGTGGCATAGCGTGGCAGTCTGGAGGGGGAATGTGGTTTGGTGCAGATGTCCAAAGGAGGGTGGAGAGGGTCACGGCGTCGGCTGGCAAAGAAGGAGGAGGGGTGCGACATCGTCAGTGTCCTGGGTAGGAGTAGAGGGACGGACCACTGATTCAAGGCAATGGGAGGGTGTCGCGACTGCTGAGGTAGAAGGGAAGGAGGAGGGGAATCTCAGAAGTAATAGGTAACAGGGCTGCCTGGAGGTAGATCTGGAGATGAGATCGGCTGGGCAAGTGGGATAGCAGTAGGGGCGGTCGGTGGGAGGAAGGTCAGGGTGAGCCAGGCTAGGGCACGGTAGGCCAGTGCGAGGTTGGCCGGTGCAAGGCAGGCTGGGACGAGCGAGACGGCACTAGTAGGGTAGTTGCGGCACCAAGGGTTAGGGGAAGCCATAGAAGAACTGTGCGTTGTGGGGAGGGAGTGTGAGGGAGAGAATAAATAAATGAGAGGGAAAAAAAGAAAAATTAAAGAAAGGGATAAAATAAAATGAAAAAAAAAAGATAGAAATTAAAAATGAAATGAAATCTAAAAATAAATTCTAACCTAAACTAATAATAATAATAATACTAATAATAATGAAAAAGATAACTATAATTATAATAAATCTTTTTTTTGGTTATTTAATCATCTGTGCACCAGGTAGATCGCGTGTTAAACTGGCGAAGCTACACAACTATGCCTGTGCCCTGCCCGTGCATCGAGCGATGTCAAGCCAACACCCACTTATTAGCGGTAATAGTGAAAAACTCACATCGGGTTCGGCCCACCCTTCAACCAAACAATTTAATTAAAGGAAAATAAAATTATGGGATAAAAATTAAAAATTAAAGACATACCTCAAACGAAGTCCAGGTGTGACGATTCTCCCCACCATGAAAACAATCCACCCTCAGAAAGTCAATTTGAAGCCTAATCAGATAATAGAACTGGGTACTCCTGCTCAACCCAAGACATCCACTCCCAAGTCTCATTCTCGTCATTCCAATGCTACCAAAGAATACGAACCAAAGGAATGGTCTTCCCACAAAGAACCTTCTCCTGAGAATCCACTATCTGTTCTGGCTACTCAAACACTGATAAGTCGAGCTCTATCTCTAACTCCTCCCAGTTCAACACATGTGATGGATAGGGATTATACTTTTTTAGTTGGGAGACATGAAATACTTCGTGAATCGATGTCAACTATGAAGGAAAAGATAACTTGTATGCCACCTTTCCAATCTGCTCAATAATATCAAAAGGCCCAACATTCCTCAGTGTCAGCTTCCCCTTCTTTCTCAAGCAGCAATGACCCAACTGAGGGGACACCCTCAAGAATACTCTGTCCCCCACTGAAAACTCAATATTTCGACGCCTCTGATCTGCATAATATTTGTGGCGACTCTGAGCTATCATCAACAACTGTATAATCAACTTGACCTTCCCAGACGTCTCCTAAACAAGGCTCAGTCCCAAGAGTGAGGTCTCGCCTACCTTAGCCCAACACAGAGGAGACCGACAAGATCAATTGTAGAGAACCTCAAAGGGTGCCATTATAATAGAGGATTGGTAGCTGTTATTATAAGCAAACTCAATCAATCCCAAATGGCTATCCCATGAAGCACAGAAATCCAACACACATGTGTGAAGCATGCCCTCTAGAATCTGATTCACCCACTCCGTCTGGACATCCATTTGAGGATGGTATGTCGTTATTATCTTAATCTGTGACCCAAAAGCCTTCTAAAGGCCTCCACAAAACTGAGATGTAAAGCGGGTGTCCCTGTCATAAATAACTGCTGATGACACACCATGAAGTCTGACCACTTACTGAACATAAAAATGGCCCATCTCCTCCACCTTCACTATATCTCTGATTGGGATAAAGTGAGATGACTTGGTCAAATGATCAATCACTACCCAAATATCATTCCTTCATCAAGGTGTATGATCAAGACAACAATGAAGTCCATGGAGACCTCATCCCACTTCCAAATAAGAATGGGTAATGACTGAAGTAGGTCAGGTGGTCTCTGATGCTCTGATTTCACCTACTGACATGTGTAGCATCTCGACACAAATTCGGATATGTATTGTCTCATACCTGGCCAACAGAATTGGTGATGAACATTATAATACATCTTGGTAGTACCAAGATGGATGACCCACTAATACTGGTGTCTTTCCTGCATTACCACCTTCTGTAGAGACAACGACACCACTACATGTCCCTTGAATCACAAGATCCCCTCGAGAGACATAGACCAATCTGAATGAGTCTACCCACAATGAAGAAACTGCATATATCACTGGCATATCTCATCATTAGGCTACTCCTGCTTAATCAACTCCAAAAGAGAGGGAGTCAACTGAATACTAGACAAGAAAGTACCTTCGTTGTGATCCCTACTCTCCAAGTGCATCTGGGTGAAGAGTCCCATCAAAGTCCACTCATCGTTGGACTTCCTCAATGCCTACACTAGTACCTTACTTCTCAAAGAGTCATCCACCACATTTCCTTTTCCCGGGTTATAGATAATGTCAAAGTCAAATCCCTACAAATACTCGATCCAGCGGCGCTGTCTCTGATTGAGATACTTCTAAGAGAAAATGTAGGCTAGGATCTTATGGTCATAATAGACCCCAAATTTCTCCCCAAAGAGGAAGTGATTCCAAGTATTCAGGGTATGCATCACTAATGCCAACTCCAAGTCATGAGTCGGATAATTCTTCTCATGCGGCTGAAGCTGGCGGGAACCATAAGCCACCACATGATTATCCTACATGAGTACACACCCAAGGCCCGTACCTGAAGCATAACAACAGACCACATATCCCCTCCCAAACTCCGGTAAGATCGGCACAGGTGCGGTGGTCAGCTGCCGCTTCAACTCCTCAATGTATTACTATCACTATTGGATCCATTCAAACTTCACCCCTTTCTGGGTGAGTGTGGTCATGGAGGAGGAAAGTCGTGAAAAGTCCCTAACAAAACTCCTACAATAACCTTCCAGGCCAAGAAAACTCCTAATCTCAAACACATTCCTCAGATGTTCCCATGACATAACTACACTGATCTTCTCAGGATCCACTAAAACCTCTTGTTCAGAGATGACATGCCCTAGAAACTTAACTTCCTTGATCCAAAATGTGCACTTCAAGAGTTTTGAATACAAGAGGTGGTCCCAAAATGTGCCCAAAACAATCTTCAGGTGATTCTCATGCTCTTCCTCAAATCCAGAATAAACCAGGATGTCATACACAAATACTATGACAAATGAGTCGAGATATTGGTGAAACATCCTATTCATGAGTTCAATGAAAACTTCTGGAGCATTTTTTAACCCGAAAGGCATGACCAAACACTCGAAGTTACTATAACTGCTTCAGAAAGACACCTTTGGAATCTCTGCTTCTCTCACCCTGAGTTGGTGGTAACCCGACTACAAGTTGATTTTGGATAACCATTTTTCCCCCTTCAACTGGTCGAACAAATCTTCAATCTGAGGCAAAGGGTACTTATTCTTGATGGTTACCTTATTCAATTTCTAGTAATCGATGCACAACTGGAGGGTTCCATTGGCCTTATTTGTGAATAAAACTAGGGAGGCCCATGGAGAGATTCTCATGAGAATGAATCCATTGGATTCCAAATCGTCCAGTTGTATCTTTAATTCTCTCAATTCAGTGGTGGCCATGCAATTTAAGGGAAGAGATATAGGTTGTGTTCTTGGCACCAAATCAACCGATAACTCCACGTCCCTCTCGAGGGGTAAGCCTAAAAAATCATCTGGGAAGACCTCTGGGAACTCATCCACTACACGAGGTAACCCACCTTGAGAAACACCACCATCGTCCTCCAATGCGAGCGACAACAAATGATAAGTAAGATTCCCCAACTCAGGGAGTGGAGGTCCCACACGACCCGATGGAGGATCCCATTCTTTATGAAATAACTGAGGACTCCCATCCGGTGCCATAAAACTTAGCCATCATAGATAGCAGTCAATATGCGCTTAAAAGTACACCAGCCAGTCCATTCCTAGGATCACATCAAACAGGTCAATATCAAGGACCAAAAGATCCCACTCTATCTCGACTCCTGACACAGAGAGTGCGCACGATGGGAACCTAAGACCCTGCTCCTTTTTCTTACCCAGTGGTGTTACTAACTCCATTGAAACAAATAAAATCTTTGTTGGAAGGCTCAAAAAGTTCACAAAAAGGGAAGATATAAAGGAAATTGAAGCACCAATATCAAATAAAACTATAGCTATAGAATATGAAATTAGAATGGTACCTCAAACAGTTGAAGGTCCTGTATCAGATCCCACTAGTGCCTGATCCACAACATGAAAATGTCTGGTTCCTGCCTGAGAATGATCACTCGCCTAAGGCTCTGCCCTGATCTGGATTTGCCTTGAAGACAATCTGGTCCTACCGCCATGACCACTGAACTGATATTATTTCGTCCTGGTCATATCCGACTGAATTGATACCCCTCTAGAATCCATAGATTCAGTCCCACTCTAGTAAGGGTGTATAGTCCTGCAGAAACTCTATAGATGTCATAAAACTCCAAACCCATGGCAAGGTCTGGGAGTGTAACATCCCAAATTATAAAGGGTTAAATGACTAAATGATATGACTCATGTCAACAAGGTGCACCTTCCTTTTTAGGAGCCTACCTAATTAGAACTCCACAGTTAAGCGTGCTTGGCCTGGAGTAGTGATCAGAATGGGTGACCTTTTGGGTTGTTTCCCAGAATATGTGTGAGTGAGGAAAAAACACATTGAAAAGGACATGTGTTGTCCTATGGGGACTACCATTAGTCAGATGACTCGTTCGGGCACATGGGTTGGCCCATGGGTGGGGACCACATTTCTACGGGGCAACTGGTGGTACCTGGTGGGCCAGGACCCGACAGCCATGTTAAGGCGGGGTGTCTGTGCTACCACTGGGACCCAGTTGTTACATTTGGTATTAAAGGTGGTACCTGGCCTTAAGTGTAGTGCACTGCCTGGGTTGAGATGTAGGGCCCACAACGAGGGTGTTGTGCTCTAAAGGGGGGCTGATTGTAACATCCCCGAATGATAAATGGTTAAATGACTAAATGATATGACTCATGTCAACAAGTCCCCATATAACGACCCATACTTTACATACATGGTTATTACTTCAGAATTGAAGCATACTTATTACAACATATAAAAAATCCATGATAGGACCGTATAGGTATAGTGTCTTTAGAAATTGGGAAACATAAACAACTGGTTCATAAATCATCTACATTGTCTCCCATTTATTTCATCATATCTAGAGTCCCTTTTGGAATATCCTACTTAATACCCTTATTCCTGACTTGGGGAGAAAAATATACAAAAGGGTGAGATTAAATGCTCAGTAAGGGTAAACAAAAAAATATAAATCATATCATATTCATAAGAACATAACATTTTGAAAATATTAACCTGCAAAAGATATATTAATATCATAACATGGGATAAATCAAAGTAGTGAAATGTTTCCCAATAATCATAACGTAAAACATGAAACTTTGTGGCATACACACATAATCATAGAAAATCATTTCATATTAGTCAAGGCTCATTACCAAGACCATCATAGCATACAAAGTCCATTACTAAATCGAGTTCACTCCTCGTTCCAACCATGTACTACTGAACAGGATTAACTTGTCATTCCAGCCATGTCTATCTCATGAGATATAAATCTTTACCCATTTCATTGGAGGGATATATAGGTCCCACCCATCTCAAAATGAAACCATTATTATGTATGCCACAAAATCATAAATCATATCAAAACCCATGTAATGAAAATTGAATTCTAAAACATCATGCCATCATAACATAATCCATATAAGATAGAAGGAGATCATAAAATTAATTCCATCAATACATAATCCAATCAATGTAAAAATAGGGATAAAAACATAACCCTATATTATCTTATATAGAAAATAATTTTGATAAAACACTTTAACTCCATTCTTGAGGAAAATATCATTTCTACTTTAAAAACATTTTTCCTTTCTTAACATGTCATAAAATTTTAAACTAGAAGAATTTGATTAAAAATAAAATTGAAAACTTGTAAAGGAAGATTCATGTAAATAATGTTTTATGAAATCATAAAAATCCATTCATGCGGTATAAGTTAAAAAAACATTCTTCTTGTACTTTGGTCAGAAAAGTCAAAAAGTACCACGTACTAAAAATGACAAAATATTACTTTCATATATTTTACTAAAAACTTGCCAATGGGTAAAATTGTATTTAAACAATTGTAGGAGGATATAAATAATATTACATATTGAGGAAACATGGATGTGGGTGATAAATATTCCCCAGTAAATTATGAAGTATAAACAATCTCGGATAAAAATGAGATTGTAATATTTTCCCTTACCTTAGGTCTGATTTGCTTAGTACGTATCCAAACCTCATGTATAATGATTTAAATAATTTCATTGACTTATTACAGATTCATATTCATTATTATGATATCATATATGGTTATATTTTTATCTTCTTATTAGTAATATTTCATTGCTACTTGTTATTCGGGTGTTCATTGCTTTATGTTCTTATGCATGTTTTGTCGAATAAATTCTTATTATTATATTTAGGTTATAGATACCTCATTTATAGAATGTTATTAGTGTAATATATATCATATTTATTCATTCAATTCATTTATATAATCATTATTCAATGAATATCATGTATAACGAGTCGCATCACATCGTGGAGACGGTAGGTCATACGTACGCACGAGCGATGATATCGTTCCCATGATCATGGAATTATATTTAAGTGTATGTGTACTATTTTAGAATCAATATAAATTTACAATAATAATATATAGTTATTCTTTACACCATTATACCCATCCAAGTAAGGTGGTGGTTGAAAACAGATTACACCACGGCATGGAGATGGTATTCCGTACGTACGCACGCGCGGTGATTTCATTTTCCATAGGATGGATAGAAAGAGAAATAGGGTTTTTTCATATTTATAATAACATATTAGTATATTATTTATACTAATGTTATTACTTCATAATGAAACAACTAAAGAAGATGAAGTAGAAGAAGAAATAAATTTGAAGGAATAGGTAACGGATATTACCTCTTTTTCGACACGCCTCTTTGAAACATCATATTAGGGAACTAAAATTGGTCTTTGAAGAAGACCAGGACCTCTAGTATGTTTATAGGGAATTCAATAAGGGAAATGGGAAGGTTTTGGCTGATCTTGAAGGCTCAAAGTTGTGTAAAGAGGAGAGGGAGGAGGTTCCATTTTATAAGGGATGAGTGGGGCACCTTAGGAAAAACTTAAAATATTATTTTATAATAAAGTCATATTTGGTTAATAATAGCTCTAAATTGATTTATTTAGAATATAAAGTTGTTATGGGTCTAAATAATCTCAAACAATAGTATTTAGAAAAGTTTGGGTTACTATTTTAACCTTATCATTTAGATTTAACTCTAAGTTAAATAATTTAACTTTTACCGTGTCTTCTTGTTTTCTTACACTATATGGTTAATAAACTTACTATAACAAGCCAAAAGAACCACAAGTGGTTCATTTCTAATATATATAACATCATATAAGTCATTTTTCTGAACCTTATATTTTTAGGAATAAAATAACAAATAATAATATAATATTTCTTTAAAAACTATTTTATGTCAATTTTGACACTATTTGGTAATTGATTTTTGTGAAAATCATAACAGCATTATTAGTTATAAAAAAGTTAATTAAATCAATAATAACATGTTATATTAACCTATAAAATTAGTTTAATTCATAAAAAGTCTCAAATTATATTTATTTGGGTATTTATAATATCAATTATGTTAATATTTCATTAATAAGGTAATTACCGCATCATCATTGTGTCATTAATAAATTAACTTATTTAATGTCTAAAAATTATAAATAAAATACAATTATGTATTAAATCTTCTTATCTTTCTAATTAATATTTATAGTCGAATTTATCTTATGTATAACCCTGTATTAAAAAATGTTTTATTTATTAAACTTTGATTTTAACTCTTTTAACTCTTCTTTAAATAAAATAATAATAAATGTCCTAATCTAATCCAAGTGGACCTAAAGGGTAATAGTTTATCCCTAAGGTTGTTTTTGGTCAAATTACACTTATCCAATAGAATTATGACATGTGTTAGGGTAAGTATAATATCATTTGTACCCTTAATTACCCTATTTACTTTTAATAGTGGTAAATAAAACTAAAAAGTTACTATTCACCAAAAAAATTATTTTTATCTTATTGAACTAAATTTTACTCCTTGATATTAATTGTGTCTCTTGTATATTTGAAATTCAACTCAAAAAAGAAGTAAAATTAAGTTTTATGTACAATTACAAATGCTCCTAGGAGGTCGGTAAAAGACCGTCAAAAAATTCAATAAAATTTGTATATATCAATATTATTATAAAATTACTCCAATTAATTACATTGAACTTATATAGGTATTATGTATATATTTTGACCTAAAATAAATTTAAATAAAATAAATAATTATTTAAATAAAAATTCAGTTTTAAACTATAACTCGGTGTTTTTCACAATTCATCAAAAATTGAATGTTTTCATAAAAATACCAAAAATTCACCCTAGGATGATTTTGATATTACGAATCCAAAAATGAAGTCCATTTTGAAAGATAAAATTTATGAAATTTCAAAAAGGTTGGTATTACTATTCATAATGGCTAGTTTTAATAATATTTTAATAACATATCATTGTTCAGTGAAACTCAGTATTGCGTATAATGCAATCTATCGAGGATGGTTGCTCTTGCGTGCAATGCAAGCCAAGACAGTGTTGTGTGTATTGAAATATTCCTTTGGTGTTGCGTATATGATTCTCGCTCAAATTTACCCAAGAGAAGAAGGTAAGACGGTCCTTGTAGTTTAGCTTGGGTTATCGAATCCACAGAGACCTAAGACGAAACCTATAGACACGTACATTCTATGGAATTTTTTTGGCTATGAAGTGGCCAACTTGGATTGATTTTGGATGGGTTTTAAATATATCTAACAGATTTAAGTGAATTCAATTTAAAATAATGAGTTGATCCTAGGTTATCACTCGGGGTGTATTGGACGTATTTTCTTTTTAATGATTTAAATTTCTTAAATTTGAGATGGGTTCATTTAAGGAGATAAAACAACATCATCACTTACTGGTTTAATTCCTACACCCTTTAATACTAATCACCTATACACTTGAAGGATCAAAGTTTTGATCACTTCAAGGTAAAGGTTCGTATTAGTACTTGAAGTGTGTGGCCTTAAATTCAACAAGGACGATGGAGTTTAAAAATCATCAAATAAAAATCCCAATTAAAGAAGTGATTATACATTAATTAGGTGATAAATAACATCCAATCCAGTCCCTTTCTGCTCCCTTGGATCAACCCATAAGTGGGTTATCCCTCCATTTATCCCATGGTTTCAATGGAAGCGGAAAGTAGACTCATGAGGGAGGAAATGGAGAAGTAAAGAAAACAACCAAAATAAAATGATCACTCCACCGTTGTGTGAATAATTTCACAAGGTTTGGTGTGAATAAATTCACACCTTGATCCAATGGTATCAAAGTGATAGTAAGAACAACAGAATAAGAGTATAAGAAGAACTTTTATTAAGAAACTAAAGTGAATTGAACAACTTACATGTGAAAGACAAATTTGAGACAACAAAAATGCAGCATAACATTACAATTGAACAAAGCATCCAAGATTTTCAACTCCTTCACGACCACTGCCTTAAATAGGCATTTTTGGAGACTTGGGTCGAGACTCCAACAGTAAAAAGCATCTCAATTAATTTTGGTAGGCCATAGGTGGTGGAAAGCTTGTGGAATTTGAACTTTTCCACATTTGACCCGAGGTGGCAGCCAGCTTTCCTTCACCGAACAGACGCGTCTGGAAGACCTTCTAGATGGCTGAATCAGAGTTTTCCATAGAAGAAGGCAATGGATATCCGGATGTATTCTAACCTCCTGTAACATTTGGTCCCATTTGGAGTTTTGGATTCTGAGATATGAGCAAATTAGTGGGCTGTTTTTCTCGGCCGCAGAATCTGGCCCAGAATTGTATCTCTAACTTGGGACGCCTCAATGACTACCATAGAAGCCTAATTAGCATTGGATCATGAAGAGTTATTTTTTCCTATACACGTCTTCTAGCATCCCACGAAATTTGGGATTAATTGGGCTTGTATTTTGGGCACAACAGTCTCATCAGTGGGCTGGTGTCCAATCTGTCTTCTCTAGAATTGCTTCATTTCATTGCCAAATATCTCCATCACCCTCCATGAATTCTCCATTGATCCCTGAATGAAACATGTTAATATTGGATTGTAGATAAATTATCAAATTAAAATATTTATAATCATATGAATCATTTGGTACTTTAAAAGATGTTAAAAAATGTACCACATAATAGTGCATTTTAAGAAGGTATTACAATCATAATGTGAAATGATGTTCAAAGTGTAAAATGCACTAAAATGGTGTTTATGAATAATAAATAACATGAATATTATATATATTACCAATGAATATTAGCATCTTTTAGTGGCTAATCACACCCCCCAACTTGAGTTTTGCTAGTCTCGAGCAAAATATATCTCAATAAAATGAAATTCGAATTCCCTTTTCAAAAAACATTTTAATACACAATGACCACCAAAAAACCTTATACCAAACAATCATGAAACCCATAAATATATTTTAATACGAGATAGTTTCATAAGAAGATCCTAATCCCAAGCCCATTCCTTTGTTCAAATTCATTGCCATATTTCATCCAATACCAATTAAGTATGAGGATGTGTTGTGCATCACAATAGACATGGGGGTTCATCTTTATTCAAGGGGGAAATTATGGAAGCGCTAGGTGGAATCAAATTTCAATATTAAGATGAGTATTCATTTTTTTGTATAATTTTTTTTTGTTTTTTTTGTTGTTTTTTTTTTTTGCAATTTTTCCATGGTAATTGAAGTTGCACTCAAAAGAGTCAACCCCTGTAGCGAGACTTTGCCAATGACTCCCAGGCTCAAATACCTTAGGGCACCAAGTGAATCCCACATACTCGGGCATCATCTCGAGTTAACTCAGTCAAAAACAAATTCAATTTACCAAAAATAGAGATAAAATTACTAACTCTGGGCCAGACAACTATGGAGTCACGATCCCCAAGTGCTGAAAGCCAGACATTAGGTCATTTCATTGCTCTACGCGCAAATTTTTTTTTTTAATAATTTTAATAATTTTTTTTTGAATACTCATATTAATCTAAAATGATCACCAAACCTATGATATTTATTTATGGGACCCCATGAACTCAAACTAATACCCCACTATCCAAGGGACGTGCATTGTGATCTTTGTTTTATTTGGATGAAAATATAAACGATGAAATATCACATTGGACAGCCAAACTTTCCAAAATCAATGCTCATGAAATTATACAAGGATTAAAATCAGAATCAGGGTATGCTAAATTATTTGATATTCAGTTTCAAAGTGTGCAATGTGTATTACCATGTTTAAAGTTAAAGGAATTTTTCCTTCCATTTAATTTTTTTTTCAAATGAGTCATTTTTTTGACACAAAAGCATTTTTTTATCTCTCCCCCCAACTTAAAACAACATTGTCCCCAGTGTTTGAAGAAATAAAAATTTAGAAGGAGTAGAGGCATATAATGGAAGTTCAAAAAGGAAATTTAAACTAAGGATCATGGAATGAAATCACCTGGTGGTTGAAGATGAAGTTCTTGCTGCTCCAAATTAGTCCTTTGATCTCTTGGGGGATGTAGGAACCTCCTTGATTGAACATGTGTTACCCAAAATAGTACCTAAACAAAAAGAAGAACAAACCAGACAAAAAAACAACATAACAACTTATTTAATTCCAAGTATCATCATTTTTATGGTTTTTCCTTTTTCCCTTTTTTATTTTTTTTTAAATCAAACTAATGATACATTGTCTTCTTTTTAATTTTCTGGGTAAGGTATTACTCAGGGATCACACCGCGTGACACGGATGAATACGATGCTCCCCTTTCATACCCATCCATACTCATAATAGAAGAACAGGTCAATAGTCCTTTTTTTTAATGTAAAAATGATTAATTAATCCTATTTAAAATATAAAGTTTATTAAAACAACAAAATTATAAGAAACTTGAAACCCATGGGTTTCCTCCCATGCAGCGCTTTGTTTAATGTCATTATCCCGACATGGACCCTAAATCTATCAATTTTTTCCTTGTTCATAGGTTGGCTCAGTTATCTCAACCTCTATTTCCTGTTTATTGAATGATTCAATGAATGGTTTTAACCTTTGACCATTGACCTTGAAAATGTAACCACTTGTGGGATCTTGAATCTCTACTACCCCATGGGGGAATACATGATGCACTATGAAAGGTCCTGACCATCTAGACTGGATGTAAATGATGTTTTGAACTATACAAGAGCACAAGTTTTCCTGGTTTAAAATGTTTGACCTTGATATTCCTAGATTGGTAGGCTTGAACTCAATCTTTATTGATCCTTTAATTTTCATAAGCCTTTATCCTTAGTTCCTCCAGTTCATTGAGATCTAATTTCCTTTTTGTTCTGGCCAATGATAGATCATAATCCATTTTCTTAATTTCCCAAAACGCCTTATGTTCAATCTCCACTGGCAAATGGAATTATTTACCATAAACCAACCAATATGGGGACATTCCTAAAATGGTTTTATATGCGGTTCTATAGGACCAAAGAGCATCTAAGAGTTTCTCAGACCAATCTTTCCTAGAGGGGTTGACAGTTTTTTCAAGAATTTTCTTAATCTCCTTATTCGCTAACTCAGCTTGACCATTGGTTTGAGGGTGGTAAGCAGTGGACACTTTGTGAGAAATTCCATATTTTTTCATGAGTGATGAGAATGGACGATTGCAAAAATGAGTTCCACGGTCACTTATGATAGCCCTAGGAATTCCAAATCTTGAAAATATGTTCTCTTTCAGAAATCAAATCACAACTTGATGATAATTGGACTTAGTGGGAATGGCTTCAACCCATTTTGAGACATAATCAATAGCTAAGAGTATGTAGAGGTATCCCCGAGAGTTTGGGAAGGGACCCATGAAATCAATTCCCCAACAGTCAAAGATTTCAACCACTAAGATGGGAGTGAGTGGCATTTGATTCCTTTTTGTGATGGACCCTACTTGTTGACACCTAGGAAAACTTTGACAAAATGTGTAGGAGTCCCTTGAGAGGTTGGGCCAGAAGAGACCACATTGAAGAATCTTAGCAAATGTTTTCTTAGAGGAAAAGTGACCTCCACATGCCTCACTATGAAAAAATTTAAGGATGGACTCTTGTTCAGATTCTGGAACACACCTCCTAATGAATTGGTCAGGGCAGAACTTATAGAGGTATGGATCATCAAACACATAGTGTCTAACATCAGAAAGGAATTTCCTTTGAGCTTGAGTCCCTAAGAATTTTGGAATGACTCCTGTCACTAAGAAATGTTCTATGTCAGCATACCAAGGGCAGTCACTCACAGAGTATAGGTGTTCATCAGGAAACGAATCAGACATAGAAAGGTGATTTCTGTTGTCTTTGAATTCCATCCTTGAGAGGTGATCAGCTACAAAATTTTCAACTCCCTTTTTATCCTTGATTGTGAGGTCAAATTATGGTAATAGAAGGACCCACCTAATCAGTCTAGCCTTAGAATCTTGTTATTGGAAGAGGTATTTTAATGCAGAATGGTCAGTGAACACAGTGATGGGTGATCCTAAGAGGTAGGACCTAAAATTCTCTAAGGCAAACACAATAGAAAGTAACTCCTTTTCAGTGGTGGTGTAGTTGATTTGGGCATCATTTAAGTATTTGCTTGCATAAGCAATGACATAAGGAGTTTTATCACAACGTTGTCCTAACACAGCTCCAACAGCAAAGTCACTGGCATCACACATAAGTTCAAAAGGAAGGTTCCAATTTAGAGATTTCATAATGGGAGGATAGGTGAGAGAGGATTTGAGGGTTGAGAATGAACCCTCACAGCTTTTTGTCCAAACAAATGGAGCATCCTTTACTAAGAGAGCACAAAGGGGACGGTATATTGAACTAAAGTCCTTGATGAATCTTCTATAGAAACCAGCATGTCCTAATAAAGACCTCACTTCCTTGATATTTTTGGGTGATGGAAGGTGACGAATGATGTCAACCTTTGATTTATCAACTTCAATCCCCCTACTCGAGACCAGATGGCCTAGAACAAGTCCCTCTTTAACCATGAAATGGAATTTTTCCTAGTTTAGGACGAGATTCTTTTCTTCACATCTTGAAAAGACTCTCTCCACATTCTGAAGACATCCCTCAAAAGTATCCCCAAACACAGAGAAGCCATCAATGAAGACCTCTAGAAAATCCCCTACCATGTCTGAGAAGATTCCCATCATGCACCGCTGGAAGGTTCCAGGGGAATTGCATAACCCGAAGGGCATACGTTTGAAGGCAAAGGTACCAAAAGGACATGTGAATGTAGTCTTCCCTTGATCCTCTAGGGAGACCTCAATTTGATTGTACCCCGAGTACCCATCTAAGAAACAGTAGAAGGCATGACCTGCCACTCTCTCAAGGACTTGTTCAATGAATGGTAAGGGGAAATGGTCCTTCTTGGTGAATGAGTTTAGTTTCCTATAGTCAATGCAGACCCTCCATCCACTACTCACCCTTGTTGGAAGAATCTCTCCATCCTCATTGGTTATCACTGTGATTCCATCCTTTTTTGGAACCACTTGGATTGGGCTCACCCATTCACTCTCAACTATGGGATATATGATACCATCTTTCAACAATTTCAGAAGTTCTTTCCATAATACCTCCATGAGATTAGGATTGAGTCATCGTTAAGGTTGACGACATGGCTTTGAATCAGATTCCAGAACAATCCTATGAGTCCCAATAAGTGGTCTAATCCCAAGAATATCAGAAAGGGTCCAACCAATGGCTTTCTTATGCTTCCTAAGGACATCTAGAAGCATCCTCTCATGATTTTCTTTAAGAGAAGAAGAAATGACAATAGGATGTGTTTTATTTTCTCCTAGGAAGTCATAATTTAGTGTAGCAAGAAGTTCATTCAATTCAAGATCAAGTTGGTTCAGAATTTCAGCCGAAGATTGGGACATTGGAACAAGATCAATTTCTTTTTTTAGAGGTTCCGATAGGATTGATTCCTCACATGTAGAAGTTTCATCTACTAGATTGGATTGATCAGATTTAGGGAAGGAAATTGGAGTGGTCTCCATGAAATTGGTTTCTTGAAAGGTTTCACTGATTGTTGGACCTAAGACTTCATCATAAGAGAAATTTGAAAATGATTCAATCCAAGGAGATAAACTTCTTTCATATGAAAAAAGGAAATCAATCTCATTCTGACTTAAACATTCATCAAATATTCCTTGATGTTCCATGGATTCATTATCAATGGTTCCTATCATGTTTACTTCATGAATGTCCTCATCATCCCCTATTTGTGAGCTTGCATTATAGATGTTCAAGTCTAGACTCATGTTCCCAAAGGTGATGGTCATGTTCCCATTTCGAACTCGGATAACAGAGTTGATTGTTGCAAGAAAAGGATGTCCAAGGATGATTGGGTTTTGTTCTTTATTTCCTTAGTTTGGATGGTTGTCAAGGACAATGAAGCCAGTAGGGTAGATTAATTTTTCAACCTTTACCAGAACGTCCTTTAAAATCCCCTTTGGAACCCTAATTCTATGATCAACAAGTTGAAGTGTGACAGATGTGGGTTGGAGTTCTTCTAGGCCTAACTAGCAGTACACAGCATATGGGATGAGATTGACACTAGCACCTAGGTCACACAAGGCCTTGGCAACTTTACTTTCTCCTAGTTCAACATTGATGTAAGGGCAACCTGGGTCTTTCAACTTAGGAGGAATGGTCCCCTGAATGGTGGTACTCACATTAGCAGCCAAAAGGACTTGGTTTTTATGTGAAAATTTTCTTTTAAAAGTGCACAAGTCCTTAAGGTACTTTGAGTAGAAAGGTATGGTTTGGATTGCATCGAGAAGGGGTATGTTCAACTTGACTTGTGAAAATATTTCTCTCAATGTTTCACTCAGTTCAGGCTTGGGTTTCCCCCTCATGCAATGAGGAAATGGTGCAGGTTGTGGGGTTGTTTGTTGAAGAGTTGTTTCCTTGAAAATGTTATCAGTTTCCTCAGTTTCATCTTGTGGTTCATTTAAATTTTCATCCAAGTTTGAATCTTCAGGTGGATTCTGAATTAGTTGTTCAGGTTTCTTAATTGATTTCCCACTTCTTAAAACAGTCACAGCCTTTAGTTGTTCATGAGTTGTTTGAGCACAACTTGACTCTCCCCTTGAAGTTGAGGATGTCACCACCGGAGTAGGCATGGGTGCCTTTCCAGTTTTGATGGTTTGAAGTTCTTGTTTTAGGGAAGATACTTTTGAGTTCATCCTCTCCATTTGTTTGCACAGTTGTTCTAGTAGGCTTTGTGGAACAGTTTGGGTTGGTGCTTGAGTAGATTGGTTTATCCCAGGGGGATATTTTGGAGGTGGGATGGTTTGTTGAAAATGGACCGGTGGATGTTGGTATTGGATAGGTTGGGTTTGGAACTGGTTATGGGTTTGGTAGTTCTGATGGGGGTAAGGATTTTGTCCCTGTGGTTGGCTAGGTTATTGGTTATCTTTCCAGCGGAAGCCTGGGTGGTCGTTATACCTTGGGTTGAATTTGTTTTGGTATTGAGGCTTTTGAAAGTTCAAAGCATTTACTTCTGCTGGGGGTCCTCCTAAAAGAACATCCTTGAGGGATGGAATGGTTGGGCAGTTGTCTGTCTTATGGTCATGTTTGTCACAAATTGTGCAAACAGGGTCAACAGTTTGGATTTCATGGACTTTCCTAAGGTCTATCTCTTCAACCTTCCTAGAGAGTGCTGCGAGTTTAGCCCTAAGGCCTTCCTATTCTCTAAGTGTATGAATTCTAGTAGTTCTTTGTGGCATTTCAGAATAAGGTGAAGTTCCCCATGTTTTGTTTTGTTCAGAAAGGCTTTCTAGATACTCGTAAGCATCATTTGGGGCTTTGTTTTTAAAGGTTCCATTATACATCATGTCAATGAATTGTTTGTTCCCTAGACCCAACCCTTCATAGAAAATTCTCACTTGTTCGGGAATAGAAAAAACATGGTGTGGAACCATGTTTAGAGTGTCTTTGAACCTCTCCCATGTTTCATAGAATGACTCTCCCTCTTTTTCAAAAAAAAAATCGATACTCTTTTTAAGTGCAATTGTTTTATGGTGGAGAAAGTATTTTTTGTAGAATTATCTTTGTAGTTGGTCCCAAGAGTTGATGGATGATGGTCTCAAATTGTTTAGACAATTTTTAGCTCGATCCATTAAAGAAAAAGGAAATAGCCCCATCTTAGCAGATTCTAGTTGATGTGGGGGACACATGGTTTCTACAATGTCATTGAACTCCTTAATGTGTAGGTATGGCATCTCGGACTCCATTCCATGGAATGTGGGAAGGTGGTTTAGGACATGGGGTTTAAAGATGTAGTTGGAATCTCCTATGGAATTATGTCTAATGTATGAGGGGGCATTGGTCCAGGAAGTTGTGAGGTAGTCATTCATGGTTTGATCAATTGCATTCCCCAAGTTTGGGGCTGCCTCATTTGGGTTTCCATTTTGGTTCCCATCCGGGTTTATGAGTTGGTTTCTTTGAAGACATTCCATTGAAATTGGATCAATTTTTGACTCGAGGTTGATAGAAAGATTAGGATCTAATGGAAAGAGTTCCCTTGGTTTACTTGACTCCCCAACCCCAGGACTATCCACCCTAACAAGATGGTTTGATTGATCGCGGGTGTAGGCGGACATGCGCCAAAAGAAAAAAAACGAGAAAGGGACAAGATAAGAGAATTTGGATGAGAAAAGAAGAAATGGGGGAGAATAGAATGGGTGTTTAGATTACTTACTTGGGTCCCCGTCAACAGTGCCAAAATTTTATTCTCGCTCAAATTTACCCAAGAGAAGAAGGTAAGACGGTCCTTGTAGTTTAGCTTGGGTTATCGAATCCACGGAGACCTAAGAAGAAACCTATAGACACATACATTCTATGGAATGTTTTCGGCTATGAAGTGGCCAACTTGGATTGATTTTGGATGGGTTTTAAAGATATCTAACAGATTTAAGTGAATTCAATTTAAAAGAATGAGTTGATCCTAGGTTATCGCTCGGGGTGGATTGGACGTATTTTCTTTTTAATGATTTAAATTTCTTAAATTTGAGATGGGTTCATTTAAGGAGATAAAACAACATCATCAATTACTGGTTTAATTCCTAAACCCTTTAATACTAATCACCTATACACTTGAAAGATCAAAGTTTTGAGAACTTCAAGGTAAAGGTTTGTATTAGTACTTGAAGTGTGTGGCCTTAAATTCAACAAGGACGATGGAGTTTAAAAATCATCAAATAAAAATCCCAATTAAAGAAGTGATTATACATTAATTAGGTGATAAATTACATCCAATCCAGCCTCTTGATACTCCCTTGGATCAACCCATAAGTGGGTTATCCCTCCATTTATTCCAAAGTTTCAATGGAAGCGGAAAGTAGACTCATGAGGGAGGAAATGGAGAAGTAAAGAAAACAACAAAAATAAAATGATCACTCCATCGTTGTGTGAATAATTTCACAATGTTTGGTGTGAATAAATTCACATATTGATCCAACAGTATCAAAGTGATATGAATAAAAAAATAATAAGAGTAGAAGAAGAACTTTTATTAAGAAACTAAAGTGAATTGAACAACTTACATGTGAAAGACAAATTTGAGACAACAAAAATGCAGCATAACATTACAATTGAACAAAGCATCCAAGATTTTCATCTCCTTCACCAAAACTGCCTTAAATAGGAATTTTTGGAGCCTTGGGTCGAGCCTCCAACAGTACAAAGAATCTCAATTAATTTTGGTAGGCCATAGGTGGTGGAAAGCTTGTGGAATTTGAACTTTTCCACATTTTACCCGAGGTGGCAGCCAGCTTTCCTTCACCGAACAGACACGTCTGGAAGACCTTCTAGAAGGCCGAATCAGAGTGGGGAATAGAAGACGAAAATGGATCTCCGGATGTATTCTAACCGTCTGTAAATTTTAGGCCCATTTGGAGTTGTGGATTACGATATATGAGCAGATCAGTGGGCTGTTTTTCTGGGCCGCAGAATCTGGCCCAGAATTGTATCTCTAACTTGGTCCACCTAAATGACCACCATAGAGGCATAATTAGCATTGGATCATGAAGAGTGATTTGTTCCTATACATGGATTCTAGAATCCCACTAAATTTGGGATTAATTGGGATTGTATTTTGGGCCCAACAGTCTCATCAGTGGGCTGGTGTCCAATCTGCCTTCTCTAGAATTGCTTCATTTCATTGCCAAATATCTTCATCACCCTCCATGAATTCTCCATTGATCCCTGAATGAAACATGTTCATATTGTAGTGTAGATAAATTATCATATTAAAATTTGTATAATCATAAGAATCAATTGTTACTTTAAATGATGTTCAAAAATGTACCACATAATAGTGCATTTTAAGAAGGTATTAGAATCATAATGTGAAATGAAGTTCAAAGTGTAAAATGCACTAAAATGGTGTTTCTGAATAATAAAGAACATGAATATTATATATATTAACAATTAATATTAGCCTCATTTAGTGTCTAATCAGTATAACATAATACATAAAAACAAAATATTTCTCATAAAATCTTGGGTGTTACATTCTACCCCCCTTAAAATGTATTTCGTCCTCGAAATTCGTCACTTTGTAACAAACAGATGAGGATACCTCTCCCTCATCATATCCTCAAGTTCCCATGTAGCATTTTCTAATTGGTGGTTCCATAAAACTTTCACCAAGCGAGTGGTCTTGTTCCGTAGAATGTTTTCTCTACAATCTAGAATCTCTATCAGCTATTCTTCATAAGAAATATCTTGCTCTAGCGGTACAACTTCTGAACTTAGTACATTTGATAGATCAGGTATGTACTTTCTTAGGAGAGATACATGGAACACATCATGAACTTGATAGAGATTCGGTAGAAGCATCAATCGGTAGGCTACCTTCCCAACACGATCCAGTATTTTAAAAGGACCAATATACCAAGGTCTTAGCTTTCCCTTTTTTCCAAATCTCATTACTCTCTTCCAAGGAGATATTCGTAAGAAAACTTTATCACCCACTTCAAACTCTAGGTCTTTTCTTCAGTTTTCGACATAAAGTTTTTGTCGACTCTAAGTTGTTCTTATGTGTTGTTGAATAAATCTAACCTTTTCTACCATCTCATCAACAAGATCAGGTCCTAATAGCTTTCTTTCCCCAACTTCATCCCAGCAAGTTGCAGTCCTGCGTTTTGTTCCATAGATAGATTCATAAAGATCCATCTAAATACTGGAGTTAAAGCTATTATTATAAGAAAATACCACCAAAGGTAGGTGTTTATCCCAACCACCTTTGAAATAAATATATCAAGCTCTCAACTTGTCTTCTATAGATTGAATTGTCCTCTCAGACTGACCATCTATCTGAGGATGATAAGCAGTGCTAAAACTCAACTCTGTATCTAGAGTATGCTGAAAACTTCACCAAAACTTCAAGGTAAACCTCGGATCCCGATCATATATAATGGAAAGTGGTACTCCAAGAAATCTTACCACTTCTTTTACATATATATTGGCAAGATGATCAAGAGAGAAATCCTCTCTAATAGCAATGAAGTGTGACGACTTCGTAAGACGATCAACTATGACCCAGATAGCATTATTTCCTTTGGATGTTTTAGGAAGTCCGGTGACAAAGTCCATAGTGACATTTTCCCATTTCCATTTGGGTATGGGTAATGGTTGTAACATCCCCTTAGACTTATGTCTCTCGTCTTTAACTTTCTGACAAACCAAGCATCGAGAGACATATTCAGCAACATCTCTTTTCATGTCATCCCACCAGAAGTACTCTTTCAGATCCCTATACATCTTCATGCTTCCAGGATGAATAGAGAATAAAGAACTAAGAGCC
The DNA here is from genome assembly GCA_963277665.1 of Viscum album. NCBI lineage: Eukaryota > Viridiplantae > Streptophyta > Magnoliopsida > Santalales > Viscaceae > Viscum > Viscum album. Next base: position 257,347,571 of record OY728162.1, read on the forward strand.
TCATCCAGCAGCTCCTTCTTTAATTCTGGGATGGGAGGAACACAAACCCAATTCTTGAACCTTATTATCCCATCACAATCAAGTTTTAATTCAGGAACATTTCTCACCTTCTTTTGTAACTCTACATCATCTTTCTGCGCCTCTTTAATCTTCACATGTATAGATGGTTGAACATTCATTTGAGAAAGATAAGATTTTTCCCCTGCTATTATAATTCCAAGATCCATACTTTGTAAATCCATAAATATTGGATCTTTTGTGATCCTCATCATGGATAAGCTAGCGTGGTCTTGTCGACTTAATGCATCTGCCACCTTGTTTTCTTTCCTAGGGTGATAATGAATTGAGAATTCGTAGTCCTTAATCAACTCCAACCATCTTATTTGGTGTATATTCAGCTCATTTTGTGTGAAAATATACTTTAAACTTTTATGATCAGTATAAATATCATACCTTTCACCATAAAGATAATGCCTCCAAATCTTTAATGAAAAGACTACCGCAGCTAACTCCAAATCATGAGTTGGGTAATTTTGCTCATGGATTTTCAACTGTCGTGAGGCATAAGCTATCACCATATCATTTTGCATGAGAACACACCCCAACCCCTTCTTGGATGCATCACTGTAGATCACAAACCTTTCTCCACTACAAGGCAGTGTGAGCATAGGTGCACTAGATAATATTCTTTTTAACTCCTTGAAATTATCTTCACATTCCTCTGTCCAAACAAACTTAACTCCGTTCCGAGTCAATTTGGTGAGTGGGTTAGATAATCTTGAAAAATATTTCACAAAACGTCAATAGTACCCAGCTAAACCAACAAAACTTCAGATCTCTGTTACTGTTGTTGGTCTTGACCATCTTTCAATAACCTCTGTTTTTGCTAGATCCATAGATATCACCACTTTTGAAATTATGTGACCCAAAAATGCAACTTTTTTAATCCAAAATTCACACTTGGTAAATTTGGAATAAATCTTCTCCTTTCTTAGGTTCTTCAATACAATTCTCAAGTGATCTTCATATTCTTCCTTCCTCTTTGAATAGACAAGAATATGGTCTATAAAGACTACCACAAATAGATCAAGGTAGTCTCTAAAGACTCTATTCATTAGATCCATGAAGATAGGAAGGGAATTATTAAGACCAAATTGCATCACTATAAATTCATAGTGTCCATACCTTGTTCGGAAAGTCATATTTGGTATATCCTACCTTTTAACCCTTAATTGATGATACCCTGAATGAATATCAATCTTAGAAAAGTATTGAGCTCTGTGTAGTTGTTCAAATAAGTCATCAACGTGTGGGAGAGGATATTTTTTCTTGATAGTGATCTTGTTAAGTTCTCGATAATCAATGTAGAGTCTCATTGATCCATATTTCTTCTTAACAAACAGAACAGATTCTCCTCAAGGTGATGCACTAGGGCGTATGAATCCCTTATCAAGATTCTCTTGGAGTTGCTTCTTCAATTCCTGCAGCTCAATTGGGGACATTCTATAAGGTGTATTTGAAATATATAAATCACACGGTATGAGTTCTATTGAAAACTCAACTTCAAAATTTGGTGGAATACCAGACAATTCCTCCAGAAAAACATCATCAAACTCCTACACAATGGGCATATTCTTAATCGTGAGTTTCTCTATTTTTGTTCAAAGAATACTAGGGAAGTACTTATTGAAAAATAAGTTCTTGAACTTGTCCCATTACATGGACTCAATTTCATCCCTTTGCCTCGTATTCTTAATAAGATTCCACCATTGACCAGCTTCACCTTCCAAACAATATACTTCTAAGATGACTTTATCATGTTCAGAATATTATAGAACTGAAAATATCTTTTCAGTGGTACTAATCCACTGTTCATCCACTAATGGATCAGTAGACCCACTGAATGAGGGTGGACGCTGCCTCATGAAGGATTCAACAGAATGTTACTCCTTCCTTTGCTTGTTTGGAAGTACTTCAAAATTCATAGCTTGAGAAAGTTGTGTGAGCATGGCTACAATATTTTTCATTCCAACTCCCATAATTTTTGGTTGCTCAGGGGGACAATCATTTCATTGCCCATCACATTCCACATTAACACGGTTCCTTCAAGTTCCATCCATTGACTAAAACCAAGAATAATAGTGTGAGAAACACTAATTATAACAGGAAAACAACATAATCAGTAATAAAATTTCACACTTTAGGTCTTATAATAGGTTGTTCATGGCCATTTCTAAAACACTAATATTGTGTTCTATGTTTAGACATATCCTTAGAGCTCTTACTAAGTCTTTCACATCCTAGTTTCTAAAGGTTGATTATACCTTTCATCTGATACCAACTATAATGACCCATACTTTACATACATGGTTATTACTTTAGAATTGAAGCATAATTATTATAAGATATAACAAAACCATGATAGGAATGTATAGTTATAGTGTCTTTAGAAACTAGGAAACATAAACAACTGGTTCATAAATCATCTATATTGTCTCCCTTTTATTTCATCATATCTAGAGTCCCTTTTGGCATATCCTACTTAATACCCTTCTTCCTGACCTGGGGAAAAGAAAAAATGTAAAAGGGTGAGCTCAAATGCTCAATAAGGGTAAAAAAATAAATATCAATCATATCATATTTATAAGAACATAACATTTTGAAAATCTTAACCTGGAAAAGAGATCATAATATCATAACGTGGGATAAATCATAGTAGTGAAATTTAATCCCAATAATCATAACTTAAAACACGAAAGTTTATGGCATACACACATAATCATATAAAATCATTTAATATTAGTCAAGGCTCATTGTCAAGACCATCATAGCAGACAAAGTCCATTACTGAATCGAGTTCACTCCTCATTCTAGTCCTGTATTACTGAACCAGATTAACTTACCATTCCATCCATGTCTATCTCATGATATATAAATCTTTACCCAATGCATTGGATGGAGATATAGGTCCCACCCATCTCATAATGAAACCATTCTTATGTGTGCCACAAAATCATAAATCCTAGCAAAACCTATGTAATAAAAATGGGCTTCTTAAACATCATTCCATCATAACATAATCCATATTAGATAAAAGGAAATCATAAAATTAATTCCATCATAACATAATAAAATAAATGTAAAAATTGGGATAGAAATAGAACCCTATATTATCTTAGATGGAAAATAATTTTTATAATACACTTGAACTCCATTCTTGAAGAAAATATCCTTTCTACTTCAATTTTTTTCCTTTCTTAACATGTCATACAATTTTAAACTAAAAGAAGTTGACTAAAAATAAACTTGAAAACTTGTAAAGGAGGATTCATGTAAATAATGTTCTATGAAATCATAAAAATCCATTCATTCCGTATAAGTTAAAAAAACATTATTCTCATACTTTGGCTGGAAAATTCAAAAATTACCTTGTACTAAAAACGACAAAAGATTCATTTCATATCTTTTACTAAAAACTCACCAATGGGTAAAATTGGATTTAAAAAATTGTAGGAGGATAGAAATAATATTACATATTGAGGAAACATGGATTTGGATGATAAATATTCCCCAGTAAATTCAGAAGTATAAACAATCTCGGATAAAAATGAGATTGTGAGATTTTCCCTTACCCTAGGTCCGATTTGCTTCATATGTGTCCGAACCTCCTGTATAATGATTTAAATAATTTCATTGACTTATTATAGAAACATATTCATTGTTATGATATCATATATGGTTATATTCTTATCTTCTTATTAGTAATATTTCATTGCTACTTGTTATTCGGGTCTTCATTGCTTTATGTTCTTATGCATGTTTTGTCGAATAAATTCTTATTATTCTTTTTAGGTTAGAGATACCTTATTTAAAAAATTTTATTAGTGTAATATATATCATATTTATTCATTAAATTCATTTATATAATCATTATTCAATGAAGATCATGTAGAACAAGTCGCATCACATCGTGGAGACAGTAGGCCGTACGTACGCACGAGCGATGATATCATTCCCATGATCGTTGAATTGTATTGAAGTGAATTTATACTATTTAAGAATAAATATCACTTTAAAATAATAATATATAGTTATTTTTTACACCATTATACCCATCCAAGTAAGGTGGTGGTGGAAAACAGATTACACCACGGCGTGGAGACGGTATTCAATACGTACGCACGCGTGGTGATTTCGTTTTCCATAGGATGGATAGAATATGAAATAGGGTTGTTTCATATTTATAATAACATATCAGTATATGAGTTATAATTATTTTATTACTTCATAATTAAACAACTAAATAAGAGGAAGTCGAAGAAGAAATAAATTTGAAAGAATTGGTAACGGATATTCCCTCTTCTTCGACACGCCTCTTTGAAACCTCCTCTTAGGGAAATAAAATTGGTCTATGAATAATACCAGGGCCTCTAGTATGTTTCTAGGGAAGTTTATAAGGGAAATTGGAAGGTTTTGTCTGATCTTTAAGGCTCAAAGTTGTGTAAAGAGGAGAGGGAGGAGGTTCCCTTCTATAAAGGGAGGAGAGGGGCACCTTAGGAAAAGCTTAAAATGTTATTTTATAATAAAGTCATATTTGGTTTATGATAGCTCAAAATTGATTTATTTTGAAGGTAAAGTGGGGATGGGTGGAAATCCTCTCAACCAATTGGTTTTTGACAAGTTTATGTTAATATTTTAACCTTATCATTTAGATTTAACTCTAAGTTAAATAATTTGACTTTTATCGTGTCTTCTTGTTTTCTTACACTATATGGTTGATAAAATTACTATAACCAGCCAAAAGAACCCCAAGTGGCTCATTATTAATATATATAACTTTATATAAGTATTTTGTCTGAACCTTATAGTTTTATGAATATAATAACAATTAATAATATACTATTTGTTTTAAAAACTATTTTATGTCAATTTTGTCACTATTTTGTAATTGATTTTTTTGAAAATCATAATAGTGCGATTAGTTCAAAAAAAGTTAATTAAATCAATAATAACATTTCATATTAACCTATAAAATTAGTGTAATTCATAAAAATTCTCAAATTACATTTATTTTTTTATTTATAATATCAATTATGTTAATATTTCATTAATAAGGAAATTACTGCATCATCATTGTGTCATAAATATATTAACTTATTTAATGTCTAAAAATTATAAATAAAATACAATTATGTATGAAATCTTTTTATATTTCTAATTAATATTTATAGTTGAATTTATCTTATGTATAACCCTATATTAAAAAAAATTAGTTATTAAACTTTGATTTTAACTCTTTTAACTCTTCTTTAGATAAAAAATAATAAATGTCCTAATCTAATCCAAGTGGACCTAAAGGGTAATCTTTTATCCCTAAGGATGTTTTGGACAGAATTACACTTATCCAATAGAATTAGGACATGTGTTAGGGTAATAATAATATCATTTTTACCCTTAATTACCCTATTTACTTTTAACCGTGGTAAATAAAAGTAAAAAGTTACTATTCAAAAAAAATATGTTTATCTTATTGAACAACATTTTACTCCTTGATATTAACCGTGTCTCTCGGATTTTAGAAATTCAACTCACAGAAGTGGTAAAATTAAGTTTTATGTACAATTACAAATTCTCCTAGGAGGTGGGTAAAAGACGGTCAAAAAGTTCAATAAAATTTTTATATATCTACATTATTATAAAATTACTCCAATGAATTACATTGAAATTATATAGATATTATGTATATATTTTGACCTAAATTAAATTTAAATAAAATAAATAATTATTTAAATAAAAATTTGGTTTTAAACTATAACTCAGTGTTTTTCACTATTTATCGAAAATAGAAAGTTTTCAGAAAAATACAAAAAATATCACCCTAGGCTAATTTTGATATTCCAAATCCAAAAATGAAGTCCATTTTGAAAGATAAAATTTATAAAATTTCAAAAAGTGGGTATTACTATTCATAACATCTAGTTTTAATAATATTTTAATAACATATCATTGTTTAGTGAAACTCGGTATTGCGTACAATGCAAGCTATCGAGAAATATTGCTCTTGCGTGTAATGCAAGCCAAGACAGTGTTGTGTGCAGTGAAAGATTCCTTTAGTGTTTCGTATAACATAATACATAAAAACAAAATATTTCTCATAAAATCTCAGGTGTTACACCCCACCCTGGGGCCCACCCATGTGCTCGAACAAATTACCCCCTATTGGACTATGTTTGGGAACAAATGGTAGAATTACCCTCAGATATGACATTGACTCATGTCCCAAAATCAATAAATGTCTAGGAAAATGAATTGTAAAATGAAGCTATGGATCTGGTAGATCCATATCATGATGAAACATTCTTCAGTATTTCTCACAATAGAATGGTGTTGCCTTTTGTTTGTGTTGACATGGAATAAATCAACATGGTTAATTCCATTCCTAAACTATATGGTCCCACAACTAGTTGGATGATACAGATTTTAGAATACCTTTAAAATGTAATTATATTATTATAAAATTATAGAAATGAGAAAACCCTATGATAAGAGACCGACTTTACTCTTTATGAGAACTTAAATCACCATAAATTCCTCTATAAAAGAAGCTTTGATGGAGTCCTTTTTAGTTTGAATTGATAGATAAGAGACTGCTACTATCATGAAAGAAGTACATTTTAGATCCTTTAGTTCCCACCATTCAGGGTTCAGTCTTTCCAATAATATCCAAAGGTTTGGATACATTTATCCTTCAATGATGTAAGATTGTACAAAATTTACCAAGAGGTTTCATTTCTTCCATGTTTACACCAACTTCATCCATCAACCCTCAATGTTTCTATACATATCTAAATACCCCTAGCCATTTTCCATATGGGGTATGGATGTTGAGGTCCTGTGAACTCCATTTGTGGGTAAGAAATTCAAATACATCCTCACTACTGCTGACTTCTTCTCCAAATGGGATGAAGCAATGCCCCTCGAAGAATTAATTACCAAAATAATTATAAGCTTCAAGAAATCTATCATCATTAGAAAATTTGATGTCCCTCATACGATACAGATAGGCAATGGCACCAACTTATGCACTAATAAGTTAGAGAAGCTATATTATGAGTATAATATCAAATCCAATCATTCATCTCACTATCATGTAGAGGTTAATGAAAAGATAGAGGCATTCAATAAGACCCTATCAAACGTACTTTTGAATATGGTGCATAAATATTAAAATTATTGTCCTGAAAATCTCTTTTATGCCTTATGGTCCTATCAGAATACACACACACCGCCACATGGTAAACCTTGTATTCACCGGTATACATGACATAAGTAGTCCTACCCAATGAGGTCATGTTTCCCTCACTTCGTGCTGTCATATTCAATAAATTTTCCATATATGATAAATAAAAAATATATTTAATTGATTGGGATAACTCGATAAAAAGAGATTTCATACTTTCCATCACTTTTAGGTCCACCAAAATTTAATACCATGGGCCTTTAACAAGAGAGTATGCCTCTATTAATTCATCTAAGGAAAATTGGTATTGGTCTTCAGGACCCCGATGATAATAGGGAGAAACCTCCAAATCTTGATCCAAAGTGGGAATAACCTTATTCCATACACAAGGTCCACTCTAATGGAGATTATTATCTGATCTAGATGGATGGAGATCTTTTTATGGTCCCTACCAATGATAGATATCTCAAGAAATAATTTCTATGATAAAGACACCATAATCTCTTCTACATGATGTTAAATTGTGTAGCATCATTGGTCCCACACATATGACCTTAAAAGGCACATATATCTTTCTATTCTCATGATGATAAAATACATAAAATTTGGTCCTTGATCCAAGACCTTAAAAGTAATTCCAAACTTTTTTGTCACCTGAACTTAAAATTCATGGCTTATGGTTATGTTCATATGACCTAAAAATACAAGGCACCATAGTTCAATAGTTAAAACATTAAATTACATAGCCTAACATCATAGTTAAAATATATTAAACTGTTTGACAATGTCTTTTCCACATGATGTAAAACAAAATGGTTTGCGTCCTTATTATATGACATAAAACTGCATAATATTTTGGTATTTACTTGAGAGGACCGCAACCCTGGGTGTTGGTCTCTATTTCCGATGCTTTCCATTGGGGCGTGCGCACGCATCTGTCACGCAGAGGAGGATGCACGACTTTTTTTCCCGCATTAATGTTTTCCAAAGGCGGGTGTTATTCGTTCCTTGTTCAGGGATGTCTTCTCCTTGATCAAAACCAGGATAATGGGATGTCGGTTCTTCCTTCTGTGGATTCCTCCTCAAAGCTCATCACCTAGTCCGGGTCTCCCTTATAGATTTAAGATGGGTTCGTGAATCTCGTTGCCAACGCCATATCTTCATGGACACCGGTTAATTACGCTGCTTCTTCCAGGACATTCCATGGGGTCCTGACATGGTAGCAACCTTCGGTTGGAGTAGATGACAACATCAGGAATTTCGGGGCATCTTTGGGTGCGTGGACATCGGGGAACCTATATTCTTCCTCATAAGAGGGCATCTCAAGGGTGCAGAACCTGAGGCATCCCGCATCAGATGCGGGGAATCATATGCCACAGGCATTTCTCTAAGGTTTTCCTCAGATTCCCATGTTTAACACAGGGTATGCCATCAGTTTAACGTCTCGCAGAGACGGTTACACCAAGGGCATGTCTTCTGAGGTTTCTCTCAGCTTCCCATGTTTAACACGGGGTATGATGTGTGTTTAATGTCTTGCAGAGACGGTTATGCCAAGGGTGTATCTTCTGAGGTTTTCCTCATCTTCCCATGTTTAAAATGGGGTATGTCGTGAGTTTAATGTCTTGCGGAGACGATTACGCCAAGGGCGTGTCCTCTGAGGTTTTCCTCAGCTTCCAATGTTTAACACGGGTCATGCCGCAAGTTTAACATCTTACAGAGACGGTTATTCCAAGGGCGTGTCCTTTGAGGTTTTCCTCAGCTTCCCATGTTTAACACGGGGTATTCCATGAGTTTAACGTCTTTCAGAGATGGTTACGCCAAGGGTGTGTCCTCTGAGGTTTTCCTCAGCATCCCATGTTTAACACGGGGTATGCCGTGTGTTTAACATCTTGTGGAGACGGTTATGCCAAGGGCATGTCCTCTGAGGTTTTCCTCAGCTTCCCATGTTTAACACGGGGTATACTGCGAGATTAATGTCTTGTGGAGACGGTTACACCAAGGGAGTTTCTTCTGAGGTTTCCTTAGCTTCCCATTCTTAACACGGGGTATGTCGCGAGTTTAACATCCTGCAGAGACGGTTATGCCAAGGGAGTGTCCTCTGAGGTTTTCCTCAGCTTCCCATGTTTAACACGGGGTATGATGTAAGTTTAACATCTTGCGGAGACAGAATAAGGGTGATCAGAACATCCCATAGAGACGGATCAGATTAGTATATCCCAAGGAGGGAACACCTAGAAGATGAATGGATTAAAACTCCCAAAGAGGACGGATCCATGGTGGTGTGCCCCATGTGGGGGAGACATCACACCGTGGCTGGTCTGAACACCACTGAGGGAGGATCAGGGAGAGTTCACCCTAAAATGGGGGACACCAGGGTTTACCATTGGATGGGATTGAGCCTCATGGAGGTTTCCTACGTACCCTGTGTAGAGGAAAGGGATCAAAACCCACGTAGTTCAAAGGGGTGATGATCTGGGGTGTACACAAAGGACAACGACCAGGAGACATGCTGGGGCTTATGCATGGTTAGCTACCCAGGTGTCACAGGGAGTGGCGCTGGTATGAATGGCATGATCTCACCGAGATGTGGTATCCCGGGTAAGAATCAGGATGGGTAGTGGATGGATTAATGAAATAGAGGGGTAATGAAATGGGACCATCGCAAGGGCAATGGTGTAGTTGGGCTTGAGCCTCGAAGAGGCTTCCTACATATCCCTATGGCAGAGAATCAAAGTCCACGTAGTTCAATGGTATGGGGCTTACGCAAGGTTTATGCCCGTGGTGGTATGGGGGTTATGCTCTGAGGCGGCCCAAAGTGGTATGGGGGTTATGCTCTGAGGGGACCCAAATTGGTATGGGGCTTATGCTCTGAGGCGGCCCAAAGTGGTATGAGGCTTACGCTCTGAGGTGGCCTAAAGTGGTATGGGGCTTACGCTCTGAGGCGGCCCAAAGTGGTACGGACCGATGTGAAGAGGTCGGAATGACCGGGTGGTGGGATTGAACGTCATATAGGCTTCTTACATATCCCTGTGGCAGGTAATCAAAGTCCACATAGTTCGATGGTATGGGGCTTACGCAAGGGTGCTGCCCGTGTGCCGCTATGGAGCGACAATGGTGGATGGGGCTTACGCAAGGGTGCTTCCCATGGTGGTATGGGGCTTACACTCTGAGGCAGCCCATGTGTTTTCTTCCTCATGTCTAGCCATGAGGGCATCCCAACTCACTGCTGGGTTGAGGTAATCACCTATACACTAGCGCACAAGAGGGATAATGCCAAGGGAATTGGAATTGGTCCGAACAAAGGGAGATGAAAAGTGTAAATTACATGCCCAACATTCAGAACACGGTGAGGGTGTCATGGTGATGGAGGATAACTTTTGACCATGGTAGAAACGCAGCATCCATATCAAGTTAGCCAGAAATGAGGACAAACAAATGAGGGTCGACTACTGGCCTTGTTCGAAACACAGGACCTAACTCAAAGTGTTATTCAAAGTCTTCCGGGGCATTGTCCCAAGACATCAGGCAACCCGTGGGTCAATCATCCATACTGTCGCAATAGGCGGACCAAAGGTCTATCATCCATACTATTACAACAGGCGAACCAGAGGTCTATCATCCATACTTTTACAGCAGGCGGACCAGAGGTCAATCATCCATACTGTTACAGCATGCGGACCACAGGTCAATCATCCATACTATTACAGCAGGCGGACCATAGGTCTATCATCCATACTGTTACAGCAGGCGGACCAGAGGTTAATCATCCATACTATTAGGGGGTCCCTTCAAACAAGGAAGTGGATGCAGATCCAAATAAAGGATACACAAAGCGTGAGGTGGAGTGATGGAATGTTTGAACGGATTCCAACACCCTTGAAATTGTGCCACTGTAATCATGGCATTTGTAATCTTATGCTTGGAGCATAATACATCTCTTATTTTGAACAAGATGCATCCAATGTTTGGCACATAGGGATTACTACAGTTTAAAGTCTTGTAGATAGGACTACAGGAATCATATGCTTGGCGTACAAGGCATCTCTTATTTTGAGCAAGAGGCATCCTATGTTTAGAACATAGGTTTTACTATAGTTTAGAGTCATGTAGATAGGAATACTGGCATCTCATGCTTGGATCATAAGGAATCTCTTGTATAAGGCAAGATGAATCCTATCATTTGTTTATATAGGGAGTGCTACAGTTTATAGTCAGGTAGATAGGACTGTTTCCATAAGGAAAACCCTTTCTGGTTCATCCTGGCATAGGAGCCAAGTGATAGGGTTTGGAGGAGCTTCCTGGGAAATGGTTCAACTCAAGGTATTTGGGGAATTGATGATGAGAATATCAACTCACGACACGTGAAGAGGACCAAGAGGAATATGTCGACTCAAGGTATTTCATGGTGTGTAGAGGAGTATCTCAAATCATGTTATTCCATAGGTGGAGAGAGGTTGCGCATAAGGATGCAATGGAAAACCCCAACGTCCCGGCCTGAGAAGTTCGCAGTGCGACTCTCCATTTTTCATGGGGTTCTGTGACAGTAGCGAATGGACCGGCTCGGAGGGCCGGGACCGCAGCCCGGCACTGACCCCGAGTGGGGGTGCAGGGGCGCATCCCTCACGGTATGGACCAGCGGGTGTAGACCTGAACACTATTGCGCTTAATAGGGCAGGCATGCGTGAAATTGAGGCTATTGCGTGGAAAGCACTGGGTCGGCACGAAATAGGGGAGCGGGGCACGCAAAAGGTGCGGCGGGTGCGCAATACCAGACTCGGGCGTGCAATAGGTGCGGCGCGGTAATACCAGATGTGGGCGCGCAATAGGAGGTGGCGCGCTCAATACCGGATGCGGGCACACAATAGGGGTGCCTTACGCACAAAAGGAAGTGGTGCACGCAATATGGAAGGAGTGCACGCAATAGGACCGGTGCTGCATTGGTGGGTGAAAAATCGATCTCGGCAGCACTGTTGCACGCAAAAATTATGTGTTGCATGGAAAACTAGGTAGGTTTTCCCTTTTCCGCGCAAAACTAATGTTTTGCACGCCGAAGAGGGGTTTTCCGCGTGGGTGCGGAAACTCCAGACTTATGCGCATCAGAGCGGCGGCTGACCTTCGGGTTCCTCCTAAAAAGGGGGGGTGCCATTGTATTTATATGCGGAAACCCAGGCGTCGGTGTGCGTAAAATTTCGCGCACGCAAAGGGTTTTCCGCGCGCCAGGCGGTGCGCGTAAAATTGTGCGCTCGCGAGGCGGTGCGCATAAAATCCCGCGCGCACAAAGAGGGCTACTTAATATTATGTGCATGCAAATATGGGCATGTAATATTCCGTGCGCGCAAATGGTTTTCCGTGCGAAACTCCTCTTTTCCGTGCAAATCCATACTTCACCCCAAAACCGTCCTGGATGGCCATCCCCAGCATCCCAACTTCAAACAGCCATAACTTCTGATCCGTAACTCTGTTTGGGCTCCATGACCAGTCAAATAGAAGCTTTCAGAACGAGCTACACTCCAAGATCATATATAAGGACGTTTGAAAAATTTTGGGGACACGTTTTCTGGGGTCAACAGTATCCTGCCACACCTCCGTTCTAGAACTACATATGTCTTGATTCTTATATCAATGGTATATGTAGTGATTTTTAGACATTTTTTACTAGGCCCATCCATGAAGAAGAAAAAAATTACCCACTCACTTTCATACAAAACAAAGATATATGATGAGAACTTCACACTCCACATCCAATGCTGGTCCAAATGCTTCCTCTATGTTCAAACACATTCCTTCCACATCATAATCCTTGTCCTCAGTAATTTTGGATATCCATAAATATTCCTTATCCATTATTAATATAATGTCATATTCCTAAGGACACCTTTTTTAATTATATATTGATACATCCTAGTTTGTATTTGCATAAGTTACCCACAAAAATGGCCTATCAACAAAAGGCACATTAGACATCTTCTATCTTTGTAACCTCTGACAACACCATTCAAGAAACTAATTTTTGAATATGGAACATGGTCATTCCTTTAATTGTTTTTTGATATAAACTTTTTAGATCCATAATCCCCCTGATTGTAGCTTACAAATTTCCATAATCATGCCTGAAGATGATGAAACATTCTTGGATAGATCATCATGGAAGGTAAAATTGAAAATATTTCAGTCAAATCTAAACAAAATTAAATTTTAGCCCTCAATATCCTTTTTGTAAGACATTAAACTACATGGTCCACATCCTAGTTGAATGAAATTAAACTGTATGATTCTTCAAATGATATTGATATTGATACTTTACCATTGATGATGGTTATCCATAATATCACCCTAAAGAATTACATACAAATTTATTCTAATTACATTGAGACACATAGTGATCCCTAGATTCTCTATTCTAGGCCCAGATTCTAAAACATCTCAAACATGTGTGTTCCTATATTCATGGACATAACCCCGATCTGGGAAGGAGGTTCTTTATTAGTCCTAAGACCCCTCATTTATATTCTTGCGGTCAAAATAGAATGCCCCCATCCTTTATATACAAACTAAATTTATATAAGAGTGGTTCCTCATTCATGTCTAGTTAAAATCCATATGCTCCCTTCCTTCTCATACTAATTTGATTCACAAACTACCCTCCATAGTCATGAGAAATTTGGATCTTCATAAACTCCTTGGCCATCTGTAATATAATTTCGGATACCAAGGGATGCCTTTGTTTTGAATGTGTATTAATACACCCCAGTTTGGATTTTCATAAGTTTCCCACCATAGGTCCTATAAACCAAAGGATTTTTTTTACTATACATTTATGCGCCCCAATTTGGCTTTGTATAAGTCACCCACCAAAATGGCCTGTCAACCAAAGGCACATTCATCCTCAGGAGAAACCTCTTCTATCTCCATAATCCCTGACAATATCGTGCTAGAGACCAATTTTCGAACATTTACCATGGTCTTTCCTTATATACTTGTCTCGTATAATTTTTTATATTTGTAAATAACAAAAATCATGACTCAAAAATATCCTTTTATGTATCTAAAAAATTTCAGAACATTCTCAGCCAACAAGTCCTTCTCCAGTTTTCATTTCAAAACTCATAGTCAAAGTTGTTCAAACTTGAAACCCAATCTCATTAATACAATTTGAAAGACTCTAAAATACCCATGAAAATATATGTATTACTCACTTGGAAAAAGCCCCATGAAAGGTAACCCTGGGTAAAATTTGGGTCTTAAATCACTAGACCTATACTCTGTAAGTTTTGGGAAAAAACTTTTGAGAAACAAAAATAAAGAGGCACAAAACTTGTTATGTTGATAACCCAAAAAGGGCAGACTAGGAAAATTCTAAGTCATTATCACTGATTATTATTCATATTTTAATTAGTAAAAAAAATAGGGAAATGGAAAAAAAGACAAAAAGTTTGTAGGGTCTATCATGTGACTCTAGGAACAGTCAAACTATGCTCACTAGGTCTAAAGACCTAGTCAAAAATTAAAGAACCCTCCCATTACTATCATTTTGATTGCAACACATTGATGTGAAAACTTTTAGTTAATCAATATATCTTCAAAATTATGTTATAATTACCTAGGAAATCGAGGATAGAGACATAGATGATTGGAAACAAAATTCTTCATTTATAGAGAATAAATCATAAGAGCATCCACAAATTGAAGTCTCTATAACATATTATACAACATACCATCAACATATATATTTAGTTTTTAGAGGATTTACATAGCCTTATCTATGGTCATTTGAATATTGTCTAGCTAAATAGCCTCAGCCTCCTTATCTAGGTAGAGTTCCCCCACTACAGTCAAAATTTCAATCGCCCCATCATCTTGAATCCATTCCAGTAAATAAGGAATTTTTACAAACCCCACTCTTGAGGTATCCATTTCATATTGTAGGTGTGATATATGATTTGATTTATAATCATCCCTATATTTTCTTTCCACCAATTTATTGTCATGATTGAGTTCCTCCTAAGATAATGCATCTTAGTGGTTATCAATTTTGATGAGAATTTTTTCCTCGATAAGGCATTGTTGCGAATTCTGCACATACTCCCTTAAGCAGATGATCTCCTTCACAAGGGCATGGACCACATGTTAGTCAAATCCACTATAACCCAATGTTCCAAACATTCTCTGGATATGATGTAGGTTTGAAGGTAGATCCTCTATGGGATTCCTTGAGACTAACTCCTAGAAATCCTATCATATGAATTAGAAACATGACCAGAAGGTATCATGAGATTCTTGGATTATCATAGATCTTTTAATTGGGGTAGAGGTGTACCCTAAAATTAGTTCACTTAAGGAAGTGACCCTTGTTTTCCACCCAAGAGAAACTTTATCCTATACTTTTGAATTTGATTACATTGAGGTAGATTCTTCCCCTACATGATTGACTGCATAGGATGATACCACAAAAGGGTGAATGAAATTAGTCATCAATATTTCAAGATAGCATAGAAAAAGACAAAAATAACATCAAATATGTTGATGTAACTCACCTATTGATGGATTAGTTACTTGGTCAAATTCCTCCTAACATCCCCATTCTCAAGACATTGAACCGGGATATTCTACTAAGGAATATTCCCTAGGGTTTTCTCAGGGATAGGGATGGATATATCTTGATAATATTTCACATTTGGGCCCTTGGATTTTTCCCCCTAGTAGTAGGA
Source organism: Viscum album (assembly GCA_963277665.1). NCBI lineage: Eukaryota > Viridiplantae > Streptophyta > Magnoliopsida > Santalales > Viscaceae > Viscum > Viscum album. The sequence goes on from OY728162.1 coordinate 257,363,519, forward strand.
GTAGGATATACCTCAATTCCCTGGTCATGTATTACCTATGTGAAATTTTCTATAGATAAATCCATACCAATCAAGATCATTGATTTAATGCATTGGATGTAAGAAGTTCATCTGTGAGGGAAACACTAAAAAGGGAAAATAATGTCCATATAACTCCTTATTAAAGTCCCAAAACTCTTATAGGGAGAAACAAATATAAATACCTGAATTAAGTGATTCCATTGTTTCATTATATATTTCATCAAATCTCATAACATCCTCACTAGTAAGGGTGTCTAAGAAACTAGGATCAGGACCCAAATTGGATCCTCCATAAGTAGCATCTACTATACTCTCAATGATCACAAGCCTTTTAATTCATTTTGGATCAATATAATAACCAAAACATTCATTGGATAGTCTGAGGTCCATATAAACCGCTTCTGGAGTGACGATAGAACTAACAGTGGTGGCCATAGTATCCTCTAGTGTGTGTGACAGATCTGATTATCACAGAGAAGGGAAGTCAGTGATTGGTGAATGACACCATATGGTGTGAATTTGACCTTATCAGGATTCTCATCTCTATTTGTGGTGATTGGAATAGATGTGGCACCTTCCCTCAATACTCCCCCAATCTAAGGGGTGGGACTGATAGTAGAAACCTACATCTCATTCGGAATTCTCTCCTTAGTTTTCAGAGGGTCATATCTAACCTATTAAGAGAAGTGAGGGGATTGGGTTATGAAATCCATAGACATGATTAATAATTTATTATGGAAAATTAAAAAATAAATGATTTCAGGAAAACTCACCCTAACTAATGATGCACTTGAATAGGTTCTTCCCCCTCCATTGTTCCTTCACTTTTAGAAGATGGATAGCACTTTCCCCCATCAAATACAAGTATTGGAGGTGGAAATTTAGAATACCCTCTTGTCATCTCCTTTTCCATCATCCTTTGTCCTGAGGATAGATACCCTAATTCAGGAGTTGATTCCTCAGCCCCCATAGGGGTGCCTTTCATGGTATATTTCAGTAATGGGATCATGGATGATTCTCTCTTTACCCACTCCAAGTTAGGGTCACCCTTTCCCTAGTAATAAAATTTTGTGAGAAAAAAATAAAATAAGAACAAATAGGAACCAGATAAGGAAAAACATACATCCTAAGGATCGATGAAGTCATCCCATTAATCATTCGACAATTCATTAACCCCTTCATCAGCCCCTAATTCATCATATCCTTTACATACCTCATAGGAGGGATCTGATTATCGATTGAGAAAATTATCATCTCAAAATTCTGGATATGTATTCCCACCTCGATAAGGTTAGAATAAAATTGGAGGTTTAGTGGAGCTTAAACATCCCCAATATATGGAATCTTCAACCCAATGTCAAAGAGTGACCATAGGTCCTTATAATTCGATGTTCTACCCTTACAAGGATGAACCACCTCCAGTCACATAAAATTCAAGTTTGCTTCGGCCTATTATAAAGAAGACCTAACACTCCTTGATTTCACTATCTTCTTATATCTCTATGTCTCAGTAAAAGTATAGGAAACTGGATCTCGGGTTTCTTCTTGGTAATGGAAGCTAAACCATCTAGGCTTAACCTCATCCAGCATAGACCTTTTTACCCTAACTAGTGGATTGAGATATGCATGGGGTTTCTTGGGAAATATTGAGGCCTCACCACTATATCCCTGCAAAGAGGGTGGATCCTTTATACAGTGCATCCCCCAACAATAATACATTACAAATTTGACTCAGGTAACATTCATTTCCAACGCCCCTTGGAGAAGCAATGAAATCTAGGCTTCAACATACAAATATATCAACCTAGTGAATGCACTCCTTTGAGTTAGTTTAATTGTTGCTTGAGTCACCTCTAAATCTGTGAGAACACAGAGTTATTGGGCCACCATTGGGTTCCTATATGATCAAACATGCATAGGATATCACATATTTTTTTGATATAGGAACTCTAATTGATTTGAAAATATATAAGGGGAATAATTTTCACAAATAGTCATACCATCAATTTTGTCCACTAGTATGCCATCCCTAAATGAAATCACATATGATCTCAATTCATCATCATCATTTTCTTTATCGATGAATATTTTAATGGATGGATCCCCATATGAAAATAATTTTAATTACTTAAATGGATTTATTTTCTATAAGGTTTCACTATATTTCAAAGAAAAGGGTTGAATGCTAGAAATAACCAGAATAAATGGTCAAAACTGACCCCCAGAACCTTTGATTCCACGAAACATGGAATAACATGAAAAATATACCACAATCCATCCCCAAATCACTTGGAATGGCCCCAAAATTTTTAAAGTGTCCTTCCCTATATACACATTTAACAAGAACTGATACATCTTTTCCAAGATGGGAGCTTCCAACCCTATATACCCCCTGCTAGCTTGGCCTCCATCATAAATGTGCCTAGCCTTGCACCACCATTTGATTTGTGAACCGATAGAGTATAAATTCATAAAAATAATGCTAAGAATCATATAATACATGTATTTGAGGTTATGTATGGCTTTACTATATATCCCCATTGGTTTTAGTATACTTTCTCCAATATAGGACATAATTTACCAAGAATATCCCACTTTTCCTTTGTGGGGCATCCCATAGGATGTTTACATGTGACTCCCTCCCCCTTGGTCTAGAAATTTATTTATCCATGACTAGGAATGGAAATCCCCCTTAGGTGAGGGTATTCATTCCAAATGTCTTAATATATCTTCAGAAACTCATAGGTCAAAACTGGAATCCTTTCAATAACATCCCATATATATTTCTATGGGATGAACTCAGTATACATCTCTATGAGGATAGAATCTCTAGAGATCTTATAAATATCCCATAGATTGATGCCAACTTCTTCATGCATTATTTATAAGATATTGGTCGATGGGATCCATCAGCCTAAAATCTAAAGAATAAAGTATAGGTTCTTGTATACATATGTCTAGGCGACCCAGATATCTTCATAAATGTTAATCTTCTTCAAATTGGTTGCAAAATCAGTATAGTTCTAGTGCACCCATCATTCCCATATCCACTTGAGTATAACACTCCCTCTAGATTAAAGGTCATAGTCCTCCTTACATCCCTTTAATTGATATATAATTGAAGAACTTAAGATGTATGGGTAACTGGGATGATTTAACTTGGGAGTATGGGGCTTCAAATCTGGGGCACAACTATTGTGATGCATGATAAATTTTGTCATGTGGCTTGTACTACAAAGCAGTGCAAGATTCAATAATTGGTTTTGGTCAAACCAAATGGATCTAACCACATTGAAACTATTCCATGATCAGGGTATACTTTAAAACCAAGGTTCATTAATCATATATTCTATGTCAAAATAATCATAGGCTAATTATCGTAGTTCTTCTCAACTAAAATTAGTTTAGTTCGTTCAATTTCACTTCTCATTGTCCAGTTTGTGAAAAAGAATGTGATGAATAATTATTATTGACCTAATTATTAGCTATAGGGTTACCAAGGTTCAATATATATATTAATTAGACTCATGAACACCCGAACTCTTAACCCCTAACCCTAGGTGGATTAACCACACATGAAGGTGATGATCAAAGGTATGGAAACGCTAAACATTCTTTGCATAATCATGAAACAGTTGATAGAGAAGAAATTTGGGATTAAAGTAATTAAGAATCAATATCAAACAATTAAAATAAATTTAAATATAATCTAAAACTTATTATTCATGAAGAAACAATAAAGAATATTTCAAGTGTTGATGAATAGTATCAATTGGTGTTGAAATGGTTTTTTAAAATGGAAACAGATTCACAATAGATGTGGACCGGCATAGAACATATATAGATTAACCAATAAATCAAAATAATTCGACAAAAAAAATTGAAGGAATAAATTAAAATTTGTTTAGAATGAAAATAGATGAAAACATAATAAAATGATGAAATAAAAATGACATAAAAATAAAGAGTGTGTCACATCTATACATGGAGGACCACTCATATATTAATAGGTTGAAAAATTACATGATATGTAATTGATGCATGTCATGTACTGGCTTAATTTAATTCTTCTCTGACATCTACACAGCGTGTAACTTGGTTGCATGTCATGTATTTGAGGTGAATAATTCATGCAACAAAATTGGTATGTATCTTTGATCGGGTGAGCCATCAAACTTTTCATGTCCTACATGTGATTCACTTTTAGTGGTATTTTATCATTGAAATTTTCATGTCGTGTAATGAATGTACACATCATGTATTGGATTCATGTCATGTAAAGGATTTATAGGTTGGTATGTGGCTCTTAAGGCATGATATTAATGAGTTATACATGTGTTTTATGATGTACATGGTGTGTAAAGCTTGTTTTTGGAACTTTTTCATCATTTTATCCTTTGAATCCCGAATTCCTAATTCTGATAAAAACAAACCAAAACTCAGTGCATTATTGAATAAATCATGAATAAAACCTTAATAAATGTATCCAATATTTATATATAATTTAATCTTATAAGGTATATACCTTGTTTTTTAGTTATCATAGGGGTTTTTTTCTTGTAATTATACAACAATTTTGGGCCTCAAACCCAAGGTGGCCACTCACCACCATGTCTTTCCAAAAAACCCATTGGGAAAATAAACAGGCATCCAAAAGGTCACACCCTAATCACACTTCAAAAATCTTGGATAAATTTTAAAATCTTATCAATTCCAATTTTATTAGGGAATTCAAGTATTTTAAATGGCTAGCCAACATAGTCTAGGTAAATAATAAGAATGGGAAAATCAGGGTCTGCTTTGACTTCAGAGACCTTAATCAACACTGTTTGGAATATAATTTCCCAGTTCCAATCACGGAAATACTAATTAATTCTATGTCTGAATATAAAGTCCTATCCTTAATGTATTGTTATTCAAGGTTAAACAAAATTCTAATGGCCCTAGAAGATGAATAATTCACCACTTTCAGGGCCACCCCAGGAGTATTCTACTACCAGGTGATTCCTTTCATCCTAAAAAATTCTAGAACTACATTATAATGTGTCATGCATCAAATATTTAAAAAAAATCATAAGGTCTATCAAATTCTATGTTAATGATATGGTGGTTAAGTATTGATAATGTTTTTACCACTTGGATGATCTCGATACAACCTTCAACAAATTACGACAATATATCTTGAAGATGAACCCCTTGAAATGTGATTTCAGAGTTACCTCGAGAAAGTTTCTCATATTTTTGGTACACCATATTAAAATAAAATATAATAATTTGAATAATAAGTTTTTCCTTAATATGACACATCCTTCAAACCTCACAAAGTTTATGGGATAACAAGGACACATTTCCTACACTCAACACATTCTAGAAAACCTCACATGAAATTTTTTTCCCTTCACTAGGTTAATGAAAAAGGTGATCCTATGCTAGTAGAAATGGATATTATGAATAATTTTATATTATTAAGAAATATCATTTTATTATACCAGTGTTAATTCCTCCCATTGAAGGAAAACCTCTCATTTTTCAAGTGACAACCCCGCAATGATCACTAGGTTCTTTCCTTGGAAAAAAGAAATCCATAAAGAATGAAAAAAACATTTATTATCTTAGTCAAACCATAATCAATACTGAGACTCTCTATTCAGATCTTAATAATAGATTTCTGGTGTTAATCTTCACATTATAGAAATTAAGGAAGTACCTACAGCACCATGAAGTCCATTTGGTCTCTTATGACAACCTGCTCAAATACATCCTTGGCCATCCTATGTTGACTGGACAATTGGAATGGTGGGCGGTTATACTATAGTAGTTCAACATTTAGTTAGTTCATCATAAAGCAGTAAAAGTCCATACATTATCATATTTCCTTGCAGAACATCCCTCTATAGAAATGACATCATTGAATATTGAATTTCCTGATGAATAGGTCTTATCTATTCAAGACAGCCCCCCATACATGGGAAATGTATTTTAATGGCACATCTATAAGCCTATCAGGGAAGGTAATGGAAGACTATAATCTCAAAAAATTCAAGTTAGGAGTCATGCTCATCTCTCAAGAAAAGGTGGTATTGCTTTACTTCTTCTTATTATCATAAGGTTGTACAAATAATGAGGATAAATATCATTCTCTCGTTGTAAGGATAGAACTGGAACTTCAAATTACATTAGAACACCTAAAGTTAAAAATAAATTCAGTGTTTTTAATCAAGTATATCAACATGGACTATGCTTTCATAAAGGAGGAGTTAACTCCCCCCCACTTGACTGTTTGGGGAATAATGGTAGAATTACCCTCATATCATACATTGAATCATGTCCTAAAATCAAAAAATGCCCAGTAAACTACAATTAAAAATGAAGTTATGGCTTTGGTAGATTCATATTAGGATGAAACATTCATCATCATTTCTCACAATCGAATGGTGTCACCTTTTTTTGTGTTGACATAGAATAAATCAACACGGTTAATTCTATTCCTCAACTAGATGGTCCTACAACTAGTTAGATGATAAACATTTATAATACATTTAAAATGCAATTATCTAATTGGGAAAATCTAGCAAATAGAACACTCGATGATAAGACACCAACTTTACTCGTTATGATGACTTAAATCACCATAAATTCATCTATAAATGAATCTTTAATGGATTTCTTCTCAGGTGAATTAAAAGATAATAGACTGCTACTATCATGAAAGAAGTATATTCAAGAGCCTTCAGTTCCCACTAGTCAGGGTTAAGTCTTTCCGATAATATCTAGATGTTTGGATGAATTTATCCTTCAATGATGAAAGATTTTACAAAATTCAATAAGAAGTTTCATTCCTACCAAGTGCAAACCAACTTCATCCATCAACCCCTGATGTTTCTATACATAGCTAAATACACTTATCCATTTTACATATGGGGGATGGATGTTGAGAGGTTGTACACTCTATTTGTGGCTATGAAATTAAAATACATCCTTACAGCTATTAACTTCTTCTCTAAATGGGATGAATCAATACCCCTCAAATAAGTCAGGACCAAAATAATTGTAAGCTTCAAGAAATAAAACATCATTACCAAATTTGGTGTCCCTCATATGATACAGATATAAAATGGCATCAAATTATGCTCTACTAATTTGGAGAAGCTATATTTATAGTATAATATCAAATACAACCATTTATCTCACTATCATGTAGAGGCTAATGGTAAGATAGAGTCATTTAATAAGACCCTATCAAACGTACTCTAGAATATGGAACCTAAATTTAAAAAATATTGTCTGGAAAATCTATTTCATGCATTGTGGGATTATAGACTAAATCCCACCCACCACATGGGAAACCCTGTATTCACTAGTATATGGGATACATATTGTCCAAAAATGATTGGACGAATTGGGATAACTTGATAAAAAGATATTTAATACTTTTCATCACCTGGAGGTCCACCAAAATTGAATATCATGGGCCTTTAGCAAGAGATTCTACCTCCACTCATTCATCTAAGGAAACCTGATACTGGTCCTTATGACCCTAATGATATCATAAAGAAACCTCTAAATTTTGATCCAAAGTGGGTAGAACCTTATTCCATAAATAGTTCCATTCTAATGGATATTATTCTTTGATTTTGATGGATGGAGATCTTGTTATGGGCCCTACCAATGCAAGATATCTCAAGAAATACTTTGTGTGATAAAGACACCATCGTCTCTACTATACAATGTTAAATTGTGTATCATCATTGGTAATGCATGCATAACCTTAAAAGTAACATATATCTTCCTATTCTCATGATGATAAATTGAATGAAATTTGGTCTTGGATACAAGACCTTAAAAGGAATTCCTAACATTATTTGTCACCTAAACTTGAAATCCATGGATTATGGTTCTGGTTATATGACCTAAAATTAAAAGAAACCATAGTTCAATATGTAAAACATTAAATTATATATCCTAACATAATAGTTACAAGACATTAAAATATATAAAAATTTCCTTTCTTAATGACAAAAAACATCATGATTCACATCCTTATTACATGATATAAAACTACATACCATTTTGGTCCATACTTGACTGAACCACAACCCAGGGTGCTAGTCTCCGAACACACCACTGTTCTATAACTACATATGTATTTATTATTATCTCAATGGTATATTTAGTAATTCCTAAACCTTTTTTCCTAGGACCATCCATCAAGAATAAAAAAATTCCCCACTCACTTTCATACAAAACAAAGATCTATGTAGGGAGCTTCACACTTCCCAGCCAATACCATGCCAAATGCTTCCTATGTGTTAAGACACATTCCTTCCACACATCATACTTGTTATCCTCAGTAATTTAAGATATCTATAAACTTTCCTTATACATTAGTAATAGAATGTCATATCCCTGATGGAACCTTTTTTTCACTATGAATTGATACACCCTAGTCTGGATTTGCATAAGTCACCTGCAAAAAGAGAATGTCAACAAAAGGCACATTTATCCTTAAGATAGACATCTTCTATATTCATAATACCAAACAACATAATTATAGAAAGTACTTTTAGAACATGTAACATGGTCATTCCTTTAATTCTTGTTCCATATCACTTTTTTGGATCTCGAATCCCCCAAATTGCAGCTTACAAATTTCCCTTATCATACATGAAGATGATGAATCGTTCTTGGATGGATCATCTTGAAAGGTAAAATTGGAAATATTTCAATAAAATCGAAAAAAAAAATTATATTTTATCCCTAAAAATACTTTTTGTAAGGCATTAAACTACATGGTCCACATCCTGGTGACATGACATTAAATTGTATGATGCTTCAACCCTCATTGAGAAGTAACCCTTAACTTTGATGATGGTAATCCTCAATATCACCCTGAAGAACTACATATAACTTGATTATCATTCCATTGAGACACATAGTGATGCATAAATACTCTATTGTAGGACCAGCTACCAAAACATCATCAACATGTGTGTTCCTCCATTCATAGATACAACCTTGATCTAGGCGGTAGGTTCTGGATTTCTCCAAGTACCCCTCGTCTACATGCTTGTCGTCAAAATAGAATTCCCCATCCTTTATATTCAAACCAAATTTCTATAAGATTAGTTCCTTATTCATGTCTAGTTCCAAACCATATTCTCCCTTCCCTCTCATACATATTTGATACGCAAACCACCCTCCATGGTCATGAGAAATTTGGATCTTCATAAACTCCTCAGCCATTAGTAATAGAATTTATGATACCTAAGAACACCTTTGTTTTGAATATTTATTGATACACCACAGTTTGGATTTTCATAAGTTTTCTGCCATAGGTCATATTGACCAGAGGATCTTTTTTTACTATACATTGATGCACCCTAATTTGTCTTTGTATAAGTCACCCACCAAAATGGTCTGTAAACTAGATGCACATTCTTCCTTAGGATAAACCTCTTTTATCTTTGTAATCCCTAAAAAATATCATGTTGGAGACCATTGTTCAAACATGTACCAGGTTTATTCCTTACATACTTGTCTCATGTCATTTTTTATATCTTCCAATCATAAAATCATGACTCGAAATTATCCTTTTATGTATCTAAAAATTTTCTGAACATTCTTGGCCAAAAATCCCTACTCAAGTATTCATTTCAAAAATCATGGTCAAAGTTTCTCAACCTAGAACACCAATTTAAATAGTACAATTTTAAAGGCTCTAAACTACCCATGAAAAGAGATGTAGTACTCACCTAGCTAAAAACCCATGAAAGAAAACCCTGGGAAAATTTGGGTCTTAACTCGCTAGACCTACACTCTGTGTGGTTTGAGAAAAAACTTTCAATCAATGAAAATAAAGAGGCACAAAACTTGTTATGTTGATAACACAAAAAGGGTAGCCTAAGAAATTTACAATTCATTCTCACTAAGTCTTCTTCAAATTTTACTTTGTAAAAAAATGATCTTGTTGAAACAACAGACAAAAAGTTTGTAGGTTCTGTCATGTGACTCTAACAATAGTCTAACTACACTCACTAGGTATAAAGACCAAGTAAAAAATTAGAGCACCCTACCATTACAATCATTGTGATTGAAACACATTGATGTCAAAAATTTTAGTTAAATAATCCATCTTCATCATTATGTTGTAATTATATAGGAAAACAGGGATAGAGACATAGATGATTGGAAACAAAAATATTCTTTTATAGAGAATAAATCATAGGATCATCCACAAATTGGAGTTTCTATAACATATTATACAAAATAACACCAACATAGATATTTAGTTTGTGGAGGGTCTCTAGAGCCTCATAGATGGTTGGTCAAAGCTTGGCTAGCTGAATAGAATCAGCCTCTTCATCTATGTATAGTTCCTCCATTACAGTCTCAATTTGAGTCTCCCCCTTATCTTGAATCCCTTATAATAAATGATGAATTTGTTTGAACCCCACTCTTGTGGTCTCCATTTATTATTGGAGGTGTGATATCTAATTGGATTTATCATCAGCCCTATATTATCTCTCCACTAATTTCTTCTCATGATTGAGTTCCTCCTTAGATAATGCACTTGTAGGTCATCAATTTTGATGATCATTCTTGACTTGATAAGGCATTATTGTGCCTCATCCACTTGCTCCCTTTAGCGGATGGTATCCTTCACAATGACATGGACCACATGGAAGTCAAATACATTGTAACCCAATGTTCCAAACATGCTCTGGATCTCATGGATTTTTGAAGGTAGATCTTCTATGGGAATCCTTGATACTAACTCCCAGATGTCCAACCATATGAATCAGCAGCATGACCAGAAGGTATCATGAGCTTCCTGGATTACCATAGATCTTGTAATTTGGGGAGATCTGTACTCTAAAATTAGTTATCTTATAGAAGTGACCTATATTTTCCTCCCAAGATAAACTTCATATTTTCTTTGTGAAGTTGATTACATTGAGGCAAAGGATTCCCCTACAGGATTGACCACATAGGCTCATATAACTAAGGGGTGAATGAAATTATTCATTGATATTTCAAGATAGAAAGGATAAAGGAAAAATAACATCAAATAAGTTGATGGAACTAACCCATTGATGTATTAGTTTCTTGGTCAGATTCATCCCATCATCCCCAGTCTCAAGACATTGAACTGGGATTTCCTGTAGAGGAATATTCCCTTGGGTTTGCTGAGGGATAACGATGGAAGTATCTTGAGAATATTTCACTTTGGGGACCTCAGCTGTCATTCCCATAATAGTAGGAGCAGGATGGACATCAATGACCTAGTAATGGACTACCTAGGTGAAATTTCTTATAGAAAAATCCATACTAATCATGATCATTGATTTAATACATTGGATGTAAGAAGTTAATCTGTGAGGGAAAACACTAAAAAGGGAAATGTATGTCCATATAACTCCTTATTAATGTCCCCAAACTCCTCCAGAGAGCCAAAAATATCAATATATGAATTAAGTGATTCCATTATTTCATTATATATTTCTTCCAATCCCATAACTTCCTCAATAGTAAGGGTGTCTAAGAAACTAGGACCAGGACCCAAATTGGATCCTCTATAAGCAGTATCTATTATCCTCTTAGAAGTTACAACCCTTTCAATCCATTATGGATTAATATAAGAACCAACACATTCATTGGATGGTCTGAGGTCCATGTAAACCCCTTATAGATCGATGAGAGGACCAAAAGTGGTGGTCATAGGATCCTACAGTGGATGTGATAGATTTGGGTATCATAAGGAAGGGAAGTCAGTGATTGGTGAGTGACACCATATGGTGTGAATTTGATCTTATCAGGATTATACTACCTCTATATGGTGACTAGAATAGATGTGGACTCATCCTTTAATACTCCCCCAATCAAAGGGGTGGAATCAATAGTAGGAACTTTTATCTCATTCAGAATGTTCTCCTCAGTTTTCAGAGGTTCATCCCTAACCCCTTGAGAGAATTGATGGTATTGGGTTATTAAATCCATAGACATGGTTAATAATTTTTTATGGAGAAGTATAAAATAAATGATTTCATGAAAACTCGCCCTGATTAATTATGTGCTTGGCCAAGTGCTTCCCCCTCCATTATTTCTTCACTTTTAATAGGGTAAGTCTATAAATTTCCACATAAAATAAAAGTATTGGTGTTGGCGGTTTAGAAGACCCTCTCACTATCTATTCTTCCATAATCCTTTGGCCTAAGGATAGATCCCCTAATTTGGGACATGATTCCTTATACCCCATATGGGTGCCTGTTAGGGTATATTTCAGTGATGGGATCATGGATGATTCTCTCTTTTCCTACTGCAAGTCAGGGATACCCTTTCTCTAGTAATGAAATTTTATGAGAAAAAAATAAAATAAGAAAAAATAGAAAAAAGATAAGGAAAAATGTATATTTTAATGATTTATGAAGGCATCCCATTCATCAGTGTATGGTTCATAAAACCCTTCAATGTCCATGGCCCCAATGATTCATCATATCCTCCACCTACCTCATAGGAGGGATCTTATTATCAATGAAGTAAATGATCATCTCCAACTTATAGATATATATTCCCACCTCGATAGGGTTAGAATAAAATTATAGTTTAAGTGGATCTTGAATATCCCCAATCTTTTTAATATACAACCCAACATCGAGGAGTCTCAACAGGTCCTTAGAATCATATGTTCTACCCTTCAAATGTTGAACTACTTCCAGTCACATGAAATTCAAGTTTGTTTCGACCTATTATGAAGAAGACCTAACACTCCTTGATTTCACTGGATTCTTAGATCTCTATCTCATGTAAAAAGGATGGGAAAATGGATCTCAGGGTTCTTCTTGGTAATAGCGGCTAGACCATCTAGTCTCAACCTCATCCAGCATAGCCCTTTAGACCCCAACAAGTGGATTGAAACATGCGTGGGGTTTCTTGGGAAATATTGAGTCCTCACCACTATCACCATCCAAAGAGGGTGGATCCTTTCTACCATGCATCCCCCACCCATAATTCATTACATATTTGACTCAAGGAACACTCATTGTTAACACCTCTTAGGGAAACAATGAAATCCAGGATTCAATATACTAGGAGGTCAACATAGTAGATGCACTCGTTGGAGGTAGTTTAATTGCCGCTTGATTCAGCTTCACATTTTTGAGAACCCAGATTTATTGGGACACTATTGGGTTCCTATATGATTGAAAATTCATAGTATAGGACATAATTAGTTGATGTAGGAACTTGAATTGATGTGAAAATATATAAGGGGAATGAGATTCACAAATATTCCTACCATCAATTTTGACCACTAGGATTCCATCCCTGAAGAAAATCATTTTTTTGTATTTGTTCATCACCATAAATATCTTCATAGATGATCATATTGATGGATGGATCCCCATATGAAAATAAGTTGAATTCCTTAAATGGATTTATTTTTTATAATGTTTCACTATATTTCAAAGATAGGGGTTGAATGCTATAAACAACCTGGATAAATGGTCAAAACTGACCCCCAAGAACTTTGATTCCACTCAACATGGAATAATAGGAAAAATATACCATAATCCATCCCCACAACACTTGGAATGGCCCCAAAATTTTAAAAGGGGACTTCTTTATATATGTATTCACCAAGAAATGATACATCTTTTCCAAGATGGGAGCTTCCAACCCTATATACCTCCCCCCTGCTAGCTTGGCCTCCCTAAAAAATGTCCCTAGCCATACACCACCATTTTATTTGTGAGATGATAGAATATAAATTCATAAAAAAAATCTAATAATCTTTTAATACATGTCTTGGAGGGTATGTCAGACTTTACTATTTAAACCCATTGGTTTTAGTAGACTTTCCCCAAGTTAAGCTATAATTTACTAGGATTACCCCACTTTTCCATTGTGAGATATCCCATGGGATGTTAAAATGTGGTTCCCTCCACCTTGGCCTCCATTATTTCATTAATACATGCCTCATAATAGAAATCCCCATTAGGATGGGGTCTTCATTCCTAATGTATTAATATATCTTCAGAAAATCACAGTCATGAACTGGCAACCTTTCAGCATCGCCCCATATGGATTTAGGTGGGATGAACTCGGTGTACATCTCTCTAAGGATATGAGATTTGGAGATCTTGTAAATATCCCATAGACTGAGGTCAAATTCTTCATCCGTCATTTGGAATATATTGGTCCATGGGCTTCATCAACTTAAAATCTCACAAATAATGTATAGTTTCTTGTATACATTTTTTTGGGACACCCATATATCTTCATAAATGTTAATCACATTCAAATCCGTTGAAAAATTGGTATAGGTCTAGCACACCAAGTATTACCACATCCACTCAGTCTTAACACCCCCTCCAGGGTAAAGTTCCTAGTCCTCCTTAAATCCCTTTAATTGATTTATAATTGAATAACATAAGATGGATGAGTAACAATGATGATTTAAATTGGGATTATGAGGCTTCAAATCTGGGATACAATTGTTATGATGCATGATAAAGGTCATGTATGATGTACCCTCATTGATGTATACACCCTTCGAAAGGATGTTGGTTGTATAAGGAAGTATCTATATTTTCATTGGAGATAAAATCTTGGTTTTGAAAAAATTTAGAAATTTGGAAAATGATTGACCTCGTGTAGGTCACTCACCCAAGTGACCTCACAAAAGTCACTTTTCCATGTGACCTTATGCACATTGGTCACTCAATGTTTTATGTTACACTATAAAAGTCATACCAAGTTCATGTTCTAGAGGATTATCTAGATGGATTGTGCGAATGAAAAGTGCGATGAAAGTGAAGGCATCACAAGCGACTAGCATAGTTAGAGGATGAGAAAAAATAAAGTGAGAGGAATAACCATTATGTCCATAAACACTATTTATAGATATAGGGACACCTATATGGTTGACCCAAAATACCTGTGTAAGGATTCAATTCTACCCTAGTCGAGAAGTACTAGTGTGATGGTCTCCTCACAAACATGGGACCTACGTGATACCCTTATAAAGACACTTGAGGAAACCCTTATAACCTAGATAAAGGCCTCTCCAAATTTCTATTTCATTGGATATTAATCATAAAGAAGTCACTTATAGAACACATAATTCCACCCTTAATGAATTACTTCCATTCTTCCTAGGTCTTCCATGTGTGAGACTTCTTTAGCTCACCTAGGCCATACCTGTATGAACCTCCTTCTCACCCAGACCCTACCTATGTGATCCTACTTTGATACCTCCTTAAGACCAATAATGATAGGTAATATCATCCTTTGGATCCATATTTTGAGAGTAAAAAATACATGACCTCTCCTAAAGTCTTCGAATATGTGTGATCAGAGTACGGGTAACCCCAATGCGTCCTCTTGATCATACATTCCTATGGTGAATGAGGGCATATTGTTAACCTACTTAATAAGGTGGATCCTAAAAATGTTCCTAATATATATGGTATTTTAGATATTTTTCATGTGTATTTAGATGATTTAAACCCCCACCAAATTTTCCTTTTTTGTGAAATTGCATCATTTTTATAATTTTGACGTGTTTAGAGCTAAATTGTGAAAATGACCTAATTTTGGAATTTTAACATCTTTTCATCAGTTTGGTGTTTTGGGAATAAGTTTTTATACAATGATCCAATTTTAAAAATTAATTTTTTTAGGCACCATCTATGTGTGGGATTAAAATTCTCTAATTGTACTAAGTACTGAATTGGCCATTTGGAGGCCCAGAAAAATTAGTCAATTTGGACAATTAGTTTTCAGACAAAATTTATAACCCTTCAATAAATGAGGCATAACACAACCCAAAGATGTCCCAATGATGTTATTACACCTTTAAAGGATATATTAATTAAAGGATCATCTCAATGATAAATATCATGCTAAAATTCGGTCATTAAGATGGGTTTTGGGTGTAAGAAATTAGAGGAAGTTGGAGAGACACTTCGTCCATAAAATATTTTCTAAGTAGATCGGATATAACTTTATCACCATGTTTCAAAGAAAGATAAAATTTTGTAGGGAGTAATATAACTTTATTTCTAACAATATTTATGAATACACCTTAGCACAATTCTTTTGATAAGTGGTCAAAAAGAAAGAATACTTTTGGGATAAGGATTCTAGATAGAAGATTTTCACCCCTACCCTTTTCCTTTATATTCTCAACATCACTTTCATTTCAAGGATGGTTGTATTGAATGAGGGGGGTGTTATGAAGAATATATTCTGGATAATAGGAGTTTCACTGATTATAATCAAGTAATTAATCTCTAAAATATAATTTTTGGTGGGAAACAGAGTTCCAAGGATTCTTCCCTTTTGATTTTGGTATTTCAATGTATTCTTATTATATTTTTCTAGAAACTGTTTTCATAATCGAAGTAGGTATATTTTATTTCTTGAGTTCACTTTATTATTTTTTGTTCTATATTGTTTATCAACTTATGAATTTAAAATAATTTCCTTGTTTTTTAAATTTATTTTGGATAGGTCTCGCCATTGATCACAACAAGTTCAATTAGTTTCAATTTCTTGGAGGTATTTGGGCAATTGATTCACTTTCATAAGAAGATAAACACCCATATTTGATGTATCAATATGGTGAATAGGAAATATAAGTGTTTAGTTATAGGTATTTTAGTGATCATTGAAAAATATAATTTGATAATTCAATTATAAAATTATAAAGTGAGTGTCGGGAGATCAATGTTTATCAATCGCTGCCTTCTTTAGTTTGTTTTCTTCAGTCTGGTTTGTTTCTGATTTCCAATCACTAACATAGATTTATAGATTTAATATATTTTCATTTAATTTAATTATTTTAACTAATTTCAATCCCCATTTCCAATTCTTAAATTTAATAAAAACAAATTAACAAAGTTACAATTCAACTACTTATCCTGCAACCTCCTTGTTAGACAACCCCATGGTCACCACTGTGCAACATTTTTAAGGAGAAATTATTGACTGATGTTTAGAAAAAAACCATCATCAATTATCAATCATAAATTCATATGGTAATTATAATCCCAACCTTTTAAATATTGTTATGGACCTCCCTATTCAGATGATGAGGGCAATTTTATTGTACTTACCTCATTGTATCTAAAATTGGTACAAGGGAATCCTTTCTAGAGTAAACCCCTAGTCTTTCTTGCAGGTTTTACCTATGTGGGAATATAATTCCTAACTACAGGATACAAAAACAAAATATGATAATGGAATATCAAATACCTTTCCCAATACCATCTCCCCTACCTCGTCCACTAGTAGATAAAGAATATTCTGTGGTTTTTCAGATCTTATACTTCCTCTTGTTTCTCACACCAAGCATGACTAATGTGGGTTTATATATTAGTGATGATCATAAAATCCACATTATTAGATGCATGTATCATAAGATAATATTTTTCCATATTTTATTCTAACCTAAGGGACCCCATGGGTGTGGGTTCTCAAACCCATATATCTATCTCAACAGTCCATATTCCCTATGAGACTCTAGAAGGCCTCCATAATCATGGGTCCTCAAATCCATGTATTCATCTCAAAGGGCCATATTCCCTACGAGACTCCAGAGGGACCCTGTAGGTATCAGTCCTCTAATCCATGTATCCATCACAAAGGTACATATTTATTATGATACAAACCTACAAAGGTCCTCCACCATTGGTATAGTCCCAAATAATCCAAACTACAAGGCCTTTCATTCCCATCCAATTGGGATAGATGGGAATCCTCTTTAAGGTTCAAACCCAACACCCCAAAATCTACCATAATATTATTTAGGTCATATCTCTAGTAGGGTCACATATAAACTAGGAGGGTACACCCTTCCAAGTCACTCAATTAACTTTGGTGTAAGTCTCAATACAACCTTTACTTGGTATCTTTCACCTAGATGTCTTTATCACTTGATGTTAAGCTGTATGGTTTGGTCCTCATCACATGACAATAAATGGTAAGATGTTCCTTGTTAAGTGGAATTGAACTAGGTGGGTTTTGATTCCTTTAATTAGGATATATATTAATCCCTTATTAATGGATCTTATACCAACATAATAAAAACTCTCGCCTCCCTAGATGATGATAAATTCTGGAGTGCCCCACTGCATTTCCTAAAACCAGCATCATAATAATAAACGACCTAAGAATCTATAAATTGTATACAAAAGGGTATCATTGATGGAGAACCTCAAATACATATATATTTATCCATCTATTAATAACCTTTAATACATAAATACGATTCTAAATCCAATACATTATAATATTTTATTATTAACTCAAGGGAAACCCATGTTATATTTCGGATTTAATAAAGGATTCACAAACATGTCTTAAATCTATAAGAGAGTCCTGAAGTACGTAATAATTTCACCCAAAAAACTATATGATCCCAAACACCCATCCTATAGAACAATGATAGTCTCTAAGTGTTTTTTTATTCATTTCCTAATGACCACCTACCTTTGTAAAGCAGTTTCATGAAACATATCGAATAAGAGAACCATTTGGTGTTTTCGGTTCCCCGAAAAAAAATGCTGGAAACCACCAAAAGATGTTGAGAATTATGTGAAAGATTTTTGAATATTAAAATCCCCAAAATCAACCTTTGGGTGATATCTTTTCATTAAAATCAACTAATTTTAGTGTAATGTTGTTTTTGGGTTTGAAAATCAATTTTTTTCTAAAAACTATTTTAAAGTCCCTAATGCTTCTCCATTTTAATTAATTTTAAAAAAACCTAATGAGGAATTATTTAAATTAAATTTATATATTATATATCAAAAAATATTAATTTAATTCATAAAATTAAGACTAATAGTCATATATTTAATATAAAATCATCTTATGCTTAAAAATACAATTCTTGAAAAATCACTTTTTAATCACGTCTATGGGTTTTATTTTTAAATAAATTTCTTCCAATTTTGTGAATTAAATTTGGTAAAATGGGTTCTATATTTTTAATAATCATAATTTAAATTATCTAATAAGTTCAACTTAGTTTTTCTTCATAATTAATAGTGAAAATAGTAAAAATATTTTATTGCGGTTAAGGTGAAAATAGATTTACTGGGGGTTAGACTAAAATGATAAGTATTAAAATGACCTAAAACTTATCTAAAATATATTTTATGGAAAAATATAAAACATTTAATTTATAATGATCTATAATGTTCTATTTTAAATCCTTTTTTCATGTGAAAAATGTAGTTACACCATTTTCTTTTCAAAAAGTACAAGTGTGCCACTCACCTCACTTATAAAATACCACCCACTCTCCTCTCCACTTCACACCATAAAATTAATTTTTCCCAAGAAATACATACCAAAATGCCTTCTTTAATTACCTCCTCAATACCTGACTGAAACTTTTTTTTTTTAATTAAGAAAACACTTTTGTGGGAAAAGTGAGAAACCGAAAGGTTCAACATACAACAAAAACACCCAAGTAGAAAACCAGAAACAGACCCGACCAAGCAAAGAAAACACTGCCAACCCCAATGCAGGACCACTCGGCGATCCCATGCAAGCATGGTCACTCCCGAAGGAAAAGCCCTCCCTCAAATTCAACCAAGTCCCAAATGGCCTGAAAAGTGGACAGAGGTGTGCTCCAGCCCATCGGAACCAGTCTGGCCCTTATACTTTCCCACACACATCAAAGGAGATTTCAGAATCATTGAAAAACAATTTGATTCTTCCAGAGCCCATATCCCTAAAAAGCTTCTACGATAAGAAGGATACCTGATAGTGTGGTTCCTCCCTCAGCAGATCTTCAAGTGAAAAAGTCATCTTGTTCCATACCTGGATATACTCCTCCAGTTTGATCACCCCCTTGTTGAAGCCGCCAACAAGAATCATATCTTGTTTGTCAACCCATTTATATTTCTCCTCATTGAGATTAACATCAAAGTTCCGACCCATAATACTAGCTGCATCCTCCTCCGAAGCATTGAGAAATAGAACCTGCTCTTCCACCTCCTCGTCCGAGGACAATATCAAGTCCAAGGATGGGTCAGACTTACCAGATGAAATTAACTGACATCCAACCCTGCTGCCCAGCTCCTCGGCCACTGCCCTTTTTGTTGACCGAGTCCTCATAAGAGGTGGCAGGTAGGAGTAGTTCTTCTTACCCCTCCTCCTCTTGTCACTCTTATTGCTCTTCAAACCTTGTTCTCCTTCAGAGTAGACTTTACTGACCTCTAAGGGTTCTTCATGGGGATCCTCTTGGTGCTCTACCACAGAAAGACTAGCAAATCTATTGCTCAGATTGACCAGAGTTTGAGTTGGAGAAACTGCTCCCCCTGCCTGAATACCTGAGTCTGGTCCCCCTATTTTCTCAACACTGGTTAGGAGAGGAATTTCCAAGACCTCCTCCTGCATAACACCAGATTCGTCCTCCCCTATCCCCTCCTAAGAAGCCTGTTCTGCACTTCCAGCATTGAGCAGACCTTCCTCCAACTGATTGTCCCCTGCACCAGCCTCCATGGAGCAGCTAGCCAACCATCCTTCTTTGTTATCCACACTCTTCAACAAATTTATTGTTGTTTTTAGAGTTGGGCTCACCGATTCACCGGGGTTGTGAGTTGTCTCGAGACCCCTTCCCATAAACTGGAAAGTAGAATCAAGGTTCAACCCCTTTGAGTGTCCAGTTTCCCTCCTGCACATCCCAGAAGTATCCGAAGGTAAAGCTACAGAATCCTCAGGTAAAGGAGCCTTCTCTTTGGCCTTATCCAATCCTACCTCCTCCTGAGGCACCCCCATCCCCATTGATACATTGACCTCACTTGACTTAGAAGGGTCCAAGTCAGCATGAGGCCGGCCTGCAAGTGTGGCCTGGGCACTGCAATGTCCAGCATTAGTGGTGATCACACCGCCCCTCAGAGGTGCAACGATGGACACATCTGTGGTCACAGTGGTTCGACCACTCCCCGGTCTTCTTCTACAACATTGCTCAACATGACCCTATCTGCGACAGTAGGAACAAAAGTTAGTCCAGGATTCATAAAAAATCGGTTGTGCATACCTGTACTCCTCCTCAACAATAATCCATACTATCTCCGGTGGGATTCTAGAAAGATCCATTTCAACACAAATACTTGCTGACATGGGGTGCGACAAGGATGTTGTTCTTTGATCACTGCACACAAAACGACCAATAGAATTGCCAATTTATCTTAGCAACCCAAGGTTCTGGAATGGGAGAGGGAGGCCAGCGAACTGTATCCAAATCGCCGTAAATGTGGAATCGCGGTTCATGTGGACATCAAAAGACCATCGGAGCAAGTGAAAAGGGATGCCGGAGAAAGATTTCCTCTTTCTCGACCAAGCCCTTCCCAAATCGTCTTCATCAGCAAACATAATAAGAAATTAACGCGGCCCCATAATACCTACCTGTGCTCGATGTTTCAAACCCCAATCCTCATTGACAGCCTTGGCAAAGAGTTCCACCAGAGGTCACCGCCGCACAAAATGCACAATCAGAGCTGAGTAAAGCAACGCCGATGCATCAATGAATTCCCTAACCAAAACCGGAACTATCGGCTGACCTGAAACGTAGCCAGGAACTTTCAGAGCCACTTGAATTTCAGGAACGAAAAAGCCCACGTCTGTCTAGGAACAAAAGGTATTGGGATCTCCCGAGTACGAAGCTTCATGGAAAAAAGCAGAAGGTTGGGACCCCTCCCCCCCCCATGGGAGGAGGGGCCTCATCGTGCAACATCGTCGTAGGGTCAGCTGGCCACCATCGCCATCGCCACCACCGTAGGGTTATCCTGAAAACTAGCCAAAAATAAGAAAACATTACCTCCTCAATACCTATATCCCTTGTTTTGATTATAAATCCATCCTAATAAATTGTTTGTTTCTAACTTATGAATGTTGTCTGAAGAAGATGTATCGTGGTTAATCAAGAATATTTATTTTACTTAATCTTCCACCTCCATAAAATATTAATAAATTATTATTATATAAAAAAACGTATATACCATATAAATATATTTTATTTTGTTAATTTAATAACCTAAATCCATCTTATCTTCCATAAAATGGGAAACAAAACCATAATTCATGTTTGCGGTGGACTACAGCCTCTCAAACTGATGTAATTTGTTTTCCATAACCTACTATTAAGTCTATTTATAATGATGGTTTTAAAGTATATATATATATATAATATATCTAAAAAAATTATAATTCTATAATTTTTATATCACATATACCTTCTTACATTTCATTCTTTTAGGGATACGATAACGTCGCTCATGTGTACGGTGGACTACCACCTCGTAAAGCGATGTGATTTAGTTTTCACTAAAACTTTACATAGAATGTAATAAGGATGATTTTAATGAATATATGTGATATATATTACATAATTAATATTCAAGACATATTTATCATTCTTAAAATATTATATATCATTTTCTTTCTTAACTTTCCACTCACTGAAAAATGATAATGTTGTTCAAGCGTACATGTGGACTACCGCCTCTACGAAGCAATGTGGTTATTTTTTAATAACTAAATCACATGTATGATATATATAAGTATATTTAAAGAAATAATATTTTATTTATTATATAATAAACATTATGTAAAGATAAAATAATTTTTAACTTCTTTCCATAATGATCATTGAAAAATAGAAATGTTACTCATGCGTACGTACGGCCTACCGTCTCCTTGATTATAATGTAGTTCATTTTTCATAATAATATTTAATAATTTATTTTAAAAGTATAATTTATAAATTAATATGATATTTATTTCATTATTATTATCCTTGATATTTTGAAATAATGACCTCTTTGAACACAATCAACACACCGAAGTCGTTTGGAAATAATGAACCAAACATCCTCAAAACACACGATGTGGAATTAACTAATTAAGTATCTAAATATTTCATTAAAATAAATAAAATAAATGATTTATGTATATGTTATTAAACCTATAAAGGGTTATTAATAAATTATATAATCGATATAATCATATTATATAGGATTTAAATGACATATATAGAAAGTATGGACTCATGGTAAGGTACTTCGTAACAATTTTCCTTCATTGGGGCATATTTTATTGTTATGTACCTATTTTAATTTATATGGTGTATATACTTCCCCTTTTAAATTTAATATAATGAACCATTCTTAAATAATTTTATTTTATGTTTCAATTTTAATTATTTTATACAATGCTATTTGACTTGAAAGTTACCAAATAGTAAATAATTTCATAACCCAATTTATTTTCATTGGGTTATATTACTTATTCATATTATTTTATATTATATGATTATGTTTTTAGTGAGTTTTTATTAGATTATATTTAATTTCCACTTTTTTATGTGGATTTATATTTTATATACATAATATATTCATTAATTAATTCTCACTTCAACATTATAATCAATATAAGGGTTTCTCACCTAAAATTGACTTCTTTGGTACATATATTATGTTATACAACTATCTTCCTTTATGAGAGGTTTCTAATGACCCTTTGATATTTCATATCATGAATCTACTTATGTTAGTGATATTTAAATTTTATCTGATGTTATTCTTTTATAAGTCTTTATATTGGGGATTTACCAAAGTGTAAAAGGCTTTATGATACAATCTCATTTATTTTTGGGATTATTTAGGTTGAAGTTACTTTAGGATGAAATAATGTGATATTATTTTCTTTAACCAAATCTATTTTCTTATCCTTTGTTTATTCATGATATTTTCAACTAATATTACCATTTTCCTCTCCTTGGTACTTAAAATTGTTTACAAAATGTTTTGAAGAATAGTCAAATTAATTTCTATCTTTTGTTGAAAATCATTTTTCTTCCAAATCCATGTTTTATGAAAATCATTTCAAAAATATTTTAATATAAATATTAAATGTAATTTTTACCCATAAATTTATTTTTTAAAATTATTTAAAAGTAATCTTCTTTTCTTTTTCCAAATGATTCACTTTTTAATTTTCCCAAAAATGTGAAAGGAATCTTTATATTAACATACTAAACGTGAGTAGAATTTTCTACCATCATAACTATAGTTCCAATGTAGGATTGAGACTACTAAGAGGGTGGTGAATCAGAGGTTCCTTTTTGTTTTATAAGAAATTTTCCTAACTTCTTCACAAAAACTTTATTAACCTATGAAACTTGTTAAAGTAATGATCTACTCAAATATAACTCAAACCTCATCTTTCATTTGCAACAAATATAAAGAGAATCTAGAACATGATATTTAAAAGGTTTAGTATAAAGACCTAGTTCTTTCCATGTTGGATAGTACCACCAATATATATTCTTTCACTATATTATTTTCAGAATACAAAGTCACAAGCAAAGAACAATTCTACAATCAAAGTAGAAACTTTCTTAATATAGTTGGTTATACCTCCCAACTATACTTTCAAATACACACTTCCCAAAACAATCCTTTCCAGAAACTGGTATACATCCATAGTCACAATATTAACATTCCTTATTCTTTTTTGATTCACTTCATAAATTCTTCACTTCCTCCACAAGTATGATGAATAAAACTCTACATGTGTACCTTCTTCAAGAACCTCAAAAATTCACTTAAGGAATATGTTGGTCTTAAATAGTTTTCCAAAACCTCAGTCTGAAAAACTTTCTCAACATTGATCAGTCTAGTATTCCCAGTCCAGATCCTCAGTTCGATGGTGGTTAGTCTGGTCTGATTCTTCTTCTGCTCTTCCTTCTTCAATTGAGTACTAACTCAATCAATAGCTCTAAATTCTTGAGTTTGATGGAACTTGGTCTAATGAACTTCTTTAGATAAATCTTCCTAAACTTTAAACTAAAATAAAATGTTTGGTTGGATACAAATTATATGTCCTAAAAAATATAGATCTTGAGTTCTTGAATAGTCAAGAGTCACTTTTAAAAATAAACTCAACTCTCCTTTTATAGGGACCTCAAAAATAGTTTATGTGGGGTTCGGAAAAAATTTCCTTCTTAAAGAAATTTCCCAAATCTTAAATTTCACTTAAATATTAGATCTATTTTTAACTCATTCAATTCCTTTTTGTATCTTCAAATCTCATTGATTTTTATAACTTCCTTTGAATTATTCATTGCTTCAAACATTCTTGACAAATGTTTTCTTGATTAGGAACTTTTTCTTGAGTAAAAACTTTTCCTTGATTAAGAAATTTTTCTTGAGTAAGAAACTTTTCTTGAGTCTGAATTTTTTCTTGAGTAAGAAATGTTTCTTAAGTCCAGACATTTTCTTGAGAAAGAACTTTTCCTTGTGTAAGAACTTTTTATTGAGAAATAAATTTTTCTTGCGTCTGAACTTTTTCTTAAGTTAGAAACCTTTCTTGAGTATGAACTTTTCTTGAGTAAGAAACTTTTCTTGAGTATGAAATTTTTCTTAAGTAAGATATTTTTCTTGAGTAAGATCTTTTTCTTGAGTAAGATATTTTTCTTATGTAAAATATTTTCATTGAGTATGATTATTTTCTTCCTCAAGCTCAACAACATATTTTCTTTCCTTTGTTTTTCCTTCATAATGATTGTATCATAAGTTTCATAACTTATTATTTATGAAAAATAAAAAACACCAAATCATATTCAGATTTAATTGGAGTCATTATTACTCTAAAACAAATTCCCCATTATGATTTATGAATCTGATTTTCTCAATAAAAATATGCTTGATCCTGGATATGATTTTCTGAAAATGATGGATCTAATTTTCTCAGAATGCTGGATCTAATTTTCACAGAATTATAGATCTAATTTTCATATAATGTTGGATCAGTTTTTCATAGAATGCTAGAACAGATTTTCATAAAATGATGGATCCGATTTTTATAGAATGTTGGATCCAATTTTTACAGAATGTTAGATCTTATTTTTGCAGAATGTTGGATCTGATTTTTGTAGAATTCTGTATATAATTTTCAAATGTTGGATTTTATTTTAGAATAATGGATCCAATTTTCATCCATCCTCACATCCTTCTCAACATACTTTCTTTCATCAATATATTGATCTATTGACAATAAATACAATCAAAACTTAATTGGGGTCCAATAATCTCCCCCTTTATGTTTTTTTTCAATAACCACTTCAATAAGTAATGAGAATATTGTGTATATCATATAGAGATAGATTTTCAGGATCTCTATCTTCTAAATATAAAACCATATAATTAAACTTATTAGGAATAATTCTCAAGATCTTTTCAATAATAGTTTATTCTTCCCATTTCTCACCAATACATCTTATAGTGCTAATAATATCATTAACCCTTGTAAAGAGCATCAACATATTATTGCTCATCCATTTTCATATATTCATACTTCAGCCTCTATATTTGTAACTTTTCCTTTTTCACCTTTATATTTCCTTCATAAATATTTTTCAACTTATCCCAAATACCTTTGGTAGTTCCAACTCCCTTTACTCTAAGAAACTCTCTTTTAATAAGTGATGAGAGTAAAGAATTTTTATCTATTCCATCATTCTCAATATTTTTCTTATCAACAGTAGTAAGAAGAGTATTCTCAATGTGAGGAGGAAACCCTTATGTGGTAAATTCCAAAACATCATACCCAAGAGACATAAGATATGGAATCTTTATATCTTTCTAGATATGATAGTTCTTTCCATTGAAAACTGAAATCCCCTTATAGTTCATGGAGTTTAAATTCTCCATTCCTGAGATGGATATTTTAGAAGGAACCTAACCTATGATACCAATTGTAGTTCCCAAGTAGGACTGAGACCACTAAGAAGGGGTGAATCAGTGGTTTTTTTTATTTTATATAAAATTTTCTTAACTTCAAAAAAATTTATTAACCTATAAAACCTGTTAAAGTAATTATCTACTCAAATATAACTCACAACCTCACCTTTCATATAAAACAAATATAAATAGAATCCATCACATGATGTTTACAAGGTTCTGTACAAAGAGATACTTATTTCCATGTTGGATAGTCCCACTAACATGTATTATTTCACTATATTCTTTCCAAAATAAAATGCACAAAAAAAGAACAATTCTAAAATCCCAGTAGAAACGTTCCTTCTATAGTTAGTTATACCCCTCCCCCAACTATCCTTTCTAGTATCCACTTCCCAAAACAATAATTTTCATTAACTAGTAAGAATCCATGGTAACAAGATTCACTTTCCTTATTCTTTTCTAATACACTTAAAAAATTATTCTCTTCCTCCACAAGTAAGCTGAATCAAACTCTAGATGTGTACCTTCTTCAGGAACTTCCACAATTCACTTAAGGAATATGTTGGTCTTGAATAGTCTTCCAGGAACACAGTCCAAAAAACTTGCTTATAATCGATTAGCCTGATCTTCCCAATCTGGATCCTCAGTATGATGGTGGTCAGTCTTGTCTGATTATTCTTCTATTATTTCTTATTCAGTTGAGTATGAACTCAATTGGAAACTCTGAATTCTTTCATCTGATAGAACTCAGTCTAATGAAATTCCTTAGATAAATCTTCCTCAACTTTAACCTTAAATACAAAGTTTAGTTGGATACTCAATATATATCCCAAAAATTCTAAAGCTCTAGAACTTGATCTGTCAAGAGTCACTTTTTTATAAATTGACTCATCTCTTCTTTTATAGGGACATTGAAAATGGTTTAGGCGGGATTCTGAAAACCATTCCTAGTTAAGAAAATTTCTCAAATATTTAATTCTCTTTAAATCTCGAATCTATATTTGAGTCATTCAATTACTTTTAGAATCTTCAAATATCCTTTATTTTTGTAACTTCATTTTACTTATTTAACACTTCAAATTTTATTGACCAACATTTTCTTGAGTAGGAACTTTTTCTTGAGTAATAAATTTTCCTTGTGTAAGAACTTTTTTCTTGAGTAATAAAATTTTCTTGAGTCCAAACTTTTTCTTCAATTAGAAACTTTTCTTGAGTTAATAATTTTTCTTGAGTAAGAAATTTTTTTGTATAAGAACTTTTTCTGGAGTAAGAACTTTTCCTTACGTAACAGCTTTTTCTTGAGGAAGAAACTTTTCTTGAGTCTAAAATTTTTCTTGAGTAAGAAACTGTTCTTGAGTGTGAAGTTTTCATGAGTAAGAAAATTTTATTTAGTCTGAACTTTCTCTTGAGTAAGATCCTTTTCTTAAGTAAGATATTTTTCTTGAGTAAGATCTTTTTCTTAGGTAATATAATTTTCTTGAGTAGTATATTTTTCTTCTTAAAGCTCAACAACATCATTTATTTCCTCATATTTTCCTACATAAAGGTTTTATCATAAGTTTCCCAACTTACTTATGATTTTAGAGAAATAAAAAACACCAAAGTATCATCAGATTTAATTGGAGTCATTCTAACTCTGAAACAGCTTCCTCATTACAATTTTTGAAACTGATTTTGTTAATAAAAAGATGTTGGATTGTGGATCCAATTTTCTGAAAATGATGAATCTGATTTTCTCATAATAATAGATCAAATTTTTGAAGAATTAATGATATGATATTAACATAATATTGGATCTGTTTTTTTATAAAATTCTAGATCTAATTTTTTCATAATGTTGAATCCTATTTTTACATAATTCTGGATTTGTTTTTTGCAAAATACTGGATCCGATTTTTGTAGAATGATTGATCTGATTTTTGAAAAATGATGGATCCAATTTTCAAATGTTGAATCTGATTTTTATCCTTCCTCACATCCTTTTCAACATAATCTATTTCCTTAGCTTATTGATCTATTGAAAATAAATACAATGAAAACATAAATGTTGTCCAACAATAACCACTAAAGTTTTTAAAGATTACTTTTTAAGTTTCAAAGGTAATTTTAAAAGAAATTTTTTTCTTTAATGTTTGAGAAAATTTTAGAATTTAATAAAGTGTTTTCAAAATGGAAAGGATTTTTTCTCAAGAAATTTTCTAAGTGATCTTTCAAAATATTTTTCCATCTAAGATGACATCCTTTGATGTTACTCAAAGTGAAAAGGTTGTTTTATTAAAGAATATGCATAACGACCTTTTAATGGTATTTTCATTCATCGACATTAACAAATCTTGATGTTACTTATGATCCATTAGGAACTATTAAAATGATATCATCCTCATTCTTTCTCTAGATAGATTATGATCATTTCAAGAAGATTGTCAAGGAATCCATTTATTTTCCATAAATTAATCATGTTTCAAAGATATTATCATGGAACCCATTTATTTGGAAAGGGTTAATCAAATTATGAAATGAATAATGTATTCTTTATGATTTTTATTATGAGATGAAATTTCTATGTACTTTATTCATGCTATGGTTCTTATAAATTGTTTATGAATGGTTGAGCCCTATTATTGCTCATAGGTGACCCTAATACAGCTTATACAGTAGGTTGATCCTGATTATAGCTCACAGGTGAGCCAGATATAGCTTATATGAAGGTTTGATCCCCATTATATATCATGGGTGAGCTTGGTATATCTTATATAAATAATTGAGTCCCATTATAGTTCATAAAAAATAGGGGATCCCAATATATATTATATGATGGGTTGAGCCCCATTATAGATCACGGGTGAGCTCGATATAGCTTATAATATGGTTTAATCCCCATTATAGCTCATTAGTGAACCCAACATAGATTATATAAAGGGTTGAGGCCCATTATATCTCATAAAAAATGGGTGATTCTGATATAGCTTATATGATGGGTGAGCCCCATTATAGCTCTCTAATTAATTATGTAATGTTCCTTATATTTAGGGATAAGAAAGTGGGATTTACCAATGGTTTTATCTTATATATTTAACTAGTATCCTATTATTTTTTAAACAAGTTCAAAATGGGTTATGAAGGTAATGTTCCAAATATACCAACACATTTTCTTTATTTTTTCTATGGGATTTAAATGTTTTCTTTGATCAAGATTAACATCATAGGGATCATGATTATTTATTTTCTTAATTATTTCCTTTGTTAAATATTTATTCCATGCCACATATTTAATGATATCGATTTTATGGGTATGAATTATCTTATGTTATGCTTATGTACTTTTATTATTCCATCATACCCTTGTGCTCATCTTATTCTCACTAATGAAATTCAGTTTTTAATGCATATGTTTTCCCTTACTGGTCATTTTAGATCACCCTTATTATGTTTTTTTTTCATAGGTTATCATGAAATACGTTAAATGAATTATTTATAGACGGGTTTCATATGGATGATGATGATGACTTGATGTGAAATAATAAAAACCAGGTTTTGTGGTAGGAACACTCACTTGAAGACATTGGTTTTGTTTATATAAGAGTTTATCCCAATTCTATAAAACTCTTAACCTAAAAGGTATTTGGGTATGTAAGTGATTAAGTATTTCCTTTTTATGTTGTATGGTTTTGATGAAAAAATTTGGGTCATGTTTATTGGTATCAATGTCAAAAGTGTAAAGATCATGATTTTAACACTGAATCTGAGAGTGCGGGTTTGAGGCTGCTACATACCCTTATTTCAAAACCCTCATTTTCTAATTCCTTTATTTAAATTACTAAAAAATATATATAGTTTAAAATAATATCCTAGAGATTAGTATGATAGGTTTAGATCATTTTTTATTTCTAATTGTTTTAATAAAGGAATCATTGATCCTACTTTATTTATTAAGAAAATTTCAAAAGATTTTTTAGTATTACAAATCTATATTGATGGTAAAATATTTGGATATTCAGAAAATTATTTTTGTGATGGATTTTAAAAAAAATTACATAATGAATTTGAAATGAGTTTGATGGGTGAGTTAAAATTATTCCTTGATTTTCATATTTTCAAAAATAAGGATAGAATTATTTTAAATAAAAGAAAGTACATTAAAGATATTCTAAAATGTTTTGATATTGATAGTACTAAAGGTAGTGATACTCCCATGAGTACCAACTATAAATTGGATCTTGATGAAACTGGGAGTTAGTTGATCAAACCACATACATTGGTATGATTTTAATTTTATTATACTTTACTTCTAACTGAATAGATACTGTGTTTAGTGTGAGCATTTTTTCATATTTTTAATCAAACCCAAAATAATCACAATTAATTTATATGAAAATAATTTTTAAATATCTAAAAAATATAACCGACTTAGGACTATTTTATTATACAATATAGGAATTTGATTTAGTGAGTTATTCATATGCTGATATCGGTGGTTGTAAGTTAGATAGAAAAAAAACTTCTAGAACATGTCACTTTTTGGGCAAGTATCTAGTTTC
Organism: Viscum album; assembly: GCA_963277665.1. Classification (NCBI taxonomy): domain Eukaryota; kingdom Viridiplantae; phylum Streptophyta; class Magnoliopsida; order Santalales; family Viscaceae; genus Viscum; species Viscum album. Next base: position 257,394,840 of record OY728162.1, read on the forward strand.
ATGGTTTTGTAAGAAATAGAATTTAGTTTAATTATTTACTACTGAAGCTGGATACATATCTAAAACTTGTTGTTGTACACAGATTCTATGGATAAAATACACATTACTAAACTATGAATATCAATTTCAACATGTTTCTATAAATTGTGATAACAAAAGTTCTATAAATATTTTTAAGAATCATGTGTCTCATTCTAGGACAAAACATATTGATATAAGGAATCTCTTTTTGATAGATCATTCTCAAATAGGTGATATAAATCTTGAATTCATTGTAACTGAACAAAAGATTTCTGAAATATTCGAAAAGTCATTGAATTTTTAGTGATTGATCTATATCATACATTCCTTTGGAATGATGTATTTTGGTTAGTCTTTTATTATAGAATTAAATTTATTTTTGTTAGAGAAAAATCAAACATCCTTGCTACCATCAGGATCTAACATGGTTGTGCTACCATAAGGATATACTATGGATGTGCTAACATAAGGATCAATCGTGGTTATTCTACCATAATGATCTATCATGGTTATGCTATTGTGGTATTGATATTGTGGCTATTCTACTATATTTTTTCTACCATTATCATGATATTGTAGAATTTACCATTCAGTTACTTCTATTCTAAATACTACCATATCTATTTCGTCTAAATTGATTAATTTTTCACTAGAATTTCTTTTTTCAATGTTATATTTATTTAATTTTAATTTTAAAATCCCTAAATGATAAAAATCCATTAATTAGAGTCTAAATTATAATTACACTCATGCATACCCTTTTGAATCCTCTTATATTTTCTATCTTGACCCTTGACCCTTTACGTTCAACATCCAACCCTCAATCTAGTGTGAAATGGTGAGAGTAAAGAATATTGGTGGATCTTTGGGTGATTTTCATCCTTTAAATAAATCTATAGGATAATCTTATTGGTCTATCAAACCAATAAATCCTTAGCTTGTGTCTCAAGTTGTTGTATCTGAGAAGTAAATCGATGCTTCTATGATATATTCAAGAAAGTCACTTGTTTGGAACATGATTTGGGACCATGGTTGGGGAAAATGGTTTTTAAGGAATGATATACCATTCTACCCTAGATTTATTCTTGATTTTTACATGTTTATAGAGTACCAATATAAGGATAATAAAGATGTTATCAAAATAATGGTGGATGGAAAACAGATAATGTTCTCTTCAAAATAACAGGCTAAGTGATCATGAGTTCCTAATAAAATATTGATAACGATTATTGAGGTTCTTTTCCCAACAATCTTTATAACATTATGATCAAGTATTATCTTCTTAAGCTAATTAGGAATGCCACTATGAGAAAAATAATGTAGTTGAATTAGATGGAGAATATTGATTTCTATTCAAGTTCATTCAACATGTGTTGTGTCTCGAGAAGGGGGATTTCAGTATCATGAGGTGTCAAGAAATTTTCTTTTGTTTCTTATAAAAATATGAGAAAAAATAAATCTTTGAAGTTATTTAATGGCGCACATAATGGATATATGAAAACCCACTTTGATATATAATTATATTACTTTCCCTAAGATGATATCTTCTTTATTGGAAGAGATAGGTCTTATGCTTGAAGGAGAATAAAAGGTCACTAAGTGTGATACTTTTTTCCTCATTCAAGTAACTTAAGAGAAGATGAAGGTAAAATGAAATCCTTGGTTAAAAAGATGGGTAGTTGCCTAGAGAATATGTATGAGAAGATTAACCCTTCGGAAAATTCTTCCAGACCAAGAAATTTGGTTTACCTTGACCTCGATCCATATGAAGTAGAGTAGTATTCTTCTAATGAAGAAGATGATGCTATTTTTAGTGCTTCAGTTGAAGAGAAGAAAGATACAAATGTTCCAGAGGAATCTATTCTAATTTCATTGGAAGAAATAATTGATTCAGACATTTTCAGAATTTTTAATGTGATATATAGACCTCTTAGTCCACCTATTTATCTTCTTATTAAAGAGGTATTTCTAGAATAATATGATGAAAGAGAAGAAAATGAATTTTCAAATATATCTCATTGTGAAAAATATTCTTTGGAGTGTCTAAAAGATATTTCTGAGTTATATAATGACTTTGAGAATAGTTTTGATGTTGAAGATGAGGATGAGAAATATAATCCTATTTTTTCTATTTCAATGTCTATTGAGGTTTCTAGTGAAGAAATGAATAATTTTCCCAAACCTGATTCACTGAGTCAGGATTTAAGAATGAAATATAATCTATATGATTCTAATAAAGTTGAGGATGGCACGTCATCTAAGGGGAATAAATCCCCAGGATCTTCTCTATTAGGACTCAACTACTCTGAATCAAAATATGCAGATGATGATGATAATGATAAAGTAATTCCACCAAAGCATGGTGTACCTTCCATCTATATTTCTTTGAAAGATCCCAAGGGATACTTAGTAGATTATATATGTGAGGAATAAATTTTGAATCCATTTTCTTCTAGAGTTCCTACTATGGAAACTGGTCATGAGGATTCTCCTTTACATAGTTATGAGAGGATATCACCTCATCCTCCTATTCCTCCTTATACCTCTTTCTTGACACAAGATAAACTAAAGGATTTCAGATCTTATCTTTTATTAGATCTTAGTGTGATTATCATATCTTCTTCCTTTTAATATAATAATATAAATAAATATGACATATATATAGTTTTATCCTTGGTTGTAGCTCATCTCTAACACAAATTCTTCATAAAACTTAAAAATTTGGAAAAATAAAATAAGAATCTGGTGGAAAAAATGAATTTAATTCTTTAAACCTTTGAGAACATGAGAGTGAGTTTCATAAAGTGAGTGTTATCTCTTCTATAGAGGCTTGAATATTTTCTTACTATTGAATATTTTTCTTCTAGAGATCCATATTCCACTACCTATGCCTCTTTTTATGTTGATATGATCAAATATATTGTCATATAATATCTACAGGTTGTTTTTAATGGTGATTCTACCTATCATCAGGATGAGATTCGTCAAATATAATACCATGGTGAGAATATTTACAATCTTTTTAGAGAATGATTAAATGAAGATGGAAGTGATAGATAAATAGTCACTATTTCCATTATGTATTATATCTCTATTATTGTTAATAGTCATGAACTTAATTCTCACTTTGGGTTCTTATCTAGTAATCTAAAGATACCTCCTATAACCAGGTCCTTCAAAGAGAGACAGAACTAGTTGAAGACTTTAGAACCCTTTATAAAGCTTTTTTATAGAATAGAAGATCGGTTTCTTTAGATTCATGGAGCATGTTGGTAGATTTATTACACAGTTTATAAAGCTAGTGGACCTATTTATATACACCACTAGGATAGATTTTATAGAACCTATAGCTATTCCCATGAATTACAACAATTATGTACCCTTATCTTCACCTTTTCAGACCACTTCCATTATTATGATTCCTTCTATACTTAAACCTACTAAAGTTATGAGTCATCTCAAACTAGTTGCTTCTTCAACAGTGTTCAGGACTCCTACACCACCTCTTGCCTCCTCTTATGGTCCTCCTATTATTATCAAATGAAAGCTCATAGAAGATCCTACCTCTACTCATTTAGAGGATAATTCTTCAAACTGGGATTAGTATTTGATAGGGATTGTCTTTTTTATTTCCCTTTTTTATTATATTAAATAAAATTTTGTGTTTAATGGTAATCATATATCTTTATTAATAATTGTTTCTTTATTTATATTAATTTTATCTCTATATTTTTTATAATTCTAAAATTTGAAGAATAAATGTATGGAATGAATCATTTATATGAATTTTATATGTAATATAACTATTACTAAGTAGATTGTATTCTTTTTTAACTTTTTTATTGTTATTCATGGTTATTGATTTAATTATTTTTTATCATCAAAAAAGGGGAGATTGTTGGATTCGTCTATTACCACCTTATTTTAATGATCCTAAACCATGTTTATTATGTTTTTAATAAATTCAATGTTTTATGATATTTAACTATTTTTTGGAAAAAATAATAAAAGAATATAAGAATTGAAAATACTATGACTATATATCGTTCGTTTAAACCTTCTACTGAAGAGTGTTATACACTCTATTTCAATTCTTTTCATTTTTACTCTGATGTAGAACATTTTAAGAGGCTCTTGTATAGTTTGGACTGGTTTTATTTAGTTTTTTTACTACTATTTCTCCCACGAAAAACCGTGGAATAGGCTAGGTATATTCTAAACAATCTGAGCATAGTATTTGTAGAACCCGATCCAAATTTTGGATCATTTTCTTTTCTTAAAAAATTCTTGTAAGTGGGAAATTTCTATGTGTAGTGGATTAGGTATCGAATTTATATTAAACCCCTTGTCTATTTCTATTGTGTAATCTTCTTTTTTTTATTTTTTTTAAACTAAACCAATATATTCATTATAAAATTTAAAGTAAACATTAATTTTGTAGTTTGATATTAAAAAATTATATATTATGTTTGATTTGAGTAAATATATTTTAAAATTAAAATATATTTTTGAAACATATTTTTAATTGAGTTGTGATCAAACTTTTGAGATGTTGTTTAAAAAAATAAAATTATATAACTCTATTGTTTTAGTTAACTAGTTATACTTTGAAAATTATGGATTTATTTTTAAACAATAATTAATAGAAATTTTTAATTGGAGACTCAATTCACACTCGTTGAGTTTTCCACTGGGACCAATAAGTTTCATAATCTAGTGAGAAGTTTTCACAAAAAATAGTAATGAAATATCATAAGAGAGTGATATTTAAGTGGTCATCCTAGGGGGAGCACATGGGGTTATATAAAATTCAAAATAAGTCATTTATGATTATAAAATCACATTAGGTTCATCAACTATAGAGAAGAAAAGATTTGGGGATGAAATCAATGAATAGAATATCATTGGTGATCAGATATCTCTGGTGTAAACATAGAGGATGATGTATATACAAAAAAATTATGTCTTATTTAAAGTAGGGACAAAGTGTTTTAAATAAGCTACCAATGATATAAATTGGGATAGAGGTTCATGAAGAGATTCAAAAAATTGAAAATAATTAGGCTTGGGAAATAAACATGTCTTTAAAAGACAAAAATGTCATTATAACTAAGTGTATGTCTCAAAAAAACTCAATATAAATTGAAAATTGAATCAAATAAAATCATGGAAGTTGTGTATGGGATATTCCCAAATCGAATGTATTGATATTGATGAAAAATTTATACTTGGATCCTAGTTGGAAACTATTCAACTTTTCTTGGTAATGTTGATGAAAATGGGATTCAAAATACACTAAATGGGCATCAAATTAGTTTTCCTTAATTGATTCCCTAAGGTAAAAGAGTACATCGAGCAACTAGATGGATTTCTCATTAATGAAGATGAAAGAAAAGTATGTTAGTTGAAAAAGGTATTTTATGGTATAAATAAATCACCAAGATATTTTTATTCTAGGATTAACCATTACTTGAGAAATCTTGGATTTTAGTAAAGCAGAAGTAACCCTAAAGAAAGTTAGTGGGAGTTGCAGTAGTTTCTTCTACAATAAATAAGTCACATCGTGAAATAATTAGTCACTTCATGGGAAGGTAGGGGTTGTATGAATAGTTTTGTAGGTTAGTTTCATGGGATAAATTTCATGTAGTGAAGGTAACCCCATGAAGGTTAAGTTTTTGTCCATTGGGTGCTAATCAAGTGTATCACATCATAGTGTTATTAGTCATACCATGATGTGGGTTTTTAAGGAAATGAAAAAGGCATGGACTTCCCTAGATATGTAAAGTTTCTTAGGGATTTATATATGAGATACTCTAAGTAATGTGTGAGGTTTTTTCCTTTTCCATTTTTAGTAGAAGAGTCTATCACATCATAGGATTGATGTCCACAATATGAGGGTTCTTAGGTGAATTTTGGTGGCTCAGACATTTTAAATATTTTCATGTCATGGAGGTGATTTACATCATAGTTTCTAGTTCAGTATTATGATACACAGTATGTTTTATGGTATGATAATTTAAACCATTCCATGATAAGAAGGTTCACTTCATGGTATGTAGGTTAAATGAGGATTACAAATAAGTCTCTATGACATGTTTTGCAAGTGTGGGACATAATAATTGAGGATTTAGAATTATACTCCTCAATGAATAATATCACATCATGTAGGTTCCAATAGATGTAAATTTTCATTTTTATAGTTTTAAGAGGATTTTATTATCACATGGGGATGGTGATACTCACATCATGACAAAATCAAGTCAGCGGACTTATATATTTAAAATTTTCATCTTTTAGGAGGGAGATCTAGGCAATGAAAGGGTGATATTTACTCAGTGTTACAGGAGGTATTTGGATTATTTTTTTATCTTAATTAGAATGAATGTTAGATCATGAGGATTATCTAGAAATTCTATCAAGATAGTGAAAATATTTTTCTCTTAAAAAAGAGGAATTTGGATCATGGATCAATATATAGAGAGAAAGATATAAAATTTCATGTTGATTCTAGAAAGTCATACAATAAGGGAGATCTGTGAATTTACCTTAATTGAGGTTTTTAGAGTTCATAAAATGGATGGAAGTGAAGCTAATTGATACACCACTGATGGTGTAAACTCAGAATTTTTTTCTAAGGATCAAGAAAACATCACTTAGATAGGTATTTAGTTGTTTGAGTGGTTGAAAAAAATGAGTTCTTTATTATGTGAGGTTTTTAAACCTGGAGGGTTATTGTGACTGTAATAAAATATATATAAAATTAGTTTACTTGGTGTTTCGGGTTCATCAACACATCGTCTATAACAACCCCAGTAATTATGGGTTGTAACTTCCTATAGAAATTTGATATTTTTCATTTAGTAGACAATCCATTTTTAGAATAAAGGTTTGGGTTGGTTTTTTTATTTTTTAAACACCATAAAATAGGAATTTATATGTGGTTTAAAGCCTAATAGAGACCCTATGTGTTTGGTAGGAAGGATTGATTTGTTTCAAGTGACCTATATCTGAAATATATCAGTTGTAGTAGGAGTTCATACTGAAGCCTGGTGGATATAGTGTGGAGGCTTTCTTTCAGATGAACCAATGATGCAACTTGCATCATTGTGGTATTGTGAGTTCAAGGAACAAAATGTATCCATATGGCCAAGTTTAGGTGGTGTTTTTCAAGGAAGGGCATGCCATAGTCAGAGGTTGTGGCTTGGAGGAGAAGATAATATTCACAGGTCAGATATATTTTTTGGTGGTTGGTTGTGTTTTGGAGCCTCTCTCTATGCCATAATTATTTTCCTGCAAATGAAACCACATCATTGTTCCTATTTCCACATCATAAATGCCTAAAAAGGTGTTTTTTAATATAGGGTATGGTGGAAATTTACCAGTCATGCCCCTTCATTTTTATACAGGATTATGATCTAGATAGGTCTATTTCAATCAATCCTCTCCCCATATTCCTCCTCCATCAATCCTTGATAATAAGGGATGTTTTTGTGATTTATCATCCAATAAGACAATGTGGGATCACTAATCCTCTTCTATTCTTGAACCTATTGATGTTTATTTCTTGATTACTTTGATTTTTGGTTAGGGATTTGATGTTGATTTCAGGGGACTATGGTGGAATTGACCAAGAATGATAGGTAATTGGATCTACTTGAATAGAGGATGTCCTAGGATATGATCTTCACTTTATTGAAAGATAATTTTATTGAGGTATTTAAACTGTTTTGATGTCGAGAGTGTGTTGAGGAGCCTTTGGGTGCGATTGATCAATATCTCTATGCGATGGTGGTGAATGGTGAGCCCTATAGAGATGGTATCATGTTGAATTGATTTAATTAATTAATTGTAATTATTATAATTAATTAATTTTTTCTAGTAATATGATATGATAAATTAGTTGTAAAGACAGAATAGGACGAGGATGTATGTAGCTTGGAAGAATCTTAAAAAACCTAGACATAGGCTTACATAATATTAATGAGGATGATAACTATAATTGAGGTAGGTGGACCCTATAATAAAAAATAATATGTATGTTTATATACATGTGTCCATGTGTGGGTACATTTCTACATGAGTTTGGGTATAGAGAATGAGGACCAAGAGATATGTTTTCATGTGTTATTAGTATAGTTTCGATGAGAGCAGCTAAGGACTGAGATAACCTTAAGCTAGATGAAAGGGGTGTCCTTGTTCCAAGACATTGGATAAGATATTGGAATAATTTGGGGTATTAGGACTCATCTAACAATTATTACATTAAGGGGATATGGTTCTTGTTGTGATAATGAGTGACCTTAGTAGGTATTGGGATATAAGTTGGGTTAGATAAATAGCCTAGGTGTTTATTTAATACCTTTCAGGTAAGCATGGGGGGATGTTTTTGAGTTCTATGTGGTCCCCAAGAGGAGATGTGAGATGAGACCATATCATGGGTCATGGGATGTTTCTTATAATATCTTATAGGAGATTTCAGATGAGACCTTGGTTTGGGATGTGAGGTTTCTTTGCAATCCATAGGAGGATATATGAGGTAGAACCTTAGCATGATCCATGAATTTTTCTTGGTACTTGGAATTAGGATACCAAGTGGGTTTTGGTATGGAACTAAACTCTATAAGTTGAGGTTGGGGTCAAAGTGAGACTACAGACTATAGTGACAGCATGGGTGATGATTGTGGGTTATATTTGGGTAGTAAATAATTAGGTAGGCTAAAGGAATTTGTTTATTCCCCACTGAGTGGGAGGAGATACACATAGCATGAGATGTTATCTTGAGGCTAGGATAGGATGCATTGAACTGGTTAGTCATGTGTTGGAATGCAGTCTTATTTATGTTCACATGTGTGTGTGTGGGTAGCTCTTGAGACCCATGTTTGGTATTGAGCACATGTATATGCATGTGTATCCTGTGAGACCATGTTTTATGTTGATCACATATGTAATAGTGTGTGGATATTGATATTCCTGTTTGATATTCTATGTTATTTCTATATATGTTATGCAATGTTGTGTATGTGTGTATGAACTTTGGAGGATTTACTTTTGGTTGTAAGTGACATGTGGACTATCATGTCCCAGTTATCCCTTATAGGTGGAATCATGTGATGGTGATGATAAACCAAGATAGTATTGGAGTATGATGAAAATGTGTTATAACCTAAGATAGCGTTGGTACATGACGACCATGTATCCTGACCTGAGGTAGTGTCAGGATATGATGGGATTGTGGTCTGACTTGAGATAGAGGAAGGGGTATGAAATCCTTGTGGCCTGATCAATAATAGAGATGGGGCTTGATGCCCCTGTGTCCTAACTCAAGACTCGTTGGCCATGTGTCTATTCATAGATATATGAAGTAACCTTGTGGTCGACCCATGATCATGAATTTTATATAAATTTTCTTCTATCATTGATCCAAATCAAGTATAGTTGGGTTTCAAGGTGTCCTGATTAGCACCCAATGACTCGACGAGTTTTTATGTCTTGTTAAGTGTTGTGGTGGCCTGGTTAGAACATGATGACTCATAGATCATGTTTATTTATGAATTTATTTTTCTAGTACATGCACACATGGATATATATATATATATATATGTATATATGTATATATGTATATATTTGTATGATTGTGTATATTAGAAGCACTTGGTGAGACCCTACTGAGTTTATGCTCACACCCAGTACAGGCACATTAATGTGTGCAGATACATTTTGTTTCCTTTTTATTCAAAGAACAAGATGTGTAGTAGTTCGGGTTGGCATATCTTAACAGGTACATAAAGACTAGAATTGGGTTAATTCTTAGTGATTTTTAGAGGCTCATGTAGATTTTTCTTCAATATATTTTGTATGAGAGATTATCCTAGTGTACAATCAATTATATGTTTATGTTACAGAATCATTCATGATATATCATTGTGTTTATTTTTATACTCATACTTTGAATCATTTTGTAATGTTTATTTTTTGGTTACTTATTTTGTATTTATAATCTAATATGAAGAAATATTCTCCCCATTATTTTTTCCAGAACCTTACCCTTAGTTTGTAACCTATGGTGTATGGGGAGACACACTTGAGGTCATGTGGCACTTTGGATGGACCCGATGATCCGATCGAGGAATTATAAAGTGGTATCAAAGGGATTTGTTTTATGATTTTGGAATCATTAGATAGGTGGTCTAATAATGAATCAAAACATGTGATAGACCTCAAACTGATGAGTAATGAATTCTTTTCTGATGAGAAATCCTAGTTTCCTAGGTAATAGAACTATTGTTCTTTCTTTGTGGTGTTGGATTGAGATTTTTATCAAATATGAACCACTAATGTATATGTGATTTTTTGGGGTTGAGATTTTGTCCATTTAGAAAGATTCTAATGTTCATGTATCATACTAGGCATATAGGGCTCACTTGACACATATCTTCTTGAGTGTGGTTTTTCTGAATCGCATCTGGTGTTAGGTCATGTGAATATGAGTGTAGAAAGATCTCCAATTATGGAATGCATTCCCTTATCTAAGGATGCATGGAGACTTTAGTGTGTTGGTGGAGGCATTGGATGCCTCAATAATGGAAACCCGATGGGTTTGGATGAGAATTTGATGCCGGAATAGTGATGTTAGGATGGTTATGGTTTCTTGAGGATGTGAGAAATGGGTTATTGATAAAGACATGAGAGATATATATGTCTTAGGATAATGTTGTCGAGTGAATATACATTTTTGGAATCGATCTCAAGACACAAGTCTAGGAGAAAAGGATTTCATGCCATTGGTTGTAGGATGAGGAACTATAAAAAATAGGGTGATTAGAAGGTGTTATCTTTTCATTTAGAAGGGGTTTTAACACATATAAATACTTTAGTGGCGATTACCCATAACTACCACTAAAGTGACTGCCAACTCTGATTAGAGGTAGTTATGGGGAAGCATTGGTAAAATAGGCTTTTGTTTAGAGGTGGTTAAATTAGAGGGGGTTTAAACCCATTCAATGTTTTCTCTAAATTAACCAAAATATTCTACTTTAGGGGTGGTTTTAACCACCTCTAATCTTCATATCATATTAGGGGAAGTTCTAACCACCCCTAATTGACTATCAATCCTTAATATTATGGGCAGTTCTATAACCACCCCTAATACTCCCCCCCTTTTTATTAATTTTTTGAGGCTTCCTAGACACCCACTTAACAACCACCACATGCCCCATGACACCCCCAGTGTACAAGCACCCCCATGAGAACCCCCCAATCTCACGGAACAACCCACACACACAACCCATAAAGACTCCCAGGCACGCCGGGACACACACTTTACAACCCCCACACCCCACCCCATGACACCCCATGATAACCCTCACACAGGAACACCCCCATGACACCCCTTGACAACCCCCAAGCCCACGGGACAACCAAAACACACCACCCAGATAGACCCCCCAGGCATACCCCCACTATAGTCAGCTGGACAAACACACCAAGGATACCCAGAAAACCCCTGAAGGCCATCCCCCTTGTCTGTGGTACAAACCCATAAACACCAGAGGCCCAAGAGCTCATGCACACGCGCATGTGCCCTAGCCGGTGGAAAAATAGTTTCCACTGGGATTCGAACCGAAGACTGGTAAAAACAGCCCCTGCCACCTTTACCACTATGTCAGCCAATGTTTTATTAATATAATAGAATGAAATATATTTATTTATATTTATAAATATTTGATTATGTGTGTGTGTGTGTGTTTATAGAAATATAAATAATATAATATATTTGTGTATATGTAATATATTTCTCTATAATATAATATATATATATATGTGTGTGTGTGTGTGTATAATATTTATATATAATATATATTTGTGTATAATAATAATATATTTGTGTATAATATATATATTTTTTTTTTTTATTTGTGTATATATAATATATATAAATACATACATATATATATATTTATAAATACATTTATATTTATGTGTGTGTGTATTTTTGTATTTATATAATATTTATAGATATAATAAAATTATAATATATATTATATTAAATACATTTATATTATATATTAATGTATTTAATTATATAAATTTATATTTTATCATCTACACACATATATATACACATAAAATTAAATAAATTCATATAATTTGAAATAAATAATATAATTAAATAATATATATATATATATATTATTAATTTATAATTAATATGCTATACTATAATATACATAAAATAATTATAAAATCTATATAAATTTATTTATAATATAATATATATAATATAAATAAATAATATATTTATATTTATATTTAATTTTTTCTAAATTATAAAATATTTGTATACATAATATAATATAAATGTATTTATACATAAATATACAATACAAATGGATTTATGTACATGTGTATGTAACAATAATAATATTCATTATTATTATTTTTATTATTATTATTATTATTATTATTATTATACCTTTGTTTTAAACTATAAAAATTATATATTGGTTTTATAATTTATATATTTTTTTATTTATATTATACATAAATTCTATAAAATATATTTATATTATATATTTATGTGTGTGATTATATACATTTATATTATATCATATATATATACACATACAAATCAATGCATTCATATAATTAGAAATATATAATATAATTAATTGATATATATAATTACTAAATTAATTTATAATTAATATGGTATACTACAATATATATAATAATAATATAATATATATAAATTTATATATAATTAAATATTTATAATATAATATATATAATATAATTATATAAAATTTATATGTATATTTAAATTTAGTTTTATCTATATTATATATATTTTTATATGTAATATAATATAAATGTATTTATACAAAAATCTATAATAAAAATTCATTTAATAAAATATATGTATAATATAAATCATAATATAAATGTATAGTATTTTTAAAACTATATATAAATTTTATAAATTTGAATAAATATATTTATAATTACATTTATATTATGTATACCAATATTTATATATGTATACATTTTTTTATATGTATAAGTATTTATTTAAAGTATTTATATAATATCCTTATATATGTGTGTGTTTATAATGTATTTAAATACATTTATATAACGTGTTTTTGTAATATATATACACACACATGCAGATACACACATATATATTATAAAATTTGAATTTATATAAGATTTATTTTAAAATATATATAAAAATTTAGAGGTGGTTTAAAACCCCATATAATCAAAGGGATTCATGGTGGTTCATAACCCCTATAAAATTTCTTAAAATAGAGTGGGTTAACACCCCCCCCCTATAATGTCATAAATTAGAGGGGGTTCAAAACCCCCTCAAATATAAGGGATTAGTTGTGTTTCATGAACCCCCTCAAATATCTTAAATTAGAGGGCGTTGTGAACCCCCACTATTTCCTTTTAAAAAAATAAATTATATATATATATATATATCCAAATTAATTTTATACATATATAGATCCTCTAAAAACCAAAATGATATATAGTGCCACTAATTATTAAATTAGCGATGGTTTGGACATAACCTCCTCTAAAATCAAACAAAATATTAAAAAACAATGCTAAAAATTCTAGAGGGGGCTGTGAATAACCTCCTCTAAAATGAATTTAGAGGATTTGTGCATAACCCCTTCTAAAAAACCACTACTAATCTACTTTTTTGTAGTGAGGCTCTCATTGTACAGTTGAATAGGGTCTTAGGTGGTCAGACTAAGGATAGTTGGAGAATGGGTGGATGCTCACTGGTTTTAAATCGACACCCAGGAGGCGGGTGGTGCATTGTGAGTCTTGGGATCTAAGAAATGTCACCTTTATGTGGAGTTTCAAGGATACTCCTAGTCGAATAGAACTGGAATGCATGGGAATATGTTTGGTGTGGTAGGTGTCTGAGCTTAAGTTTTATGAGACACAAATTCTTAGAGTAAAAGTCAGGGTGTATAATCAGGTTTCATGGGAGTGTGTGGCAGTTGGGTTTAGATGAGATCATGCCGGACCATGAGTGAGGACCTATGAGAGGGTTTGGGGTTAATCAATTGAACGAAAGGGTATAGATGGAATTATAAAGGCTTTTTGGGAAAGTCTCAATTTATAATAATAAGTTCACATCGGGTATCTGTGATAGCCCGGTGTGTTCCAAATTAGTAAATAGAACTTCTAGGGATTTTTTAAGAGCTATTTTGGTTGTGGGTGAACTCAAATGACACTACTAATGTAGTAAGGTAGAGTTTTTGGTTTTGATTTTATCTCAGAGTTAGGTAACTGATATATTCATGAGACATGTACAAGCATGAAGGCCCACAATTACATGATGAGAATTCATAATGTACCTATAGAAAGAGGTGGCCTTGGTGGTATATGGGGTGTGTTGGAATGACTGATCCAATTTGAACCTTGATAGAACATTAGGTTTGTCTTGATTGAGTAAATGTGTCTCAATAGAAGTTATACACATGTGGTATTGGGATCCATTTGGGGTCAGCACTCATAGAACAGTGCTAAAAAATCCATATGGTGGAGAGTGTCCAATTTTATAGTTGAAGTGTGTGATCATTGTTCATAATGAATTCTTGGTGATCCAAGAAAGAGTGGTATTCACTATCGAGGTTGGTTCTTGGGTGTGAGTAAGAAATCTACACCCAGTCACTATGTGTAGGATATGTGAAGAGTAGTCCATAGAGATCAGTGTTCTATTTAACAAATAAAAATAATGATACTCTTATAGTGGGTAGCCTTGTATTGATTGAGAATAAATGACCTTTGTGTTAAAAGGATCATGGAATAAGTGAATGATTAATCAATGGATGGTTAAGGTGACACCTATATGTGTGGGTGTAGTATGTTCTAGGTGATTCGGTTACTTGGTATATACTAGAATCAAAATTCAAATGCATTGCAAGGTTGAGTCGGTGTGTCAAAATCAAACTCATGATGGTTTTAGCATAATTCAAGATTAATTAAGATTGGATGTGTTTTATGCTCGTAGTGAGAACTTTATAGATATATAAAATGGTTGCTGATGAATTAGTGAAATTACACCATGTGCTGCACTCAGACTTCAATGTGTGGGTGTTGAAAGATTAAGGAATTCCTATGGAATTTGAGACATCCTGATTAAGTGAATTGGTTATGCATTGGAATATGTGAATAAGTATTTTCAATTAAAATAAGCTATATTAAGTCCAACTAGTGGTTTTTTTGTTAATTGGGAATGGTGTGATGGGAGTTATTCTAGTAAATTCATCTAGGATGCAGATGTGATGGAACTCAATAGAAAATTTTATGACAAGTTGGCATATTTGAGCCTTGTACAAGGATAGTGAGACTCATTGACTAAGAAAGAGAATTAATATCATCCTTTTTTGTTTTTTGAGAGATTTTTGAACACAATAGAATGGAAGTTATATCGTACCCAATGTTCAGATGTGAATAGAAAGTTAGTGGATTGTTGGAGGTGTGTTTTGGTAGGAAATTCCTATAGTGGGGAACCCCATAAGCTTTGACACAAGATAATAAAATATTATGACCTGTGTCAGAAGATATGTATGTATCGAATGTATTGTTGGTGTTTTTTAGTGATGATTAGGTGTATTATATCCTAATGAACAATGCACCTTGGTGGTTGGAGTTATGAAATGGAACTGTGTTTTAATTTTATAAAAATAAAATAGAAAATC
This sequence comes from Viscum album, assembly GCA_963277665.1. Taxonomy (NCBI): domain Eukaryota; kingdom Viridiplantae; phylum Streptophyta; class Magnoliopsida; order Santalales; family Viscaceae; genus Viscum; species Viscum album. The sequence continues at coordinate 257,410,586 of OY728162.1, forward strand.
CTTGATGTTTTAATGACCAAGTAGGTTGGGAATCTTGTTTGATAATTTCCACAGCTTCTTTGGGAATATAAGAATTATAGTGGGGAGGTTGTAATTATACTTGTCATTATGGGTTATAAATTCCTTGGGAAATTTGAGATTTCTATTTAGTGTAAAATCTATTTTTAAAATTGAAGTTTTTGTTTATTTTTTTAGGGTTCGAATACCCTAAAATAGTAATTTTAGACATGGTTTGAATCTTGGGGTAAGTATTTTGTGTTATATAGGAAGTGTGGAGTTTTTTTGGGTTAATTTTATCTGAAATATTTCATCAGCAGTAGCAATCAACACCACAGAATAGTGGCTATGGTGTAGATGTGTGTTATGGGAGGATCACATGGCGTAACCTAATCTATAATGGTGTTGTGAGGATGAGGACCACAATTTATTCATATGGGATACTTTGATGTGGTGTTTTATAGTAAAGTACATTCCATAGTGAGGGATTGTAGTGTATAGGATAATAGGGGATCCATGGGTTGACTCTGCCTTTTTAGGGTAAGTTGTGCCATATAGCCCTACTTCATACTGCTGTTGGGTTCCTATAAATCATGACATAGTGTAATGCCAATGTCCATGTTGTAAATTCATGAAAGGGAAAGGATGGTAATTTACCATCCATACCCCTTAACTTTTATATGGTATTATAATTCGGATGGGGTCATTTAGGTTGACTATATCTCCCACGTCCTCATCCATCAATCCCCAATGACAAGGGATATATCTGGGTTGATCAAATGACAAGACATGGTAATATTGTTGATCCTCTTCTGTTATTAAACCTATTTTCACTTCCCTATTGATTTCTATGATTTTCTGTTACGTATTTGATGTTGATTACATGGGATCATGGTGGAATTAACAAATAATGATAGGGATTTGGATCATCTTGCATAGAGAACATCCCAAGGAATGGTCTATAATCCATTGGAATCCAATTTGATTGAGGGCTATTAACTAGTTTTATACTGAGAGTTTTTTGAGGACCCTTCATGTGCGATTGATTGATATCTCGGTGGGATGGTGATAAATTGTTATCTATTAGATGATGGTATCACATTGAATTGATTTAATTAATTAATTATAATTATTATAATTAATTAATTATTCCCTATGATGTGAGATTAGTTCTTATGTGGAAATATAGACTTGGATAAGTATATGCACAGCTTGGATGAAGCTTAAAAATCTAATTGGAGGATTACATAGGATTATAGAGGACTATAACTCTGATTAATGTTGGTGGACCCTATCATAAAAAACCATATGTGAATTTAAATACATGTGTGCATGAGTGTATACAATTCTGCATGGGTTTCAATAGAGCGGTTGAGGACTGATAGATGTTATTGCATGTTTTATTAGAAAGGTGCCAACAAGATCAACTGAGGACCAAAAGTCCCTTAAGATATATAGTGGAGGTGGTCTTATTCCCAGACTATATAAGTTTGGAGAATCATTTTGGATATTCAGACTCATCATATGATTATTCCATCATGGGTAGATAACACTTGTTGTGGTAGAAAGAGACCTTGGGAAGTATCGAGATGTAATTTGGGTTATGTAAATATCTTAAGGGTTTCCCCTATGGACTTATGGATAATTATAAGGGGATTTGGTCTAGTTTTATGTGGTCTCTTAGAGAAGATGTGATGTGAGACCTTAGCATAGGTCATAGGTTTTTTCATAGACTCTCCAAGAGGATATGTGAGATGAGACAATGGTGTGGAATGTGAGGTTTCCTTAGGATATCTAGGAGGATATGTGATATGGAACCTTAGTGTGATCTCTGATTTTTTCTAGGGACTTGTATTAGGGATGACAAGTGATTTTTGGTTTGGAAATAGACTCCAAAATTTAAGGCTAGGGTCAGAGTGGGACTATAGACTATAGTATCATTATGGGAGATGACTGTGAGTTAGAATTGGGTAGTAGAGACTAATGTATTCTAGAAGACTCTGATGATTCCCTATTGGGTGAGAGATGATACACTAAGAATGAGTTGTTATCTATAGGAAAGGTCAAGATGCATTGAACTAGTGATCCTCATTTTGGACTATGGACTTCTTCGTGATCACATGTGTGTATAGATCATGAGACCTATGTTTGATATTGATCACATGTGTATGTGTGTGTAGCCCTTGAGACCATATTTTATGTTGATCACAAGTGTGTGTGTGTGTGTGTGACTAATAATATTTATTCTTGATATGTTATGTTGTGCCTATATGCATTATTCCCTATTGTGTATGGATGTATGGACTTCGGAGGATTTTCTTCGGGTAGTAAGTGATTGGTGGACCATCATATATTGGTTGTAACTTAGAGGGGAAACATGTATAGAATGTGATGATGATGATGATGATGACAGAACAATATAGTTTCAGGGTGTGATTGCCTTGTAACCATTCCTGAGAATGTGTCAGGATACAATGGTCTTATGTCCTGAACTGAGGTAGTGTTGAGATACAATAACCCTGTGGATTGACCTGAGGCATAGGTGAGGGTATGAAAACTTTATGGCTTGTCTTATGATAGAAATAGTGATTTACAGCCTTGTGTCCTAACCCAAGACTCATTATCCATGTGGCTACTCAGAGATATACAAGGTGTATTTGTGGTCAACTCATGATCATGACTTATGTTATGACTGTTCTTCTATCATGAAGCTTAAGCGGGTATGGTTGGGTATTAGGGTAGCCTAGTTATTACTCGATGTACCAATGGGTTTGTGTATCTTGTTAAGTGTCTCAGTAGCCTGATTAACACATGATGGCTCAATGATCATTTTTATTTATTCATTTTTTTTTATAGTGTAGACACACACACACAGAGATATATATATATATATATAATGGTGTATATTAGATGCACTTCGTGAGACCCTGCTGAGTTTTTTCTCACACCCTACATGAGAACCTCAGCACATTTTTAGGCCTTATATCTATTTTCAGAATATATTATAGGATGTTTAGAAGTTTATTATAGCTTATATTAGTGGGTATATAGAGACTAGGATTTGTTTGAGACTTGGTGATGTGGTAGAGTCTCATTTTTATTTTTATTCAGCCTATTTTTTACCATATATCATCCTAATGGTCGATCAATTTTCTAGTTATGTTACAAAATCATTCATGATATTGCATCATGTTTACTATTATCCTACATACTCTTATATATATTGTGATTTTTACTATTTAGTTTTTTCTAGAGTATTTATATTCTAATGTGAGGGTATAGTTTCCCCACTAATTTTTCCAGTACCTCACTTCGTTTTGGTAACTTAGGGATTATGGGGAGATATTCTTGGGGTCTTGTAGCACTCTGAATGAATCTGGTGATATGGTTAGGTCATTACATTATCATTTCATGCTCCTTGTATTAGTCCAATTTGGATGAAATAACTAAAATTGAATATGTAAATATATTATTTTCTTTATAACTTCATATTAATTTGTGAGAGATTATTTTTCTTGATAATAGTGGGGAAATATCATTGGAGAGGTTCAATTTTGAAAGATCTATATACCATGATTCACCCCCTACATAGGGTGTTTATCTTGCTCGGGACCAATAGAAATTTACAAGGTAACAATAAATAGTAGATAAAATGTAAATAACAAGTCTTACCTCTTGATTGGGTCATTTATTAGTGATGGTCATATCGGCACCGAATTTTTTTCTGATCCCCATCAAAGTTCATGTTTGTTGGCTTCTTAAATCCCATATTTTCTCAATCCCCTTCCACTCTCTAGTTTAGGGTTTATAGAGAATTAAAATAATTCCCTAATTAGAGAGTTCTACATAAATAAATAAGGGATTCTATATTTGGTGTACATAACATATTAATTAATTATTTAATTAGTTTAATTAATTAATTAACTACACTCACAAAAGACCCAACCTAAGGGCCCAAATTTGACTTACAATTAAACCAAACCTACGATGAACACCCTTATTATAGACATGATTGTGACATTAATTTTACCATATGAGTCTCTATTTAAAAGAAAATGATACTTTCTCACAGTTTCACATATATTCTAAAAATAATATATTTTATTTAATATACTATATTTGGTAATCTGCAACACTAATCGGGTGAAAATGGTTCTACAACCCATCCATAAAATAATATTTTAAATATTTTAAAGGTTTATACCATAAAAACATGGGTCACTACATCTTCCCCACCTTCAATTATTTTCACCATGAAAAGTGCAACCAACTTGAAAAGGTGGGGGTACTAATCCTGAATTTGACTCTCACATTACCATGAGATTTTTTGAAGGTTCTTTTACTAACATAAAACATGCATTAGTGGTATATATTATTCTCAAATAGTCCTCTCTTATTAGTCCTAAATATCCAATAGATACTTTTAGAGGGTATCATCATCATCAATATCCATATTTTTCTAATTAATGATGTTCAACACTCCATGTACATATCACATCAACTATGAGATTTAGAAGATATTGTGCACATGGACCGACTTTGAGGAAAACATTTTGTGGTAAGAAACCTCACCCATCCTACATAAGATTTGGAATAGACCAATGAATCTCAGGGAAATATTTCTTCTCCAAAAATTACTCTTTAAATCACATTTTGGTGATACCTTTAGGAACACATTGTCTCCCTTCTTAAACTCCAAAAGACCTTAGTTTTCAGTGTGAATAGAAATTTCGTTAGCTTTGAGTTATCTTTATCCACTTCTGAATAGCTTTCTCCTTCTTAATCTTCAATTAAATGAGCTCTAACCCCATCATAAATGTATCTTCAACCTCCATTCATCATAGGGGAGACCTGTAGGATCTCTTGTATAAGGCCTAGAAAGTGTTATTCCAATAGTGGAGTGGTAACTGTTATTGTAAATGAACTCCACTAAGGGTAAGTGATTATCCTAGTTCTAACTAGAATCTAGAAACATAATCTATTAGTAACTCCCCAATAACTAGAGTACTTTTCTTTGTCTATCCATCTATCTAAGGGTGGAGTGATATACTCATTGATAACTAAGTCTTAAATGAATCCTGAAATCCCCTCTAAAACCAATATGTGAATAGAGAATCTTGATCATTGAAGTTCAACCATGAATTTAGATGATCTCATACATGTAAAATCATCCCAATCACTCCACCAAAATCTACTCTCAAATAAAAAATAAGTGGGATGATAAGGTTATTCGTTCTATGATCTCCCAGATAGTGTTTCAACCTTTCACAGAACATGGAAATCCCATCATTAAATCAATTTATATGTCATCCCACTTCCACTATAAAACCTTGAGGGGTTGGGGAAAAAATGTTGAGACCTGGTTCTCTACCTTCACCTATTAATAGGTGAGACACTTAAAAACAAACATGGTGATGCTCTACCTCATACTTGGACACCAAAACTGATGCCATATATCCTATTTCATTTTTATCACACCTAAATATACTACTAAGGGGGAACTATGGAACTCCATTGACACCTCCACACATAATGAAATTGAGATCAATTTCCACCCTCTAAAGAGAATGATATGCTCCCTACCTTCAAAAAATCAATCAATTACATAAACTATGGATATCTAGTCATGTGGGACCAAACAATCATTATTTCACAAATAGGCCTCCCTCATACGCTGAAGAAGCGAAGGGAGAACCACTATAGACAAAACATACATCACTTCTACCTAATATAAAAAGGATAAATACAATAATATAAATTTATTAGATTCCTCATTCACCAATTAAGCTCATGATTTACTAATAATAGGATCAACCACTGTGTTTTCATTCCCCTAAGTATAAAAAATCTCAAATTCATGGTCCTATAAGAACTCCAATAAATTCAACTATCTCAAATTAATATTTCTATGGGTAAATATATATCAAAAATTTTATATTCCATGTAAACTATGAATGGAATTTTACTGGGATTTTTTAGTGTTATATTATTATTGGATTTTCAGTTACCATGTTGTAGAACACGACCCACACACCTCTATGATTTTTGGATATTTCAATCATTATGTGTGATATCATTCATCTAAATTTATTCTTGATGATGGAGTCACTCCCATTGTTAAGATTTAAATCTCTCGAGCTATAGAAATTAGTGATCTATCTATATAGACCATCCACTCTAATGGGCCCAATCATTTCATATTCTTTGTTGAATTTAAAATCTAGTGGGCCTAACACTTCTCCCACTTTTCCATTGGTGATGTTGTAGAACGTCTAATTAGTTTTAAGATATCCCTCACTAGCTCATCCCTAACCCTATAGTGTAGTGTTAGTTAAAGTTTTAGATTCTTCTTAATCCATTCCCCTCTCTTCCATTCAGATAATCCCTATGTCATTAATGGTGGACCCTCTATCTCTTTATTTATGGATGAGTTTTCCAAAGTAGCGGCCTTCCACTAATGGACCCTAATCACTGTGTTTATAAAGGATAGTTTGTCTCTTCCTACCTTCAAATTATTTATTTATTCATGGAACCTATTTGGTCTTACAGTGATCTCCATTTTCAACTAGTGATCCTTCAGTGTCCACTTATTCTCCTATGAAAACTTTGTACTAACTTGGTATAGAGATGAATGTACCAATGATAATTATTGCTTCATCTTGTATCAATGGTTTGTGGAGGTGTATAATGGGCATGATCTAATTTCAGTTGTTATATGGATTCATCTCCATGGAATGCCCCTCCCATTCTTCAATCTGTATATCTTAAAAGATATTAAAGATCTCTTTAGGAAGTTTATTTACAAAAATAAGTATGTAGTGATGATGATAAGAATGATGGTTTATAGGATATTCACTAGAATGGATATCTCCTCCCCATTTACCAAGAACACATTACTTAGAGTTGGATCCCAAGTCTCTATCTAGAATAATATTTTCATTTACAAAAAAATGGGTTTTTGTACTCTATTTCATCTCTAAAGGAACTCATCTAAAGTGTGAATAAGAGATTCTCATTCTCAATTTATTAATTATTCATTCAGACTCATTAAAGGTAATTCAGCGGAGAAATGGTCTTCTCTTACTCCCTCTTTAAGTACCTCTTAGGATTCAGGCATTCCCCTTTGATTAGGTTTAACCCCCTTCTAGGATCCACATCCCCTCCTTGGATTCCATGTGTCGCCTTCATGTTATGGTTGGTCCAATCTTGGACTAGGCAGTGGGTGATCTGACTCCCCATCTTATATATAAATATGATATATCTTCCCCTATAGACCTCTCCCCCCTCTCAAATGGCCTCATTAAGTCTCTCCCTGATCCCATCCATATAGGTTCCCTTAGTTTATATTTTTATGTCATCCCCCATTTTAGATAAGTCCCTTGGTTTAGTAGATAGTCCCCTATCATATGACACTAGTCTTGAGGATGCTCATCCTCTAGATCATCCCGCTTCTTCAGATTCTCAATATACTACAGTTTATCCCATGTTCATATCTTATTCCATTAATATTTTGGAGGGTATATAAGAATAAGTTATAGTACCAGCTTTTGTTAAGAGAATATTCTTGTCCACACCCATATTTACTCCCTTAAATGGAGAATTTATGTCTTCTAGATAAAATTGAAAATATAATTTGAAAGGTGTACGCTCATGTAGCACCCTCGATTTGAGGTAATCTATCATTTTACACTTTTCATCTTGTCTTAGAGTATTTGGATTAGATTTAGGAAGTTATGTGGAGGTTTAAATGGCAAGTATGCTACTAGAATTTTTTTTAGAACATATTTACACCATAAAAGAGGACTTTATGATGCAAATAAGTCAAGAAAAAGTTGTAAGATCCCTTTATGTCATGAAACATCTTCGGATTATATTTTTACATCATAAAAATGATTTATGTCATAATTTTGTTTCCTAGAAAAATAATTGATTTGATAGGTATTTTGGTGTATGTTACCCTCGATGAATTTACGATGTAAATTCTCAATTTAAACCCTAAATAGTTAGGCCAAAGATTTTTCTTACAACTAGCATTTTATATCCTTATATGGTAACTTTCTTATTTCTCTCAAATTGTAGGCTTAACCTAAGTGATTTTTATTGTATTTTGATGTCAAAAATCCATTTTCAATGAATCTTTCAATGTTTTTTCACGAAATAAAAATTTAGGGTCTTCTTCTTCTTCCTCATCTTGGATATCCTTGATTTGTTTAACATATAACCCTATATCGATGTGTAAGATCTGATATATGGTTTTTTATTTTCAGTGATGAGATATTATTGGGTTTTGAAAGATGAATGGAAGGAAGGGTTGATCTACAGAATCAATTAAGATAATTTGTGAAAAATATAATCAAGGTAGGTGTATTTCCACCCACTATACTGTTTTAGAAAATGGTGCCTTGATTTTTTTCCAAAAATTTTGTTATTTATTAATTTAAGTTATTTGTTAAATTGATTTGGAAAATACTTGTTTGATTTTATTTCAAATGGTTTGGTTTTAAAAGATGGTATTTTTTTAAATAAATTTTTTATTGAAAAATTGGCATAAAAGTGTTGGAATGTGATCATGTTCATGTGGGATGGGTGATGGTCAGAATTACAACCATATAATGAAGATAAATTTAGGATGCTTAATGGTCAGAAGTACCACAGTCAAATTTGGTCATTAAATGATGGATTGGTGATAGGATGACTCACCACTCATTAGTATAGGGAGTTCCATGTTTTCATGAATTGGGTGTGTTCATGGGTGAGGAATTGAAATGATTATTTCAAACACTAAGGAGTTTTTTATTAAGTTTTATTTAACATTTTCCTTGGATATTTCTTTGGTTTGATATACAATGTTTATATGCTTCTTTTTTTATATAAAATATGCTAACATGTTCTTGTCCTAGTGGTATGTGTTGGGATTTATTTTGAGAAATCCTACTGAGTGATATAATCACCCCCCCTTATTGGTAACTTTGGTGTGTTTTCAGATTTCATCTACCTAGATACATGGAAGGTTCATGTGTCATATTTCTCTAGTGATGATCATTGAAATCATGGTTTGGTTTATAAAGTTGGAGCTAGAGAGTGTCTGTATCATAGTCTAGGATGGTTTCACTTTGGTTCCACTGTCCTTCAATTTTGATTCTAAACCTTTAATATTTATTTATTCTCTATTACACTCTGATGTTGTTTGTTATTGGTATTTCATTAAGCTATATGGTCAATTATTCATGAATTATGTAGTTGAGTTGTACTGGGTTCTTTATTTTCAAAAGGTTGTGTGTCCTTTTGGTAAAATCTTCCACCAATGGTTTACTATACCATTAGCATTTATTTCTAGCCTTTGGTGCCCTAGGGACATCACCTAAGGTTAGTGGCATTCTACCTCTTCTCAAGCTAATGAGTTAGGGTGGGGTGTTACACCCCATCTCATAGGAGAGTTACATAAAGGGGTTGAGGGGTTCCAAGCCTCTGTAACTAGGTATTCTATCCTCATATGGAATTATAGGGGTCTAGGATCCCAAGGGAACTGTTAATACTTAATAAATGAAATCATATCCTGAAATTTGAACATATTAGAAATATTAGTACCCAAACACAATACAGTATCTATACATAAATATGATAAAATATGCATGTGAGTTTATTTATTAATGGTAGACTAATCAATGGACATATATATATATATATATATATATATATATGTATATATGTTATGGATAAATTTGATATATATGGATCTCTTTAACACCTTAACACAACACATTATGATAAAGGTTACTATCAACACTCAGTCTCTTTTTTACTTTTTCATATATGCCAAATGTGATATTGTGGGGAGAGAATCTCAATGAAAATATTTATATTTTTTTACTAGGGATCTCATGTAAGGTATATCATAAGATATTTTAATAGAATACTTTATCATAATGAAAGTAAATTTGGATGCTTCTGTTCAAGGAAATCAATATAGAACTTATGATCTTTTTTAACAGAGAACAAACTTATAGACCTCGGATTAATAGGTGATCAGTACACCTAGATTAATAATAGGAAATAAGATAAGAGAGTATAGAGAAAACTTGATAGGTTCCTTTCCAACTTAAAAAAGACCTTGAGTTTCACCAACTCATCTTACATTCATCTAATGAGATATTTTTCTAACCATACACCCCTACTACTCAAGATGGATAATATAGGATCATAACTTCATCACTTACACTTCTCCAATATTTGTATACAATCATATTATTTCATGAAAGTAGTCTATTCATATTAGTATAAACTAGTGAATTTAAAAAGGTGTGATATTCCCCAAAGGAACTCAGATGTCTAAAGAAGGACCTTTGGTGATGGGAGAAAAAATGTGAAAATAATCAGAGAAAAAGAAGAGAATTGGAGAGTAAAATAAAAGTACTTGATGATTTACTTGAAGAAGGTTGGAATGATTAGACATTCACTACTCTTAGGACCAAACAAAGAGAACTGGTGGATAGGTTCTTGGAGGAAGAGAAGGCACTTTATGAAATTTTGAGAAAGAAGTGGTTCAATGAAGGTGATAGAAATAATATTTATTTTCATCATTACATCAAGGAGAGTAAATAAATCAGGTAACTAATTATTAGATAGAGGATGGTTCAATATCTAGTGACATCAAAAAAAATTCAGTCTAATGGTGGATCACTTCTCCCAGCTACTCACTGGGTTAATAAAAACCCAAGGGAGGCTAGTATAAGATAGAAAAATACAATATTTTTTAAAACTTGATCCCTAATGGTAATAGAGAATATATTAATGCACAGATAGATGATTTTACTAGAAATGAATAGATCTAAAAGATAATCAAAACCCCAAACCCAAACAGTGCACTAGGACTTGATGGTTTCCTATGGACTCTTTATATAGTTTCATGGAAGATCATCTAAAGGGATACTTCAATGGTTATTAAATTATACTTCAAAGGAGGATCACTACCAAGAGCCACATGTGTGACCACTTTTTTTATTATCCTAGAAGTGAATCACCTAGGTTTATTCAACCAATTACACCCTATCAGTATGTAAAACTTCCCATATAAAAATCTGGCTAAAATTATCAATGATGGGCCGAATGCTCTTTTTCTATCCTTGATTTCCAAGGAACAACATAGATTTATCAAAAATAGAGCCACATAAGGAGGCATATACCTATCACAATAGATTCTCCATGACTTCAACAGAAAGGTTTGGGGATCCAACATTATTATAGAAGTCAATATAGGAAAGTATTATGAAAAACCAAAGTGGAACTTAATTATCAATGTAATGCGTCAATGTGGGATCTCTAAATGGTTTTGAAACATGTGTTTTAAATGTTATTCCACTATGTGGTTCTCTTTCTCACTCATGGATACAAGTTTAAAATTATTAAAATAAACCAAAGGGGTTTTTTCATGGATATCTTCTATATCTAACATTATTTTTTCTCAAACAAGACTCATTAAGTAGAACCATCCACCAGGTGATCATATCTAGTCTTGTCTTCCCATTTAAAGGGATGTATGAATCACTTAGTATATACCATATCTTTTTTATTGATTACATGCTATATTTCTTAAATGGAAAATATAGATCCATCATGGGTTATATAAAAATCCTTACAAAATATTATGAACGGTTTATCCAATTGCTGAATCTAACAAAAAATAAACATCTACATATATAGAAGTTTCTTGACTAAGCATGCTAATCAGATAAAGGAGGGGATTAGGTTTGGAAAGATCTATTTTGTTATAGAATATATTTGGGGTCTCATTGTCTCTAGAGAGAATATAGATTCATCACTTTAAAAATATGATCAATAAAATCATTTTTTTGAATAACTAATTGAAATATCCACCCCATCCCCTTAAATGGTAGATGAAACTGGTTAAAAGTGTCCTCTATTCGATCCCAATGCACATACCCTTCTCAGAACTTTCTCGGTGATTCCATAGCGGCGGTCTCTTCCTTATTTGGCAGTGTCGCGACCTCCTGGACTCGGCCGTCTTGGAATCTCATCACTGTCATCCTACTTCCTACCTCACTCCGCCTTCATGGAGAGGGCCTTCATTGGTGGCACGGTGATGGTCCAGTGATCGTGTTCTTGCTTCCGCATCTTAGGGTCACTTCCTCGTCTCCTGGGTTTGTGTTGGGTGGTCTGTTCCAGTCTCTGCGAGCAGGGATGGTGGCCACGGGTTTTGATTTCTATTTTGTGGTGGAGTCCAACGAGCATGGCATTCGGGTGGTCGCCAACTTGCGTGTTGGTGATGATTTTGTTGATCCATGGAATGGTTTATGTGTTGTCCAGTTTGAATTGTGGCTATTCAGTATGAAGTTCATTGGATATTACATTCATTTCAACTACAAAGGACGATTCTAGAAGAGGTTAAGAGCAGGGATCTTTCATCTGACCATTGCTATTAGGAATTGTAATTTTTAGAGGGTATGGCATTTTCCATTGGTACCTGGCCCCTGAATCCTTGCATAGCATAGTCTACCGAGCAGCGATGTTATGGTAGAAGCTGATCTTAATGTTTTAATGCTGGGGAGGGGTCTCTCTTTGTAATCTGAATTGGATGGTTTTATTCCTTGGGACTTTGGATTGTGAGTCTCAGTTTTCTTTTATGTCTTTGAAGTCATGTTGGGTTCCCCATCACCACTTAAAAGGGGTTATCTTAATAAAAAGTTAATTTTCAGTCAGTTCACAACATAAATCCTTACCAATTGATAATATTATCCAACATAAAAGTTTTCATTTCACCTCCTATTTTATATGTTGTTGTTACCCTCAAGCAGAAATGGAGGGTCAACTTTTCATGGATAGTGATTAGAATAACTTTATTTGGAATTTCTTATTGAGTTAGATGCATATTTATCTAAACCTATACTCTTTCAAGTGGTTTCTTTCTTTATTTTTCCATGGTTAGGACCCCTCTTTTAATGTTATCTTGAATCGAATCATCACTTTTGTGGTAGGTTGTTGGTCTATTCAGTTGAGTCATAATGAGTCATGGAATAAAGATATATGTATGATCAATCAGTGTTTAAAATAAAGTTGATCTTGGAGATTTGTGATATGGATCATCTGGTCTAATGGGAAAACATACTACATATGTTATAGGTAAGTTAGTCTAATCTCACAGAATATTAGTGCAATATTGTTAGCAGGGGACTAGGTCAATTGATTTACTGGTCCCCTACTGGATATGTATATAAATTTAACACTGATATAGAATGATCTAATGGAATAATGTGTAGTGGGTGTATCGTGAGAAATGGATTTGTTGGAGTATCCTCACCTACATTGAATACTATGATTAGGGGTAATCCCATAGGTAGGAAGAGAAGACCCTTCTTACCAGACAGACTATCTACAAAAGCAATGGTATACCTCTAGAAGTTATTGAATATAATTCAACACTAGTTTTCAATTTCATGGATAGATTATATTCATCTAATTTTTTGCATCATCTACTTGATTCATAAATGTAAGAAAATGGTCAATATAGAGATTATGATATGCCATTCTTGGTGAGAGGGGAATAGAGAAACAGACTTCCTATCATCTAAAGGGGATATATGTCTTAACCTTAAAAAAATATTCTCTAGGATCCCTACCCTAGGATTTAAAGAATATTATAAATGATCATTCCCTTGGGATCTATCACTTTAGGCCCCCTTAAACTCTAATTTTGTGCTTTCGCATCCTCTTCATAAAAATTCAAATTTCAGTCATATAGACTATGAATTGTTCACTAATAAAGTAATACCTAAAAGTATTCAAGGTGAGAACTAGTGTTTCTAGCTCTAAATCATGGGTTTTGCAGTTTTACTCAAGAGGTATCAAATGTCAAGACCCATAAGAAATCATTTACTTCTACTAAATTAGTATACAACCAAACTTTTCCCTAGAGGAATCACATAACAAAATATTCTTGAATCATTGTTCTTGACACATCATAAAGGGAGCACTCATTAATATACACTTTAGATCCTTGAAATATCACTGGAATTACTTCGAACAAATGTCAGGAATTTTCCTTTCAGATAAGTATAGAAATGGAAATCACAATCTTGGAGAGGTCTGTCACAAACCTCTTGTAGTATCCTACCAACCCAAGGAATCTTCACACCACAAACACACTCTTGGTTGGATCCCAAGTAAGAATTTCATTTATATTCACTGGTACCATTACTAATATACCCTATGATATAACAAGTTCCAAAATGTGGAACTATGGTATCCATAACTGACACTTCTACAACTTACTGTAGATCTAGTTCTCTCAAAGAAATTCTAAGATGATCCTTAGATATTTCACATAATCATCCCTGTATATTGAATGGATGGGGATTTCATCCATAAATATAACCATGAATTCAAGGAAGGATAAAATATTTGGTTCATGAGACCCATGAACATAGTTGGGACATTCATCATGCCGAAGGGAATCACTAAAAACTCATAATGTCTATAGCCACACCTGAGTGTAAGAATCTGTTCATCTAAAGCATATTTTTATATAAATCTAAGATTACTAACTAATGGTTGATTAAATACAAATTCTCATGGATAGACCATATTAGCCTTGGCTAAAGGTCTCGGAAAACCTTGACCCATATTTTCTAGGGAATACCTTTTCCACATGCTTTCTATGATATTTTGATGAAATTATATACTTAAATTAGTTTTTAAGGTGATTTAATGATAAAATAAAATGTCATGCATAAGGTATAAGTCTTTGAATATTTCATTAAGTTCATGTGTTCTTGGTATTTAAATGTTAAAACAATCCTTGGTTTTATTTTATTATATTTATGGATGAAATATTTTAATTCTCATTATTTTTTGAAATAAATAAAAAAATTGAAAAACACCTGAATGTTTTGATTTTGATTTTTGTCACTATGAGGAACATTACTTGAAATTTTATTCTCAGTGGGTTGATGGATTTTAAATTCTTAAAAAATCTAGTATTTAAATTTAAATATTATTTGTGGAATTAATATTTTCAATATTTTTTAATATTGAAATCTATTTCATTTTTTATAATATATGTTTGTTGAACTCAATTTCTATGGGGTTTTATTTTAAAAGTTCATTTTATTTTTCAATGGGTTTATAATTTTATTTTGTGTGTAACAGAAACTACTAAATTAATTTTAGAGTTGTCCAATAATATAATTTTTTTCACCTAATTTTAAATAGAAAGTTTTTTAAGAGAAAATATAGTAGAATGTCATGAAATAAAATTCATATACTTCTTCTATGTAAAATAATTTTTGTCATCCCCTTTTGTGTAATAGATTTAAGTTCGGATTAAGATAAATCCTTCGTCTCTATGAAAGAAACTTCAACATTGAGGTGTAAGAGAATGGGTTGGTGCACATAATAGAACTCTTATGTAATATAAATTAATCAAGGGTTAAGTAATACTTCTTCTATTATACTTACACCAATGTATCATAATGATTAATTGAAACAATCTCACATCTTGCTACTACCTATGTTCAACAGAATGCCTAATGATGACTCTTAAGCCTTCATTAGAGACTTTTACAATATAGTGTAGTAACTTCCATTGCATGGGCTAAATTTAGATGATCTAAAAATGTGATATTTTATTTTTACCTTAAATTAAATGCAAGGAATTGGTTTTTGGATCTTGAAAAAAATATTTTTGAAATGCGAGAACAAGTACATGACCCCTTTATTATGAAATTGTATCTAAAAATATTAAACGGATAATTAAGAAGTATATAACAAAAAGAAATCCAGAGGAATGATAGGCCTTTCTTGATTCCAATGATTTATTTATATACTTAATTAGGTGGTGGAAATTTTTTATATATGTTTTCTATATTTTTTATGTGATACTTTGAATAAATTTTGTACTTAAATGATTTTTTAAGGTAATTTCTTAATAAAATAGGATTCTATATCGAAGTTATAAATCATTAAATATTTCATTGATTTCATGTGTTCTTGGTACTTAAATGTAAAAATAATATTCGATTTTTTTTAATATGTTTTAGTATCAAATATTTTCTTGTTTATAGTTTTTAATTGAAATAGAAATTTTTTTAAACAGATGAATGTGATGATTTTGAATTTTGTCACTATAAGGAACTTTACTTGAAATTATATTCTCTATGTGTTGATGGATTTAATGTTATTTAAAAAAATACATGATCAAAATTCAATTATTCTTTATGAAATTAATATTTTTATGATTTTTGAGTTTTCTAATCTATTTCAATTTTAAGAATAAATGTTTTTTGAACTCAATTGTTATGGGTATTTGTTTTCAAAGTTCATTTTATTTTGAAATGGGGTTATAATTTTATTTTTTGTATAGAGGTATCCATTTAAAAAAATTTGGTGCTACCCCATAAGAGAATTTTTATTACATAATTTTCACTAGTGAGTGTTGTGTAAGAGAAACTGCAGCAGATTTTCAAATAATATAATTCATATACAACTTTTAGGTAAAAGAATTTTTTTCATCCCATTTCGAATAAGAGATTTATATTGGGAATAAGATAAATTCACCATATCAATAAAAAATTCATCACTAAGACTATAAAATTAGGATTTTTTATTTATAGATGAAGGAATGCTGATGGAGTATGGAAGAAGATGGACAGATTTCTGAAGACCGAGTTCAACAGACATCGAAATGGTTATTAAAGATTGAAGAACATCTAAGAACTGAATAATGAAATACTAAGTCGAGCATAGATTAAGGATGAAAATAAGAATAAGGTGATGATTATGAATGGGATTTTGAGCTCAATTTATCAAATTCATCGAGTGACCTGCTTTAGATCATCTGAGCCTGGAGAAGATTAATCAGTGTTCATAAATGGAGGATGACCCTTTTTGACCAGGATCGAATTGAGGAGAGGAAGAACAAAATAAAAATCTAAACTCAAAAATGCCATAAATATCAAAGAAAATTTAGGATATAATCTCATGGAAATAATTAATTTGGAGACAAATAAACCCACTTTTTTATGGATACTTTTGGAGTGGATCCAAATCGAAGCTAGGGCAGGACCAGTTCAGGAGCCCATTGAAAAGAAAATGTTTAAGGGAAGACTCCTTGTATTGTTCTTATTTCTTTATTTTTGAATTTATTATTCTATAAAACTTTTTCTCTTAAATTATAAAATTATTTGTAGAGAATATTTGAGCATGAAATTTGATTGTTTTAGTCCATATTTTTAATCTTTGTTTGTGTAATCCATTTAAAATTGAAATCAAATTAATTATTTTAGAAATTGAATGAATTTATATCTAATGAATTGAAAACTAATTTGATTTCTAGTCAACCTACCTGAAAAATATTTTTACCACATGTTTTTTATGATTGAGTTTGATTATAATTTCTCAATCAAAGATATACATTAATTGGACAGTCATAATTTCTCTCGCATTTCTTCCTTCCTCGTTCTCTACCCATCTATTGGAATTCATTATTCTTACTTTCATTTACCTCAACACTATTATAGATAATGATTTTATCATCACTAGAAAACACTTTTAACAGTTCTAGAAAATCATTGTTAATATCTCTAAAGATTAAAGGGGGGTCCCCTTTAACAGAGCTAATAAAGGGTGTCCTTTATCGATGCTAAAAAAACAATGATAAAAGCCCCCATTTATCCACACTATTTTAGTACTCATAAAAGACAACTTTATTAGAGCTTTAATTAGTGCTGATAAATGGTGATTTTATCAGTGCTTGAAATAGCACTAATAAAGGGTGCCTTTATCAGTGCTTGAAGTAGCACTGATAAAGGCATAGCTTCCTGTGGTGTGCTATTTATATAACAATACACCCACCAACATCACTTGCACCTTCATAGAATACACACACCACTTAAACAAAATAGCACCTAGACAGTGCACACAAGAACAAAGCAGTGCACAAAAGGGTTTATAAAATAATTCTATATACATTTGAAACAATGTTTTGTATAATTACATTTACAATTATCCAACAAACAGTTAAAAACAATAATGTTTCATCCTTTAACATCTATGATACCCTCTCAAAAATGTATGCCTATGGTATTAGTTACCAAAAAAATCATCCCAACTCAAGAAAAAGGTTCCATCTATATAATAAAATAAATATTATGTTAGTAATACTATAAATAAATAAATTAAACATTAATATGAAAGAATACATTAATAAAATGTCACTTTTTAATAAAAAAATACACATTTAGAGTTATACAAGTAACATCATGCATAGTATTGAGGCAGGGTTGATTCCTACATGTCAAAAATGATTTATGGATCGTTGTCATAAAATATCAAAACAATCTAAATGGGTTTTCTTGGTTTTAAGTATGTCCCTTGTTTTTTTACTAAAATTAATATCAAATTTAAATGACATACTTGGATTTATACCGGTCAAATTTTTTGTCAGAGTGAGTTTTGGTTGATTCCTACACATCACAAATGACTCATTTATCATTTTTATAAAGTATCAAAATAATATGAATGGTTTTTCTCAATTTTTAGTATGACAGTTGTGTTTTTTTACTGAAATATCATTTCAAACTGAAAACACCCATTTTGAGTCATATCGGTCGCATTGTGCTTCAATTTGCGGTGAAACTAATTCATACACATCCCAAAGGACTTACAAATCATTTTACTAAATTATAAATACAATTGGATGGATTTTTCATGATTCTTAGTGAGTGAAATATTTTCATCTAAGATGTCAATTTTAAACTAATAAGAGACACTTTTCTTCATAATGGTCACACCATGCATCAGATTGAGGTGTGGTTGATTTATACGCATCAAAAATGACTCATGGATCATTATATTAAAGTATAAAAATGATCCAAATGTTTTTTATTAGTTTTCAGTATATCACTTGTTCTTTTTACATAAATTAATGTCAATTTTCAATAAAAACACATTTAGATTTATACTGATCAGATTGTTCATCAGATTGAGGTGTTGTTGATTATTACACATCACAAATGACTTGTGGATCATTTTTCTAAGGTATCAAAACAATCCAAATGAGTTTGATCAGTTTTTAGTATGTTAGTTGTGTTTTTTTACTAAAATATCATTTCAAACTAGAAACACGCTTTTTGAGTCATACCAGTCACATTGTGAATCGATTTGATATGAGAATTGTTCATATACATCAAAAAGGACTTAATAATAACTTTCCTAAATTATGAAGACAATTAGAAAGTTTTTTCTTGGTTTTTAGTGAGTGGCACATTTTGAGTTAAAATGTAAATTTTAAACTGATAACAGACACTTTTAATTATACCGATCACATTGTACATCGGATTGAGGTGTGTTTTATTCCTACACATCAAAAATGACTCATGTATCATTTTTCTAAATTATCAAAACAATCTAAAAGTTTTTTCTTGATTTTAATTATGGCAGTTGTTCTTTTTACTTAAATTAATGTCAATTTTAAATAAAAATACACATTTAGATTTATACTAGTCACATAGTGAATTTTATTGAGGTGGGGTTGATTCCTACACATCACAAATGACTCATAGATCATTTTTCTAAATTATAAAAACAATAAAAATGCATTTGATTAGTTTTTATTATGCCAGTTGGGTTTTTTTACTAAAATTGATGTCAATTTTAAACAAAAAGAGACACTTTGAGTCACATCGGTCACAGCGTGAATTGGATTGAGGTGAGGTTGATTCCTACATATTAAAAATGACATATAGGTCATTGTTATCAAAATAATATGAATTTATTTTCTCAGTTTTTAGTATGTTAGTTTTCTTTTTTTACTAAAATATCATTTCAAACTGGAAACATGCATTTTGAGTCATATCGGTTACATCGTGTGTCGATTTAACATGAGACTACTTCATACACATCACAAAGAACTTATGAATCATTTTCTTAAATTATAAAGACAATCAATGTGAGTTTTCTTTGTTTTTAGTGAGTGATGCATTTTGAGGTAAAATATCAATTTTAAACTGATAATGGACACTTTTAGTCATATCAGTCACACAATTCGTCAGATTGAGGTGTGGTTGATTCCTATACATCAAAAATGACTGATGGATCGTTTTCCTAAAGTATCAAAACAATCCGAATGCATTTACTTAGTTTTCAGTATGTCACTTGTTCTTTTTGCTAAATTTATTATTAATTTATTGTAAATATACACACTTAATGTTATAACAGTCACAACATATATCATATTTAGGTTTGGTTGATTCCTACAAATCACAAAGGAATTATGGATTATTTTCCTGAAGTATCAAATCAATTCTAATGCGTTTACTTAGTTTTTAGTATGCCAGTTGTTCTTTTTACTAAAAATACTGACAATTTTAAATAAAAATAGACACTTCGAGTCATATTGGTCACATATTTATGTTATTTTTGTACATTATTCCATCAAGTATGTTTCCCATTCATTTCTAAACAAATATATCTCAACTTTTGAATATGAGACTTGTCAACAATCACAATAGTACTGAAAAAATATAAATACACAAAGGATTAATAATTATTTTAAATAAAATAGTAATTATCTTTGAAAATACCTCTTCAGGGATGCTGGTTTGTTCATGGAATATGATCTCTTTCATAAATTTACAAACATAATAACCATAGTATTTATCATTTGTTTGTTTTGGGCACTACAAGAACATTGAGAAAAATAAGTAATTTTTTTATATGTGTTTGGATAATGGAATCTTATTATATATACCTAGATTTTTATCCAGTCGTAGTACTTGTGATGTTTCTTGTCCTTTTCCCCCTAGCCTCATTCTATGATGTAGACAATAGTCATGCACTGCCCTATCATAATATAATCCTCATTAAAATATAATATAAATTATATAACTATATGTTTAGTTTTAAAATGTTGAATGTAGTGTATTACAAATTGACAAACGTCATAATTTGTGGTTAGTTTGTTGGATATCCATGCATTGAATCCAAGAAATAAATCTCTGTAGTATCCAAATTGACTGCAATGAGCATCCAATGCTACCTAAAACACAAAAATGAATATGTAATGAAAGAAATTAAAATATATTTTATGTGATTAAATTGTATAGTTTTGCCCCTATATCGTTGGTATTAATAAGAGTTTGTCATCCATAATTTTTTTGTTAAAATATTTGAGTATTCCTACCACTATTTCACCCTCTTTCTTAGATTTTATATCTGTTTGTGTTGTAGAGGTTAAGTGAAGACTAATGAGTCTAAATTTTTGTTCATGGGGAAGTCCCTTCAATTGTTTTTCATATATATTCCTGCGAAAAATATGAAATGTATTTAGTTATAATTATCATAGTATATCATCATTTGGAAAATAAAATCATGAAAACATACCTCATATAGAAATTTAAAACTAAGATACCTAACCAACCATACTCCAGGATTTCAATAACATTATAAACACTAATAAAATCTGGATCTTCCTCATTGTACATATTTTCATAAAAAAGAATTGTGTGAACAGTACCATATTTCAACTTCGTATTCACATGAGTCTGCAATGATAATAAATGTGGATATAGAACGGTTGTGTTTAAGGAGCTTTTGGAAGCTTTTTTTGATCAGTTGATTGACCCTTGAGATGTTTTTGAGCTTTTCTTACATTTCACCCCTTCCCTATGTCTTTCTATAATAACATTCATCAGTTCAGACCTTTTTTCATTAAATGTTAAAGGTTTGTCTTGAAAAGGATGGAAATGAATACCTCCTTATCGATATTTTTTTTACAAATTGCGATGGTCATGTGATGAATGTTCAAAGATATTATTTGAACTTATGAATATCTTCATCATCAATTAGAACAGGTAGCTTAGCACTCGGCTCATGGGATACATTAATCATCACTTTGACATGACCTGTTTGAAGTGGTTTATTGTGTATCATGACTTTTTGGATATTGAAAACCATATCCCTCGCTACAAAGTAATGGGTGGGTGTTGATATATATAAATCATAGTCATTTTCACTCGGTACAATATCAGTGTAGGAAAGGTATTAGTGTCAATCTGGTTCACAATTCACAGAAACAACTATTATAACATTGATTACCTCAGTTAAGATAGGTTTTCGAGGGAAATGGCTTGCCTAAAAGCTAGTGGGGTGGGGTGGGATCTTCATGCGCTGGTTGTTCTTGAGTTGTTTCTTCTCCCCCCCCCCCCCACCATCATATTTTCTAGGAACTCTCTCAAAAATTTCATATGTTCTTCAAGGATATATATTCTTTCTCTCATCATTTTGATTTCTACACTTTCATCCTCCTCTTATTTTTTCCCAAAAAATGTTCAGGGTGTCACCCCAAAACCCGCACCTCTGATGTGAATGTACTTTTCTAGATGATTCAAAGCCGCCAAAAGTATGTCCACATCCAGTTTGGGTGTTGCTAATTCCTATTACACTTCCCTATAGAAAATATAGAAAAATAAATAATCATTGTTATGTAATATTGATTTAAATAAAAACAAATATTTATTATTTCATACTTACACATGTTTTTCATGATTTTTGTGTGTTTTCATCTATTAGTTTCCCATATTTATTTACACACACCTCCTTCCATATCACATGGAGTGGGATGGAAGTGGCATTGGATTTGGATTCATCAATTTTCATATAAACAGAGGAATATAGCTATGGTGTTGTTTTATATCACATAAAATTATTACGGTAGATTTAAAATACATACCAATTTCTTTTCATGTAAATCATACCCCATTCTTTCTTTGTGGTAGGGGTAAGTTGGTTTTGTTGCTCGTTCCTTATTTTCAGCACTCATTTTCTATATCATAAATAAAAAACTTTCAATCAAAGTGATTGATACACATATCATCAAACAATGTATTACCAAAAACAATATACCAGAAAAGACTACTCCTCATGATGGATAGTAGACTCATCCCACACTACTAGTGTTATCAGGTGTTCATAAATAAGAGGTGAGTGCAGGTTTATTTTCCCTTCAGCATCTTTAAGATAAAATTTTTTTAAGATTGTGTGAAAGCCTTTGTGAATCCTTTCAGTAACCCTTAATACATAGTCCTTGTGTGATTCATCCACTATAAATACATTGTACAAGGGATGATAAAGCATAAGTCAATGTTTCATTATTTTATTTTTTAGTAGATTAAAGAAATGATATATCATAATGTTATCATAATATATCCCCACATCAGTGTCTAGAGCCCAGTGAAAACATGGTGCCATGATTTTACATCAATCTAATCTCATTTACATGTGACGATTATAATGTAACTATCGAACATGGCCTTTTTAGGGTTAATGTGTTGGCCCCACTTATTCCATCTAACCTTGTATTTGATGCCTTTAACTTTTTCCTTAAGGATTTTTTATAACACCATCAAACTATGACGCTCCGATTTTTTCTATGCTGCCAATGTTTAGGTGCCTAACATTTACTTGGTTTCAATATCATAAATATGTTCCTTCAGAGTGCTAGCATCAGCATGTGTAGATAGTGGTTGTACCTCATCACTGGGAGAATCAGCAGCAATAGGTTGAGAAACATGTTGGCCCTCTTCTCTGTGTGCTGTTGCAGGTTGAGAGACATGTTGTGCCTCAGGATTAGAAGTATCATCACATGTAGAAGTTATTATCAGTATAAGTGGTTCAACATTTAATTTATATTTAAAAAAAGTATCAGTGAACATAAAATAACATAATGTAACATGATGTATATTAAAAAATAATATAACCTGATTATTGAACTCTCTTTTTTTAAGGTTGAAGGGATTTGACCCCTCTATCGACTATCCAAAACCCTTAATTATGCTCTCTTTTGACATCCAAAACATAATCTATATTGAGACCACTGTGAAATTATTGCGATGTCCCGATGAAAGGTTCATCCTTCCTTGAATTTTCATCTGACCCTTTAGTGGTTTTGGTGGATAACAGAACAATTGACTAGTTTCAGTTTGCGGGATCTGGAATATAAAATACTTGAACTACCAGTGATTTCATTATAAATGGTTCATCTTTGCAGCCTTCCTTACTAAAATCAACTTTCATGAATCCCAACTCATCTATTTTAACAGCACTCCTGTTATCAACCCACTTGCATTGAAAAATCAGCACTTGGATGTTCGTATAATTCAACTCCCATATTTTTTTGATGATGTCAAAGTATGAAAAATTCGTATAAATTGGATTTCTATCCTTAGTGCCAGAAACATGCACCGCTTCATCCATAAGTGTAACTCCACTATTTTGCATGTTATTTTCTTCATCATGTTCATTAGTATAGAATGTATAACCGTTAATTATATAAGCATTATAAGATAATACATATACACTTGGTCCTCTATCTATCCATAAAAGTCATTCTGAAACTGAGTTTATATTTTCATCTGACTCCTTAAATAAATGGTCCTAAAACCATCCTATAAATTATGTTTATTGAATATCCATTTTTCAACCCTTGATGGATTCAAATGCCTACTAATTTCTTTGTGGGTTTCTACATATGGGTCAACCTCCAAACTGTTATACAAAACATAAAGTTGGGTCTTCTCCTGATCTGTAATATTGATTGTGACAACCAATCTTCTAAAAATTCCTTCACCCACAAGCCACCCAGTTTGATGAGATTTCGGTAGACCAATGCTTTCCACACTAGATAGGTATTCAGTACATAATTCAACAACTTCTTCAAAAATATATCACTCTATAATAAAACCCTCTGGATACTTTTATTTTTGATATACCCTTTAAAAATATTCATATATCATTCAATGGGGTACATCCATCTATAGTGTATAGGCCCACATAGTCGAATCTCTCTCACCGAGTGAACCATCAAATGAACCATCATATCAAAGAATGTTGGTGGGAAGAACATTTCCAATTCACATAATATGATGTTAATTTCTCTTTACATACTCAGTAATTTCACCAGGTCTATAGCTTTGATTCGTAGAGATTTTAAGAAGAAATATATCTTTTTTAATTTATAATGAACATTCTTGGGAAAAATGTAACATAAAGATATAGTAATTAGATCTTACATAAAAATGTAGAAGGCATGTAATTTCAGACCCTTTAACATTAAATCAGTCATTGACATGATGTTCTTGATATTCGATGAATAACCCTCTAGAATCTTTACATAATTCAAGAAGTCTCAAAACTAATATCTCTCTTACCTAGAAAGAGTGTAAGCGGTAGAAGGAAGAAAAGTTCATTTTTCACCCTTCACTGGAACCAACTCTTCTCGTATTCCTATGTCAACCATGACCAACCTATCCTTAATTCCATCCTTTCTTTTGCTGACTGCATTTAGCAATGTGTTGATATCACTATCACATACATTTTTTTCAACATGCATAACATTAAGAAAGTGTCTGACATACATACAATTCTAGTAAGGTAATTCAAAAAAAACTGATCTCTTCTTCCAACTGGTTTTTGTAAGGTTTTTCCAAATGGTTTACCAAAATAACTATCCAAATATTTTACATTCTCAAACAATTGATCACCAATTAGTAGAGACAGTGCTATACATTCTTCTGAACTTCTATCGAATGATGTCATCCAAGATTAGTACTTATGTCATCGGGGTAGAAATTTGTGATGTCCTATAAACACGGTTTTTTATTGATGTTTCAACCTAATTGACTGTATACATTGTTCTTATATGGGACACCCATAAATTCTATTAATTCTATATCCTGAAAAATTCCCACAAGTAGGAAAGTCATTTATCGTCTCGTATAACATGGATATCAATGTGAAATCTTAATTTATATAAGCATCATACAACGTAACACCTTAATCCTATAATAATTTCAAATCCTTGATCAATGGAGACAAATAAACATCAATATCATTACATAGTTGTTTCGGTCCTGATATAAGCATAGATAGAATGATGTGTTTTTGTTTCATGCATAACCATGGTGGAAAGTTATAATTTACCAACATAATTGTCCATGTACTGTGAGTGCTTCTTTAAAAACCAAAAGGATTCACTCCATCTATAGATAACACAAATTGAAGGTTTCTCAGCTCGTTTTCGAAATCAGGATACTCAAGATCGATTCTCTTCCACTGAGGAGATTCTATCGGGTGATGTAGTTTCCCATCGTTATTTCTTTTTTCTACATTCCATGTCAATTTCCATGTGGTCACCTCACTTCCATGTAGGAACCTAAACCTTCGAATGATTGGAATGTACCAAAAAACTTTCATAGGACCGGATTCATGTTTCTTATATCCAAAATCACCACACTTTGGGAATTCTATAAGTGATTTTTGGTCCTTGTGAAATAGTGTACAGTAATTCAAGAAGGAATTTATTCATTCAGAGATCATACCCATCGAACATATCATTATTTTGGTGTCATATGTTCAGATTGGGAGCTCATTATATTCTGGGAGCATGTCATTCAAGAGAGAAAGTAATTCTGTAAAACTGGTGTCACTCCATTCGTTGCCTGCTTTCAAATTATACAGCTTCAGCCACTAAAAAAAATAACCATTATAAAAGGGGTTATTTTTTACTTTAAAAGGGGTTATAACCCCTTCTAAATAAATTAGTGGTAGTTATGAGGAACTGCCTCTAATGTGCCCACCTACTGTTAGTAGAGGCGGTTTTGAGGAAGCACTGGTAAATGCATGGAGATTTTAGCGGTGGTTACATTAGAGGGCGTTTAACCCCCCCCCCCCCAATGTTATCCAAAATTTACCACAAATATTTGCCATTAGAGGCGTTTATAACACCAACCACCTCTAATAGAGGGATTATGGGTGGTTTTAAACTACCCCTAATTTTTATTGCATTAGAGGTGGTTTTACACAACCACTCCTAATGAATCTCTCTTTTTTAAAGAATATATCACCTGTTGTGCATGGTCCACCATGCTTGTCCCCTGTGTGTCTCAGTCCTCCCCATGTGTGTCCCTCGTTCTTGTTTCCTATGTGTGCCATTCCTCCTTGTGCATGTCCTCCGTCCTCCCTGTGCATGTCCCCCATGCCTATCCCCTGTGTGTGTGTTCCTCACGCCTCTCATGTTCTCCATTCCCCCTGTTGTCTGCGTCTGCCCTTTGCGTGGTGTGTGTCCCATGTCTGTCATGTTCCTCCTCTCTAGTGTTGGTCCTCCTATCTCTTGTGTGTCCCAGTGTCTATCCCCGGGTCGTGGTGCATGTCCCATGTCTGTCACGGTCCTCCTGTCCTGGTGTGTGTCCCCAAGTCGTGGTGTGTGTCCCATGTCTGTCACGGTCCTCCTGTCCTGTGTATGTCCCCTGTGTCTCTTGGTGTCTATCCCACTATCTCATCCCCCAGTCCCTATTGTTTGTCCCTAGGTCCTCTTGTTCATGTCTGTCCCATCCCCCAGTCTCCGCTGTCTAGCCTGGTGTCTTGGTCTCCCCGGTCTCCAGTGTGAGTCCCCACATGCGCGTCCCAATACAGACCTCGATCTCCTCTCAGTCTGAGAATTCAGAGCGCTTCCAAAATAAAGATCTAGTGGGATTCGAACTGCACTTCTCCCAGTTATATATGCTACACCTAAACCACTACACCGAATCTCTTTTTGTTTCATATTATATATATTATATTATTTATATATATTGATAAGTTTATTAAAATATAAATTATTTGCATAATATATTTAAATACATATAATAATTTTATTATAATATGAATATATTTTAATAAAAATATATATATTAACAAATTTACACATATAATTTATATATTATTGTATTTATATATATTAATAATTTTATTAAAATAAACATTATTAAAACAATATATTTAAATAAATATAATAATTTTATTAAAATAAGCATGTATATTAATAAAAATATATATTGATAAATTTACACATATAATTTTTATATTATTGTATTTATATATATTAATAAGTTTATTAAGATAAAAATTATTTGCACAATATATTTAAATAAATTAAATAAATAACATGTATCTATATTTATATAAATATAAATATATATGTATATTTTTTTCTACACACCTATATAAATTATATATTTTTTCATATATTTATATAAAATTATGTGTGTATGTATTTATAAATACATTTATATCAAACGCAAATGTGTATTTATATATTTATATGTAATTGTTTATATTTATTTGAATACATGTATATTATATATATATATATAACCCAAATATATTATGAAAATATATATATACATATTATATTTATACGTACACAATTAAAATATATATATATATATTGCATATTTATATGAATATGGTATATTATACATTTTATAAATACATTCATATATGTATACAATATATACTATATATATATTATGAATTTTTTTAAGAAAATAGT
Source organism: Viscum album (assembly GCA_963277665.1). Classification (NCBI taxonomy): domain Eukaryota; kingdom Viridiplantae; phylum Streptophyta; class Magnoliopsida; order Santalales; family Viscaceae; genus Viscum; species Viscum album. Next base: position 257,438,961 of record OY728162.1, read on the forward strand.
AGGGATTCACAACCCCTCTGATCTCTTAAATTAGAGGGGGTTGTGAACCCCCTCTAATGTAAGACATTAGTGGGGGTTCAAGAGGGGGTTTTGAACCCCCACTAATGTCTTACATTGGAAGCGGTTTTGAACCCCCACTAATGTCTTATATTAGAGGGGGTTGTGAACCCCCACTATTTTCTAAAAAAACAAATTCTATATAACACACATAGAGAGACACAAACATATATAAAACCTCTAAAATACAACTAAATATATATATATAGTGCCTATAACTGAATATATAGTGCCTGTAAATAAATATATAATGCCAATAATTATTAAATTAGAGACAATTTTAACATTATCATCTCTAAAATCCAACTACATATTAAAAAAATGCTAAAAAATTTAGAGGGGGTTGTGCACAACCCCCTCTAATGTTACAAAAAATGAATTTAGAGGGGGTTGTGCATAACCCCCTCTAAATAACCCCCTCTAATGTACTGTTTTTTTGTAGTGAGTACGACTGAAAATGCTATATATTTAGTGCAACCACCTTACAATGGCATCTCTACACAACTCTTTAACTGCTCAAACAATTTTGGACAATCACGAAGTTCATCTTCAACTGTCCTTGTCATTTCCTCAATACGATCTTCATCATCATTCTCATCTATAATCACATCCTCAATACAGTCTTCTTCATTGTCCACACTTATAATTACATCAGATGGTCCATAAAATGCAGTATTATCCCAGCCACTAGCTACATTTTCTTTTTCCCTGTGTTTATTTCAAAATTTATAACTTCAATCTATTCCATGACAAATCAAGTGTTCTTCCAACTCCTGTGGACTAACTTGTCTTGAATAACAACAACATAAACATGGACTAAGGATTTGAGAAGGTTCATATGCATGATCTTTTTCAAATTTGATGAACTCTTTCACTCCATCTCCATACTCTCTTTTTAAAGGATTGGCATCTATCTGGTATTTATTCATATCCATCCTATCTGATTCTATGATATTAATATTAACCAAAATAAATAGAAAAAACCTTGATACAAAAATTAAACAAGTATAAAAACAATTAGAGACTTTATGTCTCCTTTGAAAACTATTTATAAAATCACAGTTGAAATCCTATCAAAAAAACCAACAATTTACACAAATTTCTCTTTAAAATAACATGCCCTTTTTAAAATAAACCAATCAGTTTCAAACATTATTTCTCAAAACCCCGATTCCTTTTTTATAAATAATTCAAGGAAACTTTACAACCCAATAATGTTAATCCTTCAAAATGATCAATAACCCTCTATATTTTACAAATTTTCTTTTAAAACTTCACACACCCCTTGTTAAAATGAAACCAACAATACATACACGCTCAAAACATTCACACCCCTTTATGAAATCCAATCAGGTGAGTTGAGAAACACTTCACATGAAACCTAAGTCCATGCAAACCATTTAAATCATTTTAAAGTTATTTAAAACCAAAAAAAGTCATGTTGAACACATTTTTCAAACACCTTTTTTAGTGTATTCCCATAACACCTCATGGAAATCACCATTATTTAAAAATATAGGAAAGGATATGGGAAGTTTATCTTATGTGCTCTTAATTGTCTGGACCCATGAGTAACCACATGACCATCATGGAATGAAATTGTTCAAATCCTAACTCCTGATACATCACAATATAATCCATACTCATTATCCATATCATTTATGATTAAGATTGGTGTTTTCATCAATCTCCCATTAAGATCTTAGAAGGATCACTTATGAACATCTAAATACTCATATTGTTTTTTTAAATAAATAAATTACTGATCAGTTACACGGGATCTATAGATTCACTCTGGGAAAGAGTCTTCCCAACAATGGTTACCCCAAGATTTCCCAAAACAAGCTAAACGATGAGCCTATCAATTTTCCCCTCTTTATAAAGGAAAATTTGCATGCGATGAAGCAATTGTTCAAGGCTAGATCTTTATCAAAATTCGGACAAACGTCTTGGAATCCTATTATTTGTTTAATAATGTTTTAATCACTTCTATGTAGTCAGATCCCACCACCACATTGATCCAACCTTTTGAGTGTGAAAGAAGAATCTCATGGAGAATGGCAGATTCCTTCGTAACAACAGGGCTCTAGGAGGCATCAAAAACCTATTAGTGAGATTCCACAACCTCACCATAACTGTCATGGGAAATAACTCCAATGTCAACCCTCGGAAGAGCAGAGACGGTTTCATCCATATTAATTTTGAAAAATCCCTCTAGAGGGGGGAACCAACAGGGGGTTCATGCTGATTACTACCCATAGAGGGAGCAACATCATTAGTTATCCAGCAATTCATCCAATCCAAATACCTCTCAACCCAAATATGATCTTAGGTAACCTTATTATGAAAACTAATTTCATTTCTTCGAGTCCACACTAGCTAAAAAATTGTGAAAATCACCTCCATCACCCTTGGTTCCAACAAAGTCACTCATTTAACTAGGTTTTGAATCAACCCAATAGATGGGTCAAAAACTTTTTAAAATCCTTCTCCTATTCCTTCCACACCCCTTCCACCCCATGGAATAGAATAATTGCATTCTAAGGAGATTACACCTCTTGGTTACACAGAGGAAAAATGTCATTATCTACCAGATGGCATCTCACCAAAAGGTCATGGGTAGGCAGAACACTATAGAAGACATTACACCCAAAAAAATCACCTTGGGAGGGGAGGAGATTGAACAGAGACTCTTCCAATGATTTTTAGGGGTGACCTGGTCTAAGTCATGAACTTGCATTTTGTATCTCGATAGGACTGAGAACTTCCTAGATGCTTCCCTAGTCCAATAAATCTGATCCTTCCCCATACCTAGTGTGAGTGGAATGCTCAGAATAAGAGTACGATCAAAATCATTAAAGAAGTTGTAAATTTCCCCCTTATCCGAGTCATCAAGTGATTCATTGATCAGGTCTGGCACCCTTGAATTTTCAAAACCTGGGGTAGAAATCGAGGACACTTTAAAGTTGATTCCATTTTTCAGCCACAGATAATTCCAAACACTCACATCATTGCCATTAGAAATTATCCACACACAGACTAAATCAAGTAGAGATTTTATGCCCCAAATTCTTCTCCACACAAAAATCTACCTCGGCCCAATCTCGGCATGCAAAAAATCAGAGCAAGGAAAATATCTGGCTTACAACACCTTTGAGAATAGGGTGTTTGGGATTTTGATAAGGTTCCAACCTTGTTTTTTCAAAAGCACCTCATTAAACCATTTGTGATTCCTAAACCCAAGACCTCCACAAAATTTTGAAACAAAAGTTTTTCCACTGGACATCCAATGGGTGTTATGTTTACTCTCATGTGATCCCCATCAGAAGTTGGACAACCAGGAATAGATCTGATCGACAATAGTTTTTGGAAACTTGAAAAGGGACATAACATAAGAGTGGATTGATTAGTCCATAGATTTAATGATAACTTTCTTCCCTACCTTGTAGATATTCTTAATCGACCATAAGCAAATCAAATTTTCCAGTATCTCTATAATTGATGTGAAAACTTGTTTCTTAGATCTTCCAACAAGGGTCAGGAGGCCAATATATTTAGGATGTTTTTTCCACCAGCATAAATCTACACACCCACTATAGTTCCTCCCTTTTTTCCCTTTAAAATTTCTTTACTGAAGGAAAATTATGATTTCGAAGGATTAATATGTTGTCCATAATCCATTTCATGCATATTAATGATTTTTATCACTTGACCACATTATTGTGAGGTATCACGAGCAAAGAGGAGACTATCATCTGTAAAGAAAAGGTGGATTATATGGGTAATTTCTACATACATTCTCACCATAGATCATCCCTTGACCCACTGCTTTTAAGAGAAAATGATACAAAACATCATCCACCAAAATGAAGAGATAAGGCGAGAGAGTGTCCCCTTACCATAGACCTATTGAGGGTTTAAATATTTTTGAGTGGACTCCATTAATTTTAATTCTGAAGGTGACATTCATAATGCAGTTCATGATATTAGAAATCCATTTCATTACAAAGCCCAATTTGGAATGAACAAGTTCAAGAAATTACCATTCAATCCTCTCATAAGCTTTCATCATATCTAATTTCACTTCTATGACACCTCTTTTGGATGATGAGAAAGTTTTCATAGAGTGAAAAAGTTAAAAAGCAATGGTTGCATTATCAGTAATGGATCTCTTTAGAACAAAATCACTCTGGTTTTCTGTGACAAGACATGGGAGACAATCCCAGAGCCTCACCACCAAGATCGTGGAAAAGATTTTGTAAACAACATTGCATAAACTGATAGGTTGGAATTTTGTGATTTTCTAAGGGCAATGGGTTTTAGGGATGAGGTAATAAGGGTTTTATTTAGGGTATCAAGAGAGGATCTTCCATCCCATAAATCCTTCATCAAGGCTACCACATCTGGTCCAACAATGTGCCAAAAACATTTAAAAAAAGTGCATGAAACCCATCAGGACCAGGGCCTTGGTGGAGTGAATAAGATTAAGGGCCTCTAGCACTTCATTCTAAGAGATATATCTCTCCAACTTAAGGTTCATATCCTCTGTGAGAATTTGTGGGATACAACTATTTAGGCTCGAAGGATTGTCAATACTTTAAAGTATTGTATAATTACATTCCTATTTCAATGGTATTATCATAGATAGAAATTTGATGTTAGTAGTTCGTCCCTATTTGATATAATTCAAATCTCATCTTAGAATCCTCTACCATCTCACATAGAGTCTTATCTACTACCGCACCTTATCCAAAACATAAATGTAGGGATTATAACTAGACTATGAAAACTTAAGCATCGTTACAAAGGGTAGTGATTAAGAACCCACTTTATACCAATCACGTGATTCCTAAAAAGAATCATAACTCATTCTTACTAAAACATCCTAAAAGGAAAGTTAAAAGGGAATCAAAACCCAAATAACTCCCACATCAACACTAGTGGCCCACGGTAACTCATCACATCCCATCATCCAAACATGGACCAATCTAAACATCAAGAACAAAACAAAATAGGGCACTAAAAAATGAGATATAAGAGCGTCATACACTCCCATCCACCATTTCATATGTAGGGTGTGAGATAAAAATTCTTGTTATGATCTCATAAAGAATTATCTTTGAATTCCTTCATAATATGGTTTATAAAGTGCTAGTTTGAACATAAGGTATAAATTATATTTTCACATGAATTATAAAACAAGTTTAAAAACAATAAACTTACATATTTTCAAACAACCAACCTTTTTATAATATAAAAACAAGGATGAATAAAAATTTGAAATAAAAATATCAAAAAATGGAAAGAGGACCTTTAAAACCAAATAAGACATGCCAAATCACAGTTTTTCCCTCTTTTAGAACATTTTTTGAATAAAATCTTTTTCATAAATAACCACAATGAAAATCTAGTTTATTAAAACTCATTTAACAAATAACCAAATTTTTTTCCTTTTATAATAAAACTTTTTAACCATTTAAATCAACCTATTTGAAAGTAATAAAATACACACTCTAAGTGAATCATTGATCATACATAGTCACTAAGTAAACAAGGAAACATGATCCAAAAAACAACCAAACAATGGTGTCATATAATCAAAAAAATCTAGGATAATACAATCCAACCAAGAAAATAAATCCTATAAAGTGTCCTAAGAATGATGTAACCATCATGTGAAACTTCCTAAGACTCATGTATTTAGATCATGAACTGGAGATGAGGAACCTAGGTCAATAATATTTAACTTTTCATATACAATTTATCTTATAGAACTCATTAGGCTCTAACACTATCAAGGGATCAAAGGAAACTCTGGTCCCTTCCAGTACATTCTAGGGACACTAAAACATCTCATAAACTGACTCAATATAACTGGGTCCTTACACTAGGCAAAACACTCCACACTAGGAATTTCACTTATTTGGATCCCTACCAGTCTCCTAGGACACCCATGACATTTCAATAGTGAAAGTGAACAACAAATGAAAAATAATAGATCATCACATAAATATAATTTCAATAATTTGAAATTTTACCTCACCCCACCTCCTACACTCCCATAAGAAACAACCCCTTGCACATCCTTTTATAATCTTTAAAATAATCATAAGAATATAATGAATCCCCCATGGGGTCAGAGCCATAACAGGAACAATAAATGCATGGAGATCAATTAAGGGTCTCTCATATTTATAAAATAACTTCCTTTAAATTACCAACTAGGATTTTTAAAATGTGCTCGAGAGGCCAATCCATTTTTACCCCATTTGAGAACAACATTTCAAATTTTATCCAAAAACCATTTATCAAAATGCACTAGAAAACACATTTGTAAACCCAACCATTTTCTATAAATAAATTTTTAAAATAATAAAACCTTTTATTTTTTGAAGGAAATATATGCTAAGAACACTTTATTAAACTTCAATATCCTTTTTAAAACATCTTAATCCACCAAGAGATTGAAGGGTCTTAAAACCATTTAAATAAGTTGAATTTCAATTATATTTGTTTTTTAAAACATGACTTTAAAATATCAAATATTCACTTTAAAGGAAGAAAATTATTACCAAACTTTAAAAATATTTAAATTCATTTAAAAAAATACACTCTGGCCTTTTAAAAAAATACTTGGAATGTGACATAAGTCTATGATAACTCTTTAAACTATTTTCAAGCCAATTGAAACCCAAAAAAGTCATAAAAGTGGATTATAATTTCATAAGAAATCATTTAAAAACATCCAAGAAATTTATAACATGTATTACAAGGGAGTTCCAAAGAAAAACCTACCTCACTCAAGAAAAAAACGAAGTTAAAACTTATCGATGTTAATGTAGAACACATAAATATGTCAAGTGACATACTACTCAACCACTAACAACATAAATCATCTTCATTAAAAAGAAATTACACTATGTTATAGTGGAATAAAACTTCAAATTCATAACAGAGTCACACAAAATCAAAGATAAAAATATGAAGAGGAACACCAACCAACATGCAATTCGTTTAGTTCGCATACAAGGACCACCAATGGCCATGATTTTCAGCGGGGCATTTAGCCCATACAATTGATAGTATACCATCAATATCAAACTATAATTACATGCAAACAAGAAAAAATAGATGAAAAAGATGAGAAAACTCACCAGCATAGGAGAGTCACACAACGGAGGAGAGGTACACGACGGAGGTGTGTTGCATGATGGAGGTTTGGTGCGCGGTGAAGGAGAGGAACATGATGACTAGTTTGCACACAGAGGTAGAGAATGTTAGGGTAGAGGAGATTCAGGATGGTGTAGCGTGTGGCAAAGGTCATGGTGCACAGTGGAGGTGTGGTTCACGTTGAGGAGAGGCGGTGGAAGTGGAAGAGGAGGAGTTGCGGCACAGGGGTCAGCTTCCGCGAGAGCTTGAGGGGTGTGAGAATGAAGGAGACTGTTAAGGTTTTTTTATAAAACCCGGTGAACATTTTATCAGTGCTAGCTAAAAATCACAGATAAAGCTCTGTTTTATCAGCACTAAAATAAAAAAAACATTGATAAAACGCACCTTTATCAGTGTTTTTTTAGCGCTGATAAAAGGTGTTTTATCAGCACTAAATTTATAATGCTGATAAAGGTCCTTTTTATCCGCGCTAAAAAAACGCTGATAAAGATATTATGTTAATAATTTATTTATATTAATATATATATTAATAAAATTATATATTTAGTTATTTATAATTATAACTATAAATAAATAAATATATTTATATTTATAAAATTATAATTTAAATAATTATAAAATTATTATAAATATAATTATTATATTTATAATCTTAGAATATATATAATAAATATATTAATTACATATATTTATAATATTATAGATATATACAACTGTATTTCTTCTAATTTTATAATTATTTATATTAATATATATTTCTTTACTATATGAATATATATTTATTTATAATTATAATTATAAATTAATATTTTTTTATTTATTTATTTAAATAGTTATAAAATTATAACAAATTAATATATCAAATTTTTTAAAATTTTATTAATATATATTTAATATATTTATTATAATTTTATAATTATTTATATATATATATTTATTTATTTATAACTATAAATATAAATATTTTTATTTATTTGTCAATATTTATATATATTTATTTAATTATATATAAAATTATATATGAAAATAATAAATATATTTTTTATAAATTAATAATTAGTTAAATAAATAATTATTTATTTATACTTATAACTAATAAATATATATTTATTTATTTGAAATTAAAAAATATGATAAATATATATTTATTTATAGTTGTAATTATAAATATATATATATTTATTTATTTATTTAAATAATTATAAAATTATAAAAAAAATATTTATTATAATTTTTAACTTATTTAAATATATCTACATTTATTTATAATTATATTTATAACTATTTGTATTTATTTATAAATATTTTTATATAAATATATATAATTAATATATTTATTATAATATTTTAATTATTTAAATATATCTATATTCATTTAGGAATTATAATTATAAATATTTGTATTTATTTATAAATTTTTATATATATTTATAATTATATTTATTTAATTATATTATAACATTATAAGTAGTATAATAAATATATTTATTATAATTTTACAATTATTTACATATATATAGTTATTTATAGCTATAATTATAACTATAAATAAATATTTTTATAAATATTTTTATATTATATATATATATATATATCTATATATATGTAATTATAATATATGTATTTATTGTAATTTTATAATTATTTAAATATATATATATAGTTGTAATTATAATTACAAATAAATATATTTAAAAAGTATTTATATATAATTAAAATTTAATAATTATAAATATATAATAAGTATATTTATTATTTAAATATATTTAATGTAATTTAGAAGTATTTTTGAGAACATGATAGTATATATGGGTAACATGAATTAATCATATACCTAGTAAATATACATAATAAGAAATGAGGAATCAATGGACAACATGAATAATAAGAAAGGGTGGGATGTATAAATGAACATTATGATACATAACATATGCACGCATGATCAATATATTTATTGACCAAATTCATTGGAACATATATATTTAATAATTAATATAAATATATATTTATTTATTTATTTATTTAAAAAGGTATTTATATATATTAATTATAAATAAAATAAATATATTAAATATAATAAATATAATAAATAAAACATTCTAATAAATCTAATAATCTAATAATCTAAAAAATCTGATTTATTAATCTAATAAATCTAATAAATCTAATAAATTTAATAAATATATTTATTATTTAATGAAATTTATTATAATCTTATAATTATTTAAATATATATATAATTATAATCTTAGAAATATTTTTTAAAAAATATTATATATATATATATATTGAATTATTGAAAAATATATATTAATTATAAACATGCATTTTTTAGTTAATGTATCCAAATAAACGTTATTTTTTATTATAAATTATTAAAAACATTTATCAGCGCTAAAAATGGCATTGATAAAGGATACATGTATCAGCGATTTTATCTAGCGCTGAAAGGGCTCTCCCTTTATCAGTGTTTTCTTCTTAATGTTAATAAAATGAAAATCTTCCCTTGCCTTGTTTTGTGGTAGTGAAAATCATTTTCTTCCTCTCATCATTTGTTTCTAAAAAAATATAATATGCATCATTTTAGTTTTCATGTGCTTTTTTTGCTATTTTTTGTTTGATTTTGGTTTTATTTCTTGTATTGTACTCAGAATTTCCTTCCCTAAAGTTGGATACCTTATCCACCACTAGATAAGTTGTTTTTAAGTTTAAAATATAAGACATTCAATGACATATCCATCAATGTTTTAGCATTGTTTCCAGGGAAGTATTCATACATACAAATGAAAAAAAAACTCAAAAAAACACATTTAAAAAAGTACATTTCTAAAAAAATTGAAAAATTAAAATAAATCAATCAAAAATGTGTTTAAAATAATTAGATTTTGTGTGTGATACTAAAAATTTCATTAGTGCATGTACACAAGATCATCTTCTTCAGATATAGAGACACTAAAATTTGAAATTAAAAAATATTTCATATATATAAGAAGATAAAACTAATTTTAAATAGAAAATTTGAGAGAGAGAGGGTGATGATGTTAATGTACAAAATTTTCAACCAAAAAATAATTATGAAAACTTTAAATATCCTAGGATGAGAGAGTACCAACTTCTTCATGTGTCAAGTAATCCTTCTTCCATAAGACTTACTTCTAGAGCCTGTGGTAATGAATTGAAACAATATCACCTCTCACTGTTTCCTGAATTAAATATAATGCCTAATGAGGACTCCTTAGCCTTTATTAGGTGTTTTTACAATATAGTACAGCAACTTCCACTGCAATAGTTGAGTTAGAATGCTATGAAAATGATATTTTTTATGTTTTTCCTAAAATAAAATTAATGGAATTTGTTTTTATCTCTTGATGAAAATAATTTTGAAATGTGGGAACAAGTGTATGGATCATTTGTTATGAAATTATATAAAAATTATTAAAAGGAGAGTTAAAAAGTAAAATAAAAAACAAGAAAATGAAGAGGCCTTACATGAGGCCTAGGATAGGTTTAGGGACTTTCTTAGGAAGTTTCATAATTACTAACTCCATTACCACCTACTTATAGATACCTTTTATAAAGGTTTTTCACCTTATGGTTAGAACTTAGTTAACCAATCTGCTAGAGGGAATTACATTAATAAAACTAATAAAGAGCTTGGGAAAATTTTCAACACTTTGGCTATTAATTAAAAGAAAAAAAATCATGTATAAGAAGACTGAATATAGATGATTATAACACTAGTGCATGAGTATAAATGATTTCACAACTAGTTGAAATGAATGACCAAATTGAATCCATCATAAACAAAAAATGTCAAGCAAAGTTCCAATCAATTTTTCTATTAAAACTAGAACCAAACACTTAGAGATAAATTTCAATAATGTGGTATGTTTTTACACTCAAGAATATATTGTACAAACTTTTAAATTACAATCCAATAATTAGAATATTCTAATTTTTCTTGATACATTCCAAGGATACAAACTAGATATTATCTATTTTCAAACAAATACAACCCTACTAGGAACCATCCCAATATTTTCTAGAGATAATAAGGAATGCTTTGACAAATTATTATCCATGGTTTCCAAAATCATTCTAGACCACAATCTCAAAAATAATCCTAATTCTGAGTCTGTTAATTCTCTAGAAGAATTGTGGGGTATGTTGTAACACCCTGAAAAATCTAAATTAGGAACATTGCATTCAATGGCGTGTATGACACACAACACCAAGCACGTAAAGGAATATAATATCCCAAGAATTTAAAATATATTTAATATTTTGAATAAATTCAATAAAATATATAGCTTGAAATACAAACATCAATGAGTTATCATGCGACGCATGAAACAATGAGTTTCTTCAATGGCTTTTATTACATATAAGACCGAGTTTTACTGAACAATAATATATTATTAATATATTATTATTTAATATAATAAGATATAACCTAGCTATTAAATTAGAATTTATAGATAGGATTAATATAATTATGAAAATATATTTTTTACACAAATAGGAAATGAATTCAGTGGTTACTAATTAATTATAAATGAATATAAGAACCAATTGAATATAGAGGGAATGGTTTTATAGAAAACTATTTTTATGCTCACAAAGTTGTTTTATCCTAATAAATTAAATTAAATACAATTAGTGAGTTATATTAATGTAATATATATATATGTTATATTTGATCCAATATTTTTTATATTAATTCGATAGATTTGATAATCATAAGAAAAGAACAAACTCAGTATTGCACATAAAAACCTATGTTTTTATTAAGGGACTTTTATTGTCATTCAATAGAGAACCTATTTTAAATCCAATTTTGGAACTTTAATAAATCTTATATATCATAATTAACTGAATATTTTAAATAGGAATATAAAAATTACCTTAGGGTGAATTTTTTGTATTTTTTTATGAAGTTTCATTTTTTAATGAATAGTGAAAAACAATGAATTTTGATTCAAAACTCTTTTTCGTCTATTTTATTTACAAGGTAAAATTATAGTTTTAATTGGTTTTAAAGTTTAATTAGGTTAATTTTTTATCATTTAATCCAATGTATGTAATTATAATCAATTTAAATTTTAAATTGAACATAAAAATACAGCAAACTTTTGAATGTTTTTATTTTAAAAACCTGCATTGTCACCCCATTAGTGGGATTAAATTTAAATTAATTTATGCCAATTATATGTTTGGAATTTGGTAAAATTGATTCCATATTTTTAATAATATTAATTTATAATTTATAATAAGTACATATTGTTTTTTGAACAATTATATTATTGAAAGTAATTAAAATTAATTACGATGATTAAGGTGAAATTAAGCTTAACAAAGGACTAAACCATCAAGTTAAGGGCCTAAATGGCCTATAAAATTGTCCAAAATCCATTTTATGGACATATTTATACCCTATACTCAATTTTATATAATTTTTACCATTATTGGATCCACTTTACATGGGGAAAACATGGGTGGAATTCCCTTTCCAAAAAAATTACAAGAGTGTCACTCCTCCTCCACTATAAAAAGGCCTCCTCTCCTCCACCTCCTCAAACCTCTAAAACCACTTTGGATTGAAAAATATCTACCCAAATAGCTTATCAACATCCCTCCCCTAATCCTATAATCCTCAAATTAATCATAATTCCATCCAAAAAATCTCATTGGTGAAAACCAAAAGGAGTTACCTGATTAAGAGGTATCATCTTTCCTCTTGCTCTTTAGTTTTATTTCCATTATACTATCTTTAAATTATACTTATTCAATGATTATATAATAAACAATTATCCTCAATATACTTATATGTTTTTATGTTAAGTTTTCTATCTACACTTACACACACTTCCATCTAATTGTTAACGAACTTACCATTTATGTGTACGGTAAACTACTATCTCACAAATCAAAGTTGTTCATTTTTCCGTTACCACCTCTCATGGTTGGTAAATATGATGAAAAATGTATTTATATATGTTATATGTGATATTTATAATTTATTTATAATTATGTAATTATTTTATTACACATAACCTTATGATTTCAATTTTGTGTAAAAATGATAACATCATTTGTTGAAGTGTGAACTACCACCCCTCAAAGTGATGTGATTCATTCACACTATACATGGAGAATATAAATTATGGTTTTAATAAACCTATGTAACATATATGACTTATATATGGTACTGGAAATATAATATATATATATATATCATTTACTTTTCATTCTTTTAATACATAAAAGAAATGAAAGTAGTGTTCATGTGTATGTACGACCTACCATCTCCATGAATAGTGCATTCCATTTATTATCTAAAAATATAATGGATTATTATAAATACATATATACTGAATATATATTATATTTACATCATGTTTTACATTTTAGATATGATGAAACAATGATATCAAAAAAAAATAACATGTTAAAACATACTCAACAAACTAGGCAGCTAACACCCAAAATAGTGAAGATAATGAACGATTGTTATCAAATGGGTAATAAGATATTATAAGAAAATAATATATGTTATTATATATATTATTATGTTTTTGGTATTAGTTTTTGGCATGTTTAAAACCATTATACAGGAATTTAATGTATGTTCACCCAAAAGGAAACACAATGTATGAGATTTTGTACCAATTTATATTCCATTGAGACTTATTTATTGTTATGCACCTAGTTTATTTTATATGATGTAGATATTTCCATTTGAAATGTTATATAATTAATATACTTATTATCATGGTATTATAAATTTTATTTAATGTTATTCTTTAATTTTTATTATGATTTAAATGTTTCAAAGTGGTATAGGACACTTTGTAATGTTTAAATATTATTCTCTTCAAGAACATTTTTAATTATTTTCTTTTTAATATCACTTCCTTTTGTGATTGTTAAATTTCTCTTGAGACAATCAATTTATTATTATGAACCTAATTTCTTATATGTGGTTCAAATACTTCCACTTTGTCATATAATATCATGATTCATTCATTCTTCATGATATTTTAAGTTTAAATTTGAATTATCTAAGGGGATTAGAGTTAAAAATTACCAAGTAGAAAATAATTTCGTAACCCAATTTATTTTCATTTGGTTATATTAATTCCTCATTATTGTTAATATTCTATGATTATGTACATAAATAATTTTGATAATCTATTGATTTATTTCTAATTATCTTATGTGGATTTAAAATTGATACACATAATCTATTCATTGATTGATTCTCATATCAATGTTATGGTCTTTTCAAAGGTTTACTTCAAAATATCATTTTGTTTGGGATTTTTTACACTTGAATTTACATATAAAGAAATTATTTGATAATTTTCTAATAAAACCTATCATTTTATTCTCATCTGGTTATTTATTACCTTTTCCAAGTAGTAGTACCATTTTTCCACTCTTTGGAACTTAAAATGTTTTAGAAAATGTTTGTAAAAAAACCCAAATTTATTTATCCCTTTAGTTAGAGAACCTATTTTATTATAAAACCCCTATTTTCTAAAAAGGTTTTGAAAAATGTTTTTTACCATTCCAAAGTGATTTATTAAATAACATTTCTTATGATCTTTGAACATTGAATTTCCTGTAATTATTCATATCATTTATCATGGATATGTTCATTTCCTAAATCATATACCATTTTTCATACAGTGTTTAATTTGAAAGTTATTTGATTATTTTGGGAAAATTGATAAATCTATATCTTCTAATCCATACAGATATTTGATAAGACACGTTATTAAATTGATTGTTTGATATATGATGAATTTTTTTGACAGGTACAACACAGGTGAGTTCTGGTTATAGATAGTTCATTGATGCATTAGTAGTATCATGGGACAAGTCATTTGGCTAGCCATCTTAGATGAGTTTTTACTAGATATGCTAAACTGTCTTGTGAAAGGTTTTGACGGTAATGGTTCGATGTACCTAGGAAACATGGAGTCCAATAATTAAGAATTTCTATCATTTAGTTTTAGTTATTATTCATCCATGATATTTTTCATCAATATATCTATGGATACATTTCATTTTCAGTTCATTTATTAAATGGTATGTATTTTGGTTTATTACATTTTCATATTGATTTTTCCTTGTCTAGTTATTTGAATGGAAATTGTTTATAGTTATTATATTGACATATTGTTTATGTACTTACTTTTTAGTTATTGACTACATGGCATGTGTTCTCAGTTATTTACCTTTTTATATTTATTATTCTTATTTATTCATTATTTCTTATATTATACTTTACCCTTAATTATCATTTGAGATCGCCCATATTTTATTTCTCTTTTCCTAGGAATACAAGAAGAATTTTATGAAATATGTGTAGGGATATACTATATGGAATAAATTTATCCTTAAAATAAAAAAAATATTGTAATTATTTTATTTATGTTTAATATAAGAATTATATATATATTTAGTTTACCAATACTACTAAAATCTTGTTCCTTCAGGATTTGATTCCTTGTATTCCAATGTAATGGTAGTAGACACCAACTCCAGGATTTATGGGGTCAGTTCACTATAGTTGTTATCAGAGAAAATTTAGTAGAAACCATGGGAACTAGATTTAGGGAAATATATATTAGATAACATATCCTCAGTTTAGAATTTGAGGATAAGTATAGAAGAACATCCAAAAGTTTCAGTTAGATAGATATTATGTAGTTTTCCTATAAATACATCCATATATGGATACTATAAGTGGGTGTGGTTTTAGAACATATGTACCTAATACTAACAACTCCAATAAGGTGTGTTGGGCCTAACTTAGCATAACCTGTTACGTGACAATGGGCCTTACCGTTCACCTAGTTTTACACTCTTGGGGGATATTCCTAGGATAACTTTCATTTTCTTATAAACCATTATGAAATATTTAAATAGATAATTACAATGAGTAACCTAGGATAAACCTTGGACCAAGTAATGTCCTATATTGAAATAAAATGGATTAAGTATTTATGTATTTAGGTTATATTAAAAACCTTAGTTAAAATTCTATTTAATGATTAACCTTATTTCAAGTATGTCTATCATATTTATTTTGGAAATTATATTAATATAGTTTTAAAAAAGGAAAACTTGTATTTTGGGTGACAACTAATAAAATACAGAAATCCTATAGGAATTGAACCCATGAACAAAGGATGATAAGGGTTTAACACCAACCACTGACCTATGTAATGTCCTCGTTAATATGTCATTGTTTTTAGTTAAACAATTTGATGAATAAATATTAATGATGAATTATTAGTGTTAATTTTTAGGTTTAGAGATTAATTTATTAACCATATTGTCTTTAGATAGTAGTTAGAGACAAAAATTTAGACATTTCACTCTTTTATGATCCTTAAGATCCATTAAAATCATATTTTAGTGCTTCAGGGATCAAAGTTAATTTTTGGATACCCATTTCTTAAAGTAAGTGATGAGTTATAATTTGACTGAAGCATAACCAAAAGATGGAATTGTTCATATGAAAATTAAAACATATCATGTAAATAAATTTACATGAATTCTTATATAGTAAAGGAAATTATCAATATGAGTAAAAGTTATCTTTAAAAAATATTGTCCTAATACCTTAATTTTTGTTAAACTGATAGTCTTCTAAATCATCGTAGATTTATGGATTTGTGGCACTCAACTTTCCATTGATCATTAACTTTTTTGTGATTGATGACCTCAATCACACCCTATAAATATTTATGATTTTTTTCCAAGAATGTATCCCTAATTTCCACTAATTTTCTCCTACTCAGAGACCTAGTTATATGTTTTTTCATGTGACCTTTTTACTTCTCATTCTCTCTTTTCTAAAAGATTTATTATGAACCCTTCTCAGAATATAGGATTTCAAACATATGAAATATAAAACAATATATAACCAAGATCAAGTTTAAATTGTGAGGATTAAATTTAATTAATGTGGGGATAATTTAACACCCCAAAAATCTAAAGTATGAATATTGTATTTGATAGCATGTATGACATGCAACACCAAGCTTGTAAGGGAATATAATATCCTGAGAATTTATAATATATTTACTATTTTAAATAAATTAAAAATAATTTATATCTTTCAATTTATGTGTCATTGAATTAACATATGTCACACACAACAACTAGTTTCTTCAATGGTTTGTGTTATACAAAAGACCAAGTTTTTTTGAACAATAATATATTATTAAAATATTATTATTTAATACAATAATATATAACATAGCTGTTAAATTAGTAGTTATTAATTAGATTAACTAACTTATAAAAACATATGGATTAAATAAATACAAAATTAACTCATTGGTTACTAACTAATTATAAATTAATATAAGAACCAATTGAATATAAAGGGAATGTTTTAATAGAAAACTATTTTTAGGCTCATAAACCCATTTATCCTAATAAATTAAATTAATTAAAATTAGTGAGTGATATTAATGTAATATATATATATATTCAATAGAATATTTTTTATATTCATCCAATAGATTTTAAAGTCATAAGATACGAACAAACCCAATATTTGACATAAAAACCTATTTTTTATTTAGGCGCTTTTACTGCCTTTTAATGGTGAACCTACTTAAATCCAATTTTGGGAATTTTATAAGTCTTATATTTCATAATTAAATTAATTATTTAAATTTAAACTTAAAAATAACCTTACATTTAATTTTTGGTATTTTTTCATGAAGATTTATTTTTTAATGAATAGTGAAAAATAATGGATTTTAATTTAAAACTCATTTTTAGTCTAACTTATTTATAAGGTTAAATTATAGTTTTAATTTGTTTTAAAGTTTATTTAGGTTAATTTTATATCATTTAATATAATTTATTTCATATTAATCAATTTCACTTTGAAATTGAATATAAAAACATGGAAAGCTTTTAAACGTTTTTACTTTAAAATCCCACATTGTCGTCCCATCTGTGAGATTAAATTTAAATTAATTTCTGCTAATTATATGTTTTTAATTTTTAAAAATGTATTAAATATTTGTAATATTAATAGTTTAGAATTTATAATAAGGTCAACTTAGTTTTTTACCAAAACAATAATTGAAAGTAATTAAAATTAATTAAAACGATTAAGGTGAAATTAAGCTTAAAAGAACTAAATATTAAACATAAGAGCCCATATGACCTAGAAACTTGTCCTAAATCCATTATATGGATATATTTTTATCCTATACTCCCTTGGATATAATTTTTACCATTATTGGATCAAATTTACATGTAAAAAACATGAGTGTAATTCCCTTTCCAAAAATTTACAAGAGTACCACTCCTCCACTATAAAAGGTCTTCTCTCCTCCCACTTACTCACACCTATAAATACACTTTGGATCGAATAATATCTAAAAAATAGTTCCTAAACATCCCTACACTCATCCTAGATTCCTAAACTTTGTCATAATTCCTTACAAGGAATCCCTTTGGTGCAAACCAAAAGGAGTTACCTGATTAAAGAGGTAACTTCTTTCCTCAACCTCTTTAGTTTTATTTCCATTATACACTATTTAAATTATTATTATTCCAATATTATATAATAATAAAAGTATAATAAATATACTAATATGTTTTTATGTTAATTTTTTGACCTAAACTTACACACACTTCCATCTAATGGGTAACAAACTTACCGTTTATGTGTAAGGTGAACTACTGCCTCACAAAATGAAGTTGTTCATTTTTCCTTTACCACCTCCCATGGTTGGGAATAATGATAGACATTATGTTTATATATGTTATATATGATATTTATAATTTCTTTATACTTATTTAATTATTTTATAACACATAACCTTATTATTTTTATTTTGTGTGAATATGATAATGTTGTTTGTGAAAGTGTGGACTACTGCCCCCTCAAAGCGATGTGATTTGTTCACACTATACATGAAACGTATAAAGGATGATTTTAATAAAACTATCTAAAATATATGAAATATATATTATATTGGAAATATAATATCCATATATATCATTTAATTTACATTCTTTTAATACAGAAAATGAATGAAAGTTGTGTTCATTCGTACATACGACCTACCGTCTCCATGAACGGTGCATTCCATTTATTATCCCCAAATATTATATATTATTAAAAATACATATATAATGAATATATATTATATTTAAATCATGTTTTAAATAATTTATATGATAAAACTATGATATAAACAAAAAATAACAAGTTAAAATATACTCGACAAACTAGGCAATTAACACCCAAAATAGTGAAAATAATGAAATATTGTTATCAAACATATAATAAGATGTTATAAGAAGTTAATATATGATATTATAAATATGATTATTCTTATATAATTAGTTATTGAAATGTTTAAAACCATTATACATGAATTTAATAGATGTTTACTTGAAATTAAATTCAAGGTAATAGATATTTCTCAAGTTACATTCTATCAAGACTTGTTTGTTGTCATGCACCCAGTTTCTTTTATATGGTGTATATACTAAACTTCAACATGTTATATCCTGAATATACTTATTATCATCATATTTTAAGTTTCATTTAATTTTATTCCTTCATTGATATTATGATTAAAAAGTTTCAAAGTGGTATGGGACACTTTGGAATGTTTAAAGATTATTCTCTTCAAGAGTGTTTTTAATGATTATATTTGCAATATCACTTCCTTTTATGATTTTTAACTTTATATTGAAATAATAAATTTATTTTTGTGCACCTATTTTATTTTATATGGTTTAAATACTTTAAATTTATCATATAATATCATGATTCATTCATTCTTAATGATATTTTGAGTTTAGATTTGAATTGTCTAAGAAGATTTGAGTTAAAAGTTACCAAGAGGAAAATAATTTTATAACCTAATTTCTTTTAATTGGGTTATATTAATTTCTCATTATCATTAATATTCTAATATTATGTGTATAAATAATTTTTACAATATATTTATGTATTTTCACTTATGTTATGTGGATTTACAATTGATATGCATAATCTATTCATTGATTGATTCTCGCATCAATGTTATGGTCTTTTAAGGGTTTGCTTCACAATCTCATTTTGTTTGGGATTTTTTACACTTGAATTTTCATCTAAAGAAATTATTTAATCATTGTCTAAAAAATCCTTTAATTTTCTTCTCATTTGGTTATTCATGAACTTTTCCAAGTAATAGTACCATTTTCCCACTCTTTGGTACTTAAAATGTTTTAGAAAATGTTTTTAATAAAACCCAACTTCATTTATCTCTTTAGTCATAGAAACTATTTTCTTCTAAAAACCCTATTTTATAAATAGTTTTTCAACAATGTTTTTAACCATTCGAAAATTATTTATTAAAGTCATTTTACCCTTTTTTTCTTTTACCAATGTTTTCAAAGTAATCTTCTTATCTATTTCCAAACAAACCATTTTTCTAACCTTTTACTGTGAAAAAGGAATGTTTTTTTACCCTGTATGGAATGAATGGATTTTCCCAACAACATTTTATTGAAGCATCCTTTTCATGTTTAAAATGTTGATTTTTAAATAAATTTTTTTTGAAGTTATTTTCAAAGAGAATTATTTTTAAAATGTTTTTCGAAATAAAAATGATATTTCCTAGAGAACATTTTTAAAATATATTTTATTTCTATTCATAAATGAAAAAACCCTATTTTTTTACTCCACTTGGGATATTTTGTACTGATACCATCCTTATTATTCCTCTATATGGTTTATAATTGATTTATCCAAGGATAGTATTCACATTCACTTCCTTGATTCCTTTGTTATCCCCTTGAAATATTTAATTTCATATGATCATTAAACATTGACTTTCCCCTAATTATCCATATTATTTATCATGGATATATTCATTTCCTAAACCATATAACATTTTTCATATGGTTTTTACTTTAAAAGTTATTTTATTATTTGGGTAAATATTGATAAATCTTTATCTTTTACTTCATATGGATTTTTGATAAGTTACATTGCCAAATCAATTATTCAATATATGAGGAATTATTTGGATAGGTAAGACATGGGTGAGCCTGATTATAGATAGCCTCTTGATACATCAACATTATCATCAAATGTGTTAGTTTTCTAGCCACCTTATATGGGTTTTTACCTGATATGTTAAATTTTCTTGTGAAAGGTCTTGACAGTAAAGGTTTCATGTACCTAGAAAACATAGCATACAATAATTAAGCATTTCCTCACTTAGTTTAAGTTATTATTCATCCATGTGATTTTTTGTCGACATATCTATTGATACATTTCTTTTTTATTTCATTGATTAAATGGAATGTTTTTTATTTTCTAAACTAATCGTATTGATTTTTCATTATCTAGTTATTTAAATGGCATGTGTTTCCAGTTATTTCATTTCCATGTTGTTTATTCACTTAATTTTCAATTATAAACTACATGTAATGTATTCTCAGTTATTTACCTTTACATATTGGTTATTCTCATTTACTCATTATTGATTCCATTATACTTTATCCTTACTATGCATTTGAGCTCACCCTTATTTTGTTTCCTTTACCTAGGAATCCAAGAAGCGTACTATGAAAGATATATAGGGATATAATATATGAAATAAAGCTTTCATGAAAAATTTAAAAAAAATATTTTGTAATTAGTATATCATTTGTAATACAAGACTCATTTATGTATCACATTTACCAATACTAATAAACTCTTCATTCCTTAGGGATTTCTTTCCTTATAATCATGTCAATGTAATGGTAACAAACACCAGATTCAGGATTTTAGGGGTCGGATAGCTACAATGTTAAATTATTTTTTATGGAAATCTAATTCACAAAATACTCAACATGATTCAAACAAGTATAAGTAATATTCTAAGATACACAATCTTGAATTTTAAATGGTTTAATTAGTTTGAAATATAACCTCAAGAGAAAAAGGGAAACTCCTATGAATAATTGAAATGATCCCTAAGGATAGTTCCATGATTTTGGTTACTATGAGTGGTTTAAAAACTCATGAGAAAGTTAAAGATAACCCTAGTAATGCTCAAAATGAAAATTTGAAATAATATAGACACTAAAATCTAGGTAAAATTGAATTTTAATTTTAGACAACACTACTGAAATTGTAATAAATTTAGTTATTCCACAAAAAAATCAAGAAGAAAAAGTCTATTTAAAGAATAAGTATAAATGTTAAGAAAATTTTGTGAAATAAATTAGAGAAATGCCTTATATTTTTAAGAATAATTCTCCATCCATACCTTTCCCTAAAATGTTTAAAACCAAAAATATCAAACCATGATTTCTCTAGTTCCTTGGGATTTTCAACAAGATAAAATTGAATATCCCTATCATCCAAGACTTAATTAAAATTATATCATATATGAAATATATTAAAAAACTATATCAAATAAGAAAAATCTAGAAGAAATTTCCACTTATAGCCTCACTAAAGAGTGTAGTTTTGTTCTTAAAAACAAATTCTCACAAAAACTTAAAGATCCAAGGAGTTTTTCAATTCATACACATTAGAGGATAGTTTTTAGTTAAAATATCTTTATGAAATTAGTGATATAATTAATTTAATTTCATTATCATTATTTGAATAGTTGGGATTGAGAGAATTACAACCCACCAATTTTGTCTTAAAACTAGCTAACCAATATTTCACACATCACATAGGTGGAGTTATGACCTGCATATAGGTGTTGGTAAGCTATTATTACCTTTTGAATTTATAGTTTAAGATATTAAGTATAACCAAAAAGTACGTATAATTCTTGGTAAATATTTTTATCCACAGGAGGAGCTGTTATCAATGTGGGTAAGGGTGTTCTAATTTTTAAATTGGGTGAACAAGGGGAAATGTTTCATGTGTTCAAGAATATAAAAGAACCAAAATTTGGTAATAAATATTCTAGTTTTGAGATGCATGAAGATAAGGGTTCATTAAATCCTTAGGGAGAATTTTTTAAATAAACATTAATTAAATAAACTCATGTGGATGATGAGAATAATTTTTCCCAAAGTTTTAAAAATATTAAAAAAAATGGGTTATTTTTAAAAGCTAAAAAATGTCTCTATTCTATCTTTGGAGATTTTTCAAGAAGATGGTTTTTCAATTCTTGAGATTAGGATATTTATATAATAGCATGATAATAATCTTCCAATTTAAAAAATAAGGAACATTTTTATATATTTGAGAGAGATATCTTGTAACACTTTGATAGATTTTATAAGAAATACATCTTTAAAACAAAACTGGACACTGAATGTGGTGATTTTTTCACTTTGGATAACAGTAAGGAAATTTATTTTTTCATCTTGAAATTGAGAAAATATCAAATATCTATTCTCACTTTAAGAAAAATTTTGAAGACCTTAGACCTCATAGGCCTAATATTTTACCATCTAGTGAAGAGTCACCCCAAATTATTCTTAAAACTTTGATATCGCACCAAAAATATTCATTTTTAGGTGATAACACATCATTTCCTATCATTATTTATGCTAAATTAGATAAAAATAAAGAGTAAAATTTATTATCTATGTTGATAAAGTAAAAAAATTTCATAGGATAGACCATTTCTAACATTAAATGGATTATACCTTTATTTTGTATGCATAGGATCCATATGAAACTTGATCATAATCTAATATTTTAGGGTCAAATATAGTTAAACCTAAATATAAAATAGGTTGTGAGATAATAATTAATCAAGCTTCTAGATGTAGGAATCATTTTTCGAATTTTATATGGTGCTTGGATCAGCTCGGTTTAAGTAGTTTCAAAGAAATAAGGATTCACTATTTTTACAAATGAAAAATAATGAAAAAATTAAGTTTAAAAAGTTAGAGTGGAGAGTATGTATAAATAATATGAATATAAATTCTAAAACTAGAAAATATCAGTTTACCATTCCATTTTTAGATAAAATTCTTGATAATATAGCCAGAGATAGTTTTTCTATTTTATAGATAGCTATTCTGGTTAAAACTAGAACCTTATAACTCTAGAATACTAAGAGAAAACCACATTCACTTACCAATTTGGAACATTTTCCTACCATAAAATTATTTTTTTATTATGTGGTATGATGTCTACTTTTTAAATATGCATGATAGAAATTTATTTCAAAATTATTGAGAGTATCATTAAAGTTTTTATAGATGACTTATCCATAATGGGTAGTACTTTTAAAAGCTATATATATAATCTAGAACTAGTTTTAGAGATAATTCCAAAGAAAAATATTTTTTCTTAATTGGTAAAAATGTAAATTCATAGTTACTGAAGGCTTTATGATTGGTTATAAGGTGTCTAAGATGGTTATAGAGATTAATTCTAAGATATAGTTTTTTCATAAGATACCCCTTCTATGAATGTTAAAGGTGATTGAATTTTTCTAATCCATACTAGTTTTTATTAGAGATCCATAAAGTATTCTTCAAAAATCACTAGGCCTATTTTCACACTGCTAGATAGAGATACACCTTTCTAATTTAATGTAAAATTTATTAAATATTTTAATATTATGAAATGGAAAGTCACTTCTTCTCCTATTATCACTATACATAATTGAAATCTTCAATTTAAACTTATGTTTGATGCTAGTGACATGGCTATTGGAGTGGTTTTAGGCCAGAATAAATATAAGAGTTTTTATATTGTGTGTTGTGCTATTAAGTTGCAAGATAATGCTCAAAGAAACTACACCACAACTGAGAATGAGTTGTTGGTTATTGTGTTTTATCTAGAGAAATTTAGGAAGTACCTAATAAGTTTTAAAGTTGTAGTTTTCACTGGCCATTCTACCTTGAAATACTTTTTATCTAAAAATAGTCTAAAACTAGATTTATTATGTGGATACTTTTCTTCAATAATTCAATTTATAAATAAAAAATAAGCATGAAGCTAAAAATATAGTGGTCAATCTTTTTTCTATGTTGTGTAGAACTCAGAAAGATGATCCTAGGGAGATAAATTATACTTTTTTAGATAGGAAACTTCTTGTTGTGGAGGTTAAACAATCTACTTGGTATGTATATTTTTCAAATTTCTTAGCCTTTGGAGTTGTGCCTGAAGATTTTACACATAACCAAAGAATTAAATTCATTACTAGGTTAGAATACTAATTTTTTGGAGGACCCTTTATTGTTTAGGATGTTTGATAATGGTATTATTAGTATTTTTGTGTAACACCCTAATTTTTTAAAAGAATACTATATTAGATAAAATTCTTAACATGCAACACTGATCTTTAAGTGAATTGGGATTTACTGTAAAAATAATATTATTTAAATGAAATTTTTATAACCTAGTTGTGGAATTGGAAGGTATGAAAACAATTAAATGAATTATAATATATATATATATATAAATTTTATACTCAATAAAAATTTATTTATTTATTCTTAGGGAAGAAGCACTCAATTTTTAGTAAAATCATTTTATTCTTCAAAAATATGTTTCCTTCAAAAATGATTTTTATTACTTCTCATGAAAAAATATTTTAATTAATTTATAGAACATTTAGAAAATATATTTTTAAAATTAAATTAAATTTTTAAATCAGCTTATCAAAATTAGTTTAAGGTGAAATTTTGGTATTTTTCTAAAAAGATCGATTTTTCAGTGAATAGTGAAGATTCCATTTTTCTGTACAATCTTTATAAAAATATAATTTTTTCATTTAACTATCACATTATTATTTTAATTTTACCATAAATTTATATAAGTCTCCTTTAAATATAAATAATTTGGTTAATTATAGAGTAATCTTCATTATATATTATTTTGGTATGAGTTCACTTTTGGGCTTAAAATGCATTTTTCTAAAAACTTTTTTCATTGTGTTTTTCATTTTAATATTAAATTAATTTCTACCACTTATAAAAATTTAATCTTGAAAACTGTATTCAATATTTTAAATCCTGAGGCCCAAATTTGGTGAATATTTCTTTTTTATTTGTGTTCATTATGAATAATAACCATAGTAGATATTTTTCAGCTTGGTAAGGGTAGATCGGGTAGTTAAGGTTAAAAATAATATGATAAGAACTAAAAATAACCCTAAAACTTTAATTTAATCTATTGGATGAGTTTTTTTCACCCATCCTCATGTAATATTATAATTTATGACTATCTTTTTCTATTTTTCTTTGAAAATGAATTATATATTATTTTAAATAAATAAAGTTCAAAAATATCACTCTTTTGCTTTTAATATTTATAAATTTTTTTGATAGGGATAAAAAATTGCTCAATTATAAATTTTTATTTAAAATATAAATGATTTTTTTATCATGTTAATTTATTTTTAATTTTTAGTGATGAAATAATTAACTTAAATGCTTATGCAACACCAATACAATATTTATTGAATTAGTAGAAAAATAAAATAAATGATTTTGAAAATATTAAAAGTAATATAATTTGAGTGAATTATTATGCTCAATAAATTTTTTAGATATATATAAAATATTAGGTATGTTTAAAAATATTATATTTTAATTTTTTTTTTGTA
Source organism: Viscum album (assembly GCA_963277665.1). Classification (NCBI taxonomy): domain Eukaryota; kingdom Viridiplantae; phylum Streptophyta; class Magnoliopsida; order Santalales; family Viscaceae; genus Viscum; species Viscum album. Next base: position 257,465,756 of record OY728162.1, read on the forward strand.
CAGTTATTTTCAATGTCAAATTAAATAAATAGTTCCAAAAATAATATTAATGATATTTTATAATAAATGATATTTTATTAAATGATTTAAAATTACTAAAAAACCTATATTCAGCCAAGTGAATAGAATATGGTTTAAAATATCAACTATATTCCATTTTTATGTCCCTTTTATTTTTATATTATCTTTATTGACCCCAAAGTAGTAAAACATGTTGATTTCATGGTAATTGTCAAAAGGGTTAATAAGGGGTTAAAATTAAGAGATAAGAATGAAAACATAACCAAAACTAGTCCAAATTTAATTATTTAAGATATCTTAGAATAATTATCATATTATATTTTAATTATATCAATTGGGAAGTATTTTTTCATGATAAATAATTTACATTTATTTAATACTTTAAGTAATTCGAAGAGTGCCTATCCCCTCACTTATAAAAGGGAACCTCCTTTCTTGCTTTATTAAAACTTGAAGAATAATTTTATTCTGCTAATACCTAAAAAATTCATTCCTAACATCCCAACCCAAATTATATGGGTATTATTTTGGTAATAATACCAACCTTATATGGTTTAAGGTGTACAGAAAATGAGATTGTCTAAAGAAGAGGTATATCTTTTAGCCGAACCGTTTATTATTATTTATTATTCTAACTCATTAAAAGATTATTAAAACATGTTTAAACAATAACTTAGGTATATTATATTTACTTATATGTTAATATTTTATTATAATAACCTATATCTATCTTATTATTCCATCAAATGGGAAATTAATCCATAGTTGGTGTGTACAGAGGACTACCATCTCACGAACTGATGTAATTCGTTTTCCAATGCCACCTCTCATGGATGGTTATAATGATAAATTTAATGTATATATATGATATTCATGAAATAATTATCATTTTTAAAATATAATATATAATATATTTTCTTACCTTTCCATCAATTGAAAAATTATAACGTCCTTCGTGCGTACGTGTAGATTACCACCTCCACAAAGTGATATAATCCATTTTTCGTCACTACATTACATGGATGATATATATAATGTATTTAAAAATATAGTATGATATTTATGATTTAATTATCATTCTATAAATATAAAATAATACTTAACTTCATTCCATCATGATCGTTGAAAAATAGAAATGTTACGCATGCATACATACGGCCTACCACCTCTATAGCTCGAATGGCCCGAAAGCCTTCTTTTTTATTTTTATTATAGATAATCCCCCTTTTAAGGGTTTAATGGGAACCCGTACATGACCCGTTGGCCCAAGGCACAAGGCCCGACATGACCCGTAATACATGACCCAAAGGCCCAGAGGCATACCATGCCCAATACATGACTCGTAGGCCCACCCCACAAGAACTGCCCCTCCCTAGCTTCTGCATCATTGATTTCCTTTAGCTCCCCAACTGTATTGCTGATCGGCTAGCATTGCCTCGTACAAAGCTGAATGGTGCCTGGTCCTGATGGCAGTTTCCATACCCTCTCATTCTTCCAATCTGGTTATCTCTACTTCTGGTGACTGTTATTGGTGCTCTAAACCTCATCTGGGGCTTGATCTGTGTGAACTAGGCTACTTCATGGTCTTCAATGGCCCGAAGGCCTTTGATGGCTCGAAGGCCCTGAGACCCGTAGGGCCAAACTGGTGGCCCGAAAGCCCAGATCAGGTGAATAGTCAAGCTTCTACAGTACCAAACAGTGTATGCTACAATACCTGCTACAGTACTGCTACAGTACTGCTACAGTACCCGGAAATTTGCCTCTACTCGGTTTTAAACCTGGGTCTCTTGGATGCCAAGAAAGAGCCCTTACCACTCGGGTATGGGCTCGTTGTCTCCTACCACCTCTATGATTGTAACATAATTCATTTTTCATTACCATATTTAATGGATAGTTTTAAAAGTATAATTGATATATAAAAAATATGATTATTTCATTATTATTATATTAGATATTATAGACTAATTAATTTCTTGACTATGTTCATCCTACCTAAGTTGTTTTGTGATTATGAACTGAATATCCTCCAAACACCTGATATAGACTTAATTGATCAAATAATTAAATATGTCATTAAAATAAATAAAATGGATATTATAAGGATAATGGATTAAACCTAAAAAATGGTTTTAAGAAATTATATATTTTATTTAATTTTATTATTATAAATACCCTGACCCTGGTATCCCAAATTTAGTGGTTACTTCATTACATTCGCCTAAGATACAAGTGATCGCATCCCAAAGGACCAAATAGTTTAGTAGTCTTAGTAAACTAGATACATAATTTAATTTAACATTGTATTTTAGAACATAAAAATACATCATAGTGAAAGTAAATATTCTGAATCCTTGAACTCATTCAAAGATAATTTCTTTATATCTTAGGGAATGGAATCAAAATAAGGTTAATCTAAAATGCTCAATAAGGGTTATGTACAGCAGAAGTTATCATGAGGAAATAAGACATAATCAATATAGAAAGGTAAATAACTAAAAACACTTGTCATTTAATCAATAACTTGATCACAAATAATAATATGTAATGAATAAATGATGATAAAATAATTCTATATAACTAACTATAGGAGTTTAAAACTTATCCATGGATATCATAACTATTCAAATAATCACATGGATATCAATAACAAATCTCATAGTGATGAAATTAATAATACTGAACTTCATAAAAAAACCATCAAGTCCCCATTTCAATATATCATATATAAATGTGTAAGGCCTCATCCAAATACCCAAGATAGTTTGTCTCATTAAACCTACTGATGCATTGAGGGATTATAGTGGGCCCCACCCTTCACTTACTCAGTCCAATACATTCATCATATGAAATGGGTGAATAACATAATCAACATAAACATTCTTATTGAAAAAATATTAAATTAAATATTAATATTTTCCCTAGTAAAACTTATCATAAACCATTCATATAAAGAATAATGATAGTATCATTACAATATATCCCCATTGGAGTATAAGTAAAATAAATTGTTCTTATTGATGGTGAATATAAATACCATAAAAATTTAATTAAAAATATTCTTGAGGAAAATACTCTTTTCACTTTGAAAATAACTTTAAAAAACTAAAAAATTAAATAATATTAAGAAAAATATTTTATTTAAAAATAATCATAGAAAATTTTAAAGTAAGCTTCAAATCATCAGTTGGTCCTGGCGGTAGGAAATTTTTTTCATTCCATATATTTAAAAACAATTATTCCTTTCATACTTTTGTTAAAAATCCAAAAATACCTCATTTGGAAAATGAAAAGAATATTCATTTGAAACATTTTTATAGAAATTCAAAACTGGATAAAAATTACTTTATACAATTATAGTAGAATATTAAAAACATTCTTGAAAAAAATTAATGAAAATATATACATGAAATAAAATATTCCCAACCAGATAGAAAACAAAGTTGATTTTCATTAAAATAATTCATTTTGTATCTTGAGTACTTATCAGAGGAAAATGAAATGAAAACATATAATTTCTATAAATAACCATAGGAGAATAAGATATATTAGGTTTAAGATAAAAATATCAAATAATTCCCTCATCAGAGACTTTAGCATAAATAATATTGAATAATGATGAGACTGTGAAATAAACCCTTACCACTTTGGTAACTTTTGAATCATAACCCCCATGAAAGAAGAAACTTAAAATGAAACATAAAATAACATGAATATAAATATATTCATGATATAAAATATCAAATTGGTAGTAGATAAACCTTATAAAAAATTAGGTTCAAAACATTAAAATATTCCTCAATGAAAAAAATTAAGATGAAATACATTACCTCGGGTCAAACTCATCATGTGTGTTCTTTATCTTACTAAATAATAAAATTATGTTAATTATTTAATTTCTTAATAGAAAAATTCAAATTTATTTTTTATTTTATTTTATTCATATTCATTTTATATTTAATTTCATAATTAATTAATTTTACATTGGATGTTTTGATGATATTTAGTTCATATGTTCAAAATGACTTCGATGGGTTGACTAGTAAAAGTAGTCACTATTACATCATATTTAAAATAAAAACCATGATATAATTATCATTTTAATACATTAATTAAACTTTTAAAACCCTACCATGAAATTTGGTTATGAAAAATAAACTATGTTATAATCATTGAGATGGTAGGTTCTACATATACATGAGTAATGTTTCCATTTTTCAACAATCATTATAGAAAGAAGATAAGTATTTTTTATCTATAAATAATTATCATAAATATCATAAATATCATATAATTTATTTTAATATACTTATATATATATATATCATCCATGTGATGTGTGATGAAAAACAAATCACATCGCTTTGTGGAGGTGGTAGTCCACACGTACGCACGAACTACGTTATCATCTTTCAATGAATGCAAAGGTAATAGAGTGAATGATATATTGTATTTTTAAAATTTTAATTTTGTTATTTATATAATATATATACATTAAATAAATCATTACAACTAGATTTAAGAGGAGGTGATGGAAAACAAAATACATCAATTCGTAAGGTTGTAGTCATCCATACACATGAATAATGGTTTTGTTTCCCATTTGATGGAAGAGGAGATGGATATAAGTCATGTAATAAAAATAATAACATCTTATTATATAAAAGATAGTAATTATATTATTCCATTATGTTTGAAGAATTTTTGAAGGAGGTAGAATAAGAAATAAAATGAAAATGCTTGATTAATAATTATATCTCTTCTTTAGATAACCACTTAAGGTTTACAACAAAATAATTCCTAGGATGGTTTTCTTATAAAATAAAAGACTATAAGATGTGTGAAGGGATTTTTAAACACAATTTTTTTATTTATTGAACAAAAAAATTAATTTTGGATAAAATAGGATAGGAGGTTCCCTTTTATAAGATAGGGGAGGGGTACTCTTGGAATTTCTTAAATTATTAAATTAATATAAATTAATATTCATATTAAAATTGATCCAAATTGAAAATATTCAAAGATAATATGAGAGTTAGTATAAATATTCTAATACAATTAAAATTTGATAATTTTAGGTGATGTTTTTCACCCTTACCTTTTTGTTTTAACCCATGTTAACCATTTTTGAAAATCATTGCGGTATTAAATATTTTACACTATAGGGGTAAAGAAACATACTATAAAAGGAAAAACAACTCAAAAATGGACCATGTTAGATATTATAAATCATATTATATTTAAATATATTAAGCTAAGTTTTTTTAGTAATTTCAAATAATTTAATAAAATATTATTTTCTATAATATATCATTAATGTCAATTTTGACAATATTCATTTAATTTAACTTTAAAAACATCAATAAAAATTGAATTTAAATATAGAATTTTCAAAAAATAAAAATATGTTATAATTATATAAAAAATATGAATAAAATAATTAATTAAAATTATATTACTTTTAATATTTTCAAAATTATTTATTTTATTTTCCTTTCAATTAAGTAAATATTGTGTCAATGTTGTGTAAGCATTTAAGGTAATTATATTAATACTAAAAATTATAAATATAGTACCATCATGAAAATAATAATATTATTATAAAAATAACTATTATGATTTATTAAAAACTTTCTTTTTCTCTTTATGAACACAAAATGGGATATTTAAAAGGAAGAGGGTGACATTTTATCTTTTTTTTTTGAAGTATTATAAAGGTCATAATCATGGCCATATGGAAATAAAAGGTCATATATTACAATTTCATATAAATATGGATGAAATATACTCATAAAATAAAAATAAGTTCATGTTAGTATTATGTTTCACTCCTTATCAAATTATTTTTACCCTTAATTAACACATTTTACATTTACCATGGTAATAAATATATATTATAGTTACTATTTATAATGACCAAAAATAAAAGGGTCTTATTTACCAAATATGAAACTTCTGATTATAAATATGGAATCCATTTTACAATATTAAAATCACATAATTGGAATAATTAAATTTAAAATTAAATAGTAAAAAAATATCAAAAAACGGTTTTTCATTAAAATTCCTTTTAAGTATAAAAATATTTTTATATAAAATTTATCCACAAAATTGATTCTATTTAACTTAATTGGATAATTAATAATAGAAAAGGACTAATTTTACTTTTAATTTTTTTGAATAAATGGAAATTTTTTAATTCCTAAAACAAAAATATAGTATTCACTAAAAATCAGTATTTTTCACTGTTCACCGAAAAATCAACCTTTTCAAAAAAATCTCAAAAATTCACCATAAGATAATTTTGATATGATGATTTCAAAAATTATATAATTTTTATAAAATATAATTTCAAAATTTGGTATAAATTAATTTTATTATCCCATCACAAAAAAATAATAAAAAACATTTTTGAAGCAAAGGTATTTTTGAAACATAAAATAACTTTAACAAAAATTGAATTATTATTTACTAATATTTAATAAATACATTTTTACTAAGTAGTATCATTATTTATTTTTAATAATCTGGTTATTATTGTTCATACCCTCCAATCCAACAGCTTGGTTATAACAGTCAAATTAAAATAATAATATTTCATGGTTCATTTAAGCTTGGTGTTGCTTGTTGTATATGATATCAAACATAATATTCTTCCTTTAAAATATAAGGGTGTTAAATCACCCCCATCCCCCACACCATAAATAAATTATGACCTCAAAATTTCAACTTTATATCAATAATCAAGTGTTTGAAATATAAAAATACTTTTTTTTGAATCCCACATCTTAAAAAGAGTTAATAAAAATTCTCTTGAAAAGTGGGAAGGGAAATAAAAAGTTCATCTAGGATAACACATAAATAGGTTTATAATAAATATAATATTATTATGAAGTGAAAATATAGACATGGAGTATAAATTTAATGTCTGTAATAATGATCGAGAGCGACATAGAACATTGATTACAAGAAAGTGAATGGTTATGATAAAATTAATGAACACAAAATCATAAACCCATGAGGTTTGAAGAGGAAAATTAATTTATTATAAATAAAGGTAATAGGATAATATTTTTTTCAAGGTAATTTTCCTATAATTGAGTAATTATCTTACAATCAAGATAAATATCACTAGAAAATATTCTTATTTAATATCTTTTTATAAGCACAATTCTATCCTTTGGTCATGCTTTAATAAATTTCCACTTAATTTCTCACTCTAATAAATGAATATCCAAGATGAATTTTTTCCTGAATCACTAAAATTAACTTCTAATGGATCATATGATTCTTTAAAATAATAACAAGTTATTCATCATATATTTAACAAAACAAAAATGGTTAGAACAATGTAATATAATAAACAAAATGAATAAAACTTCATTTGAATAAATATCCCCATATCCCAAATAACCTCAACATGAAAGTAGATTTTAACCTCAAAGGTTATCTTATTCCCTTAATCTTAAATATCCAAAAACATAATTTAATTATTCTCAAATAATTATTTACATTAAACTTAATGGTTATTGTAACACTGTAATATTTTAAAATAACACTATATTCTATAGCATCTGTTTCACACAACATTGAGCCTAAACGAACCCCAAAATATTATTATTTAAATATGATCATTGTAGCCTGTCAGTTAAATGGGAGGGAATAAATAGTATTAACTAAATTATAAAATATATATAAATATATAAATTTCATGATCAATAAAAATTCATTGACAAATTATTATGTAATATGTACTCAATTTTTAGTAAAGTTATTTATTTTTCAAAAATATGTTTTCTTCATAAATAGATTTTCTTTCTTTCTATGAGTAAATATTATAATCAATTTTTAGAAATTATATAAATTTTACTAAATAAAAATAATATAATTTTTTAAATCATCGTACAAAATTATCTTAAGGTGATTTTTTTTATTTTTCTAAAAATATTTGTTTTCTACTAAATAGTGAAAATGCCGATTTTTATTGTAAGCTATATTTTTATTTAAACTATTTTTGAAATTACATTTTATTTTAAAATTATTTCAAAGAAAAATTATTTCAATTATATTATGAATAATTCAATTAGTTTCATTGGAATCAATTTTATAATTTAATTTGGTATAAAATCATTTTTATACATAAATAGGCATTTTTATGAAAAAAAGTATTTTTTCTAAAAAATAGTTTTTGTCACATTTTGTAAACTTATTTTAAAATTAATTTCTATAAATTATAGGAATTTAATTTAATAAAATGGAATATATTTTTGGATTCCAAAACAAAAAATTATTCGAGGATAATTTTTTACATTTTTTGAAGAAATTAAATTTTTAGAGAATAGTGAAAATATATTCTTTTATGAAATATAGTATCTTTTTTGATACCATAACGACATATAAATAATATAAAGAATTATGAAACTTATATAAATAATAAAATTATGTTAAAATGATATAAATATAATTCAAAAATAAATCAAAATATAGTGATTAGAATTTATTTCATAATAAATATGAAAATCATTTTTGTGTTGATGCAGAGCTTGCGTGGCACTAGAAAAGTCAAATTTGGTATCCTAAAAATAATAATTTGTATGATTTAGGTATTTTATAGATTTGGATATTAAATATAAATTATTATTTTTGATTTTTATTCTTATATAAGAATTTTATAGTTTTATAACAAGTGTCTTAACCAAATTCATGTGCAATGCTTGCACAAGGCCAGAAAAGTCAAAATAACACATTAAATGTGTTTTCATGATATAGATATGAGTTAAAAATATTTAAATAATATAAATTTATATATTTATCATAATAAAATCATTTCAATAATATAAATTTATTTATAATTTTTGGAAATTATATAATTACTTTATATTCTTGTGGAACGCTAATACAATATTTATTTAATTAATATAAAATTAAAATAAATGTTATTAAAAATATTGAAATTAATATTATTTAATATATTTAAGGTGATAAAAATTTATATATATTAAAAATATATTTTTATGATATAATAAAATATATTTTTTTAAATTTTAATTTTTTTGATGTTTTTAAAGTCAACGTAATGAATAGTATCAAAATTGACAATAATGATATTTTATAAGATTAATATTTTATTAAATTATTTAAAAAATATAAAAATATTAAATAAGAATAAATGGTATAATATATGGTCTAAAATTTCATCCCCTGTTTATTTATAGTCTATTTATATTCATTTGTCTCTATAATAGTTTTATTATATTTTAATCTTTTGAGAAATTCCAGAAGTGTCACTCACCTCAATTATAAAAGGACGTCTTATCCCTCACTTCTTAACGCCAAGTTGTGCCTTATAACTTGACCAAGCCCTACCCATTTCTCTTATAAAAATCCTTATCCACATTTTATATATTCTGGTCTTTCTAAAATACCAACTCTAGATCCTTTAAAAAGAGATCTAAAGGAAGTCTTTAAAAAAAGAGGTAATCATATTTACCAAATCTTTCAAGTTTATTTCTTCTTATACTTTCTATTAATGGTTTTATTAATCCTAAATTAATAAATAAATTATGATAAATATATTTATATATTATTATGATTATGGTACAACCATATTATATCTCTTTTTGATCCTATGAAAAGCAAAAATATCACTCGTGCGTGCATATGGCTTACCATCTCCATGTAGTGGTGTAATTTGTTTTTCATCATCACTTTAATTGGATGGTTATAAATATTTAAATAATGAATATATATGATATATATTACAAAAAATTATTCTATAAAGTTTAATTATTCTTTATCATTCTTTTTTTCATCCATTGAAAAAAATAGACAGTGTTCATGCGTACGTACGACCTACCATCTCCATAAACAGTGTAATTCATTTTTCTATATCTATCTTTATGGATGACTATAAATATATATATATATATATATATGTTTAATATATATCTATATATGATATTTACACCATAAATAATACTCTTTAGATAATGGATCTATATACTATGCAAAATAACTGAAACTTACATGACAAAATATGCTTGGGGGAATGAAGTGATTAACACCCGAAATATGGGTAATAAGGAAATATTATTAACAAATGGGTGATAATATGATATAAGAGGATAATATATGATATTATAAATATGAATGTTTTTATAGTATAAATTAATAACATGTTTAAAACCACTATACAGGATATAAAATCAACTTCAACTAAAGGGAAATGTAAGGTAAGGGATTTGTGTCTCACTTTTATTTCTGTGGGACACTTTCCATAGTTACCACTTGTTTCCTTTTATTGGTGTATATACTACCCATTAATTTATTTTATGATACATATTATTAATTCTATGGGTTCTTATATATCCATTTATGTTTATTTACTTCATGGGGTAATGATTTAAAAATTACTAAAGCGGTAAGGGTTTATTTCACAATCTAATCATTATTCAGAATTTTTTATGTTTAATTCTCCATCGGGGAATATTTATATTCAATGTTTTTTAAAAAAATAAAAAAAAGTTTTTTATTATTATTCTATAGTTTTTTAAATTCAATTTTACCCTTATTTAAATTTTTAAAAATTTGTTTAAAAGGAATATTTTTTTAATTTCTATACAAGGTTCTTTGTGAATTTTACAATAAAATAAGGAATGCTTTTTTAACTTATATAGCATGGGTGGATTTTCCTATCATATTTTCACTTTAATTATTTGAATCTTACTTTACAACTTTAAAAGTTTCTTTTAAAAGAAATTATTTTCCTCTATAATTGTGCAACTTTAAAAAATGATTTCAAAATGGAAAGGTTATTTTCCTTAAGAATTGTTCCAATTGATATTTAAAAATCTTTTTCCATTTAAGATAACATTATTTGATGTTACTTATGATTAAATATGGATATTAATCAAGGATACCATCTATATTATTTCCCTATATGTTTTATGTTTATGATGGCATGATTTTTATGAATCCCATTTCTTTTCCATGATTTATGTTATGATGAAATGTTTGTGAAAACTAATTCATTTTATGGGTTTTGATATAATGAATAATTTATGATCTTGTGGAACACATTCTTATAATATTAATTATATGATAGGTGAGACCTATATTTCCCTTTAATTCATTAGGTAATGATTAATATCTCATGATATAAATATGACTAGAATGGGGAGTGAACCTAGTTCAGTAAGAGATCTTGTCCGCCATGATAGTCTTGGGAGTGAACCTTGAAAACTAAAATGTTTTGGGGTGTTAAATCATTCCACCATGATAATATTATGGTTGAAACTTGATTACTACAATTGTTTATAGAGTTAACTCATTCCACTATGATAGTCTTTGAATCAAACCTGGACTAGTATGATGGTTTGGGGAGTGAACTAATTCCACTATGATAGTCTTAGGAGTGAACATTCACTACTATGATGGTTTTTAGAGAGAACCTTGACTAATATGATGTTTTGTGAGTGAAAATTGACTAATATGATGGTTTGGGGACTGAAATAATTCCACAATGAATGTCTATGAAAAAAACATTAACTACTAAGGAAATTATTTTCTATGTTTATGTGTATGCCACAATTTCATGTCTTATTCCGATGTTATTTTCTCATAGATCATGTTACTTTCTGATTCATATATTATAAATTACCAACATTTATTTCAAGACTCATGATTTTGATCTATGTTATGCAGGGTATAATTTTCAAAAGTTAAGTTCATGTTCTTATGCCCTTATTATCATGTTATGACTATGTAATTATTGTTATCTCTTTTATTTGCCATTATTGAGAATCTAATATCACTATTTTCTTATTTTTCCTTTAACCAGGTTATGAAGAAAGGTTTTAAGTAGGGTATTTCTAATAAGTTTTTTAGATGTGAATAAATTTTGGGGTTTGATATAGATTTTTATGAACCATTTGTTTATTTTTCCAAGATATGTAAGAGTTTTTCCTAATTATCTAAAACTCTAAACCAAAAATATCCTTTAGTATGAAAGTGATCCAATATTTTAGTTGATTTTTTTAAGTTTTTTATGGTTTGAATTAGGTCACATTTATTGGTATAAAATTAATAAATATAAATATTATATTTTTAGCATAGAATCTGAGAGCACGGGTTCTTCAACATTAGGGATATATAAACCTCAACCCAAAAAAATGTCTCCCAAGATATCATTAATCACATCAAAATCATAAAAAAAATCAAAATTATTTTATTCTATAATATTTTTCACAAAATAAAATTAATATTTATACATCAAACCATTTAAGTAAAAATAATGTCATACTAACTAGGACATCATGTAGGTCAATGTCAGGCATTGCACCCTCATTGCCCTTTGAGTGTGGGTTCAAGCCCCACAGCCTTTGTGGAAGTGAGGGGTTGTCACTCAACACAAGTTTGGTCCTTTTTATAAAACTATATTAATATAATTAAAATAAAATTCCCAAAAATATAATTAACATCCTCAAAAATAACATTAATCATCAAATAACCTTTCAATCAAATGGGATCTATATAATAAAACATATATTACACAATTTTAATAAACCATAATTACCTCATCATAAAATATCATATAAACCCTAAAGTTTATTTATACCTTTAAACTTATGTCCATAAAATAAAAAATAATTATTCCTCAAATAAAATTTTTATTGAAACATATACTAAAAAAAGGTTTTTTTCACATAAATGTCTCCCAAAATATATATAATCATGTTTTATTCTCATCACACAAAATATAAAAAGGGATATCTATTCCTTTACACATATGATCAACATTATACTTATTATCCCAAGACACTTTAGGTTTATCCCATATCATTATGGAATATCATAGGTTTCCATAGGTTCTATTATTTGATTAATTATAATGGTTCATAGAGAAAATGTGAATTAACCCATTTATTTCCCATGAGAGTGTCAAAACATGTGAGCAGTAAGGGTGCACTCTTCGTGCACCATAATAATGGCCAAGATATACTCGACCAACCCTTATTAGGAATATTACCCTAAGATTCATATGTTCTAAAACCACATCCACTTCTTCAGATTCAATCATATTGTTATGTTCCTTAATCAATGTTTTCCTAAATCTAGTTTCTAATTTTTCTACTAAACGTTATCTAATACCAACTATAAAGACAGTGACCCCAGTAGCCCAGAGTTTGTGGTTATTTTATTATATTGGCATAAGATACAAGTTATTGTATCCCAAAGGACTAAATAGTTTATTAGTCTTGGTAAACTAGATACATACATGAATTTCTCATTACATTTGAAAATATGAAAATACATCATTGTGAAAGTAAATATTCTACATACTTGAACTCATTCAAATATTCCTTCTTCATAAACTATGGAAAGAAAACAAAATAAGGGTGATATAAAATGATCAGTAAGGGTTATGTATAGTGGAATTTATAATGATTAAATAAGTTGTAATCAATATGACAGGTTAAATAACTATAAAAACATTTCATTTAATCAATAACTTGGTCATTAATAATAATATGGAAGGAATAAATAATGATAAAAAAATTCATATAACTGATCATTTGAGCTTGAAACTTATCCAGGGATATCGTAACTATTCAAATAATCACATAGACATTAATAACTAATCTCATAATGATGGAATTCATAATGTTAGACATCATAAACATAATATCAAGGCCTCATTCTAAGACATAATACATAAATAGGTAATGCCTTAGCTAAATACCCAAGCAAGATTATCTCATGATATCTATCAATGTGTGATGGTAAATAGTAAGTTTCACCCATCACTTACTAATTATAATACATTAATAATATAAAAGAGTTTAATATAATAATAAATATAAACATAATTATTGAAAAACTATCATATGAAATGATAATATTTTCCCCAGTCAAACTGATTATAAAATATCCGGAGAAAGAATAATGATGGTATCATTATAACACATCCCTAGTGGAGCATAATTAAAATAAAGGTTTATTGTCATTAATGGATAGAAATATCATAAAAATTTAATTAAAAATATTCTTGAGTAAAATACCCTTTTTACTTTGAAAATAACCTTTAAAAACTAAAAAATTTCAGAATATTAGGAAGAAAAGTATTTAAGAAAACATGGAAACTTCTAAAAGAATATTCAAAGCATTGGGTGGTCATAAGGGTGCAAAATTATTTTTATGTCATGTACATAAAAAAAGATTCTTTTCATAATTTCAGTGAAAATCCAAAATGTGACTTGTTTGTAAAATGAAAAAATGTCCTTTTAGACATTTTTCTATAAATTCAAATATGGGTAAAAATGACTTTAGACAATAATAGTAGAATAGTAAGAATGTTTTAAAAATATTTTAATAAAAATATGAACATGGAAGAAAAGATTCTTAGCCGAATAGAAAAAAAAAGTCAATTTTTCATAAATACATTACTTATATGAGGAAAATGAAAGGAAAACATATAATTTCCATAAATAACCATAGGATAAGAAAATATATAGGGTTTAGTATAGAAAGACAAAACAATTCCCCTAGTAAAGACTTTAACATAAACAGTCTTGAATAATAATAAGATTATGAAATAAACCCTTACCACTTTGGTAATTTTTTAATCAAAACCTCATGGAAGAATTAAATTAAAAATAAAATTAAATACTGGGAATATAAATATATTCATTATATAACATATCAAATAGACCTTAGATACATGGTATTTGGTTCATATGTCCAAAATGACTTTGATAGGTTGACTATGGTAAAAGTGGTCATTATTCCATCATCTTCAGAATAATAATCATGATATAATTATTATTTTTATATATAAATTATACATTTAAAACCATCCATGAAATATGGTTATGAAAAATGAACTATGTTACAATCATGGAAATGGTAGGTCGTACCCACTCATGAGTAACATTTCCATTTTTCAACAATCGTTATGGAAAGAAGGTAAGTATTATTTTATAATTAAATAATGATAATAATATAATAAATACCATATTATTTATTTAAATATACTTATATATATCATCCATGTGATTTAGTGATGAAAAATGAATCACATCACTTCATAGAGGTGGTAGTCCACAAGTACGCACAAGGGACGTTATCATTTTTCAATGAATGAAAAGTTAATAAAGTAAATGATATATTATATTTTAATAATGATAAGTGTGACATAAATATTATATATATATATATATATATATTAAATTCATCATTAAAACTAGTCGTGAGTGGAGGTGATGGAAAACAAATTATATCGGTTCATGAGGCGGTTGTCTGTCGTACACATGAATGATGGTTTTGTTTCTCATTTGATGAAATAGGATATGAATATAGGTAATGAAATAAACCAAATAAAATATTATTATATATAATATACTTATTTTTTTATTTAATCATGGTTTAAAAATGTTTGAAGGAGGTATAAGAACAAATAAAATGAAAACAGTTGATTAATAATTATGCCTCTTCTTCAGATTACCTCTTAAGGTTCACTCCAAAAGACTTACTAGGTTATTTTTATGAACAAACCAAGTACTACAGTTCATGGTGGTATGTGAAGAAGTATTTAAGTAGTTCTTTTCTAAACCAAAATATTTTTTTTAAGTGTGAATAAAAGAAAAGATGAGGTACCCTTTTATAAGAGAGGGGAGGGGCACTCTTGGAATTTATTAAAGTAGTAAATTAAAATAAATTAATTTTAATATTAAAATGGATCCAAATTTATAATATTTTTAGTCAAAAAAATCTCATAAAATAAAATTGGTTAAGTTTAGATGTTTTTTTTACCCTTATATTTTTATTTTAACTTGTGTTAAGCCTTTTTGAAAATTACTGTAGTATTAAAGTTTTTACTCTTTAGGGGTCAATAAACTTACAATAATGGGATAAAAATCCCATAAATATACCATTGAAAAAATTATGAACCATATATAATTTTCCTTCATAAAGATAATATTTTTAATAATTTTAAATCATTTAATAAAATAATATTTATCATAAAATATCATTAATTCCAATTTTGATACTATTAATTTAATTTGACTTTAAAAACATCAAGACAAAGATAGAATTTGAATATAAAATTTTCAAACACCCCAAATATTTTATAATTATTTAAAAAAATTGAATAAAATAATTCAATCAAATTATATTAGTTTTATTATTTTTAAATTTATTTATTTTATTTTCCTTTTAATTAAATAAATATTATGTCGTCGTTTAATAAGAATTGAAGGTGATTATATATTTACTAAAAATTTATAAATAAATTACCATCATGAAAATAATTTAATTAATATCAAAATAACCATTAATATTTCTTCACAACATCCTTTTTCCCTTATGAACAAATAAGAAATATTTAAAAGAGGGTGATCTTTTATCTTTTTCTTTACTTAAAGTATTATAATGGTCATAATCATGAACATATGGTACAAAAATGTAATATATCTAAATTTTTTATGATTATGGATGAAATATACTCATCCAATAAAATTAATGTGAGTGTTAGGGTTTCATTTTAGTCCTTATCAATTTATTTTTACCCTTAATTAACCCATTTTACCATTATTGTGGTAAAAAATATTTACTATGGTTACTATTAATAATGACCAAAAAATAAACC
Organism: Viscum album; assembly: GCA_963277665.1. NCBI lineage: Eukaryota > Viridiplantae > Streptophyta > Magnoliopsida > Santalales > Viscaceae > Viscum > Viscum album. The sequence goes on from OY728162.1 coordinate 257,482,422, forward strand.
TATTTAAAAAAATTATTCCACTTGATTCCAAATATATAATCAATTTTTCAAGATTCAAATCATGAAAGTTCTATAATTTTTAAAAAATAAACCGTTAAAATGTGTCGAAAAATGGTTTTTTGGAAAAAATGGCTTTTAAGTATAAAAATATTTCTATATCAAATTAATCAATAAAATTGATTCTATTGAACTAAATTAGATAATTAATAATATAATATATCTAAAGTTTCTTTGAAATTATTTTAAAAAAAAATTAACATTGTAAATTCTTGAAACAAAAAATACACTGTTCAATAAAAATCGGTATTTTCACTATTCACTGGAAAATCAACCTTTTCAAAAAAATATCAAAAATCTAGCATAAGATAATTTTGATATAATGTTTTAAAAAATTATTACCATTTTATAAAATATCATTTCCAAGATAAATAGAAATTAATTTTATTAACCTCTCATAAAAAGCAATAAAAATCATTTTTGAAGGAAACGTGTTTTTGAAACATAAAATGACTTTACCGAAAAATGAATGATTATTTACTAATAATTAATGAATAAATCTGTATTGATTATGATATTTATATATATTTCATAATGTGGTTATTCCTATTCATACCCTCCAATTCAATGGCTAGGTTATATCAATCATATTAAAAAAAGAATATTTTGTGGTTTGTTTAAGCTTGGTGTTGCATATCATATATGTTATCGAACATAATTATTGGCCCATAGATACTGTTAGACACTATCTATGATTAAAATGGTTTTAATTATCACAAATCATGTCATATATTAAAATATATTCTACCTCATGTCAGATCCTAAATTATGTCAAAACATTATCTTGTATATCAGATCATTTCAATCATATAATTATTTATGTGTGTTTAAGTATAAGCAAGATTATAACTGATTATCTATTTGTAATTATGGGTATTAATAATATCTAACTTTTTCTGAACTATAAAACAGATAGAACATCTAAAAATTATTTAAGTATGAGTCACTGACATTGATAGACAAACGACTCATCGTTGCACATGACACCAACGTAGACGACTCACCATTACATAAGACTCACCGACGCAGATGACCTACTGTCGGGCCAGGTGACCTACCGTTGCATGGTGCTACTAATGCAAGGACTCACCATCAGTTGAAATGAGTCAATGATAGATCAAATATCTCATCAATAGAAGTAAGTACTCACCATTTATATGAGTCACTGATAGATCAACTGTCTCACCAATAGAAGGAAGGACTCACCATTGATATGAGTCACTGATACATCAACTGTCTCACTGAAAGAATGAAGGAATCACCACTAAAACAAGCCATTAATGTAATGATCCATTAATGTATGTAAATACCAACATAATGACATACTGATGGGTTGAGACATTGATAGAAGGAGACACCAATAGACTAGTCACCGATAGACTATTTAAATATGCATTTATTAATATTATTTATAATGGTCATATTTGTGTCATTTAATGATACTAACATATTTTATAATATTTTTTAGAACTTTTAGTAGACAATATTAGGTACGATGAACCTATCCACATGGAAAGAACATTCTCTTTGTTAACCCTCAAAAACAAGAAGTGTTTTTAAAGAGAGAAGATATACAGAAGAAGAGTGTGTGGTGCATGTGTGATGAGTAAGCGAGAAACATACTAAAGAACATCTGAAACACTCATGAAACCACTATGAACTGAAGAAAAAAAGTAAGAACACATGAGGAAACCTCAATCAAGCTGAAACATCGAATTGAAAAATCACTTCAACATATCAAAGAAGGATAAGAATATACCTACAGAATCATACTTGTACCTGGAATCTAGAATATGACACTCTGTTTTTGGTGTAAACTTCTAGAAGAGGAATCAAACTTCACCCAAGATACATCTAAAGAGTCCAAAGCTGCATCTCAAGACACACAGATCTATCTAAATATTTTATCATATTTTTTTTCTCTGATGTGTGATTTTTACATACTTTTGAGCATTTTGTATATCTTTCTGTTAAGAACACACTATCTCCTATATCAAACTAAAGAATACAATATATCATTTCACTCACATATTATTACATCTTTTTTCTCCCACAAATAAGTGTAGAAGAGTTCCTTGTGTGACCTAGTAGTTTGTACCCATGAAGAACTATGGTAGAGGCCTTGTGACCTAGATAGCCTGTGTGCTGTTGTGAACCCCAATCCAGGGTGTGGATCAAACTATTTATTAATTTAAATTTCTTAGTGGCAGGTGATCACCAAGGGGAGAGGATTAAGTCTTTTCTTGAGATTTAACCTCTTTTTTTATTTCCTTTGTGTTTTTACCTTTTAGTTTTATTATGTTTTGTCAAATTTCATAAAAATAAATTGATCTTTGATAGTTAGTCTTAGAAAGTGTTTATAATAGTATTTACTTATTTGGTTAGTTTCAAAAGTTGTATTAATTATCAAATTGATACAACTAAGAACTAATCAATCTTTTGAGAAATTAATAAAATATTCAAGCTCTTATAAATTCACTATTAGCTAACTAGGTAATTAAATTTCAAATATTAAGGGAACTTAAATTAATACCTTTTAACGGAAATTTTTATAGATACTCAATTCTCCCCCCTCCCCCCCTTGAGTACTCTACTCTGACCAACATTTGGTATTAGATGAATTTGAAATTTTCATGTTTTTAAAGCTTTTTCAAACTTTTTCAACAATGATTTTAGTTGTATTTCAAAGATCTTAAAATTTCTGTTAATACTAAATTTTAATCTCTTTAAAACCTTGTTATAAAATATTATTATGGATAATAGGTTGGAAGTTGATTCTAACAATAGACCTCTATTCTTTAATGGAACTAATTATACAAAATAGAAAATTAAAATGGAAATGCACTTAGAAAGTATGGGTTTTGAAATTTTATCTTCAATTGTAGTTGAATATAAGATTCCTACTACTGCTAGAACTACTTGGGATTACCCAAATAATACTACTTATAACAATAATTTCAAAGACATAAATTCCTTGTACTATTCTCTAGGAGATGAAGAATTTAACAGAATTTCTACTTGTAAAATAGCCCATGAGATTTGGGATACTTTATCTGTTTCACATGAAATAACTTCTAGTGTTAAAGAAATAAGACTGAACACATATACTACTAAAAATGAAAATTTTAAGATGATGCCATATGATCCTATTTCTAACATGTATCTCAGGTTCAATGATATAGTGAACACTATGATCTCTCTAGGAATAGATGTTATTGCCAAAGAACAAATTATGAGGATTCTTAGATGGTTACATGATAGATAGAGAGGAACCTCTATCTCAATTAAATAATCATGTGTCATCATCAAACTAGCAATCACAGAACTCATTGGAAAATTGATGATGTATGAGGAAGAGATGAAAGTCAAAAAAGATGAATAGGATGAACCTAAGAGAAAATATGCAGCCTTAAAGAATACTACCTCTAAAAATAAGGAAAAATAAAAGGTATCAGCCTATGTTGAAAGCTCTAGTAATGATGTATCAATATCATATAGTGATGAAGAGGTGGCTCAACTGGCCAGAAGATTCAATAAATTCTATATAAAGAAAAAGTTCTTTAAGAGTCCCAATTATAAAGGAAGATATGATAAAAAGGGAAACTGGAAAATGGACTTGAAAAGAAATGACAAATTAGAGGATATTCTTTGATATGAATACAAGAGAAGAGGAAATGTCAAAGTTGAATGTCCAAAATTAAAATAAAAAAATAAGTATGAAAACAAAGACAAGAAGTATAATAAATCTATGAAGGCCACCTGGAGTGCCTATAAAGGTATCTCTAATGAATCAGTATCATCTCATGGTGAAAAAGATGACATGAAAAATATTTGTTTTATGACAAACACATATAAGGTAACCTTAGATTCTTCTATAAAAAATTCTTACTATTATAAAAATGATAGTGATTCTGAAAATATGAAAAGTGGTAAATTATTTAAATATTGTAACATGTTGTAAGAGAATTTAAATAAACTAAAAGATAAATATATATATTTAAAGAAACAACATACTCTTACTGTAAATATTAAGTCTTTACTTGCCACTAAAAAGGAAAAGAATGTTCAATTTCTCAAATAAAATAATGAATTAAAAATGTATAATGAGAAATTGAAGAAATATCTAGAAAATTTTACCAATGGGAAAATTAATCTTACTAAATTTCCTAGTAAATAGATATATCTGAAGTACACTTCTAGTATTGGATGTCATCATGGACAGAGAAACCTATCTAAAACACATTTTGTAACTAAATCTGGAAAATCTTTTACTACCACTATTTTTTCTAGACCAAATAGAGTCTATTTTTTTAAAATGTTACATAATTATTATAGGAATCCCATAAGGAAAATGTGGGTACCTAAAGCATTGATTACTAATGTCAATGGAACCAAACAAGTCTAGGTACCAAAATCTATTTGTGTTTCATTATTCTGTAGGAAAGTTGTTTGAAGATATCCTATAAGAGTTAGTGGTACTTACACAGTAGATGTTCAGGACACGTGACAAGATATTATTCAAGCTTCAAGAACCTAATCAATATTGATGGTGGATATGTCACCTTTGGTGACAATGCAAAAGGAAAAATAATTGTATTAGTCTAGATTGGTAACTCTAACTTAGTTTTAATTTCTAAATTACTTTTTGTTTATGGATTGAAATATAATTTTCTTAGTATTTCACAATTATGTGATGATGTATTTCATATTAAATTTTAAAATGATTCCTGTAATGTTTTTAAATCTAAAAATGAATTATTATTTTCTGGTTTTAGAAATGAAAATTTATATTCTATTAACTTAGATTCTTTAGTTTCTAAAAATGTTTCTTTCTTAAGTGTATTTCAAAAAGAGTCTTGGGTTGGGGATATGAGATTAAGAAACTGTAATGTACACTCTCTTAGAAATCTTACTAGAAAAGGGCTAGTCAAGGATCTACCCAAACTTGAGTTTCCAAATAATAAAGTTTTTAATCTTTGTCAAAAAGGTAAACAACACAAGATATCTTTCAAATCAAAGAAACAAGTTTCAACTTCTCAACCTTTAGAATTGGTTCACATGGACTTGTTTGGACCAACTCAAGTTTCTAATTAAAATAGGAATCACTATGTCTATGTTCTTGTAGATGACTATTCTAGGTATAATTGTATTTATTTCTTAACTCATAAAAGTAAATCATGTACATAATTCACCAAGTATGCTAAAATAGTGGAAAATCTTATTGGACTTAGAATAAAATCCTTAATAATTGATCAAGTATGTGAGTTTAAAAATCAGAACATTGAATATTTTTTCTTACACAATGGATATAGTCATAACTTCTCTACCCCTAGGACACCTCAACAAAATTGAGTTGTTAAAATAAGGAACAAAAACTTACAAGAGATAGCTCAAACAATGCTTAATGAATATGACCTACCTGTTTACTTTTGGGATGAAGCTGTGAATACATCTTGCTACATAATTAATAGAGTCTTAATTAGACCTATCTTTAAGAATAATCCTTATGAGTTATGGAACAATAGAAAACTGAAATTTTGTTATTTCAATGTTTTTAGTTGCAAAGTCTATATTTTTAATTCAAAGTAAAACCTTGATAAATTTTCATCCAAGAGTGATGAAGGAATCTTCCTAGGTTACTCAAACTCTAGTAAATCCTATAGAGTCTTTAATAAAAGAAAAAAATGTGTGGTAGAATATGTACATATAAAATTTTATGAAACAAATCCACATAAACCTAAGACCTCCCTAGACAACCTTGAACATGATATGTCAAACCTGGACATAAATGAAAAATCATCTAATCCTCTTTTCAAGAAATCTGTTAAATCAAATAGTTCTAGAAATTATTTAGAATATGAACATGATGAACCTAAACTTGTAGATTAACCTGAAGTTACTAACCCCTCCTTTCTAAACTAACTATAACCCTCAAGAACCATCCTTTATATTCTATTTTTGGTGACATAGATAAAGGGACACAAACATGAGCTTCTCTTAGAAATTAGGTTGAACATCAAGCCTTATTGTCATATCATGAACCTAAAAATATCAATGATGAAATTAAAGATGGATTTTGGGTGATGGATATGTAATAATAACTTAACCAATTTGAAAGAAATAATGTTTGGAAACATGTGTATGGATCCAAAGACACCTTGAACATAAGCACTAAGTGGGTGTTTAGGAACAAAGTAGATGATTCTGGTAATATTGTTAGAAATAAAGCTAGATTGGTTACACAAGGTTATAGTCAAGAAGAAGGCATTGACTATAAAGAAACTTTTTCACATGTTGCTGGACTTGAGGTCATTATAATCATACTTTCTTATACTTCCCATCTTAATTTCAAACTTTATCAAATGGATGTTAAAAGTTCATTCCTAAATGGGTATATAATTGAGGATGTTTTTTTTAACAACCCCCTGGTTTTACAAACCCTCATTTTCAAAATCATGTTTTCAAATTAACAAAAGCTTTAAATGGTTCAAAACAAGCTCCAAGAGTGTGGTATGATAGAATAAGTAGTTTTATTATTATAAAAGGTTTTACAAAAGGAATTGTTGAACATAATCTATTTATAAAATTAATTTCTAAATATGTTTTAGTAGTTCAAATTTATGTAGATGATATTATTTTTGGATCTTCAAGAAATTATTTATTGTATTGATTTTTCTAAAATGATGCTAAGTGAATTTGAAATGAGTTTTATGGGTGAACTCAAATTATTTCTTGGATTTTATATTTTTTAAAATAAAGAAGGTGTCATTTTAAATAACTGTAAATAAACCAAATATCTTTTAAAAATATTTGTCTTTGATATCATCAAAATTAGTGACACTCCAATGAGTACTACTTGTAAGTTTGATCTTGATGAAGATGGTAAATATGTTGATCAAACCACTTATAAAGTAATAATTATAATTTTTATCTGTTTGACTGCTAGTAGGCCAGATATAATGTTTAGTGTGTGTATGTGTGCCCATTTTTCAGCTAATCCCAAATAATATCACTTAAATGATATTAAAATATTTTTCAAATACCTAAAACATACTTTCAATTTAGGTTTGTTTTACCCTAAAGGACAATCATTTGATATAGTGAGTAATTCTGATGCTGATTTTGGTGGATGAAATTTAGATATAAAGAGAACCTCTGGGACATGACAATTTTTGGGAAAGTCTTTGGTTTCAAGGTGTAGTAAGAAACAAAATTATGTTGCATTATCTACTACCGAACCTGAGTACATAGCTGCTGGTAGCTGTTGTGCTCAGATTTTGTAAATAAAACACACTCTTCTAGACTATGGATATCAATTTATACATGTACCTATAAATTATTACAATACAAGTGCTAATAACATTTCTAAGAACCTATTTTCTTATTATAGAAGAAAACATATTGATGTAAGACATCACTTTTTGTGAGATCATTATCAAAAGGGTGATATCACATTAGAATTTATTATAACTGAATATCATCTTGTTGACATATTCACTAAGACATTGAAATCTGAAAGAATGAATTACATCAGACATGAGTTAAGAATGATTAATCAGTAAAACCCTGTGTTTCCTTTCCTTTGATCTTTTTATGTGAAGTTTTCATGCCGATACATTTTTCACACTAACACCATTGTCATGCCAACACAGTTTTCATGCTGACATTATTATCATGCTGACACTGTTTTCATACTGACACCATTGTCATGTTGACACCGTTTACATTCCAACACCATTAGTGTTATTAAAAAAGATCATTTTGACACCGATGACTCACTATTTCTATAGGTTTTATGTTTTTATCAAAACAACACTATTTCATTAATTTCGTGGAACCCAATTCATGATTTTTGTATTGTGTAATTTAAAAATCCCTAAATGATATAAATTTGAATCAACCCACTCTACTTATTTACTGATACACTCTCTTGTTCGTCACTCTCTCTCTTTACCACTGACCTTTCACCTTCTGACCTCCAAACTAAACTGATTGTAATAGCACGTATGAAGCGAGCTCTTAAAGATGGTGAGTATCATGCTTCTAAGAAATAGAATCGATAAAATCTTTAGGTCCTATAAATCCTGGTTTGGAAAATTGTGTTGTAACTTTATAGAAATAAGTACTGGCAGAATGGCTCTTAGAGAGAAATTCATTATTGTTAAAAGTGTTGCAAGATCAATGATGTCTTGACTGGTTTGCAAACAATGACAGAGTCTTCTACTCGAAGCTGGTGCATGATTTTTACATGAATATGGAACTTCTATTAGAAGAAGTGGTTTCACCAAGGTCAAGTTGATTTTAAAAGAAAATAGAATCTCTTTTTCTTCAATACATTGGGATGAATGTCTTAAGGTTCCTCAAGAATGAATTTTTTATGATTATCAAGGTACTTCTCCACTTGAAAGTGAATTCTTTTGTCATGAGACAAATCTAAAAGAGCTAATTGGAAATTTGGAACATAGGATACCCATTGCATCTGAACTAAATGGTGAGTGAAGAATTTTATTTAAGTTTACTCAACAATAGATTTGTCCTAGGAAAGGGGACTTTTCTCCTGTCAAGTATCAGGTTGTATACTTGGTGTATTTTCTACAAAAAGGAGTTAAATGGAATCTATGCAGATATCTGATGGTTCATATAAATAAGATGATAAAACCTAATTTTAATTCAACTTATCTACTTTATTCCAGAATGATTTCAGAAACGTTAAAGGAGAATGGTTGTGTAATTGAAGCTGATGATGTAGTAGTTACTAAATGTAGTGGAATCTGTTTAAGTTGTGACATCTGTAAGATGATGAAAATTAACAGGAACCAATGGAGGAATGAATGGGTTGGTTATTAAAATATACTATATAAAAATTTCAGTCCTATAGATCATCCAATTAGACCAAGTGATCTAGTGGATCCTGGCCTCGGTTCGGATGCTCAAGTGATTTATTCTTCATACAAGACTATTAATCCTGTCAGAGATTTGGGATAAATAATTGATGATATAAGTGACCCAGACACAATTGGACCATCAAAAAGAGATTCTATTGGACCTCTAAGTCCTCCTTTGGACTTACCTTCTCATGAACTTGTTCTCCAATCTACTGGAAGTGAAGATACAGAAGTGGAAGGAGGGGAAGAATATGTCATTGAATCTAGTGAAGAAGAAGATGAAGAAAAAGAAGCTAAAAGTGATGAAAGTGGTTTAGAATCAGGTAGGGAATAAGAAGATGATAAATTTGATGATTAAAATGGAAATGAAAAAAATGAAGATGGTGATAGTGAAGAAAGTAGCGAAAGTGGCAGTGGTAGTGAATTTGATCATCCTGGTGGGAATCTAGATATTTTTAGTATGGATATTGTTGAAGCTAATATTGGTGTATCTATTGAGGGTGATGTTCAAGATGAAAATTTTACTCCATATGAACCTTTTTCTCAAGTTTCATATACTATAAAAATAACTCTTCATAAGGAGAAATAACCTAGATAGAAAGCATCAAGTGAGGGGGAGAAAACTGCCAATAAGGGCAACACTAAAAGGGATCCTCAAGAAAGAGATTCTCAAGATGATGAAGAGCATCAAATTAGAAGAGTAAGGATTGATACTCTTACTCCTCTGGATTCTAATATAATGGATGAATGGGCAAGGAATCTTGGGTATGAGGCACTGGGATTAGATTATGAATATTATAATGATGATGTCTTTGCACTTACTACAAGGGAACTAGTGGCTGAGACCTCTTCTAGTGACTATGTCACTAATACCAATTTTGAAAAGTTCAAGCAAGACATAAGTTCCTCTATAAGACACTCAATACAATCTCAGATGAGATATGAGATTGATAAAGATAGGAGATAGAACATTGATCTAAATGAAAATTTAAAAGTAATTTGATCTATGGTTGAAGGTGTAAAGAAAGCTGGAACTTCTAGTTCTACTCTTGCCTCAACCATTGTATCTCAAGATGATGCTGCTTTAGTTTCCAAGATGGTGACAAAATAAATTTAGTTAAATTTGATTACACCTTCAGAAAAAAAAAATGTGACAATAAACACAAACTTGAAAATGAAATGAATAAGATAACCACTGGCATCAATGCTTTAACCACTGAGTACAAGAATATAATGGAAAGTGTCATGAAAGGACTTGATAATCTTGTTTCTCATTTTAAAGTACTTGATTTTCTAAACTAATAGAATGAGTTAAGGAACTTTCTTCCTATACTCTTTCTTCAATCTCTTCTCCACCTATTCAGCCTTACCAATCTGTGGATTTTCTACTGTTAGTTTAGTTTTGAAAGAAGAGTTACAGGATTTAATTTCCAGTATTTCCAAGGTTGAGGACACTTTGGATAATGTGAATGGTCATGTGAAGTATTATACAAGGATTTCTTCACACACTCGGGAATATATTACCATGAAGATTAATAAGTTTTTCTCCAAATTCGTCACAAAGAATCAAATGAATAGTACTTTTATATATTTGGCCACTAATCTTACCATTCCTCCAATGACAAAGGATTTTAAGGATCATATTTAGAAGCTGAGAGAATTCACTCCCTTGTTGGACAAGCTCATAGAAAACAAAGATGATTTTGAAAAATAAATGAAATATAGTGGTGAGATAATTGAAGAGTTCATCAAGATATTAAAACCATATCTCCATGTCCAAATTGAATCCATTATGGTGCCTCTTGTTGTACCACTTGTCCCTACTGGTTCAATGCCTGCTCAATCTTTGATGTCAATTTATCAGGCCTTATCTCATATCAAACCCATCATTGCAAAGCCTGTTCATCCTTAGATTCTTTCTCAGTAAAGATCGACCCTATCTTCAACAGTTACTGAAGGAGTGCCTCAACCTCCTCTGAAAATCCATTCAGACCCTCCTTCTTCTCATCCTAACCCTTCTGTTGGACCATACATTGATCCTTATGATAAGGGGAAGGAACCAATTGACCCTAACAAGTAGTGTGGATCATTCGTTGATGCAACGTCTTACTTGATTTATGTTTTTTATTGGAGCCTTGTAATACACTGTACTTTCCTCCTTACTGTAAATTTTTTATTCTTGCATTTCTTTCTTATCTATTTTATCTCTTAATTTATGCTATTATTTTTTCTCCCTGTTCACTTTTTGCTAATCCCAAAAGGGGGAGAACATTATAAATCATTAATAAAAGGGGGGAACATAATTAAGAATTACTATGAGTTTAATAATTATTATGTGTTTATGCATTATTATCTCTAATAAATTATTCTATCTTTATGGTAAATACTAATTAGACTATTTACTGTAATAATTCTCTAATGGTACTTAATAAGGCCATGATTTGTGATCATAAAAAGGGGCGATATTGTTGTCCCATAGATACTATTGGCCACTATATCTGATTATAATGGTTTTAATTATCACAAATCATGTCATATATTAACATATCTTCTACCACATGTCAGATCCTAAATTATGTCAAAACATTATCTTGTATATAAGATCATTTCAATCATATAACTATTTATGTGTGTTTAATTCTAAACAGGATTATAACTGATTATATATGTGTAATTATAGGTATTAACACAATTTTACTTTTTTGAATTGTAAGATAGGCAAAACATCTAAAAATTGTCTAAGTATGAGTCACTGACATCGAAAGACAGATGACTCACTGTGCACATGACACCGACGCAGAAGGATCACCGTAGCATATGAATCACTGATGTAGACAACCTACCATCAGTCCAAGTGGCCTACCATTGCATGGTGATACTGATGAAAGGACTCACCATCAGTTGAAATGAATCACTAATAGATCAATTGTCTCACCAACAGAATGAAGGACTCACCATTGATATGAGTCAGTGATAGATCAACTATCTCACTGACAGAAGGAAGGACTCACCATTGATTTGAGTCACTGATACATCAATTGTATCACCGATAGAAGAAATCATTGCTGAAACAAGTCACTGATGTAATGAGTCCCCAACACATGGAACAACCAAAAGAATGACATACTGATGGGTTAATACACTAACAGAAGGAGACACCAATAGAAGGAGACACCGACAAAAATTTTCACCAATAGACTATTTAAATTTTCATTTATTAATATTATTTATAACGGTCATATTTTTTCATTTAATGATACTGACATATTTTATAATATTTTTTAGGGATTTTAGTATACAGTATGAGGTATGATGAACCTATGCATGTGGAAATAACATGCTCATTTTCAACCCTCATAAACAAGAAGTATTTTTAAAGAGAGAAGATATAAAGAAGAGGATTGTGTGGTCCATGTTAAATGCATGAGATAGAAACATACTGAAGAACATTTGAAACTATCATGCAACCACTATAAATTGAAGAAGAAAAGAAAGAATGCATGATTCAACCTTAATCGAGCTGAAACATAAAATGGACAAATCACTTCAGCATATCAAAGAAGGAGAAGAATATACCTATGGAATCATACTTTCACCCAGAATCCAGAATAAGACACTATGTTTTTGTATCAACTTCCAGAAGAGGACTCAAACTTCACCCAAGATACATCTGAAGATTCTAGAGCTATATCTAAAGACACACAGAGCCTTCTAAATCATTTATCATATTTTTTTGATCTGTTGTGTTCTTTTTCACATACTTTTGAGAAGTGTGTATATCTATCTGTTAAGAACACATTGTCTCTTGTATCAAACTAAAGAATAAAATATATCCTTTCACTCACATCTTCTTACATCTGTTTACTCCCACAGATAAGTGTGGAAGAGGTCCTTGTGTGACTTTATAGTTCTTACCCCCAAATAATTGTGGTAGAGATCTTATGACCTGGACAGCCTATGTGCTATTGTGAACCCTGATCTAGGGTGTGGATCAAACTGTTTATTAATTTAAACCACATAGTGGCAGGTGATCACCAAGTGGAGAGGATTAAGTCTCTTCTTGAGACTGAACCTCTTGTTTTATTTTGATTTTGTTTTTACCATTTAGTTTTACTCTGTTTTATCAAATTTCATAAAACTAAATTGAACTTTGATAATTATTCTTAGAAATTGTTTATAACAGTATTGACTTATTAGGTTAGTTTCAAAAGTTTTATTAATTTTTAAATTGATACAACTGAGAACTAATAAATCTTTTGAGAAATTAATTGAATAGTCAAGCTCTTATAAATTCACTTCTGGCTAACTGGGCAATTGAATTTCAAATATTGGGATAACTTTAAACAATACATTTTAATAGAAACTTTTATAGATACTTAATTCATCCCCCTCTTGATTACTCTACTCTGACCAAAAATAATAATCATCCTTTAAAATATTAGGGACAATTATAAAGGATTTAAAGGACATACCTTTAAAGTTTGGAATTTAGGTAATGTTTTCTCATCTTATTTTCACTCATACGAGACATATGTCATATCCACCACTTTTTTATTTTATGTGGTTTATATACTGACCCTTTTATATTTTATATCATGGATCTATTTATATTAATATTTTTTAAAGTTTTATTAAAATTTATGTATTTCATGGTGGTTAGGATTCAAAAATTACCATAATTGTAAGGTTTTATTTCACAATATCATCATTACTCAATATTGTTTATGTCTAAGTCTCCACTGGGGGAATTATTTTAACATTATATCTTAAATACAATATATTTTATTTTACTCTAGTTATTTCTAGAAATTAAAAGTTTTCCTTTAATTTTACTATATTTAATATTTAAGCGACCAAAATAATATTTTTAAGGAAAACTAACTTTATTTATATCTTCATACAAAAATAATTTTTCTTCCATATCCATGTTTTCTAAAAAACATTTATATAATGTTTTTTAATATTCTCCTATAATAGTTTAATTTCATTTTTACCCATTATTTACTCTCTATGAAATGTTTTAAAATAAATTTTCTTATCATTTTACGAATGAGGTACTCTTTAATTTTTGCTAAAAATGTGAAAATATTAGTTGTTTTAACATACACATAATGAATGGAGTTTCCCATTATCATAACTGATCAATACTTTAAATATTAATTTATAAGTTTCCAATTTTATTTTCAAATAATTTTTTCCCTTAATATTTTGTAAATTTTTAGATTTTAATATAATTGATTTCAAAATAAAAGAGTATTTTTCTCAAGAAATAATCTGGAGGTTTTTTTAATGTATTTTCATATATTTAAACATTATTTAGTCAATACTATTATTTATAGAGGATATACTATTGATTCCATACATGATATTACTCTGAATGGCTTATGATCATGTTATATTTATTTATTGGGGAAATATTAACATTTTGTATTCTAGTTTTTCAATATGAATGTTTATGTTGATTGTGTATTGAAATATTTTTCACCCCTTTAATATAATGAATGAATTAGACTAAGTAATTAATGGGTGGGGTAATTTATATCCCCTAAATTTATTGGTAGGTCTCATGATACAAACTAGTTTGGGTATTTGGAATATGCCTTACCTGTTTATATATGTTGTCTTGGTGTATGAACTTGACTGTAATATTATGATGTATGGCATTATGAATTCTATCATTATGAAACCATTTATTTTTATCTAGGTGATTATTTATATTTTTATGTTTTCTATGGATTTATTACCATTTTATGGTATTATTTATATGTAATATTTGATTATTTCTTACCTCATCCATATTATTCATGCATTATTTATTATATGATAGCTTCCGCTGTTTACTTTCCCTTTCTGATCATCTAAACTCACCCCATTCTAATGTTTCTTTTCCACAGGATTCTAATTTGTGTATTATGATTGATATAAAAGTATATTCTAAAGGGAATAGTTATTTTCTCAAATAAAATATTTTATTTTATTTTATGTTTTCAATTATAATATGTGATTCAAGTATGTATTCAATTTTCCATGAAAAATAAACTATTCGGTCCTTTATGATGAAATTTCGTGTATTTAGTAACAATGTAATAAATTAACCACTGACTCTGGGCTAATGGAGTCAAATTATTTAAAGTTCGTATTAGAGAAAGGTTAATAGAAACATTAGGAACTAGATTTAGGAAAACATTGATTTGATAACATAATCATATGTCTTACTTTGAGGATAAGTTTAAGTTTAGGATAACATTCTAAAGTTTTGGTATGGTAGAGATTATGTGGATTTCCTAGAAATACATCATTTTTTGGATATTAAAAGAGGACGTGGTTTTAGTAGAGATGCATATAGGGTTAATAACCTTGAAAATATTTGGTTGAATATATCTCATCCATTATTCTGGTGTATGGTGGATGTTCCATTACTATGCACGTAGTTTGAAACTCTCAAAGGATATGCTTGGGTTAATTCACATTTTCTCTATAATAAATTTATGATTAATTAAATAATGTAACCAATGGAAACCTATGATGTTACATAGATATATAGAATAAACCTAAAGTGCATTGGGTTGATAAGTCAAATGTTGATCATAAGTTTAAAGGAAAATATACCCATTTTTAAGTCTTATGTAATGGGATTTTAACACAATTAAGGGTATTTTGGGAGATATTTATGGGAATACAACCCTTTAGTTTAGTATATGTTTAGGTAAAAAATTTATTTGAGGAATAATGATTTAATATTTTATAGACATAAGTTTATAGTTTTTTATAACCTTTTGGGTTAATATGATCATTTATGTTAAGGTAATAATAGTCAATTAAGTTTATTTTATTTTGTGTTAAAAATACATTGTATAGAAAACCTTGTTTGTTAAAAATGATTTAATGATTAATGTTATTTTGAGGATGCACATTATATTTTTGGGAATATTATAGGAATTATATTAATATATTTTTATAAAAAAAGACAACCTGCAATCTGGGCAATAACCCATCGCATTCAGCAAGGCTGTAGGGCTTAAACCCACAACTGAAGGACAAAAAGGGTGAAATGTCTACCACTAGCTTATTTGATGTCATGGTTAGTATGAAATTGATTTTACTTAAATTATTTGACATAAAAATATTAATTTTATTTTGGTAAACATATGTTGATAATGTGTTGTTTTAATAATATTCATTGAATTCTCATTGATTTTAATGCTCACAAATACCTTTGTTTGTTTTATTAATAAAACTACTTTAAGTGTTTTTAGGATTATATTTCTGGAAAAATTTATTATTTTATCACATTATTTTAGGTTAATTTTTTTTTACTAAAGTTTGTTAGATGTTTTTATAATAATTTTATGGAAATTTTTTATACCCCATGTTTTAAGAGGAATATATAGTTTTTAAACCCTACTTTTGGTAAGGAATCATGCTTTTATACCTTGCATTTAGAGTGAATGAATAGATCTGGTACCCTATACTACGGTGAAAGTTTGAATCCGGAATTGTGCTTTCAGAATCAACCCAATGTTTAAGTTATTAAAGTATGTTTCAATAAATCAACATTTCAAAGTCATTCAAGAATTTTCAACCATAAATTTGAAGTACACCCTATATTAGATAAAGTCAACTATAGAGATTAAATTTAAGATATTTTCTATTATTTTTTCAATGGTCTCACCAAAATTAAACATCACTTTAAAGCTTACTAAATACCAATTCAAATGATCTTTTTAAATGGATTAAATCATTCTTATTTCTAAGGTAAGTTATTATTTTTTATGAGCAGTCAAAATCAAATTCAAATCATGATGAGTGTTTTTATCATCTCGATTTATCAAGTGATATTTTTGGATCTATTTAACTAGAAGAAAATGAAGTTCCTGTTAAATACCAAGATTTGTGTCATTCAAAAATGAGTATGTTTCTTTTTATGCATGATGATATCTTTTCTATCCTAAATATATATATTTTATAGACATACATGTTTTCATCTTGTTATGGTTAACTATCATATTATTGTTCCTACTGTAATATTCCTATTATTGTATTTATTAAAAACCATCTTCAAATAGGATCTCTTCAATTTTTTTCTTTATTGAATAAATTTATCTTTGAAGAAAAAGATATATTATCTTTCAATTTCTACTATAATTGTGAGATGAATTTGTTTCTCAACAAATCAATTAATCTTATTTTCTTATAGTATCAGATGCTCATACTCAGTCATGTTGGTGTGTTAGTTTCTCATATTAAGTTATGTATTAAGAGTTTCCCTGTAAAATAACATGTCTTATTATAAGGTGTTAACTTCCTAAACTTATATGTGGAGGTATTATGATAATAAAACCTATTTAGTGAAAATCACCAAGCTCGTTGAGTGAGTATTAGTGGAGTGTACTAGTGGATCGTTGTTCCCTAAACCAATATAAAAACTATTTTGTCCATATTTTTTGTTTTTCCATAGAATAATTATTTAAATAAGATAATGGTATGTGTCTTTACATTATACAAAGAGGGACAAAATTTTATTCTGTTAAGATTGGTAAAATGACACAATTCACCCCCCACCCCCTCTTGTGTATCTTCGTATTATTCTGAAAAAACAATTGGTATCAAAGGAGTTATTTTTTTGTAATAAGCTCTAGAAAGCTCAAGTTAAAGGTCTATATAAGACATGTGTATATGGAAGAAATAAAAGAAGAAATGTCCATGATTTTATCCCCATACTTCAATGGAGAAAATTCTATTTGTAAGAAAAAAGGGATTATTATCTATTTAAATAATCTTAGTTTCAAAGTCTATATGAATATTATCAAGACTTATGAAATTCCTACAGAACCAAAAAAGTGGTATGTTACAAAGGAAGTTAGATATGATATCAATTCAAGAGGCATGAAATCTATTATATGTGGACTTAGTCCAAATTAATTTAATCAAGTATATCAATGTGTTACTACCTATGAGATGTGGAAAACTATCATAGTTACTTATAAAGAAACTGAAAATATCAAAAAAATTAAGATCTAATATTTTTTGGTTGTAATTAAACACCTTCTGAATGTATCATGATAAAAGAATCACTCAGATGAATAGTAGGTTGACTGAAATAGTCAATAGTGTTACTGCCTTGAGAGATCCAATTACTCAATAAGATCAAGCTTTAAAAGTTATAAGAGTATTACCCTCTAGATGTAATAGAATATCTACTTTAATTAGATAGTCCACTCCTATTAAAAATCTGACAATAAAGGAGTTGATTGGCACTCTAATGATGTATGAAGAAGAAATGAATACTATAGTTTAAGATCATAGGATAATAAAAAGATAAAATATATCCCTTAAAGTTACTTCTCAAAAATATGAAAAGAAATCAAAATAGGTAGTTGTATTCTCAAAATATTCAAAATTATTAGATTTTGTAATATAACTAGATCATCTAGCCATAAGATTAAATAAATTTTATAAGAAGAAGAAATGATTCTAAAATTATTTCAAAAACATCAAGAAATATTGTCAAGGTCTTAAAGAAGTAATATGTTATAAATGTAAGAAAATGGGACATATTAGTCCTGATTTTCTATAGCTAAAAGAAGATAAAATAAAGTTAAAAAATGAATAAAGAAAGTATTAGATGAAAACTGATTATGAGTGAAAAGGTAAAAAATCTATGAAGGCTACTTGGATTGCTTCTAAGGAATATGGCATTACTTCTAAATATGATTCAAAAAAGAAGCCAAAAAATATAAAAGAAAATATATTCTTTATAGATAAAGAGTAATAAGTGGTGAAATATTATTATTCTTCATATTATTATTTTGAAAGTTGTTCTAATAGTAAATTATCTACCTACTACTCAATTCTTGAAGAAAAGTATGAATCTTTAGTAAAAATCATAAATCACTAATGAATATTAATATTTTTTTCTTAAATGAAAAATATTCCATGCTAAAACAACACTTCAAATTAAAATAAAATCTTAGAAAATATACGTCACTAAACCAATTCCCACTACTAGTTTTTAATTTCTTAATGGGGGGTAATGTATATTTGATTTTTAAATAAAATTTTGATTTTATTTAATTAATCATTTTCTTAAAAATAAAAATATTTATTTAATTAAATTTTTTAATATTTATTCTTTATTTTATTGATTTTTTTGTTTTAATTCATGTTAAGTTATTGTTTATTTATTATTTTTTTAATAAATTATGAGTTTATTACTCTTTTTGAAAAAGTTTATTTTCTCAATTAAATTCTATAATGATTAATTTGAATATTTTTTCTTGAGAAATCAAACCGATATAAAAAACACCATAAAAAATTACCCCTCTCTCTTACCCTCAATATCAAACCCTTTAAACTATTGGAGCTATTTATTTCTTTTTAAAACCTAAAATATGAACCTCTAACCTTCATATTATATATAATATGTAAGTAAAAGAGAATAGAAGAAGGTAGTCCAAGAGAATCTAAGTACCATTGATATAAAATATGAGTCCTTCAAGTGAAGGTAGTATATTTTGAGTGGTTTTTTTGAAAAATCTAATGTTAAAGAAAGATCTAGATTTTCAAGGTTCAAAATTTATTCTCAATGGTGAAAATACATAATATGTTTTCAATAGTGAAGCAAAAGATTTTTATGAACATGCACAGTTTAGATTTGTTAACCTAGGCTACTACAAATTGGTCCTTTAACAGAGCTAGTAAAAGGAATTTATCAGTACTATAGAAGGGTTGATAATGTAAGATATGTTAAAGGGTTAGCTTTAATAGTGCTCGTAAAAAGTGCTAATAAAGGCCCCATTGATAAAGGGGATAATTTTTTTTATTTACCCCCCCCCCCCCCATCAGTACTTCCCCCACCCCTTTATTAGCACTTTAGATAATCCCACCCTCCAGTGCATTCCCATGCCTCCAGTAAGTTTCAAACATAATACACCATATTATACACCAACACCTTTTTCACTCCTCTATATTGTTTTTTTATGTTTTATGATATACACTGCTAAAAATTAGGACTTTAACAGTCCTAGTAAAATATCTTTATCAGTGTTATAGAAGCAGTGATAATGTAAGCAATGTTAAAGGGTTATCTTTAATAGTTCTCATAAAAAACTGCTGATAAAGGCCCCCTTTAATAGTACTAAAAAAAGCACTGATAAAGGGGATATTTATCAATACTTTTATGATTATAGTTAAAGGCCCCACTGATAAAGGGGATAATTTTTTTGTTCACCCCCCCCCCCCCCCTATCAGCACTTCTCTTACCCCTTTATCAGTGCTTTCCCACCCTTTTTTCAGAGCTTTAGATAATCCAACCCTCCTACACACGCCCATACCTTCAACAAGTTTTGAACCTAAGACTATAATCTTATACACCATATACTTTTCCACTACCCTGTATTTTTTTGTTTTAGATTTTATGATATACACTACTAAAAATTTAGCCTTTAACAACACTAGTAAAAGGGATTTATCAGTGCTATAGAAGAACTGATAATGTAAGTGATGTTAAAGGGTTAGCTTTAACAGTGCTTGTAAAAAGTGATGATAAAGGCCCCCTTTAACAGTACTAAAAAAATTGATAAAATGGGCCTTTATCAGTGATTTTTTATAGCACTGATAAATGGGGGATTTATTATTGCTTTTTACAGGTGCAGTTAAAGGCCATAATGATAAAGGGGATGAATTGTTTTGTTCACACCCCACCTATCAGTGATTCCCCCACCCTTTTATCAGTGTTTCTCCCACCCCTCTATCTATGGTTTAGATAATCCCACCCTCATATGTGTGCCCATGCCTCTAATGAGTTTTGAACCTAGGAGATCCTAATTATACACCAATGCCTTTTCCAATACCCTATATTGTTTTGTTTTACATTTTATGATATACACTACTGCAAATAGGCCTTTAATAGCACTTGTAAAATTCCTTTATCAGTGCTATAGAATCACTAATAATTTAATTTATGTTAAAGGGTTGTCTTTAACAGTGCTCATAAAAAATGCTAATAAAGGTGGCCTTTATCAGTGCTTTTTACAAGTGTTGTTAAAGGCCCCACTGATAAAGGGGATGTTTTTTGTTCACAACCCCCCCCCCCCATCAGCGTCTCCCCTTACCCTTTATCATAATTTCCCCCACTCCTTTATCAGTGCACCCCCCACCCATTTATCAGCACTTTAGATAATCCAACCCTCCTTCATGCGCCCATGTTCCAACGAGTTTCAAACCTAAGACCTTAAGCTTATACATCAGCACGTTTTCCACTCCCCAATATTGTTTTGTTTTATATTTTATGATATATCTATATATTTATATATATTTCATTACATTTTTATCCATATATTTATATGTGTGTGTGTTTTTATATATATATTTATATATTTTATTTATTTATATATTTTTTTAAATACATATATAAAATATATATTTGTGTGTGTGTGTTTGTGTTTATAAATACATAAAAACTAACATATATCACATATATATGTGTGTGTGAATAAATAAATATAATTATACATGTTTATATTTATTTACATATATTATATATTTATATGTATATACATATATTAGAATATATAGATAAATATATCTCTGTTTTTCAATACACACACACAATTATATATCTATAAATATTATATATATATAAATTTTATAGGTATATAAATATTCATACATTTTTATTTTAAATAAAATGGATATTATTTTTTATTTAGATTAGGTTTATAAATTGAGAAATATATTTTATATGTAGATATGTTTAATTATTTATTTATAAAATTAAATTTTTATTTGTGAATATATAAAAAATATGTAGATATTGTTATATATTTGATTATGAATAAAAATACATTGTAAAAATGATATAATTTTAAATCCATAATATCAATATAAATGTAATCCTTGTGAATAGATTTGGTACCCATTGAAAAAGGGGGGAAATACCTCCTTAAACGAGCCTGAAAATCCATCAAATGTTAAAAAATTTGGGTACCCCAAATAAAAACTTGATTTCAGAGGACTTTTGGGACTTTTACCTTATAAAATAATGATTGGGGTCCCCTCGAGTCAACACGGCATAGAGATCATCGCAGGATTC
Source organism: Viscum album (assembly GCA_963277665.1). Classification (NCBI taxonomy): domain Eukaryota; kingdom Viridiplantae; phylum Streptophyta; class Magnoliopsida; order Santalales; family Viscaceae; genus Viscum; species Viscum album. The sequence continues at coordinate 257,504,457 of OY728162.1, forward strand.
GATTTGATATGTGTTAGATCCCAAGCGGACACTCGAATCAAAAGTTATGGTCTTTTAAAGTTCAATTTATGCTTTCAACTTCTTTTAGATATTTTTTTATTTTTTTATTTTTTTATTTTTTTTATCTACAAATTATTATTAAATGACTATTACTCAACAATAATTAGCAAATTATTAATTAAAAAAAATATTTATTTTATAATTCATTTTTACTAAATATCTTATATATTATATGTAAATGTCTATTTAACCATATCTAAAACATATTTAAAATATATATATATATTATTTATATCAATATAAATATATTTATATATTAATATATTTTTTTTAATAAAATATATTTTTTTTGAAATATATCCTTTTTATCAATGTTTTTACTAGCTTTGATAAAGGGGGACTTTATCAATGATTTTTGACAAGAGATGATAAAGGTTCCCTTTTAACAATGCTTTTTTAGTGTTGTAAGACCCCCATTATCAGTGCTAAAAAAAGTGTTGTTAAAGACCCCTTTTAACAGCCCTTTTTCTAGTGACAACAAATGGGTTTTAATAAGGATTTTAACTAGTATTGTTAAAACCATAGCAGTTTATAAACCCAGTTTTGTAGTAGTTCTAGTGTATGTAGTCTCATTAATGTTAAAAAATCTACAGTTTTTTATCTCCTTAGTAGAAATAGACTAGATTTTTCATTTCCCTAGTGAAGGGGTTTTTCACTTTGATCTTCAATCTATTAAAGATGAACCACATAAATATGATTATATTATGTCTTTTCTTTTTGAATCTATCCTAGTGAGGAATATTCTTGTAAAATATTTTGACAGAAGGTTTAGGTCAATTTTATTCAATCTAAAATACTACCTAGGATTGTTAAGCTGGAGAAAATCCTTTTTCCTGACATGTATATCGTGTTTTTGATGTTAAGATAAATTAAGTTGAAATATACAGAGGTATATACAAAATTGTTTTCAAAAGGAGGCTAGGATATCCTTTTATCTATATGAGAGGCTTATTTATCTGATTTTTTACAAAAAGAATAAGATATGTGATATTTATATAGATGTTAGATTTCATCATAGAAATATCCTTTCTATTGTAACCTTACGAAAATTTGGTTTCTTTTGGAGAATTATGAAGGGAAATATGATTATTTTATGTGATAATGATCAAGAAGTATCTATTTATCATGATTAGGGGGATCTAAGAAACTATAAGTCAGCTAGCTTAGTATGATTTTGTGTTTAAGAAATTAGTGAATTGAGAGTAAAAGAATTTGTTAAGGAAACTGGAAGAAGAATAAGGGTTGATGAAAGTGATCCAACTATTGTATGAGGTGTCCAATATTCTCTTGAATATACCTCAATATAATATAGTAGTGAGTCTTTTGTTATGAGTCCTAAAAGAAGAAAAGAGATCAGGGTTCGGTAAGAACAGGCTGAGGTTTTAGAAGTTGAACTACCTATTTTTATAGGTGTTTTGGTTACTCCTGTAGAAATAAAAACTAAAAATCAAGATGAACAAGAGAATCCTAAAGAAGATAAAGTTTAAAATAATGCTCAAGATGGTGATAATATGTACACATAATTATTAGGAACTACATAACATATTGAAAATAAAATAGTTTTTATTATACAGAATCCTTTGAGAAGGATATTAGTGGAACTAGTGAGGAGGTCTGAATCTATTAGTTAAAATAATTCAATTATAATTTTCAAAGTGGGATGGGTATCTCTAGAAAATATTTAAAAGATTTAAGAAGATCAACTATTCTAAGAGAATATTTGGAATCAGTCCAAGATAAACTATAAATTCTATGAGAAAATTCTATTTCAATAAAAGATTTTAATTCTTTTTAGAGAGAAATGACTGACTAGATTGGGAAAATCATAGAAAATTCAGTTTCAAATTCTTATTTTGGAGAAATTAGTAAATATATGGGGATTTAATTTGAATTAATAAGAAGTAGTTTAAGTTAAGAAAGGGATTATACTTAAAGTCATCAAACTTCTATATATTTTATGAGGAGGTCTAAATCTATTAAAATTATTTTTTTCAATAAAGGGTTGGATTCGGAACATACAGTGTCATATAATTCCACTACACACTCTATAAGACAATAAAAAATATCTTATTGAGAGATTGACATATGATAAATTGAGTATTATAAATCTTGTAAATCAGTTAAGTGAGATGATGCAAAAGATTGTGCAGTCAGTAGAGACTTTCCATGAGTTTCAAAATGTAAATTTAGTAGAAGATATGAAAATGGTATAGGAGTCCAAGATTTTGATGAAACAGTTAGTCGATATGTTTAATCCTAATTTTAAAGAGATGACGGAAAATCTCAAGGCTATTTATCAAGATATTTGTTATTCTTTTATATCTTAATCCTCATCTAAACTAGATACTTCACCCTCGTCCAATCATTCTATATAGCCTTTTTCATACAAATATTTATTGTAATAATATACAAATTTTAATGAAATTATTTTTATCTTTATATCATGTTTATTTACTTCTTGTTTACCTATCCAAATATATTTACTGTATAAGAGTAATTTTGCCTTATCTTAACAAAAAATTCATTGCCAGTATTGTGAAAAATTAATAATTTTATATTCTATATTTTAATACCTTCTTTTTGATATCATAAAAAGGTAGATAAAATTGGGTAAACACAACCTTTTATAACTATGATACTAAGTGGGGAGAAATTATATAAATAACTCTTGTTTGAAAAAAAAATTTATAATATTATTTATTTATCTATGTGTTATAAAACTTTAAATGAAAAATATAATTTCTATTTTAGATTTTTTTAAAAATTATTCTATTTGTGTTTATATTTCATATAATTTATATACATTTTTTTATATGGTTGTTTTTATCATCAAAATGGAGAAATTGTTGATAATGTGTTGTTTCAAAAATATTCTTTGAATTATCATTGATTTTGATACTCACAAATACCCTTGTTTGTTTTACTAATGAAACTACTTTAATTGTTTTTCAGGATTATATTTCTTGATAAATTTATCTTATTATCTATATATTTTTAAAGTTTTTTTCTTTTTTTTTTTGTATGTTTTTATAAGAAGATTAGAAACATTATTTATACCCCATGTTTTAAAAATAATGTATGGTTTGTGAACCCTACTTTCAGTAAAGAACAATACTTTTGTACCCTATGTTTGGAGTGAACATATGGATCAGGTATCCTATACTATTATGAAAGTATGAATCATGAACCATACTTTCAAAATCAAACTTGTATTTGAGGAACTGACATATGGTTCAACAACCCAACATTTTTAATTCAACCTTATGTTTCTAACCATACTTTCAAAATTTACCCTACATTTGACCCATTCAATTACATAGTTTCAATTTCAACATACTTTCCATGATCTCTACAATGGTGTCATTGAGATTGAATACCTCTTTAAAGCTTATTAAAATCTGATTCAAAGGCTCTTTTTAAACAGATTAAATCATTATTATTTCTAAAATAAGTTATTTTTTCTGAGTGGTCAAATTCAAATTCAAATCATGATGAGTGTTTTTATCATCTCATTTTATTAGAAAATATTTTTGGATCTTTTTTAATAGAATTAAATGAAGTTATTGTTAAATTCCAAGAGTTGTATCATTCACAAATTGAGTAAGTGTAGTTATTTTTATATATGATGATGTATCTTCTATTCTAAAGAGCTACATTTTATAGACATATTTGTTTTAATCTTGTGTTATTCGAATTTCTTATTGTTGTTTCGATGACAATATTTTTATTGTTCTATTTCTTGAAAATCATCTAAAACTAAGATATATTCAAAGTTATTCTTTGTTGAATACATTTATATACAAAGAAGAAGGTCTATAGTCTGTTAATTGATGTTGTAACTATTACATGAATTTTTTTCTTAAAAAAATCAATCAATATAGTTTTCTTAGAGTATCGACTACTCATACTCTGTTGTGGTGGAGTGACATCTTCTCGTACTAAGATTTGTATTGATATATTCCCAGTAAAACAAACTATATTATTGTAAGGTGAAAACTGTCTGCACTCAGTTGTGGTGGTCTTATTAAATGATGAATTATTTAGTAAAAATCATCAATATTTCTAAGATAGTGTTGGTGGAGTGGACTATGGAATCTTTGAGCCCCAAACCACTATAAAAACTACTCGGTTCATCTTCTAGGTTTTTACATTGTATAATTTTCTTAAAAAATAGAATGTTGCATGTCATTACATTTTACGAAGAGGGATAAAATTTGATTTTTTTCAAGATTAGTAAAGGGACACAATTCACACCCCCTGCTTGTGTATCTTCATATTATTCTGACCTAACAATATATTATAGGATCAAATCCTTATAAATTTTTAGGATTTTTAAGTGATTGGTGATATTTTTGGATATGTTTCATTGGTTTGACGTATATGTAACCCTAAGGTTTAACATATAATTTAACATGAAAGATTATTTAGAAAAAAACTCAATTAAATTTTTTAATTTTGATGTTATTTGGGATTTATAGTTATTTATTTATGGAATTATTTATGTTATACTTTGGTTTTGGAGATTAATATGAAGGTGTATTCATTTTGGGAATTATCTTACCTTTTTCTAACCATTTTTTTCTTTGCTTAATTTCTAATGATAAGAGGAATATATTGATATCATTTTTTTTTTGAATCATGTGATCCATTATAATTTGATTTTAGTGATTTAGGTATGAAAAAATCATCTTGAATACTAATCATTTGGAGCAAAAGATGAGATTTTAGTGGAAATTGATTAAATAATGAAAATCTACTTGTTCAGTAAGTATATTTCCTTATATTATTATTATAGATGATAAAATAATTCCTTAACTCTAGGAAAAGGATCTTGAAATAAATAATTTATCCTAATATCTTCATTTATGATGAATTTATGGTCTTTTCACACCTCTTTGGTTTACGATTTTGTGATCATTGACTTTCTCATAATCATTCACTTTCTTACGATCAATATTCTATGTCACTCTCCATAATTATATAGACATTATGTTTTTACTACATGTACATGATTTTTCTTCCCACTAATTTTATATTATTTATAAACATAGTTATGTATTATTCTATATTACCTTTATATTTCACTTTCCCTCTTTTTATGAGGATATTTTATTAACCCTTTTAAATTTTTTGGATTTCAACAAAGATATTTTCAAATGTCAAACCCTTGATTACCGAACTCAAGTTAAAATTATGAGGTCATAATTTATTAATGGGGGAGAATGTAAAACCATACTTTTTTAAGATAATATTATTATCTATATATTGTTTAATACACAACACTGAGCTTTAAGTGAATTGGGGTATACTATAAAAATATTATTATTTAAATGTGATTGATATAACCTAACCATTGAATTGGTAGGTATTAATAGTATTAACTGAATTATTAAATATTTACAAATTTCATAATAAATACAAATATATTGATTAATTATTAGGGAATAAGCAGTTAATTTTTAGTGATATCATATTATTCTTCAAAAATCTGTTTTCTTTGAAATTGATTTTTATTGCTTTTCATGAGGAAATGTTATAATTAATTTATAGAACTTTTAGAAAATGTACTTAATAAAATTAAATTCATTTTTTAAATCATAATATCAAAATTAAATTAGGGTAAAATTTTGGGATTTTTCTAAAGGTATTGATTTTTAAGTGAATAGTGAAAACACCATTTTTTTGTACAATTTTTTTAAAACTGTCATTTCTTTTCATTTAAATATACTAATATGATTTTAATTTGATATAAAATTAATATAAGACTCATTTAATTATAAATAATTAAGTTAACTACATATTAATCATCATTATACATGGTTTTGGTATAAGTTCATTTTGTGTCTTAAAATGCATTTTTTTCTAAATACTGTTTTTCATTGCATTTTTCATTTTAACCATAAATTAATTTCTACCATATCTAAAAATTTAATATTGAAAATTTAATTATATATTTTAAATTAGGAGATCCAAATTTGTAAAATATTTCCCTTTTATTTTTTCCCATTATGAATGGTAACTGTAATAAATATTTGTCACCTCAGTAAGGGTAAATCATATAATTAAAGTTAAAAATAATAAGATAATGACTAAAAATAACCCTAAAGCTTAACTTTAATCTATTTTATGAGTTTTTTTCAACAAAATTCATCTAATATTTATATTTATGTAAATTTTGTGTCATTTTTCTTTGAAAATGACTTATATATTATTTCAAATAAATATAAAGTCGAAAATTTCACTCACTTGCTTTTAATATCTATAAACTTTTGCAGCAGGTATAAAAATAAATTATGTTTAATTATAAATTTTTATTTGGGAGATAAAATATTTTTTATCATTTCAATTTATATCTAATTTTTATTGATGAAATAATTACCATAAATGTTCATGAAACACCGATATAGTATTTATTAAATTAATAGAAAAATAAAATAAATGATTTTTAAAATATTAAAATAAATATATTTTGAATTAATTATTAGGTTTCCTAAGTTTTTTAGATAAATATAATATATTAGGAATTTTTAAAGTATTATATTCAAATTCCTTTATTGTCGTGTTGTTTTAAAAGTCAAATTAAATAAATAGCTCCAAAAATGACATTAATGATATTTTATAATAAATAATATTTTATTAAATAATTTGAAATTAATAAAAACTTTATCATCCAAATATTTAATGTTATATGGTTTAAAATATCATCCATGATCCATTATTTGGTCCTTTTATCCTTTTATGGTAACTTTCATGACCCTTAAATAGTAAAAAACATTGACTTCACGATAATTTTCAAAAGGGTTAATAAGAGGTTAAACTTAAGATATAAGGGAGAAAACTTAATCAAAACTTGTCCAAATTTTATTAGATCAATGGTTTTAGATTAATTATAATATTATATTATAATTATATCAATTTGGATCCATTTTTCTATGAAAATTAATTTTTATTAATTTAATACTTTAAGTAATTCCAAGAGTGACCCTCCCCTCACCAATAAAAGGGAACTTCCTCTCCTATTTTCTTGAAACTTAAAAAAATCATTTTGTTTAGAAAATACCTATAAACATACCTTAATAATATCCCTTCCCATGTTCTAGAGTTATTATTATGGTAAAAATACCTACCTTAAATGGTTTAAGGTATAAAGAAAATGACGTTAATTGAAGAATATGTGTAGATTTTAACCGAATGTTGTAGTTATATTTCTTCTTCTAACTCCATAAAATATTATTAAATCATAATGAAATAATAAAACCAGTATATTACATATACTGAGATGTTATTATATTAATTTAATGACCTATATCAATCTTCTTCTACCATTAAATGGGAAATAAATCCATTACTCGTTTCTACGGCAAACTACAGTCTCACGAACAGATGTAATTAATTTTCAATAAACACATCTCATATCTGGTTATAGTGATGGAATTAATATATATACTTATGATATTTATGATATAATTATCATTATATAAAGATAATATATCATCTATTTTCTTAAATTTACATCCCTTAAAAATGAGAATTTTGTTCATGTGTGTGTGTAGATTACCACATCCATGAAGCGATGTGATTCATTTTTCATCACCACATCACATGGATGATATATGTAATGTATTTAAATATATAGTATCATATTTATTATATAATTATCATTTTATAAATATAAAATAATACTTACTTTCTTTCCATCATGATCATTAAAAAATGGAAATGTTACTCATGTGTATGTGCGGCCTACCGTCTCCATGATTGTAACGTAATTAATTTTTCATAGCCATATTTAATTATTTATTCTAAAAGTATAATATATATATATAATTATAATTATTTAATTATTATTATTTTATATATTATGTACTAATGACTTCTTTGACCATGTTCATCCTAATGAAGTTGTTTTGGGATTATAAACTGAACACCCTCTAAACACCTGACGTGGAATTAACTGATTATGTAATTAAATATTTCATTGAAATAAATAAAACAAAATTTTTAAGGATAAGAGATTAAACGAGAAAATGGTTTTTAATAAATCATATAATTAATGAATGTATATTATATCGGAGTTAAAGGACATACTTGTAAATCTTGGAATGATGTAAGGGTTTCTCATCTCACTTTTACTCCTATGAGACATTTATCATATTCACCATTGGTTTTTTGTATATAATAAACATTTTATATGATATATAATGGATCTATTTATATTCATGGTATTTAAATTTTCATTCAAATTTATTTATTTAATTGGGTTTATGATTTAAAAGGTATCACAATGGTAAGGGTTTATTTCACAATCTCATCATTATTTGGGATTATTTAAATCTAAGTATCTGCTGGGGGGATTATTTTATATTTCTATCTTAAATACAATATATTTTATTCTCCTATAATTATTCCTATAAATTACAAGTTTTACTTACATTTTACTCACTTTAATTACTCAAGATACTGAAATAATATTTTTAAGGAAAACTAACTTTATTTCTCGCTTCGATCAAAAATAATTTTTCTTATATATCCATGTTCTATAAAAATTATTTAAAGAATGTTTTTAATATTCCCCTATGATAGTTTAAATTAGTTTTTAACAATTATTTAATTTTTAAAAAAATGTATAATACTAATATTCTTATCATTTTTTAAATAAGCTCCTTTTGAATTTTTTTCCAAAAATGTGAATGGAATGTTTGTTTTAACATACACGGTATGAATGGAATTTCTAACTATCAAGGCAACTCAATTATTTTAAACTTAATTTACAAGTTTCCAAATTTATTTTCAAATAAAAATTTTTCCTTAATATTTAGTAAATTTATATATTTTAATATAAGTTAATTCAGAATAAAAAGTGTGTTTTCAATAAGAAATCTCCAGGTGATATTTTTAAAGTATTTTCATCTTTATAAATATTATTTAGTGAATATTATTATTTATAATGGATATAAATTTTTTATGTAATCTTCCATATTAATTTTTATGACTTATTATCATGTTATTTTTATTAATTAAGGACAATATAAACTTTTTGTATCTTACTTTTTTAATATGAATGTTTATGTTGATTATGTATTGAATTTTTATTCACCCATTTCATATGATAAATGAACTAGACATAGTAAGTGATGGTTGGGGCATGTTATATCTCCTATATGCATCGGTAGGTCTCATGAGACAAACTATTTGGAGCATTTTTCATATGCCTTATTTGTGTGTGTGTGTGTGTGTGTGTGTGTGTGTGTGTGTGTGTGTGTGTGTTATCTGGGAACAAGGCCTTGACTGTAATATTATGATGTCCAAAATTATGAATTATATCATTATGAAACTAGTTATTATTATCCATATGATTATTATTTTTATTATATTATACATATATTTAGATCCCTTTTATGGTATTAATTATATGGAGAATTTAAATATTGTTTACTTCGAGCATATTATTCATTCCTTATTTATTCTTTGATAACTTTAGTTGTTTACTTTTCCTTACTAATAATCTTATCTCACCCTTTTCTTATGTTTCTTTTCCCCATAATTCTAGTAAGTGTATTATGATTCATATATAACTATATTCTATAAGGAATAATTAATTTCTACAAGAAAATATTATTTTATATTTTATGTTTTCAACTATAATGTGAGATTCAAGTATGTATATAGTTTTCCAAGACTAATGAACTATTTTATTTTTTGAGATGAAATCACTTGTATCTAGTACCAATTTAATAAATTAACCTTATAGTGTTTTTCTGGGGAAGTGATGATTTCCATTCTTGAAATTTATCATTATACACCATGGGGTGGCCATCATGGAGGAGAAAATACTACTCAAAAGGTTTTGTAAGCTGGTTTCTACTAGCTGACACTCTTTTAGGATGTTATGCATTTAGTTTTTGGTTATGATAGGTGTTAAGGGTTAGGTAATGTTTAAAGAAAATAATAACTACCTCATAAAGAAATATATGAAGTTAAAAAAATTATGTTTAGTGATTAGATTTTATGTTTCCATTTTCGTATTCTTATGGGAGTGAGTACATCTTAGTGGCTATTGATTATATTTCAAAATGGGTTAAATAAGTGTTACTTTAAATAATGAATCTAATAGTGTTATCAAATTCAATAATAAGAATATTTTTCCAAATTTATAGTTCCAAAATATTTCATTATAGGAAATGGAACACACTTTAAAAAACTATAATTTTAAATCATTAATGTAAAAATATGAATGCCTTCACAAAATTGAAACTAATTATCATCGACAGTCTAGTGGAAAATTTTAAAATTCAAACAGGGTGATTAAACAAATTTTAGAGAAATTTTGTCTATTTATAGGAAGAACTAGTATTTAAAATATGATGAATCTTTGTGGGAATACAAAACTGCCTTTAAACCCCCATATAAATGTCTCCTTATATACTTATTTTTGGGAAATCAAGTCATGTGCCTATGGAATTGAAACAGATATATTTTTGGGCAGTGAAGGCCCATAATTTTGATTTTAAAACTATAGGTGAGAGGATATTTCTTTATTTGAGTGAAATTGATGATATTAGAAGATAGTACTATGAAAATTCTAGGATTTTAAAGGAGAGGAATAAATATTTTCATGATTATATCATCAAAAATAGAGATTTTAAGGTTGGAAAAAAGTTCTACTCTCTGATTCAAGACTTGAACTTTTTTCAGGGAAGCTTAAGTCTAAGTGTTTTGGACCTTTCACCATCCTTATAGTACTGGTAAATGGAGCTATTGAGTTTGTAGGATATGATAACCAAACTTTCTTAGTGAATGTAAAAAGAATTAAGCATTACATTGAGGGGTAGATAAAGGGATTGGTTGCCATAAATTTCATTAAAATTTTAGAATTCATTGAGTCTAGATAAATTCTATAAATTTATCATTTCATGGGATTCAAACCATGGTTTTTTATTTTTTTTATTTTAATTTTAATAATAATAAATATTCTTGTATATCTGCCTCAGTTTCACTTGTTCATATACTATTTTAGGGAAGGTTGAGACTATTATCTAAGTACCTCATAGGAAAAACTTTCAAACTCTTAGAGATAAATTTCAATATTTCTCATTTTAAAGAGGACCTTATAGTTGTTGATTTTTGGATTAAACTTCCCTAAAACATTTCTCTAGTTAAGTTCTTTTTTGAAAACTAAATTTTGGAATCTTATATTCATATTTTTATATTGTAGGATCTTTAGTTTTTATAATCAAATAACTTTATTAAAATAAAATAGTGGGAGTTTTAGCATAAATTCAAGTGGTTAAAGTTTCACTATTAAGGGTTTTTTATTTTTCATTCTACTTTGGTTATTTTTTTTATCAATCTTCATGCATGCTTCCTTGATATTTGTACTTTGTAAAAAACTGTTAACATTTTTTAAAATTAAGTGTGGAGTAATTACCCCTACTATTTGTAATTGTTAAGAGTGTTTTGGTGTTGTTGTGTCTTGAGCATTAGTTCGGACTTAATTCTTCTTCATTGAAAATTCTTTTTGATCCTTCTTTACAATCAAATTTTAACACCCTCAAATGTTTGAACAACCTATGTAAGTTTTTTGAGTGTATTTTCACAAATTTTTTATTTTCTAGATTCAATTATTAACATGTTGTATTTGATATTAATTAAATATTCATGTGTTTTTTCAAAAAGAAAAATAAACATGTTAATTTTAAATTCATTAATAAAACTATTTTAAATTTTTTTTGGCATGCTATGTGAATTATATTGCACCCTGTAAACATTATTTAGAATCACTTAGTTGTTTTTTATTTTTGAGATTAGTTTTTTTAATTTTTTATTCCACTTTGAGATTCAACATTGGGTATAATTTTGGATTTTAAATCTTATAGAGTGGTAATTAAAAATGTGACATTCTGTATTCATTGTTGTATACATCACACATCAATAAAACCTTTAAAATTTTATTAAAATTGATTTTTTCTAGATTTCATCTTCATTTTAAGTGGGTCAAAAATTTTATTTAGTTTGAATATTATAATTCCAATTTTAGGAGTTTAATCACTATTAATCCCCATGGATTTAATTAATCACATCATTTTTATTACCCTTTTAAAAAAATTATTGGTAAAATGTTGGTTAAATTTTATACAACTATCATTGGATTTAAACTTGTTGGTTCGAATTAAACTCATAATATATGCATCCAAATGGGAATGAAATGAAAATACCAACCTAGGTTGAGCCTATTTTATTTCATTATTTTATTATTTAAGTTTTTAGATGAGTTATTTATATTGCCTTATAATTATTAAGTGTACTCATCCAAATAGTATTTATAATTATTATGACTTTTAACTATGTGATCTGGTTCACCTGGAGGTAAAGAGAAGTTTGGAAGTTATGGTAGGATGAAAATTTAATTATGATTAATTATTTTTAAAATTTTCAATTTCAATAATTTTTGTAAAATAAGAAACTAACTTTTCACTATAACCATTTAATTTTAAGGAAGAAATCACATGTTCATCTTGAGAGAGTCCATGGGGAAAATTTTATCTATAGACTAAATATTTGTGGAATTTTAATTTTTCACTCTTGAGATTTATTATCTTCCATTTAAATTAGATAAGTAATTTCTTAAGGATATTAAATTTTTAAATGTGGGGGAATTTTATGGGGATCTATTTTTATATATGTTCACCACATTATTTATATGATATTTTGATGAAATTTTATACTAAAATAATTTTTTAAGGTGATTACTTGATAAAAGATAATTCAATTTCAAAGGTATAAATATTTGAATATGTCATTAATTTTTTTTCTTGGTTCTTAAATTTTAAAATAATCCTTTATTTTATTTTATTATGTTTTATGATCAAATATTTTATTTTTACAGTTTTTAATTGAAATAGCCATTTTTTAAGAACACCTGAATATGATAATTTTTATTTTTTTCACTATGAGGAACTATACATGAAATTTTATTCTCAATTTGTTGATGTTTGTTAAATTATGTAAAAATTTAATGATCTAAATTTACATATTATTTATTGAATTATTTTTTCATGATTTTTTAGTGTTCCGATCTGTTTAAATCTTTAAAACAAATGTTTGTTTAACTCAATTACTATGGGTATTTTCTTTTAGTGTTGGTTTTATTTTTCAATGGGTTTATAATTTTATTTCATGTACAATGGAATTTGTTTAATAAATTTTTGATCTTCCCTATAAAATAATTACTATAACACAATTTTCACTAGCAAGTGTTGCATTAGAGAAACTATAGCAGATTGTCATGGAATAGAATTCCCAAATTTTTTTATGTAAAATAATTTTTTCCATCCTCTTTTGCGTAATACATTTAAATGGGGAATAAGATAAACTACCCATATCCATAAAATAAATTTTACCATTTAGGCTTAATATAATTGGTTTGTTCACATAAGAGAATTACTATGTAAGATAATTTATTTTACACAGTTATCTTTTGAACCCAAGATTCCTATAAAACTAAATCAAAGTTAAGAATAACTCAACCCATGAAAAATTTGTGTATGCTTTATGAAAGTGCTAATACCATAAAATTGGTGGCTTGTATTTAAGGTTTAAGGAAGGCTAATTGATTTTGGAAGAATATGACCCAATTTCTAAAGACCGATTTCAACCGATGTTGGATCAGTTGCTTTCAATTGAATAAAATATGAGAACCAAAGCTTGAAATGTTGATCCAAGATTGGATTAATGATGAAAATGATAATAAGGTGATAAATATGACTGAGATACTGAGCTCTATTTATCAAAGTTTTTGAGTGACCTACTCAAGATTATCTAATACTTGAAGAAGATGAACCAGGGTTCATAAATAGAGGTCGAGCCTTGTTGAGTAGGATCAGGAAAAGGGGGGACAAACCAAAAATATATATGAACTCAAAAAATAGAATAAAATATCAAAAAAGTGGGAGTTCAATTATAGATGAAACACCCATGTTTGATTGAATCAATCTGATTTTCAGAGAAGATGATTTAATCATAAAATATGGAAATCAAAGACAGAGATCATCATTTGAATTTCAACTTATTGAAGCCTGACTAAACAATAATCAGTAAGATTGGATCAATACTGAGTTGACAAAGGGGGTCTCTATTGGTTCCATTTATAGTAGAGTTTCCAAGTTCATGCTGATCAAGGATCATGTTTGGGAATTAGTTAGTTACAAAGGAAAGTAAATATCGCATGATAGTCACAAAAAAATAATTAAAAGGACTAGCTAGAAGTTTCCATATAGATTATTTTACTATCAGAAAATTTTGGACAACTAAAATAAAATTTTGGATATAATCTCATGGAATGAATTCATTTATATATAGAGATTTACACTCTTTTATAGAGACTTATTAAGTGGATCCAGAAGAAATATAGGGTAGGAGAAACTATCAGTGAAGGGACTCATTCTGAAGTAGAAGATTAAGGGAATACATCTTGTCTTCTTCTTCATTATTAATTTTTGAATTTCTTGTTTTTTAAATATTTTTATGTTAAATCACAAAATTATTTCCAACTAATATTTGAAAATGGAAATTATATTGTTTCAATTCATATTTTTAACCTTTTTTGTAATATCATTTTCAAATTGATATCAACTTCTTGATTTTAAAAATCGAATTAATTTGTACATGAAAAACTAAAAAATCATATAATTACTAGTCAACCTACTCAAAAAAATATTTTTGAAACATGTTTTTTATCATTTATTTCGATTATAATTTCTCAATCAAATACATATATTAACTAGAAAATAGAAATTTCTATCTCATTTCATCATTTACCATTCTCTACTCATCTTTTATCATTCATCCATCTTTACTTCCATCTCTCTCAAATAATTTTTTTTCTCTCATCATTTATTTATAAAAAAACATAATATTCATCTCTTTATGTTTCCTGTCCATTTTTTTTCCTTTATTATTTGATTTTGGTTTTATTCCTTAGATTGAACTCATAATTTACTTCCCTAAAGTTTGATTTCCTATCCAGCACTAGCTGAGTGGTTTTTAGGTTTAAAATTTGAGATATTAAATAATATATCTATCACATACCACTCTCTGCTAGTAGCTATCTATTTAAAAATGGACTAAGGATAACTAGTTCATACCAAGGATAACATCATAGGACCCCATCCTAACCATAATTAGGTATCATGAAAACCTTTCATCACTAAGTTTAAGATCACTTCATTGGAGGATGTAAGTTAGAGTGTAATCACTTTTGATGGAAATTTGTTACTGTAAAGGTCAGGGTAGGGGATCCATCAAATTTTATAACTCTTGAACAAGGGGTGCATTAATAAAGGAACGGATCACATAAATATCTAAGATTATGGGTGTCAATTTAGAGAATACATGAATTGTACCTCAAGTCATGTTGGGAATTACCTAATCATAGCCTTTCATCACCTGCATCTAGTTGTGTCCTTAGCTACCAGGTCCTTAAGATAGGTGTGGATTTCCTAGGGGTAGCAGTTATGGAAGAGTATTGTAACAATTTCCACCTTTGGATCCTCATCATGGTATACTAAAAACTCTTTGGAATTGGTTACCTCTCTAATGATCACTTTGTATGTCTCAAGAAGGCCTTTGTTTATTTATTTTCCTCTGATAAAGATATTTATCTATAACTTGACTATCCTATATTGTATTTCGGGTTGCATAGTATAGAACCATATATGCTCATCCTCAATAGGTAGGGAAAATTATATCTCATGTATGATAGATCCTATACATAAATTTTTTGTTGTTGATCCTCAAGATTGGGACCGAGCATGTGGAGGTGTCCACCATCGCACCCCTAATACATATATCTAGTCAACCACAGCTAATGAATATTATCTTAGATACCTTCCACTAGATCCAGATGCCTTCTTCTCCTCTACCAAAAATATCTCAAAGAATAGATCCCTCTCTAAGACTCCATTTTCTATGGATATACAAAGGGGAACAATGTTGTATCATATATCTTTTCAAATGCATCACTAAAACTTTCATTATTGAAGGAATTTATCACAAATCATGTCAAGAGAGTACTTCATGAGTTCAATGAACCTTAATGCAAGCTTTGAGATAGACATGCTAATATATTGTATATCCAATTCTTCTAAATGAGTAAACTCCTCAACATAATTGGATAATACACCTCATGAAAGAGATTCTCAAACTCTATCACTTTATTAGGGGTTTATATTATTAAATTCCACCAATGACCCATTGCGATGTGGAGAAGGTTTGATACTAGCTCCACTATCATATTCATGGGTGTTTATATTAGGAAAAACACCTGACTCACCACCCCAAGTCAATACACTACTTCCTGAGTCTCTCCTTAGAACCCGGTAGGTCATTGTCACTAAAACTCATGAAGTGCACCTAGCTTATATGGATCCCCATATTTTTCCATTGGAATGATATATTTCTCTATGTATAAAGAAATGTATTCTTGTATTGTGGTTAGTTGATCATCTTGTTGTACCATGGGTGGAGAAACAACTCCTTGCTCACCCATTAGGGAAATCTCATAACTTGGTTCTTGGATAGAAGCCTAATCACATTTCCATTCAATGATAGGAGGCCTGATCACTGGCATGGGAGCATTATGGACTTACCTTGGGATCCTATATGGCTATCTGTAACACATTGGTTTTTCCCTAATGTGTGAAAACTTTAAATTTCAGTTCAAATATTTATTTTTATTCTTATAAATATTCCTAGGAGTTTAAGGAAAGGTTTGGAAGCATCTATGGCTTTTTTGAAGCCTGGAGATTTTAATTTCAGAGAATTAGTGTGTGGTGAATGATTAGAACATGGTTAGTAGTAACTATGAGAATAAACCATTTGGAACATATATAAGGGAGAATGTTTTGAAAATATATGAAAGGGAGGTCATATGGCTATGAAAAAACTACAGATTTGTTGTATAGGGCACCCGCACTGGCTGTGCATGGTTTGGAAAACTGTGCACCTAGCCCACACTCTTAGTGACATAGAGGTAGTGACCCCACAAAGTTATAGTATGGTTTTTCAAACTATGTGGGATATCCATGTGAGGTGTGAACATAGATAGTTATCCTTTCATAGTTGGTGCACATTTTATCCAATCGTGCAACCAAACTATGTGACCTGGTAAATTTAGGTTGAAATGTAATTTTTCTTTCCATCCTTTTAAAAATAATACCCCTCTTTTATTTCCCTAATTTTTTCAGAAGATCCTCCCACATTAAGGGATCCTACCATGCCTTAATATAGTCTTTAATCTCTCTTCTCTATCTGATTTTAGAATCAAGTGTTGTCTGTCATGTTTGATCACCACTGGTAAGATCTTTGATCGGTTACCTTCCTTTCTTGGTTTCTCTCACCATCCATTGTGATAGCTTCACATGGGCTCTAATACCCTATTTTTAAAGATTTTATCTATTCCTCCCTTTTATATCATTCTGATGTGAATCAGAATTCAATACTAGAGAAGTACTCTGTTATCACCATAAGTTAGGTGGTATATATTTTTTCCCAAAGGTTTTATCACTTATTAAATTTTTGTATTTATGTCGTACACCAAACCTTCTAGACATTGCTCCTAAAATTAATCAATGTCTTAAATTAATTGTTTGAACCTTAAATGTGATACCCTTACATAAACTTGACTTTGTATGAGGTTGTCAAACTAAACACAAACTACCTCCAAGGTGGGTTTGTTCAACTACCATAAGATAAAATAACCATTTAGGGTGTGTGATCTTTCTACCCATTTTTTAAGCCTTAAATAAATTAAATGAGTTAACAAATGGATTAAGTATGGATGATTGTAACTAGGTTTGGACACTAACATAACACTTTAACTATTATATTGCTTGCTTGATAATGAACATCGCGGTATGAAACTGATGGTGGGTAATGCGATATAGAACTAACTTCAATATTGCTCCAACTATTGATAAATGGTATAGAACTGATTTATCATGGTATGGAACCGAATAGGGGGATAGAGGTATGAAACCTAAAACCCTTATACATATTCATATCTCTAAATATTAAGATGCCATGTCCATGGACCCTAGGTTCTTGGCCCATATAGTTCTACACTGTTTTGAGCTTAACTTGGACAAGTTTCTTGAAATTGAGGTGGTCAACTTAGTTCTTACCCTTAAGACCTGGCCCATGTAGGTTTGACACTTTTTATGTATACAGCATATGATGAAGCTGGTAGTTACCTAGTAATATCACTTTATTAAATATTTATGATCACCATTTATATCATGTTCTTATTTATATATTATACTCATAGTTTCATTTATATATATATATATATCATTTATTTTATAGCTTTACCTATTATACATACACATCGTTGTAGTTTCTATACAAATGTTGGATTTTTTATAGACACCATTGGTGGTGGCCTATTGATTTTATCTCACAACCTTTTTAGGTCATCCTTTGGTACCCAGATAGACTTCATGGATACAAAAAGGGGAAAGGTAAAGCACTGGTTATGGATGGTTGATTGACTTATAGCATGGGGGTTTGGTAGCATGCAACTAATCCTTGTCTCATGATTATATTAGGGATAGAATTTTTTGACCTTTTTGTTCTTTTTATTTACTTTTATATATGTGTTTCTACTTCCATGTATGACTATCTTTCTTATATCTATGTTTCTCATCATATTGTATATGATATGGATTATAGATTGTTTATTATTATTATCTAAATGATTTTCATTTTCTCCTCTGTTTTCATTATTATTATTTTATTATTTACTTGTTTATTATTATGATTGTGCTACATTTATCATGAGGGTATAGTATCCTCACTATACCACCTTAGACACTCATTGTTAATCAAAAACCACTGGTGTACAAATAAGCACACTTAAGGCCATGTATCCAATCGATTTCGATTACTTAGGAGTGAACCAGGACTAGAAAGTTACAAATTGGTATCAAAGAATCTTTTTTCTTTTTTCTTACTATTTTTGGGTTGGTATATAGGAGATTAGGATGTGTCGTAATTTGGTAATGAGCATGTGTCTAGGAGTAGCTAAATTGTGTATGGGAAAAATACAAATTACATGGGATGAAATATGATGATCTGGATTATTCCTATTATGGTTTCACTGATTTCACTATTGGGTGAATCACATAAGGTGTGATGTTTATTTTTCCTATTATTGGTTTTACTTTATCCTTGTCTTGGTATGGAAAGGAAACTCCAATCATGTATCATTACAGGAACCTTAGAGATTCACATGATGTACATATTCTATCCCATGTAGGTTTCATTATTTGATTACATGATACTTGTTTAGCATGCCTTGAGTGGTATATTTGTTATAAAACTAACATTTATACAAGAAAAGGGGGATTAAATAATTAGTTATTAAAAGGTCTACATCAACCTAAATAGTGTTTACTCATATATTTTAATCATGCCACCATAATTAAAAAATTATCACATATTTTAGTTATGTAGCTGAGGTTACATAGATTGAAACATTAGTTTATTTGAATACATGAATTCCAATTGTAATTTAAAGATTGTATATACCTCTATAAATTGGGATTGGTGATTTATGAAATAAAATAATCTTATATGACCTATTACATGTTTTATTATATGTAAATATCAAAATCAATTACAAAAATTTCTTATTATAATTTATAAAGAACTTACTTGTATAAATTGGGAATGGTACTTCATTTAACGGGTCTATAATATAATTACAAGAATTGATAAATATTAATTCAAATAAGATCACCATTAAATGGGTATTCCAATTAAAACTTAAAGGGTGTTTCCCTCTCAAACTTATAGTTGGCACTCCATATACCAAGACCCCTAACTAAAACAGAGAACTTGGCCCAAACCCAACATTAGTAATGGGTAGTGGGAAGTCTCTCTTGTGATTATTTATGTTCTATTACATCACACAAACCAGGATTTTGGAGTTGGTAGATGGATGCGACATACTTATAGGAAGTCTTTTAAATATCTTATTCTTATGTCTGTAAAACCATGAGAGAAGTTTGTGTGGAGTTTTTGTCTCAAGGAAGAACCATTTTTCACAGTTAGATCATGGTTTACCCAACCATGCGGCCAAACCATGTGAGATTCCCATATCATAAAAATTATGAAATTCCAATTTTAACCCCTTGGTATTTTTAACCCAAAACACATTATTCTTCCTACTTCTATTTTTTATGACCATAAGGTATCCCCTTCCATGTTCTCTAATCTTCTCCTTCCTCCCTTGATGAAGAGATAAGGTGATTCTTCAAGTTTTGGGGGTGATTTCTCAAGGAATTCTCCTCTTCTCCTCTCCCTCTTCTTCTTTCTTCTATTTTATCTTGAGTTATTCTTATTACTTGGTCTCTTAGACCTAGGTTTCATTTATTAAATTTTTTTATGTTAATTTTTTTTCTTGTTTAAGGTTTTTCTTGGTTGATCTTGGATCTTGGATCCTTATTGATGTTATTTCAGGTGTGAATTGTTGAAGTGTCGTAAGATTGAGGTAGGTTTCCCTTTCAACTTTATTTTAAATTTAAGAATAATTGGTTTCATGCTTTTATCACCTTATTTATATATTAATTAGTGATGCAAGATAATTTTAATAATTTTTTTATGTGAAATTAAGTGGTTTGAATGATTACTTTAAATTATATGTCATTGTTTTGTTGAACCATGCACACCAAGTGTTTGATAAAATGACCGATTTGATTTTATGAGTTTTTTGTGGATTTCAAAGCTTGATTTGGACTTTTGAATGTTTTTATGAAATATAAATAATGTTTTTTGGTTCCTCAAATATATTTGTAAATGGTCTTGTACTTTAAAGTGGTGTGCATTTGGCTTTTGAAAATGGAATGGAATGTAATGATGATGTGTGGCCCATTTGACATTTTAATGAAAGTGGTTTTAGTTTGCACATGTGGTGTGAGTACTTAAATGAGATTTTTCTAAATTATTTTGAAATGTAAAATGATATTTTTTCACTCTTTTTGGAAAGATGTATTTGATTCTTTGAAAGGTAATTATTGAGGCCTTTTGGCACTTTTTTGAAACTTGTGAAAATGATTATTATGAAAACCCTCCTTGAATAATATTCTTTACTTATTTATATTTAATGAATGGGATATCCTAGTTGTGGAGTCCTAGTGATACATTATGTGAATGGATGGGACGTCCTCATTGTGGACTCCTCATATCCCATTTACTTTGAGTAGAATGGGAGATCCTTGGTGTGGACTCCTTTGAGATCTATGTGTTTATAGAAATAGATTAATCCTTGGGGTGAATCAGAGTGGTGTATGTTGTGTGAACTATTACTTATGATATATGTGTGCATGTTATTGGATTATTAGTTTGAATCAGTTGGCTCACCCCCTTTATACTCTTGACATGGTTACCTAGCATAACTAGAAAATTTTCTAAGAAAAATGTTTGTGCTAGTTAAGATTACACTCTGAATAGTGTCCTATAGCAGGGGATATGATATTTTTATTTATTATTTTTATGGGATTATTCCATTATTAAATTCCATTTAGGGTGTGATCAATCATTTGGAAAAATTTTGCTGACATCTAGTGAGTCATTCTTTCCGGATTAGTCAAGATGTATAGTATGTTCTGGATTATTCACGAGCTCTTAGGTTTTCTTTTATGTATATTGTCACTTAGTTGTTTATGACAAATTATTGAGATATATTTTTAGTTGGTTATCCTTTTATACTTATTTAAATTTCCATTATTACGTAATTATTGTAATGGATTACTTGGATGGTGTGCCTTTTGGGTACATATTATGTGTTGGCTTTCAAAGTTTTACGTAAAATGTTTTGGAAAACATTTTTGCACACTTTTATTCCATCTTAAAATGAAAAAATATCCCTTTATATTTGATAATAAAATGGTTCCCTCTTATTTAATAATTTAGTTTTTAAATAGGAAAAGTGAAATGGACCCTATTTTGATTTAAAGTGGAAAATGTGTGGAAAATATTACCATTATATATTATATTTAAAACTTGAAGTGGGTGTTTCTTTATTTAAAGGAAGTTCATTGGGAATAGACTTGTTTGGTAATTATTACTAAATTTTTATACTCACATATATATTTTTTTCTTGTTTTTAGCTCTTGGTGCATGTTTTATATTGGTTTCAGTCACCGTGGGTGATGGTTGGTTTTGGTGTCGTAGAGTGACCCTCAGGGTCACATGGAGATGTTGTGGTTTTGAGGTTATATTGGTTTTTGTTGTTCATTTTGTTGTATTCTTAGATTTGTAAAATGATATTCAGTTTTTTTGTTTGTTTGTTTGGGTTGATCTATTTATTTTCCGTTATTCAGTTTATTTATTTTTATTAAGAGAAATCATTCCCTTTTTTACTCTAATGATGCCTAGAACTAGTTGCTGGCCCAAGAGGACCAGGAATGCCTCTAGGAAGTTACCATAGATCAGCATAGATGATAGGTTTGGGTTCATCCCAAGTTGGTTAGTGACACCATAACATACTCATCATTTTTTATATGATGCCTCTTTTAGCATGTTTATTACTACTTTATGAGTGATTTACTTCCACTGCTCAATTTTTGTTATTATGTTTCCACAATTTATTTATTAATTATTACCATTTTTTCTACATTGAGAATGAGGTTATAGTCTCCCTATTATACCACCTTATACCCTCAATGCTAGTTGGTAGACTTTGGCGTGTGGGGAAGCGTTCTTGAGGTCATATTGCCAATTGGGTTTAGTTTTATATGAGTGAACCAATTATGAGATGTTACATTGTTGATGTGAGGAAATCCTATAATTTGACAAGATTAAAGATGGTTATTAAAGTATATCTAGGTATCTAACTTGATGAAGACATGAAAAACAATGATTGGTTCCTATATGATGCATGTAACATTTACTTGTTCTCTACAACCAGTGTCTTAGAGATCTGAGATGATAAGTGGGTTATTAGATTCATGGTAAATGGATACATCAGTCATTGAACCAACATAGGGTTACCTAGATTTAAATTCAAACTCAATACCCCTAGTTATCAATTTCCTTAAGTTCTAAAATCAATCCTCACACAATACCTAACTCTAAACTATGTCCCTAAGAAAAACCATAGCTAATACTGCTTTACCACATCCCAACCCATCGAGACCCTATTTGGGCTAGTATTAAGCTAAGTGTGCCACCCCAAAACTATATTCAATTGTCCTGAGAATGGTGAATAGCACCAAGTAGTCATATCACACAATATAGTAGACCTTGTCCTAATTCATTTATACACAACCACACACCTCCACTTAGGATGTAATAAAACAGGCTTGATAATAAAACCAATTGTAATATATAATGCATGTGAAAAACACTAATTATCCACAATGTATGATGACATAAAGTAAAAAAGGTAAAAATAAAGGCCCAATGCCCCAAGGTAAAAACCAACCAAACACAAAACGAAGGTAAATATGACTCACCGATGTGCAATTCTTGACACTAAATCTAACTCTACTTGCTACCTTTAGGTTCTACTAAGCTCTATCTCCACCGACACCATGTCCACCGAGGTCTCCACTAAACTATCTATCATCTACATAAGACATAACATGTTTGGGGGGAATTCCCATGTAGGGGTGAGTATATATATACCTAGAAGGACACCTTTAAAACTGCAATAGATAGATAGAATAAACAGTGAGATCAAAACCAAAAAATCAATAAGAAACCCATATATTCTTATAGGTAGAATACTAGAGATATAAAAGAGAGTTCCACTCTATATATAGAGGAAATAGTCAGGGAAAATAACCCAAGAATATGAACTACCTAGCTTTACAAGCCACATCACCTATTAGAATTATAGGAAAGGAGCCGCATCTCACCAAGTTAAGCATCAGTTTAAGAAGTAACTATCCTCAATACAGTATTTTCCTCATCATGTAAAACATGTAATGTGAGGGAGTAATTGATTACATGGATAGAGGACTTTCACCTCATGTAAGTGAGGGAGTTTCTAACTCTATAATTAGTGTAGGGGGACCACAGCTTTTTAGGGCCAAGGGAGTGCTAACCCCAAGCATGAAATGGAGGACCCAAACCTTGAGAATATGGTGGAGTTACAAACTCCAAGAATAATAATGAATTAATTTCATGTTACTAGTTTTCTACTAGGGGAGTTCTTAACCCTATGTCTACTCTGATCGTCCTACAGAGATAAAGAAACTAAAATGATTGAATCTTCTCATGTATCACATTTTATGATGAATAAGGATGTGTTATCATGTTCTGTGTGAAAAAATTCCCAGGATAGACTAATTGTGTTCCCAAAATTGAGTCCCAGGAATGAAGATATTAATTTATCCAGGATTAGAAAAAGTGTATGGCCTGTACTTTGGGGGTACACGATGTGTATCACCTCGGGAGATGTATAGTCATGTACTGTTATATATATGTCATGTTCATGCTAATTTACATGATTTATGGGATGTTGAACATGGAATGTATGACCCAAATGGCTACTCAGAATGTACCAATGCTTCCTAGGTCATGTGGTGACCGAGATGCACTGCACATTCCCTGTCTCCTCATGGAATGTGGGTCCAAATGGCCTCCTAGGCATGAACTCTCAATATGAACCGAGTTTTGTAGCCTAAGACCACATGGTGTTTAATTCAAAAGTACACCCCATGTGATATTTAACCTATAATAAAACCCTAGGTGTCACTACCAGTGTGATACATGACATGATTCTCTAGATCAAATGTAATGTGATTGCATCTTTAAGCTCCATATCTTTAACTTACCCATAAATTTATCATTTTCATCGATCTTACCTCTATCTAAGCCTAAAACACCGAAAAAGGCCTCATTAATCATTACCACACCTTTGGTGACCTATTTCCAGTCATCCTTTGCTGAAGAAATAATCTAAAATCCATTTTCATTCATCCATGATTCCCTTATGTTGTTTACACTTGGAAATATACATTGAAACACCTCCTAATGATCTGTCATGACTCATTGATCCTCCTACATGCCTTACTATTTATTTTTTTATCCAAATCAGCTTCTCACAGACCTAGATACCAACCGTTTGTCAATATAGGACAGTTTTCATTGAATTTTCAACCATGGTGATGACCAAAAATGAATACATGAATAATGGGGAAAGAAACAAATTGGGAACAAGGGTTTGATGACTGAATTGATCATCCATCCATCATCCATTACATGCAATACAATCAATGGTGAAGAATTTAGTAAAATTATTATAGATTTCGAGTAAATAAATAACAAAAAAATAGATGGGATTCCTAGTTTCCAATAATTTTATAATATAAAATTCTATAATGGAATTGAAAATTTGACAACAAATAACTGAGGGGAATGAAAAATAATGAGTCGTAATTCTTGATTGGATCATCAATCAGTGATGATTATGTCCACACTGGCTCTATTGGTGATCCCTAAAAACGATCAAATTCATTGGATTCCCCTATCCAAAATTCTCTCAAGACCCTCTATCTCTCTAATTTAGGGTTTATTATGAATGCAGTTAATTCCATAGTTAGATAGTTAAGGATGAATAAAATTGTATTATAGGTTTATCAGATATAACTAACTAATTAATTAATTATACTCATGATGGGACCGACCTGGGGGCCCAAAAATAAATCATAATCACACCACCCCTAGGGTAAAACTCCTATTATAGATGTAATCACATCATCGGTTTTCCCCTATAAAGCTTTGTTTAGATGAAAATTGTACTTTCTTATGATTACATGTGTGAGGGATAAAAAATATATATTATATTTAATTAATTATATCTGAGCATCCACAACACTAATCTAACAAAAATGATTTCATAAACCATCTATAAAATAATAATTTAAATATTTTAAAGGTTCATATCACAAAAATGTGGGTCACTACAGTTGAAAAATGTGTGTAGTGATTGTGATTATTACCTGAGAGTATGGGATGAGTTGATAATATATATGATAGTTGATAGGATATTGTTAAATGGAGTTGTGAGTATATTATATTATTGTTATTTATGAATTATCAAGTGTGTTATTATATCATTTTTTATCTGGACTTCATCTAACATCCATATGAAATATCATATGGACAACAAGTATCCTTCTCTCCTCCCCCTTATAATTATGTGTATGATTTGATGATGTGAATGATGTGATGGTTAATAAAGGTACCTTTATATATTTTTTCATGAGACATATTATTTATATCTATCATATTATTTATAAAATCTATTTATCATGAGATATCAGGTAGATTTAATAATGTGGAATTAGCTAAGTTAGTTAGTTATCATGTGTTATAAATTTTATTTATTGATGAATTAGTATAGTTTGTTCACATAGAAAAATTAAGTTTTGGGGGAAGAAACCAATTGAATATATTTTTATATTTTCCTATATTATATATGCATTCTTGAAAATTTATAATATCAAGTTGGAGGAGGTGTCAGTCAAAATTAGCTCATTCATGGGGAGTTCCAATGGTGTAGGAGTCTTTCATTATATTTTACTTACATTTTAGGTATACTTGATGTTATGGTTTTTCTTTTTCCTATAAATATTTACCTTGAGGTTTTGTGGTATTTTATGGTATTTCATGAATTGATTATACATTTGGATTAATATTGATTGATCATTTCTCAATTTATTTAGTTTTTTGGTTATTCATATGTAGTTTCATAAAGATTAATTTAAAGGGTAATGTCTTCCATATGAGTAATTATGTCATAGACTCTGGTAGTCAGTCTCTAGCCTATTGAATTTGGGCTTGATGTTTTATTCTGGAATTTATCATCAGTCAAGGTGGGGTTTTGATGATATCAGACCATAGAATTTTTTCATCTTTTAGTAGGACCACTAATCAATTAGTTATTGGGAAATGAATTAATTCTTTGGAAAATATTTACATGGGATTGAGATTATCATTAAAACCTAAGGTTTTAATGGTTTTATATTATTAAAGGGGGAGTTTTGATCAATGGTGACCATTGATCCAGAACACTAAAGAGGGATAGGTGGAAATATTGAGTGAAATAATTTCAAAGAAATTTTCCTAAATAATTATTTAACTTATAAAAAATAAGTTAAAATAGACATACTATGAGTAAATCTATAAAAAAGGAATAATATAAGGTGATTAAGTATAAATATTCAAGGTTAGTAAAATATGTTATAAACCACATATACAACTTGGAAATTAAAATGAATCGATTATTTAATAGTTTAAGGTAAATTCATAGAAATAGCTTTTTTTACCAATCCTGTCATGCCAACCCCCCCCCCCCCTCCCCACTAATAACCCTCCTATGATAGAAATTAAGAAAAGGAGTGACCCCTAAATCCTGACTCGAATAGACCCCAAGTTATTAACTAGCACTGAGGGTATAAAACATACATTGGGAGGAATTAGTCTCATAATATTAGTCAAAGAAAACATATAAGTTTAAGAAATCATTAATAAACAACATAAAATATAAATAAAAAACAACCATCATCTCATAATTCATGTCAAGTTATAGAAAACAAAACTCAAGAATAAAAATGTACCAAGGAAAATCCTAAGGTAGTGACTCCACAACAACTCCAACCTCCAAGGTAGTAGTGTCTAACTCAATATTCATAACCCTCCTAGAATCCTATAAATGGTTTATATATATGTAGGTTGAGAATAACATGTATACTCAATAGGATCATACCAAAGGTCTTGAGTGAAAATGTGAGAAGAGAACTCTAATTCTCTAGTGAATGAATAGAGAAACCAAAATGCACCTAAATTGGACAACTATTCACCCCCCCCCCCCCAACCTCATCAAGGCCCACTCACTAAGTAACATATTCAAAGTAGTAAAATAATATAAAAAGTATAAAATTTAAGTCACCCCATAACCACTTCCTCACAGATCATAAATTTATAACCTCATCATCATCTATGAATCCCATGTCCAATGCAGTAAGGTATCATGAACATAAAGGACATCAACCTTGTTCGATCCTCCTACTATGCATGACCCCCACCATGAATCACATTAATTACCACCACCAACTAAAATCCAACATTATTGGCACTATGTATTTCACAAGGTTATATTTTGTTGTCAATTTGGTATTATTATTTATTAGGGTTGAATATGGGAAGTATAGAATAGGTTGTGTTGAAGGGTGTCCTAAATATACATAAAAAGGAAACTCAAGCCTCATGTTCAATCATCCTTTTTTGCATCTTGGGTTTTTTTGTATCTTGGATTCATTGTGTGGGGACTTGAAGTTAACATGCAGTTGGTTTAGGAATTTGTGGGTTTCTCATTTACATTCAATCAGTTTTTATTCATGTGGTACCTTGAAGTAAATACATGGTTGATCCATTTGTTTCTAAAGTTTATTGGACAACATGGTAGGTTAAAAGGTCTGGTCATTCTAGTACTTCTTAAATTTCTATATCATGGTTGGCTGGGAATCTTCGTGCAGTTAATCAAAAATTCATGGTTGATTGAACTTCAATATGTGATCACTTCATGCAGATGATTGAAAAGACACAGTCAGTTGGACATAAATGTGTAGTCAATTGAAACAAGAATGGTAGATTGGAAACTCTACATGTGTTTTTTTGATAGGCATAATTTGATGGATTGTTAGTTTTATGGAATATTCATGTGGGAAGGCATGTTATATGGTAGAAACATATACAATCCATATGGTTAGTAAGGAACATGGTATACCCAATACTTTTCTTCATGGGAGTTATTTCTAGATATGTTCCAAGTCATGAAAACATAGAAAATTAAAAAAATAGAGTTTTTAATGGCATTAAAAGAACATATTTATTAGATAATTTAAAGGAGGAAAAGGTTGAGTCTTAAGTTAGATTTTATTAACTTCAACTCCTGGTTTCAAATGAGTTTTAAAAGAAATATTCAAACTCAAAATTTCTTCAATATTTGATGAAGGCCATTTATGAAAGAGAGGTGGTGCGATATATATAGAGGATTTAATGAAGGTTTGACCAAGATTAATATAGTTAATCTCAATGGTTTTAAGGAAGGTATTTCTTGAATATGAATATCGAAATTGGATTGATTTATATAAGGAAATTATGGATCAATTCTAGGGAAATATTTAATATTTTTGAATTCAAAGTAGGTAAATTGAGTGAAGATCGAGGGGGTTATGAGGAATAAAGAAGTAATTTTCACTATTAATAAAGATATATGGATGTATTGATATATAATTATAGAGGAAGTTCATAAAGATGGATAAAGGAACTTGGAGGAATATTTTAAAGATATTTTTTTTGAAGAAGGATTAGTGCATTAACACCCTTGAAGTTTTTGTGTTTATTTATAATTATTCTTGTAAGAAACTAGTGAGTTGCATATGATTTATACTTACTTAGATTGAAAATTGTGAGAGAAAATAATAAAATTAATTTCACCTAAGATCAATAGTGAGCCCATCTCATATCCCTATAAAAACCCTAGTAAATAGGGATACAACCCTAGTGTGTCAACATAATGTGGATGTGTGATCCTTAGACTATCCCTTTTGGATGAATTTAGTAATATATATACATCCACTATTTTCATTCCCTATATCTATCAAAATATTTGTACATGAACTAATGATGGATTTGTACTGATTTTTTAACATAGGATAAAGATACAAGATATGAAAAAGATGGTCACATCCTAATTCACCCCTCCCCTTTTATGGTGTATTGGGTTCTGGTTACAATAAGTGGTGTCAGAGCCATAATTTTTGTATAAAAATATATCCTCAATGACTAGTCAACATGAATAATCCTATTAGTACTAAAGGAATTCCTTTTTTTAGTGGAGGAAATTTTTAGATATGGATATCATGGATGGGATATCATATTAGATCTCTTTATTTATAAGTTTTAACTATAAAAATTGAATTCAGGCAAGTTAGTGATGCTTCAGGATTATTTATAATTGAAGGAGAAAAAAGGATGTTTGATATGTATGCAAAGGAAAATAATGATTTAGATAGTTCTTTATATGATCATATTTATATGAAGGTGATGGGTTTTTCTATTACAAAATATATTTAAGAAAAATTAGTTAGTATCAATGAAGGGGATAGGAAAGTGAAGGAATCAAAATTACAATCACTTAATAATAATTTTGATGACCTAAAAATTTGTTATGGTGAAAGTGTGGATAGTTCCTTTATTCTCATCATACATGTTTTTTGATCCATTAGGGGTCTTGGTGATGTTATACAAGATGTAAAAATTGTGAATAAAATATTAAGAAGACTTATATATCACTTCAATCTAGAGGTATCTACTCTAAAAGAAATAAATATACCTAAAGAGGTAACTCCTTTTATGGTTATTGATTTAATTTCTCTAATTTTGGGAATAAAGCTAGTGTTTGGAGGCAAATAACTAGAAAAAATGTGGAATATAAAAGACCATAGAGAAGGGATGGGGCAAAAAATCATCCTATATCAATCAATAATCGGTATTATAAATGTCTGGGGAGAGAAGAATTAAAAATCTATAAATAAAATACACCACACACACATATAGAAAGCTATAGAAACTCAAAATTGAGGCCTACCTACAACCCCATAGGGATGCTACCACTAATTCATGACTTTGGGTAATAATT
Source organism: Viscum album (assembly GCA_963277665.1). Taxonomy (NCBI): domain Eukaryota; kingdom Viridiplantae; phylum Streptophyta; class Magnoliopsida; order Santalales; family Viscaceae; genus Viscum; species Viscum album. The sequence continues at coordinate 257,535,229 of OY728162.1, forward strand.
TAAAGAATAGGTACTATCTATTGAAATAAAAGGATGAATTTGATAATATTTATAATAAACAAGATGTGAAATCCATAGAAAAAACTCATTTTGGTCCTTCATATAAAGAAAAGAAGATGAAATAAAATGATAATATTATAAGGGTTTCTATAAAAGATTCTAATAATGATAGAATAGATATTCTTGATATTCAGTGTTCATCTAACATTATTGGAAATGAACACTTAGTAAAGAATATAAAAGAAAATTTTGATAGAACTGTTAGGATCGGTAACGATGCTTCTTTGAAAATTACAAGTAATGGTGTAACCAGGCTTATAGGGGATGAACTCAAGATTAAAAAGTTTTGTATGTTAATGGTTTAAAACATAATATCTTGATTGTAATTAAACTTTATGACTCATAATTAAAAACTAAATTCAATTATAAAGGATGTTTTATCAAGAATAAATATGGATCATCACTAATGAGAGGCTGGAGGACTGGAGGAAGTACATATCAAGTTGATAGTGGGAAAAAACATGATTCCTCAAGGTTGATGAAGAAAACTATATGTGGAGCTATATTTCAAGAAATATAAATCAAGAAATCATGGAGAATATCTCCAAGATAAAGGTAGAAACTGATATTCTTAACTTTAAGTGTGATATGGAATGTACACATAATGAATTCATGAGATAAAAATGGTACGAGATCCCTACTAATAGAAAAATAAAAGACTATCAAAACTCCTTGAACAAGTGCGCATAGATGTTTTTGGTACCATGAAAATTTCAGGAACATATGGAAAAAGGTATTTTATTCTTTTTATTGATGACTAAAATCATATGGGATGTGTTATTTTTATGTAGAGAAAATATGAAGTTATATATTATAATATGAGGTATAGGTGTCAAGAAAAAAATGAAACTAGGCACACCATTAAGACTTTGAGATCTGATAATGGGACTAAGTATAGTCCCATTTTGTTTGAAAATTATCTTGAAAAACATGGAATCAAGTATGAGGTATCGTAAGTAAGAACTCTATAGTAAAATGGATTTTTTGAATACAGAAATGGGATGGTGAATAATATGGAAAAGACCTTACTTATTAAAGTTGATGTTCCAGATCACTACTAGAAGGAAGCAGTGGAGGTTTTGATTTACACTCAGAATTGATCTATTCTCAATCCTAGAGAGAATCAAACTCCTTATGAGATAAGGCATGGGAGAAATCCATCTTTGAAGCATTTTTGTGTGTTTGGAAGCAATTGTTACATATTTAACAAACAAGAAAGCCAAAGAAAATATCACTACATCAAAACTGGGTTTATCCAGTATTTGGGCTTTAATAGTGCTAACTAAAAGCACTGTTAAAGACCCCCTTTGTCAATGCTAGAAAAATCATTGTAAAAGGGGTCCATTTATTAGTGCTTATAAAAAAGTGTTCATAACCCCCCCCCCCCCCTCCAATAGTGCTAGTAAAAAAGCATTGATAAAGGGTATATTTTAAAAAAACATTAAAATTAATATATTAATATATAAATATATTTATATTAATTTAAATATAATATATATTTTTTAAATATGTTTTAGATAAGTCTAAATAGGCATTTACAGTTAATATATAAGATATTTAATTAAAATGGATTATAAAATAATTAAAAAATATTTTTTAATTAATAATTTTCAAATTATTATTGAGTAATAGTAATTTAATAAAAATTCAAAGATAAAAATCATAAAAATAATAAAAGTTATAAAATAAGTTGAAAACATAACTAGAACTCCAAAAGGTTAACTTTTGATCCAGGTGTCTGTTTGGGATCTACCACATATCAAATTGAATCATGCAATGAGATTTATGCCATTTTGACCCAAGGGGGCCTGGTCACTATTTTTTAGAGGTCAAAAGACGCCCTAAAGGCCTCTAACACTGAGTTTTTAGTCAGAGTACCCCAATTTTTTAACATTCGATGGAATTTCATCCTCATTTAAGGGGATATTTTTTTCAGTGGGGAATGAATTTATTCATGGGGATTATATTCATATTAATATTATGGTTTTGAAATTTTATCATTTTTCACAATGTAATTTTATTTATAATTAAATATATACATATTTTCTTCTATTTACATATAATAAATCAATTGTATAAATACATATATCAACATATTTATATATAATTGTATTTTTAAATATATAAAATAAATATTTATTATTCATTTTATTTAAATTAAAAAATTATCAATTTTATTTACCTTATAAAAATGCATTCATATGTATATATATACCTATATAATTAATGTTTATATATAAACATGTGTCTGTCAATAATTAACAAATATATATATATATATTTAAATAAATACATATTCTAAAAACTTATTTAAAATAATATCTAACCTTTTTTTACATTATAAAAATATATATATAATGTTTATATATACATATGTTGTGTATTAATAAACGGATATAAATTTATATTATATTATAGTATCTATAAATGAGTATAATATATAATATATTTAAATAAATATAATTATATATATATATCACACGCACACATAAATATATTTGATAAATGTATTTTTTTAAAATTATATAAACACGTGACTAAAAAATATATTTTTAAATATATATATACAAAATAAACAAAAATATTATTAAACAGACAACAAAACAACATAATACAGTGGTAAAGGTGTTCCATATTCAAATGAGAGGTGTAGGGTTCAAATATAGGTGGGAAAAGGAGGCTAAAAATTATCAAAGTGATGATAAAGGGGTGTTGGGGTGAAAATAACTAATAAAGGGGGGTGAAGCACTATTAAAGGGGTCATTGAAGTGCTGATATAAGGGGTAGGTATAAGACCCCAGCCTTAAACATTACTTAATCTTAAGTTAAGTCAATAATTTTACTTTATTTCACATTGAGTATATTTTCAAGTTTAGATATTTAGATAATTAGTCCATAACTCATACAAAATAACTAGAATGTTACTAAGTAGACACTTCTACTCACTATCCATTTTTTTCAGAAAACAAAAAAAACTGTTTAAAAAGAAACATGGTTTTGTTTTATATTTAAACTTTATAAATTTTCTTTGATCCCAACCTTGACTCTATTATTCTTTAAATCCTATGAAAAACATTTCAAAACTTGGTATGAGCATAAAAATCTCAGTAAGTGATACCCAAAGAAGGAAAACTATTAGTCTTTCAAAAACATTTAAACCATGAATACCTTATCATAAAGTAATACTTTTCACCATTAAGAAGTAGAAAATACACTCCACTAGATATAATATCATTGTTTACCTTTTTTTTGATCAAAAATTACCATAAATCCCATATAAATCACATATAACATATCAAGTTAACTTGGGATATAATCATACTTAAAGGAAATAACCACACGATTGAATTCCACACATATCACTAAATAGATTTGTCATACTTTTGACTTCCATACCCAATGCATTGAAGGTTATAACGTAACTATCCATCCTTGGTTTATCACGGAACCACCCATATTTGGATTATCACATAACTACCCATCTTTTTTTATCATATAACTACCCATATTTTGTTTATCATTTAACCACCCATCAAATTTCCAAGTACAATTATATAATTATAACACATAAAAGACTGTAATTATCAACATTTAACTCATAAAATTTCATTTGAAATCACAAGAAATCATTTCAAGATATTGAAATAGTCAATCCACTTTCAAAACCATTTTCAATACCAAAAAACCCAAAAAGGTAATAAGTTATTTATTTTTCTTTTAAAAACATTAAGTCTTATATAGGAATCCAAATATCAAATAATGGTTATGATGGCGGAGAATTCATTGTCATTGTATATGTTAAAAAATTTGTAATTTTATAAATAAAGTAAAATGATTCATATAATAAGATTATTTTTGAAAAAAATATTGAATGCAATTAAAATTAAAATGGGTTGATTATACACCTTATAAAATAAGGTGGTGTTATAACATCAAAATATGACTTAATGAAAGGAGATTAAGTCGAAGTCCCTTACCTTAAGTTTCATTCATCACGTATGTTACTTTTTATTCATTAAAAATAATCTTATGTTAATTTATACCTGTTTGAGAACCCTTTTCAAGTTTATTATTCCCTTTATTTCACTTATTTATAATTTTATAACAATTATTTAATTATTTATGTTCATGTCAGACATTTTGTCGATATTCGGTACTTGAGTTGAAAATGAACATGATTTGATGTCACTAGTCCGTGTGTTAATAAGTCCATAATCTCCAGAATAATATTAATGACATTATTATCATTTTTATAAATCAATTATACATTAAAATAAAACCGTTAATTATTTTTATTAAAAATATACAATGTTATAATCATGGAGACGGTAGGTCATGCGTACGCATGAGTAACGTTTTCCATTTTTAATTGATCATTATAGAAAAAAAGTAATTATTATTTTACCTTTCAAGAATTGTCATAACATAATTAATATAATAATAATAATTTAAATATACTTATATATATCATATAAGTGATGTAATGAATAAAAATGTGTCACATCTCTTTATGGAGGTGATAGTTCACACATACACATGAATGTCGTTATCATTTTTATGAGCATGGAAAGTAAGAATGTAATTGATATATTATTATATTATAATGATTAATATTTCATGATTATAACATATTAACATTAATTCAACTATTATAACTAGTCATGAGAGACGGTTATGGAAAACGAATTATATCGGTTCTTGGAGGTGATAGTTCACACGTACCCATGAATGATTAATTACTTTCCCATTTAATGGAAGTGGAGATGTATTTTGGTGATGATATGAACATAATAACATCTAATTATATTGAGGATACTTGAGTTATTATTTCATCTTGTAATAAGAAGATTTTAAGGAAGTTGAAGAAGAAATAAAATAGAAATGCTTAAATAAAAACATTACCATTCCTTTGGATGAGTACCTTTCTTAACACCTTAACACCTATAAGGAGGATGTTATGACTAAAGTAATGCTTCAATAATGTGTATAGGTATTCTAGTAAGGGTTTTGGGTAGATATTTTATGAACCAAAAGGTTTTGTAAGTGTGATTAATAGAGAGGAATGGGTATCTTATTATAGGAGAGGGGAGGGGCACCCTTGGAATTATTAAAAGTGTTAAATTAATATAAATTCTATTTCGACTCAAAATGGGTAAAAACTCATTTAGTTAGAATATATTATGATTATTTTTCGAAATATAATCATAAAATTATAATTATACAAGTTTTGAATAATTTTTAATCCTTATCATTTTGTTTTAACCTTTTTAACTCTTACTGTTTTATCAAGTAATTTACACTTTGAGAGTTAAAATAATTACCAAATCATGCCAAACGACCAATTAAGGATTCATTAATAAAATTTTTGGAATTATAAAATTTTTTGTTAAATCTTGGATTTTAATAAATTTTATATCATTTAATTAGATATTTTATAATTTAAGTTATGAATTATGTCAATTTTGACACAATTCATTACATGACTTTTTAAAAAAAAATCATAACAACTTGATTCCTTCAAAAAAATAATCTATAACATGTCAAATTTATATAGAAAATTTTTGTATGGTATTAAATATTTCCAATTATATTTATTTTAATATTAATAACATCATTTATTTGATTCTTTCTTTAAATAACCTATTATTGCATCATCTTTGTGTCACTATTTAATTTAATTATTTATTTTATAAAAATTATAAAGAAATTACCATGATGTAGGTAATAATTTTATATTTATAATTACTATTTATAGTCAAATATATCACTTATGTAACCACATATTAAAATTTTTAAAGTTATGAGAGACATGATTATGACATCTTTCTCTTAACTTAAAATAAAATGTTATAAGTATCATAATCACACTCAAGTGGCCTACAAAGGCCAAACATTCAGAACAAGTATTGTATTAGTCTATAATAACTCATCCAATAATATTAGGACAAGTTTTAGGGTAGTTTTATAATATTTATAATATTATTTTAACATTTAATTATTTGATTTACCCATAACTTTGGTAATAAAAATAATTACTAAAGTTATTATTCATAATGTCCAAAAATAAAAGGGTCTTATTTAAATAATTTGGACCTTATGATTCAAAATATGACATAAATGTTTCCAAATTCAAAACATAGTATTGGAAGAAATTAATTAAAAATTAATCCTTTTGACAGAATGAGAAAATGGGTTTTTAAAGTAAGATTTTTAAAAGTTCACATAGTTTTTATATCCAATTTCAATTTGAAAAAACATACAATGAAATAAATTGGATTAACTAATAAAAACTTCATCTAATTATACCTTAAAACCATGTAAAATTATAATCTAATAATATAAATAAATTATAAAAAAATAGTTTTGAACTAAAATTTAGTATTTTTACTATTCATTAAAATATGAAATTTCCAAATGAATTATCCAAAGTAAATTTTTATATCCTGATTCCAAAAAAGAAGTTTATTTTTTAAAATATAAAATATAAAATTGATAAAAAAAATATATTTAAAATGGGTTTTATATAGTTCTCCTAGCCTTTTACACATATCATTACATGATTTTAGTCATAATAAAACATCATATTACAAGACAATGATCATAAAGTCTAGTGCCTTGGAATACTAGGTACATAAAACTAAAATCATGGGACTAAATAAAAAAAATTATTTATTTATTCTTCATAAAGAAATCCTAACTTCCATTTTTCCCATACATCTTCATATGACAACCTAGGGATAACATGGACAAAGAGATGAGCTAAAATCCCAGTAAGGGAATAAGTATAATAATAAAGGTTAACACATGGGTTAGAATGCATGGCATAATGATATAAAAAGTCATGGAACATATGGAATCATAACATATAAACATGGGATCATATAATCATGGAGTCATAATAATGTGTCATAAACATAAAACATGACTTTATCATGATTCAATACTCATTTCACATAAAGGAGCACAGGTCAAGGTTAACCACCAAGACCGTTTCACATAGTTTCACGAGTCAATGCTAACCACCAAGACCGTTGAACATAACTTCTCATGAGACTCAAATTTACTCATTTCATTAGATCACTATCTGGTAACACCCATCTTAACATGTTCATAAATATACTTTCCACATAAATAATCATACATAATCAATCATACATAAACATAAGGGAACCCATGGAAAGAAATGGGTATCATAATCATGTCATAAAGAATAATGAATGGGCGTATCATACAAGTTTCCATGAAATAAAGGAATTAAAACATACATGGACATTAATAAGTAAAAATAAGAATATATCATGGTAATTTATGTCAAAAATAAGTGACAACATGTAAGAAGAGTATTTAAGAAATTTTATCATTAAAACATTTTAGCACGGTTTTAAGTAAAACACTAATATGAATTTAAAATAGAAAAGGGAATAATCATTTATATAAAACCATAATTGAACTAATAAGTTTTTAATAATAAAAATATTTTTTTTATAAAAATAATTTTGTCTTAAAATAGCTTATATAGTGCTCTTGAAATTGAGTAAGAATTCAGGAAGTTCCCTTAAAACGGGTTTGCTTTTCAGGAAGTATTGAGGAGGGAACCATTTAAAAACATGTATATACCCAAAAGATAATGATGAATGTATCTTGATACATGATTTTTTATGATATAAAAATCATTTATAATATTTATATAAAAATAACAGATAACTTCATTTGGGTAAAATGAAATATAAAGCAACCCGAAGGAATAAAGGGGGTTCAGGTAGAATCTCTTACCTTAAGTCTGATGGTGTCATTCACTTGATCTTAATTTCCTAGATAAAAAATTAAATTAATTAATTAATTAATATTTTCAGAACCTTTTCTTCATGAAATTTATTTATTATAACCTTATTAAGTTCATTCATAAACTTTTTGATGGGTTAATAGGTTCGATTTCATTGTTTGGGAGCGTTTGTTTCCTTGGTTCTTATGATTGGTTTACTTATATATATGTAAAGATAAACATGAAATATGATAATGGTTTTCCAGAATTGAAGTTGTATGTTATTAGTAAAAATACAGAATATTAAATGGTTATAAAATTCATTTTTATATTTTAAGTGAAGATTAATCATTATAAAACTTTAATGATAATTGTTTTGGTTAATTGAAGGTTTTTTATTACACTGAACAAATTTTTCTTTATAAATTAATATCATGATTAAAAAATATTATAGAACCTTAAATTAGACATAATAAATATATTATAGTTTTTTTCAACCATAAAAATGGTTTCATGACTAGAATTGAATATAGTAATAGAAATTGAAAACTTGTCATCCTTGAATGTGAGAAATTAACACCTCATATAGTGTTTTCATTTCTAGTATAAAAGGAGGGGAAAGAAGAGATGATGATGAATTATTCCATTATCATAATAAAATTATAGTACATGTAATTTACTTTAGTTATCATAACATTTTAATGAAAGGGGGTGAGGAAATAAAAAGAAAAGAATGGAACTTGAAAGAAAATAAAATAATGAAAATAGGAATTTACCTCTTGAATATGTCTTCCTTAAGAACCTCATTAAGGGAGAGTATTTGGTATTTAGAAGATAAAAATGGCTTATAGACATGGGATAAAGTATTAGGGAGGTATTTGAGTATAATTATGACTAGGAACAAGGCTTTGTATGATTGAAGAGAATACGGGGGTGACGGTGGTTTTTATAGTGGAGGGGAGGAGGGTTTTATTAATATTTTATTCATTATTTTATTATTTTGCTCAATACAAGAAATATTACTAATTATTGAGACTAAAAATATTAATTGGGACTATTATTTCTATATAATAGCCTTAAATAATCCATACATTATCTGATTACATCATAATTCATGTATTTAGCATTTATCGTAAATTATTGTACTTTACTATTCATCAAAAATTCAAGTATTTTAGAAAAATATCAAAAATTATCCCTAACCATATTTTAATGTTCATAAGTCAAAAATGAACTCCATTTTTTAAAAAAATTATAAATATGAGAAATTTAATTTTAAATTAAAATCATAATTTACTTGAAAAATACAAATTTTAAAATTAAAACTGCTTTTCTAATACTTTGAGAAATTAATTAAGGTCTCATAAAATTATCATATGATTATAATACATCAAAATAATAATTTATGAATTCATTTTATGAAAATAAATTTTCTTTTAATTTATTAAATTAATCATAAAATTGTAATTAAATATACAATACTTACAAAAATACCAACACTTTATTAATAATTTTTTAAAAAAAATTATTTTCTTATACTATGATATATTGTCATGTATAAGATGGATAAATTTTATTTATACTTTCATCGGTGGGGTTACTATTACATTTTCTAGTTTTCTATTTATAAGGTTCACATTAATATTCCAAAGCTCAAGTTACTATTTCATCTGTATGTCTTTCTTAACTTCTAGAGATACCTTTTATTTTACTCATTCTTCATTTATAAGATTTGTATTGTGTTATATATGTAATCTTCTATGATTATACTATAATACATAATTATAATAATGGAATTCCATTGATAAAAAATTGTTTCATTAAATTTTTCCCCCTTATGAAATTTCTCCCTTGAAATTTCGTTTTATATTCTAATCCATAAATAGGTGCAGGTACTTTTCCTTCATTGCTTCCTCCAATTACCATGTTGCCTCTTCGTACTTATGGTTCTACCATAGTAATTTGACTAGGTGGGTATTCTTGTTATGTAGAACTTTATCTCTAAGATCCAAGATCTTCATTTGCTACTCCTCATAAGAAAGACCATTCTTCAACTATACCACCTTTGAAGATAGTACATGTGAAGGATCTAGTATGTACTTCCTTGAGAGGGATACATGGAAGACATTGTGTACTTTAGTCATGGTAGGTGGAAGTGTTAGTCAATAGAACACAACTCCAACATTATCATGAATCTATAAGGGGTTGATGTACCTGGGACTTAGCTTTTAATTCTTCTCAAACCTCATGACCTTCTTCCATGAAGATATGCAGAGGAATACAATATCTTCAACTTTTAATTCAAGGTCCCATTGATGATTGTCAGCATAACTCTTTGGTTGAATTTGGGCTACCATGATGTGTTGTTGAATGGTTTTCACCTTCTCCACCATTTCATCAAAAATTTATGGTCTTAGCATCTTACGCTCACCAAATTCATCCCAACATATTAGTGTTATGCACCTTTTCCCATAAAGGGATTCATATAGTGTCATTCAGATACTGGAGTGGAAACTATTGTTGTAAGATAATTTGACTAGTGTAAGATGTTGGTCTTATCCTCCTTTAAAGTATACAGAACATTCTATCAACATATATTCTAGTGTCTAAATAGTTTACTTAGATTAGCCATCAGTTTGAGGATAATAGGCCATACTAAAGTTCAGCTCAGTGCTTAGAGCATGTTGGAGACTTTTCCAGAACTTTGAGGTGAATCTCGGATCTCTATCGAATACAATAGATAGTGGTAATTCATGTATCCTTACCAACTCTTTGATATATATCCATGAAATTTGATTCAATGAGAATTCCTCTCAAATTATGATAAAGTAATTTTCCTTTGTAAGATGATCTATAATGACCCATATATAATTATTTCCTTTGGATGTCCTTGGAAGTCTAGTGATAAAGTCCATAGTGATATTCTCCTACTTCCATGTTGGTATGGGTAGTGGTTGCATCATCCCATTATAATTTTTCCTTTCATCCTTTACTTACTAATATACCAGGAACTTTGATGTATACTCATCTATCACTTTCTTCATATTGTCCCAAAAAAAAGTTCTCTCAGAGATCTCGATACATCTTTGTGCTCCCTAGGAGAATAGAGAAGGTTGAGCTAAGTGTGTCATTCAGAATATCCTTCTTTATCTCTAGATCAGATGGTATATATAATCATGACCTGAATCTTATAGATCCTTCCTTTTTAATCTTAAACTCATAGGATTTCCCATTTCTAATAGCTTCCACTATTTTTTTAATTTCCACATCATTTCTTTGAGAATCCTTTATTTTCTCTATGAGGGATGGTTGAGAACCCATTTGAAAAAGGATTGATGATATTTATCCCTTAATGATTCTCATATCCATCCTCTATAAATTTAAGAAGATTATATCCTTTTAAATTTTCATCATTGATAAAGATATAGGATCCTTTCTACTTAGAGCATCTGCCTCCTTATTTTCCTTATCAAGATGGTAGTGGATTGAGAAGTCATAATCCTTGATAAGATCTAACCATATTTGATGGTGCATATTAATCTCTTTCTGTGGGAATATATATTTGAGACTCTTGTTATCAGTATATATCTCACACTTATCCCCATGGAGATAATGCCACCAGATTTTCAATGCAAGGATCATAGTTGTTATCTCCAGATCATGTGTGTGATAGTTTTTCTTGTGTATTTTCATATACCTTGAGGCATAGTCTATCACTTTATCATTTTTCATTAGTAAACAGCCTAATCTTTTCTTTGAAGCATCAATTTACACCACAAATAGTTCTCCACTTATTGGGAGTGTGAGTACCAGCACAGTGATAAGCCTCCTTTTGAGCTCCTTAAATCTTTCCTCGCATTCTTGAGTCTAGAAAAACTTTACTCCCTTCTATGTAAGATTAGTTATTTGGTTTTAAAATCATTATAATTTCTTTATAAATCATCAATAATACCTATCTAGACCAAGGAAGCTATATATATCTGTTACAGATGTTGGCCTAGACCACTCTTTGATTTTATTTGTCTTGGAAGGGTCCGTAGATATTCTTTTAATAGTGACAACATTCCCCAAGAATGATAATTCCTCCATCCAGAACTCACATTTACTATACTTTGCATAAATTTTCTCCCTTTTCAAAGTTATCAGCATAGTATTCAAATGCTCCTCATAGTCCTCCTTTCTCTGGGAGTAAATTAGAATATCATTGATAAAGACTACCACAAATTTGTCAAGGTAATCTATAAAAACTCTATTCATTAAATCCATGAAAATTTTTGGAGCATTATTGAGTCTAAAGGGAATCACTATGAACTTATAGTGTCCATACCTCATTCAAAAGGCAGTTTTGGGAATATATTCCTTCCTCGCCTTTAATTGGTGATATCCCAAATGAAGGACCACCTTAGAGAAATAATTGGCCCCACATAGATGATCGAACAAGTCATCTATCAGAGGAAGTGGATACTTGTTCTTTATTGTGATTTTATTAAGCTCGTGATAATTAGTTCAGATGTGCATTGAACCATCCTTCTTCTTGATGAAATGGACTGGTGTTCCCTAAGTTGAATCACTCGGGCGTATAAAACCCTTGTCTAGATTATCCTATAACTGCTTCTTCAGCTCTTCCAGCTCAACGGTATACATTCAATAAGGTGTATTTGATATAGGTATGGATCCAAGAATAAGTTAAATTGAGAAATCAATCTCTCTATCAGGAGGAATACTAAGTAAATATTTAGGGAATATGTCAATATAATCCCTCATGATGGTCATATCTTTGAGAAGTGTCATCTCCTTTGTCTCAATCGTTTGAGAAAGATATGATTTATCAAAAGGAAACATTATCCACACTTGATATGGTGATTCTAAATGATATTCATCTTCCTATTTACACTTGTATAGGATTTTAGGATACTCTAGGAGGTGAAGAGTGATATCCCTTTCCTGATAGTTAATGTTGTATTTGTAGAAAGATATCCAATCCATTCTGATGATAACATCGAACTCTACTAAAAGAAGTATGACGAGATTTTCTAGGAGGTTTAGTCCACAAATGTTAACTGGTAAGGAGTTATATACTTTGGATGCAATAATTTCCCCATTTACTATTCTCATAGATAATTCAATTTCCAAATTTTGAGGTGTTGTTTGAATAGTTTTACTGAACTTACAAGATATGAAAGAATTAATTGAACCAAAATCAAATAGTATGTTTGCTATTCTTGAAGGAATAACTAGCTAACCTATCACCAAATCATTGTACAGCTCCACATTAGCATTAGAGATAGAATAATCCCTCCCTTTTTTTCATTGTTGTTTATTTCCTCTAACAACACTTAGATTAGGGAAATTTTTCACATAATTATCATGTTCCTTGTAGTTATAACACTACACTACAGGCTGATTGTTGATCTAAAACTTACTTTATTCTTCCACATTAGTGGTATTCTTCATATCCCTTTGGCATTTTTTATCCAGATGTCCCATTCTTCCACATTTGAAGCAATTCCTAGTTCCCTTTAGACAGTTCCCAGGATGCTTCCTCCCACAATTTTGACACGTGGGATGTTCAATATTTTTTCCATCATGGGATTTATTTTCCAAACCACCCATATTAGACTCTATTTTCCTCTTTTTTTCATTGGTCCCACGATACCATTTAGAATCTCTGATATCCATTTCAACCTTGAGGGCATAACGGAAAATCTCCTCATAACTATCTAAGTCATGAATCGCCAATACTTTTCATAGAATTGGCTTTAGTCTACTAAAGAAATGATCCACCTTTCTTTTGTTTTTCATGATAAAGTCAGAAGTGTATCTTGAAAGCCTTTTGAAGTTTGTTTCATACACCCCGATGGAATCATCTTCCTTCTGCATGAGTCTGAGGAACTCTCTTTCCATCTTGAGGTGGGGGGTTCATGAATTCCTCTCAATCCATGGAATCAATTTCCTATTGGGACTTTGTATTCTTGATCAGTTTCTACCACTTATCAACTTACTCATCAAAATGATAGACCGCCAGTATGACCTTCTCTTATTCTGAGCACTGGAGTATAGATAATATCTTTTCAATGGAGTTAATATATTGTTCTCTAAGGAGGGGATTGTAAGATCCACTAAACATGGGAGGCCATTGTTGCATGAAGGATTCAATGTAAACATTCTCTTTCCTTATAAGAGGAGGTCATTCCACATGATTCAAGTTATTATTCATAACTTGAGCCACCTGAGCACGTATTGTTATAAAATTTCGAGCACATTTCCCCATCATATTAGGCATATCATTAGGTTAATCATCACATTGATTATCACCTTGATTGTTGGCATGTGTTCTTATATTTCCTACCATTATCTAAGATAAATAAGTTTCAATTAGGGGGACTGAATACTTTTCTATTAAGCATAAAAATGAAACTTTAAACATAAAAGGTTAAACTCTTAAAGGAAAAGCATATCCTAACTTGTGGTTCCCTAGGTTTCAATCTATGTTATCCATGATCTGTTTCCTCACATTTATTCTTATGGTCTTATTTTTTTTATTCCCTTAATAATGGTTTGTACTAAGCTTATGAATTTACCAAATCATATCCATCGGGAGTGTCAAACCAGGAGTGCAGAAAGGCCTATTATCATGCACCAATTCCCGTTCAAGTCTATTTCAAAGTGGTGTTTTAAGGTTTTACCCCTAGATACATCTCTGTCAGAGCCACCTTCACTTGTTCTTATCCAGACAAGGATGTATTTTCTTGATAACCCACTTACTCTATACTTACCAAAATTTAGGTATTTTTTCTTATAATTTGTCGCATCCCTAAGGTTCTTACTAAAGTGTTATATTCCTAATCTCCAAAAAAACTATACCATCCTTTGATACTAACTATAGAAACCCTATCCATTTACACATATCATTACATGATTTTAAGCATAATAAAACATCATTTTACAATCCAGGGATTGTGAAGTCTAGTGTCTTGGAATACTAGGTACATAAAACTAAAAACATGGGACTAAATAAAAAAATTATTTATTTAATCTTCATAAATATCTCCTAACTTATATTTTGCTCATACATATTCATAGAATAACCTAGAGATAACATTAAAAAATGGATGATATAAAATCTCAGTAAGAGAACAATCATAATAATAAAGCTTTAGCACATGGGTTAGAAGGCATGGCATAATGATATAAAAAGGCATGTAACATATGGAATTATAACATATAAACATGGGATCATATAAACATAGAGTCATAATAATGTGGCAGCAGCATAAAACATAAATTTAGCACAATTAAAGGCTCATTTCACATAGAATATCACAAGTTAAGGTTATCCACCAAGACCGTTGCACATGGTAGCACAAGTCAAGGATAATCGCTAAGACTATTGCACATAACATCTCATGAGACTCAAATATACCCAATGAATTGTAGAAATATATAGGTGCAACCATATTAAAATTTTCATGAATATGATTTACACATAAATAATCATACAAAATCAATTATACATAAATATATGGGTACCCATGGAAAGAAATGGTTATCATAATCATGTCATAAAGCATAATGAATGGGTGTATCATACAAGTATCCATGAAAGAAATGAATTAAAACATATATGGATATTAATAAGGTAAAATAATCATATATCATGGTAATTTATTTCAAATATAAGTGAAAACATGTAAGAATAGTATTTAATAAATTTTAGAATTAAATCATTTTAGCACGGTTTTAAGGAAAATACTAAAGTGCATTTAAAATAGAAAAGGGAATGATATTTTATATAAACCCAGAAGTGAACCAAGAAGGTTTTTATAATAAAAATAGTGGTTTTATAAAAATAATGGTGGATTAAAACAACTTATATAGTTCTATTGAAATTGAGTAAGAATTTGGGAAGTTCCCTTAAAAAGGGTTTTCTTTTCGGGAAGTATTGAGGTGGGAACCATTTAAAAACATGTATATACCCAAAAGAGAATTATGATTGGATATTGATACATGATTTTCTATAATATAAACATAATTTATAATATGTACATAAAAATAACAGATAAATTTGTCTAGGTAAAAAGAAAGATATAGTAACTCGAAGGAATAATGGAGGTTCGGGAAGAATCCCTTACCTTAAGTCTGATGGTGTCCTTCACTTGATCTTAATGTCTTGGATAACAAAATTAAATTAATTAATTAATATGTACCAAACATATTATTCATGAAATTGATTTATTATAACCTTATTAAGTTCATTCATGACCTTTTTTATGGGTTAATATGTTCAATTTCATTGTTTGGGAGCATTTTTTCATTGGTTCTCATGATTGGTTTACTTTTATATATGTAAGCATAAACATGTAAGATGAGAATTGTTGTCCAGAATTAAATTTTTATGTTATTAGTAAACATAAACAATATTATATGATTATAAAATTCATTTTTTTATTTGGAGTGAAGATGAATCGCTATAAAACTTTAATAATAACTGTTTCGGTTAATTAGTGGTTTTTTATTACATCGAAAAAAATTTGATTTATAAATTAATATTATGTGAAAAAAAGATTCCAGAACATTAAATTATACATAATAACTATATTATAGTCTAGTTCAACCATAAAAATGGTTTAATTACTAGAATTTAAGATAGTAATAGAAATTGAAAACTCATCATTCTTGAATGTGAGAAATTAACACATCTCAGATGGTGTTTTCATTCTAGTATAAAAAGAGGGAAAAGAAGATATGATGATGAATTGTTACATTATCATAACAAAATTCCAGTACATGTAAGGTACTATATTTATCATAACCTTTTGATTAAAGGATGTGAGGAAAGAAAAAGAAAATAATGGAACTTGAGAGAAAATAAAATAATGAAAATAGGAATTCACCTCTTGAATATATCTTCCTTAAGAACCTCTTTAAGGGAGATAATTTGGTCTTTTGAAGAGACCAAGGGCTGATGGATGTGGGATAGGGTATTAGGTAGGTATTTGAGTAGAATTTGGACTAGGCACAAGGTTTGAGAGGATTGAAGAGAGGAGGGGGTGAGGGTGGTTTTTATAGTAGAAGAGAGGAGGGTTTTCTCAATATTTTATTTATTATTTTATTATTTTTCTCAATACAATAAATAGTATTGATTATTGAGACTAAAAATAGTAATTGGTAATGTGATTTCAAAATAGTGGCCTCACATAAGCCATAAATTATCTTATGACATCATAATTCAAGTATTTAGCATTTATTGTAAATTATTGTACTTTATTATTCATCAAAAATTCAAGTATTTTGGAAAAATCCAAAAAATTCACCCTAAAAATTTTTAAATGTGTAGAATTAAAAATGAACTCTATTTTTCAAAAATAATTTTCTAAATATGATAAATTTAATTTTTAATTAAAATCATAATTTACTTGAAAATTAAAAATTTTAAAATTAAAACTCATTTTCTAATACTTTGAAAAATTAATTTAGGCCTCATAAAATTATATTATGATCATAAAACATAAAAATAATAATTTATTAATTCATTTTATGAAAATAAATTTTATTTTAATTTATTAAATTAATCATAAAATTGTAATTAAATATACAAGACTTACAAAAATATCAACACTTTATTAATAATTTTTTAAAAAAATATTTACTTATACTATGATATAGTGTCACATATAAGATGGATAAATTTTATTTATACTTTAATTAGTGGAGTTACTATTACATTGGCTAGTTTTATATTCATAAGGGTCACATTACTATTCCAAAGGTCAAGTTAGTATTGTATCGATATGTGTTCTTTAACTTCTAGAAATACCTTTTATTTCACTCATTATTCATTTATAATGTTTTTATTGTGTTCTATATGTAATATTATGTGATTATAATATAAGACATAATTATAAGAAGGGAATTCCATTGATAAAACATTGTGTTGTTACATTCTCCATCAAAAGGTGGTAAAACTTCATTTTTAGAAAAAACACTCATTTTATCCTTAAAATTTTATTGTTCTTATACAAAGTCTAGAAAACACATAAGATGAATTTTAAACATTATATTGAATTTATATTTCATTAATATAATCCAACAAGAGTTATTTGATTATTTTATATACAAAATTATTCACATTTAAATAGTTTTTCATAAAAATGCATCCTTTATATTCAATTGGTTTTTATTTAATTTTCTAATTAATTTGGTAACCAATGAATCATTATATAAACGTATGTAAACCAAATTTTCCTAATTCATTTAATCCTTCTCATTCTCACCATTTTAATTGATATAGGATAACTATCATATTAAATAATAATATTAAGTTATTTATTTAAGCTAAATGTGATGTATCATGTATGTTATCAAACATAGTGTTTCCTTTTAAAAAATCAAGATGTTATATTCTCTTCCCCCCTGTAAATTACATCCTTGTAATTTGAAATTAAGGTCGTCAAATAAGGTATGATTTTTCAAAATACCTTTATTAAAATCTCACATCGGAAAAATGATTAACAAAACTTCCACTTTAAAAGAAGGAAAGAAAATTATGAAGGCTATCTAAGATAACACATACTAAGGTTCCAAGTAGGAAAACATGGATATACAAGAGAAAAAAATGATCATGTTCTGATGAATAATAATAAAAAACATTGTTAGGAAAAATTTAACAATCACAAAGCTATAAATTTGTGATGTGTTAAATGGTATTTGACTTTGTAGTAGTAAAAGTAAACAGAAAATGTTTTTTTAAGATCCTTTCTATAATGTTGTTGAATTCATTTTCAACATTAACTAAGAACAAAAGGAAACATACTTACTTTTCAAGTAGAGTTTCATCCTTTAATCAATTCCCACTATAAACTCATCTTTTTCTCCAAATAATGTGTATTTAAGATGAATTTCTTTTCATGCCTAAAGCACTAGAATCAACTTCTAGAGAATCAAATAATCCATAAAAGATTAACTATCTATTCATCCTATATTGAAACATTAACCAAAACCAAAATTGAGGATAAAATAATATAATTCCCCAAAAATAATAAACCATAAGATAATTAAAAACTACTTTTAATCTCCAAAATTTAAAATTAATACCCAAAGTCTAACATAGACTACTCAATAAATAACTTTCTATAAAATTTCTCAAAAATATTATAACTAAGATTAAATCTCAAAAATCATAAGGATTTAATAAAATAATCTTTCAAGATAAGTTCTAACATTTAACTTCAAATAACATCAACCACTCTTAATGTCTCATACCAAAAAATTAATTTCTAAAATTTCATATTCACCAAGATAGGTTAATAATTTTCATAAATAACCCTAATAATAATAAGTCCACAATAAAAACATATATTCTTCAAAAATAAAATTCAACCATTACTCCTAAAATAAAATCCCATAGTATTCTATTTTCCTTAGTCATATAGGATTCCCAAAATAGTTAACATCTTACAAAATAACATTTATCAATCAATCCCGAAATCATTTTATAGTACCAAGGATATCCATTTGATAAAACATAAGTTAACAAAATAAACTTATTCTTATTCCATAAACTCATTTAACTAAAGAAATGTGGTCATACTAACTAGGGAATTCATGTAGGTCAGTGGTAGGAGATTCACCCTTATCACCCTTCTATTGTGGGTTCGATCCCCATGGCCTTTCCAGACGCAATGGGTTGGAACCCACATTGTGGGTTGTCTTTTTTATAAAACTATATCATTTTTATAAAATACTCCCAATATGAGATAAAATTCTAAAAATAACCATAATATGTTTTAACCTTAAAGGTTTTACTATACCTCTCATTTTCATCCCAACTCATAATGACCTCAATACCTTAATTCATGAAGTCTTACATATATTGACATTTTTTCACCTCCAAATGATTTAATAAAACTATTCCAAAAAGAAAGAACATCATACCTTTATCACGTTGTCCACCTAGTTTCATCGTCATTTTTCTCACATAGATAGAAGGTCCATGCATTGGAATAATGATTAAGAGATTCTTCCAAATCACTTGCTTAATTTTTCCAAATACACCTTGTAAAACTTGGTTTGTATGGGTGTTTATAAAGAGATAGTTTTGGAAAATAATCTAGTATGACATATAATTTCAAAACATCATATAAGACTATCTTTTTATAAAACATTTGGACTGAGTTTGAGTTGAAAATTTCAATTAATGGTCCTTTTAAAATACCATAAGTATGTATTGAAAGAATATATTTTAAAATTGATTATAAATAGGTTTAATAAGGGTCTCCTTATTCAGAATATTTTTCAAAATCATAATATGCTTCATAATCTTGTGATAAGGTAAAACATCTAAAAATTCCTTGATAATATTTACCTTTTTTGAAAATGTGAGAATTTTGAGAAAATATGATTTTATTAAAAACAACCCATGATCCACAATGGTATTGAGGTATATTGGAGGTGTTTGATATCTCAAAAAACTTCTTGCAAGTGATTTGTATGTTAGAAAAAGTTTTAGAATCATCTATACATGACTTTGTAATGATTATTACAAGTATGTCATCAGGAAGATATAGGAATTTTGTTTGAGATCCTACTCCTTCTATTTGTAATCAAATTTCCTTGATCTAAAAAATTTATAAAACAAGTATTTAACTAAAATAATAGACATATAATATTATGAAATGTTTAACCAAAAAAACTAATCCCTAAAATTTTATTAACCTTTCCTCTGATACCAACTATTAGGCCCCAGCCTTAAATATTACTTAATATTGAGTTAAGTAGATAATTTGACTTTATTTTACATTAATAAATTTTGAAGTTTAGATATTTAGATAATTAGGTCATAACTCATAAAAAATAACTCAAATATTACAAAGTATACACTTCTACTCACTATCTATTTTTTTCATAAAACAAAAAAAAATGTTTCAAAAGAAACATGTTTTCATTTCATGTTTAGACTTCATAACTTTTCCTTGATCTCATCCTTGAATCTATTATTCTTTAAATACTATGAAAAACATTTCAAAACTTGGGATGAGTATAAAAATTTCAGTAAGGGATACAAAAATAAGGAAAACATTTAGTCTTGCGAGAACATGTAAATTGTGAATACCTTATCATAAAGTAATACTTTTCACCTTTAAGAATTAGTAAATACAGTTCACAGAATATAAGCTCATTTCTTACCATTTTTGTAATCAAAAGATTAAAATAAAACCCAAAAAAATAACATATAACATATAAAGTTAACTTGGTACATAATCATACTTAAATAGAATAACCATATGGTCAACTTCCACTTATATCAGTAAATGGAATATCCATACAGCCGACTTATATACCCAATGTATTGAAGGTTATAACATAACCACCCATATTGGTTTATCATGGAACCATCTATCTTTATTTTATCACATAACCACCCATATTTTGTTTATCACATAACCACCCATCAAATTTCCAAGTAATATTATATAATCATAACACATAAAAGATTGCAATTATCAATATTTCACTCATAAAATTTCATTTGCAATCACAAGAAATCATTTCAAGATATTGAAATAGTAAATCCAATTTCAAAACCATTTTCAATAACAAAACACCAAAAAAGCTAATAAGTTGTTTCTTTTTCTTTTAAAAACACTAACCCTTATAGAGTAATCCAAATATCAAATAACGGTTACGACGGTGGAGAAGTCATTGTCGCCGCATACATTAAAAAACATTCCTTTTTAATTTTGTAAAGAAAGTAAAATGATTCATATAATAAGATTTCTTTTGAAAAACATTTAATTAAATTAAAATTCAAATGGTTTTATTATACACCTTATAAAATAATGTGGTGTTATAAAATCAAAATATGCCTCAATTAAAGGAGATTGAGACGAAGTCCCTTACCTTAAGTTTGATTCATCACGTATGTTCCTTTTTATTCTTGAATAATAATCTTAGGTTAATTTATAATAGCTTAAGAACTTTTTTCAAGTTTATTATTCCCTTTATTTCACTTATTTATAATTTTATAAAAATTACTTAATTATTTATGTTCATGTTGGATGTTTTGTCGATATTTGGTACTTTAGTAGAGAATGAACATGGTTTGATGTCGCTAGTCCATGTGGTTATAATTCCATCATATCCAGAATAATATTAATTACATTATTATAATTTTTATACATAAATTATACTTTAAAATAAAACCATTAAGTATTTTTATGAAAAATGTACAATGTTATAATCATAGAGACGGTAGGTCGTATGTACACATGAGTAACGTTTTCTATTTTTTATTGATCATTATGAAAAGTAGTTAAGTATTATTTTAACATTATAGAATTATAATAACTTAATTAATATCATATTAATCATTTAAATATACTTATATATATATAGAATTGATGTGATAAATAAAAATGAGTCTCATCACTTCATGGAGGTGATAGTTCATACATACGCACGAACGATGTTATCATTTTTATGGAATGAAAAGTAAGAATTTAATTGATATATTATTATATTATAATTATTTATATGTGATTAATATCAAATAGTAACATTAATTCCATTATTATTACCATTCATGAGATACAGTTATGGAAAACGAATTAGATCAGTTCGTAGAGGTGATAGTTCACACGCACGCACGAACAATTAATTCCTTTCCCATTTAATGGAAGTGGAGATGAATTTAGGTGATGATATTAACATAATAAAATATTAGTATATTGAGTATTCTGGAGTTATTATTTCATATTATAAGAATAATATTTGAATTAAGTGGAAGAAGAAATAAAATATAAATACTTAAATAAAAACATTACATTTCCTTCAAGTGAGCACCTTTATTAACACCTTAACACCTCTAAGGAGGGTTTTCTGACTAAACTAAGGCTTCAGGAATGTGGGTATGGATTATATTAATGTTTCTGGGTATATATTGTCTAAAAAAAATTTAAGTGTGAGTAATAAAGAGGAATGGGTGTCTTTTTATAGGAGAGGGGAGGGGCAACCTTGGAATTATTAAAAGTATCAAATTAATATAAATTCTATTCCGATTCCAAATGGGTCCAAACTCATTTATATCAAATATAATATGATTATGGCTATAAATATAATCATATAATGAGAATTAAATAAGTTTTGAATAATTTTTAATCCTTATCGTTTTATTTTAACCTTTTTAACTCTTACCATTTTATCAAGTAATTTACACTTTGAGAGTTAAAAGAATTACCAAATCATTACAAATGACCAATTAATGAGTAATTAATTAAATTTTTGGACTTATCTAGACTTTTTTATTTAATATTTTATTTTTTTAAAAAAATATATTATTTAATTAGATATTTTATATTTTAAGTTATGAATTATGTCAATTTTGACACTATTCATTACTTGACTTTTTATAAAAATCGTAACAACTTGATTCATTTAGAAAAATACGTTAATTAATCTATAAAATATTAAATTCATATAGAAAATTAATATATGGAATTAAATATTTCCAATTATATTTATTTTAATATTAATAATATCATTTATTTGATTATTTATTTAATAAACCTATTACTACATCATCTTTGTGTCACTATTTAATTTAATTATTTATTTCCTAAAAATTATAAATAAATTACCAAGATGTAGATAATATTTTCATATTTCTAATGACTATTTTTAATCTAATATATCACTTATATTACCCCATATTAAAATTGTTATAGTTATGAGAGACATGATTATAAAATCTTTCTTTTTACTTTAAATAAAATGTTGCAAGTGTCATAATCGCACTCAAGTGGCTTAAAAAGGCCACAATTTCATCCCAAGTATTGTATTGGTTGAAAATAACTCATCCAATAATATTATTACAAATTTTAGGGTAGTTTTATAATATTTATAATATTATTTTAACATTTAATTACATGATTTTCCCTTAACTGTGGTAATAAAAATAATTACTAAAGTTACTATTCATAATGTCCAAAAATAAAATGGACCTATTTATATAATTTGAACCTTATTATTCCAAATATGGAATATATTTTTAAAAATTAAAAATATAGAATTGGAAGAAATTAATTAATAATTAATCCCATTGACGAAATGAGAAAACGGGTTTTTAAAGTAAAACGTTCAGAAGTTCATAAAGTTTTTATAACCAATTTAAATTTAAAAAGGAATAAAATGAACTATATTTCATTAAATGATAAAATAATCATTTTATTATACTTTAAAATTATATAAAATGATAATATAACAATATAAATAAATTAGAAGAAAAGTAGTTTTGAACTAAAATACAATAATTTTCATTATTCATTAAAATAAGAAATTTATCTAAAAAATACCAAAAATTTATCCAAAGTAAATTTTGATATCCCAATTCCAAATAAAGAGTTTATTTTTTTCAAATAGAATATTTAAAAGTGGAAAAAACTATATTTAAAATGGGTTCTCTATCAAAAGGTGGTAAAACTACATTTTTAGAAAAACACTCATTTTATCCATAAAATTGTATTTATTCTTATAAAAAGTCTAGAAAACACATAACATGAATTTTAAATGTTATATTGAATTTATATTTCAATAATATAATCAAAAAAAGTGATTTTATTATTTTATATACATAATTATTCAAATTTAAATAGTTTTTCATAAAAACACATCTTTTTTATTCAATTGGTTTTTATTTAATTTTCTAATTAATTTAGTAACCAATGAATTATTATATAAATATTTGTAAAAAATATTTTCCAAATTCATTTAATCCTTTTCATTCCCATCATTCTAATATATATATATATGATAACTATCATATTAAATAATAATATTAAGTTGTTCGTTTAAGCTAAATGTGGTGTATCATGTATGCTATCGAACATAGTGTTTCCTTTTAAAAACATGGGATGTTATTTTCAGGATTGTAGATGTCTAAAAAAATATAATTTTACCCCCTTTAACAGTTTTTTTTTCATTGATAAAGGGGACCTTTATTAGTGATAAAAAAAGCATTGTTAAAGGGGTCCTTTAATAGTGCTAAAAACATTATTAAAATAGTCCTTTCACAATGCTAAAAACATTGATAAAAGGGTGATTTATTAATGATTTTTTTATCACTGATAAAGGACCCATTTATTAACACTTTTTTGGCATTGATTAAAGCCTATTTCTTTTAACTGTACTCTAGTAGTCAGTTCTTTTTTAGAACTGGTAAAGGCATATTCTAGCACTGTTAAAGGCCTCTTTTGTAGTAGTGTATGGTGATACTATAGATAAAGGTTTCCTCCTAAGATATTCAATGAAAACCAAATCCTACGTGTGCTTTAACAAAAGTATAATAAATATAGTTTAGAATAATGATGTCAAATTCATTGAGGAAAAATATAAAAAAATATTAGATGTCCATTTTTAATGAGGTTTGTGAATATAAAGATAAAAAAGATGAAAATATATAATTTTTGGAATATTTCCCATGAGAACCATATTTTGAAGCAATATTTGAGGAAAAATATATAGTTGAGAAACTCAAACCTATTCCACAAATAAGAAAAAAGAGAGTGGAATTCGATATATCAAATATTATTAGGGACAATACTACACATACACAGACACGCGGTATGAAGATTGTGGAGCTTGTAACTTTTTTATCTAATATAGAGCAAAAAAAATATGAAGAAATAGCTAATTATGAGGATTGGGTGAAGGCCATAAATTAATATCTAGATCAGTTAGATAAAAATATGACCTGGGAACTTGTGGATATACCTAAACATCACAGTATTATTGAAGCAAAATGGGTCTTTTGAAACAAATTGAATAAAAGTGGTGTTGTGATTCAAAATAAATCTCAATTAGTCTACAAAGGGTATTCCCAAGTTGATGGAATTAATGTATAAGCTAATTTTACTGTAGTACCATGGATTTAATATTTATAATTATTATTAATAGTGGTCATGAAAGGGGGATATAAATTTTTTCAAATCGATATTAAAATATATTTCTTGAATGGAATTCTGAAAGAGGAAGTGTACATTGAACTTATTATGGGGTTTCTGAATGGTGATGATTAAAATAAAATTTATAGGTTGAATAAATCATTTTATGGACTGAAATAAGTACCTTATTCTTGGTATTCTAGACTTTACTCATATCTAAAGAATCTGGAGTTTAGAATAGGTGGAGTGGATCACAACTTATATGTTAAAATTTCAAATAATGAGCATTTCATGATATTGATATATGTTAATAAAATTATATTTGAAGAAAAAAACATTATTTAGTGGAATATTTTTCCAACATGATAAAATTTGAGTTTGATATGTCTATGATAGGTGACCTAGCTTACTTTCTTAGACTACAAGTGAGTCAGAAATAAGATTATACCTTTATTTCACATGCTAAATATGAAAGTGAGATGCATCAGAGTTTTAAAATGTATGAGTCCAAACTTATTTCAACCCCTATAGAAGTTGGACCAAAGATTGTAAAATGTGAATATGGGGAATTAGTTGATTCTACTCTGTACAAAATAATGATTGAGAGACTGCTATATTTGATAGAAACATGACCTGACGTAGCATATTCCACCAGTTTGGAAACTATTTTTCAATTTTTTCTCATAGAAGAGCACATATATGTAGTAAAAATAATCATGAGAAATATCAGGGGAAAACTTTTGGTTTTTTATTCTAGGTAGATGAAGGTTATGATATTTTATATTTCTCATATATGGACTAGGTAGGATGTAGTGGATAGAAATTCCACTAGTATAGGTGCCTTATTTATTATAAATAAGTGTGTGGGATGGATAAACATGAAGCAAGAATCAATAAAGCACTTCCCTAATTATATATGAGTTGTAATATATCATAGTCAATAAAGAATGTACCCAACTACTATGGATGGGATAACAATTGGAAGATCTTGGAAAACTGTTCCAGTATCCTATGGTTATTCATATTATAACAAAAGTTTCATTTAGATAACAAATAATATGGTTTAGTAATCTATAATTTAGAATATAGATATTCTATATCACTTTATTAAATAAAATAGGGGATAGGCAGTTATTCAAATGGAATTTGTTGGAACTAATCACCATGTAGATAACATATGAACAAACCTTTGGCTATCAAGGCATTCATGAAACACGAGTTGAATCTTGGTATTAAACTTCATATTTTATATTAAGGGGGTTTGGATGTACTCCCATATCCTCTCATGTATATTATTTTACTTGGAATGGTTTTATTAATGTGAATTTTCAAGAGGTTTTCTATAAATAGGGAGAGATATCAGATAGGGAGAGGATGGGAAGTACAAGGAGGATTTGTTCTGAACCTTATGGAGATCAATGTATTAATTGATGTTTTATCTTGTTTTATATACTAATAAAAGAATCTCATAGTCTTATAAGATATATTAATTCTTTTATTACTTAGTTTTCTATTTTTGGGAAGTTTTTGGAAGTAAAAATCTTTAGGCTTACCAACCTTTTCATTTTATTGTCAAAGGGGGAGAAAAGGAGAGGAATGTGGGTGTCACATTCTGGGGGAGATTGAGTAAGGATGGTTTGAAATCTATAAGGTTTTTTTGTATAGATTGAAAACAAAATATAAAGGGGGGAACTTTGGCACCATTGATTACACAAGATTGGATTTTTTTTATCAATTTGGTATTCTTATTTATTGGGGTTGAAAATAGGAAGGCTAGAACAAGTTTTGAAGAAGGCTACACTAAATCTCTATATAAATGTAATTCAAGTCTCATGATAAATTATACTTTAAAGTGGCTCGATCCATGTGGTATATTTGAGTCATGATGTGTAGGGTTGATGTTAGCGTGCATTTGATTGGGGAATTTTTGGATTTCTTATTCACAGTTGATCTATTTTCCCTCATATTATAGATTGAAGTCAATGTGCATTTGATCCATCTGTTTATGCAGTTGATTGGACTACATGGTAAGTTGAAAGGTATGATTATTCCAAGAATATTTGGATTTATCTATCATGGTCATTTGGGAATATTTATGCATTTTATCAAAAAGGAATATTTTATTGATTTTCAACATGCAATCGGTTCATGCATATGATTGAAAAGACACAATCAGTTATACATTAATGTGCTGTCACTTGAAACAGACATGGTATCTTGAAAAATCTTTGTGCAGTAAATTTATAGAAACATTTTAATGGTTCAGTACATCATTTAAATGGTATATTGGTAATTTATGTTCGACTGAAAAGTCATAGTTGATCCATATGTTCAGTAGGGCATGCGTTAAATCCAATACTTTTCTCTTAGGAGTTATGCCCAGAGACATTCAAAATCTTATAAACGTTAAAAATTAAAAATGGAGAGTTTTTTGGGGAATTAAAATCATATATTTATTACATGATTAAAAATGGTAAAATTAAAAGTATTAAGTTGGATTCTATGAATTTTAACTCATGGTTTTAAATGATCTTTAAAAGAAATATCCAAACTGGAAATATCCTCTGGATTTGATGATGGCCATTTATGAAGGAGAGACTTCATGATATATGTAGAGGATTGAATGAAGTTTTGAATGATATTAAAGGATTTATTATTTATAGTTTAAATTAATATCATTCTTTAATATGAATATGTAAATTACATTAATTTCTATACAAAAATTATGGATCCCTTTTCTAGAAATATTTTTTGTTTTTGAATTTGGAGTAAGGACAACTGGAAATGATATAAGAGGTGAGGATTATTAAGAAGTAATCTTTTCCATTAATTAATATGTATAAATATACTTATATATAATTCTAAAGGTGGTTTTGGAAGACGGAGATATACACTTGGAGGAATATTCCAAAGATATGGTTTTTAAGGAGTAGAGCATCAACACCCTTGAATTTTTTGTGTTTATTTTTTATAATTCTTGTAAGAAACCAATGAGTTGAATAATATTTGTACTTTATTGGATTGAATAGCGTGTAAGAGTACAATAAGAATCATTTTACCATATATCATTAGTGATCCCTTCTCAAATCCCTAAAACAACCTTAGTAAAGATTGTTACAACCCTAGCACATCAACACAATTTTTATGGGTTCTCCTTAGAATAGATCTTTTGGGTGAAGTAAGTAAAGTATTTTCTCCCACTATTTTCTTTACCTTAATCTATAAACATGTGTGTGTTTTAACTAATAACAAATTTTTACTTCTCTTTCTAACATAGAAGAAATATTCAACATAGGAAAAAGAAGGTCACACCCTAATTCATCCCTTCCCTCTTAGGGTGTGTTGGTTTGTGGATGCAACAAGTGGTATCATATCCAAAGATTTTATAGAAGAATTTTTCTTCAAGGACTAGTCATCATGTATAATATTATGAATATTACAGTAATCCTATTTTTTATTGTGATAATTTTCAAATATTGAAAAACATAATGGGATATCATTTTAAATCTCTTGGTTCAGAAGTGTTCACTGTAATAATTTAAGGTGTGTAGGTTAGTGATGAATCAGGATTATCTATGACTAAAGGAGACATAATTCTTCTAATGAGGTGCCAAGTGAAATAATTATTTAAAAAATATTTTATCTAATCGAATTTATATGAAAATGGTGGATTATTATAATGAAAAAACTTTTTGGTAAAAAATTCCCAATACCTATGAAGATGATAGAAAAGTGAAGGAAGGAAAACATCAAGTGCTGCATAATAATTTTGATGACCTGAAAATGTATTATGATTAAAGTGTGGATGGTTTATTTAATCACATCACAGAATCTATTAGAGCCATTAGGGTTCTTGATGATGTTATACAAGATGTAAAGATTTTGAAGAAAATATTAATAATACTTCCATAAATCTTTAATCCAAATGTGTATTCTCTAAAAGAAATAAATATATCTAAACTTTCTCTTGGAATTATATACAGTAGTCTTATAGTTTATGAGATGAGAATCAAGACTAAGGGAATCAAAAAATAGTCCAATAAATAAATAGAATATAAAGCTATGGAAAAATTGAACATCAATGGTGAATGATAAAAAGGAGAATATATTAATGATGAGTTTCTCTATCACCTTTCAAGAAATATCAAATGAGGAAAAAGAGTATTTGAAAGAAAACTACCCATTTCTTGTTTTTAATGTCTAAAAACAGAAACATGGTAGTTAAGTATCCTAAAAGTTTTGATGGTAAAGAATAAGAAATTAAAGTTGTGAAAAGTTCAATAAGGATATTCTCTCCTCAAATTGATCTCAAATACGGAAGTTCTTCCAAAAATAAGTTTCAAAGGAGGATCCTTGTAAGTAATAAGGAAGAGAATGATGAGGATCACTTATAAAAAATGTAAAAAAATCATATCAGATGAAGGAGATGCTATGATGTCCATATTTGAAAAAGGTAAATATAAAGAGAATAAAGATTTTGAACATAAGGGAGTCAATGACTTAAATCTAGAGTTAAAATGAGCTCTTATTGAGCTTGATATTCAAATAATGAAGAATATAAGAATGGATACTTTATTGAAAAACTATTTTAAATATTTGGAATATCTTGAGGCTGAAATTGATTGACTTTGAGAAGTACTAGAGTAATAAACATTAGACCATACATTTACTGAGGAAGTTATTTATCTCAAGCTATAAATAGAGTATAAGGTCAAACATATTGAAGATATTAACATATTTATTAGGGAAATGGAAATTAAAATTAAATATCTGGTAGAATAAGTTGTTAAATTAAATAGAAATATTGAGATAAGAATTAATGCATGTGATCCAATGAATAAATTATATTTTGGAAGATTATCTGATGAATAAATCTTAAAAATGGATCAATTAAGGATCAACTAGTGTTGAATAAATTTTGGAAGATCAAAGACCTAGATTCATTGGTAAAAATGGTATTGGTTATGAGTTCGATTCCTTAGCAACTAAAGCATTAACTATGTCAAAAAATGGAAAAAAAATATTTTTAGACTCCTAAAAACTAGGTATCAATATAAAAACTACTCTAATGAAGTTGATATATGGAGAGATATAAGTGTAATAATGTTCCCACTTATGCAGTTCCAATTTTATGGATTTTCTGGTCACACAGTGACCTAATTCCTAGAAGTAACAAGATATATGGAAGAAAAGGATATTGATAATAAACCAATAAGAATTTCAATACATTACACATGTCAAATAGGTAACTCTTTTTATTTTTATTACTTTAATTTCTCTAGTTGTAGGAAAAAACTAGTATTTACAAGAAAAGTGCTAGCAGAAATGTGGAATATAAAAGACCATGGAGAATGGATGAGACACAACCTCATCCTATCTCTCTGAATAATAGGTATTCTATCTTGAAAAAAGAAAATAAATTTAATGGTATTTCTAATAAACAATAGTTATTATCTGTGGAAACAACCCATTTTGTTCCTTCATAGAAATAAAATAAAATAAATGAAAAGAAAAATTTTATTGAATTTTCACTAAAGGATTCCAAGAATAATATAATTTTGATTCTTGAGAGTGGTTGTTAATCACACAAGACTAGAAATAAAAACCTATTTAAGAATATAGAACAAAAGTTCAATAGAACTATTGGGTTTGGTAATGATGCTTCTTTGAAAATTAAAGGGAATGGTATAACAAGGCTTATAGGGGATGAACTCATCAATGTGAATGGTTTAAAACATAATATCTTGAGTGTGAGTTAACTATATAACTTATGAATCAAATTTACATTCAATCATAAAGGATGTTTCATCAAGAATGAATTTATATTATCACTAATGAAAGGCTGAAGGACTGGAGAAAATGTATTTCAAGTTTATAGTAGTAAAAATTCATGCTTCCTCATAGTTGATAAAGAAAAGTATTTGGGTTACTGTATGTAGGGACACATACATCAACAAAGCATGGAGAATATCTCTAAGCTAAAGGTCGAAACTGATATTACTAACCTTAAGTGTGAAAGGGAATGTACATATGATGCATTCGTGAGATGAAAAATGGTATATGAATACTATAAATAGAAAAAGAAAATATCATCAAACCTCTTTGACCTAGTGCACACAGATGTGTGTGGTATCATGAAAATTTTAGGAACATATGGAGAAAGGTGTTTTATTATTTTTATTAATGAATATAGTTTTATGGGATGTGTTATGATTATCTAGAGAAAATGGAAATTTATAGATTATATGATGAGGTATAGGTGTCAAGTAGAAAATGATAATGGGCACACCATCAAGATTCTGAGATCTGTTAATGAGACTGAGTATACCTCCATTGTGTTTGAAAATTGTCTTGAAAAATATGGAATAAATCATGAGGTATCTTTAGTAAGAACTCCAAAGTAAAATAGAGCTATTTAATATAGAAATATAATGGTTAATAATATAGAAAATGTCTTGATTATTGAAGTAAATGTTCCAAAGTAGTAGTGTAAGTTTTAGTATGAACTCAGAACTAATGTCTTCTCAAAATCAGAGAAAAGAGAACTCTCTATGAGATATTTCATGGTATAAGGACATCATTAAATCATTTTCATGTATTTGGAAGTAAGTGTTATATCTTGAATAAATAAAGAAACCAAGGGAATCTGGTGATGTTTCATATTAAGGTTTCCTCCTTGAATATTCAATGAAAATCAAATCTTATAATTGATTCAAAAAAGGGATGGGAAAGCTATTTTAGAGTAATTATGTAAGGGCCTGGCTCCACATGGATCGGCCATTTGCATGTTTTTGAAGACCAGTGTGATTAGAGAAGTCTTGGGGAAAATCTAGAGAATTTTGGTTGTGAGAAGCTGGGAATAGGGGGCTACATTATGTGACCAAGGGGTACATGATGTGTACTATTTAGGTTTCAAAAAAATAAAACAAAGCATCGAGGCTACGTTTTTTTTAGAATAAGTCACCTCGAGGCAGTATAGGACGTGAAGGGGAGGTACACGTCGTGTACTACCCCTCTACTGGGTGTTTTAAAGACACCCAACCACTCAGGTTTTTCAAACCCTATGGGTTGAGATCACCCTCCCTAAACTTCAGATGACACGGATGCCTCCCTCTTCATCATTTGGGGATTCCTTCATCCTGTATCAATTCCCCACTTCCTTTATTTGATCCATATTCAATCGAAGGTAAGATCTATCTGTATTATTTGGTTTTATTTGATCTTTATTCTCCCATTTCTCCTTTACATGCTATGGAATTTGATATCCATGGTTCTAAGGGAGTTTCTGTTGGTTGTTGTTGATGCATTTGTGTCGTGACATCCTCGGGTGGATTCAGTTATTATAGGGAAGGCGATCATGATCTGTTTATTTGATCCATTCTAGAGCAAAAAAAATCAGAAACCTTTTGAGTTAGGGGATTCATTGAATCTTTAATTATTTAGGTGAAATTTAGAATTAGAATTATTTATCCCTTTGGATCATAATTTAATTGAACTAATTAAATACTTGAACTAGATTAAAATAATTGGTTTGATTGCATGTTGTTTCTTTGCACTGTGATAATAGTTCGCCTCTTGGTTTTCTAGATAGTATGATATCTATGCTTTTCTTGTCAGCATGTTGTTCTTGATGAAATTGGAAAAGAACTTAAAGCCAAAATTAATTGATAATTAATTAGATAAATATAAATAGGCATGTAAATGAATCTATTTGTTGTTTTTATAATTTGATGTTCATCAAATTGATGTCGATGTGTATTTTTAATTCAGTTGGTTGTTAAACCTGAATCATGTTGGTTCTTGTTGTTTCAAGGCATTTCAAATTAATTATTTAATTAATTTTTAGTTGCTAAGATATCTTGAAGTTTAGGTTACCCATAGTTAGAACCTACTAATAAGGAATTGGTTAATTAAATATGGAATAACGAACTGGTTATTTAGTAAAAGATAATGCCTGGTAGGTTTCTAAGTTACCCTCTTTCTTGTAAAGGCCAATAACCTTATGCTTGGAGCTATGAAAGATCAATGATTTTGAAGGCAGAATGCCTTGTTTAAGGGACAAGATCCCAGTTGATATGATGTTTTTTTCTTGCTACTTGTGTTGTGGTGTGATCCTGGATGGATTTTGTGATATGTGGGGGGAGGGAGGCCCATTGGTTTTGGCATAAATTGATTCCTAGAGTGGCGAGATGCATTGTTTTATGCATGTGAGTTTCAGGGAGGACACCAGAGATGATGAAGTGGGTTGGATGTGAATGATTGGATGCTTGTAGAATCTTGTTGGTTGTTTATATTATTTACTTCCCCCACTGCTGAAGCCAGATGGTCTTGCTACCCTCCTTACAAAAAGAGGCAAAGATGTGTGGGGTATGCCACGTTATTTCCGTGTTTAGCATCTTAAGGGAGGATGGGTCTACACTCTTTCTATAGGTGTTAAAGACTCGACAGGTAGTTCATCTACTCACCGTGTTGAACCCTTATGTTTAGTATCTTAGAATGTTTTTCTAGAATTCCTGGGAATATGGTAAGGTAATAATGTTTTTAATAAATGATTTAATAAATGATGTTAACCCATGAGGTTTGGTCTTTCTAGGATGCAATGTTTATGTAATATTTCTGAGAAGATTTGGACTTGGTTTGGTTATGCCTAGAGGGCATGAAACTTTGGTGTGATTCTAATGAAATATAATGTGTAATTGTTAATGGTTAATTAATGTTTAAAGAATTAATTAACATAAAGTGAAACTGATAAAAAGGGAACGAATTAATGTTATAATTCTCTTAAACTGATTGTGTGGTTATAGGATACCTAGTGTTAGTAGTGGAAGCTAGGAGTCTGAGAGACGTTAGTTGCATTTGAGTCTAAGACTGGGTTATGCCCATAGTTTGGTTGTGAGCTATAGTATATTTTGTATTTTTTGTGTTTATATACACTACTCTACCCCATCAGTTAGGGAAACTAACACCCCAGGGATTCTGAGCCCTAGGGGGTGTTTTCCCCAGCATTCTAGTGGGAGAATAGATGTCTGACTACCCCCTTTGGCCATACTCTCTTATCTTGGTAGTTACTTGTGTTGGTAGGCATAGCAGTTAGTTTTCCCTGCATATATGTTTATAGGGATGTAATGTATTGTGGTTATTCACACACATATATTCTGGATATAGTTTCCTATGGACTACTATAGGTTGTGATGGCTTGAGGATCATTACTTGGTGTATGTGTTGTAATGGAATGTGGTATAATTCTTGATGAAAGATACACATTATGCGATCTATGGTGGCTCCCAAAAACTACCTAGTTACTTTGTTTATGTGGACATAGTGGTTGTGTTGCATGAGGTGAATATTATGGTGCTTCTCCCAGGTGTCTGCGGGCAAGCCTTTTTAGAGAGATATGCTTAGGACGTGTGATGTTGGGGCAAAGTGGCAAACCAGTGGGGAAGTGGTAGTTTGGTACCCTTGATATTCTTTATTATATTATATACACTTGTATGCAATAATTGGTGAGAGTATCCATAGTGAGGATGGTAACTTACTATACCTATTTAGATGACGAGTTAGTTTCACTTGTTGTTCATTATGCTTTAGCATGATTTATTTAATTTTTCACGAGAGGATCCAGGGAGGATCCTACCGAGTATACTGTTATACTCAACCTACATATATATAAACTAATTTTTAGGTCACTTGGAAAAGGTTGGAGATCAGGTTGGTTACTACTATCTTGGGGTTGCAGGAGTTGTTCGGGCTTCGTGGTCACTGTTGTTTTTACTTTCTTTTGGTACTTGTAGTTTTCCCTTTTAGTTATAGTAGTTATTGCATGAAATTACATATGTGTACTTGGGTTTTATTTTATATTATATTATGAGTTGGAGTTTGTTGGTCCGCATGTGTTATATTAGAGGGTAATTCCTCCCATTTGTTTTTTTACTATACCCTTAGTGCTAGTCGCTAACCTGGGGCCTATTGGAGGCGGGACTCAGGGGTTAATATCTCATTTCTCACATTTAAGTCCTAGGAGGGTTACAGCTTATGGGGAGGGGGTCATGAAAAAATTGGTATCAAAGGTTTGTTTGAGGGATAGGATGGAGTTTTGTGTTAGGAAAAGGTGAGGTTTCATGGGTTGGTAGGGCAATAGTGTCAGTTAAGTTTATCAAGTGATGTAAACACTAGAGACCAGTTGAGATATAGGCATTTAGGTCCCCCTATGATCTGATGCATGAACCTTTAAGTTTACAGTAGCTACTAAATGAGGTGATACTGGTTACAGGGTAGAGACCTAGGAAAGGATCATGCATCATTCTTATTTGTGTCTATGTTTGAATGGATATACCTTGGGATAGATTAACCTAAAATGAATAAAAGAAAACAATTAATTAATTTTGAGTCTTCCATATTCTAGTTTTATGATCTCTAATTGTTTTTTATTTTGTAGGTATGGCTCTAGGTCGACATCCTCGTTAGTTTTGTACAGAATATGTCTAGAAGGATGTGTTAGTAGATCGTCTTAGGGTAGAGGTAGACGATGATGACACTTGGAGGAGGACACTCTGAGAGTTTCAGTACCAGATTCTAAAGAAGTACAATGGCTTTATTTTAGATGCAGTCATGGAAGACTGATTGTTGGAGGTTGAGATAGCCTTCAGTTAGATTTGTACTCAAAAGGATCACTGGGTGTCTTTGGTTGTGACGATGTTGTATGGGGTAGTGAGGAAGTGGTGGTTCTTCTTCCTCAGGGATCATGAGGAGTTGGCAATATTGTGGGAGGAGTTCTGAGACAAGTTCAGAGTCAATTTTCTTTCTTTGACCTTGAAGGCATCTAGTTTCCAGGAGTTTCTTACCCTTCGATAGGGGATATCCAGTGTGCGAGAGTTTGGAATCCGTTTCAAGAACCTTTTACGATATTCTTCGGACCTATTTCCAGATGATGAGGCCAAGGAGAGGCATTTTAAGGAGGCTTTGCATCCAGAGATCCAGCGCCAATTCACCCCATTTATGATAAAGACATATCTTGGGGTGATGGTGAGGGTATAGGTCTTCAAGATAACATTATAAATAATCGGATCTTCATGAGATGGGGGTCATTAAGATTCCTCATGAAGAAGATCTATGTTCTGAGGTTCATAGTTTTAAGGGCAGAAGAGTTTCTATTTTTCTATGGGTAGGTCCTAGCCCTTAGAATTTTGTTTCTCTAGGGGAGGTATCTCTCATATCTATGTCAATGAATCAGGTGCTTTTTTTTCTTATGGATGCTGAGGATATTAGTAGTGAGAGTTCCCGACATTTCAGAGTGGTCATCATGGACCAAGTGTTCCACTATAGGTTCCACCATTGAGGCAGTTCTAGCTGAGGTAGGAGCAGCAGGTTGAGCCAGCTTTGGATCAATAGAGAGTATATGGGGTAGGCAGAGGACAGCCCCATGACACTCTCGGTCCTCAAAGAATAGATTTTGGCCATAGTGGTGGTCGTCATCAGGTTTAGAGAGTCCATGGAAGAGGTTTTGGTCAGCCTCATGCTTTAGTGTTGCCAGTGCCAGGCGATCCAGATGTCGTTTGAGGTACCCTTTTCTCTTTTTCTACTTGGTTGTATGCCTTGTTTGATTCATGAGTGACTCACTCCTTTATATCACCTTATCTTTTCCATTATTTTGGAATTGAGGTAGAGAGGCTTCTGGTGCCCTTGGATTTGACTACACCAGTTGGAGGTCGAGCTAACTTGTTTGAAGTATGTAGAGACTGTGAGCTAGTGCTGGGGAAACACTACTCTTGGGTAGATTTTTTATGTTTATGGATACAACCATAATATTTCATCCTCAGCAAGGATTGGTTGTATTTGGTGTAGGATATTTTAGATTGCTTCCAGAGGTAGGTGGTGTTCTTTGATGTTGATAGAGAGACAGCGGTGTTTGTTGGAGAGTGAGACCCTCATATGGGTTAGAGGTCTTTTCTGTCCTTGTCATCCTTGATGGATGATCTGATGCTAAGTTATTCAGAGGTTTGGTAGTTGGATTTTCCTAGGGTCATAGAAGAGTAACCTGATGTCTTTTCAAAAGAGGTTGTAGCGTTACCCCCTCGATGAAAAATTGAGTTTGGGATCAATCTATAGTCGAGAGCATCTTCTATCTCTATATCTCGATATAGGATGGACCTTTATGAGTTACAGGAGCTACGTATACAGATTTATAGTCTATTACAATACAATTTTTCTCGACTGAGTGTTTCATCATGGGGTGCACCAGTTTTGTTTGTGAAGAAGGCTGAAGGAAGTTTGCGGTTGTGTATCAATTATCATTTCTTAAACAAAGTGAATGTGAAGAATCGCTATCTTATTCCATGGATTGATGATTTATTTGATCAACTGAAGGGTTTAAGTTGGTTCTCAAAGATTTAATTGCAATAAAGATATCGTCATATGAGTGTGAAGGATGAGCATATCCTGAATACTTCTTTCTGTTGTCGTCATGGGAATTATGAGTTCATTGTAATTCCATTTGGTGTGACGAATGATCTAGTTGTGTTCATGGGATTGATGAATTTTGTATTCCATGAGTTCCTTGATAAGTTCTTGGTGGTTTTCATCCATGACATACTTGTGTACTCCGCATCTGAGGAGGATCATGCAGAGCATCTTCGTGCCATTTTGGGAGTTCTTTGTCAACAGTAACTATTTGGGATGTTTTCAAAGTGTGATTTTTGGGCTTGAGAAGTTTTTTTCTTAGGGCATGTTGTATCCTATTAGATAGAAGTTGTGGATCCTTCAAAGCTAAAATTGGTTGTGTCTTGGATATCCCCCAAGATAGTGACAGAGGTACAAAGTTTCCTTGGTATAGCAGGCTAATATAGGAGGTTCGTAGCCGATTTCTCTCAGGTTGTGAATCCTCAACAGTATTGACCAGGAAGGATTAGGTATTCGTGTGGACTGATTAGTGTCAAGAATCTTTTGAGTATCTGATGGAGAAGTTGGTAAGTTCTCCGGTCCTTTTTCTGCCAACAGAGTCAGTTTAGTTTGATGTTTTATGTGATGCTTTGTGTCTGGGGTTAGGTTGTGTTCTAATTCAGTAGAGAGAAGTTGTTTCTTATGGGTCTTGGTAGTTGTTTCCCCATAAACGTAACTATGCTACCTGTGATCTTGAGTTTGCGGTAGTGGTGTTTTCTCTAAATTTTTGGAGACATTACCTCATTAGAGAGTGATTTATAGTTTTCACCGATCATATGAGCTTGAGGTATGTTTTCTCCCAGTGTGACTTTAACTTTCAAAAACGCCAGTGGATGGAGTTCCTATAATAATACGACTTCAAAATCTCATATAAACCTAGAAAGGGGAATTTTGTAGATGATATGTTGAGAAGGAAGTCACGTAGAGATGTATTGCATGAATCTGGTGATTCTTGGATAGTGGTGGAATAACTTTCAGCATTACATCTCGATATGGGAGAATTTGGGGGTAGAGGTTGTATTTTTTAGATGATGAAGCAGTAATCTCTAGTGTAGTAGGTGGAAGAGTCCCAGTTGGTGGATCTAGAGGTAGAGGTATGGAGAGGCCGAGTTGTTTGTGTTGAGGACCCTGATGGTTGTTTTGAGGATGAACAACATCGAGTGTTATATCAGGGAAGGCTTTTTGTCCCTTTGGAGATGCGTGAGACGGTTCTCAGAGAGTTCCATAGTTCACCTTTAGCAGTGCATCCTGGTGTGAAAAAGATGTACCGAGCCTTGAGGAGTTAGTTTTGGTGGCCAGGGCTGAAGTGTGCAGTTTTGGAGTTTGTGTCTTGATGTTTGTTCTTCCAGAAGGTGAAGGATGAGCACCGTGTCCCCAGTGGTTTGCTCCATCCATTAGATATTCTTCAATGGAATTGGTAGGAAATCTCAATATACTTTGTTACTGGTTTACGTCAATCTTAGGGAGTCCATGACTCTATATGGGTGGTATTGGATCATTTGATAAAATCATCCCACTTTATAGAAATCAAGGAATCGAGCTCAGTAGAGGTTTTGTCAAGGAAGTATCTGGATAAAGTGGTGAGACTCCACAAAGACTTGACGAAGATCATTTCTGATTGAGATCCTCTTTTTACCTTTAGGGTGTGTAGAGGTCTCCAGAATTCTTTCGGTTCTCAACTATGCCTTATCACTAATTTTCATCCATAAACGGATGGCCAGACAAAGCGGACCATCCAAACTATTGAAGACATGTTGTGCTCTTATGGCCTAGATTTTGGAGGTTCGTGGATGATGCACTTACACTTAGTGAAGTTCTCTTACAACAATAGTTTTTACTCCACCATCAGTATGGAACCATTTGAATCCTTGTATGGCCAACCTTTCTGT
Source organism: Viscum album (assembly GCA_963277665.1). Lineage (NCBI taxonomy): Eukaryota > Viridiplantae > Streptophyta > Magnoliopsida > Santalales > Viscaceae > Viscum > Viscum album. Next base: position 257,575,311 of record OY728162.1, read on the forward strand.
TCTCCATTGTGCTAGATTGGGGTCATAGAGTTAGCAATTCTCGGACCGAAGCTACTGCAGAATACGGAAGAGATAGTTCAAATGATTTTTGAGAGGATGAAGCTAGTATAGGATCATAAAAAATCATATGTCGATCAAAGTAGGAGACCTTTGGAGTGTGATATTGGGGATCACATGTTTCTGAAGGTGACTCCCCGTTGTAGGAAATGAAGTTTTGGTCGTTGGAGTAAGCTATCTCCCTAGTTTGTTGGGACTTTTGAGGTGTTGGCTCGTGTTGGAGTTGTGGAATATCGAGTAGCACTTCCCTCATAGATGATCTAGATACATGATGTTTTTCATGTGTCACGGCTCTATCATTATCTTCATGATGACTCTCACATCATCAATTGGGGAGATATCGACGTTGAAAATGATGCGACCTTCGAGTAGTGGTCTGTGGAGATCTAGGACCGCAAGGAGAAGGTGTTTCATGGGAATTATATTCCCTTGGTTCATGTCTTGTGGTGAAACGATGGCATGGAGGAGAGTACCTAGGAAATTGATTAGTATATATGCTCTTAGTATTCCAATTTTTTTGATGTTTAAATATTTCCATGTAACGATGTTAGTTTTGTGGTTGTAGACCTTTCCTGTCTATGAGATTTCTTCCTTTTTTTGGTTTTTGTGACTTTCTCTCTTTTCAGAGGTATCTTACCCGGGATAGTGTTGGGAGCTAGTTGTGGTGGTCGCATGGTTTTTCATTGTCCTTTTCTAAAATGGTTGAGGTTCTGTGGTGGTGAGACCCTTGAGAGGTATCTCACAGGGTGTCTATTTGGATGACCCCTTTCTTTCCATTTTGGTTTTCTCTTCAGGTTGGTTTTGGATTCTTGAGGATGAGGATTTTTTGAGAGGTATGTGATGTAAGGGCCCAGATCCACATGGATCGATACTTTGCATGTTTTTGAATACTAAGGTGCTCAGAGAAGTCTTAAGGGAAATCTAGCAAAGTTCGATCGTGAGAAGCCGAGAACAGGGGGGATATACAATGTGACCAAGGGCTACATGACGTGTACCACTAGAGTTTCGGAAAAATAAAACAAAGCACCGAGGTGATGCATTTTTTGGCATAAGTTGCCTCAAGGCGGTACACGACATGACAGGGAAGTACTTGTTGTGTACTACCCTGACGTTGGGTGTTTTAAAGACACCCAACCTCTTAGTTTTTTCAAACTCTATGGCTTGAGCACACCCTCTCTTGACTCTAAATGACCCAGATGCCTCCATCTTCAATGTTTGGGGATTCCTCCATCCTAGATTGTTTCACCACTTCCTTTATTTGATCTTTATTCAATCCAAGGTAATATATACCGCCTTATTTGGTTTTATTCGATCATTCTTATCCCATTTCTCCTTTATATACTATAGAGTTTGATATCTATAGTTCTAAGGGGGTTTCTTTTGGTTGTTGTTGATGCAGTTGTGTCGTGACATCCTCGGGTGGATGCAGTTGTTGCAGGGAAGGTGGTCATGATCTATTGATTTGATTTTTTCTCAACCAACAAAACTCATAAACCATTTTAGGTAGGGGATTTTTTTCCTCTATAATTATTTAGGTGTAATCATATAATTATAATGATTTATCCCTTTGGATTGTAATGGAATTGACCTAATTAAATACATGAACTGTATTAAATGAATTGGTTTGATCTCATGTTATTTCTTTGCATTGTGATAATGGTTCACCTATTTATTTTATATATTGGGTGATATCTATTATTTTCTTGTTATCATGTTGTTCTTGATGAAATTGGTAAAGAACATAAAGATTGAATTAATTGATAATTAATTGGTTAAATATAAAGAGGCGTATAAATGAATCCAGTTGTTGTTGTTATAATTTGATATTAATCAAATTGATGTTAATGTGCATGTTTAATTCAGTTGGTTGTTAAACTTGAACCATGTTGATTCTTATTGTTTTAAGGCATTTCAAATTAATTGTTTAATTAATTTTTGGTAGTTATGATAGCTTTCATTTTAGGTTTTCCATAGTTGGAACCTACTAATAAGGAATCAGTTAATTAAATATGGATTAAAGAACTGGTTATTTGATAAAATATAATGCCTGGTAGGTTTCTAAGTTACCCTATTTCTTATAAAGGCCAAGATCCTTATGCTTAGAGTTGTGAGAGCTCAATGCTTGTGAAGTCATAATTCCTTGTTAAAGGGCCAAGATCCTAGTTGATATGACGTTTGTTTTCCTACTTCTTGTGTTACGATGTGGATCGGATGGTTGTTGTGATATGTGAGGGAAGGGAGTCCCATTGGTTGTGGAAGAAGTTGATGCCTAAATTGGTGAGATGCATCAGTTAATTCATGTGGGTGTTAGGGAGGACACTAGAGATGATGAAATGGGTTAGATGTGAATGATGGATGCTTGCTGAATCTTGTTAGTTGATTATCAACTTTACTTTCCCCTCTTCTAAAGGTATATGATCTTACTACCCTCCTTCTGAAAATAGGTGAAGACATGTGGGGTATTCCACATGTTTTTTGTGTTTAGATTCTTGAGGGAGGATGAATCTACTCTCTTTCAATAGGTGGAAAAGACTCGATGGGTAGTTCATCTACTCCCCATATTGATCCCCTTGTGTTTGGTAGCCTATAATGTTTTTCTAGAATACCTGGGAATATGGAAAAGTAATAATGCCATTAATAAATTATTGAATAAATGATGTTAACCCATGGGGTTTGGGCTTGTTGGGATGCAGTGCTGAGGTAATATTTTTTATAATCTATAGACTCGGTTTGGTTATGCCTATAAGGAATGAAACTTTGGTGTGATGCTAATGAAATATAATGTGGAATTGTTAATGGTTAAATAATGTTTAAATAATTAATTAATGTAAATTGAAACTGATAAAAAGGTAATGAATTAATGTGATAAATCTCTTAAAATGGTTGTATGCTTATAGGATACCTAGTCTTAGCAGTGGAATCTGGGAGTTCGAGAAATGTAAGCTGCATTTGAGTCTAAGACTAGGTTATTCCCATAGTGTGGTTATGAGCTATAGTATATTTTGTACTTTTTGTGTTCCTATATGCTACTCCACCATGTCAGTTAGGGAAATTAACACCCTGGGGATTATGATCCCTGGGGGTGTTTTCCCCAACATTCTGGTGGAAGGATGGATGGTTGACTAGCCCCTTTGGCCCCACTCTCTTCTCTTGGTATTTACTTGTGCTGGTATGTACAACGGTTAGTTTTCCCCATATATGTGTGTAGAGGGATGTAATGTATTATGGTTATTCATACACATATATTCTGAATATAGTTTTATATGGACTATTATAGATGTAACGTGTATAGGCTATGATGGATTCAGGATCCTTACTCAATGTATGGGTTGTAATGGCTTGTGTTATAATGCCTGATGTATGACACACATTATGTGAGATTTGGTGGATATTGAAAACTACCTGGTTACTTTGGTTACATGTATGTAGTGGTTTTATTGCACGAGGTGCATATTGTGGTGCTTCACATAGGTGTCTTCAGGCAAGCCTTTTTTGGAGAGATATGCTTAGGACGTGCGACATTGGGGAAAAGAGAAAAAACAATGGGGAAGTAGTAGCAGGGTACCATTGATATTATTTATTATATTATATACTCTTGTAAGTGATACTTGGTGAAATTATACATGGTGATGTCGGGAATTATTATACTTATTTAGCTGATAAGTTAGTTTCACTTGTTGTTCACTATGCTTTAGCATGCTTTATTTACTTTTAAACGAGAGGATCCAGGGAGGATCCTACTGAGTATACCATTATACTCACCCTATGTATATATAAACTATTTTTCAGGTCACTTGGAGAAGGATGGAGATGGTTGCTACTATCTTGGGGTGGTAGGAGTTGTTCGGGCTTCGTGGTCACTGATGATTATACTTTCTTTTGGTACTTGTAGTTTTCCCTTTCAGTTATAGTAGTTCTTTCATGACATTACATATGTTTAATTGGGTTTTATTTTATATTTAAGTCTTATTTGGAGTTGTTTTGTGTTTTTCTTATCTCTCTCTTCCGCATGTGTTCTCTTAGAGGGTAATGTCTCTCATTTGTGTGTTTAATATACCCTCGGTGCTAGTCATCAACCCGGGGCCTACTGGAGGTGGGACTCAGGGGTCACTATCTCTCTTCGCACATTTCTAACCTAAAAGGGGTACACCTTGTGGTGAGGGGGTCATGAAAAATTATGACAAAAAACATTAAGGAAAAAGATAATAAAAATATTTAAGGTACATTTTCAAATGATGGGTATAAAGAAAAAAATATGAAAATATAAAAAAAGTGGATGATTTTCTAAGAGATTCATATTCAGAATCCAAATATAAAGAATAATATATGGTTTAAAACCCTGAGCCTATTCTATAACAAATAAAGAAGATGATGGAATTTAATCCATCAAATATTTTTTGGGGGACAATACTGCACCTACACATACATGTAGGATGAATACTGTGGATCATGTATCTTTGTTATCTATTATAGAGCATACAAAATTTGAAGAAGAAGCAAAGGATGGGGTTTGGGTGATGGATATGAATGAGAAGCTAGATCAAAAAGATAAAAATTAGACCTAGGAGCTTATGGAAAGACCAAAACATCACAATGTTGTTGGAACAAACTGGGTATTTTTAAATGAAATTGGTGTTGTAATTTGAAATAAATCTTGATTAGTCTGCAAAGGTTATACCCAATTTGATGGAATTGATGTAGAAGAGAATTTTTCTCCATTATTATGGATTAAATATTTCAAATTTTTATTATAATTGGCCATGAAAAATGGATAAAAATAATTTAAATGGATGTTAAAATATATTTCTTGAATAAAATTCTGAAAAAGGAAGTATCCATCGAACATACTATAGGGTTTTTTATTGGTGATAATGAAAATAAATTTTATAGGTTAAAGAAATCATTTTATGGATTGAAAAATCATCTCATGTTTGGTATTACATACTTGACTCTCATCTAAATAAGTTAGTGTTTATAATATTTGGATTAGATCGCAACTTATATATGAAAATTTCTAATGAAATTCAATTCATGGTATTGGAATATATAGATGACATTATATTTGAAATAAATATACATCAGTTGGTGGAGGATTTTTCAAACATGATAAAATATGAGCTTGAGATATATATAATAGATGAGCTCACTTACTTTCTTAGACTGTGGGTGATTTAGAAGGAAGGGTGTACCTTTATTTCACAAGATAAATATGCAGTTGAACTACTTCAGAGGTTTGGAATATATGAGTCCAAAACTATGTCAACCCTAATAGCAGTTGGAATTAATCTTAGAAAATTTGAAGATAGGAAATCAATTGATCCTACTTTGTATAGAAAAATGATTGGGAGTATGTTATATTTGATAGTAACACATCCTGAAATTATATATTCCACCAGTTTGGTAGCCTAGTTTCAATGTTATCCCAAATAAGACCACATAGAAGTAGTATAAAGAATCATGAGATACATAAAGGTGATAGTTAATTTTGTTTTGTTATTCAAGGTAGATAAAGGTTATGAAATTTTATCTTTCTCAGATGTATAATGGGAAGGTGGTGTAATGGAAATAAAATTCACTAATGGGGGTGCCTTATTTATTGGCAACAATTGTATAGTATGGCTAAGAAAGAAGTAACAAAGCACTTCTGTAATAATGACTGGGGCTGAATATATTGTAGTTACAAAGTCATGTACCCAACTACAATAGGTGACACAAAAATTAGAAGATCATGGAGAACTGGTCCAACATCCTATTGTTATTCATTGTGATAACAAAATTTCTATTGAGCTTATAAAGAATCTAGTTCATCAATATCATGTTAATCATATAGACATTCAATATCACCTTATAAAAGAAAAGGTGGAATGTGAATTTATTCAAATAGAATTTATTAGCTCTGATCACCAAGTAACTGACATTCTGACAAAACCTTTAGCTATCAAGGAATTCATGAAACACAGGTTTAATATTGGTGTTTAACTACCTATTTTATATTAAGGATTCTTTGTTGAACTATCTTCTCCTCGTATGTATATTGTTTTACTTGGAATGGCTATATTTGTGTATAGGCTCAAGATGTTTTCTGTGAAGAGGGTTAGATGTCAGACAAGGGGAGGATGGGAATTATAAGGAGGATTATTTTTAAGCTTATAGATAGAAATGTATTCATTGGTTTCTTCTTTTATTATCTATACTGATCCATGTATCCCATATGTGTAGAGGATATATTAATTCTTTTATTTCTTAGGTTTATTTTCTTTAGAAGTGGTTGAAAGGAGGATTCCCTAGACTTACCCACCTTTTCATTTTATATAAAAAGGGGTATAATTAATAAGAAATACAAGTGTCACTTTTAATGGGATATTTAGTGAATATGGTATGAAACCTGGAAGGTTTTATTGTATATATTGACAACAAAATACAAAGGGGGAGAATATTGGCATCATGGTTTTCAAAAAGTGGTATTTTTTTAATTCAGCATTCTTATTGATTGGGGTTGTAGATGGTGAGGTTGGAAAAAGTTTTATAGAAGGTTGAACTAAATATCTATGTAAAGGTAACTCAAGCCTCTCATTCAATGTGGGAAAATAATAGATATTTAAAACTAAGAGAGTGAAATTTTATAACTTTATTTGATTTAAATATTATATTTGTCGTTTTCATGAACAAGTATCCATTAAACATATCAATTTTTAGTCTAAGATTATAGGGGTCATATTCCCTTTATCCAATAAGAATTAATATTAAATATTATGAAATTATCACATATTTTTTACCTAGATTAACCCAATTTAACCTTTACCAAGGTGATAAATTTTTATACAGTTATTATTCATATTAGAAAAAAATAAAAGATACCTATTTAAAAAATTTAAACCTCATAATTATAAATATGGAATCCATTTTTCATGATTAAATTTCTATAATTTTAAGAAATTTATTTTAAAATAAGTTTACAAAACACAACAAAGATCTATTTTGAGAAAATATTGTTTTTAAGCATGAAACTAGATTTATTATTATATGATGCCTAGTAAAAACTCTAGATGAATATTAAAACATTTTATTGAATATATAATATGTAAATTTCATTAAAATCATTCATTAATAGTGAATAATTAAATGTATTATTATATAAATATATTGTGTGCACAAAATTAGTTTTTTAGAAAAAACATTTCTTTTACTTTCAAATATTTTTTATTTTTATTGATAACTGATGAATTTATTTTATAAATGTGTAAACCATATACTTTTAAAATTTTAATTAGTACTATTCATAACCTTAATTTTTAACACCAAGGTTATAAAGTTCATATAATAATATATCATGGTTTTTTTGAACTTAATGTTACGTGCAATGCAAGTTATCCAAGAGATTAAATTTATCTAAAAAGAGACATACCATAAAATCTTGGGGTGTTACATTCTTCTATACTTTAAATAATTTTATCCTCATAATTTCTAGAATGTCACCTTTTGAATTATTTAATTATTTCTTCATCATAATTTCATCAGGTTCTCATGTTACCACTTCTATCTTATGATTTTTCCAAAGTACCTTTACCTACCAAGTCATACAATTCATGAACACTTGTTATCTAGTGTCTAGAATATGGATAGGATCTTCACAATAAGATAAATTAGGTTCCAATTCTATTTATTCATAAGTGAGTTCATGTGTTGGGTATGGAATGTACTTCTTTAATAAATAGATATTGAATACATCATATACTTTAGAAAGGCTAGGTGGCATTTCTAAATGGTAATCCATATCTCCAATTCTTTCCAGTATTTCAAAAGGTATAATGTACCTGATGCTAAGTCTTACTTTCTTAATGAATCTTATAACACCCTTCTATGTAGATGATTTCAAGAAAATCCGATCTACCACTTGAAATTCTAATTCTTTCCTCAAATTATCGGCGTAGCTTTTTTCCTTCTTTGAACTAATTTGATATGGGTTTGAATAGAATTTACCTTTTCATTGTATCCTCTATAATTTCTAGGACTAAAAGCCTCTATTCATCAAATTTATCCCAATAAACTAGAGTATGACATCTCTTTCCATATAATACTTCATATGGCGCTATTTGAATACTTGAATGGAAGCTATTGTTATAATAAAACTCTAACAAAGGTAAATACTGATCCCATATCCCTTGAAAGTAAATTGTGTATGACCTCAACATGTATTTTAAATTTTTTATAGTCCTTTCTGATTTCCCATTAGTTTTAGGGTGATAAGCAGTGCTCAAATGAATCTTGGTATCAAGATCCTTCTAAACTTTTCCAGAATTTCAATGTAAATCATAGATCATGATCAGACACAATGGAAAGAGGTATTTCATGAATTCTTAAAACTTCATTAATATATAATTTTTCAAGGAACTCTATAGGTAAATATTCTCTTATAGTAAGTAAATGTACAGATTTGGTAAGTCAGTCAAAAATAACTCATGTCACATCATTCTTTCTAGGGGTGTTTGATAATATAGTAACAAAGTCCATAGTAATTTCATCATATTTCTATGTAGGAATAGGTAGAGTTTGTATGAATCATCTAGGATGTTGTCTCTCAACCTTCACCTATTTAAATACCTAGAATATTGACATGTAATTAGTAATTTCCTACTTCATATTATCCCACCAAAATTTTCCTTAAAATCTCTATACTTCTTGATACTACCAGGGTGTATGGAGAAATTCAATCTATGATCATAATCAAACAATTCCATCCCTAATGTCAGGTATAGATGGAATACATAGTCTCATTCCAAATTTCAAAACACCATCTTAATATATGAATTCTTATAATTTATCATCATTTATGGCTTTAATTTTCTTTTGAAAATTCTCATCATCAGGATGAGAAATTTTTATTTTTTCCAATAAATATGGTTCAGAAATCATTAAAAAAAGTAGTGATATTTCCCCTTTATTAATAATTACGAAATCCATCCTTATTAAATCCATGGACATAGGATCCATTTCAATCCTCATTTTAGTCATAACTCCATGATCCTTCCAACTCAATACATCTGCTACTTTATTTTTCTTACCCATGTGGTAATTTATCAAGAAATTATAATCTTTAAGTAACTTGAGTCATCTTATTTTCCTCATATTGAGCTTCTTTTATGAAAGTATATATTTTAAGCTATTATATTCAGTGTATATATCACATATTTTACCATAGAGATAATGTTTCTATATATTCAAAGTGAAGATTATGGATGCTAGCTCAAGATCATCAGTGGGATAGAACTATTCATGATTATTTAACTATCTGGATACATGGGAAATAACTTTATCATTATATATAAGGACACAACCAATTACCTTCTTTGATGAATTACTATATATCACAAATCCATCACTTCTAGATGATAGATTCAAAATGGAATAATTCACCAATCTTCTATTCAATTCTTTAAAACATCTTGACATTACTTTTTCCATATAAACTTAACCCCATTATGAGAAATTTTGGTTAATAGGTTATCCAGTTGGGAAAAATTTAGAATGAATCATTGATAGTAAACTACTAAACCAATGAAACTATGTACCTCGGTTATATTTTTTGGTTTATTCCTTTCTTGAACTTCATTTGTCTTCACAAGTTTAGTTGATATTCTATCCTTGAAGACAATATGGCCAAGAAAAGAAACTTTTTGAATCCAGAATTTACACTAGCTAAATTTTCCATATAACACTTTTCTTCTCAAGAATGATCCACAAGTGATTCTAATGGCCCTAATAGATTTTATATTAAATAAATATATTATCAATAAATACCATAATAAAATCATTAATATATTAATTGAATACTATTTTCATTAGATCTATGAAAATATAGGGTGCGTTAGTCGGTCCAAATGGTATTTCTAAATTTCCCATATAACACTTTTCTTCCAATATTCTCAATAATGATCCAAAAGTGATTATAATGGTCCTCGTATATCTTAGAGTATAATAAATAAATACCAAAATAAAATCATCAAGATATTCCTTGAATAATTTGTTCATTAGATCTATGAAAACATAGGGTTCATTAGTCAATCAAAATGGTATTACTATAAACTCGTAATGTCCATAAATCATTCAAAATATTTTATTTGAAATATATTCCTTCTTTACTTGAAATTGATGATATAAAAAATAAAGTTAAATATTTGAAAAATATTAATCTTTTTGAATTTGATCAAATAATTCATCAATATGAGGTAGAGGATACTTTTTATTTTCCATAATAGCATTAATTTTCCTATAATTAATGCACGGTCTCGTAGATCTATCTTTCTTCTTAAAGAAATATTGGGTATCCTCAAAGTGAAGCACTAGTTTTTATAAATCCCTTAATACACAATTCCTATAGTTTTTTCTTTAATTACAAAAATTCCGCAGTGTCCATTCTATAGAGAATATTTGATATAGGTCTTGCATCAGGGATTAAATTAATAGATAACTCACTCTCTGCTCCAATGGGTGTCCAGATAATTCCTCAGGAAATACATCAATGTATTCATGCACTATAGGTACATCATTGATTTTAAGATTGACGTTTCTATTCATATATTGTGTCTTTACTTCTTTCCTAAGAATCTTATTCAGAAGAGCTACTAGGGGTGGATCTAGACATGACTCTGATGAAGTCTCCCCTCTAAAGATAAATAATTTCATATCTTTATCATGAATCATAATTTCCTTATATTTTCAATAAATTATTTAATTATATTTTTAAATTTATCCCATACCAACAATTATATAAACAACCACCATAGGTATAATAATAAATTCAACAAATAAGGAATTTTTATGTGTCATAATGTGAACTGACTGACACATCCTTGTTGTGATGAGACTTCTACTAGGATTCTTGACTGATAAATCTCTTCTTAAGGTTCTAGGTAAATATCTAATTTTATTGCAAAACTTGGAAGATATAAAAGAATGTAATAATCCATAATAAAATAAAAAAATGGTTAAACTTAAAGATATGATTAAATTACCTATCACCACATCATTAGGAAATTAAATATCAGATCACATAATCTTGGACTTTCTCCCTTGGACTTTTCTAGGAAAACTTCCCTTGATACTTAGGAAAATCATTTTAATCGTGTCCCATATCCTTACAGTTGAAACATTAAACATTGGCAGCTTCTTTCTTGCCCTTTTAATCATGATCCTAGTGGTATTTCTCTCCTAAATAGTAACAAAATCACATTCTTAGTAAGCATGTTCCATAATTTTTCTTTCCAAGTTTATTGAAAGTTTTAAATTTTACCCTTTTCTTCTTCCCCTTTATCTTATTTCCTTTTCCAAAGTTCTTAGCATCCCTCTTATTATCTTTCTTTCCTTCAAAGACATAATACGTGGATAATTATTTCAATATCTTGATATCATATGATATTGTATCCTCATATGATTAGAATTTTTGGGAGACTAGTTCTCTTCAAAGGATTGGATTAATCTCATCAAATAAATGGTCAATATTTCTCTTTGGATCACGTACATAGTCCACATCACGCCTTGTTAACCTTGTAAATTTGGATTCATACTTAGTAACATTTTCATCTTAATTTTATCTTAGATTAAAGAATCATCTCTCCATATCTTATCATTATTCATGAGAAAAATATTTTTCTAAGAAAATTTTTTTTAAATCCTTCCATTTCATGCTCGTTATTTCATCTTCATCCTTAGTATTTTGAATCAATGACCACTATTTATCTATATCTCCTAAGAGATGATAAACTATCATAACAACCTCATCTCTTTAATTACTTCTAAATGCATTAAATATATTCTCTAAGGAACTTATCCATTGTCTAGTTACTAATGGATTTGTAATTACATAGAATGATTGAGGCTTCTGACGCATGAAATGATCTAACAATGTTACCACATTGTGGATCAGCAGGATGTTCCATACAGGGAATGTTATTGGTCATAACCTGAGTCATATGTCCCAATATAGTTATAATGTAATCATTTCCATCTCTAGGTTTAGCTTCATTATCTAGCTTAGAAGGTAGATCCCTAAATGGATTATATACATTGATACAGTTTACATTAATTCTGCTAGGCACCATTTTTAAGCAATGGAATACTTTAGATTATATTATGAATCATAATGTATAATTTTGAAACTAGTGAAACACTTAACATAAATTGGAAATTTATGTATAACTAATCTCAAAATAATAATCTTGGTTTCTTTGGAAATATTATAAAAGTATTTCATAGGATTATATTACTAAGTCTATATTTTCCTAAATCTAGTTCCTAAGTTTTTTACTGAACTTACTCATATATCAACAATAAATACCCTAACCCTAGTAAACAATATTTTATAGTTACTTTATTACATTGTCACTAGATACAACCAATCACATCCCAAAGGAATGAATCATTTATTAGTCTTGTAAAACAAGATATATAGTTTAATATTACATTACATTTGAAAACATAACATGAAATATTATATTTTCTTTGAATGCATCATTACTCTCTTTATCATATCCTTGTATATCAATCATAATACACTTCCTAACCTCTTGTGGAATAATAAACAAAATAAATGGGTGAGTTTATGCTCAGTAAAGGTAATTGTACAGTTGAAGATAACATGAATAAATAAGGAATAAAAAATATGACAAGTTAAATATCTAAAAAATCATGTCATTTAATCAATAACATAATCATGAAAAATAATATAGTAGGAATAGAAGATGGTAAAATAATGTTATATAAATAATCACATAATCTTGAAAATTATCCATGGATATCATAACTAATCAAATAATCACATGGAAATAAAATAACTAATCTCATAATGATTAAATTCATAATTTTGGAAATCATAAACATATTTTTGAGGCCTCATTCCAAGACATCTCATAAAAATGGGTATGCCTCATCCAATACCCAAACTAGTTTGTCTCATGAGACCTACCATTGAGTAACTATAGCAAGCATCACTCATCACTTGCTAAGTAAAATTCATTCCTCAAATTAAATAGGTGAAACACAATCAACATAAACATTCATATTAAAACTATCATATGAAATGTTAATAATTACCCTAATCAATAAACATAATCATAAACCATTTATAGTAATATGGAGAATGGTATCAAAGTAATACATTCTCAGTCAAAATGATCATAAACCATCAAATAAAATATGGAATAGGGTATCATAAGATAATAACCTCAATAATAATAATATTCAATAAATGATGTTTACATTAGTGAAAATAATTTAAAAATATCATTGGAATTTTCTTGAAAAAAATACCTTTTTCACTTTGAAATCAATTATTTTTAAAACATTCCAAATATGAAGGAAAACATTTTCTTTGAAAAACAAAACCTATAAAATTGTAAGGGAATATTTAAATAAAATATTATTAATTATGGTGTGAAAAATTATTCATGTCATATAAGTTCGAAAACATTCCTTTCACACTTTTGTAAAATGGTTAAAAGTACATCATTTGAAAAATAACAAAAATATTTCTTTCAAACCATTATATAAAAAGTAAAACATGGGTAAAAATGTCATTAGTAAATAATTGGAGATTAATATAAATATTTATTAAAACATTTTAAAAATATATATGGATATAGAATAATAGTATTTCCCCAGTGGGGAATTAAACATAAACAATTCTGAATAATAATGAGATTGTGAAATAAACCCTTATCTTGGGTTCGATTTCCTTTATACATGTTCGAACCTCCTATATAATATATATATATTTATTATAAATATATTCCATAACCATCATCATATATATCATACCATTTATAATTTATTTATAATAATTTATCACATTTTTATTAACAATTCTTTGTTAAAAATCATTATTTCAGGTAATAACTGCTTCATTTTTCATGTATGTTTTGGTTTAGTAGTTTCAGTATTTATATTTTTATAAAGGTTACATCATATCTAGAATGCTAATAATTATATAAATATATTATATATTCATTATATACATATTTATAATAATCCATAGGTGTTATAGATAAAAAATGAATTATGCTATTCATTGAGACGGTAGGTTGTATGTATGCATGAACTCTGTTTTCACTTTTTGATGAATGGAATGAAGGAAAATTAAAAATTAATTAATATTTTCAGAATAATTATTATATAATATATATTATATATATTCATAAAATACATCCTAATTACCATCCAAGTAAAATATAAATGAAAAATAAATAACATTGCTTCGTGGAGGTGGCAGTCCACACGTACGCACAAGTGAAATTATCCTTTCCCAATGGATTGGAAGGTAATAATATAGATGTGATATTATCATTACATGGGTATAATAAAATTATAATTATAATATATAATCATTAAACCCATCATAATACTCATCCATAAAATATGGTTATGAAAAATGAATTGTATCGCTATATGGAGACGGTAAGTCGTACGTATGAATGAGCGATACTTTCACTTCTCATTTGATGGTAAAGAGTGTGGGTAATAGTGCTTTAATATAGGTTTCTCAAAGTTGGGTAAATAAGTGAAGGAATGGGTGTCCTTTTATAATTGAGGTGAGGGGCACTTTTGGAATTTCATAAAAGATTCAATTATAATAAAGTCATTATCTATCCAAAATGACTCCAAATAGAAAGGTATTTTAATCTAGGGTGGTATATAGTTTAAATATAATCAACCAATAAAATTTATATAGGTTTTGTGGTGGTTTAAACCTCATCTTTTGGTTTAACCCCTTAGTTAACATATTTTAACATTAACCGCAATAACGTATTTTTCACTCTTAGATAGTTATAATATCACATATAAGGTAACTATTGACTTATAAATGGATAAGAGATTACATTTTCAACCATATATTACCCCCTTGTCCTATATAAATAATTTAATTGTTTTTAAATAATTTAATGAAATATTATTTTTATAAATTATCATTAACGTCAATTTTGACACTATTCATTTAATTTGACTTCAAATACATCAAGACAATATTTTATTTCAAATATAATTCATTTAAAAAAATAATATATCATATTCATATAAAAATTCATGGAACACTATAAATCACTAAAATTATATCTCTTTTAATATTTTTAATATCATTTGTTTTAGTTTTCTATTAATTTGATAAATATTATGTTAGCATTGCACAAGCATTTAAGGTAGTTATATAATTACTAAAAATTTGAAATAAATTATAAATATGAATTTAATATCATTTTTTCACAAAAATAGAATTTATATTCATTCATAACTTATTTTTTCCCTTATTTGGGCACATAATAGATATTTAAAACTAAGAGAGTTTTTTTTTAACTTTCTTTGAATTAAATATTATATTGGTCATTTTCATGGAAAAGAATCCATTAAACATACAATTTTGAGTCTAATATGATAAGGTTTAAATTAATTTCATCCAATAATAATTAACATGAAATATTATGACCTTATCACTTGGTTTTAACCTAGATTAACTTGATTTACCCTTTACTGAGGTGATAAATTTTAACACGGTTATTATTTATATTGACCAAAAATAAAAGGGACCTATTTACCAAATTTGAACCTCCAAATTCTAAATATGGAATAAATTTTTCATGATTCAATTTTTATAATCTGAAAAAAAAATTAAGTGTACAAAACGTGATGAGGATAGCTTTTTAGAAAAATATAGTTTTTAAGCATAAAACTGTATTTATTCTTATCCTATGCCTAGTATAAACACTAGATGAATATTAAAAAAATATTGAATATATAAAATATTAATTTAATTAAAATAATTAAAAAATATTTATTAACTCAATTTATTATGATATAAATATATTGCACGTAAAAAAATAGTTTTTCAGAAGAAACAAATTATTTTACCTTCAAATTATTTGTATTTTTATTGATAACTGATAAATTTATTTTATAAATGTTCAAACCATATAATTTCCATATTTTATTTAGACTTATTAATACCCATAATTTTTAATGGCCGATTTATAAGTTTCACATAATAATAGATTGTGGTTCATTTGAACTCGATGTTGCATGCAACGCAAGCTATCAAAGAGGTTAAATTTATTTAAAAATAGACATGTTTTAAAATCTTAGGGTGTTTTAACACATAAATTCTCACAACTAATTTTTTCTCTAGATGAATAATGATAAGGAAATAGATATATGGAAGGAAGGAAACTCACCTTCAATCGCTAAGGATAAATCCATTAAAGTTGTGTATCAAAGCCACTATAAAGGGGGTAAAAACCTCCCAAAAATACACCTAGGACACCCAATAGATGAGATAAAAGTGAAAATAATTATTCCTTTCTAAAGGGGGTTTCCAATTTATACCTAATAGTTTTTAAAGGGACTATGGAATAGTACCACTATAAACACCGTAATGAATAATTTTCTACCCAAAACTACAGTGTAACATAATGAGCTATGACAAAATCACCCTTTGGTCCAACCTACTCTGGAACCCACATCGTAGATCTTAGAGATATCCTTTCTACTTAGGGTAAGTCTGGGACACAACCAATGCACCATGTTTCAATTATCCTAAAATTTATGAGGACATCAAAATTGACCCCCTAAACCTCCATGTTGTAAGGGCCTCTGTTACACCATAAAAAGAGAAATCAACAACATCTCTACATAACAGCCCTAAGGTCATGTTCAAGCCACACTTGAAACCACAAAACCTATAAAATTTCCTCTCTAGGACTCCAGGCTATAGAGTTCCCCCACATTGTAGCCATAACAAAATTGGCATATCTATAAAAACCCATTATCCCAAGCCTCTACACTGCAAGACCTCTATTGTGCCACAAGGGCCTTCTCCACAATGCATCTTACAGCATCACACCACTGGAATCTGCACCATGTGAGATTTTATCCCAAAATATTCCAACCTAACCTCAAAACTACTACCAACACCTCCATCACCAAAAACCACAAAAACTAATAGGCCATAAAATTTGATTTGTTACAAAACCTTTTTCACATATGAGAAAATTGTTACTAGTCTAATTAATATGAATAATGGGTTTTCCAAACCATGCATTCATAAAGGAAATTAAAAGAATAATAGGATGGTTAAACTAAATGAAAAAAATAATTGAAAGACATAAATGATGAGATAAAAGTTCTCAACATGAAAAAATTATATAATAATTGCATAAAGAATAATTTAAAGGGTATAGATATGTGCTACAAATGTTAATAAAATAATCACCAAGCTCACAAATGTAATAGAAAGAGATGAGTAATTAATATATGGTGTTTTAATTTCAATTATATGATTTATGATTCTAATTGGTTACCTAAGAGTCAAGAAAATTTATACCATGAGAGGCTTAGAGAGAAATGTACTATGACCATACACTGAAAGCTAACTAATATATTATTTAATTATAAATCAATTAACTATTTTCTTTCCTTCAAGTTTGTAAATAATATTTAATCACCTTATAATATATTAATAAATGAGTAATCAACTAGAATACTAAGTGAGAATTTAATTGTAACATAAATATATCGAATTTTTCAAAAAATAATGTGTGGCTAGCCCCTGGTCACAAAAAAATTATCATTCCAGTGTTAAACTTTGATGTAATATTGGGGATGAATTGGATATTCAATTATAAAATTTAAATTTATTTTAGAGAAACAATGTTATGACTTGTGATATAGGTATAAAACACTTATTTTTAGAGAATATATTTTTTCACCTGTATCATCTTATAAATCACCCACTCTAACAAGTCATGGTTAAATTATTAGATTAGAATATGGTGCAAAGAAGATATATAAAAATGAGGTTATAGTTATATAAGATACATTCATTATATAATAATACATTAATGTACTCCTGAATTAATTTTTTGAATTCCCATGGATAGAGATGAATAATTATCTATTGATCTTGTTCCTTAGACAAAACCTAAACCAAATCACCTAACAAGTTGAATCTAGTAGAGATAGTATAAATTAAAATAAAACTATAATAAATTTTTGATAAAGTTTTCATGTGTCTAAATTATTCTCCTGAAGAAGCACTCATCTTGTCTATAAAGAATAATAAAGAGTCAATGGGATTGTTCATTAATTATAAATATATCAACAACATCACCATAAATACATTATAAACATAATTGGCTATGAATGATGGGTCAATGGCTAGGTTGGTTATTCTATATGGTCTTTTGTGACATGAAAAACTCTAAAAATTGTCCATGAGAAAATTTTCAACACTTTCATTATATGTATAAAACATGCTTCACATAAAATAGATATATTATAAACATGATAATCATGATTTGTGAGTATTAAAATAAGTAATTTGTGAATTGTTCCTATAGAAACATGGAATTTATAACTTAAACCAAAAAATATGAGGCAAATGAGATGGTTTTAGTTGTTTAAATATTACAATTGTTTTATCCACTACCACCATATAAAAACAAACAAGTTGGTTTATGTAATGAGTATAAATTTAACACCTTAAGATTTTAGAATTTATTTTCATTAATAATATATTTGATATCATGTGGTATATGAAACACTGAGATTAAAATAATTGTAATATATTATTATTTCAATATGACCTTTATGTCTAATTTATTGGTTATAAATGAAGATAAAATATTTTGAAGGAAAAAATGATATTTTTCATAAAACCATTTTTATGTGTGGGGTGTATTTTTATCTAAATAGATTAAATTAATCACTATTTTTAAATTATTATATTTAATTGATTAAATTATATATCCAAATTAATTAATTAATATTAATCTAATTATTTTTATCAATAAAGGATTGAGAATGAAGTCATTTTATGCATCAAAAATACATTTTATTAAAAAAAGGTTTTTATTGCATTTTCTATATGAATATTATAATTAATTTTTACCACTTTTAGAAATTTTATTGGATAAAATTTAAATATTTTTTGAAATAATAATTTTACAATAGTATTAGGATAATTTTTTTTTATTTTTCTAAAAATATTGATTTTTGAGTGAATAATGAAAAATACCAATTTTTACAAAACTGTCATATCTTTTCATTAAATAAAATTATTTAAAAGTATCATTATATTTTAGATTTAGTTTTAAAGTAAAATAAGATTCATTTTATTAAATATAATCTATATAATTCTATAGGAATCAACATTATATTTTATTTTTATATAAGTTCATTTTTATGCCTAAAAATGCAATTTTCCAAAAAACTATTTTTTGTTGAGTTTTGCACACTTATATTAAAATTAATTTCTACCATTTAAAAAAAATTAATCCTGAAAATTTATTTAATATTTAAAATTAGGAGCTTCAAATTTATTAATGAGTTCAATTTAATTTTTTTTCATTATGAATAGTAACCATGGTAAATATTTGTCACCATTGTAAATGGTAAATCAGATTAATTAAAGGTAATACCTTAGTTATAAGGCCAAAGAAATAATCTTAAATATTATTAGATAATGTATTTTAACCATTATCATCTTAGATTTAAAATTTTATATTTTTTGAACCACTTGACTATGAGTAAAACATTTATAATATTTAAAATTTTAGAAACATTACAAGTGTGTCACTCCCCTCACTTATAAAAGGCCACCTCCTCTCCTCTCTTACATAAACATTTTTAGCACTCTATATCAGCCAATACCTACCCAAATATATACACAAAATACCTATCCACATCCTATAGGTCTTGGTATCACCAAAAAACCAAACTTATAAGGCTTAAGGTGTAAGTCAAAAGATGCTTCCCAAATAAGAGGTATCACTCTTAACCGAGTGTTTTCATTTTTTTTATTCTTATACCTCCTTAAAATATTATTTAATCATGATAATATCATAACATGAGTATTATTTATATGTATAAATGTTATTATTTTGATTAATCAACCCTTTTTCATCTTCTTCTCCATTTAATTGAAAATGAAATCATTACTCGTGCATGCATAAGGACTACAATCTCCATATAGTGATATGTTTTCTTCTTTATCACCGCCAAATATGGCTAGTTAAAATTATGGATAAAATATATATATATGCTATTTATGAAATAATTATTCTTATTGAAATATAATATATTATGTACCTCCTACCTATTCCATCCATTAGAAAATGATAATGACGCTCATGCGTATGTCTGGACTACCACATCCACAAAGCGATATTATTTGTTTTATGTTACTGCCTCACATGGATGGTCATAAGGATGGAACTAATGTATAAATATTACTTTTATATAATTATTAATATAATATAAAATTAAAATAGTATCCACTTTATTTCTTTTTCACCTAGTATAAAATTGGAAATATTGCTTGTGTAAATTTGGATTCATACTTAGCAATATTTTCATCTTCTTTTTGTCTCAGATTCAGGAATTATCTCTCCATATCCACTCATTATTCATGAGAAAAATATTTTTCTAAGAAGACTTCCATGAAATATTTCTATTTCATGTCCTTTATTTCCTCTTAATCCTTAGTGTTTCTAATCAATGACCACCATTTATCTACATCCCCTAAGAGATGATAAAATATTATAACAACCTTATCTCTTTTATTACTTATCAAAGCATGAAATATCTTCTCTGAGGAACTTATCCATTTTTTAGTTACTAATGGATTTGTAGTTACATTTAATTATGGAGTCTTCTAATGCATTAAATGTTCTAACATTGTTACCACATTGTGGATCAGCAGGATGCTTCATACAAGAAAGGTTATTGGTCATAACCTGAGTCATCTGTCCCAATATAGTTATAATTTTTTCAACTCTATATCCATCTCTAGATTCATTATCTTTCTTAGGATGGAAATACCTATATGGATTATGTGTATTGATACAGTTGACATTAATTCCTCTAGTTTATATTTTTTTAAGGGAATATATTAGATTATATAATGAATCATAATGTATAATTTTGAAATTAGTAAAACACTTAAGATAAATTGGAAATTTATGTATAACTAATCTCATAATCATAAGCTTGGTTTCTTTGGGAGTATTATAAAATTATTTCATAGGATTATATTACCTAATCTATATTTTCCTAAATATAGTTCCCAAGTTTTCTACTAAACTTACTCTGATATCAACTATAAGTACCCTTACCCTAGTAGCCCAGAGTCGATAGTTACTTTATTACATTGTCACTAGATACAACCAACCGCATATCAAAGGAAATAACTGTTTAGTATTATTAGAAAACTATATATGTAGTTGAATATTACATTAAATTTGAAAACATTTATTACATAGTATATTTTCTTTGAGTATACCATTATTCCCTTTAAAATATACTTGTATATCAATCATAATACACTTCCTGAAATCCTATGGAAAAATAAACAAAAGAAAGGGGTGAGCTCTTATGATCAGTGAGGGTAAGTGTATAGTGGAAGCTAACATGAAAAAATAAGGAATAAAAATATGACAAGTTAAATATCTAAAAACACATTTCATTTAATCAATAACATAATCATTACGAATAATATGGCATGAATAAATAGTGATAAAATAATGTTATATAAATAATCACATAATCTTGAAACTTATCCATGGATATCATAACTAATCAAATAATCACATGGAAATCAAATAATTAATCTCAAAATGAGTAAATTCATAATTTCAGATATCATAAACATATTATTGAGTCCTCATTCCAATACATATTATAAAAATGGGTAATGCCTCATCCAATACCCAAACTAGTTTGTCTCACTAGACCTACCGTCCAGGGACTATAACAAGCATCACTCATCACTTTCTAATTATAATTAATTCTTAAAATTTAATAGGTGAAACATAATCAACATAAACAGTCATATTAAAACTATCATATGAAATGTTAATAATTACCCCAATCAATAAACATATTTATAAACCATCCAGAGTAATATGTTGAATGGTATCAAGATAATACATTCTCAGTCAAACTAATCATAAACCATCAAATAAAATATGGAACAAGGTATCAAAATATAATAACCTTATTAATTAATAATATTCAATAAATTATGTTGATATAAGTGAAAATAATTTAAAAAGATCATTGGAAATTTCTTGAGGAAAATGCATTTTTCACTTTGAAATCAATTGTTTTTAAAACATCACAAATATGAAGGAAAAAATTTTCTATGAAAATAAACCTATAAAATTGTAAAGTAAGATTTAAATAAAATATTAGTAATTATTGTGGGAAAATTAATCATGTTATATAATTTAAATAACATTTTTTCCATGCTATTGTAAAAAGGTTAAAAAGTACCTCATTCAAAAAATAACAATATTTCTTTCAAACCATTATATAAAAAGTAAAACATGGGTAAAAATTTCATTAATAAATAATTGGAGAGTAATGTAAATATTTATTAAAAAAAATTTAAAAAAATATGGATATGGAAGAAAAATATTTTCCCAATGGGGACTTAAACATAAACAATCCCAAATAATGATGAGATTGCGAAATAAACCCTTATCTCCAGTTTGATTTCCTTTATACATGTTCAAAACACATATATAATAATTATATATTCATTATAAATATATTACATAAATATAATCATATATTTCATACCATTTATGATTTATTTATAATATGTTATCACTTTTTTATTAATAATTCTTTGTTAAAAATCATTGTTTTGGGTAATAACTGCTTCATATGTTTTGGTTTGGTAGTTTTAGTATTTATAATTTTATCAAGGTTAAATAATATCTATAATGTTAATAATGATATAAATATATTATATATTCATTATATACATATTTATAATAATCCATAAAATTTAGAGATAGAAAATGAATTACCCAATTCATAGAGGCGGTAGGTTGTACGTATGCATGAACTTTGTTTTCACTTTTCAATGAATGAAATGAACAAAAATTAAATAATAATTCACCTTAAAAAAATACTTATTATATCTTATATATTATATATATTCATAAAACCTATCATAATTAAGATCCAAGTAAAATATAAATGAAAAAAAAATCACATCACTTTGTGGAGGTGGTAGTCCACACATATGCATAAGTGACATTATCGTTTCCCAACAGATTGGAAGATAAATGTAGATGTGATATTATCATTAAAGAGGTATGATAATATCATAATTATCATATTTAAACATTAAAACCATCATAATATCCAACCACAAAATATGGTTATGAAAAATGAATTGTATCGCTATGTGGAGATGGTAAGTTGTACGTACACATGAGTGATACTTTCACTTCTCATTTGATGGGAAAGAGGGTGGGTAATGGTTGTTTAATAATAATAATAACATTAAAGTATTTTTAGGATAATAAATTTATTATCTTATGATAATTTAAATATTTTTATAATAGGTGGAAGAAGAAATAAATTGAAAGAGATTGGGTAAGATAATTATATCTTCTTTGGGAGACCTTCTTTAGATCCTTTATTAAGGAACTTAAGGCTGGACTTTTAGGGAGACCATAACCTCCATAACAAGGATAATGATTTTTATAAGAGTAATTTTTAGTGATTTCTCAATATAGTTTACTCAAATTTAGGTAAATAAGTGAAGGAATGGGTGTCCTTTTATAATTGAGGTGAGGGGTACTTTTAGAATTTTATACAAGATTAAATTATAATAAAGTAATTATCTATCCAAAATGCCTCAAAATTTATATTTATTTGAAACTAGGGTGGTATATGGGTTAAATATAGTCAATAAATAAAATTTATATAGGTTTTTTTGGTGGTTTAAACCTTATCTTTTGGCTTAACCCCTTAGTTGACATATTTTAACATTAACCACAGTAACGTATTTTTCACTCTTAAAGGGTTATAATTTTACATATATGGTAATTATTGACACATAAATTTTTAAGGGGTAAAGTTTTAAACCATATATTACCCCCTTTTACTATTTAAATATTTTATTTGTTTTTAAATAATTTAATAAAATGTTATTTTTATAAATTATCATTAATGTCAATTTTGACACTATTCATTTAATTTGACTTCAAATACATCAAGACAAAGTTTTATTTCAAATATAATTCTTTTGAAGACCAATAATATGTCATATTCATATAAAAAAATCATGTAAAGCTATAAATCACTCAAATTATATCTCTTTTAATATTTTTAATATCATTTATTTTAGTTTTCTATTAATTGGATAAATATTGTGTCAGCATTGCACAATCATTTAAGGTAGTTATATAATTGATAAAAATTAAAAATAAATTAACACCATGAATATAATATAATTTTTCACAAAACTAGAATTTATATTCGTTCATAAATTGTTTTTTTTTTCTTATTTGGACACATGATAGATATTTAAAACTAAGAGAGCAATGTTTTGTAACTTTCTTTGATTTAAATATTATATTGGTAATTTTCATAAACAAGAATCCATTAAATATACAATTTTGAGTCTAATATGATAATTTTTTAATTAACTTAATCCAATATTATTAAGATGAGATATTTTAACCTTATCACTTATTTTTAACCTAGATTAACCCGATTTACCATTTACTATGGTGATAAATTTTACCACAATTACAATTTATATTGACCAAAAATAAAAGGGAACTATTTACCAAAATTGAAACTTATGATTCTAAATATGGAACCCATTTTTCATTATTCAATTTTTATAATCTGAAAATTTTAATTTTAAAATATGTGTACATAACGCGATGACGATCGCTTTTTAGAAAATTATAGTTTTTAAGCATAAAACTAGATTTATTCTTATCTTATGCCTAGTATAAACTCTATATGGATGTTAAAAAAATTTATTAAATATATAATATAATAATTTCATTAAAATAATTCAAAAATAGTGATTAATTCAATTTATTATGATATAAATATATTTCATGCACAAAAATAGTTTTTTAGGAAAAAAAATTCTTTTACCTTCAAATTATTTATATTTTTATTGATAACTTCTGAATTTATTTTATAAATGTGTAAACCATATAATTACCATAATTTATTTATACTTATTAATACCCATCATTTTTAATGTCTAGTTTATAATGTCCATATAATAATAGTTCATGGTTCGTTTAAACTCGATGTTGCATGCAATGCAAGCTATCAAAGAGATTAAATTTATTTAAAAAGAGACATACCATAAAATATTAAGGTGTTTCAAACCATCAATTATCACAACTAAATTTTTCTCTAGACAAATAATGAGAAGAAAAAAGATAGAGGTAAGGAAGAATAAACCTCTTAAATTCATGGATCAAAACCACTAGAAAGGGGGGAAAGACCACCCAAGAATGCACTTAGGACACCTAAGAGATGAGGTAAAATTCAAAAGGATGATGCGTTTCTAAATGGGGTTTTCAATTTATACCCAGTAGTTTTTAAAGGGACCATGGCATAGTACCACTATATATACCGTAATGAATAGATTTTTATCTAAAACTATAGTGCAACATAATGAGCTATGATGCAATCACCCTTCGTTCCAACCTACTATGGAACCCACATCGTAGATCTCGGTGAGATCCTTTTTACTTAGGGTAAGGTTGGGACACAACCAATTCACCTTGTCGCATTTATCCTCAAATTGACAGGGACAAAAAAATTAACCACTTAAACCTCCATGCGGAAAGGGCCTCCGCTACACCGTAAAAAGATAAATCAAAAACAACTCTACATCACAGCCCTAAGTTCATGTTGAAGCCACACTTGAAGCCAAAAAACCTCTAAAATTGGACCCTCTAGGACTCCATGCCACAGATTTACCCCATGTTATAGCCATGCAAAAATTTAAAGAGCTATAAAAACCCATCATTCCAAGCCTCTACACCACAATACCTTTGTTGTGCCACAAGGTCCTTCACCACCTCGCATCTGATAGCTTTACACCGCTAGAATCTGCACTATATGATATTTTAGTTCTGACTCTTCCTACCTAACCTCAAAACTCCTCCCAACACCTCCATCACCAGAAACCACACAAAGTAATAGGCCATAAAATTCAGGCTGTTACAAAACCTTTGTCACATATGAGAAAATTGTTACTAGCGTCATCAAGATGAATAATGGGTTTTCTGAAACATGAATTCATAAAGTAAATTCATATAATAATAGGATGGTAAAACACCATGAAAAATCATTGAATGAGATAAATTATGAGAGAAAAGTTGTCAGCATGAAAAAAAATTGGAATAATTGCGTAAAGGAAAATTTAAAGGGCATAGATATGTTCTACATATATTCAGAAAATAATCACCAAGCTCACAAATGTAATATAAAGAGATGAGTAATTAACATATGGTGTTTTAATTTCAAGGATATGATTCATGATTCTAATTGGTTCCCTAAGAGTCAAGAAAATTTATCCCATGAGAGAATGAGAGATAAATGTACTATGATCGTACACTGAAAGCTAACTAATATATTATTTTATTATATATCTAGACATTATTTTATTTCCTTCAAGTTTGTAAAGAATTTTTAATCACCTTATAATATATTAATAAATGAGTTATTAACTAGAGTACCAAGTGAGAATTTAATTGTAACAAAAATATATCAAATTTTTCAAAAAATAATGTGTGGGTGGCCCCTGGTCATAAAAAAATATCATTCCAATGTAAAAATTTGATATAAAATTGGGGGTGAATTGGATCTTCAATTATCAAATTTAAATTTATTTTAGAGAAAAAATGTTATTAATTGTGATATGGGTATAAAACACTTATTTTAAGAGAATATATTTTTTTACCTAAATAATATTAGAAATCACCCACTCTAACAAGTCATAGTGAAATTATTAGAGAAGTATATGGTTCAAAAAATGTATATAAAAATGAGGGTATGATTATATAAGATTAATTCATAATATAATAATACAATTATGTATTCATAAATAAATTTTTTGAATTCCCATGGATAGTGATGAAGAATTCTCTATTGATATTGTTCCTCAAACAAAGCCTAAACCAAATCACCTTACAAGTTGAATCTAGTGGATTTAGTATAATTGAAGAGTAAACTATAAGAAATGTGTGATAAAGGTTTAACGTGTCTAAATTCTTCTCTTAAAGAAGTGATCATGTTGTTTATAAAGATTAATGAAGAGTCAATGGGATTTTTCATTAATTATAAAGAGATCAACAACATCACCATAAATACATTATAAACATAATTGGATATGAATGATGGGTCAACGGTCAGGTTGGTTATTCTATATGGTCGGTTGTTACTTGAAAAACTTTGAAAATTTTCCATGAGAAAATTTTCAATACTTTCATTATATGTATAAAACATGCTTCACATCAAATAAACATATTATAAACATGATAATCATGATTTGTGAGTATTAAAATAAGTAATTTGTGACGTTTTCCTATAAAAAATGGAATTTATAACTTGAACCAACAAACATGAGGAAAAGGATATGGTTCTAGTTTCTTAAATATTACAATTGTTTTATCCACTACCACCATATAAAAAGAAACAAGTTGGTTGATGTAATGAGTATGAATGTAACTCCTTAAGATTTTAGAATTTATTTTCATTAATAATATATTTGATATATTTTGGTATATGAAACACTAAGCTTAAATTAATTTTGATATATTATTATTTAAATATGACCTTTATGTTCAATTTATTGTTTATAAATGAAGATAAACTCTTTTGACGGAAAAAAGAGATATTTTTCATAAAACCATTTTTATATGTAGGGTGTATTTTTATCTTAATAGATTAAATTAATCACTACTTATAAATTATTATAATTAAATAATTAAATTATATATCCAAATTAATTAATTAATATTAATCTAATTATGATTATCAAGAAAGGAATGATAATTAAGTCATTGTATGCTTCAAAAATATATTTTCTAAAAAAATAGTTTTTATTGCATTTTCTATGTTAATATTATAATTAATTTTTGACACTTTTAGAAACTTAATTTGGTAAAATTGAAATAATTGTTTAAAAAATAATTTTATAATATTCTTAGGATAATTTTTTTGTATTTTTTTGAAAGTATTTCTTTTTGAGTGAATAATGAAAAATACTGATTTTTACAAAACTGTCATATCTTTTCTTTAAATATAGTTATTTAAAAGTATAATTATATTTTGGATTTAATTTTAAAGTAACATAATATCAATTTTATTAAATATAATCTATATAATTCCATATGAATCAACATTATATTTTATTTTTGTATAAGTTCATTTTTATGCCTAAATAACAATTTTCTAAAAAACTATTTTTGGTTGCGTTTTGCACACTTATATTAAAATTAATTTATACCATTTAAAAAATTGAATCCTAAAAATTTATTTAATATTTAAAATTATGAGCTAAAAATTTATTAATAAGTTCAATTTCATTTTTTTCATTATGAATAGTAACCATGGTGAATATTTGTCACCATGGTAAATGGTAAATCATATTAATTAAAGGTAATAACTTCGTGATAAGGAAAAAAATCATCTTAAATATTATTAGATAATTTATTTAAACCCTTATAATATTATATTTTATATTTTATATTTTTGGATCCACTTGACCATGAGTAATACATTTATAATATTTAAAAGTTTAGAAACATTACAAGTGTGTCACTCCCCTCACTTATAAAAGGGAACCTCCTCTCCTCTCTTCCTCACACATTTTTATCACTCTATATCATCTAATACCTACCCAAATATATCTAAACAATACATCTTCACATCTTAGAGGTCTTAGTATCACTAAAAAACAAAACCTATACAGCTTAAGGTGTAAGTAAAAAATATGCTTCCCAAAGAAGAGGTATCACTCTTAACCGAGTGTTTTCATTTTTTTTCTTATTCTACCTCCTTAAAATATTCTTTAATCATGATAATATCATAACATTAGTATCCTATATATATATAAATGTTATTATTTTTATTAAACAACCCTTTTTCATCTTCTTTTCCATCCAATGGAAAATTAAATCATTACTCGTACGTGCGTACAGACTACAGTCTCTATATAGTGATGTGTTTTGTTTTTCCATCACCACCAAATATAGCTAGTTAAAATGATAGATAAAATAATTATATATGATATTTATGAAATAATTATTTTATGTAAATATAATACATTACTTACCTCCTTATTATTCCATCCATTATAAAATGGTAATAACGCTCATACGTACGTGTGGACTACCACATCCACAAAGTGATATGATATGTTTTATGTTATTGCCTCACATGGATGGTCATAAGGATTGAACTAATGAATAAATATTACTTATATATAATTATTAAGATTATATAAAATTAAAATATTATATACTTTATTTTTTCACCTAGAATAAAAGTGGAAATGTTGCTCATGTAAATTTGGACTCATATTTAGCAACATTTTCATCTTCCTTGTGTCTTAGATTCAGGAATTATCTCTCCATATCTACTAATTGTTCATGAGAAAAATATTTTTCTAAGAAAATTTCCTTGAAATCATTACATTTCATTCTCCTTATTTCCTCCTCATCCTTAGTGTTTTGAATCAATAACCACCATTTATCTGCATCCTTTGAGAGATGATAAACTATCATAACAACCTTATATCTTTCATTACTTCCCAAAGCATAAAATATCTTCTATAAGTAACGTATCCATTTTTTATTTACTAATGGATTTGTAGTTACATTTAATGATGGAGAATTATGATGCATGAAATGGTCTAACATTGTTACCCCATTGTGGATCGGCAGGCTGCTCCATACAAGAAAGGTTATTAGTCATAACCTGAGTCATCTATCCCAATATAGTTATAATTTTTTCATATCCATCTCCAAATCTAGCTTCAATATCTTGCTTCGATTATTTGCATTGATATAGTTTACATTACTTCTGATATATTCCATTTTTAATCAATGGAATACATTAGATTATATTATGAATCATAATGTATAATTTTGAAACTAGTGAAACACTTAACATAAATTGGAAATTTATGTATAACTAATCGCATAATAATAAGCTTGGTTTCTTAGGGAATATTATCAAAGTATTTCATATGATTATATTACCTAATATATATTTCCCTAAATCTAGTTTTCAAGTTTTCTACTAAAATTACTCTCATATCAACTATAAATACCCTGACCCTAGTAGCCTAGAGTTGATAGGTACTTTATTAAATTATCACTAGATACAATCAAATGCATCTCAAAGGAATGAATCGTTTAGTTAACTTGGAAAACTAGATATGTATTTGAATATTACATTAGATTTGAAAAAATTACATGATATAGTATATTTTCTTTGAGTGCACCATTATTCCCTTTAGCATATCCTTATATATCAATCATAATACACTTCCTGACATCCAGGGAAAAAATAAACAAAATAAAGGAGTGAGCTCTGATGCTCAGCAACGGTAAGTGTATAGTGGAATCTAACATGAATAAATAAGGCATAAAAAATATGACTAGTTAAATATCTAAAAACAAATGTCATTTAATCAATATCATAAGCATGATGAATAATATAGTAGGAATAAATAATGATAAAATAATGTTATATAAATAATCACATAATCTTAAAACTTATCCATGGATATGATAACTAATCAAATAATCACATTTAAATAAAATAACTAATCCCATAGTGAGTAAATTCATAATTTCAGACATCATAAACATATTTTTGAGGCCTCATGATAAGACATCTCACAAAAATGGCTTATACCTCATCCAATACCCAAACTATTTTATCTCATGAGACCTACCCTCGAGGGACTACAGAAAGCATCACTTATCACTTGATAAGTACAATTAATTCTTCAAATTAAATATGTGAAACATAATAAACATAAACTTTAATAATAAAACTAGCATATGAAATTTTAATAATTACTACAATCAATAAACATAATCATAAACCATCCAGAGTAATATGGTGAATGGTATCAAGATAATACATTCTCAGTAAAAATTATCATAAACCATCAAATAAAATATGGAACAGGGTATCATAATAGAATAACCTCAAAAATTAATAATATTTAACAAATGATGTTGACATAAGTGAAAATACTTTAAAAATATCATTGTAAATTTCTTAAGTAAAATACCTTTTTCACTTTGAAATCAATTATTTTTAAAACATCTTAAATATGAAGCAAAACATTTTCTTTGAAATGAACCCTATAAACATGTAAAGTAATATTTAAAGAAAATATTTTTAATAATTGTGGTAAAATTTATTAATTTCATATAATTTAAAAAACATTCCTTTCACACTATTGTAAAAAGGTTAAAAAGTGCCTCATTCAAAAATTAACAAAAAGATTTCTTTCAAACCATCATATAAAAAGTAAAATATTGGTATAAATGTCATTAAAAATCATTTTATATTAATATAAATATTAATTAAAAAAAATTAAAAAAAATGTGGATATGGAAGAAAAATATTTCCCCAGCGGGGACTTAAATATAAACAATTCCGAATAATGATGAGATTGTGAAATAAACCATTATCTCGGGCCAAATTTCCTTTATAAGTGTTCAAAACTCATATATAATAAATATATATTTATTATAAATATATTCCATAACCATAATTATATATATAATTCCATTTATTAATTATTTATAATATTTTATCACATGTTTATTAACAATTCTTTATTAAGAATCATTGTTTTGGGTAATAACTGCTTCATTTTTCATGTATGTTTTGGTTTGGTAGTTTTGATCTTTATACTTTTATAAATGTTCCATAATATATATATAATGTTAATAATGATATAAATATATAATATATTCATTATATACATATTTATAATAATCCATAAAAGTTAGAGATAGAAAATGAATTACACTATTAATGGAGACAGTAGGTTGTACGTATGCATGAACTCTGTTTTCACTTTACGGTGAATGGAACGAAAGAAAATTAAATAATAATTCACCTTTAGAGAATTATTATATCATATATATTATATATATTCATAAAATTCCTCCTAATTTCCATTGAAGTAAAATATAAATGAAAAACAAATCACATTGCTTCGTGGAGGTGGTAGTCCACACGTACGCACAAGTGACATTATCATTTCCCAATGGAATGGAAGGTAAGAATTTAGATGTAATATTATCATTATATAGGTATAATAATATCATGATTATAATATATAAATATTAAACCCATTATAATACCCATCCATAAAATATGGTTATGAAAAATAAATTGTATTGTTATGTGGAGACGGTAAGTCGTACGTACGTAAGAGCGACACTTTCACTTCCTGTTTGATGGGAAAGAGGTTGGTTAATGGTGGTTTCAAAATCATAATAACATTTAAGTATTTTTAGTATACTAAATTTTTTATCTTATGATAATTTAAACATATTTATAAAAGGTGTAAGAAGAAATAAATTGAAATAGAGCAGGTAAGATGATTACCTCTTCTTTGAGAGAGATTCTTCAGATCCTTTATTAAGTAACTTAAGGTTGGTATTTTTGGGAGAAAATAACCTCCATAACATATATAAGGATTTTTATAAGAGTAATGGGTAGTTATTGGTAAATATATATTGCTCAGAGTGGGGTAAAGAAGTGAAGGAATGGGTGTCCTTTTATAATTGAGGTGAGGGGCACTTTTGGAATTTCATACAAGATTAAATTATAATAAAGACATTATCTATCAAAAATGCCTCCAAATGGATAGGTATTTTAACCTAAATTGGGATATGGTTTAAATATAATCGACCAATAAAATTTATATAGGTTTTTTTGGTGGTTTAAACCTTATCTTTTAGTTTAAACCCTTAGTTAACATGTTTTAATATTAACCGTAATAACGTATTTTTCACTCTTAAAGGTTTATAATTTTATATATAAGGTAACTATTGATGAATAAATGGATGAGGGATGAAATTTTAAACTATATATTACCCCATTTTCCTATTTAAATATTTTATTGGTTTTTAAATAATTTAATAAAATATTATTTTTATAAATTATCAATAATGTCAATTTTGACACTATTCATTTAATTTGACTTCAAATGCATCAATAAAAAGTTTATTTAGAATATAATTAATTTAAAAATAAATAATATGTCACATTAATAAATAAAATTCATGGAAAACTATAAATCACTCAAATTATATCTCTTTTAATATTTTTAATATCATTTATTTTAGTTTTCTATTAATTGGATAAATATTGTGTTAGTGTTGCACAAGAATTTAAGGTAGTTATTTAATTACTAAAAATTAGAAATAAATTTTCACCATTAATATAATCTCATTTTTCAAAAAACATGATTTTATATTCATTCATAACTTGTTTTTTCCTTATTTGAACACATAATAGATATTTAAAACTAAGAGAGTGATGTTTTGTAACTTTCTTTGTTTTAAATATTATACTGGTCATTTTCTTGGATAAGAATCCATTAAATATACAATTTTGAGTATAATATGATAATTTTTGAATTAATTTCATTGAATAATAATTAATATTAAATACTATGACCTTATCACTTAGTTTTAACCTGGATTAACTTGATTTACCCTTTACTAATGTGATAAATTTTACCACAATTGCTATTTATATTAACCAAAAATAAAAGCAACCTATTTACAAAATTTTATCCTCCTAATTATAAATATGGAATCCATTTTTCATGACTCAATTTTTATAAGCTTCAAAAATTAATTTTAAAATAAGTGTAAAAAACACAATGAGGATTGCTTTTTAGAAAAATACAGTTTTTAAGCATAAAACTGGATTTATTATTATCATATGCTTAGTAGAAACTCTATATGAATGTTAAAACATTTTATTGAATATATAATATATTAATTTCATTTAAATAATTCACAAATATTTATTTTTTAAATTTATTATGATATAAATATATTGCGCACACAAAAATAGTTTTTCAAAAAAAATATTTTACTTTCAAATTATTTGTATGTTTATTGATAATTGAGGAATTTATTTTATAAATTTGTAAACCATATAATTTCCATAATTTATTTATACTTATTTATACCTATAATTTTTAATGGATAGTTTATAATGGTCACATAATAATAGATTGTGGTTTGTTTGAAATCAATGTTGCATGCAACGCAAGCTATGAAAGAGATTATATTTATTTAAAAAGAGACATATCGTAAAATCTTAGGGTGTTTCAAACCATAAATTATAAAAACCAAATTTTTCCCCAGATGAATAATTAGAAGAAAACAAAGAGATGAAAGGAAGGAAACTCACCTTAAATTATGAAGAACAAATCTCTTAAAGTCATGGATCAAAGCCACTAGAAAGGGGGTAAAAGACCTCCCAAGAACGCACCTAGGAAACTCAAGAGATGAGATAAAAGTCAAAAGGTTGATGTGTTTTGAAAGAGGGTTTCCAATTTATACCCAATGGTTTTTAGAGGGACCACAGCATAGTACCACTGGCCACACTTTAATGAATAGGTTTTTACCCAAAACTAGAGTGTACCATAATGAGCTATGATGCAATCACCCTTCAGTCCAACTTACTCTAGAACCCACATCGTAGATCTCAGCGAGATCCTTTCTACTTAGGGTAAGGGTGGGGCACAACCAATGCAACATGTCGTAGTTATCCTTAAATTGATAGGGACATAAAAATTGACCACCAGAGCCTCCATGTTTTAAGGGCCTCTACTACACCATAAAAAAGAGAAATCAACAAAATCTCTACATCACATCCCTAAGGTCATGTTGAAGCCTCACCTAAAACCAAAAAACCACCAAAATTTCCCTATTTAGGACTCCACGCCATAGATTTCCCCACATTGTAGCCATGCCAAAATTGGAAGATCCATAAAAACCCATCATCCCAAGCCTCTATGTTGAAATACCTATATTGTGCCACAAGGGCCTTTACTACGCCACATCTTATAGCTTCACATCACTAGAATCTGCAACATATGATAATTCAACTCATAGTCTTCCTACCTAACCTCTAAACTCCTCTCAATACCTCCATCACTAGAAATCACACAAAATAATGGGCCATAAAATTTGGGCTGTTACAAAACCTTTGTCACATATGAGAAAATTGTGAATAGTGTCATCAAGATAAATAATGTTTTTTCCAAACCATGTATTCATAAATAAAATTCATAGAATAATAGGATGGTGTAACACCATGAAAAAAATTAAAAGAGATAAATGATGAGAGAAAAGTTCTCAACATGAAAAAAATTCTGTAAGAATTGCGTAAAAAAATTAGAGGGCATAGATATGTGCTACAAATGTTAAGAAATAATCACCAAGCTCAAAAATGTAATAGAAAAATATTAGTAATAAACATATGGTGTTTTAATTTCAAGGATAAGAGTCATGATTCTAATTGGTTCCCTAAGAGTCAAAAAAAATTATCCCATGAGAGACCTAGAGAGAAATTTACTATGATCATACACTGAAAGCTAACTAATATATTATTTGATTATATATCCATGAATTATTTTATTTCCCTCAAGTTTGTAAAGAATATTGAATCAGCTTCAAATAGAGTAATAAATGAGTTATTAAGTAGAATACCAACTAATAATTTAATTGTAAGAAAAATATATAGAATTTTTTGAAAAATAATGTGTGGGTGGCCCCTGGTCACAAAACAAATTATCATTCTAGTGTTAAACTTTGATGTAATATTGGGGATAAATTGGATCTTCAATTATCAAATTTAAATTTATTTATTCTTTTACCTAAATTAAATCTTCTTTAAACATGATGGTACAATAGAATAAGTATCCTATATATACTGAAATGTTATTATATTGATGTCATAATCCTTTTTAACTTCTGCTCCATCCAATGTAAAATGAAATCATCACTCGTGTCTATGTACAAACTACCGTCTCCATGTAGCGATGTGTTTCGTTTTTCATCACCTCATCATATGGATAGTTAAAATTATGGATCAAAAAAAATATATATGATATTTATGACATAATTATGCTTCCAAAAAGATAATATATCACTTACCTTCTTACCCTATCAACTATTGTAAAATGATAACATTGTTCTTTCATACGTGTGGACTACCACCTCCTCAAAGCGATGTGATTCATTTTACGTTATTTCCTCGCATGGTTGGCCATAAGGATTGAACTAATAAATAAATATTACATATATAAAATTATTAATATTATATAAAAAACTATTATCTTCTTTATTTCTTTTTCACCTAGTAGAAAAGTGGAAACGTTACTCGTGTGCACAAGCAGACTACCGCCTCTATGATACGACATATTTCATTTTTCATGTCCACCTTTAATGGTTGGTTATAAAATTGTATTTAATTTATAATAATGATAATTATATTATTATTGATATTTTATTTATGATAAAACAATGATCCATTTGACCACGATCAACCTACCAAAGTTGTTTTGGGATTATGAATCGAACAACCTCAAAACATTTGACATAAACTTAATTTATTAACTAACTAAATAAAACATCATCGAAGATGATATAAAAAGGGATAATGATAATGTAATGAACATGAAAAAAGTTCTTAATCAATTAAATAACTAATATATTTTTATTATTTAGGAGATAAAGAATGTATGACATTAAACGGTATTTAGGGGAAGGGATTTCTCATCTCAAATTCCTTTGAGATTCAAGCCATTTTTACCACATGTTTTTTTTTTGTATTGTGTATATATATCCAAATGGATTACTTTTATCATTCTTTTAATAAAATTAAATTTCTTTAAAAATATTTTTCATGTTCTCTCCTTTAATGTTCTTTCGATTCAAAAGTTACTAGAGTCATAAGGGATTTTTGTTTAAAATCTTGATTTAAATTATCCCTTTCAAAATCTTTCTCCTCCATGTTTATGTTCTTTTAAATGTTTCAAGAATGTTATTATTTATACTTCAAATTATATTAAATTTTATTTTTGACTAATTTTTACTTTCTTTACAAAAGATTAAAATGGAATGTTTTTAACATTTACCATATGGGGCATTTTGATGTTTTTTACCAAAGTACAAAAAGAATGTTTTTTTAATATATACAACATGAACTAGTATAAAAACTATTTTTTTATAGTGCAGTTTTCATGTTAGTTATTTATAAATGATGTGAAAATTTTTCCATATTACTTTTTCACATTGGTTTTATGAAAACCAATGTGAAAATGCATTTTTCACATCGGTTTTCATAAAAAGGACCTGAAAAAGTGGGTATTTGCTGCCCTTTCACGTAAATTATGTAATTTAATCTATGTAAAGGAAAAAAAAATTAAATATATTATGCTATAAATGATGTTAAAGACCTCTGAATATCCATTTTCCATGTCATTTATAGTATAATCGATGTAAAAACCTTTTAAAAATTTATGTATCAATCGAGGGTTTCATTACGCGGGCTTCTAGTATCACAATGAAGCTCTTGTTTCTCTCTCACTGAAGCCCTAACATTATGGTTTCTTTGATCTAGTGGTCCAAATATCACCTTGTGATATAAATAAATCCATAGGGTTTTGTCAGCCTCTGGTTACACATCTCAAGTAAGCCACAAACATTTTAGTTTCTTTCTTTTCGGTCATTCTTTGGCTTATAATCTCTAACCGATGATTGTTCAATGAGGTGTTATTCATTGTTGGATTACCATCTTCCTACATTCAGGTTTTTTCATATTTATTGTTGCATGTTCGATTATAGATCTACTCATCTATGATTAGCTCACCTGAAGGTCTGAATATATTTCATATTGTGTTAATTAGTTGTTCCTAAAGTGCCTATTATTTTTTTATAGGGATTGATAAGTATTTATTTAGAACGATGTGCTAATTTTTATATATTATAAGAAATGGATTGCTTTATTTATCATTAGGTGATAATTGTATAGTCTTAGAAGTGGAATTTTGCACTGTTTAGTGGTTGATGCATGTTGTGCCTTCCATAATTATTCAATTTTTGGTCCAAACAACTCTAAATTAATTATAGTTTATTTTTGTTTACTATTTTTGTGAATTTAGCCTAATGTTACAACTATAGACTAGGAAACCTTCACAACCCTCTGCATGCAAGTTCAATTTAGTAGTAATAATATGTTTTTCACTTAATGATGGTTTAGTTTTTATTATTATTGAAAAATATGATGGTGTTTTTAGTTTAATATTGAATAGAATTCATTTGTTTTCCTAGTGAACTATCTATTTTAAGGAACTTTGTTTTTTTAAATCTTAATGTTTTATTAATGAGTTAATAACTTCGACATGGGTTCACTATATAATATTTATTTTTGGATATTCTATTTTAAAAACCAAATAGAACAACAATTTTCCCTTTGTGATCTTATGGAATAGTTACCATATTTATACTCTTTTATTTTGTGAATCAAACATGATAATGAATTGTAAATAAATCTAGGTGAAAAATTCTTCTCCTGGTTTGGGATCAAAAGCTTTTTATTTATGATGGCTACAAAGTTTCAGTATAATAGTGTATACCCTAAATTATTGATAGTGGAATATAAATTATATTTTAAATTACAATTCCCTTTTTTGTTTTCCTAGTTTATTTATTAAATTATAATAAATTAACATAACAAGAAAATCAAACGTGATAACTATTTTTTAGGTATGCATCTTGTTGGAACAAGTTAAAGTCAAATTCTCAATGCACGCCTCACATTATTGAGGTTGTATATTCTACTTCTAATTTTATAATGTCTTAATTAGTTCCTAATTTTATTTAATGTGAAATTTTTTTAAACTAAAACTCAATTTATGATTAGATTATATTTTTAATTACAATATAGAATAATTTTTTTATTTTCATAAATAATAAACTATGAAATAGTTATTTTCATTCTATATATTATTTTATGGATATTATTTTATGGATATTATTTTATGGATATCGTTGAACATATTTATTTAATAATTTCATAAGGTTAAATTCATTTATTTTTACTTGAGACATTTTTTAAAGGAATCTATTTTGTAATTCCTTCTGCATGAATGAATTTTCTCATCAAAATTTTCTATTTTCCTTCAAATGTTTTCATTCTTCTTTTTCTATATTTTTCAATGTCATTTTTAATCTCAATATTTTATAAATTTCTACCTTTGTTTCTTATATTTATTTTTGATATTTTTTATAGATAATGAATCAAAGTTAGATTAATGAATCTCAAATAGTGTTGAATATAAGGAATGTGTTGATGCTTTTTTGGAATTTTCTAAACAAAATGTTCCAAAAAATGACATGTTTTTATGTCCATGCCTGAAATGTTTAAATTTAAAGAATTTGAAAACAAAAGAGATCAAAGATCATTTAATTTTTCACGGTTTTAATTCAAGTTACAGCCCTTGTATTTAGCATGGTGAAACTGGGTAGAATTCCATATCTATTTATGATGGTACTTTTCAAGATGATAAATCTGATAAACTTGATGAAATGATTTTTGATATTGAAGTACAAGCAATTGATAAAAAATCAACAATTTATCATTTATATGGTGATACATAAAAACCATTTTATTTGGGTTGTATAGAATATACAGTTTTATCGACGGTGTTAAGATTGATAAACCTGAAGCTGAAACATGGATGGAGTGACAAGATTTTTACAGAGCTTCTACAATTGTTAAAATACATTCTTCTTAAAACAAAAAACTTGCAGATTCACATTATAAGGCCAAGAAAATATTATAACCAATGGGATTAGGTTACCAAAAAATACATGTCTTTCCGAATGACTATGTGCTATATAAGAAAGAATACAAATTTCTGTCTGAGTTTCTTAAATATGGGACATCACAGTATAAGTTGAAAGAAAAATAATAGGAAGTTTTAGAAGTTTTAGAGACCCTTGACAATTCATTTTGGTATCTTCCTATAGATCCTTGTTTGAAACATTTATTTGTTAATTCACATGATGCAAAAAATGGTAATATGGAATGCTGATAAGCAGATATGTGATGGAAAAATATATCATCCAGCTGATTGTCCATAGTGGAAGAAAATTGATCACAAGTTTCCTACATTCGGAAATGAAGTTTGAAATCTCAGACTTGGACTATGCACAGATAGAATGAATCCATATCAAAGCCTTAGTAGCACACATAGTTCATGGCCTATTTTATTAGTAATTTACAAATTATCTCCAAAATTTTGAATGAAGTGAAAATATATCATGTTGAGTTTAATGATTTGTGGACCAAAATAGCCCGGAAATGGTATTAACGTTTTATTTTCACCATTAATTGATGATTTAAAAATGTTATGGGGGGAAGGTATAAGGGGGTACGATTCTTATAAAATGGAATATTTTAAACTTCATGTAATGATTATGTTCACTATAAATGACTTTCTAGCATATCGAAATTTTTCTGGATATAGTGTTAAGGGGAATAAAGCTTTTCCAATTTGTGAACACCAAACTTCATATTGTAAACTACTTTATGGGAGAAAAATAGTATACATGGTTCATCGAAATTTTTTGCCTATGGATCACTCTTATAGAAGATTGAAAAAGTATTTCAATATCTCATAAGAATTTTATATTGCTCCAAAATCTTTATCCACTGATTAGTATTTTGAGATGGTGAAGAACATTGATGTGACATTCAGAAAGACACATAAATCTGGTAATGATATAAATATTTGGAATAAACGGTCAATATTTTTTAAGATATCATATTGGAGATATCATGAGGTGAAACATAACATTGATATCATGCACATGAAGAAGAATATCTATGAAAGTTTGATTGGAACATTGTTAGATATTAAAATAAAGATTAAAGATGGGTTGAATGTAAGAATGGATTTACTCTCAATGGGAGTACATTTGGAGTTGGCTCCCAATCCTAATGGAAGTCGAACATTCCTACTTACGAATTTTCATACCTTATCTAAGAGGGAGAAAAATAGATTTTTTCAATGTCTTCATGATATAAAAGTTCCACATTATTATTCTTTAAATATAAAAAAAATTGTGTCTTTAATGGATTTGAAGTTGATAGGTATGAAATCTCATAACTATCACTTCATGATCCAACAACTCTTACCAGTTTCATTGCGTGGAATATTACTCACCCATGTCAAAATGACTATCAAGAAGGTGTGTTATTTTTTTAATTCTATTTGTAATAAGTTGATTGATTTTAATGCTTTGAACATTTTGGATAATGAAGTGTTTCTATACTTTATCAATTGTAAATGTATTTTCCTCCATCTTTTTTTGATATCATGGTACATGTAATGGTTTATTTGGTGTGATAAATAAAGCTTTGCGGACCTGAATATCTATGTTGGATGTATCCTTTTGAAAGTTATATGAAAATATTTAAGGGGTATGTTAAGAATCCATATCAACCTGAAGCATCCATTGTTGAGAAGTATATTTTTGAGGAGGTTGCAGAGTTTTGTACAAGTTATTTGTCTGACATGGAGTACATCAGTTTGCCTACATCTCACCATGAACGAGTTAATTTTGGGAGAAAAGGGATTTCTGGCTTGAAAGTCAAATAATTAACAGGTGAACAGATAAATAAGATACAGTTATACATATTAAATAACATAGATGATGTTCAACCATATATAACATTGCATATTAATGAGTTGAAATAAATTTATCCAAAAAAAGAAAGATATGTGGAATTTGAATGAGCATAACAAAACTTTTTTGTCATGGTTTAAAGTGATCATGAAACTAGATGCATCAGAAACATTGATGTAGTTAGTGGGAGTTCCAAGTTTAAATTTTATAACATGGTCCGGGCATGACATTAACTATTATACTTTTCATACGAAAGATCAGGACAATAGAAGTGCGGTTTATAATAGTAGTGTGTTGGTGTTCGTAGAAGCAATGCATTTTTCAAGTTCCAAAGACAAAAACCCAATATCTACATAAACCAAATATTATGGAGTTATTGAAGAAATATGGGAGGTTGATTACATTAAATTCCAAGTTTCAATGTTTAAGTGTAAATGGTTTATCAGTAATAACATTGTTTGATGCGATGAATTTGGAATGACACTAGTTAATCTGAATAAATTG
The DNA here is from genome assembly GCA_963277665.1 of Viscum album. Taxonomy (NCBI): domain Eukaryota; kingdom Viridiplantae; phylum Streptophyta; class Magnoliopsida; order Santalales; family Viscaceae; genus Viscum; species Viscum album. Next base: position 257,617,451 of record OY728162.1, read on the forward strand.
GAATACATAAATGATCATTTTATCATGGAAACACATGCAAAACAAATTTTCTATGTTCTTGATCAATCTGATATGCAGAGGGCTATTATTTTATAAGGAAAAAATAGTATGTTGGTGATGATAAACTTGATGAAGATGTCGATTTATGTGAGATCCCTACATCCATGGAATAATTAAAAAATAATATTGATGAACACACTGAAGATATGGTTTATTCTATACAAAACTATCATGATAAAGGAATTTTGGAAAACACTCTTTAGTACATTCCTAATATTACAAGTAAAATATGTTTAATTATGGTTTATGTTTTAAAATTTCATAAGTTATATATTTTAATTTGATTTTATTTATTAAAACATGTATTATAAATAATAAGTTAAATTGTTTGTTTATATTAGTTTAGTTTTGACGATTTTTCTATGTTTATACTTAAGTAACTTATCTATTAATTGATTTTGTTGAAAACTAATTATTTTAAATAACATTTTAAATAAAAACAAAATTTACTGTAGAAGAGTATTATAAAATAATTATTTTTTTTGTAAAAATTATTTATCAGGTTGGTGAATTTTTATTATGTCATTTCATCTCATTAAAATTGTGTAGTTTTCATTCATTTATGTCATTTCATCTCTCATTAATATTATTATAATTTTATTTAACTATAAAAAATATGAATAAAAATATGTTATGTATAGTTTACTTTTATTTCTTTTTGATAATTGTTAATTTTTTATTTACATTTGAATGTAATTATTAGATTTGTATATTTTTGTACTAATTGATGTTGCTTTGATTTTTAGGATAATAACATATCAATCCTCTAATCCACCACATATTTCTTGAGATGATCATACTCATACCTCTACGGAGTAACTTACACATACTCCTGTTGATGAGACTCATCATCCTTCTTTACATGATACATCAACTTCCACAGGTGGGGAAAGAGTTCTAGGGTTGGTAAAGGTAGCACCACATGTTTACCAAAATTATCAGTTGCCCATACCCATGAATAAAGGATACCATTGGAATTTTATTATAATGATGTTCCAATAGGTCTAAAATCAAAACAATTCAAGACATTTGTATCAATACAGGCTAAAAGTAAAGTTAGTATTTTGTTTGAAGATTGGTGAAGTGTTGAAAAAGTGACGTTATCACTATTACAAGAGACCATTTTGGTAATATTGTTTATTATTATTTTACTTATCTTTAAATTTTTATAGTAATATATGTTTTCCCCTTCTTATTAGACGACATATGGTATACGTAACACTGGAGTAGTCAAGAGGAAATGTTTATCATTAGTGGTTAGGAGATGGAGGGATTTTAAATCATCCCTCACATCATAGTTCATTTTTGGGAATAGATAGCATGAAAATCCATGTGATATATATCCATTTATAGATGAAGTTATATGAAAACAATTTTTTGAAAGTATATGATGAGAAGAGTTTTTAGTAAGTTCAATGTTACCTTTTTAGATTATTTTTTATATAAATGACCATGTTAATGATTTCTTTATTCTTAATTGTTAATTTATAGAAATCAATGAGATCTCATCAGGAGATTTAAGCTATAAATGTATACCCTCATATATTATCTTGGGGAGTGTATACATTATTGGAAGAACACATTCTATAAGAAAATCTTCAAAATTTGAGAGCCGAGTCATCGGGATTTGAATAGGTTTCCCCCCCCCCCCGCACTATACATGAAAAATGGAAGGGATCGAATGAGAAAAAAAGGACAATATCTTATATAAGAGTCAAGAGTTTTAGCTGATAAGATTGTAAAATATTTATTTATTTATTAAATTTAAATCAAATCTATATATTGTGATTCATTATATATTTTTCCGTATATTCCATACAGAATTATCTTAAGGAGCAGAGCGCACAGGGGGGTCTTTATTACTGAGGGTAGACATGATATTTGGATGTAGTATTGGGAAACCTCGAACACCCATATTGTGTATGAGGATACATGACAGGTGTATTGGTAAGAGAAGTGTTTTCATATTTGGAAGCTTCTTAAAAGGAGCATGTTCATAAAAAATAAAACCTTTGGAAGCCAAAGTTTGGGATATTCAAGCGACGATTGAGGACAACATCAGATCTTTGGTACAGGTGATGTTTACAGGCATGCAAGGACAGTTTCGGCATGTCGATCCAACTCTTCCACCTCATCCAGTAGATCCCACTCCTCCTCCTTATCCTACTCATACATTTTTGTTTCTATATGTCACTCTTTATCCTACCCCAACACCCCCTCATCCACAACTTCCAAGTTATTGTGAGTTATATGTTGATGATCCTCACCATATTATAGCATTTGGTATGATATATTATATTAGTGATACCATTCATCATCACCATGTTGAGATATAGAATCATAGGGTCATTATATAGGATATTATAGATACCATGTCCTACAGATGAAGTGAGTATAGTTGGACAAAGTACCTTCATTTTTTAAATTGTTCATTTATACTACTTCGACATATTACCATATAGGTATGTATATATGTTATATTTTATTTAATTTTGTTAGTAAATTTGTTTTCTCATTTTAAAGTTTATATATTTCTCTAATTTTTTACAGGAATACTTTAAAGGTAAAGAAATATTGTATAGACAACAAAAAACTCAAAGTGTCATGGTTTCAGATACAGATTCTACTGGTCTTGATCAATTTTCAACATACTCAAATTTTTTATTGGGAGTATACGACATTATATTTGATGTTACTATTTGTGGGAGTGCAATGATTGTGAAGCTTTTGAAAAATGATATCATGGAGCTTGTAGCTATAGATCAATTGGGCATCAACATGATGCAGGTTTTTTCCATGTAAGTCGATTAACAAAAAAATTATTCCATTAATTTATTGAAAATTTATAATTATGTCTAATTTGTATTAGGTATCTATATAAAATTTTTACAGAGCATGATAAGATAGATGTATATGGATTTATGGACCCACAATTTATTTCTCCTATAGCTTTGATAATTACTGATGCTGAAAGAACATTTTATATAGCTGAAAGATTCCAGAATAATGTCATCATTCAGTATTGGATGTTTCCATATCTTGAAAGGTATGAAATATTTTTTCCCACAATGTGTTATATATCACTTAACATATTAAAAACTCATATTAAATTTTATTTTATACTGGATGTTGGGTGTTTTTTGTCCAAGAGATGAGACATTATATTGGATATGCTCTATCCATAGTGAAGTGAGAGAAAATTTTAAGAATGTATTGAACATGTAAGTTTGATTATTTTAACAATTTTTTATATTATAGTGAATAAAATTTATTATATTCATATTATTTCCAAACATGGCATGGAATTTATTTATAGAGATGATAAATAAGCACACTAAGATTGAATTTTTAAAAACTAAGGTGAATTTCCATTTACAATTACTAAATTTTGGATATATTAATTAAAAATGTTATTTTGAATTAAAATATATTTGAAATAGTGTCATAAACAACAAGGTGGAACTGAATGTGGATATTATGTTTTAAGATTCATGCATAAAAAAATTTCAACTGGGATAGTTACAAAGTTTCATAAGGTTAGAATTATTTATAAATATTTTTATAATATTTAATATGTTTTATTGAAAATTCAAGTTAAATTATTTTTGTATTATTTTTGTAATTTTTTGATGAAGAATAGTCATATACTGTAGATGAGTTGAGACATTTACAAATTGAATGTAAAAATCATTTTAAAGTTTTGATTGGTTTTTAGTTTATTTGAATGTTCAATAATATGTGTATTTTGATAGATTTTGTGTTGCTTTTTCTATTGCCTCTTGTGTTGTTTTTCAGGTGTTATTGGTGGAGGAGATGAATCAATGTACATTGGTTTTTAGTTTATTATAATGTTTAATGGTATGTGTATTTTTATGGATTTTGTGCTGCCTTTTCTGCCTTTTCTATTTTCTGGCTCTTGTATTTTTTTGGTTGTTGCTGGTGGAGGCCTTTTCTATTTACTACCTCTTATGTTGGAGCTGCTATTGGTGGAGGAGATGAAGCAATATATATTTTAAAAAAATCATGTTTTCATGTCATTTATCTAATAAACGATATGATAAAGGGTGCATAATTAGTTTTTCATGTCGATTATTGGATAAAAAAATGTGAAAAAAAATTAAGCATGGTTTTTCACGTTTTTTATTCGATAACCAACATGAAAAACCATTTATCATATCAGTTATTTTAAATAACTGACATGATAAATGGTGTATAATGTGTTTTTTACATCGGTTATCCAATATCCAATATAAAAAACAATGGAAAAAATTATTTATAGCATCATTTTTAAGTAACCGACATGAAAAACTTTAATTACTACGTCTCTTATAACCACATCGCCTAAAAACTGATGTGAAAAATCATAAATAACCGACGTGAAAAACCCTTTATGCACTAGTGATGAGCATAATTTCTCATTTTTGTGTCCTTTATTTTATATAAATCTTAATCTTCAATTTTTCATGGTTTTAAAAAGTAAATTCAATTCCCATCATTTTGGAGAATTTTTTGTTTTAAAGCATTTTCAAAAGAAATGGATATTTCTCCCTATTTTTATGTAAAAATGGAAAGTGATTTACTTGTGGGTTCAAATGAGTTTTTCAAAGGTTTTATGATTAAAATGTAAAAGATGATAAAAAAATTTCATGATATGGCACTTGAGCATTATAGATGATGACGGGTGAGCCTGATATAGTACATCATGATAGGTGAGCCTAACCCGCGATAGCATATGCGACACACAACACCAAACTTAAACAACCTGAGAAATATATTTCTTTAAATTTAATATATTTGATATCTTATGGTACACACAATCCTGAGTATAAATTAACTTTAATATAGTATACCACTTTTAGAGTGATTTTTTTAGAATTTTCTAAAAATATTCATTTTTCGATGAATAGTGAAATTACTAATTTTTATTGAAAGATATCTTTTCGTTTAAACCATTTAAAAGTTAAATTTTAATTTAAAAATGTTTTAAAAGTAAAATTAGTTCAATTATATAATAATAAATACAAATTATATCATTGTAATTAATTTCATATTGAATTTTGATATTAAAACTTTTTATACTTATAAAAACTTTTTCTTTGGAAAACTGTTTTTTCATCGCGTCTACGGGATTAATTTTAAATTAAATTATTCCACTTATATGAATTGAATTTTTAAAATATATTTCATAATTAGAATCATCATAATTAATATTATATAATAATTTCAAATTATTTTTTATCATAATTGTAAAAACAATAAAAATAAATTATTGTAGTTAATGTTAAAACAGATTTATCAGTATGTTGAACTAAAAAGATAAGGGTTAAAAGGACCTATAAACTTGTTTAATTCCTATTGTATAGCCATATTTAGAACTTATCTCATTCATGGTTTGATAATTAGTCATTTTGGATCATTTTGGCATGTGAAAAATGTGGGTATCACTTTCTCTTTTCAAAAAATTTAAGTGTGTCATCTCCCCCACTTATAAATGGTCACCTCCTCTCCTCTCCTCTTCACATTCTCAAAGCCTTTTAGTTCGTCCAAAATCTGCCAAAATATCCTCCTTACATCCCTCCCCACATCCTAGATGCATTAGTTTGATCAAAAAGTCAATCTAGGAATGCTTAAGGTATAAACCTAATGAGGTTTTCCGAAGAAGATGTATAGTTCCTAACCATGCGTTTTCATTTTACTTCTACTTCCAACTCCCTCAAATATTCTCCAACTATGGTAAGATAATAAAATAAGTATCTCCTATATACTAAAATTTTATTATGTTAATGGTATAAACTATATCCATCTCCCTTTCCATCAAATGGGAAATGAAACCATCAATTATGTGTACAGCGGAATACCGCCTTACAAACTGATGTAATTCGTTTTCCATCACCGCCTATCATGGCTAGATATAATTATTTATTTAACATATATATATAATATTTATGAAATTATTATACTTCTGAAATTATAATATCACATATACTTTCTTACCTTCCAATCTATTTGAAAACAATAACGTCACTCGTGCGTACGTATGAACTATTATCTCCACGTAGCGATGTGAAACGTTTTTCATTTTATTTTGACATGAATGGTAATAAGAATATATTTAATTAATTTAAATTCCATATTTGATATATTAATAGTTCTATAAATTTGAAATATTATTTATCTTTTTTACATCCCATCTTTTAGAAAAATAGAAACAACGTTCATGCGTGTGTACGGCCTACTGTCTCCAACAAATTTTCTCATCTTTAATTTTATGGACTATTATAAATACTTATATAATGATTGTATATGATATTTATATTATGGTTAACATTATGTAGATTATTAAACCATGATAAAATAAAAAATGATCTAAATTGATGAACCAAAATATACATGACAAACAAAGCAATTATCACATGAAATAGTGAGTTTAACAAAAAATATATTAATAAACGGGTTATAAAAGACTATAAGTAAATCATATATGGTATTATATATATGAGTATTGTTTTTTAATATATGTATAATAAATCTATATTTATTATACAGTATGTATGAACACGTACGAATAAAATTGGACCTAAGGAAAGGGTTCTTTTGTGTGGTGTATATATTGTTTTTTTTATATATGTTATATAATGACTCTATTTATCTTCATAGTATTTATAGTTTTATTTGAATTTATTTATTTCTTGGGGCTTATGATTTAGAAGTTACCAAAGTGATAAATATTTATGTTACAATCTCATTGTTTATCGACATTGTTCATGATTAAGTTTCTGATGATGAAATCTTATGATATATATTTCAAAAAACTTGTGATTTTTATTATCCTCTATTTATTCATATAGAATACATTTTTCCCTATCATTTTCCTCTATTTAAGAAAAAAATAGATAAAATAAAGTTTTTAAATAAAATTTACTTCATTTCTCTATTCAATCAAAAACCATTTTTCTTCCATATCAATGTTCTCTCAAAATATTTTCAAAAAGATTTTAACATTATCCAAATTATTTATTAAAAACATTTTTAACCATGTTTAAATTTTAAAAAAATGGTTTAAAATGAATCTTCATGTCATTTTCCAAACAAGACACTTTTTAACCTTTTTACAACAATGTGAAAGGAATGTTATTTTTAACTTATACATCTTGTAAGAAATCATACACTGTCATGATCAATCATTACTTTGAAGATTATTTTACCAGTTTACAAGGATATTTTTAAAGAAATTTTTTTCTTAATATTCTAGAAATTTTTAGTTTTTGAAAGTGGTTTTCAAAGTAAAAATTATATTTTCCTTGAGAATGATTTTAATGGAATTTTTATGGTATTTTTATTCATCAATGATATCATACTTACTATTTCTCTAAATGGTTTATGATCAGTTTATTTGGGGATGTATTATTTTGATATCATTCACCATATTACTCTGAATGTTTTATGATTATGTTTATTGATTGGGGGAAGTATTAAAATTTCATATGATAGTTTTTCAATATGAATGTTTATGTAGATTAAATTTTACCCCTTTTATATGAGAATTTCATTGGACTTAGAAAGTGATGGATGGGGCCCACTATAGCCTCTAGATTTATCTGTAGGTCTCATGAGACAAACTAGTTTGGATTTTTGACCAAGCCTTTACCTGTTTATATAAGATGTCTTGGCATGAGTCTTTAACGGTATAGTTATGATGTTTGGAATTATGAATTCTCTCGTTATGAGTGATTTATTGATGTCCATGGGATTATTCAATTATTTAGAATATCTATGGATAATTTTCAAGCTCATATAGTTATTTATATAGAATTATTTGATCATCATTTATTCTTGTCATATTATTCTTCATATTCAAGTTATTAATTAATTGGAATGTATTTCATTTATTTATCTTACCATATTGATTATGCCTTATTTTTTTATGATACCTTTAATTGTATGCATACCCTTACTGAGCATTAGAGTTCACCCCCTTCTTATGTTTCCTTTTCCTAGGATGTTAGGAAGTGTATTGTGATTGATATACATGGACATGAAAAAGGGAATAGTGATGTTCTCAAAGAAAATTATATATTGTATTTTAAGTTTTCAAATTTAATGTGAAATTTATGTATGTATCTATTTTTTCAAGACTACTAAATTATTTGATCTTTTAGGATGTGATCGCTTGTATCTAGTACCAATGCAATAAAGTAACCATCGACTTTGGGCTACTAGGGTCAGGTTCTATACACATGTGCATTCTGAAAAGATTATGCAAAAACTAAAGGAGGTGTTAAGCTCATGCGCACTTGAATTTAAAGGAAGACGAGGTCAATTTATCCTTGTGATATAATTCTTATACAACAACAATTTTTATTAAAGCATACAAACACCTTATGAAGATTTGTATGAGAAAAGATTTCATACTTCACCTTGTTGGGATTGAAATGAAACTATTGGTCCTAAGACTTGTGAAGGAGACAATAAAGAATGTAAGAGCCATCCAAAAATGCATTAAAATAGAACATGGTAGAATGAAACATTATGTTGATAATCAAAAAAATGTATTAGAGTTTCAAGATGGGGATTGTGACTTATTAAAGATATCATCATGAAATGGAGTGATGATATTCAATGAGGGAACTTATGCCCAAAATATATTGAGCCTTTTGAGATATTAGTGAAAAATAGATATATCAATTAGTCATTCCATCCAATCTCTCCAAAGTGTATGACATCTTTTATATCTCACTTTTAAGAAAATGTACATCAAACCCAATGCATGTATTTGGCAATGAAGTTTAAAAATATCTTAACTTTTTATATAATGAAAAACGCATCCTAATAGTATAAAATGATATTGTAAAACAAAACAACTCGATTGATGAAGTTGTTTTAGAGAAATCAAAAACTTGAGTAGACAACATGGAAGTTCGAGGAAGTAATAAAATAAATTCATCTACGCTTACTCATGGATTGATATATGATTTAAATTTTAATGATTGTAATTTTTTAAGAGGAAAGAATGCATGAATTGAGACTATATAAAAATAAATAAATGAATTATAAACATATATATATATACACACACACATATATACATATATTTATCACCTTATCCAAAACACAAACCAAATATTTTAAGGTCTTTTTTGGTATATTGGAAGTGTTTTTTATGGAAAAGAAAATAAAAAGAGAATTGGAAAGGGAATTAGAAAAAGAAGATGAATGATGTTGAAAATCATGTTTGGTATAATGTAAAATTTAATAATGTAATGGATGCAAAAATTTTGAAAGGACCAAAATACTTATTTCTTCTCCCCAACCCATATCGAAGGTGTCATAAACTATCAAAGTCGTCATCACCAATCTAAGTCTCTATCGTCCATCTAAGATGTCGTCACCAAGTCATCGCACATCGTCACAACCTCGGTGACAACATATCTAAAATGTAGTGAAGGATTTGGAATGCATTAACAAATCTGGATTTGGTGGGGAGGAAAGCCGACAAAAACAAATCTAGAATGTGATGAAGGATCTAGAAAGATTTGAAACACAGCAATGGATATCGAGGGGATTCAAAAATAGTGGATCCAAGATATGAAAAGGTATAACAAGGGAGTGATTCACAATAACAGAGACTCGTTGTGGGTAGGGATAACAGAGGGCGATGTCAATGACAGTGAAGGGTGGTTTGTCCAATAGATGGCCAGAGGTAAAAATTTGTGACACAACACGTGAACACAATATGAACCATATACACAATTGAAAAAATGGATCATCTTGGGGTTGAGGATGACACAATAATATGATAAATGTCATGATAATTTAAATATTTTTTATATTTTTATGCATATGATATTAAATAAAATAGTTTACTTTTATGTAAATTAATTTGTGTGTATCAATATGTTATTTGATTAGTAATTTTTTTATTTAAATAGTAATTTTAATTCATATAAATCTATAAAATATAATAAATATGTATAAATATATTAAATAATTAATTAAATATATAAATAAGTGATTGCACAACATAATAACATGTTTAATAAATGGATTGGGTTGTGATTTGAACTTGTCAACATGAATATTAAATAGGTATTTCTAACCTTAAAAATGACTGATAACAGGGTGAGGGTAGGGTAATGATGGTGTGAGGATTCATTTATAAATTCAAATAATTTTTAGGGACATTTTTTTCCAAAATATTTAATTTATTTCCTTCACCACTCTTTCGGTATTTTTTTTATGGAACGCCTCTTCCCTTGTTTAAGGGAACCAAATGTTACATTCCTACATACCTAACACAATTTAGGTTTCCATCTTGATTTCCATTTCTTAGGTGCTCTTTAAGTGTTCCAAACATAGCCTTATTGTTCAATAATAATATAATATTATAATAAATATATACATTCATTATGATGATAAAAAAAGGTGGACAAAAGATAAAAACATTTTTATTAGGAAAACAATGTAAGATATGGAATAATTATTTTGAAATGAGAAACTAAAAATAGAATGATGTGGATTTATAGGAATATGACGAAGAAATATATTTGTTACATTACAGTTATAAGAGTATGGAATGAGTATTTTTTGATCGTCGCCTTGTTAAAAATAATCATTCATAAAGTCATTGTAAATACATGATAACAAACAAAAATAATAAGTTTGATATATGTAAATAAAAAATATTAATATATAAACAATATTATCATTTTTTTAATCATCAAAAAAATATTTTATTCACAAATAACATACGAGTTTGAATGAATTTAGTGTTTTTATTTAATAATTAAATAAAGGTGAAGGTTTATAATTTTCCAAAATAGTAAAATACAAAGGTAAATTATAAAATAAAATAAATACACTACATGATATGATAATTCAATTAATTAAACAAAATCATCATTCATGATGTCAGTACAACCTAAGTTCAGTTCACATGAATCATGTTATTCACAGTCATAAAAATAATCATTATTCTCAGCATTGTGACAAAATTTATATTTTCAAACACTGGTAAACACACATCTATCAACCTTATGTTCAAATTTGGATCACTTTTAAAATTTTCTCTACATCTCTCTTCAAGAATTCCTTCTAGAATTTAAATAAATTTATAATTCCAGATCGGAGAGCTCTGAAAATGGGAAGAAAAATAAGATAAAATTTTTCTTCATTACTGTAACACCCTAAGTTTTTAAAAATAAATTGAAATTCATAAAACTTTGTTTTAAGTAGATATTTATAACTATCCTTTAAACATAATTTTATAGCTTCTATGTTTTGAATTTCAAAAAATGGTCATCTACAATTATGATCAGTAAGTTATTTGGAGTCTAATGGAACCAACTTAATTTTTGGTGAATAGTAACATACCCTTATGAATAGTAATGTGAATATTAATATGACATTAATGAATAGTAAATTGTATTATAATTTTATTTTCTTAAGTTTATAAGATAATGATATATTGATTGATTTTTCAAGGTGTTAAAAATGAGTTATAGATTTAAAATTGTTATTTTTGAATAAATTATAATTTTATTTAAATATTAAATTAATAATATTTAGAAAATTATTTTTAAAAAATAGAGTTCATTTTTGAGTTATAAATGCCGAAACATGGTTAGGATGAATTTTTGGGAATTTTCTAAAATACTTGAATTTTTTGTGAATAGTAAAAATACAGTTTTGAGTTTTTGATATGTTTAATGACATCATACTGATGTAATAATTAAAATAAAATGTTGGTATAATTGTGTGCAATAAAATATGATATGATTTGTCCCAAGTGGACAATAACATAGGCAAATACCATGGGTAAGCTCATGGTTTTGCAAATACCACTAATGAGGTGTCCCTTAGAAATTAATAAAATATTCTCTCACTTTTGCAATAAATACCAACCCATTTCTTAATTCCATTAACTAAATATTCATAATCAATGAAGATATAGTCTTATTTCCTCCCTAGTAGTCCTTCCAAGGTGTCCTAAAGCCCCTAAGGTCCCAACCTTCAAGTCTTAGGAGTTACTCTACAAGGTAAGAGAATTCTCAACTTCTCTTTTTTCCATTCAAGTTCTATTTTATGTGGTATAACTTTCATGTTTCCATACCATGTTATTATTTCCATTTTATTATTTACCTATACTTATTATGAGTCATTTATGGATGGGATACCATTATCCCCTATCTTTTTAATATTTTCAAAAACCATGTTGTATAGTCATTATGCTGCAGAATTTTCATCTCAAAATCTCTCTTTTTCAAGCACTCTTATTATGTTATTATCTTTTAATTTAAATTGTATTATGTTGAGATATGTCATTTCATATCCCTCTTACTTTCCATATTATGTAAGAATGATTAGGTACCCTTTTTATCTCATCAAAATATTTTATGAATTTTTAATTGACGTCGTTAGGCTGTCGAATTTTTGTAAGGGATTTCTCAACTTTTCTTTTATTTTGAGTTATTTTCTTTTCTTTATATTTTCACATCTCCCCTCATCCAATTGCTATGAAAAATACATTAACTTAAATAAATTTTAATATTATTATGCTAATGAAATATTTCATCATCATCTCTATTTTTCTCTCTTCTGCTTATTCTAAAAATAAAATATCATCCTCAATGTGTCGATTTACCAAAATCATGGATGATGTGTTTCCAATTTTCATTATCTCATTCAAATATAATCATAAAAATATTTTAATGGTTGAAACAGAATTTCAAGTGTATGTTATAACCTATTTTATGTTTTGGAATGAACTTATATGCATGACATTAAATTATATAATGAAACAAGTTCATGATTATCAAAGAACCGCCAAAAATGATCTAAACAAACATCATTAATGTTTTATCTAATGATCCATCATCATATATGATAAAAAATAATTTATGGTATCATTATATATTCTATATACATATTAATACCATTTAATTCCAATTCTGAAATTTCATTTCCATATGACAAGAAAATCAAATGCAAACCGATCATGTGAATCATGTAAAGAACGCACCCAAAACAATTCAAGGAACAAAATACTAACAATTAAAGGGTGAAATGAGGTAATGAAATGATCATATAAGGTATTATAAAGATGAATATGTTTCTATAAGATATTAATAACACTATTTTAACCATTATAAAGGAGTTTTAAACAAATTTGAAGTAAGAAAAACCCGTGGTAAGAAAATTCTTAACCCGATTTCCATTCTTTGGGTTAACCTTCTACTTCGTTATTTATGTGGTATTAAAAATTTTTATGTGATGGGTTTTGTTTATATTATGTTGAATTATGTGTATTTACAGTTTATATACATATTACATCCACTCTATTAAGTATCACTTCAATTATATGATATTTATAAGGGGATTTTCATTTAAAATCCTCTATTAAAATTCTGTTTTACAAAATTCAAAAGCAATATTTTTATACAATTATTATTGTTGTATGATTATGTTATGGTTCTTGGGCATTGTTTATGATGAAGGGTGGGAACTAAATCTTCCTATAATTTATTGTTTATGTGTAATTTGGAGGTCGGTCATATGGTTACTCCAAATGTAACTGCAATGGTTACACAAATTATAAGGTAGTCGTGAGGGTTACAAATTATAAGGTAGAAAATAGGGTTACAAGATTATGTAAGTAATGATCCGAGATACCTTTATGGTTCTATTTATGTTCTTATATTTGTGGTAACCTTTTTGAAATATCATGTTTCACAAAGTAAGTATATATGGGTGACAAGTATGTCTTTTGAAAATGATTTCATACATTACAAGTATTCATGGACTAATGTGTTATTTCCTTCTTTTTATATCTCTTAATGGGATTTTTGTGTTCATCACAAGTTTTTAAATGATTTTCACAGGTTATAAAAATGTGTAAGAAAAAGACAGAAGCCAAGTTAAATGTTTGAATAATTTTAAAATAAATCATGTTTTATTTGAAAAGTTTTATATTTTGGAATAAACGAATACTATTTTTATGGTATCCACTCTATATTAATGTGTGATGTTGTGAATGTATTATGTCCCAATTATCTAAATCTCTAAACTTTAAAAGATACTCAATGTTAAATAAAGTGATTTCTTGACTAAATTCAAGATTATGTAATGTAATAAGGTTGGGTCCTTATAATTACTCTCTTTAAATTCTTACACCACTTTCATTAAAGGGTTTTATATACCCAATGTGAATCAAATATGTGAGTTACAAAACATATTTTAAAATGAATGTATTCATCCTTGCTTTAATATCCATTTATGCAAGAATTAATTGATACATATTCTTTCATGACCCTTGAACAAGGGTTATAGAAGTTTCATTACTCTATAAATTGTATTAGCACAAGGTTTTGAGTGTACGTTTAAGATGCCTAACATTATCCATTCAAATATTATGTTATTCTATGTATCATTTGATATGGCCTTGAAAAAATACTCTAATTAAATTAATTTGGAAAAAAACAAACACACACACACACACACAAATATATGTATAGAGAGAGAGAGAGAGAGAGGCTCAATGCCCATTGCATTTAGAAGCCCAGTGCATAGGAACCAGAGAGAATAAGTTTGAAGGCCCAATCAGACAAGGGGCTCTAAATGCCCAAATTTTTTGTGAATTCTGAATACCCAAGAAATCTATAATTAAAATATCAAGATCCAATTAAAGAAGGGCTCAATACCCATAACTTGAATGGCTTGAGGGGATACGCTCCACACACTTATCCACGCATTAACCCCACCAAGATTCACTCATAAGAACCACCCACCCAGATAAAATAATTTGTATATTTGAAGTTGGTGGGGGTCAAACCCCTACCTAGATCAGTTGTTACCAACATACCCATATTTTATCTCCTTATATACTCCTATGTTTATTTATTTATATCATATTGTGTATATCGTGATTGTGATATTTTGGTGAGATTGTGAAAATTAATATTTTAAAATTTTTGGGTCTGGATTCATGTTGAAACATCAAATCCCATATAACCCTACATGGATTCACCCTTAGATTGTGTTCAATATAATTTAAGCATGAACACAAATAGAACAAAACTGTAAATGGTGTCTCGTTTGTTCAATGCCAATTTCATATGCGCATTGTCGGTATGTTATAGCTTAAAAGCGCCAAGCGAGAAGTCCTCCAGATCGTTCGTGTAACACCCCAAGTTTTTATGTACTCTTTTTTAATAAATTAATTTCCTTTAATGTTTTTTGTCACATGATACACCAAGTTAAACTTTTTTTATATGCTCCACCAAGAAAAACTTATGCTACATGCAACATTGATTTGGCTTGTGTTACATGCAACACTAAGTTTCTACGAAATGTCATTTTATTATTATAATTATTTAAATGAGATAATCATAACATAGACATTAAAATTAGTAACATTAATATTAATAAATACCTTTTAAAAATTATGGTTTTATATAAATAAAACATATTGATAATAAAATAGGTAATTTTTGGTAGAGTATGTATGTTTGAAAATACTATTTTCTCAAATGAACTGCTTTTTATGTCTTGTGAACAATAATAAAATTAATTTTAGACACTTACAAATTGAATTTGATAAAATAAAATTAATTTTTTAATTCATAATGAAAAAATTATCTTAGAGTGTATTTTAAGGAATTTTCTCAAAAACGTCATTTTTGTATGAATAGTGAAAAATACTGAATTTTAATTCAAAACTATTTTTTAATATAATTAATTTATATAATTAAATTATATTTTAATTTGTTTTAAAGTTTAATTAGATCAATTGTACATCAATTAATCCAATTCATGTCATTGGAAGCAATTTCACATTGAAATTAGATATAAAAAACATTTCAAACTTTTAGACATTTTCACTTAAAAATCACTTGTCGTGACACGTCTACAGGATTAATTTTAAATAATTTTGGCCACTTATGTGATTGGAATTTGAAAAATTGAATTCAATATTTGAAATCATCATAATTTATAATTTATAATAAGATCAAATTAGTTTTTGACCAAAAATATTAGTAAAAATAATTAAAATTAATTACAGTGATTAAGGTAAAAAATTAGTGTACTTAATGATTAAATCTTAATCTTAAGAGACCAAATACCCTAGAAACATGTCCAAAAGTCATTGGTTGTCCATATTTCGACCAAATCTACTCTTGGATAGAATTTTATCAATTATTTGATTCTTGTGATGTCAAAGAGTCCTCTCAATAGTGTTTATTTTTTTATATTTACAAGAATGTCATTCAACCTCCATTATAAAAGGGAACTCACCCCCCCCCCCCCACACACACTTCCTTACAACTCTCAAGCCACTTTGGTTTGGAAAACCCCTACCCAAATCTCCTCTCAACATCCCTCCCTTCGACCTATAATCCTCCCTTTGGGCATAAAGACAACCAAGTAAGTCCTTTGGTGCAAACCAAGAAGAGTTACCCAAAGAAGAGGTAACATCCTTCCTCAAGATCCACTATTTTATTTTCATTCCCCACCACCTCAACTCTTATCATTCCATGATTATATAACCTCAGTATCCTAAATATAATGATATTTTATAATAAGGGTTCAATATACACTTACACACACTTCTGTCTAATGGGTAATGAACTTACCATTTTTGTGTATGGCGAACTATCGTATCACAAAACGATGTTGTTCGTTTTTCCTTTACCACCTATCATTGTTGAGAATTATGATAAAAACTCTATTTTTATATGATATATATGATATTTATGATTTATTTATACTTATATAATTATTATATAAAATCTACCTTCATGCATTTCATTTTGTGTAAATACGATAACTTTGTTTGTGGATGTGTGGACTTTTGTCTCCTCAAAATGATGTGATTCGTTCACAATTTACATGGAATGTATTAAGGATGAGTTTACTGAACTTATATGATATATATGACATAATAATGTTACTATAATTATATATATGTGTGTGTGTGTGTGTGTGTGTTTTTCATTTAATTTAATTCTTTCAATATGATAATATAATGGAAACAGCGTTCATGTATACGTACAGCCTACTGTCTCCATGAACGGTGTATTCTAGTTCATATTTATATATTTTATATATTATTATAAATACATATATATTGAATAAATATTATATTTATATCATGTTTTCCATTCTTTAAATAATTAAATCATGATCTAAGTAAGAGGATCAAGAATAAAAAGTCAAAACATATATAAAAAACAAAGTGGATATTACCAGAAATGTAACATTAACATGAATTTGTTAATAAACGAGTAATATAAAGTCATAACTAAATAATATATGGTATTAAATATAATAATATGGTTCTATGGTAGATATATAATAAATTTATATTTATTATACAGGTGGTTTGAACGTGCACGAAGAAAGTCAAGACTTAAGGTAAGGGTTTTTCTCATCTCACTTTTATTTCTGTGATATTTATGTCTTATTCACCACTCTTTTTTGTGGTGTATATACTTCCCATGAATATATTTTATGATTATTATCCTTAAATTTATGGTAATTTACATATCTATTTGATAATATTTCTTTCATGAGTTTTGTGTTTCATAAATTACCAAATCAGTTAAGTAATTTTATCTCAATTTTTTTTCTTTGTGACACATGTTTTGTTATGCACCTATATTCTTTTATGATGTGTATATATTTTAATTTAAAATTTTATATCATGAATATCCTTCTTTTCATGATATTTTAAGGTTCATGTAATTTTATTTTCTTACAGGGTGAGTATGATTCAAAGTTACCAAGTGGTAAAATTCTATTGCAATGATATCATCGTTTATCAGGATTGTTTATGATTATTCTTCCATTGAAAAAATATTATGATCAATATCTCAAAAACACTCATGAATTTTATTATCCTCTAGTTATTCATGATTTCTTCATCTATTAGTATCATTTTTTCACTCTTTGGTACTTAAGATAATTAAGAAAGTGTTTTTAAGAAAATCTGGCCTCATTTCTCTTTTCGGTCGGAAATATGTTTTATTTAAAAACTCATGTTTTCAAAAATGTTTTCAAGATTCCTTTTTAAAAAAAAATCAAAATTCTTTTTCAAAGAAATGGTTTTCAAAAAAAATTCAATCTTCTTTTATATGTTTTCAAAGAAAATGGTTTTTAAAATGTTTTCAAACTTATTTTATAAGTTTCCAAGGAAAATCGTTTTCAAAATGTTTCCAAACTTCCTTTATAAGTTTTCAAGGTTATTTTCAAAGAAAATTGCTTTCAAAATGTTTTATTTTTTAAAAGGTATTTTTTTCAAAGAAATAAATGATATTTTTCTCAAGAAATTATTTTAAAAGATTTCTTAAAAATTATGTTTCGTCTAAGATGGAATCCATTGGTGTTACTCAAGCCATAATAGGGACATGATTCAAGGGTTCTATTCATATTCTTTCTATAAATGGTTTATGTTTTCTATGATTTTTATGAAACTCATTTTTCTTTCATGGGTTATATTTTTATCAAACTCATTACTCTTTCACAGGTTACATGTTTGTGAAACTTGCTTCTTTTCAAGAGTTATGCTTTGATAAAAGGATTATAAAACCTGTCTTTTTTTCATAGGTTGTGATATGATTACATGTTTATGATACCTATTTCATTTCATGGGTTATATTATGATTGTTTATGATCTTGTGGAACACGTATGTATGATTTCATTATGATATTGGTGGGATCTATATCTTCCTCCAATGCATTGGGTAAAGATTTATATCTTATAAGATAGACATGGTCGGAACAGGAGTGAACTCGATTAAATAAAGGACTTTATCCACTAAGATGGTCTCGAGAGTGAACCTTGGATACTAAGATGGTCATAGGATTGAACCATGACTACTAAGATGGTATGGGGAGTAAACTCATACTACTAAGATGGTCTTGGCAGTGATCTCTTGACTACTATGAAAATCGTTTTATATGCTTATGTGTCTACCAAAAATTCCATGTATTATTCCTATGTTATGCTTTCATGACTTATGATTTTTGATTCCTTTATGATTCATGTCTTATTAACTGTCAATATTTATGTCATGATTCGTGTATATGATATTTTTTATGCAGGGTATGATCTTCTAATGTCATGATCACATTCTCATACCCTTATGCTCATATTTATGCTTACATATCTCCTTTGTTTACCCTTACTAAGCATCTGAGCTCACCCCTTTTTATTTTTATTTTCCTCAGGTTATTAAGATATGTATTATATATTATGTGTCTAAGAATGGTGGTAGTCATGAAGAACCAAGTATGAGATAATATATCTCACTTATGTATCAGTGTTTATGTTTTTATGTTTCTAAAGGCACTAGAGTAGAAGTTTATTTAAACTTTGGAAACTAAGATGAGAAAACCTTAGTGAGAACCCTAAGGACATGTCTAAGGATAAGTTTAAGGATAAGGAAAAGTATAGGAAAATATCTTGGAATTTTGGTAAAGGATAAAGTGAGTGGTTTCCTAGTTACAACTCTATTTGAATACTATAAGTGGATGTGGCTCTAGCACAGATGTACCTAGGGATAACAACTCTGAAAAGGTGCGTCGATCTTGACTCTAGCATAACCTAGTACATGACAACGGGTCTTGCTGCACACCTGGTTTGACACTCCCAAGGGATATGCTTTAGAAATTCACAAACACTTTATGAACCATAATGAAGGATTTAAATAGAAGATGGATATGGATAACCTAGGATAAACCTAAGGTGTCATAGATTAAAGAAGGTGTAATAATTTAGACATAATCTAAATGGTTTTTCATGATTATGTGGTTCCTCGCTAGGATAATTGTTTCTTACTCTATGTTTTTTGGTTTTAGTCAATAGATAGAACCCGAAGGAACCACGTTAATGGTGACTACAACAGAAAATGCAATGATTGTTCTCCTAGACATTTGAATGCTACGGGAGAAGGAATTCAAAGCCTTATTGATATGTTCACACAGATTTCTTAAGCCATAAATCATGTTGTACCTCCAAATGAGTAAAGGAGGGAACAATATTCTGTTGAGTCCTTCATGAGGCAACATCCACCTTCTTTTAACAAGTCTTCTGATCAACTTACTGCTGAAAAATGGATCAGTACCATTGAAGAGATATTCTCCATTCTCCAGTGTTTGGAACATGAGAAAGTCATTCTGACTATTTATTGGTTAGAAGGAGAAGTGGACTGGTGGTGGAATCTAATTAAGAATACGAGGCAGCAAGATGAAATTGAATTCTTGGATTGGGAAAATTTCAAAAACTTATTTTTCAATAAGTATTTTCCTCGGATTAATCATACAAATATGGAGAAATAGTTCCTTGAGTTAAAGAAAAGGGGTGATGAATTCGTCGGTACCTATGAGACTAATTTCATAAGACTTACGAGGTACACTTCTGGTATTGCCATTCAACCCGAAAGTAAGGTTGATATGTTATTCAGTGACTTAAATCCAAGTATCAAAAGGGAATTGGTCATAAGATACTTTAATAGGTATGAAGATATTGTGTGTTGTGCAATCAAGGTTGAAATGGAGGTTGTAGTTACGTATCAATCTCATGGTTTTGACAAAAAAAAAGATGGATTCAAGGGAAAATCTAAAAACCATGAAGAGAAGAAGATGAGTTTTCCTTTATGATCTAAGTGTGGTAAGAAGCATGGAGGAAATTGTCTTAAGAGGTGAAAAAGGGAATTTTATTGGGAATTTGATTGCAGAAGTTATGGGAAGAAGTCAGCTAACAATGCGAATGGAGAGAAAACTGCATAGAATGCACCTCCCTTGTTTCAGTTCTATAAGTTTAAGGAGAATGGGTATTATGATAACTAGTGCCCAAACCCAAGGGTTAGTGATGATGATCAGCATCAGTAACCTATTAAACTGAGAGATGAGGGGAAATCTCATGCAATAATTGTTTCTGATGAGGGGTGTGACAATGACGTTGTGAAAGGTACACTTATTATCCGCTTTGGAACTGTTAATGTCTTATTTGATTTTGGAACTACTACTCTTTCATATATAAAGAGTTTTATAAGGATATTAAGATTTCACCCAAACTATTAGATGTGGAATTAGAAGATAAAACCCCTAATGGTACGATGATTGCATCAAGTATATAATTCCTCTTTGGTTGACATTTTTGGGAATGTGCTTTTGAAAAATCTTTTCATTCTTCCTTTGATTGAATTTAATTTCATATTAGACATGGATTGGATTTTTATTCATAAAGCCTGCATCAATTGTCAAGGAAGGGAAGTTACATTTTATATTTCAAACCAACCTATGATCGTCTATCAATGCGATGATAAGTAACAACTTCCTGTGGAGATTACATCCTATGTATGGGATTTAATTCTCATTTAGAAGTGATTTTTATCTCAAATGGTTGGGTAAAAAATTAGCATTGATGATATTCCTATTGTTCAGGAATTTTTATATGTATTTCCAAAAGAGATTTCTAGCCTTCCAACAAAACGTGAAGTTGAGTTCTCGATAGAGCTCATACCTGGTTCCACACCAATTTTAAAGACTCCCTATAGAATTTCCCCAATTGAGTTATAGGAATTGAAGAATCGTCTCCAAGAAAACCTTGATAAGGGATTAATTCAGCCAAGTGTGTCGCTTTGGGGTGAATTTTTCCTTTTTGTGAAAAAAAAGATGGATCAATATGACTTTGCATTGATTATCGGGAGTTGAACAAGATCACAATCAAGAATAAGTATCATCTTCCCTGTATTGGTGACTTGTTTGATCAACTGCACAAACCTCAATACTTTTCCAAGATTGACCTTCATTCTGGATATCATCAATTGAAGGTCAAGAAGGAATATATACCTGAGATGGTATTATTTACAAGGTATGGACACTATGAATATATAGTGATGCCTTTTGGACTTAATAATGCCCATGTTATCTTCATGGATTTGATAAATAGAGTCGTTAGAGATTACCTCGATCAGTTTGTGGTAGTCTTTATAGATGATATTCTTATATATTCAAAGAGAAAGTAAGAGCATGAATACCACTTGAGAATTATACTAAAGACCCTAAGAAAGGAGAAACTGTATGAAAAAATTACAAAGTGTGAATTTTGGCTACAAAAGGTTTCATTTTTGGGTCATGTAATCTCAAGAGATGGTGCAGCAATAGATCCATCAAAGATGAAGGTTATTGAATGTTGGCCTAGAACAACCACGATGACTGAGATCCGTAGTTTTTTTGGTTTAGCTGGATATTATCGATGATTTTTTGAGAATTTATCATGACTATATAATCCTCTGACCAAGTTAACTCAGAAGGGTGTAAAGTTCCTCTGGACAAATGAATGTGAGAAAAATTTCAAGGAACTGAAAAGAAGATTAGTCAGTGCATATGTACTTATATTACCCTGTAGTGGAGAAAGGTTTTTAATCTATAGTGATGCATCCAATAAGGGATTAGGATGTGTTATTATACATAAGAACATGGTTATATCTTATGCCTCAGGAAAATTGAAGATTCACGATCAAAATTGCCTAAATCATGATTTGGATTTAGCAGCAGTATTTTTTGCATTAAAGATATGGAGGAATTATCTTTAGAGAGAAAAGTGTAATATATATACCGATCATAAAAGTCTGAAATATATATTCACACAAAAGGAGTTGAACATTCACCAGAGAAGATGGTTAGTGCTGATAAAGGATTATGACTGCTCAACACATTACCACCCTGGGAAAGCGAACAAGGTGGTCGGTGTTTTGAGTCGAAATGATCATACTAGCTTATCCATGATGAGGATCGCAAAAGATCTAATATTTATATATTTGAAAAGGATGGATCTGAAAATCTTGAAGGAGGGAAATATTATCTTTCTCAATTAAATGTTCAACCCTCTATCCAATTAAAAATTAAAGAGGTTTAGAAGGAAGATGTAGAGCTGCAAAAGAAGGTTAAAAATGTTCCTGAGTTTAACTTGATTAGGATGGAATGATAAGGTTCAAGAACCATATTTTTGTTCCTACCATACCGAATTTGAAGAATGAGATATTAGAATAAGCTCATAGTGCTTCATTAACTACCACAAAAACAGTTTTTCCTGGTTCCAACCTTTATCAGTGCTAACAAAAAATCACTGATAAAGAGGGGTACCTTTATCAGCGCTTTTTTAGCACTGATAAAGGAACCCCCTTTATCAGTGCTTTTTTTAGTAGCGCTGATAAAGGGGGGGTCTTTATCAGTGCTTTTTTTTTAAATCACTGATAAAGGGTCAACTTCAAAAAAAATTAAAAATAATATATAAATATATAAATATAATTATATTGATATAAATATAATATATAATTTTTAAATATATTTTAGATAAGTATAAATATACATTTACACTTAATATACTTAATATATACGATATTTAGTGAAAATGGATTATAAAAAATTAATAAAATATTTTTAATTAATAAATTGCTAATTATTATGGAGGAATGGTCATTTCATAACAATTTGAAGACCCAAAAAATCATAAAATTAAAAAAAAGACCCAAAATATGTTGAAAACGCAACTCAAACTTCAAACGGCCATAACTTTTGATCCGGGTGTGCGTTTGAGCTCTACCACAAATCAAATCAAAGTCTGTGATGAGCTCTACACCCCTATAATTAGGAGGGACTTAGGTCAAGGTTTTTTCAAGGCCAAAAAAGTCCTAGAAGTCCTTCAAAACTGAGTTTTTAATTGGGGTACCCCGATTTTTTAACATTTTGTGGATTTTCAGCCTCGTTTAAGGGGGTATTATTGCCTTTTTTGTGGGGACTGAATTTATTCTAAGGTATTACATTCATATTGATATTATTTCTTTGAAATTTTATCTTTTTTTATAATGCACTGCTATTTATAATCAAATATATAACTATATGTACATATTTTTTATATATTCACACCTAAAATTTTAATTTTTTAAATAAATAATTAAACATATTTACATATAAAATATATTAGATTTATCTAAATAATAACTAATATCCATTTTATTTAAAATACCAATATATGAATATTTATATAACTATATATTAATATAACTATATATATATTAATATAACTATATATATATATATTAATATAACTATATATATATTAATATAACTATAAATATATATATTTACAGATACATGGTACTATTATATTTAATGAGTAGTATAGGATTGGTTCCCCTTACTCGATAGAGGGTCATCAGGTTCCACGAATCATGGTGCATCGAGAACACCATTTTTGTTTTAATTTTCCTCCAACTCCCAGTATACCATATCTATGTCGTGATGGATTAGATGAAATTGTTGTTTCCAATATATTAGATTTATCTAAATAATAACTAATATCCATTTTATTTAAAATACAAATATATGAATATTTATATAACTATATATTAATATAACTATATATATATTAATATAACTATATATATATTAATATAACTATATATATATTAATATAACTATATATATATATTAATATAACTATATATATATTAATATAACTATAAATATATATATTAATATAACTATATAGATATATATATTAATATAACTATATATATATTAATATAACTATATATGTTAATATATATATATATATATTACTATACAAATAAATATAACTATATATATATATATATAAATATATCATAAATAAGAGAAGAAATCAATATAAGGGAGTGGCAAAGGCTTCAAGCGCGTAAGGGGGAGGTCTCAAGATCAAATCCGGGTAGAGGCAGGGGTGCGCGCATAAGGGTGAATTTAAGGGGCTAGCGCTGATAAAGGTGGTGTATAGCGCTGATAAAGGGTGTAGGCAGTGCATGCAGGTGCTGGAGGTGTGGGAAAGCACTGATAAAGGGGGGGCTCAAGCGCTGTAAAAATCCCCCTCGATATTGGTAGAATTTTTTTTAATTTTTTTAATTTTTTTTTAGTTTTATCAGCGCTAAAAAAAAGCACTGATAAAAGGGGTCTTTTATCAGTGCTAAAAAGAAAAGCGTTGATAAAGGATCCTTTTATCAGCACTTTTTTAGCGCTGATAAAAGAACCATTTTATTAGCTCTTTTTTTTAGCACTGATAAAAGGAGTCTTTATCAACACTTTTTTTAGCACTGATAAAGGGGACCCCCCCCCCATCTTCATCGGCTTTAACAACGTTTTTCTAGCACTGTTAAATGAAATTTGTAGCACTAATAAAAGGGGTATTTGTAGTTGTGATTATCTATTCATCTAAGAAGTACGAAGATGTTTAAAGACTTGAAAGAATATTTCTGATGGGATGGCATGAAGATGGATATCGTAGAGTTTGTATCTCGATGCTTGGTATGCCAGCAAGTGAAGCCTAAAAGACAAATGTCTAAGGGGATGTTGCATCCATTACCCATACCAAAATGAAAATGGGAGAACATCACTATGGATTTTATAGTTGGACTCCCCAAAACCTCTAAAGGGTTTAATTATATATAGGTGGTAGTCGATCGCCTTACTAAGTCAGCACACTTCATCACTATCAAATAAGACTTAAATATATATAAACTTGTTGGGATATATATTAAGAAAGTGTTAAGGTTTCATGGAGTACCACATTCTATTGTATCTGATCGGGATTCGAGTTTCACCTCAAAGTCCTGGAAAAATATTCAACAAGAACTTGATACAGAATTGAGTTTCATCATTGATTATCATCCTCAGATGAATGGTCGGTCTTAAAGAACAATTCAAACCCTAGAGGATATGTTGAGATCTTGTTCATTGGATATAAAGGTGGTTAAGATCAACACCTTCCTTTAGTTGAGTTTTCCTACAATAACAGTTTTCACTCAATCATTCAAATGGATCTTTATAAATCCCTCTATAGGAAAAAATATAGAGCTCCAACGTATTGGGATGAAGTTTGAGAAAGAAAGCTATTGTGACCTGAGATAGCTAAAGAAATCGAAAAGAAGGTTAGAATTATTCAGCACCATATCAAGGTAGCTCAAAATCGTCAAAAAAGCTATGTTGATAACCATCAGCGTGATCTAGAATTTGAAGTTTGCGAGAAGGTTTTTCTATAAATATCTCCCTAGAAGAAGTTTATGAGATTTGGGAAGAAAGTGAAACTAAGCTCTAGATACATTGGTCCCTTTGAAATTATTAATCGTATTGGGACAGTACTTTATCTCTTGGTGCTTCCTCCAAATCTCTCTCAAGTCCACAATGTGTTCCATGTGTCACTCATGAGGAAGTACATACCTGACCTTTCACATGTACTGAACTCAGAGGCATACCATTGGAGCAAGATCTTTCTTACAAGGAACAACCAGTTGAAATTATGGATTATACAAAGAAAGTTCTAGGAAACAAGGTCACTCACCTGGTCAAAGTTTTGTGGAGAAATCACCAGTTAGAGGAAGCTACGTGGGAACTTAAGGATATGATGACGCAAAGTATCCGCATTTGTTTGTATCAGAATGAAGAATTTTGAGGGATAAATTCATTTTAAGGGGGCAGAATGTAACACCTCGAGTTTTTCCAAGCCTTTTTTTTAATAAATTAATTTCTTTTGATGTCTTGTGTTGCACGCTACACCAAGTTAAAAATATTCTATAAGGTACACCAAGAAAAAATTTCCCTACACACAACACCTACTTGGCTTGCATTACACGCAACACTGAGTTTCTACGAAATATCATTTTATTATTATAATTATTTAAATGAGATAGTTATAACTGACCCATTGAACATAGTAATATGAATATTAATAAATAACTTTTAAATATTATGGTTTTATATAAATAAAACATTTTGATAATAAAACATGTAATTTTTTGTAAAGTCTATATATGTTTGAAAATGTTATTTTCTCAAATGAACTGTTTTTTATGTCATGTGAATGATAATAAAATTAATTTTAGACACTTAAAAATTAAATTTGATAAAATAAACTTATTTTTGAATTCATAATATCAAAATTAGCTTAGGGTGAATTTTTTAGATTTTTCTGAAAAACTTCATTTGGATGAATAGTGAAAATACTGAATTTTAATTCAAAAACTATTTTTTCTTCTAATTAATTTATATAGTTAAATTATATTTTAATTTGGTTTTAAAGTGTAATTAGATCAATTTTATGTCAATTAATCTAATTTAGGCCATTGGAATCAATTTCACATTAAAATTTAATATAAAAAACATTTCAACCTTTTAAAAAATTTCGCTTAAAAAATCGTTGTTGTGACACATCAGCGGGATTAATATTAAATTAATTTCTGTCACTTCTTTGGTTGGAATTTGGAAAAATGAATTTCATATTTAGAATCGGCATAACTTATAATGTATAATAAGATCAAATTAGTTTTTTACCAAAAATATTAGTAAAAGTAATTAAAAATAATTTCAGTAATTAAGGTGAAAATAGTTTACTTAACGATTAAATCTTGATCTTAAGAGGCTAAATACCTAGAAACATGCCTAAAAGTCAATGGTTTGCCATATTTCGACCAAATACCCTCTTGGATCTAATTTGATCAATTATTGTATTCCCATGATATAAGAGAGACATCTCAATAGTGTTTACCTTTTTATATTTACAAGAATATCACTCTTTCATTATAAAAGAAAACTCACCCCCCCCCCCACTTCCTTGAACCTCTCAAACCACTTTGGTTCAACCATACCCTACCCAAATATCCTCCCAACATCCCTTCATTTGACCTAGAAGCCTACATTTTGGCAAAAAGTCAACCAAGGAAGCCCTTTAGTGCAAACCAAAAAGAGTTTCCCAAAGAAGATGTAACATTCTTCCTCAATCACATTTGTTTTATTTTCATTCTCCACCACCTCAAATCTTCCCTTTCAATGCTTATATAATAACATCAGTATCCTCAATATACTGAGACATTGTTCTTATAAGGGTTCGATCTACACTTACACACACTTCCATTTAATGGGTAACAAACTTGTTGTTTTTGTGTATAGCGAACTACCGCCTCACAAAATGATGTTGTTCGTTTTTCCTTTACCATCTCTCATGGTTAGGCATTATGATGGACACTCTATTTTTATATGATATTTATGATGTATTTATATTTCTTTAATTATTATATAAAATCTATCTTCATGTTTTCCATTTTTTGTAAATACGGTAACTTCGTTTATGGATGTGTGGACTACCGTCTTCTCAAAATGATGTGATTCTTTCACGCTTTACATGAAATGTAATAAGGATGAGTTTAGTGAACTTATATGATATATATGAAATAATAATGCTACTGAAATAATATTATATATAAATATGTACATATATATCATTTACTTACTTTCTTTCAATACGACAATATAACAGAAACAGAGTTCATGCATACGTACCACCTACCGTCTCCATGAATGGTGTATTCCATTTCATATTTCTATATTTTATAGATTATTATAAATATATATATACTGAATAAATATGATATTTATATCATGTTTTACATTTTGAAAATAGGTTAATCATGATCTAAGTAAGAGGATCAAGAATAACAAGTCAAAACATATAAGAAAAACAAAGCAGATATTACCTGAAACGTAACATTAACATGAAATTGTTAATAAAAGGGTAATATAAAGTCATAACCAAATTATATATGGTATTAGATATAATAATATTATTCTATGGTATATGTATAATAAACTTATATTTATTATACAGGAGGTTTCAACGTATACGAATAACGTCAAGACTTAAGGTAAGGGTTTTTCTCATCTCACTTTTATTTTTGTGAGATTTATGCCTTATTCACCACTCGTTTATTTTGTGTGGTTTATATATTACCCATAAATATATTCTATGATTTTTATCCTTAAATTTATGGGTATTTACATATCCATTTGATAATCTTTCTTTAATGGGGTTTATGTTTCAAAATTTACCAAATCAATTAAGTAATTTTGTCTTAATTTTTCTTCTTTGAGACACATGTTTTCTATGTACCTATATTCTTTTATGAGGTGTATATATTTCCATTTGACATGTTATATCATGAATATCCTTTTCATGATATTTTAAACTTCATGTAATTTCATTTTCTTACATGGGGAGTATGATTCAAAGTTACCGAGTGGTGAGAGTTTATTACAACAATCTCATCGTTTCTTGGGATTATTTATGATTATTCTTTCATTGGCGAAATCTTATGATCAATCTCTCAAGAACACTCATGAATTTTCTTATCCTCTGGTTATTCATGATATCTTCATGTATTAGCATCATTTTTCCACCCATTGGTACTTAAGATAATTAAGAAAATGTTTTTATGAAAATCTAGCCACATTTCTCTTTTCGATCAAAAATATATTTTATTCAGATTCTCATGTTTTCAAAAATGTTTTCAGGATTACTTTTAAAAAATGTTTCCAACAAAATCAAGCTTCTTTTTCAAAGAAATGGTTTTCAAAATATTTTCAGGCTTCTTTTATATGTTTTCAAGGAAAGTGGTTTTCAAAATGTTTTCAAACTTTTTTTATAATTTTCCAAGGAAAATGGTTTTCAAAATGTTTTCAAACTTCCTTTATAAGTTTTCAAGGTTATTTCAAAGAAACTAGTTTTCAAAATGTTTTATGTTTTAAAAGGTGTTTTTTCAAAGAAGAAATGAAATTTTCCTCAAGAAATGATTTTAAAAGATTTCTCAAAAATTATGTTGCATCTAAGATGGCATTTGTTGGTGTTACTCGTGTCTTACTGGAGAAATGATCCAAGGGTTCCATTCATATTTTTTCTTTGAATGGTTTATGTTTTTTCTTTGATATTTATGAAACTCATTTCTCTTTCACAAGTTATATGTTTATGAAACCTATTTCTATTTCACAGGTTACATGTTTATGAAACCCACTTCTTTTCAAGGGTTATGCTTTGATGAAAGGATTATGAAACCTGTCTTTTTTCCATAGATTGTGATATGATTACATGTTTATGATACTCATTTCATTTCATCACTAGTGCAGAAAATGTTTTTTACGTCACCATTTTTTACGTCGGTTATATAAAACCGACGTCATAATATGTAAAATGAGGTTTTTTACGTCGGTTATTTACTAACTGACGTAAAAACTTGTGTTTAGTACACCTTTAACATCGGTTATTTTTATAACCGACGTTATTAATCGCGCGGCTTCGTTTTTTACGTCGGTTATATATTAACCGCCGTAAAAAACAGAAGCGGGGGGTGTTTGTTACGTCGGTTATTCAATAACCGACGTAAAAAACGCGTTTTTTGAAGGCCTTTTTACGTCGGTTATTTTATAACCGACGTAAAAAAAGAATCCGCAGATGTTTTTGACGTCGGTTATTCCATAACCGACGTAAAAAAACGCAGATTTTGAGCCCTTTATAACATCGATTATAAAATAACCGACGTAAAAAAAGAATCGGAGGAAGGTTTTTACGTCGGTTATTGAATAACCGACGTTATAAATGTTTTTAAAAAAATTATAACGTCGGTTATTGAATAACCGACGTGATAACTCATTTAAAAATTTACCCAGACCCGTGGATTGTCATTCGCGAGTTTACCTTCGACAGTCGCGACTCGTCTCTCTCGCGCGTAAACCTGAATCGGCTCGTCCATTTCGTTGGTTTAGATTCGTTTGGCGATCATCGTTTCTCATATTTAATCTCCTCGGATCAATCATCTAAACTCGCAGCACTCAGGTAATCCTCCCACTCGTTCGTTTTTTTTCGCGGATAGTATATATATATGTGTTGTGATTTTTTTGTTGAAACTAGCTAAGATTCTTCGATTGCGAACCCTTTTAACTCGTTTTGGCACCATAATCTTATTTATCATCCCTAGATCTATTAGTTCGACTTGCAATATTGACTAATTTTATGATTTCACTAATTTTTCATCGTTTTCTATAAATCCCCGAGAGGGTTGGGGCGTGTCCATTTGGATGGGTTGCCCTTTTACAGTTGTTACTACTTTATTCACACACAACCATGGCATAGGTGCATGGATTTGGGATCACATCACCATTTTCACCCCCTGCAAACAAAGTTTCACGAGGAGGACTCGCCAGATTTCCCCTCGGCATGTTAAAAATTTTAGATACCCTCTTTTCAGCAAGTAAAAAATTAACTAGTTTTTTCTTCACTACTTATCCTAAACAAATAAAACCACCATTCTTTCTAGAACCTCTACTAGATCCATTGCATCCATCAACATACATATTTGGATCTGAAAGCATCCCTTAAGCCTTATGTTCGATGCTAACATCCTTTACTGATCTATAGAAAATATGATGGTCTGCTAAGCTCTCCATTTAAAAGTCAAACCCCACCAATTATTCATCCTCATCATGAGAAAATGGCACAACATCTGAATTTCTGATTCAATCTCTTGGGTCACTGAACAAACATTAACTCCTTCAAATCCACACCTGGAATAGACAACCTAATGTCGAGTTCCTTCTCTATCTATTGAAACTCAGTTCTTCCTCCACACCTAAAAACATTCTTTGAATGGCCCAACTTCTTGTTATGGTAAATTTTCAGTGATTCCAGGGGGGTGGGAGGGCTATCAAGAGGGTTGGGGGTGTCCAGGGGGGTGTCCAAGGGGGTAGGGTGTGGGGGTGGTGTCCAGGAGGGGTGGGGGGCTGTCCAGAGGGGTCGGGGGGTGTCCAGGGGGGTTTACAAGGGGGTGGGTGGGTGTGGGGGGCTGTCCAAGGGTGTGGGTGGGTGTTGGGGGGTGTCCAGGGGGGTGTCCAAGGGGGTAGGGGGTGGGGGTGGTGTTTAGGAGGGGTGGGGGGGCTGTCCAGAGGGTTGGGGGGTGTCCAGGGGGGTGTCCAAGCAGGTCGGGGGTGGGGGGTTGTGTCCAGGAGGGGTGGGGGTGCTTTCTAGAGGGGTCGGGGGCTGTCCAGAGGGGTCGGGGGGTGTCCAGGGTGGTGTCCAAGGGGATGGGTGGGTGTGGGGGGTTGTCCAAGGGGGTGGAGGCCTGTCCAGAGGGGTCGGTGGGGTGTCCAGGGGGGTGTCCAAGGGGTTGGATGGGTGTGGGGGGCTGTCCAAGTGGGTGGCGGCCTCTCCAGAGGGTATTTGGGGTTGTCCGGGTGGGGGGGGGGGGGCTGTCCAGAGGGTTGGGGGATGTCCAGGGGGGTGTCCAAGGGGGTAGGGGGTGGGGGTGGTGTCCAGGAGGGGCGGGGGGCTGTCCAGAGGGGTCGGGGGGTGTCCAGGGGGGTTTACAAGGGGGTGGGTGGGTGTGGGGGGCTGTCCAAGGGTGTGGGTGGGTGTTGGGGGTGTCCAGGGGGGTGTCCAAGGGGGTAGGGGGTGGGGGTGGTGTTTAGGAGGGGTGGGGGGGCTGTCCATAGGGTTGGGGGTGTCCAGGGGGGTGTCCAAGCAGGTCGGGGGTGGGGGGTTGTGTCCAGGAGGGGTGGGGGTGCTTTCTAGAGGGGTCGGGGGCTGTCCAGAGGGGTCGGGGGGTGTCCAGGGTGGTGTCCAAGGGGATGGGTGGGTGTGGGGGGCTGTCCAAGGGGGTGGCGGCCTGTCCAGAGGGGTCGGTGGGGTGTCCAGGGGGGGTGTCCAAGGGGGTGGATGGGTGTGGGGGGCTGTCCAAGTGGGTGGCGGCCTCTCCAGAGGGTATTTGGGGTTGTCCGGGTGGGTGGGGGGGCTGCCCAGAGGGTTGGGGGATGTCCAGGGGGGTGTCCAAGGGGGTAGGGGGTGGGGGGTGGTGTCCAGGAGGGGTGGGGGGCTGTCCAGAGGGGTCGGGGGGTGTCCAGGGGGGTTTACAGGGGGTGGGTGGGTGTGGGGGGTTGTCCAAGGGTGTGGGTGGGTGTTGGGGGGTGTCCAGGGGGGTGTCCAAGGGGGTAGGGGGTGGGGGTGGTGTTTAGGAGGGGTGGGGGGGCTGTCCAGAGGGTCGGGGGGTGTCCAGGGGGGTGTCCAAGCAGGTCGGGGGTGGGGGGTTGTGTCCAGGAGGGGTGGGGGTGCTTTCTAGAGGGGTCGGGGGCTGTCCAGAGGGGTCGGGGGGTGTCCAGGGTGGTGTCCAAGGGGATGGGTGGGTGTGGGGGGCTGTCCAAGGGGGTGGTGGCCTGTCCAGAGGGGTCGGTGGGGTGTCCAGGGGGGTGTCTAAGGGGTTGGATGGGTGTGGGGGGCTGTCCAAGTGGGTGGCGGCCTCTCCAGAGGGTATTTGGGGTTGTCCGGGTGGGTAGGGGGGGCTGTCCAGAGGGTTGGGGGATGTCCAGGGGGTGTCCAAGGGGGTAGGGGGTGGGGGGTGGTGTCCAGGAGGGGCGGGGGGCTGTCCAGAGGGGTCGGGGGTGTCCAGGGGGGTTTACAAGGGGGTGGGTGGGTGTGGGGGCTGTCCAAGGGTGTGGGTGGGTGTTGGGGGGTGTCCAGGGGGGTGTCCAAGGGGGTAGGGGTGGGGGTGGTGTTTAGGAGGGGTGGGGGCTGTCCAGAGGGTTGGGGGGTGTCCAGGGGGGTTTCCAAGCAGGTCGGGGGTGGGGGGTTGTGTCCAGGAGGGGTGGGGGTGCTTTCTAGAGGGGTCGGGGGCTGTCCAGAGGGGTCGGGGGGTGTCCAGGGTGGTGTCCAAGGGGATGGGTGGGTGTGGGGGGCTGTCCAAGGGGGTGGCGGCCTGTCCAGAGGGGTCGGTGGGGTGTCCAGGGGGGTGTCCAAGGGGGTAGGGGGTGGGGGTGGTGTTTAGGAGGGGTGGGGGGCTGTCCAGAGGGTTGGGGGGTGTCCAGGGGGGTGTCCAAGCAGGTCGGGGGTGGGGGTTGTGTCCAGGAGGGGTGGGGTGCTTTCTAGAGGGGTCGGGGGCTGTCCAGAGGGGTCGGGGGGTGTCCAGGGTGGTGTCCAAGGGGATGGGTGGGTGTGGGGGGCTGTCCAAGGGGGTGGCGGCCTGTCCAGAGGGGTCGGTGGGGTGTCCAGGGGGGTGTCCAAGGGGGTGGATGGGTGTGGGGGGCTGTCCAAGTGGGTGGCGGCCTCTCCAGAGGGTATTTGGGGTTGTCCGGGTGGGTGGGGGGGCTGCCCAGAGGGTTGGGGGTGTCCAGGGGGGTGTCCAAGGGGGTAGGGGTGGGGGGTGGTGTCCAGGAGGGGTGGGGGGCTGTCCAGAGGGGTCGGGGGGTGTCCAGGGGGGTGTTATATCTTACTATATTTTGTTTAAAAAATAATATTCAAGCATATTTTTTTAAATACACATCGATTTGTTTTATATTTCAAAATTGTTTACATTCAAATTATGATTTTTTTCATATAAACATATATTTGTCTTATCTAAAAAATATATATATTTTTGCTATTTGTTATAGGTAATAATGAGTCGAAGTTGGATTACGGCACATCGAATGAGCAATGAATATGAGGAAGGTGTTGATGCCTTTTTGGAATTTGCTAAACGAAATGTTCCAAGTAGTGACATTTTTTTCTGTCCATGCCTGAAATGTCTGAATATGAAGAAGTTGAAAAGTAGAGAGATAAAAGATCATCTGATTTTTCATGGTTTCAATCCGAGTTACAACCCTTGGATTTGGCATGGCGAAACTGGACAGAATGTCACTGATGATAATGAATCGCAAGATGGTAACTCCGATGGAATTGAAGAAATGATTCGCGATATTGTAGCAGAACAAATTGAGATAGAACCGACAGTTGCACGTCTATATGGTGATGCCAAAAAACCATTATATCCTGGTTGTACAGATTTTACGGTTTTGCCGGCGGTGTTAAGATTGATTAACCTGAAGGCGAAACATGGATGGAGTGACAGAAGTTTTACAGAGCTGCTACAATTGATGAAAGACATTCTTCCAAAAGATAACGATCTTCCAGATTCACATTATAAGGCCAAAAAAATATTATGCCCGATGGGATTGGGATATAGGAAAATACATGCATGTCCGAATGACTGCATTATATATAGGAAGGAATATGAATTTCTGAAAGAGTGTCCTAAATGTGGGACATCACGGTATAAGGTGAAAGAAAAATCACAAGCTGATGTAGAGATTACAAAGCTCCCTTCAAAGGTATTTTGGTATCTTTCTATAATTCCTCGTTTCAAACGTTTATTTGCTAATTCACATGATGCAAAAAGGTTAAGATGGCATGCTGATGAGCGGGTATGTGATGGAAAAATACGTCATCCAGCTGATTGTCCACAATGGAAGAAAATTGATGCCCAGTACCCTACATTTGGAAATGAAATTAGAAATCTGAGACTAGGCTTGTGCACAGATGGAATGAATCCATACCGAACCCTCAGTAGCACACATAGTTCATGGCCTGTTTTATTGGTAATTTACAACCTCTCTCCTGAAGTTTGTATGAAGCGCAAATATGTCATGTTGAGTATCATGATCTCTGGTCCAAAGCAACCCGGCAATGATATTGATGTATACTTGTCACCGCTGATTGATGATTTGAAACTGTTATGGGCTGATGGTATTAGGGTGTATGATTCTTATAAAATGGAATATTTTCAACTGCATGCAGTGCTTCTATTCACTATAAATGACTTCCCAGCATATGGAAATTTGTCTGGATACAGTGTTAAAGGGCATAAAGCATGTCCAATTTGCGAACAACAGACGTCATATTGTCAATTGCATCATGGGAGGAAAACAGTGTACATGGGTCATCGAAAGTTTTTGCCTATGGATCACCCTTATAGAAGACTAAAAATGGCATTCAATGGCTCACAAGAATTTGATACTGCTCCAAAACCTTTATCCCCATATTTGTATTTTGAGAGGGTGAAAAACCTTGATGTGACATTGGGAAAGACACAGAAATCTGGTAATGATAGACATATTTGGAAGAAAAGGTCAATATTTTTTGAGCTACCATATTGGAGGTATCATGAAGTCAAACATAATATTGATGTCATGCATGTGGAGAAGAATATATGTGATTCTTTGATCGGAACATTGCTAGATATTAAAGGAAAGACAAAAGATGGGTTGAATGCAAGGTTAGACCTACTATCAATGGGAATACGTTTGGAGTTAGCTCCCACTCCTAAAGGAAGACGAACATTTCTTCCCCCGGCTTGTCATACATTATCGAAGAGGGAGAAAAGTAGCTTCTGTCAGTGTCTTCGTGATATCAAAGTGCCTCAAGGTTATTCTTCAAATGTAAAAAATTTTGTCTCATTGAAAGACTTGAAGTTGATAGGTATGAAATCACATGATTGTCACGTCATGATGCAACAAATTCTACCAGTTGCACTGCGTGGAATATTGCCCATCCGTGTCAGAAAGACTATAATGAGGTTGTGTTATTTTTTCAATTCAATTTGTAACAAGGCGATTAATGTGAATGCTTTGAACATTTTGGAAAAGGATGCAATTTTTATACTTTGTCATTTGGAAATGTATTTTCCTCCAACTTTTTTTGATATGATGGTGCATTTAATGATTCATCTGGTTCGAGAAATAAAGCTTTGTGGACCTGTATATCTTCGTTGGATGTATCCTTTTGAAAGGTATATGAAAATATTAAAGGGATATGTTAAAAATCCATATCGACCTGGAGCCTCCATTATTGAAAAGTATATTTCTGAGGAGGTAGCAAAGTTTTGTACGAGCTACTTGGCTACGGCGCAACACATAGGTTTGCCTCCATCTCGCCATGAACGGGTTAATAATGAGGGAAAGGGGATTCGTGGCTTGAAAGTCAAATCACTGTCAGCTGAACAGATGAAGAAGTTAGAATCATACATCTTGAATAACATAGCTGATGTTCAACCGTATATCACATTGCATATTAATGAGTTGAAACAATGTCATCCAAAGAAGAAAGAAATGTGGATTTTGAATGAGCACAACAAAACTTTTTTGCCATGGTTTAAAAAGACCTTGCTTGGTATATCAGATGTATCAGAGACATTAAAATGGATAGTGGGTGGTCCATCTTTAAATGTGATAACATGGTCCGCTTATGACATTAATGGCTATACATTTCATACGAAAGCTCAGGACAACAGAAGTGCAGTTCAGAATAGTGGTGTATTGGTGTTTGCAGAAGCAATGCATTTTTCGAGTGCTAAGGACAGAAACCCAATTTCGGCATCAAGTGCATATTATGGAGTGATTGAAGACATATGGGAGGCTGATTACTTTAAAATTAAAGTTCATGTTTTTAACTGTAAATGGTTTATCGGTAACAACAGTGTCAGACACGATGAATTTGGAATGACACTTGATAATCTGAATAGATTGGAAGACACAGCTGATTCTTTTATAATGGCAACACATGCCAAACAAATTTTCTATGTAGTAGATCAATCAGATATGCAGTGGGCTGTTGTTTTACAAGGGAAAAAACAATATGTTGGTGAGGATGAATTTGATGAAGATGCTGATTTATGTGAGATCCCTACTTCCATGGAAAGATTAACAGAACATAATGATGAGTATGTTGAAGACATGGTCTGTGCCATAAGGAACGATCACGACGAAGGAATTTGGGAAAACAATCCAACTGTACATTCCTAAAATTACAGGTAACACATGTTTATTTCTTGTTTACATTTAGTTTTTTCATATAATGTTAGATATTGTAAATTTTTTACTTATTAAAACATGTATCAAACCAAAATGATAAAACAATAAAAACCGTAAAGAGGAGAAGTCCTAGGCGCACTGGCTGGCCGGTGGTGGATCACCGGTTGGCCGGTGGTCCAGACATCAAAGCTCTGTCTAGTCCACCGGCCGGCCGGTGATGAGCCAGCGGCCGACCGGTGGTCCAGACACAGAGGAAGGCTCTCTGTCTGGTCCACCGGCCGGCCGGTGGTGATCCAGCGGCCGGCCGGTGGTCCAGACAGAGAGGAAGGCTCTCTGTCTGGTCCACCGGCCGGCCGGTGGTGAGCCAGCGGCCGGCCAGTGGCCCAGACAGAGCAAGG
This sequence comes from Viscum album, assembly GCA_963277665.1. NCBI lineage: Eukaryota > Viridiplantae > Streptophyta > Magnoliopsida > Santalales > Viscaceae > Viscum > Viscum album. The sequence continues at coordinate 257,655,373 of OY728162.1, forward strand.
CTGTCTGGTCCACCGGCCGGCCGGTGGTGAGCCACCGACCGGCCGGTGACACCAGGCAGTGGGAAAGTCTACTGCCTGGGTCCTCCGGCTGGCCGGTGAGCTCACACCGGCTGACCGGTGGACTCAGTGAGTCCACTTTTCAGCTTTCTTGGGCCAACTCCTTGGCAACCTTTTGCCTATCAACAAAAACACTTGAAAACAAATTAGAACATAATAAGAGTGATTGTGATCATTAAAATCCAAGAGAGAGGGGTACAACAGACTGTGTTTACCATGTTTATCATTGTTTAACATGCTTACCATATTACCAATGTTTACTATTATGTAATTTAGTACACTTTTCTATTTTCTGATTAAGTAGTATTACAATATTTGAATTTGTATATTTGTGAACTAATGTTTGTTTTTTTTTGATTTGAAGGAAAATGACAGATCAATCAGTAGATCAGCCACATGATTCTGGAGATGAGCATATTGGTCATACATCTGGGGAGGAACATTCACATGCTCCTATTACGAAAAAGAGTTCAAAGGTTGGTAAGCGTGGGTGCACACGTTTACCAAAATTATCACTTTCCCGTACGAAGGAGGAGAGGATAGTCGTGGAGTTTGATGATGATGATCTTCCTAGAGGTCCAAATGCTAAAGATTTTAAGGGTTTTGTAGCAACTCAGGCTAAGAGCAAAGTAAGCATTCTCTATGATGATTGGAGAAGTGTGGATAAGGCGATAATTTCTCAGCTGTGGGAGACCATTTTGGTAAGATCTTTTGCTATTGTTTGACTGTTCTTTAAATGTTTTTAGTATATATAATATTTTTAACCTCTTTTTTATCAGATGACATTTGATATTCCTGACACTGGAGGAGTCAGGAAGAAATGCTTATCGTTGGCTGCTAGGAGATGGAGGGATTTCAAATCAACCCTCTCATCTGATTTCATTTATGGTCATAGGAGTCGTGAGAATCCATGTCGTATATATCCTTTTATAGATGAAGACACATGGAGACAATTTTTTGAAAGTAGAAGAAAAGAATCATTTTTGGTAAGGGCAGTGTAAACTTTTATAAGCTTTCTTATATAAATGATCTTATTATTGTTTTGTTAATGATTACTTATTCTTAATTTACAGCAAACAAGGAAAGCTCATCAAGAGATCCAATATAAAAATGTATACCCTCATAGTTTATCTCGGGGAGGGTATGCATTATTGGAAGAACAAATGATGGCAGAAAAATTTCAACAACTAAAAGCTGAGTCTTCAAGCTCTGGAGAGGTGGCCCCTCCATCCCCTCCATCTAGACATGAGAAATGGAAAAGAGCTCGGAAGGGCAAAAAAGGACAATATCTTTCGGAAGAATCGAGACTCGTAGTTGAGAGGATTGTAAGATATCTATTTTATTTATTTAAGTTTACTATTTTCGTCATATATTTCCAATCATTATAGAAATGTTCAATTAATTATTACAGGACTCTCTTGAGGAGCAGAGTTCACAGGGGACATTTACACCATCTAGGAGGGAAGATATTTTATCTGTGGCATTGGGAAAGCCCGAACATCCTGGCCGTGTAAGAGGATATCCGGCAGGTGTATCGGTAAGAAAAGTGTTGTCACGTTCCTCAACTTCTAACGTTGAGGGAGTTTATAAAAAAAAAATAGAATCATTGGAGGCTGAAGTCCATAATATTAATGCGACAATGGAGGACAAGATTAGAGCATCGGTGCAGTTTATGTTTGCAGACTTGCAAAGACAATTTCAGGGTGCAGCTCCCACTCCACCTCTCCCAGTAGCTCCCACTCCCCCACCTCAGCCTGCGGACCCCATTTTTGATCCTCCTCCTCCGCCGCAGCTACCTACTTATTGTGAGTTGTATGTTGATGATCCTCAACATCATATAGTTGCATATGGGATGGTATATTGTATAGGAGATACAGTTCATCATCAACAGTTAGAGGTAGAGAATCAGAGGGTCACTGTACAGGATATTATAGATAGATCAGCTCGAATACCATTACCTACAGATGAGGTGACGACAGTTGGACATAGTATCGGCCATTTTTTACTTTGTCCATCCAGACTTCTTCGACTCATTACCATAGAGGTATGGATGTTATATCTTTTATTTTATATTTTTATTAATGTTTTATCATTTGAAAACTAATATATTTTTCAATTTATTTTTACAGGAATACTTCAAAGGTAAAGAAATACTGTATAGACAACAACAAAGACAGATAGCTATGACATCAGATGCAGATACTAGCAGTCTTGACAAATTGTCAAGATATTCAAATTTGTTGGCGGATCATTATGACTTTACAATGGAAGCTCATGTCTGTGGACGTGAACTAAGTGTGGGGATTATGAAAACTGATATCATGGAGTTTGTCACTGGAGATAAGTTGGGCATCAACGTGGTGCAAATTTTTATCATGTAAGTCTTAACACCTTTTCCTTGCGTTATATTTATTAAAAATGTATACTTATGTCTGCTTTTTATTAGGTATCTGTATAAAATTTGTGAGAGGAATGAGCTGACAGATGTATATGGATTCGTGGACCCACAATTGATTTCCCCTGAAGCATGTGCATTGGATGAGGAACAAAGAATGATTTATATTGCTGATAGATTTGAAAATAATGTAATCACATAGTGTTGGATGATGCCTTTTTGTGAGAGGTATGAAACACATCCCTCTCAAAGAGTTAATTATCTTTTAACATAAAAAACCACTAACGTTAAATTTCCTTTTATCAGGGATCATTGGATGTTAGGGGTTTTTTGCCCTAGGGAGAAAGCACTTTATTGGATATGCTCTCTCCATGATGATGTGCGAGAAAGTTTTAAGAATATATTGGAAACGTAAGTTTCAATTTCACAATAGTTTTATATATTATAATGAATTTTAAATTTACCCCATTCGTATTATTTTCTAACAGGGCATGGGTCCACTTTCGAAAAAGCGCAAAGAAAATGAATTTCAAGATCAAATATGTACATGCGAAGGTAAATATCCATTTATAATTTGTACATTTTGATTTATTACATAAAAATAATATATTGAATTTACACTCATTCAAACAGAAATGTCAGGAGCAACAAGGCATCATCGAATGCGGATATTACATGTTAAGATTTATGTATGAAATAATAACAACTGGGACAGTTCTGAGTTTTGACCTGGTAAGATTTCCTCTTTCTCATAATATTTCAATTTGATTTATTCATTATACACGTTGACTACTATCCTTTTCCTTTGTAGCTTTTTGATGACCCTCAACCCTTTACTGCTGAAGATATCAAACACTTACAAGTGGAGTGGTCAAATTATTTTACAGGTTTGATTGACTTTTAGTTGTTTGTAATGTAAAATGTAATTTTGAATATTGTCAATGTAATTGTGTATTTCGTAGTCGTTTAGGTTGGATTTAGTTTTTTTTGAAGTTGACAGTGTAAGTTTTGAATGTTATATAAGTGAATGTTTAATTTTTCTCTACTTCTTGTTTTGGTCTACTGTTGATGGTTTTTCTGGTCTGGATTTTGGTATGGGGGGAGAGGTTCCAAGGGGGTGGGTGGGTGTTTGGGGGGTGTCCAAGGGATATGGGAGGGGTGTCCAAGGTGTGTTTGGGGCTGTCCTAGGGGTCGGGGGGTGTAAATGAGGGTGGGGGGGTGTCCAAGGGGTGGGGGGTGTCCAAGGGATATGGGAGGGGTGTCCAAGGTGTGTTTGGGGCTGTCTAAGGGGTCGGTTGGGTGTAAATGAGGGTGGGGGGGGCTGTCCAAGGGGTGGGGGTGTCCAAGTGGTGGGGGGTGTCCAAGGGATATAGGAGGGGTGTCCAAGGGGTGTTTGGGGCTGTCCAAGGGGATGGGGGGGTTTCCAAGGGGTCGGGGGGGTTTCCAAGGGGTCGGGGGGTGTCCAGGGGGTGGGGGGGTTGTCCAAGGGGTGGGGGTGTCCAAGGGGTGGGGGGTGTCCAAGGGATATGGGAGGGGTGTCCAAGGGGTGTTTGGGGTTGTCCTAGTGTTTGGGGGGTGTAAATGAGGGTGGGGGGGCTGTCGAAGGGGTGGGGGGGTGTCCAAGGGGTGGGGGGTGTCCAAGGGATATGGGAGTGGTGTCCAAGGTGTCTGGGAGTTCTGTCCAAGGGGCCGGTTGGGTGTAAATGAGGGTGGGGGGCTGTCCAAGGGGTTGGGGGTGTCCAAGGGGTGGGGGGTGTCCAAGGGATATGGGAGGGGTGTCCAATGGGTGTTTGGGGCTGTCCAAGGGCTTGGGGGGGTGTCCAGGGGTCGGGGGGGTGTCCAAGGGGTCTGGGAGGGCTGTCAAGGTGTGGGGGCTGTCCAATGGGTGTTTGAGGCTTTACTAGGGGTCTTGGGGGTGTAAATGAGGGTGGGGGGGTTGTCCAAGGGGTGGGGGTGTCCAAGGGGTGGGGGTGTCCAAGGGATATGGGAGGGGTGTCCAATGGGTGTTTGAGGCTGTACTAGGGGTCGTGGGGGTGTAAATGAGGGTGGGGGGGCTGTCCAAGGGGTGGGGGTGTCCAAGGGTTGTGGTGGGGCTCCAATGTGGTGGGGGAGGGCTGGCCAGGTTGTTAGGTGGGTATAGATGAGGGTGGGGTTCAGTTGGGGCTTGGGGGAGGGCTGGCATGGTTATTTTTGTTGTTTGGTTTCTGGTTGCTTTTTGGTGAGAGCAGTGCAATTATTTTAAAAAAAAATCGCTTTCACGTCGGTTATTTTATAACCGACGTGGTAAATAAATCAGTAGGGGTTTATCACGTCGGTTTTTTCGAGAACCGACGTGATAAACCGTTCCTGGGCCTTTTATCACGTCGGTTCTTAATATAACCGACGTGCTAAAAGGCTTGGGAATCGATTTACCACGTCGGTTATTGGATAACCGACGTGCTAAAACGTTTCCCAGGCTTTTTTATCACGTCGGTTATTTAAGAAACCGACGTGATAATAGGCCCGGGGAAGGGTTAATCACGTCGATTATGTCATAACCGACGTGATAAACGATATCCCAGGCGTTTTATCACGTCGGTTTAGAAATAACCGACGTGATAAACCCCCCCCCCCCCCCCGCGCATATTTATCACGTCGGTTATTAATGAACCGACGTGATAAACACCGTGATGTTAGGGATGTTACGTCGGGTTTTAAATAACCGACGTAAAAAACGTTATTTATAACGTCGTCCGTATTAACGTCGCCTAAAAACCGACGTAAATAATGAAAAATAACCGACGTAAAAAATGTTTTCTGCACTAGTGCATGGGTTATGATATGATTGTTTATGATCTTGTGGCACATGTATATATGATTTCATTATGAGATGGGTGAAACCTATCTCTCTCTCTAATGCATTAGGTAAAGATTTATATCTCGTGAGATAGACATGGCTGGAATGGGGAGTGAACTCGGTTTAGTAAAGGACTTTATCCGCTAAGATGGTATTGAGAGTGAGCCTTGTCTACTACGATGATCATGGGAGTGAATCATGACTACCAAGATGGTATGGGGAGTGATCTCATACTACTAAGATGGTCTTGGCAGTGATGTCTTGACTACTATAGAAATCCTTTTATATACTTATGTGTCTGTCACAAATTCCATGTCTTATTCTTATGTTATGCTTTCATGGCTTATGCTTTTGATTCCCTTATGATTCATGTCTTATGAACTACCAATCTTTATGTCATGATTCATGTTTATGGTCTTTGTTATGCAGGGTATGATCTTTTAATGTCATGATCACGTTATCATACGCTTGCGCTCATGTTTATGCTACATATCTCCTCTTTTTAACCTTATTGATCATCTGAGTTCACCCCTTTTTATGTTTTATTTCTCCAGGTTACAAAGATATGTATTATGTATGATGTGTCTAATAAGGGTGATAGTTATGAAGAACCTAGTGGAAGATAATGTGGCTCACTTATATACCAGTGTTTATGTTTCCATGTTTCCGAAGGCACTAGACTAATACGGTGGGCGTCTGTTATGTAATGTATTAAGTATTCTGCATAGGTTATGTAATGTTAAATGTATAAAAAACGAGGGTCGTTATAGTTCGCACGTACACCACAGCTCCTAAATCGTCTTTCTTCAATACCGAAGTGCTAGCGCGGGAAATCAAAGCACTTTACAACGTCCCTTCAATTGCGTAAAGAACGAGAACTCGGGTTGAGGAAGTGGGATTAATTTGGGCTTGTTCTTATCTTTAATTTCTCTCTCTAGGCTTGAGAGATGAGAGGATAGCTCCCTTCTAAAATCATGCAAATGGTGAGGGACATTCATAAAAAAGGTGCTTGAATAAAAAATAAGAGAAATCTCTTACTAAATTTCGGCATGATAACAGGTATACATAAAGGTTCATGAGAGGGCTTAATGAGAGTAAAAGGGGTCTCCCATCACATGGACATAAAAATGACAGTGAGAGGGGTGTATAAAAACTTCTCACACAAGAACAAATGGAAATTAAGGGACATAACATAATATAGGTGCTTGAATAAAAAGAGAGAAATCTCTTACTAAATTTTAGCATTGTAATGGATGTATACAATGGTTCATGGGAGCGCTTAATGAGAGTGAAAGGGGTCTCTCATCACATTGACATAAAAATGGAAGTGAGATGGGTGTATAAGAACATGCCCACACAAGAACAAATGGAAATTAAGAGGCATTACATAAAAGAGGTGTTTGAATAAAAAAAGAGAAATCTCTTACTAAATTTCGACATGGTAACGAGCATACATAAAAGTTCATGGAAGGGCTTAATGAGAGTGAAAGTGGTCTCTGACATAAAAATGGAAGTGAGAGGGATGTATATGAACATGCCCACAAAAGAGCAAATGTAAATTAAGAGGCATAACATAAAAAAGTTCTTGAATGAAAATAAGAAAAATCTCTTACTAAATTTTGGCATGATAACGGGTGTACATAAAGGTTTATGAGAATGCTTAATGAGAGTGAGAGGGGTCTCTCATCACATGGACCAAAAAAAGGCAATGAGAGAGATGTATAAGAACATACTCACGCAAGAACAAAGGGAAATTAAGAGGCATAACATAAAAGAGGTTGAATAAAAAGAAGAGAGAAATCACTTACTAAATTTCGACATGATAACAAGTGTACATAAAGGATCATATAAGGAATTAATGAGAGTGAAAGGGGTCTCTCATCACATGGACATAAAAATGACAGTGGGAGATATATATAAGAACATGCCCACACAAGAACAAATGGGAATTAAGAGGCATAAAATAAGAGGTGCCTAAATAAAAAGAACATAGAAATCTTTAACCTTGAGAGAGTGATTCCCAAAAACTTTAGAGGAGCACCTTAAGAGTTTGGGGACACCTTAAGAGGACTTTAGAGATTGGAGGACAAAGGAAGTACTCCATGGTTTTTGAGTGAAGAAAAATGGAAACTTGGGTGACTTTATATAGAAAAAGAGAGATGGGTTCTTTATTATTTCTCAAACATAGGTTTCGAACTCTATACAATAAAATAATTAAAACCACAAACTTTCACATGGTTTTTGTTCATATTTCTACAAAATATAGGTAGTTTTCATTTTTTTATAAGATCGAGGGCTGAACTTATTAAAATATTACCGTTACTGATGTGGAAGTGAGTCATGTTCTTAAATAAATGATTTTAAAACCATAAAATATCGTATGGGTTTTTGGAGGATTCATAAAGGCTTTATAAAATTAATCAAATAAACTTAAAAACATATTATTCTAAAGGGTAAACAAAGATTTAATCTTGGATCCCTTTTATAACATTTATTACATCACTTTTGAGTCATTACGATGTCATAATACGCATCGTATATTTATATCGTTTTTAATTTTTACCCGTAAATTCAATTGTCCCGAAAAATTATAAAAAATTCACCATTTAATAATTTTGACGTGGTAGTTTCAAAAATAATATCTATTTTGTCAAAATAATTTTCTTAATATATGGATTTTGACTTAAAATAGAGTTGACATTTATTGAAAAATATTGATTTTTTTTTACAATGACAGTTTTCAAACCATTATAGAAATTACATTTGACATCATAAAAATTATATTATTATTTACATTGAACATCATTTAATAATAATATTTAATTAAAATATCATTTATTTCAAAAATACATTAATTCATCACAAGGAATGTCTTAATTGAAATTACATATTACTTAAAAATACAATTTGTGTTTTATTGTATCAAAATATAATTTTTATCAAACTAATTACTCAAATCATTTATAAAATAAAAACAATAAGAAATAAATTTAAACATTATTTCAATTAAAAGTATATATAAATTTTCATACTATTAGAGTTTCTTTATTATGATCTTAAAAAATGATTTTAAAAACATAAAATATAATGTATGTTTTGAAGGATTCATAACCTTTAAAATAATTAATCAGATAAACTTAAAATCACATTATTTTAAAGGGTAAACATAAATTTGATCTTGGATCCCTTTTATAGCATTTATTACATCACTTTTGGATCATTACGGTGTCATAATACGCACTATATATTTATACCGTATTTAATTTTTATCCAAAAAATTGATTCACAAAAAAATATGAAAAATACAACATTTGATAATTTCGACGTGTAAATTCCAAAAATAATATTTATTATCATAATAATCTTCTAAATAAATGAATTTTGACTTAAAATAGAATTGACATTTATTGAGAAATGGTGGGGATTTTTATAATAACATTTTTAGAACCATTATAGAAATTTCATTTGACAACATAAAAATTATATTATCATTTACATTTAACAAACATCATATAATAATAATATTTAATTAAAATATCATTTATTTCAAAAATACATTAATTCATCATAAGGAATGTCTTAATTAAATTGCATATTATTCAAAAATGCAATTTGTGTTTTATCATATCAAATTATAATTTTTATCAAACTAATTACTCGGTCATTTATAAAGTAAAAACAAAAAACAATAAATATAATCATTATTTCAATTACAGATATGAATATTGATACTATTAGGGTTATTTTATTTTTAGTCTGTTAAATTATTTTAAACCTAATTAACATATTTTTCTTTTACCATGGTTATAAATATTTACTACAGTTACTATTCATATTATCCAAAAAACTAAGTTCACCTTATTACATAATATTAATTATAATGATTCCAAATATGAAATCCATTTAATCAAAATCAATTCATATAGGTAGAAGAATTTAATTTAAAATAAAACTCACAATCATGACAAGAAGCAATTTTTCAAAAAAAAAATTATTATTCAAAAAATATATGATTTTTCTTCAACTCTATAACTAGTAATATTCATTACATGAATTTCAATTCATAAAGATAGGTATATAATCTAAACATTTTATTTAAATCATTTCTCATTATGAGTTATTTTAATTAATTACAATGGAAAATCATTATGCATTTGAAAACAGCTTTTAAAAAAATGTGTTTTTAATCCTAAAAATAAACACACTAAAATCCAATATAAAGATAATTTAAATATAATTAATTGAAATAAATATAATTAAAGAATACTTTTGTTACCTTGAAATCAAATTAAAAAATAATAATTAGACTTTTAAATTAATTAATTTATCAAAAGAAATGACAATTTTACATAAAAACGATATTTTCACTATTCACTAAAAAATCAATATTTTTTTAATACTCAAATTTTCACCATAAGTTAATTTTGATATGTTAATATCAAAAATGGAGTTTGCTTCATCAAATACATTTTCTAAATGTTCAAAAAAATAATTACAATGTTTTTTTATAAAAAGAAATAAAAATTTGTTAGGTCCACAAGGCTGAATACCCTGAGAGGGGGGTGAATCAGGGTATGACTAATTTAAAATTAACACTCGTTCTGATCTTGTTTCGCTGTTGAGCAAAAATCTCTTCTCTCTTTTTCCTGTTGCACAAAGTAAATAGAAAGCGAAGTATGCACAGGACACAGCAATTTTACTTGGTTCACCGCAAAGGGTTACGTCCAAGGAGCATACGCCGACAAGTTGTCGGTCGTACCAAATTCCACTAATCTTCACTAGCTGTGGATTACAAGGTTCGGGCTAGATCACTTCTAAGCCCAGGCTCACTGCCTTTACAAGTTTAGGGTCAGGTCACTGCTTTCCCAAGGGTCACTCCTTGTTTCTCTCTCTCTGGCTCACTGCCGGTGGAGAGGATCACCTTCTTTCTCTTCCTAAGCTCACTGCTCTGGAAAGGAACCACTCACAGTTTATAGACTTGTAGGTCTCTTTATTTGCATGAATGAATGCATCTTTCTCTGTATGTAGATGCTCTGTTGAAGTACAACTTTCACCCGTAGATGAATATCTCTTTGTACCGAAGGTATCGGGCAAACTTCCAGCTTCCACGCAGTCCGAAAATCACTGCTGGAACAAAACCTTACTTGGCGCGCAAGTCAAACTTGCGCGCAAGTATCGGCGTACAAGTCACAACGGGCGCGCAAGTTCACCTCAGACACTTGCGCGACACAATCTTCCCCAACTCCAAACTTGCGCGACTCTCTTCCTTTTACGCCCAAATCAATATTGGCGCGCAACTACCAACTGGCGCGCAACTTCTAACACTGGCGCACAACTTCAACCACTGGTGCGCAACTTCACTTGCGCGACCCACACTCACCACTTGCGCGACCACCACACATGCGCGACGGGAGCTCTGATTTCTCAAAGTGTTGAACTCCGGTAAGAATGAGGAGGGGTGGTCCAGTATTTATAGGCAATATGACCACCATGCGCGATGGTGCGCAAGTCACCTGCGCGACCCAGTTTCGGCGCGCAAGTCTCCTGTCATTTAGACACTTGCGCGACCAACTCTCAAACTTGCGTGAACCTTTTTCCTTAGCCATATTTTGATTTTCTGATCTTGAAAAACATATGGCGCGCAAGTTTCCTATACTCCAAGTCCTCAGCGCGCAAGTCCCTTTGCCAAAAACACTTTTCTTCATTTGTCGATTTTCAGGCCCAAAAATTTGGCAAACACTGGAAAACGGCGCCACCTTGTATCTGTTCTTTTGTACCGCCTCCAGATCATCCATTCCTTTTATCGACGTTCTTGAATCAAACATGGATCGTTGACCACAGCTCTTGAACTCGACATTCTATCATGAAATCCTCTTTGTCAACAAATTTGTATGTCATTGTTTTTCTTTGTCAACAATCACTACTCAGATGTCCACTTTGTCAACAAACACAATCACCTCAAAAATGCTTCAATGATACCTTGAGGGATTTTTGCCCAACAATCTCCCCCTTTGGGTTTGTTGACAACTCTTCCATAAAAAGATACGTCGTTGATTCTTCAGCCTCCATTCGCCGCATTGCGATTCTGATAGCGATCAAGGATTTACTCAACACACACTCTAAGCCTACATGAGCAATGCTCGGCGTGAGAAACAAGAGTAAATGAAAAGTTCATCAATGAATCACTTCATCTCTAACATCCACTATTGACACCAAACTGATACCAATTTGTACTAAACTGATACCAATTGTTGATGGGCTTGTTGGAAGACCAATGTTTGGTTTTAAAATATTCTTACCACTTTCCAACACCACTCTTCTGCTTTTATCACGATCCTCAGCTATCGTGATATCTATTCTTTGATCGATCACTTCTAACATCGTCAGATTTAATACGCTCCCCCTTTCTGTTCACAGCTTCATCCCTTGTCAGCTTCAAAACCTCTTTAGCCCTATTTCCTGTATTGTCCAAGCTAAGCTCTGGCTAAACACGCTCAAAAAGCTTCAGCTCCCCCTATCCGGTTGCTCCACCTGTCAGTTTCTCCCCATATCATTCATGATTTATCAAATCTCCACATTGTCTCCCCCTTGAACAACCATTATTTTCTCCCCTTTTGTCAACGAACCTAAAGGCACCCCTTTGTAGTCTGTAATAGAGTAGAGAACAAATCAGCATATTAGGGGAAAACGCATCATACCTCGGGGAGAGGGGGAGGGGGGTTCACATCTACACTATTTCAAGTGCAGGAAATCGACTAAACTCCCAGAGCCAGTCGATGCCTCTCAAAAGCTTCCTTGGGTAAGGCCTTTGTCAGAATGTCTGCAACCTGTAGCTCTGTAGGCACATACTCCAACTTCACGATTCCCTGCTCAACCTTCTCCTTGATGAAATGATACTTGATCTCAATGTGCTTTGTCCTTGAATGATGGACAGGATTTTTGCTAAGATTTATAGCACTTGAGTTGTCACACTGGATTCCGATCGGAGACTTCACTTCAACTTCCATATCTTCAAGCTGCTGCTTCATCCACAATAACTGTGTGCATGCTTGAGTGGCCGCAATATACTCAGTTTCTGCGGTGCTTAATGAAATGCAATCTTTCTTCTTGCTCAACCAAGCAATACATAGTCCGCCAAGATAAAATGCACCTCCAGATGTTGATTTCCTGTCATCCGCTGAACCGGCCCAGTCTGCATCAGTATATCCCAATAACTCTGTCTGAGACTTGTCGTTATATGTCAGTCCGAAGTCCACTGTGCCCTTGATATACCGAAGTATTCTTTTCACTGCGAGCATATGACTTTCCTTGGGATTACTTTTATATCTCGCTGCTTGGCATGTGGCGAAAACAATATCAGGCCTTATCGCGGTCAAGTACAACAGACTTCCAATAATTTCCCTATATTCTGTGATATTAACTGCCTTGTCATCCTCATCTTTTGATAATTTCATCCGGGTAACAACCGGAGTCTTCATCTCCTTGGAATTATCCATTCCAAACCTTCTTAGAACCTCATTGACATATTTGGATTGAGAAATGAAAGTGTCATTACTTCCTTGTGTCACCTGTAAACCAAGGAAAAATGTTAGCTCTCCAATCATTGACATTTCAAACTCATTTTTCATGAATTCGGAGAACTGTCTGCATTGAGCTTCATCTGATCCGCCGAATATTATGTCGTCAACATAAACCAACACTATCATCTGTTGATTACTATCATTACTAAAATAGAGATTGTAATCAACTCTTCCACGCTGAAAACCAAGCTTCTTCAAGTATTGATCAAGCCTTGAGTACCATGCTCGTGATGCTTGTTTTAGCCCATACAATGCCTTCTTCAGCTTACAAACTTTGTTCTCATCCTCATGAATGAGAAAACCATCTGGCTGCTCAATGTACACCTCTTCTTCTAGAACCCCATTCAAGAATGCGGATTTGACATCCATCTGGAACACTTTAAACTTTCTTTGCACTGCTATGGCCAAAAATAATCTGATTGTCTCCAGCCTTGCAACTGGTGCAAATGTCTCATCAACATCTATTCCCTCGATCTGGGAGTACCCCTTGCACACTAGTCATGCTTTGTTTCGAATCACAGTTTCATCTCCATTCATCTTGTTGCGATAGACCCATTTAGTCCCAATGACATTTTTGTCTGCTGGTCTCGAAACAATCTTCCATGTCTGGTTCTTCTCAATCTGATCAAGCTCTTCATTCATAGCTTGAACCCAGTTTTCATCTTCAGCTGCATCGAAAAAACATTTCGGCTCCACCTGAGATAAAAACGATGCCTGCTGTAATGACTTCATTCTTCGATTCTGAACTGGAGCTGTCTGATCACCAATGATATTCTGCCTATCAATTTCAGCTCGTCTCTTTGGCTTCCTTGCAGATATAGACTTGACACTTTCTTTTTCATCATCAGTATCTTCTTCTGAGTCAGCCTCTACAACTTCTGCTCCCCCTGTGTTGTTTTTCTCATCATCACTTTCATCCAAGAACTGTTCACTGGATCGTTGAGTATTCTGTTCATTTTCAACTATAGTGACATCATTGCTCTCAACGATTTTTCCCAGCCTCTTGTTGAAGCATTTATATGCTTTGCTTTTCCCTGAGTAGCCAAGGAATATTCCTTCATCTCCTCGTACCTCAAACTTCCTATGATTTTCTTTGTTGAGAATGAAACACTTACTTCCAAAGATTCGAAAGTATTTCAACGTTGGCTTCTTTCCGTACCATAGTTCATACGGAGTCTTCCCTTGCTTCGGACACAACAGAGACTTGTTTGAAACATAGACCGATGTTAAAACTGTTTCCTTCCAAAATTTCTCTGGTAGGTCCTTATCAATAAGCATTGTTCTGGTCATATTGTTGATGATCCGATTTCTTCTTTCAACCACTCCATTCTGTTGGGGAGTTCTTACTGATGATACTTGATGTCTTATCCCATGTTTCTCGAGATAGTTTTCAACCTGACTGTTTGTAAATTCTGTACCGTTATCAGTACGAAATTTCAGAATTTTCTGCCCAAGCATCTTTTCTGATTCCCTCCTATACTGCTTTATACAACTGAACACCTCTGTCTTGTAGGTAATGATGAATACCCAGGCCATTCTGCTATAATCGTCAATGAAAAGAACATAGTACCTTTGCCCATTTATAGCTCGTGGTGAGATAGGTCCACATACATCAGCATGAACCAATTCGAGCACTCTAGATAATTTCTGTTCCTTTGGCTTGTATGTTTTTCTGATGATCTTCCCTTGTTGACAAGCATCACACATATGAGTGTGATCACGTGATAGTTTGGGAAAGGTCTCTAGCGGCATCACACTTTACCAGATCTTCCATGGATGGTTGACATAGATGGCCAAGTCGCTTATGCCATAGCTGGTTTTCTTCTTCTCTGAATAAAAAGCACGAATCTTCTTCCTCACCTACCAGGTAAAGATTTCTCTTTGTTCGTTTTCCCTGTAGAATGATTGCTCCATCTTTTCCTTTAACAATACACATCTTCTTGGTAAATCGGATAGAGTGCCTGGAGTCACATAGTTGATTAACGCTAAGCAAGTTATGACTGAGACCCTCTACTACCAAGACATCAGCACGTCTCATTTCTTTGCCCCCGAACTTGGCTTTCCCTGAGCCAACAATCTTCAGGCCTTCATCATTTCCAAATTTGACAACTCCTTTGTCATATTTTATGCCTATAACCAGATCCTTGTTGTCTGTCATGTGAGACGTACAACCACTATCAAGAATCCACACACCAGAACGATCTGATGCTTTAAGGGAAATTTCAGCAACTACAGCCTTCACAATTTTCTTCTTCTTGGTCCATACTTTTTCTTTCATACTCGGCATGGATTGAGGCTTCTGTTCTTTCTCAGAGTATGATGGACCAGATTCATCTTGCAGAGCTGCAAATCTGTTCTGAACTTTTAACTCACTTGTCGGTTTATTGATCTGCTGCTTGCGAACATTTTGATTCTTCTTTGGCACATTTCTCTGAATGGTTGAAGTGCAATACCTAGCCATGTGTTCAAATCCTCCGCACCAAAAACAGTGTCCTTCAAAATATGTTTTGGAAAACCGTTCTCTATTTGGCTGTCATCTCTGTTCATGTTCCCTTCTATATCTCTTGGCTATGGAACACACATACTGTGAATGTCCCATTTTCCCACAGCAATAACACCTGATATAGGATGCATTCCTTCGTGAAACTTCAACACTACGATTTTCCCTTTGAGATCTCTGAATATTCTGATTCTGTTTTGTGCCCAAATCAACCTTCACTTTCGGGATGAGTGCTTGGGGTCTGACTGCAATTGTCACAGATTTTTGTTCCTGATTAAGCCCATAAATGGCCTTAACATCTGAGCTCAATTGCTGCTTCTTCCCTACTGAACTACTAGGCTCCACTTTCATCTTCTATGTCTTCTGAATGGCCTGCTTTTCTGATATCACATTGGGGGTCAAGAGTTTTTCTTGATCCTTAATTTTTTGTTGCAGACTGACCACTTCTTCTTCCATCTCTTTGATACGTCTAACCTGCTCTTTTCCTGTGTTAGTCAAACAATCAATTTCCTTCTTTTGTTCCTCAATTTTAAGCTTATACTCAACAATATTTTCTGAGCTCTCTAGTGTTGAGGATTTTAGTCTTTCAATTTCTTCTAACAGCTCAGACTTTTCTTCATCCTGTTGTTGCATATAGAGTTTGGCATCACGAACCACTTTATTGGCTTTCTTCGTTTTGGCTCTCCAAACGTCTATCTCCTCAAGAGCTGCTTCCAATTCGGCTTCCATATCAACTCTCCCTTCAATTTCTTCTTCTTTAGCATCAGTTTCTTCTCCCTTTTGAGAACTACCAACAATTGCCACCAAGGCATTTACCCCACAATCTCTGCAATTTTCTATTTCCTCAACTTCTTCATCCTCAGACTCATTTGAACTTTCAAATTCTTGTGAAAGAATATTCTTTTTCTTGAAAAAATTTCCCTTGAATTGCTTCTTCCCTTTCACAAAAGTTGAAGTCTTCTTCTTGGGAATTTCAACGTCATCATCATCATCATCTTGAAACTTCTTGGGGCATCTTGCCGCAAGATGACCAACCTTTCCACATCGAAAGCATGCTAGTAGAAGTTTACCTTTAAACTTTCATCTTCCTCTTTGTAGATTTGAAGAAATGAATGACATCACCTCATCTGTCTCTTCTTCTTCATTAGAATCTTCAATGGTGAGCTTCTTCATGGCCTTGAATGTCACCTCTTTGGATTTACCCTTTTCCACAGTCTCGTTTTCATCGTTTCTCATTTCATATGCAACAAGAGTGTTGTGCAGATTATCCAATGTCAGTTATTTTGGGTCTTTATCTTCCAAAACAGAAACTTTCGGATTGAACCGAGGTGGAAGTTTTCTCAATATGCGCTTCACAATTTTTATATCTTTGATAATTTCTCCAAGACCCCGCATGTCTTCTACCACAGCATTCACTCTGTCAAAGAATGCATCAACAGACTCATTCGGGTTCATTCTCAGATCTTCATACTTATTCCACAACACTTGCAGTTTTGCCTCTCTCGCCTTTGTATCCCCTTCATATATATTCAAAAGTTTTTCCCACATGGCATGTGACGTTTTGCATGACATCACCTTTGTATAGATGGGATTGGAGAGGGCTCCCCCTAAGGCATTGATTGTTTTGGAATCAGCATCCAACTCTCTGTGTTCAGCTTCTGATAATGCACCACTATTAATATCAATTGTGATACCATGCATAGCTGCTGAAAACACATCCATTCCCAAAGATCAGAAATAGTGTTGCATTCGATTATTCCATATCTGAAAATTGCATCCATCGAAGATCGGAATCCATTTATGATTAGTGACCTCCATTGAGAGAAGAACAACTTTTCAACTTTTCCCTCTGGTACTAATGTTAGGTCCACAAGGCTGAATACCCTGAGAAGGGGGGTGAATCAGGGTATGACTAATTTAAAATTAACACTCGTTCTGATCTTGTTTCGTTGTTGAGCAAAACTCTCTTCTCTCTTTTTCCTGTTGCACAAAGTAAATAGAAAGTGAAGTATGCACAGGACACAGCAATTTTACTTGGTTCACCGCAAAGGGCTGCGTCCAAGGAGCATACGTCAACAAGTTGTCGGTCGTACCAAATTCCACTAATCTTCACTAGCTGTGGATTACAAGGTTCGGGCTAGATCACTTCTAAGCTCAGGCTCACTGCCTTTACAAGTTTAGGGTCAGCTTACAGCTTTCCCAAGGGTCACTCCCTGTTTCTCTCTCTCTGACTCACTGCCGGTGGAGAGGATCACTTTCTTTCTCTTCCTAAGCTCACTGCTCTGGAAAGGAATCACTCACAGTTTATAGACCTGTAGGTCTCTTCATTTGCATGAATGAATGCATCTTTCTCTGTATGTAGATGCTCTGTTGAAGTACAACTTTCACCCGTAGATGAATATCTCTTTGCAATCGTGGCCCGGGAGCTAGAAACGTCGTATAAAATAATATTATTTTATTATTTTACGACTTCGGGCCGTTGTAACTTCTACCCGGAGCGTCCGTTTGACGTGCCGTCAGTGGCGTTGGGACCCTGATGGTATGACAGACTTTTTGAGATGGTTTCCGGGTGTTGGGACTGCGAACGGGGTGCGGGCCCCACGAGGTCGGGTTTTGGCGTTTGCGGGGAAACGCAGCTTTTACACCAGGAGTCCGATTTTGGCGGATGAATAGTCGATCCTGTGTGTTTTTCCGAGAGAATTGCAATGGCGTGATCCGTTCGACGAGTTTCGGAATCAAGGCGTGGGCCCCACCCGAGCCGGCCTTCGATGAATAGTACATTTTTCACCGGGTGTCCGTTTTGGGCGAGCGAGTAGTCGATTCCGCTTGTTTTTTCGAGGGGATCGCCGTGGTGTGATCCGCCCGATGGGTTTCGGGATCGTTGTGTGGGCCCCGCACGAGCTAGCTACGGTGAATAGTGTCGTTTTCACCGGTGCTCCGTTTCGGGCGAGTAAACAGCCTATCCTGCGTGTTTTTCCGCGTGGAATGCGATGGTGGCCTCGGTTTTGGCTTCGGAGGTGCGCAGTGTGGCTTTGAGGCGAGTCGCTCGGGTTAGCGACGTTTGGACCAGCAGTGGTTGAGGGTTCTCCCTTGGTTCGTTCCTACGAGGGTTCGTGTGGTATCACAACCTTCGTATGGGTTTGTGATCCTCTCGATGGGATGTTTAAACTGTTAGAGTTGTGGTATCCCTCCGGTGGGTCCGGAGTGGATCCTCTAGCATCTTTACCCTAGATCGGGTTCTTGGTATCGCTGTGACCGCTTATTCACGGGCAGCGATCCCCTATCTAGCAGGTTAACCCCGTAGGGTTTGTGGCATCATCGGGAATATGATCCCCTACGCGGTGGGTCGTGCATAGTAGGGTTGTGGCATCGTCGGGTTTACGATCCCCTACTCAGCATGATGTTTATAGTAGGGTTGCGGCATCGTTGGTTATATGATCCCCTACTCAGCGCTTGGTGTCGGTAGGGTTGCGGTATCGTTGGTTATGCGATCCCCTACTCAGCGCGTGGTTTCGGTAGGGTTGTGGCATCGTCGGTTTGATCCCCTACATCGCGAGTTATCCCAGATAGGGTTCTGGTATCGTCGTGACCATCTTTATATGGACGATGATCCTCTATCTGAGTGTGAAGCTTCTGTCGAGTGCAGATCGGGTTGTGGTATCCCCCAGCGGATCCTGGGTGTGATCCCCCATCTGTGAGAACTACGTATGCCAGATCGGGTCGTGGTATCCCCCAGCGGACCCTGGGAGTGATCCCATATCTGTGAGCTACGTATACCGGAGTGGGTCTTGGTATCCCCTAGCAGACCCTAGCGGGGATCCCCTATCCGAAGAGTTTGGCGGTTATGTTGTTTCAGCGATGTTTCCTCAGTGATGTTATCCGATGAGCGTGGTCTCTCGGGTGAACGTCTGTGATGTTTGCGAGTAACCCGATGGAGTGTATCTCTCGGATGAGTGTCATCTGGTATGACAGTGTTCGTGGTGTACTCTCCTGGTTGTGGACAGTTGCTGGTGATGAGGTCGGTACTTCTTGTGGCTTTGTGGCGTGAGCTGTGTATATCTGGGATTGTTCAAGGTGTATGTATGGGCATACACCTGAGCTGAGCTGAGCTGACTAGTTGTGTTTAGCCGAGGATGGTCACGAGATGGAGTTTCTCTCTCGTCTGGGTTCCCTCTGGCTGGGTTGAGCGGACTGTTGCCTTTCAGTTGCTCCCTTGGGTTTTGGGTTTTTGGGGTGCCTACTGAGTATGTTTATACTCACCCATGCACGGGCTTTGCCCGCACATGTTTGTGTCTTGTGCAGACCACAGGCCTTTTGACGGAGTCCCAGGAGGACCCGGAGCAGGCGGAGCTTAGTGAGCAAGTTGACCGGGGTGTTTACCGGAGCTGTGCCGAGGGAGCTTTTCGGCGGGTGTTTGTGGCAGCGTTTCCCTTCTTCAGAGCAGGTTGGACGCGCTTTGTAGTTTTCTTTTGGTGGGCCCTGTTTTGCCCTTGTACTTTTGCTGTTGCACTCTGGTTTGGGATAGATTGTATGCATGCATTTACTTTTCCGTTTCTATATCTCTGCACTGTTGCATGGAGGTGTTTGTGGGTGCGTGTGTACAGGTACCTTAGGCTAATGCCTCCCATGTGTGTGATAGCCTACTCGGCGCTGGTCGTCAGCCCCTGGCCTATTGGAGGCGGGCTTGGGGAGTCGCGGCTCGAGCCCCAAAAACATTTTTCTTCATTTGTCGATTTTCAGGCCCAAAAATTTGGCAAACACTGGAAAACGGCGCCACCTTATATCTGTTCTTTTGTACCGCCTCCAGATCATCCATTCCTTTTATCGACATTCTTAAATCAAACATGGATCGTTGACCACAGCTCTTGAACTCGACATTCCATCATGAAATCCTTTTTGTCAACAAATTTGTATGTCATTGTTTTTCTTTGTCAACAATCACTACTCAAATGTCCACTTTGTCAACAAACACAATCACCTCAAAAATGCTTCAATGATACTTTGTCCAACAAAATCATTTTTGAATAAAACATATTTTGAACCAAAAGAAATTATCAAAAATTGATTGAATATTTACCAAGTATTTATCAATATATTTAGGACATACATACATATATATATATATATATATATATATAATTCTACTTATATTCGCAAATTTAATAGAAAGGTTAAAATAGTCGTATTCAAATAATCATTGTTTATTTGTGTTCGGTGTTATGTATTGCATATGGTATCAAACATGGTTTTCACTTTTCAAAACCCAGAACATTATAATTCATGAATCTAAAATTTAATTATAAACTAGGGTTATACTTTTCAAAATTTCCAAAATAGTGTTTTGATCCCTGAAAAGTTATAACTTTCATTTTAGACTCTTACAAACTACTTAATTAAACTTATCAAAAATACAAATATTTTATCACTCGTAAAACTTCAATGTGTCACGTGATAAAATACAAGCCATTAATTCGACTCGCGCCTCCCATAATTACTTACGAACTTTGAAAGCATAACATTCATTCAAAAAATAATATTTTCTCATATTCGTGTTTTATAATTAAATAACTCGTGACTGCATTGAGAAATGGATTTAATTGTTTTTATTCTAAACTTAAATAATATAATTGAATTATTTTACTTGACGATCGTTCACACTCAAACATTCACCAATCCTCACACGTGAGGCTCACTTCATCCTAAACTAATATTCATCTGAATATGTGAAACTTACGAATGCACTTTGTGAGTCACAAAAGGCCAAAAGTGGTATCTAATAACACGTCATAAACCTAAGGAGAAAATGAATATCATAGCTACAACAACCTATTATGACCACGTTTTATGAAATATAATATCTTTGTCTCACAATATCTCATAATACAGAACGCACGCTTCAAGAAACCATCCTTTATTTATTCATGATCAGACTGGATATATTTACCTTCAATCATCATGGTCATTGATTTAATAAAGGTGTTATCTTCCTTATCAACTGGACTCGAGATATATGTTCTTTTCAAAAGTGATAAATCTCATCTTGATCATTCAATCAATGACATACCACTTATGAAGCACTCAACGCAAACTACATACATAAATATCATGGTTTTTGTCTTTAATCAAATTACACAATCAAATGATATACACCAATAATGATCAAAAGTCAAGAGACCAATACACATGGTTATAGATAAAAACATCCAATGGCACCCAAAACACGTGGTGTATCTATTAACGGGTCAGTCGTCATGATTCTCCTCCACTCGCAATCAAGTATGAACATGAAAAGATTCTCATTATGATGTATCAAAAGCATAGGATATATGTTTCAAAATCAATGTCATAATATCACAAGATTCTCACAACCGGGAACTATTATACCCTTTTAAAAAAACAAATAATCTAAGGTCGTTAGCATGTAAATAATAGAAACAAAGGTATCAACAATATTGTAATGTTTACGTAGCATTTAAGTATTACAATGCAAATGTAATATTTAGTCCCAAAAAATTACTCCAAATTATATGTATGGTCTTATGTATTTTTTATGTTGTTGGATGACTAGAGTCGAGGTCATTATATTAATCTTCAATTTCAAAAGAAAGAATTCAAGGATTTCCCAAGAAAAACTATCGGTACTATCGAGCAAGCTATAGGGTAAAAATGAAATGAATTGGAACCTGGTTTCCCCAGAGAAATTTTTCTCCAATATCCCACTAAAAAATAGTCAAGAAATTAACTTTCAAAACAACTCCAAACCACATCTCAGAATAAGCATTCCATTTTGAAATCAATAACACAATCGGTTTTCCAATCTACTCGGCCAAAATGACTATTTTGTCCTATGATCACAAAATGATCAACACACTCATTGAAATCTCACAAAGTCCAAGAATTTAACGGATCTATACACCTTATAAATATAAATGAATGATTAAAAACTGGTCAACTATCCGTCATATGCAAAAAAAAAAAAAATAGAAGCATTTCTATGCTGTACTCATGAACTCAAAAAATAAAATAGAAAATTAGTAAAACCAAAATAGTAGAAAAAATAGGACAAAATGAAAGAATAAAATATTTAAATTTGGAAAATGTTCTCGATGCACCCTAATGAGGGATGATAGACATCCAATTATCGACCATGCTTGCGAATGGTAGGCTATGATGGACTACAACTTCCTGTATTCCTATTGAACACAACTTCCTGTATTCCTATTGAGCCCAACTTCCTGTATTCCTATTGAACCCAACATCATCATAATAACAAACAATAACGAAACTATAATTGTTATTTTCTTGTAACAAAATGAAAAAAAAAATACTAGAAATATGAAGCACAGGAATAGGAAACTCACCGAAACAGCTACTGTGACTGCTTTGGACCGGACCTCAATGAGCCACTCCTAATTTTTAACTGATAAAAAGATAAGCGGTCAATGATTCTCAACTAGTCTATTAAAGCTCTGTTTGACAGCACTTTATTGAAAACTAACATTTAAGGTCTGTTGGACGACACTCACTGAAAACTGCTTACAATAAGTGCTTCTGTGCAATAGTTGCCAAATCATTTGCTGAAAAAATGTTTCTGATACTAGTTTAAATGATTATTATTTTTTCAAACTACTTATCGCAACTGATAAATGCTATAAACAGTTTCAGTAACTGCTGTTGAACACATCCTCATGTAAAACCCTAACAAAAAAACGTACTGTACATGAGAAATATTGTCAAATCAAAAACAACAATGCAAAATGGAGGACCATTGATCCGAAACAACAGTGTTAAATCTTTGGGAAGTTGTTTGAGCTGAGATGTGGCTCACCCATCCGTCACTATTAAAAAGAAGACAGTAATTTATGTGAAAAAATAAAAAACAATGCAAATGAAATATCCCTTCCTATGCAACTGCTAAATGGGAATCTGCCTCCAGGCCATACAGAGGAAATATTATTAACTGTACAGGAAAATAATACCCAAAAAAAAAATAGAACAAGACCCGTTTAACAATACTTAATGAAAACTGTAGCACTTATCACTTATGATAATCAGTTTGAAAAAATAAGTTCTGTTTGTTTTGTTTTGGAAAAAACACTTCGCTTAAAGCCTGTTTAACAACACTTACTGAAAATTGATTATAGCACTACTTATGTGAAGAGCCCCTGATGATTGGAGGAAGTCGATGGGCGCTGGATATTGGAGAAGCCCCTTGTGAAGTGAATTGACAAAGGGGAACTATGAGTTGATCTAAATTGAGACATGGTCTTGATAGCATTGATCTTACACAGAGAGTCGGAGTACGCTCACAAACACCATTGTATCCTAGATGTGGTGTTTAGATAACCGTCAGATTGGAGGCATGCTATGACTAGTTTCTTGAGTCAATTCATTCATGGATTATGCAAGTGTTTCCGTGTAGTATCTATTGACAACATGCTCATGAATGAGTGGAGATGCAAAGGAATGAAGTTCTACTGAGGAAGAACAAATCACAGCGTGAAGGATGATCATCACGCTGCAATAGGATGAAGCAGAACAACAGCTTTACTCCGATGGTATCAGTTGCGCCATGAAAGAGTCGAGGAGAGTCACGCCACGGTACAAAGTTAGGGCCAAGATGGAGACTCTAAGGAATTGCAGGGAACGATTTGCGTCATAAAGAGATACTCATGAATTTTTGGTGGTGCGCTGGTCTGGAAGCAGAATGCAATCACGCCACAACAAGGCAGATCATGCCACAACAAGGGGAGCACACCGCAACAAGGCATTCACACTGCAGCGGTGAAACCCTTGAAAATTCGGTGCTTCGCTGGATCTGAGGAAAACAAAGGGCTCACGCACCAAGGTACATGCAGATATGAAATTGCTGCGATTCGCTTTCCAGATCAATCAGATCTGGTGGTCACGCCGCAAGCCATAGTGGTGACCTTGTTTGAGGTATGCCTAGATCTTGTGGTTAGGGTATGTTTTGATGGGGCTTTTGTTGTGAACCATCATAGGAAGGTTGTAAGGGCCCAGACCTACGAGGGCGTGGTGTGATTTCATATTGGCGACTTTGTTTGAGGTAGGTGGCTTCCCTCTCACTCCACTTCTGTCAATAGCTTGGAAGCTTGTTGTTTTAAAGGTTTAATGATTGTGTATATATGTGTTAACTGACTTTGATAAACCCCGGTTGAAAACTCACTTGGTGGATAAATGGGTTTTAGACGAAAGATGTTGGAAACACCCACAACATGTTTGATAAAATGCCTACTCAGTGATTTGGCTTTAAAATGATGATTTTGGCATGTGATAAACTTGGTTTTGATGTGGAGTTCGTGTGAGTATTTGTGTTCACTGATCGTATTGATGAAATGTGTATTTGGGAGTGTTTTGGAAAAATGGGTTTTGGTGTGTGTTCATGATGCATTTGGACGGGGCCTTGTCGATTCGGACTTGGTTGTCGATGTCGTTTAGGTGAGCACATGGTTTTGGCATTATGGTAACTCGGCATTGGCATTGGCTTTGGGTTGGTGTGCGTCCATGATGCATATGAATAGAGTCTTGTTGATTCGGACTTGGTTGTCATGCTGAAATTGGGCATACTGGATTACACTGCCAAGTGACGACTTGGGTCAAGGGGAACGGGTTTCCGCTCGCGAGTTTGATTCGTTAAAGGAGTTCAGCTTTAAAGGGGGATGCATTGGGTTCATGACATGGCTCCTAGAGGGGAGGGTTTGGTGCGTTGCATGTGCGTGTGAGTTCATGGTGCAGTGTGAGTTGTGGTGTGGGTTACTTTGTGAGGACAATGGGTTAAAAAGGAAAGTGAATTTTTGTTGTGAGTTATTTATATGGGTCACTTTTAATTGTTTATTTGTATAATGCTTCTCTCTTGTATTATATAAAATGTGAGCTAATTTTTACTTGTTTAAGTGGCATGTGTGGAAGTCTGTGGGGGATTGCATACTGGGTTTGTATACTCGCCCCCTTGCATATGCATCCTGGTGTGTATGCAGTCGTTGTTCGTAATGATACAAGTGAGCTTGGTGAGCTTGGAGGTGGCTGTGGTGTGGGGCTTGGTGCGGTACCACGTTGGCACCTTAGTTCTCTTTTGAGTCTTTCGGTCTTGTAAAATATTTGGTCATATTGTTGGATGTTGCGACTCTGGTTATCATTATGTTATGTATGGGAGTTTGGTTTGAGTTTTTCTCATGCATCATATTTATATTGTGCCATTGTAGTTCTTATGCTGCAGGTTGTGTCTTATGTAAAGGCAAATCATCCCCCAATGATTTGGTGAAGCCCAGGCATTTATTGTCAGCCTCTTTATCCTGGTGCGTATGCAGTCGTTGTCCGTCGTGATACAAGGGGAAGACCTCTTTCCTTTTCAAGCGGAGCACCGTGATGTTGTGGTCTGGAGCTATGAAGATGAGAGCTTGGAAGTTGCTGTGGTGTGGGGCTTGGGGTGGTGCCACATTGGCACCTTAGTTCTCTTTTGAGTCTTTCAGTCTTCTAGAATATTTGGTCATATTGTTGGATGTTGCAACTCTGGTTATCATTATGTTATGTATGGGAGTTTGGGTTTTCTCATGCATCATATTTATATTGTGCCATTGTAGTTCTTCTGTTGAAGGTTGTGTCTTATGTAAGGGCAAATCATCCCCCAACAAATTGGTGAAGCCCTAGGCATTTATTGTCAGCCTCTGGTGTCTGAGACTAAGGTTAATAGCACTCCGATCCTATCCAAGGTAATGGGTTTGGGTCGGGATGTTACGCCCCTTGTAATTCTTCTGCTATAGGTTGCTTCTTATGTAAGAGCAAATCATCCCCCAGTGATTTGGTGAAGCCCTAGACATTTATTGTCAGCCTCTAGTGTCCGGGCCTAAGGTTAAGGCATTCCGATCCTATCCAAGGTGGTTTGGGTCGGAATGTTACACCCCCCCACCCCAACAGTGGTGGTATACTTTCTTGGGCCTGTCATTATGATAAGCAGTTCGAAAAAATAAGTGAAGTTTATTCAGTTTCTGAAACATGCCTACACTTAAATTCCAGAAGAAAATCGCTCAAATAAGTGGCAAATAATATATTTTTTCCATCAGTAATTTGAAAGCACTTATACCTAAGCATTTATCATAAATGATAAGTTTAAACGGTTTTCAAAAGTTTCTGTCAAACCTGACCTTATATTCGAGAAGAAAATCGCTCAAATAAGTGGCAAAAACATTATTTCAAAATACAATCTAAAAACACTTGCAAAGAAGCACTTACCATAAGTGATAATTATTCTGAGCAGTTTTCAACAAGGGCCGTGACAATAGTAGGTTTGAGGTATGCCTAAATCATACCTGTGACAATAGTACTCATGCTCCCGCACTTCCAATTACCGCTGCGACTGGTAGAGGCCAAGCAGGTTTTTCTCTCTCCCTTCAACTCTCTTCTTTGCAGCCTCCCTTGCTTTGAGTGCGGCTTTTTCTTCCTTAGATATAGCATGCTTCTGATCTTGCCGCTTTCTCTTTCCAACAGTGACAGATGAAGCCACGCCTCTAACAGATCGCATGGGATTCAGTGAACCAGCAATGACTGGGCCAGGTGGGAGTCCATTTTGAAGCCTGGCACCACCTCTGTTTTCATAAACATGACTCAACTCTGAAGCTGATGACTTAATTTTTAAAATGGATTGCTTGGGTTTAGAATTTGAAGATTCTAACAATGTCGCAAATGCTTCTTCCTGGGTCACCCACTTGCCTGAAATATTGTTCAACTACATGATTTGAGAACATGTAGAAGAAAAGGAAGGCATTTTATAAATCCAACAGTACCTCTCGAGTACCTATAGAATCAGAGTAATAAAAGCCAGACTTTGGGTCGTAGTAGCAACTGGTTGCTGGATTATAATAATAACCCGAAGCACTGTCATAATCCCATTCTGCCATCATTAAGGGTAGTAGCATCAATTGCAATACAGCCCATAAAAGTTTAATAAAAACATTAGTGAAAGTCCTCATATAAAAAATAAAGCCAGTTAAATGAGGTAAACAATGACTGCAATTTAAGAGCATAAATTTTCAAAAGGAAATCTGAACACACCAGGTCCCCCCACTGCCCCCAACCACAGGTTCTTATATTCTCTAAAACCACTTATTAAACTAATGGTTGGTCACAATAAATATTTATTGCTTTGGAATAAAATCAAAAATTCTATTATTATCTTCCCAAGATGAGATTAGAGGAGCTCAATCAGTGATCCCTACTCCTTATCCCACGGGCAACTCCTTCATCTCTATTAATAAACTAACTGTTGGCTCCATAGACGATGCATATTTTTTTAATGTGTTTTTGCTTTCCCTATCATACGTAGGAGATCACCAATTTCAAGATTACTCCCAAAAAAAAATGTTTAAACTTCTGAAACAAAAGACAACTGAATAAAAAAATGCACCTTGTTTATGTAACCCGTAAGGTATTACCAAAACAAATCACGCAGACGATAATTCAGGTTATTTCAATGAATTTCCAAGTTGGGGGGCAAAAATTTTACTTGATTATAATGATGTGCTAACCAAAACATCCCTATGCGGTTTCCAGTCTGGTGAACCCACTAGTGTGTATTGGGTTGGATTTGTTGCCAACCACGTGGCCAAAAAATATCTAATGATGAATGAAGTGCACAACAGTGAGCATGTGTTTGGTGAGTGCTAGAAGAAGTATATGGATTGGAGCTTGGGGATTGCTGAGCCTTGAAGATTTGCGGCTGTTGAAAGTCATGGATTATGAACATGAATTGGTATTGTCCTTAAGTTGGCCTGAGTTGAGGAGAGCATGATGAAGAGGGGGTTGAAGATGACCTCAGAGAATTGAGATTCATCAAGAGTTGAAGAAGAGCTTAAATGTTTTTCCGTTCTGTTTGAGATGGATTTGAAAAAATTTGATCAGTTGCTAAGAATTTTGATGAAAAGTTTGAGATTGAAGATTGTTGGGTCATATTTTGGGATGATATTGAAGATATGAAAAGGCTTTGCAGTGGTTATGAAGTTGCTAGAAGACATTGGATTGAAATCTTGGAGGTAGAAGAAATGTTATGGAGTTTGCTGGAATTTACAATGGACTGTCAACGGTACTTTGTATCTAGATTGACAGTCCATAGGAAGGATATCGGCAGCTCTTTTGTATATTCACCGACAATGCAATTTCAAGTCATATGCACAAGAAAATGTAGTTGACATACTGGATGAAAGGATCACAATGGGATGTGTCCAACACCGAGAGGGGGGGTGATTAGTGTTGGTAAACTTTTAAACCAACTTAAACATTTATCTCCCATCACCTCTTCACTTGTTCAGTGAATGGATCTCACTCTTTCTTTATCTTCTTCTTGGGTTGGTATGCATGTAGGGTAAGTAGAAAAGCGCACAACAAGACACCAGATTTGTTGACGAGGCTCGCCTCCGTTTAGGATGACTACGTCCCCGGTGTACCGCTGTTATTATCTCACTCGCACACAACTTATTATCAAAAGAAGCGCGAACAAGGGAATGGCCATGGACCCATTATTCTGGCTTCAACCAAATACAAAGCAAGCAACGGCTTGCTACTACTCATTGCAGAGATACAGGATTCGCCCTGCTCCTAATGAAGTGTGATCAGCAACACAGCTCCGGTCTTCTCTTGACACAAATGGTCTAATCTCCTTCCTCACCATGCAGCAACCTTCAACGTTGTCTCAAACTCAGCGTCAAGGTGTTGGCTCACACGTGCAGCAAAGGCTGCACTGATCTCCTTCAGACTTCTACAGCAAGATACCGTAGGCTGGATCTCTCAGAACTTCAGCCTGAATATGATAGGCAGTGGGCAGGATCGGGATCCCCTCTCCTCTTCTGGTTCTTCTTCTTCAGCGCCCAGTAAGATCTCCTGCTTCAGCACTAGAACTCCCTCCTTTTTCCCTTGACTTGCAATATGGTTGCAGCGTCAGGTCTCTTTCTTTATTCAATACACAAGGTATGCAAGGAGATACTGTATCGGGTCTCTCCCTTCTTCTTTCTTCGACTTGGAGAAAATGCAATATATTTTCAGCGGATCACACATTCTTCTTTCTCTTTCTTCTCTTTTATATGCACTGCTCCACGCGAATATTGCATTTGAATTTCCATAATCTTCGGCAGTAAAAACTCCCTGAAATCTCAGTTTATTCGAAATCAAAATCTCCAGCCATCTTTTAACTCTCAAATCTTCCTGAAAACTCACCTGAAGACTCGGCATATTCTTTTCTCTTTTCCTCGTGATATTTGGAAACACTATGGTCTTCTTTATTTAAATTCTCCACAAAATCCACATATACAAATTCCACGAATGCATGGGATCTCCTTCATCATGCGCTCGTGGCGTGGCGAACTCATCGGGCGCAAAAAATCACAAAGGATCAAACCTTATATTTTTGTGAGGTTGGGTGTACCTTACGATGCCCATGAACCTTACGAACTCGCCTAAACTCTACGAAGATCTTCTTTTCTCTTTTCCTCGTGATATTTGGAAACACTATGGTCTTCTCTATTTAAATTCTCCACAAAATCCACATATACACATTCCACGAATGCATGGGATCTCCTTCATCATGCGCTTGTGGCATGGCGAACTCATCGGGCGCAAAAAATCACAAAGGATCGAACCTTATATTTTTGTGAGGTTGGGTGTACCTTACGATGCCCATGAACCTTACGAACTCGCCTAAACTCTACGAAGATCTTCTTTTCTCTTTTCCTCGTGATATTTGGAAACACTATGGTCTTCTCTATTTAAATTCTACACAAAATCCACATATACACATTGCACGAATGCATGAGATCTCCTTCATCATGCGCATGATGTACCTTACGATGCCCATGAACCTTACGAACTCGCCTAAACTCTACGAAGATCTTCAATTGCACCTTACGATTGTACCTTACGAATTCAATTCTCATTCTTCACAGGTTCCTACTCACTATCATCTTCACTCTTCACTGCTTGAACCACGACTGATCGTCATTATCATCGTAGTAGTTTGAACTTTGAAAGCTCGGTGTAGCATCATCACATTTAGTGTTTTCTTCAGAATAATTGTTCTGGAATTCTTCGTATATTCATATTTTAACATTCTCAGAATTTCGCCAAATACATGACTCGTACATAGCTCCCCGACTGATACAGTCACTCATATGTGAGTGGCTCGTACGTGAATCACTTCAGCAGTGACTCATACATGGGTTTTCTCCTACGTTGAGCTCCACCCTTTCGTAGATCCTCACACGCCGACCACTTAGTTGTGGATCCCTTTACATGGTGGCTCAATTGTGGATCCCCTTCGTCAATCTCTATATGTGGATCTCCTTACGTGTGGATCCCCTTGCATGAGGACTTAGCCACTTTTCAAAATTCAAGCCTTCCTCCAAATTCCTAGCTCATTCTGAGATCTTCTCAACCATTCAAAAACAACTCAAATAATCATTCAACACTTCCAAATCATCAACCAAATATTTTCTTCACTTGGATGGTCAGTATAAACCGCAAAACGTTATGCCAAAAGATATTGTTTCCAGTGTTGCATCATTAATGAAGGTAAAGAGCTAATGCAGATGGCAGTCTCAGAGCCTTCTTGGTTGGACTTTCAAATAGTGAGAAATGAGGTACAGCATGACGCACATTTCAGGACTTCCAAACAAGAATATGCCTTACGGGGAGGAATGTTGTTTAACAAAAACCGGTTGGTAATATCGAAACATTCAATTTTGATTCCAAACTTATTACAGCATTTCCATTCATCTCTGGTTGGCGGCCATTCAGGGTACTTCAAGACTTACAAGTGGCTCACCAATGGAGTTTATTGGCTAGGAATGACCCGAGTTATTAAGCAAGTGTGGCAGTGACATGAGTATGAAGCAATGAATCCTACTGGGTTATTACAACCCCTGCCATTGCCTAGTTTGGTGTGGGAAGAAGTTTTGATGGACTTTATTTTCGGACTTCCTAAATCACAGGGTTATGAGGTTGCATTAGTGGTAGTGGACCGGTTGAGTACGTATGCACATTTCATACTACTTAAACACCCATATACGGCCAAGATTGTCGCTAAGGTGTTTATGAAAGAAGTGGTACGATTACACGAAATTCCAACCACCATAGTCAGTGACCAGGATCCACTCTTTACTAGCCAATTTTAGCAACAGTTATTCAAGTTGCAAGGGACTTAATTGAAGATGAGTTCATCTTATCACCCACAGAGTGATGGATGGACATAGGGGGTCAACCGATGTTTGGAAGTCTACTTACGGTACTTTTCTTCGGATCACCCGAAACATTGGGCCTCTTGGCTGCCTTAGGCAGAATCCCACTATAACATGGCATATCATACATCAATTGGACAATCTCCATTTGAAGTTGTGTATGGTCGGGAACGGTATTACATTATGTTAAGGGAGAAGTAGTTGTTGAAACAGTTGCCGCAACATTAATTGATAGAGACAAGGCTTTGAAGCAACTTCACATGAACTTGCACCAGGCGCGACAATTTATGGAGAAATTCACAAACCGACATCAAAAGCAGGTGACCTTTAACAACAGAGATTTGGTCTGGGCTATATTGCCACCCAATAGACCAGGAATGGTTTCTAAGATTAACCCCAAGTTGGTTGTCCAGTATTGTGGTCCTTTTACATTGGAAGAAAGTGTCGGGCCTGTTGCATATCGGTTGAAACTCCCTGTTAACAGCAAAGTACATCTAATATTTCATGTTTCTCAGTTGAAGGCAGTTGTAGTACCCCCTGTTTGAAGTATGTGGATTTTGTTTATGCCTTTTTATGTGTTTAAAGTGCTTGGGGTGAGTTGGGAAGAGGTTAGGAGAGTTTGGAAAGGTTTTGAATATGTTTGGAAGCTTTTCTAAGGGTGCACGATTTGAGCACGGTTAGGGGAAACCGTGCGGGTTCTCCAGGAAACCGTGCAAGGGGAGACGGTGGGCTTCGCACGGCCTGCGTACGGTTTGCCAAACCGTGTGAGGCAACCATGCGGACCCCTTCTCTTGAGGCAGTGGCGTGCGCACGGTTAGCGCACGGTTTGCCAAACCGTGCGGGCTAACCGTGCGGCCACTTAAAAATGGGGTTTTTAAATCCGAACTCCCTCGAGATTGCCTCATTTCATTCCAAACTTCCTCCCACTCAAGCCTCACTCGGGATTTTGGGTTCTCAAAGGTTGGAGGTGCTCTCCCACACGTTTTAGAATCAAATAGAAGGGGTTTCTTGGTGGATTGAAGGCGGTTCTCTCAGGTAAGTCTCCTCTCGTGGTTCTTTGTGATTTCCTCTAGATCTACATCTCTCTCTCTCTCTCGGTTTCTAGATCTACACCCGTTGTGTGTAGATCTAAGGTTGTGGTTGCCTTGGGTGTTGATTTTAAGGCTTGTGGATGATAGGGAAGGGGATCTAAAGCAGTTTCGGTGGTGCATTCGCCGGATTTGGGGTGCAGTTGCTTGTGGGTCGATTTCACCGGAACCCTAAAGGTAGGTGGATTCTCTCTCGACTTCACTTTGCTAGAACTTGAAACTTGGTTACAATTAATTTGTTTTACTTGAAATTAATTGTGTTTTTGATATGCGAAGTTGGTTGGAAATCTCTTTGGTAATGTTTTGGGGATTTTTGAGGAAAAGGGGGTTTGTGGTGAAATGCTCTTATTGTGGATTTTAAAATGGAGATTTTAAAATAGGTTGCTGGGATTGATTTGTGAAAATGGTTGATGAAAATGGTTTTCAATAAAGATGTTTTATTGAAATGTTGTTTGGCACGAAAAACGATTAAATGGTGATTTCAATAAATGGGTGATTTATTGAAGAGGATTGACATGTGATGAAAATGGTTATTTGCATATTGTTGTGGCCTTGGTGCGTTGTGCTTGGTTATGACCTGTTTAAATGTTGTGTGTAAAGTGGGAGAGAAGTACCACTATAAAAAGGAGGGTGGATTGTGGACGGAAGGGTCACCATCAAAGATAAGTGGACGGGAAGTGCCACTAAATTGAGAACGGGTCGGACGGAAGGGTCGTCGTGATTGTTATACCG
Organism: Viscum album; assembly: GCA_963277665.1. Classification (NCBI taxonomy): domain Eukaryota; kingdom Viridiplantae; phylum Streptophyta; class Magnoliopsida; order Santalales; family Viscaceae; genus Viscum; species Viscum album. The sequence goes on from OY728162.1 coordinate 257,688,799, forward strand.
ATTTGGGTTCGTGAAACATTGTGTTGTGCTTTGATTGTGTTGTGGCTATGCGAAGTGGTAATTGGTTGTGCTAATGTGAATGACGGTGATATTGGCATGTTTGTGGCTTCCCCTTGTGTTACATGGTTCGATAAGGGTATGTTTGGCTTGTGGTAATGGTTGCACTATTTAATGTTTTATCTAAACTGCTTATTATAAATGTGCTAACAGTTTTATCCTAAGTAGCGTGTGTAGGGAAGTCATTTGGGGAAATCCTACTGAGTATTAGTACTCGCCCCCTGCCTTGGCACTTTGGTGTTCTTGCAGATGTTGTATTTCGGAACACAAGTAAAGGTAAAGCATCTCATTGCTAGCGGTTCGTAGGGATGCTTGGGAGATGTTGTGGTGCTTGGAGCATGGAGCTTGGCGTGGAGTTGTGGAGTGTGTCTGAGTTTACTTTGGGTCTTTGTTATTCTTCTGCTTGTACTCTGATATGGTTTTAGTATGTTTGGTTGCATTGGTTCTTGGGAATTATTGTGGAATAGTCGGTTGACTCTTGGTAATGTATGGATTGGGTCGTTTTGTTGACATGCATCATGTAGCTTGTTGGTAATGGCATTTTTGGTTGGTTGCTTTTATCTTAAAGGGCTAATCGTTCCCCAACTGTTCTTGAAGCCCTCGGCATTTATTGACAGCCTTTGGCGCCTTGGGAACGTCGCTTAAAGCCAAGTAGCATTCCTCCGCCCTCTCAAGCCAATGAGATGGGGCGGGATGTTACAGCGGCAATCGAACAGCAATATGAACAAGGAGAATTGTCTGAGGAGTTTGTTGCTGAGCAAAAATATCCTATTTCCATTCTTACAAACAAGACTTGTGGGAGAAAACTAATGTGACCAGTTCAGTGGCATGGTCGGACAAAAGAAGAAGCAACTTGGGAGGTAGCAGACAATATCAAAACCCAATATACAAACTTCCAACTTGAGGACAAGGTGGCTATTCACGAGGGCGGCAATGATAGGGATTTTGGATGGCCTTCAGAAAGCATTAGGCCACCAGTGCTTTATACTTACCAAAGGAGGAGGGGGAATGGTGATAGAAGGTCTGGCAGACCACCAGTTTTATTCACTTATTGAAGGAGGGGCCAGGGTAGGTTGCATTAAGTGAGGAATAGGTTCTTTGTAAAGAAATATTTTTAGACAGAGGCGTATTTGTAATTGTCCAGGGTCTGTTAGTATGAGAGGGACGTGTTGTCCAGTTTACAGGCAGTTATCGAGTTAGTTGAACTGTTCCAGTGGTTGGAACAGCAGGAAAGGCAGAAACCTCTACAGGGAGGGGTGTTCCCTGGAAATCGTGGAATATTCTAGTGAAAAATTCAGTTGATCTCCTATCAACTTGGTGCTTTCATTGAGTTTTCATTGGAGCTTCGCCAATCGACGTCGTTGGAGCTTGGGAGATCGACGCAGCTGAAATTTCACCTTTCTTCGAAAACGGTACGTTTGAAGCTACTCTTTTCTAGTCCATGCCTACACGAATGGACGAATGCCTTTCTGGTGTTGAAACGATGCTCGAGGAGCTGCGAGTTGATATGCGCAGACAAGAAACTGGCAGAATTCGGCAAGGCGAGGTGCAGCAGCGACAAAAAGAGATGATGCAACGTTTGGACTCTCAAATGCAGCAAGTTACTTCAATGATGTCTCAGTTTGTCGCAAAGCAATCCGGTTCTGCTGGTCGCAAAGACGAGAAACAAAAGAATACTGTTGACGACGAAGCTAAGGGAAGTTTTCATGCAGATGTCGCGACAAGGAATCTGCAACCTCACTTTCCAACTGAGTGTATCGATGAGCCCAAAGTTGAATGGGGAATGCACCGCGACTTATCTCGACCAATGGAGATGTCATCCTTTTCTGGAAACGATCTGGTATCCTGGATCGTCCGAGCTGAACTGTATTTTTCTATCTTCCAAATTCGTGAAGAGCTCAAGGTACAGTTGGCACAACTTTGTATGGAAAGAATGGTGCAATATTGGATACTCTCTTTGAAAACTATGAGACCTGATCTTAGTTGGTCACAGTTCAAGGAAGAGCTCTTAGGAAGGTATGGTAGCGTGGGTGAGGAAGATCCTATAATCTACCTTAAAGAGCTTCAACGGACTAAGGGCGTTGATGAGTATATTGATGATTTTGAACGAGTAGCGATGCGTTTACCTAATTTAACAGAAAAGTGTATAGAAGTCTTTTTGTAGGAGGCTTACAACCTAAAATAGGCAGTACTGTTTTGACACATGAGCCACGAAACAAGGCCCATCTACTTGCACTAACTAGAAGCGTGGAACGTGAGCTTTTTGTCAAAGGCGTTCTTAAGTATCCTGATGACCGAAAGGGAGGTATCCGTGCACTGGGGAGAGTTTGGAGTCCGAATATTGTTAATACAGTGAAGTTTTCTCCTACCGGAATAGGAGGGAACCATTTTAAAAAGGTCGATGCACAGGATAATGGGGTTCCTCGATGGCGTAGGGTAAGAAATTTATCTCACACTGAGTATGAAGATATGAAAGCTCGAGGTTTATGTACTTGTGGACAACGTTTCCAACCAGGACATAAATGTCCTGAAAAGGGCTTTAAAATTATGGTTTGAGAATCTGTCCCTTCTTGAGAAAATGAAGAGGAATTTTCGCTCCTAAAGGCTGACACTGACGTTCCCCAGCAAGCAGTTGAGGAGGAACTCCATGTTGACAAATTAGAAATGAAATTACTGGGAACTACAATCACTGGAACAGAACGACAGTCTTCGGGTAATCCAAAATTCATGCAGCTAGAAGGTAGCATTGATGGAGTTCCAGTTTTGGGTTTAATTGACAGCGGAGCAAGTCATAATTTCTTATCCAGACAATTGTTGAAATATATTGATACTCCGGTTTTGGATACAAAACCGGTTGGGTGATGGACATCGAGTATAATCAAAAGGGGTTTGTAATTCTTTAACAGTGTGTCTAGATAAAGAAGATTTTACCATAGGCATTTGTTTTTTATACAACGGGTCCTGATCCGGTGCTCAGGATGGCTTGGTTAGAGACGTCGGGTTATGTTACTACACATTGGAGGGATTTGCAAATGAAATTTCACTGAAATGGTAGGGATGTTACCTTACAGGGACTGTGTTTTCCCCATGCTGCTTTAGGAGCTTTGCAGGAGATTTTGGGACAAAAAAAATATCTGTTACATGGTTTGCAGCAGGAAACTGCAAACGGATTGAAGACAGGGGACACTGACCTCTCTCTGGTTCAACAACAGCAACTTGCAGCTTTGTTCGACCAGATGCGAACAGTTTTTGAGGCTCCTAAAGTGTTGCCTCCACCTCGTCTTACTGATCACTATCAAATTAAAGCCTGGAATGAAACAAGTGAATAAGCGCCCCTATAAGTTGGCTTACCATTTGAAAAATGAGGTGGAATGACAGGTACAAGAACTTCTGAAACTTGGGTATATTAGACATAGCTCCAGTCCTTATTCTAGTCCTATAATTTTACTCAAAAAAAAAGAATGGAGGTTGGCGGAAGTGTGTTGATTACAGAGCATTGAACCATCAAACTACTCCGAACAGATATCCTATACCTGTGACTGAGGAGTTGATGGATGAATTAAATGGGGCTGTATATTTTTCTAAAATCGACTTGAAATCCAGTTTTCATCAAGTTCGAATGCGGCAAGAGGATATTGAAAAAACGGCATTCAAAACCCATGAAGGGCTACCTTGTTATGCCCTTCGGCTTAATGAATGCTCCTACCACTTTTCAAGCAACAATGAATGCGATTTTCAGGTTAATGCTTCGCAAATTTGTGCTTGTTTTTTTTTATTATATTCTTGTATTTAGCAAATCTTGGCAGACACACTTGTAGGATCTTTCCACAGTCCTACAAACAATGCAGGACAATTTTTTGGTAGCCAACCGAGGAAAATGTTCTTTTGGCCGGAAAAAAATAGAATATTTAGGACATGTTATTTCTTCTGGAGAGGTTTCTATGGATCCCAAGAAAGTGGCAGTTGTTGTCAACTAGCCACTATCTTGTAATTCTCGTGAGGTTCGTGGATTTTTGGGCTTGACGGGTTACTATAGGAAGTTTATTAAATATTATGGGAAAATTGCTCGTCCTCTTACCGCTTTAACAAAAAAAGACGGTTTCTTTTGATCTCCTGAAGCCCAATTAGCTTTTGAACAACTCCGCGACTGTTTATCTTCAACACCTTTACTTGGCCTGCCCAATTTTACCAAAGATTTTGTCTTGGAATGTGATGCTTTTGAAGCTGGAATAAGCGCTGTTCTAATGCAAGAAGATCGTCCTTTAGCTTATTACAGCAAGGCTCTTTCTAATTCTAATCTTGCCAAGTCAGTATATGAAAAGGAACTTATGGCTTTAGTCTTGTCTATACAACATTGGAAACAGTATCTTCTTGGCCGGCGATTTGTGATTCTTACTGATCACCAAAACCTTAAACATTTACTTAGCCAACGTCTCGTGTCTAGTAACCAACAGTGTTGGCATGCTAAGCTCCTAGGCTTTGATTTTGATGTTCAATTTAAACCTGGGCGTTTAAATAAAGTTGTTGATGCTTTATCTCGGATGGGGGAAGATAAGCAGCATATGGTCTTGGCTTTATCTGAACCTACATGGCTGGATTTTCAGCAGATTTAACAGGAGAATTCTCAGGATGCCTTTCTACAGCCCATTCTTTCAGCCTTACAGGATAATCAGCCTACCAGTCCAGGATATTCCCAACAGCAGGGGGTTTTATTTTATAGAGATCACTTAGTTCTGTCCAAGAATTCTGCTTTGATTCCCCGATTTCTTCATTATTGTCATTCTTCCCCTGAAGGGGGTCATTCTGGTGTGTTGAAAACATATAAACGCCTTGCACAGAGTTTTTTCTGGCCAGGAATGTTTCATATTGTTCAGCAGTTTGTTCGAATTTGTGCAGTTTGTCAGCAAAGTATGAAGCTATGTCTACAGCCATTACCTTTACCAACTTTGATTTGGGAAGAAATTTCTATGGATTTTATTTCTGGTTTACCCAAGTCTCATGGTTTCGAGGTTGTTTTAATAGTTGTGGACCAATTGAGTAAATACGCCCATTTCCTTTTGCTAAAACATCCTTATTCAGCAAAATCAGTGGCTGGCCTGTTTTTGAAGGAAATAGTACGCTTACATGGGATTCCTTGGGCTATTGTTAGTGATCAAGATCCTATTTTTACAAGCCGTCTTTTGGAAGGAGTTATTCAAACTTCAAGGTACCCAATTAAAGATGAGTTCTTCCTATCATCCCCAAAGTGATGGGCAGACAGAAGTTGTTAACCGCGATTTGGAATTATTTTTACGTTGTTTTTCTTCTGACAATCCCAAGCAGTGGTCCACTTGGTTATCCTGGGCAGAATATCATTATAATACTGCTTTTCATACCTCTATTGGCCGTACTCCTTTTGAAGTTGTCTATGGAAGAGCACCTCCAAATGTTTTACATTATGTTCGTGGGGAGGCTGTTGATGCTGTGGGGGAGGCTGCCTTACTTGACCGCGATTCAGTTTTGCGCCAACTTCTTGCACATTTACTTCGAGCTCAGCAAATCATGGTTAAGTCTGCTAATCAACATCGTCGACCTGTTACCTATAATACTGGCAATTTGGTAGGGGTTAAGTTACGCCCTCATATATCTGGTGTTATGTCTCGGGTTCATTCCAAATTAGTTGCTCGGTATTATGGTCCTTTCGCTATTATTGGGCAAATCAGTTCGGCTGCTTTTCAGTTGCAGCTTCCTTTTAATAGTCGTATTCATCCGGTTTTTCATGTCTCTCAATTGAAACCTATTGTTGGCCAACGGCATGATGCTGTAACCTTGCCTCGTGAATTTACTATTGAACACGATTTTCCGACAAAGGTGTTGGCTGATAAAACTCACGGTAAGCATCTGATGTGGTTGATACAGTGAAATGGTCGTCCCTTAGAGGAAGCTACTAGGGAACAAGCTGAAGATATCAAAACTCGCTTCCCTAATTTTCACCTTGTGGACAAGGTGCCTTCTCAGAAAGGAGGCAATGATAGGAAGTCTGGCAGACCACCTGCTTTATTCACTTATCGAAGGAGGGGTCAGGGTAGGTTGCATTAAGTGAGGAAAAGGTTCTTTGTAAAGAAGTATTTTTAGACAGGGGCATATTTGTAATTGTCCAGGGTCCGTTAGTATAAGAGGGACGTGTTGTCCAGTTTACAGGCAGTTATCGAGTTAGCTGAATTCTGTTCCAGCGGTTGGAACAGCAGGAGAGGCAGAAACCTCTACTGGGAGGGGTGTTCCTTGGAAATCGTGGAATATTCTAGTGAAAAATTCAGTTGATCTCCTATCAAATGGTGTTGGGGGCGAGGGTAATTTATTTCCTGCGAGGGTATTTTTGTAATTGGCTTTCTTAAGTCTGTTAGTAAAGTCACAAAAGAGGGAGTCCCGTCCAAGGGGGAGGGTATTGTGAGTTTCCTGGTGTTTGGCTTACAAGCCAGTGGCCTAAGAAAGACGAGTCTCTCAGCAACGAGGGTCCAGTTCCTTAGTCGTGTTGTGTGATTCGTAGCATTTGTATAGAATACTTGTTCCTCGTTTGATCCCTGTAATATCTTATCAAGTGTGACATCCAATTCCAACTCCCCCACTAGCTGGCAACTTCCAACTTTTATCAAATGGTGTAGACAACACTCTCATTATCACTAGTTGTCTTGAACATTAAGAACAGTTCATCAATCGTCACATGTTCTTTGCCATGATCTCTAAGCATAAGCATATCCAATGGCAGCAGCTACTTTATTCCATTTTACTTTGCCACATAAACAATGACAACATCTCACACTTCCAAGCTTCAAGTGTGTCTTCAACTCCTCATGTAGTAGCTACTTTGCCATGATCTCTAAGCATAAGCATATCCAATGTAGTGTTCTTTGCCATGATCTCTAAGCATAAGCATATCCAATGGCAGCAGCTACTTTATTCCATTTTACTTTGCCACATAAACAATGACAACATCTCACACTTCCAAGCTTCAAGTGTGTCTTCAACTCCTCATGTAGTAATCACCTTTGATTGGGAACTCTAGCCTTCTTCGCCAACATGTTTGGCTCAACTTTCAAGCAACACTTCATCCAGGTATTGACATCATGCACCTTCCCTTAATGTCTTTGATCCTTATGGACAACAAATACAAAACAAATAAAAAGTGGGTCCAACACTAGATAGCTATCACATAATAAGATACAACCACCAAACAAGGATGCATGATAAACTAATATTAAAATGATGCTTACACGGCTGGCACTAGCATTTTTCAGCCATCATTTGGTGTCTTTTAATTCTATTTTATGTTCATTTCTGCAGATAACTTCTTGACATTAAAGCTTTGAATTAATCAACAATAAATTATAAAAACACAATTAAGGACCATAATGAATTAAATTGACATTCAAAATTCAATAATAAATATGCATAACATGGAGTTATCAAGGCTCAATGTTGAGGCCTCGATATTGATAACTTGTTAAATCACTTGTCTACAAATGTTACCACCTTTGGTAGCCCCAAAACCTTTAGTAGTCTCGGGATCATCCTCTTCGGCATCTAATGCTTGCATCTTTGCATCTCTAGTCTCCTGAAATGCTGACACATCCTTTTGATAGCTACGCTGAGCTTTCTAAAGACAAATAAAACAAAAAACATTAATAGCCAAAAACAATAAAAGTGTGAAAGATAAAATTAAAAGGAAGCGATATATTATTATCTTATGGAGCAATTTCCAGAAATTATCATCTTATTTACAAAGATAGTAGTTTAATGACACCGGTTAATGGAATCAAGTTCAAGTTACATCTCTTTTGCTGGCTAGGGCCAAATTTCCAAGCGCCTAAAAAATAGGCATAGCCAATGGACAGAGTACCACAGGTAGAACAAGGTTAGATGGGTAGAACAAAGTTAACTCGCCATGAGAAATGAAAGGGTGGAACAGATTTTATAACTTCATATCTTAGTTCTAGATTGTAAATTTGATTTCAACTGCAGCTGCATTTGAAAACTTGATAATCTGTTTTACTTGACTGATTAATTTTACTTAACTATTTGGTGCACTTTAAAGGACCAAAATGCCCCGCAATGTGAACAAAGTCAGAGACTGCTCCATGATCTATAAACTTGGAAGATACATCAAAAGCACTGAGCTTCAGATATAGAAACGTTATCCAACATGGGGTAAAATAACGACCCTTTTTAGCCCGATTTTGCCAGTGTGACCATTCACCCTTCAGTGACTTGTTGCAAGTAAAAATTTCCTACCATCCAATGCATTGAACCAGAAAGAAAAAAGAGAAGAAAATGTGAAAAAAACACGCAACACAGAAAAAATAAATAAATAAGAAGATGCGTCATTGGTAGATACTGATGAAGACAATATGTTTCAAAAGTTGAAGCAAAGCTTACAGCTTCAATTTGTTCGATGGCTCGAGCTGCTTCCTTTAGTTGTTTCTCCTTTGTAGCCTTCTCTTTTCTCATAGAAGTGAGCTTTTGAGAAACATTATCCTTGTGACGCTGGCCCAGCTCATGGTTTCTAATACTTGAAGGATTATTGGATATAAAAATCTTGCAAAAGTCGCACCATTTATTACCCTGGCTAACCCAATACTGGAAGCACAAACAAATGGGGGAATCAGACATGCAAGGAGGCAGAAGAATTCAAACACAGTTTTTATCACGATAAAAAAGAATGGCAAATCCATACAATTTTGAAAATGGGACGTCATTACGCAACTCGGTAATCCAAAAGTGAGAGCAAGGAAAACAAAAAGTCAGAAAGATGTGACAAACCATTGTATTAACACAGAAGAAAATACTGAAATCAGCAAAAGGGGTTGTGCGCCGGTGCATATTTATATGAAAAATATCGACAAAATAGACATCATTGCCTGATATTTAATAAGAAGGCCCGTTACAGAAGAACGTGGCTCAAACATATTTCAAAGCTTTGGGCTAGTTTGGCAGGGATGATACAGAGAGAAAATAAATGATATTGAGAGGAGAAATTGGTTTTTTATGTTTGGCGAGATAATTTTAAGGGGAGAGAAATGATAAGGAGAGAAATAGAGAGAAATAGATTTCTCTCCTGCTATTGTTTTTAAATCACCCCAAAATTGAGATGATTTGGAAAGAAATGATGGTGGAAGGTTGTTAATATTTTAAAATTCCAATTTATTCCCTATTTTCTACATGTATCACAAAAGAATTTCTTTTCTTTTCCTTTAAAAAGATTCACCAAACAAGATGGAGAGAAATCCAAATCATTTCTTTTCTTTTATTAAGTTATTGATCCAAACGCAATGAGAGAAATCGCAATCATTTCTTTTATAAAATATCAAATCATTTCTTTCCTTTTACTAAAATCTCACCAAACACAGTGTTAAGCAAATAAATATTAAAACAACGCCGAAAAACCATCTAACATTGCGATGGGCACAAGGTGGAACTAGGCTTTGATATTGGACATGGAAATTAAGGTACGGCAACAGGAAGAATAGGTTTAAAACTTTTTAATTTTCGAACACGAAAATTCCAAGACAAGGTCATTTGATGATTCGATGGAGCTATACCCCAAAATACACAGATACGTAGCTCAAACATATTTACAGGCTTAAGCAAATAGATATTAAAACAACACCAAAAAACCATCGATCATTGCGATGGGCATAAGGTGAAACTAGCCTTTGATATTGGACATGAAAATTAAGGAACGGCAACCGGAGGAATAGGTTTAAAACTTTTTTTTTCAAACACGAAAATTCCAAGACAAAGTCATTTGATGGTTCGATGGAGCTATACCCCAAAATACGCAGATACGTACCTCAGTCATGGCTGCAGTTAGTAATGGTGGAGGAGCTGCAGAAGTTGATTGTTGGATCAAAAGTTCAGTCCAGAGATTAGCAGATCAAAAACCCTCTAACTGCATTCACGAAGAATATTTACTGCTGAGTTTTGACTCTCGGATCGACCAATGAACGTCCTGTCCCGAGCCCCAACTTCCAAATGTTCCGCGGAAGGGTCGCGCGGATTAATACAGTTTTAATAAATTTAGAATAACAAATTAAACGTACATTTAATATTTATACTATCGATTGATGGTTAGATTGTTATCTATCTACTAATCTATCTACTAATCTACTAAATATACTAAACTTAGGTTTTCTCCAATGCCACATGTCGATCTCCCGTGCCTCCACATCATTTTTTCTCTACGTGTCCTCTCTCCAGTTACCCACGCCGCCCCACTGCGCTACCTCATTTTCTTTGTGTCTCCCTATCCTGCTTCCACTGAGGTTTTCGTGGGCCGCGACTTAGATTTCCCTCGACCCCCGCCTATGTCATCCTCCCTCTCTCGATCAACCCGTAGTCTGCAGCCCTCCATCTCCGACCTCCACCCTCTCCTCATTTGAACTACACTCTCTGCGTTTTTCATTCTTCCGGTCGCGGTCGGGATTTTGTTGTTTGCAACCTAGGGTTCCCCCAAATTCCCAATGCCTGCATCATCCTCCTCCCGATTTTGCTGTAGTCCATCGTGCTCGTAAGTCTTCTTCCTCCTAATCTGAGTTTAAGCATACATCTGCACTGTGTTTTTTCTCTTACTCGCATCACAATTTATTCGGCTCGCAAATCCGTTTATACCTGTCACCGCTACGTAAGTTTCTTCCTCTAGAACCTTCCTTCTTTTCCTTTCAATCACAGTAAATCCGTTCATAGTTGCTTTAATCTGCTGTTAGTCCTTCCCTTCAACCCCCCTAAAGCTTGCAATTTCAAACGGCATTTCCAGGAATTTTTGGGTTTGCAATTTAAATTGAAGTCACCTTCCCTTCTCTGCACGCTTCCTACATCTCCTATTCCCTCCCATACATTTCATATTTTATATTGTTCTTCTATCACCAAATAGACATTCATTCATCGTACAAGCGATGAGAATAGTAAGGTCAGTTTTATCTTCATTTCCTACAGTTTCATCTCTCTTAATTTAGCTGTGTTTCATATGTTTTTTTAGTGCTGACAATATTTAATGGTTCTTTCCTTCAATTCTTCAATGCATGCAATTCAACTACATATTATTCCCTAAATTATCTTCTCACAGTGGGCATGAATTTCTTTTCCAATGAATTCATTTTTCATGTTGGATTTTCTACTTTCTATTATCTACTCATTTGGTTCGAACAATTAATTACTTATCACATTAGATGTTGCATATGCTACTAGTGGTTTGCGGCTTACCTTTATCTAATTATTTAATGGTCTATCTTGATGTGGTCTTGAAATTTTAGGCAGACTACAAACATGAAAGATAAAACCACTTAAGTGGAATCCTGATTCAGGTTTTATTCCAATTTTTTAATTTTATTATGTGGTGGTAGATTTTTGAATGTTCTGTATACATTGCAAATACCTTTTGGGATTAAATTTTAAAATTGTATTTAAATTTACTAACTGGACTGCTTTTTGTGGCATAAGATTTTTCTTGGTTCAATTTCGTAATTCCAATTGGGTATGGGCACAAGGGTGAAAGACCAAAATTTACTAACTGGACTCCTTTCGGGTATTTTCTGTGTACATGCCCTTTGTGTCGTGCTCTATTAGCTACTATATATTCTCCTCAGCAACATCATTTCTTGGTTGTCAAAGTACCTCAATTCACATCTGAGGTGTCTCTGAATATCGATTTTTCGTCACTATGAAAGGTTTAAAAATTTTAGTTTTACATGCTATTTCCAATTTCTATAAACCTTAACCAACAATGTTTTCTGTTGTTCCTTATCATTGCAGCCTCCACACCATTACACATTCTATTTCCACGTAAAGTTCATATACTCAGCTTTCGAAGTACTCACCTTTATCGAAGATTTCATCATTCCCAAGCTTCTTAACAACGACTCTTTCTCACCCTCCAAGGATGGATTATTTTATTTTTCATTTACCTTTGATGTTCCTAAACATTAATGAAAATATATTGTAGTTTAGCAAAAATGTAGTAGAATTAATATTGAAGGCAGCTGTTTGCATACTGTAAGCTGTATGCATATAGTCTGTTCCACTAATAGCATGTAATCCATGATTTCTATAACAGAACAGCTCTGAAAAATATCTATTACATTATATTTCATTTACAGTATTGGTTGCTTACCATACTTTCCTATATTTCTTTATCTAAATTTTTAATAAACCATTTACCAGTTATCAGTTCCAGTTTCATGCATTTATATATGGGAATTTTAAATGAATTATTCTATTTCATAACAGTGAATAACTCTTTATTGAATAGAAGTAGATTTACAAAATATCATCCTCTATTAAAAATATTCCATATCATAGTATGAGATACATTTTATTTTCTCTTTAGTTTTTTCATTCATATCTCATCCCATTATCACATTCCTCTTCCATTTTTTGACAGGTACAATGAATTTAGAGGTTCTATGCCTTTCAGGCCTGCTAAAGGCTTCGCATCCCATAATAGATCAAATAATCTTCTTAGGGAGCTGAGGGAGATTCTCCAAAGAGCTCATGTAGATACTCAAAGGCTATATATGGGTGCTGTTAAGGTGATCCATTCACTAAATAATTGATTTCCAATGCTGCTAAATTGTCAACTAATCGGTTTTAGATGTTGTCATTTATATGCCAAGGAAATTTCTTTTTTTAAACCTAGGAATCATTTTATTGGATTAGAAGAAATAATGTTTTTTGATTATGTACACAAACATACATCTGAGTTTACCCATAGAAGACTTTCTGATATCCATAGAAAACTTCCTAATATTCATCGTTGCAAACTACCATTAACAGGTTTTCTATTTTTATCACTATATCTCACAATACTTCATGCCCTAATGTTATAACTTATATTCCTTATTGGTTATTTGGTTTACGTTTTGTGCTTTTAGAAAAAGTTCTGCTCATGTTTTTAAACATGATTTGCTAAAATGGTTGCTAAATTCTTTATATTATAATTATCATCACTTCAAAATCATCAATTACATGTTATATAAATGGATTAAGTTCTATATTAAAATGAATGGTGAAAATCATTAAATGTTCTAAGCTGTTTTATAATGTTCTATGGAATTCCACTTTTACATACCTACTGTTTTTTGACTATATTTGGAGTTTCAGGTGTCTATATTAAGAGTTTCTTATGACGTTAGAAACCTACCAAGATTCTATAAAATATTTTTAACTATAAAAAATTCTGAATCGGACTTCTGGTTATTCAAGAGATGTTGCTAAGTGACAATGGTTCTGCTTCTACAAAGTGCAGAATTCAAATTTTGTTACCTACTGTGTTTTGATGAGTACTTGAGTTGTAGATGTCCAATTGAGGTGATTTGTAAAGATTTTGAAAGCTTATAAGATTATCTAAAATAGTCATAGCTGGGTTAAAGTCTAAATCGATCATTCTATTACTCAAATGTTGTCCCAAAGCAGTTGTACTTTTGCTGCTATAGAATTATATCTAATGATTTTGAAAGCTTATAAGATACGTACTTTTGCTGCTCCGCCTCAGTCACCCTTAGCCTGCTCTGCCTCCTGCTCCTCCGCCTCCTTCTACTCCAGCTCCGCCTGCACTGCCTCCACATGTTCAACCTCAGTCGCCTTCTAATTTCAATCCTCTGGTAGGCTTTCTTGAGTTAAATCATATACCATGTGATCAATTTTCTTTTTCATAATACATAATATAGATATTTCTCATATTAGATTTAGAAATAGTATATTGAATGCATTTTACATATTTAGTATATGCGGAATGCATATTCAGCATGTAGAATTCATTTCTTATTAAGCATGGAAATGTTGAGTAAATGGTTGATTTGATTTTCTAATGAATATATATTTCTGCATGTAAGGGTGTCAACTATATTTTTTTTGAATTACATTGGATGGAAGTAAGAAACCAAGATGAGGAAGTTGAATGGGTAAGCCCATATCCACTTGGTTGAGGCCAGTATCCAGGTTGTTACTGGTTCAATCCCATGCAATATCACATTTTCTCTTTCCCTTGATTCAGTTTATTAACCAGTTCATAGGTGTGTTCTCGGACAGGCATGAAATTGGCCCACTATGACCAGGAGTTTGTCACACTTTATGGAATGTTTCCTCACCATCGAAGGTTGGATTTTTTTATTTGACTTATTTCCTTGAATTTTATAAACCCTAATTGCCTATGTTGTAACTCTTACTTTTTCTTAGATGAATTTATCCCCCTATCTCTTCATTGAATTTGTATACATCCAGTAATAAGTGGAATCATTGTTCCCTAAAAAATGGAGTTCTTTGGTTCAGGTACATGCAAGGTGAATCCCCTGATACCATTGTTAGTGTCTTAGGAATTTTCATTTTAATGAGAAATGTGTTTTCAATTGGGATATTTTCCTACATTTTTTATTTTATGTGACTACAGATTAACACCTATAATGGATTGTTCTGTGACAACTTTTACTCAAACAATTGTTACAACTCTATGTTTTTTTATCCAAACAAGGAAAGTGACACGAATTATGTAGCTTGAATTGATCATTCATTCTTATTCTATTTTTCTGACCATTTAATTGTAGAAAAATGTCGACTTCATGACTATCGTGTGGTGTAATGGAAGCAGAATCCATGTTTGTTTTTTATTTTATGTGACTACAGATTAACACATGTAATGGATTGTACTATGATAACTTTTCCTCAAACAATGGTTACACCCTATGTTTATGATCCAAACAAAGAAATTGGAATGAATTATGTAGCTTCAATTTATCGTTCATTATTATTTAGTTTTTCTAACCATCTTACTATAGATAAATGTAAACATCAAGACTGTCGTGTGGTACAATGGCAACAGAATCCAATATGGAAGATGCCAATTATATTTTTCCTGAAATGTAATGTTTCACTTGTATTTCAGTTGGAACAAATAAATTAATTAATTTTTCTTCTCAAACTATCTACAATGATATGTTTTCCAAAAACAAAGGTTACGACCATTTTCTATGGACTAAAACCTATAGTGGCTGGTACATTAATAATCTTTCATGTTCATGAGATGAGAAAATTTTCATAAAATTTTGTTTCATTAATCTTTTCCATCATATGTCACCACATTATCCCATCCATCATCATTGTTTTTTTATCGTATACTAATTTTGGAGGGGTTATGAATTATAGTCCCATTGAAGGCTTAGAATCCCATAATAGATCATATGAGAAGAATAGAGACCTGAGATAGAATATGACGTGACCTCAAGCACAGACTCATGGGCTACACAGGGCAGTTATAAAGGTGCATCAATCGCTGACTTCTTGATTTCTAATGATGCAAAATCCTCAGGTTATGTGTTTCTGTTGTTTTATGCTATGTGCCAACAATGTGAATTTCTTTTTTTAGGATCCATTTTTTAATAAGAAATAACAATGATTTTTGGTTATACAAAGAAACATAAATTTGAGTATACCCATATTTTATTCCAACTTTTTTGTTTCAATGTTTTTTAGTTTGGTATATGTATTTCATATCCAACTTTTTTAAGGTTTACTATACAAAACTTCATTGTCTGCATATTTGGAGTACACTTTTAGAGTTATTTTCTTTACCAGTATTTTATGATTTCCTTATATTCAATGTAATAAATATTAATTCAATGTTTCATTATTTGAAGTGCTTAGTGATGCTGATCGTTTCCCAGTATTCTTACAGTCAGATTCCTTCACAACTTCCTTATCAACATCACTTATAGTACCAACATCATGGCTGAAAGAATCTATATACAAGGTCTTTTTGCAGTTCCCTTAATCCTATAAAAAATCCACCTAGAAAGCATGTATATTTTTTGAGTTATGATCCTCACCAGATGTCATAGAGAGTGAATGAGAGGTCTGTCCCTGGTCAAAACCACCCACCACCTCCCCCTTCTTAGGATTGTCCTTATCAGCCTATAATTTACTAGGAGGCAGATCCAATCCAGACAGATTGAGGGTTTGTACAACCATCAATTCCAAGTAAGGTTTCTTTGGGTTCGATCCCACCATGTATAGGAGCTGCATAAACATTGGTACTACCTGGAGAAGTCTTTGCCTCACCATATTGGACAAGGCTTCCCCCCTCAGACCTATTCCCGGTCTTCTCTGTCTAAATAATCTTCTTCTTAGATGCCCCCTTCTTTCCATCTATTGGACAAGATATTGGGGCTGGACCATCTATATCATCCACTGAGAGTTTGAAATAGGCCTAGGAGACCACAATTTTTACATCATTTATCCCATTATATCCATCCGGTTACCCCTTTGTTTCTAGCTTATACTCAGATGGTGATTCATTAGAAGTATTCCTTTGACTTCCAACATTATGTTTGGTGACTGCACTTTGGCAAGCCTTGAGATTCTGAGAGGACTCACTCTCGGTGGTAGTTTTCCTTTCTAGGACAGACCCCCATTCCTCACATGTAGGTGCACTGATACACCCTTTAAGGCACCCCCAAAATTATTTAACATACCTTGAATAGGTGAGCAAGCACAGATCAAGGTTGATATTATCTTGCAATTGTTGTTACCAAATTTTATGAAATATTCCTCACAAAGATCTGCATAGTCCTGAACCCCCCTGCTCCCTTAGAATCACTTCACCCCCTTCCATGATAGCCCCTCTGAAGTCCAATCCAAAGGGGCATTTAAAAGTTCATTCCCAGCATCCATTGCATGCCTCTCTATATGAACACATTCAATATCCATAGAGGAAACATCAGTATGTTTTACCCCTAAAATAGGTTCTCCCAAAGTTGACACAGGAGGTGTTCCTCCATCCCTCCCCTTTAAAGCGTCTGGATTTAGTGCCCTGTCAGGGACAACCATACTAACAAGTGGCCCCATTTTATAACTAATGCTGAGTACTAATTAACTATCCATTTTAATAGAAACAGTATGATCGAGAAAAATATATTTTGAAAATATTAAGTATATATATTATCTAATCATGGTTTCTATCCTCCATATATGGTTATATAGATAACTAGAAGTTGAATTTGGAGAAACACATTGTCCTGTAAGACTTTTCCAATGCTGAAATTTCATGCAGTGGGTAAAAATATTTTGTTTCACTACATACCAACTCTTACTTTTATTTAATGCGAGTCGTCATTCAAATTTTATGGATTGATTTTAAGGTATCCTAATTCCCATTATGGGATTTTCTTTCAGGTTGTAGTACCATACCAGGATCGGGTCTGAAATAGGAAGGGAATGAAAAAAAGCATTCCTATTTACAAGGATCCAAACATTGGCAATAAGAAGGATTCTAGAATTGATAGTTATGATGCTAAAACATTTGACGGAGCTGCATATTTAGCACCAATATACACATAATCTAAAACCAATACCCATTTTTAATGTTGTCAGACGTGTTATTACAAAGAAAGCATTATATATAGGCAAGTTCTTATTTTTCATTGCTTTCAAAACAAATTTGTAATATGTTTCTATCACAATTGCATTTTTAATTATTCAATGTTGATTTTCACTATTTCTTATTTCGAATTTCTGATACATCATGTTTTCTGATTTCTCAATGGTGAAAATAATATCTCATTCCCTTGGATATATACTAAATGATACATCATGTTTTTTTGTATCCTTTTACATCATGTTATTTCTTTTTCACTCCTTTTCATATATATTTTTTGATACATGTTCTTATTTTTCATTTCTTTACATTATTACATATCAATAAAGAGACAATTTTAACATATTTTAGCTAATTTTAATTATTAACTATTCAAACTATTAATACACTTTTGAAAATTATATTTTAATTACAGCATCGTGCGTATGCACGGGTGAGGTACTAGTTAATTTATTAAATTGCGTATCTAGATAATAATAAAATTATAAGATATAATTATTTAATTTAAATTGAATTCATTTTATATTTATAAATGAATTTTAAAAAATTGAATTTATAATCGGATGTTTTAATGAATCAGAGCAATTAAACCAATATTTCTAGCTTGTATTGAAAAAACAGAATATATAAGGGGATACAAAGAAACAAAGAAAATCTATGACACCTACAAGTACTCGGAAAAGATTCGAACCTGAGACCTCCCGCAAGACCCTTCAAAGGCATAACCATTAGGCTACGCTCCTAGGGTCTTGAAAAAATTGGATATAAATAGATGAGGATTTTATAAAACTAAACAACTTCTTATTTGGGTATCTCGAATTTCACAAATGTTCGACCTATTGTCGTTTCTAACAAACTTAAAAAAAAGAATCGAATTTTAAAATGTCATAAATATTTTTGAGTCCATGTTTGAGGGTTTCATGTCATGAACCACCCCCTTTGGTACCCCATACAGACCGATAGTGATGACGGGGTAGTGGTCCCCATGGTTTTTCATTAACCACTACCTAGGTTCCCAAGGCCTAAATTTAGAAATTAATAAACAAATCCCCCACTTTTTCTATAAATACCCACCCATTTCTCCATTTCAATTTACTCACAATTAACCCCCCATGAAGCTCTGATAGTTTTACCTCCCAAGGAGTCCTAAATACCCCAAGGTCTTAATTCTCAAGTTTTATGAACTACTCTTCAAGGTAAGGGAAATCTCCACCTCTATTTTCCTTTCGAGTTTCCTCTTTGTGCGATATGTCTTTCAAATTTCCAAACTAATTTCTTCTGTCCAATTTATTTTATCCCTTTACTTTATTAAGATTATTTTATGAATGAGAGACTCATGTTCTCTCTCTTTTTACCCTTTTCTAAAACCATGTTTTATACCCATTATGCTAATGATTTTACTTCTCAAAATTTCTCTCTTCTCCTCAAGAAATTCCCTTTTATTTTCTTTATGTGAATAACCAAACCTATTTATTTTCTAGGGGTATTAACCAAGATTTAAAAATGATTTATTTTATACTATAATTGATATACATAAAACCCTCATTCTCTTTCTGTGGGTTATAAATGACATAAACATCTTGTCTTTAAGCACATTTTTAATATCACCATGTTTTTTATATGAAACTCGTTTCTTCTATTATCCACGGGTTATTTATGAAATGTTTTATTATGATATATATAGCTCACAATAATTAATACACATGAAGGGTGTGACCTTATAGTGCTTTATACATTGGGTGGAGAATTTAATCTCTAGATATGACATGTTACATGATACCTTGGTGAATAAACTTGGTGATTTTTACAACACCTCAGTGATTAACCTTGGTGATATGCTTATGAATGTCTAAATTAAATGTTTTAGCCACATTTCCAAGGTATGATTCATGTTATTTTTACTATTTTATGCCTCATGTTCTTTTTCTCATGCCATAATGAGATTCCTCTTGTTCTTATTGATATTCTTCAAGATCACATGTAAACAATTTCCCCTTGCTTTCCATTATCGAGTCTTATGCTCACCCTTTCCTTTGATATATGTCCCCAGGTTGAGATATAGTAAATGTACTTAGGATGAACATTTGAGGAAGCCTTTCAAGTGGATTAGAATAATGTTTTAAGTTTTCATGTATTATGTACCTTTTTTATAAGAAACTAAACTTTAAAAGATCCTCTGTTTTGTACCATGCAATGAAAAGTTTATGTAATAAAAATGTGGGATGCCATAGTTGGTATCAAAGGATGGTTTAGTTATTTGTGGAAATCAGGATTTGAAAACTTTAGGAAGAACTTTATGGACAATTTAAAATATATGAAAACATCATGGTATTTTGGTGAAGTGTTAAGTAAGTGGTTTCCAAGCAAAGAAATCTCTCTCTAGATATGAACAAGTGGATGTGGCTCTGACACAAATATATCTAGGGGTAAAACCCAAAAATACTACTTTGAGCTAGACTCGAACGGTAATTGGTGCATGAAAATGGTTCTTGCTGCACTCTTGGTTTGACACTCTCGGGGTATATGTTTAGTTAATCACAAGCTTTTTATGAACCATTATGAAGGATTTAAAGAAAATTTAATTGTTGTTAAAGAATAACATATTTAAGCATGATTTTTTAAGACATAAATTTCCTCTAGAATAATAAGATTCTTAAAATAAACACATTTATCACTAAGTTTTATTCTTTTAGAAAATAAAATGAAATAGGAGGGACCGTGTAAATGGTGAGCGCAACAGACCATGCACCAACGACCCTCTAATGGAATCCAGAATGTTAAACTTCATGGGAATGATGAATCAACTGACTTGAGTTATGAGTAATAACTTGAATCAAGCTGAGAGACTAGATTAACCTAAAAGGGAACAACTTTCGGTTGAGTCCTTTATGCATCAACTCCCACCTTCTTTTAGTGGATCTACCGACCCATTGATTATTGGACAGTGGATAAGCTCTATAGAAAAGATCTTTTCTGTAATATGTTGTTCAGAGTAAGAGAAAGTCACTCTAGTTGTGTATCACTTAGAGGGAGAAACTGATTAGTGGTGGACACTAGTTAAAAATATGAAGATAATAATGGAGATTGATGATATGAAGTGGGAAGAGTTCGGGAGAACCTTTTTCAAAAAATATTTCCCCCGTTTGATGAGAACAAAAATGAAGAAGGAATTCCTAAAGATGAAATAGAAGGAAAATGAATATGTGGGAAGATATGAGATGAACTTTACAAGGCTTTCTCATTAGAACTCTATCTTTGTTATGGATCCTAATGGAAAGGTTGATAGATTCTTCAGTGGACTAATACCCCCCATCTACGGAAGAATCTAATTAATTGATACTATGACAGCTATGAGGAGATAGTGCAAAGTGTTATAAAGGTTGAATTGGAGTTTAGAGAGACACAATGGTCCCATATATCAAATGAAAAGAAGAGATCAATGGATCCAATCTTAGGGATGGACTTTTATCATGGAATAGGAGGAAAGCAAGTGCAACTTTCCACATGCAGCAAATGTGGGAAGAAACATTTGGGGAACTGCTTTCTTGGGAGTGAGAAATGTTACAAGTGTGGAAGAGATGACCACATTTCTCAGAACTATCATAGTGAGGTAGAGCCTCAACTTCTCAACACTAAAGACAAAGGGAAGATATTGCATGCCCAACCTCAAGTATAATGCTTCAAGTGTGGACAACTTGGGAATTTTTCCAATCACTTTCCAAATCCAAAGATAACAGAGGGGAATTACCATCAACCCCAACATAAGCCAAGGGAGTAAGGTCAGACATTTTCTATCACAACAAGTGAAGTTGAAGCTCCCAATGTTGTGTTGGTAGGTACTCTCATTGTTCTATCAAATATAGCAAGTATTTTTTTTATTCTGGTTCTACACATTCCTTTATTTCCTCCAAGTTTACAATGAATATAGAATCAATCCCAAAACTTCTAAAAGTAGAGTTATCAATCAAGACCCATGGAGGTATTATACAAGCATCAAAAGTGTATAGAAACTCTAGTATTCACTTTGTTAAGCATAATCTCATTGAAAATCTAGTAGTCATTCCCATGCTGGAATTCAAAATTATACTAGGGATGGACTGGATCTCAAAGTATAATGCTAAGATCAACTAAAAAAGTAAGGAAATCTTAGTAGTATTGAATGAAAAACCTATAATTGTTTTCAAAGGAGGGTTATCTTGACCAGAGCTTTGTCTATAAGCAACTCTCATAGCCTTCTTTATGAAAATGATTGATGAAAATGAAGAAATAAATGAAAGCATATGAATAGAAAACATCCCCATCATTCAGGAATACATTGACATATTTCTGGAGGAGTTACTTGGACCTCCCTCAATAAGAGATGTAGAGTTCTCCATTAAACTCAAGCCTGGATCCAAGACGATATCAAAGATCCCATATAAAATGGTAAATGTGGAGTTGGAGGAATTAAAGAAATAACTCT
The DNA here is from genome assembly GCA_963277665.1 of Viscum album. Taxonomy (NCBI): domain Eukaryota; kingdom Viridiplantae; phylum Streptophyta; class Magnoliopsida; order Santalales; family Viscaceae; genus Viscum; species Viscum album. The sequence goes on from OY728162.1 coordinate 257,710,713, forward strand.
GAGATCTTTTGGAGAAGAGGCTTATCTATCTAAGTGTGTCTACTTAGGGAGCACCTATTCTCTTTATGAAAAAAATGGATGGATCAATGCAATTATACATTGATTATATAAAACTTAATGGGATAATAGTGAAGAACACGCACCCTCTTACAAGGATTGATGATTTATTTGACCAGCTTTGTGGGGATCAATTCTTCTCTAAGATTGATCTTTGATATGGTTATAATCAATTGAGGGTAAAGAAATAAGATATTTTAAATACTATATTTTGATAAAGATATGATCATTATGAGTTTTCTGTTATTCCCTTTGGCCAAACTAATGCTCCTTCTATATTTATGTATTTGATGAATAAAGTCTTTAAGGACTACCTGGATAACTTTGTGGTAGTTTTTAATGATAATATTCTAATATATTCTAAAATTTTATAGGAGCATGAGAATCATCTAAGGGTTATATTAAAAACTCTAAGGAAGGAGAGGCTATTTGGAAAGTTCAGTAAATGTGAATTTTGGTTATAAAAAATTAATTTCTTGGGGAACATTGTAACCAATGAACACTATTGGGAATCCATGTTTTCCCAACGGTTTTAAACTGTTGGGAAAGGCCCTCAAACCATTGGGAAATCTTATCCCAATAGTTTTAGAAACTGTTGGTGTGTGAGGCGTCGGGAAATCCTTATACCAATGGTTCATGTTGAACCGTTGGGAAAAGGCTGTTTAGATTTCAACTGCCCATGGTTCATAATGAACCGTTGGAATAAAATTGGATCCTGTTATACCAACAGTTTAGCCGAACCGTTGGGAAAATCAATGTACAGGGGTATGCCAACGGTTTTAAAACCATTGGCATAAAAATATAGGGGGTATAACCCAATGGTTTTGAACCGTTGGGAAATGCAGCAGCACACAGGGGTATAACCCAACGGTTTTGAAACCGTTGTCTTAGAACCCCATTAATTTAAAATGAAACAGCCTACAATCAACTGCAGGCTGCAATCTATGTGAAAAACGTGCCATCTCACAAAAATACACTGCAATCACAAAAAAAACACTCATTCTGGGTGTTTAGGAACACTGCAACCTGCAAACACGGAAAACACACTACACACATAGAAAACTCACAAAAACTCACTTCAATCACCTTCAATCACACAAAAAACACACAAGAAACACATAGAAATAATAATCTCATTTTTGAAGGCTTACTCACATCCCTTCCCCTTGTATGGTTCACATATTGATATGGTAGAGAGACCAAGAACCAACAAAATGTTGTCTTTTTGATCAAACAGGGAGGGGGATATTGGAAATTCAAGTTTATAACTCATATATGAAGAATCCCCTACCTCAATCCTGATCAATTGGATAAGGGTTATTGGTTTTGATTACTCCAGGATAAATTTGATATTTTTTTTGATGAATTTAATCATTCAATATACTAACCTAGAAGGATATTTACACTATGACCATTATAACCCTTTGTTCCTAGAGTATAATGATGGGGGAATAATATACTATGGGGAAATGACTTCTATAATGTCAAGAGATTTAGTTATATTATTTCATTTATCAAGGTATTGGTTTGTGTTTAAGAGAGGGATATTGGTCAGGCTTCTGTGACACATAGATTCTATGGGGATAGATATTTACTTGATTCATGAGAGATATCACATGCCTAATTTTCAAGGGGATTTGCTATGATGACATCCAACATGGTGTTTTTCAATGGTTATGAATCATTTACATCATCTGTTGGGATCACTTTGGAAATTTTCTATCATATTCTAAGAGGATAAGATTACAAGGTAATATTCTATCCCCAATTTGTAATGAAAACATTCAGATAATCCTCCATGACAATCTAGTAGATCACTACATGAATTTTAGTATATACCTTCCATAGATGATTTTTGTATCCATTAAAATTTGAATGATGATCCATAGGGAGAATCATAAAAATTAACCATTTATCACATGGGATCATGGTCCTCATGGTGGTACACTAGCTGGTAAGCTATGATATGGACCAAATGCCCTTGTTATTTCATACACATGTTGTGTGACAAATTCTAACAAGTATAGTGAAATATCTTAAGGAATGACAACACCTTGAGTTATTAGGTGTTGGAAGGACCCTTACTTGAGTGATAATGATGATATCATATTATCAAATGATATCTAACACTAACATGATTAATAAGGTAGGGGGAATAGGTCCCGAGTGACTAGAACCTTGTACCTATCTAGTGATCTATGATATGAACCAAATGCCCTTGTTGTTATTTCATACACATGTTGGGTGAGAAATTCTAACAAGTATAGTGATATATAATAAGGAATGTGTTTGGTCAGTTTATATATGTCAGTTGATGTTTTCACTTAAAATCCTGTAAATTTCAAATAAAACTGAGACGGTTTGAGTGGTGCCGGCCACACCGGACCTCAGATTGAGGCGGGGTTGACTCGTACAAGTCACATATGACCCATGGATCATTGTCCTAAAGTTTCAATAGAATCTGAATGCCTTTGGTCAGTTTTCCATATGTCAGTTGTTGTATTCACTTAAAATGATGTCCTTTTGAAACAAAAGATAGACACTTTGAGTGGTGACGGCCACACCGTGCCTCGGATTGAGGCAGGGTTGACTCATACACATCACAAATGACCCATAGATCATTTTCCTAAAGTATCAACACAATCTGAATGTGTTTAGTCAGTTTTTTGTATGCCTGTTGTTTTTACTTAAAAGAGTATATATTTTAAACAAAAGAAAGACACTTTGAGTGGTACCGGCCACACTATGCCTTGGATTGAGGTGGGGTTGACTCGTACACATCACAATGGATTGTCGTGTTGAAGTATCAACACAATCCAAATGCATTTGGTCAGTTTTCTATATTCCAGTTGTTGTTTTCACTTAAAATGTTGTCCATTTCAAATAAAAGTAAAACACTTTGAGTGGTACCGGCTACACCGTGCCTCAAATTGAGGCGGGGTTGACTCGTACACGTCACAAATGACTCATGGATAGTTTTGCTAAAGTATAAACACAATCTGAATCCGTTTGGTCGGTTTTTCGTATATCAGTTGTTGTTTTCATTTAAAATGTTATCCATTTCAAATAAAAGTGAGACACTTTGAGTGGTACCGGCCACACCGTGCCTTGGTTTGAGGCAGGATTGACTCGTACACATCACTTGGTCATTTTGAGTGCCGTCAAGTGTGGATTGAAGATATGGGTGAGTCTAATCCTATTCTTGCTTCCTCTTTTTGATTAGGATTTGCACTCTTCTCTCATCTTCTTCTGAAACTCTAAAACCCTCTTTTCCATTGGGATTTAGGGTGAATCTTGAAGAGATCTTAGATTGGGATCTGAGGTCCAGGGAGGAGGGTTGGGGGGGGCTGTCCGGGGTCCAGGGAGGAGGGTGGGGGGGGGGAGGAGGGGGGTTGTCCGGGGTCCAGGAAGGAGGGTGGGTAATGTATCTAAAACTCTATCTAGGTATCTTACATCGAATTTTGATAGGACTGCAAACCACCACGGGGGGTCGTCCTGGAGTAGGGAAAAATCATGGAATGACCGCAGCGTGACCGCGACATGTTGGCCCGGTCCAGTGACATCTGCGGGGCAGTATCTTCCAGCCAGGAGCGAAGGGAGCGGGAGGAGGCAGGGCAACATTCCAGTCGTCGCCTCCCTCCCCATTAACTATGGGTGGGTAATGTATCTAAAACTCTATCTAGGTATCATACATCGAATTCTGACAGTACTACGAACTGCCGCAGGGTGTCGTCCTGGAGCAGGGCCAAATCACGGCGTGACCGCGGCGTGTTGGCCCGATCCGGTGACATCCGCGAGGCTGCATCTTCCGGCCAGGAGTGAAGGGAGTGGGAGGAGGCGGGGAAACATTCCGGTCATCACCTCCCTCCCCATTAACTATGGGTGAGTAATTTATCTAAAACTCTATCTAGGTATCATACATCGAATTCCGATAGGACTACGAACCACCGCGGGGTGTTTTCCTAGAGCAGGGCCAAATCACAGCGTGACCGCGGCGTGACCGTGGCATGACCGCAGCATGACCGCGGTGTGACCGCGACATGTTGGCCCGGTCCATTGACATCTGCGGGGCAGCATCTTTCAGCCAGGATTGAAGGGAGCAGGAGGAATCGGGGAAACATTCTGGTCGTCGCCTCCCTCCCCATTAACTATGGGTGGGTAATGTATCTAAAACTCTATCTAGGTATCATACATCGAATTCTGACAGGACTGCGAACCACTACGGGGTGTCATCCTAGAGCAGGGCCAAATCACGGCGTGACCGCGGCATGGCCGCGGCGTGACCACGGTGTGACTGCGGCGTGACCGCGGCATGACCGCGGTGTGTTGGCCCGGTCCAGCGACATTCGCGGGGCAGCATCTTTCGGCCAGGAGCGAAGGGAGCAGGAGGATGTGGGGCAACATTCCGGCCATCGCCTCCCTCCCCATTAACTATGGGTGAGTAATGTATCTAAAACTCTATCTAGGTATCATACATCGAATTATGACAGGACTGCGAACCGCCGCGGGGTGTTGTCCTGGAGCAGGGCCAAATCACGGCGTGACTGCGTCGTGTTGGCCCAGTCCAGCTACATCTGCGGGGCAACATCTTCCAGCCAGGAGCGAAGGAAGTGAGAGGAACTGGGGCAACATTCCGGTCATCGCCTCCCTCCCCATTAACTATGGGTGGGTAATGTATCTAAAAATCTATCTAGGTATCATACATCGAAATCCGACAAGACTGCGAACCACCGCGGGGTGTCGTCCTGGAGCAGGGCCAAATCACGGCATGACCGCGGTGTGACCACGGCGTGACCGCGACGTGACCGCGGCATGATCGCGGCGTGTTGGACCAGTCCAGCAACATCCGCGGGGCAACATCTTCCGGCCAGGATTCCAAATAAATCTTATGTAGTTGTCCTTCACATTATAGAAACCGATCTTATGTTCTAAAAAATAGACTATTGATTCGGGATTGTGGTATGATAAAGATATATATTTTATATTCGTTGTTTTTAAAAGTGGTTTTATTATAAAAACATGAATTTATTTATCAAATGAAACAATTATATTAAAGAAAAATTATTCAAGATATGCTTTTCAATATAATTAAGTAGAATTAAGAAAGAAGTTAAATTCAATTTAAAGCATTCTTAAATTAAAGAGGCTACGAGAGGGACTCTACCTCAATGTGGAACCAAGACAGCCACTTTGGCTCTTGGAGCTTTATAACTAAAAGCTGTTGTTCCTCCACTGGGTATACATACCTTCACACACATGCAAGGACACCTAGACCCTATGCACACACCCGTATGGCCATGAGCATGTGCAAGGGGATCCTTACACATATGCTTATATGCATATACCAGTCTCCACACACCTGCGTATGCATTTTTATATATATACATGGGCACACCTAGCCCCATACGTGTATAATCATTGCCATGGTTGACTATACATGTAACGAGGGAACTCACATACATATACTTACTTACCTATGCACATGCAGGTGATTCACCCTTGACTTGATGACTCGAAACCAACGAGTAGGGATCAACGCACTACACAAAGGATATTAAGAACCTTAAAACACATAAAGGATCCTACATAACCAGTGAAAAACCAACCAACAACATTAAAGCCTTACCTCGATTGGCAGCGAAGAACCAAATCCACCCGAACCAACACAAAACGATCCAACGCCCTACCAAAAACATAATATGGAGTCAAAAACAATGAAATACCCAAAATATATGAGGTGCGAGATAAGTAGTAATCATAGAATCTTACCTCGGATCAAAGCCGGCAGACTAAAACAATCTGAACCCCTTCTGGCCTCCTTCATATAATATAACTACTCCCTGTCCATAGAAACTAGTAAAAGACCTAAGTGGCCAATGCGATAAAGAAAAGAAAATAAAAACTAAACTAAAACATACCTATCTCCTGTGACTATATATGTCACCGCCCAACATATAAGAACCACAACGCCACATGGGTCAAATCATGTTCCTACAAGCAAGGGGGAAACAAATCCATGTTTCAAAATGATACTATCAAAAATTACATTCCTATTAATTAACAATTAATCTTCCTATAAATGGTATATAATTAGTTTGGCTTGAGTTTCAGATTAGTTTGGTTTTGTTCAATACAAGTTTGTTTGGGAAATTTTTATTAGATTGAGTTTGTCTTGTTTTTGTTTATATTATCTTGGACAATTTCATTCATTTGGGTTCTAGTCAATCATGGAATTTTTGTTATGAATTTCATATGATCCAGCAATGGTTTATTCATGGGGTGTCACATAATGATCATTGACCACAATAACCTTCCACCTACACCCCAATTATTATACTTTGTCCAACCAATGGGGTATTGACTAACCATGTGGGTAATTTCCAACGTATCACACTCCACAAGAATCATCCACCATTTACTCTTTTATTTAATTATTTATTTGAGAAAGGAGAGGGGTCTTGAAACTTCATAAGAGTGTTATCAAAGATAATATCTCTACCTGTTGGTACTATTCCGCATCACCAATGAAGGGTCTTGTGGTGATGCATGATCATTATCATGTAAAACCCTTTAGTTTTTCCATGGAGTCGTTCATTATGACACATAGTCAAATGGTCGTGTTTAAAACCTTTTTTATGATGAATGTGACATGCCAACTGGATATTGTGTGATAAGGTAGACCTGTCTCCAGGGCTTCCATGGTGTCTTGCGAACCGCATGGTCACATCTCTGATTAATGAGCATGGCTATTCTTGGTTAGGTAAAGCTGCTTAGATTTTTCTGACCAGCTACACGTTATCCATCTTTATAAACCAGTATGGGTTTCCTAGTATATCATATAACACCAGTCTAATATTCTAATAGAACTAATTATCCATTGGTTCCTTGTAACCAACTCATTCCATTTTTCCCACAATGAAGTTGGAATTAGCCTCTGGGATGTCTATTGAATGGGCAGGATACCCCCCCTTGGGGAAATGTGAGACAAATTTCTTCCTATCATGGATGTCTAGGATAACCCCTCATAGACTCTAGTTTTGGTGAGGGATATACTCAATATCATGAAAGAAAAGTTAAGAAATGATATTTCTATACAATCACTCATCTCTTTTAAAGATTGGATCAATATTTTACTCTATCGTAGTAGAGCTTGGGCGACCACTATACGCCTTCACTGGTTACCTTCCCAGAAGGTCCATAATAGTGTCAGTTAATATTCAAAATCATAGAAGTAGGAGAATACACCACATGGGGTTATTGGGTGAGGATGTATATATATATATAATCCTTAGTATTGATGGTTTCATGGAAATATTTTTGAATGGGTGGTTTTTTCCAGTAGGGGATGCACGTTCAGGAATCCAAGTTGGTACTTTGGTAATGAAAACTTGAGTGGTAGAGATTAAGCTTCTTAATATAGTTGTATTGACCCTTATAGGCCTCTAGCATCTCTTGATCCATATTTAATAGGAAAATATCCCTCATATACTCAGTGGTCCTTTACATTTTTTATTTGGATAGATAGGGGATCACCTCCATTGATACAGTTATCACAACACCACCATAATTCCTAGTGCCTTGTTTCACCCCAGGCTACTATACATCTCTTGATTTGAGTACACACCATTAGGCCCTGATGAGGTTGTTGATATGGTGAGATGATCTGACTGTTTCTATTTCACACGTTATCTTTCACTGACTGGGCCAATTATTGAAAATGGAGATGACTCTCTTATTGAAAGGGAATGCAAGTTATCACTTCAAGATGGGGTTCTAATCAATTCAGTTTCATTACATTTGGTTCATATCAGTTTGTTTTGGTTCAATTTAGTTCATGTCAGTTACAGTTATATAGGTTTTAATTCATTATATTTGGTCCAATTTGATACATCATTTGTGGGTTTGTATGGTGCCACTTTATTTAGTTCAACTCATTTTGGGTTTACTCTTCATAATATTATTTGGTTTGGTTTCTTGTGGTTCATCTTGGTTTTTTATGTTTGATTTCATCCTAATTGAGGCAGGTCACTGATTATGTATGATTCGTTTTGATACAACATGATATGATTTGTTTTAGATCTGTTTAGTTTTAATTTATTTGTTCGGTATATGCTAATTTAATTTATTGTAGATTCATTTAGGAATATTCAATTTTACTCTTTATAGGTTAATACAATTTATATTATTTTGATTTTTCCTACTTATATTATGTCTTATTTCATTCAATTCAGTTTGAATGAGTTCATGTTGGTTTCATTTAAATTGGTTTGTTTCATCTTCAAGAATGTGTGGCATTGAATCAGTTATTGGGAATCTAGAATGGGTCACCCATACATTAGACATCCATGAAACATCAAATAAACAGAAGTAAAAAAGATAAATAACCCAAATGAGATTAATATAATTAACATCAATTAAAAATTAAAAAATGAATCATAAAAATAAGATTCAATGAAAGTAAAATCAAACATACACTAGGCCGTGTTAGACAAATATAATAGTACATACCAAAACAGAATAAAAAAATCAATTATACCCATATATCCATTGTACAATATCATGTTTCTTAGCATATCTCCACTCACCCATCAATAAAAAAACATGAGATGATTATACTAAAGGATGAATCTTGAACATATAACATGATATGAGCTACAAACACACACAAATAGATATGAAATATGTAAAGTAGTCTTATTCATGCAATTCATACCTAATATAGAGTTTTTATAGACACATAAATCACTACAAGCACCAAATTAAATTGGGTCAAACAAAGAGAGAAGAATAAACCAACCTCAAATGGTGGCAGATGAACCAAGACTATCCAAACCACTTTTCCTTTGGCATCAGATGCCAAAACATGTCCCATGCGACCTGAGAGAACCATGATACCCCCTAGAAACAAGGATCAAAGTTAGAATCAGGAAACCTCAAAACCCCTAGGGTTCAACCGAATGAAACCGGGCAACCAGAGAGAGGAAAACTCTAAGAAATTCAAGAATTAAAGAAGATTAATTCTTACCTGGAAGTACCAATCAATAACCCTCAAGAAATTTGGGATAAATGGTAGAGGAGAGGGAGCCGAGTGAGGGGGACGTCGCACGGGGTGTTTGTCCATGGGGGGTCTCGCGCGTGACTGGAGAGGGGGGCGGGGGACGTCGTTGGAGGGGGGAACGTCGCCGGAGGAGAGGGAGCTAGGAGATAAGAGGGGAGGGGGGCATCATTGTCGGAGAGGGATCCGAGAGGGGAGGGTTGAACGTTGTCGAAGGAGAGGGAGCCGAGAGGGGTTGGGGGTCGGAAGGCGGAGGTGGAGGTCAGGAGGTCGAGGAGATCGAGGTTGAGAAGGGGAGGAGAGGGTCAGGAGGCCGAGGCTGGGGAGGGTTTGCATGGGGGTGAAAAATCGAAAGGGATTCCGATAAAAATCAGAAATCGATAATGTATAGAGATAGTTTTAGTAAAACCGTAGGAATAAACCAAAATTTCCCAACGGTTTTTATAAACCATGGGCATGCATGCATTGGTATAAACCCATTTTCCACTAGTGGAAGGAATTTCAGTTGATCCTTCCAAGACAAAGGTTGTGGAGGAGTGGCCTAATATTATAACAGTAATTGTGATTTGCAGTTTCCTTGGTTTAGCAAGATATTATAGGAGGTTTGTGAAAAAAATTTCATTAATTTCTAATCCACTAACCAAGTTAACTTGAGAAGGTGCTAAGTTCATCTAGATAAAGAAGTATGAAGAAAATTTCCAAGTGCTAAAGAATAAATTGGTTATTACACCTGTGTTAACTCTACCCTCTATCGAAGAAGGATTCATTATTTTTAGCGATGAATTTTGAAAGGGATTGGGTGAATCCTCATGCAAAATGACAAGGTGATTGCTTATTAATCTCGACATTTGAAGCCCCATGAGCAGAATTATCCTACGTATGACCTGGAGCTAGTTGTAGTTGTTCTTACTCTAAATATATGGAGGCACTATTTTTATAGGGATAAATTTAATGTATACACAAACCACCAAAGTTTGAAATATATTTTCATGCAAAAGGAATTGAACACGAGACATAGGATATGGTTATAACTTCTTAAATACTATGATCATTCAATTCATTATCACCCCATAAGAGAAAACAAAGTCACTGATGCATTAAGTAGGAAAAACCTTGTTGTTCTGGAAATGATGAGGATTCAAGAAGATCCTTCGATCAAATATATAGTAAAACTGGACATGGGAATCATAAAGTAAGGGACATCATCAACCATATCCCAAATTATTTCTCAACCATCATTACTAGAGAAGATTGTGAAATATCAAAGAGAATATCCTTTGTTATAGAAGAAGATAGAGGATATGAAGAATGAGAAGTTTCCTAATTTCAATATTGATCAAGAAGCAGTAATAAAATTTCATACAAGGTTATGTGTTCCATCTATTCCAAAAATAAAGGAGTTAATGGATGAATCCCATATCTCTGCATTCTCTATACACCATAGAATCACTAAAATGTATATGGGCCTTCATGATCATTATTGGTGGGATAACATGAAAAGGGATATTGCCAACTACATTATAAGGTTCTTGGTGTGTCAATGAGTGAAGGTAGATCAACAACTTCCTAAAGGGGTATTACAACCACTACCCATACCAACATGGAAGTGGGATAATATCACTATGGACTTTGTCATTGGTCTCTTAAAAACATCCAAAGGAAACAATGAAATTTGGGTTATAGTGGATCGTCTCACCAAGACTGTCCATTTTATCTCTATCTAAGAAGACTTATCTCTTGATCAACTTTCCAATATTTATGTAAAGGAATTAGTGAGGTTTCATGGAGCACCACTCTCTATCGTATCTGATTGTGATCCAAGGTTCACATCAAAATTTTAGAGAAGTCTTCAACATGCTCTAAGTGCCAAATTGAATTTCAGTATGGTCTATCACCCTTAAACTGATGGACAATCTGAAAGGACTATTCAAACACTCAAGAAATGCTGAGAATATGCTAAATGGAATTTAAAGGTAGATGGTATCAACATCTCTCATTAGTTGAGTTCTCATACAATAATAACTTTCATTCGAGTATACAAATGGAACCCTATGAAGCTCTATATGGGAAGTGATGTAGAACTCCTACTTGTTGGGATGAATTTGGTAAGAGAAAGTTTCTTGGGCCTGATCTTGTGAAAGAGATGATGTAAAAGGTTCATGTTATCCAACAACACATTAAGGCTGCTTAGAGTCGGTAGAAGAGTTATGATGACAACCATCAAAGGGACTTGGATTATAGTGTTGGTGACAAAGTGTTCCTTCAAATATCACCATAGAAGAGATTCATGTGGTTTGGGAAGAAAGGTAAGCTTATCCCTGAGTACATTAGCCCCTATAAAATCCTTGATCACATAGGATTAGTGGTCTATCAGCTTGCACTTCCACCAAATATAGTTCAAGTTCATGATGTATTCCGTGTATATCTCTTGCAGAAGTACATACCTGACCCTTCACATGTACTGAATCCAGAGGTGGTGGAACTGGAACATGACCTCTCTTATGAGGAGATGCCAGTGGAGATCTTAGACCGTAGAGACAAGGTTCTGCGCAACAAGACTATCCACCTCGTCAAAGTGTTATGGATGAACCATATATATGAAGAAGAGATGTGGGAACCAGAGGAGACAATGAGGCAGAAGTACCTAAACCTTTTCTTAACTGAGGGAACATGTTGAAATTTCAGGGACAAAATTTATTAATGGGGGAAGAATGTAACAACCCAAACTTTTTTAATGACAATTATTTCCTGAAAATGTGTGTTATATTATTTTATACACAACAAAACCACATATATTTAATAATGAAGTGAATATAAAGGGAAATGTGACCATCCGGATTTGACTATTATACGAATTTTGGTCAATTATGACCATTGGTCAATATGACCATTGGTAACTACACTCTTGGTAATAATTTTAACATTATAATTAGTGTTTATAAGTAAATTTTTAAAAAAGATAATTGATACAGAAAGAAAATTCAATGGCCTCAACTAGTAGAGTCATTCCATTTGAAGCCCATTTGTTAGATCTTGGGAGCGAGGTTTCATAATTGGGGTTCTCTATTGACCAAGTCCAAGCCGAGATTTAATAAGTGTAGCTTGAACGAAATCACCTATGGGAGAAGTTCAAGTTAATGGAGTTTACCACTTGGTCGATATTAGCTGAGGCACCCCACAAAAATACCACCATCGCACACCTTACTCTTAGGGAGTACGCGAGTGTAATAAGGGGTTATGTGTCCCAACCTTAGTGTGCAATTCCTTTCTTTAAATAAAATTTTCATTCCATCATTTCTGTTTTAAGAATAGTTTTTCTTAATAAAATTGAGATGAAATTTGATAAATTGATCTTTTAGATATAGATTATATTTTTTATAAAATAAATAATTATTATAATAAACTAAGGTATTATGAATAATGTTTATTTTAATGAAATATTATGATTAAAACACTATTATTTAAAAGTAAATGACAAAATAATTTTATTTTTTTCAAGTGTCAGAAATTTTACTATGCATTTTCAATCCTCTGTTATTTTTAATAAATAAGGATTTTTATATTTAAAAGTTAAAATTATCATATTTAAAGAATTATTATGATAAAATAAATATAATTTTTTAAATTATCTTGTCTAAATTAGTTTAGGGTGAATTTATGAGAATTTTCTAAAATACTTTATTTTTTCATGAATAGTAAAAATACATTTTGAGTTTTTCAGTATGTTAATGACATCATAATTATGTGATGTAATAACTAATTAATCACAATACATGACTTAAAATATGTTATTTTATTAATATAAATTATTTTACTATATTTTAATCAATTTCAAAATATATAATTTACTTTTCAAATTATAAAATGGAAACTTTAACTTTAAAAATGTTATTTTGTAAAAACATTAATTTTACCTACCAAAATAAGTAATATAAAATGATGGTTGAATCTTGTGTATTAAAATAAAATAAAAGGTTTCCCAAGTGTCTAATACCATGGTCAAATACCGTGTTCAATCCCATGGTTTTTCATTTACCACTACCTAGGTGTCCAAGACCTAAATTTAGAAATTAATAAACAAATCCCCCACTTTTGCTATAAATACCCACCCATTTATCAATTTCAATTCACTCCCAATTCATTATACGTGAATATATGATAGTTTTACCACCCAAGTAGTCCTCCCCAGGCATCCTCAATCCCCCCAAGGTCCTGATCCCCAAGTTTTAGGAACTGCTCTTCATGGTAAGGGAAATATCTACTTCTCTTTTCCTTTCGAGTTTCCTCTTTATGCGGTATGTCTTTAAAATTTCCAAACTAAGTTCTTCTATCCAATTTATTTTATCTCTTTAATGTATTAATAGTCTTTTATTAATGATATTCTCATGTCCCCTCTTTTTTTACCTTTTTCTAAAACCATGTTTTATACTCGTTATGTTGCCGACTTCTCAAAAATTTATCTCTTCGCCTTAATAAATTACATTTTATCTTCTTTATATGAATACCCAAAACTATTTATTTTATATGGATATTCAAAAATATGTAAAAATGATTTATTTTATTCTTTAATTGACATACATAAAATCCCCATTCCCTTTTAGTGGGTTATAAATGACATAAAGATCCTATCTTTAAGCACTTTTTAAAAAACACCATGATTTTTATATGAAACTCGTTTCTTCTATTCTCCATGGGTTATTTATGAATTTTTTTATTATTATCTATGTGGCTAAAATTAATTAATACATATGAAGGGTGCGCCCTGATAGTGATCCAATGCATGGGTAAAGAATTTATCTCTAGAGATGACATGTTATGCGATACCTTGGTGAATAACCTTAGTAATTTTTATAACACCTCAATGATTAACCTTGGTGATATGCTTATTAATGTCTAAATTAAATGTTTTAGACACATTTTCCAAGTCATGATTCATTTTATTTTTATTATTTTATGCCTCATGTTCTCTTTCTCATGCTATAATGATATTCCTCATGTTCTTATTTATATTCCTCAAGATCACATGTAAACTATTTCTCCTTGCTTTCCCTTACTGGGCCTTATGCTCACCCTTTCCTTTGATGTATATCCCCGGGTTGAGATATAGTAAATGTACTTAGTATGAACCTTTGAATAATCCTTTAAAGTGGATTAGAATAATGTTTTAAGTTTTCATGTATTATGTACCTTTTTTCCAACAAACTAAAATTTAAAAGATCCTCTATTTTATACCATGTAATGAAAAGTTTATGTAATAAAAAGATGGGATACCATAACCTCTGGACATAGAACATGTCAATATAGTATAGGTCTCTCATCATTTTCTTGATTATCCAAAAAAGACTGACTAAGTGGATGAATACATCACATTTCATTCATCTATCTGATAAACACATTACATGTCACTTATCCAAGTAGTTAAACACATCATATGTGAAACAGGTAAGTATAGTCATGAATTTCCTTAGTATAATTCAATCAAGGGTCATATGTCTTTTCTTGTCATGAAAGTGGATAAATCTCATCTTGGTTTCACTCCAAACGATGACATGATCAACAACATACCCAACCACCCCCATATTAGCTAAGTTCATATGATGACTTGTGTAAGTAGGGTATAAAAGCATGAATGTTCTCGTGATAGGTATCTCACCCACCTTTAGTAAGAAGGACTAATAATAAGCATACACTATTAAGTATATCCATGACTGCATGACATTCCATGAGATATACTTTAGCAGATAATTCCAAGTAATAAGCCTCTACTTATTACCTCAATAATCTATTCTTTAATATATCATATACAACTATTTATAATGTATATAATAATCTATTAAAGTTAACCACTACACATCATCACAACCCACTATACTCCATGATGATCATCGGTTAGGGACAACTCAAAGTTTTCACTTTTGAGGGGATATTTATCATTCAACCATTTATGTAAAATAAATTGCTGTGCACACAAATGAATGATAAATGAAGATTTCCTTTATTATAAATACATGATATGTTTACAACCATTATAACCAATACATTATAGAGATATAACACAACTCTCATTGGATTTTTGTAGTAATGGATTCATTTTCTAAACATTACATTCATATGTAATTACCATCACATCCCCATGTGACCATCTGATAAAATATTATCACCAACCTCTTAGTGAGTAACATTTATGAAGAAAGAAAGTTTGAATAATGGAGAGACTTAGGAATAATATTCCTTAAGTTCAAATCTTTGAACTTATATTCAAACCCCTTAACTTCATAACATCAAATGTTATAATGTTATATTTTTTTGTCTACTTAGAACTCTTTCTAAGTATATCATCATCATCCTTGGAAACTTTTTTCCATAAAACCCCTTCCTTGAAATATTTTATAAATAATGTAACTATTTACATTATCACTTTACCAACACATCCTAAACTCTTTTAGGACAAAGTGATATCAATTTTGTTATGGAAACTAATGCATATGTTTACATTTTATTTTACCAAAATATCCTAAAATCTTTTAGGATAAATTGATAACACTTTGTTACGATAACTATTGTAACTCTTTACATTTTTTTACCACTATAACCTAAATTATTTTAGGATATAAAGTATAATACCTTTGAGTATTAAATGGTATAATCTTTTATAAAATAGTGATTCTAACTTGTTAAATATAGCTCTTTACATTTTTATTTACCATTATATCCTAAACTCTTTTAGGATATCAAGTGAATTTCACTTTCTCATGATAACTAATGTAACTATTTACATTTTTCATTATTGTAATATAATAAAACTTCTTTTAGGATATGAAGTGTAATTTTATTTCTTACAATAACTAAATATAACTCTTTATATCTATTTATCATCATATATCCTAAACATTTTAGGAAATTTAGTAAAGAATCATTATAATCTTAGACTAGTATAATCCTTTAGTTAACAATAATATTCACTTTCTCATGGTAACATAATGTAACTATTTACATTTTTCTTTACTTCCACATACCCTAACTCTTTATGATATTAAGAAAAAAATCACTTAAACTTGGATTGGAATAATATTTTATTTGTTAACATTGAACTTCTCTAAATCCATACATTCTCCCACTGGCCTCTTAGAGATCATATAATCTTCAGAATAACTTTTCAAGATTCATCACAAATTACTTTGTGTTTTAGAAAATAACACGTATTTTCATAGTGGGAATGTTAAACAAATAAACTATTGTTTCCATATCATATATGGTATTCTATGTGTTTGAAACATTCATATTTGAAAAGAATAATTTATTAAAATATACCACCAATGAGTGGTTGGAACACCTTACCACACATTTAACAAAAAGTTGGATAAATGATTTTATCCTAGATAAACACTTTATCCAAATATTCTTCTCAAAACATGTTATAGAATCCAATAAATCATAAGCCATGTGTACACATTTAATTATATCATAACAACTCTTGGTTATCAAATATCCTCTTATCATATAAGAGAAGTGAGATGAGGATATAATTTCTTTACTTAGATTCATTTAAGCTTGATAAAATCCTTTATATTCAAATTCTCATTATAGTAACTATTTAATTAATCTCATGAATATAAGCTACAAGATCGATCAATTATTTGTAACACCCCAACCTCAGTTGCTCGGAGCTGGTGAATTATTTTATTACATTGACATGATTATAATAAAGTCATATCCCAAAGGAATGAATATTTTAGTAGTTTTGGAAGACCATATACATACATAAGTTCAAAATTACAACTTGAAATGAAATACAAAATAGTATATCCATTATTAACTCCCATAACTCCTAGATTATACCTACAAGTCATTCATAATACACTTCTTCACATCCTAAGGAAATATAAAACATAAGAAAGGGGTGAGCTTAGACACTCAGTAAGGGTAAATAATACAACATAAGTAATTATAAACATAAACACTGGGCATGAAGAATAACTAAAAACACATGCCTTTAAAAATAAAATTGAGCATAATATGGCAAGAATAAAAACTGATTAAATAATGCCATAAAACATAACCATGGATATTATACTAGTCAAATAATCATATGAACTATCAGTATCTAGTTTCATGATGAGGGAATTCATAATTCTAGACATCATAATCATTCTGTCAAGGCTTCGTTCCAAGACCATACATAAATGGGTAAAAACCCAAACTAGTTTGTCTCATAAGACCTACCGATGCATTGTGGGGCTATAGAGAGCCCCACCCATCACATAATAAGTCTAATGAATTCCTCATATAAATGAGGATAAATATAAACAAAATATACATTTATATTGAAACTAACATATGAAATGTAATTAACTTTCCCCAATCATTAAACATAAACACTAACCATTCAGAGTAATATAGTGAATGATATTAAGATAACACATCCACAATAAAACTAATCATAAAAAATTCAATAAAATATGTTAGATGATATCATAAAATATTATTCCTAATTAAACATAATAATCAATAGTAGTGTTGAAATAGATGAAAATACTCATATAAAATCATCGAGTAATTCTTGATATAAATAATCCTTTACTTTGAAAAGAAGAGTTCTTTTGAAAAAATATTTGCATAAAACTAGAAGTGAATTAATGTAGTTTTTTCATAATAAAATGAGTTATTTTATAAAAATAATGGTGGCTAAAAACATATTATATATTTCATTTGAAAATTGGTAAGAATTTGAGTAGTTCCTTTGAAACATGCTTGTTTATCGGGAAGAATTTTTGAAAGATCCTTTTAAAACATGTAACTCCCCATAAAAGAAAGAAGGATTATATTTGGTACACATATATAGAACATTAAAATATAATTCACGATGAGTAAATAATAATAATTAAGAATTTCATTGAGTCATGTAGATAATAAGAGTAACCCAAAAGAAAATAGAGGTTCAGGTAAAAAACCCTTACCTTATGTCCGAACATGTTCTGCACTTGACCTTAACATCCTGGATAATCAAATTAAATTCATTAATTGATTAATTAAAAACATTATCTACATATATTTGATTCATTATAGTTTTATTAAGTTTATTTATGGCCTTATTAATAAGTTATATGATTGAATTTTGTTGTTCTGAAGTGCTCGTTTCCTTGATTTCATGATCCGTTCACTTGATTATAAGTAATGGAGTTCATTTAAATTTAGTATAATTCTACAGAATTGGAATTGAATGTTGTTAATGAGAATACAGAAGTGTAAATGGTTATATATATCATTTAGTTACATATTATGAGGATGAATAATTAGATAATACATTTACTAATAATCATTTAGATTATTACAATGGTTATTGATCATAACGAACTCATTTTGTATTATCGCTTAGTATTATGTAAATATGTTACATATAGAACATAAAAAAATTTCTAATATTAAATTTAAATTATTTATCAAACATTAAAATGGTTTAATGAATATCCTTGAAGGATAAATTGAAGAATGAAACTTCATCATCCACGAAGGTTGTAAATCAGCACTTCTCGGATGATGATTTCATTTTTAAAATAAAGAGAGAGAGAGAGTAAAGAGATTGATGATGGTTATTCCATTAACATGATATAATTATAGTATATAAATGACTCTATAGTTATCATGATAATTTTTATAGAGGATTTGATGATATAATAATAAAATAAAATAAATTGAAATGAAATTAAAAGAAAAGGAAGAAGATTTACCTCTTGAATCAACCTCCTAAAGGGAATGAGTTTTGGTATTTTGGAAAGACCAAGAGCTAATGGATATTGGGAGAGACTAAGGAAGATTATTTGGGTAGAAATTTGAGAATATTAAAGTCTTAGAGGAGTGAGGATAAGAGGGAGTGAGGGGTGGTTTTTATAGTGGATGAGAGGGATGATTTTTGAATATCTTATTCATTATTTTATTATTTTGATCAAGACAAGCAATAATGTTGATTATTGTAACCAAAAATAGTAATAAGTTTATGTGAGTTCAAACTAATTGTGCTTACATCATCCACAAATCACCCATGACTCAATAAATCATGTATTTAACATTTATCGTTAATTATTGTATTTTACTATTCACTAAAAATTCAAGTATTTTAGAAAAATACCAAAAATTCACCATGATAATTTTTTGACATGTAGAATTAAAAAATGGACTCCATTTTATCAAAATTATTTTCTAAATATGTGAAATTTAATTTTTAAATAAAATCATTATTTACTTGAAAAATACAGATTTTAAATTTAAAACTGATTTTATAATACTTTCAAAAATTAACCGAGGTCTCATAAAATTATCATAAAATCACAGGACAAAAAATATTTATTTTTGAATACATTTTATAAAAATTAATTTCATTTTAAATTAATTTATTAATTTAAAATTGTAATTAAATATTTATTACTCACAAAAATATCAACACTTAATTATTAATTTTTAAAATATTCACTCTCATTTATAAGGTGCCTAAATTTTATTTCTACTTACATGGGTGAGGTTACTCTTTATAAGGGGTATATTACTATTCATAATGGTGCATTAATATTCATAAGGGTCAAGTTACTATTCACCGAAAATGTAAGTTGATCCTATCAAACTCTAAATATCTTACTGATCGCAACCGTGTATGTCTGTTTTTCAAAATTCAAAACATAGAAGTGGAAAAATTATGTATAATAGCTAGGTTATAACTATATCCTATAAATAATAAAGTGTTTGTTTAGTAGAGACTCAGTGTTTCGTGCATTCTATATTAAATTTATTTGTAAATCCTTGGGGTGCTATATTATTCTTTTGATTCTGAACTCAAGTATATTTACAACACTCTATAAAATATACATTTGATATCACATACCCTTAAAAATATAAGAATTAATTTATATAACATCCTTACCTGATATGGAAATTCTATGGAGTTTCAAAAACTCCATCAGGTATATCTTTGATAATTCAATCATATTGAATTATTATTATTCCTTTCTTTATGGTCCTATGTTTCAATGACCTTGATTCGTTTCTTAAAGAAACATTCTTAAACTTTTCAATTAAAAATTCTTCTTATGATTTAAACTTTTACCCACCTGTACTATATATATATTACCATAATCCATACATCATATGCCCAGTTCATCCATTATCAACACTTTGAGAATATCAGTTAAACTTTTTCCATTGAATTTAATCATATTTTTGAAACATTTCCATAAATAAAAATAGGATAGATTCCCTAACTAGAACAAGAAATTTTAGACTCCTCTTTAAATCATGTTATATAATTAAACTAATCATAAACCATGTGTAAAAACACCCATCCCATTTCATTTAAACAACCATTGTTTACAAGATATTCTCAAGAGCTAAAAGTGCTAAAATACACATCTTATGATGAGTTTATCCAAGCTTGAAGCATCCAAGTTATCAATGTAGCAACTAATTTTCTTCATTACTTGAAATAAAACTTCAAGATTTAATTATATCTCAAATTATAACCTTCTATATATTTAAAAAACTTTGTATAACATATATCTGATATCATATATCTGTCAGAACAATAGAATTGATTTCTATAACTAATAAATTCTTAAAGAAACTTTTAGTTTTACCAAGTCATAAATATATTCAATCATAATTAATATTATTTGATTTCCCCAATAATATTGAGTATATGAGACTAAAATCATTTATGTACCCAATCATATTGAGTACATGTGTGGATACTAAGATTCCTTTGGTCATTTTGCATTTAATGTCTTTGAAACTTTAATATAATAATTCCATGATTCCATAAGCATATTGATTTTCTTATTGAACAACTTTAACACTTGGTCCCTCAAAAAGGAACTATTCTAACACATAGAATATGTCACTTTCTCAAGAACTCTTCTTAAGCTACCAATCTTAGGAGGTTCTTACTTTAAACTTCTTATTTCAAGGATTAATATAAAGTTTAGTTTGGTGGTGAAAATGCATTTATCTACAATATAAATTTTAATCAGATGAATATCACGTCTTAAATATTTTCATAAATGTATTTTAATGAAATTTCTCTCCTTAAAATTGATGACCCCATACATCATACTCATTTAGTGAGCCAAGATACATGTTTTACTAAGTAATGAGTTCACTAGGGTGTTTATATCACTACTTAATTATTTAGGTAGGGAATCCTTACAATCACAAGAGTTGTGAATCTTAGATAGTTGATCGGATAAAACTTTATCCAAATACATAATATGGATTCAATCAACTCTATTCCTCTGGTATCCCAACTGTTAGGGCTTCACAACTAGTGTAACCTAAAGAAAATTCCAAAAACAAGATGACCAAGGGAAACCCAGGGGTACTCGACTATGGCACAAAACTACCCAAAAAGACAATCTAGAGTCACTTATTATTTTATTTCCTAATATAAGATAATTATAGGGCACCTGACTATGGTATGGAACTATCCAGTTGGATGATCGAGGTCTTGAAAAGTGTTTCTTTGGAAGGAATCTCACACTTAGTATTTAAGGGGTTTTCTTTTAAAGTCTCACTAATTTAATATACATCATATGCATATTAAATTCATAACTATTACATCATATGTAATCATTATATTATCATTTCTTATTCCCTTTCTATGTATGAATGCTTCTAATAATTTAGTTTTTGATATCCATATTCCAACCACCAAATTAATGTGTTCACATCGCATTAATGTGTAACTATTTACACAATCCACTAGTCCGTGTTAATCACCCAAAATAGAAGTCAAGTATATTCATACATATCTAAATGAATCATATGCATAAGATATATGGATGCTTCATGTAAATGCATAAAGTTATATGGGATTGAAAAACTCCACATGAGTAAGCCCATAGAGGCATATAGCCAACCCAATTCACTTTCCTAGCTAAGGTAAGCCTCCAGGAAAGTAGGCGGTCCACCCCAAAGTCTCTCTACCTAAGGATACTTTACTCAAGATAGAATTAAATTCATGAAAACTCTAACACCTAATATACACAAACTATGACCAACAACTATTCTCAAGTCCGTAACTCCAATTACAAACAGATGTCAAGGTAGATGGAAACTAAATTTTATGATATCAAACCTAGCATGATTTATAAGGTTCTATCTTAGAAGAAATTTATCATATAAAATTTGGCATACAATCATTCATAATATAAAAAATTTATAACTATGAATAAAATATGGAATAAATTTTAAATAAATAAATAATTCAAATATTTAAACATGAGATAAACATTTATGAACAATTTCATTAATAAAAGCTAATTATAAACACTTTTATAATTTCATCTTTTACATTATGAACATTCCATAATTTTGAATATAAACTCTTTATATTCTTTCCAATACGAACTCTTTCATATTTATCATAATATGGCATTCCATTTTTAAATATATAATTTTATATGAATTATAAACTATTTATAATTCAATTTCTATCATGTAAACCTTTTACATAACCTAAATACCATATACTTAATTATTATTTAAACCTTGATCATATCAATTATCAAAACACCTTTTGATGTGGCTTAAATAATATCCAAATAAATCCCCTTTAATTTGAACAATTTTAAATTAATTAATTATGAACTAAAGAATAATATCAACGAAATTTAATAAATAAATAATTTATTTATTTTCAAAAATATAAGACATTTATGAACTATTAATAAATAAATTCTAATTATAAACATTTTATAAATTATTAATAATATAAACAATTTATATTCTTTTTTATATGAACTCTTTCACAATTTTATATTGAATGGAATTTATATTATATTTCATGAATTATAAACATTTTATAATTCAATATATATTATATAAACATTTTATATAATCTAAATACCATATATGTTGTAATTTATAAACACTTTATAAACCACCTTTTATGATTTCTAAATAATCCATTTTTTATATCATAAAGTATGCCATTTAATTTTTCAAAAGGTATTAAAAAATATTCATCAATTAACCACAAACATTTTATAGTTAATTAATTTATAATTTTTTTTATAAATTTATATAAATATTTAAAAATATATTTTTTCATTATTTATAAACAATTTTAAAAAAATATAATTCAATTCAAAATTGAATTCTCTTTATTAAAATAAATATTATTTATTTTCATTAATAAGAGCAATAAATATGAACTTTTTATATTTGAAAGAGGATAATAAATTTTTTTTATTAAACCTTATTAATGTTATCCCTATTTTATAAACCATTTTATAAATCTGAATAACATAAATAATTAAATAAACTTTCTACTTAATTAGTAAATATGTATTTTCATATTTATTTTCAAGCTTGAAAAATCTCGTTTTACAATTAAAATGCATTTTTTATAAAATTATAAACACATTGATTCATCAAAGAAGCCTTGCTCTAATACCACTTATGGGTTTTAAATGATCATCATATGATTATATGCAGTAGAAAACAATCCAAACACAAACATATATATCTTTAAGAATCAATGCGTAAATAAATGTATAAAAAAGTACTTGAAAAATGCCAACAACAATAGTCTTATTCTTCCTTGGTGAAGGAGAATGCTTGATAAAGACCAAAAAGTAGTGAACAAAACCACCCTGCCTCTAGGGGGGGCACTAACCAATGGATCTGCGATCGTATCACAAGGATACCCAGATGCTGAAGGGGTGCTAGAACCTCCATCTCAAATGATGAACAACAATTTGGGAGGAAGAGAGAATTGAGAGGCTTGCATACAATCAGATGATTACAACAGGAGGGATCACATCCCTTTATATAGTCATCCATGACATGCTTCATTAAATGAAATGCATCAACCATATTTATGTATCCATATATATTTATTACCATTGACATTAATTCATTAAACCATATTCAATGAACATTTAATCCATTTAATCCATTCATAACAGATTGATAATAAAACCATTTGAGATAAATAAATAAATAAATATATCATATACATATATTTATTACTGCGTATATTTAATACATGCATAATAATACCTACATCAAATACAAATAATTAAATATACACTTATATATATTAGTGTATATTCAACAATCAAATCATCACATAATCAGGTAAAATTATTTCTCATTCTCACCAAGGCTCGCTCACTAAGTAACGCATAAAAGTAAACTCATATATATATATATATATAATTAAGGTACCTTGATTTCCACTTCCCCACTAGTTTGTTGCTCACACCCCCCAATGCTACACATCCCGAGCTCATATCATTTCCATAAATCATCCCTCCATAAACCAAACAATCATATCATACCCTACACCCCATGAAACACATCACCACATCACCCCACACCCCATGCAACACACCACTATACCACCTTGCACCTCATATAACACATCACATCCACATCCTCCATATAGTAACCAAGTGTAAGCCTAAAAGTCATTACAACCTCTGTAAATGAATTATGCCACAAACCACTACAACCCATATAAGCACACCCATGGGAAACTATAATCACCACAACCCGATACAAGTATGTGTTATAACATCAAGTAATAATAGTCTATGCATAAATTTATAGTAAAACCAAGAGCCATTATAGCCTATGCGAGTACATACCCTATACCTCAAGCCGTTAAATCTTAGATATGACAACACATGATACTATAACCAAAGGGAGACCAAGGAAGATACTTAAGTCAGTCATCTATTCTATTTCATCAAAACGTGACTCACACAAGTCCTCATATCCACCATCTATCATGGCCCGACTCTCATAAATGCGAGAAACCTCTATCTTGTATGTCTTATACAACCATAGGTATAAAAATTAAGATGATAAAAAAATTATTTTAATTGAAAAAACTAGAAAAAATACTAACTACAATATGTTGTTATCTCTCACCAATAATTTCTATAGTATTATCACTGTACAACCACTTGTACACATCAAAATCAATAATGTTTGGATTAGTTATGGACTGCATAAATTTATCAAATACATTTAGTATTAAATATAAATATAAATATATAAAATTATTACATAATATTACATACTAAATGACGGTGATGTATACTGAAATTATAACTCCTAGCTTTATGTGTTACATCCTTCCCCCCTGATCCCGGTGATCATAATTTTATCTCCTCTAGAAAGTATCTCTAATCCAGTATGTGCATAGTCTCTCCCACATTTGAGCGGAGACATAATCAGGTTGATGATACCTACAAGACTCAGTTAATATAGTTGAAGATACTTTTTACATAGCTCTCCTATGAAAACTGTGTAAAAACTGATGGAAATGATTGCCCATGTACGCTCCGCATGCCTCCCAAATAGACACCTATGCTCTCATCAATAGGAGACCATAAACCCTAAAAATATTTAAGAATATAGTTAATTATAAAATTTATAAATTAAAATTAAAATAAATTGTTTTTATGTACCAACCAATGATTGAACATATGATGTTCTAACTCCATAGAAACCTGACCCCATAACACTCATGGAGCTGAAAAAAAGTTTCTCAAAATAACGCCAGCCTGACCAACAACTATATGTGAAAAACCACGAGAATAAGAATAATTAGTAACAAAAATAATAAATAATTAAATTAAATAGAAACTAAATAAAATTATTATTTGAACTTACTTCCTCTAATGATGATCAAAGTCAAGATATGGACATCACTCTGGAATGGGATCTGGAATCATCAATCGTGCAAGTCCCCTACCCCTCCTAGTAGGTGTCATCATGTCAACACCCTCATATGTCAAATCAGGATACTCATCATCAAGTAATATATCATAAACCAAAGAATGAATAAATTCATTATAATTTTGATCCATCTGGAACATATAAATAAATTTATAACAATTTTTAAATTATAAAAAATTATAATCAATTTAAAAATTATAAAACCTTTTTATTAAAATCAACAGGATGCAAATGTGTTACCTGCAAATAATTATTAATACATATATTAAATATTTAAAACTAATAAATATTTATTAAAAACAAATAATACATCATTCATATTCTTCATATTTATCTTCATATTCAGTTTCAATTTCACTGGTGTTAATATCTTTGCCTTCCTCCTCCTCCTCATCAACTTCCATATGATCCTCAAATTCATTATCTCTTACATTATCAAAGTAATTAGTTACATCATTAACATTATCAACACCATCACCCCTTAATTGTGGGGTCTCTCATCAATATCTATATCTCTTTGATTAAGAGATATATTCATCGATGTTTCTTGAAAATTTTCCAGATCTTTCACTTCAATAGAACCACTTTCATGTTCTATAAACTAATTGTCATGAGATTTAATTTTTATTACACTCCAGAAATCATTTAAATCTCTCAAAGCAACATAATAATTTTCATAATAAACTTGATGTAATTGATATTCCAACAAAAATGGTTTATTTTCCACAAGAACACTTTTACATTTAATATCAATGATTCTATGTCATGGATGAGCATGCAACCCTATATTAGTATCAAACCAATGAAATTTAAATATTGTTATGTAATTTTAACATAGATAAGATAACTCAATTATTTCATTAAACATTCCATAAAAATAAACTTTGCTTTCTTTATGATGATATCCTTTTAAATAAATGATGTTGTTCATTAATTTTTTTGACTCCCCATATGTCCATGTATAAAATCAAAATCCATTAACAACATAAGAATTATAATATTTGACTAATTTGGATGGTGGATTACTTAGTGAACATAACCACATATCAAATTTATCTCTATGTTGCGATACGTGAATAAATAAAATAATAATTAATTATATATAAAATAATAAATTGAATTCTTATGTTTTATCATACGTAATTTAACTTACAAGTATTTAAAACCAGTAGGAAAAATTATACTACAGACATTCTTCAAGAGCAGTTGGGGTAATATGCATGAACTATTTTTTAATATGATCATCATAAAATCTATAAAACAATTCATATAAATTTACTTTTAACAAATTATTCTAAAAAATATAAGTATAAAATATTACTTACTACACAAATTGTGTCATTTCTTCACAATTGAGTAAAACACATGTATGAGTTTTGTGCAGTTCTTCATCTAAAATCCATTGTTCATAATGAACACCAAAACCAAGTTCAGGTTTATTAAATATTGATAATCAATGGTCTGTAAAATCATCAACATTTCCCTCACTATTGCCCATTCAATTATGTTTTTAAGGATATTCGGATTGAAAATAATAAAAGTAGAAACTTGAAATTTCCTCATGCAAGCATGCTTCAACTACCAACCCTTTAAAAAATACTTTATTACATAAATTATTCTTTAATTTTTTCATACATCCCTCAAATGGGAACATACATTAGAATTGTACTGACCCTATACATTTAAATTCATATGAAAAATGCAATATTAAATATTCTATTAAGTCAAATAAGGTCGATGAAAATATTTGTTCCAATTTACATAAAATTAAAACAAAATCTTTTCACAGTATATCTAGTCACTGGTGGAAATTGAGGCTTTCCCAAAAGTTTTATTCCAACAGTTTGTTCAAACCATTAGTATACTATTTTTGGATCAACCTTTACCAACGGGTTGAACAAACCATTGGTATACTTCTTTTAGAATCAGGATTTCCCAACGGTTTGAGTAAACTGTTGGGAGATCTTTAATTTTCCTAATGTATACCAATGGTTTTTTTAAAACCATTGGTAAAGAATATATTTCCCAACAGTTTTTTAAAACCATTGGGAAAGTTTTCCCCCAAATATACAGCAGCTCCAGCTCCTTCATCCGTGCGATTGCATCCCTAATCCAAAGCTCTCCCGAAGCTCTCTCTTTACCCTAGGCTACACAACTCCTTCCACCCGATAGATCCATCTTCAATCAAGAATTTTTTTATTTTTTTAGTTCAAATTAGTAAGTGGTACCTTAGTTTTAATGTTCTACATCTATTTTGTTTTGTTTTCTATTTTGATTTGGCCTAAACCAGAGTTCCGTGCAGTCTGTGGCATGGTATACCGAACAATTTGATTTGTTTTCTATTTTTTTTCTATACTTCAGGTGTCATGATTGTGTGAATAAATTTTATTTGAAGTATTTATAGCCACTCCTTCTGTGTAGAGTTTGTGAACCATATGAACTAATGGGTGCTGGTGAGATGTATCTCTACTCAAATATGGTAAAGGGTTTGTTTAGTCACATGGTCTCAAGGTGGGTAATGGATGTAAGGATGGTCCATGTGAAGGGATTGGGGACAGTTGGGGTTGTGGTGTAGGTGTTTTTCCAGTTTTTTAGTGGGGTACTGATATGGTAGTTTCTATGGACTTTAGTTTAGTTCAAAATTGGATTTGGATTTTGTATTTATAGTTTTTGTTCAAGGAATAATGGGAAGGGTAGTGATATTGAGGATGAATTGGCTTTTGGTTGGGTGATGGATTGGAATTTTGATATTAGTTGGATTAGATATAGGTAATTTTCAAGGTATTATATGGGTATTTCCTCCCCTGAACACCCCCACCCCCACCCCCTAGACACCCCCATTGGACAACCCCCACCCCATGGACACCCCCACCCCTGGACACCCCTCACCCCCATGGACAACCCCCTTCCCCCCCACCCCCTGGACACCCCCATTGGATAGCCCCCACCCCCCTTGGATGACCCCCCACCCCCCCCCCTCGGACACCCCACCCCCTTGGACACAGCCCCCCCCCCCCACCCCCTAGACACCCCACCCCCTGGATAGCCCTCACCCCTTTGGACACCCCACCCCCTAGACACCCCCACCACCTGGACACCCCCCACCCTTGGACACCCCCACCCCTTGGACACCCTCCACCCCCTTGGATAGCCCCCAACCCCTTGGATAGCTCCCCCCCGGACACCACCCCACCTCCTAGACACCACCCCACCTCCTAAGTGCTTGGCCAATTTTTTAAATTGGAATTAATCATGTAGGTGATTTCCCCTTTCCCCAATGATATTTCCTAAGTGACCCATAGAGCCTTATAAATTGAATTTGTCATGTTTTGATAAATTTAATGGGTTTTTTTGAATGAAATGGATAATGCACGATGGTTTAAATTTCTTAATTAATAAAATGATTTTAAATAAAATTACCCTAAGAGGGGCTGTATGGGGGTAGGGGGGTTATCCATGTGTGTGTGTGGGGGGGGGGGGGGGTTTCTAGGGGGTAGGGGAGCTGCAGGGGGTAAGGGGGGCTGTAGGGGTGTGAGTGAGGGGGGTGTGGGCTATCTAAGGAGGGGTGTGAGCTGTCCAGGGGGGGTCAGGGTGGGCTGTCTAGGTGGGGGAGGGGGTGTGGGCTGTCCAGGGGGGTGGGCTACCCAGGTGGGGGAGGGGGGTGTGGGCTTTCTAGGGAGGGGGGTGGGCTATCCAGGTGGGGGTGGGGGGATGTCTAGGTGGGGGGTGGTGGGATGTCCATGTGGAGGGTGGGGGGGGGGGGGGGGGGGTTGTCCAGGTGGGGGGGGGGGGGGCTTTCCAGGTGTGTGTGTGTGTGGGGAGGCTATCCAGGTGGTGTAGGGGGGATGTCCAGGTGGGGTGGGGGGGGGGGGCTACCCAGGTGGGGGGGGGGGGGTGGGCTGTCCATGGGGGCTATAGGGGGGGGGTAGGGGCTATCCCTTCGAAACTTGGCTCATATGCCTAAATAACATACATATGATCATATTTGACACACAAATACAAAATTTTGTAAACATAGAAAATACTATATTTACACCTTGTATCACAACCTGGGATTAGCTCTTATCTAGCCTTTCAAAGAATTAATAAGCCACATACCTAGCTCAAAATTTGGTGGCGTGTTTACAATTAGGTGTGTTTTTTTAGAATTCATGTATGATATTTAGAGTGGAAGATAAAATCCAATCCACTTATTATATTTGGAGGTGTGTTTACAATTAAGTGTGTTGTGATTTATATGTATGATATTCATGGTTTACACCAAAAATCTTCTAGGTCATCTATAATAGGCTTGAAGTCATGCTACAATTGGATAGAGATTGGATTCTATGACCCTAGTTTGGGGGTGGACACCCCCACCCCACCCCCTCACCCCCACTCCCTGAAAACCCCCACCCCTGGACACCCCCACCCCCTTGGAAAACCCCCCATGGACACCACCCCACCCCCTGGACACCCCCACCCCCTGGACACCCCACCCCCGCTGGACAGCCCCCCGCCCCTGGACATCCCCCCCGGACACCACCCCACCCCCTGGACACCCCCACCCCCTAGACACTCCCATCCCCCCTGGATAGCCCCACCCCCACTAGACAACCCCCACCCCTGGAAATCCCCCTTGGACACCACCCCACCCCTGGACACCCCTACCCCCTGGACAGCCCCCACCCCCTGGACACCCCACCCCTTGGACACCCCCTACCCCCTTGGATAGCCCCACCCCCTGGACACCCCCACCCCCTGGACAACCCCCAACTCCCGAGACAGCCCCTACCCCCCAGGACACCCCCACCCCCTGGACACCCCCACCCCCTTGGGCAGTGTATGCGATCACTCAAATAATCTACTAAAATATAAAATTTCTTCGATCTAAAATTTACTCAACTCTTGAATAATTCTCCTCCACAAGTTTACATGATCTTGTACACTCATGTATAGTTCTTCAAAGATATTTTGTTAAAATATAGTATATTTTTCCTTTTATATTATGATTATCATATATAGTAGTGTGTCAGTTATAGTTTCATATAAAGTGAACGATTCTCATTTACTTAAATATATTTTCAATGAAACTTCAATCTTATTGAATTGCTTTTAACGAAATTACTTATAATTTTTTTTACAGAATTCATAGAATTTGGATGTATGAAACTGATCGGATATCAAGCAATTTTCAAAATAATTTAGAGATATTTTTAGATTTTTCATTTCACAATGCTTCAGATAGTGTTCACATATACTGCCCATGTTACAATTATGTTGGAAGAACTTAGTTGATCCATGAATAAGTTAGCTACTACATAACCAAATATGGTTTTCAAGTAAACTACTATGTGTGGTATCACAATGGGGATAAAATGAAATCTAAAATTGCAGATGATCTAAATGATGGGATTGGATTGTAGAATTTGTTATATGACTAGTTTCTGTTTATTCTTCATCATGAAAAATAAAGGATTCTAACCCAAGAAGTATTCTATATGAGCACACATGATACGTCTAATGAAAATGATGATGCTGTCAGGGTGAAAAAAATGAATGATACTGTCATGACTCCAGTATATCGACAACGTAGTAAAATGAAAAAGCTAGAATTTTTAATCTGGTTGTTTCATGGGAAAACTATGTATGAGATTTCTAATACTTCCATCAATTAAATTCTTACCTTCTTGAGGGACTTACTTCCAGATGATGCAGATATTCCCTCAAACCACTATATGGTATGGAAGTTAGTTGAGGAACATGGATTTTCAAGAAACAAAATTCATGCTTGCCCAAAAGATTATAGTTTATTCTAAGAGAAAACTACTGAATGAAATGATTTTATAAAATATGGCACATCCCATTGGAATCCAAAAGATGATGGAACACTATCCCATGTGCCACATAAAGTAATGTGTCACTTTACATTGATCCCCAAACTCCATTTTTTTTATTTTTGATAAAATATCAATAAAAATGTGATGGCATGATACCGAGATAAAGAAGACTAAAGATGAGTTGGTTCACCCTGCAGATGAATTTTCATGATGGAGATTTGATGAGTATACTCATATCTATCCCTTATGATCCTGTAAATGATATAGACTTATACATGAAACCTTTAATAAAAGAGTTGAAACTTCTTTGGGATGTGGGTGTGCATACATACGATGCATGTTTGAAAGACATATTTCAGATGCGTACTACGCTTATGTGGACGATCAATGATTTTCTTGCTTATGCAATGATGTCTGGATGGAGCAAGAAGGGAAAACTATCATGTCCTGTTTTTATGAAGAATAAACAATCCAAAAGAATGAAACATCGTTGCAGTTTCAGTTTTATGGGACATCGACGATTCTTGCCAATGGACCATCCATATAGAAATAATCATCGAAGATCTAAAAATACCATGGAGACCAATGATCCACCTCAGCATATGTCTAGAAATGATGTGATTAATGAATTAAAATATTTTTGTTTTTCATTCGGTAAGGGTCAAATGAAAACTAGAAAGAGAAAGAATGTTTCCACTGAAACCTGTTACAATTGGAAGAAGAGAATTATCTTCTTTGATTTTCCTTATTGGCCAACCAATTTTTTACGTCATTGCTTAGACGTAATGCACATATAAAAAAATATATGTGAAATATTGCTTTCAATTCTTCTAAATGTTAATAGAAAGACAAAAGATGATTTATGGTCTTGGCGTGACTTGGTGGATTGGGGCATCAGACCAGAATTGCATCCTGTGCGTATCAGTGAAAATAAATGGAAAGTTCTATGTGCTTCTTATGTGATGACACCTACACAAAAAAGAAATTTTTGGAAGTACTATAGACTATTAAAGTTCCTGATGGATATTCAAGAAACATATCTAAATGGGTCAATAAAAGAGAGTTGAAGCTAAAATCTTTGAAAACTCATGATTATCACATCCTTCTGCATGAGTTGATTCCAATATAAATCCGTTATATTTTGTCTAATAATGTAAGGGTGTATGTTATTCAATTGTGACATTTGTTTAGAGATATCTGTGCTAAGAAGTTGTCCAAGTATTTCTTGTAAAAAATGTTGGAAGATGCCCCATTAATTTTGTGTGAGTTAGAGAAAATATTTCCTCTATCATTTCACATACATGCTGCATTTTACTATCCATATTCCAACTGAAATACTTCTCGGAGGACCTATTTCTTTTCATTGGATGTATCCAACTAAAATAAATATGTACACATTAAAGTCTTATGTATGAAACATGAATCATCCTGAAGGTTCTATCATGAACGGTTACTTAGATCAAGAATGTATGGATTTCTGCTCTATATATTTGTCTAATATTACTACAAGAATGAATAAACCAATGAGAAATGAAGAAGAATAGTATGATAAAATTGAACCCAGTTTTCCATCACTTCCTCAAATAGGAGGAATTCCTGGATCATATACATTGACGACATTAAGCCTTGAAGAGCGGGAGATGACACATCACATAGTTTTGTTCAACTGTGATTTGTTTGATGACTACATCAGGTAAGTAAATTGAATATATGTATATCTTATATATATATTTGTTAAACTATTTCTATTTTTTATCTATAGGGAACATGAAGAAATTATAAATAGAAAGCATTATTTTTTATCTTTGATAAGGAGAGAGACTTTTCATAGCAAAGAGTTTTCTACTTGGTTAAAATTGAAGGTAAAAATATTACTATTTAAAATAATTAAATCAATATTTAATTAAGTTTAATATTCATTTATATTTCAGGTATTGAGTTTGCCTGCTGACTCTATCTCCGAGGAAATAAGAGATTTGGATTTTGTTCATAATACTGTGGTTTGTGACTGTAAATCAGTTGTTATCAATCAGTACAAATTTATTATCAATGAATGAGAAAAGAACATGAGAACATAACATGATGGTGTTATGGTTACTTCCACAATAGACCGTTATGTTAGTTCATCAGATAGTAGACTATGATTTGAAAATGTAGGTTATTATGGAGTCATTGAAAAAAAAATAATATTTGATCATTATTCTCATGGATGAGTCATGATGATGAAATGAAAATTGTTTGATTCGATGAAGAGGCAATTCACATTT
The DNA here is from genome assembly GCA_963277665.1 of Viscum album. Lineage (NCBI taxonomy): Eukaryota > Viridiplantae > Streptophyta > Magnoliopsida > Santalales > Viscaceae > Viscum > Viscum album. The sequence goes on from OY728162.1 coordinate 257,744,645, forward strand.
ATTGATGATTGTGTCTTTTGAGTAATTGACATGACTCACACTCTTACTACTAATGAACTATATGTATTGGAATCAACGACGAAACAATTTTTTATGTCAAAGACCATCTTCGACCTGAATTTAGTGTCATTATTGAAGTAATTACAAGACATATTTTTGATGATGGTGATGTTGGAATTTACACCATCCCTACTACCATTGGAAAAGATCCATTTATTACTTTTTATGACTCTAATAGCTCAATTTTTAGAGTTGACTGTGAACCTGAAGTTGTGGTGGGAAATATATAAAATCATCCATCCATGTTCTCAATTCTTTTGGTTTAGCTCAACTTGGGCTGTTAAGGTTGGTACTATTCAAATTTATTTAATATTGATTACAAATATGTTATATCTGACTTGATGCCCAAGAACCTGACAATTTTAGGCCAAAAAATCACTTACATCAGGTGTTGGGAGATGAGCACCCTGACAGAGTATGCTGCCGACCTAGGAAGAGTATAGTCCTGATGAGGTATTGGCCCTCCTCAGGTATGAGTTGTAGTTCCAACGAGTTCCAATAGGTTAAAGAATATGAAAAACATGCTGAAAAAAGGGCCACAGAGATGGAAGAACAGTCTGCTAGAGAAAACACTGCATTTATAAAACTGATGGAAGTTTTACGTCCAACAATTCCACCAGAGACCAACATAGCTTGTGATGAATATATTTCGTCAATGCATTCTATATATGGCGCACTAGGTGGAAGTTCTAGTGGTGGTTGAGATGATGGTGAGGAGTAGGACGAGGCAGAGGAGGAGGAGGGTGAGGAGGAGGATGAGGCGGAGGAGGAGGGCGAGGTGGAGGCTGAGGGTGAGGAGGAGGGTATTGAGGAGGGCAGGGATGATGATGGGGATGACGATGAGGATGGGGGTGAGACTAATGATGGCGGTGATGATAGTGATGGTGATGAGGGAGAAATTGATCCATTACATTTTTGACTGATATTACTGACATTTGATATTTGATGATTTTTTGTGCCTAAATATATGTGTGATTAAGTAAGTCACATTATCTTTATTTCTTTATCTATAAATAATAAAATTTGACTCGATGATTTGCTGTGACTAATTCACCCCTCCCCTAGACACCCCCACCCCTCCTGGACACCCCCACCCCCTTGGACACCCCCACACCCCCTGGACAGCCTCCACCTCCCCTAGACACCCCACCCCCTGGACACCCCCTACCCCCTTGGACAGCCCCCCAACCCCCAGGACAGCACCCCACCCCCCCTAGACAGCACCCCACCCCTGGAAACCCCCACCCCCTGGACACCCCCACCCCCATGGACTACCCCCCACCCCCTGGATACCACCCCACCCCCTTGGACAGCCCCACCCCCTAGACAGCCCCTACCCCCTTGGATAGCCCCCAACCCCCTGGACATCCCCCACCCCCTAGACAGCCCCACCCCCTGGACACCCCTACCCCTTTGGACAACCCCCAATCCCCTGGACAACCCCCACCCCCAGACACCACCCCACCCCCTGGACACCCCCCAGACACCCCACCCCCATGGATAGCCCTCCCACCCCCTGGACACCCCCCCACCCCCTGGACACCCCCACCCCCTGGACACCCCAACCCCCTTGGATAGCACCCCCAACCCCCTGGACAACCCCCGACCCCCTGGACACCACCCCACCCCCTGGACACCCCACCCCCTAGACACCCCATACCCCCTTGGACAGTGCCCCAAACCCCCTGGACAACCCCCACCCCCTGGACACCACCCCACCCCCTAGATACCCCCACCCTGGACACCCCCACCCCCTAAACACCCCTGCCCTCTTGGACATCACCCCTTGACACCCCCTACCCCTTTGGACAGCCCCCTAACCCCCTGGATAGCCCCCCACCCCCTGGACACCCCCACCCCTGGACCCCCACCCCCTGGATACCCACCCCCTGGACACCCCACCCCCTAGACACCCCCTACCCTCTTGGAAAACCCCCAACCCTTTGGACAACCCCCCAACCCCTAGACACCACCCCACCACCTGGACACCCCACCCCCATGGACAGCCCCCCACCCCCATGGATAGTCCCCCACCCCCATGGACACCCCCACCCCTGGACACCCCTACCCCCTTGGACAACACCCCAACCCCCTGGACAACCCCCACGAACACCACCCCACCTCTTGGACACCCCCACCCCCTAGACACCACCTACCCCTGGATATCCCCCCAACCCCCTGGACAACCCCCACCCCCTGGACACCAACCCACCCTCTGGACACCCCCACTCTCCTAGACACCCCCACCCCATAGACACCCCTACCCCCTTGGATAGCCCCCAACCCCCTAGACAGGCCCCCACCCCCTGGACACCCCACCCCCATGGATAGCCCACCCTCACCCCTGGATAACCCCCACCCCCTGGACACCCCTACCCCATTGGACAACCCCCAAACCCCTGGATAGCCCCCATCCCCTGGACACCACCCCACCACCTGGACACCCCCACCCCTAGACACCCCACCCCCATGGACACCCCCACCCCCTGGACACCCCACCACCTCCCTAGACACCCATACCCCCTTGGACAACACCCCCAACCCCTGGAAAACCCCCACCCCCTGGACACCACCCCACCTCCTAGACACCCCCACCCCCCACCCCCCGGACACCCCTACCCCCTTGGACAACACCCCCACCCCCCTAGATAGCCCCCTCCCTGGACACCCTCTTTGTTCCAATCCTACATGAAAAATGGGGGAGTCTAAACCTAAAATGGCTATTATTCCCCCACTAAAATAACTATTCATGTGCACAATGTAGAGTGACTCTAATTTTCATGGAGAAATACTTGTAGGTAATTGTTGTACATGTATGAAGTCTGTATGAATTTATACATAATTCTGCATGTATTCTGTAGGTATTCATAATTTTGTATGAATTTTGTATGTGTGTTTGGTTTGGTGCAGGTGCACATGTATAATTTTTTATGAATTCTGTATGTGTGTTTGGTTTGCTATAGGTGCATAGGGGGAGGAAAACCTGCTGGTGGAAGTGAATTACTGTAGGTGCATGGGGTGGGGGGGCTTTCTGCTGCAGGTGCATAAAGACTATGCCAATGGTTTACAATTATTGGCATATGTGTGAAAATAAAACATATACCAATGGTTCCATGTAAACCGTTGGTAAAATTATATACCAATGGTTTACAAACCGTTGGTATAGATCCTTTACTTGACTTTTACCAACAGTTTTTGAGGAACCATTGGTAAAAGTCTATACCAACGGTTTAGAAACCATTGGTATAGACATGAATTTTTATATTTCCAATGGTTTTAAACTGTTGGTAAACATTTATACCGACGGTTACAAGAAACCATTGGTATATAATTCATTCTGTAGCCATATCCCAATGGTTCTCATAGAACCATTGGGATATGTCTATCCTCATGGCTCCATAGCCAACAGTTTGGACAACCATTGGTATAGTTTATACCAACGGTTTGAAACCATTGGTAAAGGATAAGTTTCCAGTAGTGAGTGCATCATAATTTGTTGTTTATTTCCAAAATTATTTGAAGAAATATGATATTTCATTCAACACATCTCATATCAAAGAATTCAATAACCCTCTGAGGCTAATATGCAATAATATTTCCATTATGATGTGATAATCATGGGTTTTTAACCCAATAATATACCCATTTCTAATGTAATGAGACAAATTAGAGGTATAACCATCTAGTAATCTAAAATATATAATCCATTAATAGAATAATAAACAAATTTCTTTATAAAGTATATAATTTTATTTTGGAATCATTAAATTTTGTGATCTTTCATTTTCAAATTACTCAAGTTTGGGATTCATATAAATTTATGAAAGATATAACCATGATTTTAAAGTATCTTTTATCTTTCCATGTGTGTCCAAAATGGTATAAAATATGTTATAAAAATAGTTTTTTTAATATGCATTACACCTAACATATGATGAATCAACAAATCAGACCAATATGAAAACTCCCAAAAAATATTTCATTTTATCCAATTGTGATCTCTACCAAAACCACCTATTTTTTGTTGGTTTATAGTTGGTCCAAAAGTAGTGAGAGTCAATGAAGAGACAATATATTTGACTTGAATATATGAGATCATTGCTGGAGGTCTGTCTATTTAAATTTTACCTTTCATAAAATTATTTCTATTCCATCAAAATGGGTGATCTGTAAGAAGAAATATTTGATGATAGTTGAAAAAACATGGCTTCCTTTCATTAACAAGAATAAATTCTTTACTGTCATCCATGAAGTATGAACAATAGTTTTTACCATGTGAACTCTATCCAAACAACATAACATATGCTGAAAAGTCACTGATTATCCGCATTAATGCAACTTTAAGTATAAAATTCCAATATTCAACTGCATCACATGTAGAGACACCATCATTCCAAAATAAAATTAACTCATCGATCAATGACTTCAAATAAAAATCAATATTATTCTTCAAATATAATGGAATTAACAATGCCAAATATAAATATGGTTATTTCATCAAAATCCAAAAAGATTATTTGTATAGAGTTATGAAAATAGGCCAATAAGAATATCGACTGTCGTAAGCATTAAATAGAAAAAAAACTATTAGTATAAAGATCAAACCATATGCTTTGAGGTTCTAAAACAAAATACTGATGCAACCAATAAAAGTTTTTCCAAGAATCACCATTTATAAGAAACTGGTTTTTGACTCAGGTATGGATCCTTTTAATCTTGGTCTAATTATTTATTTTGGACCTAATATGGATTCCTAATATGTTCATGAAGGTCTTAGGGGTGCCCGAGTCTTGTTTGGATCCCAGAGCTCGGTTTTTGGGATAAATAGGTTAGATGCACAATTAGAAGAAACTATGTGGGGAAAGTCACATGGTTAGTTCTAACTATGAAAGGCTGGACAATGGGATGATATGGGGTGCATGATTCTTCCTAACTATGCACTAAGGGCTGTACAATCATGCAAAAACTATATACTTTATTGTAGAGGTGTTTTTAATTATCGGAGCATAGTTTCTCTAAACTTGCAGCCTAATCATGCAGTATTCCCCTCCCTACAGTAGATGATGCATGGTTAGCACATAGTTTGTCCAACTGTGTAGCTAAACCATGTGATGCCTGTTTTTGGGTGAATTTACAAAATTTCCCTTAAATGAATGTTTTAAGAATAACCCTTCCTCCTATTTAATTTCATGTGGACATCTACCCCTCTTTTCTACCTTTTAAGATCTTTTAAAGGATAACCTAGGAATTGAGAGAGATCGTTTGTTTAGAGTTTGATTGAAGCACCATTCATCTTATTGGATCCTGATCATGTTGTCGAGTGCGTCAAATTAGTTGTTTATTTTTAACTAGAATTTCTGCAGTATAACAACAACCCTAGGTCATCTCTCAATGTAGACTTAGATCATTAATTCCAAATGTGGTTTTGATTATGAAATTAAAAAGGGAAATTAAGTTTTATAATACTTGGGTTTGATGATTAAATATGACAATAGAAAATGAAAGTGATAAAATAAAGTAGAAGTAAACAAGATTAATTAAACGTGATCAACCCAGGGTACTCTCATGATGCTCATCCTTCATCACTTCATGAGATAGAGTTATGATATTTTAATACCTGGTTTGTAACACCTAGAACCATAATGTTATAGAGTTTATACTAGGATACCTCCTAGGGTTCATTTGAAAACACACAATGATTCACTGGACACCGCCGATGATTGGGTGATTTGTGTTCGACTTTATAACTGAAACTCACCAAGGCAACACATGAAGAACTCGATGTTCTGTCCAGGTTTGTATGTTATTTCTTTGTGATACCATGAAATAAATTTACATGTCCTTGATAGTGCTTATGTGAGTTCAATTGACCAATATGAACTACACAAACACCGTAATTGAATGATAAAAGAAAAAGGGATGAACGATGTGTAAAACATCACATGAAAGGGTACCCCCAAACATGATCATTTGAGTTTAAGTATAAAATACCAGTATATAACTCAATTAAATAAAAATATAGGATGAATAAAAACAACATACAAACCTACAATTAAAAATACCATTCAAATATTACAACATTAAGCTCAGGATTTACAACATGTTCCTCCCCGGGTGATCACAAGGGGTTTAGAAACCCATGGGAGGGGAGGAATAAGAAGATTTTGAATTAGAACTTCCCATATCCTCTATAACTTAAAATATTGGTGGGAGAACTCATTTGGGACTCCAAAATGGCAGCACCTTGCCTCTGGTTCGAACTCCTAAATGGGGTGCCCAGGGTGCCAATTTATAGGCAAAGTGGGAAGTGGTTTTGGGCATCCTAATTTCACTAATCCGATTGGTCCATGGTTTTGGATAGTAAAAAAGTCTTAAATCACTTTGGAAAAAACTAAATAGTTGTTTTTAGACACCTTTTATAACTCCATTTCAAATTTGGATTCCATATATGGAATATAATAAGAGATATTTCCAAAATACAAAGGAAAAGTTTGACCCTATGAAGATCCACTTTATTGAATAGATCAGTTTATATGGGCCTATTAATAAATTAATTGGGCTTTGTTTCCTTAATATTAAATGTATATCATTAAATTTAGGACTATACCAAAAGGTTTCATCCCATTTTAATTCACGGTTTAGTAGCAGCATGCGTTTTAGTCCACTGGTGTGCTTGGATCGTGTGCAGATTGACCCATTTTTCTTAGACTTCATCATAGGTCCTCCAAATCACCTCCACCTACAATATAATTATCAAAACAAGTAATATTTACCTTTTCAAATGTGTTAAAAACAAAATAATTGAATAAAAAATGGAGCAAAATTTGTTATTATACTTGTAATTTTCAATACAAAACCAGTTTAATACATTGGTATAAGGGTGAAATAAAACAGTGAATTGTGGTACGATCAGATCCACACAGGTAAGATCTTAATTCCTTTTTATCTATTTTTCATTCTTATCTCTATCAATAATGCTATTTAAATTCAGACTCATATTCCCAATTTTTATGGAGTTGATCCGTTCTTTATATCTCTTCCAATCTAGGCCAAAACTAAAGGTTGATATGGGACAAGGAGAGTTGTATGAGTATGAGGTAGGTGGTATATAACTCACCCTTCAAATTTCTTCATTTTATAATTTTTCATGTATGTGCATCAGTTTCATCAGGCGTCACTTGTTTAATTAACTTACCTTTATTATAGTTGTTAGAATCGTATTATAGGACTCTAATTAAATATTAAATCCCTCATTGGAGGTTATAAACTCAATGACGACCACCCCATGTAGGGTGATTTCCATGTTCGGGATTTTAGTGGTTTGACATGTTCATTTCACTACTGTTCGGGTGTGTCAAGGCCTGACCCTGCTAATGGTAAGGCTTCCTTGATTAAATGAATATTGAATTGGTTTTGAATAGACCTTGAATATTTTAGAGTTACTTGACCCTTATAAGGTAAGTGTTATACTTTGTTAACAAATTCTTAAATGGTTAAGATGAAAAGTATATTATATGTATATGACTTGGCCTAATTAAATGTATATGAAGAACTTGGTTTCACATCTGTATCATACCTTTCCATGTTTATTTAATACAATGGAGTAAACCTAATGAATTAATTATAACTTATATGAATTATTTAATGGTTTCATGTCCTTAAACCTTAACACACTAATGAAAGGTATGGAATGAAACCCTTGACTTGATAAATGGAATAATTATTGCATGGCCTTAATTATTTGATGATTCAATTAAAATGTAACTAATGTATACAAACCTTGACATTAATATTGTAAGGACCTGACCCCAGTTGCCCAGAGCTAGTGCCTTATTTGATTACATTGGCATACATACAAGGAATACAAATCCCAGAAGACCGAGTAGTTTAGTATTATTGGAAACAAGTTACATACATAAGTTTAACATTAAAACATGAAGGGAATCAAAACACTATTTTATTCCACTAGAAACATCACGTCTCCTAGATTATGCTTGAAAGTCATTCATAAATTACTTCTTCATGTCCTGAGAAAATGAAACATAAGAAAGGGGTGAGCTCAAACGCTCAGTAAGAGTAAGAAATACAATGGAAGATAATATAAACATTAGACATGGTGAATAATTTAAAACACATGCCTTTAATAATAAACTTGAAACACATTATGGAAGGAATATGAGTTGAGTAAATAATTCCATAATAAAACATCATCATGGGTATTCTACTAGTGAAATAACCACATGAAATTTCAATTACTAGCTTCATAATAAGGGAATTTCATATGCTGGACATCATAACCATATCATCCAAGCCTCGTGTTAGGACCATAAAATAATCATTTTGTCAAGGCCTCGTGCCAAGACCATAGTTTGTCTCATGAGACCTACTGATGCATCGAAGGGCTATAGTGGGTCCCACCCATCACATAATAAGTCTAATGCATTCCTCATATGAGCAGGGATAAACATAAACAACGTTACATTCATATTGAAACTATCATATGAAATGTAACTAACTTTCCCCAATCATTAAACATCAAACACTAACCATTATGAGTAATATGGTGAATGGTTTTAGGATAGATCATCCACAATAGAGTTAGTCATAAACCATTAAATAAAATATGGTATATGACTTCATAAATTATTAAACCCAATAATACCATGGGATCAACAAGAGTGTTTAATTATACGAAAACACTCTTATAAAATCATTAAGCAATTCTTGAGATAAATACTCTTTTATTTTGAAAATAAGAGTTCTTTTGGAAAAATCTTTGAATAAAATCAGAAGTGAAGTAAGATAGTATTTCATGATAAAATAAGTTTTTTAGAAGGATAAAGGTTTCCAAAAAAATATTATAGATTTCCCTTGAAAATAGATACGAGTTTGAGAAATTCCCTTGTATCGGGATCATATTTTTGGAAACAGTTTTGAGAGTTTCTTTTAAAACATGTAACAATCCATAAAATAAGGAAGGATTATGGTTTTTAAACATATATATGATACTCAAACAGAACATATGATGATTACATAACAATACATAAGAACTACATCGAGGTAATTAGACAATGAAAGTATCCCGAATGAAAGTGGAAGTTCGGGTGGAAAAACCCTTACCTTAACTCCAAACGTGTTCCGATCTTGTAATTAATCTCTTGGAATATGAAATTATACTTGTTAATAAATTATTTTAGAACCTATTATACATTTATTTAGTTTACCATAATTCTGGTTAGTTCATTTATGTCTTTATTGATAAGTTATTGTATTGAATTTCGTCGTTCTGGAGTGTTCGTTTCTTTTATTTTCATATTCGGTTTACTTGTTTTTAAGTAATGAAGTTCATGTGGAATGGTTATAAATCTCTAGTATTGGAATTATATATTATTAATGAACATAAATAATTGATATTGGTCATTTATATCATTTGGTTACATGGAATGAGGATGAATCATTAGATGACAACCACTTCGATTATTCGGTGGTATTTGGAATATTATGAACTAGTTTTGTCATATAACTTAATTATATGTACATATTATGGTTCCTGAATATTAATTAGGTTATAAAAAATATATTATATTATGTTTCAACCATGAATATGGTTTCATGACCAGTAATTAATAATAAATTGAATAACTAAACTTCATCGTCCATGAAGGTTATAAATCAGAACCTTTTGGACGTCGATTTCGTTTATAAAAATAAAAGGGAGGGAGTAAGCATATTTATGATGGTTCTTCCATTCACATGGTATAAATCCAGTATATAAATGTTACTGGAGTTATCATGGTAATTTTGACAGAGGTGGTTAGGTGAGGATAGAAAATGAAGATAAATTGAAATGAAACCAAATGAAAAAGAAGGATGCTTTACCTCTTGAAATAACCTCCTTGAGAATCTCCTTAAGGGAAGGGATTTTGGTCTTTTGGAAAGAATAAGAGCTTCCTGGTCGTGGGGAGTGACTAGGGAAGGGTAATTGGGCATAACTTTGAGGATCTTCAAGGCTTAGAGGAGTGAAGAGAAGAGGTAGTGGTGGGGGGTTTTTATAGTGGAGGAGAGGAGTAAATTTTGAATATTTAATTTCATTATTTTATTATTTCCATTAAGAAAACCAATAGTATTGTTTCATGTGACCCCTAATAGTAATAAGATCATGTGAGTTCGAATAAAGTGGCCTTACATCACTTATAATGTCATAAATAGTGTATTTAACTGATAAATTGAATATACGGTATTTTACCGTATTTCACTATTCATCAAAAATTTAAGAATTTCAGAAAAATACCAAAAATTCACCCCTACCATTTTTTAATGTGTAGAATTAAAAAGTGAAATCCATTTTTCAAAAATAATTTTCTAAATATTATTAATTTAATTTTTAAATAAGGTCATAGTTAATTCGAAAAATAACAATCTTGAAGTGCAGTTAGTTTTATGTGACATTGAAAAATTAATTAAGATCCCATTATCATATTGCCTTAAGAAAATAAAATAATATCATTATTTACTATTCGATGGTTATATTACTATTCATATTACTATTCATATTACTATTCATATTAATATTCATAAGGGTATGTTACTATTCACCAAAAATCAAGTTTGTTCTATTGGACTCCAAATAACTTACTGAACACAACTATAGAGGACCATTTCTTGAAATTAAAAACACAGAAGAGGCAAAATTGCATTCTATGTGGTTTTGGATAATCTTTACCTTTTCCATTGTTTCTTCAACAAGTTATGGGCCCACGATCTTTCTTTCACTAACATCATCCCAGCAAGTTGGTGTATGACATCGCCTCCCATATAATGCTTCATAGGGTGCCATCTGTATACTTGAGTGGAAGCTATTGTTGTAGGAAAATTCTACGAGAGGTAAATACTGATCTCACATGCCTTGAAAATCAAGTGAACAAGACCTCAACATGTCTTCCAATGTTTGAATAGTCCGTTCTGATTGTCCATCAGTTTGTGGGTGGTTGGCAGTGCTTAAATGAAGATCAGTATCTAGGGCCTTCTAAAGACTTTTATAGAATCTTGATGTAAAACATGGATCATGATCAGAAACAATCTATATGGTTACTCCATGAAGTCTCATAACTTCATTAACATATAGTCTTGCTAGACGTTCAAGTGGTAGATCTTCTCTTATAGCAAGAAAATGTGCTGACTTGGTAAGGCGATCAACAATGAACCATATTGCATCATTCTTTCTAGGAGTCTTTGGTAGTCCCATGAAAAAGTCCATCGTGATATTATCCCATTTCCACTCAGGTATGGGAAGAGGTTGCAATACTCCTCTAGGCTGTTGCCTTCCGGCTTTCACTTGTTGACAAACCATACATCTTGACACAAAATCAACAATCTCCCTCTTCATGTTGTCCCACCAAAAATGTTCCTTCAAATCTCTATACATCTTAGTGCTACCAGGGTGTATAGAGAAATTGGAACTATGAGCTTCATCCAACAATTCCCTTTTTAGATCAGGTATATCGAGAACACAAAGTCTCTTCCCTAATTTCAAAATTCCATCTTCATATACGAAGTCACTCAATCTCCTATCATTCACAGCTTTAATATTCTTTTGAAACTCCTCATCATCAGCCTGATAACTTTTTATCCTTTCTAGTAAAGATGTTTTGGAAACCATTTGAAAAAGCATTGATGTTTCACCTTCCATGGTTATTCCTATATACATCTCTACTAGATCCATGAAAATAAGATCCCTTTCAACTCTCATCTTGTTCAAAACTCCATGATCCTTTATTCTCAAAGCATCTTCCACCTTATTTGCCTTCCCTGGGTGGTAGTTTATCGTGCAATCATAATCCTTGAATAGTTCAAGCCATCTCCTTTGCCTTATGTTGAGTTCTTTCTGTGATAAAATATACTTCAAACTCTTGTGATCAGTATAAATCTCACATTTTTCACCATAGAGATAATGTATCCATATCTTCAAAGAAAAGATTACAGAAACTAACTCAATATAATGAGTAAGATAGTTTTGCTCATGAATTTTTAGCTGTCGTGATGCATAAGCAATAACCCTATCATTTTGCATAAGGACACAACCAAGTCCTTTCTTTGAAGCATCACTATAAATAACAAACCCGTCATTCCCCGATGGTAGAGTTAATATAGGAGCATTGAATAATCTTATCTTCAGTTCTTCGAAACATTATTCACAATATTTTGTCCAAACAAATTTAACCCCTTTACGTGTGAGTTTCATTAGCAGGTTATCCAGTCGAGCAAAATTTTGCACGAAACACCGATAATAACCTGCTAAGCCAATAAAACTGCGTACCTCAGTTATATTTGTTGGCATGGGCCAATCTTGGATTGACTTTGTCCTCACAGGATCAACTAGGATTCCATCCTTAGAGACAATATGTCCAAGAAAAGAAATCTCCTGAAGCTATAATTCACACTTGCTAAACTTCCCATGTAATTCATGTATTCTAAGAGTCTTCAGGATAATGCGAAAGTGATTTTCATGATATTCATAGATTTTGGAGTATACCAAGATATCATCAATAAATACCATTACAAAATCATCAAGATATTCCTTGAAAACTCTGTTCATTAGATCCATGAAGACAGAGGGTGCATTAGTCAATCCAAAAGGCATCATTGTAAACTCGTAATGCCCGTACCTGGTTCGAAATGCTATTTTTGGAATGTCTTACTTCTTTACACTCAACTGATGATATCCAGATCGAAGGTCAATATTTGAAAAGTATTGAGCTCCATGCAGTTGGTCAAATAAATCATCAATGTGAGGTAGGGGATACTTGTTCTTTATTGTTATATCATTGATCTCCCTGTAGTCGATACATAACCTCAAAGATCCATCTTTTTTCTTAACAAAAAGGACAGAGGCTCCCCATGGAGAAACACTAGGGAAAATAAATCCCTTATTACTCAATTCCTCTAGTTGTTTCTTTAGTTCCAACAATTCCATAGTGTCCATTCTATAAGGGGTCTTTGATATGGGCCTTGAACTAGGAATTAAATCAATGGAAAACTCAATTTCTCATTCTAGAGGATGTCTAAGTAAATCTTCTGGAAACACATCAACATATTCTCTCATAATAGGTACATCCTTTGTTTGAACATTCCTTTCCTCACCCATAGTTATTTAATTCTCTTCCTCCCCAATAATTGAATTTAGTTGAGCTACTGGGGGTGGATATAGATAAGATTCAGGTGATGACGATTCTGCTCTAAAGATAAGGTGTTCTTTATCATCGTTATCAAAAATTGTAACCTCCTTCTTCTTATAATAAATTTTTGCATCATGGTCTGAAAGCCAATCCATACCGAGGATTATATTAAATTCCATCATGGGTATGACGATGAGATCAGCAGATAAAGAACATTTATATTCTCTAATGGGAACTGATTCACATAACTTTGTAGCAATGATAATTCCCTTAGGAGTTTTGACTGACAACTCCCTTGTTAAATCAAATTGGAAATATCTAATTTTCTTATCAAACTAGGAAGATATAAAACAATGCGATGATCCAGAATCAAATAAAGCATTGGATGAACTTGAGGAAACAATTAAAGTACCTACCACCACGTTATTAGGAACTTAAACCTCTGCAGTTGTGATTGCATAAGCTTGTCCCTGATCCCTTGGCCTTCTCTGTTGCATATTTCCTTGACGTTTTGGACAATAATTGGCATAGTGTCCCATCTCCTGACAACTATAGCATTGAACATCATTGGCTTCCTTCTTCCCTTTGTAATCACCAGAAAGATGGCCTTTCTGACCACATTTGTAGAATACTCCTTTTCCTTTTAATCATGCACCGGGGTGTTTATTTCCACAATTGTCACATGGTGGAAATTCAACTCTTCCCTTCTTCCCTATTTCCTTATTTCCTTTCCCAGGGTTTTCAGCATCCCTCTTCTTTTCTTGCTTTCCCTTAAAGTCATAAGACTTAGAGAATTCTTTTTTTGTCTTGATGACACATGAAACTATATCCTCATATGATGAAAAAATTTGGGAGACCAGTGCCCGCCGGAGGAATGGATTTAGGCCATCAAAGAATCGATCAATTTTTCTCCTTGGATTTCATATGTAGTCTACAACATGTCTTGCTAATCTTGTGAAGTTAGATTTGTACCTTGGAACATTATCATCTTCCTTCTACCTCAGATTCAAGAATTGTCTCTCCATATCTACTCACTGCTCATGAGGGAAATATTTTTCTAAGAATATTTCTTTAAAATCCCTCCATTCCATCTCTTCTATCTCTTCCTCCTCCTTTGTGTTTTGGATTAAGGACCACCACTGATCCGCATCTCCTGATATACGATAGACTTCCATGACAACCTTCTCTCTTTCATTACATCCCAAGGAGAGAAATATCTTCTCAAGGGAACATATCCACTGCTCTACTACAAACGGATTTATAGTCCCATTGAATGGTGGAGGCTGTTTTCGCATAAAGCGATCTAGCATGGCTCCTCCATGTGGTGGATCTGGATGCTTCATACAAGTAAGGTTATTATTCATAACCTGAGTAAGTTGTACCAGTATATTTATGAGTTGCTCAGCACCAGTCACAGCACCAGAGCCAACATCATTATTTTGCATAGGAGGAAAATCCTTACAGGGGACACGTGCATTCATGTGATTTCCATTCCATCCACTTGTAACCATCTCTAAATAGTGGAATACACTATATTAGGTTATGAATCATAATGTATAATCTTAACTTAAAAATATTCAGAAAAATTGAGATCATACAAATGACTAATCCTATATTCACAAAAATGGTTTCTTTGAGGAATATTTTACATTTCAATCCTTCATAATGGCTTGTAAAGAAAATATGAATTATCCTAAGCATATCCTCTGGGAGTGTTGTATCCAAGAGTGCAGTAAGGCCCATTGTCATGCACTAGTTCCTGTTCGATTCTAGCTCAAAGTGGTGTTTTCGGGTTTTACCCCTAGATACATCTATTCCAGAGCCGCCTCTACCTGCTCGTATCCAGACAGGGATGTATTTCTTAAAGGATCCACATAATCTATTCCTTAACAAAATACTAGGAAATTATTGTATGTATATCCCCAAAGACTAACTTAGGGACTCTTCCCTAATTCTACGTTTTCTAAATCTAGTTTCTAAGTATTCTACTAAAATTCCTCTGATAACAACTGTAAGGACCCGACCCCAGTTTCCTAGAGCCGGTGCCTTATTTGATTACGTTGGCATACATACAAGGAATATGAATCCTGAAAGACTGAGTAGTTTAGTATTATTGGAAACAAGTTACATACATAAGTTTAACATTACAACATGAAGGGAATCAAAACACTATTTTATTCCACTAGAAACATCACGTCTCCTAGATTATGCTTGAAAGTCATTCATAAATTACTTCTTCATGTCCTGAGAAAATGAAACATAAGAAAGGGGTGAGCTCAAATGCTTAGTAAGAGTAAGAAATACAGCTGAAGATAATATAAACATTAGACATGATGAATAATTGAAAACACATGCCTTTAATAATAAACTTGAAACACATTATGGAAGGAATATGAGCTGAGTAAATAATGCCATAATAAAAAATCATCATGGGTATTCTACTAGTCGAATAACCATATGAACTTTCAATTACTAGCTTCATAATGAGGGAATTTTATATTCCAAACATCATAACCATATCATCCAAGCCTCGTGCTAGGACCATAAAATAATCATTTTGTCAAGGCCTTGTGCCAAGACCATAGTTTGTCTCATGAGACCTACCGATGCATCGAAGGGCTATAGTGGGCCCCACCCGTCACATAATAAGTCCAATTCATTACTCATATGAGCAAGGATAAACATAAACAACATATACATTCATATTGAAACTATCATATGAAATGTAACTAACTTTCTCCAATCATTAAACATCAAACACTAACAATTCTGAGTAATGTGGTGAGTGGTTTTAGGATAGATAATCCACAATAGAGTTAGTCATAAAACATTAAATAAAATATGGTAGATGAATTCATAAATGATTAAACCCAATAATACCATGGGATCAACAAGAGTGTTGAATTAGACAAAAACACTCTTATAAAATCATTAAGCAATTCTTTAGATAAATACTCTTTTATTTTAAAAAGAAGAGTTATTTTGGAAAAATCTTTAAATAAAATAAGAAGTGAAGTAAGATAGTATTTCATTATAAAATAAGTGTTTTTAGAAGGATAATGTTTTCCAAAAACAGATTATAGATTGCCCTTGAAAATAGATATGAGTTTGAGAAATTCCCTTGTATCAGGATCATATTTTTGGAAACAGTTTTGAGAGTTTCTTTTAAAACATGTAACAATACATAAAATAAGAAAGGATTATGGTTTTTAAACATATATATGATACTCACACAGAACATATGATGAGTACATAACAATACATAAGAACTACATTGAGGTAATTAGACAATGAAAGTATCCCGAATGAAAGTGGAAGTTCGGGTGGAAAAACCCTTACCTTAACTCCAAACGTGTTCCACTCTTGTACTTAAGCTTCTGAAATATGAAATTATACTTGTTAATAACTTATTTAAGAACCTATTAGACATGTATTTAGTTTACCATAATTACGGTTAGTTCATTTATGTCTTTATTGATAAGTTATTGTATTAAATTTCGTCGTTCTGGAGTGTTCATTTCCTTTATTTTCATATTCGGTTCACTTGTTTTTAAGTAATGAAGTTCATGTGGAATGGTTATAAATCTAAAAGATTGGAATTATATATTATTAATGAACATAAAGAATTGATATTGGTAATTTCTATCATTTGGTTACATGGAATAAGGATGAATCATTAGATGACAACCACTTCGATTATTCGGCGGTATTTGGAATATTATGAACTAGTTTTGTCATATAACTTAATTATATGTACATATTCTGGTTCCTAAATATTAATTAGGTTATAACACATATATTATAGTCTGTTTCAACCATGAATATGGTTTCATGACCAGTAATGAAGAAGAAATTGAAGAACGAAACTTCGTCGTCCACGAAGGTTATAAATCAGAACCTCTTGGATGTTGATTTCGTTTATAAAAATAAAAGGGAGGGAGTAAGCATATTTATGATGGTTCTTCCATTCACACAATATAAATCCAGTATGTACATGTTACTAGAGTTATAATGGTCATTTGGATAGAGGAGTTGAGGTGAGGATAGAAAAGGAAGATAAATTGAAATGAAACCAAATGAAAAATAATGATGCTTTACCTCTTGAAATAACCTCCTTGAGAATCTACTTAAGGGAAGGGATTTTGGTCTTTTGGAAAGACAAAGAGCTTCCTGGTAGTGGGGAGTGACTAGGGAAGGGTAATTGGGCAGAACTTTGAGGAGATTCAAAGCTTAGAGGAGTGAAGAGAAGAGGCAGTGGTGGGGGGTTTTTATAGTAGAGGAGAGGAGTAAATTTTGAATATTTAATTTCATTATTTTATTATTTCAATTAAGACAACCAATAGTATTGTTTCATGTGACCCCTAATAGTAATAAGATCATGTGAGTTCGAATCAAGTGTCCTTACATCACTTATGATGTCATAAATAGTGCATTTAACTGATAAATTGAATATACGGTATTTTACCGTATTTCACTATTCATAAAAAATTCAAGAATTTCAGAAAAATCCAAAAAATTCACCCGAACTATTTTTCGATGTGTAGAATTCAAAAGTGAAATCCATTTTTCAAAAATAATTTTCTAAATATTATTAATTTAATTTTTAAATAAGGTCATAGTTAATTCGAAAAATAACAATCTTGAAGTGCAGTTAGTTTTATGTGACATTGAAAAATTAATTAAGATCCCATTATCATATTTCCTTAAGAAAATAAAATAATATCATTATTTACTATTTAACGGTCATATTACTATTCATATTACTATTCATAAGGGTATGTTACTATTCACCAAAAATCAAGTTTATTCTATCAGACTCCAAATGACTTAGTGAACACAACTCTAGATGACCATTTATTGAAATTAAAAACATAGAAGAGGCAAAATTGCATTATATATTTATTTTCAAAACCTTGGGGTGTTACAACTACATGATTTTTTAGACTTGAGCTTTCCTTGGATTCTCAAGGGAATACCTTGAGCACTCATGGACACCCTTTCGATTCAGGGATGCCAGTTTCCTTGGTTGATACCCAACTTAGAACTCGATCCTTATCTACTTGTGGATGCCTAGTATGAAACCATAGGATCCCTCCATTATTATTACAAGATTCTTTGTATACACTCCTTATATTTAGTATGACTTCTAAGAACATTAGGTTCCTTGGATACTCCCTTGGGCCTAGTCACTTCTTATCCTGTTTTACCTTGGATGTTTTTCTTGGACTCAATTAGAATTTCATTATTGTGGAATGCCTTGGGTAACGCTCCTTATATTACACTCTTACCCCTATAGCTAGGCTACAATTACTACTCGAGTGGAACCTCTTCATTATTAATATCATCGAGATGACTTATTGTATCTTGGATACTTCATTATTATCATGTCAAGATGTCAATGCTGGTTATACCTTAAATGACTGAGATATATAAACTAGAACATAATCAATTAATGAATTGGTTACATGTTCAGACACCAGCTGAGGCTGAAGCAGGTACTTGGGTATTTACATTACTGTACTACTTTACTTTTATATATGCATGCTTGCACACTATTTCAGTTTATATTGCATGGACTGGATGTTATAAATGTTGTTGTTGGTGGCCTACTGAGATTTATCTCACACCCTATCTAGGCCTCTATTGTCACCCGAGCATATTACATGTATACATGTGTTGATAAAGGGAAGTGTACAACTTTAGACACTTGATTGCTTTCTTACATTAGGATAGAGTTGGGTAGTAAATGACCAAGCTAGAGCTTGGGATGCTTGGATAGTTTTTGGATTCATTTTTTCTACTTTTATATAACATGTATTGTATTCTTATTTATATCAATGTTTTCAAGCTTTATATTTACACGACATATATCATAATAAACTTTTATATATGATTAATATCAATTTCACCAATTGTTTATTATTCTTGTCTGCTTCTGCTGTTTCATCTATTATTAGACTACTTCCCCTATTTACCTGTTATCTATTTATCCGTTGTTCTATACTCTGGAAATGAGGGTATAGTCTCCGTATAGACACACCCTGGGTCCTTGATACTAGTTGGAAACCTCTGGTGTTTGGGAAGATACACTTAAGGACTAGTGATCCACTGAGCTCAGGGCACTTCTGAGTGGCATCTAAGTCCAGGATGTCACAAAGTGGTATCAGAACAGTTCCTTTCTTACATTACTATTTGGAGACAATATATAGGAGATTAGGAATGCTTGGAACTTTGTTATAAGCTGTGATTGGGTGTAGCTAACCCATCTTTGGGGTAAATACCGAGTTACCTAAATTATAATTATTTTCCTACTTTTGCCAATTACAGTTGATACAATTTCACCATTAGTTAACACACATGCTCTATTGTGGTTATTATTATTATTAATTATAATTGAGGATTTCATTCATCCTTGGCCCAATGATATGAGGGAAAGGATCATTGTTACATACATCATTATAGACACATAGAATTCACATGTCATGCATATTTTCATGCCATATAGGTTCATTTCACTGCCATCATTACTTCACATGTCTATTATTATTGGGTGAGACTTGGTTATATATTATTCTTATGCTACTATTTAGCTATGATTAAGTGATTACTTATTTCAATATGTCACACCCTAACATTGTATACTCCTTTATTTTATTCTTTTCTTGATCTTGAATCTTTTTGGTTGAGGTTTGGGTTGATCCATGTTTAAAATTTTCAAATTTTGGAAGTTCAGGTGAATTTTGAACTTGTGAATGGGCATCGAACGGTTAGTGGAAACAGTGCATCCTAGCCCAGGTACCCATGCAGTAGGTCCTCATGTTGGATAGATTCTACTACATGGTTTGAGTATGGTCAGTCAAACCGTGCGGTATGTTCATGCAGTTAGTCCTCTCTTAGGTAGAAGCTACCGCACAGTTTGCGTACAGTATCACAAACTACGTGGGTTAGTCATGCAGTCGGTTACTTCTTAGATATTGGCTACCACATGGTTGGTGCATGGTTTGGTAAACTGTGCACCCAAACCATGCAATCGGCCCAAGTCATTAACATCTTGAAAACCCTATTATACCCTCATACTATTTTACCCTAACCTGAGCCCCCTCCCTCTTGGTCGGTTTTGGAGCATGAAGGGGTTCCAAACCCCCTTCTCCTTGGCTCCTCTCTCTCCTTGGTGCTTATCCTTTGATTCTAAGGTAAAATTTTAGGGTTTTTGTCCATTTATCCTCCTCCTCTCTCTTTTCCCTCTCTATTTCATGGTTCTTATTTGATATGATCTCTCTTGGCTGAACCCTATATGTTAGGGTTTATGTGTAGCTCAATTTTCTTGGTGTTTAGGGAACGTGGTTTGATCTTTAGGGTGTATTTTTCCTCCTTCGAGAGCTTTTTCCCATTCACATGCCATTGAGGTAGGTGTCTCTATAATTTTCCTTTCTGATGCATTCTGTTGATGCTTGGGTTCTTCCAATTAATTTTTAAACATGATTCAAAACTTTATAATGCACATGGTTAGTTTATTGTAGTGTTTTTTTGTTGGTAGAAATTATTAAAAATGGGCTTTGAAATGATTCTTTGTTTATGCCTATGTGTATATATACCAAATTTGTTTGATAAAATTTCAATTGATTTTTGATAGAAATATGGGGTGATTCGGGTGGTGTTAGCCCTTAGAAATATTTATTTAAAATGGTTGGATTGTGGATTTGGCATTTTTTGTGCGATTTGGTAATTTTTTATAACTTGACAGTTGTAGTGAAATGTTTTGGAAGGATTTCCATGGTTTTTTAAAAAGGATTATGTATGCTCTTGCAATTATGTGAAATCGTGGGGTTCGGTTTAAAAAGAAAGTGGTCATTTTGGAAATTAAAATGACTATGGGTGCTTCCATGGTTAGTTTAGGCGTTCCAATGGATGTTGGCACATCCATGGGTGCACAAGGTATACACATGGATGTGAATTCAAATGAATATGGCGATCTAAAACACTTTTACCTTAAAATTTTCTCATCTTTCCATCCTCCTCATTTTCTTAAAATGGTTCTATGATTTCCAAATGGGAAAGTGTTATTTCAAGTGATTTGAAAATATAACTTAAAGTGTGTTCCTTAAATTTTGGCTCGTTTGGCCTTTAAACGTGTTTTTGTGAGAGATTGAAAAGGGTAAAGGCTCATTTAAAAATTGTTTGATAGAAGTGGCATTTTATATTGTTTTGGAAATAGTTTTGGAAATGTTTTAGAAATTGCATTTGGGTGTATAAAGTTAAAGGTCCGTTTGATAAACTAGTATGCTTTTAAAGAAAGGGTTGAATTTTTATATGATGTGATGGCCCAATTGGAACCTTTGATGATGTGATATGTATATATATAGTGGGAACTCATATTGGGGATTTCCCTATATGGGTTATCATATAGGCGGTGTCCGTGTTTGGGGTAGGAAAGTGCGGTGACGACAGGTAAGGTGAGTCATGCATGCGAGGGTCTCCTGCTTACATATTATACTTTTACCATGGTTTTATGGGCGTCTTTTATAGTATTGAGTGATAGTTTCTTATCAGCCCTGATTATAAGGGTTGATACCCCCTGTATTTGTTGAAAGGCTAGGTGGGTTTTTCCACTGGATTGGTTAGTTGAGGGTGGCTAGTTGGTTATAGACTAGGGAGTTTCACCATATTCTAGTTGGTGGTTCTGAACCGAGTACGTATAGGGATCACTATAGGGATGTTTAGGAAATGCCCATGGTTGCTACTTGTATATGCTTGTTTGCTTTCTATTACAATTAGGTTTTAATTTTCACTGCTTATTTATTTTTAGCACAACCTGGTATTGTTTTTCTTAGGCATATGGCTTGGTATTTGGTTTCTAAAATGATGGATTCTTTGAAAAATAAAAAGGGTGTTGTGTTATATTTTAAAAAGGAATAAATGTGATTATTTATTAAAAATTGAAAACCCTGTTTTTATATGTGTATTTCAAACTAGTGTTAGTGGATTGTTTTTGGGAAAGGAAATGTATATATTCTTTGGTGGTTGCCTACTGAGCTGTTTAGATCCCACCCTACTTGTGTCATTCGATGTTGGTAGACCCGAACTGTTTTACATGTCCTCTTTTTTGTTCGGGTTCTTGGTTCGTGTGCTCGTTGTTGGAGCATGTTTGTTGGTGGATGGTGGTGACCTTGGGGTCACATGGAGATCGTGGTAGTATAAATCAGTCTTAGTTTTTGTTCTCATTTTGTATTTAGTTTTTGTCTTATTCAACTGTTGTAACTGAATCAGTTTTATATATCTATTTGATATTTAGTTGTGGTTCGTTATTCTGTTTGTTCAGTTTTATTTATTTGATCTTGGTTATTCTTTGGATTTAAATCATTCCCACACAGTTTATATTTGATGCCTGACACAAGTTTCTAGCCCATGGGGATTGGGAACTCCCTTCGGACCATGTCGCGGACCGGGTCGAGTATCGGGTCATATGGCATCTCGGCCCGATTCATGACAAAATGGTATTATAGGAGGTTCTTTGTTACTTGGGGTGTCCAGTAGTCAGAGATTAGGACTGTCAAGACTTAAGAGGTAGGTATATGAAGTACGCCATGAACCCTTGCCCATTATGATCCTCGAGTTACTAAGGGTAGTATGAGAATTGAGTCCTTATCTTGTCTTGGTTTGTTTTTGATTGAGGAATAACAATAGAGGATAACCGATGTCATGTTGTGATCTCATATGGAGTAGTGACCCATGTGGAATCCAAGTTCCTGCTTCAAGGTCCTTTTACTTGTTATTTTTTACTTGGGGCATGGCCCACTACCATATCACCGGGTTAGGCATGACTACTAGTTCCTCCTTTCGGTAGTTTGGTGTAAGTTGAGTTTCATTCTAGTTTTGGTTAGTGTGAGTAGGTTATTGAAATAAAAATGGGTTTTTAAATTGAAATTATTTATTTTGGGTGGTTTTGGAATTGGAAAAATGGGATTTAATTAAAAATAGTATTTTGGTTTGAAAATATAGTGCATGTTTGGAATTGGTAAAGAAGAGGCATGGGTGCACCCTTGGTGTTATTTATGAATGTTTGCACATGTGAGGGTATGTATGTGGAAAGTGTGTGTTGGAATGTGTGTATGGAAGTGGATGAACACATGTTCAATGGTTCTTGGGATGCTGTGGGTTTGTGTTTGTGATAAAAGGGCTAGGAATTATTTTTATAAATTGATTTTGAAAGAGGAAAATGATTTCAATTTTTTTTAGAAACTAGATTTATTGTGAAAAATGGCTTTAGAATAAGGTGTTTTTGAAAATTGAAATAGAAATGAGATATTGGAAAAGAGGATTTTTGGTTTTGTTTTTATTTGTTTGGTTTGTGAGCCTATTGTTTTGGATCAAGAGGTTCTGTTTAATTGTGATTTGATTGGATTTCGATTTTTGGATTTGTGTTTTAATATTGATCAGAATATGCCACCCAGAAATGTCCCCAAAGTATCTATTGAGTAATTTCCTGTTACTGGTTATTCTCGAGTGTTGCCTATTATTCATGGTGATCGAGGTCCGTCAGAGGTAGTGGAGTGACTTTAGGAAGTTGAGCATGTCTTCATATTACTAGGAACTCCCAAAGCCATTAGTTTTTGTGCTATCCTAGGTTTGTTTTAGGGTATAGATTTGGACGAATGGGAGGTATTTTCCTAGCCATCTATGAAAGTTGGGATGATGTGGGAAGTGTTCAAGTCCATCTTCATTTTATGGTTTATACCTGAGGAGGTGAAGATGAAGAAAAGAGAAGATCTCATGTGTATTCAATAAGGCCAATAGATAGTGAAGGCCTATGTTGATCATTTCAAGGAGCTAGTTTCATTTTCTCCAAAGTCAGTGTCATAGGATCTATTTAAGACTTCTCTTTTAATTAGGGGTCTTCATCCCGAGATCAAGGATCAAGTCCTCTTCTCCAAGGACCTTCATTTTGAGAAATTAATGGATAAAGCGTTTCTAGCTAAGTTTGTTTTTAGAGTGCAGGTCGGAAATCTGGGATCTCTTTTTTTTTTCTGTGAAGGTTCCCCATATAGAAAGGAGTGTATATCGGAGGAGCCTATCTTTAAGAAGTCACCTTCATTGGTTTTGGATTCCAGTTCCTCAGACAGTTCTCTTGTGTGCCACCAGTGTGGCTGGTTCAAGCATTCAAATCCATTTTTCTACATTCCTATAAAGACCTTACACCATTGTGGTAATTAGGGTCATATGAAGAAGTTATGTAGGAGGCATTTCTTAAAGAAGGAGTTTTTATTGGAGGATGGCTATACATTAATGTGAGGTAGGAGATGCTTCAGTCATTAGGGCTCTAGCCATAGGCCTTGGAGTGAAGCTCATGCACAATCAATAATTATTGGGAGTGTGTGAAACCTTGGCCCAGTTTTGTTCCCCATGTTGGGGTGGAAGTGTTTAAAGTTTCCTTATTATAGTATTATTTCCATTGTGAGTTTATATTTTCATTGTAAGGGTGTGATGAACTTGTTCTTTCATAATCTGAATAATTTTCTTCATCTGAATGCAGCTTCTAGAATCGTTCATTTTTCTTTGAGCGTGTTTAACCCTTGTGTGAATTGGTTTCAATTTTGGTGGTTCTCATTTGAAGATGTTTGAGTTCTGTAGAAATCAATGGATGGTGTTTTCGATAGTGCTCTTAGCCCATTAGTTTCAGTTATTTTTGTGGGTTTCCCCTAGTTTTAGGGGTTCAGTCTGTGTTGGGAGTTCCCTAGTTCCTGGTTGCGGTGAGGGTGTTGTTTGGTTAGTATAAAGAGGTTGAGTCAATTCTTGTGGTCCCATTTTTCTAGGTCTCCCTATAGCGGGTTTCCCATTTCAGTCTTTGTGTAGTTTGGGTTTTAAAGTTCCCATTTTGGTTGAGTTCTTGTGGTTGGGAGAACCCCCTCATGTTCTCCTCTCATTCTTATGTTTTAGTTTCTTATTGATCAGTCGGGTGTGACTTGCAGAGTGAAAGGTCACCCAGAGGTTCGTGGCTCCCCTCAGTTTTGATTGGGTATGGACTCAAGTTTTGATTATCTTTCTGCTGGGTGACTTTATAGGGATATAAAGTGTTTGTGGTGGGGATAATTTTTACACCCCAACCTTGGATACTCTTTTATTTTATTCTTTTATTAATCTTGGATATTTTTGGTAAAGGTTCGGGTTGAGCCCCAGTTAAAATTTTAAAATTTTGGAAGTCTGAGTGAATTTTGAACCTATGCACAGGCAGTGCATAGTTAGTGGAAACTATGCGGCTCAGCCCAGGTACCCATGCAGTAGGTCCTGATGTTGGAAAAAATATACCACACAGTTTGAGCATGTCTGTAAAACTGTATGGTATGGTTGTGCCATTGGTCCTCTCTTAGGAAGAAGCTATCACACAGTTTGCGCATGATAACACAAATCATACGGATTGGTCATGCGGTTAGTTCCTATTTGGACAGTGGCTACTACACGGTTGGCGTACGGTTTGGTAAACCGTGTAGCCAAAACATGTGATCGACCCAGGTCGTTAAAATATTGAAAACCCTATTCTACCCTCATATTATTTTACCATAACCTGATCTTCCTCCCTCTTGGTTAGTTTTGGCGCATGAAGGGGTCCCAAACCCCCCTTCTCCTTGGCTCCTCTCCCTCCTTGGTGCTTCTCCTTCGATTCCAAGGTAATATTTTAGGGTTTTTGTCGATTTTTCCTCCTCCTCTCTCTTCCCCCTCTTTATTTCTTGGTTCTTCTTTGTTAGTCCCTCTCTTGTCCAAACCCTAGATGTTATGGTTGATGTGTTGCTCGATTTTCTTGGTGTTTAGGGTGTACGGTTTGATCTATGAGGCGTATTCTTCCTCCTTCGAGAGTTTCATCGCATTTTCACACCATTAAGGCAGGTGTCTCAATACTTTTTCTTTCTTATGCATTCCGTTGATGTTTGGGTTCTTCAAATTAATTTTTAAACATGATTCAAACCTTTATAATGCACATAGTTAGTTTATTGTAGTGTTTAATTATTGTTATAAATTGTTAAAAATGAGTTTTGAAGTGATTCTTTGTTTATACCTATGTGTATATATATATCAAATGTGTTTGATAAAATATCAATTGAGTTTTGATAGAAAAATGAGGTGATTTAGGTGGTGTTTGACCTTAGAAATATTTATTTAAAATGGTTGGATTATGGATTTGGATTTTTTTGTGATTTGGTATTTTTTTTATAGCTTGATGGTTGTATTGAAATGCTTTTGAAGGATTTCCACGATTCTTTAAAAAGTATTATTTATACTCTTGCAATTATGTGAAATTTTGGGGTTTGGTTTAAAAGGAAAGTTGTGATTTTGGAAATGAAAATGGATATGGGTGCTTCCATGGTTATTTTAGGCATTCCATTGGATGTTTCCACATCCATGGGTGCACAAGGTGCACACATTGATGTGAATTCAAATGAATATGGCACTCTAAAACACTTTTCCCTTAAAAGTTTATCATCTTTCCATCCTCCTCATTTTCTTAAAATGATTCCATGATTTCAAAATGGGAAAGTGTTTCTTCAATCAATTTTAAAATTTAACTTCAAGTGTGTTCCTTAAAGTTTGGCCTATTTGGCCTTGAAACATGTTTTGAAGAGAGATTGAAAAGGGTAAAGGCCCATTTGGAAAGTTCTTAATGGAAGTGGAATTTCACATTATTTTGGAAATGGTTTTTGAAATGTTTTGGAAAGTGCATTTGGGTGTGTAAAGTTAAAGGTCCATTTGACAAACTAGTATGTTTTTAAAGAAAGGGTTGAATGTTTTTATGATGTGATGGCCCAGTTGGCACCTTTAATGATGTGATATGTATATATATAGTGGTAAATCCTATTAGGGATTTTCTTACATGGGTTATCATATAGGTGGTGTCTGTGTTTAGGGTAGGCAAGTGTGGTAATGGTAGGTAAGGTGAGTCATGTGTGCGAGGGCCTCCTACTTACACAATGTACTTTTACCATGGGTTCCTGGTAATTTTTTAGAGGATTAAGTGACGGTTGCTTATCATCCCCGATTAGATGGGTTGGTACCCCTAGATTTGTTGAGAGGCCAGGTGGGTTGTGTCACTAGATTGGTCAGTTAAGGGTGACTAGTTGGTTATAGATTAGGGAGATTCATCATACACTGACAGGTGGTTCTGAACTGATTACATCTAGGGATTTCTCTAGAGATGTTTAGAAAATTACCATGGTTTCTACTTGTATGTTCTTGTTTACTTTATGTTGTAATTGGTTTTTAGTTTGCACTGCTTATTTATTTTCATCACAACCTGGTATTATTTTTCTTAGGCATATGGCTTTGGATTTGGTTTCTAAAATGATAGCTTCTTTGAAAATAAAAAGAGTGTTGTGTTATATTTTAAAAAGGGAAAAAATGTGATTATTTACTAAAATGTGAAAACCTTATTTTTATGTGTATTTCAAACTAGTGTTAGTGGATTTTTTTTGAGAAAGGAAACATATGGATTTTTTGGTGGTTTTATGCTGAGCTGTTCAGCTCACACCCTACTTGTGCCATTAGGTGTCAGTAAACCCAAAATATTTTACAGGTCCTCTTTCTTGTTTAGGTTCTTAGTTCATGTGATCGTTGTTGGAGCATGTTGGTTGGTGGATGGTGGTGACCTTGGGGTCACATGGAGATCATGGTAGCATGGCTCAGTCTTAGTTTTGTTCTCAGTTTGTATTTAGTTTCTGTCTTGTTTAGTTATTGTAACTAAATCGGTTTTATATATCTAATTGAGATTCAATTGTGGTTGGTTATTTTTCTTGTTCAGTTTTATTTATTTGATCCTAGTTATTCTTTGGGCCGAAGTCATTCCCACTTAGTTTATATTTGATGATCGACACTACTTATCATCCCATGGGGATCGGGAATTCCCTTTGTTCTATACTGTGGACTGTGTCGGGTATCAAGTCAGATAGCATCCTGACCAAGTTCGTGACACAATCTATGAGGTTCATGGGACCTCATGGGTTGAAATGAGTAATTTACCAAGTTAAGCCATCAGAATGTAATTAAATGGGTATCGATTTCAGTGATAAAGTGTATGGACCCTGATTCATTGAGAATGACTATCCATTTTAAACAAATCTTGATGTATGAAAATATGTAAATGCAAACTGAAAAAGTGAAACTTGACTTATAAAATGAAACAGTTGTCAGTAAATGATGAGAAAAAGTATAGTTGAACCTTCATATACTGGAACCCCTATAATTTATACTTGAACACTTAATGACACTTATCCTTCTAAGTTGGTAGTTGGGGTAGTATACCATGGGTAATGATCCCTTACCTCTTATTATACTTCCAATAGTGTTGCTATCTATCTACTTCTAAGCTTCTTCTGAGGTGTGTGCTTGGAATTTGTAGACTTCCATGATGTCTGAGTGTTATGTGCTAAGAGGGTGGTGACGATCACACTCCATACATGGTGGGCCCTAATCCGCCAGTCTTACCACCAAGAGTGCCACTTGAGGCACCACTTATTATACTTGACCTGGGCATCGACACTCAGCTTCATGATAGTTTTCTATGTATAATGCAGTCTATGAAAGGCGCTCTATGACCTATACCTACGATGACTGATCTGACTCGTGAGTTCCAGCAACGACACATCCTCTTACCTTCTCGGGGGATGACAATCCACATGCTATTGATTCTTGGATGGAGGCCACTCTATCTATCTTTGATCATTTAGAGACACCTCCATAGCAGAGGGTCAATATTTCTACTTACATGCTGCATGATTCGGCCAAGTGCTGGTGGAATTTAATTACCTAAGATGGATTCCATTAGGGCATGGTATAGACTGATTTCCACACCACTTTTTATGACTAATTATTTCCTTATGTGATGATGGATGATCGATTCAGAGAGTTCATGCATCTAGAGTAGGGTGTTATGTTAATTATGAAGTATTCAACGTGTTTTATTGAGTTATAGTGCTTTGAACCACTTCTAGATGGTGATGTGCTTTCACATTCTAGACACTTTGAGGATGGGATTAAGTATGTCATCTGTACTCAGGTGAATGTATTTTTTCCACCTAATTTCTATGAGATCGTTAATTAGACTCTTATAACTAAGAAAAAACTGAGGGAAGGAGATAGTACCAGTCATATAAGATCAATGCCGAGGTAGGCCAATAGTTCTTTTGGTAGAAGAAAACATTCCCTCAAGGTTTCTCATCAGGGAAGTGGTATCTAGAGTACATATATCATTTACTCTATATTGTGTCATCAATGTGGATAATAGGGGTACCTAAAGCCTTAGTATAATAGAGACCCTCTGAAGTGTCAGGATTGCAGACACATGGGGCATCTTTAAAGATTTTTTCAGACCTTTCCATCAGCTTATAGTGGAATAGGTTTTGTACCAGCTCCACCTTTAGGGGCGGGATCTTTTACATCACATCAGGTAGGGAGTTGGAGTATCACCAATAGGAATGTCTGAGGAGGATGTCATGGCTATAGTATCCAGACTTTATATTATTAGTAGCACGAGTATAGTGATCATGATTGGGGTAGTCCAGTTGTAACACAGATTCATGGATTAGGCCAGTTTCATGCTTTACAGTCGATACCCGAGGATTAGAGTGCAAGACCTTATATAGTAATAGGTACTATTCTAGCAGCCTCCACTGTAATATCTACTTTATTTGATATAGGTTATTTATAATCATTAATCTTCTTATCTATCATGGAAAGTCTTAGGTTGGAAATATAGTATTGCTATGGTGTAATGACTATGGATACACTATTGGGAGTATGTTCAGAGGGAATACACCAATGCAGAGACTTCCCCCTTGAGGTAGACAGTTACCCTTTCTTATGGTACATATTTTTTCTTGAAATGATAGGTTTCAATGTCATTCTTAGGATGGTTTTATTGATCCCATATCATACCTTTATAGACCGCTATCACCGTAGGTTATCGTTTACATCACCATAGGGAAACAATTATCTATACAAGGGTGAGTGGGATGTATAGGTTAGTAGAGATGGACCAGAGCATCATGGGATAGGTGAAGTGACTACCTAGATTGACAATATCTTCATAGAGGACTAGAGTTTAAATCAGGATGAATTCCATCCAGTAGTAGATCATTTTAGGGACACCTTCCCCAATAATTTTTCTACCTTACCTCATAATAGAGTGGTAGATTTTACGATCGAACTTATTCCAAGAGTAGATCCAGTGTCCATTCCTCCATATAGGATGACACCTACTAAGCTCTAGGAGCTCAAGTGACAGATAGAGGATCTATAGGACAAAGGTTTTATATAGCCTATCAATTTCTCTTGGGGTTCATCCATGTTATTCTCCAAGAAGGCAGATGGGAACCTTTGTCTATGAATGGATTACAGATGATTGAATGAGATTACGATCAAGAATTGGTATCCACTACCTCAGATTGATAATCTATTTGACCAGATTTGAGAAGCTAGGGTGTTTTTTAAGATTGACCTGAGATTGGGATATCATTAGGTGTGAGTCAGACCATCAGACATACCTCGTACAACTTTCTATAGTAGGTATGGTATGTATGAGTTTCTTGTTATTCCATTCGATATCATGAAAATTCTCTCCATTTTCACAAATCTGATGAATATGGTTTTTCATCCCTATCTAGATTCTTTTATCATGGTCTTTGTGGATAAAATATTTGTGTATTCTCACACTCGTAGTGACCATGATAAGCACCTTGAGATCATTTTGAATACACTGAGAGAGAATCATCTTTATTCCAATCTTGCTAAGTACCATTTTTGGATCGATGAAGTTCACTTCTTGGGTTATATTATCTCAGAATCAGGAGTATCTATTGACCTAGAGATGGTGAGTGTTGTGGCTTCCTAGGAGCATCCCAAGAATGTGTTTGATATAATGAGTTTCTTGGGGATATTTGGATATTATAGGCATTTTATATAGGACTTATCATGACTTGATGAACCAATTACTAGTCTTACAAAGAAGGGTGTTAAGTTCTTGTGGTGAGAAGACTATGAAAAAGCCTTTCATGAGCTAAAAGGGAGGCTTGTCTCAACACCTATTTTGATTCTTCCAGATCCTTAAAAATACTATACAATATTCTATGATGCATTAGGAATTGTCTTAGGATTAGTGTAAATTCATGATTATATAGTCACTGAGTACGGATCTCAACAGTTGAGGCCTCATGAGAAAAATTACTCGATGCACAACCTCGAGCTAGAAACATTTGTCCATGCCTTACATTATAGGAGACACTATCTGACGGGTGAGCACTTTGTGGTGTATAAGGACCACAAGAGCCTAAAATATATCTTTACACAATGTGACTTGAATCTCAGATAGTGAATATGGGTCTAATATCTTCATTCCTTTAATTTTGAGCTTTCCTATACACTTGATAAAGGTAATGTGGTAGTAAATGTGTTGCGTTGAAAAACTCAGGCACATGTTGTACGAGAGGCTAGTGATGAATGTAAATTTATGGCCCTATTTTATGATATGCATATAGAGTTTCATGAAATTCACAAGAATTATTACCTATTATCCTTTAAAGTTACCTCTTCCCTTCTTGAGAATGTGAAGAATAGGAAATTTTCAGATCCCGAGGGCTTGCTTCTATGGAAGAGTATTTCTGGAGATGACCCACCTCCAGATTGGTCTATGGACGGAGATGATATCCCATGTATTCATGGACATGTTTGGGTTCCTACATATATAATAGAGAAACTTATGTGGGAGTCACATGCTTCTCAGTGGGCACTTCATCCAGGCATCTCTAAAATTTATTGAGATATGCAATGCCAATATTGGTGGTCTGAGATGAAATGTCAAATAGTAGGCTTTATCACTAGGTGTTCCACCTGTTAGTAGGTGAATGCAGAGCACCAGAGACCTGTAGGCTTGTTACACATGATTCTAGTTTTGGAATGGAAATGGGAATATGTTTTCATGTATTTTATAGTTGGTTTGTCGAGGTAACCTAGAGGTAGTGACCCGTATGAGTTGTCATTGAAAAACTGACAAAAGTAGCCCACTTCCTTCCTATCCGAGAGACTTTCATAGTTGATAAGTTAGAAAGATAGTATGTCCATGAGATTATCTAATTACATGGGGTCCCTCATACTATCATTTTAGATAGGGATTCTTGCTTTATGTCATGGT
Source organism: Viscum album (assembly GCA_963277665.1). Lineage (NCBI taxonomy): Eukaryota > Viridiplantae > Streptophyta > Magnoliopsida > Santalales > Viscaceae > Viscum > Viscum album. The sequence goes on from OY728162.1 coordinate 257,777,048, forward strand.
TCTGAAAGGGGTTTTAGAAGGCTATGGGTACACAGGTGTTTTTGAGCATAACCTTTCACCCTCAGACTGATGGTCAATCGAAATGGATGATACAGGTTCCATAGCACATGCTCTGGGCATGAATCCTTGATTTCAGCAGTTCTTGGGAGAAACATACCCCTCTCATCGAGTTCTCATATAACAATAACTTTCAGGAGACAATTGATATGTCTCCTTTTGAGGCCTTGTATGACAGGTCATTCCGTTCACCCTTGTACTAGCTAGAGGAAGGAGAGGCAGCGCTACTAGGTCCTCGTCTCATGTAGGAGACTTCAAAGTAGGTTCAACTGAATAGGAAGCATATGTCTACTTCTCAATTTAGAAAAAAATCTTATGTCGATCTCCATTGATTACCTATGGAGTTCAAGGTCGGGGATCCTGTTTTCCCGGGTATCACCCAGGATTGAGAATAGATGGATACAAAGGTAAGGGAAGCTATTTCCTCATTATGTATGACTGTTTGAGATCTTGATGAGAGTCTTGATGGTAGTATATACCATTCCATGCATGATGTATTCCACATTTCATAGCTTCACCAGTATCATGCCGACTTGTCTCATACTTTTGATCTTGAGGAAATTGAGCTAGATACCGATGATTCATTTGAGGAGTATCCTATATGCATCGTCAACCAATGCATGAAGGCACTCTAAGGATAGTCTATCCCTTTAGTACAGGTGTTATGGAAACACGGTCATGTAAAATATGATACTTGTGAGCGGGAGGATGATGTACGTGCCCAGTGGTCAGAGTTGTTCTTAGACATTGTTTTTCCACCCTTGGAAAGTGAACTCGAGGATGAGTTCCTTTAAGGGGGAAGACTGTAAGAACCTGATTTTTGACTTAGGTATGAATCCTTTTAATTTTGGTCTAATTACTTATTTGGAGACCATAACCCAATTTTTGGGAGGAAAAGGCTGGTCGTGTAGTTAAAAGAAACTGTGTGAGGCGGGCTGCACGATTAGTTCTAATCATTCAAGGCTAGAGAGTGGGGTGATATGGGACTCATACTTTTTCCTAATTATGCGTTAGGGGCCACAAGACCATGAAAAAACTACATAATTTGTTGCAGAGGTGTTTTTCATGGTTAGCGCATGGTCTCTCTAATCATGTGGTATGCCCATCCCTATAACAGATGACACATAGTTGGTGCACAATTTGGACAATCGTGTGACCAAACTGTGTGATGTCTATTTTTGGGTGAATTTATGAAATTGACTTTAAATGAATGTTTTAAGAAAAACCGTTCCTCCTATTTCATTTTCAGTGGACAACTACCCCTCCTTTCTCCCTTTTGAGATCCTTTTAAGGCTAACCTGGTAATTGAGAGAGGTTATCTATCTGGAGTCTGATCAAAGCACCATTCATCTTATTGTATCTCCACCGGTAAGATATTAATTCCCTTTTAACCATTCATCATTCTTATTTTTATCAATGACACTATTTAGATGTAGGATCATATTCCATATTTTTAGGGTGTTGATCCATTCTTCATATCTCTTCTGATTCATGCCAAAATAAAGGCTAATACTAGATGAGGAGAGTCATATGATTATGAGGTAGGTGGTCTATAACTCATCCCCCAAGTTTCATCGTTTTATAATTTGTCATGTGTGCACACTAATTTCATTGGGCATCGCCGATTTAATTAATGTAACTTGCTTATAGTCATTATAAATACATTATAATACTCTCATTAAATATAAAATCCCTCATTGGAGGTTTTGACCTCAATGATGACCACCCCATGTAGGGTAATTTCCATGTTTGGGATTTTAGTGGTTTAACATGTTCGTCTGCGCCACCGTTTGGGTGTTCCAAGGCTTAACCTAGCTAATGGTAATCTATCCTTGATTAAATGACAATTTAATTGGTTTTTAATAGACCTTGAATATGTTATGATCACTTGACCCTTTTAAGGTAAGTGCTCTACTTGATTAATAAATGCTTAAATTGTTAAAATGGAAAGTATATTATATGTATATGACTTGTCCTAATTAAATGTAACTGGATAACTTGGTTGTACATATGTATCACACCTTGTAATGTTTATGGAAGGCAAAAAAGTAAACCTAATGAATTAATTATAACTTATATGAATTATTAAATGGTTTCACATCGTTAAACCTTGTCACACTAATGAAAGGTATGGAATGACCCCCTTGACTTAATAAATGGCATGATTATTATATGTAATTAATTAGTTAATGATTCAATTAAAAGGTGTCTAACGTATACAGACATTGACATTACTATAGGAGTGGCCAGACTCGATCTTGCCTTGGATTCTTGAGGGAATGCCTTGAGCACTCATGGACGCCATTTTGATTCAGGGATTCTGGTTTCCTTGGTTGATACCCACCTTGAAACCTAATCCTTGTTTACTTTTGGATACCCAGTATGAAACTGTAGGATATATACTTCATTATTATTATATGATTCCTTGGATACACTCTTGAGATCCAACGTGACTTCTACGTACATGAGGCGTCTTAAATACTCCCTTGGGCCTAGTCACTACTTATCTCATTTTAATTTGGATGTTTTCCTTGGACTTAGTTAGAATTTCATTATTGTAGAATTCCTTTGATGATGCTCCTTGGATTACACTCTTACCCCTATAGCTAGGCTATAGTTACTACCTGAGTTGGCTTGACCCCTGAGGGAAAGGTTACCTTGGTTATCACCTTAAAATCTCTACATTATTAATATCATCAGGACACATTGTTATATCTTGGATCCTTCATTATTATCATGTAAGGATGTGAGTGATGTTTATACCTCACATGACTTACATATATAAATTGGAACATTATTAATTAATGAAATCCTTACATGTTCAGACACCAGTTGAGGTTGAAGAAGGTACTTGGGTATTTACATTACTGTATTACTTTACTTTCATATATGCATGCTTTCATACTGTTTCAGTTTATATTACACTGACTAGATATTATATAAATCATTAATGGCGGCCTACTAAGATTTATCTCACATTCTATCTGGCCTTCCATTGGAACCCGAGCATATTACATGTATACAGGTTTTGACAAAGGAAAACATACTGCTTTAGACACTTAATTGCTTGCTTGCATTAGGATGGAGCAAGGTAGAAAATGACTGAGTTGGAGCTCAGGTTGTTAGAATAGTTTTTGGATTCATTTTTTATACTTCTGTATATCATGTATTGTCTGCTTCTTTTTATCCATGTTTTCCAATTTTATAGATACATGACATATATCATCATTAGATTTTGTATATGATTAATATCAGTTGCACCTATTGTTTATTATTCCTATATGCTTCTGTTGTTCCATATGTTATTAGACTACTTTCACTATTTAACTATTATATATTTATCTATTGTACTAAACTCTGGTAATGAGGGTATAGTCTCCCCATGGACACACCCTGGGCCCTCGCTGCTAGTTGGCAACCTCTGGAGTTTAAAGAGATACGGTTGAGACCTAGTGAACCACTGGGCTTAGGGAACCTCTGAGTGGAATCCAGGTCCGGGACATCACACTATCATATAGATAATTTAAGATTTTATTGGTAGAAACATTAGATTTATATCATGTAATCAATTTATTTGTGTTGCGAGACATAAATAGATGTTGTAGTTTAGATGTAATTGGGAAACACCTCAACTATTTAACAAGAATAAATCTAGAATTTTCTTATTGTACGTATTTATACATTGATTGTTTTTATGTTGTATAATTAACCAATGATTCATATTCACTATAATATAAGTTGTAGTCAATTGAACATGCATGAATCTTCTGATAACCAAGTCCTAAATTATTAACCAACTTTTTGTATCATAGAAATTTATAGACAATATATTCCCTTTAAAAAACAACAATTTTACCAAAGAAAATATTTGATCAAAATAATGATTTTACATTCCAAAATAATATTTAATAGCCATAAATTTTATAGCTTATTTAAATTTTCTTATCCTACATCAGATATATAAAGATCCCTCTACAGATTTCAATAAATCGTAAAATATAGATTATTCTGATTCGGGATTTGAATTTTGATTTTGAGTTTCTATTTGGAAATATGGTCAATCAACATCATGTATTAAATTTTGAAATTTTGATGGTTATGGAACTACAAAATTTGTATTTCCTACAATTTTTTTGCCATGTTGATACCAAAAGACACGATCAGTACAAAAAAACCCACAAAAGATGAACCACAACATTATCAAATGTTTCATATCTTATGATATCACACATCTTACATGATCAATCAATCATTCCTTCTAAAACAAACTTCAAATTTGACATTACAAATGATATAAATGATTTGACACCCTCGATGTAGATAAGATTTATACCATAACCATATGCATTTTTTTGATGATTTATCCAATCATGATCTTGTAACAAAAACACTATTTATTTTTCGGGACAAAAATTATCTAAAAAAATTATAAAAAATTAGTCTTTTAATTATATAAATTTATACTAATTTTTCTTAATATATAATAATTTAAATTAACTTACATTCATTTATACTATTTTTTATTAATTTTACTAATTAATGATAGATTTATGATAATTTATACTAAATTATATTAATATTATTAATTTATACACATTTTTAGCAATTTTTATTAATTTATATCAAGTTATTGTAAATTATATCAATTTATAATTTTTTTACTAATTTGTGATAATTTATACCAGTAGAAAATGAATTTATGATAATTTCTATTAATATATACTAATATATAATCATTTATACAAATTGTGTATTAATTATAATCATTATAGATTGATTTATACTAATTTTTAATAATATTTACTAATATTTACTAATTTATACTAATTTTTAATAATTTATAATATTTTTAATAATTTATAATAATTTGTACTAATATTTATTAATTTATCATGTTTTATAATAATTTATACTTATTTTTATTAATTTATGCATTTTTTAATTAATTTAAACTTATTTTATTAAATTTATCATATTTTATAATAATTTAAACTTTTTTATTAATTTTTATAGTTTTTTATTAATTTAAATTGATTTTATTAAATTTATAATAATTTAAACTAATTATTATCAACTTATACTAAATTTTATTAATTTATACTAATATTTATTAATTTCCCATATTTTATGATAATTTATACTATTTTTATTAATTTATATTTTTTTATTATCTTTTTTATATTTTATGCAACTTGAGTTGGTTCTTCTTCCACAACTGTTTGCAGAATTGAATCAATCTCCATCTTAGGAAAAATTTCTATTTGTTGCTCTTGAACTTCTCCAAGTTTAATTTTCCTCCCACTGAATCCTCTACTTATATATTTCTTCTCAAGGATTGTAGAAAACCGAACCAAAAATACTTTATGCTCAATAGGATTATAGAAATAATATCCCATTGTTTCCTTAGGATAACCAATAAATAACCAATTATTAGTTTTTGGGTCAAATTTTTCTGAATCTAATCATTATACGAATGCTTCACAACCCCAAATCCTCATAAAAGACATATTGGGATGTTTCCCAATCTATATCTCATATGGTGATTGCCTTAGATGGAATATGGTTAATTACGAATGCAGCAGTCTCTAGAGCATAACCCTAAAATGAGATAGGAAGGTCAAATAAAATCATCATTTATTGAACTATCTCTAACATGGAACGATTACTTCTTTTAGAGACACCATTCCATTATGGTCTTATGAGAGGAGTGAGTTGTGAAACAATTACACAATCTCTCAGATGAGTAATAAATTCCCAGCTTAAGTATTCACCACCCTTATCTGATTGGAGGACTTTAATACCTTTTCCCAGTTTCTTTTGTACTTTATTATAAGACTATTTGAACTTTTAAAAAGTTTCATACTTTTGTTTCATCATAAACACATAACCATATCGATTAAATTCATTATTAAAAGTAATGAAGTACCTAAAACCACCATGTTATTATATACTCATTGGTCCACATATATCACTATGAATGAGATTCAATAGTCCACTATCCCTCTCACCTTTTCTCTCAAAAGTCGTCTTTTTCATTTTGTCCAATAAACAAGATTCACTTGTATAAAAAAATTCATAATCAAATGAGTCCAAAAATCCATCTCTATGGAGTCTTTGAACACATTTCTCATTTATATGTCCAAGGTGAGAATGCCAAAGGTAGGTGGGATTAGAATCAATCCCAACCTTCTTATTTTGAATGTTATAAACAAGATTATCCATATCAAGAATATATAAACCGCTCATTATACTCTCAATTCCATAAAACATTTAATTATTATATATATAACAACTCTTCACTACTACAAAATTGGCCTTTAACAGTGCTGGTATTTATCAGTGTTATAAAAAAGCACCGATAAATGGAATATTTATCAGCGCTAAAGAAAGCGCTGATAAATTTAGCCTTTTATCAGCGCTTTATTTTTAGTGTTGATAAAGGCTATAATTTATTAGTGTTTTTTAGTGCTGATAAAGGGTAACCTTTATCAGTGCTTTTTTTAGCACCGATAAAGGGTACCCTTTATGAGCGCTTTATGTTTAGCGCTGATAATTATTTTTTTATCAATGTTGTTTTAGTGCTGATAAAGGTCTGAATAAATAAAATTAAATAATTAAATAAATAAATAATAAAAAAATGAGTTTATTAAAAAAAATATAAATTTTATTAAATAAATAATTATTTATAAAAATGAATAAATTGATTATACATTATTAAATATTAAACATTTTATTAATTAGATAATTATGATAATTATTGTTAATAAATTAAATATATAGATATATATTAATGTATATAAATATGATTTATATATTACCAAATATTTATGTGCTTTACATTAAATATTCATATATTTATTGAATAATGGTTTATAATTAAAAATTAATATGAATTAAAAATACTGACTAATTGCATAGTGTAATGAACATATAATTGAATGTTGTTTGATTTTTCAATTTAACATAGATCAAATTTATGTTATATTGATTTCATATATATATAATTAATACATTTATATAATGCACACACACAAAACTTATCCATTTTTTCAATATTGTTAAAGTGTACTTATTTTTAATTTATTTAATTTTACTCATTTTTAATATATATGAATACACTTAAAATTGATATTCATTAATAATGTTAAAAATATATTTGTAAAAAAATATTTATAAAAAAATATATTTATAAATGTACATTTAATATATTTATACAATCATATATTTATAATTATAAATAAATAAATATTTTTTTAAAAGTATTTATATAATTATATATATTTAAATAATTATTAAATTTATAATAAATTTACTTAAATAATGAATATAATTACTATATTTATATTTATATATATTTATTAAATATATATATGTATAATTATATAAATATATATAATGATATAAATACTTTTTTTAAAAAAATATTTCTATAATTATAAATAAATAATTATAAAATTATAATAAATATATTTAAAATGGAATATATTTACTATATTTATATTTATACATATTTATTAAGTATATATATATATATTTACAATTTTTTATTTATAATTATAATAATAAATTATTTATCAGTGCTTAAGTAATAAGTACTGATAAAAGCATCTATATTAGAACTAAAAATGCACTGATAAAAGGACTCTTTATCAGCGCTTATTTGTAAGCACTGATAAAATTGTCTTGATTTATTTAAAAAAACCAACCATTTGCTAGCTCATCTTGATATCAGAACCTTTCTGCAGAAGCCACCCACTGCCAACGCTTCTTCTCAGTGAATTGAAGCTTGAATCAAACCACTCGACTACCTCCAGTTGCTCGAACATTTCATATGACATCTAGTGTTCAGTTGTAGTCAGGGTTTCCAAAGAGGGTCTCAAATTTTCTTTAACCTAGTGAGGCAGGCCTTCCAATTTTCTTTGTATATTTTTTGTTTTGTTTTTAATTTCTTCTTCTATGATGTTGTTATTTATGGTCTGGTGCTTGTATACTATTTTTCTTTTAGATTATGAACAGAACGATTTGTTTATGATCTGTTGTTTGACTGACTACTAATATTTTGGTCTTTTTAAATTATTATTTTGAATCAATTTTCTTCATTATCTATTGTTACATCTAAATAGAGCACCACATCCTAGGGGCCTATAGTTACACTTATATTCACCATCTAAGTAGACTTTAATCTAACCTATAAATAAAGGTTTCCAAACAATATCAAATGTACCATTAGGAAAAATGATGTTACAAGTAATACTAAGGAACCATGAAATAATTAAATCATGAATGGAGCTATGACATCAGTCCCTTTAATGGGAAATGACTTCCCATATAATATAAATTTGCCATGACAACGTTGAATGAAGATTGAATTTGGTTTTCAAATTTAAAAAATCATTTCAAATTATCTAAATGATAAGTATTATTTATTTCATAGCTGCCTAAAATTTTTTATATGTCTAATCAAACATTTGAAATCTATGCATCCTTCTCTTAATGGAATTTGGGAAATGATATTTCCTTATAGAAACACCATGTAGGAATCCTTTAGCTACTTCATAGGGATATTCATAAAATAGTTTGACTAAAATTAAGTGTTGTGACCATCATAAGTACAGGTTACACATGTTCTTCAATTTTATATTCATCATGGTATTTTTTCATAACTTGGATATCATGGGTTGTGGATTCATGTAATCTTCCACTACCAATATAAGTTTTATTAAATCCAAGGAAAATGATCATCTGTATAATAGAATTTCAATGCATCAAATGATTCTGGAAATTGTATACAAAAGGATGAAATAATGTTAGTCATAACCCCAGTCAAAAGAAATGGTGTAATTTTTTTTTTCAGTGGCATTAATTATTAATTAAGATATCTTAAACAATAATATAATCATGTAATATGATACAAGAAATTTTAACAGAAGATTTTTTTATTTCATTGGGTTTTGGCATATCATATCATTATATATGGCTAATTATGATGTATTATGTGATAAAATACAATATTTTCATGTCTCAAAATAGAGAATCAAATCATGTTTATTATATTGATCAATATTTAAAAATGTGAGTATTATTTAAAGTTAGTTTTTTTTTCTTTTTTCTACGAAGATATCATAAAATATGACAGATAATCATGGATTATCTATTTACTTTTAGGGAACAACAATTATAAGTCATGATATAGATTTAAAATATATCATGGATTGTGATATAATGTATACCATTAAATACATTTTGAGTAATAATATTGTTTTTCTAATTAATATTTATAAATAGAATAATATAATTTATAATATGATTATAAATTTTTTCAAAATGTATCTTGTGAAATTAAAATTACTTATAATTATTTTATATATAAATTATTTATAAAGTATTTATAATTAGTTATTAACTAATTATGGAACATTTAAAAAATACATGTCATTAATATTAATTAATAATACTAATGTACCTTTTTGATATATATTTAATGTATTATTATTTTGATAATGAATATCTTATGTGTATTTATTTATATATTATATAAAATTAATCTTTTATGAACCCAATAGGATGGATACGAACCAAAAATGGATGTATGCTAATCATTTGACAAATGAATATGAAGATGGAGTTAAAGAGTTAATCAAGTTTGCAAGCGAGCATGCAGACGACCCTTCTAAAATCCTCTATTTGTTTTTATGTTATTGTTATTCAAGACACATTAGTCTGGAGGAGTTGGAAGAACATTTGATTTGTCATGGAATAGATCAAATCTATAAATTTTGGACTAAATATGGGGAAAACTGAATGTGGACAACGATTGGTATGATACTATAGTTTATGAATCATTTGATATGAATAATTTTGTAAAAGATGATAAAGATCGCATGGAAGAAATGAAAATGGCAATTGAAGATGACCATTGTGATTGTCCAAAGTTGTTTGAGGAGTTAAATAGATATTACAAGAAACCATTATATATCGGTTGTACTAAATACACAACATTGTTAGCTGTATTGAAGTTATATAATTTGAAAGTTGGCAGCGGATGGAGTGACACCAGCTTTATAGAACTACTTGGTCTTCTGAAAGATATGGTACCAGAATAAAATAAACTACCATGCCGAACATATAACACTAATAAAATGTTACATTCAATATGAATTATCTCTAAAAATATATAATCTTGTCCAAATGATTCCATATTGTTTCGCAAGGACCATGAATCACTCATAAAATTCCCTGAGTGTGGTGAAAATCGATACAAGAAAAATGAATCAAGTCCTTCAAAATCTATATGGTACTTTTCTATCATTCCACGGTTTAGAAGACTATATGGATGTTAGTAAACTATGAGACAATTAACATGGAATGTAGATATAAGAATTAAATATGGGAACCTACATCATTCAGCAGATTTTTCTCAGTGAAAGAAAATTTATTATGAGTTTCCTGAATTTAGAGATGAGTTGAGAAACTTTCATCTTACATTATCTATAGATGGAATAAATCCTTTTAGTATACATATTAGTACTCATAGTATATGTCCTGTCATATTGGTAAATTATAACTTACCTCCATGGTTATGCATGAAGTGAAAATAAATTATTTTGTCTTTGCTTATATCTGAACCGAAGAAACCCAATAATGATATTGATGTCTATTTGGATCTATTGATTGAAGATCTGAAATTGATGTGGGATACAGGTGTTACAATGTATGATCCTCATAGAAGTGAATAATTCACATTGAGGACCATGTTGTACGGAATGATAAATGACTTCCTCGCCTATGGAAATTTATCAGGCTATAACATTAAAGGAATGTTGGGGTGTCTTATTAGTGAAAACGCACACACTCAGTTCAGTTGAAACATTCCTAGAAGACTATATTTTCAGGACATTGGAAATTTTTACCTCGATGACATAAATACTGATCCTAGATGACAACATTCAATGGGAATATTGAAAAAGGTACAACATTGTCTCCAGTAATGGGCGATCAACTGTACAAAAAAGTAAAAAATATTAACACTATTTTCAGTAAACCATTTTCAAAAAACCTTACAAAATCAGGTTAGAAAAAGAGATCAATTTTCTTTGAATTACCATATTGTAATTGTTTTTATGTTAGACATTTTCTTGATGTCATGCATATAGAAAAATTTATATTTTATAGTGTTATTGGAACATTACTAAATGTTCCTGAAAAAATGAAATATGACATCAAGGATAGGTTGGACTTGATTGAAATTGGGATAAGGGAAGACTTAACAGTGATGAAGGGTAAAAGGCAGAATTTTCTTACTCCAGCAGCATACACTCTATTGAGACCGAAAAAATTTCAAATTTTAATTTTCCTTACCAGTGTAAAAGTTCCACAGGGTTATTCATAAAATATCAATAATGTCATGTAAATGACTAATTTGAAGTTATAAGGACTAAAATCACATGACTATCATGTTTTGATGCATGGTTTAATGCCTGTTGATTTCCATTTCATTCTGCCTCAAAATGTACGACATACATTAACCAGGATCTGCTTTTTTTTAAATCTATATGTAGTAAAATTGTAGACTCGGTGAAGTTTCCCATCATGAATAAGGATATTACAGTCATATTATGTGAATTAGAGATGTTCTTCCCACCATCATTCTTTGATATAATGGTCCACCCAATGCTTCACTTGGTCAGAGAGGTTCAACTATGTGGTCCTGTCCATTACAAATGGATTTACCCCATTGAACGGTATATGAAGATTTTGAAAGGGCATGTCAGGAATTGAAGTTGGCTAGAATGTTGTATTGTAGAACGATATATTGTTGAAGAAACTATTGAATTCTATACCAATTACCCATCAGATGTTGAAAGCATCGATCTCCAAAAGTCTCGTCACAATGAATTCCTTATGAGTGAAGGGATTTCTGGAATATATGTTGTTACAATTACCTTAACAGAGAAAGAGCAAACATATATTTACATATTACATAATACTGAAGATTTTGATCCATACATTTAAGCTCATAAGGAAATTCTTAGATATTTGAATCCATCAAGGGTTGAAGGATGGATATCAAATACACATAATCAATAGTTTATAAGATGGTTCAGAGATCAAATTTATAAGGAGTTATCTAAAAATATGAATTTAATTATCAAATTTATAAGGAGTTATCTAAAAATCTAAATTTAATTACCGAACAACTTCAATGGATATCCAAAGGACCAAATGAAAATGTTATATCTTACATTGGTTTTGTAATCAATGGTTATATATTCTATAAAAAAGAACACAACAACTTTAGTATGATGTAAAATAGAGGCGTTACACTTATGGATGAAGTGATGCACATATCTGGTTCCAAGGATAGAAATATAATTTATGCAAATATATTATATTTTGGAATTATTGAATATATATACGAGTCAGATTATACAACATTTCAAGTGATGCTTTACCATTGAAAATGGGTTGACAATATCAATGGAGTGAAAGTTGATGAAATGAGCTTTGTGAAGGTGAATTTTAGTGTGGAAGGGAAAAAAGACAAGCCATTCATAACGGAATCACAATAAGTAAAAATATTTTATGTCTCTGATACAATAAAAAAGAATTGGTCAATTTTTCTGCTGGAGACTAAAATAAATTTTGAGTCAAATGAAAATTCAATTGAGGATGACCCTTTCATTGGGACATCATAATCAGTTCATTTCGGTCCCAATGTAAACAATGTCTTGTATATTAAAGGGGAACACAAATATAAGAAACTACTACAAATTAGGCCTTTAGTAGTGCTAGTAAAAGGGATTTATCATTGCTATAGAAGTACTGATAATGTAAGCGATGGTAAAGGGTTAATTTTAATAGTGCTTGTAAAAAGCGCTAATAAAGTCTCCCTTTAACAGTGCTAAAAAAGCACTGATAAAGGCCCCACTGATAAAGGGTATATTTTTTCTTCACACCCCCTTTATTAGAGATTCACCCCCTTCCCCCTTTATTAGTGCTTCCCCTACTTTTTTATCAGTGATTTAGTTAATCCCACCCCCAACGCACGCCCCTGGCTCCAATAAGTTTCGAACCCGAGACCTACAACTTATACACTAGCGACTTTTCCACTACCCTATCGTGTTTTGTTTTACATTTTATGATATATCTATATATTTATATATATTTTTTATCCATATATTTATATATATTTATATATATGTTTATATATATAGTTATATATATATATTTAATACAATTCTATTTTTATATATATTTTTAAAATGGTTATTAACTCTAAAAACCCTTAAAACACATTAAAACATTATGAAACTCTACCCCTAAAAACAATGAAATGACCATAAATTCTAATCTATGAGTCCTTTTAAGCTCTACAATCAATCAAATCAATGCTCATTAAATGATTTTTGATATGATATGTTGTACAAGTCAAAAGGACACTCGGATCATATGTTATAACCATTTGAATTTTAAGAAACCAAGGTCGGTGACAAAAAACTCATTTTTGGAGGCCTTCTAGGTCTTTATATGGATGAAAAACTAGAAAAAGCTTATATAACTTAGTATTATAACACTTATGTTATATATCTCCTCACAAGATTTTATTTGATATGTTATAAGGCCCCGACCTTATAACATTACTTAATATTGAATTACATTGAATAATTCACATTGAGGATCTTTTCAGGTTTAGAGTTTTAGAGAATTAGGACATAACTATTACATATCAAAGATTACAAACTAGACACATCTACACAGCTTCCATATTTTTCACAAAAATAAAAACTCTTGAACAAAAGAGTCCTGTCTAGTTCCATGTTTTAGACAGCTTGACATTTCCTTGATCCCATCCTTGACCCTATTCAACTTTATGTCCTGTGAAAACGTTTCAAAAACTTGGGATGAGCATAAAAAGCTCAGTAAGGGTTATAAAAAGTATGGAAAGGAACCATGAGTACATATATACATAAGAATGAAATCATACTTTACCGATAAATCATAAGCACTTTAACATACCTCATAAAATCATGAATAAATCATAGAAATCATAATACATAAAGGTAAATTAAGGCATTCATAACATTCTTACATAGGGAGTAACCCTCTTGGTTACATTTGGAATACCCATCACAGTATATTCCCTAAATCTCTTCGGAGAAACCTTAATGTTTAACTCCTTTGCATTACCCAATGCATTGGAGAGCTATATCGGGATCACCCTCCCTTAGTTTATCATGGAACCACCCGTCTTCATAACAATGCCCAAGAACCATAACATAATCATAACACATAACTTAAGCATAAAGGAAAGATAACATTCCCACATTGCAATAACAATATAACATGTTAAGATATTGAAATAATGAATCTATTCTAAAAACCATTTTCAAAACCATTTAAAACATTTAATAAAGAGATTTTTAAATAAAAGGTTCCCATACCACATTGAAGATTTTAACATTTTAAACCATTAATATCCATATAAATAAATCCTTAAAACCATTTTTAAAACATGGATATTAATGAGAAATATTTATAAGAATAAATCATTAAAACATTTAAAATGATATTTTAGTTAAAGGGTTTTTAACAAAATGAGAGACACTTGAATACAATAATTGAGGGATAACATTTAATCAAAACTTTATAATATCACGAGAATAAAGGGATTCCTGATATAATATTCCAAAGGACAGTATATACACCATATAAGAGTGAACTAGTGCATAACAACAATGAAGTCTCAATAGAAATGTAAAATGAGATGAAATCCATTATAAAGAAGGTATCATTAAATTAATGATAAATCAATCTCATAATTATGTGTGAAAAATATAAATACACCCAATATACGTATATATTAAGTGTAAAATAATCAAAGGTCATTCACACATATTAAAAGGATGACATATTCAATAACTACAGGTTGAACCCAAAGAAATCGAAATTGGGTTAAGAAGTTCCCTTGACAGCCTAACGACGTCACATAAAATTTTAGAAAAAGAGTTGATGAGTGAGATAAAATTTACGGCAATAAGGATATATAAGAACATATCCTCACATAATAAGATGAAAATTAAAAGACATAACAAAAGAAGTCTTTTAAAAAGAGGAGGGTGAAAGGTCCCCTTACCGATTTGGGTAACTTTCGAAACGTACACCCCATGAAAGAAGGACTATACAACATTGATGTAAATACTCATAAACGAAAGTATGTTACACAAAGATTAGAATAATGAATAGTACATACACCACTCAAAAGGAAATATTGGCAAATGTAGCATGAATCTCACGAATACACAAAGTGAGATAAAAAACCCTTACGAAATTTCGGCAGCCTAACGGTGCCAATTAAAACTTCCAAAAATGGATTTATGAGATCAAATAGGGCCTCTCATAATATGAACATAAAAAGTACAGAATGATGAATATAAAATAACATCCCCAAACATAATAAAGATGAGCTTAAAATAAATGACATAAAATAGAGTACTTAAAAAGGAAGAGAGAGGTAGGATCCCTTACCTCGGGTCCGACTTGACTTGATCGTTCTTTAACCTCCTGAATAATAAACTTGAGTTAATTTATACTTTATTAATAACCTTTTTCAAGTTAATTATTACTTTTATATCACTTATTACCATGCTATGAACACTATGTAATTATTTAAGTTAATAATGGCCGTTTTGTAGATCATTGCTACTTGAGTAAAAAATAAACTGTTTATAATTACAAGTTTTTCATGTGGTAAAATATATATTTTATCCAGAAATATATTCATTATTTAGATATCATATATATCATATATATCCATTATATACATGCATTTATAATATTACATAACATTTAGAGGTAAGAAATGAAATGCACCGTTCATGGAGACGGTAAGCCGTACGTACGCATGAACGCTACTTCCATTTCTATTTCTTATTTAATGGAATTAAAACATAATGATACATAATAGTATTATAATTTCAGCATGTTATAATATATAATATCATTAAATATATCCTTTATACGTACCACATATGGTATTAACAAATCAAATCACTTTGAGGGGGCGGTGGTCCGCACTTCCTAAAATGAAGATATCGCGTTTAACCATAATGGAAACCATAAAGGTATGCCATAAATGAAAAATACAGAAGCTTAAGTAAAACATAAACATATTATATATCATATATAAATATATTGACATCTTAATGTCCACATTTGAAGATGTTAAAAGAATATTGAACAATCATCGTTTCGTGAGGCAGAAATTCACCATCCATAGAAATAGTATGTTCTTTAACCATTAGATGTAGGTGTGTGTAAGTGTAGCTCGAATCCTTATTATAACAACATCATAGTATATTTAAGATACTTTATTTGTTACAAAATAAGTGAATAAGAATATTTTAGGGGGTTGGAGAAGCAAAATAAAACAAAAGAACACAAGTGAAGACATTACCTTAAAATCGGGTAACTCTCTTTGATTTGAGATCAAAGGCTTCCTTGGGAAGACTTCTGCCCAAAGTTAGGCTTCTAGGAGTAAGATAGGTATGTGGGGAGACAAAATGAGTAGGGTTTGGCCGAGACAAAGGCTTGAGATGTGTGGGTAAGGTGGTAGAGGTGGGGGCCTTTTATAAGAGGAGAGGAGGGGAACTCTTGGAAAGTCAAAAAAAAGTTACATTATTTTCAAATGAGTTTCGGATTTTAAAGGTCCCACATTGATATATTTAGAGGATAAGGTGATAAGGGTTCTAAATCCACCCATAAAATAGGTTTTTGACATGTGTAGGTCTTATATTTTACATTATCTTTTCATTTTATTTAAATCGTTAAATAATTAGGTAATCGCTGCATCATCATGATGTCATAAATAATTTAATTTATTTAATGTCTAAAAATTATAAAGAAAATACTATGATGTAGGAAATATTTTTATCTTTCCAATTAATATTTATAGTCAAAATTCGGACTTGTATAACCCCATGTAAATTTTTTTTAGTAAAACAACTCATGTTTGTGACATTTTTATTTTAACTTTAAATAAAAAGTTATTTATGTCATTTTCCTACCAAAGTGAGTCCATGGGGTCCCCAAGTTGACCCATGGATTTTATTGGTCGGCCATGACACATATAATGAGGGTAGGACATGTGTCTAGGTCATTTCATATTATTAAAACATTATTTTACCTTAAATTACACTAATTACCTCTAATCGCGATTAAAAACTTAAAAGTTACTATTCACCAAAAAATTATTTTAATCTCATTGAAACACATTTTACTTCCTAATGAAAACCATGTATATCAGATTTTTGAAATTCAAAACACAAAGGTGGTAAAATTTCATTTAAACGAAAAATCAATTTTTTTAAGTACCACTTAGTGGTTTCACTATTCATTAAAAATTGAAGTTTTTCAGAAAAATACCAAAACTTCACCCTAAGATATATTTTATATTCCGAATTCAAAAATAATGTCTATTTTAGAAAATTTAAAACATATAAGTTACAATAATTAATTTAATAATTAATTTCCACTGTCAGAACAAATAGCATGGTTTTATGAAATAATATATATCGAAAGATTGACACTAGTTTAAATCCAATTTCAAAGTGAAATTAATTCCAACGACCACCATTGGATTAAATGGTAAAAATATATTCTAATTTCACCTTAAAACCAATTAAAAAGATAATCTAATCATATAAATAAATGAGATTAAAAAGAGTTTTGAATTAAAATACAACATTTTTCCTTATTCATTAAAAAATGAACTTTATCAGAAAAATACCAAAAATTTACACAAAGTAAATTTGGATGTCCCGATTCTAAACAAGAATTTTATTTTGTCAATTATAACACATAAAATTGTCAAAAAGTGGATTTAAAAGAGGTTCTACATCAAAAGGCGGTTAATCGACCTTTTAAAGAATATCAGGGTGTTTACGCTTAAAATTGGATTCATTTGCATTTTACGCCTCTAAAATGTATTGGATGAAATTAAAAATATTTGACAAACATAAATAATAATTTTGTAGTTAGTTTATTTCTTTCCCTCCATTACAATGGCTAGGCGTTAACTACCATTTAAAATAATATTATTTTATTATTACAGTGCAATGTAAGATTTCAAAGGAACTTGTTGTCGCGTATTGGGTACGCCATCGAGCATAGAATTCCCTTTAAAGTAATATTAATATTTTATTCACAAATATGGATAAATAAAAAAATTTCATATTCTTTATTTACCTGGGGTGTTACATCCTTCCCCCCTTTTGGGAATTGCATCCTCGCAATTTCAAAATTGGGCTTGGAAACTCCATTGAAAGTCCCACATCGGAAAAGGAGTAAATTAAACTATCACTTTAAAAGAAAGAAAGAGAAGTACAAAGGTCACCCGAGTTAACCCAAACTAGGATTCCATGTATGAAAATATGGATATGGAGGAAAAAACAAAGGGTCATGTTCTGATGGAGAGTGATAGTAAACATGTCTAGGAGAAAGTTAACCATAAGAAAATCACAAACTTGTGATGGGTTAAATGGTATTGGATTCCCCAGTAGGAAAAGTTAACAGACAACATTTTTTTTAAGTTACTTTTCATTAAGGAATTTATTTTTTTTAGCTTAACTAAAACATAAGGAAACATACTTACTTTTCATGTTGACTTTCAACTTTTACTAGATTTTTTACACGAACTCCTATTTTCTCCAAAAGATGAGTATTTGGGATGACTTGTTTACATTAAGAGAGCTATAATCAACTTCTAGAGAATCACATAATCCACAAAAGAAAACTATATACTTCCCATGTCTTTATACCTTAACCAAAACTAAAACCAAAAAGGTTAGTATGAGATCAGATAACACCCGAAAAGGATAATCCTTTATAAAAAAAATCTATTCTTAATCTCCAAAATTTTTCAAACAAAACCCAAAGTTCAACAAAGACCATTCAATAAACAATTTGTCCATAAAATTATTGAAACCCAAATATTTGAAGGATTTAATCACATAGTCTTCCAAGGTAAAAATTAACATTTATCTCCAAATAACATTAGTTTATCTTAAAGTTCCATATTGAAAAGTAATTAACCTAATCACATATCCTCCATGATAGGTTAATCATTTCCATAGATAACCCAAAATAATCTTACTCTTGATTTATAAAATCATCTAACTAAAAAGAATTAGTCAAACTAACCAGGGACTTCACGTAGTCCAGTGGTAGGTGATAAATACCAGTTGCACTTTGGTTGTGGGTTCGATTCCCGTAGCTTCGTCCGACGCGACGGGTTGTCACACAGTCTGTGTGTTGTCCTTTTTCCAAAACTATATAATTATTAAAACATCCCCCCCAAAAAGAGATAAAATCTTCAAAATAACCATAACATATTTTAACCACAAAGGTTATCTAATAACTTCCATTTTGCAACCCAAAATGTATTAACTAGTAATTGCCTCAAATTCAAGGATCATATAAACCCAAATGGTTCTTTATAAATATATCCACAAAAGAAAGGATAATTATTCCTTGAATAAAATTTTCGTATATCAAACATCAGGGTTACTATAAAAATTCTTCTAATGTAACCCCATCATCAAAAGAGACTTAATACATCTAAGAATTTCACCATCCTAAAATCTACCATAACTCTTGAATCCCTTATATGATGACTTCTTACTAATTCAACATTCTTCATGATCCATTAGCCATTCCTTTTCAACTTATTCTTAAATACTTCTTTCCTACAAACAAAATCATGAATCATATCCTAAGATTCCAATAATAGGAAAACATATGTTAAGAAATAATCCATAACTTTCATTCTTCATTGTCAGTTTATTCATCCTCAATCGGAATGGAATTAGGTATTGGTAAATGAATATTTGTACGATCTTGGTGACCCCATTCCCGAAACTTCTTCGTAGGACAAGTGTTTGCATAATGACCATGCACACCACAT
This sequence comes from Viscum album, assembly GCA_963277665.1. Lineage (NCBI taxonomy): Eukaryota > Viridiplantae > Streptophyta > Magnoliopsida > Santalales > Viscaceae > Viscum > Viscum album. The sequence goes on from OY728162.1 coordinate 257,797,065, forward strand.
TTAAAACATTCAATTGATCCTTCAGAAAGAACTTCTTTCCCTTTCCTAGAGTCAACTAGATGCTTCCTTTTTCCATGGAAGGTTCTTTCTTTATGACCCTCATTTCCACATATATAGCATCTTTTTGTCCCTTTGAAACATTTTCCTATGTGTTTCTTTCCACATATTTGATACATAGGTTTTTTAACATACTTACCTTTATGATTATTACCTGAACTTCTGTAGGTATTTGTTTCTCGCATATACGATGCCTTATAAAAATCACTAAGGTTCAGGTGGTCAATCATGACTCCAGATAGTTGGTTGAGGATAACCACAAGAGTTCTCATTGCAACTCCCATATCATTCAGTTGTTCTTTCATAAAACCGTCACAATTTTCTTCAAATCCACTGTTACTTTGGTGCCTGCTAGATCCATCCATTTACTAAAACCAAAAAGGCCAGTGTGAGTATATCAGTAAAATCATCAAATAATAAAGAGGAAGATAAACACTAATATATACTTATCCAAGTTATCTCAAACTCATTATAACTTTCAAAAAAAAAATGACTCCATCTTATATACTAACCATTGTGGTTATACACAACTTGTCACTTTTTCTTAAAAAACACTCTAACCTCTAAAGTTATCTAAACCGACCTCTGATACCAACTATAAGGCCCCGACCTTATAACATTACTTAATATTGAATTACATTGAATAATTCACATTGAGGATCTTTTCAGGTTTAGAGTTTTAGAGAATTAGGACACAACTATTACATCTCAAAGATTAAAAAGTAGACACATCTATACAGCTTCCATCTTTTTCACAAAAATAAAAACTCTTGAACAAAAGAGTCCTGTATAGTTCCTTGTTTTAGACAGCCTGACATTTCCTTGATCCCATCCTTGACCCTATTCAACTTTATGTCCAGTGAAAACGTTTCAAAAACTTGGGATGAGCATAAAAAGCTCAGTAAGGGTTATAAAAAGTATGGAAAAGAACCATGAGTACATATATACATAATAATGAAATCATACTTTACCCATAAATCATAAGCACTTTAACATACCTCATAAAATCATGAATAAATCATAGAAATCATAATACATAAAGGTAACTTGAGGCATTCATAACATTCTTACGTAGGGAGTAACCCTCTTGGTTACGTTTGGAATACCCATTACAGTATATTCCCTAAATCTCTTCGGAGAAACCTTAACGTTTAACTCCTTCGCGTTACCCAATGCATTGAAGAGCTATATCGGGCTCACCCGCCCTTAGTTTATCACGGAACCAACCGTCTTCATAACAATTCCCAAGAACCATAACATAATCATAACATATAACTTAAGAATAAAGGAAAGATAACATTCCCACATTTCAATAATAATATAACATGTTAAGATATTGAAATAATGAATCCATTCTAAAAACCATTTTCAAAACCATTTAAAACATTTAATAAAGAGATTTTTAAATTAAAGTGTCCCATACCACATTGAAGCTTTTAACATTTTAAACCATTAATATCCATATAAATAAATCCTTAAAACCATTTTTAAAACATGGATATTAATGAGAAATATTTATAAGAATAAATCATTAAAACATTTAAAACGATATTTTAGTTAAAGGGTTTTTAACAAAATGAGAGACACTTGAATAAAATAATTAAGGGATAAAATTTAATCAAAACTTTATAATATCATGAGAATAAAGAGATTAATGATATAATATTCCAAAGGAGAGTATATACACCATATAAGAGTGAACTGGTGCGTAACAACAATGAAGTCTCAATAGAAATGTAAAATGAGATGAAATCCATTATAAAGAAGGTATCCTTAAATTAAGGATAAATAAATCTCATAATTATGTGTGACAAATATAAATATACCCAATATATGTGGATATTAAGTGTAAAATAATCAAAGGTCATTCACACATATTCAAAGGATGACATATTCAATAACTACACGTTGAACCCAAAGAAATCGAAATTGGGTTAAGAAGTTCCCTTGACAGCCTAATGACATCACATCAAATTTTAGAAAAAGAGTTGATGAGAGAGATAAAATTTAAGGCAATAAGGATATATAAGAACATATCCTCATATAATAAGATGAAAATTAAAAGACATAACAAAATAAGTCTTTTAAAGAGAGGAGGGTGAAAGGTCCCCTTATCGATTTGGGTAACTTTCGAAACGTACACCCCATGAAAGAAGGAATATACAACATTTATGTAAATACTCATAAACGAAAGTATGTTACACAAAGATTAGAATAATGGACAGTACATACACCACTCAAAAGGAAATATTGGCAAATGTAGCATGAATCTCACAAATACACAAAGTGAGATAAAAAACCCTTACGAAATTTCGGCAGCCTAACGGTGCCAATTAAAACTTCCAAAAATGGATTTATGAGATCAAATAGGGTATCTCATAATATGAACATAAAAATTACAGAATTAGGAATATAAAATAACATCCCCAAACATAAGAAATATGAGCTTAAAAGAAATGACATAAAAGAGAGTACTTAAAAAGGAAGAGAGAGGTAGGATCCCTTACCTCGGGTCCGACTTGACTTGATCGTTATTTAACCTCCTAAATAATAAATTTGAGTTAATTTATAATTTCTTAAGAACCTTTTTCAAGTTAATTATTCCTTTTATATCACTTATTACCATGCTATGAACACTATGTAATTATTTAAGTTAATAATGGTCGTTTTGTAGATCATTGCTACTTGAGTCAAAAATAAACTCTTTATAATTACAAGTTGTTCATGTGGTAAAATATATATTATATCCAGAATTATATTCATTATTTAGATATAATATATATCATATATATCCATTATATACATGCATTTATAATATTACATAACATTTTGAGGTAAGAAATGAAACGCACCGTTCATGGAGACGGTAAGCCGTACGTACGCATGAACGCTACTTCCATTTCTATTTCTTATTTAATGGAATTAAAACAAAATGATACATAATAGTATTATAATTCCAGTATGGTATAATATATAATATCATTAAATATATCCTTTATACGTACCACAATGGTATTAACGAATCAAATCACTTTGAGGGGGCGGTAGTCCGCACTTCCTAAAATAAAGATATCCTGTTTAACCATAATGGAAACCATAAAGGTATGACATAAATAAAAAATAAAGAAGCTCAAGTAAAACATGAACATATTATATATCATATATAAATATAGTGACATCTTAATGTCCACATTTTAAGGTGTTAAAATAATATTGAACAATCATCGTTTCGTGAGGCAGAAATTCACCATCCACAGAAACAGTATGTTCTTTAACCATTAGATGTATATGTGTGTAAGTGTAGCTATAATCCTTCTTATAACAACATCCTAGTATATTTAATATACTGGAGTTGTTACAAAATAAATTAATAAAAATAGTTTAGGGGGTTGGAGAAGCAAAATAAAACAAAAGAACACAAGTGAAGACATTACCTTAAAATCGGGCAACTCTCTTTGATTTGAGCTCAAAGGCTTCCTTGGGAAGACTTATGCCCAAAGTGAGGCTTCTAGGAGTAATATAGGGATGTGGGGAGACAAAATGAGCAGGGGTTGGCCGAGCCAAAGGCTTGAGAGGTGTGGGTAAGGTGGTATAGGTGGGGACCTTTTATAAGAGGAGAGGAGGGGCACTCTTGGAAAGTCAAAAAAAGTTACATTATTTTCAAATGAGTTTCGGATTTTAAAGGTCCCACATTAATATATTTAGAGGATAAGGTGATAAGGGTTTTAAATCCACTCATAAAATAGGTTTTTGACATGTGTATGTCTTAGATTTTACATTATCTTTTCATTTTATTTAAATCGTTAAATAATTAGGTAATCGCTGTATCATCATGATGTCATAAATAATTTAATTTTCTTAATGTCTAAAAATTATAAAGAAAATAATATGATGTAGGAAATATTTTTAGATTTCCAATTACTATTTATAGTCAAAATTTCTGACTTGTATAACCCCATGTAAAAATTGTTTTAGTAAAACAACTCATGTTTGTGACATTTTTATTTTAACTTTAAATAAAAAGTTATTTATGTCATTTTCCTACCAAAGTGGCTCCATGGGGTCCCCAAGTTGACACATGGATTTTCTTGGTCGGCCATGACACATCCAATGAGGGTAGGACATGTGTCTAGGTCATTTCATATTAGTAAAACATTATTTTTACCTTAAATTACACTAATTACCTCTAATCACGATTAAAAACTTAAAAGTTACTATTCACCAAAAAATTATTTTAATCACATTGAAACAAATTTTACTTCATAATGACAACCATTTATGTCAGATTTTTGAAATTCAAAACACAGAGGTGGCAAAATTTCATTTAAACGAAAAATCAGTTTTTTTAAGTACCACTTAGTGGTTTCACTATTCATTAAAAATTGAAGTTTTTCAGAAAAATACCAAAATTTCACCCTAAGCTATATTTGATATTCCGAATTCAAAAATGATGTCTATTTTAAAAAATTAAAAACATATAAGTTACAATAATTAATTTAATAATTAATTCCCGCTGTCAGAACAAATAACATGTTTTTATGAAACAATATATATCAAAAGATTGACACTAGTTTAAATCAAATTTCAAAGTGAAATTAATTCCAACGACCACCATTGGATTAAATGGTAAAAATATATTATAATTTAACTTTAAAACCAATTCAAAATATAATCTAATCATATAAATAAATTAGATTAAAAAGAGGTTTTGAATTAAAATACAACGTTTTTCCCTATTCATTAAAAAATGAACTTTATCAGAAAAATACCAAAAATTTACACAAAGTAAATTTGGATGTCCCGATTCCAAACAAGAATTTTATTTTTTCAAATATAACACATAAAATTGTCAAAAAGTGGATTTAAAAGAGGTTCGCCATCAAAAGGCGGTTAATCGACCTTTTAAAGAATATCAGAGTGTTTATGCTTAAAATTGGATTCATTTTCATTTTACACCTCTAACATTTATTGGATGAAAGTAAAAATATTTGACAAACATATATAATCATTTTTTAGTTAGTTCCGTTCTTTCCCGCCATTAAAACGGCTAGGCGTTAACTACCATTTAAAATAATATTATTTCATTATTACAGTGCAACGCAAGATTTCAAAGGAACTCGTTGTTGCGTATTGGGTACGCCATCGAGCATAGAGTTCCCTTTTAAATTAATATTAATATTTTATTCAAAAATATGGATAAATATAAAAATTTCATATTATTTATTTACCTGGGGTGTTACATATGTGGTAGAGCCCAAATGGACACCCAGATCAGAAGTTACGGTTGTTTGAAGTTTGAGTTTGATTTTGAACTTTTTTGAAACTAAAATATATTTTATTCCTTTGATTTTAACATTATTTAAATATAATATAGTTTTATATCATTTGATAAGCTTTTATTTGACTAATTATCATCTGAAATGGACTCCTGAATCGAAAGTTATGTTCTTTTTAGGGTTTTTAGGGTTTTTATGGGTTTTAAGAGTTTTTCACATTCGATGACCTTTCAAATGGCCATAACTTATGAACCGGGTGTCTTTTTTGCCTCTACCACATATAATATCGAATCTTGTTATGAGATCTATGCATTAGTGACCCATTAACACCATTTATCAATTCTATTGAGGCAAAAAAGGCCCAAAAGGCCTTCAAATAACCATAACTTCTACTACAGGTGTCCGTTAATGGTGTTTTTTTAAAATATACCCATTATCAGTGCTAGTAAAAAAATGATGATGGGGGGGGGGGGGGTCTTTATCAATAATTCAAAAAAATCACTAATAAAGACCACCTGTTTATTAGTGCTTTTTTAGAAGTGCTGATAAATCCCCCCCTTTATCAGTGCTTTTTTAGAAGCATTGATAAATGCCCATTTTATCAGTGCATTTTACGAGAACTGATAAGGAGGGGGGGGGGATTTATCCGTGATTTTTTACAATCATTGATAAAGGCCCCCTTTAACAATTCTTTTTTTAGTATTGTTAAATAATCCCTTTAACAACACTGAAAAAAGTGCTGTTAAAGACCCCCTTTAACAATGCTTTTTTTAGCACCGAGAGAAGGGGTTTTTAACAATGCTTTTAGTGAGCACTATTAAAACCCTAGTTCTGGATAAACCTAGTTTTGTATTAGTTGGATTTGGATTCTCGCTATAGAAACCAAATCCTTGAAACATTTAAAAAAATAAAGAGGTTTCAATGAGAAGGTAAAAGTGTTTTTTAATATATTATGTTTTTCTCATAATATTACATGTTCTCTTATAAATTAGCATAATCTAAATTAAATTTTTGACTACTCATACAGACAATTTCTTCAGCACATGATGATGTTACCAATCTTTTAGAAGAACAAACTATAATAAAGGAAACCCTTTGTAAAGATGTAAAGGTAATGTTATGATATAATTTCTCTATTTTATTGAAAAATTATATAATAGAAAGTTGATTTAATTTTCATTATTCCTTGTAGAGTTTGTTTATTTTAAATGATTTCTATCCATATGTAGGAAGAGAAACGATGCTGTCTCAACTCAATCACAAAGGCAATATTGAACTACTCAAAACTGATAAAACAAATTCACATTGTTTAAATACTTTAGGACAATGATCCATAAGTCATTTTTTATGTGTATGAATCATCCGCACCTCAATCGGATACACAATGTGATTGGTATGAGTCAAATTATGTGTTTCAATTTTAAAATGACATTTTAGTAAAAAAGACAAGTGATGCACTCAAAACCAAGAAAACACATTCAAATTGTTTTGAAACTTTATGAAAACCGTCCACAAGTCATTTGGGATGTGTAGGAATCAATATCACCTCAATCCAATGCATGGTGTGACCGGTATGACTCAACTTGTGTCTTTTTATTTAAAATTGTCATCAATTTTAGTGAAAAGGCCAACTGACCTACTCAAAACTAAGAAAATGCATTCAAATTATTTAAATACTTTAGGACAATGATCCATAAGTCATTTTTGATGTGTAGGAATTAGCCGCACCTGAATTCGATACACAATGTGATCGATATGAGTCAAAGTGTGTGTTTCAATTTTAAAATGATATTTTAGTAAAAAAGACATGTGATGTACTCAAAACTGAGAAAACATATTCATATTATTTTGAAACTTTAGAAAAATGATCCATAATTCATTTGGGATGTGTAGGAATCAACCACACCTCAATCCGATGCACGATGTGACTGGTATGACTCAAAGTGCGTATTTTTATTTAAAATTGTCATCAATTTTAGTAAAATGGAAAACTATCCTACTCAAAATTGAGAAAAAACATTCATATTGTTTTGATATTTAACTAAAATAATCCATAAGTAATTTTTGATGTGTAGGAATCAGACGTACCTTAATTTGATACATGATGTATCTGGTATGACTCAAAGTGTCCGTTATCAATTTAAAATCGACATTTTAGTTCACAAAGTGTCACTCAATGAAAACCAATCAAACATGCTAATATTTTCTTGATAATTTATCAAAATGATTAATAATTCATTTTTGACATGTAGGAATCCATTTCACATCAAACCAATACACTATGTGATTAGAATGAGTCAAAAGTTTATATTTCTAGTTTAAAATGACATTTTATTAAAAAAGACAACTGACATACTCAAAACCAAGAAAACATATTTAGATTGTTTTGATACTTTAGGAAAATGATCCACAAGTCATTTGAGACATTTTGGAATCAGAAAAACCTCAATCCGATGCATGATGTGATGGGTATGACTCCAAGTGTATCTTTTTATTTAAAATTGACATCAATTTTAGTAAAATTAAAGCTTTTTGTTAATTTATTTCTTTATATTATTACTAACATAAGAATTGTTTTCTTATACAGGTGCATTATTTTTCTCGAGTAGGGGTGTTTTGTTCATAAATTTATTGAGTTAGATCAGGATTAAAAGATAAAATAACATTGATGTTTTTGAATGTATGTAATAATTTATATCTATGTAATTGTATAAACCAATGTTTGAAATGTCTAAAATATAGTGTTTTTTCTTGTTTTTTTGTTGTAAATTTCATTTCATTTAAATCTTGTATTGGTACTTATTTATGTTGATATATGGTGTGTTTATGGGACTACAATGTGATGTTACAACACACTACAGTATGACCCTTTTTCAGCACTTTGAAAAGTGTTGATAAACGGTCCTTTATCAGTGCTTTTAAAAGCGCTGATAAAAATTTCTTTATCAGTGATTTTATAAGCGTAAATAAATGTATACTATATCAAAATTTCTATAAGAACTGATAAAAGAACCTTTATCAGTGCTTTTATAAGTGCTGATAAAATACCAGGGCTTTTAACCTCACTCATGTAGTCATTGCTTTTCTAGCACTAATAAAATCCATTTCTAGTACCGTTAAAGGCCAGTTTTGTAGTAGTATTTGTTTTTAATACTGAATGAAAATCCCATCTTATACAAACAAGATACACAAATCAAATTTTTATTTATGGTAGGAACATAATAATAGTTTTGAAATTATATGATCAATTCACTTGGTAAAATCAGATCATAAGTGTTGACCTCTAATGAAACGATTTTTACTCCATTACTGACATGAAGATATACTTCACTCTTCATCAATTCCCTTCTATATCTGAGTTTTTTTTTGTCAGCATAAATGTGTGACACAATCTTAGTATCTACCCATGACTCAAAGTTAAAGAAATTGATTTCTATAACATTCACATTTGGGTACTTTTAATGTTTCTCCTAAAGAATACTTCTCAATCCTAGATAAAAATATTTAACTATTTTATAGGTCATACCTATTAAAGATATCAATATGATTAGTGTGAAGTATACCATAATCTACAATAAATACATATTAATATTCAAGTATCATGTATTATATATTTTCATTAATATCTTTAAATGAAAGTACTCCCACTAAAAATTATGACCCCATGCATCATATCCATTTAGTGAGCCACAATCCATATTTCACTAAGCAATGAGTCTGCTTGGGTGTTAATCTCATCACTTAGTTATTTAGGTAGAGAATCATCCCAATAATGAAAATTGTTACACTTTCATAATTGAGCGGATAAATATTTACCCAAATCCATCATATGAATAAACTCAACTCTATTCCTTTAGTATCCTTACCAAGGGTTTCCCACCTAAGTGAAACCTAGAAAAATCACCAAGAATATACTAACAAAAGTCAATCCAAGGGCACCATACTTAGTTATAAACTACCCAAGGATGATCTAGTGTTATCTATCACTTTCCTTACACAAGATAATTCAGGGTCACCCTACTTAGGTAGAAACTGCCCGGTTAAATGATTGAGGTCTTAACAAGTGCTATTTTGGAAGAAATCTCACACTTAGTATTTGAGGTGATTTTAGTCTCATGAATTTAATACACATAATATGCATATTAAATACATAACTATCACATAATATGTAATATTTATCATTTCATGTTTTATTTCCCTTTGTGTATGAATGCTTCTAATAATTTAGTTTTGGAAATCCCTATTCCAACCACAAAATTAATGTGTTCATGCACATTAATATATAACTCTTTATATAACCAACAAGTCTATGTTAATCACCCAAAAATAGAAGTTAATTATATTCATACATATCCAAATGCATCATATGTATAAGGTAAATTAATGCTTCATGTAAAGGTATAAGGTTACATGAGAATGAAAAACTCCACACGAGTAATCCTGGAGTGATAGAGAGTCAACCTCATTCACTTTTCTAGTCAAGGAAAGCCTCCAGGAAAGTAGGTGGTGTGACCCCAAGTCCCTCTACTTGAGGATAATTTACACAAGAGAGAATTTAATTCATAAAATCTCACCTAATATTCAAAAACTATGCCCAACAACTATTCTCAATCTCATAACTAAAATTACAAACTAAAGTCAAGGTAGCTAAAAACTAAATTTTATGATACCAAACCTAGCATGATATTTAAGGATCTATCCTAGAAGTAATTTATCATATAAATGGGAATAAAAAATATTCATATTTCATAAATTTTTTACTAAACATGAATATAAATAAATTTTAACAAATAAATAAACAATTTATCTATTTTTTAAAAAATGAGGCATTTATGAACTATTCATAAATAAACACTACTTATAAACACTTTTTAATTTAGAAAGAATATAAATTTTTTATATTTATTTCAATATGAGCCCCTTCAGATTTTATATTCAATGTTAAGGCTCTATCCTAGAAGTAATTTATCATATAAATGGGAATAAAAAATAATCATATTTCATAAAAAATTTAATAAACATGAATATAAATAAATTTTAACAAATAAATAAACAATTTATCTATTTTCTAAAAAATGAGGCATTTATGAACTATTCATAAATAAACACTACTTATAAACACTTTTTAATTTAGAAAGAATATAAATTTTTTATATTTATTTCAATATGTGCCCCTTCGGATTTTATATCCAATGGTATTTATATGATATTTCATGAATTATAAACATTTTATAACTCAATATCTATTATATAAACATTTTATATAATTTAAATATCAAATATTTTATAATTTATAAACACTTTATAAAAAAACTCTTATGATTTATAAATAAACCATTTATTTCTATATTATAAGGCATACTATTTAATTTTTCAAAAGGTATTTTAAAATATTAACCTTTAATATTTGGGAAAAATGTTTCATAAACATTTATTTAATTAATTTATAAAATCTATATAAATTAAATATTTCCAAAATACCTTTTAACATGATTTATAAATAATTTATAAACCATAAAAGTCATTTAATATGTTAAAAAATAATTTTTAATAATATTTTTTTTACCCTTACGTAGAACCCCTAACCTGTGTAAGGGTATCACCCTTTTACCCTTATGTAGATTCTCAACATAGGGGTTAACGATGTTTTCTTAAGCCTGTGTAAAAGGCATACATAGATTACCTTTATGAAACTCCCTCATTGACGCACGCCAGTCATATGGTGTGGCAAAATCAAATTTAATTTTCCAATGAATTATAGAGGTTGGCCATAGTCGTCTCACTAGAGGAGCGTTGCAGTCGACTCAACCACTGATTCTAGTTCACCTATTATAATTCTTTTTGTTTGTTTTTATATTATTTATGAAAACATTAGTCTTTGAGTTTTTAGAGTACAATCAACTAAAATAATTTAACACCGATTGAAAACTTAAATGAAGATGCATGCATAATGGAGATTAAAAAGAAAGGTCTTGGTCCAGGGTTTGATAACGTCGGTTCATTCATTATTTATTTATTATTTAAATTAAATTTGATAATTTTTTTTATGAAACCTCATTAACGAATTACATTACTTTGATTTATCATGTGTGTGATTTTAGCATACCTTCGACGTACCAAACCACACCCCCTCTAATAGTCAAATAGGATAACACCACAATCGATAATGCAATTACTAAAAGACCTAACTCCAACATATTCCGTTTCATCCCTTTAGGCAACCCCAACTCTACCTTATAAAGGGTTTTATCATTTTTTCCAAAATTTATTCAAATTCACATATCACCCTCTTGTAAATTAGCAGAAAATGATCTTTCATTTATCTCCTCTAGAAATGGTTGAGTGAGGTGGAATTGATCTTCAAAAACATACTCTTTTACCCCCTCATATTCTTCAATTTCAAAGATGATTGGTGAAATTTCTTCCACCACTACCTCAGGTTCTTTCTCTGGCTCAATGTCGGGTTGCTCCATTAATGCATGAACATATTCAAATGCTCTTTCAGCTTTTATCATTAGCTATTATGTGATTTCTCTAAGTTCTTGCACCTGAGATCTATTATAATATTCTTATTCTTCTTTTTATTATTTTTGTTGCTACAACTGTGTGTAATCTATCCATTCATAATAATAAAAATTTGAATACATCATGTAAAGAGGATTTTTTTAGATTTTTTTAAAGAAAACAAAGAAAAATATTTACAAAAATGTGAATTTAGAAAAAGTGATTGAAATAACTATTTAGATCCCTGGAAATGGAACCAATTTTGATACATGCCTATCTTAGGGAATAAAAAAAGAAAATTTAATTTTCTAATGCAGCACAGAGGTTGACCAGGGTTATCTCACTTGAGGAGCATCGTAGTCAGTTCAATAACTAATTCTAGTTCACCTAGTCTAATTATTTTTTTTGTTTTTATATTATTTATGAAAATATCAATCTTGGGGATTTTGGAAAACATAAAACTAAAATAATTTAATGTCGATTGAGAACTTAAATGAATATGCAGACAGAATTAATATTAGAAAGAAAGGTATTGGTCCAGGGTTTGATAACACGAGTTTATTCATTATTTATTTGTCGTTTAAATTCAATTTGATAATTCATTTGATAAAACCTCATTAATAAATTAAATTACTTTTATTTATTAAGTGTGTGCTTTTATCATGCTTTCGGCGCACCAAAACACGCCTCCACCAATAGTCAAATAGGATAAAACCTCAATCGAGAATGCAATTACTAAAAGACCAAGCTCTATCGTATTCTATTTCATCCCATCAGGCAACCCAAACTCCATCATATGAAGGATTTTCCTAATATAAGTGAGGGAAAATAATTAATCAAATAAAATTAAAGGAATTATAAATAATAACATGGTGGAAAACCACCACACCCATCCAATACTCTCACATCTACCACAAATAGATTTAAAACATGTTGAATTAAAGAAAAATAATAAAGAACACCGAAAAACCTCCCCTAGGTCCAAGCCTCAGGTTAGTCACTTTTTATTGAAAAGTGAAAATAGATCACAACAGAAGATGGAATATATAAATAAATTATAGTTGGAAGATAGATATGGATGGATGAATAAATGGGTAACACTTTAATTAAAATATGAATGCATGTTACATGAGAAAATAAAATTAAAATAAAAAGAAAAGAAAAGATAAATCCTAAAGAAGTAGCCATACTATATATATTAAATATCCATGGAGTAGACCAGTTCACACAGAACAGGCCCCAAAAGAGGATCATAGCAACAAGAGTAGCAGTCACCAAAAACAGAGCTAACCAGATTGGAAGAAAGAGGGGGTATGGAAACTTCCATCGGGACCAGGCATCATGCAACTTTTTACGGGGAAATGATACTCGATCAGCAATGCAATGTGAGGAGCTAGGAGATCAATTATGCAGAAGCTGGGGAGGGGCAATTCTAGTGGGTTGGGCCTACGGTTCATGTATTGGTCATGGTATGCCTTTGGGCCTTCGGGTCATGTATTGCGGGTCATGTCAGGCCTTGTTCCTTGGGCCTACGGGTCATGTAAGGGTTCCCCTTCATCCATTAAAAATGGGGATTATCCATAATAAAATAAAAATAAGGCCTTCAGGCCATTTGGGCATAACAATGGTTGAAATTTCAGTTCCAGAATTTTTTCTTCAAAATTTTACACATGTTTTCCCTTTCTTTTGATTGAATAATAAAATTTTTTCTTATATAAAGTTGTTTGAAAATATTTTGTTAATTTGACCTCCAAATTTCATATTAATCATCCACGTTTAGAAAAATTTATAGCAAAATTACTCCATGGTTTTATTCTGTCCAAATGCACTATGAATCATCCTTTAATGTTGAGTGTCTAATGACACCTTTAATGAGTGAATAAATCTTTCAAATTTAATGGTGGAATGATTAAATGAATATTTTTTCACATACATTTATAATCACCTCAATATTATGTGTGTAGCCTGATTTATGCCTCATTTATATAGGTGGGGTTCACCATGACCACCCGAACAATATGTGAACTTGATTGATTTTTCAGGCCTCTAGATGTTTGAATAATCTCTTAGTCCATAAGAAAAAATTAAATCCCATAAATAAAGAAATACTACAAAAAAATAATCACTCAAATTGAAATAATATTTTAAAATTTAGGCCCAACATACCGAAGTGATTAAAATCTGCTAAAATTATAGAATTATGTAATTTTAATATTTTAACCCAAAACACACAATAATTCCAAAATTGACACAAATAAGATTAAATTGATAAATTGGGAGGGATTAAATGATTGAAATACATATAAAAAATTATGAAAATGTTATCTCTATCACTCATATGATGGTATTACCCTTATGCGACTCTTTTGCATAAGGGTACTCTAAAAATTTCATAAGTTGTGTAAAGGTAAAAATTAGAGACCTTTACACGATATCTACCTTTATGCATAATGGTAAATCACCAATGACCCTTACATAAAAACCTTTTCATAATGGTACTAACTTTATGAAACCCCTTGATTAAGGGTATTACCTTTAGGCAGTGTATCACGTAAGGGTATCACATAAAGGTAAATCATATTTACCTTTACGTAGCACTACCACACAACCATCTAAGGGTGTAGACATTTCCACCTTTACATAACTAATCACATAAGGGTATTAACTTTACAAAATGAATTTAATAAGGTTATTACCTTTATATATCCTACCTTTGTTAGATTAAATCATATTTAATTTTACACTACTCACGTAAGAGTCTGAAACCTTCTCCAGTTTTATGAAAATGTTGCTTTTTTATTTTTCCTCCAAAAAAAGTGATTCAAACATGTTTAAATATTTAATAAACTTCATTTAATACCACTTATGGGTTTCATATTACCATCTAATGACCATATTCAATATAATACAACCCAAAAAAACACAGGCAAATATATCTTCAAGAATTAATGTGTAAATAAAATTGTAATAACAAAGTACCTAGAATTTGTGAACAAGACTGGTTTCCATCTTCATTCATGGAGAATGTTTGAGGAAGACCACTGGATTAGTGAAAAAAATCACCCTACCTCTGAGGGATTACACCGAACAATGGATCCATGAATGCTTCATGAGGATACCCAATATCCGAAGGGGTTTTAGAACATTTTCAAAATAGATAAACAAGGTTTCAAGAGGAAGAGAGCTTGAAATACCCACACCAACATATGAGGAACTCATCCTCTTATATAGGTAGTGCTCGAGACATCTCCTTTATAACACATCATATGCGATTCTATCTATTAGGTATAATTTATTTAATGGTCTCAATAAATTAATGAAACGCCTTCAAACTATTCATAATGGTTTGTATCTAATGATAAAACCATTAAGGTTAAATATATATATATATATATATGTATCAAATATATATATTTATTATCCTTATGCATCACATATATAAAAATACATGCATAAAAAAATGTATTATATGTACACTTATAGATATATATTCATTATATATATATATATATATCATGCATAATTTTCATGTGTACATACACCTCATGAATGTACATTTTAGTAAACATCCAACATCAGTGTCATTACCAACACCATTGCACATAATGAAATCCATCCCATTATCACCAATATTAATCACTATATAACCCTAGGAAATCTTGACCATTCCTTTTCAAGCATTCCAATCATACCAGGTTATCAATATACCATATCAAGGTTCTAATTCCCTAGATCATACAAACATGGAAATAAAAAAATGCATTCCAATACAAAATCACTAAGGAAATTAAGGATTTAGCATCAAGGAATTGAATCCTCCCTTAAAATACATGGAATCCTTCATCCTCAAACAATTATCTTCATCAAATAATCATCCCCATTACCATATTAAATTAACTAATTCTTTAATAATAGGAACTTATTTAAAAGTAACATAATATTAGTGGTTATCAATAGGTGGTATCATCCATGAATATGCTTCCCACATTATTTCCACATTTCATAAATATTCAAGGGAGAATACTAACAATATACCCATGCCTCTTTAGTTAAATAATATCATCATTTCAACTTTGTGTTTTTTATCAATATCCAAGTATATTATTCATGCTAAATTACACCAATAATACAACCAATAGATAACAAACTATCTAGTAAGTCAAAATGCAACATAAAAAATCATAAAACACATGCAGTCACATAACCTCATTCATTATAATTCAGTACTAATAATTATGTGTGTGACACCCATGGTTTTAGGTACGTCCTTGTTTTACATTTCTTCTTTCATGTTTGAAGTGTTTGGGTTGAATTTATAGTAGTGTTCAGAGAAGAAAGTAGCTTCGAAGCAGGAACCTAACTGCAGGAGATGGTTTATGTTGCATATATTTATTCACAGTGTGAATGGTTTCTAGGAAGATGATATGAACTTAATTTAGGATGTGGATTATTTTATGGGTAGTTTTGTCAGGATTCTGTTTGAGGTCGGCCATGACGTGAAATTCTATTCACAGTATGAATGGGTTTTCAGGATTTTTAAAGCTGAGGTGACTTAAATTTCGGCATATATGGCATCTTGAAGATTCATGGTGTGAACTAATATATCACAATGTGAATGATTTAATTTTTATCCAATTTATTAATCTCAACACCCTTTTAACTTCATTTTGTTTTCACTTATTCCTCCCAAACCTAGGGCTTATCTAGGTGATTTTTAGGTAATCTTCAACATCCAGAGTCTGACTTTGATGAATCTTCAAGCATTAGACCTTGTAAAAAAAGGAAATGTATTTTTCTTCCCTTATAATCTATATCTACTCTTTTCCTATTGAATGAAACTCTAGACCAAGTTTGTTATGGTAGTATCTATGGGATTAGATAAATTTTGATCAACAATTCTTATGATTTTCCAGTTGAATGAAAGAAAGAGCCCATATATGTGAATTATGGAACATTTATCTGTATTATATGTATTCAAGGTAGGCATTTTTTTATCTCTTTTCACTTTTTCTAGAATGATAAGGCTCCCTTTTTTTCAAATAAATATGTTCTTATTTAAACTCATGTTGATTATCTATTGAAAATTACTCTTGCTGATTGATCTTGAAATCTTGGGTTGTGGGTGATGCCCAAAACGTGTTTGATAAAATGATTTAATGATTTATATTAAAATAAAAATGGGTTTTAGGTGTGAAAACTTAGGAAAATAATGGATGTGGCATGTGTTCATATTGCATTGCATGGGGCCTTATTGGTACAGACTTGGTGTTTGGTGATAGATTAGAGGCATGAGAAGGTATTTCAACAAGTGACAGCTTGGAAAAGGATGGGTCACTGCTCGTAAGTATAGGGAATATCGTTCAACGTGTATGTGTGTGTGCATGTGAAATATAACTATGGAATCCAAGTGGGTGTAAAATATTTGAGGCTTTTGTTTATAAAAATTGCACTTTTTATAAACTACTTTGATATGATTCCTTATATTTTATATGATATATGTGAAACAGTTTCAATTACTTTAGTATTTTTTACAACTATTTTATAAAATTGTGATCTAACCTAATTCTTGTTTTAGTGTTATGTGAGAGAAGTATCTTGGGGTTTTCCTACTATATATAATTACTCACCCCCTACATATGCAATTTGGTGTGTATGAATACACTTTTTTCCATGATATAGGAAAGGGGGGATATTTCATATTTCACTAATTGTGATTATTGATGTAGCGATCATGGATGTTAGATATTGAGCTTGGGAGTTGGTCATGTTCTGGTAGTCTAGAGTAGCGCCACCTTGGTGCATGAGTTTTTCTTTATTTTGGATTATTATTTTTGATTATTTGTTTCCATTTTTACTCTGATTATTGGTTTTTTTATTCTTTCAGTTGTTGAATTTACTCATGCATAATTTATATAGTTTTCTTGGATTTGTTTCTTTTTGTGGTTGAATGTGTGTGTTCACACACACATGTGTAAAAAGGGTAAAATGTTCCCCTTATTTCTAGTAAAACCCTCAATATTTATTTCCAAACTTTGGTGTCTAGTGAATACCACCTAAGGTCAGTGGAAATTTAACTCTTTTAAGCCAATGGTTAGGGTTGAATTGTTATAAATGGTATCAGTTTACTTTGATCTGTCATTCAGGTTGGTGGTAATGATATAGGATGTATTAGGACTTGAAATGTATTAAATAAAATATATATCTAACCTCTTTATACTGAACTTCAAGTTACTAGGGTGGTCTGGGTGAAAAAATTATTCTAAAACACTTCTAGGTGTGTTGTCACCTCATCATCATGGGTTTAATCAATGAGAGTAGAGTATCATGCATTAGTAAAGAAGCTTCCCACTAGGACTATATTACCATAATATTGTTTAATTTTAGTATTATTCTATTATGATTTTGATTGTTTTGATATGATATATGATATAAACCCGATTAAAGAAGTGGTAAAATATTCATTTGGAAATTGTTTCAATGGTTATAGAACGAGAATGCCACTAGTAAGTAGAATAAGAAACTAGTAAGAGGACGTAGACAATAATGTGGTTCCACCCAAACCACAGGTGAACCAAAAACTACTCTAGAGTATTATGTAAGCATTCCAAGCTATTGACAAGGGACCTATGGATGAGGAACCTTTCCATGTGAATAAATCTTTGGAATTACAAAAGTAGAATCCATCAACTTTTTGAGGTGATTTGATACATGATAAATAATAGTTATGATTTAGTTAGTTGAAAAGGATATTTTAATTCCTTTAAAATCTAGCTAGGATGAATTTCAAGATAGAGATACATATTCTTGAAGACCTGGCGCTGCAATGGCAGGACTTAACAGTTCAAGAAAAGATGGATTAGGGTTTTACTTGGGAGGGGTTTGAGGAGTTGTTTAGTATTTTTTATCCACAAACCTTCTAACTAGTTAATATTAAATACCTCTTCAATTTAAAATAAGAAAGTATGTTAGTGATTGAATAAGTTCCTCGATTCATGTAGCTGATTCTTTTTACCGAAGGTAGCTCTTGAAAAATGGTTGAAGGCATGAATATTTGAGGTAGGCCTATGTCCTATTATTCAATCTAGGGTATTCATGTTCAATATTATATACTATAAAAAGTTGTTGAACAAGTCATTGGTGGTAGAGATAGACCTTGTAGGGAATCCTAGTGGAGGGGACACCTTAGTCCACCCAAGTGTAGGTGGGAACTCCACTATATGGAATAAGTGGAAAAGGGAGAGCTATTATAAGGATAAAATGACACAAAAGAATCAGTCTACTGGATTAGTATTATATCCTCCACATCATAACAATATACCAGGTTACTTTCAGTGTGGATATCTTCAGTATAAGGAGTGTACTGCATTACTATCGTGGAAAAAGAGGACTTATCAAGAAATGCAGCCTTAAACCCCCAAAGTCAACATGAAGATATGGGTCAAACCAGTCTTGTGACTCAAATTATCAATTAGAATGATATCATCAAAATAGTTCTCACCCTCAGAATTGGGTGAATCGGGATGACTCTAAGAACACCTCATTTTCTAGTTGACACCCCAAAAAGGAAAAAAATACTATTCTCTAGGAGATGATCAATATTTATATATATTTGAATAGGATATTCCAGCTGATCAACCAGGTCCCTCAACAGTGTGAGGTACCATTATTCTAAACTTGAATCTTATAAATATATTGTTTGATACTGGTGAATCACATTATTTTCTTTCTTTTCATGTGGTTAAAAAATTGGGATTGTATATGGAGATTATTCCTCACATCATGAGCATTAAGATACCTATAATTCAGTATAAATTCATAGGATTCAAGTTCCCAACTTATACCATTACCATTGATGTATTATAATTCCTCTAGGAGTTTCGTGTCCTGGAAATGGAAAACTTCGATGTAATCTTTGAAATGGATGGGTTGGTGGAATTAAAATCCCATATGACTAGTATGCTCAAAAAGAAACTTTCACACACACAGATGAATCTATTCATTTATTCAAAGGGGATTGATATATAGATGCTGGTGGAGTAGAACCTTTAGTGGAAGAAGATAGAACCTTTTCTAGTCAACTGGTATTAATGACTTTAGGTGCTATAGATTAAACTAGAAATAGGAATATTATTACAATAATGGAAAAATAATTGGATGCTTTTCATATATTTTCTATAAGCTACCTCATGAATGGGAAATAAATTTTTCCATTGATCTATTTCTAGGAACAAAACCTATTTCATTTTCATCATATAGAATAGCTCTAATAGAGTTTCAAGAATTAAAGGTCCAACTATAAGAATTGGATATCAAGTGTTTCATTAGACCAAGTACACCACCTTAGGATAATACAATTTTATTATTAAATAAGTTAGATGGTTTGCTTTGATTTTGTGTCCAATATCATAAAATGAATCAAGTTATGATCAAAAATCAATATCCTATTCCTTGAATAAATGATCTATTTGATCAATTGAATGGATCCAATTGGTTCTTTATGATTGATTTGTGATCGGGATATCATCAAATCAAAGTCAAGAAAGTGGATATTTTGAAGACAACATTTCAGAGTTGATATGGTGATTATGAATACATTATCATGCCCTTTTTTTGATAAATGCACCTATGGTTTCCATGGCCTTGATGAGATGTATCTTCCATTGGTATATTGATTCCCTTATCATGGTATTTTTTGACGATATCTTGGTTTAATATCGAAGTAGAAATGACCATAAGGATCACTTAGATATTATATTTAGCACATTGTGCGATCAACAACTATATGCTAAATATTATAAGTGGGACTTCTAGATACAAGAATCCCATTTACTCAGGCATGCCATTTTTGAAAAAGGCATATCAGTTGACCCTGGGAAGATCGAACCAACCATTTCTTGAGATCCACCCAAGAATGTATTTGAAATATACAATTTTCTAGGATTAACATACTATTATCATTGATTCATTCAAGATTTATCTAGGATTTTTCTCCTATTATTATGTTAATGAGAAAAGAAATTTGATTCCATTAGACCAAATATTGTCAAAAATCTTTTTAGGAGCTTAAATATCAACTCCAAAACTAATAAAAGGCTATATTTTCTATCGTTATGTGTTTGTATTGGGATTGGGTTGTGTTATTATGCAGGGAGATCATGTTGTAGCATATGGATTGAGGTAGTTGCAAACACATGAAAATAATTATCTAATGAATGACTTAAAATTAGTTTTAGTGGTCCATGCTTTAAAAAATGTCACCAACATCTCTTTAGATAGAATTTTATGGTCTTCACTGATCATAAAAACCTAAAATATACATTCTCTTAGAGAGAACTAAACTCGAGGAAATGATTTTGGATGAATTATCTCTATATGATTGACTTCAACTTGGTATATACACCCAAGAAAGGGAATTCAATGGAAGATTATTTGGTCAGAAGTCCAATAATGAGATGGTTAGAGAAGCTAGTGACCAATGAAAATTGATGAGCATTATTTCTGACATTCATATAGAATGTTCCAAACAGAATGAAAATGCATTTTTCTTCCTAATCACTCTTGTTCCTGATTTTAAGGATTTAATCAAAGAGGCTTAATCATCAGATCCTAATTACATCACCATTAGGTCAAAACTAAATGATAGAGAGACTATAGATGATTAACCAGAGGATACAAACTTAGCATTTCATTTTTAGAATCGAATTGTGGTACCCTAGTCTTTCCCTGAATATATTCTTTAAGCATATCACCATTGAAAATGGGATATTCATCTAGGTACTCAAAGAATGTACAAGGAATTAAAAGCTCATTTTTTGTCTATGTATGAAAAGAAATATTACGAACCATGTCATGAAATGTCTCACTTTTCAATAGGTAAAGGTTAAACATCAACATCCAGTGGGTATCTTGCAATCTATACCTATACATGTTTAGAAATGAGAGAAAATTTCCATGGATTCTATCATAGGTCTACCATGGAAACTTCAAAAGAATTATGATATTTGGGTAATTGGGGATCAACTCACAAAGACAAAACACTTTCTACCCATTCTAGATTCCATAACATTAGAGGATTTGACAAAATTGTATATTCAAGAATTAGTTAAGTTTCATGGATTAATAATGTCCATTGTCTCTGATAGAGATCCTTAATTTACTTCTTAGTTTTGATTCACTATTCAACAGGCTCTTGTAACTCAATTAACTATGATCATGACATATCATCCTCAAATGGATGGGCATCTAGAACATACGATTCATATTTTGGATGATATGCTCAGAGCTTGTGTCATGGACTTTGGTAGCTTATAGAAATATTGTATAGATTTAGTGAAGTTATCTTATAATAATAGTTATCAAGTCACAATAAATATGGATTTTTTTCAAGGAATTGTATGTTATTCATTGAAACTCTCCACTTTTTTGGGTAAAAAATGTGATAAACTTTACTAATTATACCTAGTCTTGTCCAGCAAAATATGAAAAAGGTTCAAATGACTAGGAAGCACATGGGTACGACCTAGATCTAACAAAAATCATATAAAGATCACCATCACCACCCATTATCTTTTGATGTATGTGACCATGTATTTATGAAAGTGTCACTATGATTGGATCACCATTAGTTGGGAAATCAAGGAAAACTAGTTCTTTGATATGTGATCCTATTTGATATTTTTGAATATATCAATAACATTGTATATCAATTAGACTTACTGTGAAGATTAAATGCTATCCATAATGTTTACCATGTCTATCAACTAAATAAGTATTAGCCGGATACTAGTCATGTGATTATCTAGGATCATGTTATTGGTCGAAGAAGATGGTAAGATGGGGGGGGGGGGGGTGAATTTCCCTTTAAAAATTAAATAAAAATGAAAAGGTAAATTCAAAACTAAATGATAAATTTGATAAATCAATGAATTAATAAATTTTATACGTATTAAAAAGTTAATTTCAATAATAATTAAGCAAGTAATTATAATAGAAACTATAATATTGAATTTATGTAATTATGCATACTGAGTTTTAATGATGCAATGCATAAATTAACCGAGAGAGAAAACATGATTTGATAAAGTAGTTTAAAAATAGCTCAGTGTGAGTCCCTACACCTACTATCCTCGAGTTGAGAGTTTTATGTTATTACTCTCTTGATCTTGGTGGTGATTAAGAAACTCATCCTTCATAATTATGGTTATGAACAGCCTCTGGTGCTTCATCATTATCCAAGGAACCCATCCCTCACTTTTTTTAGTAGTGAGCACTCATTATAGAAGGATATTAAAATAAGTGAGGTTTTCTTAGTGAAAACCCATTAAAATACCACTCCCTAAATCTCATATAAGTATTTTTATAATTGGGATGAGAGATAGAGAGAATATATAAGAAGATATTCTTTGAGAGATTGATGGAGAGTTGGATTTGGATCTTTGAAACAAAGATTTGAGAATGTTGGAGATTCGGTGTGAGGACATCATTGATTTTGATTAAAATCATTGATTAATTACACAAAAAGTATTTAAGCCTCCAAGGTCCTCCTTTTATAGCTTCCAAAAGAGCTATAAAGGTTTTAGAATTCATCAGAGTCATTGAAGATGAAGAATATTAAAATAATGGTATTTTGACTAATAATAAATACACACTTAGATGAGTTGACTCGATGCCACTAGCTACCCAGTGCACCTCATCAGCTAGTTGTTGGGTCACATTGAGCACACTGAATCTGGAAATTCCCCATTTTCTAGATTCTACTAGCTAGTGGATGATCAGTGGCCTTTTAGTAAAAATCTGCAACATTGGAACTATCACCGACTGGCTGATGCCCTACACCGGTAATCTAGTGCAGCCTGTACTCCTTCAACTTTAACTAGAGCCACCATAGATTCCTTTTATAGCCTCCAATATATCTTATAACTTTATTAAATAGTCTCAAAACATGATAAAAGATAGGTCCAAGCCTTTAACAGGATCATCATTTTGCCTTTTTATTGTCTTTAATGTCTTTATTAAATCCATGAATGACCTGACTAAAAGACCAAAAGGTGAGAATTAAATTCACTTACATGAAAATGTTATATAAATAAATGAGTGTGTGTGATCATGAAAACATTATGAGAGATATATAGGTACAACACATGTGAATCTTGAGAAAGATGCAATGTTTATCCATGGACCAATTCTGATTCTGTATATACAGTAAAATATATTGTAAGGGAGAACTATTTCCTTAGTATGTGTGTTATGAAAACATGGTAAAATTTAATAAGAGACTTGGGAATGATAGTAGTTTATACTGGAGAAATTACTTGAACTTTTCAAAGATTCTGCCAATCTCCAACTTTCCCCGGATGAAAATCCAAATGATGGGGAGAATGTGACATCCCTAGTTTGAGTTACATATTTTTTTTACAATGTATCTTTCAAGTTTGGAGTGCTTGGGTTAAGTTTATGGTTGTTCTCAGAGAATAAAGTAACTTAAAAGATGGAACCTAGCTATAGGACCCAGTTCACATCTTGAAGGGTTATTTATGACAAGAATGGTTTATGGGAAGATTCCATGAACTTCATTTAGGGAGGGAATTATTTTCTAGATAGTTTCTTCGTGATGTTTCCCAGGGTCATTCATAATATGAAATGTTATTCATAGTGTGAATGGGTTTGTGATATTTTTAAATTTGAGGTAACTTTAGTTTCAACATATGCAACATCTCAAAGATTAATGGTATAAAATCATATGTCATGTTATGAATGATTCCAATTCTATCCAATTTATCAATCTTAGTGCCCTTTCAGACTCATTTTGTTTTTGATCATTCCTCTAAAACTCAGGGATCCTCTAGGAAATTTTTGGGTGATCTTAGACTTATAGACTCTATATATTTGATGAATATTTGAGTGTTTTACCTTGAAAAAAAGCTAAGGGATCTGTTCTTACCTTCTAATCTAGACCTGCTCATTTCATCTTGAATATAACTCCTGACTAGGTTCATTATGGCTAGATATATGGGATCATAAATATTTTGATCTAACCTTCTTATGATTCTCTAGAGGATCAGAAGAAAGAACCCAGATCTGTGAATCTTAGAATGCTTCTTCATGTCAAACATATTCTAGGTATGTGGTTTTTCCCTCTCTCCACTTTCCCTAGAATTTGGAAGATCCATTCTTTACAAATAAATTTGTTCTACTTTAAACTCATGTTGATTCTCTGCTAAAAAATAATCTTGCTGGATGATCTTGAAATCTTGGGTTGTGGGTGATTCCCACAATGTATTTGATAAAATGATTTAATGGTTTCACTTAAAAAATAGGCTTTGTGTGTGAAAAATTGAAAAAATCATGAATGTGAATGTGTTCATATTGCATTGTATGAGGACTTGCTGGCACGAACTTGGCACTCAGTGCTAGACTGGAGGAGCAATAAGGTATATCACTAAGTGAAGGCTTGGTAAAGTAAGGGCCACCACTCACAAGTATAAGTACTATCATTTAGTATGGATAAGTGTGTGTGTATGAAAACTATAACTATGGATGCAAAGTTGGTTTAAAATATTTATGTCTGCTATTTATAAAAACTATACATTTGATAAACTACTTTAATATGCTTCATTATATTTTATATGATATCCCTAAAACTGTTTCAACTGATTTGGTATTTTGTTCAACTATTTTATAAATCTACGAGCTAACCCAATTCTTGTTTTAATGGAATGTGAGAAAAATTTTATGGGGTTTTCCTACTAGTCATGATTACTTACCCCCTATATATGCACTTTGGTTCATATGTATACACTATTTTCCATGATATAAAAAAGAGGAAGATTTTCTATTTCTCTAGTAGTTCTTATTGATGTAGTAGTCATGGATGTTAGAGATGGAGCTTGGGTTTTGTTATGTTTTGGGATTCTAGAGTGGTTCTACCTTGGTGCTTGAGTTTTGATTTATTTTCAAGTCTTAGTTTTGATTATTTTTTTCTACTATTACTCTAATTATTGGTTTTTTTATTCTTTCAGTTGCTAGATTTACTCATGCATAATTTATATAGTTGTTTTGGATTTATTTCTTTTTATGGTTTAATGTTTGTGTTCATGTGCTTGTGTAAAAAGGGTAAAACATTTCCCCTATTTCTGGATGAAACCTCAAAATTTATTGGAAACCTTTAGTGTTTGAGGAATATCACCTAAGGTTAGTGACACATTAGCTCTTTCCAAGCCAATGGATATGGGTCAGGTTGTTATAATACACAACCATCATACTTATCATTTTATTTGATTTTATGAAGGCATATAACTAAACACTTAATTGATTCATCTTTGCATAGTTTACCCATATGCACAATATTGGTCCCAGTTGATAAATCAAGAGGGAGGTGAATTGAATTCCCAATAAAAAAATTCCATTTAAAATATTTAAAACTTAAATCCATCAATTTAATAAAAATTCCTAGTTAACTAAAACTGTAGAATTATATAATTTTATCTTTATAAAATCTTCTCAAAGTTCGATCAAAAATAATTTTGAAAATAATTTAACTTTTGAAAATAATTTGATTAATCAAATAGATTATATAAAACACAAATTAAAATTAACTAACCAATCAAAGTCATGTTATATAGTTTAGAAAACAAATACAGATAAGTTCTGAAAGTATAGTAAAACAAAACAGATATAAGCACACACTAGAATTAAATAAGGGGTTTGGTCTCAAGATGAGACCTAATCCCCTATACTAGGAAATAACTTGTTTCCAAGTAGTTTATTATACAATAAATTGATCCACAAACTGAATCAGGTTTTACAATCAACTATACTCAGTCAGTCTAGGCTTTATAAAATCCTCTTCCATAGTTATTCATGTGATAAACAGAGTCCAGGTCACACACGAAATCTTCTATAGTTATACATGGGAATACATATGAAAAAGAAAAAAAGAGAGTGTCTAAAACTCTCCAATACAGTGTAAGAGTCCGTGTTTATAGATAAACAGAGTAAAAAAAAACACAGCTCAAAATTTAAGCTAAAGCAAAAAGAGAAATAAATAAAGAATGTGAAGATTCGATGCATCTCAATCTGACCATCTCCAGTTGTTTAGAATTCCTTGAATTTGTCTTTAAAAGAACTCAGCTAATTTTTCATAGAAGGTTCAAGAAAATGGAATGTCGTAGAGTTTTCTGAATGATTCCTCTATGTATCACAGGCACATTCATATTCCTCTTTTATTCTCTATACGAGTCACTATTTTTTGTCCATGATCATTTCTCATCTTAAAGAGAACTCTATATCAAAGTATCCATTGGAGAACATTCATTTCAACCTTAATTGAATGTAATCTCCAATTAATACTTGAAAAGTATCCATTGGATATTTTAAAATACTATACTTCTTAAGTTATACATGGTAGGTTGGTCTTCACTTAAGCATGGTCACTTAGGATCATAATTACTAGGCCTGAAAACTAGGCATGAAAACTAGGCACAATCACTTCATTCCTTCATGCAGTGGGTACTTTTCTTCTCATGGTAGGTATATATCTTCATAGAGTATGTACCTTTATTCTCATGGTATGTACATCTCTTCATGCAGCAATTACTTTTCTTCTCATGATAGGTACATCTCTTCATGTAGTAGGTATTTTTCTTCTCATGATAGGTATATCTATTCATATTGTAGGCACTCTTCTTCTCATGGTAGGTACATATATTCATGAGTTCATTACAATAAAACATACAATCAGTACATTACTTAGATAAATTATACTTACTTTCGCACGATAACTATATTTATTTATGCGATAGGTAGTTTTCTTCATGTAGTCACTTTGAGTTCAAAATATGGTAGGTTAATCATAGATGTTGTAACTTGAACTTCAACACATGGTCAATACAAGACTTAAAAAGAATTATCACATGGTAGGTAGTTTGTTCATGTAGTCAGTACCACACGATCACTTGACCTTTACAACCAGTATATTTTTTTATGTGGTAGGTATGCATGGTAAGTTACAAAATTATCCATTTTTCATGTTTTCCCAGAAAAATAGTTGACTAAAATAAAGCATAAAATTCATTAAAAACATTATAAACATGATTTGGGATCATTAAAATAAGGAGTTTCTAGTTTTAAGAAAATAATATCCCTCTTTTTGATGATCAAAAATCATGATAAATATGATTAATAAAATAAATAATAGATATGATAATTGAATTGAGTATATTAGAGTTTTTATCAATTTCATTCATAATAAATATTTTTATAACCTTTCTCCCTATGAATACTCCCCCTTTTGGGATTATCAAAAAGTGAATCATAGGGAAAACTAAACGTGGAAGAGGAAACATATAAACACAAAAGAGAATAAAGAAGAGTATTTCATTAATATTTCAAAATATATTGAAAAAGGGTGAAAAGTAATCCCTATCAAGAATTCTACTCCAAATCTAAATATCGAATATTTTGGATATCTGATGGAAAGATATGATCCTTTCATTTGGATGTAAATACATAGAAAAATTATGTAGTATATTTGGAATAGGTAGAGGAAAGATCACCAATGACTACATGTTTGGAATTAAGTCTCATATGCTCAAGTGCTTGTCTAGGAGACAATCCAAATGGATTTAGAGTAGAGAAGGTAGAGGTAGGAGCTATGGAAATAGGTATAGTAGGAGAAGATTGCACAACTATATTAGTAGTGTCAAGGTAGGGTTCCATCATCCTGGTAAAATCACTCATTGCCCAATATCCATGCTATAAATCCTGAAGAAACTCCTCTCTATTTCTATGACGTATTCCAACACTGGGGTAAGCACCCTGAGCTTCTCAACTTGAGACTTAAAAGCCTGAAAAAAGGTGTAATACTAAGATCCAAATCAATAGTTTTGAACATAACCTTCGAATATGATTTTGTGAAGATCAAGATCAGGTAGAAATTAATTTCCTTCTTGATCGTTTCTCTATCTTGCCCAGCCTGTTTGACATCTTTCCTGGACAATTCCAAAGTTTTATCATCATGTGTTTGAAAACCATCAAAAACCACTTCCATTTTCTACTTGAACTCATCAAAAATAACTTTTAACACTTCTCATATGAGTTATTTAATTATTACTTCATTAACATATGGTTGGACATGAGGATCAGGAGGTGGAGCAATAGATGTATAAGCTTGAAATACCAAACTTAGATACCTATGGTATAACTTTAATATTATATCAGATAAATGTACCTATAAATTACCTATTTTTGATTTCAAATCATCAATATCATTTCTTATTAAATCTATCTTGATATGAAATATAGTTTGAAGATAATAAATTACTAAAATAATAGTCTTGGATAAATATTCCTATCATTTTCTCCAAAGAATTACCAAAACTAAGAAACACTTCCTTGAATACACCCATAAAATCTAATTTTAACCTATTTAAATCATCCTTTGTAATATAAGATTTAGAAGGGATAAAGGTAGTTATAAAAGTAGATGGATCATAAACCTAATGGATACCATTTAACTCAAATACATCCTCCACTGGTCTATCTCTTTCAGACTAATTTTCAGCTCCACCATCAATTTCTTTTTCATGATCAGCATGATCAACATCTTCAACATCCTCAATAAGAGAAACACCATGCTTATATTCCTCACTAGTCTTGGTGGGAGTAGGAACCAAAATGTACTTAAATGTTTGGTCAACTGAGGGTATCAAAGGAGACATATCAAGTCCATTATGAGAATCAATATCAGCTATTAGAGATCCTTCTAACACCATTTGAATATAAGGAATGGCAGGTCCACCATATCTAGGTGGACTGACCCCATTATCATCATCCTCACCAGAACCTGAATAGTTTAGTACTAACATAACAGATCTTGGGGACTTATCCCCCTTAGTAGATGCATCTAGTATAGAATTTATAGGAGTTATTAATATCATAAGAGATCCATATTATCTATTTTCATCTTCTTCAGAGTCACCTGACTCATCCCATTCATGCTTATAACTAATGACATATACCTTAGTATCAACAAGGTCCTCAGGTTGCAGCTCTTATTCATGAGATGGTAAATGTAGAGGCGAGTCTAGTGGTCCAAAAGATATAATAGTAGAGAGTCCCACATTATCCTCATAGATTGTCTAAGCTACCTCATCAAGATAAACAATCTCATCATCACCATCATCATCTTCTTCAACTTGGAATTCCTCAACTTCCACTTCTTACACACTAATAACCACTTCATCATCAAAATACTCAATAACTTCATATAGTTTAAGACCTAGATCCACTAGATCCTTTGGTATAATAGGATATTTCATAGGGTCAAACTTCTCATAAATATTTTCAAGATCAACCACCCATTCTTTCTTACAGGGGTTCCAATTAACTCTAATGTGCATAAAAATCCTTTGAGTCAGGCACAGACCACTCAAAGATGTTATTTTTTCCTACCCCTTAGGTATTAAACCTTTATAATCCAATAGGGATGAAATAAATTTTGTATATGGTAAATAATTGTATTTAGAATAGGGATTACATAATTAATTCATGTGCCTCATAACATACCTTTAAAAATTGATCTGGATCCCATTTTCATCAAAATTAAAGAGAATAGATCATGGTGCCTCGAAATACTAAAGTCTCCTTTTCCAAGATAGATTAGATGTTGTATGAAATTAGATAATATCCCACACTCACTAATGATATCTATAAAAATTGGTCTTCTGGGCATTTCACTCCCACTCAACTCTTCCCAATCACTTTTAAACTTGAAATGAGTATGATCTACTGGATAAGAAATTTGCTAGTCCTTATTCCCACCCTTGTGTGGCACACCTAATTTTTTTCCTAGTGATTTGAAGAAAACTCAAAAGATTATCCATTTACCATAGTCCTTATGGTGTCTTGATTCTTTATAGAAATAAATTACATATAATCATATAATTTCTTAACCAATATTGGATAGAATGGTTTCCCATTTATGCAAACCAAGCATCTCGTCCTTGTTTTTAAATCGCTTTCCACACTAGTGATTTTATCAATAGTAGATACTAAGCATATAATTACTTCTCTATAGACATTGGATGATCAAATATATGTGGGTTCTATGGATTAGCTACCATGTTTGAGATTCATTTACCCTTTTTTGATATTTTCATAGGAGGAGCATCAACATGAGGTACAATATTGACAACATGCTTCATCCTTAGATTACTTGAATTTCAATTTGAAATTTGAAGGTTTAGATTCATGTAATAAATTCTAGATAATAAGGTTCTGGTTGTAAAGAGAGGTCTCATTAAAGAGGATTGAGATAATAGGTGAGGTTTTGAAAAGAAGAAAGAGGTTTTAGAACAGAGATGTGCATCAATTCAGATTCTTATTCGAATTTTAAAATTCAATCATTTACAAATAAAATAATAATAAAATTTTAAGAAAATACCACCAAAATGAATTTAATAAAAATCCTAAATAAAATATACACATAGTAGGTATACTGACTATGTGATCATGGTAGTTTAGATGGAATGACCGGTATACTAACTATAAAAGTATCATTCCATTATAACTATAGTGACCATGTGATTGATATACCATGGCATGTATATTGACCATGTGATTTAATTTCCATAGTAGGTAAAATAATCGTATGACTAATTGGCCATAATAGGTATACTGACCATGTGAATAGGAACTCATGGTTATTTAACTAACCATGTGAAATAAAATTCACAGTAACTTCAAGAAAAGGTCAATAAATAGGAGTTAATAATTTATAAGAAGAATTTGAATAACTAGAAAGTTTAAAACTAAATTGAAATAATTATACATAGTTTATTATTCCTAATTCATGTTTGATATAATTTATTCACTCAATATTCAATGGTCTTATAAATATATAAGCAATATGATGTTTAGTACCAATAAATTCAAGAGTTATATCACCTTTTAGAAAATAGTCTCTCAAAAAGTGATGTATCATATCAATATGTTTTGTCCTTGAATGCGATACAAGATTCTCATAGATATTTATTGCACTTGTATTATCACAATTTATAAGGACATGTAGAAATTGATATCCATAGTTTAGTAATTTGTGTTTTATCTATAGAATTTGTGCATAACAACTTCCTGAAACTATGTACTCAACTTTAATAGTGGATAATGATGTAGATTTATACTTTTTAATATGCCATAAAAATAGAGACTTTCAAAAAAGTGACATGTTCTAAAAGTGATTTCTCCATCTAACTAACAACCAACAAAATATGATTCTGAATAACTAATCAAATAAAATTAATATCCTTTAGAATAAAATAGTTCTAAGTTAGTTGTATTTTCGAGGTATTAAAAATTATTTTCACAACTAGTAAATGTGATTCTTTTAGATTTGATTGAAAATGTGCACACATGCACACACTAAAAATGATATATGGTTGACTAGGAGTTAAGTATAATAAATTTTCAATCATACCTCTATAAGTTGTTTGATCAACTAGTTTCACAGTTTCATCAAGATCCAATTTACAACTTGTACTCATGGGAGTATCACTACATTTAGTACTATCCATACCAAAACATCTTAAAATATACTTAGTGTAATTTCTTTGATTTAAAATACATCCTTACTTATTCTGAAAAATATGAAAACCAAGGAATAATTTCAATTCACCCATTAAACTCATTTAAAATTAATTTTTCATGTTTTTTGAAAATTTAATACATAAATAGTTTTTGGATGATCCAAAAATAACATCATCAATATAGTTTTATACTAATAAAACATATTTTGAAATTATTTTAATAAATAAAGTGTGGCCAAATATTCCTTTTAAAAACATTTATAAATAAAAAATGAGATGAGACTATCATACTGAGCTCTAGAAGATTATTTTAAACCATATAAATCTTTTATGAATTTAAATACATGATTTGGAAAATTGAGGGTTTTGAAATATAGGGGGATATTCCACAAAAAAATCCTCAATTATATAACCATTTGAGAAATATATGTTAACATACATTTGAAATAATTCAAAATCCAAATGCATTGCATATACAAGAAATATTATAATAGCTTCAAGTATAACTACAGGTGAAAATGTTTCTTCATATTCAATACTTTCCTCTTGACTATATCCTTATGAATCAGACATGTCTTATAGAGAACCAAAAAATTTTATAATATAACATCAAAACTACTTTATCTGCAAAGAAGACAATGAATGCCAGTTAAACCTCATGAAACACCATCACCACTCACAAAACACACCTCAAAGCCTCCTGGAGAACCACCTCACTAGACCACACTATAGGGGAGAAATGGACCCTAAATCCAGATGGTCAGGAAGTACTTTGGTCTTTTTACTAGTTCCCAAACACTATTTCTCTCAAATTTATTCAATTATTATTTCATTTTATTCTATGATGTTCTTAGGTCAAGCTGTGACAAAAAGTATTGATATTCAACCTAATTTATAAGAAAATATCTTGTATGTGTTCCTCTATCAATATCTTCTACAATAATATCTAATGGATTCTATCTATGAGTCCCAATAGATCTAAGAATATAAGTATTTGAAACTTTATTTTCTTCTATAGGTTTGGTTTTAAACAATTCCTTAGAATTGGGTGATTTTTCTACAATAGGTTTCAAAGAATTATCACTAGGTTTGGAATTGATATTATTATTATAAATTCCATGTTCAAGTTTTTATAAAGGGTTATTAGGATCATTTGGATATATTTCAATGAATTTTACATGTAAAAATTCTTTCACAAGTTTTCTCCTTTTATTGAATACCCTATAGGATTTTCTGAATGTTGAATAACTAAGGAATATTCCTTCATCACTTTTGGATTCAAACTTGTCTAAATTATCCTTTGTATTGAGTATAAATAATTTACATCAAAAAACTATAAAGTAATTATCTTTTGGTTTTCTTATATTCCATAACTCATATGGGGTTTTCTTTAAAACTAGTCTAATAAGAATTCTATTAATAATATAGAAAGATGTATTTACAGATTCTACCCAAAATAAAAATTTCAAATCATATTAATTAAGTATAGTTTGAGAAATCACCTAGAGATTTCCATTTCTTCTTTCTACTACACCATTATAATGTGGGGTCCTAGGAGTAGAAAAGTCATGATTGTAGCCATGTTGTGAGAATAAAAATTAAAAATCATGTTTTTTAATCTCATGACCATGATCACTTATCAAGGTCTTAATTTTAAGCCCACTAAGATTTTCTATAGATTTTTCATACTTGAAAAAATAGGAATAAGATTTACTTTTGTGATCTTAAAAAATACTTAGGTGTATCTAGAAAAGACATATACTAAAACATAAGCATTGTGCTTCCAATTTAAGATAAAAACTCTAGAGTGTCAAAACAAGTCCACGTAAACCTACTCTAAGGATTGAGAAGTTAAAATTTATTTCTTTGGTTTGAAAGATATTTTATGCCATTTCCCTTTTTGACACGTATAACAAACTTTTTTGTTGGTAATTCTAGTTTAGCTGCATACTTGACTAATCCTTTCCTAGTTAGATTTATAAGTGAGTGAGGGTTTCATGGTCACATTATCCTATTCCAAAGTTAAGAATATTTATGAAAGGTAATTAAACAAGAAACATTTTGAAAAAGTAATGAATTCAAATCAACAACATAAACATTATCATTACAAAAAGAAGTAAAAACTAAAAAAATGCTTAGAATCATAAATTTTACACGAATTATTTTAAAACTTAACATGGTAACCATCATCACATAGTAATGAGATGCTAAACAAATTATATTTTAAGATATCTATAAATAAAACTTTAGAAATAAAAATAGTACCAGAGTTACGAATTTGACCAAGTACAATTATCTTCCCTTTGGAATTATCACCAAAAGTGAAATGTCCACCATCTACTTTGATAAGGTCATTGATGCTTGATAAGTACCTAGTCATGTGTTTGGAATATCCATAATCTATATACTATAAATACTTACTGGTACTCTTGTTGCAGGTTTCCTAGAGAAACATTTAAATAAAAAATGATTTTGGTACCCATATTTTCTTGGGTATAGAAATGTTAGTAATAAAATATTTAGGTATCCAAAGTTTCTTAACTAGTTTTACATAAATAGACTTATAATTTTATAAATAAAAACTTTTTTAGGTACATAAGAATAATAAATATTTACTAAAATAATAGAACTTGAACTAGGAACAAATGTTTTCTTATAAATATTCTTCCATCCAGGTTGGTAACCAATCCAAATGATATATTTAAGAGTGGTTTGTTTTATAATAATCCTTGTAAGAGTTTCTCTACCATTCATGAATCTTTATATATATTTATTTAGTTACTCATTTAACATTTTAAAATCATTATTTTATTTTAATAATTTAGCATTTTTTCCTTTTATACAGTAAAATCAGACTTAAAATGAACAGAAAAACCATGTAGTTTCTTTAGAATTTTATATTTATCCTTAAGTTCATTAAATGTTTCTTCCAATATATTATAGTACTCAAATAAATCCTCACTAGGAATAATTTTTTCATTTTTTGAGTCTTATAAATATTTAAAATATAAACCGGTGATACTAGAATAATATCAAGTACTTTAGATGTCTTTATCCTAAAACAAATATTAGATATATCATTTTTATCTTCTCAGCTTGATTTAGAGTCACTTGAACCATATACAAAGGCACTCTAGGTGGATTTCATGTCCTTTTCATACCATTTACCTTTTTCCTCAAACTTTTTCTTATATTTTATCATGGGAAAATTTTCCTTGATGTGTCCTTTTCTTTTTCACTCATAGAAGATTATCTCATTAATGGAATCATAATTTTTACACTCTTTCCCCTAATATCCTTTATTATAATACTTAAATCTATAATTTTATTTTTAAATAAATTTTTCTTTTTTTTATAACTTTTTGAATATTCTGGATAAATGAGAAATTTCCTCATTACTATTTGAGGGTGATTCATTATCACTTGAACTTTCATTTTTGATATTATCTTTCATTTTGAATAAGATGTATTAAAGGATATTGAATTAATATTTGGTTAACCTTCTTACTATTTATTTACTTCCCATTCATCCCCATACATCATAA
This sequence comes from Viscum album, assembly GCA_963277665.1. Lineage (NCBI taxonomy): Eukaryota > Viridiplantae > Streptophyta > Magnoliopsida > Santalales > Viscaceae > Viscum > Viscum album. The sequence goes on from OY728162.1 coordinate 257,833,029, forward strand.
TCTTTCCAATAATCTCTTTTAATGGTAGATTACTTATGTCACATGATTCTTTGATAGAAACATATATTCCTCTCCACCTATCAAGTAGACACAACAGAAGTCACATCACTTTATCTTTGTCTGCAATTTTTTCCCAAGTGTATGCATCATGTTCACAATATCATTAAACCTAAGATAAATATAATAAATGGATTCATATGGATACATTTTAAAGGTATCATACTTAATGGTATAAGTATTCAAATGCATCTCTGATTAGCCAATAAATGAGGATAATATTCACTATTAATATATATAATATTCATGTTCTTTATTATTCATAAACACCATTTTAGTGCATTTTACACTTTGAACATCATTTCACATTATGATTGTAATACCTTCTTAAAATGCACTATTATGTGGTACATTTTTGAACATCATTTGAAGTACCAAATGATTCATATGATTATACATATTTTAATTTGATATTTTTTTAAATTTATATACACTCAAATATTAACATGTTTCATTCATGGATCAATGGAGAATTCATGGAATAAGATGGGGATATTTTGTGATGAAAGGAAGCAATTCTAGAGAAGGCAGATTGGACACCAGCCCACTAATGAGACGGTGGGGCCCAACATACAGGCTTAATTAATCCCAAATTTCGTGTGATTCTAGAAGACATGTATATGAACAAATCACTCTTCAGGAGATAATACTAATTCGGCATCCATGGTGGTCATTTATGCGGCCCAAGTTAGAGATAAAATTCTGGGCCAGATTCTGTGGCCCAAAAAAACAGCCCGCCAATTAAACCATATCTCGAACACCATAACTCTTTTTGGGCTGCTATTTCACATTATGTTAGGGGACATCAGGAGATTAATTTAAGTCTTCTACGGACCACCCAAATTCGGCCATCTAGAAGGGTTTTCAAGCGCATCTGTTCGGTGCATGAAAGCTGGATGCCTTTTCGGGTCAAGGGTGGAAATGTCTTCTTTCCACAAACTTTCCACCACCCTATGCCTACCATAATCAAGTGAGATGCTTTTTACTATTGGAGGCTCGACCCAAGGCTTCCAAAATGCCTATTTAAGGTAGTGGTGGTGGAGGAGTTGATGATCTTTGAGCTTGTTTTCATCTTAATGTTATGCTGCCAATTTCTCTTTATAATGTTCTTTCTTCACATGTAAGCTGTTTTAATTCATCCTTGTTTCTTAATAAAAGTTCTTCTTCTCTTATTATTCTGTTCTTATCCTTATCACTTTGATACCGTTGGTTCAAGGTGTTAACTTGTTCATACCAAACCTTGTGAGATTAACACACAACGGTGGAGTGATTGTTATTTTATTGCGTTTTTTTACTTCTCCATTTCCTCCCTCATGAGTCTACTTTCCGCTTCCATTGAAACCATAGAATCAATGGAGGGCTAACCCACTTATGAGTTGATCCAAGGGAGTAGCAAGGGGCTGGATTGGATGTTATTTATCACCTCATTAATGTATAATCACTTCTTTAATTGAGATTTTTATTTGATGATTTTTAAACTCCATCGTCCTTATTGAATTTAAGGCCACACACTTCAAGTGCTAATACGAACCTTTACCTTGAAGTGCTCAAAACTTTGATCCTTCAAGTGTATATGTGATTAGTATTAAAGGGTGTAGGCATTAAACCAGTAAGTGATGATGTTGTTTTATCTTCTTAAATGAACCCATCTCAAATATAAGAAATTGAAATCATTAAAAAGGAAATACGTCCAATCCACCTCGAGCGATAACCACTACAAAAAAAACTGGGTTTAGTGGCGGTTTTTTGGTGGCGGTTCACAAAACCGCCGCTAAACATTTTCGGTGAAGGTTTCGCGGCAGTTTTTAATAAACCGCCACGAAACCCAAATTTTTTTAAAACACCACGACCCTTTCCCCCACCCCGACCGCGTTCCCCAAACCCTCGTCTTCCTCGATCCCCCCCGGCCTCGGCGACCGCTGCGCCCCCCGCACCCTCCGGTGACCCCCGCACCCCCCGCACTCCCTACTCCCTCTGGCGAAACCCGCACCCCTCGGCGCCCCCCTCGACCACTGGCGACCCCCGCGCCCCCTGCGCCCCCTGTGCCATCTGGCGACCCCGACACCCCCCACGCCCCCCGTGGCCTCCGACGACCCCCGCACCCCCCGGCGCCCCCCGCGACCCCTTTCGACTTTGGTAATTTTTAGTTCTTCCTTGATTCTTTGATTTCTTCTCATAAACGACGGATAAGTCATGCATAGTAATTGTGGATTATTTATTTTTGTGGTTTATATATTTCTCCTACATTTATTCATGTATTCATTACTAAAAGTCATGCATAGTAATTGATACCTCAACCTTGTTCAGTGTGTTATTTGATTATAGTTATTCTAATTATTTTATGTCTTCTTGCTTGGTATCCAACATAGGTTTGATTGTTGAATTTTTATTTAAAGTTTTCTCTCTAAATAATTCATTGGGAAAAAGAGAGGATCCCATTAGAAGTTCCTAAATTATGTAGCTGATATTTTTGGATATGTATATCTTTGGAAATTGGTCATTATAGTGATGAAATATTTCATTGTAATTTTTAGTATAGACTAGTTATCACATTTTAAAGCATATATTTATTGTTATTAGAAAAGAGAGAAATTCTCTCCATATTATGATAAATCATATGTTATTCTAGGTGAATAAGATTATAATTCCAATTGATCAAGATATGATTATTGGAAAATGGGGATTACTATATCTCTAGTGGTATGGATGGATCTCAGGTTAGCTAATGGTGTTTTAAGTGTTGTTTTCCTCCTACAATTAATAAGTATCAGGATGTTTTTTTTGAGTACTTTATAAGGTTACCTCTAGAGATGGAGGTGGAGTTTATGATTGAATTAGTACAAGGTATCGAGACTATCACAATATCCCATTACTATATATCTCTATGGGATATTAGATAGATAAATATTTAGTTGGGAGATCTTTAATCCAATGGATTTATTAATCTGAGTGTGTCTACATAGGGTTATCCATTTCTTTTTACCAATATTGCAAGATTGAGTTATTGATTTTATATTATCTATTATAAATTAAATCATGTTACTCTTAATAATTGGTATCCTTTTCTATAAATTTATGATTTATTCAATCAGTTTAGATGTTCTTTATGGATTTTGAAGATTGTTCATCGATTAGGTTATCAGCGGTTAAAGGTTTGAGCTAAAGGTGTGTCCAAGATATAATTTCAAACACTATATAGTAATTTTGTGTTTTTGGTAATTTTATTTAGGGTAATGGAGAAACCATATGTATTTATAACTTTGATAAACCATTTTTTATCCTTTTTTTCATTCGGGACTATATTTATCAATGATATATCGGTATGATCATGATCCTATGAGGAGCATGAAGAATAGTTGGTTATGTTCTTAGACACATTGAGATATCATCATTTATATGCCAATATATTGAAATGTTATTTCTATAATCAATAGGTGACATTTTTTGGTCGTGAGTTCTCTAAATCTAGGATATTAGGGGATATTGAGAAAGTAGAATCTATAATTTCTTAATAGATTCATATTAATATTGTCGAGATTCATATTTTCATTGGTCATGTGGTTTCTTATTCTTGCATTATCTTGGAGTTTTCTCACATATTCATTAAAAATATAGTATTGACTTGGAATGGAGTGAATTTTTAGTGGGATGATAAATAAAAAGATTCATTTTATGAGCTAAAAAATATATTGACATCTACACCTATTCTTATTTGACCAAAGCCAAGGATGCATTATAAGGTCAATAATGAGGCCTCCAATGTGATGTTAAGATTTATGTTGATATGGAGGAATGAGTTTTAGTAAATGGGTCTTGAAACTTATAATAAATGATAACAATTATCCAACTCATGATATTGAGTTATTCATGGTTATGCATGCCCTCCAATGTTTATGAAATTAGTTATTCAATGAGAATTTTGTGGCATTTACAAATAAAAAAACATGTAGTAAATATTTTATCATAGGGATAAAAATTTATGATAGAGGATATGGGATGAATATATTTATTCATTTTATTTGGATTTTAATTATACTCCAAGAAAGTGAAATTTCATTATTGATCCTCTAAGTATAAATTATCAAGTGCATGTAGTTTTTACGTCGAAAGATGAATGTAAATTTATATTACTTTTCTCAGAGATTCATCATGATGTAGTTAATTATAAAGGTCATGTCATTATAGAAACCTTGACCATCACTTTATCTTTATTTTTTTATTTAAAGAAGGTATGATTTCATATTATGTGTATTGGGTTTTCCATGAATGGTTTTATAGTATGGATTTCATACCTAGGTATATGCTTAGTGAGAATTCTCTATTGTATTTTCATGGGTGTAATTTTTTTATTGACCCCGACACCCCCCATGCCCCCCGTGGCCTCCGGCGACCCCCGCACCCCCCGACGCCCCCCGCGACGCCTTTCGACTTTGGTAATTTTTAGTTCTTCCTTGATTCTTTGATTGCTTCTCATAAACGATGGATATGTCATGCATAGTAATTGTGGATTATTTATTTTTGTGGTTTATATATTTCTCCTACATTTATTCTTGTATCCATTACTAAAAGTGAGAATATCCATCCACAATTTGAGTAATTTCTTGGAATTTATATTGAGCAGTTGGTTCCTTTAGGATATCACTTAATATTATTTACACATCAACTCTTTCCAATAATATAGATATGTTCAATAGATTAAATCCCATCCTATAGACCAATTTCAATTCCAATGGTTTATTTTACAAAAATCCATGTGACTTCTCTCCCTTGTAAATTTGGTCCATAACGACATGTCTTATCATGGATAATGAATTAATTAGGTGCTTCATGTTCTGTAAACATATCCCATTGGAAACCATAAAAAATAGTTGGGTAGATAGTGTTATGATAAGTGTGTAACCCGATATTCTTATTTCTCCTCAATGAGGTGTTGACGCTGTCTCTTATGGACCAGACTTGTTCGGTTGGTCTGAAGTAGTAAATGTGATCAATGGATCATCTTTATTATATTATGTATACTTTATGATCAATGGTTCATCTTTATTATATTATGTTTCTGTAATCTTACACTATCGTATATTTTGTGTAGGCACATTGTGATATACATGGATAAAAGCTGGATCACATTACCGAGGAACACACCTCAATATGTTAAGGGTTTGAATGAGTTTTTAGATTTTGCAATTTCTAATCGATCCGTAGAAGGGAGAATAAGATGTCCATGTCCTAAATGTAAATTTATAACATGGTTGAAGAGAGATCAAGTTTATGAACATTTATTACTGAAGCAATTCCCTGATAAATATTTGTGTTGGATTTGGCATGGAGAATCAAACAATACAGAAAGATTGAGGATTGATGTTAATCCACAGAATGAGGTCCCAAGTTTGTCGCCAATGGAAAATGAAATGCAAAACCTCATAAATGATGCATTCGGCACTACAAGACACCACTATGAGCATCAAAACATATCAGAACAACCAGAAGAGGGTGCTACAAATTGCAACGTGACAAGTGATGTTTTTGAGACTGTAACACAAGCAGATCAAGATTGTAACATATCATTGGATCCTCCTCTTGATTCTGTGGAGCCAAATGTAAGGGAAAAATTCAGTGAGGAAAAATTGTTTCATGATTTATTTGACGATGGAAATCAAGAGTTGTATAGTGGGTGTTTGAAATATTCAAAGCTTTCATTTCTGCTGAAGTTGTACCATATCAAATGTCTATGTGGAATTACAAATAAGGCAATGTCCATGTTATTGGAATTGATTCATGATGCATTTCCTGAAGCAAAAATCCCAGAATCGTTTTATGAGATGAAAAAAGTTGTAAACAAGCTTGGTCTGAATTATACAAAAATACATGCGTGTCCCAATGATTGTATGCTTTACTGGGGAGAGGATTCAAGTAGACAGAATTATAAGAAATGTTATTCTTCTAGATGGCAGTCAAAAGGTGATGTTGGAAGTATGAGTGAACATAATTTCATGGAGAAGAAGAAAAGGAACACACCTGCAAAAGTTTTGCGTTACTTTCCTTTGAAGCCTCGATTGCAAAGATTATTCAGGTCATCAAAAACCGCCGAACACATGAAGTGCCATTCTGTAGATAATAACAATGATGGGTTAATGAGACATCCATGAGATTCCCAATCATGGAAGACATTTGATTCATTACATCCAGATTTCTCAGCTGATCCTAGGAATGTTCGATTGGGATTGGATGCCGATGGATTCAACCCATTTGGGACTTTGAGTACGAGTTATAGCATTTGGCCAGTAGTTTTGATCCCTTATAATCTGCCTCCATGGATGTGTATGCAACAAACATCTTTTATCATTTCGATGATTATTCCTGGAAAACAAATGCGTGGAAATGATATTGATGTATACCTGCAGCCTTTGATTGAAGAATTGCAGGAGTTATGGAGCAACGGTGTTGAGACATTTGATGTTTCTTCTAAAACAATGTTCAAAATGCATGCTTCTTTAATGTGGACCATTAGTGACTTCCTTAGGCTTGGGAATTTATCTGGTTGGAACACTTATACGGGTTTGGCTTGTCCCATTTGTAACTTTGATTTCGAGCCCAAACGACTACCTCACAGTAGAAAATGGTGCTTCTTGTGCCATCGAAGATTTCTTGATGCATCTCATAGATTTTGGCTGAACAAATCAAAATTTAATGGTTCCATTGATCGTAGACCACCTCCAAAGTTGTTAACCGGTTCTGAAATATTGACGCAGCTTGAAAATGCTGAAACAAAATTTGGAAAGGTTCATCATTTGACTGATAGCAGAAAACGAGTGCGAAGTGCATCGTCAAGTGAAATCAGAATGCAACAATGGAAGAAAAAAAGTATATTCTTCAAACTTCCGTATTGGGAATTTAATTCTTTGTGCCACAATCTTGATGTGATGCATATTGAGAAGAATGTATGTGATAATTTGATTTTCACATTACTTAATGATCATGGAAAGTCGAAGGATCATCTCAATGCTCGCAAAGACTTACAAGTAATGAACATAAAACGTGATCTCTGGCCAGATGAGAATGAAAAGTATGCTCCGGCCATTTTTTCAATGAAAAATAGGGATAAAGATGCGTTCCTTCAAATTTTAAAGAATGTGAAGGTATCTGATGGGTATTTGAGTAACATCTAGAGGTGTGTAGATTTGAAGAATCGTAAGTTATATGGATTGAAAAGTCACGATTCACATGTTTTGTTTCAATAGTTACTACCATTGGCATTGCATACATTATTACCTGAAAAAGTTACTGCTGTTGTACTACAATTCTGCACATTTTTCAGGCAATTATGTGAGAAAACTCTACATCCTTTATAGCTTGACAACCTACAGGAGAGGTTTGTATTGACCCTTTGTGCAATGGAGATGATCTTTCCTCCATCGTTTTTTACTGTCATGATGCATTTAACTGTGCATTTGGTTGATGAAGCTAAATTAGGAGGGCCCGTTCATTATCGATGGATGTATCCAATTGAGAGGTATTTTATTTATATGTTTCCAGTTAAGTAAACAGTATTTGGAATTTAAATAAATGCATAATATTATTATTATTTTTCACAGATATCTTGGGCATTTGAAAGCATACATGAGAAATAAAGCTCAACCAGAAGGCTCTATTGCTGAAGGCTATTTGGCCGAGGAGTGTCTCACCTTTTGTTCCAGATATTTGGATGATATTGAGACAAGATTTAATCGAGTTGGACGTGTTGAAGACACATCAACTAAATCTCAAATGCATCAGAAATCAAAAATATTTCCTGCTATTGTCCGATCAGTTAGGAGGACCTCATACGCGACACTGACAGAATTGGAGTTATTAAAGGCACATAGATATGTGATACTGAATAGTGAAATTGCAGATCCATTTATTGAAGAGTTGAGGATACAAACAAAGAGATGAATGAGAGGCCAAACACGAAATGAAAAAGATATAATGAAAGCTGTGAATAAAGAGCTGGTAGAATGGTTTGCACGACGTGTAAGTTTATAAATATTGCAATAAATACGAATATTAGTTTGACACATACAATTTGCAAATCTATTAAATTATATTTTTATTCTTCAGATCATGAATACTGATACTCGAACAGACTTGTCAGAAGATTTGAAGTTTCTTGCTAGAGGTCCTATAAAACAAGTTAGAAAGTTCGACGCTTATAATGTGAATGGTTTTAGATTTCGTATAGTCAATCGAGAAATGGGTTTTAAAACACAGAATAGTGGTATATTTACATTTGATGAAGTGGAATACTATGGAAAGTTGCATGATATTATTGAATTAAACTACCACGGGCATTTTTCTGTTGTTTTATTCAAATGCAAATGGGTCGATATTATCAGAGGTGTTAAAAGAGATTCCTTGCAATTTACTTCTGTAAACTTCTCTCGCTTGATGGATGTTGGTGATCGTGAACTGCATGATCCATATATCTTTGCATCGTAGGAAAAAATGGTATATTATGTGAATGATGTTGTGGATGAAGGGTGGAGTGTAGTTACTCACGTAATACAAAGAGATTTGTATGATATGGGTGATGAAGTGGAAGATTTGACCTCTGCAATTGAATTTCATCAACAACAGGAAGCAAAATTATTTGTCCATCATGATATTGAAAATATTAGTCTAGCAAGGATGAATGAAGTGGATGAAGAAATGGAGAAGGAAACCGACATGATTGAAGGGGAAAATGATTGTATGTACAATTATTTATTCATTCAGCAACCACTTGTTTCATTTCTGTAGTCATTCATTATCATTGTTATATATATTTTGTTTGTTAGTACTGGGAATCTATTATCATTTTTAATTTTTTTTTCTGCATAATTTTTTTGAAATATATATTCTGAACTTAATTTTATTTGATTAAATGTCAGGAATGCCAAGGAAGAAGCGGTACACCATTTCATCTACTTCTGCGACAGATGACGATCCGTCTGTCCTCACGACATCTGAGGCAGCAGCTGCCTACATCCCTGCATCATCTCCCCCTGCACCATCTCTGACACTGTCAGTGGATGTCTCATTAGAGGATGAGTCATTGCCTCCCCCTATAGGAGCCTCAACAGTGGGGCAGTGACACGCCCCTTCCAGTTCATCACAGACATTCTGGAGGGTCACAGTCATAGGTACAAATTTTAATTAAATTAATTTATTGCATTTTGTTTATAGTAATTTTTTGCTAATTGCAGATGAAAAAAATGCAGCCGTGGAAAAACACTTAAAAAGTTCTGATGTTTGGAACATGAATGGCGAGAAGATAGTGGTGCCATTTGATTCTTATGGGGTCCCGACGGATGACGCCGCAGGTTTACTTGGTCAGATTATAGGTCAGCTGGCAGCGGAACCCATTTCCCTGCCTATTTCATATGATGATTGGAGGCATATGCCTCCAAACTGGAAAAATGAAGTTTTTGATTCTCAGATAAAGGTAATTTTATTACTTTATGGTTTAATTGAATGTCATGTTACTAATATATTCAAAATGAATTTCTGTATACAGATTTTCTTCCACTTTACTGTTGCTGATATGATAGCACGGAAGTGGACATTGAAAAATCTTGGAAAAAAATGGAAAGATTTCAAATGGAGGTTGTGGTGTGATGTCAATGATACTTCGTTGACCGTGCAACAGATGTATGAGAAGCTACCCAGTGGGGTACTGAAAGAACAGTGGAAAGTTTTTGTCGATAGCCATCGTGATGAGAAGCGGATGGTATTGAAATATATATTATTATATTATCCTAATTTTACATTTATACATATACATGAAGAGGAGACATACATTGAATACATTACTGTTAAATTGAATTTTATTTATTTCAGGATCTCTCAAGACAGAATGCATCAAACCAGGCAAAACAAGTCATCCCGCACACTGCGGGCTCAAAAAGATTTGCTAGAAGCCGAATGTCATTGGTAATCTTTTAATTAGTTTAAATATTTATAAGACAATATTATCTATTTAACATATTTAATTATTGATTTATCTTTGTTTAATGCAGTCACAAAGTTTAGGGCATGAAGCATCCCGAACAGAACTGTGGTTGGATGTTCATAAAAAAACAGATGGAAGTTTTGTTAATGAACCTGCCAGAGAAGTTGGGGTATGAAGTCAATTATTTATTATAATAAATTATTATTAGTTTTTACTATGTTAATATATATTGATATTTTATTTATAGGTAAAAATTAAAGAAATATGGGATGTCAATCCTGAGCAATCCTACTCAGTCTCCCAGGATGACCCGGTTGGTAAAGTCCTTGGGAAGGAGCATCCTGGTAGAGTGCGCGGGATGGGTTTTGGACCCGTACCATCTGAGGTCTTTGGCAGGACATCAGGTATTTTGGCTACATCTACTCCTGGTTATAGTCATTTCATACCTGAAGATACTTAGAGGGAGATGTATTCTCTACGAAACACAGTTCACCAGTAGGGGGATCAGATATCTGCTTTGCAGAAAGAGTTGCTTGAAATACGTCAGCATATGAGCAGATATGCCCTCGGTGGTAGTGCATCGGCTAGTGGTGAGCAGGTAAATCACAAAAAAATCAAAAATCATTTAGTTTGAACACTTTTATTGGTTTTAAGTTTAATTATAAATATGAAACAATATTTAATTTTCAATATAATGTTCTTATAGGTGGAAGCAGGTAGTGGAGATGAAGGTGGAGAGGGTGACGATGCAGCATCAGATGATGAGTAGTAGTGTTGTTGATGTGTTGAACAAGTATGAGAATGGTTGGTTTGTATATGTAACATGTATATGGCACATAGTTGCCACCAAACATTTCCATGTCCTAACATTTTTTTTGATTTCTCATGTTTCCTTCTATGCATTTTATTTATTTATGATGTTTCATTTTATGTCTTGATTTCTCGAGTGTGGTATACATCATTCCATTTAGGCCTGTGTTTGAATTGGTACCACATCCAATGAGAATACCATATATGTAACCCATATTCATACCATTTCTACTATATAGCAGCATTCGGGTAGCCTTATTGTGTAAGCTCGATTCATACCATAACTGATTCATAGAAGTACCTAGGCAGTCCAACTGTGTAAGTCCCATTCATATCATTGTTGCTCCATAGCAGCACCTGGGTATCCTAGCTGTGTAAGCCCAATTCATACCATCACTATCAAGGCCCAATGAGCCACAACACATTACACAGGCATTAAGAAATTCCCACCTGACAGGCTAATCTTAGACTATACAACCAACATACCAATTATGCTGATAAAGAACTCACACTCTTACTGACATGGAAAGAGTGTATCTTGGAAGCCTCCCACAATACCTAAATTTAACCGTTATCAGTATAACATGAATCTAAGAATGTATACACTCTATTAAAACACCTAATATGCATCATTACAATAACATCCAAATAATCATAGTTTAACATAACTTATCCCCCAAATAACCATGTCAATTATTCATGTTAGACTTAACAAAACACAAGCACTACCCATGCTTTTAAATTCACAATACCAAATACAATGATATTACTAACTGATTACCAAACCACAATCCACCTATATACCATCACTATAGAACAAAGTGTCTAAACTTACTTTAATTTTTTTAATGAACTCATAGACCTAGGATAAGTCCTCTCTTGGATTACATACATACAAGAAAACCCTCATCAGGTGGAAATGAGAATCGCTATTTCACTTGATTAGAACACTCCAATCACCAATATCCCAAGATACATCTCAATATTACTAGTCTCTCTCAACCCTAGTTCACATGTCACATCCTATATAGGATACAACTCATGGAGAAGAATCTATGAACCCATCTCAAATATCACGAGGAAAATCATAGGCCAATATACCCACTTGAGGGTTCTCATGCATATCACAAATCCCATACCCAATCCAACTATGAAATCTAGGTTACTAATCCTAACTAGAAATCGACACACCATACTTCCCCTGAAGGATAAAGATCACATACATGCACATATATATTAATGACATTATCTTATGATAATAACTATTGTGAAAAATAAATATCATTTGGTTTGGTTAAGTATAATTCTACCAATAAGGTATTTAGGAAAACATTAGATAAGTTTTTGAAATTTTAAAAAACTCAAACCTATTTTCTTTAACGAAGTCAATAACAACTATATCATGATGCATCCCATCCAACCTGCAACATGATGACCATCTTGGGATGTATACATGAAACTCTTATCTCATATCCAATGACATAGCTCAAATACTCAATAGGAATCATGTATAACCTACAAGATCATAAACCATACTCTCTCAAGCACCATGCACGGTTAGCGTGTTGTCCAACCTAAAACACATGCCAATTCACAAGTTACCCATTTTCTATAGTAGGCATTAACAACCAACCCAAAACACACAACAAGCCATACTATAACATAAATTCTATAACTACTCAAACATCCATCTTTGGAACAAATTCTATACCCATATAAACATAATTTGTTCTATCCCATAACACAAATCCATTGTTAAAAAAACCCAACCCATATCACAATCCACCCATGGATGTTATATCGGCCAACTTAGAGCATAACCAATTACATATCATTACACATCACCATAGTTAGCATGATCACATAAATTGTATCAAAATTCATAACCATTTATTATATAGAGTATTAGTATCCATATAATATAAATCAACCCTTCTTAAAACACATAAGAAATTAAAGAAGCTAAAAACACATATACATCTTGGGTGTCACATAGATTGGTTACTCACCAAATTGTGATACATACCTTTCCTTAGGTTGGACTCCATAACATACAACATTTGCTCATATCATATTTTTCAATGAATACTACCATGCTATTTGTTTGTATGGTCTCTCCTGTTCAATATTCTGGTTTGATTTGTTTTTCAGGGCAGTAGTGTGGTAGGAGCAGAATTATTTTTTTTCCAGGTCAACATTTCGCGGCGGTTTTAACCGCCGCTAATGCCTTACTAGTCAGAATTTAGCGGCGGTTATAACCGCCGCTAATTCCTTATTGGTTAGTATTTAGCGGCAGTTATAACCGCCGCTAAATTTATTATGTTTAAATTTAGCGGCGGTTTTCACCGCCGCGACATAGGCGCATCAAACGCCAGAATATAGCGGCGGTTAAAACCGCCGCGAAAAAAAAAAGTATCATCTACGCATAAAACCGCCGCAAAATGGACAAAAACCGTCGCGAAAAGAGGCATCTATGACACTTTTCTTAAACCGCCGCGAAATAGTAAAAACCGCCGCTAATAGATTGTTGACGCCCAATTTCGTGGCGGTTTTTGTAAACCGCCTCCAAACCCTATAGCGGCGGTTTAAACCGCCACCAAATGAAAACAAAACCGCCGCTAGGGGACGGTTTTGTTGTAGTGAACCTAGGATAAACACATTATTTTAAATTGAATTCACTTAAATCTATTAGATATCTTTCAAACCCATCAAAAATCAATCCAAGTTGGCCACTTCATAGCCGAAAACAGTCCATAGAATGTACGTGTCTATAGGTTTCTTCTTAGGTCTCTGTGGATTTGATAACCCAAGCTAAACTACAAGGACTGTCTTACCTTCTTCTCTTGGGTAAATTTGAGCGAGAATAAAATTTTGGCGCCGTTGCCGGGGACCTAAGTAAGTTATCTTAGAAACTATCATCCTTTTTTTCATACCACTTCTCTTATCTCATCCCCAATTTCATTCCTATGGAAAACCCTTTTGAACAAATCCAAACATCGGGAACCTCTCCTTACTTTGATCACTCCACACCAAGTGTGATGTACAATGACCATCCTAGTTTATACTGGTGGGATAACCAACAACCTATTGAGACACAATGTTTTAACTCTTATTCTCCACAAAACATTCCAAAATATAATGAGTTTCAGTCCCCACAAAGCCAATTTGAACATCCTCTAATGGAATTCCAACAGCATAGTTACCCTCCTGGAATAGACCATCTGTCTCAACCCCTTATCCATCCTAATCCACATTCATTACTTGAAAAATTGTTTCAAAAAATGGAGATAATGAATTTTGAGGTTTCATCATTGAGGTTAGAACTACAAATCATTAAAAATTGTGAGGAACCCATCCCTACACAAACTATCCCTTCCACAGCCTTATGTGAAGTGTCTAGTTTCTCACAAACCTCTCATGAATTTACTGAAGAGAAAACCTTTGGATTTGGGGAAGATAAATAGGATCAAGGAATTGTTAAAAGGTATTTAAATCAAGAGGAAATTGAATTTTTGGATTTAAAAGAGGATAATTTGACATCATGGATTGCGTCTCCTAAGTATAACTCCATTGATGAATTTTCAAAAACACCTACCATTGAACCATTGGGAGAAATCACAAACTTTGAGTCCATATCCATTCCAAACACTGATCTTTCCAATTTTGTGGTTGAATCTTCTATTCAAAAGGAACCAATTTTGTTGAGAAATTTGGAAAATGAAACTGAGTTGGATTCAAAACATCAACTTGTGTCTAAATGTCCTATCTAGCATGAGCCCAAAATTATTGCCCTTCCCTCACCGCTAAAGAATACCTTCATAAGGTATAATCATGAACATTCAATTGGAATCCATTCTTCTCTTGAAACCAAAAAACCTGTAATGGTCATTTATGTCTTAGGAAAGACTACAGAGGAAACTGGATCAACCATTTTTTATATTCCTTGGATTTTACCACTCATTTTAGAACACAGGTTTGCATACAACAAAAATTATGAAAATAGAATCAATATCAACCTAGTATAATTGGTGAAATATGGGGTCCTTAAAATGTTGAAAATTGGTATTGGGTAAGTTGTGAGGTTCATGTCGGGCTTACGACGTTAAACAAAGCGCTGCATGGGAGGCAACCCATGGTTTTCAAGTTTCCTATCATTTTGTTGTTTTAATAAAATTTATATTTTAATTAATCATTTTTATATTTAAAAAAAATAGACTGTTGACCTGTTCTTCTATTATGAGTATAGATGGGTATGAAAGGGGAGCACCATATTCATCTGTGTCACGTGGTGTGATCCTTGAGTAATACCTTACCCAGAAATTTAAAAAGAAGACAATGTATCATCAATTTATTTTATTTTATATATATAATTATATTTTACTTATATATATATATACTCTTTTGTTTTGTTTTCCATTTTCCACTAGGGAACTCTGCAAGCGACATGAATATCAAAGGACTAAATTGGAGCAGCAAGAACTTCAAACATCAACCACCAGGTGACTTCATTCCATGACCCTCATTTTCAATTTCCTTTTTGAACTTTCATTCTCTACCTCTACCCCCTTATAAATTTTCTTTTCTTTAAACACTGGGGACAATGTTATTTTAAGTTGGGGGGGGAGATAAAATAAAAAATTCTTTTGTGTCAAAAAAATGATAAATGATTTGAAAAAAAAATTGTGAAAATGGAAGGAAAAATTCATTTAACACTAAACATGGTAATAAAAATTGCACACTTTGAAACTGAATATCAAATAATTTCGCATACCCTGATTCTGATTTTAATCCTTGTATAATTTCATGATCATTGATTTTGGAAAGTGTGGCTGTCCAATGTGATATTTCATCGTTTATATTTTCATCCAAATAAAAAAAAGATCACAATGCACGTCCCTTGGATAGTGGGGTATTAGTTTGAGTTAATGGGGTCCCCTAAATAAATATCATAGGTTTGGTGATCATTTTAGTTTAATATGAGTATTCAAAAAAAAAAAATAAAAAAAAATTGCACGTAGAGAAATGAAATGACCTAATGCGTGGCTTTCAGCACTTGGGGATCGTGACTCCATAGTTGTCTGGCCCAGAGTTAGTAATTTTATCTCTATTTTTGGTAATTTGAATTTGTTTTTGACTGAGTTAACTTGAGATGATTCCCGAGTATGTGGGATTCACTTGGTGCCCTAAGGTCTTTGAGCCTGGGAGTCATCGGTAAAGTCTCGCTACATGGGTTGACTCTTTTGAGTGCAACTTCAATTACCATGGAAAAATTGAAAAAAAAAATATACAAAAAAAAATGAATACTCATCTTAATATTGAAATGTGATTCCACCCAGCGCTTCCGTAATTTCCCCCTTGAATAAAGATGAACCCCCATGTCTATTGTGATGAACAACACATCCTCATACTTAATTGATATTGGATGAAATATGGAAATGAATTTGAACAAAGGAATGGGCTTGGGATTGAGATCTTATTATGAAAATATCTTGTATTAAAATATTTTGATGGGTTTCATGATTGTTTGGTATAAGGTTTTTTGGTGATCATTATGTATTAAAATGTTTTTTGGAAAAGGGAATTCGAATTTCATATTGTTGAGATATATTTTGCTCGGGACTAGAAAAACTCAAGTTGGGGGGTGTGATTAGCCACTAAATGAGGATAATATTCATTGTTAATATATATAATATTCTTGTTCTTTATTATTCATAAACACCATTTTAGTGCATTTTACACTTTGAACATCATTTCACATTATGATTATAATACCTTCTTAAAATGCACTATTATGTGGTACATTTTTGAACATCATTTGAAGTACCCAATGATTCATCTGATTATACATATTTTAATTTGATATTTTTGGAAATTTATATACACTCCAATATGAAAATTTTTCATTCAGGGATCAATGGAGAATTCATGGAATAAGATGAGGATATTTTGTGATGAAAGGAAGCAATTCTAGAGAAGGCATATTGGACACCAGCCCACTGATGAGATGGTGGGGCCCAACATACAGGCCCAATTAATCCCAAATTTCGTGAGATTCTAGAGTACATGTATAGTAACAACTCACTATTCAGGATCTAATGCTAATTCTGCCTACATGGTGGTCATTTAGGCAGCCCAATTTAGAGATAAAAGTCTGGGCCAGATTCTACGGCCCAGAAAAACAGCCCACAAATTAAACCATATCTTGAAAACCATAACTCATTTTGGGCTGATATTTTACAGGATGTTAGGGGACATCCGGAGATTAATTTAAGTTATATATGGACCACCAAAATTCGTCCATATAGAAGGTGTTTCAAGCGCGTCTATTCGGTGCATGAAAGCTGGATGCCTTTTCGGGTCAAGGGTGGAAAAGTCTTCTTTCCACAAACTTTCCACCACCCTAGGCCTACCATAATCAAGTGGGATGCTTTGAACTGTCGGAGGATCGACCCAAGGCTTCCAAAATTCCTATTTAAGGCAGTGGTAGTGGAGGAGTTGATGATCTTTGAGCTTGTTTTCATCTTAATGTTATGCTTCCAATTTCTCTTTGTAATGTTCTTCCTTCACATGTAAGTTGTTTTAATTCATCCTTGTTTCTTAATAAAAGTTCTTCTTCTCTTATTATTCTGTTCTTATCCTTATCACTTTGATACTGTTGGTTCAAGGTGTGAACTTGTTCATACCTAAACTTGTGAGATTATCACACAACGGTGGAGTGATTGTTATTTTATTGCGTTTTTTTACTTCTCCATTTCCTCCCTCATGAGTCTACTTTCCGCTTCCATTGAAACCATAGAATCAATGGAGGGCTAACCCACTTATGGGTTGATCCAAGGGAGTAGCAAGGGGATGTATTGGATGTTATTTATCACCTCATTAATGTATAATCACTTCTTTAATTGAGATTTTTATTTGATGATTTTTAAACTCCATCGTCCTTGTTGAATTTAAGGCCACACACTTCAAGTGCTAATATGAACCTTTACCTTGAAGTGATCAAAAATTTGATCCTTCAAGTGTATAGGTGATTAGTATTAAAGGGTGTAGGCATTAAAAAAGTAAGTGATGATATTGTTTTATCTCCTTAAATGAACCCATCTCAAATATAAGAAATTGAAATCATTAAAAAGGAAATACGTCCAATCCACCCCGAGCGATAACCTAGGATCAACTCATTCTTTTAAATTGAATTCACTTAAATCTATTAGATATCTTTCAAACCCATCCAAAATCAATCCAAGTTGGCCACTTCATATCCAAAAATAGTCCATAGAATGTACGTGTCTATAGGTTTCTTCTTAGGCCTCTGTGGATTTGATAACCCAAGCTAAACTACAAGGACCATCTTACCTTCTTCTCTTGGGTAAATTTGAGCAAGAATCAATCTCTTTAACATTTGAGGTTCCCTCATGAGATATATCAAGAGTATACCAAATTTCAAAAGTAGTGGAAAAAGAAGATATTATATTAAATTATTATTCTTATAAAGCACAATATAATGAATTCATTTCTTTATAATTATAATCATAAGTGGCTTTAGTGGCATTGCTCTATCCAGCACTAATAACTTTGGGTTTTTCATGTTTTTCCTTGATAACGATCCAAATATCAAATCCCATGCTCTCAATATAGATTTTCATCTTTATCTTCCATTGAGCATAATTAGTTCTATTAAAATAATGAGTATTATTAGTGTTATTTCCTTATTGTCTATTATTATCCATAAATACATAAATTTAGAATTAACATAAATTTTAAGATATTTTGATTAAACTAGATCATAGTAAAAAGTATTTTAAAATAGATCTGATACTAAATGTTAGTCCTAGTGAATAAATTAAGAGGGGGTGAATTTAATTCCAAATAATTTTTTGTTTAAAATATTTAGAACTTAAATCCCCAAATTTAATAAAAGAATCTAGTTAACTAAAATTATAAAATTATATAATTTGATCTTTAGAAAATTTTCTCAAAGATTGATCATAGCTCTATTAAAATAATTTTAAAAATAATTTAACTTTTCAAAATAATTTACTCAATAAAATATATTATATAAAACAAAAATTAAAATTAACTAATAAAGTAAAGTTTTGTTATATAGTTTAGAAAATAGATAAAAATAAGTTTTGAAAACAAAGTAAAACAAAATAGATAAAAGCTCACATTGGAATTAGACATGGGGTTCAGTCTCAAGCCGAGACACAATCCCTTCTACTTGGAAATAACTCACTACCAAAAAGGTTATTATAAAATAATCTAATCCAAAACCTATATCTTGTTTTAAAATCAACTATATTGAGACAGTTTAGGCTATAAAAAATACTCTTCCATATTTCTTCGTGGGATAAAAGGAGTCCAAGCCACACACGACCTCTTCCATAGTTATATGTGGGAATTAAAATGTAAAAAAATATAAGATAGTGTTTATCACTCTCCAATAAAATGCATGAGTCTATATTTATAGATAAACAAAGTAAAATAAAACACACCTCTAAAGTTAAGCTAAAATAGAAAAAGTAAGGAATAAATAATGTGGAGATTCAATTCAACTCAATCTGATAAGATTCAGTTGTTCATAAGTCCTTGAATTTTTATTTTAAAGGTCTCAACTAAGTTTTCATAGAAGTTATAGTAACATATAGTTTCTTATAGTGTTCTTAATAATTCCTTTATGAATCACAGACACACATGTATTCCTCTTTTATTATCTATATGAGTCACTTTTTTTGTCCATGATTGGTTCTTCTTCTTAAAGATAACTCTATCTCAAAGTTTCCATTGGAGAACGTTCATAATATCTTTAATTGAATTGAATATATAATTAATTCTTGAAAAGTAACCTTTGGAGATTTGAAAATACTCAACTAATTAAGTTAGACATGATAGGTTAATCTTCCCTTAAGTATGGTTACCTAGGCTTATAGTTACTAGGCATGGAAACTAGGCATGATCACTTCATTATTTCATGTTGTAAGTAATTATCTTCTCGTGGTTGGTATATATATTCTTATGGTAGGTACTTTTATTCTCATATTAGGTACATATCTTCATATGGTAGGTACTTTTATTCTCACGATAGTTATATATATTCATACAGTAGATACTTTTCTTCTGATAGTAGGTACATCTCTTCATGTGGTAGGTACTCTTCTTTTCACAGTAGGTACATGTCTTTATACGATCACTATAATAACATATATGGTTATCAAATTACTTAGTGAAATTTTACTTACCTTTTTATGGTAACTAAATTTCTTTATAAGGTAGGTAGTTTCCTTCATGTGGTCACTTTAAGTTCAATGTATGGTAGGTTCAGTACACATACGGTAACTTGAACTTCCATGCATGGTCAGTACAATATTTAGACATAGTTGGTGCATGGTAGGTAGTTTTTTCATGCAGTTAATACCACATGGTCACTTGACCTTCATGGTTAGTATAATTTTTTTATGCGGTAGGTACACATGGTAAGTTCCAGACATAACCATTTTTGTATGCTTGGGTAGAAAAATAGTTGACTAACATAAAATATGAAATTAATTAAAAACATTATAAATATAATTTGGGATCATTAAAATAAGGAGGTTATAGAATTAATCCAACACATGAAATTAATTAGGGAGTAGATTAAATGTATTCCCATACTAACTAGTAAATATCAAGAAATTAACAATTCAACATACAATACTTTCCATGACTTAATTATTTAATTCCCATATAGTAAAATATTATTTCCCACTTCTTATTATTTCTAGATCTAAACTAATAAGATTAATATATTTCATATGATAATTCCAAGAAATAATTCTAACTACAACATGTGATATTCTCTATTTATAAATCCTCAATATCTATGTTATAAAAGAAAAAAAAAGTATAAGATGTTATTTCCTCATTTAAGTTAATTAGAAATTAATATTATCTAATAATAATCTATTATATATAAAAATCCTCTTTTTTATCTTTTTTGAAATTTTCACACCTTAATAATCAATAATGAGCACACAATAATAATATTATTCTTCCCTTATAATTTCTAGAATTATGGAATAAAAATTCTTGAACTACATCTTGTGGCAATTATTACCTTCATTTATAGATTATTATCTTATTTAAGGTTGGTTACATATATTTTTCACAAAGGATACTAAATCATGATATATTCACACTTTCACAACAATATAGGATAGGTATTTGGATTCCATAATTGGAATTATCATATGGATAGACTCACTGAACATGCACATGAAGGAGAGGAAGAGGGGGAGCTTGTACTACCAAGAACTCTTAAGATCTTTATCTTTAATCGTAATAACAAAAAATTTGATTATAAGGACCGGATATCATCTAAGGAGTATTAAAAAAACTCTAGGAGAAAGCCTATGGGCATGCATAATTCGAAGGAAACATGAGGATAAGAAACAGATAAGAGAGGGAGGGGGTCATGTATATTAACAATACACACACAGTAGGTGTTAACCATCTTCCCACATTAACACCCAATTAATTCAAAAATATTTTGTTACAAAAATATAAGAGTGGGAGACTAACATTAATTCTTTATTATTAATCTAAGCATTAAATTTCCTATATAAATACTGTGTATATTAACAAATGAGTCAAATATTAAATTTTATGCTTCTCCTTTTAATTATTTAAGCCTATTTTTAAATCGAGTGTTTTAATTCTATGAACTATATTATAATAATTCCATAATTTTACACATTCATTTCCCACAATTTATACCTTAAATCACTTATTTATTTATTTTAAACAATTTTGTAGGCATTACAGGGAAGGATAAGAAGAAAATCTAGATAAAATGACACCCTTACTCGAAATGGGGGCTTCGTGTAATGGTAAACTTGTTTACCCTTACACAATACAAGTGGAAGATCACACATAATGGTAATATGATTTACCTTTACAAAGAGTAGAACCTAACCTTTACATAAGTTTAAATAAATTCCAATAAAATTTGTGCAAGCTATAGAAAAAAGGCCTGACCCTTATGTAGTGGTAAGAATTCATGAATTACCCTTATGTAAGTTATATAAAATTATATTTACCTTTACAGAACCTTTTAAAAAACATTTTTATGTATAAGTAACCATTATAAATATAATTTACCTTTATAAAACTAAGAAAAATTAAAAAGGGCTCTTATATGATCTTTTTAAACTACCTATATGTGATTAACACCTACCCTTATGCAAGCAAACAAATAAACATGCTTACCTTTATGCGAGTCATTTCACCCACACACAAGAGGATGAGCTGTGTAAAGGTAAAATAAAAATAAAAAATAATTAAATTACTATTAAAAAAACTTATAAATAATAAAGGATGAGATTTATTATTATTATCAAAAATCCCAAATCCCTTCTAAATTAATTAAACTAATTTAAAAATTTTATATTAATTCCAAATTTTCTAAAAACATTATATAAAAACTTTAAGATTACTTTTAAAAATTGTAAAACAATTTAAAAAACAACTCTTAAAAAAGTGAAAACTCTCATGGGCTACTGAACATTCCAAAATGAAAAAGGTGAGACTTGAGGAAAATTTGATCCTTTACATCAGATACATCTCAAAGAATTCTCAACATCGAGAATTTTAAACTAAACCCAGAGAGAAAAATAGCACAAGAAGGATATGTCAACCCATGAGATACCTCTTAAGGATATCACTACCACAAAAAGTATGAACATAACATCATAAGAAATATAAGGAGAACCCAACTTCATTAGGTCACCAAGAATAATCCCAAGGGAGATTCTTCTCAAACAAGGTAAAGGACATCAATAAGATTCCATGAAGGAAAAAATAATTAAAAAAACTAATAAATAAATATGAGACAATAATACATTAATAAAGAATTCGACACAAATAAATCGGCAAAAGGTTTAAGATACCGAGTGTGAATTCAAGACTCTCATTGCTAATTAAAGTAAAAAAAACCATAAAAAGGCCACACACACAACCATAATAAACCCCAAAACTATGCATATCAATTAGTTATTAAAATTAATATAAACATTAAAATATTAAAAACATTTCAGAAAAAACCACTTCACATTGATTTAAATAGTAATTAACATGGAATTAACTTAAAACTTTCACATAATAGGTTTCTAACAAACCTAAACATGTTACTCATATCAATTATCCATGCATACATCACTTTATAACGTACATTTTCAGTCTCAATTTCCTTTAATTACTCATTAGACCTGTATCACAATATTTTATTAAGTCATGCAAGTTAAGGATTTCAAAACATTAACATTATTTTCAAACTATTTATTAATTGCATTGAATTATAATAGGTTTTCTGTTTTACTGATTGAATTAACACATTAATAGCATTTCATATTAATTTTTTTAAAATTTTAAAGTTCATAGCTAATTTTTTTTAGTAAAAAATTTTCATTTAAAACCAAGTTGGTTGGAAAAAAATTAAATGAAAACCTTTTAATCCTCCTTCACAACAAAGTGTATTCAAAATCCTTTTTATATAACACCTAATTTATTTTTCAAAAACAAATTTTAAAATAAATGAAAGTTTCATAAAAGAACCACCATCATTTATTTAAGAAAACTGGTTACCACAAAATAAATTTTGTTAAGTGAGTCTCATTAAACATTTATGCACATAATCACACAACATGGAAAAAATTCCAAAATATAACATACTCAAAAAATTTTGTTTTCAAACAAATAATTTCATTACTAATTAAGAATTTTTTTGGTCAGTAAATTAAACATTTTAATTTATCATGAATCATTGAATTTAAATAATCTACCCACCACTATAATTAAAAACTTTAATATGTTCCATGATAAACTGATTTATAGTTGTAATAAATTTAAGACATTCCAATTATTATGTCTAACTTTCTATAAACCATTCATTATGGGTGAATGTCATTACCTTCAATAATTTGATGTTAACACCACATTATATTCCTCGAACAACACAAGCACCCATATCAACATAAACATAACTATCACAAGCATAAAATCAATGGAACCCATCCATCAAAACCTAATATTATCCACTTTGGGTAGCCCTGAATCACTTGCATGAATTTAAAAGGCATCATGAAAAAGAACAAATCATGATCAGTGAAGTTTCCCCCCTTATATATTTGATGCCATAAGATACGTTATTGGTACAAGATAAATACATTTAAAAATACAAGAATATAAAATCATTGATACATCACAAATATATTCACATAAAAAAATCACAATATACAACATTTAACTCACAACATATAGTAAAATAATATAATACTTAGAAGATAATGAAAGAATAAATTATACAATATCCCCTTCCCCTGAGCTAAAATTCCACAAAACCAGGATCAAAAGAATAAACCAAGAATAAAATAAAAGAAAACATACAAATAATCCTTTACTTGAACCAAATATCTACCACAATAGGTCCAAGATAAGAGTTATAGAATTCATAAATAAATAGAAACTCTTTCCCTTGGACCAAACAAGGACCCAAGAGAACAATAAGGTAATAAACACATAAATAAATGATAAACCCTCCCCCATACTAAATCATCTCTATAAAGCCTATGGAGAAAGAAATAACTTACCATCTTTGAAGAAAATTATGATGTAGGTTGGAAACTAAAGGTTGAAGTAGTACAATAATCTTGGCTTATAGGGTTCAACAGGTGGGTTTCAATTGAGTGAATGAGAAGGTTTACCTATACTCATTTCAAATGAATATAAATCAAAGAATTATGATAATACCAATCATTAACTTTAAGGGGATAATAATCAAAAGGTTTTAGGTTCAACAAGATAATTCAGAGGTCTCATAACACATCAAAATTAGAACTCAAAAATACCCCAATGGAGGGAAATCATATCCAACCAACAAGTCACCTTCACAGTCAAAGAAAGAAACCCAACCTAAAACTGATCTCAAAACATTCACTATAATACATTGAACTACTTATAGTATTTTAGGAATAAGGACCACCACTACCATGCTTCCCTAAACAAACTCATCCGAACTAACTAAATCCCAATGCTTTCTCCAAGAACAAATAAAACTAAAGTCTATCATCACCTCCTCAAACCAATCCTCCATATAAAAATACAAAATAGAGCCCTCATACTTCTGTAGGATTTGTCACTGAAACTCTCGAGGTATCCTCCTCTAAGAATCATATTTATCAACTACCACTACATGATGATCTACCAGTACATCTTGTTGTATGTCTTTGGAACAAACCTGGTGAGAATGTAGACCTAGATCCATTCCTGTTAATGAAAAAAGGCTAGGGACACATAAAGCTAGATTAATAATTAAGGTTAATTTATTTAATTCAATATAACATAATTCTCACTTTCTACCCAATTCAAACACAAGCACAAAAAATCATAACACATGATCCTTTTTTATGTCCTTACCCCACAAGTAGAATCATTTCAATTATAATGTTCAATAAACTTGAAGATCCTTGAATCAGATCATAGGAGACCCTAAAATCTAGTTTCCTCACCAATGTACCTTATTTACAACATATACTAATCCTATATGATACTGTTTCCCTATCAACCCATGCATCCTCACCATTTCCTAACTCTAAACTCCATCATATCTCTCAACCATCAACTTTGATAACACTTTTTCATGACCCACCCCCACTGGTACCCCTCCTGGGCTAACATTAATGACAAACAATGATCCCCCAAAGTCTTAATCTAATGGGTCAATGACTAGCACCGATGGTATATGAACACATAGATGGGATGGTTTTCCCTCAATATAAGTTTAAAGATAATATATGAGATGAAAATACACCATGCAACTCTATATTATAAATAAAAACATATTTTTACAATACATTATGATCCTAATGCATGAATAAAATGACATAAAAGACCAATACAACTAAAATACTAAAATAAATCCTCGATAGTAATCAAAAATTCTGACAACTTCTGAACAACTCATCAAACTAGTAATATCCAACTCAATCTCTAACCAACTCACGTGAACCTAAAAAATAGTTTATATATGCATATGGGGAGCATAAAACATATACTCAATAGGATCCTCCTTTAAACCTATCATTTAAAATGAGAAAGAAGCATATTAAATCCCAGTGATTAAATAAATCAAACCAACTCTTCACCTAATTAGGTAAACTAATTTACCATACTCACCATGGATCACTCACAAAGTAATGTATAAAATTAAATGCATCCATATCAAATCACACACACACACATATATAATGAAGGTACCTTTCTTCCACTACCACATTAGGTTTTCACTCTCATGTACCAATGTCACACATCTTGAGCTCCCATCCCTTCCACAAATCATCTATCCCTAAACTGGGAAATCACATCATACCTTGCATCCCATGAAACCCATTACCATACTACCTTGTACTCTATAAAACAAATCACATTTACACAATCCATATATTAACCAATTTTAATCCAAAATTCCAATATAACTCTTTTAAATGCATTACACCTCAAGCTGCTACAACCCATGAAAGTACACCCATGGGAAACTATAGTCACCATGAAAAAAATACAAGTATGTTCTATAACCTCAACCCGTTATATCCCACACATAAATATATATTATAACCGAGAACCATTATAGCCTATGTGAGTCCATACCCTATACTTAAATCCTCCATAGCTCTAATATGACCACACTTGATACTATAGTAAAAGGGAGAGTGGGGGAGAGGGATATGTAATAGTATATACCTTATTGACTTATTACTTTGACGATTTGGTAGTTGAAGGTGTTCGAAGGAGGATTGAGGAGGGTTTAATAGAGTTGCGGTTGCAAATTTACTATAGTAAGTAGTTTATGATGTTAATATGTATTCACATAATGGGAGGTTGATTTACATATAGGAGGCTGGTGATTTATGAATTGAGGTTTAGATGAGGATTTTATGACTAATTAACTCACAATGTGAAAGGATAATTCATGATGTGTATTAAATAAGGATGAGGTGAAATGAAAATTGGTATATGTTCATTGGGTTTTGAGTTTTGATGAATTCATATCATAAAGTGGATTCTCAACTTGAAATGGACGACCTCATGAAAACTCATGATGTAAATATGTGATTTACGATGTGAATTCAGAAAGTTTTAGATAGTTTATAAATACCAGGGCTCACCCAAATTCTATTGAAGGTTGATCATTAGAAATATAAGATGGGTTATCCTCTTTATTAAATCATTTCCTTTCATTATTCTTTTAGGGATTCACAGTGGTGATGATTTTTTGGTCAATGAGAGTTTAGGGTGTGTTTTTGATGATCTCTTAGTATGATCCATGTCGATTCAAGGTTTCCTTGTGCAGTTGTGGTCTTTTGATTGTTTTTCCTTTTCCCTGTTGTGTGCAGAAAATCAGAAAGCTTCTTTGAGTTAGGGGATCCCTTTCTCTCCCTATTTATATGAATGTGTAAGAATTTCATGCTTTTACCTTCTATTTAGTAGATATTAAAGGTCAAATTAATAAAGATTATAAATTGGATCAATCCAAAATTGATGGGAATGGGGAGAAATTGAATGTTTTAATGCTTTTAGTGTTATTATTTATGTGATTATACATGATTGTTACCATTTTTGAAAACCATGACTATTAGGAGACTTACTGTGATATAGTTGATATGGTTGTAAGACCCTTGTTGCGTGATTGCTTATTATCAACCTGAATGGAATGAAGAATCACTTATATCTAGATAATGAATTGGTTTCCCATGGAAATCTGGAATTTGTGCGAGAATTCCAATGATAAGTAACAAAGTAAAGTAAATAAATCCCTTGTTGAATATAAAATTATGGAATTTAGGTTGTGGTGGTGTGTGTGGTTGTTCTTATTGTGTTTCCTTATGTGAGGTGGGTTATTATGCAGTGATGGTAGTGACCAAATTGAGTGTAGAAAGTGTGGGGTAATGATGCAATGGTTGGTTATCATGGGATACAATTATGGTAGTTGTGTGATGGTGGTGATGTGCAGTGGTTGTGATGTGCAGTGGTGGTGATGTGAGGTGGTTGTGTCGTGCAGTGGTTATTATGTGTGATTTTTATGGTGATATATCTTGTATAATGTGGTTCTGTTGAAATGGATGATGTGATATGGGAAAGCTATTGTGTGGTGTTATTTTTTAGTTGTCTAATTATCCATGGAATAAATTGTAATGCTGAAATGAAATTTCATGGGTTGGTAAATAAATAATAATGGGTTGGACTTGATGTGTGGTAATTTGATTAAATGAATTGAATGAAAAATGAATGGGTTGTGTAAATGTGAATGAAATGACTTAGTAAATGGGAGTTAGTGGAACTCATTAAATATAGAAAATGGTGGAACTTTTAATTAAAAGTGTAATTGTGTGGGTTTGTGTGGTGGTTGTGTGGTCTAATGAATTTAGTGGTGGAAGCAGTTATGATAGTTTTTGTGTGGTAAAATGATGGCGTTGTGATGTATGATAGTGCAGTTGATGTGAAACTATATGCTAGGTATTTTGTTCTATATATCTATAATGTATTTTATGTTATTTCTATATGTTCCCAAAATATATTGGATAACATTACCAATGTCCAAAGGTATTGGGTTTCAAGTGTTTTTCCTAATAACTAGTATGGTGATATGAATGGCTGACTACCCCATCTTCCCTCCTTTTCCTTCAGTAGTGATGATACAGGTTGGTGTTGAAGATTAAACACTGATGACATGGGTTGGTGTTGGAGTTTACCTTGTGGTAATGTGGTTATGATATGTGGTGGAACTCATGTATGGTGGGAGGAGGGAACGAGGTTGATGTACTTCACATTCATGATACCCTACTTCCTTGGTTATGTGATGAGGCCGTGATGTGATGAGGCTGTGATATGAAGTTGCTGTGATGTGATGACGACTGATGCTAGAACCATAATCTAGAACTTACAAGGGAAAGGTAGGTAGGGATGTATCTTGATTCACATTAGATATTTCTAGATATGTGATATGTTATGTATGGAAGAGATGTGATTAGGGGATGTTTAACATTGGGGCGTGAGAGTGGAAAATCAATGGGGAAGAAGCTACGTGGCACCTTTATTTATGTTCTTTATACTATGTTACTATATTGGATGTGTGATTTGGGGAGTGATCTATGGTGATGTTGGGATTGGTTAGTTGACCATTTTATGTGCTTGTTGGTTTTACTATTTATTCATTAGCATATTAGTATTATCTTTTCACTTGTGCACTAGAGATATTGGATATGATCATATTTATTATACATATTATGATCACCCTATGTATATATAAAATATTTTTCAAGTTTCTAGGAGGTATTTTTAGACTGATCCAGACATTACTAGCTTGGGTTTTGGAGTTTCTATTGAGTCGCTGTCATATGAATTGTCTTTTGGTATTTACTTGGAGACTTTTATTTTCATTTATTGACATTATTCATTCATTGTGGGGTGAAGGTGGGACTCAGGGGTCATTATCTCTCATTATTCATTTTCAACCTAGGAGGGGTACCTTTGGAGGGAGAGGGGTCTTGATGGAGTAGTATAAAAGGTTTTGGTTGAGGTATATGATGGAGTTTGGAGTTAGCTACCATGAGGATTTCATGGGTCTGCAGGGAAATGATTCCAGTTAATCTTGGTTCATGACATAGGCTAGAGAGGCCGGCTATGAAATGTGATTTTAGCCCCCCATTATCCGTTAAAAGTACTCTGAGCTTATTAAACAACCAAGTGAGGTGGACCTGTTTATAGGGAAGAGAACTTGGAGAGGTACATGAATTTGGATTGATTGTGTTCATGTATGAATTGGGAGATCATGTAAATTTAAATGAATTAATTAAATAATATTTGATAAAAATTCCATGCTATTGTTCTTAGGATTTCTCTTTTATTTTCAAGAATCGATCCTGGTCTTCATTCATGAGTATCTCAAGTAGTAGAGTTTTAGTAGTCTAATCTAGTTTATCGTTAGAGGATCTACTTGATAGAGGAGGATAATGCATAACAGAGATATTTGTGTTCCTTTCAGTGGAAAAATTTGGGGAAGTATGTGAGAGTGTCTCTAATCTAGATAAGGAGCACTGGTTGGAGGATCTTGAGATTTACTTAGATCTAATTCAATCTCAAGATGAGTCTTGGGTGCTGTTGGAAGTTATTTATATGTGAGGATATTTGTGTTAGTAGTAGAAATTACACCTTAGTGACCAAAAGGAGTCATATGTGTTGTGGATAGACATTTAGAAGGAGTTACATTGGGAATTATTATCGATGATGATGAAAGTAGAAAAGAGACATGAACTACTTTCCCTTCAGTAGGAGAACCTAAGTGTGTGGGAACTTGGGATCAAGTTTAAGGACCTCCTATATTTTTCTCCTGATGTATTTACAGATTAAGAATCTATATCACAACATCTATAGGAGGGGTTTTCCCAATGATTAGGTATGTGATCACCTCATTTATGCTTTCTATGTACCTGAAGGTTCAGAAGAAGGTAGAGGTCATCAAGAAGATGCTTTATTAGTGAGGTGATCCTCAAGAGAGTGTCTAGTATGCCATAT
The DNA here is from genome assembly GCA_963277665.1 of Viscum album. Classification (NCBI taxonomy): domain Eukaryota; kingdom Viridiplantae; phylum Streptophyta; class Magnoliopsida; order Santalales; family Viscaceae; genus Viscum; species Viscum album. Next base: position 257,863,459 of record OY728162.1, read on the forward strand.
TTAGGAGAAAATATTTAGGTAGTGGACCATAGATGTTTAGGTAATTAGGGTTTCAACCAGTGGAGAACTGACTGCAATAGACCCCTTAACGTCCTTCTAGGGAAGGTGTCTTTCGATCACCTACTAGGGGCTTACCATTTTTATGAAATCTCTACAAGAGTGATGACCACTACCAGGATCAGTATTCAACTGCTCAGGGTGGCCAGTTTTAGATGGGTGGTTAGGCCCCTTTTCGACAGTAACAACAATTTATTCCAAGGCATTTTCAGTAGTAGGGACCACCAATGCTAATTCAACAGCTGAGGGAAGGTGGTATTTATAAGTGGAAACCTCATTATGGTCCTTTTACTTAGGGACCTAGGCTATAGCATGGTTTTGGAGGCCAAAAATATAGAGGTAGAGGGGATAGGCATGATCAGATACCTCTGATAGAGGCAATAATGCCATTAGCGCCATAGGTTATCCAAGGTACGACCAGTTTATCATATACCCTTGTTTATGCCTTATTTGATATGGGATACTTACACTCATTTGTTTCTTTTACTTTGGTCTATTCCTTGGGAATGGATGTGGATAGGATTCTAGTTCCCCTAGAATTATCTATGCTAGTTGGAGATTAGATTACTTTGTTTGATGTGTGTTGGGATGTAGGCTGGTGATGGGGTATCACCAATCAGTAGGGGGATTCTTCTTGATATAGATATATCCATTTAATGTTATCCTTTTAATTGATTGGATATATTTCATGCATGAATTTATCGATTTCTTATAGTGAAGAGTTTATTTTTTCGATACAAAGGGCTAATGAGTGGCATTCATTGGTGAAAAGGGTTATCAAATGGGTGTAAGGAATATGGAGCCTCTTTTTTTCTTAGTTGGAAGAGGTGTTAGTGGAATATCAGGAAGAGGATGTTCCTAGGGTTGTGGAGGAGTTCCTATATGTTTTCATACATGAGGTTATGACACTACCCCCTTAATGTGACATCGATTTTGGGATAGAGTTGCAACCGGGAATGTCTATAACTTCAATGGATCCTTATCGAACAATGCCTATAAAGTTACACGAGTTAAGGATAAAAGTTAATGATATGATGTAGAGGTGTTTCATCTGACCCAGAATATCTCCTTAGGGTGATTTAGTATTGGTCACCAAGAATGTAGATGATAGTCCAAGGTTGTATGTGGCCTATCATAGGTTGAATCAAGAAATGATCAAGAACTGTTACCCTATCTCAAGGGTGGATGATACGTACAACCAGCTAAAGGGATCCATTTTGTTTTCAAATATTTATTTTCAGTTTTGATATCACCATATGAGGGTGAAATATGAATATATCCAAAAGATTGCCTTTAGATGTGGGCATGGGGACTTCAAGTTCATGGTAATGCCATTCAATGTCACAAACACCCCATTTGTGTTCATCTGGATCATGTACTCCATATTCCATGATTTCCTAGACTATTTTATAATCATGTTCATTGATGATATCATGATCTACTTAAAGTCATAAGAGGAGCATGCTAACCATCTTAGAGTTGTCTTATAGGTCCTTAGACACCACCATCTCTAGGTAAAGCTATCCAAGTGTAAGTTATGGATGAAAGATATTTATTTCCTTGGATATGTGGTATCTCAGTAGGGTGTGGTCATGGAATCATTTAAGATCAAGGTAATTGTTTCTTAGGAATCACCCAAGAACATGGTATAGGTTCATAGTTTCCTTGGTCTTATAGGCTATTATCAAAGGTTTGTGTCTGATTTCTCTCAGATTGTGGCTCTGTTAATAATGTCGACCAGGACAGACTAGGCCTTCATATAGACTGATCGGTTCTAGACAATGGTTAGTTACCTAAAAGAGAGATTAATCATTTTCCCAGTGCTTCATTTTCTAGAGGAGGGTGTGATGTTTGAGGTTTTTTATGACACATCCCATTTGGGCTTGGGATGAATCTTGATGTAACAGAGGGTGGAAATCTCTTATGGGTCTAGGTAGTTACATTCCCATGATTGTAACTATTCCAATCATGATCTTGAGTGGATAGAAATTGTGTTTTCAATAAAGTTGTGGCGAAATTACCTCATCTTTGAGCACTTTGTGGTTTTCATGGATCACAAGAGTCTGAAATATATATTCTCTTAGTGGAATTTGAATGTACTCTAGTGTAGGTGGATGGAGTTTCCATGGGATTATTATTTTGAGATCTATTACACCCTGAGAAAGGGTAATGTTGTTGTCGATGTGCTGAGTTAAAATACTTAAGAAGATATAGTTTGGGAATTTTCAAATGTTTGGAAAGAAACAAAGGAGATTTTAATGATAAATCTTAACATGGGGGAGATAAATGGACAAGGTTTTATTCATCATATGACTATGGATTCATCCTTTATGTAGTAGGTGGAGGAGTATTAGTGGGGAGAATCAGAGGCATAGGTGATGTGCGATCGTTTTGTCCACGATGATGCTTCAGAAGGATGGTTGGAGGATGGTCAGAACGAGATGTTATTCTAGAGGTGGATATTTGTTCTGTTGAAAATGTACAAGGGAGTTATCTATGATTTTCAAAAATCACCATTAGCAGTATATAATAACATGGAAAAGATGTATCATGGATTGAGGAGACAACTTTGGTGTCCGGGGATGAAATAGTTAGTGGCAGAGTTTGTGGCTAAGTGTCCAGTTTTCAATAGGTGAAAGTGGAACACCATATTCCTAGAGGTTTTTTGTAGCCCTTGGATGTTCCCTAGTGTAAATGAGAGAATATCTCAATGTATTTCATCACTAGGTTACCCCAGTATCAGGGAAGATGTTATTCAATTTGGGTGAATTTGGAATGGTTAACAAAGTTGACTCATTTTTTGGATATCTGTGAATTGATTATCATGGATGTCTAGGCAAGGAAACATGTAGATGATGTGGTTAGGATTCACGAGGTACTGAGGACCATCATCTCTAATTAGGATCCTCATTTTATCTTGTGGGTCTATAGGGAATTACAATATGAATTTGACTCCTAGTTGTGCCTTAGCATTGCTTTCCTCCCTCAAACATATGGGCATACATAGCATACCATCTAGACATTGGAGGATATTTTTCAAGCTTACATATTGGATTTTGGTGGATCATGGGTAAAGAACCTACCTTTGGTATAATTTTCCTACAATAATAGCTACCAATCATCCATTTTCATGGCTTTGTTTGATTTATTATATGAGAGACTATGTAATTCTTTATTATGATGGATGGAGGTTGGATAGTTAGTGGTTCTTGGTCTCGATGTGGTGCAGAGCATGACCGAGAAGATCCAGTTGGTATGAGAGAGGATTATGGAGGAATAAGACCATCAAAAGGTCTATACTGATCATCGTTAGAGGACCCTAGAGTTTAGGGTTGGAGACCATGTGTTCTTGAGGGTTTCCTCTCATTGGGAGAATTAGAGGTTTAATAGGGGGGGGGGGGGTAAGGTTTCTCCTCGTTTATTTAGTAATTTTGAGGTGTTTAGGAGTATTGGATAAGTGATGTATTAGTTGGAGCTTCTACCATAGATGGAAAGCATCTGCAACATCTTCCATGTGTCCTAGCTTCATCATTATCTTCACAACGACTCACACATCACTAACTAGGGAGAATTGGATATTGAAGATGACACAATGTTCGTGGAGTGACTAGTAGAGATGTATAATATTATCGATAGAAGGTGCTAAATGGATGAACCATCCCCTTAGTTTATGTGCTATGGAGGCTTGGTGTCTTGGAGAAGATTACCTAGGAGTGTGATACACAGATGCATGCCAAATCTCCATAGTTTTTTTTGGGTTTTTCCTTACTGTATTTTTCTTTGATAATGTGATGTTTGAACCCTACCAATTTACATGAAATGTTTTCTTTTTACATTTATGGTGATGTGTGTTATGAATTAAAGTATATAAAGAGGGAATAACCTCTTCCTAACCAAGATACATTATGTTTACAACACATTTTAAAACCATGTGGGTGAGTCAATGTAGACCAAATTGGACAATATCTTGATATGGGGGGTGATTTTCTTTGATTTGTGTGCTTGGGTAAGTGTTTCATGATGGTTGAGGTGGTTGTTGGCTTGGGTTGTGTTGAGGTTTAAATGGTAGTGTAGATGGTTATGTAGGAAAGTGGTAGCTTATGGATGGCATGAGACATTGCAATGTTGAACCTGGTGAGTTACTAATGTGGTTTTGTGGGGTGTTCTATGAACATTTTTATAATAACTCAGTCTTAATGTACATAGAAATTACATCACTTTTATGGAATACTTAAAAAATTATACAAATAGACACCCAAATACTGTATTAGTTTATTGCCTTTGGAAACATAGAAACATAAATAGTGATACATTAACGAGCTACATTATCTTCCACTAGGTTATTCATGACTATCACCCTTCTTAGACACATCATACTTAATACATATCTTTATAACCTGAGGAAGGAAACATAAAAAGGGGTGAGCTCAGATGCTCAGTAAGGGTAAATAAGGGAGACACATAATCATAAACATGAGCATAAGGGTATGAGAACATGATAATATCACTAGAAGATCATACCCTGTATATCAAATATCATAAAAATGAATAATGGCATAGATAATCATAGTTCATAAGACATTAATCACATAGAAATAAATAATATAAGCCATAAAATCATAAATTAGGAATAAGACATGAAATTATGGCATGAAAAAACATGTGATATCATTACCTATAAGTCAATATGCATCGTTATAACTTATCAAGGCACTTCATAGTAACTACACCTATTGGGAAAGACACACCACCATATCCACTCACAGTTCTTTCCTTGTAAGGGATCAAGTTTTCCCATCTTCATATAGTGGATCAGGTTTCCACATATTCCATCTTTATAGTGAATACACCTACTGGGAGGGACAAACCACCATCCCCAGTCATAGTTCTTTTCTTATAAGGGATCTGGGTTCCCTATCTTCCCATAGTGGATCAATCTCGTTTACTTGATTCCCATCATTATCTCATGAGATATAAATCTTTACCCAATGTATTTAAGGGAGATATAAGTCTCACCCATCTCATAATAAAAATAATCCATACATGTGCCACAAGATAATAAAAATTTCATCATATCATGACCCATAAAAAGATATGGGTTCTATAAACATAAAATCATAACCCATGAAATTAAATGGGTATCATTAACATTTCATCACATTATAACCTATGGAAAAGAGATTGGTTTTATAATCATTTCATCAAAGCATAAGCCGTGAAATTAAGTGTTTTTCAAAATCATATAGCCTGTGGAAGTGAAATAGGTGTCATAAGAATCATTCCATTAAAATAGAAACCATTAAAGAAAGAATATGGATGAAACCTTGGGATCATTTCCTAGAAAGACTTGAGTAACATTAACAAATGTCATATTAGATGGAAAATAACTTGGAAAGATATTTTGAATTTTTTTGAGGAAAATATCCTTTCTTCTTTGAAAAGTATTTTTATAACATAAAACATTTAGAAAATAATTTTCTATTAAAATTCATTGAAAACTCAGAAAGAAGGAGTGAAATCATTTTGAAAACCATTTTCCTTAAAAACTTATAAAATAAGCTTGATTTTTTTTGAAAACCGTTTTCATTAAAAATGATTTAAAAAATTATAAAGGAAGATTAAAATCATTGAAACACATTTCTTTGAAAATAACCCTTTAAAAACATATAAAATAATCTTTTAAAATCACTTAAAACTATTTTTTAATATAATTTTTTTTGAAAAACTTTTTGAAAACATGTTTTGAAAGAGCACATATTTCCGATCAAAAGGAAAGATATAGCCATATTTTTATAATTTTATTTCTTAATTATAATAAGTACTAAAGAGTGAAAAAATGGTTCCATTACATGAATATATCATGAATAACTAGAGGAGAATAAAATTCACGAGTTTTCTTGAAATATGAATCATAATATTTCATCAATGGATGCATAATCATAAACAATCTTGATAAATGATAAGATTGTTTCAATAGACATCTTATCACTTAGTAATTTTGAATCAAAATAATAATGTAAGAAAATTAAATTATATGAAGATTAAAATATAATTAAAGGAAGTATATTCATTATATAACATGTTAAAGGTATTATATACATCTCATGAAAAAATATAGGTTCATAACATGGCATGTGTCTCAAAGAAGGCAAATTTATACAAAATTACTTTACCGATTTGGTAACTTTAGAAACATAAACCACATGAAATAATAATCATAAAATGGATTTTTAAATACTGATAAATTTAAGTATAAAAATAATATAATACATCCATGGGAAATATTCACACCATAAAAAAGTAATCAGTGGTGGATAAAGCATGCATCTCATGAAAATAAAAAGTGAGAAGAAATTCCCTTACATTGTGTTTTGACTCTCGTCATACTTGTTCAAACCTTCTATATAATAAATGTAAGTTTATTATAAATCTTTTACAGAACCATATTATTGTATATAATACCATACATGGATTTATTATGACTTTATATTACCTTCTTATTAACAATTTCATGTTAAGTTTACACTTGAGGTAATATTCTCTTTGTTTTTCACTTGTGTCTTAATTTGTTACATCTTTGGTCCTTATACTTATATCATGATTTACAGAATGTAAAACATGGTATAAATAGAATTTATATTTATTATATTTTTATTATAATAATCTATAGAATATAGGAGTATGAAATGGAATACACCATCCATAGAGACGGTAGGCCGTATGTACACATGAACACTGCTTCCGTTTTATTGACGTATTAAAAGAAAGATAGTTAATGACATATATGTATATATATATATATATATATATATATAATATCATTAAAGTAGAATTATTATGTCATATATATCATATAAGTTTACTAAAAATATCCTTAATACATTCCATGTAGTGTGTGAATGAATCACATCACTTTGAGGGGGTGGTAGTCCACACTTTCTCAAATGAAATTATCACATTTACACAAGATGGAAAACATAATGGTATGTTATAAATAAAAATTAAATAAGCATAAAGAAATTATAAATATAATATATATATATATAATATATAAATAGAGTACACATCATAATGTCCACCATGATAAGCGATAAAGTAAAAATAAACAATCATCATTTCGTGAGGTAGTAGTTCGGCGTACACGTAAATAGTATGTTCATTACCCATTAAATGGAAGTGTGTGTAAGTGTAGGTAAAAACCTTGGAATAAATACATAATAGTATATTGAGGATATTGGTTCTTTAATACAATCATGAAATAATAAGAGTTTATGTAGTGGATAATGGAAATAAAAGAAAGGAGTTTGAGGGAGGGTGTTACCTCTCAATCGGGTAACTCCTTTTGCTTTGCACCAAAGGGATTACTTGGAAGTATTTATGATAAAAGGGATAATTAAAGGATGTAGATAGTATTTTTGGAAGTGTATTTGGAATATATTGTCCTAACTTAAGTGGTTTGATAGGTCTGAGGAGGTGGGAGAGGTGGTGGTTTTTATCGGGAAGGGAAAGGGCACACTTGGCATTTCTGAAAACAAGTTAGGTGTACCCACGTTTTTAACTAAAAAAAGTAACAAAAAACCAAAAAAAATATAAAATTGAAGTTTTATGGCCGAAATATTTCTATAAAATGGGTTTTTGACAAGTGTATATGTCATTTGGTTCCTTAAGTTTAAGGTTTATTTCTTTGTTAAGCTTAATTTTACCTTAATCACTATAATTAATTTTAACCGCATTCATTAATATTTTCATTAAAAAATTAATTTTACCTTATTAGAAATTAGAAATTATGATGGTTAAAAATATTTAATCCATTTTTACAAATTCCATTCATATAATTGTCATAAATTAATTTAAAATTAATCCTACAGACGGGACGATACTGCGGGTTTTTTAAAGTAAAAAAACATCCAAAAGTTTGCTATATTTTTATACCCAATTTCAAAGTGAAATTAATTCCAATGACCAAAATTGAATCAATTGATAAAAATATAATCTAATTAAAATTAAAAAAAAATTTAAAATATAATTTAACCTTATGAGTAAATTATATGAAAAAACTACTTTTGAATTAAAACACAATATTTTTAACTATTCATTAAAAAATGAAAGCTTACAGAAAAATACCAAAAAAAATTCATAGAATAATTTTTATGTTTCCATTTAAAATATTAACTTTATTTTGAAATATTAAATCTATAAAATTTCCAAAAATTATATTTAAAATTGTTTCTCCATTAAAAGGTGGTAAAACTACCTTTATAAAAATATAGGTTTTTAAGCATAAAATTGGGTTTGTTCTTATCTTATGTATATAATATCTATTTAATGAATATAAAAAATGTTTAATTGAATATATAAAATATTTATTACATTAATATTACTCACTAATTTTAATTAATTTAATTTATTAGGAAAAAACACCTTTGAGGTCATAAAAATAAAAATACATCCTTTATATTCAATTGGTTATTATATTTTTATTTCTAATTCATTGGTAACCTGTGAATTAATATAATATTTGGGTAAACCATGTATTTTTATCAGTTAGTTAATACTATTCATAACTACTAATTTAATGTCTAGGTTATATCTTATTATATTGAATAATAATATATAATTATTCGATAAAACTCAGTCTTGCGTGTTACGAAAGACATAAAGGAAAGTCATTATTGCATGTAATGAAAGCTAGCCTTAGTGTTCTGGGTAGAGAAATCTAAAATTTATGTTTCTTTTAGTTCACAATTAACTTGGTGTAATGTATAATGCAATCAAAACATAGTGATTTAATATAAAATAAACTATTTTTTGTGTTGCATGAAATGAAAATTGTCAACAAGATTAAATTCATTCAAAAAAAATTCCAAAAATCTCAGGGTGTTACGTTCTACCCCCCTTAAAATGAATTTCCCCCTAAATATTTTTTTGGGTTATCAAATGTTTAATACTTGAAAGTTTCATTCATAGAAACCCACATCATAAAAATTAATACTAAAACTTCCCTTAAAAAAAGTTGGAACCATAACAGTTACCCAAAGTAACATATAACTAGGTTTCCACATAGTATAACATAGGTTGGTAAGTGAAAACATGGACACGAATGATAAATACATCTATAATGTTATGATGGAGAGTGATATAGAACCTTGATCAGCAAAAGTGGGTGATCACAAAACCATAAATCTACGATGATCTAAGGGACTATCTGATTCCCCAGAAAGAAAGGTTCCAGGATAAATATTTTTCAATATCATTTTCCTAGATTTAAGGAATTATTTTACTATCTAGGAACATAAAGAAATATAATTACTTGATTTCATTCCTTTTCATATATATAATATCACCCTTTGGATTTTTCTTGATCATTTCCCACTTCATCTCTTACTCCAAAGAATGATGGTGGATTTTTCATTCCTAGAGAACTAATAAATCATGAGATCTATGATATGCTATCCTATTTTTCATCATTTATCATCAATAAAAAGTTTTTATAACATTTTATCCAATATGCATAAATCCTCATATGTTGAGATATTACTTTAATCTCACAAACTTCATCTGAAGTTTAACTTAATCCATTCCATAAATGGTTAACCTCTTAGATCTTCTAGAAGATTAAAATACAAGAAATTATAAATATGGTCATGAAATTAACTTAACATTAATCCCTTATATATCATAAAGTATCTCTTGGTTTTCACATTCCAATCATGTGAATACCCTCATCATATATTCCCTTGACACATGGTAATAACCTGAATTACCATAAATCCTTTTGAAAACATGCATACTTACTTATTATAATGATTACTAGATACATTATTTAAATAAAATAAGTTATAAAAATCATCCTTGATGACATAGACCACTTTTTCAACAATATGTTCCAGGGTATTCCATACCATCTAATTTATTTATTCATATCCAATATATCTTTATCCAAACATCATTATCTCAACGCCATGCATTAATTAAGGGTTACTTTCCCTTAATCAAAATATTACCTTTCCATGAAATCACTTTTCCATGTCTTTATCACCATTAAACATGTCCTTTTCATTCCTTAATTAAAACTTATACTAAAAATAGTTATATATCTCATAATTCATATAACATAATCTTTGAATTTCAAAACATAAACACTTCATTCATCCAACTTTATTCTTAAAACATTACCCAGGCTTTATAAACTTATTCCTTAATACCCTTTCATAGAATATGAAATATGAATCATGTATTAAGGTTTATAAACCTCAATCTAATCACGATTATTATGTTTAATTTAAATAATACTGGAAGAACATCACATACCTTTCACATGTCGTTTGTAGTCTCTTTATATTCAAAAGTATAACCAATAATCATTCCACATTTATGATTCTATTTATGAGATTTATAATTGGGAAATCAATTTTTATAATGTCCATACTTTTGAAATATGAAATACTCAATGTTAACCATGTATCTTCTAGTTCTCACAATTGAATAAAACCATAAATTACAGGGTGAGAAACACATATCATAGAAGAAAACTACATAATCATGAAAAGTTACTTATAGGATGTCTAAATCATGAAACCTACTTTTTAATAAATGAAACCTTATGTTTATACAAGATTATTCATAGTCATATTCTATTTAAATTCTTCATGATGGTTCATAAAGAGTTTTTGAATTTTGAAAGCAAATTCCCCTAGGAGTGTCAAACTAGGTGTGCAGCAAGACCCATTATCATGTACTAGATTACCCTGAGTTAGGTCCAGGACATCTTGTTGGAGTTGTTACCCATAAGTAATTCTATTCCAAAGCCACATCCACTTATAGTATTTAGACATGGATTCAATTATAAGAAACCAATCACTCTATCCTTTACACAAAATTCTAGGACATTTTCCTAAACTTTAACTCATCCTTATACTTATCCTTAGAGATATCCCTAGAAATATCCTTGGAAGTATTACTAGGGATCTAAATAAAGTTTTAACATCCTAGTTTCCAAGGGTTAACTAAACCTTTGCTCTGATACCAACTATAACGACCCATTCTTAAGAAACACAAACATTACATCACTTTTACAGAATACTTAAACAATTATACAAACATAAACCCAAAGAACATATTAGTTTAGTGCCTTTGGAAACATGGAAACATAAAAATTGGTACATTAGTGAGCTGAATTATATCCCACTAGGTTCTTTATGACTATAACCTTTCTTAAACACATCATACTTAATAAATATCTTTATAACCCAAGGAAGGAAACATAAAAATGGGTGAGCTCATATTCTCAGTAAGGGTAAACAAGGGAGACATGTAAGCATAAACTTGAGCATAGGGGTATGAGAATGTTATCATAACATTATAAGACCATACCCTACATATGAAATATCATAAACATGAATAATGTCATAGAGTTTGGCAGCTCATAAGAAATTAATCACATAGAAATAAATAATATAAGCCATGAAATCAAAACTTAGGAATAATAAATGGAAATGTTGTATGCAAAAACATGTGATATCATTCCCTATAAGTTAAGAAAAACTACTAGAAATTATAAAGGCATTTAATGGGAATTGAACCTACTAGGCAGAAAACACCACCATCCCCAATCACAATCCTTTCCTTGTAAGGGATCGGGTTTCCCATCTTCTCATAGTGGATTGGGTTTCCCCATATTACCATAGTGGATTGGGTTTCCCCATATTCTCATAGTGGATTAGGTTTATATATATTACATCTTCATGGTGACTACACCTACTAGGTGGGACACACCACCATCCCCAGTCATAATACTTTCCTTGTAAGGGATCAGTTTTCCCCATCTTCCCATAGTGGATCAAGCCCATCAACTTTATTCCCATAATTATCTCATGAGATATAAATATTTACCCAATTAATTTGAGGGAGATATAGTTCCCAACCATCTCATAATAAAATCATTCATACATGTGCCACACGATAATAAAACTATCATTATATCATAACCCATAAAATGATATGGGTTCTATAAATATCAAATAATAACCCATAAAATGAAATGGATATCATTAAAATTTCATCAAATCATAACCTATAGAGAATATATAGGTTTTATAATCCTTTCATCAAAGCATAAACTGTTAAAAGAAGCGGGATTCAAAATCATATAACCCATGGAAGAGAAACGAGTGACATAAGCATCATTCCATCAAAACAGAAACCATTCAAGAAATAATATGAATTTAACATTGGGATCATTTCCTAGAAAGACTTGAGTAATATCAAAAAATATCATCTTATATGGAAAATAACTTGGAAAGATATTTTGAAAACATTTCTTAAGGAAAATATAATTTCTTCTTTAAAAAGTATTTTTATAAAATAAAACCTTTAGAAATAAATTTTCTTTGAAAATGCATTGAAAACTTATAAATAAGTATTGAAATCATTTTGAAAACCATTTTCCTTGAAAACTTATAAAATAAGCTTGAATTTTTTTTGAAAACTGTTTCCCTTGAAAATGATTTTAAAACTTATAAAGGAAGCTTGAAATCATTGAAATCATTTTATTTGAAAATAACACTTTGAAAACAAATAAAAGAAGATTTTAAAATCACTTAAATCACTTTTTTAACTTAAAACATTTTTGAAAACTTGTTTTCAAAGAACATAGATTTCTGACCTAAAGGAAAGATATATCTATATTTTCATGAAAACATTTTATTAATTATAATAAGTATTAAAGAGCGAAAAAATGAAACCATTACATGAATATATCATGAATAACCAGAGGATAATAAAGGAAATGAATTTTCTTTAAATATGGATCATAATATTTCATCAATTAAGGCATAATCATAAACAATCTTGATAATGGATGAGATTGTTTCAATAAACATCTTATCAATTAGTAACTTTGAATCACACTCCTCATGTAAGAAAATGAAATTAAAATAAGATTAAAATATCATTAAAGGAATAAGATTCATGAAACAACATTTCAAATAAAGTATATACCTCACATGACAAAATATAGGTATATAACATGAAATGTGTCTCAAAGAAGGAAAATTGAGACAAAATTACTTTACCGATTTGGTAACTTTAGAAACATAAACCCCGTGAAATAAAAATCATAAAATGGATATGTAAATACCCATAAATTTAAGTATAATAATAATATAATATATCTATGGGTATTATAAACCTCACAAAAAAGTAATGGGTGGTGAATAAATCATGTATCTCATAGAAAAAAAAGTGAGATGAAATTCCCTTACCTTATGTCTTGAATCTTATCATACTCATTCAAAAGATCATATATAATAAATTAAAGTTTATTATACATATTTTGAAGAAAAATATTATTATATATAATACCATATATGGTTTTATTGTGACTTTATATTACCCACTTGTTAACAATTTCATTTTAAGGTTATGCTTCAGGTAATATTCGCTTTGTTTTTCGCCTGTGTCTTAATTTGTTATATCTTTGATCCTTATACTTATATCATGATATTTATAATTTAAACCATGATATAAATATCATTTATATTCATTATATTTTTATTATAATAATATATATAATATAGAAGTATGAAATGGAATACACCATTCATAGAGACGGTAGGCCGTACATACACATAAACTCAGCTTTCGTTTTATTGACGTATTGAAAGAAATAAAGTAAATGACATATATGTATATGTATATATTTATATAATATAATTATAATAGAATTATTATATAATATATATCATATATTTTTACTAAACATATCCATAATACATTCCATGTAGTGTGTGAACGAATCACATTGCTTTGAGGTGGCATTAGTCTATACTTCCTCAAACAAAATTATCATATTTACACAAGATGAAAAATATAAGGGTATATTATAAATAAAAATTATATAAGCATAAATAAATTATAAATATAATAAATATAATATATAAATATAGTTTCTATCATAATTTCCACCATGATAGGTGGTAAAGGAAAAATGAACAATCATCAATTCGTGAGGCAGTAGTTAGCCGTATACATAAACAATATATTAATTACCCATTATATGGAAGTGTGTGTAAGTATAGGTCAAAAACTTAGCATAAAAAATTCCTAGTATATTTATTATACTGATTTTTTATACAATCATAGAATAAGAAGAGTTTAGGGAGGGTGTTACCTCTTAATCAGATAACTCCTTTTGGTTTGCACCAAAGAGATTCATTGGAAGTATTTATGAAAAAAGGGAGGATTAAAAGAGGAATTTAGGGTTTTTGGGAAGTTTATTGGGAATATATTGGCATAAAATAAGTGTTTTGAGAGGTGTGAGGAGGTGGGATAGGTGGTGTCATTTTATAGGGAAGGGAAAGGACACACTTGGCATTTCTGAAAACAAGTTAGGTGTACCCACATTTTTACCTAATAAAAGTAATAAAAAACCAACCAAAATAAATAATATAATGTTTATGGACGAAATATGTCCATAAAATGTGTGCTGGACAATTGGATAGGTCATTTTTACCCTTAATTTTACATTTTATTTCCTTGTTAATCTTAATTTTACCTTAATCATTGTAATTAATTTTAACTGCATTCACTAATATTTTTGGTAAAAAAATAATTTGACCTTATTAGACATTATAAATTATGATGATTCCAAATATAGAATAAATTTTTCCAAATTAAAATCACATAAGTGGAAGAAATTAATTTAAAACTAATCCTGTAGACGAGACGACACTGTGGGGTTTTAAAGTAAAAAACGTCTAAAAGTTTGCTAAATTTTTATACCCAATTTCAAAGCGAAATTGATTAGAATGACAAAAATTGGATTTATTGATAAAAATATGACCTAATTAAACTTTTAAAACAATTTAAAATATAATTTAAACTTATAATTAAATTATATGAAAAACCAGTTTGAATTAAATTACAATATTTTTAACTATTTATTAAAAAATGAAACCTTATAGAAAAATTCCAAAAATTTATCCTAACCTAATTTTTATGTTTCTATTTAAAATATGAAGTTCATTTTGATATATTAAATCTATAAAAATTCCAAAAATTGTATTTAAAAATGGTTCTTCATTAAAAGGTAGTAAAATTACCTTTATAAAAATATAGGATTTTAAGCATAAAATTGAGTTTGTTCTAATATTATGTCTATAAATATATTGGATAAATATAAAAAATGTTTTATTGATTATATAAAATATTAATTACATTAATATTACTCACTAATTGTAATTAATTTAATTTATTTGGAAAAACCCTTTGGGTACATAAAAATAATAATATATTATCGCTCTGTAAAACTCAATCTTGTATGTTACACAAGCCATCGAGAAAAGTCATTATTGCATGAAATGAAATTTAACCTCAGTGTTTTGTGCAGAGAAAGATAAAATTTATGTTGTGTACAGTTCATGATTAACTTGGTTTGGTGTATAATGAAATCCAAACATAGTTTTTTAATATAAAATAAACTATTTTTAGTGTTGTGTGAAATGAAAAGTATCAAAAAATTAAAATAATTAGAAAAAAATATTTCACAAAATATCAGGGTGTTACAATTTTGGTTTGGTGTGTTTGGTTAGTGGTAGTGTTTGGGGTGTTACGAGATCCCTAAGAGGTATCTCATGGGATGGTTTTCATACCCTACCCTTTATTTTTTGGGTTTGGTTAGGATAAGAATCATTTGAAAGGTATATAATCTAACAGTATATGCCTTATTGGTTAGTTAATTTTACAATTTGGTAGTTAGAGATGTTCAAAGGAGGCTCAATGAGGGTTCAGTAGAGTGGGGGAGGGTTTAGTGGAGTTGGGTCTACAACTTTGCTATAGTAGGTAGTTTATGACATAGATATGTATTCACATTGTGAGAGGTTGATTTTTGGTTTGGAGGATTTCAATTCATAGTTTAAATATTGGACCAGGGTTCTATACCTAATTTACTCATGATGTGAAAGGAAAATTCATGATGTGAATTAAATAGAGGTGGAGGCACTATGAAAATCAGCAGATGTTTATTGGGTTTTGATGTTTGAGGAATTAATGGACTAAATTGGATTTAGGGCTTGAAATGGAGAACCTCACACAAACTCAAGGTATAAAAATGTGATTCCTAATGTGAATTCAATGAGTTTCAAATAGTTTATAAATATGAGGGCTCACTCAGATTCTTTTGTTCCTATTGAATTTTGGGAAAACCCTAACATTTTTTAGAGATCTTCTAGCCCATATCCTCCTTTGATCCTTATATTCTAAAGGATGATTGTTGGAAATATTAGGTTGGTTTTACTATCTATTCTTTGGTTTCCTTTCATACTTCTTCTGGGGATTTTTTTCAGTGATTATGTTTTTATTAGGGTGAGTTTGGGATATGTTTTTGATGATACATTATTGTGATCTAGGTTTATTTGTGATTTATTTATATGATTGCGGTCTTCTAGTTGTTTCTCCTTTTAACTATTAGGTGAAGTGAATCAGTAAGCTTCTTTGAGGCGGGGTATCCTTATTCTCTCTCTATTTATGTAAATGTGTGGGAATTTCATACTCTTTTCTTCTATTGAGTAGATAATTAGTCTTTTATTAATGAATATAATGAATTATATTAATATAAAATTAATGGGAATGGGGATAAATCACATGTTTTACTATTTTTATGTTATTTCTATTGAGATTTTATATTCTTGTTTCCATTATTGAAAATAATGGCTATTGGGATCCTTGCTTGTATTGTAGTTGACATGATTGTGAGATCCTATTATGTTATTGCTTTTTTATCATTGTGAAAGAAATAGATAATAACTTATATTTGGTTAATAAATTGGTTTCCCATGTAAATCTAGAATTTGTGTGATAATACCCATTATAAGTGATGAAGAAAATTATATAAACCCCTTATCAAATCTAAAATTGTGAAATCTAAGTTCTGGTGGTGTGTGTGGTTGTGTTTCCTTGTGTGAGGTGGGTTGTTGTATGGTGATGGTAGTGACTGAATTGGGTGAGGTAAGTATGGGTAAGTGATGAAATGGTTGGTTGGAATGTGATGCAATGTGGGCGATTGTGCAGTGGTGGTGATATGTGGTGGTTGTGATGTGTGGTGGTGGTGGTTTGAGGTGGTTGTGTTGTGTAGTGGTTGTGATGTGTAATGGTTGATATGTGTGGTTTTTTGGTGATATGGCTTAGATTATGTGGTGATGTGATGATGGTTTATGTGATATGGATAAGATATTATGTGGTGAGGTTTTTTTAGTTTCATATTTATCCATGGAATAAATTATAATGCTGAAATAAAAATTCATGGGTTGGTAAATAAGTAAGAATGGGATGTAATTTATGTGATATATAAACTCAAGCCTTTTACATATATTATTACATGATTTTTAACATAAACATCTATTAATTATAACTTAAAGATCATGAGGCCTAGTGTCTTTGGAAGACTAGGTTCATAATAAATCAAAGTGAGGCTAAAATAAAACTTCTTTATTTTATTCTCTATAATGAGCTCCTAAATCCTTTTGGGATCCTAAAAATTCACAGGATAACCTAGGGAATACATAGACAAAAGGAGTGAACTAAAAATATTAGAAAGGGAATAACATAAGAAAACATAACATGTAAGTCAAAGGTATAACATGATATCATAAAAGAGAAGGATCATGAGTAATCATTTGGAAGCATAATATAAAGAACATGGTATCATAAGATCATGGTAACATAGGAAATGCGGTTGAAACATTTAACATGACATAAAATTAAGTCAAGTATAACTTCCTAGACAATATCACCTGTTGGAAAAAGTTCCATAATGGATTAGGTTTACTCCATAATCCCATACACGACGCCTCATGAGACTAAAAACATTATCCAATGCATTGGAGTGCTATCTGGATGCACCCATCATATAAGCTATATTAGGCTCACCCAACACTATCTAGGAAGACCCATCATAACATGTTCATGATTTATTTGTTCCCAAAAAGGAAATCAATAATAATTCATAACATAAGAATTACCTATAGAAAAAAATGGGATACATAATCTTGTCTCATATCATAATCAAAATAAATTTCATAATGAAGGCATTTGGGAGATAAAAATAAGTCATGTATCACCCCATAAAATTATAGGAGAATAATCTAGGTATATATGTGAGAGAAATATATACATAATTTAAAAGAAATATAGTATATCAAATGTTATCATTATTCATGAAAATGTATTTAAAATATTACATGGAATACTTCTTGAGAAAAATACACATTTCACTTTGAAATTAATTATTAAAAATCTAAAAAGTTCCAAAATTTTATAGAAAAAAATTTCTTTGAAAATAAAAATGGAAATGTATAAAGTAATCTTCAAATATTTTAGTGGTCATGATAGTGGGTAATTCCATACATGCTTAGTATATTAAAACAAATATTCCTTTCACATTTTTGTAAGAAAAGTCAAAAGTAACTTGTTTGGAAAATGATAGGAAGATTCCTTTTATTTTTTTTTTATAAAAATAAAATCATGGATAAAAATTAATTTAAAAAATTATAGGATAATATTAAAAAAATAAAACATTTTTAGAAAACAAGGATTTGGAAGAAAAAGATTTTTGATCGTAGAGAGAAATGAAGTCAGTTTTTATTAAAAACATTTTCTCAATAATTTTAAGTAAAAAAGAGAGTAAAATGGTATTATTACTTGAAAATTTTATTAATAACTATATTATGAGGAAGTTAAATTATTTTACCCAATAATTATCATATAATTTCATATAATGTAAATTCAAGCATAAATAATCCCGAATAAAATAATAATGAAACATAAACCCTTATCACTTTGGTAAATTTTGAATCATGACTAACATGAATGAAATAGATGAATTATAACTTAAAATATCATTAATTATTAATAATTCATTATATAATATTTAATGGGGAATTATATACACCATCTAAAATAAATTAGGTGCATAAAATAATATGTGTCTTAAAGAAGGAGGTTTTAAGACAAAACCCTTACCTCGAGTCCAGAATTTGTCATGTATGTATTTTATCTAATATATAATAAACTTATATCAATTTTTTTATTAATAAAATTTTCTAGGTTTAATACCTCATACATAAACCATTGACTTCATTTATTTTAATGAAATATTTAATTACTTATTTCAGTTATGAGTCAGGTGTTTTGAGGACACTTGATTCATAAATTCAAAATGGAATTGGTGTGTTGACTATGGTCAAAGGGTTCATTGTTAAATCATATATATAATTAAATAATAAAATAATTATAATTTTTATGCATAAATTATACTTTTAAAACCAACCATGAAATGTGGTTATGAAAATTGAATTACGTTACAATCATGGAAACGGTAGGTCGTACGTATGCATGAGTAACATTTCCATTTTTCAAAGATCATGATAGAAATAAAGTAAGAGTTAATTTATATTTAAATAATTATAATTATATTATAAATATAATATATAAAAATTAAATCCATCATCATAAACATCCGCATGAGATGATGATGGAAAAAAATTACATCAGTCCGTGAGGCGATAGTCCGCCGTACACATGAACAATGATTTCATTTTCTATTTGATGGAAGTGGATATAGAAAATATTACATCATCAAAATAATGAAATATAATTATATAGGATATACTGGTGTTATTATATTATAATTTTTAAGACATAATTTAATGTGTAAAATTAATAAGTAGAAAGAAGGAGCTCGATGAAGACAACTACCTTCGCTTAGAAGAACCTCCTTTGGATCTCTTATTAAGGGCCATAAGGTTGGTATTTTGGGTAGACCATAATCTATATAATTTATTTAAGTTTTTTTGGGATAAATTTTTAAGGGTTTGGTTGATTCAAATTTCTTGATAGGTGTGAATAAGTGAGGGGAGTGAGTCCCCTTTTATAATTGAGAAGAGTGATATTTTTGTAAATACCCAAAACTATTCAATAATGGGAAGTCACTCTCAATCCAAGTGCCTAAAAATTTTAAAAATAAAGTATAGGAAGATATATAAGTATGATCCACCCATTTACAACTAAAAATAAATATGTTTTTAAAATTTTTATCCTCTTTACCACTAAGGTTAGTCACTTTTACTATTTTATTTTTTCACCACAATAACTATTTTTTACTATTTTTACTATTCATTATGAAAAAAATTAAGTTGAACTTATTATATAATATAAATTATTCTAATTAAAAATATTTAATCAATTTTATCAAATTAAATTCACATAAGCGGCATAATTTAATTTAAAATTAAACCCACAGGCGTGTTGAAATTTTTTTTATCAAGAAATGAATTTCTCAAGCATTAGATGATATTTTAATAACTATATGACATGCAGTAATAATTAAATGAATTTAAATTAATATTTATATATATATAATATAAATTTCAATTAAATAATTCCTTAGTATGGGTTATTTTAATTAGTTAAAATGGTGAAACATTATGCACTTTGAAACATTTTTCCGAAAAATGTGTTTTTAAGCCTAAAAATAAAATTATATTAAAATCCAGTATAAATATGATTTAAATGTAATTAATTAGATGAAAAATAACTAAATAATAATTATTTTACTTTTAAATCATATTAAAATAATAATGGGACATTTAAATTACTTAATTTATTAAAAAGAAATAACAGTTTTACCAAAAAAATCAGATTTTTTCACTATTCATTAAAAAATCAATATTTTCCAAAAAATCACAAAATTTAAATATAAGTTAATATAAATATTATGATTTAAAAAATTATTTTAATTTTATAAAATAACATTTCTAAAAGTTCCAAAAATTAATTATAATATTTTCTCACAAAAAAAATCATTTTTGAAGGAAACATATTCTTTATAGAAGAATATATATTTATTAATGTCGAGTGATTATTTATTAATTTTTTTTAAATAAATTTATATTGATTGGAACTTTATAGTTATTTTATAAAGTATTTAATACTCTTCATTTATTCCAATTTAATGGATAGTTTATATAGGCCTTGTTTAAATAATAGTATTTTAATATTATATCGCGGTTTGTTTAAACTCAATATTGAATATTGAATATGCTATCGATCATATTATTATTTTAAAATATTGGGGTATTAGATTATACCTCCATTAAATAAATTTCATCCTCACAATTTAAACTTATGCTTAGTAATCAAGGGTTAGACATTTGAAAATTATTTTATGAAAAACCCACATCGCAAAAATGGTTAATAAAACTTCCTCTTAAAAGTGGGAAAGAGAAATAAAAAGGTCCTATGAAATAGCATATGAATAGGTTTAAAAGTAGGATAATATTGGTGAGAATTAAAAATATATATGTATAAGAAAAGTGTAAATAATTATGAAGAGTGATAGAGATCATTGATCCCAATAAAGTAAATGATCAAAAGAAAGTTAACAACCACAAAAACATAAATTTGATGAATTAAAAGACCATCGATTAATCACATATAAAGGTAATAAGATAATATTTTTGTTTCAAAATCATTTTATTAGAGCTGATGAATTATTTTACTATTAATATAGAGAACACCAAAAAATATACTCACTTGATATCTTTTTATTTCGTAAACACAATTTCATCCTTTCATTACGCTTCAATCAATTTCCACTTCACCTATTACTATAAGAAATGAATATCTAATATCTTTTTTATGCTTGATGCACTAAAATTAACTTTTAATAGATCATAATATCCATAAAAGAGTAACAATGTATTAATTCTATATTTATTAAAACCAAAATGGTTATCATAAAGTAAGAAAATAACCAAAATGAATATGAATATATTATTATATAAAATTCAATAATAATAAAAAGGTTTAAAATAAATCATTACTTAAATAAATATCTTTATATCCCAAGTAACCTCAATAACCTCAACATAAAAGAAGGTTTCAACCTAAAAATTTATCTCATAACCTTAAACTTACATCTCCAAAAACATAATACTATTCTTTCAAAGTAATAATTTTTGTTAAACATAAGGGTTATATATATCTTAGCCCAATAATTTTTTCCGAAAATATCATTAATCACATTAAAATCCCATCAATTATAACCTAAAAAGGGGTGTATAATAATTTAAACTTATTATCAAACTTAAAATCATAAAACTATGATGGCATCCATAACTCTAAAGTTAATCTTACATGAAGACATATATGCTTCCAAAATTAACACAATTCTTATATGTTTTATGATTCTTATAACCAAAATACCATTGGTAAATAATACTTCTACAACATAATTATTTAATCCCAATATATAATACTTCAACCTTTTATTTCAATTATTTGGTATAACATATTTCCTTTTTTATTCTTGGGGACAACCCTTAGTTTAGGTAATTGAATCAGATAATACCCAATTTACCCACATATAAGACATAAAATTCCTTAGATTTTCTTTGCTCTATAACCTCCATTTATACATAGAAAACATCTTCCTCTATATTTGATATATTCTTCTAGGTGCTTATTCCCACATTACTGAGATGTAGGAAGATGAATCTTCTTTACTATATATTCATTACAATATACACTTTCATAAAAGTCCATCTTCCTCTTATTTTATGTGTTAGGAATCTAACTAAAGTTCATATTTTCAATCATATATCATGATATCTAATTAGGAATAATCATAATATCTTTTTCTCCAGTCATCATCTAGTTTGGTTTCTCATGATCACCAAAATTTCCATCACATCCAGTGTTAACATGATTCCTCTTGATTCTATCCATTAACTAAAACCAAAATATATAGTATGAGAAATAATAATCATATTTAGAAACCATATAATCATTAAAAATAATTTATAGGATGCCTAAATCATGATACATTATTTTCAATCTACGACACCTTTGGTTTATCCTAGGTCATTCATGATCATAATATATTCCAATATTTCATGACAGTTTATAAAGAGTTTATGAATTTTGAAAGTATATATCCTGAGAGTGTCAAACTTGGTGTGAAAAAATTCACATTATTTTGCATTAGGTGATGATTGAGTCCAGCTTAATACACCCTTTTTAGAGTTATTACCCCTAGGAACAACTATTCCACAGCCACATCCAATTGTAGTATCTCGACTTGGATGAAATTTCTTAAAAACCACTCCCTCTATCCTTCACCAAAATTCCAGGATATTTTTCTATACTTAAAATTATCCTTATCCTTATCCCTAGGGTTATCACTAAAATTTTATCATCGTAGTTTCTAAAGGTTAGCTAAACCTTTTCTTTGATACCAACTATAGTGACCCAATCATTTTACACATATTATTACATGATTTTTAACACAAAAATCTATTAATTATAACCCAAATATCATGATTCCTAGTGTATTTGGAAGACTAAGTTCATAATACATCAAAGCTAGGCTAAAATAAAACTTCTTTATTTTATTCTTCATAATGAGCTTATAAATCCATTTAAACTCCTAAAACTGCATTGGAAAACCTGGGGAATACATAGTAAAAAGGGATGACCTAAAAATATTAGTAAGGGAATAAAATAATAAGGAAACATAACATGTGATTCAAAGGTATAACATGAGATCATAAATGAGATTGGCGCATGAGTAATCACATGAAATAATAACATAAAGAACTTGGTATTATAAGATCATGGTAACATAGGAAATATGGTAGAAACATATAACATGACATAAAAATGAGTGAATTATAACTTCCTAGAAAATATCACATGGTGTACAAAGTCACATAATGGATTAGGTTTAATCCCTAATCCTATACATTACACCTCATGAGGCTAAAAACATTACCCAATGCATTGGAGATCTATCTGGGAACACCCATCGTATAATCCATATCAAGCTCACTCGGTACTATCTAAGAGCTCCCATAATAACATGTTCATGATCTATGTGTTCG
The DNA here is from genome assembly GCA_963277665.1 of Viscum album. Lineage (NCBI taxonomy): Eukaryota > Viridiplantae > Streptophyta > Magnoliopsida > Santalales > Viscaceae > Viscum > Viscum album. Next base: position 257,887,452 of record OY728162.1, read on the forward strand.
GAAAAAAATGAAATAAATCATAAGGAATAACATAAGAATTACCCATGGAAATAAAACAGGTAGCATAATCTTGTCTCATATCATAATCAAAAGAAATTTCATAATGAAGTCATTTGAGAGATAAAAATAAGGCATGTATTACCCCATAAAATTAAGGTATAATAATCTAGGTATATATTTGGGAGACATAAATACTTAATTTATAAGTAATACATAACATTAAAGGTTGTCATAATTGATGAAAATGTATTTAAAATATCACATGGAATACTTCTTGAGAAAAATTACCTTTTCATTTTGAATCACTTCTTCAAAATATAAAAATTTACAAAATATTATAAAAAATATTTTCTTTAAAAAAACCATGTAAAATTATAAAGTAATCCTTAAATATTTGATTGGCCATAATGGCAAGTAATTCCGTACATTCCGAGTACGTTAAAACAAATATTCCTTTCACATTTTTGTAAGAAAAGTAAAAAGTAACTTGTTTGGAAAATGATAATAAGATTCATTTTAAAACATTTTATAAAAATAAGATAATGGTTAAAAATTAATTTAATAAATAATATGATAATATTAAAATTATTTCTAAAAACATTTTTAGAAAAAATTGATTTGGAAGAAAAAGATTTTTAATCGAAGAGAGAAATGAACTTAAAAAAATATTCCCAACAATTTTAAATAAAAAAGAGATAAAAATGGTATTATTACTTGAAAATTACATGAATAACTATAGGAAGAGGTAATGGAAGGGTTTTAGTAGAAAAATATCAAATAATTTCCCTTAATAGAAATTCAAGTATAAACAATCCCAATTAAAATGAGATTGAAACATAAACCCTTAACACTTTGATAACTTTTGAATCATAACTCCAATAAATTAAGTAGATGAATTTTAACTTAAAATATCATTAATTATAAATAATTCATGATATAATATGTAATGGGGTAGTATATACACCATTTAAAATAAATTAGGCACATAAAAGAACACGTGTCTCAAAGAAGGAAGTTTTGTGATGAAAACCTTGCCTTGTATCCAAAACTTATCATGTATATATTTTGTCTAATATATAATAAACTTATATAAAATATTTATTTTATTAATAACCTTTTACAGGTTTAGTCCCTTATACTCAAACCATTCACTTCATTTATTTTAACAACATATTTAATTACTCATTTCAGTTATGTACTCATCGGGTGTGTTGAGGACGCTTGGTTCATAAATTCATAATGGAATTGGTGTGTTGACCATGGTCAAAGGGGTCATTTTTACTTCATATATATAATAATAATAATCAAATAATTATCATTTTTATATATAAATTATACTTTTAAAACCAATCTTGAAACATGGTTATGAAAAATGAACAATGTTACAATCATGGAGATAGTAGGTCGTATGTATGAATGAGAAACGTTTTCATTTTTCGATGATCATGGTGGAAATATGGTAAGTGTCATTTTATTTTTAAATAATTATAATTTTATCATAAATATCATATTATTTCTTTAAATACACTTACATATACTATCCATGTAATGTGGTAATAAAAAATGAATCACATCGCTTCGCGAGATGGCAGTCCACCATACACATGAATGATGTTATCATTTTAAATAATTTTTAACATTTCATTAATATAATATATAAAAATTAAATACATAATTATAAATAGTTTTGTGATGTGGTTATGGAAAATTAATTACATTGGTCAGTGAGGTAATAATCCGCCGTACACACAAACGATGGTTCGTTTCCCATTTGATGGAAGAAGAGATAGATACATATTATTCCATAAACATAATTAAATATTATTATATAGTATATACTGGTGTTATTATATTGTAATTTTTAAGAAATTTTTTATTGTGGAAAAATAATAAGTAAAAAGAAGGAGCTCGATGAAGATGATTACCTTCGCTTAGAAGAACCTCCTTTAGATATCTTATTAAGGACCCTAAGGTTAGTCTTTTTGGGAAGAAAAGAAGGTATATAATGTGGAAAAGGATTATAGGGAGATAATTTGGTATGTTTTGGTTGATCAAAATTTATTTATAGGTGTGAAAAGTGTGGTGAGGGGGTGCCCTTTTATAATTGAGGAAGAGTGACATTTTTATAAATACCCAAAACTATTCAATAACGGGAGGTCACTCTCAAGAAAAGTTCCTCCCAAATTGAAAAATAAATGAGTGCAGGATATATAAGGTCTATAAACACCTATAACACTAAATTTAAACGTTTTTTAAACATTTTATCCCCTTCTCTAAGGTTACTCACTTTTACTATTTCAATTTTTTACTGATGTAACTATTTTTTACTATTTTTACTATTCTTTATGAAAAAATTAAGTTGAAATTATTATATAATATAAATTATTATTATTATAAATACATGATTCATTTTATTAAATCAAATTCATATAAGTGGAATAATTTAATTTAAAATTAAACCTGCAGACGTGTCGAAAAAACATTTTTTCAAGAAAAGCATTTTTCAAGCATAAGATGATCTTATACTAACTATATGAAAATTAATCACAATAAAATTATTTTAAATAAATATTTAAAATTATATAATATATAAATTTAATTTAGTTAATTCCTAATTAGGTTTTATTTTAATTAGTTAAAATGGATAAACATTATTCACTTTAAAACATTTTTTAGAAAAATATGTTTTAAAGCCTCAAAATAAACTTATATTAAAACCGAGTAGACATATGATTTAAATGTAATTAATTGGATGAAATATAACTAAATAATAATTATTATACTTTTAAATAATATTAAAATAATAATGTTACTTTTAAATTATTTAATTTATTAAAAATAAATGACAGTTTTACAAAAAAATTGGTATTTTTCATTATTCACTGAAAAATCAATATTTTCCAAAAAATATAAAAATTTCACTCTAAGTTAATATATATATCATGATTTCAAAAATTATTTTCATTTTATAAAATATAATTTCTAAAATTTCCAGAAAATAGTTATAATATTTGCTCGTAAAAACAATAAAAATCTTTTTTAAAGGAAATATATTTTTCATAGAATAAAATATATTTATTAAAGTTGAGTGCTTATTTATTAGGAATTTTATAAATAAATTTATATTGAAGATGAAATTTATATATATTTCATAAAATAGTTAATACTATTCACACCCATAGATTTAATGGTTAGGTTATATCAACCACGTTTAAATAATAATATTTTAATATTATATCGTGGTTCATTTAAACTCAATGTTTCGTGTTGAATACACTATCGATCATAGTGTTATTTAAAAATCTCAGGGTGTTACATTTTTAGAAATTGGATTAAATTAACTGAAAAATAAATGAATGTGTTTGTAAATGTGAATTAAATGTCTTATTAAATGGGAGTTAGTGGAACTCATTAAATCTGGAAAATAGTGGAACATGTAATTGAAAGTTTAATTGTGTGGCTATGTGTGGTGGTTGTGTGGTGTGATTCATTTAGTGGTTGTGATAGTTATGATGATTTTAATGAGGTACAATAGCAGTGCTGTGGTGTACGCTAGTGCAGTTTATATGAACCAATAGGTTGGGTATCATGTGATATCAATCTATCATCTATTTTATGTTATTTCTATATGTGCCTCACCCAAGTTAGATAACCTTACCAACACACAAGGGTTTTGGGTTTTGGGTGTTTTCCACAATATCTAGGATGATAATGATATGGATGGCTACCTGCCCCCTATTCCCCACTCTTCCTTTAGTAGTGACGATATAAGTAGTGTTGGAGATTACCCAGTGATGATATGGGTTAGTGTTGGAGATTACTAAGTGGTGATTAGGATGTGATATGTGGTGGGGGTCATACATGGTGGGAGGAAGGAATGAGGTTGGTGTCCTTCATGTTCATGATACCCTGCTGCCCTGGTTATGTGCTGAGGCTATGATATGATGAGCTTATGATGTAACGTGGTTGTGATGTGATAATGACTAATGCTAGTACTAGATGCTATACCTGGAGAGGGTATGGTATATTGGGATGTGTACTAACCTATATCACAAATGACTGGATATGTGATGAAATATGTATAAAAGGGATAAGAACACAATATGTTTGATGTTGGGGCATGAGAGAAGCAAAGAAATGGGGAAACTACTGTGGGGTTCCTTTATTTATGTTATTAATACTATGTTACTATATTGGATTTGTGATTTGGTGAGTGACCCATGGTGAGGTTGGAATTTGTTAGTTGACCTATTTAGGTGTTTTTTGGTTCTTCTGTTTATTCACTGGATAATTAGTATATTATTTTCACATGTGAACTAGAGACCTTGGGTATGATCCTACTGAGTATACATGTTATGCTCACCCTACATATATATAAACTATTTTTCGGGTTTTCAAGAGGAATTTGGAGACCGATATGGACATGAATAGATTGGGTTTTGGAGCTGTTGTGGAGTCACCGTCGTAGGACTTTCCTTTTGGTATTTACTTGAAGAATTTTATTTTCATTTTTTGGTATTGTTCACACACTCTGGTATAGTTTTGGTTTTAATTTTATATTATATGTTGTAGTTTCTTTGTGAATGTTTATTCTATCTCCTAATACTATATTATTATAGAGGGTAATGCCTTCCATATGTGATATTTTTATACCCTCGATGCTTGTCACCAACCTGAGGCCTACTGGAGGTGGGACTTGGGGGTCATTATCTCTCTTCCTTTATTGCTGGATAAGGAGGGGTATATAATGCCCTGACCCTAGTTACCCAGAGTCAGTGCATTATTAGATAACATTGGCATGATCACAAGGGATCAAATCCCGAAAGACCGATCAGTTTAGTAGCCTTGAAAGTACTAGATACATTCATAAGTTTTATATTACATTATAAAATGAAAAACAACATCAAAATTGTCTCCATTTATCACATTCATATCCCTTATACTATCCCTATAGGTCAGTCATAATATCCTTCTTCACATCTTGGGAAAAATAAAACATAAAAAGGGGTGAGTTCATATGCTGAGTAAGGATAACAATATAGCCGAAACTTTCATAAATAATCATAAACATTTAAGGCAATGTATAAGACTAAAACATAAGCCTTTTAAACATAAAATTCTATATAATATGTCCAATATAAATAAAATAATTCTATATACTTATTCACATGTATATTCTACTAGTCGAATAATAACATGGAATATCAATAGCCAATTTCATAATGATGGAATGAATAATGTCAAACTTCATAACCACATAGTCAAGGACTTGTTCCAAGACTACAAATAATATTTTATCAAGGCCTTATTCCAAGACACTAGTTTATCTCATGAGACCTACTGATGCATCAAGGAGTTATAGCAGGCTCCACGCATCACTTACTAAGTCCAATGCATTCCTCATATGAAAAGGTTTAAACATAACATAAACATTAGTATTAAAAATAGCATAAAAAATGTCAATAATTTATCCATAAACCATTAATGGTACAAGAAAACACATCCATATTCAAACATATTACAAAAACTTTAATATAATATGGAATATTTGTATCATAATAAATCAACTTCAAATAAGTTTAAAATCCATCAAAGGATGTTGACATAGATGAAATGATTTTTTTGAAAGAAATAACTCTTTCTATTTTGAAACCATTTAAAAGTCACATAATTATAAAATAAAACATTTATTTTGAAGATATTCTTATAATATTGTATGGGAAGCTTCGATAATGTTATAATGGCAGAAAATAGCCACACCCGCCGTATAAGTTAATAAAGACATTCTTACCTTAATTTTGTCGAAAAGGTCATATAGTACCTTGTTTGGAAAATGAAAAAAAGATTCATTTCAAAATATATATGGTTAAATAAGGGTATAAATGACTTTAAACCATAGTCTAGTAAATAGTAAAAATGTTTCAAAATACATTTTTAAGAAAACACGGATGTGGATGATAAAGAGGTCCCAGTAGATACTTACGTATTAACAACCTCAGATAAGTAAAGAGATTGTAGAATTAACCCTTACCTTATACTTTTCCTTAGTTTATGGTATTTTAACCTCCTGTATAATAGTTAAAGCATTGTTATTAAATTATACAAGAACTATATACATAAATATGATATCATATATGATCCTCTAATATTACTTTGTTAATAATATTTCAGTAGCATCATCGTTTCGGGTGTTAACTGATTCATTTTCCTTGATATGCTTGGTTAAATAAGAAATGTTTATTATGGATAGGATGTATTTGATTCATATAAATAATTATATTATGTTCATAAACATTATTTTTAATCATAAAATTAAAATTATTCTGGAATGATTACGATGGGGAATGAATCTCATCGCGTTCGTGGAGACGGTAATCCGTATGCACACACGAGCGACAATATCATTATATTGATGGTGAAATCATATGTAATTTGATGGTATATCATATATAAATAATTTTTAACATGTTATATTTATTATTTACATCAGTTATACTCATTATTATACCCATCCAAAATAATGAAGTGTTGGAATAACAAACTACACCACGACATGGAGATGGTAAGCCGTACGTACGCACGTATAGTGACTTTGAAATTTATAGGATGGATAGAATAACGAATATGGTTATACCATATTTATAATAACATCACAGTATGTAGAAGTTAGTGGATTTATTATTTTGGTATGGAAGCAACAAAGAAAGAGGAAGTGGAAGAAGAAAAGAACTTGAAAGAGGGTGGTGAAATTATTACCTCTTCTTTGGGTGTTTCCTTTTGAGTTGATCAAAAGGGATCCTTAGGTTGGATTTATGATCAAAGTAAGGACTCTAGGTTTATGTGAGGGAAGTTGGGAGGATATTTGGGTAGGTTTTTTCTGAGACAAATGGCTTTGGAAGTGTGAAATTAAGAGAAGGGGAAGTACCCTTTTATAAGGGAGGTGAGGGTCACTTTAGGAAAATCTTGAAATATTATTTTATAATAAAATCATTTTCGGTTTATAATGGGTCAAAAGTGATTTATTTAGAGTATAAGGTGAATATGAGTTGAAAATCTCTCAACCAATAGGTTTTATATAGGTTTATGTCACCATATTAATCTTATCTTTTAGATTTAACTCTTAGTTAAATAGTTTGGCATTTACCATGTCTCATTGTATTTTTATATTATATGATTAATAAACTAACTATAAACTGCCAAGAGAACCCCAAGTGGTTCATTATTAATATATATAACCTTATCTAAGTCCTTTGGCTGAACCTTATTTTTTTAGGAATATTATATAAATAAATAATATATTATTTGTTTTAAAAACTCAATTATGTCAATTTTGACACTATTTAGTATTTGATTTTTTTGAAAGCCATAAAAACTTTATAAATTAGAATAAAATTTATTTAATAAATACTAACATGTCATATTAACCTATAAAATTAGTTTAATTCATTAGAAGTCTCAATTTAAACTTATTTGGATATTTATATTATCAATTATTTTAGTATTTCATTAATAAGGTAATTACTGCATCATCATTCTATCATAAATAAATTAAATTATTTAATCTATAAAAATTATAAATAAAATACCATTATTTAGGGAATATTTTTATATTTATAATTAATATTTATAATCAAATTTATATTATGTTTAACCCTATATTAAAAATATTTTAGTTATTAAACTTTAAATTTAACACTTTTAACTCTTCTTTAAATAAAATAATAATAAATGTCCTAATCTAATATAAGTGGACCAAAAGGATAATATTTTATTACTAAGGTTGTTTTTGGTCAAATAAAACTTATCCAATAGAATTAGGACATGTGTTAGGGTAATTATAATATCATTTTTACCTTTAATTACCCTATTTACTTTTAACTGTGGTAAATAAAAGTCAAAAGTTACTATTCACCAAAAATTATTTTCATCTTATTGAACCAAATTTTACTTACTGATATTTGTCAAGACCCATCCCGGTGGGGACCGAGCCGCAACTCCCCAAGCCCGCCTTCAATAGGCCAGAGGTTGGTGACTAGCACCGAGTAGGCATGCTACTAACATGGGAGGCATTGCCTATAACCCGTACACACACACACACATCTCCAAACCCGTAAAGCTGCAAAGTAAAAACTACCAAAAGGAAAAGATGCATGCATACACTAAAACCCAACCAATAGAGTATGACAAGAAGTAAAGTACAATAAAGTAAAACCTTGGGCCAAAAGTACAAGCCCACCAAAAGAAAGTCTTCCACAAGTCTAACCTGTAGAGAAAGGTACTGGGACTACAACCCATCGCCGAAGGAACGCACCTCGGCGTGTCTGATCTCACTGAGCACCGTCCAGTCCTGGTCTTCCTAGAATCCTGTCAAAGGCTCGCTCGTTTTCACAAGACACGACACGTGCGGGCAAAGCCCGTGCAGGGGTGAGTATAACAATACCCAGTAGGACACCCCGAAAACCACAAAGGAAATACAACAAAGGAAAATACCACAAAGAAAGGTACAGTCAGCTCTACACAGTATATGTCTATGGAACATATAACAATAATATCCAGATATAATCATACAAAAACGACCATCGTGAAAACCGCCACTAGGATCCAGCTCGAAGATTCCACTAAGCATACCATCGGGAGGACATACTCCTAGGTCTGAAGAGAGAGGCACGAAGTACTCGTTCCGGGAGAACACACTCTACAAGTACCTTGGAAAAAAGATGCTCAGATGAGGATCACAACCAAGTCATGGGGTGATTCCGAAAACTCAATATAAGCTAATATGCTAAGCAGAGGATCGGTGCCCGGGTAAAGTTGGTTACGTCGATACCAAGAACTCTACCTAGGGTTCTAGGAATGAATAGAGGATCCGGCTCTAAGTCTCACAGAGGGGATTCCAAAAACTCTATTCAGGGAGGTCTGCTGAAGGGATCATACCCCTGTATAAAGGAGTTGATGCCAGAACATTCAGGGGATTGCCAAGGGTACGAACCCTAAGAACTATTCCAAGTCACAGAAGGCAAGTGGCTCAATCCAGGAAGAAAAAGTTTACACGACATTTAGTATGGTTACATGCTATGTTCCTTGACCCCGGGTACTGCCCGTGTGAATGGACCGTGTCCTTCATTCAAGCCATGCAAAACCAAGCTACACAACATGTAGAAAAGGTACACGCCGTGTTCCTTGACCCCGGGTGCTGCCTGTGTAACCGGCCCATGTCACTCGGCTTGCCAAAAGCAACTACATGGAGTGTAGAAGAAATCACACACCGTGTTAGAGCACCTGGGCTCTCTCCATGTACGCTGGCCATGTGCCCGTACACAGTCTCTTCCTGTGTCCGTATCGCCTGCCCGAGTACCAGTACACGGGGTACCCCGTGTATCTGGACGGGTCTGGCCGGGGAGGGGTATACATGGAGTGTCTATGGCCGTGTGCCCTTCCCATGTCCGTGTACTCCCGTAGTACACGCCGGGTAACCCTACTGATGAACACACGCCGTGTAGCCCATACTACACGGTGTGTAGTCGGTAAAATTTCCAGAACCACGTCTTCCACCGCGCGCCTCGGCCGATCTTCCAGATCTCGATTCTGTCGTCCGTTCGCCGCGAAACTCCAGATACCGGGTTGCCTCGTCTCCGTGAAGCTGAATCCATGGGTTTCGGGTCTTCAATCGGCTCCAAAATACGATTCTGGCCATCCGATCGGAAATCGTCCAAAGAACAATATCTTCCGATCCGCTTCGATCTGTCTGCCGAAACTGTCGTCGCACCTCCACAAGACTGTTGCAATGTTGATCCTTAAATTTGGGATCGTTGCGTCGCAGAACAGATGCGCAGCGATCTGTTATTCATCGCCCCACGAAGAACGCGAAGAACTCTCATGAATAACGCGAAGAATTTGGGGGAGAACACACAGAAAAATGAGAGGGACGAACCTTGATCGATGTTCGTGTCAATCTTGGTTCGTCACTGTTAGAAGGTTGAATGAAACCAAACAAAATTCAAGAATCAATTCCCCACAAATCCCCGCAAAATCCCATCCCGCAAGAATGATTGATCCACAGGCTAATCTATTCGTGGATTAGTCCGCCTTCGTCGTGGAAATAAAAAACGGGGAATGGAAAATCAAAATCAACATCCTACTTGTATTTTCTGTGTTTTCTGGCAAAGATCCACTCACCGCGTCGTCGTCATCGTTGAAATCTGTCAAGAACGTCGCCGCCGCGTTGGGGGTTTCCTCCAGAGATTTCCCAGAGCCTCCATAGAATTTCAGGGTTATGTGGATTGTAACCCTGATTCCCCTGCGAAATCTCTATTTAAAAGATAAGAGATATTTGACGTAACAAGCTTTAATAAAACATTTTTTTTAAATTAAATATTTTATTACGGTTACGTCCCAAAAACCAGATTTCACCACCGACCTGCGCTGGCCAAACTTAGGCCTCACCCAAGGTAAAATCGCTATTATGAATGCAACGGTGCCCTCAGATTTCTGATCCGAGCATCCGTTTGGGAGTTATTACACTTTTTCAGGAAAAACGCACGCGCGCGTAATTTAATTATTAAATTAAATTCAAACACTTGTTCCGGGCTCACTGGGCCTTAGAACTGCATGCCGTCTCAGAGCCTGGTCTTGAAATAATTCCCATATAATATTAAAATAACACATGAAAAAATCCGGGACATTACATCACACCCACCTTAGGGCTTTTACATCCCTGAAAATCCAAAACAAGGGCTAATCAAAAAGATGTGGGTATTGCACGTGAATCTAAGACTCCCGCTCCCACGTGCTCTCCTGGAGATTCCCATGCTGCCACCGGACACGCACCAAGGGAATAGCTCATCCACGAAGGATCTTCTCCTATCGATCCTCGATCTCCACTGGGTACTCAGCAAAGGTCGCTCTATCATCGATGTCCAGCTCGCCCCAGTCGATGATGTGCGATGGATCATGCACGTACCTCCGTAGCTGCGACACATGGAAGACGTTGTGTACCCGGTCCATCTGAGGAGGTAGAGCCAAGCGATACGCCACCTCGCCAACTCTACTAAAAATCTGAAAAGGGCCAACGAACCTCGGTGGTAGCTTGCCACCTCGGCCACATCTCCGCAATCCCCATCGACGTGAGACCCGAAGGAACACATGGTCTCCCTCCTCAAACTCCAAAGGCCTCCGCCTCCAGTCGGAATAAGAATTTTTCTGACTATGTGCAGTCTTTATCCGCTCCTGGATGACCTGCACCTTCTCTGTAGTAGCTCTCACCATCTCTGGGCCCATGAGTGCTGACTCTCCCGGGTCAGTCCAGCAAAGTGGTGACCTGAAAGGTCACCCGTATAGAGCCTCGAATGGTTCCATACCAATAGTGGAATGATAACTGTTGTTATAAGAAAATTCCACCAGTGGTAGGTGATCCTCCTAGCTACGACCGAAGTCAAGTATGCAATCTCGTAGCATATACTCCAGGACCTGGATGGTCCGCTCTGTCTGCCCATCAGTCTGGGGATGAAACGCTGTGGTCAAGTGTAATTGAGTCCCAAAATCTTCCTGCAATACCTTCCACAACTGGGATGTGAAATGAGCATCATGATCTGAGACGATCGTGGATCCATGAATCCAAACTATCTCCTGCACATAGAGGCGTCCCAAGCTCTCTACCGAACTCTGCTCCCGTATGGCTAGGAAGTGGACCAACTTGGTGAGTCAATCAATGATCACCTAGATGGAATCGTGTCCCCTGTAAGTGCGTGGTAAACCTGTCATGAAGTCCATGGATATCCCATCCCACTTCCACTCTGGCACCTCAAGGGGTTGAGTCAAACCTGCTGGCACCTGGTACTCAACCTTTACTTGCTGACAAGTAAGGCACCGAGAAACAAACTCTGCCACACTCTTCTTCATCCCTGGACACCAGAACTGATGTCGGAGGTCCTGGTACATCTTTTCCATGCATGGATGCACCGCCAAATGGGATGTATGAAACTCCCTCAGAACCTCCTCCCGCAACGTCACTAGTACTACTGTGCATCCTCTGAAAAGGACAACGTGCTCCCCTCCTTCTGAATATCCATCAGCAGCATCACGTGTGGATATCTGAGCACGTAGAGTCTCATAGCTAGCATCCTCACGCTGTGCTTCTTTGACTCGCTGTAAGAGTGGAGGGGTAACAACCATCGACTGAAGGTAAGATCCTTCATCTCCATCCACGAAGGAAAACTACAAAGAGGCCAACTGCCTTGTCTCCTATTCCTGCAACTACGAACATGATTTACTACTGAGAGCATCTGCCACCACGTTCCCCTTACCAGGAGTATAAAAGATCTCAAAGTCGTAATCCTGGAGGAACTCAAGCCATCACCTCTGTCTCAAATTCAGATCCTTCTGAGAAAAGATATATCTGAGACTCTTGTGATCAGAGTAGAGGGTAAACCGCTCACCCATCAGGTAGTTCCGCCACATAATCAATGCGAAGACTACCGCTTCCAACTCAAGATCATGGGCCACATAGTTCTGCTCGCGTGGCCTCAACTGACATGAGCCATAGGCAATCACCACTTGCCTCTGCATCAGGACACAACCAAGCCCAGTTCCTGATGCATCACATAACACTATGTACTCGACACCCTCCTCTGGTAATCTCAAGATCGAGGCACTCGTCAGACTCTGTCTCAACTACTGGAAATCCTGCTGTCATTTCTCGGTCCACACGAAAGGCTGTCCCTTTCGGGTCAAAGCTGTCATCGGTGCTGCAATCCTGGAGAAATCATGGATGAATCTCCGATAGTAGCCCACCAACCCAAGGAAACTCTGCACCTCCGTCACGCTCCGGGGTGGCTCCCATGCTAGCACTGCCTCCACCTTTGTTGGGTCCACTGCTACACCATCTGCTGAGATAACGTGTCCCAGAAAGTGGACCTTCTGTAACCAGTACTGACACTTCGAGAGTTTCCCATACAAATGGTTCTCTTGGAGTGTGTCTAGAACCATCCTTAGGTGTATCACGTGATCCTCCTCGGACGCAAAGTACACAAGGATATAATTGATGAAGACCACCACAAACTGGTCTAGATAAGGCTGAAAGATCCGGTTCATGAGTCCCATGAACACTGCCGGGGCATTCGTCACGCTGAAGGGCATCACCAAGTACTTATAGTGACCGTAGCGACATCTGAAAGCCGTCTTCGGTATATCCTCTTCCTGTACTCGCAACTGGTGATAGCCTGATCATAGATCAACCTTCAAGAACTATCGTGCCCCTCTCAACTGGTCTAGGAGGTCATCGATCCTCATCAGTGGATACAGGTTCTTCACGATCACCTGATTCAAGCGCCGGTAATCCACACATAGCCTCAAGCTCCCATCCGCCTTCTTGGAAAAAACACTGGGGCTGCCCAGGGTGAAACGCTGGGTCTCACAAAGCCCTTCTTCTGCAAGTCATCCAACTGCATCCTCAGCTCAAGAAGCTCTGTAGGAGCCATCCGATAAGCTGATGCTGATATCAGGGTCGTCCCAGGTTGCAACTCAATGCAGAAATCTATCTCCCAATGGGGAGGTAGCCTGGGGACATACTTCAGAAAGATGTCCTCGTACTCAGCCACCACTGCTGGAAACTTGAAACTCGTAACATCTGCCGCGAAAAAGGCTAGGCTAGCCAACTGGTGTGAAATCGGCTGTTCCCTTATATGCATGAGTCTATCTTGAGTTTCTTGGGTCTCTCTTTCACCGAAAAAAGAGAACCTCATTCCATCACTGCGGACACACCACACCCTTCGCATAAAATAATCAATCTGGGCATGAACTGTGGATAACCAATCCATGCCACGAATGTCATCGTAAGGCCTCGACGCTACCACCAAGAGGTTCCAACCAAAACTCTCACCTCCAAGGGTCAGGTCACACTGCCTGCAAAGATGTGTGATCTCTGAATCTTCTCCAGTCAGTGTTTCTAAGCGTAAGGGTCGAGTCAATGAATCAAATGGAATCTCAAGGTCTCGAACAAGATAAGCATCCAGAAAGGAATGACTAGCACCTATGTCTATCAATACAGCAACTAAAGTAGAAAAGACATAGATAGTAACTCTAATCATTCCGGGAGTACATGGGTCATAAGCCTCTGCCGCCTGCAGCTGTCCCTGCCTCTGTCCACCAGCTCCCTGAGACTGAGGTGGACCTCCTGGGGGTGGTGGTGGTAAAGGGTCTAAACGTCGACCACCTCTAGTTGCTCTCCCAGCTCCTCAGCCACATCTTCCACCTCACGGATCTGCCTGCTCCACACTTTGCCTCTGCCTCGGTGGTCCATCCACTGCTCTCGGGTCAGTAGTACGGTGGGTCGGACAATCTCGAGCGATATGTCCCCTATCGTCACATGAGTAACATCACCTCTCTCAAGGCTGGCTGGAAGTGCCTTGTGAACCATACACGGCTGATCCCCTATCCTGAGATCTCCTCTAGAAATGTCTCCCACGCCTGGGTCCCTGACGTCGACTCCCTACCACCGAGGTCTTTGCTCCAGTTCACCCACTACTGACAACTGCCGGTTGTCCCTGCTCTGCCAGGAAGCTCTCGACCACCAAATCCCGCTCGAGCACCCCAGCATAAGTAGGAATGCTCATAGGGATGATGCTAGCTCGGATATCTCTGCGCAAGCCCCACTCAAAAGTCCAACCTCTGAAGTACAGATCTCTGACCATATCCATCGAGTACCGCGAGAGGTCGGTAAACCTTGATGAATAGTCAGCCACCGACATGGTTCCCTACTAGAGCTGAAGGAGCTCATGTATATGTATTTATCTCAAGGTAACCGGTGAAAAATCCTCTTTGAAGAGACGCTCAAACTCTGACCATGCAAGAGTCGCCTCGTCGTGAGTCTGGATGACCAAACTCCACCATCGCCTTGCCGAGCCCTGCAGAAGGCTCGCTGCAAGGATCACCATCTGGTCTGCTGGCGTCCTGACCAAACTGAAGACTCTGGTCACTACCTCAAGCCAGTCCTCTGCTGCCTGAGGGTTAGGCTCGCCTCGAAACCTGAGGGGTCTCTGTCTCTGAAACTCGTGGAGTGCTCTTAGCCTGCGCTCCTCCTCCACTGATACAGCAGGCGCTAAACACTGCTCCACAGGGGGAGGGATAACTGGCATGCCACCTGGTGGTAGAACTGGGGGATCTAGTCCCTGTATCAAAGATTCATCACTGAGGGGGTCATCCTCTTGATCGAGCTGCTGGATCCTAGCAGGTGCGCATCGCGGAGGCATCCTGTTCAAGAAACCAGATGTTTCACAGTCAGTGAGTATATCTGGAGAGCAGACTCAAGAAGGACATGGAAACCACAACCCATTTCTATATGATGCATGTACCATTATTTTACCCCATGCAACTAGTGTTTTCATGTTTCGAGTCGAAAATCAAGTTATCAGAGTCCTGGTGTATGGATACATCGGCCGCCGCACCAACACCGGGGTCCCTGGCCTGAGATCCAAACTAGAAACACTTAACACCGTTGCCCCAAACCAACTCACAGACTCTCGGCCCTAAGGTATAACCGACCACCTCTGATACCACTATGTCACGACCCATCCCGATGGGGCCTAAGCTGCAACTCCCCAATCCCGCCTCCAATAGGCCAGGGGTTGGTGACTAGCACCGAGTAGGCATACTACTAACATGGGAGGCATTGCCTATAACATGTACACACACACACACATCTCCAAGCCCGCAAAGCTGCAATGTAAAAACTACCAAAAGGAAAAGATGCATGCATACACTAAAACCCAACCAACAGAGTATGACAGGAAGTAAAGTACAGTAAATTAAAACCCTAGGCCAAAAGTAAAAGCCCACCAAAAGAAATTCTGCCACATGTCTAACCTGTAGAGAAAGGTACTGGGACTGCAACCCGTCACCGAAGGAATGAACCTCGGCCTGTCTGATCTCACTGAGCACCGTCTGGTCCTGATCCGCCTAGAATCCTATCAAAGGCTCGCTCGTCTGAAAAAGACACAACACGTGCAGGAAAAGCCCGTGCAGGGGTGAGTATAACAATACCCAGTAGGACACCCCGAAAACCACAAAGGAAATACAACAAAGGAAAATACCACAAAGAAAGGTACAATCAGCTCTACACAGTATATGTCTATGGAACATATAACAAGAATATCCAAATATACTCATACAAAAACGACCATCATGAAAACCTCCACTAGGATCCAGCTCGAAGATTCCACTAAGCATACCATCAGGAGGACATACTCCTAGGTCTGAAGAGAGAGGCACGAAGTACTCCTTCTGGGAGAACACACTCCACAAGTACCTTGGGAACACGATGCTCAGATGAGGAACACAGCCAAGTCATGGGGTGATTCTGATAACTCAATCTGAGCTAATCCACTAAGTAGAGGATCGGTGCCCGGGTAAAGTTGGTCACGTCGATACCAAGAACTCTACCTAGGGTTCCAGGAATGAATAGGGGATCCGGCTCTAAGTCTCACAGAGGGGATTCCAACAACTCTATTTAGGGAGGTCTGCTGAAGGGATCATACCCTTGTATAAAGGAGTTGATGCCAGAACCTTCAGGGGATTACCAAGGGTACGAAACCTAAGAACTAGTCCAAGTCACAGAAGGCAAGTGGATCAAGCCATGAAGAAAAAGTTTACACGGCATGTAGTATGGTTACACGCTGTGTTCCTTGACCCCGGGTGCTGCCCGTGTAACCAGCCCGTGTCACTCGGCTTGTCTAAAGAAACTACATGGCGTGTAGAAGAAATCACACACCGTGTTCGAGCACCTGGGCTCGCTCCGTGTATGCTGGCCATGTGCCCGTACATGGTCTCTGCCCGTGTCCGTGTCGCCTGCCCGTGTACCAGTACACAGGGTACCCCATGTATCTGGCTGGGTCTGGCCAGGGAGGGGTATACACGGCGTGTCCATGGCCGTGTGCCTTTCCCATGTCCGTGTACTCTCGGAGTACAAGCCAGGTAACCCTACCGACGAACACACGTTGTGTAGCCCATACTACACGGTGTATAGTCGAGAAAATTTCCAGAACCGCATCTTCCTCTGTGTGCCTCGGCCGATCTTCCGAATCTCGATTCTGTCGTCCGTTCACTACAAAAATCTAGATACCGGGTCGCCTCATCTCTGTGAAGCCGAATCCGTGGGTTTCAGGTCTTCAATCGGCTCCAAAATCCGATTCCGGCCATCTGAGCGGAAATTGTCCGAAGAATTATTTCTTCCGATCTTCTTTGATTCGTCTTCCAAAACCATCATCGCACCTCCACAAGACTGCTACGGTGTTGATCCTTCATTTTGGGATCGTTGCGTCATAGAACGGATGCGCAACGATCCGTTGTTCATCACCCCACGAAGAACGCGAAGAACGGTCACGAAGAACACGAAGAATTTGGGGGAGAACACACAACAAAACGATAGGGACGAACCTCGATCAATGTTTGTGTCGATCTTGGTTCGTCACCGTTAGAAGGTTGAATGAAACCAAAAAAAAATTCAAGAATCAATTCCCCACAAATCCCCGCAAAATCCCATCCCGCAAGAACGATCGATCTGCGGGCTAATCTGTTCGTGGATTAGTCCGCGTTCATCGTGGAAATCAAAAACGGGGAATGGAAAATCAAAATCAACATCCTATTTGGATTCGCTGCGTTTGCCGGCGAAGATCCGCTTGCCGCGTCATTGTCACCGTCGAAATCTTTCAAGAACGTCACCGCCGCGTTGGGGGTTTCCTCCAGAGCTTTCCTAGAGCCTCCAGAGAATTTTAGGGTTATGGGGATTGTAACCCTGATTCCCCTGTGAAATCACTATTTAAAAGATAAGAGATATTTGACGTAACAAGCTTTAATAAAACATTTTTTTTTAAATTAAATATTTTATTACGGTTACGTCCCAAAAACCAGATTTCACCACCGACCTGCGCCTGCCAAACTTAGGCCTCTCCCAAGGTAAAATCGCTGTTCTGAACGCAACGGTGCCCTCAGATTTCTGATCTGAGCACCCATTTGAGAGTTATTCCACTTTTTCAGGAAAAACGCATGCGTGCGTAATTTAATTATTAAATGAAATTCAAACACTTGTTCCGAGATCACTGGGCCTCGGAACTGCACGCCGTCTCAGAGCCTGATCTCAAAATAATTCCCATATAATATTAAAATAACACATGAAAAAATCCGAGACATTACAATATTAACTGTGTCTCTCGGATTTTTGAAATTCAACTCATAGAAGCGGTAAAATTAAGTTTTATGCAATTTTTCAAATGCTCCTAGAAGGTGGGTAAAAGATGGTAAATAGTTCAATAAAATTTTATATATCTAAATTTATTATAAAATGAATACAATGAATTACATTGAACATATATAGGAATTATGTATCTATTTTGATCTAAAATAAATTAAAATAAAATAACTAATTATTTAAATAAAGAGTTGGTTTTAAACAATAAAGTAGTATTTTTACTATTCATCAAAAATTGAAAGTTTTCAGAAAAATACCAAAAATTCACCCTAAGCTAATTTTGATATTACAAATCCAAAAATGAAGTTCATTTTAAAAAATAAAATTTATTAAATTTCAAAAAGTGGGTATTATTATTCATAACGACTAGTTTGATTGGTCGTGGTGTGTTAAAACTCCAAGTTGCGTACAACGCAAGCTACTGCATTATTCAAAGGGAAACGTACTATTGAAACTTGGGGTGTTACAAGGTACCTTTGGAGGGAGGAGGTTGTGACAAGAGAATTCAACCATCTATTCCCTCTCTATCCTGGATGTTGGAAAACCACCTCCCAGAACTTTTGAGTGTCATTTGCCCGACCAATTTAGGTGGTGAAGCATATGAAATCATAAAATATGAAATACATCACACAAACACACTAAGGGAGACTAACTAGCCTTATAATCATCTACATTTATCATCAAAAAAGACTATCGATTGCCACCGATAATGTCTTGATCTTAACATTATCACAAGTGGAAATATTCTATAGTAAATATTTTTTCATCTATAAATAAATTAATATTATTCCTTATTCATTTATAAGATTAATACTTTCCAAGTTATTTTCCTTTGACACCGTAATTTATTTCTTATATTCAATTATTTCATCATTATCTATATTTATCAAGAACTAATATCATTATTTTGTTACTATAGGACTCATCCTAAGCTACCACAAATAAAGATTCACTTGTCATGCATAAACCTACTAAAATAGATAGTAGAAAATTATATTGAAGAATACTTTTAACAATATGAACATCAGAATCATATCAAGAATAAATTGATGAGAAAGATCACATATTAACTCATCTATATCCTTGTGTTATTCTCAACATCATTTCATATAATTCAATCCATTCTACTATCACTAACATAAATCACCATATAGTACTAGGAAATCCTGACCATTACTCAATAAGAATTTCAACCATACCGGGATATCAATATATCAGATTAAGAATATAATTAACTAGATCATACAAACATGGAAACAAAAACATGAATTTCAGTATAAATTTATCAAGTAAATTAATCCCTAACATAAAGTCATTCATGACTCCCATAAAATACATGGGCTTTTTCAACCCCAAACAATTATTTTCATCCAATTATTTGATTATTTAAGTATGGAATATTATTTAAAATAAACCTTTTACAAGTAGATATCAATATCCTAAATCATCCATGAATATGATTCCCACATTATTTTCACATTTCATAAATATTCAAGGGAGAATATTAATAATATACTCATGCATATTTCATTAAATAATGTAATCATTATGACTTTGGGTTGTTTATCAATATCCAACCATATTATTCATGATAAATTACAATAATAACATGACCAATAGATAACAAACTATGTATTAAATCAAGAGAAAACATAAACGAAATCATAAAACACATGCAATTACATACCCCCATTCATTCTCATTAAATATTAATAATTATACGCAATCCTCATGCTTATCATTTTATGTGATTTTATAAAGGAATATAACTCAACACATCATTAATTAATCTCTATGTATTTTACCCATATGTGTGAAATTAAGTAGGGATTAGATTAAATATATTCCTATACCAACTAGGAAACATCATGAAATTGACAATTCATCATGTAATACTTTCACCAACTTAATTCTTTAATTCCTAGATAGTGAAATATTATTATCCATTGCTTATTATTTCTATATTTGAACTAGTAACATTAATATACCACATATGATAATTTTAATAAATAATTCTAATTGTAGTATATGATATTCACTATTTAAAAATCCTCAAATTCTATGTTATAAATAAATAACAAAATGAAAGTGATATTTTTTCCTCATTTCAATTAATATCAAATTAATATTATCTAATAATAATATACTACCTATAGAAATCCCTTTTTTATCATTTATAAAATTTTCAGAACTTAATCATCAATACTGAACAGGTAATAATAATCTTATCCTTCCCTTAATAATTTATATAATTTTAGAATAAGGATTCTTAAACTATAGCTTACGATAATTCTTCCTTTCCTATCTAGATTATTATCTTCTTTAAGGTTGGTTCCATCTATTCAACAAATGGATACTAAATAATGATAGATTTAAAATTTCAAAACAATATAGGATAAGTATTTATATCTCCTACCAAGAATTATTAGTTGGATAGACTCATTGAACACATGCATGGATGAGAGGAGTAAGGGGAGATCACAGTACCTAGAACTCTTAAGATATTCATCTTGAATCAGAACAACCAAACATGTGATTATGATGACCATATATCATCCACAGAGTATTCAAAAACTATAATAAAAAACCTATATTCATGAAATTTTCAAAGGAAAGTTGAGTAGAATAAATGGAGGATATATATATATAGAGAGAGAGAGAGAGAGAGTTCATGTATTTTAAAAATACACACACATACTAGGTGCCAACCACCTTCCCACATCAACACTCTATTACTTCCATGGTATTTTATTAAAAACAAGTAAGAGTATAAGATTCAAATTAATTCTGTCCTATTAATCCAAAGGTTACATTTTCTTGTAAATACTGCATATACTACCAAATGCGTCAAATATTCAATTTTACATTTCTTCTTTTTAACTCTTTAAAACACTTTTTAAATCAAGTGTTTTAATTATATGAACCATATTATAATCATTCTAGGGTTTTAAAATTTCATTTCCTATGATTTATATCTTAAATCACTCATTTTTTACCTTTAAATAAAGTTGCAGGCATTACATAGAGGATGAAGAGGAAAATATGGGAAAAATGATACCCTTATGTGAAATGGGGGATCTGCGTAAGGGTAAACATTTTTACCCTGACATAACATAGGATAAAGATCATAGGTAAGGGTAATTTGATTTACCCTTACATAGTATAGAACATATCCTTTATGAAAAATAAAATAAATACCAATTACCTTTATGTAAGTAGTAGAAAAAGGGCTTGTCCCTTACACAATGGTTAGAATTCACAAATTACCCTTATGTAAGCTATATAAAATTTTAGTTACATTTACACAACCTTTTAAAGACTCTATTTACATATAGATAACCTTTTTAAATATCCTTTACCTTTTCGAAACCAAGGAAAACTAATATAGAACCTTATATAATCTTAAAAAACTATCTATATGTGGGATAACACCTACCCTTACATGAGAACACCAAAAATAGGATTACCTTTATGTGAGCCATTTCACTAACATACAAGGAGGGTGAGCTACGTAATGGTAAATATAAAATAAAAAATAATTAAATTATAATGAAACAAACTTATAAATAATAAATTATTTGATTTATTATTATTAGAAAAAATCCCAACTTACTTATAAATTAATTGAACAACCTTAAAACTTTTAGATTAATTATATATTTTTCAAAAAAATATTTTAAAAAATTAATATTTATTCTATAAATTGAAAAACCATTTAAAAAAAATCTTTAAAGATAGAAAAATATCCCAAGCCACCAAACATTCCAAAATGATAAATGTAAGAGTCAGGTAATTATTATGAAATATTATAAAATTAAACAACATGAAATTGAATAGACTTAAATGTTTTGATTTTTTATAAGATCCTTATTCTTTGAATAAAATCCAAGAATAGTTATTGATTTTATTTTTTTCCTTATTTATGGACAAGTGTAAAGTACTATGGTTACATTCTAAAAGGAAATAGTTAATGGAAGCATAACACATGGAAAAGATTCCCTTAAAGGAGAAAAACATTCAAAACAAATAAAAAAGAAACAACCAACCTTCACAAAAAATAATTAGCATCTAAAAAACTATAATTTGAGCAACCTGAGGAAGACAAAACACCTCCCTAGAGTGAAACCAAATCAACTTAGAAACTCAAACACATCATCAAAGTAGTCTAAATGCACTTATTAGGAGAAAAACCTCCCACAATCCAAATATTATGTACTCAAACCTATTTAAAAAGTACAAAACCAACCCTAGTCCTGAGAAACCCTCATTATAGTGCCAAATTAATGAGAAAGGTGATCTTTAAAACTAACCCACGACAAAAAATGTAAAAATCTTATAAAAAAAATAAGGAATGGTGCATTTATTTAACCTCAAGTATTGCCCAAAGTAAGAATATGCCAAGTTGAGCATATGAAACACAAAATAGTACCAAGAATTTCCCTTGACCCTAATATCATGACTTAAGGAATTATATATCGTGGTGATGTTCATGCCCCATCCTTATTCTAGAAAAACCATTAAGATATTAGAATCTATATCACAATTTGGGTGATAGGATAAAATGTTAGTGTATAAAATGTAATATCTTGAAATATTATTTTCAATTTTTAAAAAAAATCACAACCTAAGATAAATTCCTATAAATTGATTTTTTTTTTCAAACTGAAATTATTAAGTAAATGAGATCTTTATTGTCAAACCAATATTCAAATTTTATACCAATAATTTACTAAATTATTCTAAAATTTATCTTTCTGTATTTTCTATCCATAATTTGATACTTAACATGGCCTTCCATAACCTACTTTTCAACACCTATATTTTTTGTGATTCTTTAATAAATTTAATTTTGACTTTAGTGAAGGTTTCATGTCACTAAAAAATAATTGGGTGGGTGCCCATTTTTAGATGTTTATTGATTTTAATGGATAATTTCTGAATAAATTTACGCATATAACCCTAGAGTCTCCCATAGAGGATCTTTGACATTTAATTTAAAATAAAAATGATCTCAAATGTAATGATCCTATCAATAAAATTTAGGTTTTTCTCTTGATGTGTTGTAATTGTGATGGAGAATCCATGAAAGGATCCCTCTAGGTGTATCCACACATGATCTATGAATTTCAAAACATCCTCCTTGAATATACGGGTGCTAGAATGGTAGAGAAAAGTTCTCTATGGTATTCATTATTTGATCAAAAAAAGAAGTTTCTATTATTATCTCTATATTATTGAGATGAAGGTTGAGAGGATTATTCTCTATAGGCTTGAGATAATTATAGAAAAACTTTTACCGTTCAAAATAAGTCTCACACCTATAAAAATGATATAACTTGAAAATTATAATTAAGGTTAAATAATTGATAATTGCATAATAGCTCTTTATTAATTTATTTATTCCAAGTAATCCCCAAATTAAATGATAATAATAATAATATTATTTATATAACATGAATTTATTTAAATATAATTTATTAAAGAAATAAATTATTATTTTTAAAATGATATTAAATGAAATTATATCATTTCAATCATGCCATTTTCTTGACCTGTTAATCCTCCATGGAATTTATTGAACCTTTAATAATAAAATATTTATTAAAATAAATATTATCTATTCAATAAATAAATAAATATCATATTCACAAAACTCATGAATAAATAATTATTTTAATATTCATGTAACTAAATAAATATTCATATTAATATATTCACCATACTGGTAAATACATGACTATTTATTTACTACCTTGTGAATAAATAAACTAGCGATAAAATTCAACTCACATATTCTAAACTTTGATATCTCATGAATTAATTTATATGATCAATAATACTTGGATAATTATTAGTCTATAAGCTAAAAATAATATTTATTCTTAATATTAAAATCTATATAATTTAATGATATTCTGGATATACTTAGTGTGTGACTCTCTTAATCCCTTTTTCAATGGAAATAGGTGAACTTACCTAATGTACAAGATCAACATCTTACAACATGTCAAGGAACCCATAAGGAAAGAAACTAATATCATAAAAATAATGACATTACTATGAACACTACCATGTAATATAATCCACTTGTCTTAATATCCCATCAAGAAGGATATATACTCATGTCATCATCCCATATACTCGATTTACCTTCCTTTGAATTTTTTAAATGAACCCATCTATAAACTACCATTACCCATAGATTTAACTAGACATTTACATTTCTAGAAAAGGTATAAAGATATCTTCTAACATTAACTCAGAAGAGAAAAATAATTTATTGAATTATCGAATTAATGTTATATAACTTATAATGCATCCAACATATGCTGCCTCGTCATGAGTATATGTCATAACAGTTTTCTTCCATACATCAAAGTACACAATTCATGACACATATTAATTATACTATCAAGTATAAATACCAATAAACATGTTCACATATAAGAATATCCAATGAAATATAATGTAACACCGCAAAACTTTACAACATATTTATTTTAAATAAATTTAACCTATTTTATAACTTATGATACATGAAACCCCATGATTTTAAAAGAATAACATTATGTTCAATAGCATACATGTCATGCAAGACCAAACTTAAATGGCCCATAAAATACATTATTTAAATACGACCATTATAACATATTTATTAAAATGGTGGGTATAAATAAGAATAAATAAATTACTAAAAGCATATGATTTATAAATTTATAGAATAAATTCATTAGTAATTAATCTATTATAAATAAAAATAAAAATCATTTGAACGTAAAAGAAATATTTTTCTCGAAATATTTTTTATGAGCATTGTGTGTTTTCATCTTAATAAATTAAATGAGTCAAAATTAGTGAATAATTTTAATTAAATTTATATATTATATATTAAATAAAATTTCTTACCATCCATTTAATATTTTTTCTAAGCATGAGATAATAATAAACCCAATTTTATTCTTAAAAATCATGTTTTTCTAAAAAGAGGTTTCATCATGTTTTGTACACTTATTTTAAAATAATAATTTACCAATTTTAGAAAATTTATTTGAAAAAATAACTTTATTTTTGAAATTATCATGTCAAAATTATCTTATAATTAATTTTTAAGAATTTTTTGAGAATATTTTTTTTGATGAATATTGAAAAAATACAGACTTTTATTGAAAACTGTCTTTTAGTTTAAAGAGTTTACAAATTATATTTTGTTTTAATTTTTTTAAAAGAAAAATTAGTTAAATTTTATTATATTTAATCTAATTTAGGTCATTTTAATCAATTATATGTTCAATTTTAATATATAAAATTTTTATACTTATGAAAACTTTTCCTATGGAAAAATGTTTTTTAATCGCATCTGCGGGTTTAACTTTAAATTAAATCATGACACTTTTGTGAATTGAATTTGGTAAAATGGATTAAATATTTTAAATAATAATAATTAATATTATATAATAAGTCCAACTTAATTTTTTTTCATAATGAATAGTAAAAAAAATAAAAAATTAATTACCGCGGTTAAGGTTAAAATGGGTTTATCGGGGGTTAAACTAAAAATATAAGGATTAAAATGACCTAAAAACTTATATAATTCATATTGGATGGAAATATTTAGAACTAATACCATATAGGGGTTCATAATGAGCCATTTTGGATCCTTTTAGCATGTGAAAAATGTGGGTACAATTTATTTTTTTTAAAAATTCCAAGTGTGTCCTTCCCCCTACTTATAGAAGGACACCCCATATCCTATCCTCTTCACACTTAAAAAGCCATTTAGTTCATAAAATACCTAAATTACTTATACCCCCATGATTTAGATTCATTTTATTATTATAAAACCAATATATTAAGGCTTTAGGTATAAACTTAAAGAGGTTTTACAAAGAAGGGGTATAGTTCTTAACCCTGCGTTTTCATTTCATTTATTCCTTTAACTCCTTCAAATATCCGTAAAATATGATAAAATAATATCACTAGTCTCTAATATATACTAATATGTTATCATGTTAATTTAATTATCTATATCCATCTACTATTATATCAAATGGGAAATGAAGCCATCGATTGTGTGTATGACATACTACCGCCTCGCGAACTGATGTAATTCGTTTCCCATCACCACCTATCATGACTGGATATAATGATAGATTTAATGTGTGTTTATATATATATATATATACATATATTAAATTTATGATATAATTAAACTTATGTAATTATAATATCACATATACCTTTTTACCTTCCAATCTATTGGAAAATGATAACGTCACTCGTGCGTACGTGTGGATTACCGCCTCCATAAAGCAATGTGAAAAAATTTTCATTTTATTTTGACATGAATAGTAATATGGATAAATGAAATGAATATATATAATATCTATATATGATATAATAATTATTATATAATGGTGAAATATTATTTACCTTTCTTTCATTTCATCAGTCAAAAAAAAAGAAAACAATGTTCATGCGTACATACGACCTACCATCTCCATGAACAGTATAACTCATTTTTTATATCTAACTTTTATGGAATATTCTAAATACTTATATAATTAATATATAATATATTTATATGATTTTTAAAATTCTATATATTATGGAACCATGATCAAATTATAAGGACTAAAATTACCAAACTAAAACATATATGAAAAAACCAGTTATCACCCAGAATAGTGTTTTTAATAAAGAATTGTTAACAAATAGGTGATTAAAAGATATAAGAAAATAATATATGGTATATATGAGTATGGTTATATTATATATATATATATATATTATACATGAGGTTCGAACATGTATAAAGGAAATCATACCAAAGGTAAGGGTTTCTTGTCTTACATTTACTTATGTGAGACATATGCCATATTCACAACTTATTTATTTTGTGTAGTGTATATAATGTCCATTTTATATGTTATATCATGAATCTATTTATATTCATGGTATTTAAAATTTTTATTTGAAGTTATTTATTTCACGGGGATATGATTCAAAAGTTACCAAAGTGGTAAGGGTTTATTTCACATCTCATTATTATTCGAGAATATTTATGTTTAAGTCTCCCTTGAGGGTATTGTTTGATATTTATATATTAAAACCAATATATTTTATTATAATTTGGTTATTAATGAAATTTTAAAGTAATATTACCATTTTCCTTCCATTGTTACTTAATATTATTTAGAAAATATTTTTAAGAAAAGATAACTTTATTTATCTCTTTGGTCAAAAATAATTTTTCTTCCATATCCATGTTTTCTAGAAATATTTTCCAAAACAGTTTTAACATTATCCAAATGATTTATTAAATAATTTTTTACCCATGTTTTAATTTTTAAAAAATGGTTTGAAAATAATCTTCTTATCATTTTCTAAAGATGGTATTTTTAACCATTTTTACAATAGTGTAAAAATAATGTTTTTTAGCTTATAAAATATGTACAAAATTACTCACCGTCATGACCACTCATTGTTTTAAAGATTTATTTACAAGTTTAAAAGTTTATTTTTAAATATTTCCCCTTAATATTATGAAATTTTTTAGTTTTTTAAATTTATTTTCAAAGTGAAAATGATCTTTTCCTAAAAAATGTTTTAATGGAATTTTAATGGTATTTCTATTCATCAATGATATTAAACCTCATTTTACCTTATGATCCATTTGGAATATATTGTAATGATACTATAATTATTATTTATATGGATAGTTTATGCCCATTTTGATTGAGATGTACTATTTTGATAACATTTTCCATAGTACTCTAGATGGTTTATGATTATATTTATTTATTAGGGAAAGTATTATGATTCATATGCTAGTTTTATAATAAAAATGTTTATGTTGATTATGTTTATTTTTTGGGGAAATTATTAACATTTCATATGATAATTTTTCATATGAATTTTTAAATTGGTTATGTTTCTCCCCTTGTATATGAGGAATGTATTGGACTTAGTAAGTGATGGTTGGGGCCCGTTATATCCCCTCTATACATCAGTAGGTCTCATAAGAAAAACTAGATTGGGTATTTGGATGAGGCCTTAACTATTTATATAAGATATCCTACCATGAGGAATTGATGTTATTTTTATGATTTCCAAAATTATGCAATCCCTCATTAAGATATTAGTTATTGATGTCCATGTGATTGTCTGATTAGTTAGAATATCCAAAGATAAGTTTCAAGATCATGTGATTATTATATGGAATTATTTTGATAAAAAATTATTCTTTCCAGATTATTATTATTCATGTTCAAGTTATTTATTAAATGGAATTAATTTTAGTTATTTACCATGCCATATTTGTTATATTTTATTTTTTCATGATAACTTCAGCTGTACGTATACCCTTATTGAGCATTAAGGATCACCCATTTCTTATGTTTCCTTTCCTCATGATTCTAGGAAGTTTATTATGATTCGTATACAGGTATATACTAAAGGGAATAATATTTTTCTCAAATAAAATTCTATATTTTATTTTTAGTTTCCAATGTAATGTGAATTTCAACTATGTATCTAGTTCTTCAATACTACTAAACTATTTGGTCATTTGGGATGTGATGTGTTGTATCTAGAACCAATGTAATAATGTAACCACTAATTTTGGGATACTAGGGCAGATGTATTTATAGTTGGTATCATAGAAATTTTATTAGAAAAATTAGGAACTATATTTAGGAAAACATATATTAAGGAACATAACCTTATGACTGAATTTGTGGATAAGTCTAAGTATATGATAACATCCTAAAGTTTTGGTAAGGTAGTGATTATGTGGATTTCCTATCAATATATACCTATCTAGAAACTAAAATTGGATGTGGATCTAGCATAATTATACCTAGGTGAAATAACTCCAAAAAGGGTGCATTAGGCTTGGACTCAATCATCACCTAGTGTATGAAAATGGGCCTTGCTTCACACCTGGTTTGTCACTCATGGGGGATATTATTAGGTTAATTCATATTTTCTTTATGAACCATCATGAAGTATTTGAATAGATAATAATAATCAATGACCTAGGTGAAAACTAAGGTGTCTTAGATTGGAAATAAGGATTCATGATTTAGAAATCCTATAATTGATTTTATGGTTTTCCAATATGATTATTATTCCTCACACTATGGCTTTTGGTTTTAATTAATGGATGGAACCAAAAGGAATCATGTTAAAACTAAAATTGGTGAACAATGTGGTGATTATGATAAACCAAATGGGATGGTGAAAAGAGTTAAATATATCATGATTATTCCTAATTAGTTATCACAACATATGATTAACAACCTACACCATAACCAACTATCCGAACCACTAAAGAATAAAAGAATGAAGTTCACTGAGAGATCTGGTGGTGGAGATTATAAAGGAAAGAATAATAAATTTCTTTCATGTCGTAAATATAGAAAGAGACACCCAAGAGAATTTATCTAAGGAACAAAAAATGTTTTATGTGTGGATAATAAGGGAACATGTCAATGAATTGATGAGAAAAGTGAGGAGTTTAATGGAGAGAAATAAATTTCATCCTAGAGATCTATTTATAGTTTATTATCTTAAATGCAGGGAACCTAGGAATTATCTGATTCAATGAAATCTTTTTAAATGTTAACTCCTAGACAAAGGAAGGTATGACACCTGCTATGTCACGATGGTTTTAATTAATTAAGTAATTAAATTAATTTTAAGAGGTTGTGGATTATTGAGAGTTTTAATATGGAATTTTAATTTTTTTAAGGGAAGTGGTGCTACACATGGCTTGTGCATGGTTAGGAGTAACTATACACTAACCATGCATGGGGTCATGTCTTTGGGATAATGATAATTCACATGGATTAAGCACATATATCTTAATTGTGCGAATTCCAAGGGGTAACTATATAGGTTACCCATGCTTTTCTAATAGGGACAACATGGTTGGAACATGGTATGGTAAATTTTGTGCCTAAACTATATTCCATTTTCAATGTATTTTAAATATATTTTTTATTTTTTTATTTTCCCCTTATTTCATTTCCCCTTTCCCTTATCCCTTATATCACAAGATGCCGTACCCCCTTCTTCCATCTCCATGCACCACCCTTTCTCCTAAGCTCTACTCTCTATGAAAATTTCTCTCAGATTTCTTAGGGATTTGTAGTTAATCTCCCAAGGTAAGGTCTTTACTTCCTTTCTACTATCTTTTTGGGAAAATTTCCCTCTTCCCACTGCCCACCTAGCATGGTAAAACCCCAGGGCAAGGTTTAAACTGATTTTTGGTAATTTATTCCATTATTAGGGCTTGAAATGTGTCTCTAAGTTCCTCTTCTTGCATGTTTTGGCATCCACTACTAAAGTCAAAGAGATTCAAACCATTTCAGCTCTCCCGCTACCATTTGAGGGTGTCTTGTGGTTATTTGAAGGTGGATTACCTATATATGAAAATATAGTAATATATATATATAAGGTCCACCTTTTAAATATTAATTTATGGTAATGGGAATATGTATATTAGGTCTAGGTGTGCTTACATATATGTGAAGGTTCATATGTGTGTAAGTGTAAAAGGGTGGATCTGAGTGGCCATCATCATGGGTGACATGTTTTGAGGCAGGTGTTTCTATGAAGTTGTTTAATTTTGAAATTAAAACTATTCTAGTGCTTTATAATTTCTCTTTTTATGAAATTATGATTACATGTGATATCCTTGTTTTATTTTAAAACCATTTAATTGTGTTTTGGAGCTTGTAATAAATGGTTTATTGTATAAATTCCATGTTTTCATGTGTGAAATTGAATGTTTAATTATGATAAGATTTATGTGAAATGACCGTTTGACTTTAAAATGGTTTTAAAGAGAAATTGGGGGATTTTGATTCGGTTTTAGTTTTCAATGAGTGAAAACTATGTTTTAAAGTGAATTTAGTTTTAATGTGATGTGTTGATCTCAAAATTATTTATAAAGGGGTTTTAATTGAATTTTAAATGGTGATTTGAAATGTGTGTGTGGTTTTCCCATCATGGAAATTCTATAGTGGATTATTTAAAAGTGGTTTGATGGAAATTAATGGCCTTGGGCCATATTTTTGTTTTAAAAGGGTGAGTCACATGTGTAATGGGTAGCTTTAAAATGTTTTAAATAGTTTGAGTGTTTTCCACCATTTTAGAGATATGTTTTAAATAGTTTTTTTATGAAATGAAAAATGAGTTGGCATTCTGATCCATGTTTTGGTGTTAAAGGACCATTTGGAACTTTGTTTTAAAATGGTGATAGTTAAATACACCCCTTAACCCCCCTTTGTATTTTTACCCCATGTGTGGTTTCTTATCACTATGCGATGCTTGTTTTCTCCCCTTGTGTGGGAATATTCTTGTTTATACCATGGTGAAACTTATATGTAGGGATTTTCATCATTGGGTGTTAGGGGTGAGGGTAGATTTGGTTATGCCTTGTGTGTTAGACTTGTCTAATTTGTTCCTATGCCTCAATTCCTATATTGGTCATGGGTAACTACGTACTAAGTGTAATATCTAGATTGTTCTTCTATTTGGTTCACACACCGCTAGTTTCCTATAACAAACCTGATCTTAAATTCACATTAATACTTGATTTATTACATAAAACTACACTTAATACAACCCAGATGATTGATAAGTCTAGTGTCTTTGGGGATTTGGTATATTACATAATAATATAAAACAATTAATACAACATCTTTATTGAAAACTTCTTTAACATGATCAAAATACTCCTTTGAACATAAAACTCCATGGGACAACTTGGGAAAAAACATAAGAAAGGGGTGATCTATAAAGCATAGTAAGGGAATAAACATGGAATAAAATTAAGAGGATAATAAATTTTAAACAATAGGCATATTAATGAGGCATAAAAAGTGTAAAAATCCTAAACACGAACAAATAGACATGATATAACATGATAATCATAACATCATAAATGTGGTAACAAATTAAAACAATGAATCATAAACATATTCCAAGGATTAACCACCAAGAAATCATGGTGGAAAAAGTCCCATAAAGTAATAAAGTTTACTCCTTGTCCTAAAATTACATATCATGATACTAAACATTACCTAATGCATTGGAGTGATATCTAGTCACACCCATCATATTCAATTCATACTCATTCTTAAGTGTGCCACATAGATCATTCAACATGGATTCATTAATCACCATAATTTATTACATAATAAAGGAGTTCATAATAAACATATTTAAGTCCCTAATAAAAAATTATATGTTTATAAATGTGAATACCCTTAATAGAAAATAGGTATGGTATTCACTACACAATTGTTTTGACATGGAAAATTGTGGTGACATTTTAGCAGCATAACGATGTCACATAAAAATTCATAAAATGGGTTGATGAGAGAGAAATGGGTCTCTCATAATTTATAAATGAAATTTAAAGTAATAGGTACATGTAATGACATTTCCAAACATGAGGAATTGGAAATAGAAGGCATACTATATTGAAGAAACTTTAATAAAGAAGAGAAAGGAAACAACACTTACAAAATTTTGGCTCGGTAATGGGTGTACATAAGGGTTCATAGGAAGAAAAAATGAGAGTGAAATGAAATATAGTAATTTATAAATAAAATGGGAAGTAAGGGGTATATGTAATAACATATCCCAACATATGAAAATTTAAATTAAATGACATAACATAAAAGTAGTACTTGATAAAAGAGGAAAGTGGAGGATCCCTTACTCGAGTGTGTGAATCCAAAGGCTTGGGATGAGATTCTTGAGAGCTTGGGGGCACCTTGAGAGGACTCTATAGAGTTTAGGGAAGAGTTTTTCCATGATACAAGGAGTTTTAGTGAAGAGAAGTGGGATATTGGGTGGGTTTTATATAGAAAAAGAGGGGGACTTCTTTATTATTTAGGCTTTAGACTCGGCATAATAAAATATCTAAAACCAAAAACCATGATAAGGTTTTTTCCCATGGATTCTTCTAAATGGGAGTGTTTTTTATTATTTTATAATTCTAAAGGCCGAAATTATTAAAATAATTCCCTTTCTTATGTGGAGGTGAGTCACACTCTTAAAGAAATGATTTTAAAATCTTAAAATATATTAATGGTTTTGGAGGATTCATAATGGCTTTACAAGATAAATAAAATAAACTTAAAATCACATTATTTTAAAGGGAAAACATATATTTTTTCATGGATCCCATTTATATTAATTATTATACCACTTCTGGGCTATTATGATATCATGAAACACAAAGTATATTTATACGGTATTTTATTTTACACAAAAAAACCGGTTGTCTCAGAAAATTATGAAAAATTAACCATTGTATAATTTCAATGCTATGATTCGAAAAAAATATTAATTTTATATAAATAATTTAATAAATATGTGAATTTTCACTTTTAAAATAAAATTTACATTTATAAAAAATGCTGGGTTTTTTAACAATAAGTGTTTTCAAACACTTATAAAAATTACATTTGATTATATGATCATTTCTATTTGATAAAAATTATTTAATTATAATATTTTATTAAAATATTATTTATTTATAAAATCCATTAATTTTATAAATTCATTAATTGAATTTGAATATTTACCAAAAATAAAATTTGTGCTTTATTGCATCAAAATAAAAATCATTTAAAAAGTAAAAATAATAAGATGAAAATATATTCATTATTATATAAAAAATAATGTAAATATTACTATTTATAGGGTCTCAACAGAAATCCCTTTAATACATCGGTATAATTTATAAGATTACGGTGTGCAATGGAGAGACTTTCATGGGGTGGTTCAATTAACATGGTTTGGGATGTGATCTCGATGAGTTTAAAATTCTCCCATAAACGGTTTCAATCATGATTAATTTATTGGATCTTATATTTGGATTGATCAAGGGAAAATCCCAAAGACCCTATCTCCCTTATAAGCTCTGATAAATGGGATTCATATGGTAAGATTCTATTAGTTGAGGTCATCACTTCTTTTTTTCTATGTAAGTGGGATTGTTAAAACCCTATATTTATACTAACCATGTGATCACTGTTCCTCAACTATATTATCTATGGTAAAGATAATTAATGGTCTTTTAAATCCAATTGGATATAATAAAAAAAATAAGTGCATGTTTTTTTATTAATTAATAAGAAATTTAATTAAATTAAAAGTGGAATTTTATTTATTACAGTTCGAGTCATTACAATCTTCCCCCCTTAAGAAATTTTTCCCTCAAAATTTTTATTTCCCACACTAAAATAGATGAGGGTAACTCTGCTTCATCACCTCCTCTAGTTCCCACATTTCTTCTTCAAACTTTTAGTTTCTCCACAATACTTTGATAAGGTGAATTGTCTTATTTCGTAGAACCTTTTCTCTATGATCAAATATATTCACCAGCTTATCCTCATAGGAATGATAATTATCCAATGGTACCACCTCTAGATTTATTACATGTGAGGGGTCTGATATGTACTTCCTTAATAGGGATACATGGTTTACATCATGAACTTGAGATAGGTTTAGTGGGAGTGTTATTCGATAGGCC
Organism: Viscum album; assembly: GCA_963277665.1. Taxonomy (NCBI): domain Eukaryota; kingdom Viridiplantae; phylum Streptophyta; class Magnoliopsida; order Santalales; family Viscaceae; genus Viscum; species Viscum album. The sequence continues at coordinate 257,922,245 of OY728162.1, forward strand.
ACTGCTTTGATGCGATCAAGGATCTCAAAGGGGCTGATGTATCTTGGACTAAGCTTTCCCTTATTCCCAAATATCATCACTTTCTTCTATGAAGATATGGGGAAGAATACCATGTCTCTAACATCAAACTATAGGTCTCATTGATGATTATCAACATAGCTCTTTTTTCGACTCTAAGAGGACTTAATGTGATACTGAATGGTCTTAACCTTTTCCACCATTTCCTTGACCATTTTAGGAACTAGTAATTCGCGTTCACCAACTTCATCCGAACATGAAGGTGTTCTAAAACTCCTACCATAAAGAGCTTAACAGGGAGCCATTTGGATGCTTGAGTGGAAACTGTTGTTGCAAGAGAACTCAACCAGAGGAATATTTTTCTACCATCCTCCTTTGAAGTCAATTGAGAATTCTCTCAACATTTACTCAAGTGTTTTGATAGTCTTCTCAGATTGGACATCATTTTGTGGGTCATAATCCATTTTTAAGTTCACCTCAATGTTTAGAGAATGATGGAGACTTTTCCAAAACATATAGGTAAATATTGGATCTAGATCAGACACAATTAATAGTGGTACTCCATGTATCCTCACCACTTCTCTGATGTATATCCATGCAATTTGATCTAGTGAGAAATCCTATTAAATCAGAATGAAGTGTGCAGTCTTTGTAAGATGATCCATGATAACTCAGATAGCATTATTTCCTTTGTATGTATTTGGAAGTTTAGTGATAAAGTCCATAGTGATGTTTTCCCATTTCCATGTTGGTATGGATAATGGTTTCATCATCCCTTTAAAATTCTTCCTTTCAATATTCAATTGCTGACATACTAGGAACTTTGATGTATATTCAGTGGAATCTTTCTTCATGTTGTCCCACTAATATTTCTCTCAAAGATATCAATACATCTTTGTGTTTCCTGGGTGAATGGAGAAATTCAAACTATGTGCATCATCCAATGGTTCCTTCATTAACCCAAGATTTTATGAAACACATAGTCTTGACCCAAATCTCAAAATTACTTCTTCATTAACATTGAAATCTAAGGATTTAACTTTTATTATAGTTTCCACTTTCTTTTTAATTCACACATCATATCTTTGAGCATTCTTTAACCTTTTAAGAAGAGATGGTTGAGAAATCATTTATGAAAGGATTGATGATGTTTCTTCCTTTTTGATTCCCATGTTCATCCTCTTAAATTATAAGAAGATCGGATCCTTCTCAATTATCATCAATGATAAAATTAATGGATATTTTCTACTTATATCATCCATCACTTTATTTTCTTTACCAGGATGGTAGTGAATTGAGAAGTCATAGTCATTTATTATCTCTAACCATCTTCATTGGTGCATATTCATCTCTTTTTGTGTGAATATATATTTGAGATTTTGTGATCCATATATATTTCAAACTTCTCCCCAAAGAGATAATTCTACCATATTTTCAAATCAAACATCACTACAGCCAACTCCAAATCATGTGCTGGATAGTTCTGTTCATGAACTTTCAAATTCCTTGAAACATAGACTATGAATTTATTATTTTACATCAACACACAACATAATACCTTCTTCAAATCATCGTTGAATATTAAAAAAAGTTCTCCACTTATGGGTAGTGTGAGAACATGGGTAGTGATAAGACTAATTCTCAACTCATTGAGACATTCCTCATTCCAAGAAAAATTGACTCCCTTCAGAGTTAGCTTCGTAAGAGAGTAACAATCGCAAGAAATTTCTAAACAATCAGTGATAATATTCAACTAACCTAATAAAACTAAATATATATATCATATATGTTGGCCTTATATATATGTTGGTTCTAAAATTTGGAACAAATCAAAAGGCCCCAAGACGGCCCCACGGATTGCCTCGCGAAGCCCCTTTGCGGAGTTCCCCAGCACCACGGCCACCGCAAAGCAAAGAAGGTGGGAGGCTCCACGAATGCATTTGACGTTCGTGAGCTCACCGCGAAGCCAAGAAGGAAGGATGATCTATGAACTCATTTGACGTTTGCGAGCCTGCTGTGAAGCCAAGGAGGTGGGATGCTCCGCGATCTCGATTGACGTTCGCGACCCGCCGTGAAGCTGCCCGACCCCTCTTCGCACCGCGTGATCCCGGCTCCGTAACACCTCTTGCCTATAAATACCAGACTCCCCCAGAGCTCTCCAGATGGACAATCCGACCTTTCATCTTCCCATATCCCGAATCTCAAATCACTCTTCCACTCGGAGAACCATGAGTTGCGCGAGGTACTTCTGCTTCGCGAAGTGCCTCCCCATTGTATCGTTTTGATCCCCTCTTCTGAGAGGGACGCCTTTCATGAAGCCTAAGGGCTTTCATGAAGGAAGGGGATCCCCAAGGGGAACTGGGTCATCGCGGAGCATTTATTCTTTGTGAAGTACCCTTCATATACAGTTGATCTATTTGCTAAGGCAGGATCACTGTACTTTGCGAAGAACATTGATTCCCGACACCTTGCTCCGCAAGGCACCTTTGTTCCGTGAGGCTATGCCCCGCTAACTCCCTTACACTTTGAAAGGCACCTCCCATATGCACTTTTTTCCCATGATAAGGCTAAGGCACCCTACTTCGTGAAGCACCCCCCTTTGCAAGTGCCCTCTGCCATGCGGAGCAACAGAGCTCCACAAGGCCCCTGCCCATGGACCCCTCTACTTAGAAAATCCTTTTCCCGTGTGACCATCCAGGTTGGCACGATGTGATTTCAAAGTCCCCTAGACGATATCACCTGTAGCGTTATTGCGCCTAATGCTTCTTCGCATAGGCACACTATAGCCACGCTAACGTGGACCCCTCGATGGTTCATTCTGTGTCACCCCCTCAGTACAGCCTTGCCGATGCCTTCCCTCCCACAAGGAGCAGAGGGTACCAATTATGTAAGTACTAGGGGTGCGGAGAAAACCCACCTCATCCGAGCTGCAGGACGTTAAACTACCAAGCACCTTCTTCCTCAACACATGATGTTAAACTGTGACCTCACCCCGTGCTCCGCACATAGGGTCCACCGCATTGGACATTCTCCACGCCCCCTGGTCTCCACAGGGGTTGATATCCTCCTTCTTGGAGTGACGTTTTTCCGTGGGGAAGGGAATACATATTGGTATAAGCCCCTATCTTTTCTTGTAGGAGGTGGCACCCCTACTCCCCCTCACTTCCTCGGTGCCAAGGCCAGTGGAGGGTGTGATAGGGAACTAGGCCTCCATCCTGGAGTAAGTCATAATCCCCCTCTCCCGTTGTGATTTTTTGCCTTAGGGCCTCCATCCTAGAGTAAGTCCCGACACCATGGGCCACCTCAGAGTGTAAGCCCCACTCCTCTTTACTCCCATGGACGCACATTTCACGACGTGATCATCAAGTCTCTGCTGCCTCTTTTTTCTAACACTAAGAATGACTCACGTAGGCTTAGAGTAAGCATTGACCATGACACCTTTCTCGTCCTGAATGAAGTTAAAATGTATGCCCAAACTATGTGTTCTTTGATCCATGTCAAGGCAAGGTATGTAGGAAGCCTCCACGAGGTTCAATCCCAACAACCATTGGCCCCGACCATCTCCGAGTCGGTGCGCCAAGCCCCATAAACACCCTTGGGTAGCCTAGAGTGTAAGCCCCACACCATCCTGAACTACATGGTATTTGATCCATGTCAAGGAATGGTACTTAGGAAGCCTCACAAGGTTCAAGACCGCCACCCATCAGACCAAGGTCGTTATTCACATCAGTTCGCCGACACCCATATCCTGAACTATGTGGTCTTTGATCCATGTCAAGGCATGGTACTTAGGAAGCCTCACGAGGTTCAAGCCCATCACCCATTAGACCAAGGTACTTATTCACATCAGTTCACTAACGAAACCCTTCCTGAACTACGTGGTCTTTGATCATTGTCAAGGAATGGTACGTAGAAAGCCTCATGAGGTTCAAGCCCATCACCCATCGGACCAAGGTCCTTATTCACGTCGGTTCACTAAAGAAACCCTTACTGAACTATGTGTTCTTTGATCCATGTCAAGGAATGGTATGTAGGAAGCCTCACGAGGTTCAAGACCATCACCCACCTAGAATAATGCCCATATTCACATCGGTTCATCGACACCCACATCCCGTCCTGAACTATGAGGACTTTGATCCATGTCAAGGCATGGTACGTAGGAAGCCTCCATGAGGTTCAAGCCCATCACCCGGTCATTCCGACCCCTTTTACGTCGGTTCACCCCCGTCCTACATGATGTTAAACTGTATTCCCCACTACCCAAACTACACGGACTTTGATCCATGTCAAGAAATGGTATGTAGGAAGCCTCACAAGGCTCAAGCCCAAAGCCATCATCCATCCTGACTCTTACCCAGGCCGCCACATCCTAGTGAGATAATGCCACTTCATTCCCCTCCACATCACTTAGGGAGCCGCCCGCGTGTTGGTCCCAATATCGCTGTTCCCCCTAGTGGGGTTCCTCAATATGATCCACTCTAATCAGTGTTCTAATAAGTCCGATCTGTCCCCACTGGACGTTAAACTCGCGGCATACCCTGTGTTAAACATGAGAAGATGAGGAAAACCTCAGATACATGCCTATGACATATGATTCCCCGCATTTGATGTGGGATGCCCCGGGTTTCCACACCCTCGAGAAGTCTTATAATAAGGGACAGAAGAAAGACACACCAATCCCCATCGTCCACACATGCCAGTGATGCCCAATGTGACTACTCTTCTAACCGAAGGTTTCTGCCCTGACCGGACCCCTTGGAATGTCCTGATAGAAGTAGCGTAATTAACTGGTGTCCATGAAAATATGGCGCCAAGAAGAGTTTCACGAAAAACGTATTAAATCTATGAGGGAGACCCGGACTAGGTGATAAATTTTGAGGAGGAATCCACGGAAGAAAGAACCGAAATCCCATCATCCCATTTCGATCAAGGAGAAGATGTCCCAGAACAAGGAGCGAATGTCGCCCACCTTTGGAAAGAGGGAATGTGGGGTAACAAAAGCCGCACCTATTGCACTCAAGCAGACGGACGCGTGCGCCTCAACGAAAGCATCGGAAACAGAAATGGTGAACCTGACGTGAAGATATTCTCTTAAATATGGAGATTAGTAATACTTGGGGCATCCATGGATTGATGTGTCACCAGATCTAGCTATTCGGCACCGGGTCCTGCCAGGAAAATAGCAGGCCTTGCGTGAAACTCACTAGATGTTGGGGCAGTATAACGTTGAGCATCCTGTCCTGCGACGTTGTCAGTGTGGATCCCTCTTACCGGCCACAGAAGACAAAATGGCACTGGGGCACAGGTTGTCAATTTCTTTTCCTTTAGGCACTGACAAGTCCACCTCCCTTCTTCTTAGGAATCAGGTTGCTGCCATGGGAACACGATCACCACCTGCCCACCTACGCAGGGGCAGGAGCAATGCCAACACAGTCACTCCACGTGGATCCACTGATACCACAACGACATCTGCGTCCACAACCGTGGGGCGCCCACACCCCATCTCCCCATCAGAATTCATCCAACGAAGGGTGATTAATGACCTTGTACGTCATTATGAGGAGGAGGGAATAATCCAAACCCAGGATATGGCCCGCCTGGACCTGGAGGCATCCAGGCCCCATCGTCAACGCTGCCCCCGAGGGCCGCGCAGGGAGCCGCTTCTCCCCACCCCAACATTCAATCGTTTCGGGAGCCTGTCCCCGAAGCGCTTTGACGACTCCCTACCTTATGCTAATGAGGTAGGCGACGTCCGGCCTAGCCCAGTCAGAGTTTCAATCCAGGGGCTCCCAGAAAGGGCCTCCACCCGGCCATGCCAACATCACTGCCCGACCTTGCCGGAGGAGCAGGTAATCCATGCACCTACGCCACCAGCACCAGCTCGCCTGACCCGATGCCAGCGTCGCACACGAGCTGAGGATGCCCGCGAAGGGGCGTCAACGTTGATGGATACTATGGCCCGAGCCACCGTCGAAACATATCATCAAGTCCCTGCACATAATGAGCAGGGGAACTACTACGCCCAACCAGAATCGAGGCCCCGACCACCGCACAGGCAGGTTGGGTCGACTCTCCTGGTCACAGGTATGAGTGGGGGGCATTGTGAACCAACCTGCCGCGATGCCACCCCATACGAAGGTCCTCCCCGTACTACCACCACCGCGAGCGTAGGTCTTCCCCGCTTCGAGGCTCAACATGGAGGTTTGCCCTGTGCCACCCCCAATCCAAATGAGGGTCCGCCCCATGGTCCGGTCTGTCTCCAACATGGGGATCCTCCCTACGTGCTCTCTAAAGCTGGAGAAGGTCCTCCTTACCTCGACAACCAGAAGAGTGAAGGCCAGCCTCTCTCTACTCGCAACAAGCATGGAGGTCATCCCCATGCTCCCTCTAGTTCCAGCGTAGGTCTTTCCCACTCAAGCGCTGTTCATGGAGGTCCTACCCATGTCCCCTTCGACATTTTTCTCGGTGCTCCTCACACCCCGGTAGTCTCAAGTGGAAGTCCTCTCCGTACTGGCACCAGGGCGGACGAAGGACCAAATGTTGGAAATCAGCCCTGTCCTGAGGAGCCACCCAGGGGTAGGAGGACGGGTCGTCACTACCACAAGAAGAATCCTGGGAAGGCCCAAATGGAGATCAAACTGGTCCACTTCTCAGACTCTGTAGCGGAGTGTGACTCAGCTCAGGAACCATCCCCTCACTCATCCGAGTCAAGGGCTAGAGCGGGGAAAATGCACATCATCCTGGTACTTCCAGAATGCGAGGTCCACAAGATCCCCACCTCCCTCCATAGGTTCATCTAAGAGGATGAATATTTGGAGACCCCATAGGTTACGGTCGTGCAGTCACCACCATCATCACCGAAAGCACTTTCTACCTCCATGAGAGATCACAGAGAGTTATTTTGGGGACCAATGGCAGGAGATCAGTATCGCGACCCACCAATGGCAGCCCCAGCCTTAGATATAGGAATGGTGTCCGTCAGACCATCCTATCGCGATGTATCGGCCATGTCACTACACTCCTCGGAGGACAGCCCTAGAATCAGCGGCCAGTCTGCCTATTTGCCGTATTCTCCACCAGCCGACCTGCCGTCCCAGCGGTCTGCCTCAGTACCGCTTCCAGTTCCTCAACCACCCCTAGTTGGTGAGTGGGGAAATCAAGGTCCATTCCTTGAAATTGATCCGAGGAGTTTTTGGAGCATCCTTGCAGTGGACCGCTTCCCTAAGGAGTTCTGGCCCGTAGCAGCACAAGATTTCTACATAATCGAGCCACTCACCCTAGAAGAAGTTGAGTATCTTAGCTACACCCTCTAGGTGACGCATTTCAGTTTTCATCATCAGCACGTGGTATATCCAAGGAGCCAAGAACATTTTGAGGACACCAGCGAGCAGTGACGTCTAGTCAATCTGGCATCACTCCCGGTGGCCCAGCGCCCTAATTCACCAGGCCAGCGTGAGGCCCTTCAGCAGAAATGCGTTCAGAGTATTAAGGTACTCCGCAAAATCATTAGGGAAGCAACCCCCCACGTGCAAGTCCATGTCTGGGGGCAGTATTCTGCCCTCCTCTTCAGCCCTATCCTACAGCAGCCCAACTCACTATGTGATATTGAGGACATGCCCCCAGGAAGGGTCACAGTCCACATGGCTGACATAGTAGACAAGAAGGATGAGCTGGAGTTTCTCGATGGAGACTTACCCCCTGAGGGTGTTCCACCATTGTTGGACCCATCAGGAAGGATTACCCATCAGTAGAGGAACCTCTTAGGTCTCCCTGCGCCCACTGAGTCGTTGGTGCTTAGCCGGAATGTTAGTAAGGGAAAAGAGACTATCAGAGATATCAAGCACTCTAACCCATCCGACTTAGTGTAGAAGAAAGAGGAGGACCCTGAGAAGGATGCATTGTGCCAACAAATTTCTGAGCAAAAGAGGTTGGTCGATGAACTCCTGGCTGAACGCATGATGGAGCGACGATCCGACTATGGCAATCCTAGGTCAGGGCAGCAGGGGCAGGAACAACTTCCCCCTGGCGAGATGCCTCAGGGAAACCCTGATAATGATGCTCCCACTGACAGGGCTAAAGCCGGAACTCACGGAAAGAGGGCGTGGTATGTCACACCAAACCCTCCCGAACGACACAACAATTTGAGGAATCCATCCCGGGTTCCCCGAGCTGCCCCACATGCCATTCCACCAGTTGCTCCACGAGCCGCTAAACCCGTATACTATGTTGAAGAACCCGGAAACGCACTCGTGGTTAGGGATCCCCTTCAAGATAGGGACCCCCGCCTAGGCGATCCAATGGTGGCACTCATTTCCCTCCTTGAGGCATTGGAAACGCAGCTTGTAGAAATACCATTGGATGGCAAGCCATACCCGGCCTGGGTGGATGATATGCTAGCACCCCCAGGTTTCGGGAATCCCACCTTCACCCCCTTTAATGGGATGGGGGATCCTCTACAGCACCTGAACCACTTCAATTCAAGGTGTGGGCCCATGTTGGGGACTCCAGCAAAGTAGGAGGCTACCAAGATCCGCTGTTTCTTTCAGACACTAGAGGGGTCGACATTCGTCTGGTACAACCAGCTCCTTGTCAGATCCATGACCAGTTGGGATGACCTTTGCAGACAATTCCTCTACTAGTTCAGCTCTACCACCCAGAAAACGAGCATCACAGACCTCTTCAAGTGCAAAAAAAGGCCTAATGAGCGAGTCATGGACTTTATCACCCAGTGGAAGGGACTCACATATTACCTCGACATGCCACTGACTCAGAATCAATTACTGATGATGTGCGTGGGGAATGTCAAGATGGAACTGGTTCCCTCCCTGATCACTCAGAACTATCCCGGAGGGTTCCAAGACTTCTCAGATAAGGCCCAGCGCCTTGAATAATCCTTGCAACATGCCAGACAAGCACGTCCGTTGCCCCCTACAATCCCATCAAGGAGATCTTCTAGAGCCGAGCCCACTTCCATGACCCAGATAGAGGCCCCCAGGCAGCTAGTGTTGCTACCAATAGCACCGACCCTATAGCCCCGTAGAGGTCCTCCACCTCAGGCACAGCCTCCGGCCCCACAATATCCTCGGAATCGGCAGGCGCCTCCGTATAATGCGCCGCCACCGCCCAGGCGGGACAATCCGGGTCCACCTCCTCAAAAATCCCCTCTGGATCCTCATCAAGGCCAGGCTACAAGGGATCCCTATCTGGAAATAAGAAACTATAATTACTCGTTCAATGATAATCAGGTCCCTGGTTACTTCCGTAGTTCCCTAGAGCAAGGGATTGTATGCTTTCCTGAGTGTAGAAGGCCGACAGAGGCGAATCTCACCGATCGCCCCAACTACTTCCCCTATCATCAGATTCTAGGGAACACCCTCAAGAAGAGGTATGTGTTTAAGGATTGGATCCAAGACCAGGTCGATAGAAAAATAGTCAGGTTGGGCCTGGCTTCGGCATAAGTGGTGGGTGTCTTTGTAAGGTCAGAAAGCAGCAGTGACAGTGAAGGTGAGTGACAGAAGGTTCCCAGCCGTGGATCACAGAAGTATAATGACCGGATGGCTCGTAAAATGGTTGCTCACGCCGATGGAATTATCCGTGCATACTTGAATTATCCGGACCCTTCATAGGCAGCGGCCACTAATTCTGCATTGTCATCTCAGTCGGCCTCTTCCCAGAAGAGCAAGCATCGATAGCGTAAGAAGAAGCAACGTGCCCTGCCGATGCCATCATCATCCCGAACCGTCAGAAACTTCATTCCCCCTGAGATGGGGATCCCTCCAAGAATTCACCCAGAGGTGGATGATTCTTCAAGTGATAGTCAAGGGTACGCTCCCGTTAACACCGTTGAGTTGGTAAACCCCTATATGACTCCCGATGAGGGGGAATGCCAGGAAAACCTACCCAATGTCCCTAGCCGATGTCAGAATCAACGGAGCCACAACTACATGGGTCATCGAGGCGCACTAGTTAGATCCTCTAGACAGGCCATGCATGACACTGAGACCAGACAACAGGCCCAACGCAGAGCTCAGCACGCACAACCTTTTCATTCGGTGTCGTCAGGTCTGCCTCCACCATCGTTTGTGCTACTGGATCAGGAAGAGCCACTTAGACCGTACCACGACTAGCTTCGCCCTGCTACAGGTCGACCTCAGGCACCTGGACCTCATCCAAAAGCTACACTTCAGGATTCAACCACTGAGCAGTGTGATATGCCTAGCACCAGCTAGTCGCCAGTCCAGCCGACAGGGTCCTCCGTACCTCCAATCACAGAGCGACCTCCTGTAAGCAGAGGTTCGCACCTGGCACAAAATTATGATGTTCTTAATAATATTTCCAGAATCCAAGCAAGGATTTGCATCCTCGAAGCCCTCTGCTTGTCATCAGATATGCGTGAGGTCCTCACTGAGGCTTTAAGGAACCCCCTCTAGTTTGAGACTAAGGTGGCGGCCGTAGAAGCCTTTCATGTTGAAGCAGTTGGGACTGCCTAATGTCGGGCTATCATTTCATTCTCTGGATAGGATGAAGGCTCTCCCATATAGGGGCACATCCGCCCGTTGTATATCACCGGCCAATTCAATGGTGTTGAGGTTCTATGATGTCTCATTGACATTGGATCTGGGATAAAACTTATCCTGACATGGACGCTGCGAAAACTGGGGTTATCTGAGGATGACCTGACTCCCTCTAATTTAAGGATCTAGGGATATGACAGGACAGAGAAGACCTCAGTCGGAAAGATACATTTGAAGACTCAGTTTGGTGGCCTAGTTTCCAGCACCGAGTTCATGGTCGTCTCCCAGGACACATCGTATAATGCATTGATGGGAAGGCCATGGCTCCACCTGCATGCAGCGGTCCCCTCATCGTATCACCAGTTCCTCAAGTACTCCCTTAATGGTGAGTAGGAATACTCCAAGGTGATGCATCTCCTCTTCAATCTTGTGAAGCCCATTATCTGGATGTTGACTATTACAAGAGCAAGGATAAGTAGATTCTGGCAAGTGAGGTTGAACCTGCCCTGGTCACCAGTGACCCCTGGGCAAGTCTGGATGATGCCTATCTCTTCCCAATCAACCGATTGGAGGCCACAACCCCCAACATGGGGAAATGCTTTGTTGTTTTAGGTAAAAGAGGAAGTCATATTCCCAAGTACAAGCGACGATGAGAAATAACCACATACTCCTACACAAACCCGGCTCAGGTGATCCCGGAACCTCCTACCCCTATACAGTATTGGGACATCCGCTCCATGGAAACGACAGTACGTCATACGTGTCTGTTTTGCCGGGTTGGGATTAACTGGCTCAAGATGACGCACCATTATTTCTTTGACGTCATCAAGGGTGGCCCCCTGGCCCAAAGGCCAGATGGGATTGGATCGACTGCTTTCATCGCCATGGTCTCAGCGGCGCGTGAGTCTCTTGATGTGCTGTTCACTACTGTCCAGGCTGGTACCAGCCTCCCATCAGGTTCCTATGACCAAGGGGAAGCCTCACCCACTGGGAATCCCTCCTCTGCAAGTGAAGAAGAGGATTTGGAAGACAATCCCCCTACCTTTGAAGAAGGTGTCTCTACCATGGTCGATGAACTGGTACATGTGAACCTTAGTAGTAAGGCAGATCCAAGACCCACATTGATTAGTGCTGCCATGTCCCTCGAGGAGCAACAACAGTACATGGAATTCCTTAAACAACACCATGACATGTTCTCCTGGAGTTACGACGAGATGCCAGGACTAGATCCTTAGGTATCTGTCCACCGCCTCGGTCTCCCAACAAACCATCACGGGTTCAAGCATCCTCTAAGAAAAATACTCCCTTCCCATGGTGCCATGGTAGAGGTCGAAGTTGACAAGATCATCAAAGCCAACTTCGTTAAGGAGGTCCAGTACCCTAAGTGGCTAGCTAACATTGAGCCAATCAGAAAGAAGAATGGACAGATCAGAGTCTGTATTGACTTCCGAGATCTCAACTGTCACTGTCCGAAGGATGATTTTCCCCTTCTGGTGAAAGAATTGTTGATCAACGCTATGGCCAGGTTCCAAGCCCTCTCCTTCATGGATGGTTATTTTGGATATAATCAGATCTAGATGGCCCCTGAGGATGAGGAGTCCACAGCTTTCAGAGTGCCCCAAGGTACTTTCTGTTACCAGGTTATGCCCTTTGGCCTGAAGAATGCATGTTCCACCTATTAGAGGGCCATGCATCGCATATTCAAGCCAATCCTAGGAATATTGGTGGAATTCTATGTGAATGATCTGGTGGTAAAATCTCGCCAGTGCTAGGACTATCTCAAGGACCTTGAGAAATTGTTCGGTTTCCTCCATTCCCGCCACCTGAAGATGAACCCGTTGAAGTGTGCCTTTGGGGTCACTTACAGGAAGTTTCTTGGATTTGTTGTCAGGTACCAAGGCATCGAGATCGACCCCGAGAAGATCAGGGCAATCAGCCAGATGCCTCCCCCGAGCAATATTCGGGAGCTTCGAGGTTTTCAAGGCCACTTAGCCTACATATGATGATTCATTGAGAATCTGGCTGGCAAGTGTAATCCATTTTCTCGGCTCATGAAGAAGGGCTTTGCCTATGAATGGGATGAGGAGTGCCAGGATGCCTTTGAAGAAATCAAGAAATATTTGCTCCGGCCTCCAGTCTTAATGCCACTCATCTCCGACAAGCTACTAATCCTACACGTCACTACCCTGGACCAATCTCTCGACGCCCTTCTCCCCCAGAAGAACAACGAGGGGGTAGAGAACAGTCTCTACTACCTCAGTTGTATGCTTCTCAATACGGAAACCAGATACTCCCCTATCGAGAAGAGATGCCTTGCACTTGTATTTGCTATGAAGAAGTTGTGGCATTACCTGGAGAACCATGAGGTACAGCTGGTCTACTGAGTAGACCCATTGAAGTACATTCTGAATCGCCCCATGTTGACCAGCCATCTAGCACGGTGGGCGGTGATTCTCCAGCAGTTTGAAATCAGGTTCATGCCCCAAAAGGCTATCAAGGGGCAGGAATTGAAAAACTTTCTAGCTGCCCATCCAACACCCATGGACCAGTCCCTGGACTTGGATTTTCCTGATGAGGAAATCCTCTCAGTCGATCAAGACATCCCATGTTGGAAGATGCACTTTGACAGTGCCTCCTGGAGTCCCACCGGTAGAAGGCTCAATGATCCTAGGCTCAACATAGTGGGCCTGAGTATTGTATTCATTACCCCGACACAAGCCATATTGCCATAATCATTCCTATTGTCAGAAGGCTGCACCAACAATGAGGTTGAGTATCAGGCCCTCATTACTGGGCTTGAGATGACCCTTGAGATCGACATGCCCTATTTGCATGTGAAGGAGGATTCTGAGCTGGTCATCAAGCAAGTCAACGGTGGCTATATTGTCAGAAATCCAGAGATCACACCATTGTTGGAATGCACCCTCCATCTAATGGCCTAGTTCCCTTCTCGAATGGAGGTTACCCATGTCTCTCAGTCATAGAATGTTCGAGTGGACACTTTGGCTGGCTTGGTGGCATCACTCACAGAGTTCGAGAAGGATGATCTGATTATACATGTGGCACACCAGAGAGTCATTGCTCCCGTCACTCCAGAGGATGATGATGGCCTGCGAGTAAGCCATCTTACCACCAGATTCTCCACGTTAGGACCGCTAGGCTCGTCATATCTAGTGATATAAATGACTACCAATTGGAGAGCCCCTTTTTTCAATTATCTCCAAAATGGTTTCCTCTCGGCTGATCGGGCCGACCACGAGAGAATCCAACACCACACGCTGCAGTTTACCCTCCAGAGTGGTCCCAGTCTTGAACAGATCCTCTATAAGCACAGTTTTGATGGTGTTATCCTCCGTTTCATTCAAAGAGTCAAGATTCCACAGGTCATGAAAGAGGTTCATGCTGGTTCCTGTGTTTCCCACTAGCCTGGGCCGAAGTTGTCCCATCAAATTCGGAGACTGGGGTACTTCTGGCCCTCTATGATCCATGATTGTACTGAGTTTTCCAAGAGATGTCATGCATAAAAAATTCATGATAACTTCCTTCATCGGCTGCCAGAACCCCTCCACTCCACCAAGTAATCTTGGACATTTTTGGTGTGGGGACTCGATGTCATGGGACCATATCCACTGGTGACAGCTTTCCAGTGCAGGTTCATCCTGACAGCCACAGATTTCTTTTCCAAGTGGGAAGAGGCAATTCTTCTCAAGGAAGTCAAGGCCCATTACATCATTGACTTCTTGAGCTCCAATATCATCCACCGGTTTGGAGTTCCTCACGCCGTCCTCACCGATAATGGCACCAACTTTCGAACAGCCGAGCTAAAGAAACTGTATGCCAAGTACAATATCTGTTCGAACCATATCTCCCGCTATCATGCACAGGAAAATGGACATATCAAAGAATTCAACAAAACCCTATCTAACATTTTTCAGAAGATGGTTGGTCAGAACAAGAAGAGTTGGCCGGAAAATCTCCCCAACACCCTCTGGGCCTATCGAACGATGACATGCAATTCCACCTAAGTGAACCCGTATTCCCTGGTGTATGGAGCTGAGGCCGTCCTGCCCATAGAGATCTAGATGCCTTCATTGCGCACTGCAGTATATGGCTAGTAGGTGCCAGATAAGGTGGCCAAAATCCATATAGCTGAATTGGAAGCACTTGATGAGAGTAGGATCTGTGCCCTGCAAAATCTGGAAAGGCACCAAAACAAGATGGCTAGAGCCTTCAACAAGAAGCTTCGCCTCCGCTCTTTTCTGCAAGGCGACCTGGTTCTGGCCCTCCGAGCGCCAATGATCCCTGGCATGAAACCACCCAAGTTAGAGGCCAAATGGGAAGGCCCCTACATAGTCCACAGGGTTTACCCCAATAGAGCATACTTCTTGGTGACCATGGATGGTGAGCGTATAAATCCTCCCACCAATGCCAAATTCCTCAAGCAATACTTTTCCTGAGCCTCATGGTCCGACACAACCTTAAATTGGCTGGTCCGACACGACCTTAAACTGGACGGTCCCACATGCACCTAAACTGCACGATGATCCCACATAACCTTAAACTGTCTAGTCTTGCATGAATTTAAACTGCGCATTGTCCTGCATGATGTTAAAATGCATCGTGAGAACTACATGTGGCTTGATTTACATCATGATGGGATATGTAGGAACACTTAGACGCTTTATTTTGAGCCAAGCCCCAAACTCTTCTCTTCAACTATCCCCCCTGGGTATAGTTTCCTCGAAGGATCCTTGCATGATATGGAGTAGGCTTCTTTAGCCCCACTCATACAAGGATTATAATGGATGCACCATGTGCCCACTCCCATTCTTCTATTCTACCACGTCTTCACTGCATGGTGTTAAATCACATGGCCTTCAAGAACTACGTATGGCTTGATTCCCATCCTGATGGGATACGTAGGAATGCCTGGATATTTTGTCTGTTGGCCTAGCCCAAATGCCAGAATCTCCCCCCGGGTCAAGATGTATGGAAGGGGTGCAAACTTTTTCCCCAATTCACATTGATCTAACCTTGATCAGGCCGTACGTCCCGCTCCCTAGAGACATTCGCCTCTTTGAGATATGGGTACAACTATGCTTCACCCGCTCCTTTGACTGGGATTCCATCACCTTCCCCATCCGAAAGGGCCCCTGAATGGTATGAATGCTAGGAATAAGGGCTATCTCTTTCCACTTCGGGCCAATTCCCTCAAGGATGTCGAGAAACGAATTGATACAAATCCCGCGTTTCAAATATGGTCAGCGGTCGATGCTCATTTTTTTCTCCTGAATGGTCACTATAGGGAAATTGTGTTTTGAACATGGTCGACAACTGTCCTGGATCATTAGGTCCACCCCAAGATGTCCCAAACATCGAGTGTAGTGGTTCATTCCACCCCGTTTTATCTCCAAGTGACGAACTTCCTCCGGACGATGTCAAACCTCAGTCCCCTTGGCCTTTTCGGGCCCCCGACCCAGGTTCTCCCTTATGGGATTGTACGATATAGTGTGGGATTATGTCCTACTTCATGTCGGGTTTCTCGATGTGCCATACACATCCCCGGATGAGACACCTTCCCATGGCCCTCTTCCTCACTACAAGACGTTAAACTGCAAGCCGGTAAGGCCTTCCTGACTGAGGCCCAACCTCAGGCCACTTGGCCTTCTCGGGCCCCTGGCCCATGCTCTCTCATGGGAGTGTATTATATGGTGTAGGATTAAATCCTCATTCACGTCGGTTTATTCACCATGCCGTACACCTCCCTTGTTTGGGGGTATCCTACTCCCCTCCTCATCCTGCATGATGTTAAACTACATATTGAGAACTACGTGTGGCTTGATTCTTATCCTTATGGGATACATAGGACCACCTGAATGTCTAGACTTCGAGTCCAGACCCATCTCTCGAAAATATCCATTTCACCTTGGCCCCTTGGCCTACCCTTCCCCAGAGAGGGGAGTATATGGAATGGTATGGGATTATGTCCTCATTTGCGTCAGGCTTGTAATGACCACGCCATGTACCTCTCCCTCCTGAGCCACCCCGTCGACCCTCTTCGGCGGTTAACCGATGTGCCTAAGGGTACCCTTGTTTAGTACCTGGAATGTCGGAATCTGCTCGTACATGCTTCCACCCACTTTTTAGGCTTTGTGTTTCTCTTCATTAGGGCTCCCATCACCTTTCACACCCGAAGGGACCCCCCGAGTGGCATGGATGCTAGGCCTAAGGGCTCTCCTACCATTACAGGCCCCGAGTGGCATGGATGTTAGGCCTAAGGGCTCTCATACTATTACGGGCCAACACCCCCGAGGGTCATGGACAAAAAATTGATACAAATCCTGCATTGTGAATATGGTCAACAGTTGATGATCATTTGTTGTCCCACTTTAGGCTAATGTGATAGGGATGCTGCGTTTCTACCACGGTCAATAGTTATCCTCCATCACCACATCAATACCATTAAGCCTGAAATGTTGGTTACATGATTCAAATCCTTCTCCACCCCATCATGTCCAATTAGAACTTCTAAACTCTTGGTACTATTCCTCAGTGTGCATCCACACGTTGGGAGGACCAAAGCCACGATAGGGGTGTCATTCGGGGCTCCGCACCGATTTCCCTTTGGCGTGTGTTCTGGGTATTGCAAAAGAAATCTTCCTCCCTTGTTTCCCAAACTGAGTTTAAATCACATGGGTTTAGGGATCGGGTTGAGGTATGCACTTACTTGGAGGGTTTTCGCTCCTCTATGGTCCAAGCTCTAAGACCATAAACTAAGATCTCGTTTAGAAATACGTATGGCTTGATTCCCATTCTTATGGGATACGTAGAACCACCCAGACGCTTCGTCTTTGGGCCCAGCTCAGTTGGGAGCTAGTTTATCCTACCCCTTTCCCTATTTCCCCTACTTGGGCCCCTTGGCATAAGGTTCCCCTCTCGGAATTGCTTACAGTGTGATATGGGACCATTTACCCACTCACGTCGGGGATGTTCTATTGCACCGTAAACATTCCCCACCTATAATCGTCTCTCCTATGTCTGCGCTGCGTGACGTTAAAATGAATGCTTGGTCCCATCACATGACCCTAAACTGTGATATTATCGTCCTGACCGCATGACGAAAAATGACACTACATTGTGATGACCTCATCATAGATGACATTACGTTGGGTATTGGTCATTCACCATACCATTTTTCAACGCCTACTATGGATTGATTATTATGGATATGCTAGGGCCTGCTACCCCAGGTCTGTTTCTTCACAAAAAAAATCACTCACCTTAAAGCACAAACAAGATTTATCAAATTCCTCTTCTTTTGGTGCGAAGGCCATGCCCACACACCCCTTTTTCCCTGGCACTGGTACCTCACCATGCCCCCCTCAAGAACTACGTGCAGTTTGATCCCCATATTCATGGGGTATGTAGGAATGCTTGTGTACTTTGCCTCAGGCCCAGACCAACTCTCGTTTTTTGGTCCCTTGACCTAAAACCTCTCCGAGGAACACATGGTGGTCGAAACCCCTGGTTCCCATTCTCCCCGAGTTTTGCAGCTACCCCACCACATGCCTCCCATGTTTCCTACCACCTATGTTTTGAGTTCTATGACCCTAAACTAAGATCTCTCTATGGGAAGGGACTCGACTCCCTCTATCTAATACGTCTTGTTACCGTATTCAGATGCGTTTTGACAGAGAGCGCGAAGTGTGGAATTTTCATGGGGACATTCCCCTCGTTCCATGCCCAAGATTTGTGAGCTCGCTATTTGGATCCCCATACTCTTCCACATCCAAAAGGACCCTCATA
The DNA here is from genome assembly GCA_963277665.1 of Viscum album. Taxonomy (NCBI): domain Eukaryota; kingdom Viridiplantae; phylum Streptophyta; class Magnoliopsida; order Santalales; family Viscaceae; genus Viscum; species Viscum album. Next base: position 257,940,583 of record OY728162.1, read on the forward strand.
CGACATGGATACTAGGCCTAAGGGATCTCCATGGATGCTAGGACTAAGGGATATCCTACCATTTCAGGCCAATGTCCTTAAGGATCTTTGATGACATTTGCGACAGGTCCCGTGTTTCGAACATGGTCAACGGTCGACCCTCATTTGTCTGTCCCCATTCCAGGCTAACACGATGTGTATGCTGCGTTTCTTCCACGATTAACGGTTATCCTCCATCATCATGCCTCCATCATTATGGTACAAATCTCGAGAGTCATGATTCACAAATTTCCACTCTCTCATGTTCAAGTGGAATTCCGACATACTCGTCTTTGTCTGTTCGCGCATATGGGTGCACTTCATGGATGAGTTAGCATCATTGGGCTGACATTTAACCAGCTTCCCTTTGCCCTAACATGGTCCTCCCTGTGTCGGGAAATTCCCACTACTACTTCTTGTTTCCCACACCGAGCACGACTCATGTGGGTGTAGTAGTTTTGGTAGGATGTGTACCGAAACGACCAGACTTCTCATCATCCTGCATGATGTTAAAATGCACTTTCAGAACTACGTTCATCTTGATCCCCATCTTCATGGGGTATGTAGGAATGCCTGTGCACTTTGCCTCAGGCCCAACCTGATTCTCACTCTTAGTCCCTCAACCTGAAGAGTTTCCTCCGGGAATACATGGTGTGATTTGGACTCCAAGTCCCCATTCACGTCGGTTTCATAGCTACCACACCACATACTCCCTAGGATATTCCCTTTCATTCCACATCCTATCATATTATGTTAAACTGTAGGAGTCCATATGTCCTCAACGCATGACACTAAACTGTGGTTCTACCCTGAACAAGTTCGGGATGCCTCATGTTAGTCATGTGATGCACCAAAGCCTCTGCCATAGAGGATTTCACCTATCAGTGTTGGTCTATGATTACACTGTGCTTCCAAAACTATGTAAGACTTGATTCCTATCCTCATGGGATACATAGAGACACCCCGGTTTTTGCCTAGGGTCCAGCCCTAGGAATTGTAAGGTCCTGTTCCTCCCCATTTCCAGCCCCTGGCCTGAACCCTTGTGGGGAACCATGGAACTGAAACTTTGCCCTGAACAAGTTTGGGATGCCCCAAGATGACATTGGGAAGCAATGGATCCCTCACCAGAGAGGTCCTGTCTGAAAGAAGGAATGATCCATGATCAAACCGATGCACCCATCTAGCGTGCTCCCACCAAGGTGGCGTAATTTCGTGAGAGTTGGATTTTGTTCGAACAAACCATCACTCCAAATCCCATGCTTTTTGTGCCTTTAATTCGGACCCTCATCCTTTTTCATGTCTGGAGGAACCCCCAAACAGTGTGGATGCTCGGTCTATGGCCCGCCTACTATCCTGGGCCAACGTTCCAGAAGACTAAGGGATGACATTTTGCGACAGGTCCCGTGTTTCGAACATGGTCAATGGTCAACCCTCATTTGTCTATCCCCACTCCAGGATAATACAATAAGAATACTATGTTTAGAATGTAGTTAATAGTTATTCTTTATTATCACGCCACCCCACAATGTTCCGAATCCTGGGTATCGTGATTCGCACCTCCCATTCCCATCTGTTCGGATCGATTTCAGCGCCCCTATTGTTACACCATTCGTGCACAAGAGAACACTAGAAAAATGGTAATTCGGCTGTTCTGAGAACTTCATTATCTAGCCAGGTCTCTTCCATTTCCCAGAAATCCGAACTGGTTGTCTAAACCCCGGATGCCTGAAGCTTGGTTTTCACTCCTACGTTTGGATGGGGCGATGAGGTGGCTATCCCTTGTTTCTCACATCGGGATCGACCCACGTTAGCTTAGGGAATGGTCGCTGGACATTCCACGAACATCATAAGGATGAAGTAAACCATTGTAAACAATGTAACTCATGCATGCTATAGAATCCAGACAATCAAAGAATCAAAGTAAGTTTAAGGGTTTGTAATCATTATAGTACCCGGGGGTCGACTCCCCCCATGGAAGGATTGACATTTTCGAAAGAACATTGCAACTCCGCCACCCTCTAGATTATAGCATCCAAGAGATGCTGCCGCTTGTTCACCTCCCTCTCTTCCTCGGTGGCGAGAGGGCGCAATTCATTGGCCGCGATCTGGGCCCACTCCACATCAGCCCGGATGGAGATCATCTCCCCAGAAGCTCACCTCAGGACATCTTCAGCTTCTGAAAGCTGGGCCTTCAGTCGTGATATCAGATCAGATTGCACTTTGAGGGAGGTTAGGTGCTCATCCACCCAATCCTGCAGCCACTGGACCTCGTCTTCAGCCTGATAGAGCCTCTTGATGTTTATCACCTTCCTCCGCTGCCAGCCCATGCCAAGTCCTCGGTCATACTCCCGAATATTTTCCGCCATAAGATATCGGATGAGCATGTGAGGGCATCGAGAATCCACTCCCCCAGCACACAGTTCGCACCTTCGCGAATGAATTCTGTCCATCTTATTCATCCATAGCGCTTGGGGGGTGTCATCGATGAAGCGCGTGATCAACTTACATGATCAGTGACAGACTATTTTGCTGTCCTCCTCGTCAGAGGTCGTGTCTTCCTAGTCGGTATGATTAGGAGAATCATATGTAGAAAATTCCCCCAGGAAATCCCTGACCGGGTCCACGTCTGGTGTCAGATCAGGCGTGGCGAGGCCTGAATCGTCTGGTTTATCCTCATCATCGGACCCCACCTCGATGATCTCAGGCATAGTTTCACTGGCGCCCCCGCAGGCGATCGGAAGCGCTGTAGTTTGGTCAGGTTGGATGTTCACCTCCAAAACCATCGGCATGCCCCTAGTAAGGGCACTACCGGAAGCCCCGAAAAACTTCGCCGCAGTAGCCCATGCTAATTGGAGGACTGTACACACCAAGAAAGGGACATGAATATCAGTTGATGTGGTTATGGGGGTGACAGTTGTGGATTCGGTAGAGTATAATTATAGAGGTCAAATACCTGGTCTCTCTCTTGGGATGATGTCGTCGGAACCCCAAGACACGACCCCTCGTATATGGTTGGCAGGTTTGGAGACTCCAGGGGAGCCGCCTCGACTGCCCCGACCCCGCCAGACGTGGAGGTTGATGCAGTCCCGGGCGCGGATCCTGAAGGTCCCACATCGACGCCTGCTGAGGGGAGAGAATGAGGTCTATGCACAAGGTCCTCCTACACAGTACAGACGCTGATAAGAAATCCAGTGTAACCTAAGGGTAGGCTCTGAAGAAGGAACTTGGGATTTTACCTCGAGAGCCTCCGTGAAATCTTCAAGATCCGAGGACTGGTCACCGACTTTTCCCTCCTCTGGCGGACTCTCCCTGCTAGCCTCATCTCCAAAGGCGGACTCGCCTGATTCATATGGTAGGGGGAAGCGCTCTCTCAGATCAGTGGCCAACAGCTGTGGGGGAACCATCCAATCCAGCAGTACCCTCACCCGATCTGTCATTGGGTGCAGGGTGCCCCGGGAATGGATGATGTCCTCCAGCTTGGCAATGTACTACTCCACCTCTGCCTGGGACACTATGAATCCAGCTCTAATGGGGATGATCCCCGGAAAGTCCATCCTGAGGAGGTTAAGGTGATTCCATAATTCAGATGGGCCAAGGAATTGCTGGTTTACCTCCCAGATGTCCCATGCATCCGGAAAGGCAATATTCTCCGGCATGTCAATGTGGCACAGCCGTTTCCTCAGGGCCTGAGTGGAAATCATACGGAACCCTCTCGGTGGCCGCCCCTCTGGATGACTCTGTTCTGTTGGAACCACCGGCTCCACTGCCGCTGCCGGACCCACTAATGTTGCTCCCTCCTCAATTGGTGCGGGCACCGCCGCTATAGCAGCCCCGCCACTATGGGATTCCCTTGCAGCTTTCCAGCCCTGGCCCTGAGATTGGGGAAGCTCACCCTCAACTACCTAGGCAGTTGTCCACTTCAGCATCTCCCCTGGGTAGGCCGCCTCCCAGCTCTGGGCATATTATTTTATCAGTACGTGGATGGCAGTCGGTGGAGGTAATACATTCCACATCTTCCTGTCTTCCCGTGTGAACATGAGCCACATCTGCCTCATTACACACGAGTGCTCCTCGTAGCGCACCCCCCAAGTAGACATGCGGGGTCAGCTGCTGAAGGCACTAGAATTTCCTAGCGAATCAGTGTGGGGTGTACGGCTCGCAGAGACGCTCACAGTCCACCCTGGCCACTAGGACTCCACCTTGAAAGAACAGGAGGTAGGATCGGTGCTCTTCCGTTCCCTGGGCATAATCCGTGAAGGCCCCCGTCAGCAATGGGAAAGGGTGGAAATTGAATTCTTCCACCCTCCACACCCGGTTCAGAACCGATGGTGTGGTCAGATTAGTTGGAAATATCCCTAATACATTCAATATTGAGAGATGAAAGTTCAACCCCGGAGGTGAAATGGGGTTCAGATACTCGTATATCCCCCTGATGTTCGCCGCCATCCACCCGTACAGGATTTGGAATGGCCCGCATATCCTATATGGCCTCTTCCCCTCACTGATGTGACACAACACTTTGTATAATTTGGAGAGCATTGGGATCCCCAGTTTGACCCACCCTCTTGTTGCCGAAGTGGATGCCATGATAAAAGTGCTTGGACGCACTCCCATGTTTGTATCCCTCACCGGAAGGATCCAACCACAGATGAGGGCTGCGATGAATGCCACCAGCCTGACTATTGGTCATTGTTCAGAGATGAAACTGAACCCCAGGTCTTCCACTGGCTATTCTCCAGCAGCCGCCAGTATGAGTTTTTCTTGCTATGGGCACCCTTCGGGAAAGTTTGAGGCCTCTCTGGGAACTGCCTGTTTTCTGGGAAGTTCAAGAACTTCTTGAACCAGTTCTTAAAGTGGACATCCATCACCGCCTCCTTGTCTTCCACGGACACAAGCTCCATCAGTGCCATCGCTAAACGTGGCATCTCCTCCAGATCTTCCCACACGCCCATGGACGAGAGGAATTATTCGTACATCACCTCCAGTATTGGGACCCCCAAGATCTGATGCACATCCCATAGTCCGATTCCGACATCCCCATGATGTAGGTGAAAGGAATTGGTCCCTGGTGACCACCGGTTCAACAGCTTTAGCATCAACTGCTTCGGCTGGTAGATGTGGAACTGGGAAGCCCAAGCTTCCTCATACAGGCCCAATCTTCTCAGCTCTGCCCCGAACTCCTCGCACAAGGCACCTACCCAGTATACCCAAGCCCAATAGTCCATGAAATTTCCGCCCTGGCGTAGGTCCCATTCCTCATACCACCCCTTCTTTGGGTTCCCCAGCACCGCCTTAAGGATGGTTCAGTACAGTGGAGGGGACGTCTCTGGCTGCAATGACCCCCCATCTACATTGTTCAGATTATTTTATAGGCAGTCGGTGATGACAGGCATGAGGTCCTCCTGGGCATGACCATCGGGTGCCCTAAACCATCGGTGCTGGCACAACGTGCTCCAAAACCAGTAGGCTGGCTCATCCCTACTTGCTACAGGGATTAAGACATCACCCCTCATCCTGAAGCCATAAAAAGGCAACCTCCTGCACAACAGATAGTTCTTTTGGCTCGTTGACAGCAGCTCCACCAAAGAAATATGGTCCGAGTGGCTCCAGACTAGCTCTTCTAGCCCTAGGCTATTCGCCATTTCATCCCTTCGGACGAAATTCGCAAGGACCCCCTGGGCAGCTTATTGGTGGGCCATTTGGTTCTGGAACTTGGAAGTTTGGGTGGCTGGTTCGCAGAGATCGTTTGAGAAGTGAGTTCTCAAAGGCCGCTTGTGAAGACTGTTCATAGGAGTACTGCCTTGGTGTTCAAAGCTGGATCGCGGAGCGCAAATGTGGATTCGAAGACTCGCTATGCGCCATGAAGCCTCGATTCACAGAGATCACTCGCAGAGTACGCAGAGCTTCAAGAATCGATAGAGCAATAAGAAAAGATCACGGAGAAAGGAAAGTACAAAAGAGAGGGCCGACCCCTATTTATAGGCGACAACCTTCAGAGCTTTGCGGCGCGTCCTAGCCGCGTAGAGCTTCACGGCGCACCCTGCCTGCACGTCCCGAGTCTTCCTCGTGATCACGCCTCATGAATACGCAACACACATGACCGATGATTTTGTCAATTTCCCTCAGACTTCAACCCTTTATCTCTCTGCAGCTCCAAGTATAAGGGGGGAATTTGTTTGTGCCAAAATTTGGAACAAAGAAAAAGGCCCCAAGACGTCCCCACAGATTGCCTCACGAAGCCCCTTCGCAGAGTTCCCCAACACCACAGCTGCCGCGAACCAAAGAAGGCGGGAGGCTCCGCAAACGCATTTGACGTTCGTGAGCTTGCTGTGAATCCAAGAAGGCAGGATACTCCGTTAACGCATTTGATGTTCGTGTGACCGCCGCGAAGCCAAGGAGGCAGGATGCTCTGCGATCCCGGTTGACGTTCGTGACCCGCCGCGAAACCACCCGACCCCTCTTCGCATTGCGTGAGCCCTGCTCCGCGGTGCCTCTTGACTATAAATACCGGACTCCCCCTGAGATCTCCAGATGTAAAATATGATCTTTTGGCTTCTCATCTCCTGAATTGCGAAGCACTCTTCCACTAGTAGAACTATGAGTTGCGCGAGGTACTTCTTCTTCGCACAGTGCCTCCCCATTGTCTTGTTTTGATCCCCTCTTTCGAGAGGGACACCTTTCATGAAGCCTAAGGTCTTTCGTGAAGGAAGGGGATCCCCAAGGGGACCTGGGTCATTGCATAGCATTTATGCTTTGTGAAATACCCTTCATATACACTTTATCCATTTGATAAGGCAGGATCACTGTACTTTGCGAAGCACATTGCTTCCCGACACCTTGCTCTGTGAGGCACCTTTGCTCCACGAGGCTGTGCTCCACAAACGCCCTTCCACTTCGTGAATCACCTCTCATATAAACCTTTGCCCCATGATAAGGCTAAGGCACCCTACTTTGCGAAGCACCCCCCTTCACAAGTTCCCTCCGCCACGCGGAGAAACAGAGGTCCATAAGGCCCCTGCCTATAGACCCCTCTTCTCGGCAAATCCTTTTCCCATGCGACCCTCCAGGTTGGCACGATGTGATTTCAAAGTCCCCTGAACGATATCTCCCATAGCGTTTCTGCGCCTAATGATTCTTTACCTAGGCATGCTAATGTCTATTGCTTCTTCACATAGCCATGCTAACGTGGACCCCTCGATGGTTCGTTCCGCGTCACCCCCTCAGTACGGCCTTGCCGATGCCTTCCCTCCCATAAGGAGCAGAGGGTACCAGGTATGTAAGTCCTAGGGCTGCAGAGCAAACCCACCTCATCTGAGCTGCAGGACGTTAAACTGCCAAGCACCTTCGTCCTCAACACATGACATTAAACTGCGACCTCACCCCGTGCTCCACACGCAGGGTCCCCCGCCTTGGACATTCTCCATGCCCCTTGGTCTCCACAGGGGATGATATACTCCTTCTTGGAGTGGCTTTTGTCTGTGGGGAAGGGTATCCATCTTAGTATAAGCCCCTAGATTTTATTACAGGAGGCAGAACCCCTGCTCCTCCTCACTTCCTCGGTGCCAAGGCCAGCGGAGGGCGTGATGGGGAACTGGGCCTCCATCCTGGAGTAAGTCCCAACACCATGGGCTGCCTTAGAGCGTAAGCCCCACTCCTCTTTACTCCCATGGATGCACCTTTCACGACATGATCATCATGTCTCTACTGCCTCTTGTTTCTCACACCGAGAATGACTCACGTGGGCTTAGAGTAAGCATTGATCATGACACCTTTCTTGTCCCGCATGATGTTAAACTGTATGACCAAACTATGTGGTCTTTGATCCATGTCAAGGCATGGTACGTAGAAAGCCTCCACGAGGTTTAAGCCCAACAACCATTGGCCCTGACCATCTTCGAGTCGGTGCGCCAAGCACCATAAACACCCTTGGGAAGCCTAGAGTGTAAGCCCCACACTATCCTGAACTATGTGGTCTTTGATACATGTTAAGGCACGGTATGTAAGAAGCCTCACGAGGTTTAAGCCTGTCACCCATCGGACCAAGGTCCTTATTCACGTCGGTTTGTCGACACCCATATCCTGAACTATGTGGTCTTTGATCCATGTCAAGGTATGGTACGTAGGAAGCCTCACGAGGTTCAAGCCCATCAACCATTGGACCAAGGTCATTATTCACGTCGGTTCACTGACAAAATCCTTCCTAAACTATGTGGTCTTTGATACATGTCAAGGCATGGTACGTAGGAAGCCTCACGAGGTTCAATCCCATCACCCATCAGACCAAGGTCCTTATTCACGTCGATTCACTGACAAAACCCTTCCTAAACTACGTGGTCTTTGATCCATGTCAAGGCATGGTACGTAGGAAGCCTGATGAGGTTCAAACCCATCACACACCTGGACCAAGGTCCTTATTCACATCGGTTCACCGACACCCACATCCCATCCCGAACTACGAGGACTTTGATCCATGTCAAGGCATTGTACGTAGGAAGCCTCCACGAGGTTCAAGCCCATCACCTGGTCGTTCTGACCCCCTTTTCGCTGGTTCACCCCCGTCTCGCATGACGTTAAACTGTATTCCCCACTACCCAAACTACACAGATTTTGATCCATGTCTAGGTATGGTACATAGGAAGCCTCACGAGCCTCAATCCCAAAACCGTCATCCATCCTAACTCTTACCCAGGCCGCCACATCCCGATGAGATCATGCCACTTCATTCCCCTCCACAGCACTCAGAGAGCTGCCCACGTGTTGGCCCCAATATCGGTGTTCCACCCAGCGGGGTTCCTCAATCTAATCCACTCTAATCAGTGTTCCGATCAGTCCGATCCGTCCCCACTGGATGTTAAACTCGTGACATACCTTATGTTAAACATGTGAAGATGAAGAAAACCTCAGATACATGCCTATGACATATGATTCCCCTCATTCAATGTGGGATGCCTTAGGTTTCCGTGCCCTCGAGAAGCCCTATAATAAGGGAAATAAGAAAGACACACCAATCCCCAGTGTCAGACACGCCAGTGATGCCCAACGTGACTACTCACCTAACCGAAGGTTGCTGCCCTGACCAGACCCCTTGGAATGTCCTGATATAAGCAACGTAATTAACTAGCGTCCATGAAAATATGGCACCAGGAATAGTTTCATGAACAATGTATTAAATCTATGAGGGATACCCGGACTAGGTGACGAATTTCAAGGAGGAATCCATGGAAGGAAGAACCGACATTCCATCATCCCATTTCGATCAAGGATTAAACGTCGCTGAACAAGGAACGAATTCTGCCTGCCTTTGGAAAGTGGGAATGTGGGGTAACAAAAGCCGCGCCTGTCGCACTCAAGCAGAAGGACACGCGCGCCTCAGACAAAGTGTCAGAAACAATATCCTTCAATTGATTTTTTATTTTAAGGATCCATATATATCCCATTTCTTGTGATGATATTACCCAATAATGCAACTTCCTTCAACCAGAATTCACACTTTCTATACTTTTCATGAAGCTTCTCCTTTATCAATCTCTTTAATACAGTGATTAGATTTTTCTCATGCTCATCCTTGTTTTTGGATTATATTATAATATCATCTATAAAGTCTACCAAATATTTGTCAAGGTAATATCTATAAAATCTATTCATCAAGTCCATGAAGATTTCTGGAGCATTAGTGAGTCCAAATGACATTACTATGAACACATAGTGCTTGTACCTTATACAAAAAGTATTATTGGGGATATCCTCCTTAGTCACCCTAACTTGGTAGTATCCCAACCATAGATCCACCTTATATAATTATTGTTCTCCATGTAGATGATCAAAAAATTCATTAATCCATGGAAAATGATACTTGTTATTTATCATGATCTTATTGAGCTGATGATAATCAATGAAAAGGTTCATTGACCCATCATCATTCTTGACGAAGAGGACCAGTTTACCCCATATTGAAGCACTTGGGCGTATATACCCTTTATCTAGATTCTCCTATATTTGTTTCTTTAGCTCATTAAGTTTTAAAATATCTATCCTATATAAAGTCTTGAATATTGGAAATTCCCTAGGTATAAGATCAATTGAAAATTCAACCTCTCAGCTAGGAGGAAGACCAGCCAATTCTTCAGGAAACACATTAGTGTATTTCCTCATAATAGGCATGTCTTTAAGGATGATCATTTCCTTAGACTCAATAATTTGATATAGATAATATTGGTCATTGGGCAATAATATCCATGCTTGAGATGATGGTTCTAAATAAGATTTATCCTCCTCCTTGTACCTGTATAGAATCAGGGGTTGATTCTTCATATGGAGAGTGATTTCCTTCTCATGGTAATTTATATTGGATCTATATAGGGAAAGCCAATACATGCATAGAATTACATCACATTTCACCAAAGGTAGTATGACATGGTTCTATAGGAAGTTCAACCCACAAATTATGATAGGGGAAGAGTTATATACTTGGGATGCAATAATTTCACCATTTTCCATTTTTACCGATAGCTCTACTTCCAAACTTTTTGGTGGTGTTTGAATAATTATTCTAAACTTTCATGATATGAAGGAATGTGTAGAACCAGAATAAAAAAGTATATTTTATATTATTGAATGAATAAATAGCGTACCTGTCACCAATTTGTTGTTGGGATCCACCTTAGTGGTTGTGATGAAAAAAGCTCACCCCTTACTTCCTTAGAGATTGTTGGTTGTATCCGAAAACCCTTGTCTTAGGGAATTGATTTGAAAAGTGCCCTAGTGCCTTGAAATTTAATCAATAAACAATGAACTGAGGGTTTATTGGATAATTCCTTTCCTCCATCTCTTTAGCAGGTTTATAAAATTAGTAAATGTTAACCAGGTGTCCTTCCTTCCATAACCTAAATCATTTCTTCATTGCATTCAAAAAAATTTTGGGGTGTTTATTTCCGCACCTTTGACAATTAGGATGTTGGAGTTTCTTGGACCTATTTGATTTCTCCATCAGTATACCAGAATTAAATTCCACTCCCATGATATACTTGAGATTCACCAATCTACATCTCAACTTTGAGGGAACATTGGAAAATTTACTCATATTTATCAAATTCAAGGATATCCAAGGATTTTTGTAGACTAGGTTTTATCCCACCAAAGAAGCAGTCAACCTTGTATTTGGGGGTAATGAAAAAACCAGAGGTGTATCGTGAAAGTCTTGTGAAGTTTTCCTTATACTAACCAATATATTATTCATCTTTTTGATTGAGTTCAAGGAAATAACTTTCCATTTTAATATGGAGAGTGTGAAGAAAGTATTTATCGATTTTTTTTTCAGAATTCCTTCCACTCCATTGATTTGATCTCTTCCTTAGGATTTTTTTATTCTTGATCAATGTTCACCACCGATTAGCTTCTCCCTCCATATAATAAATAGCTATAAGAACCTTCTATTGTTTGAAACATTGAACGTTGTAGATGATCTTTTTAATGGAGTTAACCCATTGTTCCATGATTAAGGGAACATATGATCCATTGAAAGTAGGAGGTATTTGTCGCATGAAGATCTCAATTGTGGATTGTTCTCTCTTAGGGGGGTTTGGATGATCCTCCTGATCTAGGTTTCTATTCAGAACCTGAGTCATCTGAGAGAGTATCATTATAAAGTTCACAATTCTTTCTCCCATCAAGTTTGACATCTTGTTGGGGCAGTCATCGCATTTCCCATCATATCGATTGTTTACCCGATTCCTCCTATTTCTGGACATTGAATAAAATAAAGGGAAAATTAGGTATGAGTATTTTTAAAATATTAAAATCATAAAAGGGAATATATGACATTAAATTGATAAATTATAAATTACCTTTATTTCCTTAACTTATAAATTTCTAACCTTTAATCTATGTTATCCATGATCTATTTCCTAAAATGTATTCTGATGGGAATTTTTTATTCCCTCAATAATGGTTCATAATGAGCTTATTAATTTACCAAAGAATATAACCCAAGAGTGTCAAACTAGGTGTGTAGTAGGGATAATTGTTGTGTATTTGGTTACCCCGAGTCAGGCCCAGAATACATTGTCTTAGTTGTTACTCTTAGGAACATCTATTCCATAACCACGTCCACTTATAGTATCTAGATAGGGATGTATTTTCTTGATAAACCACTTAATCTATACTCACCAAAATTTATGGAAGTTTCCTTATAATTATTCTTATCCCTAAGTATTTTCTCAATATTTTTCTAATCCTAATACCAAAAATAACTAAACTTTTCATCTAATAACTACTATAACAACCCTACTCTTTATTTAACATTAATACTTTATTCATTACATAATATTACACTTAATACAAACCAGATGATTGATAAGTCTAGTGTCTTTTAGAATTATGTAAATTACATAACAACATAAAATAGGGAACAAAATATCTTTATTAAAAAATTATTTAACACGATCAAAATACTCCTTCGAACTTAAAACTGTATGGGAAAACTTGGAAAAAAACATAAGAAAGGGGTGAGATATAAGGACTAATAAGGGAATAAACATATAATAACATAAATAGTATAATAAATGTTAAATAATAGGCATATAATTTAATCATGAAAATATTATGAAACACAAACATGAACAAAGAGACATGATATAACATGATAATCATAACATGGGAAATGTGGCAACACCTTAAAACACTACATCATAAACATATTCCAAGGGAAAAATAGCCAAGAAATCATAATGAAAAAAGTACCATAAAGGAATAAGGTTCACTCTTTATCCTAACATGACATATCATGATACTAAACATTACCCAATGAATTAGAGTGCTATATGGATGCACCCATCATATTCATTTCATACTCATGCTTAAGTGTGCCATATAGATCATACAACATGGATTCATTCATCACTATAATTTATTCCACAATAAAGGAGTGTGGAATACACATATGTAAGTCTTTAATAAAAAATTATATGTGCATAAACATGAATACCCTTTATAAGAAATGGGTATGATATTCACTATATGATTGTTTTAGCATGGAAAATTGTGGTGAATTTTCGGCAGCATAACGACGTCACATAAAAATTATTAAAAGGGGTTGATGAGAGAGAAATGGGTCTCTCATAATTTAGAAATGAAATTAAAATTAATAGGGAAATGGATATATGTCCCAACATGAGTAATTAAAAATTTAAGTTATACTATATTGAAGAAACTTTAATAAAGAAGATAAAGGAAAGAACCCTTACAAAATTTTAGCATGGTAATGGGTGTACATAAGGGTTTATAGGAGGGAAAAATGAGAGTGAAAGGGGATATCATAATATATACATAAAATGGATAGTAAGGAATATATGGTATAACATATCCCAATATATGAAAATTAAAATTAAAATACATAACATAAAAGGATCTCTTGATAAAATAGGAGAGTGGAGGATCCCTAACTTGAGTGTGTGGATCAAAATGCTTGAGAGGGGATTCTTGAGAGATTGGGGGTTCCTTGAGAGGACTCTAGGGATTTTAAGGTAAATTTTTTCATTTTACAAGGATTTTGAGTGAATAAAAGTGGGATATTGGGTGAGTTTATATAGGAAAAGAGGGGGATTTCTTTATTATTTAGGTTTTGGACTCTACATAATAAAATATCCAAAAACACAAACCATCCCATGGTTTTTGCCCATGTTTTCTTCCAAATGGTAGTGGTTTTTATTATTTTATAAGTCCAATGGACCAAATTATTAAAATAATTCCCTTTCTTATGTGGAGGTGAGTCACACTCTTAAAGAAATGATTTTAAGACCTTAAAATATATTATAGGTTTTGGAGGATTCATAATAGCTTTAAAAAATAAATTAAATAAACTTAAAATCACATTATTTTAGAGTTAAAACATTTATTTTATCATGTATTACATTTATAGTAATTATTACATCACTTTTATGTCATTATGATGTCATAAAACACAAAGTATATTTATACAATATTTAATTTTTATCCAAAAATTCGACTCTCAGAAAATTATGAAAAATTAACCATTAGATAATTTAAAAGATCTGATTCCAAAAATAATATTCATTTTATCTAAATAATTTTCTAAATATGTGAATTTTCACTTTTAAAATAAAATCAATATTTATTAAGAAATGATGGGTTTTTTGATAATAACAGTTTTCCAACAATTATAAAAATTACATATGATTCTATGATCATTTATATTTGATAAAAATTATTTAATAATAATATTTTGTTAAAATATTATTTATTTACAAAATCCATTAATTTCATAAATTCATTAATTGAATTTTAATATTAATCGAAAATACAATTTGTTCTTTATTGTATCAAAATAAAAATCACTTAAAAAGTTACAATAATAATATTAAAATACATTCATTATTCTATAAAAAATATTTTACTTATTTCTATTTCTAGGGTCTTGATACATATCCTTTTTATACATTGACATACTTCCTAAGAGTAAGGTGTGTGATGGAGGGACTTTCATGAGGTGTTTCAACGAACATGGTTTGGTCCGTGATCTCGATGAGCTTGAACTTATTCTATAAATAGTTTTACTCATGCTTAAAGTTGTTGGATATCATCTTGGGCTTGGTCAAGGTCAAATCCCAAAGACCCTATATCCCTTGGAAGCTCTGATAAATGGGATTCATAGGGTATGATCATACTGGTTGAGTCCATCACTTCTTTTTTCTATGTCAATTCTATTGTTAAAACCCTATATTTATACTAACCATGTCATCACTATTTAATGACTATATTATTAATATTAAAGATACTTAACAGTATTTTAAATACAATTGGATATAATAAAAAAAGAAGTGCACATGTTTTCTATTACTTAATAATACATTTAATTAAATCAAAAGGTGAATTTTATTTATAATAGTATGGGTCATTACATTTCCCACTAGTCATGCTATAAACAAGGGCTAGGTGGGGTTTGTTCATCATAATGATGCTTGTGTGGGATAATTGGATGATCTATTATTGGACTTAACACATGCTGATAGCTAGTTTGGATAGCTATACCATTATAATGTTAAATGCTTATCACATTAGGGAACTTTGGTAGATCCCATGAAACATTTGATTAATTGGTGAGTTTTGTTTGAGGGTAGTTTGATCTAGTGTTTAGTTATACCATTTCAACTACATTGATTATTATGGAACCATTTCGGATTATTTTGATATATTCCTTGTGATATATGTGGTTACTTCTTTGTTATGCTTGATCTCCAGGTGTTGGATCATTTTCTTTGGAAAATGAGTTTTCAAAGACATTGAAAAACCTATTTTGAAATTAAATATTCTTATGTGGGTGCTTTAAATTGATTTAAAAAATGGGTGTTTTGGTTTAAAGATGGCTTCAGTTAGTTAATTTTTTTAAAGTAACTGTTTTCATTCAGATAAAACAAATGGGTTATTTTTGAGAAATGTAAATGGGTGTGTGGTTATAGAATGGATTAGTACAATGAATTATTTCCAAAAAATGTAATTTTGGTATTTTAAAACAAAGATAAAAGTTTTGAAAAGTGATTATAGATACTTTTGGTTTCTTATGAGATATATGTGAAAAAACTACTTTCTAATTCATTTTCAAACTTGAACTGATAAATTTCCTTATAAAACATACTACATAGATTTGGTGGGTTTTTGTGGCCTACTAAGTGATTTTCTTCTCATACCTATATTATCATCTAAGTTATAGGTTCCTGGTTTAGTTGATTGGCTACTCATTGAGAATTATTTTACCTAGGATTAAAGGTTAGTCATTTAATTTAATGTATTTAGACAAGTAGTCTTTTATCACTTTATATGGATAGAGGGTAGTTATATTCTGTGATGGGGTCTAGAAGAACACTGATGGGGGATACAATTTTCTTTGTAGGGGAGAGAGACTGGGGTAGAAGAGGGTTTAACTAGTGTGTTTATTTTTGATTGTCTATTAATTTATTTCCATTTATTTTTGTTTTAGCATGGTCATCCAACACAAAGATGGGTCATTCTAAATTTTTATTAAATTCCTACAATTAAATTTACTCTAATTATTGGGATAAACCATTACCAAGTTTGTTCATGTGATTCCCAGGAACTATTTTCCAGCCTGTTGGGATCAGAAACGCCCTTCAGGCATGTGGCAGGCTAGTTTGGGCATCCATCGAAGGGATGACCAAGACCGGTTCATTACAAAATGGAATCAAATTTTTGGTTACTCTTTTTCATAGAATCTTGAGCCTTTAGATCACCATCTGTTATTTGGGGTGTTGGTATATTGTAAATAAGGTTTTTGGGACTCTAGTGGTAGGTGCATGGAGAGTGTTGCAAGCACTTTCTCACCTTGAGTATCGAGTTTCCATGGGTAGTGGGGATTTTTACTTCGATTCTAATTTGATGCCTATGAAGATGATGTGTTTTGATCCTCACTAACATGATGAGCTTCCTTGGGGGTTACATGTGATTTTTTGAAATGGTGAAAATGAAGGAGGTCAATATGTGAGGTTAGTTTGTAGGGTAAAATGCTTTATTTTGGATAATCTTTAAGAACCAATGCATGATTGTCATGTATCCATCAACCATGTGACCAAGTCAGTTATGGTTCTATATCCCTATTGCTTTTTTTATTTAGCCCACTTGAACTTTGTATTACTTAGTGTGGGAAATGGAAATGGGATGGGGGTCATGGTCTGTCTTATGATATGTTGGTATCTTTGGATTTCTTTGGTTGAGGCTTGTGTTATGTGTTTTTTATTCTACTATTCACGTGGTGTAAAATTAATTTATGTGTGTGAAAAAATGGTTTTCAGGATAATATTTTTTTTTGATTTGAAACAAGTACTTAAGGATTTTTTATAAAGAGATATTGGTCTTATAAAATGTTTTTAAATAGTTGATTATACATGAAACTTGAAAAATGTTTTATGTGTGATTGGTTTTATAATCAAGTACACACAATGTTTTGAAAGATAGGTTTCCTATTTCAAGGGAAACTGGTGATTTCCAATTTTTTTTGGAATGATCATATTTTTACCCTTAAAGGGTGTATTTTAGAAGGATAAATGATTTGAAAAATGTTTCAAAAATTAAAGTGTTAGATTTATTTTGAATCTTGAAATGGGGTTTTAGATTTAAAAACCAAGCGGAATTTGTTTTTAATTTAGTTTTGGAAACATTTTAAAACTAACCTAGTCATGTTGAGACTTGGGGTTTGAGATTGTAAAATGGTTTTTGTTTAGATTTGAAATAAACAAGGCCTAATTTTTAAGGGTGCATTGTTTTTGAAAATGGTATTTGGGGATGGATTTTCTTGGTTTAATAAATCATGCATTTTGTTTTTTCAGTTGTGTGTTTTGGGATAGTTTGGTGTGATTTTGGGGACATGACCATGTGAAGGTCTATGTCTTGGGTTGTTTGATATGGGAACCTTCCCTCAATAAGTAACTAGTATGAAAGTAAAGGGTTTATCTTAGGGCCCCCTTCTGATTAATACTACATAAACTCTAAGTGGAGTGGCTTGTGTTGTTTCCTTTTTAGAGTGCTGTATTATGGGTCAATTAGAGGCTGCGTTTCTTTAGTAGTCCCTTTGTATATTATTGAACCTATTAGTTTATACTCGTGGGTTTTGGTTGATGTATGGGTCATTAGGGATCAAATTTTCTTGAAATATTTCATATGTAATCTAGTTGGGACGTTTTCTCATTTGGGCATTGGTTTGTGTCTCTTTTAGAGGAAAAAAAAACTTTAGAATTTGTGCTCATTGGGTTTAGAGTAGTTTTGGGTTAAGGAATCCTAGGCCTAGTGTTTTATTGGGTTATCATTTGGATTCCCATTATATGTTATGTTCCTTTTAGTAGTCATTAATACCTCATCAGTTGATGTTTTCATATTCACTTGTGTGGTTTCCCGTTGTTGGAGTGGTTGTTTCTTTGGACATGGGAAGAGCCTAGGGTGCATGCCTACATAATATGGGTGTAGTTTTGTTTCCAGTTGGGATGTGGATACCACCAAGATGAATTTTTTATTAGGATAACCATGATACAATATTACAAGGATTTGGATCTAGACACCATCGTATACTGGATGTGGCCTTTAGGTTAAATCCCAACCATTTCTTAACGAGTAATGTCTCTTATTCTTGCACTTCTTAGTTTCTAGACACCTTGAGTTTCAGTGATTTATTTTGTAATCCCTTGGGATGTTTTTCGGTGTAGTGATCTCCTTATGTAATTGGACCAGTTTCCTATGGTTTTCCTTGAACAATAAATTTTTTTGATTCCCTTTATAGATTTTGGGAATGTGATTTCTTGGTGACATTCTTGTGTTATAGGGTAAGAGGTTTCCAGTTGTTCCACTATTTTAGTTCATTTCTAAATGGTGGGGAGACTGATTATTGATCTCATTTTATTTGGGTCCTTTATTTTATTTGGGTTTTTGATCAAGTTTTTTTGAGGAAGTTTGGTTGCTAAAGGTTTTTTTATTTTTATTGGGAGTTAGCCTTAGAAACTCATTCTCTTTTGATGCCTACTTTTGACCTGAGACTTTCTAGGGGTAGAAAGTTATATGGTGGGGAGTTTGTGACAACTATCATGTCACAGTGGTGTTAATTAATTAATTAATTAAATTAATTTTAAGAGGTTGTTTGTTTATGAGAGTTTTGGGTATGAATTTTAAAATTTTTAAGAGAAGTGGTGTTGTGAATGGTTTTCACATGGTTAGGAGTAACTATGTGCTGACCATGCATGGTGGTCTATCATCAGTATAGATCCTATTCACATAGATTAAGTATGGTTAGATCAAATGTGAAAATTTATAGGGATAACCATGAGGGTGAATCATGCTTATCCTGTAGGGAAAACATAATTGGTGCACTGTTTGGTAAACCATGCACTATGTACAGTTTTTTTTAATTTTTTAATTTCTTTTTTTCCTTCCCCCTTACTTACTTTACCCCTTTACCTTCTCCCTTATGTCACATGATGACCCAACCCCTTCATATATGGCTACATGCCACCCTCTCTCTTGAGCTCCCCTATTTACTGTGATTTCTCCTAGATTTCTTGGGGATTTATAGTCAATATCCCAAGGTAAGGTCTCCGCTTCCTTTCTCTTCTCATTTCAAGGGAATTTTTCCCTCTTCATATCATCCCACTTATCTTGGCTAAACCCTAGGTCAGTTGTTTACCGGATTTTTAGTAATTTATTATGTTTTTAGGGAATGTGATGAGTCTCCTAGGTCCTCTTCTTACATGTTTTTTCACCTAACTCTGAAGGTGAAGCAAGTCAAACCATTTTGGATCACTCACTTATGTTTGAGGGTGTCTTGTGGTTCTTTGAAAGTGGATTACCTGTATATGAAAATATAGGAATATATATAAGGAACCCCTTATACATATTCATTTATGTTAATGTGAATATGTATATTGGGTATATGTGTGATTATATATATGTGAAGGTGAATATGAGTGTAATATTAAAAGGGTTGATCCCAACTGATATTGTCAAGGGAGACATGTTTTGAGGTAGGTGTTTCTATGCAGTTTTTCATTTTTGAATTCAAACTATGCTTGTGATTTCTAAATTCCCTTTTTATAAAATTATGATTATATGTGATATAATTATGGTATTTTAAAACAATTTTTCTATATTTTTGAGATTAGAATAAATGGTCTATCATAGATATTCCATGTTTTCATGTGTAAAATGGAATGTTTAATTGTGATAAGTTTTTTTGAAATGACCGTCTGACCTTGAAATGAGTTTAAAGTTAAATTTTGGGATCTTAATCCAGTTTTAGTATTCAAAGAGTAAAAAATATGTTTTAAATAGAATCCAGTTTTAAGGTGAGGTATTGAACTCAAAGTGGTTTATAAATGGGGTTTTATTATATTTTAAAAGGTGTTTTGAAATGTGCATGTGGTTTACCCCTTGTGTAAATGCCATGGTGGATTCTTTAAAAGTGGTTTGATGGAAATGAATGGCCTTGGGACTTGTTTTGGTTTTCAAATGGTGATACCCATGTGTGATGTGTAGCTTTTAAATGTTTTAATCAGTGTGAGTATTTTCCATAATTTTGGATAAACATTTTAAATGGTATTTTATGAAATTATAAAGGGGTTTTCATCCTGATCCATGTTTTGGTGTTAAATGTCCTGTTGGAACTTTGTTTTAAAATGGTGATAGTGAAATACACCCCTTGATTTCCCCTTACTTTTTTACTGCTTTTATGGATTCCTTATCATTATGTGATGTTTATTTGTACCCATTATGTGGGGATATGATTGTTTATATCATGGTGAAATGTGTATGTGGTGATTTTCATCATTAGGTGTTAGGGGTGAGGTGAGGTTTGGTTATTCATTATGTGTTAGACTTGGATCATTTGTTCCCACACCTCACTCAATATATTGGTTATAGGAAATTGGGTAATAAGTGGAATATATAAATTGTTTTTATTGTTGGCTCACACACCACTAGTTTCCCACCAGTCATGCATGGATCAAGGTCGAGGTGGGGTTGTCCATCATAATGCTGATAGTGTGGTAAAATTGGATAACCTATTATTAGACATAACATATGATGGTAGCTAGTTTGGGTAGTTATACACTTATATAGTTAGATTCTTGGCATGTTAGAGACCTTAGGTAGATCCTATAACACATTTGATTTCTTGGTGAGTTTTGTTTATGGGGAGTTTGATATAGTGTTTGGTTGTATCATTTCCCATACTTTTATTTTTATGGAACAATTTATACTTATTCTAATATATTACTTGTGATATATGTGGTGCTTTATTTTTTATGCTTGATCCATGTGTGTTGGATCATTTTATTTGAAAAATGAGTTATTAAAGACATTATAAAACCTGTTTTTAAATTCAAGACTCTTGTGTGGGTGCTTTAAAGTGATTTTCAAAATGGGTGTTTAGGTTTAAATATGGCTTTAGTTAATTAAATGTTTTAAAAAATCATTTTCATTTATATAAAACAAATGGGTTATTTATAAGAAATGTAAATGGGTGTGTGGTTTTGGAATGGTATAGACTAATGGATTATTTTAAAAACATATGCTTTTGGTGTTGGAAAACAAAGATAAATGTTTTGAAAAGTTATTATGGATATTCTTGGTTTCCTATGAGATATATGTGAAAAACATACTTTCTATTTTATTTTCAAACTAGCATTGATAAATTTACTTATGAAACATATTGAATATATTTGTAAAGTTGTGGTGGCCTAAAGAGTACTTTTATGCTCACACCTATATCATTATCTTAGTTGCAGGTTCCTAGTTCAGTTTATTGTATTCTCTTTGAGTGTTTTTTACCTAGGATTCAAGTTTAGTCATTTATTTTATTGCATTTGGATAAGTAAGATTTTGTCCCTTTCTATAAATAGAGGGTAATAATATTCTATGAAGGGGACTAGAAGAGAATTTTTGGTGGCTGTATTTTTCTTTATAGGGGAGGGAGATCGGGGAAGTAGAGGTTTTAGATGGTGTGTTTCCTTTTGATTTTCTATTTGTTTATTACTATTTATTTCTATTCTGGTTTGGATGTATGAAGTATAGATAAGTCATAACAGTTTTTATTATATTCCCGCTATCTCTTTTACTCTGATTATTGGGAGAAAACATTCCCAAGTGTATTCCTGTGATTCCAAAACACTAGTTTCCAACCTTTGGGGATCAGAAATGCTTTTAAGGCATGTGGTGGGATAGTTCGGGTGTCTGTCCTAGAGATATCCCATAACAATTCATTACAAAATGGTATCAAATCTGGGGTTTTTATTTTCCATATAATCATGATACTTTATAATGTCCTCTATTATTTGGGGTGTTGGTAGCTTGGAAATAAGGATTTTAGGACTCCAGATGTAGGTGAGGGGAGAGTGTTGTGTGATCTTTCTCAACTAGAGTATCAAATTTCCATTAGAAGTGGATATTTTTCCTTTGATTCTAGTTTGATTCCTATGTAGGTGATGTGTTTTGATCCTCACTAGCATAATGAGTTTCCTTGCAGAGCATATGTGATGTTTTGGGATAGTGAATAAGAAGGAAATCAAGACATGAGGTTGGTTGATGGGGCCTAAAAAACCATGCAACAACCAAGCACTTGATTCTAGACACTCTTTAAGAACTAATTCACAATTCGCATGTGGCCATCAACCATGTGACCAAGTTGGTCACAGTTCTACATCCCTATTTATTTTTTTTTATTTAGACCACTTAACCCTTTTATTTCCTAGTTTGGGTAAGGGCAACGAGAAGGGGGTCATGGTCGGTCTTGTGATATTCGATATCTTTGTATTTCTTTGGCTTTGGTTTGTTTTATCTATTGTTTATGCTATTGTTCATCTGATTTGAAATCCATTTTTATTTGTGAAAAAATAGATTTATTGAGAAAAATGTTTTTGGTTTTGAAATAAGGACTTAGGAATTTTTTAAAAAGTGAGTTTGGTTTCATAAAATATTTTGAAACTATTGATTATACATGAAATTTGGAAATTTTTTATGTGTGATTGGTTTTATAATCAAGTACACATGGTTTTTTAAAATATGGGTTTCCTATTTTAAGGGAAACAAATGATTTCCAAATTTATTTTTATGGCATGTTCGAATTTTTACCCTAGGTGCATGTATTTTAAAAGGGTAAATGATTTGAAAACTATTTCAAAAAGGAAAGTGTTGTATTTATTTGGAAACCTGAAATGGTGTTTTGGATTTAAAGGCCAAGTGGTGTTTGTTTTGAAACCAGTTTTGGAAACATTTTAAAACTAACAAAGTTGGATTAAGGCTTCGGGTTTGAGTTTGTAAAATGGTTTTTGTTCATATTTGAAAGAAATAAGGAACAATTTTTAAAGGTGACTTAGTTTTAAAAACTATATTTTGGGATGGATTTTATTTTTTTGATAAAGAATGCATTTTGTTTATCCATTGAGTGTTTTGGGAGAGTTTGGTGTGATTTTGGGGACATGATCATGTGAGGGTCTATGTCTTAGTTTTTTTGATGTGGGACCTTTACTCATAAGGTTCCAGTGTCAAAGTATATGGTTTATATTAGGGGTTCCTATTCCTTCTGATTAGCACTGTATATACTCCAGTTGGAGTGGCATGTGTTGTTTTCTTTTTAGAGTGTTTTGATCTGGGTCTACCAGAGACTATATTTCTCTAGTATCCTGTTTGGATATTATTGAGTCTAGTGGTTTAAACCTATGGGTTTTGGTTGATGGATCTATTGTTAGGGATCCATTTTCTTGGAATCTTTTATATGGACTCTAGTTGGGATGTTTTGTCATTTGGGCGTTGGGTTGTGTCTCTTTTGGAGGAAAAACCACCTTGGAATTTGTGATCATTAGGTTTAAAGTATTTTTGGACTGAGGAAGCATTTTTCTAGTGTTTACTTGGGTTATCCTTTGTATTCCCATTATGGTTGGTGTTCCTTTTGGGAATCATTCATGCCTTGTCACTTAATGTTTGTGGATGCCCTCATGTGGTTTCCTATTGTAAGTGATGTTTGTTTATTTGGATATGAGAAGAGCCAAGGGTGGATGCATGGATAATTTGGGTGTAGTTTTGTTTCTAGTTGGGATGTGGATTCCACTAAGATAAATTTTCTATCAAGATTACTATGATGTGGTATTATGAGGATTTGGATCTAGACATCCTTGTATGCTAGATATGACCTCTAGGTTAAAGCCTAACCATTTCCTAATGAGACATGTCTCTTGTTTTTTATGTTTCTTGGTTTTTAGAAACCTAGAGTTTTGGTGATCTATTTTGTAATACCTTGGGGAATTTTTAGGATTAGTGCTCTCCTTATGGTATTAGACCAGTTACCTATGGTTGGACTTGACCAATAAAGTTTTGTGATTACCTTTAGAGATTTTTGGGAAAGTCATTTCTTGGTGATGTTCTTATGTATTTGGGTAAGAGGTTTCCGATTGTTCCACCATATTAGTTCATTTATAAATGGTGGGGAGACTGATGCTTGGTCTCCATTTCTTTATGGAATTTATTTGATTTGGGTTGTTGATCTGGTTTGTTTTAGAAAGTTTGGTTGCTTGAGGTTTTTTGTTTTTCTTGGGAGTTAACCTTATAAATTCATTCTATTTTGACCTCTACTTTGGACCTGAGTCTTTTAGGGGGAAGAAAGTGGTATGGTGGAGAGTTTGTGTCACCCTACATGTCATAGAGATGTTAATTAATTAATTAATTAAATTAATTTTAAGTGGTTGTGGGTTCTCGAGAGTTTCATGCGAGAATTTTAATTTTATAAGGAAATTGGTGCTGTGCACAGTGTGCTCATGATTATGAGTAATCATTTTCCAAACATACGTAGGAGTATATCATTGGGATAGTGTCAATTCATATGGATTGAGCATGTTTATTTCAACCATGCGACTACCTAGGGTTAACCGTGTGAGTGCCCTACGATTTTCCATTATGGATAACATGATTCGCATACAATTTGGTAAACTGTGTGCTTAAACCATGCACCATGCCCATTTTTTTTCAAATATTTTTATTTTTTTGTTTTTTTCTTCCCCCCTTATTTTCTTTCCCACTTTTTCTTCTCCCTTATGTCACACGATGCCCTAGCCCCCCTCCTCTATGGCTGTGCACCACCCTCTCTCCTAAACTCCCCTCTCTATAGAGATTTATCCTAGATTTCTTGGGGATTTTTTGTTGTCCTCCCAAAGTAAGGTCATATCTCCCTCTATCCACTCATTTTGGAATTTTTTTCCCTCTTTCCATCACCCCACCTAGCTCATTCGAACCCTAGGTAATGTTTTGAACCAATTTTTGGTAATTTATACAATTTTTAGGGAATGTGATGGGTCTCTTGGGTCCTCCTCTCACATGTTTCGGCATCCTCCACTGAAGATGAAGTGATTCAGACCATTTTGGATCACCCACCACCATTTGAGGGTGTATTATGGTTTTTGAAGATGGTTTACCTATATATTAAAATATAAGAATATATATAAGGACCCCCTTTAAAAAAATCATTTATAGTAATGTGAATATGTATATTGGGGCTACATGTTCTTATATATATATGAAGGTACATATGTGTGTATGCGTAAAAGGGTGGATCTGAGTGTCTATTGTCAAGGGAGACATGTTTTGTGGTAGGTGTTTCTATGCAGTTGTTTCATTTTGGAATTCAAACTATTATTGTGCTTTATAAATTATTTTTTATGAAATAATGATTATATGTGATAGCCTTATGGTATTTTAAAACCATTTCACTATGTTTTGGAGATTGGAATAAACATTTTATTATAGAAATTCCATGTTTTCATGCGTGAAATGGAATGTTTAATTATGCTGATCTTTTTGTGAAATTCCGATTTTATGTTAAAATGATTTTAAATAGAAATTGTGTGATTTTGATATAGTTTTATTTTTCAAGGAGTGAAAACTATGATTTAAAGGGAATTTAGTTTTAATACGAGGTTTTGAAATCAAAATGGTTTATAAAGGGATTTTTTATTAGATTTAAAATGCTAATTTTAAATGGGTGTATGGTTTCCCCCTTGTGGAAATGCCACGTTGACTTCTTTAAAAGTGGTTTGATGGAAATGAATGTCCTTAGGCCTTGTTTTGGTTTTCAAAGGGAGAGAACCATGTGTGAGGGTAGCTTTGAAATATTTTAAACAATTTTAGTTTTTTCTATCATTTTAGAGAATTATTTTAAATGGTGTTTTATGAAATGAGAAAGGGGTTGGCATCCTGATCCATGTTTTGGTGTTAAAGGCTATGTTAACCCTTTTTTTTAAAATGGTGATGGTGAAAGACACCCCTTGATTTCCCCTAGCCATTTTACCCATTGTGTGGATTCCTTATCACTATGTGACACATATTTTCTACCATTGTGTAGGAATTTACTTTTTTATTCCATGGTGCAACTTATATGTGGGAATTTTCATCATTGGGTGTTAGGGGTGAGGGTTTCTTTGGTTATGCCTCCTGTGTTAGACAAGGATCGTTTATTACTATACCTCATTTCCTCTATTGGTCATAGTTAACTGGGTACTAAGAGGAAGATCTATCTTTTTCCCTCTAGTTGGTTCATAAGCTGTGAGATTACCACTAGTCATTATATGAATAAGGGATAATTAGGGGTTAGTCATTGTAATTATTCTTATGTGGGATAATTAGAAAACTGATTATTAGACTCATATCACGCCAGTAGTTAGTTTGGATGGTTATAACCTTATACAGTTAGACTCTTGGAATGTTAGGTACTTTAGGTAGATCCCATGGCACATTTGATTGCTTGGTGAGTTTTTATGAAGCTTTATCCAGTGTTAAGTTTTATCATTTCTCCATCTTTCATTATTATGACATCGTTTATACTTATTATGATATATTACTTATGATATATGTGGTGCCTTATTTGTTATGATTGATCCATGTGTATTGAATTGTATTCTTTGTAAAATGAGTTTTCAAAACATTGGAAAACCTGTTTTGAAATTAAAGACTCTTTTGTGGGTGATTTAAAGTGATTTAAAAAATGGATGTTTTGGTTTAAAGGTGAATTTAGCTAGCTAAATGTTAAAGTTAGCATTTTAATTTTGATAAAAAATGGGTTATTTTTTGATAAATATATATGGGTGTGGGGTTTTGGAATGGTTTAGAATGATGGCTTGTTTTCAAAATATATGATTTTAGTGTTGGAAAACAAAGAGATTTTTTTTGGAAAAATGATTATGGATATGTTTGGTTTATTAGGAGATATATATGAAAAAATAATTTCTAGTTTATTTTCAAAATAGAATTGATGAATTTATTTATAAAACATAATACATATATTTGGTGGATTGTGGTGGCCTATTGAGTGATTTTATTATCACACCTATATTATCATCTCAGTTGTAGGTTTTTGGTTCAGTTTATTGGCTAATATTTGAGCATTTTTTACTACGAATTCTAGGTTAGTAATTTATTTTATTATATTTTTCCAAGTAGACTTTTATCTCTTTCTAAGAACAGAGGGTGGTTATATTCTACAAATAGGTCCATAAATGCATTGGTGGGTGTTGTGGTTTTCTTTACTGGGGAGGGAGATCAGGGTAGCATAGGTTTTAACTAGAGTGTTTCTTTTTGATTATCTGTTTATTTATTTCTGTTTATTTTTGTTTGATCATGGATGTATAACATAAATGGATCATTATATATTTTTATTATATTATTGATATCAATTTTATTATTGTTATTGGTAAAAACCATTACCAAGTTCATTCCTATGGTTCCTAGACACTAGTTTCTAGCCCATGGGGATCGGGAATTCCCTTTGGTCATATGGAAGGCCGGTTTGGGCATCCATTAGAGGGATGAACTGGACCAGTTAATTATATAAATACCTATGCTATAATAATAATTTAAGTAAAAGGTTTGAAGTATTTATGTATTTAGATCCAAGAATTATGTTGTAGAAGTATTTTTTTTCAATGGTGTTTTGGTTATAAGAATCATGAAACATATAAGGATTATGTTAATTTTTGGAATAATATATGTCTTCATGTAAGATTAACTTAAGAGTTCTGGATACCATCATGAGTTTAGTAGTTTAATATTTATTATAAGTTCAAATTCTAACACAACCCTTTTTAGGTATTATGTGATGGGAGTCTAATATGATTAAGAGTATTTTGGGAGACATTTATGGTAATATAACCCTTGGTATTAGTATGAGTTTTAGTGAAAAAGTAATTTGAGGAATAATGAATTTATATTTTGTGGACATAAGTTTAAAGGTATTCATTACCATTTGGGATAATATTATCATTGATGTTAAGGTAATAATAATCAATTAAGATTATTATATTTTGTGGAAAATATAAGCTATATGGAAAACCATAGTTGTTAAAAATTTATTTGACAATTAAAATTACTTATGAGGATGTTTATAATATTTTTGAGACTTTTATATGAATTATATTAATATAGTTTTAGAAAAAGTACAACCCACATGATGGGTGACAAAATATCCCATTCGGAAGGGTTATGAGACTGGAACCCACAACTAAAGGGTGATAAGGGTGAAACGTCTACCACTAGCCTACACGATGTACTGGTTAATATGATATTGTTTTTACTAAAATGGTTTGATGGATAAATATCAAGTTGATCAAATATTTTTGATTTTTTATGATTTTGATATTATTAGTGATATTTTAGGAGACATTTTATTGGGATGTGATATATATATATATATAACCATTAGGATTAACATAAATTATTATTTGGGAAGAATTCTATTACATTTTTGGAGATGTAAGCTAAATGTATTTTGGGATAAATTCTCATGGAATGAATTAAGTTAAACTTTGGGTTTTACTATTGAGGTTTAGAGATTAATGTATTATATTTGATAACTTATAATAATCATTTTTGGTTTTGGTAAGTATTTAGAGATAGACAGAAATACTTATCACTTTTATAGATCTTATGATCTATTAAAATTTAATTAGTGATTCGAGCATAAAAAATTCATATCGGATATTCATTTCAAGAGTAATAAATGAATTGTAAGTTGATTGAATCACAACCAAAGGATGAAATTGTGCTTATAAAATAAAATGATAACAAGTATGTATATTTTCTGGTGTTCTCTATATTAGTAGTAAAATAATCCCTCAATATTAATTAAAGTATATTGAATATTTTTATACATATATCTTTATTTACAATGAATCAAATTTTCCTTTTCACACCTCACCGGTTTATGGTTTTTTGGTTTTTAACTTTCTTTTGATCATTCTCTTTCTTTTGATCAATGATCTCAATCACTCTTCATAATTATTTACAATTTTCTTCCATGTACCAATAACATTTTCCTACTAGGAAACGTATTTATGTGTTATTTTAGATGAACTTTATATTTCTCTTTACCACTTTTTAAGAGGAAGTTTTATCAACCCTTTTACAATGTGGGTTTTCCATAAAATAAATTTTAAAATTTCAAACCCTTTTTATCCAAGAGAAAGTTCAAATTACAAGTACATAATTTATTGAAGGAGGGAATAATGTAACACCCTAATAATTTGTGATATACTCATTTTAAATAAATTTAACCTCTTTGATAACTTGCGATACATGAAACCCTAATATTTTAAAAGAATAACATTGTGTTCAATAGCATATATGACACTTAACACCAAGTTTAAATAACCCTTGAAATATATTATTTAAATGCAACCATTATAAATTAGAAGCAAAAATGGAAGGAATGAATATTAATAACTAAATTATGAAAATTATATGGTTTATCCATCTATAAAATAAATTCATTAGTTATTAATCAAATTATAAATAAAAATAAAAATCATTTGAAAGTAAAAGAAATATTTTTCTGGAAAAAAGTTTTTTATGCGCACAATGTGTTTTTATCTTAATAAATTAATTTATTCACTATTGGTGAATGATTTTAATAAAATATTTATATTATATATTTAATAATTTTTTTTAATCATTCCTCTAATAATTTCTTGAAGCACGAGATAAGAATAAACCCTATTTTATGCTTAAAAACATTGTTTTTTAAAAAGCTGTTTCAACCTGTTTTGTGCACTAATTTTAAAATTAAAATTTACTAATTTAAGAAAATTTATTTGGAAAACTAAAATTCGTTTTTTTAAATTATAAATTCAAAATTATTTTATAATTAAATTTTTATAATTTTCTAAGAATGTTATTTTTTTGATGAATAGTGAAAAAAATATTATTTTTATTAAAAAATTCCTTATAATTTGAAGTGTTTACAAATTAAATTTAATTTTAAAATAGTTTTAAAAGTAAAATTAGATCAATTATATTATAATTAATCTAATTTAGGTCATTGGAATCAATTATATATTCAATTTTAATATAAACACTTTTTATACTTATGAAAACATTTCCTTTGGAAAACAGTTGTTTCATCACATCTACTGGTTTAACTTCATATTAAATTATGAAACTTCATGTAAATTGAATTAGATAAAATTTATTCCATATTTGGAATAATAATAATTAAAATTATAGAATAATTACAACTTAAATTTTTGTCATAATGAATAGTAAAAACAGTGAAAAATTAATTATCACGGTTAAGGTTAAAATAAGTTTAGCAGGCAGTTAAACTGAAAAGATAAGGGTTAAATTGGCATAAAAACTTATCCATTTCATACTTTATAGCCATAATTTTATGTTATACCATATAATTCTCAATAATGTTCCATTTTTTTTTATCTTTGTGGCATGTGAAAAACATGGGTGTAATTTATTCTTTTAAAAAATTCCATGTGTGTCCTTCCCCAACTTATAAAAGGGAACCCCCTATCTTCTCTTATTCACACTTTTAAATATATTTGGTCAGAAAAATACCTGATCAGATAAATTCCTTAAATCCCTCCTCATGACCTATATTCCTTCTTTTGATCAAAAAACTAATCTAGGAAGGCTTTTGGTATAAACCTAAATCGGTTCTCTGAAGAAGAGGTATTATTCTTAACCACATGTTTTCATTTTATTTCTTCCTTTAGATCCTTAAAATCTAAATAATCTATGATAAAATAATACCACCATTTTATTACATAAAATTATATATTATTGAGTTAATTTTATTATCTATATCCATCTAATCTTCCATCAAATGAGAAATGAAACTTTTGATCATGTGTATGACGGACTACATCCTCACGAACCGACGTAATTAATTTTCGATAACTACCTATAAAATATGGATATAATGATGGATTTAATATATATATATATATATATTATATTTATGAATTAATTAAACTTCTATAATTATAATATCACATCTAACTTCTTACATTCCAATCTGTTGGAAAATGATAACATCGCCTGTGCGTACGTGTGGACTACTACATCCACAAAGTGATGTGAAATGTTTTTCATTTTATTTTGATATGGATAGTAATAAGGATATATTTAATTAATATATATTATATATATGATATAAAAATTATCCTGTAACTGTGAAATATTATTTACCTTTCTTTTATTCCATTTTCATAAAAATGAAAACAATTTTCATGCGTATGTACGACCTACCGTCTCCATGAATGGTGTAACTAAATTTTCTATCTCTAAATTTTATTGACTATTATAAATATTTATGTAATTAATACATATTATATTTATATAATTTTTAACATTATGTATATAATTGAACTATGATCAAAGTATAAGGACCAAAACTATTAAACCGAAACATACCTGAAAAACATAACAGTTATCACTTAAAATAATGTTTTTAATAAATAATTGTTAATAAACATGTGATAAAAAGTTATAAGAAAATTATATATAGTGTATATTAGTATAGTTATGTAATATATATATATAATAAATCTACATTTATCATACAAGAGGTTTGAGCACGTTTGAAGAAAATCAAACATATGGTAAGAGTTTCTCATCTCACTTTTACTTCCGTGAGAAATATATCATATTAACCACTTATTTATTTTGTATAGTACATATACTAAAAATTTTATATGTTATTTCATTAATCTATTTATCTTCATGGTATTTAAATTTTTATTTGAAGTTATTTATTTCAATGGGTTATGATTTAAAATTTACCAAAGTGTTAAGAGCTTATTTCACAATCTCATTATTATTTGAGATTGTTTGTGTTTAAGTATCCCTTGGGGGAATTGATTTATATTTCTATCTTAAACATAATATATTTTCTTCTCCTCTAGTTATTCATGGATTTCTCAAGTAATATTACCGTTTTACTCTCTTTGTTACTTAATGATTGAGAAAATGTTTTTAAGAAAATTCAACTTTATTTCTCTCTTCAGCTGAAAATCCTTTTTCTTTAATATCCATGTTTTATAAAAACATTTTCAAAAATTCTTTTAAAATTATCTAAATAATTTATTAAAGACATTTTTACCCTTGTTTTAATTTTTACAAAATGGTTTGAAAGGAATATTATTTTCATTTTTTGAATAATTTACTTTAAACCTTTTTATAATAGTGTGAAAATAATGTTTTTTAACTTATACAACATGTAAAAATTAATCACCATCATGACCACCCATTATTTTGAATATTCCTTTAAAAATTTACATGTTTATTTTTAAACAATTTTTTCCCAAATATTCTAGAATTTTTTAGTTTTTTTAAAGTGAAAGGATATTTTCCTCAAGAATGTTTTTAATGTCATTTTATGGTATTTCTATTAATAAATGACAACAATCCCAATTTTACCTTATGATCCATTGAGAATATATTTTAATTATACCATCCTTATTATTTATCTATATAGTTTATGAATAGTTTAATTGGGATGTACTATTTTGAAACCTTTATCCACAGTACTTTAGATGGTTTATGATTATGTTTATGGATTGGGAAAAGTATTAACATTTGTAAGATAGTTTCACAATAAGAATGTTTATATTGATTATGTTTATTTATTGGGGAAATTATTAACATTTTTTATTCTAGTTTTTTAATATGAATGTTTACATTGATTCTGTTTTTCCCATTTCATATGAGGAATGAATTGGACTTAGTAAGTGATGGGTGGGGGACTACTATAATCCCTCGATGCATTAGTAGGTCTCATGAGACAAAATACATTTAGTATTTAGTTGATACCTTAACCATTTATATAAGATTTATTGGCATGAGAACTTGATGGTATGGTTATGATGTCCAATATTATTAATTCCTTCATTATGATATTAGTTATTGATGTCCATGTAATTATTCGATTAGTTATAATATCCATGGATAAGTTTTAAGATCATGCAATTATTTATATGGAATTATTTTGATCATCAGTTATTCTTTCAATATTATTATTCATGTTAAAGTTATTGATTAAATTGAATGTGTTTTAGTTATTTTCCTTTCCATATTTATTATGTCTTATTTGTTCGTGAAAGATTCCACTATACGCATACCCCTACTAAGAATTAGAGCTCACCCCTTTCTTATATTTACTTTCCAAAGGATGCTAGAAAGTATATTATGATTTATATGAAGGGATATTCTAAATTTAATAATGGTGTTATCAAAGAAAATTCTATATTTTATTTTAATTTTTTAAATGTAATGTGAAATTAAAGCATGCATCTAGTTCTTAAAGACTGCTAAGATATTTTTTCCTTTGGGATACAATATCTTGTATCTAAAACCAATATAATAAAGTAACCACCAACTCTAGGCTACAAGGGTTATGTTATATACATATAAAACATATGTAATTCCTGTTAGTGGGTATTTACTCATGAATCCCCTTTTTGGAGATCGCTAAGTGATAAATTAATGATAAAATTTTTTATTGTATTATGAGTCTCTAACACCTGATAGCCAAAAACCAATTTTATCCCATTATATTGATGTATCTAGACAGTAATACTTATTTAAGAATATTTTTTTAGAATTTATAACTTCTCATTATAGAATAGAATTGTTATAACCCTTCTATGAGAAAAATACTATAAATACATTGTCACATTAATGTTACACAAAATACTAATCATTATGTGATAAGATATTTATTTATATTATGGTAATCAAAAGTAAAAAGTATATAAATTTTAGGAAACTAACTCTAATAGAATCTCACTTACACTAGATCCAACTACTAACATTTCTCAACTCATTATCTCTCACATGATATTCTTGATTTTTTGAGGTATTGATATAATCATTAGGTTTTTCATATTATCCCATGTCAAGTATTCTCACTAAAACTTCACTTTTAGTGAGTAAAAGTCATAAGCGATGATATTCTTGAGTATTTACCTTTTTTATTATACAAAAAACATGACATATTGGCTAGTACTGTAAGATCTCGGGTTTTTGTATGATGTATGGATTTTTTGTTTTCTGTTTAGATGCTTAATTATGATCTAAGGTGAATAAACTTAAAGTCATAGGTGTATTAGGGGTTTCTAGGGCTTATTTGGAGCTTAGAGCTCAGATTTTTGGAAATATAGGACATGATGAATGGTAAGTAGAAAATGTGCAGGGTTGTTGTACGATTACTACTAACCACGCGGGGTTGGACAACAGGGAGCTATAGGTCGCATGGTTTGAGAAAACCATGAAAATAGTGGTGTGAACCCATGTAGGGAACCTCTAATTTTTAGCAAATATGAATCACTTGGTTTGCACATGATTTTTAAAACTTTTCACACTAATTGTGTGAAGTTCCCCTCCTTACAGTAGTGGACGCATGGTTGGTGCATGGTTTGGCTGACCGTGTGGTCAAACCGTGAGACCCCGTGTTTTTGGGTAAAATTAAAAAATATACCTTAAAAATGATTAAAACCTGAAATCTATTCCTTCCTTCATTCATCGGATAGAACCTCAAGTGAGAGATCTCCTTTAAAGGGTTTTGGGTAGATTTTGATCCCGATCGTTCATATAAACTCAAAATCGAGTGTCACCAGTCTCATTGGATCTGCACCGGTGACTACTCAGTTCCTTCTATTACGTTATTTATTCTTCTTGGTATATACTATGATATTTAGGTGCAAGCTAATTTACCCTATTTTCACGGTTTTTATCCACTCTTCATTTTTTTCTAATCTGAGTAGAATTAGAATATGATAATGAATGAGCACTCTACTACAAACCTATAGTAGGTGGTATATACTTTTCCATTGAGGTTTGGTTCTTTATAGGACTAATTTCCATTGTGTCACCCATTGGAATTTCTGGCGTGACCCCAAAATTTATTTGAATAGTTAAATTAAATTAAATGGAACATGTTGGGATGACCTTTAATTCCTTTGAGATGTATTTTAGGTTATTTCCCCAATAAAGGCCACCCATGGGGTGTTCCATGTAAATTGGCTATGCCTATGCCTTTGTTAAACCACCCATGGGATGAGTTAGTAATTTTCTAGTTAGAGGAATCCTATTAATAAATGAATTTAATTGAACTAGATTTAATTTATTGACTAGGAGATGGTTTTACTCATTTTCATGATGATGCTTTTGATTTAATGGTTTATTTAGAACTTGAATTACTTAAATGTATTATTTAGAAATTGTGGAAATGAGTGGGTAAACTCATGAAATGTGTTGATTGTGAATTATTATATAAGTGGGTAAACTCATGGTATGAAATGATAAATGTTTTTAATGTTGAATAATTACAGAGGACTCCATGGGTGTGCTACACCATGGGTTATGGAAATAATAGAGAATGACTTGGACCTGTATACTCCTTGGATTCTGATTCTATGGGATGCCTTGGACCTTTATACCCCTTGGATATGGTTTGTTTTTAAATCATAGTGGACATGGTCAGTAGACCTGCTCCTTGGAACCCAATTCAAGCCTAACCAAGTTTCCATCGAGATGCTCATAGGACTTGACGAGGATTACTTGATCTACTATGCCTTGGATCTAGCCTTGATAGATTTTACACTTTTCATTATATGGAATATCCATGGTAAATGTGACATGTCTGATTATATGGTTCGACCATAGTTGTTCTAACACTTTTGGTTGTATGGTGTGGCCATGGATGTTTTGATATATAGATTATATGGTAAGGCCTGGGTGATATGATATGCTGTGATACAACATGGCCATGTTGTTTATTTTTGTTGCTTAATTGCTTCCTTGTTATAGGATATTGACCCATGTTTTGTAGGGAACCTTGTTGGGATATACAAGATCAATTGTTTTGTAGTAGTTATTCCATGGGAACTTTACTTTTTTTTACTATTTAACTGTGATATATATATTATACATTGCTTATATTATATTGCACAACCAGAATTTTCTATAGACCTTTGGGTGGTTACCTACTAGGATTGTATCTCACACCCTATTCTGGCCGTAATTTGGTACCCTAAAAAACTATTTGGATGTAGGTAGGGACCATGGAAAGCACCCATAGTTCGATGCTTGACTTTGTGCCATGCTTAGGGGTAGGGGGCATGAGATCGGGCAGAGGCTCATGATGCTATCAAGAGATAAAACTTTTTGGTCTTTTTGTTATTTTGATATATGTATTATACACATTACATGTATACCCAATTTTGGATGCTTTGTAGAGACATGAATTGTATCATTATCTTTTTTATATGAGCATCCTTTTGGCATTGTTATCTATTCCTGCTATTTATCTACTGTCTGATAGTTATACTACTTATGCTATTGAATGTTATTGATATTATGCTATGTTACACTCTATAAATGAGGGTATAGTCTCCCCACAAAGACACCCTAGGTCATTGTTGTTAGTTAGCAGGATCTGGTGTTCGGGGATATGTGCTTGAGACATTGTGGATAATCGCGTTCATGGTGCCATTCAGTGGCATTCAGGTCTAGGACGTTACAAAGTGTTATCAGAGGATCTTCTTTTTCTCGTTTATTATTTTCAAACAATAGACAGGGATATGAAGGTATTTTAATTTTATAATGAGCTATTTTTGGGCATAGCTAACCCACTTATAGAAAAAATCCAAGTTGTCTTGAATAAAAATTGTTGTTTTCTAGATTTTGAATTTTATGATTGATTTGATTCCACCATTGGGTGATTCACTTGAATTGTGATGTTTTGGTTGATACGATTATTTGTTATATTTTTTTGAAACCTGGTGAGATGAGGGTATTCCATCTCATGCATCATTTTAGACACTTTTTAGAATACACATTCCATGCATAATACCATGCGATGTAGGATGCATTGCATGTTTTCATGATGTTATGATAGGTGTTGTGATAGATATACCTGCTATTGTGATAAATTTTTTTTGAAAGGAATTGAGAAACATGGTTGGCACTCAGAGAGACTATCATAACCTAAGCAGTGTTTTATTGATTAGGCTATAGCAGACACCCTAAACAACCAATTGTGGCATGTTGAGTCATGAACCATCTGTCGCATGGAATGGAATGTGTTATGGTGTATATTAGGTGGATGATATATTTTAGTTCATAAGGTGTATGTGACCTTATGGAATGGAAGTGATGAACCATTTGGTTCAAACATTTAAAATTAATCTGAAATGAATATTAAAATGAAATGGAAAATTGAAATGATATATAGAGAACTCGACCTAGACCTGAATTTTGAGTGGGAAATTGGAAGTGTCTCTAGTGAATTTTATAACTATTTATTTTTAATAGTCCTAGATTTAGGAGT
Source organism: Viscum album (assembly GCA_963277665.1). Lineage (NCBI taxonomy): Eukaryota > Viridiplantae > Streptophyta > Magnoliopsida > Santalales > Viscaceae > Viscum > Viscum album. Next base: position 257,977,763 of record OY728162.1, read on the forward strand.
TGGCTATGTGTTATGACCAGTTTTTAGGAAAGTTTTGACCTATCCTACACTTTTGAGTTGAGAAATTTGATATCAATATTTTATGAGGTGTGTGTTTGGCATTGTAGAGGAATTCCACCACAACGATGTCCAGTTATATGCTAGGAGGGTTAAGACAACCACACTTCAAAGGAAATAGACCATGGGCTACTGATGGATCCTCCTTTAGTTCTATATTTGGAACCAATTATTTAACCAAACAAAGGTACTGAGGCATAGTTTCATGAGGGGTTTTTCTGCTTCATGAAGACTTTTTAGGGAGCACCACAACATGTCTTGTCTGTTTTTGAGATTATGTATGTGTTAAAACAACAACATCATACCACATTTTCAAGAAATGGTGGTCCACATGCCGCTGAGCTATGACTTGAGGCTATGCTATCGATCTTTGAGCATCTGGAGGCACCACCTGAGAGGAGAGTAAAACTCACGACTTATATGTTTCAAGGAGAAAAAAAGAACTTGTGGGATTTTATAAACTAGGCTAAAGGGTTGTAAGATTTGGTTTTGGTTGATTTCCAAACTAGTTTCTATGACTACTTTTAACCCAATATTTAGCCGGAAAATTGGGCTAGTGAGTTCATTCATCTGAAGCAGGGTGCTATGATGATTATGGAGTACACGACATGATTTAAAAAGTTGCAGTGTTTTTTTCCAACATACTTTTCTGATAAGTTATCGAGGGTGAGATTCTTCAATGAAGGTATAATAAATTCTATTCAATATCAAGTCAATGTGTTCATATTGAACTCTATTACTAAAGTTGTAAATCAGGTGCTAGTTATAGAGAAGAACCTGATGAAAGATAGGGGTGCATAGAAGAGTAGTGTAGTTTATTGACCTAGTGGTTCAACATCTTCAGGAAGGAAGCACTATTTTTAGGATTCCCATGAGATGAGTACTAGCTAGGCTGCTAGTGCTGACAGTTTAGTTTTTTGTCATCAGTGTCACAGATAGGGACACATGATAAATCAGTGTGATCTCAACCTATTCGAGTGCCGAGCTTACGATAGGATGGGCCACATGAAACATTTCTACAATACCTTCCCTCTAGATGTGAGTGGTAGGGTTCATATTCAATGCTAAGTTTGGGAACAGATTTCATAGCTCCGTATTAGGTAGGGAGCTAGAGAAGCACTGGTTGATCTGGCTGAGGTAGTGGTCATCATGGTCGAGGTATCTAGGCACCGGTTCCACCGAGACAATAGAGTGGGCTTGCTCAGGGTAGTGAGGTTGTGTCACAAGGCTGCAGTTTAGGAAAGATATATTATGTTCAACCTACCCCTGAGGAGCAAGGTGCCATACCATCTATGATGAGAGGTAAAATATTAGTATCATAAACTATTGTATCTGCTATTTTTGACATAGGTGAATCACATAGTTTTATATATGCACATATTTTGGAGTGCCTTGGGATCTAGTTTTAGTTTTATCAGGGTGTTATGACACTAGAAAATCCATTAGAGATTAGGATGGTGGATGTAAGATAGTGTAGAAAGTTCCCCCTTGAGGTTGGTGGGTGTCACTTCATCTGGAATATTTTTTTATTCGAGATGAAAGGGTTTGATGTTATACTTGGGATAGAATGACTAGTGTCTTATTGAGCCTATATGGATTATTATCACTGGAGGGTGACCTTCACATCAATAGAGGTCTTAGTTTATATTCAAATTCATGAATGTAATGTCCAGGAAAGCTGAGATGGACCACAACATCATGTCCTAGGTAGGATGAAAAACCAGACCACTAGTTTGTATTTGGATGATCAGGGAGCACGCTAGGAGGATTTCCTTTTAGTGGTTGATCATTTTAGAGAAATCTTCCCAGATGACTTTTCTAGTTTACCTCTTGAGAGATAGGTTGATTTCTCCATCAAGAAAGTGCTAGGATCTATAATGTTATCCATTCCTTCTTACATGATAACCATAAAGGAGTTGCAGGAGCTCAAGAGGCAACTAGAGGATTTGGAGGCAAAGGGTTTTATTCAAACCAGTACTTTTCTATGGGTTTCAATGTTCCTTTTTTCAAAAAAAGAAAATAATACCCTTAAGCTATTCATATATTATTGGAAGTTGAAATAGCTAACAGTTAAGAACCAGTATCCCTTACCATGGATAGATGAACTGTTTGATCAGATTCAAGGAACTAGAGTGTTCTCAAAAATTTATTTGAGGTCATGATATCCCCAGGTACATGTTCTACCTACAAACATACCTCATACAGATTTTAATATCAAGTATAGTCTATATGAGTATCTAGTTATGCCATTGGGTCTCACGAATGTTCCAATAGTTTTCATGGAACTAATGAACTAATTTTTCCATCCTTATATGGATTCGTTTGTGGTGGTTTTTATGGAAGATATCTTGGTGTATTCTCACAATCAACACAATCATGGAAAACATATTGAGATAATTTTGGATACAATGAGAAAGCATCAGTTATATGATAAGATAACAAAGTTTCACTTATGTATGGATAATATTCACTTTCTAGGTTATATTATCTCTAAAACAAGAGTATTAATTGATGTAGAGAAGGTGAGAGTTATAATTTCCTGGGAGCAGCCGAAGAAATTTTTTGACATACAAATTTTCTTGGGGTTAGATAGATACTAAAGGAAATTTATACAAGACTTATCACACTTAGCAACACCTTTGATGGGCTTGACTAAGAAGGGTGTGAAGTTTTTATGAAAAGATACCTATGAGACATTATTTTAGGAGTTGAAAGGGATATTGAATTCAACACCAGTCCTAATTCTTTTAGAGTAGGGAAGAAGTAACACTGTGTATTGTGATGCATCAGGTATAGATATAGGAGTAGTTTTGATACAGGGAGATAAAGTCATGGTGTATGGGTATCAATATCTGAGGCTATACAAAAGGAATTAATAGAGGAATGATATTGATTTCTCTGTAGTTATTCATGTTTCACACTATTGGATACATTATTTACTAGAAGAGAGTTTTGTGGTTTACACAGACAAAACAATCCTCAAGTATATATTTACACAACCTGATATGAATCTAAGGCAGTGAATGTGGGTTGAGTACCTATAATATTTTGACTTTGAGATTGCTTAGATGCTTGTAAACAACAATGTAGTTGTTGATGCACTAAGCAGAAGGACTCAGATACAGGAAGTTCAAGAGTCCAGTAGCAAGTGACATATTATGACTTTGTTCTTTAAGATTCACTTGGAATAAAGGAAATTCAAAGATATAATTTTATTTTATCCTTAGTTGTGACCTCTACCCTACTAGATATAGTGAGGATGGGGAAGCTATTAGATTATGTGGGCCTAATCCTATGGGAGGGTGTGGTAAGAGAGGACCCACCTCTTGGTTGGACCATAAGTGAGGATAGTATCCTAGATATCCATGGTTGTGTTTGGGTTCTAGTGAACATACATGAGGAGATGATGAGAGAGTTTCATGCCTTAGTTTGGGAAGTGTATCCTGGTGTTACCAAGATATACTGTTACTTAGCCATTGGTACTGGTGGTTAGGTATGAAATGTGAGGTAGCTGGTTTTGTCATGAGGTGTTCCACTTATCTATAGGTGAAGGTGGAATATCAGTGACTAGTCAAAATTTTACAACAGTTACCTATTCTCTAGTGAAAATGGGATGACATCATGATGGATTTTGTGATAGGTTTACCAAGGTTGCCTTGAGGTAGTGATGTTGTGTGGGTTGTTGTTGATAGGCTCATGAAGATTTCTCATTTACTATCAATCAAGGAGATATTTAGTGTATATGAGCTTGAGAGGTTATATATCCATGAAATAGTATGACTTCATGGGGTCTCACATAGTATCATTTCAGATAGGGATGCCCAATTTAGATATTATTTTTGGTAGATTTTATAGAGGGCACTGGGCACACAGGTGCTTCTAAGCACGACATACCACCTTTAAACTTATGGATAGTCAGAGCGTATGATATAGGTTCTTGAGGAAATGATGTAAAAATGAGTCATGGATTTCAGGGGATCTTGGGAGAGGAATATACCCCTTATTGAGTTCACCTAAAATAATATCTATCAAGATACAATATAGATGACACCTTTTGAAGATTTTTATGATAGGACATTCTGATCACCCTTGTGTTGGATATAGGTTGGTGAGGAAGCTTTACTGGGACCATATCTTATGTAGGAGACTTCTAAGTAGGTCCAGTTGATTTAGAATAGGATGTCTACTACACAATATTGATAGAAATATTACACCGATTTACATCAACGAACTCTATAGTTTGATGTTCGAGATCATGTATTTTTTCATATCTCATCAAGGTTGGGACATAGATGAATCATGAGACATGGTAAGATTTCACCATGATATGTTGGTCCATTCGAGATTCTGGTGAGAGTTGGGGTGGTAACCTACCGATTTCAGTTACCTCGGAGGTACCAATCCATGCACGACGTCTTCCACGCATCTTAGCTGTGCTATTATCATTTAGACCCATCACATGTTTTGTAGCCCGAGGAGTTTGAGTTATATGTTGATGCATCCTTTTAGGATCATCCTATTTTTATTATTAACATGAGAATAAAGGCTCTTTGAGCCTGGTTAGTTCCTCTAGTATGGGTTCTATGGTAGCGTGACCATTTACAAGACGATACATGGGAGTGGGAGGCCAATGTACATGCTCAGTGGCTGGAGTTATTCTTAGATGAATCTTGACCACCCTAAGAGGGAAATTCAACAACAAATTTATTTAAGGGGGGAATATTGTAAGATACTGAGTTGTTGTACAAGGTATGGATCTTTTTTTTTTGGTTTAAATGATTAATTATGGCCTAAAGTGAATAAACATTGAGGTTATGAGTGTATCATGTGTGTATGGTCAGAGCCCAAAGATCGACATTTTAGAAAAACAGGACAGTCCGCACAGTTAGTAGAAACTGTGTGGGGTAGGTCGCACATTTACTACTAACCATGTGAGGATAGATAGTGGGTATCTAGAGGACTCATAGTTTTTGGAAACCATGTGGATAGAGGCACATGCTTGTGTAGGGCACCTTAAATTTATTGAAGAGTCAAATCACATGGTTTGCACATAGTTTGGAAAACCATATGCACTAACCATGCGAGGTTCTCTCCCTACAGTAGTGGGTGCATGGTTGGCTCATAGTTTGACTAACCATGAAACTAAACTATACGACCAATTTTTTGGGTAAAATTAAAAAAATTACCTTAGAAATGTTTAAAACCTTAAATCTATTCCTTCATTTATCTGTTGGATGAAACCTTATGCAGGAGAGATCCTTTGAAGGGTTTTGGGTAGGTTTTGATCCCAATATTCTATCCAAAGTTGGAATCAATCATCGGTGGTCTTGTTGGATCTATTCCTATTAGTAAAAATTCATTTTGTGATTTTCTTCATTCTTCTTGGCATTGACTATTCTATTTAGGTACAAGCTAATTTCCCCTATTTTTAGGGTTTTCATTTGTTCTTCATTTTTTTTGATATGAGTCAAATCAGAAGTTGCTACTAGATGATAACTATACTATGGAACTACGGTAGATTATATATACTTTTACATTTTGGTTTGGTTCTTTATAGGGCTAGTTTCTATTATTCCACCTGCCAGGATTTCTGGCATGACCTTAGAATTTAATTGAATAGTATAATTAAATGAAATTGAACATGTTAGGGATTCCCTTTAGTCATTTTGAGATGTATTTGAGGTTGTTTCCCCAACCAAGGCCACCCATGGGGTGTGCCATGTAAATTGAATATACCTATATTTTTTTGAACAACCCATGGGGTGAGTTATCACTTTTCTAGTTAGAGGAAGCCTATTAATAAATGAATTTAATTGAACTAGATTGAATTACTTAAATAAGAGATGGTTTGCCTCATTTGCATGCTAATGATTTTATTTGAATGGTTTATGTGGAACTTGAATTTATTAAATGGATTATTTATAAATTGTAGAAATGAATGGGTAAAATCATGAAATTTTAATGATTGTGAATTATTATATGAGTGGGTAAACTCATGGTATGAAATGATAAATGTTTTGAATGTTGAATGATTACATATGACACTATGGGTGTGCTAAACCATGGGTTATAGAAATGGTAGAGAAATACTTTGACCTATATGATCCTTATATTTTGATTCCATGGGATGCCTTGGGCCTTACTACCCTTTGGATACGGTTTGTCTTGGGCTCACAGTAGACATGGTCAGTGGACATGCTTCTTGGAACCCAATTCAATACTAACCGAGTTTCCACCGAGATGCTCCTAGGACTTGATAAGGTTGCCTTGGTCCACTATACCTGGGATATGAACCTGAGGGGTCTGTAAATTTTCATTATATGGTACGACTGTGGTAAATGTGACATGTGTGATTATAGGGATTGGCTATGGTTGTTCGAACACTTCTGGTTGTATGGTGTGACCGTGGATGTTTTGATATACAAATTATATGAAAAGTCTATGGGTGATATGATATGCTGTGTATATGGCATATCTGTGGTGTTTATTTCTATTTCCTCATTATTTCCTTGTTATAGGAGCCTGATCCATGTTTTTCAGGTATCCTTATTAGGATATATAGGATCAATTGTTTTGTAATAGATATACCATGGTCAATTTACTTTTATTTACTGATTAACTTTGATATATACATTGCACAATGCTTAGCTTATATTGCACAAATAGGATTTTCTATAGACCTTTGGGTGGTTACCTACTGGGATTGTATCTCACACCCTATTTGGGCTACCGTTGGGTACCTAGAAAATCTATTTCGATGCACATAGGGACAATAGAAAGTGCCCACAATTTGATGCCTGACTTTGTGCCATGCTTAGGAGTAGGGGAGCATGAGACTGAGATGAGGCTTATGATGCTATCGGGAGATAATGATTTTTTCTATTTTTGGTACTTTGATATATGTATTGTAAACATACCATGTATACCCATTTTGGATGCTTTGTAGATACATGAAACGTATTATCATCTTTTTTATATGAGATTCCTATTGGAATTGTTATCTATTCCTACTATTTATCTATTGTATGAATTTTATAATGCTTCCACTATTGACTATTATTGATATTCCTCTATGTTACACTCTGTTAATGAGGGAATATTCTCCCTATGGACATTCCCTAGTCCCTCACTGCTAGTTGGCAACCTCTGGTGTTTGAAGAGATGTGCTTGAAGCCTTGTGGCCAATCAGGCTTGGGGCACTGTTTAGTGGCATCTAGGTCTAGGATGTTACAAGTACCATAGTTATAAAACCATAATAATATATATTCTGATAATACTTTACTATCTTGATACAATTCCAAAATCTAGAACAAATCAATTCATATTCTTTACTTCTTCTTAGCTTCATTAGAATATGTAACATAATCGATATTTGTAGATATGGTCCCCACTAGCTTCAATAAGCTTGTATTGCTTATTTTATTAACCCAATGATGATATAAGATCAAATCGATCTAAATGAAGACTAATTTTTATTCAATTTATAACTATCATTCCTACTTATCTAAGTACCAAGAACCTATCCTTCATACTTTCTCAAGTACTTGTAGTTACTTCTGACTATTATTTAATGTAGTTTTCCTGATTTTGTTTGATATTTTTACACCATGCATTATGAATCAACAATATCAAAACTTAAATACATATCATGACATTCATTATAGATCCAATTTATGAAGCATATGGATTTCTATTTATAATCTTAATATCCTCCCGTGTTGTGACACATCATTATGGAGAGATTTATGCCATGTGAGATAGGTAACAATATATTATTGAATTGTTAGATCTTGTATTCTTTAATAATTTGTCAATTAATGTATAATTACTTGATCTAAGTAACCCCATACATCAAACTTATTAGTTTTTTATTCACAGAACTTTGGTTTCTTCTTTAAGTCATCATTGGAGAATAATTTTTAAAATTAGTCACAACTAACCACAATAATTAATATTGATTTTACATATATTATCTATATATTTGAATTGGAAAACTATGAAACTCCAATTAACCTATTATAAAAACATGACTTAATTTTATTCTTAATAAAACCAAAATCTCTTATGGATTTATCAAAATGAATATTCCATGAACTTGATGATTTCTTTAATCCATAGATGAATCTCTATAAATTGTATATTTTAATTGTAATTTCTATGGTGTCACAAACCCTTATGTTTTTATCATATAAACATCTTATATAAGATTTACATTAAGGAAATATGTCTTGATGTCCATTTTCTAAATCTCATAATCATAGAATTTTTTTATGACATGTAAAATTTTAATGTATTTTAGCATATAAAGTGGTGAAAAGGTTTATTTATAGGCTATGCCCTGACATTTCTCGAAACTTTTAGAAACTAATCATGCTTTATTGGTACCAAATATTTCATACATGTGCATTTTATTATTAAATACCCACCCATAGAATTTAAATCATCTATAAGAACTACCAAAATACAAATATTGTTTTTTGTACATGAAATCCATTTGTGAGTTCATATGAAATTTCCAATTTTATCTTATCACCATTTACCGCTTCCTTATAGGATAATTATTCACTATTCTTGATAAATAATATATCAATTGATTCAATGATTATAAATCCACCCCCTTGTTTTTATAATTCCTATTCAATATTTTTCTATGAATCAAATCCTCCTTCCAAGTCTTTTAAGGGTTATGTTCCTATGAAAACTCATGTTCATTTTGAGCCTTGACTTCATTAAATTCTATCTTACTCCCACTATATCAAAATATATGCACATACCTCTTATAGAAATATAGTTATTCACTTGAATAATAATTTTCTATATTAGAGATAGTTATATCCTAAGTGGATTTTAGGATAATTAACTAAGTTGCAATTAGTGTTTACTTGATGCAAGTTTATTACTAAAATAATCCTTAAACAAACAGTTTGTATTTAAATACATCAATCTACAAAATAGTGTATTTATTTCATATTATAACTTATATGATATCAATTTTCATTATAATTGAAATATATTTAAGTGTTAACACTGTTAGTTGGAAAGCATGTCTCAATAGAAGTTATGAAATACTTGAAATACTTGAAATACTTATAAATCTCATCATCAATTCTCCTTTTACTAACATCATCACCCATATGTGTATAAGAAAATGTGAGTTTAGGATTAAATCCACTTTACATTTTAAATGATCAATGAATACTTGATTAATATATTCTTCCACTCACCTACCCAAAGAATATCTTATATTTTATTATGCATATCCTCTACTTCATTTTACATTCTTAAAATCACTTAAAGGAATCTCAGGAAGTTGATGATTTTACCTATAAATTCTACTTAGAATTGTTCACATGTATCTTACTAAACTAATTATAGAAACTTTATGTATTTATTAACTTCAATATCTAAATATTTATTTATTCTAAAACTCTATAAGAAAACACATGAAATACCTATTTTTTTATCTCTAAAGATTCTAAACACCCTTATAGGTATATATTTGACATTTACTTATAGTTTTACTTGAAAAAATTATCTTTCCACAATTGGGTATTATATGTGTCTTATATTTTATATTCATCATTGATTATCGATATTGGATATGTATGATTAAAGTATAATTAAACTATTAATCAATTATGGTATACCATACCAAATTTATTCCATACATTATAAATAATGTTTCATTATGTTTAAAAATATACATTGAGATAAACGTTGTGGTAACACATAATAAAAAACAATAGTTTTATGAGAATAAATCTAACTTACAATGTGAATTTATGATCTTATTTGTTGATGTATGAGTTAAGTCTCATCAACAACTTATAGATTGACCTTAATTATTATAATATTTTTGATATTCCTTGGTTCTTATATTTGGATAAAAATATACAATCCATATATTTTATTTAATACCCAAGATGAGAAGTAAAAATATTATATGAAATGATGAATTTACCTGAAATAGAATCTTATACCTGTTACTTCTTTAATTCACTGAAATTACTCTTCCAATGACCTTTTCTTTTATATGTGAAGTAGATAGACTCTTATTTATTACCATCCCTCTAAATCCATTGTTTCTTTGATAGACATTACAAAGGAAACATTTTCTTTAATATTATCATTAGCTTTCCAATTTTTTTCCTTTACTTCAGTCACCATAAGGACCAAAGAACTAAATTACCACTAATCCTTATCAATTTGGAAAACCATAGTCAAAAGATTCTTGAGTGGCTTCTCTATACTATTCATTTTATAGTTCTTAATAAAAAAGGATAATCTAGGTGGTAAGGATGATAATATGAGATCAATAGAATTTTTTTTATTCATATGGAAGCCCAACCTTTCTAACCAATATGCATACTTCAACATATAGAGTGCATGATCACAATCTAGTTATTTGTATTATAGTTTACACTTGTAAACTGTAGTTACTATCTCATTTATCTTTTTATTTATTTCTCATTTTCAATTTCTTAGAGATGATCTATCATGGTGTATGAATCCATGTACTTGTGTTTCATCTTCAAATCTCTAGTTATAATTGATATCAGGATATAATGAACATATAAAGAATTCTCTATGTGATTCCTGTAAGAATCCTTCTTTCCCTTACTCACTCCTTGAGGTGAATGATCAGGAATATGGGATTCCAGCACATAAAACATATTTTTCTATAGTAGTATAATGCATAGGTTCCTGCAACACTCTTTGAAATTTATGTTGGTGAGAAAATTTTCTTTATCTAGAAAAGATCATAGTGAAAGCAATGAGGTTGAATTGTTTTCCATTTTCTATAACAAATATAAGTATATTTTAGTACTTTATATTTATTACTAATTATAACATAATTAATGAATCAATTAGTCTCCAAATATTTTATAAAATCCCAATAACCCTCACCATTGGATATTGAATATCCAGTCGCTCATATATTATAGTGTAAAGGATCCATGTTTCTCTTATCATAACCTAGACTATGGCCATGAAAATTACTCAAAGGTATTTATGTAGGGTTTTCATACAAACTTCATTAATTCACAACTCCTTGATCTGTTGAGTGGAATCCTGAATCCTGAAATCCTAAAATTGGATTTCCTTAACCCTTTCCTCCAAATCGTATTAAGTATATCATAGTCATTGCCCTTAATACCAATTTAGTTAATTCAACCCATTAACTTTATTTTGACTCCTCAATAATTTAAAGTAACCCATATTATATCCAAATAGAAAATTTAACTATGAGTTTTTCTTGAATCAGAAAATAAAATATGTTTTCTAGATTAATATTTTTATTTAGATATTTTTGCTTAAGATATGCATAAACATTATTTATTTTATTCTTCACATGTAATATAATATCAGCTAAAACTTACATAATTAATTAACTATGTCCGATAAACTAACTTACACCTAGTAATTTTATTTTATTTTATCTTAAAATTATTATTAATATATTAATCTTATGAGATTATGTTTAACCATCCAAATAAACCATGCATCATATAAATAAATAAATAAATAAATAACCATGCACTAAAAAAATAAAATAAAGGAATGATATGATCATGTGCCTTAATCTACTAGTTGGGCTATTGAGCGATGATAAACTAACCTATACCAAAGAGGAAATAACTCATTAAGATTATTATTAGCTTAAGTTGTATTTTTTCTCCATTATCCTATATATCTCTTTGACTGGATACACCTTGGCTCAGATCCTCAATCATCCAGTATAGATGGGAACTCCGTCCATCAAAATGTTTACTTACATGCAAGTGATGGGAACCAATGGTTTGAGGTTACATCAAATAAAAATTGGATACACAGGTCCATACATAACAAATGATGGAGGGATGATTCACTGATAATCAAATTCAATTTAATAATAAATATCAAATAAAACCATGAAAAAATAATTAAATTAAATAAATAAATTCAACGCATACATAGGTTGGTCAAAGATCATGATCAATCATGACATGTAATGAAAAAACATTTGTAATTTCTAGTATTAATTTTAAATAATTCCCATTAATATAAATTTACATGAATTAACAAATTAATAAATAAATAAATAAATAAATTATTTATCTTTATATTCTATTTTAACAGTCCTTGAGACATAACAATCCCATCCTTAATAATTTTAAATAAATCAAATAAATTTATTTATTTTTTAAATTATTTGAGTACATGACGTGTACTTGGAGGCCACATAGCATGTATCTTCTGCGTAATATTAAAATCTCATTTATAAAACTTTAATACTTATAGGGTATGTATTATCACTTGACATGTCATGTGAAACACGCTATTTATGGTCCTTGTCATGTATTGTCTACTTCCATGACATGTAATCCCCCATGAGATTTCATTATATATACAATGTGTAGTTATATGGGTCTAACAATCTAGTATTCAAGGCGTGTATGACCAAACAACATGCTATAAATATATGCATTATGTACTGTTAGAAATTTATGTGAATTACATGACATTTATGATGAACGTTACATGTTTTGTAGTTGTATAATTTACGTGAAATTTAAAAAACCAAGCATTGACCAACAAAACACATTTGAAATCACTTAGTATATACCTTGTGTGGGTTGACACATGTTACACGACATGAACATTCCAACTACATGTCGTGTAGTCAGCATTTGGTTGTGTTGCTCGACTGATAGTCAATACATGTGGTGTAATAGCACTGTATATTGACCACAAAACTCATAAAAAATTACATGAAATCAAAAATATGTGGGGTTACATGATGCATACCCAAGATACACATCATTTAGACCCTACCAAACTACATCCTACACTAGCAGTCAATATGCAACATGTAATGAAATCATATACCGAGTCACATGGAAATCCGATATTTACATGACTTGATCCCTGTGTGAGTTAATGATGGGTATATGATTTGTAATTTAGTATTACACTCCATGTAACTATGTTATTTTTCCAATGAAATTATCACCTATGAATGTAATATTCAAGCATTATTTACATGTTTTGGACCATTCTTGGCCATATGAACTCAACTGAATGTTTTATCTTGACCTTTGGATTAAGAAAAAAAAAGATAAATATGAAAACTAAAAAACCAACACTTGAAATTGATCAAATAAACTATAAATAATTATAAATTATAATGTTACCTCTCTTTCATCACTTAAAGGTTTTGAGGCATAGGGGAAGCATTGGGTGGGTGACCATTTTTTGATATTTTTCATTTTTAGTAGATAATGTATGAAGAACTTGATGAATGAAACCTTGAAATATCATAAAAAAATATTTCACATTTAATCTATAATTAATTTAAAATAAAAATTATCTCAAATACAATAATCCCCTTGATCAATTTTTGTTACTACTCTTTATGTGTTGTCATTGCAATGTAGAATCTAAGTGAAGATTCATCTAGGTGTATCCATACATGCTCCATGAATCTTTGAATACCATTATTGAATATATGGGTGCTAGCATGGTATAGATAAGTGCTTCACATTATTCATTACTTGATCACAATAATAAGTATCTCTTGTTCTCTCTATTTTATTGAGAGGGAGGATGAGAGAATTACACTCTTTAGGTTTGAGAGAATTCTAGATAGGATTTTATCATGCACAATAAATATCACACATCTAAAAATAATATAACTTGGAATTAATGCATAGGGATACAAAATTGATAATTTTCAAATGGACCTTTATCAAGTTATTTATTCAAAGTAATTCTCATATCTAATAATAATAATATTACTATTTCCATGAAATGTGTTTTTTTAAATATTTTTTTAAATAAGTAAAATAATATTTATTTTAAATGATATTAAATAAAATTATATCATTTTCATCAAGCCGTTAACTCGACCTGTTAATTCTCCTTGTAATTTGTTAAACCTTGAATAACAAAATATTTATTCAAATAAATATTATTCATTCAATAAATAAATAAATATTATATTCACAAAACTTGTGAATGGATATTTATTTTAATATTCACCTAACTAAATAAATATTTGTATTAATCTATTCACTAAACTGGTGAATACATAAATATTTACTTATTAGATTATGAATAAATAAACAAAAGATAAAATTCAACTCACATATTATTAACTTGAATATTTCATGACTAGATTTATACGATCAATAATACTTAAATAATTATTATCCCACAAGCTGAGAATAATATTTATTCTTAATATTAAATTCAATGGAATCTAATGAGATTATGGATACACATAGTGTGTGAGTATCTAATCCTCTTTCTTAATGGAAATAGTTGAACTTACCTTACATTCAAGATCAAAACCTAGAAACATTTCAAGGCACCAAAAGGGAAAGAACTTAATGTCAAAACAACAAAAACCTTCCTATGAATGCTACTATGTAATGCAATCCCTTTACATCAATATATCTTCAAGAAGAATGCATACTTGTGTCATAACCCTATATGATCAATTTATCTTTTTTTTAATTTTTTTTGAAATGAAATCATCTATAAACTACTATGGAAATGGATTTAACTAGAATGTCCCATTTCTATCAAATGGCTAGAGATATCTTCTTTTATTAACTCAGAAGAGGAAAATCCATTCCTAAATTATTGAACTAATTACACATCAATTATGACACACCCAACATATGATACTACACCGCAAGCATATGTCATCATAGTTTTCATCCATACCCCAAAGTAAACAATTCATGGTACACATTAATAATAATCTTAAGTTTAATGAATAATACACATGTTCACTGATAAGAATATACAATGACACATAAAACATATAAAATTACTATTGGTGGGTCTAACCTCACGACCTTCCTTATTGGAGATCACCAAGTGAGAAATTCATGAGAAGAAGGCTCAATGTCTTATGAGCCTTCCACACTTGATAGTTAGACATCATCTATGTCATAGAAGATTGATGTATCTAGACCAAAAACATATTTAATAATATTTTAATAGCATTTCTAGGTTCTCATTATAGCAAAAAATTTCTATAATCCTTAGATGTGAAGAATACTATAAGGAAATTTTCAAATTAATGTTACACAAAAGAACAATCACTATATGATAAAATATTTATTTAAAATTTTGAAATTAAAGTATAAATTCAGTTGGTTATAAAGTAGTAAATCAAATATATAGTTCATTAATTTAAGTGTTGGTGACATGAAGTGTAGTTAAATTTTTATTTAAATATAGAATATGAGTTATTAATGATATTTTCTCATTATTATTAGGATTTGTATACTTATTTGGGTTATAGAATTATTCCATGAGGTTTAATGTGGATATGTTGACACTGATTTGTGACCCTAAAATATTGATTCGTTGGTATGTTATTGATGAAGTATTTATTGATTTAATCAGGAGGGTATACTTTGATGGTTTAAATGTCGGTGTCAATGAAATTATATTTATAGGGGGTTTGTAAAATTAATTCCTAGAATTTATTATGGTTTTTTATATTTTTCATGATTGAATAATATTAATGTTGGTAAAATTCCTAGAATTAGAGGAATCATTAGAGGTTGAATAGATGGATGATGGCATGGAAAATATTATTGTATGATTTAAGGAATTAATATAAGAGAGAAGGGAGAAGTAATTTATGGTGATAATTGATGGTTAACTATATTATTAGAGAGTTTTCCATATTAGGTTAATTATAGAGAGAGGGGAATGTAATTATAATAGAGTATGTAGATTCTCTATTTAACACATATCTCAATTATAATATATTATCTCCCTCAAGACCTATTTCCTTGAAATTACTTTTTGGTGAAGGTGTGATGGATGTACTGTGATTTAGAGGATTAGAAGAGTGGTTAGGACATTAAAGTATATAAGATGATTTGTTTCATATATTTTATTGAATTTATTCAAGGTGTATATTAATTATTAGTGTTATAAAATCTAGAATTATGACAATCTCATATTTAGGTAATTAATAAAGGATTTATGACATTTGGTATGTATGGTGTTGAAATGGCATAGGGTCCTAATGAATGAACTGTGGAAGGGCTACTAATAAATAGAATTTTGAACTCTAATTAAATGTTTTAAAAGTGAGATCCATGTTTTCTTCAGAGAGGAGAGTGTTTTGGTGAGTTATTATCTTGTTTAATGGGTTCAGTGTGTGAAAAATATGGTTTAGTTGGATTGGTTTTTTCAGATTCAATTTTAAATGGAGTTTCTTAACCTTGGATATCATCTCACCTTGCCTGATAAATTATTATTATTTTTTATTACTCTCTTATTTTCTCTCTAATCAAGTGAAAAATCACTTTATTACTCTCTCTTAGAAGATTCATCTTAATCAAAGTGATGAAATAATCACTAAAACCTATAATATCACCTATCCTAATGATCATAGATCTCCAATGACCCTTAGGTCAACCCACTTCTCACGATCATAAGAAATAAAGAAAAACTAAGTGGAATGTGTGAATGATCCAGTGAAAGAGGGAAGATAAATTCAAAATTCATAGTAATAAATAAATATCTTAATCATCTAAACAATTTGAATAAACCAAGATAACATGAATACAAGAGATTAAAAATTAAATGTCGAATTCATTAATGGGGGATAAGGGGAATTTCCTTAGCTCAACCACTAATGTATTAGTGTGCCATCACCAAATTATTATAGTAAAATAAATGATAGAAAAAATAAATAAATAGACAAAAACCTAAATTGATCAAGAAATAATGATTTCAACCCTCTAATTAGGAAAACAATTTTCTTTAAATATAGATAATAAAGGGACTCACATATAGTAACTCTATATCCCATGTGAGTTGGATGGAATCTCCCCTTCATCTTATCCTGAATCTTCATGAATTTACTTGAATTTAGTACCCTAATTCCCTCTTATTTGATTTTCCAGCATGTAAATCATAAGGGTTGATATATCTCCATGTGAGAACATTTGAATCTCCTTGTGAAAAAAATTCTCTTTGATGATCGAGCTTTGTACTCGTTATGTTAGAATTAGGGGTGAAATGATTCACTACATCATAAATATAGTGGAAGACGAGCTCTAGGAGTTTATTATACAAGACTCATATGAGGAATATGATACACATGATGGCTGGTGTGTGTTAATTTGAATGTGGGAGGGTTTTCTTGGATGTTGGACCTAATTTGATGGATTTGGGATTAAACTTGAACTTGGTCTTGGAAGTTGCTATATTTCCTAGTAAATTTTTTCCACTTCTTGAACTAGGGGTGTGGTTAGTGAAACATAATAGGTTTATTGTCAATAGGCATGATAGTTTGAGAGTTTTCCTATGTGGTAGGTTGTTAAGGGTGTGGTAGCTTGAAATTTGAAGGAAGAGGGTGTACAATGTTTTAATCAACCATAAGAGGGGTACTTATGGTTGGTAAAAATCTACACATGTATTCACCTGAGTCTCAATGTGTGATAGATTGAGGGGGCATAGTCAATCAATTTTAAGGTGTGGAATTTTGAGGAATTTTTTTCATGTATGGTAGTATGATCAATCATGGGGTCTTCATGCTTTATCTCTTGTATTCTAGTGGCCACTTTTCTTTTTCATGTGGTAGGTTGTGTTTACTCATGAAATAGCTTGAGACTGCCAAATTTTTAGTGGTCACACATGGTAGGTTGGAGTTGGTTATATGGTATCTTAGGGACTTTTCTATATTTCCATGCATGGTTACTCCATGCATGGCCGGTGGATCCCACAGTCTCTTTCCTTTGGAAATTTTATATCTTCAACCATAATAATTGAAAAATCAAACTCATTGTAAGCTTATTGAAGATTAAAATTAAAACATAAAAGGCCACAATTTTAAGACTTGTATAATTAAATCTTAAAAAAATCAATAAACGGGGTTACAAAATGTTTGAAATTTTTTTCAAGATTTAATCCATTCCAAATTTCAAAATTAAATTAAATATTTACATTAGTTCCAAAAATCAATAAAAACTAAAAAACAATTTTATGAATTTATCAATTTAATCCCAAATTCTCAAAATGTGATAAAAATGGTGAAATTACCCATGTTTTATAAATGTATAGGGGTAATTACCAATGAAAAAAAACATTTTTTTGAAAATATTGGTTCACATCACTACCCTACACTTAAACTATTACACTCCTAGATAATATATTGACTTTTATTTATTAAAATAAATATCCCTATCTATATTTAATTACACAAACCAGAGAATAAAAAAATCAAGGGTTTATTCGTTATTCTAATTATCTTTCCTCCTTTATTAATTTAATTCACTAATTCACTTCAATTCACACACAAGTTTTAGTTCTAGGTTATTATTGGAATGGATCCTAGTGGAATAAATATTTTAACAAGTGGGAAATTCCTAAATATATTTTCACTAAGCTCTTTTTCTAAGGTTAATTTTCAAACTTCCTTAATACTTCCTAAATAACATTAACATATATCATCTTACCCTTTTTCAATTGACACTTATTGAATTTTTCCTAGCCATATTTGTGCAAAGCACTTATTGAATGAGTGTAGCTAAAACCAAAACGAAACCATCCTAAGACAATAGGTATCCCCCAAGACTAATTGTAATAATCAAGGCATAGAAATAATTCTTAGTAAGCCAAATATCAAGTCACTCTAACTCTTATTTGATGGATAACACACACATACACATTTTTATGCTGACTTAGAAAGATTTATAGATTAGATCCCATCAACTTGTTTTACTCCAGTTCATATGATCCATATGACTTTCTTTTAGGGAGGATACTTGATGTGCTACTCAATTACTAAGGATCAATTAATTAGTTTGTTTTCATCAGTCCAGTTCCTCAAGATATGATTTTGTTTCCAATAAGTCATTATTTATTTACAACTCTTTCCCTAGATCTTATGCATAAACTTCCATGAAATCAGTCACTTGGTAGTTATTTAATTTTAGAATTTTTTAAAACCAATGAAATACTTCCACTATAGAGAAGTATTTTTCATAGGAAAAATGAAATTTAGCACAAGTTTTCCTATCCTAAAAACATACTAACATGTTTTAAAACAAGATTAAAAATAATTTATATATAGAATCTAAAAATAGATTTCAAACATTTTGATTTATTTTATTTTAATCTAAAACATTTAAAAATTGTTAAAAAACCTAGAAAAATTATTTACATCTTAAACTACTTTTCCCTCTCCCCCACACTTATATTAGACATAATTTTATTTAATAAAAACAAAAATTTATCAAGTAAAACGAATTTAAAATAAAAAAAATCTATACAAGTGTGGAGGAAGGATAAAACCTTAAGTTCCTTTATTTAATGATAGTATAAAGAAGTTTGGACCCATAAATTGGTTCCTTCTAAAAATAATAATAATAACAATTCACCTATTTTTCATTCACTTTAAAGGTACACAATGAATCTTCTCCCTTGATCTCAACTACACCAAATGGAAAAATGTTATTTACTATTAATAACCAAGTATACTTAGAATGAAGTTTACTAGACATGAGATTTAAACTTAAGAAGAAAAATAGTACTTTTTTTTCAACTTCAAATATTTTTTTCTAGATAAAATTTTCATGGACATATTTGGAATTATCCTTCTATAGTAGTGAATTCTCATAAGTTTAATTTCTGAGTTCTTCCAGTTCCATCATTTTTAGTTTCCTTTACACTCTAACCTTTCCAAATTTCATATTTACCTTCTTCATAGCCCAATAATCCTTGTGTTGTAATTCAATCGGCATGTGATAGTGTTTTCTGTAAACTATCTTGTAGGGGGGCATACATAAATAGGTTTTGTAGGTAGTCTTGATTTCCCATGGTTCATGTTCAATCTTTTTTAATCTAGTTTTTTGGTTAGATTATACTGTCTTTTCCAAAATTCTCTTGAAAAATATGTTGGATACCTATTATTTCCCATTTAGTTTTGGGTTATAAGTAGTTGTGGTATATTAGTATAATACATTTTTATTTATCAGTGATTCAATTTTCTTGTTATTGAATTGTGTGCCTTGGTCTGTGATTATTTCTTGAGGTACTCCAAATCTACAAAAAATGTTTGATTTTAGAAATTCAATGATAATGTTGGAATCATAAGTTCTAGTTTATTTTTACAAACTCCACTTAGAATCATAGTCCACTACTAATGGAATATAAGAGAAACCAAATGATAATGGAAATGCACCCATAAAATCTAATCCATAGACATTAAATATTTCATATAAATTCAATTGTTTTGGGGACATTTCATGTCTTTTGTAAATTCTATAGTAAAATTATAGTTTGGGAATTATTTACAAAATTTGTGTAAATATTTTAAAATTGAAGGGTAAAATAATATATCTTATAACACATTATTAATTGTTCTATGAGGTCCAAAATGGCCTCCACATGCAAGTGTATAACAAAATGTATGAAAAAATTTAATTTATTCCATGAGGATACAACTTCTAATTACCTGGTCATTACAAATATTCCATAAATATGGATCTTTATAGACTTAATAATTTGATTTATATTCAATTTATAAGTTTGATACTTAGTGAAGAAGGAATTTACCTTTGACGTGACTAAAAAATTGACTAGATCAGCATACCAGGGTGCTTGGGTGGATTCATACAATTGCTCACTAAAGGAGTCATCCAGCTTTATTTCAATTGGTGGTTCTACCTTAGTAGTAAGAGGTAACCTAATACTGTGGTTTAACACAAGATTTTCATAGCCTTACTTATCCTTGATATCCACATTGAACTCTTAAAGTAACAGTATCCACCTTACTAGTCTTGGTTTTTCACCATCCTTCTTGATTACATATCTCAAAACTATATGATTAAAGTAAACTATTATTTTATTTCCAAGAAAATGAGGCTGAAATTTTTCTAAAGAAATA
This sequence comes from Viscum album, assembly GCA_963277665.1. NCBI lineage: Eukaryota > Viridiplantae > Streptophyta > Magnoliopsida > Santalales > Viscaceae > Viscum > Viscum album. Next base: position 257,998,728 of record OY728162.1, read on the forward strand.
AATATTGATAAAATATATTTTTCTATTGTTTTATAATTTATTTGAGTTTTTTTATTGTATTATAAGTACATGATATCACTTTCAGGTTCCCATCAACTTTTTTGGACAACATAACCCCTACAACATTGTTTTAAGTGCTACACAATATCTCAAAGGGGAAATTCTAGTTAGGTGGGAAGATTATGGGAGATATGATCATGATTTATTTGATATTATCAAAATATATCAAAAATGAATAATCAAATATAAATTAAGTTTTCTTTTTTAGAAAATTAGTCTAGGGAAAAGTAATTTTACTAAAATATTTGATGAATATTTTGTAGAACACAACATGTCCAAAAAACAATCAAATACATCTCATAGTGGCAGGTTAAGGTAATGTATAAATAAAATAAATTTTGTCCTTTTACACTTTAACCCAATATTTAAAAATTATGTAGAATAACACATTTTATTTTTCTACTATAAAATGACATTTTTCAAAATCTAAAAATATGTTTTTCTCAAAGAGTTTTCTTAAAAAAATTTCCAAACTCTAGAGACAAGTTTTGAAACATGTTCCATATACAATAAAATAATCAAGGAATTCCCTTAAGTAGTTATAAATAAAATCTGAAATGATACTCACCATACACCATTAAAATGTACCTGGGGAATTTCAAAGGCTGAAGGGTATCCTTAAATAATGAAATATACTGAAGGGACATGTGAATGTGGTCTTGTCCTAGTCTTTCAAAGCTTTTGGAACCTAAAAATACCTAGAAAAACCATCAGGGAAATAGTACTAACCCTTCCTCACCTACCCCTCTAACATTTGGTATATAAAAGGAATGAAGAAGTGTTCCTTTCTTATCAAATGGTTTAATTTCTAGTATTCATTGAAATTTCTCAAACCATTCTAAATCCTTATAGGAACAAACTCATTGATCTAATTTTTTAAAATTGTATATCCAATTTTTTTAGGATAATTTAAAGGGGACTTACAAACTGGGCGTCCAAAATTGGTTATATGGGTACATCTCCTAAAAGTATTTCTAATTAATTATTTATAAATTTTAGGAGGTTTGGATTGAGTCTTCTATAGGGATGTCTCACTAGTTTAGACTCACTTTATAGAAAAATCCCATGCATATTGGTGGTAGGGATAATCTATCAAATGTATCCTAATGTCCATCCAATTACCCTAATGTTTTGTTTCAGAATTTCCAAAAGTTGGTTCTATTGATTGGGTTTTAGATTATTTGAAATTATTACTAGCCATTTCTCATTTTACTTTAGATAACCAGATTTTATGTTGGATAGAAGAAACTTAAGTTATATTTTAGGGGCTTTTATAATGATTTTTCAACTCAAATTCATCCATTCTATTAGACTACACATGTAAATTTGAAGTTTCTAGGACATTTTCTAGAAAATATTTAAAATAACATAATAAAATAACTTTCATCATCACACATAATAGTCTCTAGATTGAGTTTATTTTCAAAAATAGACTCATCAAAGAAATAAGGTGTTTCTAGAGATTCTACTAATTAAATGATACCATCAAACATTTAAATTTACCATATTATCTTAAAAATTCATTGAAAATATCCCTTTAATAACATTTATTATCATTATGGTAGTATTTATAAATGGAATACCTAGAATTATAGGGTAATAAAATTTACCTATTTCTTCCTCCACTTTTAGAATGTAGAAATCATTAGGGAAAAAATCCTTATACATTTTCTAGATTATCCTATAGAACTATAAACATATAGGAAGTTTCTTGGTTAGCAATTTTTACAACCAGTCAGGTGGGTTTGAGCACTCTTATTAGTAGGGAAGACTAAACTAAATAAGGCATTATATTAATAGATTTTTCAAAATTACTGAGTGCATTATAAAAAGTGATTTTTTATAGTGTAAGGGATAGTGAATGTACTTGTATCATGTAATTTACTAGGTATTAGTGTGGTAACAATGATAGATTCATTTCTACCCAAATTTACCTTTTCATTTCCTTGAAATATCCTCTTCCCAATGCATATTCCCTTGATAATTTTTTCAAACCTTGGAATTTGTTATATGGATTCCAAAAAAGAAAATTTGATCTCTACTCTTTTGAATATCCACTGAATCTATTGCTATAGTATTTCGTCACTATCTTTCTTGGGTGGTTTTAATCTAGAAGGGAAGGGATGTTGGGTTGAGGTAGGCATTATATATTGGATTTTCCCTTATCCTTCTTCATTGTGGGTCTCTCCACTGGTACTACTTATGGAGGCTCCTTTTTAGGGACAAATTATTCAAGTTCAGTGGACTTTCCACTTCCAAATTTGGCTTGAGATAATTATTCTTCATTATTTTACAACTCTTTCCACTCCTTAATTAAATGGAACTAACACTCCCTCTAGGTTTAGTGATTTACTAAATATGAATCTTAACTGAAATATGATTCTCCATGTCATTTATGGTGGACATGACATGCCTATACTATCCTTAAAGATCCTTTAATACTGATCCATGGGTGTTGAGAGTAGTTTTTTGAGTGGTGTAAGACTCCACAAGTTGTTTAAGTAAGTCATTCATGGAGGGATATTGATTTTTTCCCTATTGGTAACTTGTAGAGTGTTGAGAGTTACCTCTTTATAAGGGTAGTGGCTAGAAATATGGTTAGAAACCTTACTATTATGGTGGTATTTACTACTATTGGTTCCCATATCCTAATTGGGGGTTATAATATTCTCTAAATCCTAGAATAATTACTAGCTACTACTAATATGGTATTTAAAATATGGAATCAAAACATTCTTTCACTTATGGGAAACCATCAGTGTAATGCTCCAAGGAGTAATAGAGTTAGAAGACTCGAGGGGGTGTAATAGGTGTTGTTTATTGCACATTGTTCACAACTAATCTTCTCACAAGAGTGGTCAATTATTATATTTTATTATTTTTAAGTAAAGTCAAGTTAGATGTATTTATATCAAATACTTATCTTTTGGTAGTTCTTTTAATAAATTATTGATAATTTTATGAGATACTCTCAACCAGTTCTCTGACTTCAGTAGGTAACTTGTATATTAGTGCCCCTCCAAATGGAATATTAATTAAGTTCTAGTTGTTGTCTATAAATCCTTGGTATAAGAATACCAATAAATGATGGTCTTTTAAAGGTTTGTATGGGTAGGAGATTTTTAGCTGTTGAATCTCTCTCAAAATTTGTGGAGGGTTTCTCCATTAGCTTGCTTAACTCCATAAATATCTTTCCTTATATTGTTAATATTTATGGCAGGGAAGTATTTTTGGATGAATTCATTCTATAGCTCACCCTAAAAGGTGAATTTTCAAGGATAGAGGTTATAGAGATACTATTTAGATGATCCTTTAATAGAGAAGGGTAAGTACTTCCACTTGATCTAAGCCTTAATGAATCCTCTAGGTATGGACCCACTGAAAATATCTCTGAATGATCTTAGATGCATGTTGAGATTTTCTCTTGAAAAACCATGAAATTTAGGTAGAAAAATAATCATTATGATTATAATCTAACATCATTATTGTTTATTTATTGGCTGAAGCCTATTATCATTGTTGAAATTGGGTACAAATAATTCCATCAATGTTTTATTTAGCTCTTATGAATTTTCATCTATGTTTTCACTTCCTATAGTGAACCTAGTGGAATAACTGGATGAGGTGGTATAATTTTTAAGTGGGTTAATGAAACATTATTTCATCTTATTCACTGTTTTTTAGTGTTTTGAGTCTTTCCAACATATTTTTCTAGTATATAGATCAAAACCAATGAGGTGAGATGAACTAGACCTAATCATGTGTTAAATTCATTTTTAAACAAAATTAAAAACTAAAACTGGACTTCCTAGCAATAATTGTAGGTTGATAAGTTTCCTATCATAAGGCCACTAGAAAATGAAATTAAATACATTAAAATTGGAAGTCAGTTTTCCCCACAGAGGATAGTGTTTTTGTGTTTTCTTATATTCTTTAATGGGTTTAGTGTGCGAGAAAATATAGTTGAATTGAATTTATTTTTTTGATTCAACTTTAAATGAAGTTTCCTAAACTTGTATATCCCCTCACATTTTCTGATAAATGATTATTATATTTCAACAATCCCCTTTTTTCTCTCTAATCAAGTGAAACCTCACTTGATTACTACCACTTAGAGGTTTCAATTTAGTTAGAGGGATATAATAATCATTATAACCTCTAATATCACATAGACTGGGGATTAGAGATATTTAATCACCCTTTGGTCAACCCTATACTCTTAATCACAAGAAATGGAGAGAACTAAGGTGGTATGTGTGTGAGATCCAACTAAAAATGAAAGATGAATTTAAAATGAATAGTAATAAGGAAATATAACAATCATCTAATTTTTTTTAATAAATCTAAAGAAAATGGACAGAAGAGATTATCAATTAAATAGAGAATTCATTAATAGGGGATAATGGGAATACCCTTATCTCATCCACTAATGACTTAGTGTGTCATCACTAGAGTATTAAAATAAAAGAAATAAAGGAAAATATAAAAGTAGACAATAACCCAAATCGATCAAGAAATCATGGAAGAAACCCCCTATTTAGTGAATAGGTGTGATTCAAATAGAGGTATTCAGGGTACTTTAATGAAATTTCTCCACAACCCACATGAGTCACAACCACTCTCCCCCTTTATCATATCCTGGATATTTGATAATTTCTTGGAATTCAATACCCAAAATCCCACTCCTTTAATTTTTCCACATGTAAAGTTCAAGGTTTTAGATCTCTATACATGAGAATATTTGGAATCTCCTTATGAAATAATTCCCCTCCAATTATTGATCTACATACTCATTTTGGAAGTGTTGGGAAAAAATCACTCAGGGTATCATTGAAGCATTTTTGAGGTGATTGTGTTTGTTGACAAAATGGACATCTGTGTGGTGATTGTTGATAAAGCAAAACAATGACATACAAATTTGTTGGCAAAGGGGATTTCATGGTGTAATGTCGAGTTCAAGATCTGTGGTCAACAATCCATGTTTGATTAAAGAATGTCGACAAAGGAATGAATGATCTGGAGGTGGTACAAAAAGAACAGATACAAGGTGGCACCGTTTTCCAGTGTTTACCAAATTTTTGGGCCTGAAAATCAAAAAATGAAGAGAAGTGGTTTTTGACAAAGGGACTTTCGCACCGTGTACTTGAAGAAGAGGAAAATTGTGCACCATATTTTTTTCAATATCAAAGCATCAAAATTTGGAAAAGGAAAGAGGGTCGCACAAGTATTGAGTTGGTCACGCAAGTGACTTGCACGCCGATGCCTTGGAGGATTGGAAACTTGCGCACCTGTTGTTTTTCAAGATCAGAACTTCAAAATATGGAAAAGGGAATAGGTTCGTACAAATTTAGAAGTGGGTCACGCAAGTGACTTGTAGGGGAATAGACCTATGCGCCGAGACTTTCGCGCTGAGGATGGACTTGCGCGCTGCCGCGTAAGTTGACCAAATGCCTAAAAATACCAGACCACCCCTCCTCATTTTCAATGGAGTTCAACACTTAGAAAAATCAGAGCTCTCGTCACGCAGGTGTGGTGGTTGCGCAAGTGGTGGTGTGTCACACAAGTAGGACTTGCGTGCTAGATTTGAAGGAGGGCGATTATTGTTTGTTTCTTTCTAATATTAGTTTGGGCGTAAAGGGAAGTGCATCGCGCAAGTTTGGAGTTGAAGAAGCTTGTGTCATGAAAGTGTCTGAGGTGGACTTGCGTGCCAGTTATGACCTATGTGTCGATACTTGCACGCCAGATTTGACTTGCGTGCCAAGTAAGGTAGATTCACAACAGTATTTCAAGGCTGCATGAAAGCTGTGGAAGATTTCCCGATACCTTCAGTGCAAAGAGAAATTCATCTACATGTGAAAGTTAGACTTCAATAGAGAATCTACATATAGAGGAAGATGCATTCCTTCATGGAAATGAAGAGACCTATAGGTCTATAAACTATGAGTGGATCCTTTCCAGAGCAATGAGAAAAGGAAGAGGAAGAAGGTGATCCTCTCCACTGGCAGTGAGCCAGAGAGAGAGAAATAGGGAGTGACCCTTGGGAAAGTAGTGAGCTGACCCTAAACCTTATAAAGGCAGTGATCTTGGGATAAAGTGACTATGAATGAACCTTATAATCCACAGCTAGTGAAGTTTAGTGGAATTTGGTACGACCAAAAACCTGCCAGCTTTTGCTCCTTGGACGTAGCCCTTAGCGGTGAACCAAATAAAAATAGTTGTGTCCTGTGCATGCTTTATTTTCTATTTATATTGTGCAACGGGAAAGAGAGAGAAAAGTGTTTTTCTTAACAATGAAACAAGATCAGAATGGGCTTTAATTTTAAATTAGTCATACCCTGATTTACCCCCCCTCTCAGGGTATTCAGCCTTGTGGACCTAACAAAAAGAATATATAGTTAAATGATTCAATACATCATGACTAGAGTGAATATGAGTGATGATAGTTTCTTCTACAAGCCTTTTTCAAGGAAGATGATTCATGTTATGGTAGGTATGAGTTAATTTTAATAGGTAAGGGACCTTTTAGGCCTAATTTTATGGATTTGGGTCTGGTCTTACACTTAGTCCTGGACATTACTATATTTACTTGAACATTTTTGTGCACTACTTAAACCATAGGTGTATTCAGTAAAGAAAGATATGTTAATTGTCAGTAAGAATGGTGGGTTGAGAGTTTTTATATGAGGTAGGATGTGAAGTGTGTGGTAGATTATAGTGTAGAGAAAGAGGAATTTTATCAGATTGATTGACTATGAGGGGGATCCTTGAATTGGTTCAAATATCCTCATGTAGTCACTTGATTTTCAATGTATGGTAGATTGAGGAGGTATAATCAATCAATTTTAAGGTTTGACAGCTTGAGGATTTTGCTATTTTTTTCATGCAAGGTATCCTGATTGAATATGGGGTATTCATGTAGTAAATTATATCTTATTTTGGTCACTTTCCCCCTTCATGCATTATGTTGTGGTTAATCATGTGACAACTTAATACTATCAGATTTTAAATTGTTAGACACGACGAGTGGAGTTGGTAATACGACAACTTTGGGAATTTTCCATGTTTCTACACATGGTCACTCCATGCATTGTAGGTTTACCCCAAACCTCTTTCATTTGTAATTTTTAAATATTTAAATTGTAAAATTTAATACCCAAACTTTGTGTCGTAATATTAAATATTAAAATTAAAACATCAAAGACTATAATTAGAATCCTTCTAGAATTAAATCCTAATAAATCAATAAATGGGCTCTAAAATGTTTGAAAAGAAATTGAAGATTTAATCCATTGGAAATTTAAAAATTAAAGTATGTATTATCATTAGTTCAAAAAATTAATAAAAAACTAGAAATAACTATTTAATATATTTATCAATTTAATTCCAAATTCTCAAGAAGTGAAAAAAAATTGTTAAATTACCCAGGGTTTATCAAGGTTAGGGTGTCATTTTCAATGAAAATATTTTTTTTTGAAAATGTTAGACCACATTAGGTTTATACCACTTTCTTGATAATTCTACTTAGACCTATTATTTTTTTAATAATTGAAACTAGAGAGTTACACGAGGTCATTCCATATTCCATGAGGGTTGTGCCACTCCCTAGAAGCCATTCACTTTTTAATAGAAAGTTGCACATGCATCATGTTAAATAAAATGTGTTGTGATATATTGGAATTAGGTACATACTAAACATGAATGTGTCATATTGAATTACCTATAGAGGCGAGTTGTTCTATTTTGGTTATAAATGATGATTTATAGAGGTTTGTTGGTGATAAGACTTAGAACTCTACCTACAAAGGATCATCAATTAAGAGTTTGTCAAAATTACAAGGAAACACATCTAGGTAGGTATATCTAGACTACTAATATCTTGGGATAATATTTACATGTAATTTTAATGTATTTTTAAATAATTATTATTGTGTATAGACTGTGATAATTATTTATATGGGCTCTAAATCATTTTTTCTTAAAAAAACTTAACACATGGTTTAATAGAGGTGTCTGGTATTCATCCTGTTTATTTATCAAATAAGTGTTTCGGTAAAATGTGTTGACATTTTTCTAATGATGGATTTGTTAAATGGATTTCAAATTATTTAGGAATTCATTTTAAATGATTTTGTAAAGACCGTTTCCCCTAGTTTTAAGTGTTGATGAGTGGGTTTTAAAATGTATCTAGGAAAGGGGGTTTTGATTTATTTTCAAAAACGTAAAATTATATTTCCAGTGGTGGATTATTTTTTTTATAAATATTTGGAATTATGTTATTTTGATTGATAAAATGGTCCCTGAATGGGGATATATGACAAGGAAATTCACTCTTCCAGATTTTTTGAAGGTCTAGATGGGGGGTGTATGACCAGGTGATTACTTTCTCTATACAATTAAACTAGGTAGGTGATGACGTGTCACATATTGACTTAAAATGATAGCTAATATATTACCATGTAGGGGGGGGGGTTATTCCCATAACAAGACTTGGTAACATTATACTTTATTTATAAGGGATTTATTTTGAACACTTGATATTTTTTCGTATGGGTGTTTATGCTTATGACTTGAGATTTTAAAATTTTATTATTATGTCTTACTGGTTAAATATATTTATATTATTATTAAAGGGATGAATATTTTTTTCCTTTAAAGTTATTATTTACTTATTTATTAATTTAATAAAGAGCTAATTTATTTTTAAAGGTTTTAATAAACTGTTTAAGTTAATGTTTTATAAAACCTTAATTTTTCAAATATTTTCATTTTTTTAGGATTTAGTGTTAAATTTTGTTTATTTTTCATGTTTTTAAATAATTAAAACACCTCAAATGATTTTATTTTTAATTATAAGTTCTCAAAACATCATATACATAATTTTTAATTCATAATTTCTATGGTTTTTAGATAAAAAGTTTTTATAGTCGTTATTTTATTTTGTTTAATTATTATTTAAATATTATTTAAATATTTTTTATTTATTCATTATTTATTCATATTATACTTTATAATTATTTTGGTTATAATTTGTGTAAAATTAATTTTATAAAGTTTTTATTTACCTTTATGTAACTCATAATGACCATTATGAAAGTTTTATTTTTATTTACTTACCTTCACATGGGTCTTTTTTACCCTTATGTGGTATTATATATCTTTACACAACATATTGATATTAAAAATTACCTTTATGTATCAATTTTGTCTTACATTTACACAAATTCTGTTATACATTTACATAATACGGAGATTTAAAATGATGTTTATATAGAATTTTAAATCTTATTGATAGCTTTTGTAACATCCTGATATTTTAGAAGGAAACACTATATTCTATAGCATATAAGATATGCCATATCGATCTTAAATGAACAACTAAATATTATTATTTAAATGAGACTGTTATAACCTAGACATTAAATTATAGGGTATAAATACAAATAACCATTTTATGAAGTAAATATAAATATATAAATCTATATGAATGTATTGGTAAGTTCTTATAAAATAATCACACAATTTTTAGTAAAGTCCTTTTATTCTTCAAAAAATATGCTTTCTACAAAAAAGATTTTTATTACATTTTATGGGTGATTATTATAATTAATTTTTGTAAACTTTAGAAAATTAATTAGAAAAAATGAATTAAAATTTTTAATTTATCATGAAAAAATATCTTAGGATGAAATATTGAGAATTTTCTGAAAATATTAAATTTTATAGGTTTAATGAAAAATACTAATTTTTATCGACAACTATATTTTATTTTAAAGTATTTACATGGTCAAAATATTTTTTAGATTTGTTTTAAATTTTAATTAGTTAATTTATATTTAAAATAATCTAATAATGGTTATTTAAATGTATTTTATACATGAATTTATTATAAAAATATTTTATATTTTAAAAGGACATTTTTATGAAAAAATTATTTTTCGTTGCGTTTTGTTGATTTAATTTTAAATTAAATTATGAAACTTATGTGTTTTGAATTTTAAAAAATGGATTTAATATTTTTAACCATTGGATCCAAATTTAGGAATATGTCACTTTTATTTTTGGTCAATATGAATAGTAACTTTAGTAATTTTTGTTACCACGATAAAGATTAAATAAGGTAATTAAAGGTTAAAAATAAAATGATAAGGACTATAAAATTACCATAAAACTTGATTAAATTTTTTTTATGGTTATATATTGCCCATAATAATCCATAGGTTTAATTTATTACCTTTTTAGGCCACTTGGATAAGATTAGGACCTTTATAGTATTTTATTTAAATTAATGTCAAACATGTCATACTCTTATTTTTAATAAGTGTAAATTTTTTAAAATGGTGTTATCTAGAAGATATTCTCTACTATAATTATTATTTTGAAATATAAATGATTTATTTTCATCATGGAAATTTATTTTTAATTTTTAGTAAATAAATAATTACCTTAAATGCTGACATAATCCTGATGCAATAATTATTTAATTAACAGAAAAATAAAATATATGATATTAAAAATATTAAAATAAATATAGTTTCAAATAAATAATGTTATAAATTTTTATGAACTACCATGAAAGTTATGGATGCAATATGGTTCTAATTTTAGATGTTTTCTTGATATTATTAAAGTTAAAGAAATGAATAGTTTTAAAAATTTCCATTATTGATATTTTATAATAAATAAAATTTTATTAAATGGTATAAAATTAAGAAAAATATTAAATTATAAGAAATTATTATAATAATGATTAAAATATCAAAAAATTTCCATTTATGGGACTACCACCTCCACGAAGTGATGAGATTTGTTTTTCATCACCACATCACATAGATGATATATATATAAGTATATTTAAAGAAACAAAATGATATATATGATATTATTATCATTATGAAAATATTTATGTTCATTCCATAATGATCATTGAAAAATGGATACATTACTCATGCATACATACAACCTACCATCTCTATGATTATAACATAACTCATTTTTCATAATAATATTTAATGTTTAAATTTAAAAGTCTAATTGATGTATAAAAATTATAATTATTTAAGGATTATTATTATGGATATTATTTAATGCTGAAATTTTTGAACATAGTCAACCTACCAAAGTCATTTTAAACTTATGAACCGAATATCATCAAAATGCCTGATGTGAATTTATATGATTAAATAATTGTATATAACATGGTAAAAAGTGATATAAAAGGAATAATGAACTTGAAAAAGGTTATTAAACAGGTATAAAATTATCAAAATTTTATTACTCAAGAAGATAAAGGACATACGTGATGAATCCGACTCGAGGTAAGGAAATTTCTTTTAAAAATATTCTTTGAAGTTTCCCTTAAAAATCTATTTTTCTCCCATTTCCATATTTTTTAAAAATAATTTAAATAAATTTTTTATTATTCTCATATGAATTTATAAATTAATTTTTACTCATATTTTACTTTTTTACAAAATGGTTTGAAAGTATTTTTTTCTCATTTTCCAAATAAGGTAGTTTATGATTTTTCCTACAAAAATACGAAATAAATAATTTTTAACTTATACATCATGAGAGGATTTTACCCTAATAATGATGCCTAAATGATTTTATATTTACTTTATAAGTTTCCATGTATATTTTAAAATAAAATTGTTTCTCTATTATGTTCATAGTTTTTGGATTTAAATTAAAAAAAGGGTATTTTGATATCTGAAAGTGTTTTGTACATGGGTTTAAAAGAGTTTTTCAATGGTTTTATTCATGATATGGTCCTTTTACATTGTTTATGAATGGTTGAGACCCATTATATCTCTCAATTTATCTCGTTTTATCTTATATGATGGGTTCACCTAGATAATGCTCCAATACATTGGGTTATCTAGAGGTGGAGGTCAACTGTATGATTATTACATTTATAAGAGTGATATGATAATGATGTTCCAAGACACATAAATAAATTTTCTATGATTACTTATGAGGTTTCATGGAAATAATTAATTTCAAAAGGTAATATAAATAACATTTGTTTTAAAACAATTATTATACCCTTTTAGGGTAAAAAATATGTTTTTTAAGAAAATGTTTTAATAGGTTTTTATGTTTTTTCACTAGCTAAAAAATTTATTTATTTTATGTCCCTTACTAAATTTTTTGTGCTCATACCATGTTTTGAATTTTTTTATAGGGTTTATGGACGGGTAAAATAGATGAATAATTCAAGTTTAAAGTCATGAATTTTTTTCATGAAATGAAACCATGATTTATTTAAAAGAGTTTGGTTTTGTGAAAAATATAGATATTGAGTAGAAGTGTCTAATTTTAATATATGAGTTTTTATATATGATTTATGACATAATTTTATAAAAATATAAAATAAAAATATCCCTGGGATTGTAGGAATGTGAATTCTAGTTCAAAGACACTAGAATATGTAATGTTTAATGTTGGTTCCTTACAGTTGGTATCAAAGGAGGGTTTAGATAACTTTAGAGATTAATATTTTTTAGGTGTGGTAATATAAAGAGTAATGAATACCATCATGGGTTTATTTTTTTAAGTTTAATCTTAAGTTCAAAGTCTTAGGCACCCCTTTTTAGGTTTTAAGTGGTGGATGACTAAGATGATTATGAGTATTTTGAGAGACATTTATGGTAATGTAAACCTTAGGTTTAATATAGGTTTTATTGAAAATTTTATTTATAGAATAATTAGTTAAATTTTTATAGAAATATATTTAAAGGTATTGATATCCTTTGTGGTTTATAAGATCATTTATTTTGAGGTAATTATGGGTTATTACATTTTGGGATGCAAAATGAAAGGTATGAGATAACCTTTGAGGTTAAAAAATTTATTTAAATGTTGTATATATTAAGGTTATTTTTGAGGTAATTTCTAAATTTTTTGTAATTTTATATAGATTATATTAATATAGTTTTATTAAAAGGACATCCCATAGGATGTGTGATAACTTTTCACATCTGGAAAGATCATGAAGTTTGGAGCCACAACCGAAGGGAGAAAAAGGTGCATCACCTATCACTGGCCTACGTGAAGTCCTCGTTAGTATGATTTTTTTAGTTAAACAATTTTATGGATGGAGAATAAGTTGATTTTTGGAAAATATGTTTTATTTTATAGATAACCATTGTTATTGGAAAATTTTTTTATGATTAAGTGATTAATGTTATTTCAAAAGAATATTTCTTATAAGATTAAGGTAAATAGAATATTATGAGATTTTGGTTGAGGATTCAAGGTAAAGTTATATTTTGGGATCATATATTATTTTATTCAGTATTTATGGTGATTGAAGTTATTTATGAAAATAGTTATAATATATTTGAGATTATGTGATTTAGGTAATTATATATTTAGTATGAGACATTAAGATCGATTGATGTTATTTGGAGATAAATGTTAAAATTTATCTTGGAAGACTATGTGATCAAATCCTTATATTATTTTTTTGGGTTTCAATCTTAGTCAGAAATATTTTTGAGGAATTTTAAGGATTGTTATTTATCTAATGATCTAAGTTGAACTTTGAGTACTATTATTAAAATTTAAATATTGAAGTAGTTTTTCTTCGTTTGAAGGTTTATTCATTTCAAGAATTATTTTATAATTTTTTATAATTTTTGGTTTTATTTAATTTCCAGAGATTGGAGGAATAATTTTTTCCTTTTTGTAGGTTTTTTGATCCATAGAAGTCAATTATAGTGTTTTAGGCATGAAAAATTTATCTTTAATACTCATTGTTTGGAGAAAAAGATGAAATTATGGTGGAAATTGATTAAAGAATAAAATTATACAATTAAAGTAACTATATTTACTTATATTCTTAGAATAGTTAGTAAATGAATTCCTAAACTTTAGGGAAAGGATCTTAAAACAAAAACATTATGATCTTACTTTTATTACTGAGAAATTATTAACCTTTTAACCCATTATAGATGTATGGATTTATAATGGTTAATTTTCTATGAACGTGTTCTCTATCACTTTATATTTGTCCTTAGGTGTTAGTTTTCTCTTCCCTATTCATGTTTTAACTTCCCACTAATTTTCTAATACATGGAAAACTATTTCATGTTATTTCATAAGTCCTTTGTACTTCCCTTTCTCTCTTTTCAAGTGTAAGTTTTATTGACCCTTTTTACAATGTGAGATTTCAACCAAGGATATTGAATAGTTAAACCATAGTTACCAAGACCATGTAAAAATTTCAAGGACAAAATTTATTAAAGGGGAGGGGGGAATGTAACATCATGATATTTCAAAAAGAAACATTCTATTCGATAGAGTACAAGATATGCCACATCGAGCTTAAATAGACAACTAAATATTATTATTTAAATGTGACCATTGTAACATAGCCATTAAATTGGTAGGTATGAATATGAATAATTGATTTATGAAATAAATATAAATTTACAACTCAATATGAATGTATTGGTATTTTATTAGAAAATAATTTCATTATTTTTAGTAAAGTCATTTTATTCTTCAAAAAATATGTTTTCTTCAAAAATGATTTTTATTGCTTTTTATGGGTGATTATTATAATTAATTTCTTAAAATTTTAAATTTTTTATTGGAAAAAATGAATTTTATTTTTTAATTCATAATTTTAAAATTATATTAGTATTAATTTTTGAGAATTTTCTAAAAATATATATTTTTTAAGGAATAGTGAAAAATATTGATTTTTATTGAAAAATATATTTTATTTTAAAGTATTTACAAAATAAAATTATGTTTTTTATTAGTTTTAAATTTTTATTAGTTAATTTTGATTTAAAATAATCTAATTATTTTTATTTAAATGGAATATATAATTTAAAATTGTATAAAAACATTTTATATTTTAAAAGGGAATTTTTCGAAAAAACCCTATTTTTATTGCATTTTGTTGGTTTAATTTTAAATTCACTTATGAAACATATGTGTTTTGAATTTTAAAAAATTTATTTCATATTTTTAATTAGTGTTTCCAAATTTAGTAAATATTTTCATTTTATTTTTGGTCAATATGAACAATAACTTTAGTTATTTTTTTATTACCATAGTGAATGGTAAATCGAGTAATTAAAGGTTAAAAATAAAAGTATATGGAATATAAAATTACCATAACACTTGATTAAATTTTATTTAATCATTTTATATCATCCATAATTCTCAAAATGATGAATTTATAAGATTTTAGGTTTACTTATATAATATTATGACCTTCATAGTATTTTATTTAAAGAATTGTCAAGCATGTCACACTCTTATTTTTAATAAGTTTAATATTTTTAAAATAGTGATATATAGAGGATATTATCGACTATAAGTATTATTTTTTAAATATAAAGTATTTATATTCATAATGTTAATTTATTTTTAATTTTTAGTGAATAAATAATTACCTTAGATGCTTACACAACACTAATGCAGTAATTATTTATTTAATAAAATAAATAAAATAAATGATATTAAAATATTAAAATAAATATAATTTGAGATAAATAATGTGATAAAATAATTTTATATATTTTAAATACTTGTTAGTGATATAATAAAATATTATTTTTGAATTTTATATATTTTCTTGATATTATTAAAGTCAAAGTAATGAGTAGTTCTAAAAATTGACATTATTTATATTTTATAATAAATAATATTTTATTAAATGATATAAAATTAATAAAAATCTTAAATTAATCAAATAGGTTAATATAAGGTTGGAAATACCTACTATGATCTATTTATTAGTTTTTATCATTTTATAGTAACTATATTAACCCTCAAAGAGTAAAAATCTATGTTGTCATAGTAAGAGTTAAAGTGGTTAAAACCAAAAGATAAGGGTATAAATATAGTAAAAAGTTGTATAATTTTTATTATATAAGGGGATTTAAAACCATAATCATATTATATTTGAAATAAATTACTTTTTATTCATTTATAAATGAAGTGTAATTTATATTAATTTAATATTTTAGTAAATTTCAAGAGTGCCCCTCCCCTCTCTTATATAAGGGAACCTCTTATTCTCATTTATTCAAACATAAAACCCCTTTTTTAATGAAAATAACATGCAAAATACATTACTATAATATATAAACACATTATATAGATTTTTTAATGAAAAATACCTTTCTTATAGGTCATAAGGTTTTAAGAAAAGGAGGTTTCCTAAAGAAGAGGTATAGTTTTTATCTAGACGTTTTAGTTTTGTTTCTTATTCCAAATACGTCAAAAATTATTAAACCATTATAAAATAATAAATCTAGTATCATAAATATATGGATATGTTATTATGTTAGTTAAATTACCTATATAAATCTACTATTTTATCATATGAGAAAAGAATTCATCATTCATGTGTATAACGAACCACCGCCTCGTTAACCGATGTAATTAATTTTCCATCACCATCTCAGAAGATTGGTTATAATGATGAAATTAATTTTTATATATTTTATTAATGAAATATTTATCACTATTAAAAGATAATATATCATATACCTTCTTACCTTTTCATGCACATAAAAATGATAACATCGTTCATGCGTACGTATAGACTACCTCCTCCACGAAGCGATGTGATTCCTTTTTCATCACCACATAAAATGAATGATATATATAAGTATATTAAAATAAATAATATTATATATACATATATATATATATGATATTATTATCAATATTTAAATATAAAATATTATTTACCTTCATTCCATATCGATCGTTGAAAAATGGGAGTGTTACTCATGCATACATACGCCCTACCATCTCCATGATTGTAATGTAGTTCATTTTTCATAAACATATTTAATGGTTGGATTTAAAATAATAATTTATTTATAAAAATTATAATTATTTCATGATAATTAGTTTTTATGAGATTTAATTTTGACCTTTATGACCGTATTCTACCTACCGAAGTCATTTTGGACTTATGAATCAAATACTGTCAAAACAACCAATATGAATTTAAATGATTATGTAATTATATATAACATGATAATAAGAGATATAAAAAGAATAATTAACTTTAAAAATGTTCTAAACCTAGTATAAAATTAACAAAAGTTTATTATTCAGTATGATAAAGGAAATACATGATGAATCAGACTAGAGGTAAGAGAATTTATTTTAAAAATATTCTTTGAAGTTCCCCTTAAAACTTTCCTTTTCTTCCATATCCATATTTTATAAAAAAAATTAAATAATGTTTTTAATATTATCCTATAAATTTATAAATTCATTTTTACTTATATTTTACTTTTTTACAAAGTGGTCTTAAAGAATTGTATTTTGTTGTTTTCCAAAGGAGGTACTTTGTGATTTTTCTGGAAAAAATATGGAAGGAATTTTTTTAACTTATATGGTATGAGAATATTTTACAACTATCATGAAAAAAATGATTTTATGTTTAATTTATAATTTTACATGGTTATTTTGAAACAAATTTTTTTCTTTATTATTTGTGAAGTTTCTGGATTATTAAAATTATTTTTAAGAAAAAAGGGTGTTTTGATATATGAAAATGTTTTGTACATCAGTTTAAAAGTGTTTTTCAAGGGTTTTAATATTAATATGGTCCTTGGAAAATTTTTATGAAGGATTTATCCCCATTATATCTCATGGGTGGGCCCCATTATATATTATATGATGGTTTCACCTAGATAGTGCTCTAATGCATTTAGTTTTCCATAGGTGGAAGTTGACCATATGATTATTACATTTGTAAGAGTGATTGGTGAAGGTTCTGGGTGCAGCAGAAGCACGTTGGTGGGTTTTCCCAACTTTAATTTTAGCGTTAAACGACGTTCAATCCGAGATCCGTCACGATATAAAACGCCGAATCTTCGGAATAGAACGAAGAACGAAAAAGAAAAGAAGAGTCCCAAAACCCTTGAGGATGATCATCATATGTTGGTTATAATTAATTTAATTAATTCATAAGAATGACCTCGATGGAATTCTTTCTTTGTTGGTGTCTCCGGTCACGATCCTGTGATCCGTCGTTGCGTCGGAGAATCCAAGTGTAGGATTACTCTAGCGGTGATCCACATGTGTGCCACGTATCTCTAGACATCGCCGAGGGGAACTCCAAGTGATAGCGGGGAAGATACTTTGCTAGCGATGTCTGTCTTCGATTGCCTTGATCTGGTGGAGGATCTTGATTTCGTAACTTGAAAGCATTCTTGGTGGAAAGGGAATTCTCTCTTTGCTTGAAAGTATTTCCAATCCGTTTTGTACAACCAAAATGGATAACTTTTTTGAGAATAATGTAATTAGGATTTATAATACCTATAATAATAAAATAAATTAATTGCTCATAAAAATTTAATCATTTCATTTAATTCTTAGTAATACCCCATGTCTTAATAATGACAGTTGACCATCATTATTACTTGACATGCGTCCAACGTATTACATTTAATATCATTTAATTAAACAAAAAATATTTTCTAACGAATCCCGAAAAATAAACTACACGGCGTGTATATATAAATATACACAGTGTGTACTTTTATTTTTTTAGTTTTATTTATTTTCCTCCACCATATTTATTAGACCTTGAGTAATGGAAATTTATTTCTTAAATAAATTTAACTACATTACTCGCTAATAAATTTATATTATTTCGCCCACAATATATTCTCTCGAATAACTAGTGTCGAAATAAATGCGATCATACATCCTTGAATAATTATTAAACCACAATCGGGAATAATATTTATTCAACTTGTTAAATTAATATTTAACTGAGATACATGGACACACTTAGTTTGTGACCCTCTAGGCCTCTTTCTCAGTGGCATTAGGCGGAGCCTACCCAAATTCCAAGGTTAGCGTCTTGCAACACGCCAAGGCACCCATAGAGAAATAAGTTAATGCCGCAATGACGTGTCACCTCCTATGAAAGCTTACCGTGTAATATAATCCCTTTGTCTCGATATCTCCAATCAAGCGGGTTGCATGCTAGTGCCATCAACCCATGTGCTTGATTATTCTTTCTTTGACTTCCCATAATTGAACTCGCCCATACCTTACCATGGCCATGGATTTATTTAGGCTATATAAATTCCATAAAAGGGCCTGAGATATCTACATCCGTTATGGAGCAGAAGGGACAAATCCTTTCTCGCATTATCTATTAATGCAGTATTACTCGTGACACACCCAACGTATCCTACCTCACTGCGAATAGTGTGTTGTCACAGTTTTTGTCAATACATCTAAGTGCGCGAGTTGAAATACCCATTAATAATAATCTTAAAGTCTAAGGACCAGTACACACGTCCGTAGATAGGAACATCCAATGACACTATGAAATGTGGATTTCCTACTGGCGGATCTCGTTCTCATAATATCCTCCTGGATATTACCAAGGGCGCACACCATGAGAAGGTGCCTCAATGTTTTATGAGTCCTCACCCCTAATGGCCTGTATTATTTGTGTCTCTCAAATAAAATCATCCGGCCAGAGAACATATATTCAAGAACAGTGTTATGGCACTTTCGGGTTCTCATCATAGCAGGGATCCGCTATGACCCATTAATGAAATAGCTATCCATATGACATTATCACATGAATTATCATGCAGAAGAACAATCAAGATGTGATAAGGCATTTATTAATGAATAAAGTACAAAGTAGTTGGTTCTAGGCCACCAAATCCAACAGACTCCCACTTGGACTAGATCCAACTGCTAACAAACTTTAACCCGTTAGATCTCACATTATATTCATGCTTCTGCTGAGATAGGCCTTTAGTCATGGGGTCCACCACGTTCTCTTCCGTGGACACTCTGCTCACTGAAACTTCACCCCTCTGATAGAAATCCCTCAAGAGGTGATAATTCCGAAGTATGTGCTTTGTTCGTTGATGTGACCTTGGTTCTTTTGCAAGAGACACTGCTACAGTATTATCACAATACAATGTAATGGGATCTTTACTGCTAGGCACCACATCAAGATCCTTGACAAAGTTCCAAATCCAGATGGCTTCCTTGGCTGCATCAGAAGCCTCTATATACTTGGACTCCACTGTAGAATCGGCAACAACTGGCTGCTTTGAACTCTTCCAGCTCACAACTCCTCCATTGAGACAGAAAGCATATCCAGATTGCGACTTCAGATCATTCTGATCTATCTGAAATCTAGAATCATCATACCCTCTAATTACAAGCTCCTTGTCTCCTCCATACACCAGGAACATATCCTTAGTTCTTTTCAGATACTTAAGGATAGTCTTAACAGTAGTCCAATGCTGTTCTCCTGGATCTTCTTGATATCTACCTACCATGCTCAGTGCATAGGAAACATCAAGCCTGGTACATAACATGGCATACATGATGGATCCTATAGCCGAAGCGTATGGGATCTTACTCATCCTATATTTCTCCTGTTGTGTCTAGGGACACATTTTCTTAGAAAGATATAAGCCATGTGACACTGGAACCAATCCCCTTTTGGATTTTTCCATACTAAATATCTTTAGTATCTGGTCAATTTATGTACCCTGACTTAGTCCAAGCAGCCTCTTGGATCTATCATGAATGATCTTGATCCCTAGAATGTAGGCTGCTTCTCCTAAGTCCTTTATGGAGAAACACTTGTTCAACCAGTCCTTAACTGACTGTAAGGTTGGTATGTCGTTTCCAATAAGCAATATGTCATCAACATATACCACTAGGATGAAGACCACATTCCTATTAAACCGCTTATAAACACATGGCTCACATTCATTCTTAATGAAACCAAATTATTTTATGGCTTCATCAAATCTAATGTTCCATGACATGGATGCTTGCTTCAATCCATAAATGGATTTATGCAAATTGCAAACCCGTTTGGCTTCACCTGGTGTCACAAACCCTTCTGGTTGTGTCATATAGACATCTTCCAGAAGGTTCCCGTTAAGGAATGCTGTTTTGACATCCATCTGCCAAATCTCGTAGTCATGGTAAGCTGCTATGGAAAGTATGATTCTTATGGATTTAAACATGGAAACTGGTGAGAAGGTTTCATTATAGTCAATTCCTTGATGCTGTCTGAATCCTTTAGCCACTATCCTTGCTTTATAGGTGCTAACTTGACCTTCCATGTCTAGCTTTCTTTTGAATACCCATTTGCATCCAACAGGCTTTACATCAACTGGCTCATCGACCAGAACCCAAACTTGGTTCTGATACATGGAATCCATCTCTGAATTCATAGCTTCTAGACATCTTGCAGCTTCTGAGATTTCTACTGCTTCCTTGTATGAGAGAGGTTCATCATTGTCCAACAATAATGATTCACCATCCTCGGTGACTAGGAAACCAAATCTCTCTCATTCCCTTACCTCTCTTAAGCTCCTACGCAGTACTTGTGTTTCTGGAACCTCTTCCATGAAGACCTGCGGAACTTGTTCCTGTACCAACTCCTATGTATCTTGAGCATCAACTTCGTCGAAGTCAATCTTTCTCCCACTATCTTTCTTGAGGATGTGCTCCCTCTCAAGAAAGACGGCTTGTCTAGCGACAGTCACTTTCTTGTCTTGAGGGTTATATAGGTAATATCCTTTCATTTCCTTGGGATATCCTATAAAGATACACTTCGTGCCCCTGGGTGCTAGTTTGTTTCCTGAGAAGGCCTTAACAAATGTCTCGCATCCCCATACACGTGTGTGCGACAAAGTGGGTTTCCGTCCATTCCATAACTCGGATGGAATTCCATTTTCCACCTTAGTTGGTACTCAGTTTAATGTGTATGATGCAGTTTGTAATGCATATCCCCAAAAGGATAATGGAAGATCCGCATGACTCATCATCGACCTCACCATGTCTAACAAGGTGCGGTTCCTCCTTTCACTAACACCATTCCACTGTGGTGTATAAGGAGGAGTGAGATGAGATAAAATCCTAGACTCCCGTAGAAGATCGATGAACTCTTGGTTCAGATATTCTCCACCTAGATCTGATCAAAGCTTCTTTATCTTCTTACCAAGCTGATTCTCTACTTCATTCTTGAATTTCTTAAATTTATCTAAGGACTCCTACTTATACCTCATTAAGTAGACAAATCCATATCTACTCAAATCATCAGTAAAAGAAATGAAGTAAGAATATCCACCACTAGATTCTACTGAAAATGGTCCACATACATCCGTGTGAACCAATCCTAGAAGCTCTGTGGCCCTTTCACCCTGTCCACCAAAAGGAAGCTCGGTCATTTTACCTTGTAAACAAGTGTGACATCTATCAAGTGGTTTTAGCTCAGTAGAGTCTAAATAGCCATCTTGATAGAGCTTTGTCAAGCGCTTCTCATTTACATGACCAAGGCGGTGATGCCACAACTGGGTGATGTATGAGTCATGTGAGTTTTTTTCATTTTCGATTGCCAACACTTGGTTTTCGTAATTTAATACATACAAAACATTATTCAAATGCGCTATACCATAACATACGTTGTTCTTATAAAAGAGACAACCCTTATTTCTGAACTTGAAAACAAATCCATCCGTATCCAAACAAGATACAGAAATTATGTTCTTGGTAACACTAGGCACAAAATAATAGTTATGTAAAACCAAAATCATCCCAGTTGGTAATGAGATGTGGTAGTCGCCAATAGCCAACGCAGCCAGCCTTGCGCCATTGGCAGCTCGAAGATCCACCTCTCCTCTGGCGATCTTTCTAAATCTACTTGGTTCCTGCATTAGAATACAGATGTGAGCCCCACAAGCTGTATCTAATACCCAATGCATATAAATAGAAAGATTGCACTCGATAACGAATGCACCTTTAGCATCCCCACGCTTTTGGGTGCAGTTCCTCTTCCAGTGGCCCTGCTTGCCACATGCAAAACAAACTACCTCCCGTTCCTTTCCCTACCTCTGGATCTTCCCCTTCTTGGAGGGATGGTGCTCGGGGGCTTCAGACCGTTTATAAGTCTTTGGACCTTTTGCCTTGTACTTCCTTTTCTTGTTCACCATAAGGACCGTGGGTTTTTCACACCCCATGTACTTATCTACCTGGAGAATCAAGGTCAGAAGCTCCAATATACTCTTCTCATTGCTGCTCATATTATAATTGACAATAAAGCTAGAGAAGGTCTTGGGCAGTGATGATAGGATGAGATCTATATGCAACTCATCCGGGAGTTTAATCCCTAAGATGTCCAGGCGTTCAATGTAGAAAATAAGCTTGACTACATGAGGCCCAGCTGGCGCAGACTCTCCATGCTTTGTGGTGAACAAAGCATTGGAGATCTCATATCTCTCCTGTCTCGCCTTCTCTTGGTAGAGATCCTTAAGGTGAGACATCATGCTATACGCATCCATGTTTTCATGTTTCTTCAAGAGCTCATTATACATGGCCAATAGCATGAAACAATGGACATCTGTGGCATCATCCATGTGTTTTATACAGAGAGATAATTCCTCATCACTAGCCTCTTTCCCAGGTGCAACTGGAATAGGCTCTTCCAGCACATACAATTTCCTTTCGTGGTGAAGGACGACATGTAAACGCCTCTGCCACTCTTGGAAATTGGTGTCGGTGAGAAGGTTTTCCTTCTCGAGTATGGTGAGAAATGATATGTTTGAAGTAATTTTTTTTCCGTTTCTACAAATTAAGATGAGAAAAGGTTTAGTACTTTATTAAAAAAATTGATACAAAAAAATAAATTAATACTTATTAGTCTCCCACTATTTTATCGAAATCCAATAGCCCTCACCATTGACTTCGGAATATTCTGTTGCCTGAATATTCTAGTGGAAAGGATCCATATTTCCCTTTGCATTACCCCCACTAGGGTTGGTCAAGCAACTTGAAGGGTTTTTGGTAGGCATTCCAAATGCCAATTGCATTAACTCACAACTCCTTGATCAGCTGAGTGGACTCCCTAATCCTGAAATCCTTTTATTTTGGATTTCCTCAACCTTTGCCTCTTGGTCACACCAAGTCCTGCTGTGGCAGTCAACCCTTGATGCGAACCAAGTCAAGTCAACCCAAAACCTTGAATTATAATTCCCCGATAGTTGAAAGCACCCCACTAGGGTTGGTCAAGCACTTTGAACTATGGTTCGATTCTAACCAAGATTATGGAAGTCTATACCGACTTAATATTTCTTTTGAGGGACTTTATCCTTATATGTAAATTTCCATTTTATTATCTTTGATTACATGCTTGTTAATATTAAGTGGGATATACTTAAGTGATTAACCATGTCTAAGATAATATTTACGTATAAACCAGTTTTTATTTTTGTTCCATCTTGCATGCTTGTTATATTCATTAATTGTGTGATTGCGACAACACTCCCACAATAAATAAACCATGAAACTGACAGAAATAAAATAAATGGTCTGATCATGAGCTTGTTCTATTGGTTAGTTTATCTAGCGGTTGATAAACTAACCCAAGACCTAGGGGAGAAACACCTTGAACCTTGCAGGTTCGTGTTTATAGCTTTCCACCTGTCCACCTTTGTATCTCCTTAGATTGGTTTCACCTTAGCTCCTGACTTGAGCCACCTCCACTAGCTTGGGAGCTCCATCCATTACATATGCATTTATCTCACACACATGTGAGGGGTAAAAAGGGGGGTTTTACATAAAAGAATCCTTGGGCACGCATGCCCTACATATTAATGAGGAGATGGCTCGCAGACCAATAAATTTAATTTAAATAAATAAATTAAAATTAAACCATTCACATACAAAGGTCTCGGTCTAGATCATGATCATCCACACATGCAATGATATTTACGCATAAATAAAACTAGCATTCAATTCTTTAATCGTTCTTGTTTAAGATAAATCACGCTCGAATTAATTAATTATATTTAATTAATCAATCCTTTTATCTTAAACCCTTTTCTGAAATTCCTTGAGATTCTCATCCATCATAATTTTAAACAAATAAATTAATTTAAAATTACCCCTGTACGTAACTTGTACCTTGGAGGCAGCCTGGTGAGTTCCCTTTCATTACACAGATGTTAAATTAAACACACATATATAAAACACCTATCACGTGTTGTGCCTCAACTTTACTCCTACACTATGGTACACGTCTCAAGGGTTTGTATAATATAATAATTGAATTTTAATAAATCTTCGTAATTTGGGTGAGTACATGGCGTGTAGTTCTGACTTCACGGCGTGTACTTTTCTTCACCGTCCATCCGAAGTACACACCCGGGGACATGACGTGTAAATGTACTTCGGAAATTTTCGGAGTACACGGTGTGTTATTTTGGACACACGCCATGTAGTTTCCGTGTTACACGGTTTCAAGCTGGGAAAGTTGTGTACGGGGTACACGGCCCAAACCGAACCTAAAGGGACTACACGCCGTGTTCCGTTGGACCACAAGGCGTGTAATCTAGAAACCGTGTGCCACCAGTTTCTGTTCAACACAGGATGTCATAAATGACCTCAATACAGGGCCCGATTTGGCGGATTGGTCAATGCATTGAACCTAGACTACACGGCGTGTACTTCCGAATACACGCCGTGTATTCTGGTGTTATACGGCCAGAAACGTTTGGCTCCTCTGGATGAGTTCCTCTATTTTATTTTAATCAAAATTAAAAGAAAAAAATTGTTTCTGTGAGGTGAACGAGAAATGAGGTAGGATGAATAGATCTCGATATTCAGATTTCCAGAATGATTAAACTTGAATTGAAATAACTAAATTATTAAATGCGTAAATTACCAACGAAAAACTAAATAATTATAATCAACGATACAACCTCCCTCTGATACCACTTGAAGGTTTCGAGCGCAGCGGAAGCGCGTTGGTGGGTTTTCCCAACTTTAATTTTAGCGTTAAACGACGTTCAATCCGAGATCCGTCACAATATAAAACGCCGGATCTTCAGAATAGAACGAAGAACGAAAAAGAAAAGAAGAGTCCCGAAACCCTTGAGGAGGATCATCATATGTTGGTTAAAATTAATTTAATTAATTCATAAGAATTACCTCGATGAAATTCTTTCTTCGTTGGTGTCTCCGGTCACGATCCTGTGATCCGTCGTTGCGTCGGAGAATCCAAGTGTAGGATTCCTCTAGCGGTGATCCAAACGTGTGCCACGTATCTCTAGACGTCGCCGAAGGGAAATCTGGGTGCCATCACGGAAGATCCTTCGCTTGCGATGTCCGTCTTTGATTGCCTTGATCCGGTGGAGGATCTTGCTTTCGTAACTTGAAAGCGTTCTTGGTGGAAAGGGAATTCTCTCTTGGCTTGAGAGTATTTCCAATCCGTTGTGCACAACCAAAATGGATAACCTTTTTGAGAATAATCTAATTAGGATTTATAATACCTAGAATAATAAAATAAATTAATTGCTCATAAGCATTTAATCATTTCATTTAATTCTTAGTAATACCCCATGTCTTAATAATGACAGTTGACCATCATTATTACTTGACATGCATCCAACGTATTATATTTAATATCATTTAATTAAATAAACAACATTTTCTCATGAATCCCAAAAAATAAACTACACGGCATGTATATATAAATATACACGGCATGTACTTTTATTTTTTCAGTTTTATTTATTTTCCTCCACCATATTTATTAGACCTTGAGTAATGGCTATTTATTTCTTAAATAAATGTAACTTCATTACTCACTAATAAATTTATATTATTTCGCCCACAATATATTCTCTCGAATAACTAGTGTCAAAATAAATGCGATCATACATCCTTGAATAATTATTAAACCACAATCGGGAATAATCTTTATTCAACTTGTTAAATTAATATTTAACTGAGATACATGGACACACTTAGTGTGTGACCCTCTAGGCCTCTTTCTCAGTGGAATTAGGCGGAGCCTGTCCAAAGTCCAAGGTTAGAGTCTAGCAACACGCCAAGACACCCATAGAGAAAGAAGTTAACGCCACAATGACGTGTCACCTTCTACGAACGCTTACCGTGTAATATAATCCCTTCGTCTCGATATCTCCAATCAAGCGGGTTTCATGCTAGTTCCATCAACCCATGTGCTTGATTATTCTTTCTTTGACTTCCCGGAATTGAACTCGCCCATACCTTACCATGGCCATGGATTTATTTAGGCTATATCAATTCCATAAAATGGCCTGAGATATCTACTTCCGTTATGGAACAGAAGGGACAAATCCTTTCTCGCATTATCTATTAATTCAGTATTACTCATGACACACCCAACATATCCTACCTCGCTGCGAACAGTGTGTTGTCACAGTTTTCGTCAATACATCTAAGTGCATGAGTTGCAATACCAATTAATAATAATCTTAAAGTCTAAGGACCAATACACATGTCCGTAGATAGGAACATCCAATGACACTATGAAATGTGGATTTCCTACTGGCGGGTCTCGTTCTCATAATATCCCCCAGGATATTACCAAGGGCGCACACCATGAGATGGTGCCTCAAAGTTTTATGAGTCCTCACCCCTAATGAACTGTATTATTTGTGTCCCTCAAATAACATCATCCGTCCATAAAACATATATTCAAGAATAGTGTTATGGCACTTCCGGGTTCTCATCATAGCAGGGATCCACTATGACCCATTAATGCAATAGCTATCCTTAAGACATTATCACATGCATTGACATGTAGAAGAATAATCAAGATGTGATAAGGCATTTATTAATGAATAAAGTACAAAGTAGTTGGTTCTAGGCCACCAACTCCAACAATTGTAAGAGTGATATGATAATTATGACCTAAAGAACCTACATCAATTTTCTATACTGGATTATGAGTTTTCATGAAAATAATTTATTTCAAAAGGTAAGATAAATATCATTTGTTTTAAAAGAATGATTATACCCTTTTAGGGTAAAAATGTGTGTTTTTAAGAAAAGGTTTTTAATGAAATTTTATGTTTTTCACTGGAATAAAATTTTTATTTATTTTATATACCTTAATATGATTTTTTTTCTCATACCATATTTTAATGTTTTTTCATAGGGTTTAAAAATGGGAAAAGGAAAATAAGAATTCAAGTTTAAAGTCATGACTATTTTTCATGAAAAGAAACTTTATTTTATTTAGAAGAGTTTTATTTTGTAAAAAAATGGATATTGATTAGAAGTATATACTTTGTAATATAAGAGTTGTTATATATTATTTATGACCTAATTATCTAAAAGTCTAAACTGAAAAGATCCTCAGGATTGTAAGAATGTGAATTCTAGTTCAATGACACTAGAAAATATAAATTTTAAGGTCGGGTTCTTACACCTTTATGAAACCATTTGTTTACATTTAGATAATGTTATTTATATTAAATCTACATATTTTAAAATATATTACCCTAACATAAGTAATAAAATGACCAGTATTTTTAAACCATGTTGTCGTGCAACCAGTTTTTGATTAAGTGTCTACCTGTGTAAAATGACCAACTGAAAATGGGTGTTTTCAAAACCCGTAATGAAGTTGTTCATATATTTTGAAGGCTTTTAAAATGAATTAATAGAAAAAACCATATCGTATTAGTGTCCATGGTCTGTTTATTTGTTTAATTTATTTGGAAATGATGAGTTTTTGTGGGTGTAATGGTGGAATTGGATCACTAACAATGGTTACCATGTTTTTCAATTATTTTGATAGTTTCATTTTATATATAGAAATATTAATTATTTTATTTATTTATTTTTAATTTTATAATATCATATTAATTACATATAAACTATGTGAAAGGTTTTTGGAAGGGTTTTAATAGATTTAAATTAATTTTTAATTTGTTCCAGTTTCTTGCATAAAATTACAACATGATGTTTCAAATTTTCAAATTTATTTATTACAAGTAATTTCTTTATTTTCTAAATTAATTTTTAGTGATAAACAACATATTTAAAGTTTTTTTGTAGCATTTAATATGGTGTTATTGATTTTTTATTTTCTACATATCTGCATGTTAAGTATTTTGAATTTTGAATATTTATGTCGAAGATCTATTGTAAGATATTATTGGGATCTATTTAACTGATTATTATAGAAGGTATCTAAAACTATCCAAATGATTGATTTAAATTATTTTGAACTATTATGATGTTTTTTTAATATCAATAATAATTGTGGAAACTAACTTCTCACTATGATAATTCTATATTATTATTATTATCATTATTTCTGAACAACCCTAACCACTTGAGATTTTTTTAGTTGTTGTTTAGTCTTATTTAAAGGGATATAGGATTATAGATAAAGGAATAATAATGATACTATATTAAAAAACTTCGATACTTACATATAAAAGAGATACCTATAGAAGAAATATACTATAAAATTTCAATTGTTGTGTGATTTTGTGAACATTCAAGTGATCCCATGAAACAATGTTTTCATCAGCTGGTTGACCCTCAAGGAGGAACTAAAATTTATATTACTTATAGAACATTTTAGAGATATACTATTACTTTATATAAGAACCAAAAACTATTCTTTATTCATTTTTCATCAACTTCTACATCTTGAATTCTTGTGTTCGCGTTAATTATTTCCATTCTTCTCACTCGTGCATTCACTATTTGGTTTATACTTTTATTTTCCAAAAAACTTATTTATTATGGGTTTTAACTCTTGGATTATAAATTAAATTTAGGTTATACCTCCATTAAAAGTTATTTTTTCTAACATGTTATGACCCCATTTAAATTTCAAGTTGTCTATTTTTGTTATACATTTTCTATAAAAAGCGCACGTATTCTCTCTTTATGTTTTCATTGCTTATTATTATTACATGTACATGATAATCAACTTTAATATTAAATTTAATTAATCTAGATATTTTATTCAATTATTTAAATTTTAAAACTGGTCTATATGCCACCTTTATACCTTTGTTATCACAACTAGACTTAATAATTGGCATCAAATCATAATCCTCTTGGATATAGGTTTTGTTACTTTTATTTTATTATGATAACTATAATATCCATGACTTAATAGTATATGTAAAACTTTATTTCAGATATGGAATGAATTAACTTAAAAATGGTTATATTACTTATAAAAAACAACATTTTTACAAAAATGACTATGGTTATTGAAAATATAGAATGGAGGCATACCTCAAGCAATTAAGCACTAATCACTGGATGATCATGGAGAAACCATCCAATCTACCAGAAGTTGATATGGATGATCTTTTTGGTAAAAATTATATTTTATATGTGTTGAATTATATAGCAATTATCATTTTATATTTTTTTATTAATATAAATATTTTTATTCATGTATTTTCTTGTAAGAAAACACATGAAATTTAGAAAATTTTGTAAGTTAATCACATTGGATATGATAAGCTAATCAGAAATAAGCTTGGAATGGTTTGAGCTAAGTTCCAAGATTTAAATATGGATTAAGATGAAAGTGTTGACCATATATTCCTTAGGTTCACTAGCATTGTGAGTGGAATGAATTGACTTAAATAAACCTTAGATAATTATATACTTATAGAAAGAGTCTTGAGAGTTCTACCCAATAATTGGAATTCAAAGAAAGTTTCAATTGATGATATCAATAACTTAAAAGAATATATGTTGGATGAAGTAATTGGTTTATTACTTTAATTTGAACTAGACCTTAAGAACATAATTAAAGAGTAGAATTTAATGAAGGGAAATGTTTCATTTATATAAAATATAACTATTTATAAAAACTCTTGTAATTATTAATCATTGTAAAGAGATATATAATTAACCAAAATTACTAAATTAATTTAAAAAATGACAAAAATAAAATGATTATTTAATAAAAAATTTATAAAGGATAATCCTAAGGATGATCAAAAGAAAAAAAATAAAAACTTGATTATAATGATGTTTTTGAACTAACATGTTATGAATAAAAAATAAAGGAAACATAAAGCTTAACTATATGAAAATATATAATGTAAGGAAATATAATAATTATAATAAAAAGGAGAAAAGGTATTTTAAGGGTGGATGGATTTGTATAGAAGAATCTGATTCAAGGGATGAAACTAGAAGTAAAAAATAAATAGTTAACCATTAATTAATGAAGATAAATATAAATGTGGCTAGTAGTTATTCATATTGTAATTAATATTATGATTTTTAATTTTAATAACCTAGCATGAAATAACTAATTGAAAAAATAAAAAAATTACAGAATGATGTTTTAGTAATTACTGATTTTTATTAAAAATTAAAAGGGGAATATAAGGAACCAATCAAAAAAATAAAATAAAAAACTTACATAAGAGATTTAAATTCAAAAAAATTTCTACTTATTATTAAAATTAAATTTTTTACAATGATTTAGATATTACACAAAAATAGAATGAAAATACGAAGAAATAATTTTTTGAGTTTGAAAGAAATTATAAATTTGGAATAAATTTTATCTATTTGTCGTCAAGTTAAATATAAGTATGATAAAATTATTTTAATGATGAAACAAAATAAATACATGAGTGTATTCGGATATAATAAACAAATTAATAAGTTATATAAGACATTCTTTGTTAAAAGTTATAAAGGAGGATATCTAATGTTATAGTTTTTAGATGTGGAATCAAATAAATTATGCCAATGAATTTTCATTGATATTTCCTTACTCTTTAAACCATTATGAAACTCTTATTTCCAAGATTTTATCTTCTATATTACCCAAAAATTCTTGTTTGAATGTTTTTGGGTACCTAAGAATTCTTATACTAACCCGATGGGACCCAATATAGAATAAGTACCAAACTTGTTTTCTAATTAATTATATTTTTAGAAAACATAACTTAAGAGTGTCAAAGATACACAATACATGTAAAATTACTACTTTATACACATGATTTGAGATCCATATAATTTTTTATCTTATAATCAATGTGATGGAAGCTCTATGACATTCAGTGATAACTTAAAGGGAAAGGTTAAGAGATTTGGTGAAGTAGGCATATCTAGTACTATTATGATTTATAAAGTATTATAAGTTCAAGGTTTAAAACACAACTTAATTTTTATTTCATAATTATGTGATGATAAAATGGGTGTTAAATTTTAAGATAATAAATGTTTAGTTTTTAAGATTGAATCTATTTTATTTAATGCTAATAAGAAAATAATATTTATTCTATTGATTTGTTTTTGAGTTTTTTAACTTGACATTTAACAGTATTAATACTATCAAAACAAGTGATATATTATGGAATAAGAGGCTTGAACATGTGAACTTTTAGCTATTACACAAATTTTCAAATAAAGGACTTGTATAACAACAACTCGATTTGATAATTAGTAATTATTTTATTTGTTATTCATGTTTTAATGGTAAAGAACATAGAGTAAATTTTATATCTATTAATATTGTTAAAACTATGAGAACATTATAGATTATTCATTTATATTTATTTGGTCCTATTAATATTGATAGTTTATAAGGAAAGAAACATGTTTTTTAATTATTGATGATTTTAATAGATTTTCATGGACCTATTTTTTATCTCATAAAGGAGAAACTTTATATAAATTTATTGGTTTTTCTAAATTGGTTTAAAATAAAAATGGTTATCAAATTATTTTCATTATATGTAATATTAGAGGTTAATTTTTTAATATTTAAATTGATTTTTTATGAAAAATGGTTATTTTCATAAATTTTCTGCTCCCAAAACACCATAATTAAATTATGTTGTATAATGGAAAAATTAAACTATTATAGAGATATATATATAACTATGTAAAATGAATATAATTTACCTAAATATTTTTGGGTTGAACCTATAAATTAAACATGTTATATTTTAAATAGAGTTTTAATTTGACTATTTTTAAAGAAAACTCTTTATGAATTGATTAAAGGAAAGAAAATTAATATTTGTTATTTCAAAATTTTGGGTGTACTATTTTTATTTTAAATGATAAGAATAATTTAGATAAATTTGATTCTAAAAGAGATAAAAGAATTTTTATAGGGTATTTTAATCAAATTAAGGCTTATATAATATATAATAAAATAACTATGATTATATAATAATATGTTCATATTAAATTTGATGAAGATAAACTAAAAAAGAATTCATATTTATAGAATTTTCTATAATTTAGTTGATTTAAATTTGGTTAATAAGAACCTTAATATAATAATATAACTATTAGGGGGGGGGGAATACACCTCATTATTATCCTAAATCTTGTAATATTCATAAATATCACCCCTATAGATAAAGTAATTTGAAATGTTCAATAAAAAATTTAAACAAGAATTTTTTTATTAAATTTTTGTGCAAATCATGCTTTTGGTTTTGATTTTGTTCCTAATAATATTGATGATTCAATTAAAGACTTTAATTAGATTATTGAAATTAAATATGAACTTAATCAATTTTCTTTAGATAATATTTGGAATCTTGTTGAACCCCTTAAGGATAAAGTTTTTTATAACTAAATATATTTTTATAAATAAAATAGACGAATCTAGTCAAAATTTTAAGAATAAAGTTAGACTTGTATTTCAAGGTTGTTTTCAAAAAGAAGGTATAATTTTTAATGAATATTTTTCATCTTTTTATAGGATTTAATCTATCATATTTTTATTTGAATTTTATTACTCTCAAGGTTTTAATTTTTTTAAATAGACGGTTAAAATGATTTTTAAGTGGTTTTATTTCTAAATAAGTTTATGTTAACCAACCACCTGGTTTTAAAAATGAAAACTTTCAAATAATGTTTTTAAGTTATCAAATTCAGTATATGGTCTTAAGTAAGAACCTTATGCTTGGTAATATAGACCTAATTTATTCTTATTGAAATTTAATTTTAATAAAAATAAATTAGATCCTACTTTGTTTAATAAAATTATTTCAAATAAAATTTTAATTATTCAAATTTTTGTTGATGATATTGTTTTTGGATATTCAAGTTAATTACTTTATAAATAATTTTATAACTTGATGAAAAATGAATTTGATATGAGTTTAATGAGAAAACTCAAATTCTATTTGCGTCTTCAAATTAATCATGTAAATGATGATATACTTTTGAAAAAAGTAAATATGATAAGGAATTAATTAATATAATTAGTTTATATTCTTATAAGACTTTCAAAACCCCATTGAATACTAATTGTAAATTGGATTTAGATGAATCTTGAAAAATTTAATATTCTAAAATGTTTAGAGATACGATTGGTAGTTTATTTTTATTTTTTGCTTCTAGAGTGGATATTGTGTTTACTATTTTATTATATGCTAGATTTCAATCTGATCCCAAATAATCTCACTTAAAATACACTAAAATAATTATAAGATATGTTAAAGGAAATTTAAATTCTGGGTTATTTTATTCTATAGAGAACTTTTTTGATTTGATTATTTATTATAATTTTAATTTTGGAAGATGGAGATTTGATAGAAAAAATACTTCAGGTATATATCATTTTCTTGGTAAGAACTTACTGTCTTGGAGTTTTAAGAAAAAAATCAGTTGATTTATGTATGATTGAAAGTAAATTGATTTATACTACATCATGTTGTTCTCAATTATCAGATATTAAACAAATTTTATCTGACTGTAGTTTTAAATTTTAAAATATTCCCACTTATTGAGATAATTCTTATGCCATTTAAATTTCAAATAACCCTTTACAACATTCAAGATCAAAACAAATTGACATGAGATTTCATTTTTTAGATATTATATTAATAAAAGAGATATTGTTTTAGAATATGTTTTAACTAATAATCAATTTTCTGATATCCATTGGATATAATCAGAATCCAAGAAAATAAATTCTAAACTTGGAATGATACGTTTTTAGTTAGTATTCAATTGTTTTGAGAATGTTCTTAATCATTTTCATTAAAATTTAAAATTTAATTATTTACATATGAATATTTAATTTCAATTTATTAACTTTTTGATAAATTTCAAAAGCGTGGTTTTTTAGTGCTTAGATTTTGTTAGGATTTACTGTTGAAATTTGTTTATATTTTATGTTTTTGAATATTAAAAATACATTGAATACTTTAATGTTTAAATATAACTTCTCATAACATCATATGATTAATGTGTAATCGATCCTTGATATGGTTTTCATATATATAGTTTTATAAAAGGATTATGCAGTCACTAATTTATTTTGTTTATTCATTATTTAATTATTGTTTAATTTTTTATTCTTTATTATTCATATGTTTCTTTAAAATTATTTTGGTTATATTTTGTGTAAAATTAATTTTCTAATGTTTTTATATACCTTTACGCATATTTAATAAATTTAAATCAAACTTTACATAACTCATATTAATGTTTATGAATGTTTTAGATTTGGTTACCAACTTTTATAGAAGACTTGGTTTTACCCTTTTGAAACATTATATACCTTTATACAGGTTATTGATATTTTATATTACCTTTATGTAGTGATTTTATCTTACCTTTACACAAATTTTGTTATACCTTTACATAATAAGTGAATTTCAAATGAAATTTATACAGAATTTGAAATATTCTTGATATATTTAAACACCTATTAATTTAACTTCACACAATATGTTTCATGTTACCACTAAATTGACATAATATGGTGTACCGTCACACAAGTGTTAAAATGATTAGTGTTTTTAAACCACGCTGTCATGCTACCCGTTTTAGATCATGTGTCTACCTATGTAAAGTGTTCAACCTAAACTGAGTGTTTTGAGAACACATAGATAATTTCTTCATATCTTTAAATGGTTGTTAAAATGACTTGAGAGAAAACACCACACCATAATAGTGTACATGGTCAGTTTATTTGATCAATTTATTTATAAATGATAAGATATTGTGGGTGTAATGGTAGGTGTGGAGCACTTATGTAGGCTACTCTTTTTTTTCCAATTATTTTTATAGTTTGATTTTATGTATAAAAATATTTATTATTTTAATTGTTTTGTTTATTTTATAAGTTCATATTAATTATATAGAAACTATATGAAATGTTTTTGAAAATTTTAAATATATTTAAGTGAAGATCTAATTTTTTCTTCTTTCTCACATAAATTAATAATATGATGATTCAAAATTTTGAATTTATTTATTATGAGTCGTTTATTTATTTTATAAATTATTGCTTAATGATAATAGACATATTAAAATTTGTTTTGTATTATTTAATGTAGTGTTATTGAATTTTTATTTTCTACAAATTGTCATGTTAAATATTTTTAATTCATAATATTTTTGTTGAAGAACTATCTTGAGATATTCTTATGAGTCAATGAGGCTGTACCAAAGTGGTACAGGCTCCTACTTGGTAAATAAAAGACCCAAGATCAAATATGGGTAGGGAAAAATTTCCAGGGTATTATAGCCGCATTGTAGTAGGGAACTGTAGCAGTACTGTAGCAGTGGTGAAACTATAGCAGTGATGACACTATAGCGGCAGAGGCACTGTAGCAGGAACTGTAGTGGTGACGATACTATAGCAGGTATAATAGTAGCTCGGGTACTGTTGTAGTACTGTTCAACGAAGGTCCCTTTAGGAAAAAAATGGGCTTTCAAGTCTTGTATTCAGGCCACTTGACCTTGGGCCTTTAGGCTATGTAATGGGTCTCCCTCTACCCAGTCAAAAAGATTTCTTTTCTTTAATAATAAAATGAGGCTTTTACCCCGGCCTTTAAAAAAACAATTTAGGATCTATTTGACCTATTATTATGGAAGGTATCTCAAAATATTTAAAAAATGAATATAAATTGGTTTAAACTATTCTGATTTTTTGAATATCTATGATAATTATGGAAACTAAATCTTCTCTATGATAATTTTGGATTATTATTATTACTATTATTGATTATGTAATGACCCAAACTATTATAAATAAATCCCCCTTTTGATTTAATTAAATATGGGCATAGAAAATACATGCACTTATTTTGTTTTATCCAATTGGATTTAAATGACCATTAAGTATTATTACCATTTCTAATATATTCGTTGAACAATGATCACATGATTAGTATAAATATAGAGTTTTAACAAATCTAATTGACATTGAAAAAAGAATTGATGGTGTCAACCAATAGGATTGTACCTTATGAAGACCATTTATCAGAGCTTCCAAGGGAGATAACATCACTGGGCTTTACCCTTGATAAAGACCAAGCTGAGGTCTAATAACTTAAGCACGAGCAAAACCATTTACTAGATAAGTTCAAGCTCATCGAGATCACGACCCAAACCATGTATGCCAAACCACCCCATGAATGTCTCATCATATCACACCTTACTCTTATAGAATTTGATGGTATATTAAAGGGATATGTATCAAGACCTAAAAAATATGATTATGTACATTATATTTTAGGGAATAATTAATATATTCTCATCCTATTATTATTATTTTATAAATAATGTTCATATAATAAAACACAAATAATATTTTTGGGTAATACTCAAATTAAATTAAGGAACTTATTTTGATGAATTAATGGATTTTTGAAATAAATAATATTTTAATAAAATATTATTATTAAATATTTTTTATTAAATATAAATGACCATATACATTTTTATGAATCCAAATGTAAATTTTATAAGGGTTCGAAAACCGTTAGTGTCAAAAAAACCATCATTTCTTAATAAATGTAAATTTTATTTTTAAAGTAAAAATTCACATATTTTAAAAATTATTTAGAAAAAATGAATATTATTTTTGGAATCTAAATTTCAAAATCATCCAATGGTTATTTTTTTTATAATTTCCAGAGATAGTCAAATCTTCAGGTAAAAATTAAATACCGTATAAATATATATTGTGTATTATGACATCACAATTACCCACAAGTGATTTAATAAATACTATAAATGGTATCCATGACAAAATATACGTTTTAAATTTAAATTAATGTGATTTTATTTTTATTTTATTAATTTTATGAATCCCTTATGAATCCTCCAAAACCATTAATATATTTTAAGGTTTTAAAACTACTTCTTTAAGAGTGTGACTCACCTCCACATAATAAAAAGTATTATTTTTTTAAGATAGGACCTTAACCTTAAAAAATAAGGAGAACCAATCCCATTTGGAAGAAACAATGTTTAAAAACCATGGGATGGTTTGTGGTTTTGGTTATTTTATAATGTAGAGTCTAAAACCTTAATAATAAAGAAATCCCATAATTTTTCTATATAAACCCACCAAATATCCCATTTATCTTCACTCAAAATCCTTGGAGCACATCCATACTATTCCCTCCACTCTCTAGAGTCCTCCCAAGGCACATCAATCTCTTAATAAGTCCCTCCCAAGAATTTGGAGTCACACACTCAAGTAAGAGATTTTTTCTTTCTCCTCTTTATTCAAGTATATTCTTTAACTTATGTCCTTTATCTTAATTTCCTCATGATGGGATATGTTATTACATATCTTACTTACTGTATAATTGATTTCTAAATGACGAGAGACCCCTTTCTCTCTCATCAGCCCATTTTTATGAATTTTTAAGTGATGCTGTTATGCAGCTGAAATTTCACCACGATTTTCATACCAAAACAATTATGTAGTGAATATCATACCCATTTCCTATCAAGGGTATTCAACTTTATACAATTATACGTATTTTACATGTGAATTACAAGTATTTATTCTACCCTCCTCGATCATGGAATAAATTATGAATATGAATTAATTCATGTTGTATGATCTATGTGACGCACTAAACATGAGAATGAAATGAAAGTGACAGGTGAGCCCATAATTATATAGCCCTACAATGAATTAGGTAATGTTTAGTATCATTATAAATTATTTTGGGATAGGGAGTGTACTTGACTCCTTTATGGTACTTTTACCACCATGATGTCTTATCGGTTTATCCTTGACATATGTTTATGATGTAGTGTTTTAAGTTATTTCCAAATTTCCCGTGTTATTATTATCATGATATATCATGTCTCATTGTTCATTTTTATGATTACTAATATTTTTATGCCCCATTAAAATTCATATTATCTGACATATATCTTCTTATTTCATGTTTATTTCTTTACTAGGCTTCATAGCTCACCCCTTTCTTATGTTTTTCCCCAGGTTATTCCGTGCAGTTTTAAAATCCATGGAATTTTATAAGCATGTTAAAGAAATTTTCAATAATGTTGTTGTATCCCATGTTCAAGATGTTATTCTATGAGACTAATTACAAAAGACACAATAATTCTTGAAATTACATGTTGTATTATGTGTAATATTATGTAATAAATCAATTATTAATGTGTAATAAAGAACATAGTTTTTATAGTTGGTATCTGAGGAAAAGGTTAGTTATTTTTGGTATTAGGATTAGAAAAACTATAGAAACAACCTTATGAATAAGACTAAGGATATGAAAACATCCCTAAATTTTGGTAAGTATAGAGCATGTGGTTTATCAGGTAAATAAATCCATGTATGGATACTACAAGTAGACGTGGCTCTGGCACAAATTTACTTAGGGGTAACAACTCTGAAAAGTTATGTTGGGAATGACTCGGTGTAACCTGGTACCTAAAAACAAGCCTTACTGCGTACCTAGTTTGAAACTACTGGGGGATATTCTTTGGTAAATTCATAAGATCCTTATGAACCATTATTAAGGGAACAAAAAATTTACATTATAATATATTTTAGGAAATAGATTTTGGATAAGATAGATTGAAGCCTAAAAATTCATAAGTTAAGAAATAAATTTAATTTATAATTTATCTATTTAATTTCATTGGATTCAACTCTATGTGTTTAATAATTTAAAAATAATAATTCATAATTTTCTTTTTATTCTAGTCAATGGATGAAAATAAGAGTAATGAGGTACACAATCATGTGACAGACAATGTGATGAATGCCCAAATGAGATTCCCAACACGATGGGAGTAAGAATCATAAACTTCAAGATGATACTCTCTCAAATGACTTAGGTTCTGAATTGAAACCTAGAACAAGAATAGAATCCAAATACCCCTAAGAGGGAATAATCTACGATCAAAACCTTTATGCAAAAAAGGCCATTGAATTTCAGTGGATCATCTAATCCCTTAATCAAAGAACAATGGATCAACTCCAATGAGAAGGTCTTCTGCATCCTTAAATGTTATAAGAAAGATAAGGTTCTATTGTATTTTTATTTTATAGAGGGATAAGATGATCAGTAGTGAACATTGATCAAGAATATAAAGCCTAAGGAAGAGATCAAAGCGACATAGTGGAAGGAATTCAAAAAAAATGTTTTTCGATAAATATTTTCCTCAAACTCTCTATCTTAAAATAGAAAGGGATTTATTTTACCTCAAGAAAAAGAAAAAGAATATATCAAGGAGTATGAGGAAAAATTCACAAGACTTTTATGATACACCTCATGATTTTTCATTACCCCTAAATGAAAGTTTGACTTCTTCTTTGGTTGGATAAAACATCATCGACGAAAATCCTTGGTGATCCAAGACTTTGATAGCTATGAAGAAATTGTATGATGTTCCCTAAAAGATAAAATGAAGATCAATGAATCTCAATGGTATAATGGGGATAATAAGAGAAATATGGAGTTTAATTATGGAAGTCTAATGGAGAAATATAATGGTTCTAAGAAATTTCAGAATCCCACTTGTTAAATATTTGGAAGGAAGCACCTTGAAAATTTACTAATGGTAATGAGTAAATAATTTAGGTATGGGAAGGAAGGACACCTAGTTAACTATTTTTGATAGGAGAAACCCGCTAATACAATAGAGGAAAGTAATGCTCTAGTTAACCTTCAACATGTTGTTCATTGCTTTAACTTCAAGGGTACTTTTCAAATCAATACACTAAGACAAGGGTTTCCAGATACAACCAACAACCTCCAAGGAAACAAGGGAGGGATTTTCCATCACAAATGCCAAGGTAGATACTGAAAATGAAGTGGTGATAGGTATGATGGTCATTCATTCAAGAATAGTGAATACACTTTTTGAATCTGGTTCTATGCATTCCTTCATATCATGAAGGTTTAGTATAACTATTAAAATACTACCACAAATCAAGGAAGTAGAGCTGTTGTTAAAAATGAAAAATGGGGAAATTATTGCATCCCAAGTATATAAATCATCCCTTGTCAAGATTTATGGTATGAACTTCCCAGTGAATATTTTCATACCACATTTAGTGGAATTTTATGAATTTATATGCATGAATTGAATTTCCCTATATAGATCCAACATAAATTCCCATGAGAAAGAAATCACTCTCTGTATTATGAATCGACCCCTGATTCTATACAAGTACAAGGAGGAGGACAAATCTTATTTAGAACCAAAATCTCAAGAATGGATATTATTTCCCTATGAGAAATCATATCTTTATCAGATAATTGAGTCTAAGGAAAATATCACCCTTTAAGACATGTCCATTGTGAGGGAATACATTGTTGTATTTCTCAAGTAATTTTTTGAACTTCCTCCCAACTGAGAGGTTGAATTTTCAATTGAGATTATACTTGGAGAGTTAAAATTATTCAACACTCTTTGTAGAATAGTTA
The DNA here is from genome assembly GCA_963277665.1 of Viscum album. Lineage (NCBI taxonomy): Eukaryota > Viridiplantae > Streptophyta > Magnoliopsida > Santalales > Viscaceae > Viscum > Viscum album. The sequence goes on from OY728162.1 coordinate 258,040,289, forward strand.
TTGTAAAACTTGAGGATCTAAAGAAAAAACTATAGGAGAATTTGGATAAAGGGTTCAAACACCCAAGTGATTCACCTTGGGGTGCACTAGTTCTCTTCATCAAAAAGAAGGATGGGTCAATGTGCCTTTGCATTGATTATCATGATCTCAAAAGGATCATGATAAAGAAAAAGTATCATCTAACATAGATTGATGACTTATTTAATTATCTACATTGAGAATGATACTTCTCCAAGGTGGATATGTGGTTAGGATATTACCAAAATAGGGTGAAGAAGGAGGATATCCCCAAGACTAATTTTTTTACAAGGTAAGAGCACTATGAGTTCATATTAAATTAATTTAGACTCAATAATGTTCCAAAAATATTCATGTATTGATGAATAGAGTCTTTAGATATTACCTCAATAAATATTTGGTAGTATTTCTAGATGATATTAAAATATTGTTCAAAACCAAGGAGGAGTATGAGGATCATATGAACACTATGATAAAGACCTTAAAAAAGGATAAGCATTATGAAAAGTACAAAAAATGTGAGTTCTTGTTAAAGGAAGTCTCATTCTTGGGGAATATCATCACAAGAAATGGGATATCTGTAATCCCTTCAAAGATAGAAGTAATTAATGGGTGGAAGATTCCAATATCTATGACATATATCTGTAGTTTACTTGGATTAGTTGGGTATTATAGATAATTTGTGAGAAATTTCTTGTAATTTACAAACCCTATAAACAAGATAACTTTGAAGGGATTCCAATTTTACTAGAATGATGAGTGTGAATAGAGATTTAAGGAATTGGAAAATAGGCTTATCACTGCCCTAGTTCTCACACCACCCCCAAGTGGTGAACTTTTCATAGTATTTAGGGATTATTTGAAGAATGGATTGAGTTGTGTGTTAATGTAGAATGAAAAAGTCATAGACTATACTTAAATTTAGTTGAAATATCATGAACAAAAATACTCAATGCATGATCTGGAGTTGCATGTAGTGATATTTTCCTTGAAAAAAATGTGGAATTATCTCTTTGGTGTAAAGTTTGAAATATATACGGATCAAAAAAGTCTCAAATATATATTCACATTGAAATATCTAAATATGCGCCAATGAATATCGTTAGAGTTGATCAAGTACTGTGAATCCTCAATCCACTACCATCCTGGGAAAGCGAATAAATTGGTGGATGCTCTAAGTAGAAAGGCCCAAAAAATTATATCTTTGATGAGAATTAAGAGGAATCTAATCTTCTTAGATTTGGAAAAGATAGACATGGGAATAATAAAGGAATTAACATCATCAATACTTTCCCAAAGGATTTCTCAACTATCTCTTATGAATAGGTTAAAGGATACTTAAAGAGATGATGTGGGAATTCATAAGAAAGTGGAAACTATAAGAAAAGGGAAATCCTCAGAGTTCAGTGTTACTGAAGGAGTTGTGAGATTTGGGTCCCAACTATATATACCATCAAATCCTAAGTTAAAGAAGGAAATGTTAGATACTGCACATAGTTCAAAATTCTCAATTCACCTAGGAAGCACAAATATGTATCTTGATCTCTGAGATCGATATTGGTGGGACAATATGGAGAAAGAGATTATTGAATATAAATCAAACTTCCTAGTATGTTATTGAGTGAAGACTGAAAGACATAATCCTAATAGGATGATTCACCCATTACCCATACCAACATGGAAATGGGAAACCATCACCATGGACTTTATCACCATAATTCCAAAGATATCCAGAAGAAACAATTATATTTGGGTTTTAGTGGATCTTCTTACAAATACTACACATTTCATTGTGATTTAAGAGGATTTCTCACTCGATAAACTTGCACATAAATACATCAGAGAAGTTGTATGAATACATGGTGTTATAATATCGATTGTATCCAATTGAGATTTGATATTCACCTACAAGTTCTGGAAAAGTATCCAATATGCTCTAAAAATTGAGTTGAATTTATATACGGACTATCATCCTCAAACTAATGGGTAATCTGAGAAGACTATTTAGAAACGGGAATAAATGTTGTGAGCATGTTCTATGGACTTCAAATAAGGATGGGACCAACATCTACCTTTGGTTGAGTTCTCTTATAACAATAGTTTCCAATCGAGCATCCAAATGTCTGCATATGAATCCATTTATAGGAAGAGGTACAAAACACCTACATGTTTGGATGAAGTTGAGGAATGAAAATTCCCAGGTCTTGAAATGGTCAAGGAAATAGCGGAAAAGGTTAAAACCATTCAGAAACCAATCAAGGTTGCTCAGAGTCGACTTAAGATATATTCTTACAATCATTGATGAGACCTATAGTTTGATGTTGGAGACATTATATTCCTCTATATATCTCCATGGAATAAAGTGGTGAGATTTGGGAAGAAGGGAAATATTAGTCCAAGATACTTTAGACCATTTGATAACCTTGAAATCATTAGAGCGGTGACCTACTAACTTGAACTTCCACCTAACATATATCAAGCACATGATGTATTCCATCTATCTCTATTGAGAAAGTACATACCAGAACCCTCACATGTACTCAATCCATAGGTGGTAACATTGGAGAATGATATCTTATATGAAGAGAAGCTAGTGAAGATCTTAGATCATAGAGAAAAAATTCTGTAAAATAAGACAATGAATTGGGTTAAAGTGTTGTGGAGAAACCATAAGTTTGAATAACCAACATGGTAACTGGAGGAAGTGATGAAATAGAGTAACCCTAATATTTTTTAGTGTGGGAAATGAAAATTTCTAGGGATATATTTCTTAAGGTTGGAAGATTTTAATGCCACAAACTCTTATAAATAAAATTTCCCTTTTGATTTAATTAAACACGATTATAGAAAACACATGAAATTATTTTTTTCTATCCAATTGGATTTAAAATACTGTTAAGTATCATTACCTTTGATATTATATCCATTGAACAATGATCACATTATTAGTATAAAAATAGGGTTTTAACAAATCCAATTGACATAGAAAAAGGAAGTGATGGCCTCAACCAGTAGGATAATACCCTATGAAGCCCATTTATAAGAGATTCCAAGGGAGATATCATCATTGGAATTTTCCCTTGACCAAGGTCAAGCTGATATCCAACAACTTAAGCATGATAAAAACCATTTATGGGAGAATTTCAAGCTCATTGAGATCATGTCCCAAACCATGTATGCCGAACCACCCCATGAAAGTCTCACCATTGTACACCTTACTCTTTTGGAGTTTTTTAGTGTATTAAAGGGATATGTATCAAGACCCTAGAAATATGAGTATTTAAATTATTTTTTAGATAATAGTGAATATGTTTTTATCCTATTATTGTTACTTTATAAATAATTTTTATACAATAAAACACAAATATTATTTTTGGGTAATATTCAAATTTAATTAAGGAACTTATTTTTATGAATTAATATATTTTTGAAATAAATAGAATTTTAATAAAATATTATTATAAAATAATATTCATTAAATATAAATTATCCTATAATTTCTTATGGATCCAAATGTAATTTTTATAAGGGTTTGAAAACCGTTATTGTCCGAAAACCCATCATTTATTAATAAATGTAAATTTTATTTTAAAAGTAAACATTCAAATATTTAGTAAATTTTTTAGATAAAATAAATATTATTTTTGGAATCATAATGTCAAAATTATTCAATGATGAATTTTTCATAATTTTCTTAGACATTCGAGTTTTCGGGTAAAAAAATATTGTATAAATATAATTTGTGTATTATGAAATCATAATGACCCAAAAGTGATATAAAAAATACTATAAAGTATATAAAAGACCAAATATATGTTTTAAATTTATAATTATGTGATTTTATGTTTATTTTTTTAATTTTATAATTCCCTTATAAATCCTCAAAACCATTAATATATTTTATGGTTTTAAAACCATTTCTTTAAGAGTATAACTCACCTCCACATAATCAAGGATATTATTTTATTAAGTTAGGCCCTTGGAATTATAAAATAATTAGAACCACTCCCATTTGGTAGAAATCATGGGAAAAAACCATGGGATGGTTTGTGGTTTTGGTTATACTATTATGTAGAATCCAAAACCTAAATAATAAAGAAATCCCCCTCGTTTCCTATATAAACCCACAAAAAATCCCATTTATCTTCACTAAAACTCCTTGGAGAATGTAAATGCTCTTAACCACACTCTATATGGTCCTCCCAAGGTTCCACAAGCTCTTAGGAATCCCCTCCCAAGTATTTTGAGTCACACACTCATGTAAGGGATATTTTCATTTATTATCTTTATTCAAGTATCTCATATACCTTATATCCTATATTTTCCTTTCCTCATAATGGGATATGTTATTCCATACCCAATTATTTTCCCATTTATTTAAAAAATATTATAGTTACCTTTATTTCTCATTAACCCCTTTTAATGTTTTTTTAAGCGATGTCATTATGCTGCCAAAATTTCACTGTGATTTTCCATACCAAACAATTATGTGGTGAATACCATATCCATTTACTATCAAGGTTATTCTCCATTGTAAACTAATAAATATTTGAATTGGGAATTACATGTGTTTATACCCACTCATTTATCATGTAATAAATTATTAAGTTGAATGTATTCATGTTGTATAATATATATGGCACACTTAAACATGAGAATGAAATAAAAGTGTTGGGTGTGCCCAAAATTATATAGTGATTGAATTGTGTAAGGTTTAGTATCATGAGATGTCATGTTGGGACATGAAGTTAACCCAATTACTTTATGGTATGTTTTCCACCATGATGACTTGGTGGTTTAGCCTTGACCTATGTTTATGATGTAGTGTTTTAAGTTGTTTCCACATTTCCCATGTTATGATTATCATTTTATATCATGTATCATTGTTCATGTTTATGATTCATATTATTTTTATGACCCATTTACATGAATATTGTCTAACATGAATCAATTTAATCCATGTTTATTCCTTTAATAGGACTTATTTCTCACCCATTTCTTATTTTTTCCCCAGGTTATCCTGTTTAGTTTAAAAATCCATGGAATTTTAGAAGCATATTAAGGAAATTTTTAATAATGTTATTTTATCCCTTGTTCAAGATGTTATTATATGTACCTAATTAAAAAATACACTAGACTTATAGATCTTATGGGTTATATTATGTGTAATATTATGTAACAAATCAAGTATTAATGTGTAACAAAGAACAAGGTTCTTATAGAATAACTATAACCATTAGATTTTTTTGTAGTTTTTATTTAGTATTATTTAATTGGATTGAGACTCATGTATAGAGGAACAATATTGATACTAGATTTAAAACCTTCAATACTTATATATATATGAGATACTTATAAAAGAAATAAACCATGAACTATCAAGTGTTGTGAGATTTTTTTAATATTTAAGAGATCATGTGTGATCAAAGTTTTCATCGATTATTTGAATCTAAAAGAGGAAATAAAACAATTATGACTTATAGTACCTTGAAGATATTAAATATACCTTCACAAAAGAACCAATGTCTATACTTCATTTTTTCTAATTCAACTTTTTCATCATATTTTCTTGTGTATGCATTAATTATTTCTATTATTCTCATCCATGATTTTTTTGTATGGTTTATGATTTTTTTTCCAAAAGAATTATTTATTTTGGGATAAGACTCCTAGATCTTGAAGTCATGGTAGGTTTTTCCTTTCTCAAAAGGTATGTGTTATAATGGATTGTGACTCCCTTTTAAATGGCATGTTGTCTATTTTGGTTATAAAAAAGGTAGGTTGTAATTGGGTTATGATTACCCATTAAAAATGAGGTCCTTAGTGAATATCAAACCACTTTAGGATTAGATGGGTGTGGATAGTATATGTTGGTTCACATTGAATAGAACTAATATAAAATGTTCCCGTGTTCTCTGTTTACTTTTCCACAACTTATTATTAATGCATGCACATGATAATTAACTTTGATTTTAAATTTAATTAATTTAGAGTTTTAATTTAATTATTTAAATTTTAAAATTGGTATATTCACCCCTATAGAACTTTTTCATCCTAATATAAACTAAAAATTTTGTCTATTAATGATAGGATTAATCATTCTTGGGTTTTTTTGGAGTCATGGTGAAATCTTAGTGAGTTTATACTCACCCCAATTTTGAGTGTTGGTGGAAATGTAGATGTAATTGGATAAGATGTAGGAGAAAAAATATGTTGTTCTTCATTAGTGACGTGTCATAAATCCATTATAGAGATATTAAAGAAGGAGTTTGGTTACTTAGAGATTTAGTCAAATTATTATATTTATATTGACATATTGTCTTCTTTTGGTGGTGATTCCTAAAACTCAAATTTTTCATACTTTATGATATTTATCCTTTAAAGTTTTATAAAAGTGTTTTACAATTAATTTATTTATGGTTTATTATTCTATAAGAAAAACTCATTCCCTAATTGTTTATTTTAACCTGTGATATATATAAATGGGTACCAATAGACACAAATAATGAGCAGGAGTGGTCCAAGTAAGCCATTGACCATCTGATGGTACAAGGGTGAGTATTCAATGGGATACCAGGTACTTGATGAGGGTGTATATAAAACCAAGATTTTAATACATGGATATTAGACATTTTTATATGAATATTCATTACATTATGCAAACATACGCCTGAGTATCATAATATTTTAGTGCCTTTGGAAAGTTGGAACACAAACTTCTTAATTCATGAAATATATTCAATGTATCCCATAAATATCTTACCCCTTGATACTCTTACTTAAAGCCATTATTCATAACCTTGGGAGAGGAAGCATAAGAATGGGTGAGCTTAGATTCTCATCATGGGTAATAAAAGAGATACATAAGGATAAAATGAACATAATGTTTTGAGAACATGATCATAAAATTTAAAAACCATACCATACATATGAAAGAACATAATCTTAATTCATAGAATAAATATTGGAAGTTCCTAAGACAAGAATCATAATGGAATAAAATAACACAAGACATGAGAGAATAAAATTGGAAGAAGACATAGATTTTTGGCATACATATAAGAATAGAAAATCTAATGCCAAGGCTACCCACTAATAAATTCATAACATGATAGTATTGGGATAACTACCCATATACCTAATTCAGGATTGGGATAACCACCCATGCACCCTATTTTTTAGGCTTAGGATAACCACTTGTGTACACTCTTTTTTAGGCTTGGTATAACCACCCATGTTCCCTTTTAACTCATAGAACATTTATCATTACCCAATACATTGAAGGGATATATAGGTCCCACTCTTCACATAATGAAAATCATACAAATGTGTGCTACAATATCATAAAACATTCATCATATCATAACCCATGAAATGAAATGGGGTTCATAAAAATTTCATCTTATCATAACCTATGTAAAAGATACATAGTTTATAATCCTTTCATCATAACATAACACATGTAAAAATAAGTGGGTTTCATAAGAATTGTATCATAGTATAACCTAAGGATGATAAATGGGTTTTATAAACATATTTTCATTATAAACATACACCATTCAGATAAATAATAATAATGGTATCCTTAGATCATAACCCTTGTAAAAAATAAGTAACATTAAATTATGTAATCTTATATAGAAAATGATTTTGAAAGATCACAAAAAACATTTATTTGAGGAAAAATAAATTTTGTTTGAAAATAAGTTTTTAAAACATAAAACATTTTGGAAATCATTTTCTTTGAAAATAAAATTGAAAACTTATAAAGGAAGCTTTAAAAATCATTTAAAACATTTATTGAAGAAAATATCCTTTCAGATTTTCTTAACACTTTTTATAACATAAATGTAACATCCCATTACTATTTCAGGTATTCGTCAACCCTATTCTATTAAATTATTACGTTAAATGAGAGAAAATGGTTTATTAGTGAAAATTTTCATTTTTTATAAACAATCATAGAATGGTAAAACGCCCAATTAATACTCTGTAATATTCAATTAAATATTTTCTAAGTTAAACACTGAGTAAGTATGAGTTTTTGAGGTCTACAATGTCTCAAGAAAGACGAAATAAAAATTATTCAATAGAATATATTAAGCGCATAATTTTAATTCAAAATATTTTGATAACACCAAAATGATGCATTGTTTAAGAAATATGAGATCACTGTTATGTACAAAATATGGTGTTTACCCTAGGAGGGGTATAACATTCGAAGGCGCTAGACATTTGGATGTCTTGCTCATGAGATAAAGTTATTAAATAATATTTAATATATTATTTATTAAAAATAATTAAATATATCCCAAACGATGCATCATATGGGAAATTTGAGATCACTGATGGGTCTGGAATGATTTTTTTACCCTAGAAAGGGTATAACATTTGTTAGCATTGGGAGTTTGGACAACTATCTTACAAAAACAACACTTTTTATTTTAATTAATTAATTATTCCACTTTTTCATTAATAAATATTTAATATATCTCAAATAGTTCATTGTTTGAGAAATACGAGACCACCATTGGGTCCAAAATGAGGTGTTTACCCTATAAGGGGTATTAATTTCATGAGAAAAAGACGTTTGATATTATTTAATTTTATGCTAAATAATTAATTTATTTTAAAAAATAATAATTCAATGCTTCTTTTTCTTCCCCAAACCCACACCACCATTGATGATGCCGATTGAATTCCAAAAATACCATTTTGTACCCTTTTTAACCTGAAAAATTCATACACATTAAATGAGGTAAATTAATTACTCCACAATAAATCTTCAGTTGAAACCTGGGTTAAATCCGGGGTTTCAAAATTTAAGATTTGGAATGTGTTTTGTGTTTCATTGAAATATCTGAACCTATTTCACCTTGGGTGTAGGTCAATTCAGTCAGTTCAAATAACCCAGATCTTCATTATGTAGTAGCGAGAGGCCTGTCCCCCAGGTGCTGAACAGTGGATCCAGACGTGAGGAGGAGCTTCTGATGGTGCGACAATTCCTTACATGGGGTTGAGGAAGATATATTTTTATTTCTCCTTATTTCAATTATTTATTCCTTTTTTGTTAATTAAATTCTGAAAAAGGACAATTTATATATAATAATGAAACCTAAAATTATCAAAAAATTAATTGTTAAGAATTGTTAGATGATAATTATAATGAATTATCAACAATTAAATGTGCAAGATTATTGAAGATAATTGTATACAAATTATGAAAGTATAATTTTAATGAAATTATCACATGGATTGATTATCAAAATTATTATAGGATAATTACGTGTTTAGGATGATTATCATAATTTTCAAGTGATAATATCATAAAATTATCAAGGATAATCCCACCAAAAAATAAAATGACAATTTTAAATAAATTTATCAAATGTTGTTTATCTGATTATCATATGTAATTTTTCAAAAGATAAATATTGTGAATATATCAAAAGAAAATTGTTAAGAATTATTGAATGATAATTGAAACGAATTATCAAAGATCAATTGAATGAATATACCAGAGATATTTTTTACATATATTATCAAAAGATAATGAATATAATTATCAGATGTTAATTTTTAAATTATCAAATGGGTAGTTATTGAAGAATTTATCACTAGATAAATGCAAAGTCTTATTAAAATGATAATTGTGAGTTTATCAAAGATAATTATTTAGATGGATAATTGCAAGTGCATGCGTTGATTGAATGATAAAATGAAAATTTTGCATGAAAGATAAATATTATCACATGTGATAATATATATATATATATATATTGAAACTTATCCTGGTGAGATAAATTATCATCCCATGTGATAATTTAAAATGATAATCCAGAGATTATCCAGGAGAGAGAAAATGTAATCACATGTAATATTTTATTTTCTAGTGAAATAAAATAGGGGGATATAATTATCAAATGAGGTTTATAATTAATCTTATGTATATTTATTGTTATTTCATGCGTTAACATAAAATGATAATCTAGAGATTATCTAGGATATAGAAAATGTAATCACATGTAATATTTTACTTCCTTGTGAAATACAATAGATGTTTTGGTTCTAGGAACCCTTGATGAGCGTAAAGCATTGGTGTATCGAAGCTTACAATAAAAATGTCATGAGGAGGTGTATTGAACCACACTGGGTGGATTATCATTGTGGCTAACATCAACGACCATGAGGTAGGTGGCTCTATCCTAATTAGCCAAATTGATTATCCTTGTATTACTTGATTTATTTTAATTATTGATTTAAATTCAATTCTCAAATATACTTGCAATTAAATTGATAAAAAACCCTATTCTAGTGAATCAAGATATTTGAAATGGTTTTGGATTGGAAATTTGGAAAATCCTCAATTCCATTGAATTAGGTGTGTTTATGGAAATTAATTTATTTAAATTATTTAATTTAAAATTTGAATTTGATGGAAATGATTTCAATTAAATTGCTGAATTTAATTGTGGAAATAAATTGTGTAATGATGGAATTGGTTTTGAATAGATTTCAAACTGGTGAAAATGGATTAAAATGGTTTGATAGAAACCTAGTGGTTTTATCTTATGAAAAAGGCATGTTTTTGAATAAAATATGTTTTGGTTTTAAATAGAAAGAAATTGGAACTTTTGAAATGGAAGAATGGGATTGATCATATTTTTAAAAAGTCTTGAAATAATTCACTGATCATATAAGAGCGCATGCAAGCCTTATGTAGTTAGTGAGTTATTTGGATACACTCTATGCTACGACAACATTCTAAAACATACTTGTAGCAGGTCATATCCCTGACAGGTTGGTGAAGAGTATCCTTTGGAAAATTCCATAGGGATGTGTGTATTCACATTTTGCTAGGTTCACAAAGAGAGTGTGAAATACTATACCTGGTTAATACTATCGTACCTTTTGAAAGATGTCCATGTTGTTCACTTTTTTATTTATATTTGAGATATAAATGTATGCCAATGTTTGTTTTAACTACTTACATACCTACTGAATTTATATAAACTATTTTATATAAGTGTTTTATATAAGCCATTGTTTTATAAATATTCCATTATTTATAAAATCATTGCTAAAAATATTTATTTCCATAATTTGAAAATATATAACATGTTTTGTTTAAATATGATTTTGAATTTCCAAACCCGTTTATTTGAAAATTGAAATCTTTTCTTTGGATAGTCTATATTTTTCATATGTTATTGAATCTTCGGTGGTATCCTACCAGGCATAGGCTCACACCCTATGTTTTCCTTCAGTTTTTTTAGACTTAATTCTTCCAAGTTCGAGAAAAGGTAAGGGGACTCTTGGAGGTGGATCCAGTTGTTGAGTTTTGGTCTTGGTGAGTTGTGTACATAGGGACCTTGGAGCGATTTTCCCATTTTATTACTTTGGATTTTATTCCTCTTTGTATTTTGGTAAATTACTTGTAGTGGAGTTTATTTTGTTATGCATACTGTTTGGTTTCTTTTCTTCCACATTATCGGTGGAAAAATATTTCCCACTTGAATATTGTGTGATTCCAGGTGCTAGTCGCCAACTTGTGGGGATTGGGAATTCCCTTCATGATATGTTAGGGCAGGCTTGGTTATCAGGTTACCAGGGTACCTGGGCTAGTTCATGACAAAATGGTATCAAAGAGAGGGTGAGGATTTGTCTTGAAGTTAGTATGCATTTGGGAAATCTTGTCGAGACTTTGGAGGTAGTTGTGACTGAGTACTTGGACAGATCTCACTGCAATGAACCTTAATTCACCAGGGGTGGTTAGGGAAAGACGTCTTGTGGTGCAGTTCTAGTCTTTTCCCTATTGCGATTTGGATAGAGTGAAACCCAAATCTTGTTTGTTCCTTCTGTTGAGAATAATTTCTCTCATTACTCAGTCCGAGTGTTAATATAATGTATTCTTATTAAAGGTTGATGTTGTGTAACCAAATTCCCCTAAGAAGACATGCAAATCATATCCAGGAGAAGGCTACTGCTGAACCTCAATGAGATAATTGTGTTGTGGATCTAAATCTAGTTGAGGTGAGATCATTAAAACTTTCAAAAACTGCAAGGAAATAAAATACTTCACGTACAAAAAGGGTTCCATCCATAGGCATCCCGAATAAAGCTTCTTCACGCAGTGGAAGATCCTATAGAGGAAGCTGATATAGGTCCAGTGACTGTGATATGTATCATTACTATAACTTCATCTTTAATGATTGATCTATTTGATACCAGTGTATCTAACTATTTTTAACCCATATCGTTAATATTCTTAATCTTTATATGGATATTTTAAACTTTTACAATGGATATTACTACACACCATGGTGTGATAAGAGAGTAGGGTCTCTGTAGTCTTACTTGTGCCCTCTCTCTATTAGATTTCAAACTTTCTTGGAGTTTTCTGGTACTCAACATGAAATATCTTGACGTCATATTCGGGATAGATTGGCTCATTACCAATAAAGACAAATTGATTGTTATCCTCTATGGGTCTATCTTACCACACCCAATGGTGTGTCTCTTGTTTTTCAAAGATAATGAGAACCAAGGTTGAATAGGTCCAAACCTTATTATCTGGAGTTGGAGAAGGTAATATTAGTTCTTGATTCTGTTTTGGAGTAGTTATCTCCCTCCACTTATCGTTGAGTTTCCCATTGTGTTTCCTTCCAATTTTTATGGTTCACCACTGGTAAGAGAGGTTGAGTTTTCCATTGACTTGAATCTTAGTACTCAACCAGTTTCTTTTCCCTCTTACCAAATTTCTCCAACTGAACTGAAAGAACTAATGTCGCAGTTGGACGTTCTTCTTGAGAAAGCCTTTATTCACCCAAGTGTGTCACCTTGGGCGGTGCTGGTTCTCTCGGCCATGAAAGTTGATGGTTCTTTAAAATATTCTCTTCTCAAGATGATTCTTTAGGAATAGAACCTTATAAATGAATTTTGTAAGCATTAGAGACTCTCTTTATGGTGGGGAGACTGATGCCTAGTGGTCATTATCTCAAGAGGGTATTCTATGTTATCAAAACCATTATGTTTCACCATTAGTAACAAGGAAGTCTATAATTTAGGATTTACATAATTCAAATGGGATGTGCACCCAGAAGCACTAAGAATTTCTATGACTTGAAGCAGTAGTTTTGGTGACCATGTATTCTTGAAGGTTTCACCCCGATTGGGTCATCGATGGCTTGGGAGGCAAGGGAAGCTTACTCCTTGTTTTTTGGTATATTTTTAGATTGTTTATTAGGTGGGGAAAGTTGTTTACCATTTAGAACTACCACCACAACTGACATCAATACATAATGTATTTTATGTATCTCAACTTTGAAATCATTTATCCAACCCATCTCATGTTCTGAGTTGGTGTGATATTAAAGTGGAACCTCTTATATCTGTGACTGAATGACCAATCATGGTTTTTGATTTTGAGACCAAGGTACTCTGTGGGAGGATGATATCTCTTCCCCGAATGATATAGAAGCATGGTTCTAATTATCATGAGGTGAGAGAGAGAGAGGCACTAATGAGAGAACAATGACACTATATTTTTGATGTGGAGGCTTCTTCATAGGCTTTATGAGGATATAAAGTTCCTATAGTGGAGAGGTTGTACCATCCCATTATTATTTCAGGTATTCGTAAACCCTCTTCTGTTAAATTATTATGTTAAATGGAAAAAATGGTTTATCAGTGAAAAGTTGTGTTTTTGTTAAACACGTCGTAGAATGGTAAAATTCCCAGTTAATACTTTGTAATATTCAATTAAATATTTTCTAAGTTAAACATTTAGTAATTATGAGTTTTCAAGGTCTGAAAATCCTCGGGGAACACAAAATAAAAATTATTCAATAGAATATATTAAACGTACACTTTTTATTCAAAATATTTGGATAACTCTAAAATGATGCTTTGTTTGAGAAATTTGAGACCACTGTTATGTTCGAAATATGGTGTTTACCATAGGAGGGGTATTACATTCGAAGGCGCCAGACATTTGGATGTCTCACTCATGAGATAAAGTTATTAAATAATATTTAATATATTATTTATAAAAAATAATTAAATATATACCAAACGGTACATTTTATGGGAAATCTGAGACCATCGATGGGTCCCAAAAGATGTGTTTACCCTAAACAGGGTATAAAATTTGTTAGCGTCGGGCGTTTGGACTCCTCGCTCGCAAAAACAACACCTTTTATTTTAATTAATTAATTATTCCAATTTTTAATTAATAAATCATTAATATCTCTCAAACCATTCATCATTTGAGAAATATGAGACCACTATTGGGTTCGAAATGGGGTGTTTACCCAAGATGGGTGATTACTTTCACGTGAAACAGATGTTTGATATTATTTAATTTTTATGATAAATAATTAATTTATTTAAAAAATTAATAATTATTCAGTGATTCTTCTTCTTCCCCAAAACCGCACCACCATTGATGATGCCAGTTGAATTCCAAAAACACCATTTTGAACATGTTATAACCCAAAAAATTCATAAACACATTAAATGAGGTAAATTAATTACTCCACCGTCAATCTTCGGTTGAAACCCGGATTAAATCGGGGGTTTCAAAATTTAAGATTTGGAATTTTTTTTGGATTTCATTGAAATAGCCGAACCTATTTCACCATGGGTGTAGGTCAATTCGATCAGCTCAAATAACCCAAATATTCATTACGTAGTAGCGAGAGGCCTCTCCCCCAAGTGTTGCGTGGCGGATCCAGGCGTGCAGAGGAGCTTTCGATGGTGCAGTAATGCCTTGTGTGGGGTTGATGAAGATAGGTTTTTATTTATTTGTTTACTTTTTTATTTCTCATTATTTCAATTATTTCTTCCATTTTTGTTAATTAAATTCAGAAAAGGGCAATTTAAATATAATAATGAAACCTAAAATTATCAAAAAATTAATTGTTAAGAATTATTAGATGATAATTACAATGAATTATCAACAATTAAATGTGAAAGATTATTGAAGATAATTGTATATAAATTATGAAAGGATAATTTTAATTTAATTATCACATGGATTGATTATCAAAATTATCATAGGATAATTACATGTTTTAGGATAATTATCATAATTTTCAAATTATAATATCATAAAATTATTAATGATAATCCCACTAGATTATCAAATGACAATTTTAAATAAATTTATCAAATGTTGTTTATCTGATTATAATATGTAATTTTTTCAAAAGATAAATATTGTGAATATATCAAAAGATAATTGTTAATAATTATTGTATGATAATTGAAACGAATTATCGAAGATCAATTGAATGAATATATCAAAGATAATTTTTACATATATTATCAATGGATAATTAATATAATTATCGAACGATAATTTTGAAATTATCAAAAAGGATAGTTATTGAAGAATTTATTACTAGATAAATGCAAAATTTTATTAACACGATAATTGTGATTTTATCAAAGATAATTGTTATGATGGATAATCGCAAGCACATGCGTTGATATAACGATAAACTGAATATTTTCCATGAAAGATAAATATTATCACATGTGATAATATATATATATTTTGAAACTTATCCTGGTGAGATAAAATATATTCTCATGTAATAATTTAAAATGATAATCTAGAGATTATCCAGAAGATAGAAAATCTAATCACATGTAATATTTTATTTCCTTGAGAAATAAAATAGAGGGATATAATTATCAAATGAGGTTTGTAATTATTCTTATAGATATTTATTATGATTTCATGCGTTAACATAAAATAATAATCTAGAGATTATCCAGTAGAGAGAAATTGTAATCACATGAAATATTTTAATTGTTAAATAAAATATATGTTTTGGTTCTTTGAACCCTTTATGAGCATCGAGCATTGATGTGTCGATGATTACAATAAAAATGTTTTGAGGAGGTGTATTGAACCACATTGGGTGGATTATCACTTTCACTAATATCAGCCACCTTGAGGTACATGGTTTCATCTCGATTAGCCAAATTGTTAATCCTTGTATTTCTTGATTTATTTCAATTGCTCAAATTTGATTTCAATTAAATTGATAAAAACCTGATTCCAGTAAATCAAGATATTTGAAATAGTTTTGGCATGGAAATTTAGAAAACCCCAAATTCCATTGAATTAGAAATGCTTATGGAAACTGGATGATTTAAATTGTTTAATTTAAATTATGGATTTGATGGAAATGATTTGAATTTAATTGTTTAATTTAATTGTGGAAATAAATTGTGTAATAATGGAAATGGTTTTCAATGGATTTAAAACTGGTTAAAATGGCTTAAAATTATTTGATAGAAACCCAATGGTTTTGTCTTGTGGAAAAGGAATGTTTTTAAATAAATCCTATTTTGGTTTTAAATGGAAAGAAATTAGAAATTTTGAAATGGAAGAATGGGATTTATCGTATTTTAAAGTAGTTTTAAAATAGTTCACCCATCATGTAAGATCACATGAAATCATTAGTTAATAAGTGAGTTATTTGGATACAGTCTATGCTACAACAATTTTCTAAAACATACTTGTGGCGGGTCATATCCCAAACGGGTTGGTGACAAGTCTCCTTTGGCCAATTTCACAGGGATGTGTGTATACACATTTTTCTGTGTTCACATAGAGAGTGTAGAATCCTATAGCTGGTTAATAATATTTTACCTTTTGGAAGATAACCATGTTGCTCGCTTGTTTATTTATATTTGAGATATAAATGTATGCCAATGTTTGTTTTAACTTCTTACATTTTTTCTAAATTTATATAAACTATTTTATATAAGTTTTTTATATAATCCATTACTTTAGTAATATTCCATAATTTATAAAATAATTGTTTAAAATATTTATTTCCATCATTTGAAAATGTATAGCATGTTTTGTTTAAATATTCTTTTGAATTTTTAACCTGTTTATTGGAAAATTGAAAGATTTTCATTGGATAATCTGTATTTTTCATCTGTTTTGGAATCTTTGGTGGTATCCTTCTCGGTTTAAGCTCACACCCTTCTTTTTCCTTCAAGTGTTCGTAGACTTTCTTCTTTTAGGTTCGACCAATGGAAGGGTTCTCTTGGAGGTGGATCTAGATATTGAGATTTGTTCTTGGTGAGTTGTGTCCTTAGGGACATTTAGTAACACAAAATGGGCCTATGGCCCACAGGCATTGTGGGTACGGGGCGGATACAGGGCAGGGCTGTCCTAAAAATTTTGACCGCTAAGAGCACAGGACAAATCAGGTTGAGCCTGCACAGGTGTGGGCCGACCCGAAGGCCTAATTTAATTTTTTTTGTACAATATATGCTTCTTTGGAATTTTAGTTTTTTTAAAACAAACATGATTAAACCATGGAATATGATTTCTCACCGTAATGATCATACAAATTCACCATTCATTTACATGTTAATTTTAAATAAGTCAATATTTATTGTTTTAATATGATATTATAATATTTATATAGTAATTATTAATCATATTCACATGATGTGTCATCGATACTCTCAAAAAATGGAACCCATCTCTCATGCACTTGGTTTCAATTCTAAAAGAGTTGTTATAATTAAAAAATATTTTTGGAGTGATTTAATTTTTTATTACTTAATTTTATTTTGTTATTAAGAAAACATGGAAGGACCTCATGAGACCCTAATAGAATCCTCTAAAACTAGTCATTTCTTGAAGTGTCATCATTCATTCATAGGTCTATCCATTCGCATCACCACACAATCAACATCATCATTCCCCCCCTCATTGATCACTCACCTACTTTGCATTGAAACAGTTCACCACCACATCAACGACACATGAAACCATTAACCTATAGAAAAATGTTCCATCAAATCTCTTAAAAACCTATCTATTGTAAATTAATACTTATCTGAACAACTAAAATTAAGAATGAGAAAAATATAAAATATTTAAATTATTGTAAATAGTATTTTTTTAAATGCGGGTAGCCCGAAGGCTTATACGGGGTGGGGCAGGTTTATTTTTTTTGTTCGCATTATATTTGGGATTTTTTGGACAAACCTGTGTGGCCTTGGCCAACCCATTTCACATTAATAGGGACCTTGGGGCTATTTTACCATTTTAGTACTTTGGATTTTATGCCTCGTTGCATTCTGGTACATTACTCCCAATTTAGTTTCTTTTGTTATTCATACTATCTTGTTTCTTTTCTTCTGCATTTCTAGGGGAAAAATCATTCCCACTTGCATGCTGTGTGATGCCAGGTTCTAGTTGCTGACCCATGGGTATTGGGAATGCCCTTTGGGCTATGTCAGGGCTGGCTCATTTATCGGGTTACTGGGGTACCCAGACTAGTTCATGACATTAAAAAAACCTAAAAATAATTTTATTTGCAAGTAACCTTGAAAATTTATAAATGAAGCTTCCAAGAAAATAATGGTTATGATGACCAAAAGTTTCATTTATGTCATATATGTTAAAATAATGTTTTCTTTCACATTTTCAGTAAAATAAAAACAAACATTATTTGGAAAATGACATGAATATTACATTAAAAATATTTTGTAAAAATTTATACATGGTTAAAAATATATTTAATAAATCATTTTATAAATGTTAAAAACATTTTTTAAAACATTTTTAGAAAACATGGTTTTGGAAGAAAATAGATTTTCAACCAAAAAGATAATTTTTCTTAAAAAAATTATTTTGAACTCTTG
Source organism: Viscum album (assembly GCA_963277665.1). Lineage (NCBI taxonomy): Eukaryota > Viridiplantae > Streptophyta > Magnoliopsida > Santalales > Viscaceae > Viscum > Viscum album. Next base: position 258,058,994 of record OY728162.1, read on the forward strand.
AGTACAAGAAGAGAGGAAAACATGGGAAAATATTTCTTCTCATTATATAAACAAATAACTATAAAATTCACGAGTTTAATGAGATATTTATCATATGATTTTATCATCAGAAACATAATCTTAAGCAATCTCGATAAACGATGAGACCGTAACATAAAATCATTACCACTTAGGTATATTTGAATCATAGCCCCCACAAAGGAATAAAATAAAATGGAAATTAAAATATAATTAATGTAAATAAATTCATGATATTAAATTTAAAATTGGATGTATATACAAATCGTGAAAGAATATAGGTGAATAACATAACGTACATCCGAAAGAAGTCAAATTAAAACAAAAATCGCTCACCGATTTGTTAAATTTTGAACTGTAAACCCCATAAATGATACATAGATTAATGGATATGTAAACCCATATAATTTTAATTATAATCATCCTAAATAAATTCATGGGAATTATATATACCATATAAAAGAAATAGGTGGTGAATATTCCATGTGTCTCACAAAATTAAAAAGTGAGATAGAAATACTTTACTGCTTTAGTAATCTTTTGAATCATAAAACCTAATAAATAATAAAATAAAATAAAAGATTAAATACAATTAAAATAAAAATATTCATTATAAAAAATTTCAAGGGGAAGTATATATTCCACATAAAAGAAACCAATGGTGAATCTGCATGTATCTCCCAAAAATAAAAAGGAGACTAGAAATCCCTTACCATAAGTCTTGAATTCCATCATAAACCTTCAAACTTATTATATAATAAATATAACGTTATTATAAATATATTACATATATATATTTATACATATCATATCATATATAATTTTATAATGACCTTTTATTACCTGTTTATTAACAATTCTATGTTAAAGTTATGTTTCATGTAACAGTCACTTTGTTTTCAGTATATGTTTTGATAAGTTATTTTTGGTCCTATTACATTGATCATAATTTCATACTATATAGAATTTTAAACATTATATAAATATATTATATATTTATTATATATGTATTTAGGGTAATTAATGACATTTTGTGATGGAAAATGAAGTACACCATTCATGGATACGGTATTCTATACGTACACATGAATGTTGTTGCCATTTTTATGTCAGATTGAAATAAATAAAAGTACAAGATATATTATGATTAAAAAAATAATTTTATGTCATATATATCACATATTTTTATTAAAAACATTCTTAATACCTTCTATTTAAAGCATGAATAAATCCCATCACTTCACAAGGTGGTAGTCCGCCGTACACACTAACAATGTTATCATAATCCCACAAAATAGAGAGTATAAAGTTATGTATGATATAATAATTAAAAAATTATAATAATATCATAAATAACACATATAAGTAATAAATCCATTATTATATCCTGCTTTGATATGTGGTAATGAAAAAATGAACGACATCGGTTCGCGAGGTGGTAGTCCACCATACAGACAAATAATGATTCCATAACCCATTTGATGGAAGTGGAGATAGTTTCAGGTCATAACCTTAATATAAAAAATTATTATTATATATAATATACTAATTGTATTATATCATTATAGTATTATAATAATTTAATTATTTGTAATAAGAAATAAAATAAAAATTCTCATTGATGAATGTTGCCTCTTCATCAAGTATCCTCCTAAGGTTTGCACCAAAATCCTTCTTAGGTTAGATTTATGTATAAGATAAGCATTATTAGATTAAAGGAGGTAATTGTGAAATTGATTTGGGTAGGAATTTTATTAACCAAAATGTTTTTAAAGTTTTAATAAGTGAAGGGAGGTGTCGGCCTTTTATAAGTGGGGTAATGGAACCCACTTGGAAACTACTTAGAAATTTCCCCAAAGACTCCAAAATAATAAAGTCAACCAAAATAAAAAAGCTTCCAAATAACCATATATTAGAAATTAGGAAGTATAATATGGAAATATATCCATAAAATATGATTTATAAATGTTTTTATTCATTTTTATTACTTATCTTTTTTATTTTAACCCCCGGTAAACCCATTTTTACATTAAGCACAGTAAATAATTTTTACTTTTTTCACTATTAATTTTGGTAAAAAATTAATTTTGTAACATCCCAGGTAAATAAAGAATAAATAATTTTCATATTTATTTATATTTACGAATTAAATATTAATTTTACTTTAAAGGGGTTGCTATGTTCGATAGCGTACCCGATACGCAACAAAGAGTTTCATTGAAATCTTACGTTGCACACTAGTAATAAAATAATATTATTTTAAATGGTAGTTAACACATAGCCATTGTATGGGAAGGAATGGATAGAAATAACTAAAATATGATTATATATGTTTTTAAATGTTTTTTCATTTATCCAATAAAAGATAGAGGCTTAAAATACAAAAAGAATTAAATTTTAGGCTTTTATACCCTAATTTTCACTAAAGGTTCACTTATTGCCTTTTGATGGAGAACCGTCATTAAATGTAGTTTTGGTTACTTTTATACATTCTATTGGACCAAATAAAACTCTTTTTTAGAATCGGGACATCAAAATTTACTTTGTGTAAATTTTTGGTATTTTTCCGATAAAGTTCATTTTTTTAATGAACAGTGAAAAATGTTGTATTTTAATTCAAAACATCTTTTTAATCTAATTTATTTATATGATTAGATTATAATTTGAATTGGTTTTAAAGTGAAATTATAATATAATTTTACCATTAAATCCAATAGTGGTCGTTGGAATTAATTTCACTTTGAAATCGGACTTAAACTACTGTCAATCTTTTGATACTTATTGTTTCATGAAAACACGCTATTTGCTCTAACAACGAGAATTAATTATTAAATTAATTAATGAAACTTATATGTTTTTAATTTTGTAAAATAGACTTCATTTTTGAATTTGTAATATCAAATATAGCATAGGGTGAATTTTTGGTATTTTTCTGAAAAACTTCAATTTTTGATGAATAGTGAAACCACTAAGTGGTACTTATAAAAACTGATTTTTCGTTTAAATGAAATTTTACCACTTCTGTGTTTTGAATTTCAAAAATCCGACATATATGGTTGTCATTAAGAAGTAAAATGTGGTTCAATGGGATTAAATTTTTTTGGTGAATAGTAACTTTTAAGTTTTTAATCACGATTAGAGGTAATTACTGTAGTTTAAGGTAAAAATAATGTTTTAATAATATTAAATGAACTTAACACATTTCCTACCCTTATTGGATGTGTCATGGCCGACCAAGAAAATCCCTGAGTCAACTTGGGGACCCCATGGAGCCACTTTATTTGGAAAATGACATTAATATCTTTTTATTTAATGTTAAAATAAAAATGACACAAACATGAGTTGTTTTACTAAAATAATTTTTACATGGAGTTATACAAGTCATATTTTTGACTATAAATATTCATTGGAAATATAAAAATATTTCCTACATCATAGAATTTTTTTATAATTTTTAGACATTAAATAAATTAAATTATTTATGACATCATGATGATGCAGCGATTACCTCATTATTTAACGATTTAAATAAAATGGAAAGATAATGTAAAATCTAAGACCTAAACATGTCAAAAACCTATTGTATGGGTGGATTTCGAACCCTTATCACCTTATCCTAAAAAAACATCAATGCGGGACCATTAAAATCCAAAAAAAATTCTATAATAAAGTAACATTTCCTTACATTCCAAGAGTGCCTCTCCTCTCCTCTTATAAAAGGCCCCCACCTCTACCACCTTACCCACACATCCAAAGCCTTTGGCTAGTCCAACCCCTGCCCATTTTGTCTCTAAAAATCCCTCTATTACTCCTTTAAGCCTCACTTTGGGCATAAGTCTTCCCAAGGAAGCCTTTGAGCTCAAATCTAAGAGAGTTACCCGATTTTAAGGTAATGTGTTCACTTGTGTTCTTTTGTTTTATTTTGCTTCTCCAACCCCATAAACTCTTTTTATTCATTTCTTTTGTAACAACTCTAGTATCATAAATATACTAGGATTTTTTTATAATAATCATTCGAGCTACACTTACACACATCTACATCTAATGGTTAAATAACATACTGTTTATGTGGTTGGTGAATTTCTGCCTCACGAAACGATGATTATTCAATCTTCTTTTAAACACCTTTAATGGGGGACATTAAGATGTCACTCTATTTATATATGATATATTTTTTTTTATGTTTTCCTTATGCTTCTTTATTTTTCATTTGTGGTATACCTTTATGGTTTCCATTGTGGGTAAACACGATAATTTCATTTTAGGAAGTGCGGACTACCGCCCCCTCAAAGTGATTTGATTCGTTAATGCCATATGTGGGACGTATAAAGGATGGATTTAAAGTTATTATATATTATGTTATACTGAAATTATAATATACCTCTATATCATTATTTTTTTCCTTCCATTAAAGTATGAGATAGAAATGACAGTAGCGTTCATGCGTACGTACGGCTTACCGTCTCCATGAATGGTGCATTTCATTTCTTATCCCCAAATGTAATGTACTATTATAAGTACATATATATAATGGAAATATATGATGTATGTTACATCTAAATGATTAATATAATTCTGTAATTAAAATATACATACCCCTCATTTAGTTTTAATTCCATTAATATGACATATAAATGAAAGTAGCGTTCATGCGTACGTACGGCTTACCATATCCATGAACGGTGCATTTCATTTCTTACCTCTAAATGATTATGTGATATTATAAATACATGTATATGCTAGATATATAAGATATATATTATATCCAAATCAGGAATGTCATTCTGGATATAAATAACCTTTGACCACACGAACAACATGTAATTGTAAGAAGTCCACTTTCGACTTAAGAACCAAATATTAACAAAACAAACATTATTAACTTGATGATTACATAATGATTATAACATGGAAATAAGTCATATAAAAGGAATAATAATCTTGAAAAAGGTTCTTAAGCAAGTAGAAATTAACTCAAGTTTATTATTCAGGACGTTAAAGAATGATCGAGTCAAGTCGGGCCCGAGGTAAGGGAATTCGTCTCAATATCCTTTCATTGAGGCATATTTTGTTTTATACACAACTATCTTTTATACGGTGTATAAAACCCTTTGACTTTTACTTTTATACAAAAGGAATATTTTTCTACGAAGCGTTTTACTAAACGACAAAAAGGAATGTTTCTTTTAACGTACACGGTGACAATGAACTTTTCCACCACCGCGAGTATTATTTGGTCTTTGGCTTCCTCAACAAGCCGTAATGTTTTTTTAAATGAAATAAATACCATATACTCTTTTATGTATTTTGGTATTGAAAATGGTTTTTATAATGGATTTTTTTATGTCAATATATTTTAGTGATATATTGTGATCAAAGTGTGGAAATGTTTTCTTTCCATTATATTTGTTTTATGTCTTATGATTTTATAATGGTACTTGGACATTTTACTGGTGGTTATGTGATGAACCATATGACAGGTGGTGCCGTGAATACCAGGATGGGTGTTTACGTTATAACCTCCAATGCATTGGGTATGGAAGTCGACCGTATGGCTATTCCATTAAGTATGTATGGAAGTTGGCCGTATGGCTATTCCATTAAGTGATATGTGTGGAAGTCGACCGTATGGTTATTCCACTTAAGTATGTTTATGTCTCTAGTTACCTTTATATGTTATGTGTTCTTTATATGGGTTTTATGGTAATACTTTGGTTAAAAAAGAGTAAGTAATGATATTTTATTCAGTGAAGAGTTTTTACTACTTCATAAAGGTGAAGGTATTACTTTGATAAAGTATACATGGTTTACTTGATGTTTGAAAAAATAACAGTTTTCATTTTTTGTGTATCCCTTACTGAGCTTTTTTATGCTCACCCCAAGTTTTTTTGAAATGTTTTTCACAGGACTTAATGTAGAATAGGGTCAAGGATGGGATCAAGGGAAAGTCATGCTATCTAAAACATAGAACTAGACATGTTTCTTTTTATGAGTTTTTATTTTATGGAAACTTAGTCTACTTTGTAATCTTTTGAGATGTAACAGTTATGTCCTAATTCTCTAAAACTCTAAACCTGAAAAGATCCTCAATGTGAATTATTCATTTAATTCAATGTTAAGTAATGTTTAAGGCCGGGGCCTTATAGTTGGTATCAGAGGCCGGTTTAGATAACTTTAGGAGTTAGAATTCTATTAAATGATTATCCAAAAATATATTTTTGAAATGATATAGCAATTGAATATTACCATGTTGCTTCATCTGAGACATGTTTGTTAAGAATGGCTTTTCATAGAGGAAATAGAACAGATTTTATGGGAAGGCATACATAGGGAAATAACCTTTCAAATCAGTATCCTGAGATGGTCAGAATCAAAACTAAACAGTTTGTTGCACTGATGAATCAATTGACTCAGGTGAAAAATGTTGGTTGTTTTTATTGATGATATTTTGGTGTTTTCTAAAATTAAAGAGGAGCATGAAAGTCATTTAAGGGTTATCTTGCAAACCTTAAAAGAAAAGAAACTATATGGAAAATTCAGCAAGTGTGAGTTTTGGTTACAACAAATTTCTTTCCTGGGTCACATTGTTTCAAAAGATGGCATAACTGTTGATCCTGCTAAAACAAAAGTTGTTGAAGAATGGCCAAGACCCACAAATGTTACCGAGATCCGTAGTTTTCTTAGTTTGGAAGGTTACTACCAAAGTTTTGTTGAAAATTTTTCATGGTTATCTAGTCCAATGACTAAGCTAACTCCGAAGGGTGTTAAGTTTATCTGGACAAAAGAATGTGATGATTGTTTTCAGGAGTTGAAAAGAAGATTGGTGAATGCTCCAGTTTTGAAACTTCCTTCCAGGAATGGTGAGTTTGTTATAGACAGTGATGCTTCGTTGAAGGGACTTGGATGTTTCCTTATGTAGAATGATCAGGTAATTGCTTATACTTCACGTCAGTTGAAAACTCATGAGGTAAATTACCCTAAACATGATTTGGAATTAGCTGCTGTTGTTTTTTGCTTTAAAAATTTGGAGGCATCATTTGTATGGAGTAAAGTGTGAAATATATACTGATCACAAAAGTTTAAATTATATATTCACTTAGAAATAATTGAACATGAGACAGAAGATATGGCTGGAATTAATCAAGGATTATGATTGTACAGTTCACTACTATCCGGGAAAAGCAAATAAAGTGGCTGATACTTTGAGTCGAAAAAGTAATGCTTCATTAACCATGCTACGTTTGGAATGAGATCCTTTGGTTTTTGATTTGATGAAATTTGGAATAGAAGTTGTTGGTGTAGGAATTTATTCTGTTTTGTTTCAGGTATCAGTGAGATCATCCCTATCAGACAGAATTAAGCAAGCACAGAGGGAAGACAGTGAGTTGCAGAAAAAGGTAGAGCTGGTTCAGAAGGGTAAGTTTCCTGAATTCAACATTGATAATGATTGTGTTTTGAGGTTTGGTAAGAGATTATGTGTGCCTTGTGATTCACAGTTGAAGAATGAGTTGTTATGTGAGGCTCATAGTTCCCCATTTTCAGTTCATCCTGGCAGTACTAAGATGTACAGAGATCTGCGGGAGTATTACTGGTGGGATGGAATGGAAAGGGATATTGCTAATTTTACTGTGAAGTGTTTGACTGGTCAGTAGGTTAAAGTAGAGTGGCAGTTACCGAAAGGGATGCTTCATCCTTTACCAATGCCAGAGTGGAAATGAGAAAACATATCCATGGACTTTGTTGTGGGATTACCGAGGACATATCGAGGTAATAATGCAATTTGGGTTATTGTTGATCGCTTGACTAAATCTGCTCATTTCCTTCCTATACGAGATACTTTTTCACTAGATCAACTTTCCTGTTTGTATCTTAAAGAGATAGTCAGGTTACATGGAGTTCCTCTCTCCACTGTGTCCGATCGTGATCCCAGGTTTACTTCTAACTTTTGGAAAGGCCTTCAGAAGTCATTGGGTACTGAATTAAATTTTAGTACAAATTTTCATCCTCAATCAGATGGGCAGTTAGAATGAACAATTAAGACCTTGGAGGATATGCTACGAGCTTGTTCGATGGATTATCAGGGAATTTGGGACCAACATCTTTCTTTGGTTGAGTTTTCATATAATAACAGTTTTCATTCTAGTATACAGATGGCACCGTTTGAGGCATTATATCGGAAGCGGTGTTGAACTCCAGCTTTTTGGGATGAAGTGGGTGAAAGGAAGTTGATGGGACCATAATTGATAGAAGAGTTGGCAAAAAAAGTTCATTTGATTCAGAAACACATGAAAACAGCTCAGAGCAGGCAGAAGAGTTATGCGGATAACTGGAGGAAGGATCTATCTTTCGATGTAGGTGATCATGTTTATCTCAAAGTTTCACCGTGGAAAAGTGTGATGCGATTTGGTAAGAAAGGAAAGCTGAGTCCAAGGTTCATTGGACCATAAGAAATTTTGGAGAAAGTTGGATCAGTTGCTTACCGAGTGGCTTTACCTCCGAGTTTATCTCAGGTACACAATGTTTTTCATGTTTCGATGTTGAAGAAGTATATGCCAGATCCATCTCATGTTTTGAGCCCAGAGGTAGTTCAGTTGGAAGAGAATCTCTCTTATGAAGAACAACCAGTGCAGATTCTTGACCGAAGAGAGCAAGTGTTGTGAAATAAGGTAATCCACCAGGTAAAGGTTTTGTGTAAAAACCATATGGTTGAAGAGGCAACGTGGGAATCTGAAAATGTTATGAGGGATAAATACCCCCACTAATTTTGATAAGTGAATAAAATTGCGAGGACGCAATTCCCAAAAGGGGGGAAGGATGTAACATCCCAGGTAAATAAAGAATAAGGAATTTTCATATTTATTAATATTTATGAATTAAATATTAATTTTACTTTAAAGGGGTTTCTATGTTCGATAGCGTCCCCGATACGCAACAAAGAGTTTCATTGAAATTTTACGTTGCACACTAGTAATAAAATAATATTATTTTAAATGGTAGTTAACACATAGCCATTGTATTGGCAGGAATGGATAGAAATAACTAAAATATGATTATATATGTTTTTAAATGTTTTTACATTTATCCAATAAAAGATAAAGTCTTAAAATACGAAAAGAATTCAATTTTAGGCTTTTATACCCTAATTTTTACTAAAGGTTCACTTATCACCTTTTGATGGCGAACCGTCATTAAATATACTTTTGGTCAATTTTATACATTATATTGGACCAAATAAAAATCTTTTTTAGAATCAGGACATCAAAATTTACTTTGTGTAAATTTTTGGTATTTTTCCGATAAAGTTCATTTTTTAATGAATAGTGAAAAATGTTGTATTTTAATTCATAACCTCTTTTTAATCTAATTTATTTATATGATTAGATTATCATTTGAATTTGTTTTAAAGTGAAATTAAAATATATTTTTACCATTAAATCCAATAGTGGTAGTTTGAATTAATTTCACTTTGAAATCGGACTTAAACTAGTGTCAATCTTTTGATACTTATTGTTTCATGAAAACACGCTATTTGCTCTGACAGCCAGAATTAATTATTAAATTAATTAATGCAACTTATATGTTTTGATTTTTTTAAAATAGACTTCATTTTTGAATTCAGAATATCAAATATATCTTAGGGTGAATTTTTGGTAATTTTCTGAAAAACTTTAATTTTTGATGAATAGTGAAACCACTAAGTGGTACTTATAAAAACTGATTTTTCGTTTAAATGAAATTTTACCACTTCTGTGTTTTGAATTTCAAAAATCTAACATACATGGTTGTCATTAAGAAGTAAAATTCGGTTCAATGGGATTAAAATAATTTTTTGGTGAATAGTAACTTTTAAGTTTTTAATCGCGATTAGAGGTAATTAGTGTAATTTAAGGTAAAAATAATGTTTTAATAATATGAAATGAATTGAAACATGTACTACCCTTATTTTATGTGTCATGGCCGACCAAGACAATCCATGGGTCAACTTGGGGACCCCATGGAGCCACTTTAGTTGGAATATGACATTAATATCTTTTTATTTAATGTTAAAATAAAAATGACACAAACAAGAGTTGTTTTACTAAAACAATTTTTACATGGGGTTATACAAGTCATATTTTTGACTATAAATATTTATTGTAAATATAAAAAGATTTCCTACATCATTTTATTTTTTTATAATTTTTAGTCATTAAATAAATTAAATTATTTATGACATCATGATGATGCAGCGATTACCTCATTATTTAACGATTTAAATAAAATGGAAAGATAATGTAAAATCTAAGACCTACACATGTCCAAAACCTATTGGATGGGTGTATTTAGAACCCTTATCACCTTATCCTCTAAACAAATCAATGTGGGACCATTAAAATCCTAAACTCATTCTATAATAAAGTAACATTTCCTTACTTTCCAAGAGTGCCCCTCCTCTCCTCTTATAAAAGGCCCCCACCTCTACCACCTTACCCACACTTTCAATGCCTTTGGCTTGGCCAAAACCTGCCCATTTTGACTCTAAACATCCCTCTATTACTCCTTGAAGCCTCAATTTGGGCAGAAGTCTTCCCAAGGAAGCCTTTGAGCTCAAATCTAAGAGAGTTACCCGATTTTAAGGTAATGTGTTCACTTGTGTTCTTTTGTTTTATTTTGCTTATCCAACCCCCTAAACTCTTTTTATTCATTTCTTTTGTAACAAATACAGTATATTAAATATACTAGGATGTTTTTATAATAAGAATTTGAGCTACACTTACACACATATACATCTAATGGTTAAAGAACATACTGTTTCTTGCGGTTGGCGAATTTCTGCCTCACGAAACGATGATTGTTCAATCTTCTTTTAAACACCTTTAATGGTGGACATTAAGATGTCACTCTATTTATATATGATATATATTATGTTTATGTTTTACTTATGCTTCTGTATTTTTCATTTGTGGTATACCTTTATGGTTTCCATTGTGGGTAAACACGATAATTTCATTTTAGGAAGTGCGGACTACCGCCCCCTCAAAGTGATTTGATTCGTTAATGCCATATGTGGGACGTATAAAGGATGGATTTAAAGTTATTATATATGATGTTATACTAAAATTATAATATAAATCTATATCATTATTTTTTTCTTGCAATTAAAGTATGATATAGAAATGAAATTAGCGTTCATGCGTACGTACGGCTTACCGTCTCCATGAACGGTGCATTTCATTTCTTATCCCCAAATGTAATGTACTATTATAAGTACATATATATAATGGATATATATGATCTATGTTACATCTAAATGATTAATATAATTCTGGAATTAAAATATACATACCTATCATTTAGTTTTAATTCCATTAATATGACATAAAAATGAAAGTAGCGTTCATGCGTACGTACAACTTACCGTCTCCATGAACGGTGCATTTCATTTCTTACCTCTAAATGATTATGTGATATTATAAATACATGTATATGCTAGATATATATGATATATATGATATCCAAATCAGGAATGTCATTCTGGATATAAAGAACCTTTGACCACACGAACAACATGTAATTGTTAGAAGTCCTCTTTCGACTTAAGAACCAAATATCGACAAAACAAACATTATTAACTTAATGATTACATAATGTTTATAACATGGAAATAAGTGATATAAAAGGAATAATAAGCTTGAAAAAGGTTATTAAGCAAGTAGAAATTAACTAAAGTTTATTATTCAGGATGTTAAAGAACGATCGAGTCAAGTCAGACCCGAGGTAAGGGACTTCGTCTCAATCTCCTTTCATTGAGGCATATTTCGTTTTATACACAACTATATTTTATACGGTGTATAAACCCCTTTGAATTTTACTTTTATATAAAAGGAATCTTTTTCTACGAAGCATTTTACTAAACGGAAAAAAGGAATGTTTCTTTTAACGTACGCGGTGACAACGACCTTTTCCACCGCCGCGAGTATTATTTGGTCTTTGGCTTCCTCAACAAGCTGTAATGTTTTTTTAAATGAAATAAATACCATATAATATTTTATATATTTAGGTATTGAAAATGGTTTTTATAATGGATTTGTTATGTCAATATATTTGAGTGATATATTGTGATCAAAGTGTGGAAATGTTTTCTTTCCATTATATTTGTTTTATGGCTTATGATTTTATAATGGTACTTGGACATTTGATGGGTGGTTACATGATGAACCATATGACGGGTGGTTCCATGAATACCAGGATGGGTGGTTAAGTTATAACCTCCAATGCATTGGGTATGAAAGTCGGCCGTATGGCTATTCCATTAAGTATGTATGGAAGTTGGTCGTATGGCTATTCCATTAAGTGATATGTGTGGAAGTCAACCGTATGGTGATTCCACTTAAGTATGTTTATGTCTCAAGTTACCTTTATATGTTATGTGTTCTTTATATGGGTTTTATGGAAATCCTTTGGTTACAAAAGAGTAAGTAATGATATATTATTCAATGAAGAGTTTTTACTACTTCATGAAGGTGAAGGTGTTACTTTGATAAATTATACATGGTTTACTTGATGTTTGAAAAACTATCAGTTTTCATTCTTTGTGTATCCCTTACTGAGCTTTTTTATGGTCACCCCAAATTTTTTTGAAATGTTTTTCACAGGACTTAATGTGGAATAGGGTGAAGGATGGGATCAAGGGAAAGTCATGCTATCTAAAACATGGAAGTAGACATGTTTCTTTTTAAGAGTTTTTATTTTATGGAAACTTAGTCTACTTTGTAATCTTTTGAGATGTAACAGTTATGTCCTAATTCTCAAAAACTCTAAACCTGAAAAGATCCTCAATGTGAATTATTCATTTAATTCAATATTAAGTAATGTTTAAGGTCGGGGCCTTATAAATTTGACCTTGTTAGATAATATAAATTATTATAATTAAAAATATATAATCCATTTTTCCAAATTCAATTCACATAAGAAGTAAAATCTAAATTAAAATTAATCCTGTAGAGAGGATGAGAAATCAGGGTTTAAATAGAAAATGTTCAAAAGTTTACAAAGTTTTATATCCAATTTTTATATGAAATTGATTTAAATGAAGTAAATTAGATTAATATATATATAATTTAACTAATTTTACTTTAAAATAAATTTAAAATAAAATTTAACATTATATATAATTTAAATGAAATGGTAATTTTCAATTATAATTTAGTGTTTTTTCACTAATCATCAAAAAATATTTATTTTCAAAAAATTCTAAAAAAATCACGCTAAGATAATTTTTATAAGAATATTTCAAAAATTAAATTTATTTTCTCAAATTAATTTCTTAAATGTGTCAAAAATTAATTTTAAAATAAGTGTTCAAAAAGGCAACAAAATTACTTTTTAGAAAAATATAGTTTTAGAATAAAATTAGATTTATTACTATATATTAAATATAAAATATATAATATGAATGTTAAAAATTTGATTGAATATTTAATATATAAATTTCATTAAAATAATTCACCAAAAGTTTTTTTAATTTATTTTGGTAAAATGTTCTTGTCTTGATAAAAATAGTTTTTTTCAGAAAAAAAGTTCCTTTATTTTCAAATGGTTTTTATTTTAATTGTTAATTATTTGGTCACTAAATAATTAATTTTATATACATGTGTAAACAATATATTTTCATAATTTTTTAAATATTATTCATACCCGCCATTCCAATGACTAGGTGATAACTATCATATTAAATAATAATTTCTTAATAGTAATTCACATTTCCTTTAAACTTGGTGTTTTGTGTAACTCAAACTACACCCAATGTTGTGTGTAACACAGGATAATATCCATGTTGCATGTAAATCAATATAAAATTTTAGTTGTTTGAACACAATATAATAAATAAATCTAATTTATTTGAAAAAAATAATTTATAAAATCTAGAGGTGTTACATTCTATCCCCCTTAAAATTAATTTCTCCCTCAAAATTCATCTCAGTCTTCAATAGTTTTAAATTTGAAAATTCCTTCATAGAAAAACACACATTAAAAAGGGTTAATAAAAAATCCTATTGAAAAATATAAATTTATGCACTAAACTTATCTTTAATAACACATACTTGGTTTCCGAATAAGTGAACATAGGTGGGAAGTGAAAACATTGACATATAAGTGAAAACTTAAAACCAAATACTGGTGGAGAGTGATAGAGACCATTGATCACAAGAAAGTGTATGATACAGAGAAGGCTAATGACCAAAAAGACATAAACCAAATATGAATGAAAAGGATCATTGATATCATCAAAAATAATTATAACAAGACAAAATTTTATTTCAAGATCCTTTTCCTAATGTTTGTGAATTACTTTTTCATATGGACTTAGAATATATAAAAATGTACTTACTTGATATATTTTTATTTCATAGGAACAATTTTATCTTTTTATTATCACTTGATCAATTTTAACTTCATATATTACTCTAAGATTTGATTTTTTCATGTCTAAATTACTTCATAATAGAATGATAAGTCATTCATTCCATCTCTAGTAAAAAAAGTTTAACATTGGTTAACCAATATGGATAAATTTTTATATTGTGAATTAATATGTTAATATATAAATCCTCACCCAAAGTTCATCATAAACCATTCCATAAATGGTTAACCTTATAACTCTTCCAAAATTCTGAATTTATAAAGAAGGTTAACAAGTTTCCCAAACTGAACTTAACATCAATCCTCTAAATATAATTAATACTATATTAATGGTCACATGCTAAATATGTGAATACCTTGGTCATATATTCTTCTGAAGCTTTTTAATAACCAAAATTACCAAAAAAATCAATGAAAACAAACATACTTCCTTATTCCTTAAATAAAACCAAATATTATTCAATATATTCCATAAATCTAATAATGATGCAAACTCCATCAATGACAACATAAACCATTTTTTCCACAAATCCTTAATCAGTTACATGGTCATCAATACTATCCAATTTAATTTATCCATACCAACTATCTATTTATTCTAACATAATTATCTCAACATAAAGAACATATTAAGGGTTATTGTTTCCTTAATCATTTATTTTCCATAAAATAATACCTTTCTATTAAATCACTTTTCTAGGTCATCAAAACCATTAAACATATTCTTAAAAATCCTTAATGAAAAACTTATATTAAATAGTCCTTTTATAATTATTTAATTCCAATATATAAACATTTCAACCATACCACTTCCTTATCAAACCATTAACTAAGATTCATAATCTTATTACTTAACACTTATTTCATTCAATGTCATTTGCAGTATCTTCATCAAAAAAATATAAACATTACTCATATAATTTTGATAATTCTATTCATGTGTTTTCCCCCAGGACATCAATTTGCATAATTACAATGTTTTAAACATTTAAAACATTAAATAGTCAATAATACCTTAATGAGACCATTATTCTCATCGATTTTTTTAATTGTACTTTTAATTTTTTTTCTTTGTAGTTAATCGATTTTTTTCCTTCTTTTCTGCACCAAAAAAATGTTCTTATCCCTTAAGACATTCCCTTGAGTTCTTATTTCCTTATTTTCAACACATATGAAACTAAATCTTCTTTCCTATATAGTCTTCAGTACCTAAACTCTCAGTGAACTCAATACTCATCTTATTTAGTGAGTATAATAGTTGGTTAAGGTGAACACTGTTAATCATGTTCAATGATAACTAATTACGAATAATCAAAACATTCTTTACTCTAGGTATTATCTCATTTGGTTACTTATCAACACATTGTATATCACATTCAAAATTATTCCAGATTCTTCTGGTTCTCACTATTGACTAAAAAAATCAGCGTGAGAAACAATAGTCCTAGAAAAAAAAATAAATATGAAAATTAATTATGGAACGTATAAATCATAATACATTATTTTTAATTTATTAAACCTTAGGTTTATCCTAGGTCATTCATATTCATTATCTATTTAAATCCTTCATGATGGTTCATAAAGAGTTTTTTAATTTTCAAAGAATATCCCCTGAGAGTGTCAAAACAGGTGTGAAATAAGGTCTTTTTTCATGCACTAGGTGACGACTGAGTCTAGATTAATGCACCCTTTTCAGGGTTATTACCCCAGGTACCTCTATGACAGATCCACATCCACTTGAGTATCCATACATAGATGTAATTTCTTAGAAATTAATTTATCTATCTTTTACCAAAATTCCAGGACATTTTCCTATAATTTGACGCATAATTTTAATTATCCATAGAGACATTCCTATAAATATCCTTAGAAATATTCCTAGATATCTCACTAATGTTTTCTCATCCCAATTTCCAAAGGTTCAATAAATGTTTCCTATGATACCCACAATAATGACCTAGTATTTTCATACATTTATATTACATCTTTTTAGACGAATATTCATTACATTACAAAAAAAATAACAATGAGGACCATAATAGTTTATTACCATTGAAAACTTGGAACAAAATCTTGTTAATTCATGAAATGTCTTCAATTTCTCACATAAGGAACTTCACCTTTAGTAATCCGACATAAATCCTTCTTTGTAACCTAGGGAATGGAAAAAAAAGAAAGGGTGAGCTATGATTCTCAGTAAGGGTAAACTCGAGAGATACAGAAGCATAACATGAACATGATCATAACATTTGAAAAACATACCATGTATATCAAATATCATAATATTAAGTCATGAAAAAAATATTGGTAGTTCATAAGAAAATAATCATAAGGTAATAAAAGAACATGATCCCTGAGAGCATAAAATTGGCATAAGACATATATTTTTGGCATTTACATAACCGTAAGAAATCTTATTTCAAGTCTACCCACCAAGACATTCATAACATGTTAGGCTTGGGATAACCAAATGTGTACCTAATTTGAGCTTGGGCCATGTACCCTATTTCTTGGTCTTGGGCTAACCACACATGTACACTCCTTTTCGGTATTGGGCTAACTACCCATGTTACCTTTTATCTCATATAAAATTTACCATTACCCAATACATTGGAGGGAGATATAGGTCCCACCCACCACATAATGAAAATAATATACACATGTTGCACAACATCATAAAACATTCATCATATCATAACCCATGAAATGAAATGGGTTTCATAAACATTTCATCCTATCATAACCTACGGAAAAGAGATAGATTTCAAAATCATTTCATCATTTTATAGTAGTATAAACCATGAAAAAAGTGGGTTTCATAATAATTGTATTGTGGTATAACCCATGTAATATAAATTGTTTTCATAAACATATTTTCATCATAAACATAAAACATTCATAGAAATAATAAGAATGACATCCTTTGATCATAACCCTATTAAAGAATAAGTAACATCAAATGATGTCATCTTAGATGGAAAATAATTTTGAAAGATCAAATGGAATATTTCTTTAATGGAAAATAAATTTTATTTAAAAATAATATTTTAAAACATTAAACATTTTTGATATACTTTAATTTGAAAATAAATTTGAAAAATTATAAAGGAGTATTTAAAAATAATTTAAAACATTTCTTAAGGAAAATATCATTTAGGATTTGATTTTTTTAAAAGATAAAACATATTGAAAATAATTTTATTTTAAAGTAACCTTGAAAAATTACAATGTAATCTTCAAACAAAATAATTGGCATGATGACGAGAAGTTTTTTTTTCCTGAATACACGTTAAAAAAATATTCCTTTTACATTTTTGGTAAAAGTAAAATGAGAATTTTTTGAAAAATGACAAGAAGATTCCTTTCAATTTTTTTTGTAAAAATTAAATCATGGATAAAAATTTATTTAATGAATAAATTAAAAAATATGAATTTTTTTGAATTTTTTTATAGAAAACATGGTTTTGGAGGTAAATAGGTTTTCAACCAAAAAGACATTTTTTATTAAAAATATTATTTTTAACTCTTGAGTGAATGAAGAGAGGAAAATGAATGGAAAAAAATTATTCTCATTACATAAGAAAATAAGAATAAAATTCTTGAGTTTCTTGATATATGTTTGATAATATTTTATCATTAAAAACATAATCATAAACAATCCCGATAAATGGTTAGATTATAACATAAAATCATTACCACTTTGTTATGTTTGAATCGTAAGCCCGATGAAGTAATAACCTAAAATTTAACTTAAAATATAATTAGGATAAATAAATATATTATATTACATGTACAATGTTCAATATATACAATTCATGAAAGAATATAGGTGGTTTTTCTTGTGTCTCGGTTTCACAGAGAAACCCGATCTTGGTTCCACTATGACCTAGGTAGTGGCGATGGCTGCCACCCCCGTCCCTTCCACATAAGAGGGGGAGAGACTTCCTCTTCACCCCACCTTTATTAATTTTTCTAACCTGTATTTCTTCCCTCCCTTTCCAGACATCTCTATTATCCCTAAAGTTGCGGATCTCCATGATGGATTCCCTCAGCTCACATTATCGACCTCATAATTTACTGATGCCTCAGATCTACTAAATCTTACATTGGTGGATCGTTTAGAATTGAAAATACCTTCATTGGACACATTAGACCCTTTCGTGTTCGCTTCATGGGCCCTCATGGAGCGGGTGATGGTCAGTCTATTGGATAGGCGACACATTATGGTTCGCTTCTCATCTTTGGATGATTTCATCACTGTGTGGTCAAGTGCTCTGTGATCCTGCAAAGACTATCGATTATTCCTTCTTATATGGTTCTATGATCTTCACATGAACCATGATTCTCTGTCGTCAGCTTTCTGGGTAATATTTCCTAAGCTTCTATTACCTTTTCAAAATCCTTTAATAATACGTATGTTGGGAAATCTGGTGGTTCGTTACCTTTTCTCTGACTCAATAACTATAGAAGTTTTTCACCTGATTTCACCTCGGGTCTATGTTGAAGTTTATGGCTTTAAAAATCCATTCTTGTGGGTCTAGATATTATTTTAGGAGGAATTTAGATATAATCATTTGGTAGGCTTCGAGTCCTAGACGCACTTATGGAACTCCTCTAAGCATTTTGGGAACTCATCTTCTTCATGACAGCGAGGGAATAAGGATTATCAGGGAGGGGAAAATATAAATGTCTCAATATTTGAAGTAGATCGCATGGTTTGTGAAGACATCCCTATTGTCAATCCTCCTCATAAGAGTTTGGCCTCGGTGTTTGAGATACTGAAGGTGGAAGAAATCTTTGCAATCCTGAATCGGGACTTAGGGATCCCTGGTTTGTCATGTCAGGTCCATGAACCCATAGGCCATCCATCTATTAGGATTTATCCCTCCTTCATAGAGGTGGTTAAGGATGGGGTAGCAGGGGGAAGGATTGTTTCTAGCCAACAATCCCCATTATAAGCTATTTCTGACCAGCTCCCAAGCCATCCTCTATGATGGTCTGCAGGTCAGCATGTTCCAGTTCATTCATTATAGTTTACTAACCATTTTAATCCTCTAGTTAGTTAGGATAAGGAGAATTTTGAACCTGAAGGGTTGAAAATAGTGATTCAAAATTGTAAAAAGAAGTTGAATGGAACAAGGTCAATTGAGTATTCTGAAATTGGGTGGGGAAGAGTTTGTTTCGTAGTCATGGTCAGATGATGAGCAGGACATCCTGGGGTATGAAACCAGTGGACCTAGACCTAAGAAAGGGAAAATGGGGATTCTTATATTGGGAAATTTCCCAGTTAATAAGGATAAGAAATCTAAGCCTTGTAAGGACTATACAAATTCTCCAAAAACAGTGTCAACGAGGTCTGCCATCAAAGCTAAAAACACAAATAAGGAAACTAAGACATTTCATACTCTATGGGCTGTCCAAACGGAGAAATCAAGGGAGATTTTTTTGTATTGTGGTGTTGAATCAGTTCTTGTTATAGTGGGTACAGATGGGGAAGAGGTGTAGGAGAGGGAACTAGTGGAGTTAGTCCCAGGAAGGGAGGAGGACAAACCGACTGAGGGGAGTGAGAGACAATTGGTTCTGATGTCTCATACCAAGGAGGGAGCAGAGGGGATGCCTGATGAGTCAGAAGGAGAGGCTGAGATTAGGGAATCTCTATGGGAAATACTCATACAATCTAAGGAATAGATTTTAGAGTAGGTGTTAACCATTTGTGCTTCTTTTGAATATGTAGTAAGGATGAATATAAGATTGATTTAAGTAGACAAAAATATGAAGAAACACGAGTGGATTAAAAAACAACACTTAATCCTAGTCAGAAGTTTCAACAATAAGAAAACAGTGGTGGAGGAGTTCTTGAGAGCATGGGAAAAGATGGATTCCTATTTCATAGACAGTATCAGGGATGACCCTGGAAAAAAGGTAACATCTCTATCCTAGAATCAATTTATGGGAATTGAGTTTAATAGGGTTTAAGATAGTCTTTGATAATTTTGTTATGTCCTATAATGTTTGATGGATTGGTTGGACTGTATGGTTTCACACTTTTTCCATAAAATAGTATTTTAATAAAAATATATTTTGTGTGTGTGTGGAAAGAATATAGGTGCATAACATAATATACATCTCAATGAAGGAAAATTGTGATAAATATCCATTACCGATTTGTTAAATTTTAAACTATAAACCCCATGAAATATAAACAATTAAATGGATATATAAAACACAATAATTTTAATTATAATAATCATAAAATAAATTCATGGTTAGTATATAAAACACATAAAAGAAATAGGTGGTGAATATGTCATGTGTATCACAGAAGTAAAAAGTGAGATGAAAATCCATTATCACTTTAGTAATATTTTAAATTGTAATACCCAATAAATAATATCATAAAATGAAACTATAAATATCATTAAAATAATAATATTCATGATATAACATGTCAAGGGGTATTATATAAACCACAAAAAAGAAACCAGTGGTGAATGCACATATGTCTCCAAAAAATAAAAGAGAAACTAGAAATCCATTACCTTAAGTATTGACTTCCATCGTACATGTTAAAACCTCATATATAATAAATATAAGTTTATTATACATATATAAGATAAATATATTTATATATATCATACCATATATAATTTTCTTATAACCTTTTATTAACAAATCCATGGTAATGTTACGTTTCAGGTAATAACTACATAATTTTACATATATGCTTCGATTTTTTATTTTTTATCCTCTTAATTTAATCATGAATTAATCATGTCCATAATATTAAACATGATATAAAAATAATATATATTTATTTTATATGTATTTATAGTAATCCATACAATTTAGTGATAGAAAATGAAATACACCGTTCATAGAGACGATATGCCGTACATATGCATGAACGATGTTTCCATTTACTTATCATATTGAAAGAAAGAAAGGTAAAAGATATATTAAAATTAAATAATAATTTTTATGTCATAGATATCAAATATTTTCATTCAAACCATCCTTAATACTTTCCATGTAAAGCGTTAAAGAATCTCATTGCTTCGTAAGACGATTGTCTTCCATACACACAAGTGATGTTATCATTTTCCCAAAAAATGTAGAGAATTAAGGCATGTGTGATATAATAATTCGATAAGAATAATAATATCATAAATGAAATATATAAATAATAAATCAATAATTATTTCTATCATTGATATGTAATAATGTAAAAATGAAAGACATCATACATGAGGCGGTAGTCTGTCGTACTCACGAATGATGACTTCATAACCCATTTTATGGAAGTGGAAATGGTTTTAGGTCATTAATTTAACATAAAAACATATAAATATATGTAAGATAATGATTTTATTATATCATAATGGTATAATAAGAATTTATGTAGGTGATAGGAAGAAATAAAAAAAATTCTTGTTGATGAATGCTACCTCTTCTTCAGGTATTGTCCTTTGGTTTGCACCAAAATCCTTCATAGGTTGGATTTATATCCAAAATAAGGATTATAGGATAAGAATAGGGAAGTTTTAAAGTGATTTGGGATGGTATTTTCTATACCAAAATGCTTTTAATTTGTGAATAAGTGAATGGAAGTGGTGACCTTTTGTAAGTGGGGGAAAAGAACCAACTTGGAAATATCCCAAAAGACTCCAAAATAATAAATTAATTACCAAGGGAAAGATTAAAAATGACCCTAGATTATAAATTTATAAGGTTAATATGGAAATATAACCATACTATAGTATTTATACATGTTTTTTTGTAATTTTTAAAGCTTATATTTTTAGTTTAACCCTCGGTAAACCCATTTTTACCTTAACCGTAGTAAATAATTATTACTGTTTTCCAAATTCATTGTGTTAAAAAGTTAAGTTTAACTTATTAAATAATATTAATTATTATTATTAAAAATATGGAATAAATTTTTCCAAAATTACATTCACACAGTTGGAAATATTAAATTTAAAATTAACCCTGTAGATGCGACGAGAAAGCGAGTTTTTAAAGAGAAAATGTTCAAAAGTTTACAAAGTTTTTATATCTAATTTCAATATAAAATTGATTAAAATTAAATAAATTAGATTAATAGATATATAATTGAACTAATTTTACATTAAAACAAATTTAAAATAAAATTTAATCTTATAAATAATTTAAATGAAAATGCAATTTGCAATTATAATTCAGTATTTTTTAACTATGTATCAGAAAATAAATCTTTTCAGAAAATTATCAAAAATTTACCCTAAGATAATTTTTATATGATTATTTAAAAAATGAAATTTATTTTTTCCAAATTAATTTTATAAAAATTTCAAAAACTAATTTCAAAATAAGTGTCTAAAAAGGTGACAAAACTGATTTTTGGAAAAATATAGTTTTAAGCGTAAAATTCGATTTATTATTCTCTTTTATATAGAAAATACATAAGTTGAATGTTAAAAATTTAATTTAATATATGAGATATAAATTTCTTTAAAATAATTCACTAAAAGTTTTTTTTAATTTATTGAGGTGAAATTTTCTTATTTTCATACAAATAGTTTTTCATAAAAACATTTTCTTTTATTTTAAAATAGTTTTTATTTTCATTTTTAATTAATTGGAGACCAAATAATTCATTTTAATTAGATTTTTTAACCATATATTTTTATAATTTACTTAATCCTATTAACACCAACTATTATAATGGCTAGGTGATAACTATAATACTAAATAATAATTTCTTAAAAGTATGTCATGTTTCATTTAAATTTGGTCTTGTGTGCAATGAAAAATACTCCCAGTGTTGCATGTAATGCAAGATAAGATTAGTGTTGTGTGTAACTAAATCTAAAATTGATGTTGTATATAACATAATCCATTAAATATATTTATTTTATTTTAAAAAGTAATAATTTATAAAATCTCGGGGTGTTACATTATACCCCCCTAAAAATGAATTTCACCCTGGAAATTCATCTATGTCATCAAAGGTTTAACAATTGAAAATTACTTCTTAGAAATCCATTTAATAAATAGGTTTAATAAAAAATTCTATCTAAAAAGAGAAAGTTATGTGCTAAATTATTATGTAATAACACATATTAGGTTTCAAAATAGGAAAAAGTTGGTGGGAATTGAAAATATAGACACAGAAGAGAAAACGAACACCCAAATACTGATGGAGAGTGATAATGATGATTGATCACATGAAAGTTTGTGATACAAATAAAGATAGTTACCAATAATACATAAACCAAATAGGTATGAAAATTTTCATTTATATCCTAAAAAATGATGACAACAAGACAACATTTTATTTGAAGGTCCTTTTCTTAATGCTTGGGAATCTATAATGACCCAAAGTTTCATTAATGGAAAATCCCTCTTGATCCAGTTAAATGTCTCTTTATGAAAAATGTTTTTATAAGATGTCAAATTCTTTGGTTTTATGTTAAGAATTTTGACCGTTGTTAATATAGCCGTTGAACAGTGATCACATGATTAGTATAAATATAGGACCTTAACAAATCCAATTTACTCAGACAAAATAAGCGATGGCCTCATCCAGTAGAATTGCCCCATACGAAGCCCATTTTTCAGAGCTCCGAAAAGAGGTGGCATCCTTGGGCTTCACCCTTGACTAAGCCCAAGCTGAGCTTCACCATGTCAAGCTCGAACGAGACCGTCTACGGGAAAAGTGGAAGTTGATAGAGATTACCACTCGAGCGATGTTATCCGAGCCACCCCAAGAGTCTGTCACCATCGCACACCTTACCCTTAGGTCTTATGCAGCTGTTTTAAGGGGTTACAAAACAAATAAGCAGTACTATGTTCATTTACATTATTTTTGTATATAATAATGAATATAATTTCTAGTCATTTTTGATACATTGTAAATAGTTTTTAAAGTAAAAATGGTGTTTTTAGTTATTATTTAATTAAGAAATATATTTTATTAAATTAAGGGATTTTTGAATTAAATAATATTTTAATAAAATAATAATAATATTATTAAATTAATTTTTATGAAATAAATGATCTTATAATTTTATGAATGCAATTAAAATTTTATATTAAGGTTTGAAAGACATTTCTGTCAAAACCCATGAATTTTCGATAAATGTTTGTTTTTATTTTAAAAGTAAAAATTAACATATTTAGAATTTTTTTTAGATAAAATAAATTTCATTTCTGGAATCAGGACGTCGAAATTATCCAACGGTGAATTTTTCATAATTTTCTGAGACAATAAAATTTTTGGGTAAAAATTAAATACCGTTTAAATATATAATGTGTTTTATGACATCATAATGAACCAATGGTGATGTAATAAAATACCATAATCCTTATGTTCGGCCAATATATGTTTTATCCTTAAAATAATGTGATTTTGGGTTTTTTTGACTTACTTTTCAAAGCATTAATGGACCCCTCAAGACATATTCAACACTTTTCCTTTTTAAATTAATTTCCATGGGAGTGTGACTCACCTCCACATAAGCAACCTTTTTAATTCAATAAGTTCGGACTTGGGCCTTATAAAATATTGTTTTCCTCTTCCGTTTTCCAAAAACCATGGGAAAAAACCATGGGATGGTCTGTGGTTTGGATTAATTTAATGTAAGGGGACCCAAACCTAAATAATAAAGAATTATCTCACCTTTCCTATATAAACCCACCCAAGCTCCCACTTCCTCCTCACTAAAATCACTTGGAGTTCGTCCAACCTCTGCCCTAATCTCTCTAGAATCCTCCCAAGGTGCCCCAAGATCCCAAGAAGCCTCTCACAAGCCTCTCTCTCGCCTTTGGAAGCACACTTCCAAGTAAGGGTTTTTTTCTTCCTTTCTCATTTTTGTCAATTTTCTTTAAGTTGTATTGATCTTTTAATTTCAATTATGAATGTTGGGGTATGGTTTTTCACCTCCCCCATACTGCCCTCTTATTTTTTGAATGATGTTAGACCCCTTTCTCTCTCATTAAATGCCTCCCATGTACACCCATTACTATGCCGAAATTCCGAAAGGAACTTCTCTCTCTTCTTGTACATTCAAGCAATAATTTTGTATCATGAATCTAAATTACATTACAATTGTTGGGACATGTATCTATATGAACTTATTACTATCCATTACATGTAAATATGATTAGGAACCCCTTTCTCTCTCATCAACCATTTTTTATGAATTCTTATGTCACGTCATTACGCTGCCGAAATCACACCGATTTTCTAAGCAAATGCCATTGTGTAGTGGATACCATGCCCATTTATCCATCAAGGGTATCCACCTTTATGCAACTTTACTTATTGATTACAAAGTTTCATGTATTAATTCCACATTCCTTTATCTTGGAATAAATTATTATGTTTTATGAATCAATGTTTTATGATCCATGTGGCACACTTATGCATGAAATGAAATGTTTTAAGAAGGGTGCGCCCTTATAGCGCTCCAATGCATTGGGTAAAGTATAGTATAATGATACTTCATGTGAAATGGGTGTTGACTCATGCTAATTCAAGTGCAATGAGGGTTTAATCATGCTTCATGTTCAATGAGGGTTTACTCATGCTTTATGTGCAATGAGCCTTGGCTCATGCTAATTCCATGTTAAGTGTTGTTGCCACATTTCCATGTTATGATTATCATGCTTTATCATGCCTTTATGTTCATGTTTTTTTATGCTCTATTGATATTCCTATTGTCTAACATGTATTGTAATCCTCATGTTATTCCATGTGTACTCCCTTACTGGTCTTTATAGCTCACCCTTTTCTTATGCATGTCCTCAGGTTATCCCATGCAATGCTAAGTACAAGGGAATGTAGTGGTCATGTAAAGGATGTTTTCAATAAAGATGTTGTATTTATTGTTTTAAGTTTTTATGTAATTATCCTAAGCCCCAAAGACACTAAACCTCTTGATCTTCTTTGTTGTATCAAGTTAAGTTTTATGTAATAAATCATGTTTAAGTTGTAATAAAAAAGCAGGGTTGTCATAGTTGGTATCAGAGGATAGGTTTAGTTATTTTTGGGATTAGGAAACCCTAGTAAAGCCTTAGATACAAGAATAAGTACAATAAAAACGTCCCTAAGTTTTTTTGAGTATTGATTAAGTGGGTTATAAAACAAATACATCCCTGTCTGGATACGAGCAGGTAGAGGCGGCTCTGGCACAGATGTATCCTAGGGGTAAAGCCCGAAAACACCGCTTTGAGCTAGACTCGAACAGGAACTGGTGCATGACAATGGGCCTTGCTGCACTCTTGGTTATGACACTCCCAAGGGATATGTTTTGATAAATTCACAAGCTTAATATGAACCCTTATTAAGGGAATTAAAAAAAATTCCCCTACGAATATATGTTAGAAAGTAGATCATGAAAATCCAAGATTGAAGCCTATAGACTCATGAGTTAAGAAATGAAAGTTTATTTATAAGTCATCAACTTTTGTCTTTGGATTACCCTTTATGTGTTACCCCTAATTTTCCTTTTATTCCAGCCAATGGAAGGTAATAGGAGGACTCGGGCTAATAACTGTTGTGAAGATCAGTGTGATGACTGTACTAATGAGATGCCCAATCCAATGGGAGCGGGAATCACGAACTTTGTCACGCTTCTCTCTCAGCTAACTCAAGTTTTGAATAGAAACACGGGTCAAAAGGAACGTCCAAACCCCCCTAAGAAGGAACAAGTCGCTATCTAGAGCTTCATGAGGCAAAGGCCTCCTACTTTTAGTGGATTATCCGAACCCACGATCACTGAACAATGGATCAACTTCATTGAAAAGATATTATCCATACTCCAATGTTCTAAACAAGGGAAGGTTCTCCTAGCAGCTTATCGTATGGAGGGTGAAGCTGATCAATGGTGGACGTTGATCAAAAATACAAAGCCTGAGGAGAAGATCGAGGCATTGGAATGGAAGTATTTCCAGAAGATGTTTTTTGATAAATATTTTCCACGCACCCTCCAAATTAAGATGGAAAGGGACTTCCTTTCCCTCAAGCAAAAAGATGAAGAATCTGTTGGAGCATACAAGGAAAACTTCACCAGGCTTTCACGATATTCTTCCGGCTTTGTCGTTACCCCCAAATGCAAGTTTAACTGCTTTTTTGGTGGGATGAAGCCTAGATTGTGGAAAGCATTAGCGATTCGTGACTTTGACAGCTATGAGGAAATTGTCCGATGTGCCCTCAAGGTTGAAATGGAGATTGGGGAATCACATGGGTATCATGGGGACAAGAAGCGTAAGGTGGACTTGAATGCTGGTGGTCCGATGGATAAATCCAACGGTGCTAAGAAGATCCATCACCCTACTTGCCAAAAGTGTGGGAAGAAGCACCCTAGAAATTGCCTTAAGGGGACGAGAAAATGCTTCAGGTGTGGAAGAGAAGGGAACCTAGCTGTTAACTATCGGTAAGAAGGACCCGCGGCTACAACAGAAGAGAGGAATGCTCCATTCGAACCTTAATGCATTGTTAAATGCTACAAATGCAAAGAACCGGGTCATTTTACAAATCAGTGCCCTAATCTAAGGGTTATCATAGGCAACCAACAACCTCCAAGACAGCAAGGAAGATCTTTTGTCATCACTTCTGCTAAAGTGAACCCCGAAAATGAAGTGGTGACAGGTGCGCTAGTTATTCATTCAAGAATAGCGAACATACTTTTTGATTCAGGTTCTATTCATTATTTTATATCTCGAAAGTTTAGTAGAACAATCCCAGCACCACCACAAATCATGGAAGTAAAGATGTCGGTGAGTATGGAAAATGGGGCAATCATTGCATCCCATGAATATAAGTCCTCCCCTGTTATAATCTGTGGATTGAATTTCCCAGCAAACCTCATCATACTCCCTCTGGTGGAATTTTATTGAATTCTTGGCATGGATTGGCTTTCCTTATATAGAGCCAATAAAAATTGTTAGGAGAGGGAAATCACACTCCATATGGAGAATCGACCCCCGATTCTTTACAAGTGTCAGTAGGAAGATGAATCTACTTTAGCTCCATCATCTCAAGCATGGATATTATAGCCTTATGAGCACGCATATCTGGCTCAGATGATTGAGTCCAAGGAAGAACCATCCTTGAAGAAATTCCTATTGTTAGGGAATTCGCTGAAGTGTTTCCCGAGGAACTGCCTGGTCTTCCTCTAAGAAGATATATTGAGTTCTCAATTGAAATTATACCAGGGGAACTACCAATATCCAGGACTCCATATAGAATGGCTATTGTAGAGCTTGAATAGCTGAAGAAACAACTACAGGAGAATCTGGATAAAGGGTTTATATGCCCAAGTGCTTCACTATGGGGTGCACAAGTCCTCTTTGTCAAGAAGAAGGATGAGTCAATGCAGCTTTGCATCGATTATTGTGAACTTAAAAAAATCACGATAAAGAACAAGTATCCTCTCCCAAGAATCGATGACTTGTTTGATCAGTTGCGTTGAGAACAATACTTCTCTAAGGTAGATTTGCGGTCGGGATATTATCAAGTAAGGGTGAAGAAGGAAGATGTCCCCAAGACTGCTTTCCGTACAAGGTACAGTCACTATGAATTCATAGTAATGCCTTTTGTACTCACCAATGCTCCAGAAATATTCATGGACTTGATGAATAGAGTCTTTAGAGATTAACTTGACAAATTTGTGGTAGTATTTATAGATGATATTCTAATATACCCCAAAACCAAGGAGGATCATGAGGAGGATTTAAAAACTGCACTAGAGACTTTGCGCAAGGAGAAGCTCTATGAAAAGTACAACAAGTGTGAGTTATGGTTGAAGGAGGTCTCATTCTTGGGACATATCATCACAAGCAATGGGATATCTATGGACACCTCCAAAACAGATGCAATTGAGGGATGGCTGAGGCCAACATCGGTAACGAATATCCGTAGCTTCTTGGGGTTAGCTGGATATTATCGACGATTTGTGAGAAATTTCTCATGATTTTCCAACCCTCTTATCAAGCTAACTCAAAAGGGAGTAAAGTTTTCTTGGAGTGATGAATGTGAAGAAAACTTAAAGGAGTTGAAAAGGAGGCTTATCACTGCACCCGTGCTCACTTTACCCACAAGTGGGGAGATTTTTGTGGTATTCAGTGATGCTTCGAAGAAGGACTTAGGATGTGTGCTGATGCAGAATGATAAAGTGATATCCTATACATCAAGGCAGTTGAAAATCCATGAGTGAAACTATCCAACAAATGATCTGGAGTTGGCGGCTGTGATCTTTGCCTTGAAAATCTGGCGACATTATCTCTATGGAGAGAAATGTGAGATATATACTGACCACATGAGTCTTAAATATTTATTCACACAGAAAGAGCTTAATATGCACCAGAGAATATGGATAGAGCTCATCAAGGATTATGACTATTCAATACATTACCACCCTGGGAAAGCGAACAAGGTGGCAGATTCCTTAAGTAGAAAGGATCCAACGATTCTATCAATGATGAGAATTGAGAAGGATCCAGTCTTCTTAGACTTGATGAAGATGGACGTGAGAATCATACGGAAGGGAACATCATCAATCCTTTCACAAATGATTGCTCAACCATCTCTTTTGGAAAGGTTAAAGGATTCTCAAAAAGATGATGTGGGAATTCAAGAAAAAGTGGAAGCTATCAAAAAGGGGAAATCCTCGGAGTTTAATGTTAATGAAGAAGGAATTGTGTGGTTTGGGAAAAGACTATGTGTTCCATCAATTCTAGAGCTGAAGAAGAAACTTTTAGATGATGAACATAGTTCAAATTTCTCTATTCACCCAGGGAGCACAAAGATGTATCGAGATTTCCGAGAAAAATTTTGGTGGGATAATATGAAGAAGGAGATCGCTGAATATACATCAAAGTGCCTGGTGTGTCAGCAAGTGAAGGCAGAGAGGCAGAAGTCTAATGGGATGATGTAACCATTTCCCATACCAGAATGAAAATAGGAGAACATCACCATGGACTTTGTCACCAGACTTACAAGGACATCCAAAGGCAACAATGCAATCTGGGTTGTTGTGGATCGTCTAACAAAGACTGCACACTTCATTTCTATTCGGGAGGATTTCTCATTGGATCAACTGGCACAGATATATATCAGGGAAGTGGTAAGGTTTCATGGAGTACCACTATCTATTGTGTCTTACCGAGATCCAAGATTCACCACTAATTTTTGGAAGAGTCTTCAACATGCTTTGAATACTGAACTGAACTTCAGTACGGCCTATCATCCTCAAACTGATGGCCAATCCAAGCAGACTATCCAAACACTTGAGGATATGTTGAGAGAGTTCTAAATGAAATTTAAAGGAGGATGAGATCAACATATTCCTCTGGTTGAGTTGCCTTATAATAACAGTTTCCACTCGAGCATCCAAATGGAACCATATGAAGCCCTGTATCGGAAAAGGTGTAGAACACCGGGATGTTGGGATGAGGTCGGTGAACGTAAGTTTCTTGGACCAGAAATGGTCGAAGAAATGGTGGAGAAGGTGAAAACCATTCAGCATCATATCAAGGCAGCCCATAGTCGACAGAAGAGTTATGCAGATAATCGTCGATGAGACCTTGAGTTTAAAGTTGGAGACATGGTGTTTCTACGCATATCTCTGTGGAAAAAGGTCATGAGGTTTGGAACTAAAGGGAAGTTAAGTCCAAGGTACATCGGCCCCTTCGAGGTTCTTGATCGTGTTGGGGCTGTGGCCTATCGACTAGCACTTCCACCTACTTGGCCAAAGTACATGATGTCTTTCATGTATCCCTCTTAAAGAAGTACATACTAGACCCTTCACATGTACTCTCTTCTGAGGTGGTACAATTGGAAGACGATCTTTCTTATGAGGAGAAACCAGTGAAGATATTAGATCATAGAGAAAAAGTTCTACGAAATAAGACAATGCCCCTCGTTAAGGTTTTGTGGATAAACCATAAGTTTGAAGAAGCGACTTGGGAATCGGAGGATATGATGAAGATGAGTTACCCACATTTGTTTTAGTGTGGGAAAAAGAAAATTTCGAGGGAGAAATTTATTAAGGGAGGAATATTGTAATGAACCAAAGTTTCATTAATGGAAAATACCTCTTGATCCAGTTAAATGTCTCTTTATGAAAAATGTTTTTATAAGATGTCAAATTCTTTGGTTTTATGTTAAGAATTTTGACCGTTGTTAATATAGTCGTTGAACAATGATCACATGATTAGTATAAATATAGGACCTCAACAAATCCAATTTACTCAGAAAAAAGAAGGGATGGCCTCATCCAGTAGAATTGATCCATACGAATCCCATTTGTCAGAGCTCGGAAAAGAGGTGGCATCCTTGGGCTTCGCCCTTGACCAAGCCCAAG
Source organism: Viscum album (assembly GCA_963277665.1). NCBI lineage: Eukaryota > Viridiplantae > Streptophyta > Magnoliopsida > Santalales > Viscaceae > Viscum > Viscum album. The sequence continues at coordinate 258,090,763 of OY728162.1, forward strand.
CTGAGCTTCACCATGTCAAGCTCTAATGAGACCGTCTACGGGAAAAGTGGAAGTTGATAGAGATTACCACTCGAGCGATGTTATCCGAGCCACCCCAAGAGTCTGTCACCATCGCACACCTTACCCTTAGGGCTTATGCAGCTATTTTAAGGGGTTATGTAACAAATAATTAGTACTATGTTCATGTACATTATTTTTGTATATAACAATGAATATAATTTCTAGTCATTTTTGATACATTGTAAATAGTTTTCAAAGTACAAATGGTGTTTTTAGTTATTATTTAATTAAGAAATCTATTTTATTAAATTAAGGGATTTTTGAATTAAATAATATTTTAATAAAATAATAATAATATTATTAAATTAATTTTTATTAAATAAATTATCTTCTAATTTTATGAATGCAATTAAAATTTTATATTAAGGTTTGAAAGCCATTTTTGTCAAAACCCTTGAATTTTAGATAAATGTTTGTTTTTATTTTAAAAGTGAAAATTAACATATTTAGAAATTTTTTTAGATAAAATAAATGTCATTTCTGGAATTAGGACGTCGAAATTATCCAACGGTGATTTTTTCATAATTTTCTGAGACAGTCAAATTTTTGGGAAAAAATTAAATACCGTTTAAATATATAATGTGTTTTATGACATCATAATGACCCAATGGTGATGTAATAAAATACCATAATCCTTATGTTCGGCCAATATATGTTTTATCATTAAAATAATGTGATTTTGGGTTTTTTGGACTTACTTTTCAAAGCATTAATGGACCCCTCAAGAAATATTCAACACTTTGCCTTTTAAAATTAATTTCCATGGGAGTGTGATTCACCTCCACATAAGCAAACTTATTATTTTAAGAATTTCGGACTTGGGACTTATAAAATATTTTTTTCCTCTTCCATTTTCCAAAAAACATGGGCAAAAACCATGAGATGGTTTGTGGTTTGGATTAATTTAATGGAAGGGGACCCAAACCTAAATAATAAAGAATTCCCTCACCTTTCCTATATAAACCCACCCAAGCTCCCACTTCCTCCCCACTAAAATCCCTTGTAGTTCGTCCAACCTCTGCCCTAATCTCTCTATAATCCTCACAAGGTGCCCCAAGCTCCCAAGAAGCCTCTCAAAATCCTCTCTCTAGCCTTTGGAAGCACACTTCCAAGTAAGGGATAATTTTCTTCCATTCTCATTTTTGTCAATTTTCTTTAAGTTGTATTGCCCTTTTAATTTCAATTATGAATGTTGGGGTATGGTTTTTCACCTCCCCCATACTTCCCTATTATTGTTTGAATTATGGGAGACCCCTTTATCTCTCATTAAATGCCTCCCATGTACACCCGTTACTGTGCCGAAATTCTGAAAGGAACTTCTCTCTCTTCTTTTACATTCCAGCAATAATTTTGTATCATGAATCTAAATTCCATTAAAATTGTTGGGACATGTATCTATATGAACTCCTTACTATCCATTACATGTAAATATGATGAGGAACCCATTTCTCTCTCATCAACCATTTTTTATGAATTCTTATGTCACGCCGTTATGCTGCCGAAATCGCACCGATTTTCTAAGCCAATGCCATTGTGTAGTGGATACCATGCCCATTTCTCCATCAAGGGTATCCACCTTTATGCACCTTTACTTATTGATTAAAAAGTTTCATGTATTAATTCCACATTCCTTTATCATGGAATAAATTATTATGTTTTATGAATCCATGTTTTATGATCCATGTGGCACACTTATGCATGAAATGAAATGTTTTAAGAAGGGTGCGCCCTTATAGCACTCCAATGCATTGGGTAAAGTATAGTATCATGATACATCATGTGAAATGAGTGTTGACTCATGCTAATTCAAGTGAAACGAGGGTTTACTCGTGCTTCATGTTCAATGAGGGTTTACTCATGCTTTATGTGCAATGAGCCTTGGCTCATGCTAATTCCATATTAAGTGTTGTAGCCACATTTCCATGTTATGATTATCATGCTTTATCATGCCTTTATGTTCATGTTTCTTTTGTGATCTATTGATATTTCTATTGTCTAACATGTATTTTACTCATCATGTTATCCCATGTGTACTCCCTTACTGGGCTTTATATCTCACCCTTTTCTTATGCATGTCCTCAGGTTATCCCATGCAATACTAAGTACGAGGGAATGTAGTGGTCATGTAAAGGATGTTTTCAATAAATATGTTGTATTTATTGTTTTAAGTTTTTATGTAATGATCCTGATCCCCAAAGACACTATACCTCTCGATCTTATTTGTTGTCTCAAGTAATGTTTTATGTAATAAATCATGTTTAAGTTGTAATAAAAAAGCAGGGTGTCATAGAATCCCTTTTTCATATAGACCTAGAACAAATAAAAATATACTTAGTCGATATTATTTTACTTCATAGGAACAATTTCATCCTTTGGTTGTTACTTGATCATTTTTCACTTTATATATTACTCTAAGAGATTAATTTTTTATGTCTGAAGCAATCCATAATAGAATGATAAGTCATTCCTTCCGTCTCTAGTAAAAAACGGTTAACACTGGTTATCCAATATGGCTAAATCTTTATATGGAGAATTAATAAGTTAATATATAAAACTTCACCCAAAGTTAAAAATAAACGATTCCATAAATAGTTAAACTTATAAAACTTACAAAATTCAGAAATTATAAAGAAGTTCACTAAATTTCACAAACTCAACTTAACATTAATTCTCCAAATATCATTGATCAGCTCTTAGAAGACACATACCAAATATGTGAATAACTTGGTCATATATTCTCCTAAATCTTGGTAATAATTATAATTACCATAAAACCTCAATTAAAACACATATACTTCCTTATTAATTAAATAAAACCACATATTGTTGAATATCTTCTGTAAATACAATAATGATTTAAAATCCTTTAATGATAACATAAACCAATTTTGTCCACAAATAATTAACCAGTTACATGGTCATCAATACTATCCAATTTACATTATACATATAAATCATTTATTTTTCCCAACATTATTATTTCATCATCAAGAACATATTAATGTTTATATTTTCCTTAATCACATGTCTTCCCTAAAATATTACCTTTCCATTAAATCACTTTTCTGGGTCATCAGAACAATTCAACATATTATTGATTTTTTTAATGAAAAACTTATACTGAAGAGTTATTTCATAATTAATTAATTCCAATACATAAACACTTTAATCATACCACTTCCTTATCAAACCATTAAATAAGATTCATCATCTTATTCCTTAACACTTGTTTCCTTTAATATGTCATTTTTAGTCTCTTCATCATCAACATTGTAACCATTGCTCATACAACCTTTCTAATTATCTTCTTGAGATTTCCCCTTAGGACATCAATTTGAATAATTCTTATAATCTACACATTTAAAATATTCAACAATTGATGATACCTTAATGAGTCCATTATTCTCATCCATTATTTTAACTAAATTTTTCATTTTTACTTTGTAGTTACTTTCTTTGTGTCCTTATTTTCCACTCCCAAAATATGTTCTCATCCCTTAGAGGCATTCCCTTGAGTGCTATTTCCACATTCTCAACATATAGAAAAGTGAGTCTTGTTTCCTCTATAGTATCCAATACCTAAACTCTTAGTGAAATATATCCTTCTCTTCTTTGTCAAGTCCAATATTGGTTAAGGTTCACATTGTTAATCATGTTCTATGATAATTAATTAGGAATAATCATAATATCCTTCACTATAGGTATTATAAAATTTGGTTTCTTATCACACATTTTCTATCACATTAAATGTTAATATAGTTCCCTATGGTTCCCACTATTGACTATAAACAAAAATCATAATGTGGAAAACACTAGTCATATTAGAAAACCACATAATCATGAAAATCACTTAGAGGATTTATAAATCATGACACATTATTTTTAATTTATGAAACATTAGGTTTATTCTAGGTCATTCATAGTCATATTATATATAAATATTTCATGATAGTTTGTAAACAAAATTTGGATATCCAAAGAATATCCCTCAGGAGTGTTAAATTAGCTTTGTAGTAAGGCCTTTTTTCATGCACTAGGGGAATATCGAGTCCAGATTAATGTGCCCTTTTTAGAGTTATTACCCCTAGGTACCTCTGTTCCAGATCCACATCCATTTGTAGTATCCATACAAGGATATAATTTCTTGGAAACCACTTTATCTATCCTTTACCAAGATTCCAGGAGATTTTCCTATACTTTGACTTATCCTTAGATTTATCCATTTTGATATCCCTATATATATACTTAGAAATATCCTTTGGGACGTCACTAATGTTTTCTTATCCTAGTTTACAAAGGTTAACTAAAACTTTCCTCTAATACTAACTATAACAACCTAGGATTTTCATACATGGATATTACATCTTTTTAGATGAATATTCATTACATTACACAAAAATATGCTTTAGGACCTCAATATTTTAGTTCCTTGGGAAACTTAGAACACAATATTCTTAATTCATAAAATATCTTCAATGTATCTCATAAATATTTTATCCTTCATAAATCCTACTTAAATCCTTTATTCATAACATGGGGAAAAGAAATATAAGAATGGGTGAGCTCAGATTCTCAAAAGGGTAAAAATTGGAGATACATAATCATAACATGAACATAAGGGTATGATAACTTGATAATAACATTTGAGAACTATAACCTCCATATCAAAGATCATAATCTTAAGTCATGGAATAAATATTGGTAGTTCATAAGACATAAATCATAAGGGAATCAAAGAACATGAACCATGTGAGAATACAATTGAAAGAAGACATAGGTTTATGAAATACACATAATCATAGAATATCTTATGTGAAGGCTACCGGCCAAGACATTCATAAAATTTTAGGCTTGGGATAACCGCCCATTTACCTACATTAGGATTGAGATAACCACCAATGTAACCCATTTTTTAGGCTTGGTCTTATGAATGATGTACCCTACTTTTTTGGCTTGGTCAAACCACCAATGTTACCTTTGAGTTCATAGAAAATTTATCATTACCCAATACATTGTAAGGAGATATAGTTCCCACTCATAATATAATGAAAATCATGCACATGTATGCCAAAAGACTTTAAAAAATTCATCATATCATAACCCATGAAATGAAATGGGTTTCATAAAAATTGTATCTTATCATAAACTATGTAAAAGATATATGTTTCATAATCACTTCATCACTTCATCATAGCATAACTCATGGAAAAATAAATAGGTTTCATAATAATTATATCGTATTATAACCCATGAAAGAGAAACGAGTTTCATAAACATCTTTTCATCATAAATATAAAACATTAAGAGAAATAATAATAATGGTCTCCTTGGATAATAAACCCATTAAAGCATAAGTAACATAAAAGGATGTCATCTTAGATGGAAAATGGTTTTGAAAATATCACGTGGAATTTTTTTTAGGAAAAATATATTTTCTTTGAAAATAACTTTTTAAAAATATAAAACATTTTGGAAATCCTTTCCTTTGAAAATAAATTTGAAAACTTATAATAGAAGCTTTAAAAATATTTTAAAACATTTCTTGGGGAAAATATAATTTATTCTTTGGAAAATAAATTTTAAAACATAAAACTTCTTGAAAATAATTTTATTTGAAATTAACATTTAAATGTTATAAATTAAGCTTCCAATAAAATAATGGTTATGATGATGAGAAGTTTTGTTCATGCATACACAATAAAACAAAGACATATTTCTCATTTTCAGTAAAATCCAAACAAGCATTAACTAGAAAATGACATGAAGATTCCTTTCATTTTTTATAGAAATTAAAACATGGGTAAAAATTTATTTAATTGTTCATTTGAAAAATATTAAAAACATTTTTGGAAACATTTTTATAGAATATAGTTTTGGAAGAAAAATGTGTTTCCACAGAAAAATTGATTTTTATTACAAGAATTATTTTAAACTCTTGAGTACATAAAGAGATAAAAATTAAGGGAAAGAATATATTATCATTACATAACTAGAGAATAAAAAAATAACGAGTTTCTTGAGATATGGATCATAATATTTTATCATCAGATACATAATCATAAATAATTATGATAAATGATGAGATTGTAACATAAGATCATTAACACTTTTGTATCTTTGAATCAAAATCCCCATGAAGTGGTAAAATAATATGGAACTTAAAATATAATTAGGATAAATAAATTCTTTATATTACAAGTAAAATGGGTTTTATGTATACCTTGTGAAAAAATATATGTGCATAACATAATGTAAATCTCAAAGAAATAAAATTGAGGCAAAATCTATTACCGATTTGTTAATTTTTAAATAAAAAACCCCATGAAATATAGATACTTAAATAGATATGTAAAACCCAATAATTTTAAGTATAATAATAATAAAATAAATTCATAGGTAGTATATATATTACATAAAATAAATAGGTGGTGGATATGGAATGTGTCTCACAGAAGTAAAAAGTGAGATGAAATTCCCTTACTGCTTTAATAATCTTTTGAATCATAAAACCCAATAAATAATATAATTAAATGAAACTTTAAATATAATTAAAATAATTATATTCATTATATAACATGTCAATGGTAATTATATACACCATATAAAATAAACTAATGGGGAATGTGTATATGTCTCCTAGAAATAAAAGAGTGTCTAGAAATCCATTTCCTTAAGTCTTGAATTTCATCGTACATGTTCAAACCTCATGTATAATAAATATAAGTTTATTTTAAATATATTAAATAAAAATATTTATATATAAAACACCATTTATGATTTATTTAGGACATTTTATTACCCTTTTATTAATAATTCTAGGTTAAAATTATGTTTCAGGTTGTAATTTCTTTGTTTTTCATATATGTTTTGATTTGTTATTTTTGGTCCTCTTATGTTGATAATGATTTAATAATATCAATAATTTTAACCATGATATAAAAATAACATATATTTAGTATATATTTATTTATAGTAATCCATAAAATTTAGTGATGGAAAAAGAAATACACCGTTCATGGAGATGTATATCGTACGTACGCATGAACGCTGTTTCCATTTTCTTGTTGGATTGAAAGAAAGAAAGGTAAATGATATATTACCATTAAATAATAATTTTTATGTCATATATATTTAATATTTTCATCAAATATATCCTTAATACCTTCTATGTAAATCATGAATGAATCACATCGCTTCGCGAGGCGATAGTCCGCCGTACACACAGGTGATGTTATCATATTACCAAAAAATGGATAGAATGAAGGTATGTGTGATGTAATATTTTAAAAAGTATAATTTTATAATAAATAGTATATATAAATAATAAATACATCATTATGTGATGCCTATATATGTTTTAATGAAAGAATTAATGACATCTTTTCATGAGGCAGCAGTCCACCATACACATGAATAATGATTTCATAACCCATTAGATGGAAGTGTAGATGATTGTTAGTCCTGAACATAACATAAAAACATATTGGTATATGTAAGAAACTGAGTTTTTTATATCATAATGTTATAATAATAATTTAAGGTTTTGGAGGAAGAAATAAAATAAAAATTCTTATTGATAAACATTACCTCTTCTTTAGGTATCCTCCTTAGGTTTACACCAAAAGCCTTCCTAGGGTGGATTTCTATCCAAAATAAGGATTATAGTACAAGAATAGAGAAGTTTTAAATTGATTTGGGAATGGATTGTCTGAACCAAAATGGTTTTAAGGTTTGAATAAGTGATGGGAGGTAGTGGAATTTTATAACTAGGGGAAAGGAACCCACTTGAAAACTACTTGGAAATTTCCCAAAAGACTCCAAAATAATAAAGTAATTCCCAAGAAAAAAGATTCAAAATGACCTATATTGTAAATTAGGAAGTATAATAAGGAAATATTTCTAAAAACTAGTATTTATACATGTTTTGGGTTATTTTATACCCTTATCATTTTTACTTTAACCCTCAATAAACCCATTTTTACCTTAACCATGGTAAATATCTTTTACTATTTTCACTATTCATTTTCTAAAAAAATTAAGTTTAATTTATTAGATAATATTAATTATTATAATAAAAATATTTAATAAAATTTTCCAAATTCTATTTATAAAATTGGTAATAATTATTTTAAAATTAATCCCATAGACGTGACAAGAGAGCATGTTTTTAAAGAGAAAATGTTCAAAAGTTTACAAAGTTTTTATATCCAATTTAAATATAAAATTGATTAAAATGACCTAAATTGGATTAAAAGATATATAATTTAACTAAATTTACTTTTAAAAAACTTTAATATAAAATTTAAATTTATAAATTAAATGAAAAGGAAATTTTCAATTTAAATTCAATATATTTTCACTATTCATCCAAAAAATAATCTTTTTAGAAAATTATATAAAATTAACCATAAGACGATTTTTATATGATGATTTCAAAAATTAAATTTGTTTTTTCAAATTAATTTTCTAAAAGTTTCAAAAATTAATTTTAAAATAAGTGTGTAAAAAGGCATCAAAACTGATTTTTAGAAAAATATATTTTTAAGTGTAATATTGGATTTATTCTTATCTCTTGTCTAAAAAAACAAAATATGAATGTTAAAATGTTTATTGAATATATAATATATAAATTTAATTAAAATCAGTCACCAAAATTGTTTTGTTTAATTTATTGAGGTAAAACGTGTTAGTTTGCATAAAAATAATTTTATAGAAAGAGATTTCCTTTATTTTAAAATAGTTTTTTCTTCAGTTTTATTAATTATTCATCTAAGAACTGATTTTATATACATGTGTAAACCATATATTTTTATAATTTATTTAATACAATTCACATATTCCATTTCGACGACTAGGTGATAACTATCATATTAAATAATAATTTCTTAATAATAAGTCACATTTCGTTTAAACATGGTGTTGCATATAATGAAAACTACACCCAATGTTGCATTTAACGCAAGATAATATCATTGTTTTTTGTAACTCAATAAAAACTCAGTTTTGTGTGTAACATAAGATATCAAATAAGTTTAGTATATTTAATAAAAATAATTCATAAAATCTCAGGGTGTTATAGGGTAGGTCAGGTACTCAATTCCCCCATTAAATTTTTTAAAATTTGTTTTAAATTAAAGTAAAGTCAAAGTTAAAGTTATAAATTATACCATCATCTCCTTATATTATGAAATTTTGAAACACCTTCTCATTTCCACTCTAATTTTCCACTATCATATCTCCCCTAACTGAGCTTCGATCGTAGTTTCACCTATCCCAATATATCACTAGAGGTATTTCTAAGAATTATCTCCCATATACTAGTGTTTTCTTTTGTTGTATCACTCCACTTAACCTAACATCCCTAAATTGGTGGTTTTCATTTGAATTATTTATTTTGATTTATCATGCTAAAATCTATTAGAGTTATTTGATGAGTGGATCTCTCATACTTAAATGTTGGTAGTTCCAAACAATTTCAACCATTTTTCATAATTTTCATGTGTCATGTTATCACAAACTCGATAGAGATACCCCTGATATAAGTACCTAAGATAGCATGTGGTAAATCCTTAATGGAATTACCAATCCCCATGGGTTGAAAACGATTTCATTGGAATAAAATTTATATAAGTGGTAATGATTTTTTATAATGAAACAAGAATAAAATGGAAATTTCACTTAGACATTCAGTATAGAGAACTTCATAAGTCGAATTCACACACATATAAAAAAATATTTTGATAGTAAAAAAACTAAACAAGGCATAAACATATAACATAACTCATGAACCAAAATAAAACCTAATAAACATGACCAAAGAATCTTAATATAAAAAATTAAACTTAATATTGGAATAAATATAAACCATAAGAGACTAGAATAAGAATACTTACATGATATAATATATAATAAGAATAAAATACCCGAATAAAAAAAATACCACGACCAATAATCTCCATGTTTCAAGTAAATACTCCTTTACTTGGCACCACCACCATACTCAAACCACAATCCCAAGACCACTCGCTTTATCCAAGTAAAACCTATAATGAACATGAAATGTATATAGGTGTGAACAAAAATTTACCTTAGGTATTCTGCTAACATCCCATGTATAAAAATTAAAATTAAATCTCATTCATGCTAGTTTGGAAATAGAATTATAATGAAAATATTTTCATTTTAATTAAAATAAGTTACATGAAATCGTCACTTAACTTCATTTATAAAAGGTTAATAATTTACCCTTATAAACATAATCAACCTTTAAAACATAGTGGAATCATCCCACTTTATGTAGATTTATTGTTCAGCCTATAGAGGAGGTCTCGGGGGGGGGGGGATGTTCATTCTTTAATTATTTATTTATCTTGAGGTAAGTCACCCCTCAATTTTTTAGATCTTTAGATGAATTTGAGTTATATTTTTCATTAGTTCAGGCGAATTAATTAGATATTTCTTATGAATTATGTCTGGGTTCATATCATGAGTGGACCTCACCAAACTTTTTCATAGTTCAATGATGTTATGTAATCCATTATGTTTGGAATTAATTGTTCCATTGTGATATTTTGAATTTGGATGCTCGGTTTATTAATTTAATGGTGTCTATGGTTAGTTTAGGTTTTCATGGGCACAAGGTAGGTTGGTACAAGTTTGGGATTGATTTATAGATCATTTATTGAGATACGTTTCTCTATGCATAACCATTTAAATCTAAATCCATGATTTATTATATATTTACAACCCATTATTTAAACATCTTAAAAAATATACAATGGGTATTTATTTAAACTTGCCTTAATATAGTGGTTTATTTCCCAGTTTTCATTTGTTGTAAAGTGTTATTTATTATATTTCAATTCTCAAAACCTATTTTCTTATAAATTATTCACTAATAATGTTTTTAAAAATTAATTAAAGGATATTTTTAAAGAAACTTAGTTATAAAAATTGTACTTTGGTACTTGGTGATTTTACTGGGAGGAACTCAGGTTTTTAGAAAAATATTTTACAAACTAAGTATGTGATTGGTTTTTATAAAGTTTTTTTTTGTGATTTAATGATTTTTAGGGAAATTTATTGTTTTTTTTGAAATTTATATTATAATGTGGTTGGGAGGAATTTATATAATAATGTGGGGCCTTAAAATGATTTTAAATCATTTATTTATGGATTTTTTTTGTTATAAATAAAATCATAATTTATTTTTCCTAAAGATGTATCCAAATGATCAATTTTTATTTTATAAAAAGTGATTTTTATATGTAAACATTTATTTGAAGTGGGACCCTTTTGGTATTTTTATAAAAGTTAAAGTGATATTTATATTACCTAAGTTTATGGAATTATCCTAAATAGGGGATGTGTTTATTATGTTATTATTCTTGATAAAGAGGGGTTACTTCTGTAAAGGGTGTTTGGAGGCGAGGGTGTGTTGTAATTTATAGTTTTTATGTGTTTTTATATGTAATAAATTTTTGATATAATTAATTTCATGATTGATATTACTCAACTATCTTAGTTTATCATGGGAGCCTTGGGTAGTTAGATAGGGACCTAGGATAAGTTCCATCTAATATATGATAATGTTATCACCAATAGTGGATTATGTCACAATTATAGGGTTGTAATTACTAAGGTGTATCACCGATGCTAAGATTTGGATCTCATCTCCATAAAGGGTCTATGTGAAGTAAGATATGTATTATTTTTATCACAATATAGTATAATGATATTAGTATTCCTTGATCGAAGTTCCTTAGGGATAATGTTTCTTATAATCGGTTACATTTCTTTTTCTTTAGTGGATGATATTGAATCTTATGTTTATTTTCATGTAGTGATTTATTACCACTTATGTATGGTTTGATACAAGTTTATTTTTGTTTATTATTTTAGTATTAATCATTTTGGGAATTTTATTTTATTTTTGAAGAATGCAATTATGTCTCTGGGGAATTTTTTGTCTCATTTTAAAAAAGTAAATTAAAAAGTGTGTTATTATATTTTATATATGAAATGTGGGTATTTTTAAAATGTTATTCTATTTTTTTTTTATTTTCATATAAATTATTTCTCTTTTGGTGGAATCAACTTCTAAAAACCCTAAACAGATGAACTAAAAATCAATGGAAATAAGGGGGAAGAAAAAAAAGGAGAAGGGGGGAAACCTTACCTCAAATTAAAACAAAAAAAACATAAAATAAAAGGAAGGAAAAGAGAGATGAATGGGAGAGAAAAATAAGGCTCCCCTCCTTTGATTTATTTATTAAAGGTGAGGGATCCTAAGGGGATTCTAAATAATCCCCCTAAAATATCCCTTAAAAGGTCCTTGTTAAAAAAATTGCATCAACTGAGTCAAATCGTGATCTTAATGGTCACTCCATGAAGCATACTCACCTAATTTATGTCATAATATGAAACCTATGGGTCATGGAATTTTTACCCCTAGGAAAAGTGCTCGACCTCCCAAAAAACCAATATCATGGTGGGACCTTTCTACATCATGATGCGACTTCTCCCAGGCAAAGGGAACTATTCCAGGTGAAATACCATCATAGAATCTCCCATAATGTCTATATTGTGATACCATGACTCTCCCATAATACCTCCTTCAAAACCATGGGACTAAATCCATGTAACACCCCAATATTTTATATATATTTCCTCTGAAATAAAAGTGACATATTCAATGTCTTGCTTTACACGGAACCCCAAGTCTAAATGAACCGTGATATATTAATCCTTCATAATCTAGCCATTAAATTAGTAGGTATGAATATTAATAAAAAATTATAAAAAATATGTATAATTTTTTTAAATAATGAAAATATATTTATTAATTCATAATAAATAAGTACTCAAATTCCAGTAATATCATTTTATGCTTCAAAAATATGTTTTCTCCAAAAATTGTTTTTATTTAATTTTACATGTTGAAAATATAATTAATTTATAACATTTTTAAAAATTTTATTTGTGGTAATGGATAATTTTTTTAAAACATATTTTTAAATATTATCCTAGGGTGAATATTAAGAATTATTCTAAAAATATTTATTTTTCAGTGAATAATGGAAATATATATTTGTCTAAAATTGTCATTTATTTTCATTAGATAAAGTATTTTAAAATTACCATTATATTTTGAAATTTATATAAATGTAACATAAGTATAATTTAATTATAAATAGTCTTATTAATTACATAATAGTCATAACTATTATTTATTTTATTATAAGTTAATTTTTGGATTTAAAAATACATTTTTATAATAGTTATTTTTATATGCATAATGTGTTTTTTTCTTAGTAAATTAAATTAATATATATTTATTAATATTTTTAATGAAATATAGAGATTATATATTCAATAAAACATTCTAACATTCATTTTATGGTTTTTAAAAGGTATGGAATAAAAGTAAAATTAGTTTTATGATTAAAAACGAATTTCTCTAAAAATGAGTTTTCATTACATTTTTCATGCTTATTTAAAATTAAATTCTACCACTTATAGAAATTGAATCTATTAAAATGGATAAAATATTTGAAATCATAATAAATAATATAGTGTAATAGGTTTAAATTAATTTTTTTCATAATGAATAGTAAAAATAGTACAAATTTGTTTCCATAATTAAGGTTAAATAAGGTTTACTGAGGTGTTAAACTAAGAGATAAGGGTTTGAATTCCACATAAACTTGTAAAATTGTTATTGGTTGAAGATATTTAATCATTATATCATATTAGTTTCAAATATTTTTCCATTTTCCCCACTTTCTAATAAAATTTTCTTTATATTATTGGAATCTATTAAATAATTCTATGTGTGTCCTTCCCCTCACTTATAAAAGGGAACCTCTTATACTCCCTTATAAACTCAATTTTAGCCTTCTAGATCAGACATACACAATAAAAAAACCTTCATAGATTTATTCCCTTTGTCCTAGATCTTGTATTATTCTTCTAATACCAATATTTAAAGTATAAGTTTTAATCCACAAAGGTCTCTCAAAGAAGAAGAGGTTAGAGTTCTTAAAAAGAAATCCAGACTTGAGCTATGGGTTGTTCATCTCAATTTTGTTTCACTAAAAAATGTTTGATATTATACACGTATTTATATTTTTGAGGTGTATATATGAATCCTTTCACATGTTATATCATGGATCCTTCTTAATTCATGGTACTTAATAATTCAATTAAAATTATTTCATCCAAGTGGATTTGATTCAAAAGTTACCAAAGTGGTTAGGGTTTACCATATCAAATTGTCTTCTTTGGGACATATGCTATGTTATATGAATATCCTATTTTATTAGGTGTATCTAATAACCTCTTTGATATGTTTCATTATTAACATCTCTATGTTTATGATATTAAAAGTTTCATTTTATGTTATACCTTTCATGGGAATTATGACTCAAAAGTTATCAAAGTAGTGAGGGGTTTACATTAAAAAATCATTTTTACTGAGACTTTTATACATTAATTTATAATGATGAAATTATATGATCTATCACTTTAAAATATTTTTTTTTCTTCTCATATATTTATTTCAAAATATTACATGTTTTCCTTTCATTTTCCTCTCTTTATGTACTCAAGAGATCAAAAAAGCATTTTTGAGGAAAACTGACTTTATTTCTCCCTTTGTTCTGGAATATTTTACTTTCATATCCATATTTTATTTAAAATATTTTCAATAACATTTTTAACATTCCATAATTATTTTATAAATTCATTTTGACCCTTTTTTATTTATATAATTTTTTAAATGGAATCTTCTCATCATTTTCCAAATGAGTTACTTTTGATTTTTTTTACCAAAAATGTGAATGAAACTTTTGTTTTAACGTACAATTTGTGAATAAATTTTCCCATCATCATAAATTATCAATTCGTTGAATATTTATTTACATGTTTCCATGGTTATTTTTAAATAAAATATTTTCCTTAATATGTTAGAAATTTTTACATTTTAAGTGATTTTAAAATGAAATGGGTATTTTCCTCAAGAAATATTCTAGTGTTATTTTAGAAGAATTTTTCATATATGATAACATGATTATATTTTATTTATGATTAAATAGGGATATGATCCTATGATTCCATCCTTATTCTTTATTTTCATGTTTTATGAATATAATGATGAAATATTGATGAAACTTTTTTCCTTTTCCATGGGTTAAGCTATGATGAAATGATAAATGTTCTCAATATCTTGTGTCATACATATGAATGGATTATGATTATGAGATGGGTGGGTCCATTATAGTCCTCTAATTCATTGGTTTTAGATTAATGATTTCCGAGATCAAAGGGTACATATGAGGTTCTCCCAATCGCAAAAGAGGATCCTAAAAGAGGGAACATGTGAGGTTATCCCAAGCCCAAAAGTGGACCCCAAAAGAGGGTACATGCGAGGTTATCCTAATAAAAAAAGAAGGTACAATAGAGGTTATCCCAAGACCAAAATTGGGTATATGGGAGGTTATCCCATGCCCAAAAGTGGGTACATGGGAGGTCATACCAAGCTTAAATTAGGTACACGAGTGGTTACCCAATCTTAACATGTGATGAATGTCATTATGGGTAACCTTGACAGAATATTTCTATGGTTATAAATATAACACACTTTATTCCACTCTCTTATGACATGTTCTCATACCAAAGTTATATTCACATGGTTCATGATCTTTTATTCTCTTATGATTCATTTATTATAAACTAACAAATATTTATTCCACAATTCATGTTTATGATCTATGAATTGTTGGGTATTATTTTCTAATGTTAATATCATGTTATCATACACTTATATTTATCTTATGCTCACTTATGATAATTTAACTATATTTCTAATTTTCAGCCTTATTGAGTATCTAATCTCACCATTTCTTATGTTTCCTTCCCCCAGGTTATGAAATAACTTTTTAATTAGAATATTATTAATAATTACACTATGTGATAATAATTTTCCGGATATATTGAAGATATTTCATAAAATAAGATGATTATGTATCTAGTCTCCAAATATACTATACTTTTATGGACTTTGGGCATGTATTATTGTGAAATGTATGGAATATTCATCTAAAATGATGTAATATTTATGTATGTAATGTTTGGGTCACTATTACTGGTATTGAAACATGGTTTAGTTATTTTTTGTGATTAGGATTATAAAAATTTAGTGATAAACCTTAGGATAATCCCAAGTATAGGAGAATATCCTTAGTTATAGTAAATAAAAGAGTTAAATTTTAAAATAAAATACACCCCTATTTATATATTATAAAGTGGTTGTAGTTGCGAAATAGATGCACCTATGAGAAAAAATATAAATGAGGCAAACTGGGTATTAACTTGATTTTCACCAATGTATGATGAGTGGGAAGAAGACTACACACCTAGATAGACATTACTGGGGGATATTCTTGGGTTAATTCACATTTTATTTATGAGACATTATGAATTATTTGAATAGATAATAAATATGGGTAACCTAGTTTAAACCTAAGGTGTCATAGATTGAAAAACGTTTTCATGATTTAGATATCATATGAATGATTTTTTTATGATTGTTCACTCTAATAATGATGTTTGATGGTCATGCTAACCATTTTGGTTTTATTATAGTTTTGAAGATAGAATGATAAAATTGATGTGGTTATAGGTTTGCTCACATATTTAAGTACCCTATTTGGGATTTGTTATATGAATTCCATTATACTAGTAAAAGTCTCAAGGAATGTTAATTCATATCCTCTATTATTAGATGTTGAATTAGTAGTAAAAACTACTAATGGTAAGGTGATTTTATCTCTTGTAAATTATTCTTATATGATTGAATTTTATAGTAACATGTTTCTATTAAATCTCATTATTCTCCCTATAGTTAAGTTTGATGTTATTTTGGGCATGAATCAGATTTATTTATATAGATTCCATATTAATTTCTGAGGAAGGGAAGTCACATTTGATATTATTAACCAACCTATGACTGTCTATTGGTGTGCGAAAAAATATGAAATTTCTAAGGGAAATTACATCCATTGAATGGGTATTTATTCTAGTTCAAAGTGGTTATCTCTCTCAGATTTTAATGAAGAAACTCAACATCAAAGATATATCCATGGTATAAGATTTTGTTGATTTCTTTCCAAAATAGTTTCCTAACATTCCTACTAATCTTAAAGTTGAGATTTTAATAGACTTCATACCTGGTGCTAAACCTATTTCAAGGACACTATATATAATGGATCTGATTGAGTTAAAGTAATTAAAGAAGAAAATATAGGATAATCTTAATAAGGGATTCATCTGGCCAAGTGCATCACAATGGGGTGCACCTATTCTTTTTGTTAAGAAGAAATATGTATCAATGAGACTCTATATTTATTATTAGAAAATTAAAAATATCACAATCAAGAATAAGTATCATCTAATCCTTATTTATGATTTGTTTGATTAATTAACAGGAGCACAATATTTTTATAAGATTGATTTTCAATTTGGATACTATCAGTTAAGGGTCAAAAGTGAAGATATACCCAATACAACCTCTAATTTAAGGTATAGAAACTATGAATTTATAGTCATTCCATTTTCTCTTACTAATACCCCTGATATATTCATGGATTTAATGAATCGATTCTTTAGATATTACCTCAAAAAATTTGTGGTAGTCTTTAAAGATGATATCATTATATATTCCAAGAGTAAGGAGGATCATGAAGATCAATTGAGGATTTTACTAAAGACCCTAAGGAAGGATAAAATATATGAAATTTTTTCCAAGTGTTAATTTTGGTTACAAAAAGTTTCATTTTTGGGTCATATAATCTCAAACTATGGTATATCTTTGGATCCATCAATGACGGATGTAATTGAAAATTGGCCAATACCAACCATTGGGACTATTATCCATAAATTTCTTGGATTGTACATATATTATCAACACTTTGAAAAGGATTTATCATGTATATCTAATCCACTAAACATGTTAATCCAAAAATGATTCAAGTTCCTTTGTACTGATGAATGTAAAGAAAATTTCATGGAGCTGAAGAGAAGGCTGGTCAATGCACCTATGATCACACTACCCTACATTGGAGAACGGATTGTGATTTACAGTAATGCATCAAAAAAGGGGTTGAGATTTGTTATTATGTATAATTATATGATTATATCTTATACCTCATTCCAATTGACGGTTCATGGTCCAAATTTCCCAACTCATGATTTAGATTTATCTAAATTAATATTTTTTTCATTAAATAAGTGGATAAATTATCTTTATAAAGAAAGGTGTGACATATATACTGATCGTAAAAGTTTAAGTATATATTCAAGTATAAAGAGTTAAATATACTCTAGAGAATATGCTTATAGTTGATTAAAGATTATGAATGATCAATACATTACCACCCTGGGAATGTGAAAAAGGTGGCTGATGATTTGAGTTGAAAGGATCATGTTAGCTTATCTATGATGAGGATTACAAAAGATCCAATGTTTATGGATTTTCAAAAGATGTACCTTGAAATAATGAAGTAAGAGTAGAAATATTATCTTGATCAAATGAGTGTTCAATCATATATACATAATGAAGACTAAAGAGGTGTAGGAGGAGGTTTTAGATCTGAAAAATATAGTGATAAATGTTCCTGAGTTTAGCCTTGATTGTGATTACATGATAATGTTTAGGAATCGAGTGTGCATATTATCAATACTAGACTGGAAGAAAGAGATATTAGAAGAATATCAATGCTCAAAATTATATATTTATCTTGGAATTATGAATATTTATATAGATTTTAAAAGGTATTTTTGGTGGGACAAAAAAGAGAGATATTGTAGAGTATTTATCTTGAATCTTGGAATGTCAGAAAGTTAAGGATGAGAGAAACAATTATAAGGGTATATTACAATAATTACCCATACCGAAATGGAAATGAGAAAACATCACCAAGGATTTAATCATAGAACTCCCAAAAATATCTAAAGGACATAATGCAATTTGGGTTATAGTCAATCACTTTATGAATTCAACTCATTTCATTGCTATCATAGAATATTTATCTCTTGATCATATTTACTGAATATAAATTAATGAAGTGGTAAGTTTTCATGGAGTACCACATTATATATTATCTGACTGAGATCCAAGGTTTTACTCAAAGTTCTAGAAAAGTATTAAAAAAGATATTGATTTAGAGTTGTGTTTTATTACTACTTATCATCCTTAGATAAATGGTCAGTTTTTGAGGACTATTCAAACCCTAGAGGATATGTTGATATCTTATTCTATATATTTAAAAGGTGGTTGGGATCAATATCTTCCTCTACTAAAATTTTATTATAATAATAAATTTAACTCAAGAACTCAGAGGGCTCCTTATGAATCCCTATATGTAAATAATTATAGAACTCTAAAATGTTGGGATAAAGTTAGATAAAGAAATATATTATGAACTTTTCTAGTTGAGGAACTATAAGATAAGGTTAGAGCCATTCATCAGTACATCAAGGAATCTTAGAGTCGATAAAACGTTATTCTGACAATCATCCTAAATATTTGGAATTTGAAGTTAGTGAGAAGGTATTCCAATAAATTTATACATGGAAGAAGGTTATTATATTCAGAGAGAAGGTAAATTTATACCCTAGGTATATCATTCCCTTTAAAATTCTTGATCAAGTTGGGACTATATCTTATCACTTGGCACTTCTACCGAACCTCTCTCAAGTTCACGGTGTTTTCCATGTATCTCTTTTGAGGAATTACATACATGATACTTCAGATGTTATGAACTTAGAGAATATACCATTGAAGCATTATATATCTTATAAAGAACAACTAGTAGAAATATCTGATCATAGAGATAAATTTATACAGAATAAGACTACTCACCTAGTTAAGGTTATTTAGAGGAATCATAAATTTAAGGAAGATACATCAGAACTCAAAGATGTGATAAAGTAGATATATACTCATTTTTTATATTAGAGTAATAAAATTTTGACGTATAAATTCATTTTAAGTGGTCAAAATTTAACAAAATAAGATTTTATATGTATTTCCTTTGAAATAAACTTGAAATATTTGATAACTTGCTTTGTGCACAACCCAAAGTCTAAATGAACTATGTTATAGTAATATTTTATAAAAAAACTGTTAAATGTGAAGGTATGAATATTAATAACCACATTAAAAAAATATTTATAAAGTATTTAAATAATGAAAATTTATTTATTAATGCATAATAAAGGTGTACTCAATTTTTAGTAAAGTCATTTTATGCTTCAAAAATATGTTTTCTTTGTGTGTGAACATTTTAATTTATTTATATTATTTTTAGAAATTTTATTTTAGGGAATGGATATAATTTTTTAAACCATCATTTTAGAGTTATCTTTGGATTAATTTGTATGATTCTTCTAAAAAGGATTATTTTTCAGTGAATAGTGAAAATAACATTTTTTCTAAAACAATCATTTATTTTCATTCAGTCAAGTAATTTAAAAGTAACATTATGTTTTGAATTTTATTTTAAATTAAAATAATTATAATTTAATTATAAATAATCTAATTAATTACATATGAATCAACACTATACAAGATTTTGGTATAAGTTCATTTTTGGACTTAAAAACACATTTTTCTAAAAATTGTTTTTACGTGCGTAATGAATTATTATATTTTTAAATTAAATTTAAATTTATAGATTATATATTCAATAAAATATTTTAACATTTATTTAAATTATTTTACAATGCATGTAATGAAATTAAATTTAGTTTTATGGTTAAAAATGTATTTCTTCTTAAAATGGGGTTTTGTTGTGTTTTGTGCACTCATTTAAAATTAAATCCATCTAATTATAGAAATATAGTATAGTAAAATGGATAACATATTTTTAATAATCATAATTAATATTATTTAATAGTTTTTACTTATTTTTTGGTCATAATTAATAGTAAAAACAACAACATTTTGTTACCATGGTTAAGGTCAAAACAAGTTTTCTGAGGGGGGGGGGGGGGTAAACTAAGATATAAGGGTAGGAATGCCATATTAACTTGTAAAATTATTATTTTTTGAATATATTTAATCCTTATATTATCTTATAATTGAATAATTTTCCAATTTTTTCAACTTTATCATGAAAGTGTCCTTATATTATTGAAATAGTTTAGGAAATTCTATGTGTGTCCCTCCCATAACTTATAAAAGGGAACAACTTATCCTCCCTCATTAACACAATTTTAGACTTCTATCCAAGCCAATACATGATAAAGAACCTTCATAGATTCATTCCCTCCATCATATATCTTCGGGTGTTCTCTTAAGAGTAATTGTTAAAGGATTAATGTGTAATCCAAATGAGGTATCTCAAATAAGAGGAGGTTAGAGAACTTATGAAGCAAGCCGGAATTGAGATATGGGTTTTTTATCTCAATTTTTTTTCATTGAGACATGTTTTATTTTATGAACTTATTTATGTTTATGAGGTGTATATTAAGATCTTTTGACATGTTATATCATGAATCCATAATAATTAATATTATTTAAAGTTACAATTCAAATTATTTCATCCAAAAGGATTTGATTTGAATGTTACTAAAGTGATAAGGGTAATCCATCTCAAATTATCTTCTCTAGGATATGTTTTATATTATAAACATATCTTATTTTATGTGGTGTATCTAATTCTATCTTTGTTATGTTGTATCATGGATTCCCTTATATTCATGGTATTCAATGTTTCATTTAATGTTATTCCTTTCATGGGAATCATGACTCAAAATTTATCAAAGCAGTAACGGTTTTATGTTATAATATCATTTTTATAGGGATTGTTTATAATTTAATTTTAAATAATGAAAATATATGATATATATCTCCAAAATATCATTTATTTTATTCCCTTATGGTTATTTTTTTGAGATTACATGTTATCCTTTCATTTTACTATCTTTATGTAATCAAGAGACTAAAAGAATAATTTTAAGTAAAACAGACTTTATGTCTCTCTTTGGTAGGAAACACTTTTCGTCCATATCCATATTTTATTTAATTTTTTTTCAAGAATATTTTTTATATTCCATATAAATTTATTATTACCCATGCCTTAGTTTCTATAAAAATGTTTGAAATTAATCTTCTTATCATTTTTTGAATGAGGAAATTTTGATTTTTTATGAAAAATATGAAAGGAATTTATATTTTGATGTAAACCATGCGAATGAATTTTCCTGAAATCATGAATTATATTTTATTTGAAGATTCCTTTGAATGTTTCCATGGTTCTTTTCAAAGAAAATGTTTTATTTATATTTGGGATTTTTTTAGATTTTAAATAAGTGATTTCAAAATGAAAAGGGTATTTTTCTTAAGAAATATTCCAGTGATCTTTTAAATTCATTTTTCATCGATGACAACATACTTTGACGTTACTTATTCTTAACTAGGTATATGACCCTATGATACTATCCTTATTATTTGTTTATATGTTTTATGATTATGTTGATAAAATATTATTGAAACTCATTTTATTTTCCATAGGTTAAGATATGATTAAATAATAAATGATTTCATGATCTTTTAGCACACAGTTGAATGGATTATGATTATGTGATGGGTGGGTCAATTATATACCTCTAAATCATTGGGTAAAGATTAATATTTTATGATCTTAAAGGGTACATGGGAGGTTATCCCAATCCCAAAAATAGGGTACACGAGAGGTTATCCCAAGCCCAAAATAAGGTATACATGAGTTTATCCCAAGCCTAAAAGAGGGCACATGGGATTCTATTTCAAGTGAAAAGTGGTTGAATGATAGGTTATCCCATCCTTGAAGTAGGTACATAGTTGGATATACCAATCCTAACATGCGATAAATGTCTTGGTGGGTATCCTTGACATAAGATTTATTTGATTATGATTATGCCATATTTATGCCACTCTCTTATGACATGTTCTTATGCCAAATTTTTATTCTCATGTCCCATGATCTTTGATTCTCTTATGAATACTTTCATATAAATGACCAAGGAATTATTTCATGATTTATGTTTATGATCAATGAATTTTTGGGTATGATTTTCTAATTCCAAGATCATGATCTTATACCCTTACTCTTATCTTATACTCACTTATGATCGTTGAATGATATCTTATAAAGAACTAAGATTAACATACATGGATATAAAATCAATTTTGATGAAAATTTAGCACATTATAAATGTACATTCCTGAGGACCATAATAGTTTATTATATTTGGAATCTTGGAACACATTCTTCTAATTTGGTGAAATATATGAAACATCTCTAATAAAGATCTTCCCCTTTTTTACTCTTACTTATAACCTTTCTTTATAACCTGAGGAAAGGAAACATAATAAAGGGTGAGATTAGATGCTCAGTAAGGTTAAAAAAAAACGATATACGTAAGCATAAAATGGAAATAATAGTATGAGAACATGAACATAACATTTTAAGATCATATCCAACATATCAAAGATTTTAATCACATGTCATGGAATATAGATTAGAAGTCCATGAGACATGAATCATATTAAAATCAAAGAACATGAGTCATGAGAGCATAATATTTTCATAAGATATAGACTTTTATCATACCCATAAGCATATAAAATCATTCCCTATCAGTTGAGGCTAATTTACATGGCTTATAAAGGAACTTCAAGGGGTCTAAACCTACTAGGTGGGACACACCACCATCCCTAGTCAAATTCACTTCCTTATAGTGGACCGGGTTACACCTTCTTACCACAGTATAATAGGTTACACCTTCTTCCCATATCGAATATTTAATATCAAATTGTTTACCATCATTATCTCATAATATATAAATCTTTACCCAATTCATTTTAGGAAGATATAGGTCCCACCTGTCCCATAATAAAATCATACATAAGTGTTCCATAAGTCTATAAAAAATCATCATATCATAACCCATGAAATGAAATAGGTATCATAAACATTCCATCATACCATAAAATAGGTAAAATAGGTAGGTTCATAATAATTTTATCAAATCATTACTCATGAAAATAAGTAGGGTTCATGAGTGTTTAAAAATGATATAACCCATAGAAGAGAAATAGGTGTCATAAAAATCATGACATCAAAACAAAAGATGTTAAGATAAAGGATATGAATGGTATTCATGGATTTTATCCCAATAAGTAATATGTAACACCAATGGATGTCATGAGAGATGTAAAATAATTTTGTAATATATTTTAAAAACATTTCATGGGGAAAATATTCTTTATTCTTTAAAAAGTCTATTTAAAACATAAAAAATTTGGAAAAAAATATTATTTGAGAATAAATTTTAAAACCCATAAAAGAAGTTTCAATGAATTTAGTGGTCAAAATAATGGATAGTTATTTACAGGAAATATTCGTAGAAGATATTCCTTTCATATTGTTGGCAGAAGTCAAAAGTGGCTTGATCAGAATATGATATATAGATTCCTTTTAAAACCATTTTAAAAAAGGTAAAATCTGGGTAAAAATTTCTTTTAAAAATCATTGAAGAAATTTTTTTAATACATTTTTAGAAAACAAGGGTTTGGGAGAAAACAAATTTCTGATCGAAGCGATAAATAGAGTCATATTTTATTAAAAAGATTTTCTTATTTATATTAAGTAAAAAAGAGTGAAAAAATGGCACCATTACATCAATATATAATGAATAATTAGAGTAGAATAAAATTCATGATAATTCTAGATATATTCATCATAATATTTAATTAATGGAAACATAATAATAAATAATCCTAATAAAATATGAGCTTATAGCAATAAACTCTTACTGCTTTGGTAACTTTAAATAAAAATACCCTTAAAATATAATAGTAAATTAAGAATAAAATATCAATTAAAATAAGTTTTTTATGATATAATATGTCAAAATGATATTATATATACCTCGAAAAAAATATAGGTGCATAACACAACATGTGTCTCAAAGAAAGAAACTTGAGAAAATAATTTTCTTACCCATTTAGTAACTTTAAAACCATAACCCCATTAAAGATAGATCCTCAAATGGATAAGTAAATACCAATAATTATCATTATAATAATAATAAAATACATCCATGGTCATTATATACACCACATACAATAAATAGGCGGTGAACCTAACTTGTGTCTCATATAAAATAAAAGTGAAATAAAAATCCCTTACTACTTGAGTTACTTTTGAACCGTGAGATATATGAAAGAATAAAATCAATTGAAACTTTTAATATCATGAAATAAAATAAATTTATGATATAAATTTTCATATGGAAGTATATACACCACAAAAAATAAATGAGTGGTGAATATGGCATAAGTTTTTCAGAAATAAAAGTGATACTAGAAATCCCCTTACCTTAAGTCTTGAATTTCATCATACACGTTCAAACCTTCTATATAATAAATAATTATATATTTATTATTAAAAAAACCATATAACCATATTCTTATATATTACACCATATATGATTTTATTATGACTTTATATTACCTATTTATTATAAATTCTTTGTTAAAGTTATGTTTTGGGTAATATTCGCTTTATTTTTTATATATGTTTCGAATTGTTATTTTTGGCCTTTTTTATTTGATCATGATTTCATAATTTAAAAAATTTAAACTATGATATATATATCATTTAAATTATTTATATATGTATTTATAATAATCTATAAAATATATAAATAAGAAATAAAATACATCGTTCATGGAGACAGTAGGCTCTACATACGCATGAATTCTGTTTCTATTTTCTTGTCATATTTTGAAACAAATAAAAGTAAATGGTATATATATATATATATTATATTTAAATTATAATATTTATTTCATATATATCACATATGTTTGTTAAACCCATCCTTAATACGCTCTATGTAAAATATGAATGAATCATATCACTTTGAGGAGGCAGTAGTCCACACACCCACAAACGATTTTATCATATTCCTACAAAATGGAAAGCATAAAGGTATGTGTTATATAAAATTATAAATGAATAAATACATGATAAATATCATATAAATAATATAAAAACATTAATTATATCATTATTAAAAACCTTTATAGGTGGTAATGGAAGAACATATGAAATCAGTTCGTGAGGCGGTAGTCTGCCGTACATACGAATAATGATTGAATATCTCATTTGATAGAAGTGTGTGAAGGTGTAATTAATACCATTAATATAAAAAAATATCATTATGTTTTATATAAACATGTTA
This sequence comes from Viscum album, assembly GCA_963277665.1. Classification (NCBI taxonomy): domain Eukaryota; kingdom Viridiplantae; phylum Streptophyta; class Magnoliopsida; order Santalales; family Viscaceae; genus Viscum; species Viscum album. Next base: position 258,117,118 of record OY728162.1, read on the forward strand.
TTATATAATTATGATACAAAAATAACTGAAGGGGTGGAGAAAGAATTAAAACAAAATTGCTAGTTGAATAACATTACCTCTTCTTTGGGTAACTACTTTTGGTTTACATCAAATGAATTACTTGGTTTACTTTTTTTTACCAATGTTAGTATTATAGGAGGAGATGGCAGATGTTGGGAGTTTATTTGGGCATGGTTTGGATGATCCCAAAGGCTTTATAGGTGTGAATAAGTGAGGAGGGTGAATGTCTTTTTATAGTGGAGGAGGAGTGGAATTCTTGTAAATATAAAAAAGTAAACACTATTGAGAGGTCTCCCTTACATCATGAGCTTAAAAAATATAAAAATAATGGATTTAAGGGGAATTATGGTCGATAAAAACTTACAACACACAAAAATAAAATCATTTTTATCATTTTTTCTCAGTCTTTATGTTTACACAATTTTATCCTTATAGGTTTTACTAAGGTATCAGGTATCTTTTTATTAACCTAGGTAATTTATCCTTTTATGAATATAATTAAGAATATATTTATTAGATAATTTATATCTAATGATTCTAAATATTAATTCTAATTCATTAAATACAAATCCAATGTGTGTATAAAATTAATTTTAATACAAACACATGTAATGCGCAAAATACCATTTTAAGATTAACCCCGTTAATTAATTTTAAAATATTTCACTAATTATTATGGTAAAAAATTAAGTTAATATTATTAGAAAATAAATATTATTCTTATTCCAAATATTTATATCATATTTTCCAAATTCAATTCATATAAGTGAAAAAACTAAATTTAAAATTAATCGTGTAGTCGAGACGAAACAACGAGTTCTTAAAATCAAAATGTTCAAAAGTTTTGAAATGTTTTTATTTCAAATTTCAATGTGAAATTAATTAAAATAAACTAAATTGGATTTATTTATGTATAATTGAACTAATTATACTTTAAACAAAATTAAAATATATTTTAACAATATAAATAAATTATACAAAAAGTGAGTTTTCAATTAAAATTCAGTATTTTCCACTATTCATCAAAAAATGAAACTTCTTATAAAAATACCAAAAATCCATAATAATATAATTTTTGAAATTATTATTTCAAAAATTAAGTTTATTTTTTAAAATATAATTTATTAAAATTTTAAAATTTAGTTTTAAAATGAGTGCTCCATAAAAAGGCAGTAAAAATTCTTTTTAGAAAAATATAGTTTTTATTCGTAAAATTGGATTTATTCTTATCTTATACCTATGAAATTGATATGGACATAAAAAAACATGTTTTTCCACATATTTTTAATTATTTTTTAATGAGTTAATTAGTTATTTTTCTGCTTTATATTAAATATTAACACTTTTTTTATAAATAAATTTAACAATTAATCAATATTTATAATTAATCATGTATTTTAAGCTTTAAATTAGTTAATTTATATCTTGATTATATTTTATAGTCAAATAATTTTTTATTTAGTTTGGTATTTTTTTCTACATATTTAATGATTTAACATTCATTATTTAATTAATTAGTTTTCTTTTACAAATAAATTATTTAGTATTAATCTAACATTTCATGTATTAAAAATTAATTAATATAACCTAATTAATAGATGTCTTTTAATAAATAATTAATTACTAATTTAAGTTTTGAAAAAACTAAATTTATTCAAACTTTATAATTTCAAGTCATAACTCAATTCACTTATTCAATAAGATAATAATTAATTGTAGATTTTAATTAATTTAGCTTATTATAGTGGAAATAATTTAAAATTTTTATTTAAATATTTAATTTTTATATTAAATATTAATAATTTCTTTTCTTTTTAATTTAGTTTAATTTAGTAACAATCTATGTTTTATTAATTATAGTTAATATTATTTTAATTTAAAATTATATATTCTTTTATAATTTTATTAAAGTTTATGATATAATTAATTTTTCATTTGTATTTATTAATAATTAGTTTTAAATAATTATTTTGTTCAGATTTTATTTAAGTTTCAATTTATTTTGTTCGTCTGTTTATTTGCTGTGTCCCGGTACCACAACAACCTTGTCCTTTTACGGTTCTACAAAAACCATTTCCTTTTATGGTGCCACTATATACCATTTCCCAAATGTTTTATGGTTTCACCATTTCAATATCCCTGTCATCAATTTTTCCACCGCTTTTCCCCTGCTACCATAACCTCTCTTTTCACCGTAACCCTTTGGCACAGCTTTGCTTTGCCACGGTTTCTCCTCTCACACTATTTCATTTTTCACAATCTTTTCACGGCGCCACTGGTTCTATCCTATCTTCACAGTGTCACCCATCCCCCACCACACTTCCTTAGCCACTGTTTCTTTTATCGCCACTCCACCAAAGCCTTTTCCTCAAGCCACATAACACCATGCTGATTACGCTATCACCAAACAAGGGGATTCACCATCATGTTGCATTAGAAGGAAGACACCAAGCCGTTGCTTTGGAAGGGAGTTTTCTGGACTCGATTTCGCCACTGCTAGAGTAGTGGCCACCTAAGGTGGAAGTCGAGCCATAGGAGACCCATCGCCTGGCCTACAAGCTGCTGGTACCTATAGGAGTTGAGGCTAACTCCCTACCGCTGAAGAAGACGCCACACCACCTGATGGACCTGAGGCCAACGTTTCATTGAGGAGGAGGAAGATCCTAGAAGTCAACTCCATTAGATGATGCCATGAAGAGCTGAGCTATGACTTCTTGGGAGTCTTCCTGAAGAATCACAAACCCTACCCCTTTCTATGCTGCACAACGTGGAATTTGGGGGAGATGAAGGAAAAATATTAAAAAATAAAAAGAAAAGATTCAGAAAATAATAATAATAATAATAATAATAATTATAAATTAATCAAATAAATATAATGTAACACATAATATTTTTATAATATTAATAAACAGATAAGTTATAAAATAAAATATAAGATAACTAATAAGAATTTATTAGTTTATATTTTAAACAGTGATAATTCATATGTTAAATTAATTTTTAACTAAAACAAACTTATTGAATATTTAATAAATAAAAAAATTAAATTAATAAAGTAATTTATTTGGATCTAATTTAAGTATCTAATTATGTTATACTATCTAATTTTTAATAATACTTATATTAATAAAATAACTTAATGAATAATAATAAATTAGAAACACAATAATTTTATTAAAGATTTAATAATAAATTAATAACTATAATATTAACAGTTATTCTAGTAAATAATAATTATCAACTTAAGTATTTATTAATTAAATTTAATTAAATTTTTAATTTAACTTCATTTTTTATAAAAAATAACTATAATATTTTATTTATTTTGTGTTTGTATTATTTACTGCTTGTTTTGTTCTTTATTTTTGTAGGTTCATATGGGAATTGAAATCCCATCCAGATTCACTTAACTAACTCACTTGGAGTTCGTTATGTGAGAAAAGCTAGTGTGACATGTTTGTCCTGAAAAAACACACGTATGTGGTGCAATCATGAAGGGCACTTAAAGTTGTTGGAAGACATGCAGTGACATGCAACAGATGATAGAGGGATTTTAAGGAAGAGCAGTAACAAAATTTGAGGATATTCATTCGTAATTCCAAGATCACATTAGATGAGAGAGAATATGCTCATTCACATGAACAAACACACCTTTTTGAGAGCGAAGACTACCAGGAGATAGTAGAGAAGTTCTGGAGAACTGGAGTCGCAAAAAATAAAGCAATAGTATACGATCTTCATCATCAAGGAGAGAAACCAACTTCATTTTTTTAAATGTTTTACTCAGTATTTTTGCTGTTATATTGAATATGATTCTAGTATAACTTTGAGGTTTTTGGAGTTTTTACTTTTTACTGGTTATATTTTCTTTTTCTTCATCTTAACTCTCTCAAAGAGAATCTGATTCTTTCAACGAGATTGAATCTTAATCTTAAATTGAATACACAGTGTTTTGATCTTAATTTCAAACTCAATGATCTTTTGGCGATATTGATAATCAAGGCTATCCATCAAAAATTCAATTCAATTTGACATATTCAGAAACTTTCGGTGAGAAATGTTTCTGTTGATATATTTTTATCATTTTGCTGAGTGTAAGTATTTGAAGTGGTGAACTTCAAAAACTTATAGAGCAGTGTGTTAATCTTTTGGAGAGGTAGCATTAACCAAAATTTTTAAGGTGTGAATTCAATAAGATGAAGAATATTCTTTTAAATCAGTAGAATTCAAATATCTTGAGAAATCATTTTGATCAATCTTCAGTACTCCTGTTCCACTGTATTTCTACTATTACTTTCACTTTTCCTTATTTTTGGTTTACATTTAGTTTCGTTAATATGAAATATTTATACATGTTCATTACTAATTAAAAAAATAAATAAAAAGATATATAAAGTAAGAATATGTTTTCCCCACTACTGACAACAACGAGGGTTTAAAATTCAAAAACCTTAGTAATACTCACCTTCTTTCTCTGTGGTTTGACCCTACACCACTGTACTAGTGTAGGAGTAATAAATATAATTTTTAGGGTCATGACGACCTATGGACTCATCAAAATTTGGCACCGTTACCAGGGAAGGCATGGACTGAGAGTCTATGGTTATAAAAATAAATAAAAAACAATTAAAAAACATAATAAAACAAACAAAAAAACCCGATTTAATAACAATTTGTGAACTGTATCTGCTGCTTGTTCTATTTTTGAAAAATATACTTCACTATGAGATGTTTTGTGTTTAATCTCTTCTAAAAATAATGGTATTTCATGAAAAATGGGATCAACCGGGGCCTCATTATGTTTGTTGTGACTTTTATAGACACACTTCCTAACAATGTGCTTATAACGATATAGAACAAGTTATTTATGTTAAATAAAATGAACAATATGTGTCTAATCCTGAATTCCTAGCTAAAATTGAATTAATTGAAACCATATTGGATACTAGGGAGGATGCATGGAATTATTGGTTTAATAAAACCCATGAAATCCATCTCAGAGGTTCTCAAGAGCATGATAAAAAAATGAAAATAGTGAAAAACATGATCTTGGAATTACAACAAAGTTTTAAAGAATAAGAAGAATTTGAAGAACAAGAAAATGTGTATAAAAGATTTGAAAAAAAGTGTAAGAGGAAAGTGGTAGTGAAACTGGGAAGAAAACATTTTTTACTTTAAAAAATCTAATTCTGTTGAACTAAATATAGAAATAACCAGCTTACTGAATCAAGAGAATAATATTTAATATCCCAAAATGAATTTTCATTCTATTGAGTTGTACAATTTTGAATATGAATTGGAATAGATTGAAAAGGAATGCTCAGTTCTCTTCATAATTCTGACATTGGAGGAAAATTACTATTTTAGAAATTTTGAGAATAAATTCACTCGGGTTGAAGTCAAACTTGAAACTGAAAACTTGAATGTTAAAAACTCTTCACCCAATTTTTATAACTTGGTAAAAAATGAGGTTGAAATTTATATTTGGTATAATATGGATGAGAACATTAAACTGGATAATATGGAATCTAAAATTTTTGAACCTGAATTGAAATCCTTTCTTCCATGTTTTGAACCTGTAAACCCATTAATTTCTGAAATGTTTTTAGATGATGAGGATGAGGGAATGATATTTGAATAAAGAATAACTGATGAGTTTTCATCTCCCTATTCTCATAGTAATCACTTTTTCTAAAACCATGTGTACTGAAATGGAAAACAGTGTTGTCATACATGGGGATAAATGTTTAAATTTAAACAATCTGGAATTTAAATTTATTGAAGCTGAATTAAACATTACTCCCCCTGATTTGAACTTTTTGGAACACACTACAAACATTATTTTTGAGAATGAACCTTTTGAACATGAACATGAAAAAGAGGTTGAGCACACACTTGAATGAGGAATAATTGGTTTGTTAAAATTGGTAGATGTTTAGTGTGAATTAACAGAAGAGGATCTTTTGGAAGAGTTATACAATATAGTTAGACCTGAATCTGTTAGTGATAAAATAAGTTCTCTTCTCTGTTTATCACATTCATCCTCGACTGTGAAGGGTGCTGAGTCTTCCCATGATATTGATAATAGTCTAGAGGGGGAATCAATATTGAGTTCCATTGTACATGATTCTGTTCATTACTTTAATAAATCCCCTTTTGAACCTACTAATCAAGATTTACCTATTTTCACCCTTGAATGTGAATCTGTTAGTGTTGAAGTTGAGATAGATAGCCATGAGAATAAGTTTTTTCCCTTTGAAGCACCTAGTTTAGTGATTTCCCCTCACGTGAATTCAAATTTTGAAAAATATGAAATTAATCTCAAAGTGAACTATACTATGCTTACTACTGTTAAGGGGTGTCTCTTAGTGGTTATTTTAGGCTATGAGAGTTTAGTTTCTGTTGTATCAAGTTTTTATGCCGCCATAGTTCATCTTTCTGTTAAAAACAAATGGGCCAAACACATATGGTGGTTCCTATTAAGGAATCCACATCTACCTAGTGACTACGATTAGTTTCTAGGTGAGTCTGGCTGGGGACTATAATTCTAGCACTGCATGGGAGGTAACCCATGGTTTTTGTTGTGTTGATAAATAAAAAAGTAGTGATTAAATAAATTCTAACTGAAGACTTTAGCTCAGTGATTCATGTGAGTCAGCCCACGATCATTATTTGTTTTTACTTTTGCACTATTTAGTGTTCAATAAAGTGATTCTGGGATGCTTCTTCTATATACTCTATCTCTGCTGGTTATTTGTACTTGGATTGCGTGTTCTGTTTTTAGGATGTTGCTACTGGTGACATCTAAGGAGTGGTATTCCCATGCTGAGGATTAATGAAAAAAAATCTTAAGTCAGGGAAGTTCCTTACTATTAATTTCTATTTCATTTATTTTCTCCTTAATGATTTAGAAAAAAATTCTATTGCATGTCTTGCTACAAAATGAAAAAAATTCTACTCTAGGTCTTTTGAATCTGCTTTGGGTTAAGGTGTTTAGCATGAATTATGTCTACTGTATTGAACGTATAATTGAATCATAGTTCTGAATATGATTATAACATATCCATTGTGCACCTACAAGATTCATGCTACTGTTTGAACTTTTCTGGAAATTTTACACGGGAGTTAAATGTTAATGCATGTACTTTCTTGTGAACTTGCTATTAATTAATTCATTATGTCAAAAATAATTTTTGAACTTCATAGAGCCCCTTTTAGAATATCATAAATCTACTAAATTGAAAATATGTTTTTAACTTTAATTATTTAATTGTTATTCTCCAATTTAGAAGTAAAATTTGGGGATAATGTTTGGTTTTAAGAGTGGGGGAGGGGGTCAATTCTTGACTGTGATAAACTGTGATTAATTGAATGCCCATTAATTCCCACTACAAATTTAATATTTTTGTAAAAAATGGGTAAATGTTTTCAAAATTCTATCATAATTTTAGGATGTTCACTGTTTCTCATTTGGGTCTTGCCAAAGGATAGTGCCTTTATTGGTAGTTAAGAGTTACTTTGAATATGAAATTTATGAGGTTGGATGATTGCTGAGTGATCTTACCTAATGGATTTATGGATATTTGATTTAGGAACTATTTATGAGAGTGATATGGGTACCCTTTTAATGGAATTATAATTATAACCCTTAGAACCGGAAGTTTGAATTGATCATATGGAACAAAAATTTTATTTATTTATTTAAGTAATCACATTAATGAGCCAATTTAAAATATTTTTCATATTTTTTTTTGAAATTGGAGTAATTTGGGCATCTGGGATCCCACAGTGAATCTCTGAGACCCAAGATGTTGGTTGCGTTTCTGTTTACTATAATCCATCTGTATACTCTAAATAAGTGCATTTCACAGTGATTAGAACATGATACATGGTTTGGGAAAAATAAAATAAAGTGTTTAAGGTAAAAAATGAGTTCATTAAGGTTATGGTAATGATGAACGCCAAATGAAGATGAGGTCAATTGGTGTTTATGGGAGTGATTTAGGTTATATCATTAAGGTGATTCACAAAAATATTTATTTTTGGAACCTTAGTGATGATTCAAAATGAAAAGTTCTTTTGGTTAAGTTTTTAATTCCACTAATAATTTACCTCTAGTCACCCTCAGACTTTGGACTTAATTATGGATTGAAATAAGTCACTAAGTTGGTTCACAAATGAGGCAAGACACTTTATTTTCTTGATTATTCCTTGTTCTCTTGACTACTAGTGAGAATTTGATCAAGGAAAGACTAGTTTTGAGAAATTAATTTTCTAAAAGCCTATTGACCTGTTTTTGTCCTTTGTTTCAATTTTCTAGACATGTTACATTTTGAGAAAAATCATGAATTTCATACTTCTATTTTTAAAGACAATAAAACATGGGATTTTTTGAGGACAAACAATGATTAAGTGTGGGGGAATTTGATGTGGGCTTAAAAACACATGTTTTTTCACATCTTTTTAATTATTTTTTAATGAGTTAATTGGTTATTTTTGTACTTTTTTGTTAAAAATTAACATTTTTTTATTTTTATAAATAAATCTATCAATTAATCAACTTTTAAAATTAATCATGTATTTTAAGAATTAAATTAGTTAATTTATATCTTACTTATTTTTAAAGTTAATTTTTTTATTTAGTTTGGTATTTTTGTATGCATATTTAATGATTTAACATTTATTATTTAATTAATCAGTTTTCTTTTTCACATAAATTATTTAGTCTTAATCTAACATTTCATGTATGAAAAATTAATTAATATAACCTAATTAATAGATGTATTTTAATAATTCATTAATTACTAATTTAAGTTTTGAAACAAACTAAATTTATTTAAACTTTATAATTTTAAGTCTTAACTCAACTCACTTATTCAATAAGATGATACTAAATTGTCTATTTTAAATAATTTAGTTTGTCATAGAAGAAATAATTTAACTTTGTTATTTAAATGTTTAAATTTTATATTAACTATTAATAATTTAATTTCCTTTCAATTTATTTTTAGTTAAGTAACAATTTATGTTTTATAAATTAATGTTAATAATATTATAATTTAAATTTTCAAATATTTTTATAAGTTTATTAAAGTTTATAATGTACTTAAATTTTCATTTTTTTTAATTAATAATTTGTTTTAAAAAATTATTTTTTTTCAGCTTTTATTTAAGTTTCAATTTATTTTGTTCGTCTATTTATTTGTAGTGTCACGGTGCCACAATAACTGTGTCCTTTTATGGTGCAACAAAAACCATTTCCTTTTATGGTTCCACCATGCACTCTTTCCCAAAAATTTTACGGTTTCACCATTTCAATATCCCTGTACATCAATTTTGCCACCGCTTTGCCCTTACTACCATAACCTCTCTTTGCACTGTAACCCTTTGGCACTGCTTTACTTTGCCACTGCTTCTCCTCTCACACTGTTTCATTTTTCACAATCTCCTCACGGTGCCACTAGTTCTTTCCTATCTTTATGGTGTCACCCTTCTCCCACCACACTTCCTTAGCCACCGTTTCTTTCACCGGCACTCCACCAAATCCTTTGCCTCAAGCCACATAACAACGTGCTTGTTACGCCATCGCCAAATAAGGGGATTCACCATCATGTTTTATCCAAAGGAAGACACCAAGCCATTGCTGTGGAAGGGAGTCTGGTGGACCTGATCTCACTGTTGTAGAAGTAGTGGACACCTGAGGTAGAAATCGAGCCAGAGGAGACCCACCGCCTAGCCTACAAGCCTCCGGTACCTGCTAGAGCCAAGTTCGATGCCCTAATGCTGAAGAAGACGAAACACCACCTGCTGAAGCTATGGCTGACGTCGCATTGAGGAGGAGGACAATTCGATAATCCATCACCATGAGCTGATGCCGCAAAGAGCCGAGCTACTCCTACTTGGGAGTCTTTGTGAAGAATCGTAAACCCTACCCCTTTCCTTACTGCGCAGCGTGGAATTTAGGGGAGGTGAAGGAAAAATATAAAAAAATAAAAAGAAAATATTAAGAAAATAATAATAATAATAATAAATTAATCAAATAAATATAATATAATACATAATAATTTTTATCATATTAAAAAATGGATAAGTTATAAAATAAAATATAATATAACTAATAAGAATTTATTAGTTTATATTTTAAATAGTAATAATTCATAAGTTAAATTAATTATTAACTAAAATAATCTTATTGAATATTTAATAAATATAACAATTAAATTAATAAAGTAATTTATTTGGATCTAATTTAAGTATATAATTAAGTTATACTATCTAATTTTTAATAACACTTATATTAATAAAATAATTTATTGAATAATAATAAATTACAAACTTAATAATTTTATTAAATATTTAATAATATATTAATAAATATAATATTAATAGTTATTATATTAAATAATAATTATCAACTTAAGTATTTAATTATTAACTTTTATTAACTTTTTAATTTAACTTTAATTTTTTTAAAAATAACTATAATATTTTATTTATTTTGTGTTTGCATTCTTTACTACTTGTTTTGTTCTCTATTTTTGCAGGTTCATATGAGAATTGAAATCCCGTCAAGATTCACTTAACTAACTCACTTAGATTTAGTTACATGAGAAAATCTAGCGCGATGTGTTAGTCACAAAAAAACACACGTGTGCGATTCACTCATGAAGGACACTTAATGCCAGTAGAGGACATGCAGTGACGTGCAGTAGATGACAGAGGGGTTTTAAGGAAGAGAAACAACAAAATTTGAGGATATTAATTTTTTATTACCCGATCACATCATATGAGAGTAAATATGCTCATTCACATGAACAAACACACCTTTTTGAGAGCAAAGACTACTGAGAGATAATAGAGGAGTTATGGAGAACTCGAGTAAAAAAGGAGAAAGCAGCAGTACATGATCTTCATCATCAAGGGGGAGAACCATATTCCTCTATGTTTTTTAAATTTTTTACTCAATATTTCTGTTTTTATATTGAATATGATCCTAGTATAACTTTTAGTGTTTGTGAATTTTTACATTTTACTGGTTATATTTTCTTTTTCTTCATCTTAACTCTCTCAACAAGAATCTGATTCTTTCGGCGAGATTGAATCTTATTATCCTCCAATGGCCTGAAGACCTTCATTATTTATTGATTTTGATAATCCACCTTTCAAGGGGTGAGGTGGAACCCTTTAAATTCCCATAGACATAAGTATTACATGGCCTGTAGGCCTTAGAAGAATTCATTTCCCGTAGGCTTCAAACATTACATACAATCCAGACTAACTACTTGGAACTGCTCCTCCACAACATCTTCATCGCGAAATCGGCTCTCCACCTTCACATGTATGTTCAGAAAGGATTTCCCATGCATACAAAAGCTTGTCCCAATAGCAGGTGTTATACCCTCTCATCTTGCAATCTGTTTAGCTAATACTATAGTGAAAGCTCCTAGCTCCTTCTCCTTCTAAAGATTATTCCTTTGTAGGTTGTCTGGTTTGCATCTGCACTTAAGGTGGCCCGAAGGCCTTGAGGTGGCCTAAAGGCCTTACTGACCCAAAGGCCTTAAAGGACTCAGGGACCAAATTGGTGGCCGGAAGACCCAAATAGAGGAATATTTCCAGCTACTATAGTGCCAAACAGTGCCTACTACAATCCCCACTACAGTTCCTGCTATAGTATGCATAGTTCCTACTATAGTACTATGACAGTACTGATACAACACTACTATAATACCCCCCTAGAAATTAGCCTCCACCTAGATTAGATCCTGGGTCTCCTGGAGGCACTTAAGGAGTCCTCACCAACTAGGCTGAGGCTCATGTGCAGATTGAATCTTATCCTCAAATCTTAAATTGAATCCGCACTATTTTGATCATAATTTCAAACTCAACGATCTTTTGGAAAGATTGATCATTGAGGATATCCATCAAACTTTCAATTCGATTCGACATCTTCAGAAACTTTCGGTGAGAAAGATTTATTTTGATATCTTTTTATCATTTTGCTGACTGTATGTATTTGAAGTGGAAAACTTCAAAAACATACCGAGTAGTGTGTTAATCTTCTGGTGAGGAAGCATTAACTGAATATTTTAATGTGTGAATTCAATAAGATTATGAACATACTTTTAAATCAGTAGAATTAAAATCTCTTAAGAAATCATTTTGATCAATCCTCATCACTCCTGTTCCACTGCATTTCTACTATTACTTTTACTTTTCCTTATTTTTGGTTTATATTTAATTTAGTTAATAAAAAATCTTCAGACATATTCATTACTGATTAATAAAATAATTAAAAATATATATAAATTAATAATATGTTTTCCCCACTGTTGAAAAAAGTGGGGGTTTAAAATTCAAAAACCTTAGTAATACTCACCTAACTTCTCTGTGGTTCGACCCTGCACCACTATGCTTGTGTAAAAGTAATAAATATAATTTTGAGAGTTGTGACGACCTACGAACTCATCAGAAATCTATTGGATGAATTTCAGAAAATTTAATTGAATATATAATATATAAATTTAACTAATCTCATCCACCAATAGTAATTTATTTAATTTATTATGATAAAATGCCTCTTACACATAATTTTTTTTATAAAAACATTTCCCTTATAATTGGTTTCTATATTCATACCTAATTAATTGGTCACCAAAGAATTATATAAATTTATATAAACCATATTTTCATAATTTATTTAATCTTATTCATTCATGTCATTCCAATGCCTAGGTTATAACAATAATAATATTTTAATAATAATATTGATAGTTTATTGTAGTTCGGTACAACTCAGTCTTTACTGTAACAAAATATGTCAAAGGAACATGGTGTTGTGTGTAACACAAGATAAACTTATAATTTCATTTAACTCAAGCTAACCTCTATGTTTCATATAGAATAATATTAAATTGGTGTTGCATATGAAGCAAGCATAATTTGATGTAGTGTGAAATGCAATCCATCTAAGAAATTTAATTTATTCAAAAATAATAATTCATAAAAACTCAGGGTGTTACATTATAGATAACTTAAAATAAATTTATTCCTAAAAATTCATTTGGTTCATTAATGTTATAATTATTTAAAGTTCCTTTCATAGGAACCCACATCGTAAAAATGAATACTAAAACTTCCTTTAAATAGGGAATGTTGGAAACATAAAGGTTACCCAAATTAACTCATAACTAGGTTTCCATATAGAGGAACATAAGTGGAAAGTGAAAAACTGTACATGGAAGAGAAGAATAATGCTCAAAAATTTATGGATAGTGATAAGAACATCGTTAGTAAAAAAAACTACCACAAATCCATAAATCAAAGAGGCTTAAAAATTCCATTTATATCATAAAAAATCCAACATCTCCTTATCCAAATAGAGAACCATTTTATCAATATCAAGAATATATTAAGGGTTAACTTTCCTTAATCTAATGTTTTACATTAAATATAACATTTAAATTAAATCACTTTTGTAGTTCATCAATACAATTCAAAATACTCTTTCAATTTTTTTAATGAAAAACCTATACTGAACTATCCCTATATATTTCATAAATATTGAATCCAAATGCATAAATACTTCAATCCTTCCACTTCAATGTTTGGAATGGAATAGTTACTTACTTGTTTTAGAATTAAATTCTTTGTTCAATGCATTAAGTTAGGTAATTCAAATGTTCTCCACAAATAAGACATTGAAATCCTAGACAATTGATCACTATACGACCCTTTTTTCCACATAGATTACATATTCCACTCCATTTGAGGTATTCCTAATTACCTTCTTTTTGATATTTATAAAGCTGAATTTTCTTTCCTTTATGTTCATTAACATGTGAAATTTCATAAAATTACATCTTCCTCTTATTCTATGTGAAAGAAATATCACCAAAGTCTACATTGTTAATCATATAGCATGATAACGGATTCAACATAATCATAATATCTTTATATCCAATCATCATCCAATTTGGTTTCTCATAGTGACCAAATTTTCCATAAGATTCAATTTTAACATAACTCATTCTTTTTTCCATCCATCGACTAAAACCAAAATCATAATTTGAGTAACACTAATCATTCTGAAAAACTACATAATCCTGAAAAATTAAATATAGGATTTTTAAATCATAACACATAATTCTTTATTCTATGACACCTTAGTTTTATCCAAGGTTATTAATATTAATCATTTATTTAAATAATTCATGATGGTTCATAAAGAGTTTGTGAATTTCCAAAGAATATCCCTCAATATTGTCAAACTAGTTTTGCAGTAAGGCCCATTGTCGTACACTAATTCCCAAATAAGTGAAGCTCAATACAGTGTTTTCGGGGTTGTTATCGCTATTTATATCTATTCCAAATCCATATCTAATTATAGTATCTAGACAGCGAAGTAATTGTTTATAAACCACTCTCTCAATACTTTACCAAAATTCCAATACATTTTTCTATACTTTGACACATCCTTAGACATATCGTGAGAGAAACCCCTAGATAGATACTTAGAAATATCCCTAGGGATCTCACTAAAGTTTTCTTATCCTAATTTCCAATGGTTGACTAAAAATTTCCTTTGATACCAACTATAGAGACCTAGTCTTAAAATACATGGATATTAAATCATTTTAGATAAATATTCATCATATTACAAAATTACATGCTTGAGGACTGTAAAGTTTAATTTTCTTGGAAACTTGGAACACATTATTCCAATTTGGTGAAAGATCTTCAATATATCCCATAAATATCTTCCATTTTATCACTCCTACTTAAAAACATTATTCTTAACCCGGGGAAAGGAAACATAATAAAGGGTAATCTCAGATTCTCAATAAGGTTAAAAATAAAGGACATACATAACCATAACTTAGATATAAGGGTATGGGAACTTGGGTATAAAATTTAAAGATCATACTCTGTATATCAAAGATCATAATCAAGTGTCATGGAATAAATATTGGAAATTAATAATATATGAATCATAATGAAATCAAATTACATGAGTTGTTAGAGTATAAAATTAGTATAAGGCATAGACTTGTGGCATACACTTAAGCATATAAAATCATTCCCTATAAGTCAAAGCTAATTTCCAAAACTTATCAGGGATCTTCATGGGGGATAAACCTACTAGGAGGGATACACCATAATCCCTAGTCATAGTCCTTTCATTATAGTGGATCAGGTTACACCTTCTTCCAATAGTGGATCAGGTCAAACCTTCTTCCCATAGTGGATCATACTCATTGACTTATTTCCCATCATTATCTTAAGAGATATAAATCTTTATAAAACGAATTAGAGGGATATATAGGTCCCACACATTACATAATAAAATCATACATATGTGTTCCACAAGATCATAAATAATCATCATATCAAAACACATCAAATGAAATGGGCATCACAAACATGTCATCATATCATAACCTATGGAAAAGAGACAGGTTTCATAATCATTTCATCAAACCATAACCCATGAAAAGAGGAGAGTTTAATTATAGTTTAATAATGGTATAACCCATGGAAGAGATATGAGTGTCATAAACACCATTCCATCAAAAAATAAACCATTTAGAGAAATATTATGAATGGTATTAATAGATTGTATCCCATTAAGGAATATATAACACCAATGGATGTCATCTTCTATGGAAAATAATTTTGGAAGATCATTTTAAAAAATATCTTAAGGAATATATCCTTTCCAAT
The DNA here is from genome assembly GCA_963277665.1 of Viscum album. Classification (NCBI taxonomy): domain Eukaryota; kingdom Viridiplantae; phylum Streptophyta; class Magnoliopsida; order Santalales; family Viscaceae; genus Viscum; species Viscum album. The sequence goes on from OY728162.1 coordinate 258,132,859, forward strand.
TGAAAAAGGATTTTTAAAACACAAAAAATTTTAAAAACATTTTCATTCTAAAATAAAGTTTAATACTTATAAAGTAATATTCAATGAATTGAGTTTTCATAATGACAGAGATTTTTGTACATGATGTATATAGAAAACAAATATTCCTTTCATATTATCTATAGAATTCTAAAGATACTTGATAAGAGGATGAAAAAAAGATTTATTTTAAAACCAATTTGTAAAAAGGTAAAATGTAGGTAAAAATTTCTTTTAAAAATAATGGTAGAATTTTTTTTAATTTTTTTAGAAAACATTATTTTGAGAGAAAATAGATTTTCGATTGAAGAGAGAAATAAAGTCATATTTTCTTAAAAACATTTTATTAATTTTCTTAAGTACCAAAGAGTGAAAAAATGTGATCATAAATTAATATATCAAGAATAACTAGAGGATAATAAAACTAATGGAAATTCTGAAGATATGGATTATAATGTTTTATTAATGGAAGCATAATCATAAAAAATTCTGATAAACGATGAGATTGTATTAATAAACTCTTATTACCTTGGTAAATTAAAATCAAAATCCCCATGAAATAATAAAATTACATAAAGCATAAAATATCATGAAAATAAGGATACTCATGATATAACTTGTAAAATTGGTTGTATGTAAACCTCATAAAAGAATAGTGGTGCATAACACAACATGTGTTTGAAAAAGGAAAAATTGAGACAAATATTCTCTTACCACTTTGGTAACTTTGAAAATGTAACACCATGAAAGAGAGATCCTAAAATGGATAAGTAAATAATAATAATTATCAGTATAATATTCATAAAATACATACATGTGTAGTAGACACACCACACATAAGAAATAGGTTGTGAACAAGGCTTGTGTCTCACAAAAAATTAAAGTGAGATATAAATACCTCACTACTTTAGTTACTTTTTATTCAGGAGATATATGAAATAATAATATCAATTAAAAATTTTAATATCATTAAATAAATTAAATTCATTATATAACATTTCATAGGGTATTATATACACCGAATAAAATAAATGAGTGGTGAATATGGCATAAGTCTTGCAGAAATAAAAGTGAGACTAGAAATCTCATTACCTTAAGTCTTGAATTTCTTCTAACACATTAAAACCTCATGTATAATAAATATAAGTTTATTATAAATCTACAATATAACCAAATTATTTTATATAATAACATATATGATTTGATTATGACTCTATATTAACCATTTATTAAAAATTCCATTTAAAGTTACGTTTCGGGTAATATCTGCTTTGTTTTTCGTATATGTTTTGACTTGTTATTTTTGGTACTTTTTTTATCACGATTTACTCATTTAAATAATGTAATAAATGATATAAATACCACATATATTCAGTATATATGTATTTATAATAATCTATAAAAGATGGAAATAATAAATGAAATACACTGTTCATGGAGACGGTAGGCCGTACGTACGCATGAATGTTGTTTTCATTTTCTTGTCATATTTTGAAAGAAATAAAATTAAATGAAATATATATACATATATTTATATATATTATACTTAAATTATAATTATTATGTCATATATATCACATATATTTATTAAACCCATCCTTTATACATTCCATGTAAAGCGTGAATGAATCACACCGCTTTGAGGAGGCGGTAGTCCACACGTCCACCAACGATGTTATCATATTCCCAAAAATGGAAATAATGAAGATATATATTTTATAATAATTCCATAATCATAAATAAATAATAAATATCATATAAAAATAGTAATTCATTCATTATTACCAACCATGAGAGGTGTTAATGGAAGAATGAATGACATTCTTTCGCGAGGCGGTAGTTTGCTGTACACACGAATGATGATTGCATATCACATTTGATGAAAGAGTATTAATTTATAGGTTTTACCCTTAACATAACAACATATTAGTATATTTAATATACTTAGGTTATTATATAATCATGATATAGAAATAATTTAAGGGGTGGAGAAAGAAATAAAACAAAAGTGTTCGTTGAAGAAAATTACCTCTTCTTTGGGTTACTCCTTTTGGTTTTCACCATAGGAATTACATGGTTGTATTTATACCAAAATTGAGGATTTTAGGATGAGAGTAGGGATACTTTTAGTTTATTTTTGTAGGTTTTTGATGATCCAAAATGCTTGAGATGTGTGAAGAAGTGAGGATGGTGAATGCCTTTTTATAGTGGATAAAGAGTGACATTCTTGTAAATTCCAAAAACTAAACACTATTAAGAGGTATAAATTACCTAATGTGCTTTAAAAATTTAAAACTAGTGGTTTGGAAGTAAATTATAGTCTATCCAAACTTAAACCATAAAAAAAGAAAAGAATTTTTATCATTTTGTTCGTTATTCTTTATATTTACTCAATTTTATCTTTATAGTTTTTTACTATGGTATCTTGTAACCTTTTATTTACCTAGATAATTAATCCATTAATAATATAATTAAAAAGATATTTATTAGATAATTTATACCTAATGATTCTAAATATGATGTAAAATTAATTAAATAAAAATCTAATGTGTGTGTATTTTTTTAATACCAACACATGTAATGCACAAAACCCCATTGTTGGTTGGAGTAAGACACTTAATAGGGGGGTGAATTGAGTTCCTACATTTTATTTTTCCAAACTTTTTATTTAAAAGTCCCCAATTTAAAATAAAAATGGACCATTTAACCAAAGGTTTATTTTATAAAATATTTGGTTATTCAAAGGATTTCTCAAAGAGTGATTAGTTCTTAGTTAAAACAATATAAATTATTAATTTAACTTTTGAAATTGATCTAATAAATAAAATTATAATATGAAAACTATCTAAGATTAACTATCAATTTAAATTGAACATTATTTATTTAAATAAACATAAATAGAGAAAACTAAACATGAAATAACACAACAAAATTTAAATAAGAGGTTTAGTCTCAAGTTGAGACATAATGCTATTCACTTAGCAATCACCTGCTGCAAAGTAGTTTATATAGATAAAAATTGATCCACACCCTGTATTGGGGTAAATAACAACATAAACATTTTTCCAGGCCAGCAATACCTCTTTCATAGATTTCATGAGAGTGCAAAAACAAACAGGCCACACATGGACCTCTTCCACTATTATACATGGGAGTTTAAGGTGTAGAAGATAGATTGTGAAGATAACTATGTATATTTGAGTTTTTCACATGATTCCATGTGTGTTTATAGAAAATAGATAAAAACACACTGATTGTAATGTAAAAATAATACACAAGTAGATAAAAATAGAGATAAGAGAGTTAGAAAGCTTTTTCTGATAGACAATGTAACTTGCGACTCCTTGAAGCTGTGTTGAAATGTAGCTTGCGTTGACTTTTAGAAACAGAAAAAAATAAAGCATTATGAGAGCTTTTATCTTTTGTTTCCAATGAAGTATTTATTTTCTCGATGGGTTCTTTTCTTATCTAGTTTTTTTGTCTGCAAAAATATCATTCTCTTTGAGTTCTCAACATTATCTTCTTGTATCCACAGCTAAAATCTTTCATTTTTTTCTCATTCGCATGACTTCAAAACTTGGAAAACTTCCCCTTTTTATTAGATATTGTCTTTATACAATGTAGTTGACAAATATCATTATCATGATTGTGGTCAAGTAACTCATACCTTATACTGTTGTCTAACAACGATTTAATTTTTTTTTGAAAAAGACTGAAAAGTTCATTAAACTAATTAGAAGTATTAAGTTTCAAAAAAATGACTGTTAGAAATAAATTTGAAATTAAATGATAAAGGAAGAATTGATAGTGTCTCCCAATAGTGTCTTGTAATTGTGTATCTGAACAGTGACTTGGAATGGTGACTTGGAACAATGAGTCAAGTAGCTGTAAGTCACTCTGGCAGTAGTTCAACTTGACAATGACTTGTATCTATCAGTAGGCTGATTTATCGGTGACTCATGACAATAGTAACTCATACTTTGCAAAAATTAAGAGAGGCTGTTGAATGTGGGTTCAATAACAGTGTCTTTTCCTTTGTCAAAATTTAGCATCTGTACTGGTGGTGAGACACTTGACAATGATACATCTTAAAAATGAATCTACAATATCAGTAACTCATAATTATCTGATTTTATACCATCAATGATATTTCCAATAGTGATTCCACCTTAATGGTGACTCAACCTTAATAGTTAAAAATCCATTTTTGTATTTTACCAACCTATCTTATGATGTAAAATACTGACATAAAAATTATGATTATATAATAAACAATAGTAAATATAATTAAATATAATTCAATATAATTTAACTTGATGAAGCATGATTTGTGAGAATTAAAACATGAGGAGGTCAACAATATCCCCCTTTTTGATGGTCTTAAATCATAGAATTATAAAAAACAACAAGTCATTCAGAATAATAAAAGTACAAAATGAAAATGTTTTTCTTACCATATCATACATATCATGAGAGATTAAAGTATAAGATAAATATAATAAAATAAAATTAAATACCATACTGATTCTCATTCTCAAGTAAATTCCATACTCATTCTACCCCTTTTGGGATTATAAAAAATATAACAAATAATAAGAGAGAAAGAACATAAAATAGATGAAATGAGATAATATATTATATGATAAAAAGATAATACTTTGGATGATAAAAAGGAAAAAATACATCCCTATCGAAAAAATAAATATTTCTCCAAGGAAGGATCCATGACTTAATTTTCATTATCAGAAGAAGTAGGTGGATGAGTAGGTGGGAAACAAGTGGTTGAGGTATAGAATATATGAAGGTTGGTTGAGGTTCTAGTTGAAGGGATATGAACTCCAGAAGGAACTATAGATGAAATAATTTGCATAAAAATAGGAAGGAATGTAAGTTCTCAATAGATAATAGGCCTCAGATGATGAAGTTCCTAAGCTGAAGACATAAGAAAAGGTTGAAGGGTGGGAGGAAGATGAGAAAAATGATATCGAGTGAAAGTGGCCCTGAACTGAGGATCAATAGACTGGTAGATAGAACTTGAGGGAATATTCTCAGTGATAGGTTGAATTGGGAAGGACTATGGAGCAAAAATGGTAGTACTTTGAACATGAAAATAGAGATTTAGAATGTTGATAAAATACATGATGATCTGAAAATATTTTTCTATTGCCTTAGTAAAGTCATCTTTGTTTTCCATGAAAGTTTAAAGGGAAGGAGTAAGATCCTTGAGCTGTCTAACCTATTCCTTGAAAGATCTGGTGATAGGGGGAATATTTAAATTCTCATTCAAGTATTTAAAATGTTAATTGAGCTGATGATTTGTGTAAATCAAGGAGAAGTAATAACATAACTTTTTATGATTTACTTCTGATCTGTTTTGGCCTCGTTTATATAATTCCTTACCATGTCAATAACATAATCGCTGTTCTATTTTATTTTAGTGAATCCTGATTGATAAATACCACTTATCAAGGATAAAAGCTTTTCCCTTATCACTAATCTAATCATATCAAGGTCAAGAGTCTCATAGGGAGGAGCATATGAAGTTGATGCACCTTTTAATTCATATTTGATAACAGTTCTTAAAAGATCCAAGTCTAGTATTGGAGGACGAGGTGTAGCATCCTAAGAAGACTCATAAGATGGATATCCAAGACTTTTTACAACATTTTCCAAAGATTCTATATATTCTAATTTAATTCCTTTACCTATAGGAATGAGAGTATCCAATTCATCACTCAATATCTTTTTCTTCATTTTTATTTATTGAAGTTCAGAAACCATTTGCGGTTGAAGCTATGAGATAAATTTCTCTGAAAGCATAATAGCATCACTTTAACTAAGACTTGAAATTGATGATAGTTTAGTTTGAAGGAAATTTTTGAAATCTAATCACAATTCATCTTTAAAATATTTTAAATCATTCTGACTCACATAATCAGTAGGAAAATGTGCAAATGGAGTAGGATCCACTGCTAAATCTGTTCCAACTAGAGCTCTCAAAGAAAGATCCAATTATTCAAACATGGATCCCTTATGATCAAATTCCTCAAAATTAGAGTCTAGGTAGTCCAAGACCAGCATGAAATATATAGGATATCATTCCCATTCATTCACTACAGAAAAAGAAAAATGAGCAAGAGTTTCAACTTTTACTCTATGAGACTGTTTCTCCCCCTCAACAAGTGATTCCTTTTCAACACAAACTTGATCTTGAAATTTAGAATTTGAAATTGTATCATCAACTAAAAATGATTTTGGAGCTTTTTGAGATTCCAAGACTGGTTCCTTTTCTACTAAACGAATTTCAGTAAGATTTTCAGGTTCTACATCATGGCCTTGATTATTAACATGATGATCTAAGTTACCATTAATTTTATAATTTTATTCTTCTTTTCATTCTTCATTATTATCTTATTCTTCTTCATCATTCTCTTCTTCTTCATAATTTTATTCTTATCATTCATCATTATATTTTTCTTCTTCATCATTCTCCTTTTCTTATTAGATTCCACATCCACTATCATATTCAAACTCTTTATATTCTTTTGTCTAATCATCATCATCATCATCATCATCATCATCATCATCATCATCATCATCATCATCATCATCATCATCATCATATAAGAGGGTTTCTATTGTAGAATATATTTTGGAGCGATCATAGGTCTATATGCAATTCCTTCAAGAATTCTCAAAATTTCAGGATCATTTCTATCATCAATATAGAGTTCAACAAGATTATCATCATGATTTTCAGGTTTTGCATCATGAACTTGATTATTAATAGGATGATCTGAGTTACCATCAGTTTTACCATTTTCTTATTCATCCCCTTATTCATCATTATATTCTTCTTCATCATCATTATGTTCTTATTCTTCATCAATATATTTTTCTTCTTCATCATTATCTTTTTCTTATTGTCTTTCACTTCCACTATCATATTCAACATCTTCATATTCTTCCATCTCATCATCATCATCATCATCATCATCATGTAAGAGAGTTTCTATTATAGGAATATCTTTTGGAGGGATTGAAGGTTTATATGTAATTCCTTAAGGACATACCAAAATATCAGGATCACTTCTATCATCAATAGAGGATTCTTTTTCTACATCTTCCTCAACTTATTTTCCTCCTCATCCAAGTATTTTACAACTTCATATGTTCCTAAACCAGGATCAACCATATCCTTTGGTCTTGTGGAGTGTTGAACTTGATTAAAATCTTCATAGATTTTATCATTATCTTCTACCCACTATTTCATCCAAGGATTCCAGATTATCTTCATTATTTTTCATATAGCCTTGGTAATGAAAAATATATCACTCCCTATGATAGTTTCCTCAACTTCAATCACAAGTCCTTTATCTTTTAACATGTCATAAATAAAATTTGAATAAAAAAGTGAGTTTGATTTTGAATGTGGATTTATCATATCACACATATGAACCATAATGTATCTTCGTAGGTTGACTTTGTATCCTCATCTCATAAGATACAATAAATAAAAATATTGATATTTTAAAGAGGCAAAGTCAACTTTCCTTAGACAAATATGATGCTGATGAAATTTAAATAGCAGTTTTAGTTATCCAACAAGTTCAGTGGATATGGGTCTTCTAGTAATTCTATCTTTAGTTAGCTCAGATAAGGCTTATTCATAAAAAATATGTCACTTATATGTGGAGAAATACTTTGGTGATCTTCCTAAATAACTTAATGAGGTACATTAAAAAAATCAACCCACTACCTAGAATAAAAGGCAATCCATTGTCCACTTATTATGGAATTTATTTGATATTCACCTGTTCCATCAATAATGAACTCTGTATACTGATAAAACTCATGAAATATCCTTGGATATATAGGGAATTTATTATTGGAGAACCATTCCAACCAAAATTTTTATTATAAAACTTTCAACATAATATACTTACTTGATAAAATCTAATTGGCATGAACTTTCTTTTCTGGAACAACTATTTCGTTTGTGAGTTTAGGGTTAAAAGGTTTTGATTTAGGTTCACTCAAGTCACCTTTTTAATTCTTCAAATAAAGAGGATCATCTGAATATATTTCATAGAAATGATTTAATTGAGCCATTTTGAAATATTTAGAGGGTTTGGTTTGAAGGAATAGGGCAATAGAGTTTCGAGAGAGAACAGTTTGGTTTCGAGAGAAGAGTGTAAGAGTAAGTGAGAAGAGATTTGGTTCGATTCTATTTTTATCATTTAGGTATTTCAAAATCATAAATAAAAAATGAGGAATAAAATAAATAAAAATAAATAAAACTACAATTTTAAGTCTGAGTGATAAAAATAACAATGTAAAGAAATGGCACAATGGTGAGTCATCAATGGTGAGTCCCAATAGTGAGTCATCCACAGTGAGTTCCAATGGTGAGTCCCAATGGTGAGTCATTAACAGTGAGTCCTAATAGAGAGTCATAAAAAATTAGTCCCAATGGAAAGTCATTAATAGTTAATCCCAATGGTGAGTCATCAATATTGAGTCCCAATAGTGATTCATCAATAGTTAGTCCTAACTGCGAGTCATCAATAGTTAGTCCCAATGGTGAGTCATCAACAGTTAGTCCAAATGGAAATTTATCAACAAGTTTTTCCGAACAACGAGTCACTAAAAATTGATCATCCCCAACTCATGTTTGATGTAACTCATTCTCTTAGGATTTAATGGCTTAGTAAAAATATTAGCAAGCTGATGTTCAGTGCCAATGAATTTAAGAGTTATATCACCTTTTTGATAATGATCTCTCAAAAGTGATATCTTAAATCAATATGCTTTGTTATCGAATGAGAAAATGGGTACTTATAAATGTTAATAGCACTTGTGTTGTCACAATTTATAGGGAAATGTCTTAATTGATATCCATAGTCTAGTAATGTGTGTTTCTTCCACAAAATTTGAGCACAACAACTACCAGAAGCTATATATTCAGCTTTAACACTAGATAATGCAACATAATTTTGTTTCTTACTACACCATGAAACTAGATACTTTCCTAAAAAGTGAAATGTTCCAGATGTACTTTTTCTATATAACTTTCAACCACCAAAATTAGTATCAAAATAACAAACTAAGTGCAATGATTGTCCTATAGGGTAGAAAAGTCCTAAGTTAGTAGTATATTTGTGGCATTTTAAAATTATTTTGACAACAATAAGGTGTGACTATTTATTATTTTCTTGAAAATGAGCTCACATACATACACTAAACATGATATTATGTCAGATAATAGTTAAGTAGGGAATACTTCCAATCATACCTCTGTAATTGGTTTGATCCATTGATTTTCTATCTTGATCAAGATCTAATTTATAGGTGATACTCATAGAAGTAATATTACTTTTAGTTCTATCCAAGCCAAAAAGTTTTAAAATATATTTATTATATTTACTCTGATTCAAAGTAATACCTTCCTTATTTTGAAAATGTTAAAATCCAATAAAGAATTTTAGTTCACCCATTAAACTCATTTCAAACTCATTTTTCATCATTTTTAAAAAGTCAATACATAAATAATGTTTTGAAGATCCAAAAATAATATCATCAACATATATTTGAACAACTAAAACATCTTTATAGATTATTTTTATGGAAATAGTAGGATCAAATACACCTTTATAAAAACTTTTAGAAATAAGAAAAGTGTTGATCCTATCATACCAAGCTCTTGGAGCTTGTTTTAAACCATACAAAGATTTTTTTAAATTAAAAAAATAATTTGAAAAAAATGAGGATTTGTAAAACTGGGGGGTTGTTCAACAAAAACAACCTAAACTATATAACCATTTAGGAATTAACTTTTGACATCCATTTGAAATTTTTTGAAATTCAGTTGTGCTTCATAAGCTAGCAATATTATAATGGCTTCAAGTTAGGCTACTGGTGAAAAGGTCTCTTCATAGTATATTCCTTCTTATTTACTATAACCTTGTTCCACTAATACATCCTTATTTCTTAATATAGTTCCAGCTTCATCCACTTTGTTTCTAAACACCCATTTAGTTCTTATGGTTAATGTGTCTTTGGGTCTATCAACAAGTTCCCATACTTTGTTTCTTTCAAATTGATTTAATTCTTCTTGCATATCCATCATACATAATTCATCATTGATTGAATCACCGATGTTCTTAGGTTTAATATATGAAAAAAAGGCTTGATGTTCATCTGGTTTCTTAGAGAATCTCTAGTCTATATTCATTTCTCTTAGTCTCCAACAAAAACAACAAAAGGATGGTTTTTAAGAGTTCTAATAGCTCTATAAAAAAGAAGTGCTAGTCACTTCTGGTTCTTTTATAGGTTTGGGTTACTTTTGTTCAGAATTTCAAAAATTTCCAGAACTAAATTTTTCTACTACTTGTTTAACAAATTAATCATAAGATTTTTTATTTAAGTCTAGATTTGACATAGTATCCTCAATATTTTCTAAGGAGGTTTTCGATTCATGTGGATCTATTTCATCAAATTTGACATGCATATATTCTTCTACAAAATTGGTTCTCTTGTTAAAGGCTCTATATGATTTACTAGATATTAAATAACCTAGGAAAATTCCTTTATCACTATTAGAGGATACTTTTCCAAGATTATCTTTTGTATTAAGAATAAAAACTTTTCAACATTTTTTTGAAGTAATTAAAATTAGGTTTCCTATTATTCCACATCATATTGGGGGTTTTCTTTAAGATAAGTATAATTAAAATTTGATTGATTATATAGAAAATTTTATTCATAGATTTTGTCAAAAAATAAATAGGTAGATCATATTCATTAAGCATAGTTTGGGTTATCTCTTGTAAGTTTCTATTTTTCCTTTCTACATTTCCATCCTGTTGGGGTGTCCAAGTAGAAAAGAAGTTATGACTATAGCCATTTTTATGAGAAAAAATAATCAAATTATTGATTTTCAAAATCAAATCCATGGTCACTTCTTTGAGTATTGAATCTAAGTCCACTTAAGTTTTATACTAATCTAGCATACTTAGTGAAAAAATAACAAGTCTCACTTTTGTGAGATAAAAAGAAGGTCCAAGTATACCTTTAAATGTAATCTACTAGAACATAGATATAGTAGTTCCCATTTAAACTTGAAAATATATATGGTCTAAAAAAATATATTTGAACCAACTTCATAGGTTTAGAAGTTGAAACTTATTTATTTGTTTTAAAAGATATTTTAGGCTATTTTCGTTTTTGACAAGGATTACAAAATTTATCTTTTAGAAATTTTAGTTTAGGTAGATACCTGACTAATCTTTTTATAATAAGATTTATAAGAGAGTGAATGTTACAATGTCCCAGTTTCCTATGCTAGAGCTAATAATTTTTTATGAATGGAACTCAAGTAAGAAATATTCTGTGAGACTAAGGAATCTAGATTAACAACATAAACATTTTCATTTCTAAAAGAAGTAAAGACTAAATCATTCTTAGAATTAAAATTATTACAATCATAATTTTAAAATCTAACATGAAAACCATCATCACATAACTATGAAATGCTAAGTATATTTTACTTTATAACATCAATAAAAAAAATTAGAATTAAAATTGAATTATTGTTGTCAATTTTTCCGAGGCTAATAATTTTCCCTTAGGAAAAATCACCAAAGGTGACCTATACACCATCAATTTTTATGAGGTTATTAAAGATAGATTAGTCCCCTGTCATTTTCTATAACACCCTATATCCAAGTACCATAATATTTTATAGGATCTCTTCAAATAATTTTCCTACAAAAATATTTTAAACAAGAAAATACTTTGGTACCCAGATTTTCTTGGGTCTAGTAATATTTTTAATAAAGGCTTTAGGAATACACATTTTATTTATGGGTTTTATGTTAGTATTTTGTAAATTTTTAGAAAATATACATTATTATGTCCAGAAGAATTAGTAGAATTAAAAGTTTTTCCAATACTAAAACTTGTAGAAAATTTTCAGATCTGGGCATAAAACCAACATTTCTAGATTTTGATAAAAAATTGTTTCTAACAAAATTTATTTTATTAGGTTATAACCAATGTTAGTATTATATTTAGGAGGAAATTGTTTTCGAATAATAGGAATTAAGATTTTTTTAGAATTTGTTATTTTTTCTAGATCCCTCTTTAATTTCTCATTAGAAAGTTTAAGTTCAGTATTCTCATTGAAAAGATGAGCATTCTTCTCTTTTTCTATAGCGAGTTCATATTTAAAAGTAGTAGAAATAGAATATTGTTTCTTGAGAGCTTTATATTTATCTTTTAGATCATTTCAAGTATCCTCAATCATTTTTTAGTATTCAAACATTTAATCATTGGTCTTATTTTTTGAAGTGTCAGATTCAGATTCATCTCTAGAATAGTAAGAATTCTGTGCCGGAGATACTAAGTTTAACTCATATGTGTTTGTGATAAAACACATGTTGATTTTTTCAACCTTTTCATCATGAGAAGATTCAGATTCACTTGAGTTGTCCTCAGAAGTACTCTATACAACCTTCATATTGTTCTAATATTTTCTATATTTGTCTTCATATTTCTTCTTGTACTTTAACTTTAGATGGTCTACCTTCACATGTCCTTTTATTTTGAATTCATAGAAGATTATATCATTCGTATTCTCACTTATTTTCCAATGCATTTTCCATTTACCTTTATTTTCATATTTTCCAATATAGCTTGGATTTATAAAGAACTTTTTATTTATGTATAATTTATTAAATCTCCCAGCTAGATGTGCCATTTCATCATCACTATGAGTTGATGAATCTTCATTGCTAAAATTTTTAGCATGAAATTGAATTTTATCTTTTTATTTGGATGCAGTGGTTTTGAAGGTTGCTGAATTTCTTCAAGGTTCACTGTCTTCTTCTCAATTAAACTTAATCTCTTCCTCATACATCATAAAATTTCCTATCATACCTTTACAAGTAGTGAATATATGTCACATGATTTTCAAATTGATATTTATGTCCATATCTATCTCTCTGGAATACATCTCAAGATTCACATGATCTATTATTTTGTAGTGAATGTATTTCCTAGTGAGCTCATTATATTCACAATTTCTTTGACCATGAGATACTTTCCAGAGATAGGCTCATCAGACTTCATTTTGAAGTTATCATATTTAATAATATATTTTTTAAGCCTCATTTTTTAATATTAGTGGTTCTTTTATGTGAAAAATCTAATATATCCCAAATCTCAATGGCTATTTTACATGTAGAAATCCTATTGAATCCTTCATCACCTAGAGCACAATATAAGGAATTCATAGATTTGAAATTATTATTATAGGATGCCTTAGTTGAGTCATCCCAAGTTCTTCTAGATATAGCTGGGATCTTATATTCATCTACAATTGAGGACCAAATTTAAAAACCCATTATTTCTAAATCAATTTTCATTTTGATTTTCCACTGAGCATAATTTGTGCCATTGAAGTAAGGATGTTTGTTGGTATCATCAACTTCCTATCTATTAACTATGTTATAGAATAAAATATTTTTTTAAAGAACTATAAGTTTTGAATTGACATAAATTTGTAGATGTTTAAAACACAACTAAAACCATAGTTAAAAATATTTTAAAACATTAAAAATCTTTGAAACCCAAAAAGTAAGATCTTATGATACCAAATGTTGGTCAGATTAGGAAACTCAAAAGGGGGGTGAATTGAGTTCATTTATTTTTTTGTCTAATGTATTTATTTAAAAGTCCCCAATTTGAAATAAAACAGGCCTAGTTAACCAAAGGAGTATTGTATAAAAGATTTGGTTATTCAAAGGATTTATAAATGATTAATTAGTTCTAAGTTAAAACAATATGAATTATTTCTTTAAAATTTTAAATTGATCTGCTAAAGAAAATTATAATATTAACACTATCTAAGATTAACTATCCAAGTAAATTGATGTTTTCATATTTAAATTAACACAAATAAAGAACTCTAAACTTAAAAGAAATCAACATAATTTATATAAGCGGTTCAGTCTCAAGATGAAACTTAATCCTCTCCACTTGGAAATCACCCGATTCCAAGCAGTTTATATAGATAAACCTTGATCCAAATCCTAGATCGGGGTAAAAAACTACATACATAGTTCTCTATGTCAACGAGACCTCTTCCATAGTTTTTGTGGGAGTGAAAAAACAAATAGTCCATGCATGGACCTCTTCTACTTTTATCCATGGTAGTGTAAGGTGTAGAAGATAGACTGTGAAGATATCTGTGTATATTCTAGTTTTCACAGAAGTAAGTTTTTTTTATAGAAAATAGATAAACACACACTACTCATAATGTAAAAAAAGTACACAATCAGAGAAAAATAGAGAGAAGAGAGTTAGAAAGCTCTGTGTGATAAGAAATGAAGATTACGACTCCTAAAATTTTTGTTGAAATGAATATTGTGTCAAATTTTAGAAAAATAAAGCTAAACCGAGTTTTGTGAGAGCTTCTATCTTTTATTTTTAGCAAGGAATTGATTTTATTGATGAATTTTTTTATCTCTTGGTTTTATATTAAAAAAAATTTCTTTGCTTTTATTTGTTAGTAGTATATTCTTATATACAAAGCTAGAATACTTTATGTTTTTCTCAGGTTCATGACTTCACAACTTGGGAAAATTCCTTTTTTTCTAGTATTTGATTTATACACTACAACTAACAAGGTGCATGATCTTGATCATGGTCGGGTACCTCGTACCTTGTACTGCAGTCTAACAATGATTTAAATATTGTTTTTAAAATACCGAAAAGATGTCATTAAACTAATTAGAAGTATTAAGTTTCACAAATATGACTGTTAGAAATAAATTTGAATTTAAATGATAAAGGAAGAATTGATGGTGTCTCTAAACGGTTTCTTGGAATGATGAATTGGAATGGTGATTCAAGTAGTAGTAAGTCATTCTAGTGGTAGGTCAACTTGACAGTGACTTGTATCTAGCAGTAGGTTGACTTAGTGGTGACTCATGCCAACGATAACTCATATTTTGTGAAAATTCATAAAGGATATTGACTGTGTGTTGAGTAATGATGTCTCATCCTTTTTCAGAATTCAGAATCTGTATTTTCAGTGAGACACTTGATAATGATACATCTTAATAGTGAGTATACATTATCAATAACTCATACTAAGCCGATTTTCTTCCATTAGTGAGATGTCCAACAGTAAGTCTGCCTCAACGGTGACTCAACCTTAATGATGAAACATCCTTTTTCATATTTTACCAACCTATCTTATAATTTAAAATACTAACATAAAATATTAATATTATATGTAAAAAGATTAAAAATAATTTAACATAATTTAAATTGATGGAGAATGATTTTTGAGAAATATAACTAGAGGAGTTCAACACTCATTTTAACCTTAACCACATTAATTAATTTTAACTATTTCACTCATAATTATGGTCAAAAATTAATTTTAAATTATTATAGTATAAATATTATTTTTATCAAAAATAATTATATCAATTTTTACAAATTTAATTCACATATGTGGAAAAATTTAAAATAAAATTAATCCCGTAGACTAGACTAAGTAACATGTTTGTAAAGTGAAAATGTTCAAAATCTTGAAATGTTTTTAAATCCCATTTCAATGTGAAATTGATTCTAATGAACTAAAATGGATTTTTTGATTCATAATTTAACTAATTATACTTTAAAACAAAATTAAAATACAATTTAACTATATAAATATATTATAGGAAAAGTCAGTTTTCAATTAAAATTTAGTATTATCAATTATTCATCAAAAAATAAAACTTCTTAGAATAATACCACAAATTCACCCTAATATAATTTTGATGTTCCAATTTGAAAAATGAATTTTATTTTTGAAATTATAATTTATAAAATATTCAAAATTTATTTTTAAAATGAGTTCTCCCTTAAAATGTGGTAAAACTAGATTTTAGAAAAATATAGCTTTTTATGCATAAAATTGGATTTGTTCTTATCTTATATATATCAAATATATTGGATGAATTTAAAAACATTTAATTGAATAAATAATATATAAATTTCATTAATATCATCCAATAATAATAATTAATTTAATTTATTAAGATAAAATGCCTCTTTCACATAAAAATAGTTTTTTATAAAAAAATTTCCCTTTTAATTAGTTTCTATATTCATTTATAATTAATTGGTAAAAAAAGATTATATAAACATATGTAAACCATATTTTCATAATTTAGTTAATATTATTCATTCATTACACTCCAATGGACAGGGTATAACAATAATAAAATTTAAATAGTAATATTAATAGTATATTATAGTTCAGTAAAACTCAATCTTGTGTGTAATGCAAGCTGTCAAAGGAACTTGGTGTTGTGTGTAACACAAGCCAAAATTAGTGTTTCATATAACAAAATATAAGATCTATTTTGAGTATATCATTTTTCTAACATTGTGTTGTGTATTAATCATGAATAACTTGGTGTATCAGGCAATTCAGTCCATTAAAGAAATTTAATTGATTTAAAAGAAAATAATTCATAAAAACATGGGGTGTTACATATCTCCCATGTTTACTCTTAGCAAGCATATGAGCTCACCCTTTCTTATTTTTACTTTCCCCAAGTTATGAATAAGGGTTTTAGTTAGGGTATTACTAAGAAGTGTACTATGTGATAATACTTTGTAGAAGATGTTGAAGATATTTCATGAAATAATATGATTATGTATCTAGTCTCCAATGACACTAAACCTTTACAGTCCTTAGGAATGTATTATTATAAAATATATTAAATATTAATCTAGGATAAAATATTTACAAATGTAATGATTAGGTTGATATAATTTAGGTGTTCTTCCACCATACTTACACTCATGAAGCATCCCCAAAATATTTTAAAATGCGATTAAAAATACCACTCCTCAAACTGAATCTAAAAATTAAAATTTTCTCAGACTCTCACCCACTAATAACCACATGGTTAATTACATGTATGATATATAGTATTAGGTGGGGAATTTAGAGCTGCTTGAAATGGAACCTAATTGAGGTTCCTTTCTTTTTGATCAATGACTAAAAGCTATTTAGCTCGTGATAGGTCCTCTAAACTATATACCTTGAATATATGGAATGGATGGCCATGTCACCTTGGGAAAGTGTAGAGGTGATTAAAGAGTGGAACCCATGAGGTGTTTCCTTTTTTAGGTCCCAACCAATATGGATGATGGTATGAGGGGTGAATAGATTAATTTAACAATTTAGGAAATTAAATCAAAGTAAACATGTACAGAAATGAGGAGCATAAAAAATAAAAAGAACATAAGAAATTTGTACAATAGTTCAAATCAAAGTTATCCAATGCATACTTTTCATACCCATCTACTCCTTGATTGGTATGATATGCACCAAAATTTGACTTTTTAAGGAGGTTGAAACCCAATCACAAGATACCTTTTCTAGTGGAGGCTCAACCAACACAACTACCCTGAATTTTAAAGAGGAGTCACTGCCCAATTAAAACAAAAAATAGTTTCCCAAATTCTCAAACAAAACATAAATTTTGAAAGGTAGTATAACCCAACCTAGAATTTTTATCCCGGGAGTCACAAACCGGCAAGAAGAGTTCTTTTGGAATGGAAGAGAATAAACCAGAGAGACATTTGAATATTTGGATAGATACAAAAGAATTATGTACAAACTCAAATAAACCAATTGGTAGAAGCTAATATAGAATAGTTTAAGTATAAAAATAGTTTATTGTGTAATTGACCAGTCCATATCTTCAAGGTAGTAAAGACTATATAGTTTTTTCTCTTATTTGAGAGTCTTTTAATAGTTCAGAAATTATTCTTATAGGATCACTTGTGAATCATTAAAATTTTTAAATTCAAATTTGTAATATATTTTTAATATTTTTTCATGGGTATACTAACTTTAAGCTTCATATTCCATTAAATAATCATATAAAATGACTAAAAAATAGTTAAAGTAATTTAAGATAATAATAGATAATATTATAGAAAATATGACATGATTATTTGTTAAGAGAATGACATTTGTCAACATAATTTTTATGTGAATGATAAAAAACTACAAAAAAGGTTCCTAATTCATAAAATGATATTTATTAACATTAAATAACTTCAAAATATCTCCCAAAATAACTATTCAATGATATATCATAAATCTTGCAATCTAATTTACTTCTACGATATTTGAATTTGAAATACTCTAAAAAAATATACAAGTAGATACAATGAAAAATAGAAAATATAAACTCTATATTAAAAACATCAAAACAAATTTTGATGTTATCATTATATTTAAAAAATAATTTAGAATCAAATAAGTCAGTGTAATCATCTAGAATAATATATCAAATAACAATAAATCCATAAAATTATCAAAAACTATATGATACAATATTTCACAAGGTTAAATAATTTCATAGAGTATAATTTCATAGGGTTTATATTTATAGGATAAATTTTCTAAGATAGAAAAACGAACAAGAGAAAGAAATTAATATGATAGAGAAATATTCATAATTCATTGATACATATGAGAGATGAAAACTCATATGAAATAAATTTAGATTTTATAATAAATAAAAAACTATGCATATGAAACATTTAGTCCCATGTATAAATTAAGTCCTCTTTATGATTTACTAGTGACTTTGTAACACCCGAGACTTTTATGTTATATAAATCGTCAAAGGAATCTTTTTCTACACAACACTTGCTTGGCTTGCTTTACACGCAATCGCGACCTTCCTCGATAGCTTGCGTCGTACGCAATACCGAGTTTCACTAAACAACAATATGCTATTAAAACTAGCCGTTAAGAATAGTAATAACCACTTTTTGAAATTTTATAAATTTTATTTTTCAAAATGGACTTCATTTTTGGACTCAGAATATCGAAATTAGCCTAGGGTGAAATTTTGGTATTTTTCTGAAAACTTTCAATTTTTGATGAATAGTGAAACCACTAAGTGGTAGGTTAAAAACTGAATTTTTGCATAAAACTTAATTTTACCGCTTCTGTGAATGGAATTTCAAAAATCCGAGAGACACGGTTAATATCAAGGACTAAAATGTGGTTCAATGAGATGAAAATAATTTTTTGGTGAATAGTAACTTTTTACTATTTTTACCGCGGTTAATAGTAAATAGGGTAACTAAGGGTGAATATGATATTAATATTACCATAACACATGTCCTAATTCTATTGGACAAGTGTAATTCGACCAAAAACAAACTTAGGAATAAAATATGACCATTTAGGCCCACTTGGATTAGATTAGGACATTTATTATTAATTTATTTAAAGAAGGGTTAAAATAGTTAAAATCAAAGTTTAATAAGTAAATCATTTTTAATATAAGGTTATACATAAGATAAATTCGATTGAAAATATTCATAAGAAAGCTAAAAAGATTTCCTACATGATGGTATTTTATTTGTAATTTTTAGACATCAAATAATTTAATTTAGTTATGACACAAAGATGATGCAGTAATTATCTTATTAATGAAATATTGACAAAATTGATAATATAAATACCAAAATAAATGTAATTTGAGACTTTTTATGAATTCCACTAATTTTCTAGGTTACTATGATATATTAGTATTGATTTAATCAACTTGGTTCGAACATATAATTCTGTTATGACTTTGACAAAAATCATATATCAAATAGTGTCAAAATTGACACAAAATAGTTTTTAAATCAAATATTATATTATTAATTGTTATTTTATTCCTAAAAATCTAAGGTTCGGCCAAATGACTTAGATAAGGATATATATATTAATAATAAACAATTTGGGGTTCGTTTGGCATGTTATAGTAAGTGTATTAACCATATAGTGAAAGAAAACAAAAAGACACGGTAAAAGTTAAATTAATTAACTTAGAGTTAAATCTAATTGATAAGGTTAAAATAATACCCTAAACTTGTCTAAATCCTATTGGTTGATAGGATTTCGACCCATCCCCACTTTATCTTCGAAATAAGACCCTTTGGAACCATTATAAACCGATTTTGACTTTAATATAAAATAATATTTTGAGATATTCCTAAGGTGCCCCTCTCCTCCCTTATAAAAGGGCACCTCCTCCCCCTCCTCCTCACACCAATTTGAGCACTCAAGCTCGGCCAACCCCTGCCATTTTCCCTTCTCCACTTCCCTAGAATAATCCTAGAGGTCCTGGTCTTCTCCAAAGACCAATCTTAGTTCCTTAAGTGGAGGATTCAAAGAGGCGTTCCAAAGAAGAGGTAATATCCATTACCGATCTTTTCAATTTCTTTCTTCTTCAACTTCTTCTTCTTTAGTTGTTTCATGATAAAGTAATAACATCAGTATTACTTACATACTGATATGTTATTATAAATATGAAACAACCCTAATTCACCTTCTATCCATCCTACGGAAGAATGAAATCACCGCGCGTGCGTACGTACGGAATACCGTCTCCACGCCGTGGTGTAATCTATTTTCCACCATCACCTTACAAGGATGGGTATAATGGTGTAATGAGTAACTATATATGATTATTATGAAGTAATATTGATACTGAAATAATATATATATATACTCCAATACAATTCCACGATCATAGGAACGATATCATCACTCGTGCGTACGTACGGAATACCGTCTCCACGATGTGATGCGACTCGTTCTACATGATCTTCATTTCATAATGATTATATAAATGAATTGAATGAATGAATATGGTATATAATACACTAATACCATTCTGGAAATGAATTATCTATAACCTAAAGATAAGAATAATAATTTATTCGACAAAACACGCATAAGAACAAAAAGTTATAAAGACCCGAGTAACAAGTAACAATGAAATATTACTAACAAGAAGCTAATAATATGACCCTATATGATCTCATATCAATATGTATGATTCTGGAATAAGTAAATAACATTATTTAAACCATTATACAGGAGCTTCGGACACGAACAAAGCAAATCGGACCTAAGGTAAGGGAAATATCACAATCTCATTTTTATCCGAGATTGTTTATTCGTAAGTATTTACTAGGGTGTATTTTATCATCCACATCCATGTTACCTCAATATGTAATATTGTTTCCATCCACTTGAAATAGTTTAAATCCAATTTTACCCTTAGGTGAGTTTTTAGTAAAGAATATGAAAGGAATCTTTTGTCGTTTTTCCGTACGAGGTACTTTTTGACTTTTCCGACAAAAGTACGAAGAATGTTTTTTTTAACTTATACGGCATGAATGGATTTTTAAAACATTACATCAAAGAAGCTTCCTTTACAAGTTTTCAAGTTTATTTTTAATCAACTTCTTTTATTTTAAAGTTGTATGACATGTTATGAAAGGAAAAATATTTTTTTTGAAGAAGAAAGGATATTTTCCTCAAGAATGGAGTTCAAGTGATTTTCAAAATTATTTTCCATCTAAGATAATAAAGGGTTCTGTTTTTATCCCTATTATTACATTGATTTGATCATGTTGTGATGGAATTATTTTTATGAATTCCTTTATCTTATATTAATTGTTTTATGATGTCATGTTGTTTAAGAATCCCATTTTTATTACATGGGTTATGCGATGATGTATGTTTTATGATTATGTGGCACACATAAGAAAGGATTCATTATAAGATGGGTGGGACCTATATCTCCCTCCAATGCATTGGGTAAAGATTTTATATCTCATGAGATAGACATGGCTGGAACGGAAGGTTATTTCGGTTCAGTGATACAGGACTGAAACGAGGAGTGAACTCGGTTCAGAAAGGGACTTTGTCCACTAAGATAGTCTTGGCAATGAGTCATGACTAACAAGAAATGATTTCCATGATTATGTGTGCATGCCACAAAGTTTCAAGTTTTATGTTATGATTATGGGGATCTCATTTTCACTTCTATGATTTATTCCATGTTAAGATATTATGATCTCTTTTGCAGGTTTTGATAAAGATATGATATGATTTTTATTTCCTTTATTTTCCCTTGCTGAGCATTTGAGATCACCCTTTTATGTTTTCTTTTCCCCAGGTCAGGAAGATGGATATTAAGTAGAATACGCTAAAAGGGACCCTAGATATGATGTAATAAATGGGAGACACTGTAGAAGATTTATGAACCAGTTGTTTATGTTTCCCAGTTTCTAAAGGCACTATACCTATACGGTCCTTTGTGGTTTTGTCATATGTTGTAATAAGTGTGCTTCAATTTTTGATTTATTAAAAATGTATGTAAAGTGTGGGTCGTTATAGTTGGTATCATAGGCAAAGGAGGTAGGAATGTATCCGATCCTTGGGAACTCTCACATGTGAGCGTTGGACGAAGCATGGCTCTCCGCCCAAGGGCTTCATGAGGAAATGGCTGTCACTGGGGATGGTGGTGTGTCCCGCCCAGGGGGTGTAGCCGCCCATGGAGTGCCCTGATAGGTATCAATTATAGTCCACTGGAAGTAATTCTAGACCGTTATAGTTGGTATCAGAGGAAAGGTATAGTCAACCTTTGGAAACTAGGATGTGAAAGCCTTAGTAATAACCCTAAGGATAAGTCTAAGCATAGAACACAATTTTAGAAATGGCCTTGAATAACCTAGGATAAGACCTTAAGCATGAAAATTTTATTCTTGAATTATGTGGTTTCCTATTATAATTAGTGTTGCTCACACTATTCTTCTTGGTTTTAGTCAATGGCTGGAACCCGAAGGAACCGTGTTAATGCGGAATGCGATGGGCAATGCAATGATTGTCCCCCTGAGCAACCAAACGATATGGGAGCTGGAATGCAAAATCTTGTAGCCATGCTCACACAACTTTCTCAAGCTATGAATCATGCAGGATTTCCAAACGAACAAAGAAGGGAGCAACATTCTGTTGAATCCTTCATGAGGCAGCGTCCACCATCTTTCAGCGGGTCTACTGATCCATTAGTTGCTGAACAATGGATTAGTACTACTGAAAAGATATTTTCAGTTCTTCAATGTTCTGAGCATGATAAAGTCATCCTAGCAGTGTATCGTTTGGAAGGAGATGCGGATCAATGGTGGAATCTTGTTAAGAATACGAGGCAAAGGGATGAAATTGAGTCTATGGAATGGGACGAGTTCAAGAACTTATTTTTCAATAAGTACTTCCCTCGTATTCTCCGAACAAAGATGGAGAAAGAGTTCCTTGAACTGAAGCAAAGGGATGATGAATCTGTTAGTACCTATGAAGCAAATTTTACAAGACTTGCAAGGTACGCTTTTGGTATTATTATCCAACCTGAGAGTAAGATCGATCGGTTCTTTAGTGGCTTAAAACCAAGTCTTAGAAGGGCGTTAGCCATAAGGGACTTCAATAGCTACGAGGAAATCGTTCGATGTGCTCTCAAAGTTGAGATGGAGATTGGAGTAACCCATCAGTCGCATGGGTTTGATAAGAAGAGGAAGATGGAATTCAAAGGAAACTCTAAAGAGCACACTGAAAAGAAGATGAACTTCCCCTTATGCTCAAAGTGTGGAAAGAAACATGGAGGGAGTTGTCTTAAAGGGACAAGTAAATGTTTTAAATGTGGAAAGGAAGGTCATCGGGCATTTGAATGCCGTGATAATGGGAAGAAGATGTCTAATGACGCAAACAAAGGAAGGGATACACAGAATGAACCTACAACACTTCAATGTTTCAAGTGCAAGGAGATGGGGCATTATGCCAATCAATGCCCAAATCCAAGGGTTGATGATGATGGTCGACGTCAACAAACTCTTAAGGCTAAAGACAAAGGAAATTCACATGCAATTTCTATCAGCGAGGTGGAGTACGATAACGATGTGGTGAAAGGTACACTTACCATCCACTCTAAAGTAGCAAATGTTTTATTTGATTCTGGATCCACCCACTCTTTTATTTCTGAAAAATTTTCTAAGGGTATCACCGTATTACCTCAACAATTAGATGTTGAGTTAGCTGTGACAACACCTAATGGCACATCAATCGCATCAGAAGTTTATAATTCTTCTCCGATCGAAGTTTGTGGGAAAGTGCTTCCTGCAAATCTTGTGATCATTCCTTTAGTGGAATTTGATGTGATTCTTGGCATGGATTGGCTTTCTCTACATGGAGCTCATATCAATTGCCAAAGAAGGGAAGTCACATTTCATATTCCAGATCAATCTACGATCGTATACCAATGCAAGGATGAACATAACCTTCCAGTGGAAATTTCTTCCATCTTATGGGTATTGATTCCACTAAATGAAGGTTATTTATCTCAAATGGTTGGTGAGAAACTCACGATTAAGAATATGCCCATTGTACGGGAGTTTGATGATGTCTTTCCGGAGGAATTGCCGGGTCTTCCACCAAATCGTGAAGTTGAGTTTTCAATAGAACTCGTACCGGGTGCTTTGCCTATTTCAAAGACACCTTATAGAATGGCCCCAATTGAGTTGCAGGAATTGAAGAAGCAACTCCAAGAGAATCTTGATAAGGGATTCATACGCCCTAGTGCGTCACCTTGGGGAGCACCTGTTCTATTTGTTAAGAAGAAAGATGGATCAATGAGACTCTGCATTGATTATCGAGAACTTAACAAGATCACTATCAAGAACAAATATCCTCTCCCACGCATTGATGACTTATTTGACCAACTACGCGGAGCTCAATACTTTTCCAAGATTGATCTTCGTTCAGGGTATCATCAATTAAGGGTCAAAAGGGAGGATATACCAAAGACGACTTTCCGTACAAGGTATGGACACTATGAATTTATAGTGATGTCATTTGGTCTTACTAATGCCCCTGCTATCTTCATGGATCTAATGAATAGAGTCTTTAGAGACTATCTTGATCAATTTGTGGTAGTCTTTATAGACGATATTCTTGTCTATTCAAAGAGTAAGGAAGAGCATGAAGATCACTTGAGAATTATATTGAAGACCCTGAGAAAGGAGAAGCTTTATGCCAAATTTACCAAGTGTGAATTTTGGCTTCAAAAAGTTGCATTTTTGGGTCATATAATCTCAAAAGAGGGGATATCTGTGGATCCAGCAAAAACAGAGGTTATCGAAAGATGGTCAAGACCAACAACAGTAACTGAGATCCGAAGTTTTCTTGGTTTGGCTGGTTATTATCGACGTTTTGTAAAAGATTTTTCACGATTATCTAATCCACTCACCAAGTTGACTCGGAAAGGAGTTAAGTTTGTCTGGACAGAGGAATGTGAAGAGAATTTCAAGGAGTTGAAAAGAAGGTTATCCAGTGCACCTGTGCTCACACTGCCTTGTAGTGGAGAAAGGTTTGTGATCTACAGTGATGCATCCAAGAAGGGATTGGGGTGTGTTCTTATGAAAAATGATATGGTGATAGCTTATGCCTCACGACAGTTGAAAATCCATGAACAAAATTACCCAACACATGATTTGGAGTTGGCTGCGGTAATCTTTTCATTAAAGATTTGGAGGCATTACCTTTATGGTGAAAGGTGTGATATTTATACTGATCATAAAAGTTTAAAGTATATTTTCACACAAAAGGAGCTGAATATGCGCCAAAGAAGATGGTTGGAGCTGATTAAGGATTATGACTGCTCAATCCATTACCACCCTGGGGAAAGCAAACAAGGTGGCAGATGCATTAAGTCGACAAGACCATGCTAGTTTATCCATGATGAGGATCACAAAAGATCCAATATTTATGGATTTACAAAGGATGGATCTTGGAATTATAATGGAAGGGGAAAAATCTTATCTTTCTCAAATGAATGTTCAACCATCTATACATGTGAAGATTAAAGAGGCACAGAAAGAAGATGTCGAGTTACAAAAGAAGGTGAGAAATGTTCCTGAATTCAACCTTGATTGTGATGGGATAATAAAGTTCAGGAATCGGGTTTGCGTTCCTCCCATCCCCGAATTAAAGAAAGAGCTGCTGGATGAGGCTCATAGTTCTTCATTCTCTATTCATCCTGGAAGCACGAAGATGTATAGGGACCTGAAAGAGTACTTCTGGTGGGATGGCATGAAAAGAGATGTTGCTGAATATGTCTCTCGATGCTTGGTTTGTCAACAAGTTAAAGCTGAGAGACAGAAGTCTAAGGGGATGTTACAACCATTACCCATACCCGAATGGAAATGGGAAAACATCACTATGGACTTTGTCACAGGACTTCCTAAAACATCCAAAGGCAATAATGCTATCTGGGTCATAGTTGATCGTCTTACAAAGTCTGCACACTTCATTGCTATTAGAGAGGATTTCTCTCTAGATCAGCTTGCCAAGATATATGTAAAGGAAGTGGTAAGATTGCATGGAGTACCACTTTCTATTATATCTGATCGAGATCCGAGATTTACCTCGAAGTTCTGGCGAAGTCTTCAGCATACTCTGGATACAGAGTTGAGTTTCAGCACTGCTTATCATCCCCAGACAGACGGTCAGTCTGAGAGAACAATTCAAACCCTAGAAGATATGTTGAGAGCTTGCTCTATGGATTTCAAAGGAGGTTGGGATCAACACCTACCTTTGGTGGAATTTTCTTATAATAATAGCTTTCACTCCAGTATTCAGATGGCTCCTTATGAAGCTCTCTATGGAAAGAAATGCAGGACTCCAACTTGCTGGGATGAAGTTGGGGAAAGAAAGCTATTAGGACCTGATCTCGTTGATGAAATGGCAGAAAAGGTCAGATCTATTCAACAACACATAAGAGCAGCTCAGAGTCGACAGAAAAGTTATGCCGACAACCGAAGAAAAGACCTAGAGTTTGAAGTGGGTGATAAAGTGTTCTTACGAATATCTCCCTGGAAGAGGGTTATGAGATTTGGAAAGAAGGGGAAGTTGAGCCCTAGATATATCGGTCCTTTTGAAATACTGGATCGTGTTGGGAAGGTAGCTTACCGATTGGCGCTTCCACCGAATCTCTCTCAAGTTCACGATGTGTTCCATGTATCTCTCCTGAGAAAGTACATACCAGATCCTTCACATGTACTCAGCTCAGAAGTTGTACCGCTGGAGCAAGATCTTTCTTATGAAGAACAGCCGATAGAGATTCTGGATCGTAGCGAAAAAGTCCTACGAAACAAGACCACTCGCTTGGTGAAAGTTTTATGGAGGAACCACCAACTTGAAGAAGCTACATGGGAGCTTGAGGATATGATGATGGAGAAGTATCCTCATTTGTTTGTTACAAAGTGACGAATTTCGAGGGCGAAATTCTTTTTAAGGGGGGTAGAATGTAACACCCGAGACTTTTATGTTATATAAATCGTCAAAGGAATCTTTTTCTACACAACACTTTCTTGGCTTGCTTTACACGCAATCGCGACCTTCCTCGATAGCTTGCGTCGTACGCAATACCGAGTTTCACTAAACAACAATATGCTATTAAAACTAGCCGTTAAGAATAGTAATAACCACTTTTTGAAATTTTATAAATTTTATTTTTCAAAATGGACTTCATTTTTGGACTCAGAATATCGAAATTAGCCTAGGGTGAAATTTTGGTATTTTTCTGAAAACTTTCAATTTTTGATGAATAGTGAAACCACTAAGTGGTAGGTTAAAAACTGAATTTTTGCATAAAACTTAATTTTACCGCTTCTGTGAATGGAATTTCAAAAATCCGAGAGACACGGTTAATATCAAGGACTAAAATGTGGTTCAATGAGATGAAAATAATTTTTTGGTGAATAGTAACTTTTTACTATTTTTACCGCGGTTAATAGTAAATAGGGTAACTAAGGGTGAATATGATATTAATATTACCATAACACATGTCCTAATTCTATTGGACAAGTGTAATTCGACCAAAAACAAACTTAGGAATAAAATATGACCATTTAGGCCCACTTGGATTAGATTAGGACATTTATTATTAATTTATTTAAAGAAGGGTTAAAATAGTTAAAATCAAAGTTTAATAAGTAAATCATTTTTAATATAAGGTTATACATAAGATAAATTCGATTGCAAATATTCATAAGAAAGCTAAAAAGATTTCCTACATGATGGTATTTTATTTGTAATTTTTAGACATCAAATAATTTAATTTAGTTATGACACAAAGATGATGCAGTAATTATCTTATTAATGAAATATTGACAAAATTGATAATATAAATACCAAAATAAATGTAATTTGAGACTTTTTATGAATTCCACTAATTTTATAGGTTACTATGATATATTAGTATTGATTTAATCAACTTGGTTCGAACATATAATTCTGTTATGACTTTGACAAAAATCATATATCAAATAGTGTCAAAATTGACACAAAATAGTTTTTAAATCAAATATTATATTATTAATTGTTATTTTATTCCTAAAAATCTAAGGTTCGGCCAAATGACTTAGATAAGGATATATATATTAATAATAAACAATTTGGGGTTCGTTTGGCATGTTATAGTAAGTGTATTAACCATATAGTGAAAGAAAACAAAAAGACACGGTAAAAGTTAAATTAATTAACTTAGAGTTAAATCTAATTGATAAGGTTAAAATAATACCCTAAACTTGTCTAAATCCTATTGGTTGATATGATTTCGACCCATCCCCACTTTATCTTCGAAATAAGACCCTTTGGAACCATTATAAACCGATTTTGACTTTAATATAAAATAATATTTTGAGATATTCCTAAGGTGCCCCTCTCCTCCCTTATAAAAGGGCACCTCCTCCCCCTCCTCCTCACACCAATTTGAGCACTCAAGCTCGGCCAACCCCTGCCATTTTCCCTTCTCCACTTCCCTAGAATAATCCTAGAGGTCCTGGTCTTCTCCAAAGACCAATCTTAGTTCCTTAAGTGGAGGATTCAAAGAGGCGTTCCAAAGAAGAGGTAATATCCATTACCGATCTTTTCAATTTCTTTCTTCTTCAACTTCTTCTTCTTTAGTTGTTTCATGATAAAGTAATAACATCAGTATTACTTACATACTGATATGTTATTATAAATATGAAACAACCCTAATTCACCTTCTATCCATCCTACGGAAGAATGAAATCACCGCGCGTGCGTACGTACGGAATACCGTCTCCACGCCGTGGTGTAATCTATTTTCCACCATCACCTTACAAGGATGGGTATAATGGTGTAATGAGTAACTATATATGATTATTATGAAGTAATATTGATACTGAAATAATATATATATATACTCCAATACAATTCCACGATCATAGGAACGATATCATCACTCGTGCGTACGTACGGAATACCGTCTCCACGATGTGATGCGACTCGTTCTACATGATCTTCATTTCATAATGATTATATAAATGAATTGAATGAATGAATATGGTATATAATACACTAATACCATTCTGGAAATGAATTATCTATAACCTAAAGATAAGAATAATAATTTATTCGACAAAACACGCATAAGAACAAAAAGTTATAAAGACCCGAGTAACAAGTAACAATGAAATATTACTAACAAGAAGCTAATAATATGACCATATATGATCTCATATCAATATGTATGATTCTGGAATAAGTAAATAACATTATTTAAACCATTATACAGGAGCTTCGGACACGAACAAAGCAAATCGGACCTAAGGTAAGGGAAATATCACAATCTCATTTTTATCCGAGATTGTTTATTCGTAAGTATTTACTAGGGTGTATTTTATCATCCACATCCATGTTACCTCAATATGTAATATTGTTTCCATCCACTTGAAATAGTTTAAATCCAATTTTACCCTTAGGTGAGTTTTTAGTAAAGAATATGAAAGGAATCTTTTGTCGTTTTTCCGTACGAGGTACTTTTTGACTTTTCCGACAAAAGTACGAAGAATGTTTTTTTTAACTTATACGGCATGAATGGATTTTTAAAACATTACATCAAAGAAGCTTCCTTTACAAGTTTTCAAGTTTATTTTTAATCAACTTCTTTTATTTTAAAGTTGTATGACATGTTATGAAAGGAAAAATATTTTTTTTGAAGAAGAAAGGATATTTTCCTCAAGAATGGAGTTCAAGTGATTTTCAAAATTATTTTCCATCTAAGATAATAAAGGGTTCTGTTTTTATCCCTATTATTACATTGATTTGATCATGTTGTGATGGAATTATTTTTATGAATTCCTTTATCTTATATTAATTGTTTTATGATGTCATGTTGTTTAAGAATCCCATTTTTATTACATGGGTTATGCGATGATGTATGTTTTATGATTATGTGGCACACATAAGAAAGGATTCATTATAAGATGGGTGGGACCTATATCTCCCTCCAATGCATTGGGTAAAGATTTTATATCTCATGAGATAGACATGGCTGGAACGGAAGGTTATTTCGGTTCAGTGATACAGGACTGAAACGAGGAGTGAACTCGGTTCAGAAAGGGACTTTGTCCACTAAGATAGTCTTGGCAATGAGTCATGACTAACAAGAAATGATTTCCATGATTATGTGTGCATGCCACAAAGTTTCAAGTTTTATGTTATGATTATGGGGATCTCATTTTCACTTCTATGATTTATTCCATGTTAAGATATTATGATCTCTTTTGCAGGTTTTGATAAAGATATGATATGATTTTTATTTCCTTTATTTTCCCTTGCTGAGCATTTGAGATCACCCTTTTATGTTTTCTTTTCCCCAGGTCAGGAAGATGGATATTAAGTAGAATATGCTAAAAGGGACCCTAGATATGATGTAATAAATGGGAGACACTGTAGAAGATTTATGAACCAGTTGTTTATGTTTCCCAGTTTCTAAAGGCACTATACCTATACGGTCCTTTGTGGTTTTGTCATATGTTGTAATAAGTGTGCTTCAATTTTTGATTTATTAAAAATGTATGTAAAGTGTGGGTCGTTATAGTTGGTATCAGAGGCAAAGGAGGTAGGAATGTATCCGATCCTTGGGAACTCTCACATGTGAGCGTTGGACGAAGCATGGCTCTCCGCCCAAGGGCTTCATGAGGAAATGGCTGTCACTGGGGATGGTGGTGTGTCCCGCCCAGGGGGTGTAGCCGCCCATGGAGTGCCCTGATAGGTATCAATTATAGTCCACTGGAAGTAATTCTAGACCGTTATAGTTGGTATCAGAGGAAAGGTATAGTCAACCTTTGGAAACTAGGATGTGAAAGCCTTAGTAATAACCCTAAGGATAAGTCTAAGCATAGAACACAATTTTAGAAATGGCCTTGAATAACCTAGGATAAGACCTTAAGCATGAAAATTTTATTCTTGAATTATGTGGTTTCCTATTATAATTAGTGTTGCTCACACTATTCTTCTTGGTTTTAGTCAATGGCTGGAACCCGAAGGAACCGTGTTAATGCGGAATGCGATGGGCAATGCAATGATTGTCCCCCTGAGCAACCAAACGATATGGGAGCTGGAATGCAAAATCGTGTAGCCATGCTCACACAACTTTCTCAAGCTATGAATCATGCAGGATTTCCAAACGAACAAAGAAGGGAGCAACATTCTGTTGAATCCTTCATGAGGCAGCGTCCACCATCTTTCAGCGGGTCTACTGATCCATTAGTTGCTGAACAATGGATTAGTACTACTGAAAAGATATTTTCAGTTCTTCAATGTTCTGAGCATGATAAAGTCATCCTAGCAGTGTATCGTTTGGAAGGAGATGCGGATCAATGGTGGAATCTTGTTAAGAATACGAGGCAAAGGGATGAAATTGAGTCTATGGAATGGGACGAGTTCAAGAACTTATTTTTCAATAAGTACTTCCCTCGTATTCTCCGAACAAAGATGGAGAAAGAGTTCCTTGAACTGAAGCAAAGGGATGATGAATCTGTTAGTACCTATGAAGCAAATTTTACAAGACTTGCAAGGTACGCTTTTGGTATTATTATCCAACCTGAGAGTAAGATCGATCGGTTCTTTAGTGGCTTAAAACCAAGTCTTAGAAGGGCGTTAGCCATAAGGGACTTCAATAGCTACGAGGAAATCGTTCGATGTGCTCTCAAAGTTGAGATGGAGATTGGAGTAACCCATCAGTCGCATGGGTTTGATAAGAAGAGGAAGATGGAATTCAAAGGAAACTCTAAAGAGCACACTGAAAAGAAGATGAACTTCCCCTTATGCTCAAAGTGTGGAAAGAAACATGGAGGGAGTTGTCTTAAAGGGACAAGTAAATGTTTTAAATGTGGAAAGGAAGGTCATCGGGCATTTGAATGCCGTGATAATGGGAAGAAGATGTCTAATGACGCAAACAAAGGAAGGGATACACAGAATGAACCTACAACACTTCAATGTTTCAAGTGCAAGGAGATGGGGCATTATGCCAATCAATGCCCAAATCCAAGGGTTGATGATGATGGTCGACGTCAACAAACTCTTAAGGCTAAAGACAAAGGAAATTCACATGCAATTTCTATCAGCGAGGTGGAGTACGATAACGATGTGGTGAAAGGTACACTTACCATCCACTCTAAAGTAGCAAATGTTTTATTTGATTCTGGATCCACCCACTCTTTTATTTCTGAAAAATTTTCTAAGGGTATCACCGTATTACCTCAACAATTAGATGTTGAGTTAGCTGTGACAACACCTAATGGCACATCAATCGCATCAGAAGTTTATAATTCTTCTCCGATCGAAGTTTGTGGGAAAGTGCTTCCTGCAAATCTTGTGATCCTTCCTTTAGTGGAATTTGATGTGATTCTTGGCATGGATTGGCTTTCTCTACATGGAGCTCATATCAATTGCCAAAGAAGGGAAGTCACATTTCATATTCCAGATCAATCTACGATCGTATACCAATGCAAGGATGAACATAACCTTCCAGTGGAAATTTCTTCCATCTTATGGGTATTGATTCCACTAAATGAAGGTTATTTATCTCAAATGGTTGGTGAGAAACTCACGATTAAGAATATGCCCATTGTACGGGAGTTTGATGATGTCTTTCCGGAGGAATTGCCGGGTCTTCCACCAAATCGTGAAGTTGAGTTTTCAATAGAACTCGTACCGGGTGCTTTGCCTATTTCAAAGACACCTTATAGAATGGCCCCAATTGAGTTGCAGGAATTGAAGAAGCAACTCCAAGAGAATCTTGATAAGGGATTCATACGCCCTAGTGCGTCACCTTGGGGAGCACCTGTTCTATTTGTTAAGAAGAAAGATGGATCAATGAGACTCTGCATTGATTATCGAGAACTTAACAAGATCACTATCAAGAACAAATATCCTCTCCCACGCATTGATGACTTATTTGACCAACTACGCGGAGCTCAATACTTTTCCAAGATTGATCTTCGTTCAGGGTATCATCAATTAAGGGTCAAAAGGGAGGATATACCAAAGACGACTTTCCGTACAAGGTATGGACACTATGAATTTATAGTGATGTCATTTGGTCTTACTAATGCCCCTGCTATCTTCATGGATCTAATGAATAGAGTCTTTAGAGACTATCTTGATCAATTTGTGGTAGTCTTTATAGACGATATTCTTGTCTATTCAAAGAGTAAGGAAGAGCATGAAGATCACTTGAGAATTATATTGAAGACCCTGAGAAAGGAGAAGCTTTATGCCAAATTTACCAAGTGTGAATTTTGGCTTCAAAAAGTTGCATTTTTGGGTCATATAATCTCAAAAGAGGGGATATCTGTGGATCCAGCAAAAACAGAGGTTATCGAAAGATGGTCAAGACCAACAACAGTAACTGAGATCCGAAGTTTTCTTGGTTTGGCTGGTTATTATCGACGTTTTGTAAAAGATTTTTCACGATTATCTAATCCACTCACCAAGTTGACTCGGAAAGGAGTTAAGTTTGTCTGGACAGAGGAATGTGAAGAGAATTTCAAGGAGTTGAAAAGAAGGTTATCCAGTGCACCTGTGCTCACACTGCCTTGTAGTGGAGAAAGGTTTGTGATCTACAGTGATGCATCCAAGAAGGGATTGGGGTGTGTTCTTATGCAAAATGATATGGTGATAGCTTATGCCTCACGACAGTTGAAAATCCATGAACAAAATTACCCAACACATGATTTGGAGTTGGCTGCGGTAATCTTTTCATTAAAGATTTGGAGGCATTACCTTTATGGTGAAAGGTGTGATATTTATACTGATCATAAAAGTTTAAAGTATATTTTCACACAAAAGGAGCTGAATATGCGCCAAAGAAGATGGTTGGAGCTGATTAAGGATTATGACTGCTCAATCCATTACCACCCTGGGGAAAGCAAACAAGGTGGCAGATGCATTAAGTCGACAAGACCATGCTAGTTTATCCATGATGAGGATCACAAAAGATCCAATATTTATGGATTTACAAAGGATGGATCTTGGAATTATAATGGAAGGGGAAAAATCTTATCTTTCTCAAATGAATGTTCAACCATCTATACATGTGAAGATTAAAGAGGCACAGAAAGAAGATGTCGAGTTACAAAAGAAGGTGAGAAATGTTCCTGAATTCAACCTTGATTGTGATGGGATAATAAAGTTCAGGAATCGGGTTTGCGTTCCTCCCATCCCCGAATTAAAGAAAGAGCTGCTGGATGAGGCTCATAGTTCTTCATTCTCTATTCATCCTGGAAGCACGAAGATGTATAGGGACCTGAAAGAGTACTTCTGGTGGGATGGCATGAAAAGAGATGTTGCTGAATATGTCTCTCGATGCTTGGTTTGTCAACAAGTTAAAGCTGAGAGACAGAAGTCTAAGGGGATGTTACAACCATTACCCATACCCGAATGGAAATGGGAAAACATCACTATGGACTTTGTCACAGGACTTCCTAAAACATCCAAAGGCAATAATGCTATCTGGGTCATAGTTGATCGTCTTACAAAGTCTGCACACTTCATTGCTATTAGAGAGGATTTCTCTCTAGATCAGCTTGCCAAGATATATGTAAAGGAAGTGGTAAGATTGCATGGAGTACCACTTTCTATTATATCTGATCGAGATCCGAGATTTACCTCGAAGTTCTGGCGAAGTCTTCAGCATACTCTGGATACAGAGTTGAGTTTCAGCACTGCTTATCATCCCCAGACAGACGGTCAGTCTGAGAGAACAATTCAAACCCTAGAAGATATGTTGAGAGCTTGCTCTATGGATTTCAAAGGAGGTTGGGATCAACACCTACCTTTGGTGGAATTTTCTTATAATAATAGCTTTCACTCCAGTATTCAGATGGCTCCTTATGAAGCTCTCTATGGAAAGAAATGCAGGACTCCAACTTGCTGGGATGAAGTTGGGGAAAGAAAGCTATTAGGACCTGATCTCGTTGATGAAATGGCAGAAAAGGTCAGATCTATTCAACAACACATAAGAGCAGCTCAGAGTCGACAGAAAAGTTATGCCGACAACCGAAGAAAAGACCTAGAGTTTGAAGTGGGTGATAAAGTGTTCTTACGAATATCTCCCTGGAAGAGGGTTATGAGATTTGGAAAGAAGGGGAAGTTGAGCCCTAGATATATCGGTCCTTTTGAAATACTGGATCGTGTTGGGAAGGTAGCTTACCGATTGGCGCTTCCACCGAATCTCTCTCAAGTTCACGATGTGTTCCATGTATCTCTCCTGAGAAAGTACATACCAGATCCTTCACATGTACTCAGCTCAGAAGTTGTACCGCTGGAGCAAGATCTTTCTTATGAAGAACAGCCGATAGAGATTCTGGATCGTAGCGAAAAAGTCCTACGAAACAAGACCACTCGCTTGGTGAAAGTTTTATGGAGGAACCACCAACTTGAAGAAGCTACATGGGAGCTTGAGGATATGATGATGGAGAAGTATCCTCATTTGTTTGTTACAAAGTGACGAATTTCGAGGGCGAAATTCTTTTTAAGGGGGGTAGAATGTAACACCCGAGACTTTTATGTTATATAAATCGTCAAAGGAATCTTTTTCTACACAACACTTGCTTGGCTTGCTTTACACGCAATCGCGACCTTCCTCGATAGCTTGCGTCGTACGCAATACCGAGTTTCACTAAACAACAATATGCTATTAAAACTAGCCGTTAAGAATAGTAATAACCACTTTTTGAAATTTTATAAATTTTATTTTTCAAAATGGACTTCATTTTTGGACTCAGAATATCGAAATTAGCCTAGGGTGAAATTTTGGTATTTTTCTGAAAACTTTCAATTTTTGATGAATAGTGAAACCACTAAGTGGTAGGTTAAAAACTGAATTTTTGCATAAAACTTAATTTTACCGCTTCTGTGAATGGAATTTCAAAAATCCGAGAGACACGGTTAATATCAAGGACTAAAATGTGGTTCAATGAGATGAAAATAATTTTTTGGTGAATAGTAACTTTTTACTATTTTTACCGCGGTTAATAGTAAATAGGGTAACTAAGGGTGAATATGATATTAATATTACCATAACACATGTCCTAATTCTATTGGACAAGTGTAATTCGACCAAAAACAAACTTAGGAATAAAATATGACCATTTAGGCCCACTTGGATTAGATTAGGACATTTATTATTAATTTATTTAAAGAAGGGTTAAAATAGTTAAAATCAAAGTTTAATAAGTAAATCATTTTTAATATAAGGTTATACATAAGATAAATTCGATTGAAAATATTCATAAGAAAGCTAAAAAGATTTCCTACATGATGGTAGTTTATTTGTAATTTTTAGACATCAAATAATTTAATTTAGTTATGACACAAAGATGATGCAGTAATTATCTTATTAATGAAATATTGACAAAATTGATAATATAAATACCAAAATAAATGTAATTTGAGACTTTTTATGAATTCCACTAATTTTCTAGGTTACTATGATATATTAGTATTGATTTAATCAACTTGGTTCGAACATATAATTCTGTTATGACTTTGACAAAAATCATATATCAAATAGTTTCAAAATTGACACAAAATAGTTTTTAAATCAAATATTATATTATTAATTGTTATTTTATTCCTAAAAATCTAAGGTTCGGCCAAATGACTTAGATAAGGATATATATATTAATAATAAACCATTTGGGGTTCGTTTGGCATGTTATAGTAAGTGTATTAACCATATAGTGAAAGAAAACAAAAAGACACGGTAAAAGTTAAATTAATTAACTTAGAGTTAAATCTAATTGATAAGGTTAAAATAATACCCTAAACTTGTCTAAATCCTATTGGTTGATAGGATTTCGACCCATCCCCACTTTATCTTCGAAATAAGACCCTTTGGAACCATTATAAACCGATTTTGACTTTAATATAAAATAATATTTTGAGATATTCCTAAGGTGCCCCTCTCCTCCCTTATAAAAGGGCACCTCCTCCCCCTCCTCCTCACACCAATTTGAGCACTCAAGCTCGGCCAACCCCTGCCATTTTCCCTTCTCCACTTCCCTAGAATAATCCTAGAGGTCCTGGTCTTCTCCAAAGACCAATCTTAGTTCCTTAAGTGGAGGATTCAAAGAGGCGTTCCAAAGAAGAGGTAATATCCATTACCGATCTTTTCAATTTCTTTCTTCTTCAACTTCTTCTTCTTTAGTTGTTTCATGATAAAGTAATAACATCAGTATTACTTACATACTGATATGTTATTATAAATATGAAACAACCCTAATTCACCTTCTATCCATCCTACGGAAGAATGAAATCACCGCGCGTGCGTACGTACGGAATACCGTCTCCACGCCGTGGTGTAATCTATTTTCCACCATCACCTTACAAGGATGGGTATAATGGTGTAATGAGTAACTATATATGATTATTATGAAGTAATATTGATACTGAAATAATATATATATATACTCCAATACAATTCCACGATCATAGGAACGATATCATCACTCGTGCGTACGTACGGAATACCGTCTCCACGATGTGATGCGACTCGTTCTACATGATCTTCATTTCATAATGATTATATAAATGAATTGAATGAATGAATATGGTATATAATACACTAATACCATTCTGGAAATGAATTATCTATAACCTAAAGATAAGAATAATAATTTATTCGACAAAACACGCATAAGAACAAAAAGTTATAAAGACCCGAGTAACAAGTAACAATGAAATATTACTAACAAGAAGCTAATAATATGACCATATATGATCTCATATCAATATGTATGATTCTGGAATAAGTAAATAACATTATTTAAACCATTATACAGGAGCTTCGGACACGAACAAAGCAAATCGGACCTAAGGTAAGGGAAATATCACAATCTCATTTTTATCCGAGATTGTTTATTCGTAAGTATTTACTAGGGTGTATTTTATCATCCACATCCATGTTACCTCAATATGTAATATTGTTTCCATCCACTTGAAATAGTTTAAATCCAATTTTACCCTTAGGTGAGTTTTTAGTAAAGAATATGAAAGGAATCTTTTGTCGTTTTTCCGTACGAGGTACTTTTTGACTTTTCCGACAAAAGTACGAAGAATGTTTTTTTTAACTTATACGGCATGAATGGATTTTTAAAACATTACATCAAAGAAGCTTCCTTTACAAGTTTTCAAGTTTATTTTTAATCAACTTCTTTTATTTTAAAGTTGTATGACATGTTATGAAAGGAAAAATATTTTTTTTGAAGAAGAAAGGATATTTTCCTCAAGAATGGAGTTCAAGTGATTTTCAAAATTATTTTCCATCTAAGATAATAAAGGGTTCTGTTTTTATCCCTATTATTACATTGATTTGATCATGTTGTGATGGAATTATTTTTATGAATTCCTTTATCTTATATTAATTGTTTTATGATGTCATGTTGTTTAAGAATCCCATTTTTATTACATGGGTTATGCGATGATGTATGTTTTATGATTATGTGGCACACATAAGAAAGGATTCATTATAAGATGGGTGGGACCTATATCTCCCTCCAATGCATTGGGTAAAGATTTTATATCTCATGAGATAGACATGGCTGGAACGGAAGGTTATTTCGGTTCAGTGATACAGGACTGAAAC
Organism: Viscum album; assembly: GCA_963277665.1. NCBI lineage: Eukaryota > Viridiplantae > Streptophyta > Magnoliopsida > Santalales > Viscaceae > Viscum > Viscum album. The sequence continues at coordinate 258,171,765 of OY728162.1, forward strand.
GAGGAGTGAACTCGGTTCAGAAAGGGACTTTGTCCACTAAGATAGTCTTGGCAATGAGTCATGACTAACAAGAAATGATTTCCATGATTATGTGTGCATGCCACAAAGTTTCAAGTTTTATGTTATGATTATGGGGATCTCATTTTCACTTCTATGATTTATTCCATGTTAAGATATTATGATCTCTTTTGCAGGTTTTGATAAAGATATGATATGATTTTTATTTCCTTTATTTTCCCTTGCTGAGCATTTGAGATCACCCTTTTATGTTTTCTTTTCCCCAGGTCAGGAAGATGGATATTAAGTAGAATATGCTAAAAGGGACCCTAGATATGATGTAATAAATGGGAGACACTGTAGAAGATTTATGAACCAGTTGTTTATGTTTCCCAGTTTCTAAAGGCACTATACCTATACGGTCCTTTGTGGTTTTGTCATATGTTGTAATAAGTGTGCTTCAATTTTTGATTTATTAAAAATGTATGTAAAGTGTGGGTCGTTATAGTTGGTATCAGAGGCAAAGGAGGTAGGAATGTATCCGATCCTTGGGAACTCTCACATGTGAGCGTTGGACGAAGCATGGCTCTCCGCCCAAGGGCTTCATGAGGAAATGGCTGTCACTGGGGATGGTGGTGTGTCCCGCCCAGGGGGTGTAGCCGCCCATGGAGTGCCCTGATAGGTATCAATTATAGTCCACTGGAAGTAATTCTAGACCGTTATAGTTGGTATCAGAGGAAAGGTATAGTCAACCTTTGGAAACTAGGATGTGAAAGCCTTAGTAATAACCCTAAGGATAAGTCTAAGCATAGAACACAATTTTAGAAATGGCCTTGAATAACCTAGGATAAGACCTTAAGCATGAAAATTTTATTCTTGAATTATGTGGTTTCCTATTATAATTAGTGTTGCTCACACTATTCTTCTTGGTTTTAGTCAATGGCTGGAACCCGAAGGAACCGTGTTAATGCGGAATGCGATGGGCAATGCAATGATTGTCCCCCTGAGCAACCAAACGATATGGGAGCTGGAATGCAAAATCTTGTAGCCATGCTCACACAACTTTCTCAAGCTATGAATCATGCAGGATTTCCAAACGAACAAAGAAGGGAGCAACATTCTGTTGAATCCTTCATGAGGCAGCGTCCACCATCTTTCAGCGGGTCTACTGATCCATTAGTTGCTGAACAATGGATTAGTACTACTGAAAAGATATTTTCAGTTCTTCAATGTTCTGAGCATGATAAAGTCATCCTAGCAGTGTATCGTTTGGAAGGAGATGCGGATCAATGGTGGAATCTTGTTAAGAATACAAGGCAAAGGGATGAAATTGAGTCTATGGAATGGGACGAGTTCAAGAACTTATTTTTCAATAAGTACTTCCCTCGTATTCTCCGAACAAAGATGGAGAAAGAGTTCCTTGAACTGAAGCAAAGGGATGATGAATCTGTTAGTACCTATGAAGCAAATTTTACAAGACTTGCAAGGTACGCTTTTGGTATTATTATCCAACCTGAGAGTAAGATCGATCGGTTCTTTAGTGGCTTAAAACCAAGTCTTAGAAGGGCGTTAGCCATAAGGGACTTCAATAGCTACGAGGAAATCGTTCGATGTGCTCTCAAAGTTGAGATGGAGATTGGAGTAACCCATCAGTCGCATGGGTTTGATAAGAAGAGGAAGATGGAATTCAAAGGAAACTCTAAAGAGCACACTGAAAAGAAGATGAACTTCCCCTTATGCTCAAAGTGTGGAAAGAAACATGGAGGGAGTTGTCTTAAAGGGACAAGTAAATGTTTTAAATGTGGAAAGGAAGGTCATCGGGCATTTGAATGCCGTGATAATGGGAAGAAGATGTCTAATGACGCAAACAAAGGAAGGGATACACAGAATGAACCTACAACACTTCAATGTTTCAAGTGCAAGGAGATGGGGCATTATGCCAATCAATGCCCAAATCCAAGGGTTGATGATGATGGTCGACGTCAACAAACTCTTAAGGCTAAAGACAAAGGAAATTCACATGCAATTTCTATCAGCGAGGTGGAGTACGATAACGATGTGGTGAAAGGTACACTTACCATCCACTCTAAAGTAGCAAATGTTTTATTTGATTCTGGATCCACCCACTCTTTTATTTCTGAAAAATTTTCTAAGGGTATCACCGTATTACCTCAACAATTAGATGTTGAGTTAGCTGTGACAACACCTAATGGCACATCAATCGCATCAGAAGTTTATAATTCTTCTCCGATCGAAGTTTGTGGGAAAGTGCTTCCTGCAAATCTTGTGATCCTTCCTTTAGTGGAATTTGATGTGATTCTTGGCATGGATTGGCTTTCTCTACATGGAGCTCATATCAATTGCCAAAGAAGGGAAGTCACATTTCATATTCCAGATCAATCTACGATCGTATACCAATGCAAGGATGAACATAACCTTCCAGTGGAAATTTCTTCCATCTTATGGGTATTGATTCCACTAAATGAAGGTTATTTATCTCAAATGGTTGGTGAGAAACTCACGATTAAGAATATGCCCATTGTACGGGAGTTTGATGATGTCTTTCCGGAGGAATTGCCGGGTCTTCCACCAAATCGTGAAGTTGAGTTTTCAATAGAACTCGTACCGGGTGCTTTGCCTATTTCAAAGACACCTTATAGAATGGCCCCAATTGAGTTGCAGGAATTGAAGAAGCAACTCCAAGAGAATCTTGATAAGGGATTCATACGCCCTAGTGCGTCACCTTGGGGAGCACCTGTTCTATTTGTTAAGAAGAAAGATGGATCAATGAGACTCTGCATTGATTATCGAGAACTTAACAAGATCACTATCAAGAACAAATATCCTCTCCCACGCATTGATGACTTATTTGACCAACTACGCGGAGCTCAATACTTTTCCAAGATTGATCTTCGTTCAGGGTATCATCAATTAAGGGTCAAAAGGGAGGATATACCAAAGACGACTTTCCGTACAAGGTATGGACACTATGAATTTATAGTGATGTCATTTGGTCTTACTAATGCCCCTGCTATCTTCATGGATCTAATGAATAGAGTCTTTAGAGACTATCTTGATCAATTTGTGGTAGTCTTTATAGACGATATTCTTGTCTATTCAAAGAGTAAGGAAGAGCATGAAGATCACTTGAGAATTATATTGAAGACCCTGAGAAAGGAGAAGCTTTATGCCAAATTTACCAAGTGTGAATTTTGGATTCAAAAAGTTGCATTTTTGGGTCATATAATCTCAAAAGAGGGGATATCTGTGGATCCAGCAAAAACAGAGGTTATCGAAAGATGGTCAAGACCAACAACAGTAACTGAGATCCGAAGTTTTCTTGGTTTGGCTGGTTATTATCGACGTTTTGTAAAAGATTTTTCACGATTATCTAATCCACTCACCAAGTTGACTCGGAAAGGAGTTAAGTTTGTCTGGACAGAGGAATGTGAAGAGAATTTCAAGGAGTTGAAAAGAAGGTTATCCAGTGCACCTGTGCTCACACTGCCTTGTAGTGGAGAAAGGTTTGTGATCTACAGTGATGCATCCAAGAAGGGATTGGGGTGTGTTCTTATGCAAAATGATATGGTGATAGCTTATGCCTCACGACAGTTGAAAATCCATGAACAAAATTACCCAACACATGATTTGGAGTTGGCTGCGGTAATCTTTTCATTAAAGATTTGGAGGCATTACCTTTATGGTGAAAGGTGTGATATTTATACTGATCATAAAAGTTTAAAGTATATTTTCACACAAAAGGAGCTGAATATGCGCCAAAGAAGATGGTTGGAGCTGATTAAGGATTATGACTGCTCAATCCATTACCACCCTGGGGAAAGCAAACAAGGTGGCAGATGCATTAAGTCGACAAGACCATGCTAGTTTATCCATGATGAGGATCACAAAAGATCCAATATTTATGGATTTACAAAGGATGGATCTTGGAATTATAATGGAAGGGGAAAAATCTTATCTTTCTCAAATGAATGTTCAACCATCTATACATGTGAAGATTAAAGAGGCACAGAAAGAAGATGTCGAGTTACAAAAGAAGGTGAGAAATGTTCCTGAATTCAACCTTGATTGTGATGGGATAATAAAGTTCAGGAATCGGGTTTGCGTTCCTCCCATCCCCGAATTAAAGAAAGAGCTGCTGGATGAGGCTCATAGTTCTTCATTCTCTATTCATCCTGGAAGCACGAAGATGTATAGGGACCTGAAAGAGTACTTCTGGTGGGATGGCATGAAAAGAGATGTTGCTGAATATGTCTCTCGATGCTTGGTTTGTCAACAAGTTAAAGCTGAGAGACAGAAGTCTAAGGGGATGTTACAACCATTACCCATACCCGAATGGAAATGGGAAAACATCACTATGGACTTTGTCACAGGACTTCCTAAAACATCCAAAGGCAATAATGCTATCTGGGTCATAGTTGATCGTCTTACAAAGTCTGCACACTTCATTGCTATTAGAGAGGATTTCTCTCTAGATCAGCTTGCCAAGATATATGTAAAGGAAGTGGTAAGATTGCATGGAGTACCACTTTCTATTATATCTGATCGAGATCCGAGATTTACCTCGAAGTTCTGGCGAAGTCTTCAGCATACTCTGGATACAGAGTTGAGTTTCAGCACTGCTTATCATCCCCAGACAGACGGTCAGTCTGAGAGAACAATTCAAACCCTAGAAGATATGTTGAGAGCTTGCTCTATGGATTTCAAAGGAGGTTGGGATCAACACCTACCTTTGGTGGAATTTTCTTATAATAATAGCTTTCACTCCAGTATTCAGATGGCTCCTTATGAAGCTCTCTATGGAAAGAAATGCAGGACTCCAACTTGCTGGGATGAAGTTGGGGAAAGAAAGCTATTAGGACCTGATCTCGTTGATGAAATGGCAGAAAAGGTCAGATCTATTCAACAACACATAAGAGCAGCTCAGAGTCGACAGAAAAGTTATGCCGACAACCGAAGAAAAGACCTAGAGTTTGAAGTGGGTGATAAAGTGTTCTTACGAATATCTCCCTGGAAGAGGGTTATGAGATTTGGAAAGAAGGGGAAGTTGAGCCCTAGATATATCGGTCCTTTTGAAATACTGGATCGTGTTGGGAAGGTAGCTTACCGATTGGCGCTTCCACCGAATCTCTCTCAAGTTCACGATGTGTTCCATGTATCTCTCCTGAGAAAGTACATACCAGATCCTTCACATGTACTCAGCTCAGAAGTTGTACCGCTGGAGCAAGATCTTTCTTATGAAGAACAGCCGATAGAGATTCTGGATCGTAGCGAAAAAGTCCTACGAAACAAGACCACTCGCTTGGTGAAAGTTTTATGGAGGAACCACCAACTTGAAGAAGCTACATGGGAGCTTGAGGATATGATGATGGAGAAGTATCCTCATTTGTTTGTTACAAAGTGACGAATTTCGAGGGCGAAATTCTTTTTAAGGGGGGTAGAATGTAACACCCGAGACTTTTATGTTATATAAATCGTCAAAGGAATCTTTTTCTACACAACACTTGCTTGGCTTGCTTTACACGCAATCGCGACCTTCCTCGATAGCTTGCGTCGTACGCAATACCGAGTTTCACTAAACAACAATATGCTATTAAAACTAGCCGTTAAGAATAGTAATAACCACTTTTTGAAATTTTATAAATTTTATTTTTCAAAATGGACTTCATTTTTGGACTCAGAATATCGAAATTAGCCTAGGGTGAAATTTTGGTATTTTTCTGAAAACTTTCAATTTTTGATGAATAGTGAAACCACTAAGTGGTAGGTTAAAAACTGAATTTTTGCATAAAACTTAATTTTACCGCTTCTGTGAATGGAATTTCAAAAATCCGAGAGACACGGTTAATATCAAGGACTAAAATGTGGTTCAATGAGATGAAAATAATTTTTTGGTGAATAGTAACTTTTTACTATTTTTACCGCGGTTAATAGTAAATAGGGTAACTAAGGGTGAATATGATATTAATATTACCATAACACATGTCCTAATTCTATTGGACAAGTGTAATTCGACCAAAAACAAACTTAGGAATAAAATATGACAATTTAGGCCCACTTGGATTAGATTAGGACATTTATTATTAATTTATTTAAAGAAGGGTTAAAATAGTTAAAATCAAAGTTTAATAAGTAAATCATTTTTAATATAAGGTTATACATAAGATAAATTCGATTGAAAATATTCATAAGAAAGCTAAAAAGATTTCCTACATGATGGTATTTTATTTGTAATTTTTAGACATCAAATAATTTAATTTAGTTATGACACAAAGATGATGCAGTAATTATCTTATTAATGAAATATTGACAAAATTGATAATATAAATACCAAAATAAATGTAATTTGAGACTTTTTATGAATTCCACTAATTTTCTAGGTTACTATGATATATTAGTATTGATTTAATCAACTTGGTTCGAACATATAATTATGTTATGACTTTGACAAAAATCATATATCAAATAGTGTCAAAATTGACACAAAATAGTTTTTAAATCAAATATTATATTATTAATTGTTATTTTATTCCTAAAAATCTAAGGTTCGGCCAAATGACTTAGATAAGGATATATATATTAATAATAAACAATTTGGGGTTCGTTTGGCATGTTATAGTAAGTGTATTAACCATATAGTGAAAGAAAACAAAAAGACACGGTAAAAGTTAAATTAATTAACTTAGAGTTAAATCTAATTGATAAGGTTAAAATAATACCCTAAACTTGTCTAAATCCTATTGGTTGATAGGATTTCGACCCATACCCACTTTATCTTCGAAATAAGACCCTTTGGAACCATTATAAACCGATTTTGACTTTAATATAAAATAATATTTTGAGATATTCCTAAGGTGCCCCTCTCCTCCCTTATAAAAGGGCACCTCCTCCCCCTCCTCCTCACACCAATTTGAGCACTCAAGCTCGGCCAACCCCTGCCATTTTCCCTTCTCCACTTCCCTAGAATAATCCTAGAGGTCCTGGTCTTCTCCAAAGACCAATCTTAGTTCCTTAAGTGGAGGATTCAAAGAGGCGTTCCAAAGAAGAGGTAATATCCATTACCGATCTTTTCAATTTCTTTCTTCTTCAACTTCTTCTTCTTTAGTTGTTTCATGATAAAGTAATAACATCAGTATTACTTACATACTGATATGTTATTATAAATATGAAACAACCCTAATTCACCTTCTATCCATCCTACGGAAGAATGAAATCACCGCGCGTGCGTACGTACGGAATACCGTCTCCACGCCGTGGTGTAATCTATTTTCCACCATCACCTTACAAGGATGGGTATAATGGTGTAATGAGTAACTATATATGATTATTATGAAGTAATATTGATACTGAAATAATATATATATATACTCCAATACAATTCCAAGATCATAGGAACGATATCATCACTCGTGCGTACGTACGGAATACCGTCTCCACGATGTGATGCGACTCGTTCTACATGATCTTCATTTCATAATGATTATATAAATGAATTGAATGAATGAATATGGTATATAATACACTAATACCATTCTGGAAATGAATTATCTATAACCTAAAGATAAGAATAATAATTTATTCGACAAAACACGCATAAGAACAAAAAGTTATAAAGACCCGAGTAACAAGTAACAATGAAATATTACTAACAAGAAGCTAATAATATGACCATATATGATCTCATATCAATATGTATGATTCTGGAATAAGTAAATAACATTATTTAAACCATTATACAGGAGCTTCGGACACGAACAAAGCAAATCGGACCTAAGGTAAGGGAAATATCACAATCTCATTTTTATCCGAGATTGTTTATTCGTAAGTATTTACTAGGGTGTATTTTATCATCCACATCCATGTTACCTCAATATGTAATATTGTTTCCATCCACTTGAAATAGTTTAAATCCAATTTTACCCTTAGGTGAGTTTTTAGTAAAGAATATGAAAGGAATCTTTTGTCGTTTTTCCGTACGAGGTACTTTTTGACTTTTCCGACAAAAGTACGAAGAATGTTTTTTTAACTTATACGGCATGAATGGATTTTTAAAACATTACATCAAAGAAGCTTCCTTTACAAGTTTTCAAGTTTATTTTTAATCAACTTCTTTTATTTTAAAGTTGTATGACATGTTATGAAAGGAAAAATATTTTTTTTGAAGAAGAAAGGATATTTTCCTCAAGAATGGAGTTCAAGTGATTTTCAAAATTATTTTCCATCTAAGATAATAAAGGGTTCTGTTTTTATCCCTATTATTACATTGATTTGATCATGTTGTGATGGAATTATTTTTATGAATTCCTTTATCTTATATTAATTGTTTTATGATGTCATGTTGTTTAAGAATCCCATTTTTATTACATGGGTTATGCGATGATGTATGTTTTATGATTATGTGGCACACATAAGAAAGGATTCATTATAAGATGGGTGGGACCTATATCTCCCTCCAATGCATTGGGTAAAGATTTTATATCTCATGAGATAGACATGGCTGGAACGGAAGGTTATTTCGGTTCAGTGATACAGGACTGAAACGAGGAGTGAACTCGGTTCAGAAAGGGACTTTGTCCACTAAGATAGTCTTGGCAATGAGTCATGACTAACAAGAAATGATTTCCATGATTATGTGTGCATTCCACAAAGTTTCAAGTTTTATGTTATGATTATGGGGATCTCATTTTCACTTCTATGATTTATTCCATGTTAAGATATTATGATCTCTTTTGCAGGTTTTGATAAAGATATGATATGATTTTTATTTCCTTTATTTTCCCGTGCTGAGCATTTGAGCTCACCCTTTTATGTTTTCTTTTCCCCAGGTCAGGAAGATGGATATTAAGTAGAATATGCTAAAAGGGACCCTAGATATGATGTATTAAATGGGAGACACTGTAGAAGATTTATGAACCAGTTGTTTATGTTTCCCAGTTTCTAAAGGCACTATACCTATACGGTCCTTTGTGGTTTTGTCATATGTTGTAATAAGTGTGCTTCAATTTTTGAAGTATTAAAAATGTATGTAAAGTGTGGGTCGTTATAGACTTAGCATACAATTCATCCTTGACTTGGTATATGATTAATTCTTGGAAGTGTTTATGGTTTATTTAGACGTGTGTAAAAGTGTTTTTTCCAATGAATGAATCATTATAAAGTGCATATGTATGATTTTATAGATAGAAATTTTTTCAAAAATAGACTTCATATGATTCTTTTTGAGTGTTAATGTGTGTCAATTGGTTTATCATATGATACATTTCATACTTTTTAAAATATTAAAAATTCATAGTGTAATTTTTTTTCACAGAATCTAAATAATAATAATAAAGTCATTTGATATTAAATAAATAAACCAATCTAACATCATTAGTTTCTTCTACAAGTATTGAAAGCTTCAAACACTTTTCTTTACTCATGTTAGAGAGAATAAAATGATGATTGTATAATTAAGTGAGGAATTTATAATTATAAAAATTTAATAATAAAGTGGTAATGATCCACTCCAACAATCTCTCCCTTTTTGAAAATAAAAAAATGGAACATAGCAATTATAAATTATCTCCATTTTTGAAATTGATAAAAAAATACTATTTTAAAAAAAAATCTCCCCTAAATTAAACATAAAGTTGAGTATATAATATCCTGATTTAACATATGAAAATTATTAAATAAGTTACGCTTAATCTATATAAAAATTAAAACATCATGCTCTAACATATATTATTGAGTATACATCATGTTTAAGTATATTTTAGCATACTTTGTATAGATTTTAGCATATTAATAAAAAATGTAAATGAAAATTAGTTTTAAAGAATATAATTCTTCCTAAATTTATATATTCTAAAAAATATATATTAAATTAAATAAAATTAAATAAAAATAATAAATCTCCCCCTAAATTTAATCTTCAATCTTTAAAAATAAACAAACAATATTTCTGTAGATTTGAAAATCTAGGTGTGTAAAATAGTGAAAAATACTCCTGTATAATAATTTAAAAACTATAAAGATCCATGAAACATGTAAATATATTCAAGGAATCGTAAAATGATTTGAAACAAATTAAAAGTAACCAATATATTAATTATATTATAGTAAAGATATTATAAAATAGATTTAAAAAGTTATAAATAAAAAACAGTTTAAAAATTTAAAACTCTAATAAGCTTTTATCATACTAAGTTCAAATTTTATTTTAATTAATTTCATTTCATCCAAACATTTATTAAATAAGTAAACAAATGATCATAAATAGATACATATTCCAAACAAATTTCACCTTTATTAACATATTCTCTTATAAAATTAAATCCAATATATATATATATATAGTTATAAAATATAGTAATGTGTTATTAGAAATTTTAATTGATGAATAGTTATCAAAATAAATAGGGATCTTATAAAATAAACAAAAAAATCATAACAAGTATGTTTAATCCACAAACATTGATAACAATAATTAGAAAAAACTATATATTCATCTCTAACTATTGATAAAGTAATTGATAATTACTTCTTTGAGTTTTAAGAAATTTAATGTTTTCTTAGAAAATAACATATTCTAGATGTGATTTTTCTATAAATTCTAAAACCTCTAAAATTTTAATTAAAATACCTAAAAAAATTAAATCAATTCTTTTTATAACAACACAATCTAGAATTTATATTTCCATTAATATACCTGATGAATATTTTAATATTATTTAAGTGATATTCTTTAAGATCATCCTAAAATGTTGAAAACATACATACAATAAACATAATATCAGTTCTATAAGAATTTCATTAAAGTAAACCACTCATCATTCCTTAAAAGAATTTAACTTCAATTGATTTTTAGCAGCATCTGGATCCAATTTACAATTACTACTCATTGGGGTTATAATTTTTTTATAAGAATCAAGTCCAAATAATTTAAGTAATTATTTATTATACATAGATTTATTAAAGTATATTTAATCTTTCCTTTAATAGATTTTAAGTCAAAAAAAATCTTAATTCTTCAATTCACCTCATATCCAATTCACTTACCCTTAAATTATAAAATTCATTACAAATTAATTCACCAGTTGAACCAAAATAATACCATCAACATAAATTTTAAGAATTAAAATTTAATTATAAATCTTATTGATAAATAAGGAAATATTTACTTTAATTTTATTAAAACCATTATTTAATATAAATAAATATAATATTTCTTACAAAGCCCTAGGATCTGACGTAAGTCCATATAGAGCTTTTGATAATTTTAAAATATTATTTGAAACTTTTTTATGTTCAAAACTCAGTGGATTATTAATATAAACTTCTTTAGAAATAAAATCATTTAAGAAATAACTATTAACCTCTATTTGATATAATTTAAAAACTTGAAAATATACCAAATATAATAATATTATAATATATTTAATCCTAGAAAGTAATATAAAATATTCCACAAAATCTACACCTTCTTCTTCAAAATAACCTTGTGAAACTAATCTTATTGTATTCTTTACAATATATCGAAATTCATCTAATATATTTATAAAAAAACATTTTTTATAATAATATATTTATCTTTTATGGGTTTACAAATAAAAATAATTATTTATACTAAATTTATTAAGTTAATATTCCATATAAACTATCCAATTAGAATCTTTCAAATCTTTATTAACATAATTAGTTATAAATTTGTAAAAAAGAAATAGAATTTATACAAAATTTTAAAAATAGATCTCCTCTTCTTAATTATAGAATTAACATAATAATAACATTATCAATAGAGTGATATTTATGATTTTTACAAGTTATAGGTTTATAATGATAAGGAATATGTTCCCCATTAATAGATTCTATATTTGGAGGTTTATCTACTCTAAAATTAAATTATTTATATTATTCTTCTATGAGATCTAAATCTAAATTCTATTTCACATTATCTTCATTAAATTTCACATGAATATATTCTTCTATAATTATAGTTATTTTATGATGAACTCTACAATCTTTACTAATCTTAAAATAACCTATACTTATTCCTTTATCAGATTTAGTATCAAATTTATCTAAATTATTTTTAATATTTAAGATAAAAACTTTCCATATAAAAAATTGACGATAATAGACTTGAAGTTTATTTTCTTTCCATAAATCACAAGGGTTTTTCTATGAAATAGGGAAAATAATAATTCTATTTAGAATATAGTTATCAGTAAAAACACATTTATCCCAAAAATTCTTAGGTAAAGTATATTTACTTAACATAGATTTATCCATTTCAATTAGGGATCAATTATTTCTTCCAAAAACTCCATTTCACTGTGGATTTATTAATGATAAAATTTTTAGTAAATAAATATTATTTTCTATAGTATTTTAATTTATAATTTTATAAATTAACCTCCTTTATCACTATGAATAACAATATTAATAAAACTGTTCTCATTTCATACTAAATTACAAAAAGAATTAAATATAGATAAAGTTTCACTTTTAAGAGAGAAAAGTATACAAATGTGAATTTACTAGAATCATCTCCAATAAATATTTTATAACTCTTTCCACCAAGACATGAAATAATAATAGGACCGAAAAAGTCAATATGATCTAACTATAGAGGTTGGTTGGAGTTTAATTCCTTAAATTGTTTGAAAGAATCTTCACACTATTTTCCTTTTAGGAAAGCATCATAAAAAAATATTTTATTTTTTCAAGTCTGGTAAATGTAGTACCTTTTTATTTTATAAATTTTATAAAAAATCTAAAATTAACATAATAATGTCTCTGATGCCAAAATATACTACCTATCTGTATAATATTCAAACGCTCAACATGTTGAAATGTGAGCTTAGAAATGTAAATAAAATATATATCTTCTTTGCGGTTAACATAAAATAATTTATAATTATCTATAAAAACTAAACATTTATCATTTTTAAATTTAATATTCATACCATTATAACATAATTGAGATATTATAATTAGGTTATGTTGTAATCTATCAACATATATAACTTTATAAATATTAGTAGATTTAAAAATATTAGTTTGACCAAAAACTTTTACTTTTCCATTGTAATTATCTCCAAATTTCATAGTACCTCCATCACATATGTTGTATTAAATAAAATTTTATGGGTATATAATCATATTTACATCCAATATCCATGTACCATTCAATATTTTTGTGACTTCCAAGATATTTTTTAGGAAAAATTAATTAGTAAATAGTTTTGTTACTCATGCTAATTTGGGTCTAATAGGGTTAGTAAAACTATTTTTAGGTACCCATACAAATTGTAAACAAGTATTTATAGAAATACTTGAAGATAAATATCTAGAGATATGAGATTTATTATGTTATAAATATTATATAAATATTAGCGAACATTCATTAACATACTGTCCCGTGATCATACATCTAAAATAGTTAATAGTATAAGAACCACCATTTAAACTTTTCAGAAATTAATTTCGATACATATGGGGTAATTTTATATCATATATTATAAAATATTTATTTCCATTCTTCTTATTTAAATTCATAATTTTATCATAATTATTTATTCCTTGAACAAAATTTGACAATTTTTTCTTGGAACTTTCAATTTCTTCCCTTTTTTCCTTTCATTTAAATTATGAATAGTTTTAAGATCTTCCAAGAATTTATCATTAGAAGTAAAATTTATATTTATAAGTTTCTAATTTTCATTAAAAATAGAGTTATTCTCCTAATAATATTTATTATTACTCCCTTTGATTTCATTATATAATTTGGTAGCTATAAAAATATATTTTATTAATCCATTAACTTAGTTATTCAATTCATTAATAGTTGGTTTTAAAAATTATAATCATCATCAGACCATCAATAATAAAAACTATATCAATAACATAATTTAAAGATTATATAAAACATAAGTTAACTAATTCTTTTTTATTTCCAGACTCTTTACTAGAATTATATTCTTCAGTATTACTTCAACATATAGTTAAAACTTTTTTTTCTTCTTTATTTTTTGTACTTATTTTCCTTATTTTCATTTTTCAATCTTGGTAAGTATGAAATGATATTACTTATATTTATACATTTAAAACATGCAACACATGAAGTATTATAATTAAATTTTGTATTAACTTTCCTTTCACAATTTTAATTTTACTTTGGATAGTTCCTTCTAGATTAGTTTTTGAAACCTTTTTTTTAAAACACCAGTCAAAATTTGAGCTATATATTACTTTTCACTTCCATAAATATTAGAATAACATGAGTCAAAAAAAACTAACAAATCTGAAAGGCAGACCTTTCCTTTTTGTACTATCTTTACCAACTATATTATGTAATTCCCATTCATATTGAAGAAATGAATCTATTTGTACATCAAGAGTGTATTTCTTGAATTTATTGATTTCATCAATGAAAACCTTCTTGGAATGAAAATTATTTGGTAGACCTATTAAAACTATTTCAAAAATCCCAATTTTTTCCAAAGGTTCTCTAAGATAATTCATTCCATTTATAGTACTAATAAACCTGCGAAGAATTTAGTTGAAAATTACATATTTACCCACCTTGAAATCTTGATATTACACCTAAATCATTCCAATATTTTTCCTTATCAAATCATCTAATCCAAAGAGAGTAACTCAAAAAATTATATAATTGTTTTGAGTAGTTTTACAAGTAGTAAATTCACTAAAAAAAATTATATATATAACATTGTAACGAATATTCATAACTTTATAATTTAGTTTCATTACTTCATGTAAGAGAGATAAGGTCAGAATCAGGTAATTTATAAGGTTCTACTATAATATTTCAATGATCAATATTTTGTTTCTTTATATAAGATTAAATACGTGTTTTCCAATAGCCATATTTTATACCATCAACGTGAGGTGGTTTATGTGGAATAAATATATCATCTAAAGTACTTCCTAGCATTATAAATATCTTACACATAGATGGTTAAGTCTAGGAAAAGGTTAGTAACACAAATATATTCAATAGATCCAAGGATCTGATACAAATATTTAGGTCCTAACCAATATGGATGATGGTATGGGGGTGAATAGACTTGTTTAAAAATTTAAGAAATTAAATCAAAGTAAACATGCACATTCACAGGAATCAAAAAAATAAAAATAACATAATTTATTTTTATAGTAGTTCAGATAAAAGTGATCCTATGTCCACTCTTAACACCCCTATATTAATTGAATGGTATGGTACGCACTAAAGCCGGAATTTTGAACGGGATTAATACCCTGATTATAAGATACTTCTTCTAATGGATTCACAACTAAGACAACAACATTGACTTTTAAAGGGGAGTCAAAAATCAATCAAAAGAATAACTTTATACTAGGAATCACAAAAAATATTTACCTTTTGAATGGTAGTACAAAAAAACCCTAATTTTTAACCTGAGAGTCAAAAACCAATATGAAGAATTATTTTTTAAGGAAAAATCATAAACCACAAATGTTTAAAAACAAATGGATATATACAAAATAATTATGTACAGACTCAAAGATACTAGTTGGTAGATACTAATATTGAATAGTTAAAGAAAAAAACCAATTATTAAGAAATTTATTAGTATGTATCTTCCTAGAATTAAATATTTTATATTTAATGTTCTTCCTTTAGAGTCATCTAAGAGTTTTAAAATTGTTCACACATGATCACCTATAAACATATGAAAGTTTTTAGTTCATGTTTGTTAGAGTTTTTCAATATTTTTTCATGGGTATACTCTCTTAGAGCTTAAAATTCTTTTAAATAAGTGTTTTTAAAAACTACATAACCGTCTATAATGGTTAGAATAACTCAAAATAATAATAATGAAGATACCAAAAAATATTCCATGGTTATCAGTTACGAGAATGACCGGTTATCCCCTTAATTTTCATGTGAATGATAATGAACTAAATCAAAGTTTCTTAATTCATAAAATGATAATTATTAACATTTAATAGATTAAAAAAATATCCCAAAATAACTATTCAATTAAATCATATAAATATCTCAACCCAGTTTCCTTCAGTAATATTTAAATTTGAAATACTTTCCAAAAACATGCATACATATATGAGGAAAAAGGAAAAATATAAAATCTATATTAATATAACACCCTGAGATTTTGTGATTTTTTTTTTCATTTTGATAATTTTCATTACATGAAATATTGAGTTAAGATTTAATTACATGCAACACCAAGTTTATCTTGTGTTACATGTGACAATGATTTTTAACAAACCAAGATATATTATTAATATTATTATTTAAACAAGACCATTTTAACCTAGTTGTTAAAATTAGCGATATGAATAATAACTAATAATTTTTAAATATTAATTATAATGGTTTTATATAAAGAAAAATTATTTATAAAAAACTACTTAATTTTTATAAAAGACTTTATATGTTCCAAAAATACTATTTTCTCAAAAAAGGTTTTTATTTCATTTTGTGAAAAAAATAATAAAAGTAACTTTTACCACTTTTATAAAATTTATTTGAAAAAATAAAATTCATTTTTTAAATCTACATGTGAAAATTATCGTTAACTAAATTTTTAATAATTTTCTAAAAATATAAAATTTTTAGTGAATAGTGAAAAATGTTGGTTTTTATTTAGAATTTTCATTTATTTTAATTATTTTAAAAAATTAAAAATTATTTTAAAATGTTTTTTAAAGAAAAATTAGTTCCATTAAATATCTATTAATCTAATTTAGTTTATTTTAATCAACTATATGTTGAATTTGTATATAAAAACTTTGAAAAAATTTGAACATTTTTTCTTGGAAAACTCTCTTTCTCATCCTGTTCGTGGGATTGATTTTAAGTTAAAATTTCCAATTTTGTGAATTGAATTTGGAAAAATGTATTAAATATTTTTAATAATAACAACTTATATTATCTAAAAATTTCAATTTAAGTTTTGACCATAATGAATAGTAAAAACTCTAAAAATTATTTGTCACAATTAAGGTAAAAATGGGCTTACTAGGGGGTTAAAATAAACAAATAATGGTTAAAAATGACCCAAGACTTATAAAAAAACCAATTTTATAAACATATTCTGACCTTATCTCTTATGGGTTCTAGAATGACCCATTTTGGAGCCTTTTTTCATGGAAAAAACATGGGTGCACATTTTTATTTTAAAAAATTACACGTGTTACACTAAGCTCACTTATAAAAGGCCTCCCCCTCTCCTATCCTCTCCACACTTACAAAAACCAATTTTTTCCAATACCTACCCAAATAACTTAATTAATTCCCTCCTATCATCCTATAGGCCTTAGTTTGGTCATAAATCCAATATAAGAATACTTTTGGTGCATAGAAAAAAATTGTCTGAAGAAGAGGTAAAATCCATAAGCAAGAATTTTATTTTATTTCTTCCACCACTTCCATAAATTATTATTAAACCATGATGATATAATAAAATTAATAACTTACATATAATTAGATGTTTTTATATGAATATCATGAATTATATTCACCTCCTCTTCCATCAAATGGATCACAATATCATCATTTGTGTGTACGACGAAGTACTGCCTCTCAAACTGATGTTATTCATTTTCCATCAACACCTCTCACAAATAGATATAATTATGGATTTAATATTTATACATGATATTTATGGTATTATTATACCACTATAATTGTAATACCACTTCTAAATTCTTACCTCCCACCCCGTTGTAAAACAATAACATCACTCGTGTGTATGACAGACTATCACCTCACGAATCGATATGATGTGTTTTTCTATTTATATTTTACTTGTATAGTAATAAGGTAAAAACCTATTATTTTATAAAATATTTTTGGTTAAATAATTTTTTTTCTTTTATTCCATGTGTCACATACAAAAAATGATTTAAAAAAATTGTGATACATTATTAAAATATTACAATTTAATAAGACAGTTATAACCTAGCTATTAATTTGGTAGATATGAATATGATTAAATAATTATATATATATATATATATATTTCCTACTCAATATAGTTTTATAGATAAATTATTAGTAAATAATTATTCAATTTTTAGTAAATTCATTTTATTCTATAAAAATACATTTTATAAAAATAGGTTTTTCTTGTTATAGCATCCTGCCCCGAGTGCCACTAAATCGGGCCCCAAGATGGTGGGCCACAAGTACTCAAGTGAATCTCCCCAAATTAAAAATGGTTCTGAATAGAAGAGAGGGCCTTGGGTGAGTCTTTGAGGAGACTATGACCTTATAGGATAAGGTATTACAATTTTGTAAAAAATATATATAAAAAGTAGCAGAAGTATATAGAAAAAGAAGACAATAACATAAGATGAAAAATGACCCAACAGAATAAATAATAACTATGGAATCTGATTATTCATAAATGATACCATGATGATGAAGATGTATAATTCCAAAAGTAAACAAATAAAATTTAAGGGGTATGAGGTACAAGCATAGACTGCATGCTAACAAAAATAGCCAAAAATACAAAAACCTATCACATAGAATCTTGAGCATAGGGTCATGCCTATGCTACTAAATCTCCATCCAAAATAGAAAATTAATCAAGCATAAGAAGCGACACACTTTTCTGTATCCATACGTGTGAGTATAAAGTCTACTCAGGTACCAAACAACACCCGAGCTAGGTGTGAGATATATTCTTAGAATGCCAACACCCACAATGTCTAGACCTTTACATTTCGTTCTATAGAGAAATAAAATCATTCCAATGTATAATAAAAGTAAGAAATTTATTACATAAAAGAACTGTAACTTGGGATGGGTTCTCAAACAAACACCCATCCCATACCACCTGCTTCAGCCTGAGATGAAAGTCTGAATGAGATACCTGGTAAAGCAGAATATATATATAGCAAGGCCTAAGTAACATAATAGACCAAATAAAAGGGAATACCCCCAAGCTTGTGTTTTGTCATGGGGTTTAATACATATGTCAAAACTAGGTGCACTAAAGGCGTAAGTGAGCCATCACAAAGCATAAGGAAACTCTATGTAGTATCAATAAAATAATTACAAACATTTATATCAAAATTCTCAATTTTATAGGTGGAGTATGAGAACATCCTTGAGGCATCACTATGACACATATATTCAGTTATATCCGATTCCATGTGCCCATCCAAGGTGATCCTTTCAAGATTCCAAGTATCGCTCATGGTATGGTAACAATGATTCTTTCCTGGGTATCACATGTAAGGGAACAAGTGTCACATGAGGCTTGGCATATCCAACTTTCCCATGAGTACATCATTGATTTCCCCTCAGGGAACTGGTATCACCCAATAGTATAGTAAAAACACCAGGGAAGCCCTTCCCTGGAAAGCCTAAAACACTAATTTCTCGGTGTATCATGTTGTAGCCTATCGAGCACCAAGATTCCATTTATTGGTTCTTAATACGGGACCCACATTCTTTCCCCAAACCAAATTCAATAAAAAAAATACGAGAAGAATATATATATATATACACACATGAACAATCATTTATAATTATAGAATCTTAATTAACCATTTAATGCCACATAAATGATAAATTTAAATTTAAAGGCCAAAGGTAAAATAGGCCAATTATGTTGACACACCCAACGGGGTGTCTGATCTCATAGAAACAACTAAGAAAAATGTTTTGCCTAAAAATGTCACAATAATAAGGGAAAACAATTCAATTAAATTAAAGCGCATTTTTAGGATTCATTGGTAAGAACCGATGAGCAGAACAAAAGTCTCTTTTAAATGAAGAGATGAAAAAATGATAAAGAATATAGAAAACATACCTCATAGTTGTAGTATAATCCACAACCCGTGACAACCTTTGATTAGACCTAAAATAGATGTAATCAAAGGATTTAAAAAAAATTACAATTTTGGGTAAAAACCTTCCACATAATATTGCACAAAAGTGAGATTATGAAACCCAAAATTAATTGGTTTGGATGATAATACTTACAGATAGCTTCACTTCGCTTCTAAAGACATTGTAATTGGAGGCGAATCAGAGTTGTAATGGATATCTGAAGTAGAGCAGGGAGGTGCACTGGGGGAAGAGGGAAGCATGCTGCAGGTTGGGGGAGACATGCTGGAGGAGAGAAAAAAAGAGGATGAAAAAAAATAAAACAAAAGAAATAAAGGAGAGAAAAAAAACTAAAATAAATGGAATGAAAATAGGAAAAATAATTAAATAAAAAAAATAAAAAAATGGAGGGAAAGAGAAAATAAAATAAATAATAAAAATAATAAAAATGGGTTTAGTCTATTTTAATTATTTTAAATTTTCTCCAAATCCCTTTTTATTTTATTAATTATTTAGATTCATTTTATATTTCTTTTGATTTATTTAAATTTACTTTTATTTATTTTAATTATTTTAATTTATTTTAATTTATTTTAATCCTTTTATTTTCTTTTAAACAGAAAACATTGGGCCAGGGAATGGTGTGTTATTTTGAATAATCCTACACAACCATGAAAAAATTGTTTACTTCTTGGGACCAATGATAGGCTTTGTGGGCATGCATGATAGGTCGACTTAAGTGATTAGACAAAAAAAGTCCTGTACCTTGGTTAAATCTAGGACGTTACAACATCCCCTCTTTAAGATGACTCATCCCCGAGTTTCCCCTATGAGGATAGTGGAACATCATATGAGAAACGTTCTAGCCACTACACAAGTACATCAGTGTCCCGCTCCTAGGTCTTGTCCTGAACGTGTCCATGCTTCCATAGCACCTGAACTAGAGGAACAACCTACCTCAGAGAACCTTTTTTCTACGATCAATGATACAAATTGGATGCTCCTCAAAGGATGCATCTATATTAATCTCAATGTCACTAGATGGGTCTATATGATACTATCGAAGCTGAGATACATGAAATACATTTTTCATGGAATGATACCTATGAGGTAACAACAACTGATAGGCTACCTACCCAACTCTCTCCACTATCTCAAACTACCTGACATATCTCGGTGATAACTGCCCCTATCTCTTGTTTCATCTATGATCCAACCTTAGTGAAACATGCAGAAAGACCCTATGTCCCACCTCAAACTCTAGGGGGTCTATGATAAAGATTAGTATAAGGCTTTTGTTTAGAATGAGATGTATCCATACTATTCTAAATCATATCGACTTTTTCAGAAGTCTCCTAAATGAAATTCGGAACCATAAGAGATACCTTGCCTTCTTAGAGCTAGTATATAGGTGAACAAAATGGTCTACCATAGAGGGCCTCATATGGATCCATTTTAATTTTTTGCATGAAGCTGTTATTATAGGAAAACTGAACTAGAAGAATATGTTTCTCCCAAGAACCACCAAAATCAAGGACACATGCCCACGAAATATCCTCTAACACCCGTATAGTCCGTTCAGACTACCCATCAGTCTGGGGGTGATATATAGTACTCAAAAGCACCTATAAACCTAGTGCCTTATGCAAACATTTATATAATTGTGATGTAAAATGGGTGTCTCAGTCTGACATGATAGAATGGGGAATTCCATGAAGTTTAACTATTTCCTGAATATATAGCCTCCCTAACTCATCAATAGATATGGTCTCCCAAATAGGTAGGAAGTGTGCAACTTTGGTCAACCTATCGATGATAACCCATTCTACACTACTGCCTCAAGGAGACCTCAACAATCCTATAACGAAATCTATGGTGATGTCATTCCATTTACACTCAAGAATGGACAGAGGCTATAGGAGGCTAGTAGGTCGCTGGTTCTATGCCTTCACCTACTGATAGGTGGAGCACTGGGTAATGAAACCCGATATTTTCCTCTTAATACCTAGACACCAGTATTGACATTGAATATCTCTATACATCTTGGTAAGTCCAGGATGAACTACCCAAATAGAGGTATGAGATTCCCTCACCAGCTCTTCCTGAATATCAAAAGGCATCAATACATGACCATGGTGGAGTAGAGTTTCAATTCCATCAATAACTCGACCAGGAGGTGGGTTATCTCCTGTGACACTCTCCCTAAAATGAATCCCCTCTGGATAAAATAACTATCACATGCAGACTCTCTCCAGAAGAGAGGACTTCACTACAAGAGCTGCTAGAACTGGTTTTCCACGCTGCTCCTAAACCTCCAGATACATCTCAGAAATAAAACTCAGCATCTTCCACTTACTGTTAGCTTCCTGGAAAACTTATGTCTATATTTTGAGGCCCAAATAATCATCCACCACATTACCCTTACTAGGGGTATCAAAAAGCTCAAAGTATAATGAATGAAGGTATTCGACCAAACCACACTACCTCAAATTTAAGTCTCAATATGTGGAGATATATTTCAAGATTTTATGATCTATGTAAACAATGAACCTCTCACACAAGAAGTAGTGTCTCCAAAATCACATAGAATGAACCAAAAATGCTAATTCAAGTTCATGCATATCATAATTATGCTCATGAGGCCTCAGTTGGCAGGACCCATAAACCCTGAATCGATCACCCTACATCAAAACTACACCCAATCTGACTCTTATAGCATTATAGTAAATAGTATAAATTCTACCTAGATTAGCAAGAATCTAGATCAAAGATGAGTTTAGTCTTCCCTTTAACTCCTAAAAATCCTTTTCAAAACCTTCAGACTAGATAAGCTACACACCCTTCTTAGTCGGAGCATTAAGAGGTGCTCCTAAGAGGGAGAAATACTAGATGAAATTTCTGTAATATACAGCAAGCCCCAAGAAACTATGTATGTTGAACACATTCTTGGGATATTACCAGGAAACTATTATGCTCACATTTTTTATGTCAACTGATACGCCTGCCTCTCATGTGATATAACCCAAAAATTTAACCTTATTGATCCAAAAGTGGCATTTACTAAGCTTCGCTTATAGCTGGTGATCTATCAGTGTACTCAGAACGATCTCAAGATGTATTTCATGGTTGTTTCTTGAGAACTAATATACAAATATGTTTTCTATAAGTACTACCACAAAGGAATCAAGGTATGGGGGAAAACAATTCATCAAATCCATGAAAACCCCTCGAGAATTCATTAGACTAAATTATATTATCAAAAACACATATAATCTGTACCTACTTTGGAATGTTGTATATGGTATATCCGATGTTCTCACACACACATGATGATATCCCAACCTTAGATTGATCTTGGAGAAACTAGTTTCTTGTCAAATATAGTTGAATAGGCCATTTATATGAGACAAAAGATACAAATTCTTTACCATAAGCTAGTTGAGTTAACAGTAATCCACACACAATCTGAGGGTACTATCTACCTTCTTGGAAAAAAGGATTGGTGAACCCCATGACAGTGTGCTAGGTCTGATGAAACCATTATTCTCAAGGTCTTTATGATGATTTTTGATTCCATGTAGTTCTGTAGGTTCCATTATATACAGTGGAATGGAAAATAGTACCGCACTTGGCACTAGCTCGATAGTGAACTCCACTTACCTCATAAAGGGTAAGTTGGAGAAAGTTTTAGGGAATATGTCCCTAAAAAAATGCACTACAGGATGTAATTACACTATCTATGTTCCTCGATTGGTTATAAAGAGTCTTTCTAGCTAAGCTGTCACTCTTACCATCCTAGAACACTTGGGTCCAGATCGATCTTCCTGGATATCCCATTCTCCATTATGTATATACGTTCTACCCTTAAGAGTTGTGAAAGACACTCGATGGCAATATAAATCCACTTCGGCATGATAAATAACGAGCTAGTCCATACTGAGAATGAAATAGATGATAGTCATATCGAGGAAGAAGAAATTCTAGAAGAAACAATACCTACCTATCTCAAGGGGGAACTCCTGGAACTGATGTATTCCCTATGTTCTGACCACCAAAGGAGTGTCAAGATACATAACACAACAAAAGTAATTGAAAGTAAGACCCAAAATATCAATAGTTTCAATAGATATGAAAGAGTGTGATGCACCTATGTTAAAAAGGGTATAAACTAAAGTAAAGGCTATAAGTATAGTACATCTAACTGTAGAGGTCCCTGAACTCTTCTCCAATAGAACTGGAAGAACTGGATACATATGGCCTGATCCTTATCCCTAAGATATCGTTTGACTAGCCTAAGAAGGTTCTCCCTACTGAAATTGGTGTTCTGTAACTTGACTTCATCAACAAAAACCTCTACCATTACCTCTTCCCGATCAACAGGTAGAAAATAAACTCCCAGTTTGAAATGGATCCATAGAACCCATACTTAATGGAGGAATGGATACTCTGCCACTAGATAATGATGGGAAATAATGGAAGCAATTTTTAAGGCAACCCATCTTTTTATAAGCTCATAACTCTATCAAGTTCCTCATCTAATATGGATTTTATGGCCGACCCTGTCACACTGATGAAATATGATAGTGCTATCTGTTCATGTCATCTGGCTAGCATTTTCCCCATACGAAACCACAAAATAGTTCTTCCTAATACCTGATGAACCATCACCCTACCTCGGAACTAAACCACCCTGGCCCATAGAATTAGTTTCTATGAGATTTCATTTCATAATTAGGGCATGACTCACAATATCTATAACATTTGTAAAATGGAAGACGTTCACCTGAGAGAGGATAACATATCAAAGTCTATCCTCAAAGTACCTCATAGTCATCTGTGCATCACCAGTCATAGATAGAGAAAAACACTAGAGCCCAGTGAAGAGAATAGAATAATCTAACACTATTATAGATCCCTAATGAAGATTTAATAACTCCCTAGAATGATCTTCTCTTAGGGTCTGTAAGAAGAAGCGATCATAGAAAGCTGTTTGGAAGTCTTCCCAAACCATGTCTCAGGGTTGCTCTGCCTATTAAATGAAATTCTACCAATATTTGGTGGAGTCACAAAGAATATAGGAAACAAGTTTGAACATCCTCTCTGAAATCATATCAAGATGGTCGAAGATGGATTTCATAGCTTCTATCCATGACTTTATAGTATGAGGACCACCATCCCCCGAGAAGGTGGGAGGATGCTATAGTAGAAAGTACCGTGTAAGATCTTCCATAGTCAGGGCAGGCCTACAAACACTCTGAACTAACTTTATAAACCTGAGAAGACTATACATGAATTGAGAATTGACACCAAAAATAATATCATGAGAAGGTTCCATAGGAGGAACTATAGGAGTCACTACAGGTGGTTCTGGACCCACTAACTTCAGAGTGTGCTTATCGCTACTCTCCTGGTATACATCACAGATACGTCACATAATATTTTATCTACAATTTTAAAATTCACACCTTAGAAGATATTATAAGGAATATGAGGTAAAAAAGTAAAGGATATGTAAAAAAAGGGCAAGTGAAAATCCTCCCTGAACATGGAATAATAGGTAAGGAAATAAAATAAAGAGGGTAGGTACAAGGCTTGCCTCTAAGTTTTACACAATAGACAACATACTCTAAGATTTGGGTATAGATAGAAATAGAAGATGTCTTAGAAGTATCACTAAGACACATAAAAAATTTATATTTATAAAAAACATGTATTGAAATATATTACAACTAAACACAATAACACTAACATGAATATAGGAAGATGCATACTGAAAGTAGATATGGCATGGAAATTTTCATGTCATTTTAATCCCTATGGTGCCTAATATGATGCATGTAAATGAAATACCCTCATGTCCTCAGTCTAAAATATTCAAAATCATCATCTCAATAATACCAATACCAGTAACAACATAAAACAAGTGTGTCACCTAATAGTGAAGTCATACCCACTATAAATTTTATAATCAATAACTGAAATCCCTAACCCAGGAATTTTGGGTTTCCCTTGTACATGGGTTAGCTACTTCCAAGTACATGGTAAATTCAAAATTTCTATGTCCTATTATCCTGTCTAACCCAAAAATTCAGACAAAAGGAAAATAAATAATTTGATATCACTTTGTAGCATTCTACCCTGAGTGCCACTGAACTGAGCCCCTAGACGGTGGGCCACAAGACCACAATCACATCTCCCCAAATGTCAGAGGTTATTGACTAGCAGTGAGGGACTTGGGTGAGTATATAGTGATACTATTCCCTCATAAGATAAGGTATTACATAGTGTAAATAATATATGTAACAAGTAGTATAAGAATTGAGAAAAAGCATACAAAAGAAGATAAATGACCCAATTGAATAAATAATAACTAAAAAATATTAATAGTCATAACAGATACCATGATGATGTTAATATATGATGAAAAAAGAAAATAAATAAATGTTTAGGGGTATAGGGTACAAACATAGACTGTATTCTAACAAAAACTACCAAAAATACCAAAAACATCCACACGACATCTCGAGCATAGGCTCAGTTCTATACCCCCAAAGCTCCATCCAAAACAGCAAAGAAATCAAGCATTTGGAGAAATTTTTTTCCCTATATCCATACCTATGAGAATAAAGTCTACTTGGGTACGAAATGGAACCTGTTAAGGTTGTGAGATATAATCTCAGTAGGCCGACACCCATGGTGTCTAGACCTTTTCATTTCATGATGTAGACAAATAGCAGTGTGCCAATGTATAATAAAACTAAGCAATTAATTATATAAAAGAACTACTACTTGGTCTTGGATCCCAAACAGACACCCGTCCCATACCACCTGATTTGGCCTGATCCAGAAGTTTGAATGAGATACCTGATAAAGTAGAATATATATTTAGTAAGGCCAAAGTAACATGATAGACCAAAGAAAAGGGAATACCCCAAAGTGTATGCTTTGGCTTGGGGTCTAATCCATATATGAAAACCAGGAACACTAAAGTCACAAGAGAGGTATCACAAAGAAAAAAGAAACTCTATGAAGTATCAATAAAATGATCACAAGAATTTATATTAAAATTCAAAATTTTAGTGGTGGAGACTAAGACCGTCCCTAAGGTATCGCTATGGTACATCAATTCAGTTATATGCAATCCCACAAACCCATCCAAGGAAATCCTTTCAAGAGTCTAAGTATCACTCATGGTATGGTAGCCGTGAGTCCATCTAGGGTATCACATGTATGAGACTGAGTATCACCTGAGGATTGGTGTAGCCAACTTTCCAATGGGTATATCCTTGCTTTTCCCTTAGGGAAATGATATTACCCAATAGTATAGTAAAAATCTTGGGGAATCCCTTACCTAAAAACCCTAAGACACTACTTTACTGACACGTCATGTTATAGCCTATCGAACATAGATAGTCTATTTGCGAGTTCTTAATAGGGGGTTTACATTCTTTCCCCAACCTGAATTCAATTAAAATAATAAGAGAAGAATATATATATATTATAACAATCATTCATAATTATAATAATTTAATTAACCATTTAATGCCACATAAATGATAAATTAAAATTTCAAGGCCAAAGGTAAAATATGCCAATTATGTTTACACACCCAACAAGGTGTCCGATATCATTTCAATTACTAGTAAAAGGGTTCTCCTCAAACAAAGGTCACAATGATCAAAGAAAAACAATTTAATTAAACTAAAACACATTATTTAGGTTTCACTGGTGGGAACCAATGAGCAGCACAATAGTGTGATGTTAACAAAGAAACTAAATGATGAGAAATAACATAGACATCCTACCTTATAGTTGTGGTATACCCCACATCCTGTGAAAACCTTTTATTTGACCTAAAATAGAAGATATTAGTGGATTTATCAGAAAAATCCCAATTTTGGGTAAAAACATTTTTTAGAAGATTATGTTATGGATAAAGGAGGAAACCAATAATTAATTATTTAAGATGATAAGGGTTATTTAGAGCTTTATTTCACTTTCAATTAAATTTAAATCTGAAGAGAATCGAAAGTGCAATGGATGTCTAAAACAGAGGAGGAGGGAGACGCACCGGGGGAAGAGGGAGGCGCGCTGCAGGAAGGTGGAGACGCACTGAAGGAGTCGAAAGGAGAGAAATAAAAATAATGAAAGAAAAGAAAATAAATAAAGTAGATCAAAAATAAAATAAAATAAATAAATAAGGAAAAATAATAAAATAATAAAATAAAAATAAAAAAGGAGGGAAGGAGAAAATAAAATAAATAATAAAAATAAGAAAAATGTGTTTAACACATTTTAAATATTTTCACTTTTCCTCTAACCCCATTTTTTTTATCATCTATTTTAATTCCTTTTTTATTTCTATTTATTTCTTTAAATTTATTTTTATTTCTCTTAATCTTTTCAATTACTCTAAATTTATTTTTATTTCTTTTAATCCTTTTAATTTCATTTAAACACGAAACACTACAATATGGAACAGTGTGTTATTTTGTATAATCCTATGAAACTAAGAAATTTTTTTCCACTACATGGGACCCTCAACATGATGTGCATCCATGCACGCTGGGTCTCCTTAAGTGATTAGAAAAAAAATAAATGGTCCGTACCTTGGTTAAAACTGTGACAATATACTTGTGAGTAAATATTATAATTAATTTTTAAAAGTTTCAAAAAATTTATTTTGAAAAATTAATTTCATTATTTAATTCATCTTTTCCAAATTATCTTAAGATATTTTTTTGAGAAATTTCTAAAAATATTGATTTTTCAATGAATAGTGAAAAATATCGATTTTTATTGAAAACAGTATTTTTTATTTAAATATTTTACAAACTAAAATTTTATTTTGGTTAGTATTATAATTTAAATAAATAATTTTGATTTAAAATAATTAAATTATGGTTTTTTAAATGGATTTTATACTTGAATTTAGTATAATTTTTTTTATATCTTAAAAGGTTAATTTTCATAAAAACCGTTTTCGTAGCGTTTTTCCTATTCAATTTTAAAATAAATTATGCCACTTATATATTATTGATTTTGAAAATATGGATTCCATATTGGTAATTAGGAGGTTTAAATTTTGTAAATTGATCCCTTTTTATTTTTGGACAATATGAATAGTAACCTTAGTAATTTTTGTTACTACGGTAAAAGGTAAGTCAGATAATTAAAGGTTATGAATAAAATGATATGAACCATGAAATGAACTGAAAAATTTACTAAATATTATTGGATCAGTATTTCTGATCCATAATCACCCAAGGGTTTTATTTATGACCTTTTGGGGCCACTTGGATAAGATTATCTCTTTTATAATATTTTATTTAAAGAAAAGTCAAACATGTCACCCTATTTTTTTAATAAATAAAATGTTTTTAACATGGAGTTATATAGTGGAATTTTTTGACAATAATTATTATTTTTAAAGATAAAATATTTATCTTCATCATGTTAATTTATTATTAAATTTTAAGGAAGAAATAATTACTTTAAATTCTTACACAATGCTAACGCAATAATTATCCATTTAATGGTTAAATAAAATAAATGATATTTAAAATATTAAATGTATTATAATTTGAGATAATTTATTTGATCCATGAATTTTATAGATTAAAATGACATGTTAGGAATATATTAAAATATTCGGTTCGAATTAATATTATTTTCATGATGTTATTAAAGTCAAAGTAATGAATTATTTCAAAATTGAGAATAATAATATTTTAAGAAAATAATAATTTTTTAAATTATTTAAAAATCATAAAATATTAAATATGAAAAAATGAGATAATATATGGTATTAAATGTCATCATTTGTGATTTTATAATCCATTTTGAATCATTTATCTCTAGAATAGTATTATTATAATTTAACCATTTATAAAATTACAAAAGTTACCCTCACATCAATTATAAAAGAGTCCCACAAACCTCACTTCTTTACACCACATGGAGCCTTATAACTCATCCATACCCTTAAAATTTCATGTATAAACATCATTTTTCATATTATAGAGGTGTTGGTCTTCTTAAAAGTCCAACCCTAGAACCCTTCAGAGGAGATCCAAGGGAGTCGTCTCAAAGAAGAGGAAGTTAATGAACTTTCAAAGGAAGTCAGACCTAAGGTAAAATATTTTCATCTCATTTTTAATTCTATAGGAAACATTCCATATTCACTAATTGTTTTCTTTGTGATATGTATATACTACCCATGAATTCCTTTTATGGTAAATATTACAAATATTATGGGATATATATATCCATCTAAAGTTATTTATTTCATGAGGATTATGATTCAAATATTATCAAAGTGGTAAGGGTTTTATTTCAAAATATCATCATTATTCATGTGGTTTTTGTTTAAGACTCCACTGGGGAATATTTCTATTCCATTTTCATGTTTTCTAAAAAAAATTTAAATAAATTTTTTACTATTCTACTACAATTATCTAAAATAATTTTTACCCATGTTTTATTTTTTTTAAAATGGTTTCAAAGGAATGTTTTTTTCATTTTAGAAATGAGGATCTTTGTGACTTTTCTGAAAAAATATGGAAGAAATTTTTTAACATATATGGTATTAGTGGATTTTCTTTCCATCATGATACCTCAATGCTTAGAAGTTTACTTTTTAGGTTTACAAGTTAATTTTCAGAGAAAATATTTTCATTTATAAGTTTGACTCTTTTTAAAAGAGAAGTGATATTAAAATGGAAAAGTGATTTACCTAAAGTATTATTCCTAGTTATATTTAAAAATCATTTTTCCATCTAAGATAACTATCACAACCCAAACCACTAGAGACGAAGTCAAAACTACCCAAAGCCTACCACTAATAGGCCAGAGGATGATGACCATAACTAAATAGGAATATCACACACATGGTAGGCCTTAGCATATGGTACATGTACAAAAACACCCACATATGTCTCCATTAAATAATTAATATATTATAAAGTTGAAACAAAAAATGAATTCATACATCTATCCCATAATCAGAGTACAAAAAAAGTACTGAAATCATAAAAGGAAAAAATACAAGGCCATAAAAAATAAAAAGGAATACCACCTACTCAAATGGAGGAGATTGCTATCAACTGAAACCACCATAACACACCTTGCTCAAGCCCTCATATACACCTTGGTCTGTCAAGAAAACTGTGCTCTTCCTACTATGGGTCTTCCTAGGAATCTATTGAAAGGCCTATCATCTTCACAAGACATGACATATGCTGGAAAATCCCATGCAAGGGTGAGTATAAAAATACCCAATAGGAACCCTAAAACCCCAAAATAAAAGGGATCGACTTAAAGGAAACAATTTGATCAACCCAAGACAGAGGGAACCCAAGAGAGAGAGAAAAAGAAACTCCATCTCAACCACTCCTCGTCCATACATGACTGGTCATCTCATCACCACATGGTGTGTCAATTAATATATGTAACATCACCACAAGGAATCCTAGAATCGCCCATATATACTCATTATAGACTCAATGTCTCATGAGGTCCCAAACTCATAGCCTTCCACATGATTCTACTCAAGGATCAAAGGCAACACTCATCTAGGATAATGCATTTCATAAGCCCTTCCATCACATATGGAACTTGTTCAATAGAAATAACTCTATCGAGAATAGCCTTTCTATACCTAATATCTCATCCAAGAGGTATCACTCATATATTATCACTAAGATAATGACATATTGCCACCATCCCAGGTCTCATACACCTAAGAGAACTCACTCGTTGGGTCTCACCATGAATAAAGTCATGCTAGAACCCAACAAACCTTGTTACTCAGATAGGGGATATCAACAATACCCAATGGGGTACTCCTAGAACCCTAATAGAAACACTAAATATCCCATCTAACAGATAGAGGATCACACCCATGACTACTGGAGGACACCACAAACCCAATATGGAACTTTTGAGATCATATCACTCTGATGGGGGATCACACCCAGGACTACTGGGGGATGAAACAACCCTAATGAGCCACAAATTCATGATGCGTAGATAGAGGATCATACCCAAGACCACTAAGAGATATCGAAATCCCAAATCTGGATCAAAACATGAAGTAGGGGATCGTACTTACAATGATACCACAAAACCTAATTAAACTACCCGCTATGTATGGGATCATATATCCGACAATTCCACAAACTCTACTAGGTTATCCCACAAGATAGAGGATCACTTCCCTATATACAAAGGTCATGATGAGACCAATTATCATACCTAGGGAATTTGATATGATAGAGGATATTGCCTCAAACTCCCATAGGGATACAATAAATATATTTGTGCTCATAATATCGAGGGGATCACAATCCTGTACTGAGGATATAATTCCACACTGTACCCTCACTGGGATAGTCCAAAGGAACCCACTCGACCAATACTGGTCTATAGGTCACTATAAAGTTACCTGCTAACCTCACCTTCTATTGCATCTCTCACACCAAAACCATGACCACCATCATGTACAACACTAAAAAATACTTAGGATTGGCTACTCACGGGCCTCCATCCTAGTAATAAAGATGGAGACACATGTGGGAGGAGTATCCAAGTGGAGTACAAAGTGTGTACTTATAGTATATGATATTACTCTCTAAAACCATCCCTAGGTCATGTAACCTCTCGAAACTCAATGTGCAACCCAAGTCACATAGCTCATGACCTCATTCGAACCTTTGGGCATGTCGATCTCACACACTACTTTCCTAGACATGTCACCGCACATAGAATGTACCTAAAGTACATGAAATGTACTTCTTGGCCTAGCCCAAGCCAGTGTCATTTTCCATGTCTATGTATCACACCCTATACTCATGTCTCTTATCTATGTACTTTCACATGACTATGTCCCATGACATGACCACCCTGGCCTTGTCCCTCAGCCACATGACCTGGGCTCACTACACAATGTGTACCCCCAATACATGGCGTGTAGTCCCAAAAATTTCATCTTTCTCACATGGGAAGAACACATGGTGTGTTATTTTTCACTACATACCATGTTATTGGAAATTCCAAATGGGAATCTCCTCTGAGCCACCTAAAACCCCTGATTTTCACCCAAAAAACACAGATTGACCCCCACAGGGTCCTTAAAAGACATATAAGGGATCTAAAACCTTAAAAAAATTATTAAAAGAGGATCATGACATAAATATCATAAATATACCTACTTCATGGTGAAACACTGAAGCTTTAGATCCAAAATGATGCTCAGAAGCTTCCGCTGCTCGATCCAGTGATGACTGGTGTCAAGAACGGGGACCGAAGGCGCCACCTCTCCTCGGTTCAACCTCAAGTCATTAATTTCACAAGGGGGATCCTACCTCTCATCTATATATGAGATAAATAAGGGTATGGTTTTATTAATTTAATTTAATTAAATGAATAAACCTCAATTTAACACCCCACTAATAGTTGCCTCCAACCGGGCGCTCGATGCCAACATACTTTTTATTTTTCCTAGGGTAAACACTATGTTACGAACCCAACTGCGGTATTATATTTTTTATCCGAGTCTCCAATCTTGAGTTATTACATGTTTACAAAGAAACTGCACATGCATGATAAAATATTTAATATTTTTAATATCACTGCACCGAGGCTCTCTGAGCCCCAGAATCCCAGGCAGACTCAGCGCCAAGCTTTAGAATTATTCAATGTAATATTTCAAATACTGACATGGGAAAAAAGAATTATTACAATCTCCAAACCTTTAGTATTTTCATCCTTAAAAGTAAAAACCTTTACATGAGGGACAAAACCTATCTCTCAACTGGATATCTCATGCTAGTGATATCACTAGAGGTTTCCCATGTTGTTTACAAACATGCACTCCGGGGAACTAAAAAATCCACAAAAAACCCAAATTCCTTCTCAAACTAGTCCAACATCATGAAATGAAGAATGCACACATCTAATCAACTACGACATGTGGAAAACACCAAGCACCTTGTCTAACTGTGGCTATAGAGTCTATCAGTACACCACCTCAATATCCCAATGTAGATAGATACATATATCAGCTATCCTCATATGAACTTGGATGAAATGAACCCTTAAAATCCATAACTATCATCAAATATAATTCCAAAATCACTGTCTCTACTAGCTCTGACCAGTACAATGGTGAACTTTGGGGCCTCCCAAACACAGCCTCAATAAGTACCATGTTGATGGTGGAGCGACAACTACACCACACTAACATGCAACCCGAAGCATGTTCTACTGAACCTGAATGATTTTATTTACTTAGAAAAACAACACGACTAATGGGTGTACTATTGAGGGAATGAAACATCCTTAGTGCCTTATCTCATAGCATGACTGGTTTCATCATCAATACAAAAAAGTTCGATTTACTACCCACCTTTAAAAACCCATCATGAACATGACCAATGGATATTCGGTCACATGAGACCTCATAAACCATATCTCCTAGTTATGCTTCCTTACCTTACTGAAATATTAGAGGTGTAACCACCAATCCTAGAGATATTCCAAACCATCCTCAAGTTTTTCACATATAACTCTAATGCTGGGCACTCAAGGGTTTCAACGAATAACACAGGGCTACCCAAGTGTACACAATGGGTCTTACAAGATCCTCTGTCTCCAAACATCCAACTACACCACAACTCTTGAATCTCCGCAAGAGGCAACTGATATGCTGATTAAAATATTAGGATAGTAACTGGGATCTAGTTTAAGAAAAAAACATCTCTTAGTTAGTAATAAAACCAGATACTTCCTTGGGTAGACATCTTCAACTCGACTATTATATTAGAAAACCAAATACTCATAGAACTACTACTCCAGGGGTCTTACTATCTTCCTTATAAAAGTTAGATGTATCTTCCCACACATGAGCTCATCCTACTCAGCTTGGGATCACTCCTTAAAGGATGAAAAATCCATCCCAAAATCTATAAATACCACCACACCTACTAGTGGAAACCATATATGCATGGATTTTAGTGAACCAATCCATAGCAAGGAAGATCATCATAGTGTCTCTCAGCCCCCAAAAAATGATTATATGCGAGACACTCTCTTCCCAAAAGCTAGATAAAACTATTGAAAAAAGTGTGTAGTCACTTATCCATTTTTAGGATCCTCTAGTATAAGGGTCAATCAGGAAGTCTTCACTATTATTTCTAGGTTCTTCTCCGATACTACAACATGAAACCCCACCTCGAAAACACACGCCAAAGGAACTCATCTTCCATACATCAAAACTATCCACTTTGGGCATCACTGACTCACCCCCACTATTTTGTATCACATAATAAGAGCTCATCTCGATGGGGGGAGAGTACCTATTACTTATGAGTCTGAGCTATGTCAACCATTACCATTACAAGGATTTACTAATGCCCTATGTCACTCTGGATAAGCCTCAATAAATAAGTGGTAAAAATATATTACCTCAGAAAAATGTATAACTATACTACTAAAAAAGTATAAAGGGAAGAGAGTTTACCTCTAATATTCTTTAGATCCTCCGAGAAATAGGCATTAACATCCTATAGCTATCCCCTCCCCCATCCTCCACCTCCTAGATCCTGGTGCAGACCATTTGGAGGTGGTGGGGACAATTACATATCAAACCGCCTTCCACCTCCTACTACTCTCCCCACTCCTTCACCACATCCTCTATCATGTAGAAATCTATGCTCCTGTCACTATATCTACATGGGAATTACATATACCATATCCTTCTCATCATCATGGAAGGCTAGAAAATCTGGTATAATATGTTCCTATCCATCACAAGTGAAACACCGCCTCTCCTACGGGTGATTACATCTAGCCTGAGAGCCCTAACCGATAGACCCTCCATCTTGGGATTATCTCCTGAAGTATCTCACATGACTAGATCCCTTATCTGACCATCAGTTAATATCTACCAAGGTATAATCTCCTATGTTCAAAGCACTAATATTTGGAGTCTTCTCAGCTTGGAATATCTCAACAACCAAGGCCCACTCAATCATAATGAATGCACAACAATATCATTGAAGCCCTAATGTTATGACATAATTCCTCCTCAAAGGTCCATGCTATAAAAAAATATCACAAAAAAATATCTAAGGAATATCATGAAAGGTATATGAACCTCTTTAAATACTCTTATATGGTCATGATATCTTACTGAAGCTATAAAAGCTTCTAGATACACACTGATATCAATGTGGATAGATAAAAATCTTCCCAAAAGAGTTTCTTGAACTCCATTTAAGTGAGTATTGTCTCATCATGGGTCTGTATCACCAAAATACACCATCATATAAATGAGCCCTGTATAAGACTCTCTTATAGAACCACCATATGATTAGGAGGTGTCTGCACATGGCAGAAAACACATGTGACTACCTCAAGATAGTTATCAACTTCCTAGGGATCTGGTTCACCCCGATACCTCAAAAGTCACTGGCACTAGAACTAATGAGATTAAATCAGCTGATGTGCATCCTAAACATGAGATTCTAGAATAAACTTCTCCCTAATTGGTAGTGGCTCAACTAGGGGACCACCCATAGGTACCACATCCTGCATATTTCCCTACATTTAAGCCTCATCACTGGAAATATCATCATTAAAATCTTGCCATGGAACCTTGTATGGATGTCATCATGGTGGAATCCTAAAATATAATCAAGATTCTCTACAGTAAAAGTGCATAACTGGGGAGTTGACTCAAGAAGGATATGGTACCCACAACCCAATACTATATGATGCATGCACCAAAGTTTCATTGCAACCAGTGCTTAAATGTTCCGAGTCAACAAGGAGGTCATCAGAGTCCCAATGAATGGATATGTCAGCTATCTCACCAACACTGGAGTCCCTAAATTAAAATACAAAATCATGACACACAGACACTATCTCTATAAATCCCAAACCAATCTCACAAACTCCAGTCCTAAGGTAGAACTAAATCCATTGATACCACTCTACCACAACCTGACCCACTAGGGATTGAGCCACAACTACCCCATGCCTACCTCCAATAGGCCAAGGACTGGTGACCAATTCCAAGTAGTCATATCACACACATGGGAGTCCTTAGACTATGTTACTCATACACACACACCCACATACATATCCATACAATAGTGAAAGGATAATAAAGTTGAAATAACAAAATGAATGTATATATCTATCCCACAAGAAGATTACAAAAAAAGTGTTGAAAGTGTAAAAGTGAAAAATACAAGCCCAACAAAAACTTTAAAGGAGTCCAACCTAATGAGATGGAAGGTAATATTTTCAAATGAAACCACTGGAACACACCTCAGTCAGGAAACAATTTACACCTCGGTCAGTCTTGCTCACTATGCTTCACTTACTATGGGTCCTCTTGGGACTTCATGAAAAAATTTCCATTTTTGCAAGACATGACATTTGTAGGAGAATCTCATGAAAGGGTGAGTATAACAATACCTAGTAGGTGCCCCAAAAACCCAAAATAAAAGGGATTAAATGAATTTAACAATATGTTAAACCTAATACAGAGGAAACCCAAGCGAGAGAGAACAAGAAACTCCATCTAGACCACTCCTAGGCTATACATGACTAGTAATCTCATCTCCATATGGCGTGTCGTTCAATATATGTGAAATAACCAAAAGGAATCCTAGAATCACCCAGATATAATCATCATAGAATACAAGTCTCCTGAGGTCCCAAAGTCACAAACGGCCATATGATTCTATTCCAGGATCAAAGGAAATGCTCATCCACATATACACACCCCACAATCCCTACCAACCTAGATGAAACTCATATGAAAGATATTAGTCCATTAGGAACAATTCTGCCATATATGATGGCACAAATAAGTGGTATCACTCATCAATCATTGCTAAGTCGGTGGAACATCCTCTCTATCCCATGTTGCATACACCCAAGAGAACATGCTCATCGGGTCTCACCATGAAGAAAGTAACTTTGGAACCCATATAAACTCAGTAATCTAATAGGTTATCTCACGCATGTCTAATGGGGGACTCCTCTAAAACTACTGGAAACACTAAACATCTCATCCCACAGATAGTGGGTCACACCCAGTGCTGGTGGGGGACACAGCAAACCCAATATGGAACTCTAGAGATAATATCACTCAGATGAGGGATCACACCTCAGATCATAGGGGGGCACCACAAACCCTAATGTGCCTCAAATACATGATTAAAAGATAGAGTATCATAACTAATAATACATGGTGATATCAAAAACCCAAATTTGAATCCAAATTAAAAGTAGGGGATTATACTCACAACAATACCACAAACTCTAATGAAACTGCTTGCTAAGTAGGGGATCATATATCCAATGACTCCACAAACACTACTAGGATATACTACTAGATAGGGTATCTACATACTGTGTATGATGTTCATGATGATACCAAAAACCCTAATGTGGTAAGTCAATACAATAGAGGATTATGTAATGGCCTCCTAGAGGGATAAAATAACTCTGTCCTAGAACATCCTATCGAGGGAATCACAATCCTATGCTGATAAAGTAATGAAACAATGTACCCTTAGAGGGATAAAACAAGGGAACCCACTCAACTGATACTGGTCTATACATCACTAGAAGGTGACTTTCTAACCACACCTTATGTTGCATCTCACATGCCAAAACCATGGATACCATCATGTCTAATGCAGAAAACTAATGAGGATAGGATACTCACAGCCCCCCATCCAAGTTATAAATATAGAGATGCATGAGGGAGGAGTCCCCAAGGGGATTATAAGGCATTTACCCATAGTACATAGTGTCTCTCTCAAAAAACTATCCCCATGTTTTTTCCCCTATCAGTACTTAGTGTGTAAGATTATACACGACATGTACCCCCAGTCACAGGGTGTGTAACCAAATCCAATCCGCTAGGCATATTCACACCCACACACGGCTTTCCTAGCCCTAACACCACACATGGAATGTACCAATAGTAGAAAGAGTGTTCTTGTAAGCTTTACCCAAGCTGATTTCCTTGGATATGTTTATGTATCACAGTATATACTCATGTCTCTTGGCTGTGTACTTACACATTCCCATGTCCCTTAACACGACCACACTAGATTTTTACCTCGACCACATGACCTAGGCTCACTACATAGTGTGTGACCCTAGTAAATGAAATATAGTCCCAAAATTTTTAAATTCTCTAAATAAGAAGAACACATAGCATGTGTTCCTTCCCTACATGTCTTGTGCTTGGAAATTTTGTATGAGAATCTCCTCGGAGCCACCTAAAACCCCTAGTTTTACCAAAAAACCACAAATTGACCCCCACAAGGTCCTTCTAAGTTGTTTAAGGACACTAAAACCTTATAAAAATTCATCAAAATGGGATCAGGATGTAAATATCATAAATCCTCCTATATCGTGGTGAAATGATGAAGCTTCAGATCTAAAACGATGCTCAAAATCCGATGCAGCTCAATCTGGTGAATATTGACATCAAGAATGAGGATTGATGACACCTTCTCTCCTTAATTAAATCTATGGTTTTATTTCTCACAATGGGGATCCCCCCTATCCTCTTTGCACATGATAACCAAGGGGGAGGGGTTTATCCATTTAATTTTATTAACTAAATAAACCTCCATTTATCACCTCACTAACGGTTTCCTCTGACGTGTTGCCCGATGTCGAAAAAATTTATGTCACACCTTGGGTAAACACCAAGTTCTGAACCCAACCATGGAATTAAATTTCTGATCTAAGTATACACTTGATATTTATTCTACCTTTACAAATAAAATGCACCTAAATGATAAAAGATTTAATATTTTTAATATTGTTACACAAAGGATCTCTAGGCCCTGAAATCCCATGTTGACTCAGTTCCTAGATTTAGAATTATTCCGAGTAATATTCCATATTCTAACATAGAAAAATAAGATTCATTATAATGAAACCCTTTGATAAATAATCTTTATTTTGGATATAATCCAAGGACACCATCCTTATTTTTTTCTATATGTTTTATGTTTATGATGAAAAGATGTTAATGAGGCCCGTTCCCTTTTTCCACAGGTTGTACTTTGATGAAATTTTGATGGAATTAATTTTTTTCATGAATCCAAAGATGCTGAATATTTTGTAATATTGTGGCACATATATGTATGATTTTATTTATCTGTCAGGTAGGACCTATATCTCCCTCCAATTCATTGTGTAAATATTGATATCTCATGAGAAAAATAGTACTGTATTAGGGAGTGAACCTAGTTCAGTAAGGGACATTTTCCACTATGATAGTCTTGGGAGTGAACCTTGACTACAATGATGGTTTGAGGAGTGAACTTATTCCACTATGATAATATTCTGAGTTAACCTTGAATACTATGATGATTTTTGGAGTGAAACCATTCTAATATTATGCTCTTGAGAGTGAACCTTTACTACTATGATGGTTTAGGGAGTGAACTCATTCCACTATGATAGTCTTGGAAAAAAACATTACAAATAAGGAAATGATTTTATATTATTATTTGTAAGCCATAATTACATGTCTTATAACAACGTTATTTTCTCAGGGATCATGTTACTTTATGATTCATGTATTATGAATTTACAACATTTATTCTAGGACTCAAGATTATGATCATTGATATGAAGGGTATAATTTTCAAATGTTATTTTTATATTCTTATGTCCTCATTATCATTTTATGCTTATATAATCATTGACATCTCCCTTGTTTACCCTTACTGATAATTTGATCAAACCATTTTATTATATTCATTTTCCCCAAGTTATGATTAAATGTTTTAAGTAGGGTATGTCTAAGAAGGGTTATAGACATGATGAAATTTTGGGAGATAATATAAATTTTTATGAGCCAGTTATTTATTTTTCCAAGATATATAAGAATTTTTACTAATTATATAAAACTTTAAATCTTAAATTTCCTTAAATATGAAATTGATTCAATATTAACTTTTATTTTTTTATGTTTTTAATATTTGAAATTGGTCCACATAGTGCATGTATCAGGTTGTTATAGTCGGTATAAGAGGTTGGTTTAGAAAAATTTAGAGATTAAGATGTTTTCATGAGAAGATATTTTAAGATTTATAGATACCATCATGGTTTTAATAGCTTAATGTTGATCCTATGTTCAAATACTTAGATACCATTTTTGAAGGTTTAAGTAGTGAATGAATAAGATGATTAAGCTTATTTTGAGAGAAATTTATGCTAATACAACCATTAGGTTTGGTATATGTTTTTTTAAATGTTCTTTGAGGAATAATTTCTTTAATTTGGTGGAAATTTGTTTAAAGGCATGGATAACCTTTGGGGTTTATATGATATTTGATTTTAAGGTAATTATGGATTATTACATTTTGGCATGAAAAAAGAGAGGTATGAGATAACCTTTGAGGTTAAAAAATTTATTTAATGTTGAATGTATTGAGGTTATTTTTGAAGATATTTCTCAAGTTTATGAAATTTTATTATAATTATGTTAATATAGATTTTGAAAAAAGAAAATACATAGGATGGGTGAAAACCCATTACATCTAGCAAGGTCTCAAGGTTTGAACCCATAACTGAAGGGTGATAAAGGTGCATCACCTACCACTAGCCTACATGATGTTCTAGTTAATACGATATCGTTTTATTTTATTTAAACTATATGATAGATAAAGGTTATGTACATTTTGGCAACATATTCTTTATAATATAGATAACCATGGGATTGTAAACTTATTTTGTGTTAAATGATTAATGTTATATCAATTTTTTTTTACTATTTTGGGAACTCTATACGATTAAGGTAAATATAATATTGTGGAATTTTATTTGAGTAATAAAAGTTGAATTTTATTTTGGATGCATATATGATTTTATTTTATATTTATTGTGGTTCATGTTATTTATGGAAATGGTTAGCGTATCTTGGAGATTATATGTTTAGGATGTGCATATTTTTGGAGATAAATGCTAAATTTATCTTGGATGATGATGTCATAAAATCCTTCAAATTTTTTATTTTAATATTAATCTAATGTATTTTGAAAAACTTTAAGGATATTTATTTACTGAATGATTTAATTTGAACTTTGGTTATTACAATTTAATTTTTGAGATTAAAAGTATTTATTCTTAATTTAAATGTTTATTCATTTTAGGAATTATAGTACATTCTACTGATCGTTTTGGGTTTGGTTAATACCTAAAGGTAGAAGGAATAAATTTTTAACCTTGTTAGGATTATGTGATCCATTATATGTTGATATTAGTTCTTGAGGATGAAATATTTCTCTTTAATATTCATCATTGAGAGAAAAAGCTGACATTGTGGTGGAAAATGACTAATGGATGAACTTCTACTTGTCAAGTAATTATATTTACTTATATTCCTAGTCTATATTGTAAAGGAATGCCTCAAATATAGGAAAAGTATCTTAAGAAATTTTTTTTCCTATAAGCTTCTATTCCGAATAATTTATAGTCTTTTCCACATCTGAGGTTTATGATTTTTTGATTAACTTTATCAAGATCATTCACTTTCTTACAATCAATGATATCTGGATATTAATTTTCTACCATGTTTATATCTTCACTCCCCAATAATTTTATTCAATATTGAAACTTAGTATGTGTAATCCTTGATGACCTTCTTAATTCCATCTTTCTCTTTTCAATAGAAAGTTTTATTAACCCTTTTTATGATATGAGTTTCCACAAATCAATTTCCAAATGTCAAACCT
This sequence comes from Viscum album, assembly GCA_963277665.1. Classification (NCBI taxonomy): domain Eukaryota; kingdom Viridiplantae; phylum Streptophyta; class Magnoliopsida; order Santalales; family Viscaceae; genus Viscum; species Viscum album. Next base: position 258,214,398 of record OY728162.1, read on the forward strand.
TTGATTTCTAAGCACATGAAGGTTAAAATAGAGAGGATGAAATTTATTAATGAGGGTGGGGGGATGTAATAAAATGATATTTTAGAAAATATTTTACTCTAAATAATATTATTTCTTTAATTGATTTAATTACATGAAACACCATGTTTAAACTAACTATGATATACTATTAAAATATTATTATTTAATGCCATAGTTATAACCTAGCCATTAATCTAGTGGGTATGAATATAATTATCTAATTTATGATATATATATATATATATATTTATTTACATGTCCTAATAAATGTAATTTTATAGATAAATTCTTAGAAAATAATCCTTCAATTTTTAGAACAATAATTTTATTCTTCAAAAATAAATTTTCTCCAAAATGGTTGTTCTTTTGAATAAATATTATAATTAATTTATAAAAGTTTTAGATTTTTTTTTGAAAAATTAATTTCATTTTTGAAATAAAAATGTCCTAAATATATTAAGATATTTTTTTAATTTTCTAAAAAGATTTATTTTTCAATGAATAATTAAAAATATTGAATTTTATTTAAAATGTAATTTTTGTTTATAGTATTTACAAATTAAAATTATATTTTGGTAAGAATAAAAATTATTTAGTGAATTTTGATTTAAAATAATTATATTATGGTTTTTAAAATGGATTTCATATTTGAATTCAGTATAAAACATTTTATATTTTTAAAGGGAAATTTTCTTAAAAACCGTTTTCGTAGCGTTTTCATGTGTAATTTTATATTAAAGTCTACCAATTATGTGTTTTGATTTTCTAAAAATGGATTATATATTTGGAATTATGTGGTCCAAATTTATTAAATAGGTATATTTTATTTTTGGATAATATTAATAGTAACATTAATGATTTTTTACCACAATGAAAGGGTAAATTAAGTAATTAAAGGTTATAAATAAAATGATAATAACCATTAAATGACCCAAAAACTTGCCTAAATACTTTCATTATTAGTATATATAGACCAAAATAATCAAAGGGTTGAATTTATTACTTTTGGGGTGAGTGGGATGAGATTATTTCTTTTATAATATTTTATTTAAAGAAAAGTCAAACACGTCATTCTCTTATTTTTAATAACTAACATATTTTTTAAACGGATTTATCTAGATGAAAAATTCAACAATAAATATTATTTTGAAATATAATAGATTTATCTTAATAATTTTAAATTATTTTTAATTTTTAGTTAATATATAATCACATTAAATTCTTACACACCACTGATGCAGTAATTATTCAGTTAATGGAAAAATCAAATAAATGATGTTAAAAATATTACAAGTATTATAATTTTAGATAATTTAGGTAATAAAATTATTTCATAAATGTAAATGATATGTTAGGGGTGTATTGAAATATTTTTTTTAATTTATATTATTTTCAGGATGTTATTAAAGTCAATCTAATGAAGAGATGAAAAATTGACAATAATAATATTTTATGAAAATAATAATTTATTAAATTATTTAAAAATCATAAAATTTTAAATAAGGGAAAATGAGATAATATATGGTCTAAAATATCATCACATGTGAATTTATAGGACATTTGTAATCATTTGTCACTAAAATAGTCTTATAATAATTTAATCTTTTTTGAAACTCCAAAAGTGACCTTCACCTCAACTATAAAATGGCCCATCCTCCCTCACCTATTTACACCACTTGGAGACTTCTAGATTGACCATACCCTATATCATTCTATTATAAATTTCTTTAGCTGCATTATAGAGGTGATGGTCTTCTCACAAGACCAACCCTAGAGCCCTCAAGAGGAGATCTAAGGGAGTCCTCTTAAAGAAGAGGAGGTCAAAGGACTTTCAAAGGAAGTTAGACCTAAGTTAAGTGATTTTCATCTCAATTTTACTTATATGGGAAACATTTCATATTCACCACTTGTTTAATTTGTGTGGTGTATATAATTCCAAATAATTTCTTTTATGGTACATATTAGGAATATTATGGGATATACATATCCATATGAAGTTATTCCTTTCACGATGCTTACAATTCAAATGTTATCCAAGTGGTAAGATTTTTATTTCACAATCTCATCATTATTTGAGATTATTTATGTTTAAGTCTCTTCTAGGGAATATTTATCTTCAATTTAAATGTTTTATAAAAATAATCATAAATGTTTTTACTGTTCTCCTACAGTTGTCTAAAATAATTTTTAGCCATGTTTGATTTTCTAAAAAAAAATTAAAATAAATATTTTTATCATTTTCCAAATGAGGTACATTGTGCCTTTTCTGAAAATATATGGAAGGAGTGTTTTTTAACTTATACTACATGAGATTATTTTCCCACCATAATAAAACCACAAGGATTTTAAGTCTCATTAATAAATTTAAAATTTTATTTTCAAAGAAAATATTTTCATTTATAAGTGCACATCTTTTTAAAAGAGAAGTAATGTTAAAATGGAAAAGTTATTTACCTCATGAATTATTCTAAGTGATCATTCAAAATCATTTTAGATCAAATATGGAATAATTTGATACATAAGCCTTACTAGGGATATTATCTAAGGATACAATACTTATTATTAATTTAGATGGTTTATGTTTATGATGAAAATACGTTAAAGAGACCCATTCCCTTTTTTCCATGGGTTATACTTTCATAAAATGATTTTGAAATTTGTTTCCTTTCATGAGTTCTAATATGATTAATGTTTTGTTATCTTTCTGCACACAAATGTATGATTTTATTAATATAATGTGTGGGACCTATATCTCCCTCAAATTCATTGTGTAAATATTGAAATCTCATTAGATAAACATGACTGGAATGGGGATTGAACCAATTTTAGTAAGGAAAATTTTACACCATGATAGTCTTGAGAGTGAAATTTGACTACTATGATGGTCTGGGGATTGAACCAATTACACTATTATAGTCTTGGGTATGAACCTTTACTACTATAATTATTCGGGTAGTGAACCCATTCCACTATGATAGTCTTGGGAGTGAACCTTAACTCCAACGATGGTTTAGGGATTGAACCCATTCCACTATGATAGTTTTGGAAAAAATACTTTACTAATAAGAAAATGATTTCATATGCTTATATGTATGCCAAAAGTCCATTTATTACAACAATTTTATTTTCTCATGCATTATGTTACTTTATGATTCATGTATGATGGAATACCATGATTTATTTCACGATTCAAGATTATGATCTTTGATATGTAGGGTATAATGTTCAAATATTATGTTTATATTCTTATTCCCTTACGCTAATTTTATGATTATATAATCATTGATACATCCCTTTTCTACCCTTACTAAACACATTATATCATCATTTTCTTATGAATAAATGTTTTAAGTAGGGTATTTCTAATAAGTTTTCTAGACATCAAGAAATTTTGGTAGATGACATAAATTTATATGAGCTAGTTGTTTATTTTTCCAAGATATTGAAGATTTTTTTACTAATTATATAAAAATATAAAAATTAAATTTTCTTCAGTATTAAATTGATCCAATATTTCCTTTTTTTAGTTTTGGATATTTGAAATTTGTCCACATTTATCTGTATCAAAGCCATAAATGTAATGTTTAGGCTTTTAACACCGGATCTGGGAGTGAGGGTCTTAGGATGATACACATAAGAATAGATTAAATAAATTTTTATGAAAATTTTAAAATAATTATACCTATATAATAAATATATGAAATATACCTTATTACTTTCTATTATATGGGGGATATGATACATTGTTCGTGTGTATAATAGACTTCCACCTCTTGAAATGGTGTGATTACTTTTTTACTGAAACTTTGTATGGAAGTTAATAAGGTTAAATTTAATGAATATATATGATATAAAAATGACTCTTTATAGGTGATATATTATTTAACTTGATCTCTTTTGATCCGTCAAGAAAATAGAAACAACTTTCATGTGTAAGTATGATCTACCATCTCCATGAATGATGTATTTATTTTTCAATATCTGACTTTTATGGTTACTATAAATTAATATATAATAAATATATATGATATTTATATATTTTTTAACATTATTTAGATGATATAAGCTTGATAAAAGTAATAGGACCTAAAATACCAAATCAAAACATGCACGAAAAACAAATCAGTTATTACCTGAAATATGATTTTAACAAGGAATTGTTAATAAGTGGGTAATAAAATTTCATAAGTAAATTATATATGGTATGATATATATAAGTACGATTATATAATATATTTATAATAAATTATATTTATTATATATTAGGTTTAAATGTGTATGAAAGAAGTTGAGACTTAAGGTAAGGAATTTCCATCTCTCTTTTTTACTTATGTGAGACACATGCCATATTCACCACCTATTTATTTTATGTGATGTATATAATTATAATGAATTAATTTTATGATGATTATAATGAAAATTATTTTTATTTAAATATCCATTTTATTATCCCTCTTTTATGGGGTTTACAGTTCAAAAGTTACCAAAGCGATAAGGGATTTTTTTCCTGAAATTGCCTTCTTCAGGACATACGTTTTGTTATGCACCTATATTCTTATACGAGGTGTATATAATACCCATTTTACATGTTTTGTAATTATTATAATTTTTTTAATGATATAAAAAGTTTTATTTTATGTTTTTATTTAATTGTGACTATGATTCAAAAGATACTAAATTTTTTATGTTACAATCTCATTATTTATCGGATTGTTTATAATTATGATTTCGATGAAAAAATATTTTGATCCATATATCAAGAAACTTTTAAATTTTATTATCTTATATTTATGTAAATTAATACTTGTTTTATCATAATTTTTCTATCTTTTTGTTCTCAAGAGTTCAAATTATTTTTTTAATAAAAATAATTTTTATTTCTCTCTTTGGTCGAAAATGCTTTTCCTTCCAAAACCATGTTTCCTAAAAAAAATTTAAAAATGTTTAAACATTATAAAAAGGATTTATTAATGAAATTATTACCCATGTTTTAATTTTTAAATTTTTTTTGAATGGAATGTTATGTCATTTCCAAACAAGGACTGTTTTAATTTTGCCAAAAATGGGAAATGAATCTTTTTTTTAACGAACACGACACGAATAGAATTTACTACTATTATAAAAATTATTTTATTTGAAAAATCCTTTATATGTTTTAAATTTTATTTTTAAAGAAAATTATCTTGATTTTTTTTATTTCTAAAAAGTGATTTTAAAGTGGAGAATCTATTTTCCTCAAGAAATTTTCCATGTGATATTTCAAAATCACTTTCCATCTAAGATGACATAATTTGATGTTACTTATGATTTATTAGGTATAAAATTGATCTATACCATCCTTATTCTTTCTCTGGATGGATAATTTTTAAATTGATGAATTTTTTATGAAACCTGATACTTTTTACATGGGTTATACCATGATGAAATTATGAAATGGTTGTGAAACCCATTTTTTATGGGTTCTGATATGATGAATGTTTTATGATCTTAAAGAACATGTATATATGATTTTAATCATGTGATTGGTGAGAACTATATATCCTTCTAATTAATTGGGTAATGATTAATGTTACATGAGATCAAAGGGTATACAAGAGGTTATCCCCAACCCAAAAGAGGGTACATGAGAGGTTATTAAAAGCCCAAAATATGGTACACAAGAGGTAATCCAAAGACCAAAAGATGGTACACATGAGTTTATCCCAAGAATAAAGTAGGTACAATGGTGGTTATACCAATCCTAACATGTTATGAATTCCCTGGTGGGTATCCTTAACATAAGATTGTCTATTCTCATGTGTATTCCATAAGTCTATATCTTATGTAAATTTTATGTTCACAAGGACTATATTATTTAATTCCTTTATAACTACCAAGATTTATTCCATGACTCAATTTTATTATATATGATATAGAAGGAATAGTTATCAAATGTTATTGCCATGTTTTGATACTCTTATGCTCATGATATGTTGATATCTCCCTTGTTTACCTTTACTAAGCATATGCACTCACCCTTTCCTATGTTTCCTTTCCCCAGGTTATAAAGAAAGGTATTATGTATGATATGTCTAAGAAGTATGCTAGTTATGAAGAACCTAATAGGAGATTACATATCTCACTTATGGATAATTTTTTCATGTGTCCATGTTTATAAAGTAACTAGACCTAAATGATTTAGGCATGGATAATTATGTTATGTGATTAATATTCATCTATTAAGATGTAATATTTATGTATGTGAAGTTATGGTATTTATAGTTGGTATCAGAGAAGAGGTTTAATTAATCTTTGGATGTTAGGATGAGAAAAAAATTGTGATATACCATGGGATATTTCTAAGGATATGTCTAGGGATATTTCTAAGGATAAGTCTAAGTATGTGTCAAAGTATAGGAAAATTTCCTAGAATATTGGTAAATGATAGAGTGAGTGGTTTCCAAGTAATTAAATCTCTATCTGGATACTACAAGTGGATATGGCTCTGGAATAGAGATACCTAGGTGTAATAAATACTAAAAGGGTGAATTGAGATGGAATCTATCTTCATTTGGTGAATGACAGTATTCCTTTCTGTACAGCTAGTTTGAAATTACCAAGGGATATGCTTTGGGAATTCAAAAAATATTTATAAAATATCAGAAAGTATTTGAATAATGAAATAGGTTAAACAAAATATTTCATATATTTAAAAGAATGTATCATGATTTAGACCTATTATAAGTTATATTTCATGATTATAAGGTATTATTATATGATTAGTGTTTATCACACTATGCTTTTTGGTTTTAGTCAATGGATATAACTTGGAGGAATCATAGTAACACAAAATGTGATGAAAAAATCAGTGATTATGAGAAACCAAAATGGATGATGAATGGAGAAAAAGATATTGTGATTATTTCTAATCAGCTATCACGATATATGATTAACAATGTGAACTTTTGTGAGATTCTTAATATGTCAAATAAAAGGAAGATAGAATTTTGTGAAACTTAATGTGGTAATGAACATAGATAAAAGAATTTTCAGCTTCCTACATATCAATAAGGTGGTAAGAAGAACTTGTAAGAATATCTAAAATGGAGGGGAACATGTTTTCAATGTGGAAATAAAGGTTAAATAACAAAAAATTTCCAGGGAATTTGATTTCTTGGATGGGCTGCACCCATTTTCTTCTTGATATCAACTATATCATCACTTATTCTTATCATGAAACAAACATGGTTGCAGATGGTCTGGATAGCATGGGTTTAAATCAAGACATTACCTGGTTTAATGATCTCTCTTTTTATCTTCTTCCTTTTCATGAAAAAGATTGTAATATTATTCCTTATTTTAGACTCCTCTAAACTCTTTATTTTATTATATTTGTGCTTTCGTATTTTTGGGTCAAATCATCATTAACAGAAGTATTTTACCAATGGTATTTTTGTTATAAGAATATTGAAATATCTAAGGATTATGTAATCTTTGGAAGCATATATATCTTCATGTAATATTAACTTAAGATTTATGGATTCCATCATGGGTTTTTGAGTTCAAGGTTGATCATAATTTTAAAGTCATTGACATACCTTTTGAGGTTTTATGTGATTATATTTTATTAAGATTAATGATATTTTAAGTGACATTCTTGGATATAAAACCCTTTGTTTTTATATGTTTTAGTGAAAAATTTATTTTAGGAGGAATTCCTTTACACATTGAGGAAATATAATTAAGGGAACTAGTAAACTTTAGGGTCTAACTTATCTTTTTTATATTGAGGTAATTATGGGTTATAATTGATCACCTTATGAAGTTAGAACACTTCATTTCTAGAAGAGAATATTTATCTCTAGATATTCTTTCCAGAATATACATTAATGAAGTGGCAATGTTATATAGATTACCAAATTAAATTATATCTAACTGGGATCCAAATTTTACCTCAATGTTTTGGATAAGTCTTCAGCAATATCTTGAGATAGAGTTGAGTTTTAGCATTGTGTGTCATCCTCAAATAGATGGTCAGTTTGAAAGAACAATTAAAACCCTATAGTACATGCTATGATCTTATTCTATATATTTTAAAGGTGGTTGAGATAAACACATTCCTCTAGTTTAAATTTAAGATGATAATTTCTTTCACTCAATCAGTTAGATGGTTACTTATGAATCACTTTATGGAAAGGAGTGTAGAACACTGATGTACTGTAACAAAGTTCTAGAAAGAAAGATATTGGGATATGATCTAGCAGATAAAATTGTTATATAAATTCAGTATCATGTAAGGGAATAAAAAATAATATAGAAATTTTATAATCATAATCATCGATGTGATATATAATTTGAAGTTGTTCAGAAGGTGTTTTTCTGAATTTCTCTATAGAATAAAGAAGGGAAAACTAATCCCTAGGTATATCGGTCCCTTTGAAAATATTGATAATATTGAGATCATATCTTATATTTTGGAAGTTGCACTGAACTTATCTTAGGTTCATGATGTGTTCCATGTATATCTCTAGAGGAAGTACATACCAGATCCATCACATGTACTAAACTCAAAGGTCGTACTGCTGGAGTATGAAATTTCTTATGAGGAAAAACAGGTAGAGATTTTGGATCATACAAAGAAAGTTATATGAAGAAAAATGACTCACCTAGTCAAAAATTTATGTAAAAAACACTATTTTGATGAATCTATTTGAGAACTTGAGAATTCAATGAGGCAAAATTATCCTCAGTTGTTGGTGCCAAAGTTAAGGATTTTGAGGGAGAAATTCATTTTATGCGGGTATAATGAAACAAATCGATATTTTGTAAAATTTTAATTCAAATAAATTTAATATTTTCAATATTTTTCATTACAAACAACATCGATTTAATCATGCATTACACAAAATATAGAGTTTATCTGGCATTACATGCGATACTAAGTTTTAACAATCCAAGATATATTATTAATATTATTATTTAAATGCGACTGTTATAACCTCTAAATTAAACTTAGTATTATGAATAGTAATAAATGTCTTTTAAATGTTAATTATAATGGTTTTATATAAAGAAAATATATTAATAAAAATCACTTAATTTTTAGAAAAGTCTTTACATGTTTCAAAAATAATATTTTCTAAAAAAATGTTTTTATTGCATTTTGTGAAAAAATAATAAAAGTTATTTTTATAAGTTTAATAAAAATTAATTGAAAAAATAAACTTCATTTTCTTAATCAACAGGTCAAAATTATCTTGGATTGAATTTTTGAGAATTTTCTGAAAAGATAATTTTTTTAACAAATAGTGAAAAATATAGGTTTTTATTAAGAATTTTCATTTATTTAAAAGATTTTAAAAAATAAAAAATTGTTTTAATATGGTTTTAAAAGTAAAATTAGTTTAATTATATATATATTAATCTAATTTAGGTCATTTTAATATATTTAATTTTTATTTTTGATATAAAAACTTTGTAAACTTTTTGAACATTTTCTATTTGAAAACCCACTTTCCCATCATGTCTGCAAGATTAATTTTAAATTAAATTTTGGAACTTCCTTGAATGGAATTTGAAAAAATGTATTCAATATTTTTAATTATAATAATTTATATTGTTTAATAAGTTCAATTTTATTTTTGACCGTAATTAATAGAAAAAAAAAATTATTTTCCTCAGTTTAGGTAAAAATGAGTTTACCGGGGGGTTAAACTAAACATATAATGGTTAAACCTAACCCAAAACATTTAAAAAACCCATTATATATCAATATTTAGACCATAGACCTTATATTATAGATAATATTTAATTTTGGATCCTTGTTTCATGTGAAAAATGTGGGTATACCTTCTTCTTTTAAAAAATTACAAGTGTGCAACTCACCTCACTTATAAAAGGAAACTCACTCTCCTGTCCTCTTTACAATTCAAAAAAAAAACATTATTTCAAAAAATAACTACCAAAATAAATTCATTAATTCTTTCATCACATCTTATATGAATTTTTTTTTCCATAAATCCATCATAGAAAGGATTTTGGTTCAAACAAAAAGAAGTTTTCCGAAGAAGATGTAATGTCCCTAACAGAGTGTTTTATATTATTTTTCCCTTCACCTAGTTAAATTATTATTATACCATGATGATATAATAAAAATTTATATTAAACTTAATTTTATTTTTTAATATTAGTAGAATGGACTATATCCATCTCCTCTTCCATCAAGTGGGTTACAAAATCATCATTTGTGTGTACGGCTGACTACCGCCTAATGAACCAATGTTATTCGTTTTCCATTACCACATATCACAGATATATATAATGATGTATTTAATGTTTATATATGATATTTATAGTATTATTATTCCAATAAAATTATAATAAAACATATAACTTCTTACCTCCCAAACCTCTTGAAAATGATAACATCGCTCATGTGTACGTTAGAATATCACCTCACGAATCGACATGATGTGTTTTTCCATTTCCATTTTACATGTATATTAATAAGGATATATTAAATGAATATATATGATATTTTTAACATAATTATAACTCTATATAATAAATATATCACATATAACTTATCAATTTATATTTCTTGGGGGATATGATAATGTCGTTCGTGTGTACGGAGGATTACCGCCTCATGAAGCGACGTGATTCCTTTTTCAATAATAATTTGTATGAAAGGTAATAATTGTAAATTTAATGAGTATATGAGATATATATGACATAAAAAAGAATCTATATAGGTGATACATTATTTAACTTCCTTTATTTTAATCCTTCAAGAAAATGGAAACAACGTTCTTGCCTACATACGACCTACCGTCTCCAGGAATGATGTATTCAATTTTCTATCTAAAAATTTTATAGATTATTATAAATACACATATAATGAATATATATTATATTTATATAATGTTTAAAATTATGGAGATGATATAACCATTATAAAATTAATAGTACTAAAAAAATAAAATCAAAACATACACCAAAACAAAGCAGTTAATACCCAAAACATGATTTTAACAAGGAATTGTTAATAAATGGGTAAAAAAGGTAATAAGTAAATCATATATGGTATTATATATATAATTATGGTTACATAATATATTTATAATAAACATATATTTATTATACAATAGTTTTGAGCTAGTACAAAGTAATTTGATACTTAAGGTAAGGGATTTCCGTCTCACTTTTTACTTATGTGAGACACATTCCATATTCCCCACCAATTTATTTTATATGGTGTATATAATACCCATGAATTTATTTTATGATAATTATAATGAAAATTATTGGGATTTACATATCCATTTTAGGATCTATATTTCAGGGGGTTTATAGTTCAAAAGTTACCAAACAAGAAAGGGATTTATATCTTAAATTTCATTCTTCTAAACATAAGTTATGTTATGAACATATATTATTATAAGATGTTTATATAAAAACCCTTTGACATGTTATATTATTAATATAATTATTTTTTTTAAAGTATCATTTTATGTATTTATTTAATGGGTCCTATGATTCAGAAGATACCAAAGTGGTAAAGGTTAGATGTTACAATTTCATTTTTTATCCCAAAATCGTATTTTTTATTTTATTAAAAATCCACTTCAATGAAAAGTGGGAAACATAAAGAAGAATTCAATAATTAAGCATCATACATCCCTCTAAAATCAAATTTCACCCCTTATAGAATTAAAAATTCAAAACATTCAAACTACACCAACTTCACCGCACCTCGAAACGTACCATGTACCCTGTTCAAAATTCAAACAGATCATCATCAATGCCTTAAGACTCAAACCCTGAAACCAGACGAGACTGCTTCATCAACCACTCCATTTTCACCATCATCACATCACCGCTTTCACCAACACATCACCATCATCAACATCACCGACCGTCAAACCAAACATAGCTGAAACCCAAGCCTTTTTCGAAATACTCGTTGCCGGAAAAGCATTCGATCCAATAGAGAACCAAAACACACCAGGAAATTAAGAACAAACCAACATCGTCGAAAAATATGCAAGCAGAAACACCCAACATAACCAAAGAGGAAAAAACTGAAACCCATACAAATACATCACCGAAAATGATTGGATATAACAAAGAAGAAACCACCACCTGCCACCGACCGCCCGAACGCACATCCAAATGCTCCTGGAAGACCACCGTGCAAAACTGCCTCAGAAATGAAAGTGGTGTCCTGGAACAAGAATAGATAAGTGAGAAGAATGAAGGCTGGTGAAGCCCATCCTCGATACTCCCCACCAGGTTACTGACCACAGAAAAAAAACCAACACCCAAAACACCCCGAACAAAGCAGAATCCAAAACCAAGAAAGTGAAGGGAAAAAGGGGACTAAAACATGAAGAGAAGAAGAAGAAGATGTCGAGGACCCAAAATTGACGAGCCTCAAGCCCAAATCCTTAGAGATTCAATCACTCCATAAAAGACCTAGAGAGGAATGGTGGAACTTGAGGTCAAAGCGTGGAATTGACAACCTAGGAAAAAACCCGAACGCCTTCTTTGAAGCGAAAGCGAGTGGAAGAGATGGCGAGAAAAGCAAGAGAGGACCGGCCACAAAGGAGATCTAGGGGAAGAACATGGGGAGAAGTCATAGAATAATCACAATAAGGAAGGACATAGGGGGAGAACAAGCTGGGAGCGGATAAGGTTCCAAGAGGAAACCCTAATACCGCGAGCGAAGAAAGTGAGAGCAAGAGGGGAGGAGAGATCCCGAGGAATGCAGAGCCATCCCATAACATTTTTTATCCAGATTATTTATGATTATGGTTTTGATGATGAAATATTATGATGAATATTTAAAGAAAATATTTAATTATATTATCCCATGGTTATGAAATGATAATAAAAGTTTTACCTTCATTTTCACCACTTATTTACTCAAGATTTAAAAAGAATGTTCTTAATAAAATGCATATTTTTTATCTCTTCAGTTGAAATAACTTTTTCATAAAAAACCATGTTTTCTAAAAATGTTTTCAAATTTTTTTTAACATTATACTAAGTATTTATTAAATATATTAATACTCATGATTTCATTTTTAATTTTTTTGAAGGAATATTCATATCATAATCTAAACAAGGCTCATTTGTTTTTTACTGAAAATATGAAATGAATATTTGTTTTAACATGTATAACATGAACAAAATTTATTACTTTTATGACCATTATTTTCTTTGATTATTAATTTATATTTTTTCAATTTTATATTCAAATAAAAGAATTTTTAAAAAGTTTTATGTTTTAAAAATTGTTTTTAAAATTGAAAGGCTATTTTCCTCAAGAAATTTTTGAAGTGATCGTTCAAAATAGTTTTCCATCTAATATGAAATTATCTATTGTTACTTATAATTTACTAGGGGTAATGTTGAATAATTATTTCCTTATTATTTTTCTATATGTTCAATTTTTAGGTTGATGAAATGTTTATTAAACTTTCTTCTTTTCTATAGGTTATGCTAAGATGAAATAATGAAATGATTATGGAACCCATTTATTTTCATGGGTTCTAATATGATGAATGTTTTATGATATTGTGAAATATGTATATATGATTTTCATCATGTGGTGGGTGGTAAATATATCTTCTTCTAATTCATTGGGTAATGATTAATGTTATATGAGCTCAAATGGTACACATGAGGTTATAAAAACCTTAAAAGGGGGTATGTAGGAGGTTATCCTAAGGATAAATGATGGTACAAGGGAGGTTATACCATGCCCAAAATAGGGTACACAATAGGTTATCCCAAGCCTAATATAGGTAAATGGTTTGTTCTCCCAAGCCTAAGATGTTATGAATGTCTCAGTATATATCCTTGACATAAGATTTTCTATGCTTATGTGTATACCAAAAATCTAGGTCTTATACCAATGTTATGTCCTCATAAATCATGTTATTTGATTCCTTTATTATTAATGTCTTATGAACTACCAAGATTTAATCCATGAATCAAGTTTATGATCTATTATATACAAGAAATTATTTCAGATATTATTCTCATGTTCTCATGACCTTATGATCATGATATGCTAATATCTCCCTTGTTTACCCTTACTGAGAATCTAAGATCATCCTTTCTTATGTTTTGTTCCCCCAAGTTATGATTAAAGGTCTTATGTATGATATGTATAATAATTGTGATAGTTATGAAGAATATAGTGGAAGATTATTCAAATCACTTATGGATCAATTATTTATGTTTTCTAGTTTCTAAAGGCACTATACCTAATTGATTCTGACATGGATCATTATATTATTTAATGAATATTCATTTATTAATATGTAATATTTATATATGATAAGTTAAAGTCTTTATAATTTAACAATTCATAATAACTTCAAATATAATCATTATATTTTACCAATAATTTAGAATAAAATAAGTAAGTGTAATCATCTATAATAATATATCAAATAATAATAAATTGATAATTTTCTTCAAAACCATATGATACTATTTTTCATAAGGTTCAATATCTTCATAAGGCACAACTTTATAGTGTTCATGTTTATAGGATAAATAATTTATAAGTTATATAAATTTATACTATATATAAATATTCATAATTCATTTCTATGTATGAGAGGTGAAAAATCATATGAAAGAAATTAATATTTTGTATGAAAGAAAAACTGAGCATATGAAACATTTATTTCTATGCATAAAATAAGTCTAGTGTATGAATTATTATTGACTTAGAATATGAAACATATTTTAATTAGTGAATGAGTAATTCTTGGAACTCCGTATGATTCATTTAGACTTGCATACAACTGTTTTTTCTTACTCCATATGAGTCTTTCTAAAGTGCATATGTATTGTTTCTCACTTAGAAAAAATTAAAAAAAAAAGACTTTATATGGGTCATTTTGAGTGTTTATATGTTTAAATCAGTTCCTAATATGATTAATTATATACATTAAAAAAATATTGAAAATTCAGAATATAAAACCACTTTTATATAATTAATAGAATAATAATAGATATATTTAATAAATAATGAAGAAACTAATATAAAATCATTATTTTCTTTTATAAGTACCTTAATCTTGAAATAATTATCTTTAGTCATGTTCGAGAGAATAAAATTAAAATTTTATAATTATGTAATTTTTAATTATAAAAAAAATTAAAGTGTGAATTATATACTATAATGGTCTTTGCGGATGGTTTGGTTTAGTGATCCTTGGGAGGTGATGTTAATTGTTCTTTATTGATATAATAATTATGTTTGGGTTAGTCTATCAAGGGATTAGTCTAACTATATAAACTTATGATGGTGAGTTCAAATATATCAGGACCCATGTGAAATGGGTGTTATTATGGAATCTCTGGTATTGTTAATGTGGAAATAACTCATTCACCTTTATTTTTATGATTAAAATGATGAATAATTCACTTTTTATGGAGGAAATGATATATTATTCCCTATTTCTTATTATATTATAGTGATATATCCTTGAAATTGTTACCTATATTAGTGGTAAATCATCTATAAAAGCCGAACTGGGTTTCCAACTAGACTAGTTCGCAAAATGACCCACCACTGACACGAGGGGTGTCCTCGATCCCCTTGGGCTGACGAAAAGCATCAAGGGTATTAAAAATAACTTCTGGGGATGGTTTCACCAACAATAATTACAACATAAACATCCAAACATAGCATAAAAGAATAAAAACAACAATAAATTCCAATAGATACATTCCAATAATTAACCATTTAATACAATTTTTGAAAACTACAAACTGAAAATAAAAATTCAAAACAAGAGGAAAAAGTGCCCGAAACATAACTTGAGCCAACCAGTTCCCTGAAACTGAAGGGCCAACCACCATATCCATGTTACTCTTAAGTCACCGCCACAATCCCAACAAACCGTTCGCTTCCTTGGGAAAATAATATCGAATCAAACCCAAAGGCCATGAACTAAATAAACATACATTCGACATAAAGACTATATACCCACTAATGTGAGTATGTAGTGTGTTATACCAAGGAAAAAATGATACCACAATTATTTTATTTCATTATTTTTATAAAAGAAACTAAAACTTATGGTTTGAAAATAATATAACAAATAGGTTTTCATTTCCTTTACATAATATAAGAAAAAATATAGAACTTGAACTTTCTCAAAGAACCACATTTATAAAATGTGGTAAAAAGATGTTTTCTCAAAATAATTCCAATTCAAAACCCATTCATCTATATTTAAAAAATAAAACTTTGTAAAAAAACCAAAACATGGTTTAAACCTTTTAAAAGGTATTTTTAATAAAGAATAACACTTTGAAAAAAATTTCCCATTTCCTTTAAAATATTTAACACACCCAAATCAAAGGTAATCAAGGGACATGGAAATACTATAATGAAAACAGAACTGAAGGAATAAATAAATAATTTTAATAAATGTATTGAACAATACTAGTCAATATGAAGACTAAACCGTAATAGGATCAATACATCAATGTAAGTCTATACAAGAAATAAGAAACACACATTCCAATAAATAAAAAAAGAAATAACATTGAATGAATATCACAAGGAAACACCTGAAGAACTAATGGGAAAAGTACAAGACACACAATGTGGACTTACTACTATTAGGTCAAATATCACACATCCATAAACGAAATCACTCTAAAACCAGTCTCATCGATGACCCTCCACCTCTCCAGAAATAATTACAACTAGGGTCAACTAGCTAGTAAATAACCTCAAATAGAATATTGGAATCCAATGAATCTACACATAGTAGACTATGGTTCCTCATGTAATAACTAATGGATGCGATCCACGATCAAAACAAATTTCATCCCATGAAAATATTAAATCCCAAAGGCTAACATCACAATCACATACTTCCCACATCACTCACTTCCTATAGAAGGATCCCTAACCCATAAGAACATCATAAATCACCTAACAAATATTTGGAACATGGAAGTATAAAACATCATCAAAAAACATGGTGAGCCTAAATAAGGGAACATCAAACCAATCAATCATCATATCACAAAGTGACAACCATTCTTTTCACTTATCAATTATAATATATATACTTTTAAATCCATTTTTAAATTATTTGGAAACCAGAAACCAATCCATGGGAAATTATAATCAACAATAAATACAACCAGAAAACTCAAAGGAAGCTCTATTTCATTTTACAAGATAACACCACCCCTTGAAAACATGCAAAACCATTGAACCCAAAAGGGGAAGACAATTTTAAAATCACATTTGGATTAAAACCCAATGAACAATTTTTTTCTTATAGACAACAATCCTTGGAATTTTATCAAACATTTAGAATTTATAGAATACCAATTTACATAAGTGTTCCATTTTAACAATAAATTATACCCATTAAGCCACATGAAAACCAAATGAAGTTATGGAATACCTTCATAAGACAAACCTAAAAAACCCACTCTATAATTATATATAATAAAAATGAATATTTAAATCCAAGAACCTGTGGAACTCTTAAATAAAATACAATCAAATTTAATCACCCACCATATGTACTGATATCATATCAACTTTAATTAAAACAACCGATTTAGGTCTCAAAGAAGGGATCACAACCCCTATAAAGAAAAAAAATCCAATTTTAGAACTACCCTAGGTAAAACAATTGGCCAACCATGGAAACTAGGATTAGAAGATAACATAAAAAGGGATTAGAACCCAAGATAAAAGACAAGAAAACCCTAAAATTTTAATATGAGTGAATAATCACCAAGAAACTACTTCAAAATACACTTATAGGAGCTTGGTAAATGGAGGGAATCCCATGGAAGGTGCCTATGTTGGCGGAGAAGAAATGGGGAAGCCAAAGGAGGAAACCCTAATTAAAAAGGGATCAAAAGGGAAAAAATAACTCTCTTTGAATGGGTCACATGGTTTAACCACATGGTTTACCAAACTGTGCAGTAACCATATAGATTTACATTTGTAAAAGGTGTACGGACTCCACACTTGGGATACACGGTTAGTTTAACCATGAACATTAACTCTATGACCTGGAAAAATTCCTCAAATTTTCACTCTTTTCAGCTCAAAAAGGATCCAACTTGAGGTTCTAAGCCATAAAATAAATAACCACACATAAAAGGGACATTGGGGTGTCAAAAACTCCTTACCTTTACATATTATTCCTCTAGAAAGTCTTCGAAAACTTAGGATAATTGGGAATGCTAAGACTACCTTTCCCCTACCGAGGACTCAATTACTAACAAGATTATAAAATATAAAGACTAAGGACATGAATCACGATAAAACCATTCCTTGAGATAAACACTATTGAAAAATTATGAATTCATCAACAAAAACACACTAAGACTCCTAAGAAAAGAATCATCACTGAAAAATGTGAAGAGACAACAAAATATGATATTGAGATAGCCACTCCTATGATCATTTTTTAAATCAAGAATATCAAGATATCCCCTAATCCTATTAAGAGCATCCTCATTCCCAAGTTATATCATAGTAAAAAACATGAAAACCTCATCTCAAACATCTGAAGTAACTTAGTGAAAATGAAATCACATCCCAACCAAATGAATCCTAAAATATCACTCCACAAGAATGGATAAAACACACACAGAGACTAAGAAAATGTCTCCCAACAATTTATAAATTCTCTATAATGGTGGAGCATTAAATAGGAACACCCAAAAGGACGATAGTCACCAATGGTACTATTCCAATAACCATGAAAACCAACTTAAAACACCACAAGAGAGAACATCCTCTAGAATAACCAAAAGGTCACTATACATGATCATCAAGAAAAGGAACTCCAAGAAACTAGAGGAATACCCCAACATGCACATTCCTCAACATAGAATTGTAGGGTTCCAAAATGAGGTCATGAAACTACACTAATGGTAACTTAGGACTAAACTCATGAAATTATCAATCATGGAAATCATAATGAAAATATCAACCTAATAGCTCTCATAACCTACCAAGAAGACAATGAATCATCCCCATCACCTTAGTCCATACCCACAGAATCCCCATGTCATCCATTAAACAAATATCGACCCATGGACCAAACCATGCATTAAAGACAATAACCATCAAGAGTCAATGAGTAATGGTTATCTCAAAAGATATAAAAATAGGTTCAAAATCCCTTTAATCAATTATACATTAAGGAATTGGGTACAAAAAATATGGGAAATGTCGTAAAAAAAGACAAGATTATAAAAGAGGATATTTCCAAAGTAATTCTTAGCTTACAACTCTCTATTTCAAGTTAAAATTCAAATCCCTCACCAAGTTCATGCTAGGTTAGAGACTTTTTATTCTAATGCGCGACCATCTCAAAAAACCTATGAATGTGACCAAGCCAACAATATAGATGATATGAATTCATAGTTGACATACATGAGCACATTAAATGTCCATACGTTCCATATTAGAAACACACTAATGAAATACGATTTATAAAAATAAGTATGGTAGGTTGAGAAGATGGATTTCCATCCTTATCAGTTCTCTATTTCACCTTATCACTATCTGGATCATTTTTACTAGATCCAATGGGAATAAAAGCATAACCCATCATAGTTTTCCCCGCTAAGATTGACTCAACAATGATGTCCTTATAAACCAGTTACATATATATTTTCAGGCCTAACTAAAGTAATGATGAATATAGTTCTAAATAAAATACCCTATAAAATAACCATAACTTATTTGAATTTTCATTATCCAGCTCTATAGAGGCTTCAATAGTTTTTAGTAATTTGAAAATATATTCAACCATGGATAACCACTCAATTTCCTCATGAGATCCTCAATTATTATAGGAGACTGAAGGATACAAATTCAAAATCTCTAATGCATGGTCCATGAGCTTGGAGAAACAATGGAACAACCACTTTATAATGAGTCTGAGTAGAGTTAGAGACAAAAAAGATAACATTTGGATCACTAGGAAAACAACCCGAGCCATTGCCTTCTTATCTTTCTAGTTATTTCCTAGGGGAATAATTATAAAACACAAAAAAACACTAAATCAATAAACATTAAATTCTAACACAAATATGATATCCACAAAAAAATCAAATCAAAATTACAAAACCACCACACAACTCCTCATAATGGAATAAAATATTAAAGCAAACTAATCAAGGCCAGAAAACCCCTTTCAAATTTTATATAAAATATCTGGAAACATTTCACACCACACACCCAAAGTATTTTAAAACTAAAAAACACCAAAATCACTTCCTTTAATAAAAAAAATAAAATGTTATTTTTTTCATAAGAACACCTCAAATCACCCCAAAAATGTTTTTTCTAACAAGAACAAATACTAAATCATAAAACGTTGATTTTAAAAAAAATTAGAAAAAATTAAATCTATAATAAATTCTTATAAAAAAATTTAAACAAACACAATCAACCAAAAAAGAGGAAAAATGAAAAGGGGGGAAAACATCAATATTTACAAACTTTCTCTAATGCATATAGTTTGGACAAAAAATTTGTTAGACCATGCTCAAATCATGTGGGTGAAACTAAAAGTAATCCACAGTGGTCCGCACAACTTATAAATTGTTTACCAAACTGTGATCCTCAAACATGTTCCCTATAAAACCCTTCCAATTTCACTCTAAAATGAGGAATTTCCAAGGACATCTTCTGAAATATCCCTATAACTTAGAGTAATATGTAACAACATTAAAATATCCAAAAAATAACCAACTACAAAACACAAACTCAAAATAAAACACCCAACCACCAATGGAAACTTGAGATCCGACACAAGGAAGAGATGGAAAAGAACATCCCTAGACATACCACTCAAGTCACGAAGACCCTATCCCCTTTCTACCACTTAACTAAAAAAACGCAAATCACAAAAATATAGGCCCATTTTGAGAAACTTAGGATATGACACCATTTATAATGAACCGGCCCGACCAGACAACTGAACCAACACCCAAGCTGACCCGGCATCCCATGGGGCATCCATAATCCCCATAGGCTGATGAAAATAATTAAGGGTATCAAACATAACCAATTGGCATGGTTTCAACCTCAAGAAACCAATGATAAACATCCAATCATAGAATAACAGTAGAGAAACAATAATAAATTCCAACATATAAATTAAAAAAATTAACCATTTATTACAATTTAACAAAACTATAAACTAAAACTAATAGAAATAGAAAATAATGCTTAATAGAAGGAAATATACCTCAATTAAACAAATTACATGAAATCGAAGGACTAAACACCATCTCTATGTATCTCTCAAGTCACCACCATAATCATAACCAACCATTCTCTTATCAAGGAAGACAACATCGAATCATACCTAAAGGCCATGACTTGAAGAAATCTGCATAATAAATGAACAAAACATATCCATGAATGCGAGTATGAAGAGTGTAATCCAATGAATATAAGGACACCACTATGATTACATTTCATTCCTTTTATAAAAGAAACCAAACTGGTAGATTGAAAATAATATAAAAAGAGTTTTTTATCTCCTTTACATGATATATGAATAAAAAAATATAGAAATTTCACTTTCCCAAAGCACCAAATTTATAAAATGTGGTATAAATATATTTTCACCAAAACAATGACAATTCAAAACCTGTTCATCTACCTTCAAAACATCATATTTTGAATAAAAATCTCACATGGTTTATAACTTTTCAAAGGACCTTATAATAAAGATTAGAACATTGAAAATAACTTTCCCCTTTCCTTTAAAAGGTTTAACACACCCAAATCATGAGTAATCAAGTGAAAAGTGAAAACTATAATGAAAATTGAACCAAATTAAGACATAAATAATATAAATAAATGGATGGACCAATACTATTCAATAGCAAGACTAAACCATAAGAGGATTAACACATAAAAGAAATTCTATCTAAGAAATAAGAAACACACATGAAAATAAATTATAAAAGGAATAACATAAGATATATATCATGAGGAAAAAATGGAGGGAATAATGGGAAAGGTACATGAAAAACAAGGTGGATCTACTACCAATAGGTTAATGGTAATACATCTATCAACCAAATCACTTTAAACCTAGTCTCATAAATGACCCTCCCACTAGCTAGAAATATGCACAACTAGTGGAAACTTTCTTGTGCATAATATCAATTATCATAGAAACATATAATGAATTCTCACTTAGTACCCTAGGGTTAATCATGGAATAACTAAAAGAGGTGGGTGATGATAATTTTTTTTATCCCATGACAATAACAATTCCCAAAGGCTAACATCACAATCACATCCTTCCCACCTTATACACTTCTATTATAAGGATCCCCAAACCATAAGCACATCATGAATCATATCTCAAAAAATCCATCACATGGATATATAAAATATCATAAAAAACACAATGGGGAAAACAAGGGAACAAAAAACCAACCAATCAATCATCATATCATAAAGTTCCAACTAGGCCTTTCACTTATCACTTATAATATATAAATTTGTAAATCCCTTTCTATTTTTTTAATCCAAACACCAATCCAAGGGAAGTAAAAATCAACACTAAAAATAACCAAATAACTCAAAGGAAACTTTATTTCATTTCACAAGACAACACCACCCATTTAAAACATGAAAACCCCTTAAATCCAAAATATGAACCCACTTTGAAAATCACATTTGGATTAAAACCCAATGAAAAAGTGTTTTTCTTATAGAAAACCATAATTGACCTTTTATAAAACATATAGAATCTATGATTCACCAATTTACATTAAATTTACATTTTAACATGAAATTACACCTATTAAGACACTTGAAAACCAAACCAAGTTAGGGGAAACCTTCAAAAAAAAACCTAAATAACCCACCCCATAATTATCTTCACAAAAAATGATTTTAGAAATCCAAGAACTCATATAAATATTAAATAAAATACAATTAAATTTAAAAAACCACCACAAGTGGTGAAACCATATCACCTTTTAAAAAAACCACTAGTTTAGGCCTTAAAGTTTAACGTCTCGGACCCGGATTCCACATAGATTTTCCCCAATCCAGGTTGGCCACATGGACTCAAGTGTATCTCGCCAAATGCCAAAGGGTACGAAGTTGTAGTGAGGGATTGGGGTGTGTCTGTGGGGAGAATATTCCCTCATTAAAAGAGTGTAGCACAAAAGATCAATAAGAAACATAGGTAAATAGCTGAAGCAATATATGTAAATAGGTAGATAGAACAAAAAAAGCAGACAGAAGTAGTAAATAACTAAAATAATGATAATCATATACAAAAGCTGATAATGAGATATCATGTATCTATAAAGATGAAAAAATCGATACAAATAATCCAAAAATAATGATATACAAAAGTAGAAAAAAGGAATCCAAAAACTATCCTAAGAATCATAAGCTTCAGCTCGGTTATCTACTACTAGCTCCATCATAAGATATCAAGAAGTCAAGTGTACGAAGCCACACACTTCCCTTTATCAACACTTGAATACATATAGTCTACCGGAGTTCCAATAATGGCCTAGATAGGGTGTAAGATAAATCTTAGTAGGACACCACCAATGGTGTCTATAACATCTTGTTAGTGTAATATAATCTAAAACAGTGTGCAAGCACGAATATATAAAAATAGAGTAGTACAATAACATAAATACCCAATTAATATCTTCAACCCTCAGATGGTGTCTAAACATGTAACCTGTTCATTTATTAATTAGTTCTGGTTTATATAATAAATTCATGTGAGGCATATCAAGAAATAACATCCTAACATGATAATAGTAATAGTGAAGGTTCCATGATGTAACAAGATAATATGCATTGATAATAACAATTAAAGGGTTCCAAGGTAACATATAAGGAAACCAAGACCTCATGGGTTACCAACTCAGTTTTAATTACATCTTGGCTAAACCTAAGAGTGTAATCCAAGGTGCATTGTCCAAGGCATTCCAAAATGATGTAAATCTAATCGATTACAAGGAATACATCCAAGGTAAAATGAGATAAGCTATGGCTAGGCCCAAGTATGTGACCAAGGAACCTCATATCCATAGAATACACATTGGATCCAAGGAGTGTATCCAAGGAATCCTGTAGTAAAAAAAGGGGATCCAACAATGTCATATTCAACATCCACTGATAGATGAGGATCGAGTTCTAAGGTGGGTATCAACCAAGGAAAAAAATGTCCTTGAATCATAATGTCATCCACAATCACTCAAGGAATTCCCTATAGAATCCAAAAGAAAAATCGAGTATGACCACTTTTGTGTTGATGTCAAGGTCCATATATAATTAGGAACCTCACATTAGATCCATTTAATAATTTAGTACATGTAATTAATCATAGATTTAATTAATTTCACTTGGTTAAATCCCTACCTTTCATTAGTGTGACAAGGACAAGGGCCATGCGAAAATTTCATTTAATTCATTTAATTTTTATTTATTTAATATGGTTCACTCTAATAAATTCCATTGGACATGGAAAGGGGTGCTATAGATGTGAAACCAAACCATTGTATTAAAATTCATTATTCTAAGTCACATATATATAATTTACTTTCCAATTTACCATTTGACATTGATTAATGAAATTGGACCACTTAACTTTGGAGGGTCAAGTGATAAACATACATTTTATAGGAATTTAAAAACCATTAATTTAATTTAACCCTTAACTTTAACAAGTTCAAGTCACAACACACCCAAACGATGGCGCAAATAGGATCAACATGATACTAAAGCATAATTATGGAAAACACCCTTCATGGGGTCGTAAATGTTGTTGATGTAACCACTAATGATGAATCATATATATTTCATGGGACTTATAACATGATTATAATGACTAAAATCAAGAAAAATAAATTAAACAAACAACCCCTGATGAAATCATCATGACCAGAAGATAGTTTATAAGACGATGATACTTGGTGGATGAATTATAGACCACATACCTCATACTCATACAACTCTCATCGTCTATTATCAACCTCTAGTTTGGATTGGATTAGAAGATATCTGAAGAATGGATAAGAGACCTGAAATTGGGGTATATAAGCCTGCATCTAAATAGTTTCATTGATTGGAATAAGAATGATGAAAGATTAAAAAGGAATCAAGGTTTTACCGATATGCATCCAACATGATAGATGATGATTGAATCAGATTCCATATCATTAACAAACACCAAATCATAGTTTTAGGCTTGAGAGGGGGTTATTATGTGAGAGATGGAGGGGAGGGGAGGCTATGTCAAAAAAAGGGAGTCCCTAACTCATATTTTTTTTAAAAACTACTCAGGAATTTACATGTCGTGTAAATATTGGGGTTCTTTACCTGGGAAAAGCTGTTTACATGACATTAAAGGTTCTACTCATCCCATTACACATCATGTGACTGATAAACATTGTTTATTCTAATTACATGGTGTATAATTTGCCTACATTTAACCTACAACCCCCTGTTTCCTTATTCTCAAAAATGAACCAACCAGCCTAAAGGGGTGATTTCTAATTTAGTCCAAAAGAGAACTACAACATGGGTTTCAACCAAAAATTAAAAGGATATTTTCCTGAGATAAAAAAATCAGGTACTTATAGTATTACCCCCATTAAAGGAAATAATCCTCGAGGTTATCTTATGAGGGTTGTAAAACAATACCTGAGAACAACTCCAGCCACTAGACATGTACATCGGCCTCCCACTCCCATGTCCAATCCTCTACATGACCATACTGCCATATCACCTGTACTAAAGGGACAAAATGGCCTCAGAGAGAGTTCATTATCTAGTCAATGATGTGTATAGTATAATCCTAAAATAATGTATCAACATCTAACTGAACATTATTAAAATTAAAAGTATTATATGGGTCGACAAGATAACAATGAAGCTATGAAACATGGAATATGTTGTGCATGAAATGATACCTCTGAGGTAGTAGAAACTAATAGGCTACTAGACCTAATCTCTCCAAGATCTCAAATGGACATACATAATAAGAAGACAAATTCTATTTTGATAATATATATCTATTAACTAACCTAGGCAACACCTATAGGAAAACACGATCCTTGACCTCGAACTCCAGAGGCCATCGATGATGATCAACACAATATTTATGTCTAGATTGAGAAGTATGCAAATACTTCCTAATCAGATGAACCTACTACAAAGTCTCCCTCACATGAATAGGATCTGGTAGGGTTTCTCTCCTACCTCTATCTAGTCTAGGGGTGAACAGAATGACCTACTATATAAGGCCTCAAAAGGATCCATCTAGATCATCACTTGGAAGCTATTATTATAGGAAAACTTGATGAGAGGGATATGTTTCTCCAAAGAACCACTGAAATCAAGGATTCATGCTTGGATCGGATCCTCTAGAACCTATATAATTCATTCCTAATGTCCATTTTTCTAAGGGTGAAAATATGTGATTGGAATCACCCATATACCCATAGCTTTGTAAAACCCCTACAAGAACTGTGACATGAAACAAGTTTCCCCATCTAAAATGACAGTACATGGGCCATGTTTAGTCATATGATCTCACAGACATAAATTCTTCCCAATTAATAAACTTATAAATTCTCATATATAGGAATGAATTTGACTAATTTTATTAGTTAGTAAATGACAACCCATACTACATTGCTACCTCTAGGTGACCTAAGTAAATCAACTACAATGTCCATGGAAATATATTCCCATTTTTATTTTAGGGTTGGAAGTAGCTATAATATTCCTGCATTTCTTTGGTTCTCTTATTTGACATACCGATAGGTGGAACATCTTTTGATAAATCCTATTATCTAACGTTTCATCCCAGGTCACCAATATTGGGGTCGCATGTCTCGATACATTTTGAAGATTCCAGAATAAAAGCCCATCGTGAAGAGTGAGACTCGTAATTCCACTCATATCTCACATCTGTAGAAACTAAGAAATGTACATGAATACACAGGATGTTGTCTCTATCCATAGACCAGTTCAGAGGCGAGTCAGCTCTAGAAATACACTCACATAGAACCAAGCCTTTAGGATATGAATCTTGTCTCCTCTTCACCTTCTCAAGGAAGGAAGAGGTAACTATCAAGGTTGAGAGATAATATTTCTTGTGACTATAATGAAACTCTATATGTAGCTCAGAAAATTGGGCCATAAATTTCCATTTTTCATTGGCTTCTTATTCGTCTTCTGCCTGAGTTTTCTAACTTAGAAAATCAGATACCACATTACCTTTTCCAGGCATATAGAACATCTAAAAATCAAAGGACTAAAGATATTTGACCCATATTCACTGTATGAGATTCAATTTAATTTTTTTAGAGATATATTTGAGGCTCTTGTAGTCTGTATACACCAAAATTCTCTTAACCATTAGATAGTGTATCTAGTAACATAATTCATGGATAAATGCTACTAGATCAAGCTCATGCATTAGGTAATTCCTATAATTAGGCCTCAACTACCGAGATCTACATTCAACAACTCTATCCTCTTAATCTATAACTGCTCCTAGACCGATGCTCGATTCATTACAGAACAAGATATAACATCTTCAATGATCTAGAAGAATCAGAACAGGTGCTGAGGCAAGCCTCCATTTCCGCTCTTGAAAATATTTCCCACATGCTTCGGGCTATATGAACTTAACACCCTTATTTGAAAGACCAGTAAGAGGTGAAGAAAGGTGTGACAAGTCCTATATATAATTCTTGTAATAACTAGCCACCCCCAAGAAACTCTGTATATCAAACACGTTCTTGGGATTTTACAAAGAAACCATAACACTCACCTTCCATGGGTCAATAGAGACACTTGATCCCAAGATAATATTACCCAAGAAGTGAACCTTTTCAATCCAGAAGTGTCACTTAAAAATCTTGTCATAAAGATGATTCTCTCTTAGTGTACTCAAAATGATCTTAAGGTGCTTATCATGGTTGCTATGAGTATGAGAATAGATGAAGATGTCTTCCATAAACATTACATCAAAGGAAACCAAATAGAGATTGAACACCCTATTCATTAGTGCCATAAAAAACGATAGGTGAATTCGTAATACCAAACAACATAAATAGGTACAAATAAAGACCATAACTGCTATGAAAAGTGGTATGAGGTATATATGATGGCTCAGATCACACATAATGATAACCCAAACTCAGGTCAATCATAGAGAAGACACTAGGTCCTCAGAGATGGTAAACGATATCATATATTTGAGAGAGTAGATATTAGTTCTTGACTATAAGCTGGTTCAATTGTTTGCAATCCATGTATAAATAAAGGGTCCCATCTGCATTCTTGGAAAATAACATGGGAAAACCCCAATAGGTTGTATTGGGCTGTATGAAACATGTGGCCTCTAAATACTATAAATATCTCTTTATCTCCTAGACTTCAATAGGTGGAATCCTATATTGAGGAATGAACACTAGAGTCACTCCTGGAACAAGCTCGATCGTAAACTCTACCTCTCTCTTAGGAGGCAATCCAGAAAAATCATCTGAAACGATTTCCATAAAAAATATACTACTAGAGGGAATGCATCCTAATATAAACCCTAATCCTCCATAAGGATATTAAAAATATGGTTGGTCACTCCTCCTAGCCCAAGATGCTCTGGTTCCACTCTAATAACCTGAACATCCCACTAACCCTTGTGTAGATAACTACTTCCCTCTAGTGATGTAAATTATACCCTTAGGTGATAGAAGTCGACATTGGTGTGATACAGAACCAACCAATCCATCATGAGAATGATATCAAAGCCTATCATCTTGAGAAAAAAGAAGTCCCATAAGAAAGTGTAACTACCTACCTCAAGGGGATAATCCTTGCATTGGCGTATACCCTTTTACTGTACTCTTTACAGTGTATCTAGGTTCATTACAAGACAGTAAGACTGTATTTTCAATTTGAGACTTTCCATGATAGATAAGGAGATAAAGGAGTGTGAATCACCTATATCAAATAAATCATATACTATAGTGGAGGAAAATAGAATAGTACCTAATACTGTAGAAGGTCCTGCAGACTGATCCTCAGGTATCGACTGTAATGCATGCAACCGACCTAATCCATGACCTTGTGCAATAGCTAGAAAACCAGGATCAAAATTGATCTACAGGTTCTTTTCGTGATCAGAAGTTTGACTACCACATACATGACCTCCTCCTCATACATTCTTATTGATGCTACTCCAAATCCCTACCTAACACGACGTAAAAGAACCTACCCCAACTTTCTAGTGCAAAACCTCTTCCACTAGAAGCTAATGGAAAGGTATGACATAATCTCTGAAGATTCCATATACGATAGCAATCCCAACACTTCATATGGTCTCTACCACACTGAGGCTTTATATTCCCATAACCTTCACACTAATGGAACACCATAGAGCTAACAGTATAGGTACTCTCACTACCACTACCCTGATAAAAAACCTTGAGTGAACATTTTCTGCTACTAGAAGAACTACCAGCCTATCGTGGTGTTAATACTCTATTCTAGGTAATATTTCCATCCCTTAGGTTGCACTCAGTGATAATAGATTGGTTGACTATTTCATAAAAGGTAGGTAAGTGAAATAAATTCACCTGAGTAGGGATGGTGTACATGGGCCCATCCTCGTAGCGTCTAGCATGTGGAAGCTCATCATCAACTAGAAGTAGTGAAAAGTGATTCAACTTTATGAAATTTGCTGAATACTCCACAACTGACATAGAACCCTACTTGAGATGCATGAATTCTCTAGATTTGTTAGATCTCAACATCTGAGGAAATAACTGATCATAGAAAGCAACCTGGAAATCTTCCCATACCATGCCATGATGACAACTATCCTGGGGAATCCCGTCCCACCCAAACTTAGACAAATTACACAACATGTAAGTATCAAGCTTAACCCTCCAATTTGGAGGCATCTCCATATCCTCAAAGATATAAAGGGAGTAATCTATACAAGAATCAATATCTAATGGACCACTATCCTCTGAGAAGGTGGAAGGGTGCTTCTGTTGAAACTCATGAGTTAGATCATCCATATTTGGTGTAGGACAAATATCACCTTGCATGGACTACATCAGACATATAAAACTATCTCGAACATGAGTATTGGTTCCCAAATGAGGTATACCAAGTGGTGACTCAATTGGTACTCATGGAGGTAATAATGGAGGCTTGGGGACCACCACATCTTGAGCTTGGTCATCACCATCCTCCTAGCACATGATATGAGGACATTGTGGATGCATTGGTCTAAAAATTCCAAGCACATGCCTCAGAGAAAGCTTTAAGAAGATAGATAACGACACTAGAGGAAGCTGAATGTAAGAAAGGGATAACTACCCATGGTATACTACCCCAACTACTGCTTATAAGGCCATGTATTGGTTAGTGTGCAAGTACTCGTTACATGGGTTCTAGTACATGAAGGGTTAATAACATATTGCCTCATCATTTACTGGAAAAAATTTCATTTTACATGTTATGATTAATTTTTCAAGTTTTTTATTTCCTTATTTCCATATATCAAGGTTCATTTTAAAACGCGTTTTCCATCCCAGTGAATCAGGGCCCATACTCCATATCAATGATATCAATACCCATTTAAATTCTAATTAAAGGACTGAATTTGTAAATTACTCATTCCAAAACATGAGTTCCCATAAAATATCAAGTATTGAAACTAGAAATAACTCAATGAAATCTAATATAAGCTTAAATATATCTATAAAAATGAGTCTCACTCCACAATAATAGGAATATCAAGTAATAAAAGTAGTGGAATTAACCTATATGGCCTAGAAATATGTAGGGCATGTGAATTATAGGTTTCTCTAATGATTAGTGTTATAATACTCCTTTCCCTCATTTCACCAGACCATGTATTGAATGAAATATAAATCAGAATAAAAATAATAATCCCAACAAAACATGTTCATCACCTAATAGTGAAATGATATCAACTATAATGGGAAAAATATGATCAAGAATTATAATTCAGGAATCTCATCATTTACCCCGAATATGGGTTCACGATGCCCAAGAATGACTTTTGACCAAGTTCCAAGCATTCTGAATCACCAATCTATTATCTATAAATAGTAAAGTAACAAAGGAACTGCTCTGATACCACTTTGTAACTTCCTTGACCCGGATACAACTTAGAGTTTCCCCAAGATCTGTTGGACACATGGCCTAAAGTACATCTCTATAAATGACAGAGGCTTTTGACTAGTAGCAAGAGATTGGGGTGTGTCCATGGAGAGACCATTCCCTCATTAAAAGAGTTTATAAAAGAAGATTTATAAGAAACATAGGTAAATAGAAGAAGTAACATTAGTAAATAGGTAGATGGAATTGCAGAAGCTGATGAAAGTAATAAAAAACTGAACAACTAATAATCATATACAAAAGATGATGATGATATGTCATGTATCTATAAGCTAGAAAACATGGATACAATGTAAAAGAAAATAATGCTATATAAAATTAGCTAAAAGGAATCCAAAAACTATCCCAAACATCCCAAGCCCCAGTTTGATCATCTTTTACCAGCCCCATCCTAATAAATCAAGCAGTCAAGTGTACAAAGAAGCACACATCCATTTACTAACACCTTCATACATATAGTCTACCTGGGATCCAATGGAGGCTTGGATAGGGTATGAGATAAATCTAAGTAGGCCACCACCAACAATGTTGATAACATCCTTTTCATGTAATATTAACTGAAATAGTTTGCAAGCATGCATATATAGAAATAAATCAATATAGTAACATAAATACCCAAGTTCCTACTTTATCCTTTATCTAGTGTCTGAACATGTAACCTGATCATTAATTAATTTCTTCTAGTTAATATAATAAATTCATGCATGGCATATCCATCATAGACATCCTAATGTGATAATTGCAATAGTGAATGTTCCATGATTAAACAAGGAAACCTGTACTAATATTAATAATGAAAGGGTTTCAAGGTAACACCCAAAGTAGTAACTGAAGCCTGGATAAGGGAAAGAGTGTAATACAAGGAGCATCATCTAAGTCTTTCCACAATGATGGAAATCTAACCGATTACATGGAATACATCCAAGGTAAAATGGGACAAGCTATGGCTAGTACCAAGGATGTAACAAAGGCACCTTGTGTCTGTAGAAGCCATGATAGATCCACAGATTGTATCAAAAGTATCCTGTAATAGTAAATTATGGATCCAATGGTGTCATACCAGTAATCCATTGATAGATGATGATTGAGTCTCAAGGTGGGTATCAACCAAGTCCACCAACATCCTTGAATAACAATGGCACCCATGAGCACTCAAGGAATTCCCTTAGGAATCTAAAAGATAAATGGAGTATGACCACTTTTTTAATGATGTTAAGTTCCATATATAATTAGGCACCTTGAATTATATTCATTTAAAAATTAAGGCAATGTAATTAATCATACCTTTTATTAAGTTCACTTGGTTCAAGCCCTACCTTTCATTAGTGTGACAAGGCCAAGGGGCATGCAACCATTTCATTTAATTCCATTAAGTCATAATCATTTAATCTGGTTCACTCTGATACCCTCTATTATACATGGAAAGGGGTGCTACAAATGTGCAACCAAACCATTATATTACAATTAATTATGCCAACACATATATATACAATATACTTTCCAATTTACCATTTAACATTGATTAATAAAATAAATCACTTACCTTATGATAGTCAAGTGATAAGAATTCATGTTATAAGAATTGACAAACCATTAATTTAATTGAACCCTTACCTTCAATAAGGTCAATTCACATCTCACCCGAACGGTGGCGTAAATAGTCTCAACAGGCTACTAAATCATAATTACAGAAAACACCTAACTTGGGGTGGTTGACATTGGGGTTGTAACCACCAATTATGAATAACATATAAGGCCTGGATCTTTGAACATGTTTCTAGAAACTAAAAGCATGACATGTAAATTAAACAAATGATTCTTTATGAAATTAGTACAACCACACGACAATTTATAAGAGGATGACACTTGATGGACGAGTTATAGACCACTTACCTCATACTTGTATGACTCTCCTCATCCAGTATCAGCCTCTATTTTTTCTTGGATTGGTAGAGATTTTAAGAATGGATAAATTCCCTAAAATTTGGGCTTATGATCCCACATCTAAATATCATCGTTTATTAGAATAATACCAAATAAATATTAAAAATGAATTAAGTTTTCAGTGATATTCATCCAATGTGATCGATGATGACCGAATCAATGTATGGATAATGAAGAAACATCAAATCCTAAGTCTAGGATTGATAGGGGGTTCCCATGTGAGAGAGGGGGGAGGGGAGGCTCTATCTGAAAAATGGATCCCATACCTTATTGGGCATGTATTGTCTCAACAATACTCTATAAATATTATTGATTTTGATGCCCAAAAATAACCTTGTTGGTTTTACTAATGATATAACTTTAAGTGTATTTCAGTAAATTAATATTCAGGACAATGTTTATTCTAGAATTATATTCATTATTTTAATTCACAGGGAATATTTTTTTAAGTGTTCAGAACACTCTTAATTGTATTCTGGAAACATTTTTCATACCGTATGTTTAGAAAATAACGTAATGAATAAACCCTTCTCTTGGAACAACGTGTATGGATCATGAACCTTACATTTTTATTCAATATTACATTGGAAGAAGGCGTGTATGGATCATCAAACATACACCGGAAGGAACATATAGATAAATAACCTTATATATGGATGTAACCTTACACTTTTAAAGAGAAGAAAGTATTCTCAAAAAGATTTATGTAAGTAAGAAACCCTATGTTTGAGGGAAAAAATGTATGGTTCATCAACCATACATTTATGATCAACCTCACATTTTCAACCTTACGTTTGGAGAATGAAATCTAAGAAGTTGAATGCTACTTTTGGTATTTTTTCATTTTATGAAGGAACCCTATATTTAAATTTTCAATGTTGAAGATTTAATTTCGTGATTTTATCCCATATTTCTGCAATAGTCTTGATTGAATTATTGGTTGTGTCAAAGATCATTTAAGACTGATTCAAGGCATATTATGATTGTCTCAAAGAAATTCAATGGAGAAATTAAATCCTATTTATAAGGGAAGTTATGACACTCCCAAACTTTTTTTAATTTGAATATTCATGATCTTTCAAGAGACTTTCTTGGATATGGAATTCCGAAGCATGCTTTATGCATTATATATTCTACCAGTGTATCATTTCAATATATGGGATATACAAGTCACATTTTATTATAAACTCTTTCATTATAATAAAAATCATTTACAATTATTCTGTAACAAATGATCAATTATTAAAGAAGCTACACTTTGGAGACATAAATTTTCAATCTTTTACTACTGTAAGATTACTACTTCTATCTGTTTCTACTTTTATTTAAAGATCATTTTGCAATTAGGATCACTTTAAATATACAATTTCTTTAAGACTTTATTTTCTGAAGGAGAATATCCATCTAATATCAATTTCTACTATTGCAATTGTGATGTTCACCCTGATCTATCTTCAAATAAATCTCTTTTCATTTTTTATAGTTTCAACTGCTTGGACTCAGTTGTGGTGGAGTATCAACTTCTCGATCTAATATGGGGATAACCAGTTCCTTTTTAGAAGAAAACAAATATCTTGTTTATCCTTATTTGTAATGGTGTAAACTTCCTTCACTTACTTGTGGATTTGTGGTCTTATGATAAGAGGGAATTTATAGTGAAATTCACCAAGATTGCAGAGAGGGTAATTGGTGGAGTGGACTAGGGAAAATTTATGTCCCGAACCACTATAAATATTCTATGTTTATCCACTGCTCATATTTCATATATAAGAAAAGTGCTGAATATCTACATATTTCACAAAGAGATTCTGAATCTACAATTGTTTAAAGTTTCATAAAAAGACACAATTCACCCCCATCTTGTGTTACGTTGTATTATTCCAAACTAATAAATGGTATTAGGGGAGATATTTTGATATAAACCTTTAGCAAGCTAAATGTATAAGTTATATACAAAGATGATGTAAATGGATGATCCAAATAAGGAATGTATATGGTATGTGCTCCATACTTTAATGGTGAGAATTTTTGAAACTGGAAATATAGAATGATTATATCTTTAATGAATCTTGGATCAAAGTTTATTCGAAAATCACCACTCCTTATAAAAATTCTGAGATGCCAGAGACTTGGACTACTGAAGCAGAATCTAAAAATGATATCAATTAAGTAGAAATGAATGCTATCATCTATGGACTTGGACCAGATGAGTTTAATCGTGTTTCACAATGTCCCACAACATACGATATGTGTTAAACTATTACAGTTTCCTATAAAGGAATAAACAATGTAAGTTAGATGTGGTACGCTATAACAAAGATAAAATTTGACACCATTAGAATGATTGATGGTGAAAGAATCATGCATATGAATGGAAGGCTGATATATATCATCAATAATGTTAATTACTTGTGAGAACCCATCAAAATATCTGATCACTCTTTAAAAGTACTCAGAGTACTACTCTCAAAATAAAATGACATATCTACTATTATTCACCAATCATCACATGTCAAGGATATGAAAATGAAATAACTAATTGGGGAACTGATGATTTATGGAGTAGAAATTCAATTTAAAGTTTAGATCATTATATATTAGTGAAAAAGAAAAACACTACTCTCAAAGTGACATCTCAGAAGAATTTTAGACAAACAAAACAAGAAGAAAAAAATGATAAAAATTCAGATTCATCAAATTCTAAAATGGATCTAGATTAGATAGCAAGAAAGTTCAGAAAATTATACTAGAAGAAAAGAGGCATTATAAAATCGTTAAATAAGGATAACAGATAACCTTGATAATTTTCATGATATGAATTTGAAAAAATGGGTTACATCAGACCAAGTTTCCCTCAATTGAAAGATGAAAGATAAAGATAAAAAAAGATATCAAAAGAATGATGATTATGAGCATAAAGGAAAAAGGTATGAAAGCTATGTGGAGTGTATCTGAAGACTCCAATATCTCTTCAATATCTGATTTAGAGAAAGATATAGAAAAACTAGAAGCCAACATGTGCTTTATGGCTAAAGAATTAGAGGTACAATACTATTAGTCTTATGATTTTGGTACAGATAGTTTACCAAGTTTTAAACTAGATTCTTATTGTACAATGTTATAATAGAAATATGATTCTTTATTAAAGAAACATAAATCATTGAAAAATAATCACAATGCTGTTTCAGGAGAAAGAGATAATATGCTAAAGAAATATCAATATTTAGTTGAAATGTTTAATTCCTCTACATGAAAATATATTGATCATGAAAAAAGGATTAAAGAATTATAGGATGAAGTAGAATCTTATAAGAGTAATGAAATTACTTTTACCAAAGGAGAAAAAGTATTAAATGAAATTTTTGGAAAAAATGTCATTAAAAGGGAAATATTTGGAATAAGAATCAAGGGTGAAAAATAAAAACTGTATAATAATTATTTTGTACCCAATTTTAAAAATTCTACCAATTATTATTGTGGAATAAATGGTCATGTCACTAATAATTTTTATTTAAAAAATCCTCAAATTAGTGGTATTAAAAAATCCTTTATTTCTGAAAGTTTTTCCAAATCAATTAATATTAATTATTAAAAAATAAGGTAGATTTAGATTCCCAGATCATTGCTTGCTAACACTATAGGACCCAATAAAATATGGGTACAAAAAAAACCCATGTTTAATTTCTTTTATTGGAAACATACTATAGGAATATAAAATCTATATAGTATATGGACAGTGGATGTTCGAGGAACATGAGTGGAGAATCAATAAATTTTTATACATTAAATCAAATGAATGGAGGTTTAGTCACTTTTGGTGATAATGAAAAAAGGAAATATCATTGGAGTTAGAACTGTTAAATATCCAAAGACTATATCAATCAACAAAGTATTGTGTGTGCAAGGGCTAAAGAAAAATCTAATAAGTATTTCGCAAATTTGTTATGATTGTTTTTATGTTTATTTCTTCTAACAATTCATGCTCTATCTTTAAAGATAAAATGCTTAAATTTAGATCACCTAGAACATATAATATTTATACCTTGTATTTAAACTCCTTGTGTAAATAGAAAGTGAATTGTTTAACTACTAAGATAGATGAGTCATGGATATTTCATATGAGACTTGGTCATTATAATATTTATTCATTGCATAAAATATCTAAGAAGCAGTTAGTTTCTGATTTACCTTATCTTAAATTTGATAATGACTGATTCTATGATTCATACCAAATTTCCAAATAACAAAAAACTTATTTCCAATATATTAACAAAATTTCTACATATAAACCATTAGAACTTATCCATATGGATTTTTGTTCCATCCATAGTATCATGTTTTTCAGAAGATAGTAATATGAATTATGGAAAAATAATGTAGATCTGGATTCCCAAATTATTGCTTGCTAACACTGCAGGAGCCAAGAAAATATGGGTACCAAAACAAACACATGTTTAATTGCTTTTGCAGGAAACAAGCCACATGAATAGAAAAGATATATGATATATGGACAGTGGATGATTGGAGACTCAATTTTTTTAACAAATTAACTCAAATTATTGGTGGTTTAGTCTCTTTTAGTGACAATGGAAAAGAACAGATCATTGGAGTTGGAACTATTGGAGATCCAGATACTATCTCAATCAATAAAGTATTGTATGTGAAAAGGATAAAGCACAATATAATAAGTATTTATCAACTTTGTGATGATGGTTTTTATTTTTATTTTTCTAACAATTCTTGCTCTATATTTAAAGATAAACTGCTTAAATTTAGAGCACCTAAAAGTGATAATGTTTATACATTGGATTTAAATTGCTTGTGTAAAAAAATGTGAATTGTTTAACTGCTATGAAAAATGAGTCTTGGATCTGGCATAAGAGACTTGGTCATTGTAATATTTATTCTTTACATAAATAATCTAATAATCAGTTTGTTTTTTATTTAAATTGTCTTAAATTTGACGATGATAGATTCTATGATGCATGCCAAATAGGAAAATAACACAAATCTTCCTTCAAATCTATTAAAAAAATTAATACATCTAAACCATTATTACTCATCTATATGGATTTGTTTGGACCATATAGAGTAGAAAGTTTGGATGGTAAACTATATGTTTAGGTTTTATTTTATGACTATTATCTATTTACATGGGTGTATTTTCTAAAACTCAAAAGTGAAGTTTTCACTATTTTTTGAATGTTTTTGAGAAATTGTTCAAAATGAAAAAGTTTTTAAAATAATTTCATTTATATTTTCTCATGGTGAAGAATTTTAGAATCAATAATTTAATTCTTTTTTATCAAATTTACATATTAAAGACACCTTCTCTGCACCAAGAAAACCTCAAAAAAATGGAATCATTAAAAGAAGAAATAGAACCATTCAAGAAATGTGATAAGTGAATATAGTCTTCCTACCTAATTTTGAGAAGAATCTATAAGCAGAACCTGCTATATCATGAATATATTTTTAATAAGGCCTATTTCCAAATGGACATCCTTTGAACTTTGGAATAATATAAAACCAAATGTAAATCACTTCAAAGTTTTTTGGATACATTGTTTATATCTTGAATACTAAAGACAATCTTCGTAAGTTTGATCTAAAAGATGATGAAGGAATATTTTTAGGATATTATACTACTTCTAAATCCTATAGAGTGTTTAATAAAAAGTCAAGGATTATTGGAGAATCCGTTCCTGTGATGTTTAATGAAATTTTCACTTTTATTAAATAAAACTATCAAATAGATGAAGTTAGAGATTCATTTGAAAACATGAGACTTGAAGACGCTAAAGATGATTTTGAAAATGATATTAATAAAATTCAGTCTAGTTGAGAAGAATATGATACTAAATAACCTAAAAGTGTCTTTCCTAGACAGTATATAACCTTAAAGAACCATCCTCTAGAAACTATTATAGGAGACGTAGATACAAGAATTGGAACTAGAAGAAATGTAGGAAACCTTGAAAAATTATGTACCTTTCAATCTCAGTTAGAACCTAATTCTATTGAAGAAGACTTAGAATATGAAATCTAATTTTTTTCAATGCAAGAAGAACTAAACCAATTCAGAATGAATGATGTTTGGGAATTAGAAGAAAGAGAATCTAATTATCTAGTTACATGAACTAATTTAGTCTTTAGAAATAAACAGGATGATCAAGGGATCATAACCCGAAATAATGTTAGATTAGTATCTAAAGGATATAATCAAGAAGAAGGTATAGCTTATGATGATACCTTTTCCACTTTACCTAGATTAGAATCCATTATAATCCTTTTACCTTATACATCCCATATGAACATTAAATTATATTATATAAATGTTAAATCTACCTTTTCAAATGGATATTTAATGGAGGAAGTTTAGTTTGAACAACCTATTGGTTTTGAAAATCCTCAAAAACCAAATTCTATTTTTAAACTTACTAAAGATCTATATGTCTATAAACAATCACCTTGAGCTTGGTATGAAAGATTAAGTTCTTTTATTTTGAAAAATGAATTTATTGTTGGATTGGTAGATCCTATAATTTTTAAGAAAAGTATTTTTTCAAATATTTTATTAGTAAAAATTTATATTGATGATGTTATTTTCTGTTCAACAAATAAATAGATTTGTAATGATTTTTCAAAACAAATTCAAAAAGAATTTGAAATTAGTAGGATGGGAGAATTGAATTTATTTTTAGGATTTAAAATGTATCAAAAAATTTATAGAATTTTTTTAAATAAAAAAAAATATATTATAGATTTATTTAAAAAGTTTGGACTTGATAATTGAAAGACAGACACAAATTCTATTTATACCAATATAAAACTTGATTTGGATGAATCTAGAAAACCAGTTGATAATAAGTAATATAGGGGTATGATTGGTATTCAGTTATATCTTACTAATATAAGAACAAACATTATGTTTTCTGTATGTCTATGTGATATATTTAAATAAAATGAAAAATAATCTCATCTTACTGCTGTTAAAAGATTTTCTAGATATTTAAAAGGACATGGTTTTCAATCACCACTTTACCCCAAAACATTAGATTTTAATTTAATTTCATATTCAGATAATAATTTTGGAGGTTTTATATTAGATAGAAAAATAACCTTAGGAACTTATCACTTTTTAGGAAAATATTTATTATCATGGCCAAGTAAGAAAAACACTCAATTTCTCTACCAATAGAAGAAGTATAATATGTGTATGTTGGAAGTTGTTGTACACAGGTATTATGGATAAAAACCACTCTACTATATTTTTGATTAAATTTTAATAGTATACATATTTTATGTGATAATAATAGTTATATAAATATTTTAAAAAATCCTATAAGTCATTATTTGACTAAAAATATTGATATAAGGCATCATTTTTTAACAGATCATGTCCTTAAAAAGAATATATCTTCAGAATTTGTTAGTAATGAATATCAATTAGTGGATATTTTCACTAAAACACTTCCTACTACAAGTTTTGACTTTATTAATAGGAATTAGGTTTATTTTATTTGAAATAAGTTTTTATAAGTGTATTTAATATAATGAATATATATTTAAATTATTTCAATTTATTTAAATCAAGTTTGTTTTTATTTTTTTATTATATTTTCACTGTAAAAATTAGTATTTCATTTATTTTCTTAAATAAATATTTGATCATTTTCTAGTTATAAATCATGTGTTTTAAAAAACATTAAATTGATGATTACCTTATGTAATCAGCATGAGAAACTAGACTATGTCCTCATCTCTTAGAAAACCCTTCGACTTATCTTACCTTTTCATTTTCGAACCATTTCTCCTTCTAAAACCCACTTCTTTATCCTAATCCTTAGAATCCAAAAAACTTCAACCTTTAGATTTTTAGAAACGATGAAGACCAAGAGAACTGATGAAGGTGAACCCAGTGATCTAAAGTGTTAGCATGTTCCCTCCAGAAATATTCTTGAAGGAAAAGTTTTTGATTTTGAATGACTGTATCAGATGAACCTTCAACTCAAGAAAGATATTGAATTCCGAGGTTTGTAATTTCTATTCATTGAGGAGAATAGATATTTTCTTTATTAAGTATACTTGAATCAGTTCTAAAATAATTTTTATGTTAGTTTCAACGAATCAAAAGATAAAATATCATATTGAATAGTAGATAAGGAATTTTCAATCTCTTTAGTTAAAATAGCTCAAATTTTGAAATTCCCTCATGAAGGAGTATTACATATTGATCTTATATCAATTTGAAATCAAGATCAAAAGTCTAAAGATATAATGTATTTTTTGTTTGGATCCATAAAAATTAGAAAAATGTTCATAAAAGAGATTGAGACAGACCAAAATATTTTAGTTATGTTTATTCAAACTACTATTTCTCTAAGAGTTGCTGAGATGGAGAAGATATTATACCCAGATATGTATCTAATATTTCTATTCATTTGTGACATCAAGCTGAATTTTCTTAGATATATGATGAGATATTTATGTTACTTCCTCTATTATAAAGCAATAATGTCATTCTATCCATATGGAAGGATAATTTATATGATTCTGTTTAGAAGGAATTTGATTTGTCTTTTTGATACTTGAATCAAATGTCATCACAACATTGTGTTAAATTCTAGTACTATTAGGAAATTTGGTTTTTATTAGAGTATAGTGAAAGTAAATTTAATTCCTATTGGTGTGGATGACTAATATAAAACTTATTTTTGATGATACTACATTACTTTTGGGAGGATAAGAAGAAGAAGTTCATGAGGAACTTGTTTTAAAACCAAGGCATATAGAAGATCGTCAGGCTAAAGAACTAGTGTTAGGATCTAAAGATTCAACTCATTTAGTTCATTTGGAAGAACCTGAACAGGATGAGGATCAAAAAGCAGATAACCAAGCTCATGAGCTTCAAGATGTTCCTCAACCAGGTAACCAGGAAGAAGAAGGTACTCGAGAAGAACATCAAGTTTAGAAATATGTCACTGAGGCCACTGAAATTGTTGAATATTAGACTATATCACCCCTTAATCATTAAATATATATACCATCATATGTTTATAGAGAAAGGAAAAAAGTTCTTGATAATATATCTTACTCAGGTGAGAAGTCTGTGAAAAAATCCTCTGCTAATCCCTTAGATTTTATGGAAGCTACTAATCAGTCAAAGAATCCAGATTAGGGGACATCCAATTCACTATAAAAATAAAATTGAAGATCTTGTGATTATGTTTAAAAAATATTAGGAGGATAACTCTAATCTTAGATAGGAGTTGGAAGATTCAAGAAAATATTTTGATGATTTGGGAAATTAAACCGATCCAAGGATAGAGTTAGAATCTGTTAAGACTCATATTAAAGAACTCAAAGATAATTTAGTGTCAAAAAGATATTTTGATTCTTTTAAAGGAGAGATGTTGGAGTATATTAGGAAAATAACATATGAATATGTTTCTAAAATATATTTTTCTGGTCTGAAATGGTATTTGGGTATTTATTTTTAATCCTTCAAGGGAAGTGTCAAATAGGGTGGAGCTTCAACCTCTACCCCAACAACCTCACTGGATTTGATCAGAAGGTTTCAGGATATCACCATAGTTATGGTAGATATGAATGATAGACTTCAGATATTTAGTGCAATAGTGAACCCTTGTTAGTCTTTTCGGACAATCAAAAGTTTCTTTTTGAGCAACTGACTTCAAGTGAACCAGGTATCAGGTTTCTTCTCAATAAGTTCAGTGATAAGTTTTCTCAACTTTTTTAAATAGAAGAGAAATTTCATGACTTTTTAAATTTCAATTTGATTGAAACTCTAAATAAAAGTCAAGTTTCGAAAATTTTGCTTAGAAAGTTAGCTTAAAATCTTGAAGACAAGCTATAAGCTAAGATAAAAGAATGAAAGAAGTTTTTCAATTGGCTTAGGCTCATCTAGAACCACCCTTTCACCTTCTACTAGACCAGCTGTCTAACTCATTTACCCAATCAAAATATAGTAATTTATTTATACCTTTTAATTATAAAATTCCTTTTATATTTTTACATTTTGTGTTTCCTTTCCATTTGTTTATTATTTATTTATCTATAATTCCATAATCAATGCTTTATTTATCAGAAAAGTACATTATAAACATTAATTTATTATTCTATGCATAATTAAAATTATTTTAATCCTTTTATTATACATTCTTTTTGATTTCACAAAAAGTGGGAGAAAATTGTGTTAACACAACATTTCATTTTTAAATATATTTTTATCGAAATAGTACTTTGAAATGAAAATAATAATTTCAAATTTCTATAAAATTATTTACAAAATTATATATTTTATGATTAGACATTTTTTGGGTTTTGTG
Organism: Viscum album; assembly: GCA_963277665.1. Classification (NCBI taxonomy): domain Eukaryota; kingdom Viridiplantae; phylum Streptophyta; class Magnoliopsida; order Santalales; family Viscaceae; genus Viscum; species Viscum album. The sequence continues at coordinate 258,257,952 of OY728162.1, forward strand.
ATCATCATAAATGGGATATGTTTAGGCTTGTACTGTCTCAAAAATACTCTATAAATCTTATTTATTTTCATGCTAAAAAATACCCTTATTTGTTTTACAAATGATATTACTTTAAGTCTATTTCACAAAATTAATATTCATTACATTATTTAATTTGTAATTATATTTGATCTTTTAATTCACAAGGAATATAAGGAATAAACCTTCTGTTTGGAACAATGTATATGGATGATGAAACTTACATTTGTATTCAATCTTATGTTAAAATAAGGTGCATATGGAAAATTAACCATATGTTGGAAGGAGCGTATGGATAAAGAACCTTACTTTTGGATGTAACCTTATGTTTTTAGAGAAAAGAAAGTATGATTAAAGAACCATATATAAATAAGAAACCCTAATTCTGAGGACACAAATGTATGGTTCATAAATCTTACTTCTATGATGAACCTTACATTTTCAAACTTACATTCAGAGAATAAAGGCTATGATGTTGAACCCTATGTTTGGTATTTTTTGTTTTAAGAAGGAACCTTACATTTGGCTTTTCAATGTTGTAGATTTAATTTCACAATTTTATTTAAGATTTTTGAAACTGTCTTGATAGAATTATATGCTCTTTAAAAGATAATTTATGACCAATTCATGGATCGCTATGATTGACTCAAAGAACCATATTCAACATAGAAATTCGCTCCCATTTATATGTAAAGTTAAGACTCTCCTAGATGGTTTTGAATTTGAATATTCAAAATATTTCAGGAAACTTTATTAGATCTTGAATTATTAAGTATGATTTCTTATTTATATATTCTACCAGTGTATCATTTCGATATACAAGATATGTAGGTCACATTTACTTATAAATGATTTTATTGTTTTAAAAATATTTTACAGTGCAGCTACAATAAATGATCGATTCTAAAATAAGCTACACTTTGGTGACATACATGTTTAATCTTTTACTGATGTAAGACTACTACTACTATCTATTTCTACTTTTATTTGAAGATCATTTTTCAACTGAGATCACTTCAGAAATAACCTTTCTTGAGGAATTAATTTTTTTAAGAAGAAATTCCATCTGTTATCAATTTCTGATACTGCAATTTTATAGTTCAACCAGATCCATATTCAAATCAATCTCTTTTGATTTGTTGGAGTTTAAACTGCTTGAACTCAGTTGTGGTGGAGTATCAGCTTCTTAATATAAGCTTTGGACAACCATTTCCTTATTAAATGAATCAAAAGGCCCTGTTTAGCCTTATTTTTAATGTTGTCAACTTTTTTCACTCAGTTGTAGATTTTTGGTTTTATGATAAGAGGACCTTACTAGTGAAATTCACCAAGATCGCAGAGAGAGTAATTTTTGGAGTGGATTAGGGGACCTTTGTTCCCCTAACTACTATAAATTTTCTATGTTATTTGTTTGTGTTTATTTGATGATCATATTTCATACATAATAAAAATGCTTCATATCTTCATATTTCACAAAGGGATTCAAAAGCATGAATTGTGGAAAGTTTATTGAAAAGACACAATTCATCCACCCTCTTGTGTTAATTTAAATTATTCTGACCTAACATGCCTCATATTTTTTAAAAACAACTCAAGAATTTACACAATGTGTGAATTATTTACACTTCATGTAAAGATCAGGGTCTTTTCCCTTAGAAAAACTTGTTACATGATATGAAAGGTTCTTCCTATCTAATTACATTCCGTGTAATCGATACATGTCATGTACTCAAATTAAAAATCATGTAATTTTCCCGTAGCCAACCTACATCCCCCAGTTTCTTTATTTTAAAAAACCAATTGGCCTAAAGGCTTGATTTATGATTTAGTTTAAAAGAGAACTACAACATTGGTTTTAACCAAAAACTAAAAGCATCTGAATATGGGATAAAAAGTCATGTTCTTACACAAAGGATGGATCAAAAACTTTAGAAATAAAAAATCCAATTTCAAAACAACCCTAAGTATAAAAACCGAGGACACTAGGGTTAGATAAGAAGATAAAAAGGGAAGAAAACCTAAGAGGAAGGAGATGGAAACTATAACCTTTCAATTCAGGTGAACAATCACCAAGAAACAACTTCCAAATCCACTTTAAGGAGATTGGAAGAGGGTGATAATCCCATATAAGGTGCCTATGTTTAGGGAGAAGAAATAGGGAATCCAAGGGAGTAAACCCCGATTAAAAATGACCCAAAGGGAAAGGATACCCCCCTTTTGAGTGGGTCACTCAATTTACCCACACAGTTTACCAACCCAGATAGTAACTCTACATATCACCACTATTAAAAGGTGCATGAATTGAAAACATATTCTATATGGTCAGTTTAACCAAACAATTTAACCGGGAAACCTATAAAATTACCCAAAATTTCACTCTTTTTATCCCAAAACGTCTACAACTCAAGGGGCCAATCTATGACATAAATACCCACACATCAAAATGATATTATTGTGTTACATCATCCATACATATTATATGTTTGGTGATTAACTATTCACTATAGTTATTAGGCTAATGATAGATCATCCAACTTTGTCTTATAGTTGGTGATATATCATTTTCTAGGATAGATATAATATATTGATATATTTTTCATTCTATGAATTTTGTTGGTGATACATCAATCACTTTGGTTATTATATGTGTGATATATCATTCACCTTTTTATTGTACCACTGATACATCATTCACTTTCCTCATTATTTTGGTGGTATTTTCCCACCCCTTGTAATGAAATCAATGATTCATAATTAACATAGTATTAAGGTATTATAATGATATATCATTAAAATTATGGATTCTAGTTGGGATATATCATTCAATTTGGGTATTTAATCAATGATGCATTTTTCACCTTGGTCAGTATAGTTGGTGTTGCATTTTTTACCATAGTTATTGTTATGTTATGTTACTGATTCAACATTCACCTTGTCTAATATATTGGTGACACATCATTTAACTTAGGTATGATTGGTCATATATCATTCACCCTCATGTAGTACAATAGTGATATATCATTAGACCTTGACTAGTGATATTGTGAAACTTCGTTAGTATTAACTTAAACTATGGCGATGCCTCGTTCACCCTAGTTATATTATGGTATCCATTTCTCGCCTAAATTTTTTACCTACTGATGACTCATTCACCCTAGATATTGGTGTGATTGTTGACATATTTTCCACCCTCTTATTATGTTAAGACCATTGGAGTATCATTCCTTTTAGGAACTAATAGAAGCGGGTATGGTTGTTTATTTAAGTAGAAATTTCCACCCATGATATAACAAGTGTATATTTATTTTTACATAATATTATGAATGTACCCATATTATTTTGGAATTATTTAAGGACACCATTAGTGGTGACTTGCTAAATATATTTCTCACACCTTGAACTTTCACCTTGGTGGGCATGTAAGCTTCTTGATTATGGTTACGTAGTAAGGGAAATGGATCTATAGTCTATGATTGATATGGGATGTAAAGAAATTCTACAAGAATAAAAGATGCATTATAAAATCATTAAATAAGGATAACAGATAACCTTGATAATTTTGATTCTATGAATTTGAAAAAATGGGTCACATGAGACATAGTTTCACTCAATTGAAAGATGAAAGATAAAGATCAAAAAATATATATAAGAAGAATGATGATTATGGGAATAAATGAAAAAGTGGAATGAAAGCTATGTGGAGTGTATCTGAAGACTCCAATATCTCTTCAAAATGTTATTCATAGAAATAACCTCAAAAAATAGAAGCCAACCTGGTCTTTATGGCTAAATAATTAGAGGTACAATCCTATTACTCTTCTGATTTTGGTACTGATAGTTTACCAAGTTTTAAACTAGATTCTTATTGTACAATGTTAGAATAGAAATATGATTCTTTATTAAAGAAACACAAATCATTGAAAAATAATCACAATGCTATTTCAGGATAAAGAGATACAATGCTAAAGAAATATCAAGATTTAGTTGAAAAGTTTAATTCCTCTACATCAAAATGTATTGATCATGAAAAAAGGATTAAAGAATTATAGGATGAAGTAGAATATTATAAGAGTAATGAAATTACTTTTACTAAAGGAGAAAAAGTATTAAATTAAATTATTAGAAAGAATGTCATTAAAAGAGAAATATTTGGAATAGGAATCAAGGGTGAAAAATAAAAACTGTAGAAGAATTATTTTGTACCCAATTTGAAAAATTCTACCTATTATTATTGTGGAATAAATGGTCATGTCAGTAATAATTTTTATTTAAAAAATCATCAAATTAGTGGTATTAAAAAAGCCTTTATTTCTGAAAGTTTTTCTAAATCAAGTAATATTAATTATGAAAAAATAAGGTAGATTTAGATTCCCAGATCATTGCTTGTTAACACTATAGGACCCAATAAAATATGGGTACCAAAAAAACCCATTTTTAATTTCTTTTGTAGGAACCATACCATAGGAACATAAAATCTATATAGTATATGGACAGTGGATGTTCGAGGAACATGAGTGGAGACTCAATAAATTTTTATACATTAACTCAAATGAATGGAGGTTTAGTCACTTTTGGTGATAATGAAAAAAGAAAATATCATTGGAGTTAGAACTGTTGAATATCCAAAGACTATCTCAATCAACCAAGTATTGTATGTGCAAGGGCTAAAGAACAATCTAATAAGTATTTCTCAACTTTGTTATGATTGTTTTAATGTTTATTTCTTCTAAAAATTCTTGCTCTATCTTTAAAGATAAACTTCTTAAATTTAGAGCACCTAGAACACATAATATTTATCCCTTGGATTTCAATTCCTTGCGTAAATAGAAAGTGAATTGTTTAACTACTCAGACAGATGAGTCATGGATATAGAATATGAGACTTGGTCATTATAATATTTATTCTTTACATAAATTATCTATGAAGCAGTTAGTTTCTGATTTACCATGTCTTATATTTGACAATGATAGATTCTATGATTCATTCAAAATTTACAAATAACACAATTCTTCTTTCAAATATATTAACAAAATTTCTACATCTAAACCATTAGAACTTATCCATATGGATTTATGTACCGTCCATATTATCAAGTTTTTGTGAATAAAGTAATATTAATTATGGAAAAATAATGTAGATCTGGATTCCCAGATTATTGCTAGCTAACACTACAGGAGCCAATAAAATATGTGTACCAAAACAAACACATGTTTAATTGATTTTGTAGGAAACAAGACATAAGAATAGAAAAGATATATGATATATAGATAGTGGATGAGTGGAGAATCAAAAAAGTTTCATAAATTAACTCAAATTAATGTAGTTTTAGACACTTTCAGTGACAATGCAAAAGAACAGATCATTGGAGTTGGAACAATTGGAGATCCAAATACTATCTCAATCAAGAAAGTACTGTATGTGAAAAGGATAAAGAACAATATAATAAGTATTTATCAAATTTGTGATGATGGTTTTTATTTTTATTTTTCAAATAATTCTTTCTATATCTTTAAAGATAAACTGCTTAAATTTAGATCACCTAAAACTGACAATGTTTATACATTGGATTTAAATTGCTTGTGTAAAAAAATGTGAATTGTTTAACTACTATGAAAAATGAGTCCTAGATATGGCATAGGAGACATGGTCATTGTAATATTTATTATTTATATAAATAATCTAATAGTAAGTTAGTTTTTTATTTAACTTGTCTTAAATTTGATGATGATAGATTCTGTGATGCATGCCAAATAGGAAAATAACACAAATCTTCCTTCAAATCTATTAAAAAAATTAATACATCTAAACCATTATAACTCATCTATATGGATTTTTTTGGACCATCTAGAGTAGAAATTTTGGATGGTGAACTATATGTTTAGGTTTTATTTTATGACTATTATCTATTTACATGGGTGTATTTTCTAAAACTCAAAAGTGAAGTTTTCACTATTCTTTGAAAGTTTTTGAAAAACTGTTCAAAATGAAAAAGTTTTTAAAATAATTTCATTAAGAAGTTCTCATGGTGGAGAATTTGAGAATCAAGAATTTAATTCTTTTTTCTCAAATTTAGGTATTAAAGACACCTTCTCTGCACCAAGAACACCTCAAAAAAATGGAATCATTAAAAGAAAAAATATAACCATTCAAGAAATGTGATAAATAAATATAGTCTTCCTACCTAATTTTGAGAAGAATCTATAAGAAAAACCTGCTATATCATGAATAGAGTTTTAATAAGGCCTATTTCCAAATGGACATCCTTTTAACTTTGTAATAATATAAAACCAAACGTAAATCACTTCAAAGTTTTTTGGATACAATGTTTTTATCTTGAATACTAAGGACAATCTTCGTAAGTTAGATCCAAAAGATAATGAAGGAATATTTTTAGGATATTCTAATACTTATAAAGCCTATGGAGTGTTTAATAAAAAGTCAAGGATTGGCGAAGAATCTGTTCATTTGATGTTTAATAAAACTGGCACTTTTATTAAATAAAACTATCAAATAGATGAAGTTACAGATTCATTTGAAAAAATGAGACTTAAAAACCCTAAAGATGAATTGTAAAATGATATTTATAAAATTCAGTCTAGTTGAGAAGAACATGATACTAAAGAACCTAAAAGTGTCTTTCTTAGACAATATAGAACCTTAAATAACCATCCTCAAGAAACTATTATAGGATACATAGATACAAGAATTAGAACTAGAAGAAATGTAGGAATCCAAGACAAATTATCTACCTTTCTATCTCAGTTAGAACCTAATTCTATTGAATAAGACTTAGAATATGAAATCTGGATGTTTTCAATGCAAGAATAACTAAACCAATTCAGAATGAATGAAGTTTGGGAATTATTAGAAAGACCATCCAATTATCTAGTTACATGATCTAATTAATTCTTTAGAAATAAACAGGATGATTAAGGGATCATAACCAGAAATATAGTTAGATTAGTAGATAAAGGATATAATCACGAAGAAGGTATAGATTATGATGAGAAATTTTCCTTTATACCTAGATTAGAATCCATTATAATCCTTTTACCTTATGAATCCAATATGAACATTCAATTATATTAGGTAAATGTTAAATCTACCTTTTTAAATGGATATTTAATCGAAAAGTTTTATGTTGAACAACCTCTTGGTTTTAAAAATTCTCAAAAACCAAATTCTATTTTTAAACTTACTAAATATCTCTATGGCCGTAAACAATCACCTAGATCTTGGTATGAAAGATTAAGTTCCTTTATTTTGAAAAATGAATTTATTTTTGGATTGTCAGATCTTATAATTTTTAAGAAAACTATTTTCTATAATATTTTATTAGTTAAAATTTATATTGATGATGTTATTTTATGTTCAAAAAATAAAAATATATGTAATGATTTTTCAAAACAAATTCAAAAAGAATTTGAAATGAGTAGTATGGGAGAATTGAATTTATTTTTAGGATTTCAAATTTATCAAAAAATTTATAGATTTTTTTTAAATAAATATAAAAATATTATAGATTTATTGAAAAATTTTGGACATGAGAATATAAAGACATACACAACTTCTATTTATACCAATATAAAACTTGACTTGGATGAATCTAGAAAACCAGTTGATAATAAGTTATATAGAGGTATGATTAGTATTCTGTTATATCTTACTACTAGAAGAACGAACATTATGTTTTCTATATGTCTATGTGCTAGATTTAAAAAAAATCCAATAGAATCTCATCTTACTGTAGTTAAAATATTTTCTATATATTTAAAAGGACATGGTTTTCAATCACTTCTTTACCACAAAAAATTATATTTAAATTCAATTTCACATTCAGATGCTAATTTTGGAGGATGTAGATTAGATAGAAAAGGAACCTTAGGCACTTATCACTTTTTAGGAAAATATTTATTATCATGGTAAAGTAAGAAAAAACACTCAATTTCTCTACCAATATCTGAAGTAGAATATTTTTATGCTAGCAGTTGTTGTACACATGTATTGTGGATGAAAAACACTCTACTAGATTTTTGATTAAATTTCAATATTATAAATATTTTATGTGATAATACTAGTTATATAAATATTTGAAAAAATTCTATAAGTCATTCTATGACTAAGAATATTGATATAAGGCATAATTTTTTAACAGATCATGTTCTTAAAAAGGATATATCTTTAGAATTTGTTAATAATGAATATCAATTAGTGGATATTTTCACTAAAACACCTCCTACTGCATTTTTTGATTTTATTAATAGGAATTAGGTTTATTTTATTTGTTATAAATATTTATAATTGTATTTAATTTAATGAATTTATATTTAAATTATTTCAATTTATTTCAATCAAGTTTATTTTTATTCATTTATTTAATTTTCGCTGTTAAAATTAGTATTTCATTTATTTGCTTAAATAAATATTTGATCGTTTTCTAATTATAAATCACTTGTTTTCAAAAACAATAAATTGATGATTAACTTATGTAATCTGCACGAGAAACAAGACTGTGTCATCATCTCTCAGAAAACCCTTTGAATTAACTTACCTTTTCATTTTCGAACCGTTTCTCCTTCTAAAAACCACTTCTTCATCCTAAACCTTAGAATCCAAAAAACATCAACCTTTAGATTTTTAGAAATGATGAAGACCAAGATAATTGATGAAGGTGAACCAAGTGATCTGAAGTGTCAGTATATTCCCTCCAGAAAAATTCTTCAAGGAAAAGTTCTTGATTTTGAATGACTGTATCAGATAAACCTTTGACTCAAGAAAGATCTTGCATTCCAAAGTTTGTAATTTATATTTAATGCAGGGAATAGATATTTTCTTTATTAAGTAGAATTTAATTAGTTCTATAATAATGTTTATTTTATTTTTAATGAATCAAGAGATACAATATCCCATTGAATAGTAGATAAGTAATTTTCAATCTCTTTAGATGAAATAGCTCAAATTTTGAAATACCCTCCTGAAGGAGTATTACATTTTGATCTTATATCAATTTGAAATAAAGATCAAAAGTCTAAAGATATAATTCATTTTTTTGGATCAATAGACATTATAAAAATGTTCATCAAAGATATTGAGGCAGACCAAAAGATTTTAATTATGTTTATTCAAACTAATATTTCTCCAAGAGTTGCTGAGATAGAGAAGATTTTATACCCAGATATGTATCTAATATTTCTGTTCATTTGTGACATCAATCTGAATTTTATTAGATATATGATGAGATATTTATGTTACTTCCTCTATTCTAAATCAATAATGTCATTCTATCCTTATGGAAGGATACTTTCTATGATTCTATATAGAAGGAATTTGATTTGTCTTTCTAATAATCGAATCAAATGTCATCACTACATTGTGTTAAATTCTAGTACTCTTAGGAAATTTGGTTTTTATTAGAGTATAGTGAAAGGAAATTTAACTTCTCTTGGTGTGGATGACTAATATAAAACTTATATTTGATGATACTATATTACTTGCGGGAGAATAAGAAGACGAAGTTCATGAGGAAATTGCTTTAAAACCAAGGCATAGAGAAGATACACTGGCTAAAGAACCAGTATTAGGATCGAAAGATGCAACTCATTTAGTTCATTTGGAAGAACCTGAACAGGATGAGGTTCAACAAGCAAATAACCAAGCTCACGAGCTTCAAGATGTTCCTCAACTAGGTAACTAACAAGAAGAAGGTACTCGAGAAGAACATCAAGTTTAGAAATATGTCCCTGAGGCCACTAAATTTGTTGACAATTAGGCTATCTCAACCATTGATCATTCAATATAGATAGCATAATATGTTTATGGAGAAAGGACATAAGTTCTTGGTAATATATCTTAATCAGGTGAGAAGTCTGTGGAAAAATCCTCTGCTAATCCCATAGATATTATGGAAGCTACTAATCAGTCAAAGAATCTAGATGATGGGACATCCAATTCACTAGAAAAATAAAATTGAAGATCTTGTGATTAAGTTTAACAATGTTTAGGAGGATAAATCTAATCTTAGATAGGAGTTGGAAGATTCAAAAAATCTTTTGATGATTTGTGAAATTAAACCCATCTAAGGATAGAGTTAGAATCTGTTAAGACTCAGATTAAAGAACTCAAAGAGAATTTAGTGTCAAAAAGATATTTTGATTCTTTTAAAAGAGAGATGTTGGATTAGATTGGGATGATAACATATGAATATGTTTCTAAAATAGATTCTTTGGATCTGAAATGGTATTTGGGGAGTCATTTGGAATCCTTCACGGGAAGTATCAAATAGGGTGGATCTTCAAACTCTATCCCAACAACCTCACTGGATTTGATCAGAAGGTTTCAAGACATCACCACAGTTATGGTAGATATGAATGATAGAATTCTGAATATTTAGTGCAATAGTTAACCCTTGTTAGTCTTGTTGGACAATCAAAAGTTTCTTTTTGAGCAACTGACTTAAAGTGAACCAGGAATCAGGTTTCTTCTCAATAAGTTCAGTGATAAGTTAGCTCAACTTTTTTAATTACAAGAGAAATTTCATGATTTTTTAAATTTCAATTTGATTGAAACTCTAAATATAAGTAAAGTTTTATGAATTTTTCTTAGAAAGTTAGCTGAAAATCTTGCAGACAAGCTACAGGATAAGATAACAGAATGAAAGACGTTTTTCAACTGGCTTAGGCTCATCTAGAACAACCCTTTCACCTTCCACTAGACCAGCTGTCTATCCCATTTACCCTATCAAAATATACTAAATTATTTATACCTTTTAATAATAAAACTCTTTTTATCTTTTTACATTTTGTGTTTCCTTTCCATTTTTTTATTATTTATTTATCTATAATTCCATAATCAATATTTTATTTATCCAAAAATTACATTATAAACATTAATTTATTATTCTATGCATAATTAAAAGTATTTTAATCCTTTTATTATACAATATTTTTGATTTCACAAAAAGTGGGAGAAAATTTTTTTAACACAACATTTCCTTTTTTAATATATTTTTATCAAAATAGTACTTTGAAATGAAAATAATAATTTCGAATTTCTATAAAAGTCTTTAAAAAATTATATATTTTATAATTATACATTTTTTGGGTTTTGTGATCATCATAAAGGGGGATATTTTCAGGCTTGTATTGTCTCAAGAATACTCTATAAATATTATTTATTTTGATGCTAAAAAATACTCTTATTTTTTTTACAAATGATATTGCTTTAAGTGTATTTCAAGAAATTAATATTCGTTACATTGTTTAATTTGGAATTATATTCAAGCTTTTAATTCACAAGGAATATCTTTTTAAACTACTTGAAACACTCTTAAGAGTATTCTAGAAGCACTTTCCACACCCTACGTTCAGTACATAATTTAAGGAATAAACCTTATGTTTGGAACAATGTATATGGATGATGAAAATTACATTTGTATTCAAACTTATGTTAAAATAAGGTGTATATGGAACATTAACCATATGTTGGAAGGAAAGTATGGATAAAGAAACTTACTCTTGGATGTAACCATATGTTTTTAGAGAGAAGAAATCATGGTTAAAGAACCAAATATAAATAAGAAACCCTAATTTTGAGGACACAAATGTATGGTTCATAAATCTTACTTTTATGATGAACCTTACATTTTTAAAACTTACATTCAGAGAAAAAAGTCTATGATGTTGAACCCTATGTTTGGTATTTTCTGTTTTATAAAGGAACCTTACATTTGGATTTTCAATGTTGGAGATTTAATTTCACAATTTTATCTAATATTTTTGAAACAGTCTTGATAGAATTATAGGCTCTTTAAAAGATCATTTATGACCAATTCAAGGCTCGTTATGATTGAATCAATGACCTGTATTAAACATCGAAATTTTCTCCCATTTATATGGGAAGTTAAGACTCTCAGATATGGTTTTGAATTTGAATATTCAATATATTTCCGGAAACTTTATTAGATCTTGAATTAGTAAGTATGATTTCTTATTTATATATTATACCAGTGTATCATTTCAATATAAAAGATATATAAGTCACATTTTATTATAAACAATTTTATTATTTTAAACATATTTTATAGTTCTGCTACAACAAATGATCGATTCTAAAAGAAGCTACACTTTGGTGACATACATGTTCAATGTTTTACTGTTGTAAGACTACTGCTGCTATCTATTTCTACTTTTATTTGAAGATCATTTTTCAACTGATATCACTTCAGAAATAACATTTCTTTAGGAATTAATTTTTTAAGAAGAAATTACATCTGTTATGAATTTCTGATACTGTAATTTTATAGTTCAACCAGATCCATATTCCAATCAATCTCTTTTGATATTTTGGAGTTTCAACTGCTCGAACTCAGTTGTGGTGGAGTATCAGCTTTTTAATCTAAGATTTAGATAACCAGTTCCTTATTAAAAGAATTAAAAGGCCTTGTTTAGCCTTATTTTTAATGGTGTCAACTGCTTTCACTCAGTTAGAGATTTGTGGTTTTATGATAATAGGACCGTACTAGTGAAATTCACCAAGATCGTAGAGAGAGTAATTCGTGGAGTGGATTAGGGGACCATTGTGACCCTAATCACTATAAATTTGTTGTGTTATTTGTTTATTTTTATTTTCTAATCATATTTCATACATAATAAAAATGCTTCATATCTTAATATTTCACAAAGGGATTCAAAAGCAGGAATTTTGGAAAGTTTCTTGAAAAGACACAATTCACCCACCTTCTTGGGTTACTTTGTATTATTCTGACCCAACATGCCTCCTATTTTTTAAAAACTGCTCAAGAATTTACACAATGTGTAAATTATTTACCCTTCTTGTAAAGATAAGGGTCTTTTACCTAAGAAAAACTAGTTACATGATATGAAATGTTATTCCCATCTAATTACATTCTGTGTAATCAATACAAGTCATGTATTCCAATTAAACATCATGTAATTGTCCTGTAGCCAACCTACATCAACCTATTTCTTTATTCTAAAAAACCAATTGGCCTAAAGGCTTGATTTATGATTTAGTCTAAAAGAGAACTACAACATTCATTTTAACCAAAAATTAAAAGGATCTGCACATGAGATAAAAAGGCGCGTTCTTACACAAAGGAGGGATCAAAACCTTTAGAAAGAAAAAATACAATTTCAAAACAAACCTAAGTATAAAAACCAAGTCCATTAGGGTTAGATAAGAAGAGAAAAAGGGAATAAAACCCAAGAGGAAGGAGATGAACACTATAAACTTTCAATTAAGGTGAACAATCACCAAGAAAAAACTTCCAAATCCACTTTAAAGAGATTGTAAGAGGGAGATAATCCCATAGAAGGTGCCTATGTTTGGGGAGAAGAAATAGGGAATCCAAGGGAGGAAACCCCAATTAAAAATGACCCAAACGGAAAGGATACCCCCCTTTCGAGTGGGTCACTCAATTTACCCACATAGTTTACCAACCCAGATAGTAAACCTACATATCGCCACTATTAAAAGGTACATGAATTTCAAAAATATTCTATATGGTTAGTTTAACCAAAAAAATTTAATATGGAAACCTAGAAAAATTCCCCAAAATTTCACTCTTTTTATCCCAAAACGTCTCCAAATCAAGGGGACAATCTATGACATAAATACCCACACATAAAATTGACATTAGTGTGTTACATAATCCATACATATTATGTGTTTGGTGATTAACTATTCACTATAGTTATTAGGCTAATGATAGATCATCTACCTTTGTTTTATAGTTGGTGATATATCATTTTATAGGATATATATAATATGTTGATATATTTTTCATTCTATGAATTGTGTGGGTGATACATCAATCACTTTTGGTTATTATATGTGTGATATATCATTCACCTTTTTAGTGTACCACTGATACATCATTCACTTTCCTCATTATTTTGATGGTATTTTCCCACCCCTTGTAATGAAATCAGTGATGCATCATTAACATAGTATCAAGGTATTATAATGATATATCATTCAACTTATGGATTTTATTTGGGATATATCATTCACTTTGGTTATTATATCAATGATGCATTATACACCTTGGTCAGTATAGTTGGCGTTGCATTTTTCACCATATTTATTGTTATGTAATGTTAGTGATGCATCATTCACCTTGTCTAATATATTGGTGATGAATCATTTAACTTAGGTATTATTTAGTCATATATCATTCACCCTCATGTAGTACTATAGTGATATATCATTAAACCTTGACTAGTTATATTGTGAAACTTCGTTAGTATTAACTTAAACTATGGTGATGCATCGTTCACCCAAGTTAAATTATGGTATCCATTTATCACCTCACTTTTTTACCTACTGATGACTCATTCACCCTATATATTGGTGTGATTATTAATATATTCTCCACCCTCTTATTATTTTAAGACCATGGGAGTATCATCCCATTTAGGAACTAATAGAAGTGGGTATGGTTGTTTATTCAAGTAGCAATTTTCACCCATGATATAACAGGTGTATATTTATTTTTACATAATATTATGAATGTAAAAATATTATTTTGGAATTATTTAAGGACACCATTAGTGGTGACTCGCTAAATATATTTCTCACACCTTGAACTTTCACCTTGGTGGGCATGTAAGCTTCTTAATTATGGTTACCTAGTAAGGGAAATGGATCTATAGTCTATGATAGATCTGGGATGTATGAAAAAATTGGGAGATGGGACTTGGTGGATCCCAAAACCTAGGTTTTTTATATTTTACTATTTCTTAATACATTTTGGATATTGTGAATTATTTGGGTGACCCATTGTAAAATATTACTATTTATGTATACCATCTATAACATTATAATGGTTTATATTTTATCATAGCATGTATTTGGGTGACCCATTATAATGGTTTATGTTTTACTTGAATGACTTATAGTAAGTAGTTGTTTTGATATTAATATATGATGGTTGGCTATGTGGATCTTATGTGTATTCTGTGACTAACATTGAGTTTTTGTAGGTTGGCCTATGAAATAAAAAAGTTATATGACACCCTTATGTCGTAAAGTGTATATAGAGTATGAGGACACTTTAAATATTATAGTTTTTCTTAAATTGTGATATCAAGAATTGTTATAGACATGTTATGAGTCATACATTTGAAATTTAGTGATATTCCACCTTAAGAAGATCTAATATAGCAGTAGGAGGGTGTTGAAAATAATTCCCCACTGAATATGGAACAAAAACTTCATATGGATCAGAGTACTCCTATGGATGAGAAACACATGGTGAGATTATTGCATGTTATTTAGTGTATTGAAGGATTTAAGAGTTGATTCATCCATATTAGACTTTATGATAGAGTTTTTGTAGTTTTATGGAACTCTCTTTATGAGTATGAGTGGACTACAAGCTATTGAGTTCTATACTGAGTCTCTATAATGTTTTTTGATCAAATCAAGACAAACCTTGATTGGAATATGGATATCACAATGTATGTAATCCATGGACTGACAATGAATAAGAAGGACCATCTATTTAGATTCATAGCCAGGGTAGTTCATCAATAACATCATTTTATACTGTCAAAGAATGATTAATCAACCATATAGGGCAATGAAACTGGTATTCATCCTACTTGATGAGATATAGAGACAAAGGTATTATATTACATAACATAGTTAGATAAAAGTTTTTTTCTATTCAAACAATAACTTATTTCTCTATGGATGAATTGACATATTTCTAGATATTGATCATGGACTTTAGGTTAGTTCACCTAATGCTAATGAGAAAGAGGCCTATATGGAAACACACTAAATGTATCCACATTGTAACATCCTATTCTTTTAGGTATTTCTTGAACCTTTTCTAATCTAATGTTTAGGGATGTATGTTTTTTATAATTAACAGAGTTTGTGTATAAATGTGTTAATGGTTTTAGGGGGTTGTCATAGGGTTCAACATTCTTCAAAGATGGTCTAGGATTTTTATATAGAATCTAGACCGGGGACTACCTACTAGACATATTCATGTTGGTAACTAGTTACACATTGTGAGTTTATTATAGGGGAGATATAGTGAGTACCATTCAGTGTGTAAAAAATTACAATCTATGAAATGTATCCACTTTTTGAATGGTTCAATCAAGATGAATTCAACCCATGGTGACACCTTTTTTAGGATATTTATTAAATTTTTTAATTCACGATATGAAAGGGATTCACGACATGAATTATTTGTGTATATTTTTTTATCACACTGAACCCCTAAAATATTTTTCATTTGATGTGTAGGCCATTCTCTTGAACCCTAGAGAGGTTTTGTGGGATTTTGGGCGATCTCCCTCCTTTTAGATTTATCCATTAAGCATTTGATTCTCGTGGCGGTTGCATCACCCTCATTGGTTAGTGGTCTTTATATTTATTCTCTTCACTTGGTCCTGGTAGTGAATTTTGATATGTTTGTCATTAGTTGATTTTTTATTGTTCCTATGAAATTTATCCTCCTTCCATATCTTCCATAGGTCGATATTCCTGTTTCAAATCTTTGTTGTTGAAATTGATTAGGTTTCCTCCATTCTTGGGGAAGGAGTACATATAAAAGAGGCTTTAATTCATAAATTTCATTATATTCTTGTCAATTCACATGGTTTTTTTATTATAGTTTGTTTATTTGAAATTGGAATGTATTTTTTTGTAAACCATACACATTTATAAGGGGGTTTCATTAAAAATAGTTTTTCTCAGACCAAGTATTTGATTAAATTATTTAAAGGTTGGTTTTGGTTTTGAAATGGGTTTTCAATCCTTGGAGAATAAATTATTTGATATGAAAATTTTTTATTAAATGTGATCATCGTTTTTAAATGGTTTTTGGAAAACTGTTCACATTAGGTAACCATGTGTGCGCTAGGAATAAAATTTTCAGTTTTGTGTGTGTAATGACACATGAGGTTTTATGTCACCTTAGTGTGAGTAATACAACTAGAGGTTATATTGGTTGGATCCTCCTTAGGCCTGGATTAGGGATTTTCATTCATGTATAACACTTATACCCATTTTTTAGATCCCAAATTGTGTGAATTTTCATTTATGTATTTTTTATCACATGATATTTTTCATGGTTATTTTCTCACATTATTCTCATATGTGTATCCATAGTTACTTACATATTTTCTTTTATACTTTACATATTCATGGATTTGGTGAATATGGTATGATTTTATAAAAAACAAAGGATTTTTTTATAAAATGGTTTTAATTTTTGAAAATGAATTATAATCTAGATTTTTTTTTTAAATCTAGAACTAATTTATTCTTGATATTAGATGTTTTATTGATTATTTTGTGGTATCCTACTGGAATTTTTTCTCATGCCTTTCTATTTTTCTTTTGGGTTGTTATAGATGTTTTTTTGCAAGATTACGGTAAAGGGAAGGGAATTATATAGCATGATGGTTTCTCTATTTGTCTTCATCTTTGAAGCAGGATGGTTTGGTGGTGATTGATGGTCACACAGGGACATGTTTTAACTCATTATTTTTTTTATGTTTCTGGTTTGGGTTTTTTTGATTGAATTTTTATATATCTTGGATATATTCTCTTACTTATGAATTTTACCCTATTATTTTTCCTTATCCATGTTTATTATGAGACATGTTTATTCCATTTTGTTTCACTTCACCATTTGGTATATCACCTTGGGTAAATTATTTAGTTGACCTGGGAAGGTTTGTTAAAAATTGGTATCAGATTCATTACCCAGCCTCAATTTTTGTGAAATTTCTTGGGTTTGGTTTAGTGACTTGGTAGACTTGAGGTTAGATGATAATAATTTATATGGTATATACGGAAAAGGGTCCTAGATAGTTCACTTTTATTACTAAAACTAAGTTTCCATGGGTGGTCATATATTTTCTCCAAGATTGAGATTTTCGGGTTGAGGTCATTTGAATGAACCAGATATGGGGTTTATTTAAATGGACATGTTCCTTATTTTTTAGTCTTTTATTCAAAAAATACATAATTGATTTAAATCCTTGTCATGTAAAATCATTAATATGGATACCCAAAGTTGGTTATATTATTTTGAAATATGCTCATTACTACAGTTTTTTTTTTTGTTTTTTAGATAATGAATTCAAGAATAGATCTTCTAAATTCGAGAGAGGAATATATGAGCCATATTCTATAGGAAAATCCTCAAGTGTACTCTTCTATGGTAGAAGTTATATTATAAAATATTTAGACAAAGGGTCAATCAGGTCTCAAGGACATTTGATGAGTATTAAATCACTACTCATAATTTACTATGTGTCATCCACCTATCTTCTATGGTGAAAAGGGACCCTGAGAATATGAAAAATGGATTCAGTGTATTGAGAGGGTTTTAAACTTCTTGAAAACTACAAAAGAATCTAAGATGAGTTTTTCCACGTATGTTCTTGAGGGACCAGGAAGAAGGTGGTGCTGATCTATTGTGAAAGTTATGTTACATGATGTTCTTACCTAGAATTATTTTATTAAAATATTCAACTAGTGTGTAAAGACTCAGAAATTCCATTTAATATTTTTAATTTAATGCGAATTTTATGAGTTCATGAAAATTGACGGTGCATGATTCCGAGGCCCGGAGTGTCCGGAATGAATTTATGAACTTTTTTTCAGGTACGTTCAGTAAACTTATGAGAGGGTTTTTGTAACTTTTGAACTATTGCTTAGAATTAAAATATGAGGGCACGGTTGAACTCGCAACACTAATATTCGCATAAGGAGACCATCACCTCTACCGCAGTTGGTCGAGGGTGAAAGATAGTTTTTGGGGTTTTTCATGGGAATAAAAAATAAAATTAAAAAAACTTTTGTTTTATTTCCAATAAACCTACCATGTGAAGGCTATAGTGGTGGTGACCACAAGGGGTTAAAACCTCCAAACTTGAATGCTCGGTGGTGGGGACCACCCGAGCTAGTAAAACCCCCAAGTCAATGCTTGGTGGTGGGGAACACCTGAACCCCTCATTATGGGAGAAAAACATCTCCACTCCCTACTTTAATTATCCCACATCTCCCTACATTAATAATACCAAGTCTCATTTATTTATTTAAGAAAACATAATCTGTGACAAAAATTTAAAATTGGACAAACATATTTTATTATGTTGGAAAATCTTTTCTTGAGAGGGGATTTATGGTTGGCGAAAGAGAAGGGGGAGAACTTGGGAGAAAGCTCTCCAATGAAGAACGCACTCTGGAATTGAAGAATGTGGACGACGTTTGAACTGACTATGGAAGCCTGACCACTGAAGCAACGATCCTTGGCACTCTCTTCACCTTCACCATTTCCATCTCACTATATCTGTCAACTATTCTCCAAGGTAGGGGTGTGTTTTAATTTGATCGATGTCAATTTCCCTCTCACACTGAATCACCTTCCTTGAGCTATATGCTACCACCCTAACACAGAGGGTATGGGCCAAACAAACATGGTCTGACCCCTCTACAAATCTTTGTGGATCATTGTGTGATCTTTGTGAGGGTGATGGTGACTAGTGCCAGTGGTTGGTACTGGTGAAACTCAAGAACCGCGAAAAAGGAGACAAATGAAGGGCGGTCGGTCGAGCCTATTGCTGGTGAAGGCATGATGCTCCGCAGCCCCGCTGCCTCCACGCCCCATGGCGCTCCACTGCCTGCAGCCACCGCTGCCCTGCGGCCCCACCGCACCACCATATGGCCTCACCGCACCGCCTTGCGATCTCGCCTCCCACTGCCACCGCCACCCCGTGGCCTCCGCGCCTCGCAGGCTCCCCGCGCTACCTCGCGTCCACGCCGCCCCATGCCACCCGCAGCCTCAACCTCCCCAAGTCCCCCACAGCTTCCACCGCCATGTGGAACTTGTGGCCTCGCGTCGCCCCGCAGCACCTGCGGCCTCACGCCACCCCATGGCTCCCACGGCCACCTGCGGCCTCCGAGGCCGCCCCAACGACCCACGGGCCGCTGACTAGGCTGGGCTTCCTAGCAAGCCAGACCTCCCAGTGTGGGTTGGGCCACCTAGCATGGGCCGGGCCACACTGCGGGCCAGGCCACACCCAGCGGGTCAGGCCGGGTGGGTCCAAACGGGTTGGACTGGACCCAGACCCACTACGACTCATTTACGCTCTTTTAGCCATAACATTGGCACCAGACGTCTGTTTGATGAAATGTCAGTGGAACTAGAAGCCTTGGAGTGAGATATTACCTTTAGTATACCCCAATTGAGATTTGGATAATGTTGGGATATGGTCGGGTTGGATCGATCACTAATCCAACTGGGGCCTCGGGAATAAAGGATAATAACTTACATACCAGTTGTCCGATTAACATGTCATCTGTTGCATTGAGACCCATATGAAGTGGAGGTACATTGAGATAATTATTATAGGGACATCATGGCAGTTGGAGTATCGATCAGTGGCTTGATGATATGACCCTCTTGGAGATGAGCAAGCCTAGCGCGGGAACCCAGTAGTTGGCTGTGACTTAAGGAAGAGGTCCTTCGTTGGTCTGAGATTGAGGGTCCCACCTGGAACTGCTCTAGGATTCCATTTGGGTCTACTCAAGAGATCTTGTGTGGTTCATCACCTATGGATCTTGTGTGGTTCATCACCTAGCGATGCTGTGTGGGTCAGCACCTAGTGATCATGTGTGGGTCAGCACCAAGTGATCCTGTGTGGGTCAGCACCAAACGATCCTTTGTGGGTCAGTACCGAGTGATCCTGTGTTGGTAATCACCTAGAGATCCTATATGGGTCTGATGATGGTTAGCGATCCTTCGTGGGTCTGCCTCTTAACAGAGTAAGATGATTCAATAGTTACATATAATCATCTCTACTACTGTACCTAAGTTATACTCAGTGTGAGTTGAGTCTGTACCTTATGGTACTTTCCATCGTGGTAATACATTGGTGGTATTATTCTGTGTGGAATACCTGTGTGGTACTTAACTTCATGGTATTCTTTCCTTTGTGGAATAAATGGTCTTTGGGCTTTGAGTTGGACTCTGTGTTTTCCTCATGATTTAGATGGGGTTACATGATAACTTTGGTATATGTATGGGAATATACCTAAGTAGGGATGTTAGTTGATTTCACGTTGTGTGGTTTATCCTTGGTGGATTTTTTGAGGCCTTGAGGGTCTCTAGGTCCCTACTGGGCATCGTTATACTTACCCTTGCAGGGGCTATGCCCACACCTTGTTGTGTTTGGTGCAGACGACAGAAATCATTGACTTAAGACGAGAGTACCTAGATTGGATCTAGCTTGGAGGTGGACATTAGACAAGGCATACTTCAGAGACGACCGTTCAAGAGTTGTACCTACCCTTCAAGTAGGATCCTTGGCGGGTGATTGCAGGAGCTGTTCCAATTTACTTTTACTTTCAATTTCTTGTACTTTCCGGTTGGGCTTGTATTCTATCCCCTTTTACTTACTATACTCACTCAATTTACTATTCAGTTTACATGAGTTCGTATTTTGTTGTGTGCATTGTTGCATTTTCTTATTTGTTATAAAGGAAATTCCTTCCCAGTTTTAGGGAAAACACCTTCGATGCTAGTCTCTAGCCCCTAGCCTATAGAAGGCGAGCTTGGGGTAGTCACGACATGGGCCTCGGGGGATGGGTCATGACAAATTGGTATCAGAGGAGTTAGTTATACCATAGAACATAGGCTCTGATCCTTTTAATAGCAATAATGTTAAGTGTAGTGATTGTGGTTATGATTTTAGGGAATCCAGTGTTAGTGCAGCGAACAATTTATCCATACACCAAGACCCTGACTTCTGATTTACGACTCAATGCACGAAAAAACTTTTTGCCTGTGGGTTTTCAAGCATCTTCTTTGTGAAATATTTGAGTCAGCTCACCAAGTATAACTTATTGACCGTGGAACACCTATTTCTTTTCAGGATATCGCCATGTAGACAGCCATCTAGGGTTCTGAGAGTTGTACACACTGATAGCCCATCGAGCGATGAGGCCTCGGTGCAGGGCTCTCTTCTAGTAGAGGCACCAGCGGAGACACCAGTGGTACCATTACCCATTGGGACACCAATGCAATCAGCCCCAATAGCAAAGGGTGCACTCTTCTTGAGCACGTTTCATGAGTTCCAACGCCAGAGGCCACCCAGGTTTAGGGGAGAGATGGACCCACATGTGGTTGAGGATTGGCTGGAGGTCGTGGTGAGAGTCTTTCGACAGGTTGGGACACTAGCTGATCTCATGGTGATCTTTGCAGCTAGTATTCTACATGAATCCATAGGTAGAGGGTGGAGCTTGTTTCTCCAGGCTCACGACAAGGTGATGCTTCTCTAGGTAGAGTTTGAGAGACTATTTCATGCAGAGTTTGTCCCAGCGACTCTTCGTGCAATGAGCATATAAGAGATACTTCATCTGTAGTAGGGAATCATGACTATGGATCAGTACTCGTTGAGGTTCACTAAAATCTCTCTCTACTCCATTGGTATGGTGCGGGACCCATTCTTCATAGCCCGGACCTTCGAGCAGGGACTCAGGAAGGAGATCAGGGCTTCGATGATCTCACTCAGCATCCCGATGTAGGTGGGGGTGTTATAGAGAGCCCTTTTAGTGGAGAGTTTCTTTATTGAGTAGTCACAAGCAGCACGACCCACTACCAGTCATCACGTAGTGGATTCTTCTACAACTGGCATCAGGAAGATAACATAGATTTCTAAAAGTACTAGACTTATATGTGGATGATCGCAGGATTCAGGGTCGGTTGTGCGCGGCACCCGAGGTAGAGCCAGTCATGCCAGGAGCGGGTAGTGTTACACATGCGGCTGGCAGGGTCACATGGCTCGTGAATATCCAACCCGCCATACAGATGACCAGTAGACGGTGGATGTACCACCCAGAAAGAGATAGAGATTCGACTGAGGAGGTCCGCAGGGAGTAGGCAGACGTGGCAGAGGAGCTGGTTGTGCAGCTGGTAGTGGGTGATGATTCAAGATATTATGCCCACCACCACCAGGAGGTCCACCCCAACCACAAGGAACATGTGGATAGGGGCGAGCTCAGCTATAGGCAGCTGATGCGTACGATCACGATGCTACGGAGATGATATGATGTACGATCTGTGTCTACTCCACCTTAGATGTAGTACTTATAGACACAGGTGCCAGTCATTTTTGTATTGCCACTGCCCTCGTTCAGAGCTCAGAGATTCCGATGGAGCCGTTGGATCAATCCTTTTGGATAGAGACTCCTACGGACGTAGATTTGAAGATTATGCACTGGTTCCAGCAATGCGAGCTTACTCTAAGAGGCATTATCTTTGGCTGGGATCTCCTAGTAGTAGCGTTGAGGCCTTAAGACGTCATCTTGGGTATGGACCAGTTATCTACAGTCCATTATCAGATCGACTATATTAGGCACAAAGTGCGGTGTGTTCGTACAGATGGGACCAGGTTTAACTTCACTGGTGAGAAGGGAGCCTTTGCAGCACAAGATGGACTTACCCAGATGAGAGTGCACCTGATCACTCATTAGTTGGCTAGCCATACCCTCAGAGCAGTTGATGTGGAGAGTCTAAGTTATCCTGTAGTGGTGGACCAGTTCGTAGATGTCTTCCCTGATGATGTTTCTGGTCTATCTCCTCGGAGAGAGGTGGAATTTTACATTCAATTTTACCATGGGATGACTCCGATATCTACACCAGCATATGGGATGGCTCATGCAGAGCTTCGTGAGCTACATGAACATCTAGAGGACTTATAGGGGAAAGGGTTCATTCGGCCCAATGTTTCTTCGGGGGTTGCCATGATTTTGTTCTCCAAGAATGCGGATGGGAGCTTGAGACTTTGTGTTGACTATCGGTTCCTGAACCAGGTGAACCTGAAGAATAAGTACCCACTTTTGAGGATTGATGACCTCTTTGATCAGCTTAAGGGAGAACAGTGGTTCTTGATGATAGACCTCAGATCAGTCTATCACCAACTCAGAGTACGAGACATGGACGTGTAGAAGATGGCTTTTATATGTTAGTACGACCATTATGAGTTCTTGGTTATGCCATTTTGTGTAGCCAATGCTTCAATAGTGTTCATGGGACTCGTGAACATGATCTTTCTTCCATACCATGATCGCTTTGTAGTAGTCTTCATTGACGAAATTCTGATCTACTCGACTACTGAGGAGGATCATGCTTATCATTTTCACATAGTACTGGACACACTCTGAGAGCAACAGCTTTATGGTAAGCTCTTGAAGTTTCAGTTCTGGATCTGAGAGATTAATTCTCTGAGACATGTCATATTAGAGGCTGGAGTTGCAGTAGATCTAGCAAAGATTGAGGAAGTACTTTCTTGGGATCCACCTAGGAGTGTGAAGGAGGCACGAAGTTTCTTGGGTTTGGCTGGATACTACCAGAGGTTTGTACCAGATTTCTCCAGAGTTGCAGCACCTCTATCAGTGTTGACGAAACCCTTCGTGTGGTCGGAGAGATGCCAACAGAGTTTTCATAAGCTGAGGCAGAGTTTGACTAGTGCTCCCATCTTGAGGCTTCTAGAGGAGGGTGTAGGGTACGTAGTCTACTGCGACGCATCTGGGACCAGACATGGATGTTTCCTGATGTTGGATCAAGCAGTGATTTCAT
Organism: Viscum album; assembly: GCA_963277665.1. Classification (NCBI taxonomy): domain Eukaryota; kingdom Viridiplantae; phylum Streptophyta; class Magnoliopsida; order Santalales; family Viscaceae; genus Viscum; species Viscum album. The sequence continues at coordinate 258,282,601 of OY728162.1, forward strand.
TTGGTTCTCTATATCTGAGACAACATGAGCAGAACTACACAACCCATCAGTTGGAGTTAGCAGTAATGATATTCACCTTGAAGATGTGGGGAAAATACTTAATGGGCGAGTGTTCTACAGTGTACTCTGATCACAAGAGTCTCAGGAATAACTTCTCTTAGAAGGACCTGAACCAGAGATAACAAATTTGGCTTGAGTTCCCCCAGGACTATGACTTCAAGATAGTATATACTTCTGGGAAGGGTAACGTTGTAGTAAATGCACTCAGTAGGAGATCTGGTATACAACAGCTAGGTGAGACGACAGAGCAGTTGGCCGTCTTTCAGATATCCTTTGTGGATAGTGATGGAATAGCTTTCCCTCAGTCTCTTACAATCACTCTCCCACTTATTCAGCGATTCAGGGAGGTGCATCATGGGGAAACTGACTGTGAGGCTCGACGTGCTCAGATATCCACAAGGCAAGCACCTGATGTATTTTATGAAGGTGGGGAGCACCTCATCCTCTTCAGAGGACATACCATAATACCAGTGTCACTTTGGGAGGAAGTGATGAAATAGTTCCACACATCCCCTCTAGCGGTACATCCAAGAGTGGTGTAGATGTATCGGGATCTACACCGATAGCACTGGTGGCTGGTAATGAAGAAATCAGTTGCATTGTTTGTCTCTAGGTGCTTCACTTGTCAGCAAGTGAAGGCAGAGCATCAGGTACCAGCAAGCTTAGTTCAGCCTTTAAAGGTCCTAGAGTGGAAGTGGAAGGGGATATCCATGGACTTCATGACAGGACATCCACATACATCCAAAGGAAATGACTCTATTTGGGTGATTATTGACCAACTCACCAATTTGGCCGACTTTCTACCGATCAGAGAGCAAGGTTTATTAGAGAACTTGGGACACCTATGTGTGCAGGAGATTGTGCGGCTACATGGAGTGCCCTCTAGGATTATCTCAGATAATGATACACATTTTTCTTCCTAGCTATAGAATGGGTTGCATGAGGATTTAGGGACACAACTTCGTTTGAGCACCACCTTCTATCCTGAGATGGATGGTCAGACTGAGAGGACCATTCAGACCCTCGAGGAAATGCTATGTGCTTGCGTCCTCAAATTCATTCATATTTCGGAGGATCAATTGCCTTTGGTAGAGTGTTCATACAACAATAGCTATCACTCCACCATATGGATGACACATTTTTAGGCATTGTATGTGCGACCTTGCAGATCACCTTTGTGCTGGACATACCCAGGGGAGTCAGCACTAGTGGGACCAAAGATGATATGGGCTACCACAGAGAAGGTGCAGATCATCCAGGAGCAGATGAAGACTGCACAGAGCAGCCAGAAGTTGTATGCTGACAGGAGATGGTGACCTATGGAGTTTGAGGATGGTGACCACTTCTGTCTACGGGTCTCACCTTGACGAGGTTTGCAGAGATTTGGCCGAGGCGGAAAGTTATCTATGAGGTTCATTGGACCCTTTCAGGTCCTCAACAGAGTTGGATAGGTAGATTACTGCTTAGTTCTTCCACCTCAGTTGCATTGAGTGCATGGAATCTTTAACATATCCTAGCTGAGGAGATATGTGCACGACCCTTCTCACATCATCGACCAAGGAGAGTTGGATGTCGACGATGGGGAAACTTTTATGGAGGTTCCAGTAAAGATTGAGGATCGATAGGAGCAGGTCCTTCTTGGGTGGTTGATACCTCTGGTGCACATTTGTTGGTAGCACGAGAACCTCCTGGAGAGAACATGGGAGAGGGAGGTTCAGATTCGTGCTCAGTACCCCAACTTGTTTCCCTAGTTTTAGTTGTGGTTTATGGGGACAGAAATCTCCGAGGTGGGGAAAATGTAAAGACCCAGAAATTCCATGTATTTTTTTTAATTTAATGGGAACTTTATGAGTCTGATAAAATTGACGACATGAGATTCTGAGGGCCGGAGTGTCTGGAATGAATTTCTGAACTTTTTTTCAGATATGTTCAGTAAACGTACGAGCTGGGTTTTGTAACTTTTGAATCAGTGCTTGAAATTGAAATCTGAGGGTACTGTTGAAATCACAGTGCCGGTATTCGCATAAGGAGACCTTCTCCTTGACCATAGTAGGTCGATGGTGAAAGATAGTTTTTTTTGGGTTTTTCATGGGAAGAAAAAAATAAAATAAAATAAACGTTTATTTTATTTCTAATAAACCGCCCATGTGAAGGCTATGGAGGTGGGGGCCATGAGGGGTTAAAACCTCCCAACTTGAATGCTTGGTGGTGGGGACCACCCGAGCTAGTAAAACCCCCAATTCAAAGCTTGGTGGTGGGGACCACCCGAACCCCTCATTATGGGATAAATACCTCTTAACTACCTACATTAATTATTCCAACTCTCCCTAAAATAATTATGCCAACTCTACTTTAATTAATTAAGACAACTTAATTTTTTCCAACAATTTAAAATTGGAAAAACATATTTTGTTATGTTGGAACCTCTTTTCTTGGGAGTGGATTTTTGGTTGGCGGAAGGGAAGGGGGAGAACTTGGGATAAAGATCTCTAATGAAGAACTCACTCCGGAATTGAAGAACGTGGACGACGTTCGAACCAACTTCGGAAGCGTGACAACGGAAGCAACAATCATTGGCACTTTCTTCACCTTCACTGTTTCCTTCTTACGATCTCCATCAACAATTATAAAAGGTAGGGGTGTGTTTTAATTTGATCAATGTCAATTTCCCCCCCACATTGAATCATCTTCCTTGAGTCGTATGATACCGCCCTAACGTAGAGGGTGCGAGCCAAACAAAGATGGCCCGAACCCTCTGCAAATCATTGTGGGTCTTTGTGTGATCTTTGCAATGGTGACGTCAACCAGTGCCAACAGTTGGTACCGGTGGAACTCGAGAACCACAAAAAAGGTGATGAACGAAGGGTGGCTGGTCAAGACGGCCCCCAATGAAGGCACGACTCTGCCATTGGCGGCCTCTACCGCCCGCGGTCCCCGCCGCCCCGTAGCCTCGCAGCGCCACCCAGCGGCCACCACCACCCCACGAAGTCACCACCCGTGGCCACCACCACCTCGTGGCCTCCGTGCCTCATGGCCTCACTATGCCGCCCCGTGGAACTTTCAGCCTCACGCCACCCCGTAGAACCCGCAGCCTCCGCCGCCCAGCGGCACCTGCGGCCTCCGCAGCCCCGCAGCACACCTGGCCTCGCACCGCCCCGCGGCTCCCATGACCTCCCGCGGACTCTGTGGTCGTAGCCCAAGCTGGGCCACCCAGTGCGGGCTGGGCCATACCTAGTGGTTTGGGCCAGGTCGACCCAAACCGGGTTGGTTCGACAGGGTCGGACCAGACCCGAACCCACTACGACTCATTTATTCTCGTTTGGACATAACTTTCGCACCGGACATCCATTTGACGAACCGTTAGCAGTGCTGGAAACCTTGGAGTGAGACTATACCTTTGGTATACCCCACTTGAGTTTGGATACAGTTGGGATACAGTTGGGTTGGATCGAGCACGAATCCAACCGGGCCCTCGAGAATAAAAGGCTAATAACATACAGACCAGGAATTCGATTGACGCGCCCTCTGTTGCGTTGAGTCCCCTATGACATGGCGGTCCTTTGAGATACTTCTTCATGGGAATTTGTGGCAGTTGGAGTATCGAACAGTGGCTTGAGGAGTGGACCCTCCATGAGACAAGAAATCCTAGCATGGGAACCCACTAGCTGGCTCTGACTTAAGGAAGAGATCCTTCGTGGCCCTGAGATTGAGGGTCCCACATTGAACCGCTCTAGGATTCCATGCGGGACTACCCGAGCGATATTGGATGGATCATCACCTAACGATGTTGTGTGGGTCATCACCTAGAGATCCTGTGTGGGTCAACACCTTGCGATCCTGTGTGGGTCAGCACTGAGTGATCCTGTGTGGGTCAGCACTGAGCGATCTTGTGTGGGTTAGCACGTAGCGATCCTGTGTGGGTCAACACCTAGAAATCCTATGTGGGTCTGATGATGATTAGCGATCCTTCATGGTTCTTCCTCTTAATAGAGTAAGATGATTCAGTAGTTACATCTAATCATCTCTTCTACTGTACTTAAGTTATACCTGGTGTGAGCTGAGTCTGTACCTTGTGGTACTTTCCTTCATGGTAATACCTTGGTGGTATTCTTCTATGTGGCATACATGTGTGGTAATTGCCTTCATGGCATTCCTTCATTTGTGGAATAGATGAGCTTTGAACTTTGAGTTGGACTCTGTGTTTTTATCATGATTGATATGGGTTTACTAGATATCTTAGGTATATATATGGGAATATACCTAAGTAGGGATATCAGTTGATTTCTTGATGAGTGGTTTATTTTTGGTGGATTTTGTGAGACCTTGAGGGTCTCGGGGTCCCTACTAAGTATCTTTTTATTAACCCATGCACAGGCTATGCCCGCACCTCATTGTGTTTGGTACAGAAGATAGAAAATGCTGACTGAGGATGAGAGTACCAGGACAGAAGGTAGTTGGAAGGTGGACCTTAGACAAGGCATACTGTAGAGACGACTGTTCGAGAGATTTACCTACCCTTTAGGTAGGATCCTTAGCAGGTGATCACAGGAGCTATTCTAGTTTAGTTGTACTTTCAATTTATTATTCTTTCCAGTTGGGCTTTTATTCTGGACCCTTTTACTTACTGAACTCACTCTATTTACTATTTTGTTTACTTGTGTTAGTATCTTGCTGTGTGTTTGGTTGCGTTTGCTTACAGGTTATAAAGGAAATTCCATCATAGTTTTAGGGAAAATGCCTTTGGTGCTAGTCGTAGCCCCTAGCCTATGGAAGGTAGGCTTGGGGTTGTCCCGACATGAGCCCCAGGGGATGGGTCGTGACATGGTGGTTTTATCATAATAAAATTAAAGGGAAAATCCATGGGAATTATGACCTTAGGGAAAGGTAAGTATACCATTCTGGAGTATTTTGCCCAATTTTTCAAGTTGGTGTAATTTAGCACCAGAGATAATCACAAATGATTACTTAAAGAATAAAATGTTTGATTTGGGATAGAGGGATGATATTTGGTCAATGTTGCTTCTCATGTGACTTCCAACCTTTTTAGAGTCAATCAATAAGTTATATTTGGTATAGGATGACATAGCTAGAAAAACAGGTTTGTGCAGAACTTCAGTTGGTGCTGTCATTAGATAGGGTGTATCTTCTGGACAGAAAGGAAGTCAAAAGTTAACAAGTATTATTTAGTACTAGTTTATTGGGGCTTCTATAGAAAATTATAAGTTTTTTTATATCAGTGTGGATGGAAAATTCAAATAAATCCTCATTGTATGAAGGATCCCATGACCTTTGTTTTTTGTGGGAAATCAGGCCATTTGAGGAATTTTTGTGAAAGGATGTCCCAAGTTAGTAATACTAGATCCACTATCACCAAGGGTTTTTAGTTTAATAACAATTATTTCAAGGGTGGTGGGTATTATCCTTAATATAAGTAGAATGTTAATGTATCCAAGAAATCTCATGGAGGAGTTGAAACTATATACCTTTATGCGGTGGAGTATTCACTAATGAAATCTTAAAGATGGGCTAACTACTATTAGAGGCAGAATATTTATTTAATCTTTTATCGAGATATCTTTGTTTGATATAGGTGTTACTAATTATTTTATATTTTAAAAGTTAGTTAACATGTTTAGCTTATGTTAGGAGCTTATTCCACTCTTGTTGTATTTTTTCCTTGCCTTTGGGAAAGAGTTCCAAACAAAGGGTTCAAATGTTCCACATGTTGAGTGAAAATAGATGAACTTGAAGTGGAGTGAGAATTCATGGTGTTTAATCTTGATATCTTCATCCTGATTATTGGAATGGATTTTATAATTAGTGTTAAGACTCAGATTGATTATTATCACCGTTGAGTTCAGTTTTTATCTCTGGATGAAATCAATCATTTCCTTCTGGGTGAGTGGGATTATAGGACTAGGAGATCATGAAATATTGTTCTTTATGATGGGTTGATATCATGTCAGTTATTGGAAATGTTCCTAGATTTCATTGACCCTTGTTTGAGTAGTCCACTTCCTAAAGTGGTGTGTGCATACCCTAAGGTCTTTCGAGAGGAGTTTTTTGGTTTACCATCATAGAGATAGGTCAATAATACCATATACCTGATACTTGGTTTGATGCACATTTCTATACCATCCTATGATACATCACCTACAAAGTTGGGGCAACTTATGGTACATCTTGTGGACCTCAAGGGTAATGTATTTATTTATCCTAGAATGTCACCACGGGATTCACTTGTCCTTTTTTTCTAATAAGGAATATGAGTGGCTTATAATTTTTATTGATTATAAAAATTTAAATGAGTTGACTATCCAAAATAAATAACCATTTCCCATAATTAATGATATCTTTAATAATATTAGAGGGGATCATTGGTTTTCAAAGATTTATCTTCAGTTAGGGTACCACCAGTTGAGAGTCCAAGAAGAGGATATACCTAAGGCAAAATTTAAGAGCTGTTATGGGCATTTCAAGATTATGGGTTCCATTAAATCTCACTAGCACTCTTACAAAATTTATGACATTGATGAAAAATATCTTTCATTGGTTCTTAGAATATGATTTTGTTGTGATTTTGGATGATATTTTGGTTTACTATAAGTCACAATATGGGAACATGAACTGTTTTTATATCATTCTCAAAACCTTGTGGCAATATATGTTGTATGGAATGATTTCCAATTGCGAGGTTTGAATTAAAGATGTAATGTTTATATGGAATGTTATATATTAGATGTGCATCTTAATGGATCCTGAAAAGGTAATGGTGGTTGTGTTCTAGGATCATCCCAAAAATGTTTTTGAGATGTGATGCTTCATGGGGTTGAATGGTTATTATAGGTGGTTCATTATATAATTCTCCAAGATTACATCTATGATGAAGTCTTTAACCCATCAGGGTGTAATGTTAGAGTGGAATGAAAAATATTGGAGATATTTTATGGAACTGAAGGTAAGGTTGACTTTAGCTCTAGTTTTGATTATTTGAAAACCTATTTTGGGTTATAATGTTTTCTCTGATGCTTTTGGAACAAGTTTGGGGAGTGTCTTGATGTAGAGGAAATAGGTGGCGGTCTATGGCTCTCCTAAGTTACAAAATAGTTATATGAACTACCCAACCCATGATCTTTAGCAGGAGAAAATTATATATTCACTCAAAACATGGTGTCACTACCTCTTTGGTGAGTGCTTTATGGTATATTCTGATTATAAGAGCCTAAAGTATATTTTTACTCAAAAGGATGTAGACTTGAAAAATAGATGCTGGGTTGAGTATCTTTAGAATTTTTATTTTGATAATTCTTATACTCTTGGGAAAGATAATTTGGTCACTAATTAGCTAAACAAAAAATTTCTAACACAATCCTCAATGGAATTAGTGGAAGAGTGATCTCCGATAGGTTTGTTTGCAAAGATGATATTAGGAGTAGAAGAAGACAGTGATAAAGTGTTATTGGATTTGAAAAAGTATGAATCACCATTTTATGAATGGTTTTGGCTCGATCCAACACCTAACATTGAGTTCTAGTGCTTTAGTTAAATCCCAATTGGTGGGGAGACCTCAGGTGAGTGGTCTCAATCTCCCAGTGACAGTTTTTATTTCCAAAGCAGGTTGGTTGTTACTTTTTTTCAAATTCAGGAGTTATAAGAAATTTGAAACTATTATTATTGGACCTTACACCCTAGAAATTAAAATATTTATAATGATTTTATACATTGGTATTGGTGACCGAGGAAGAGGTGGTCAATTTCAGATTTTGTATCATGATATTTGACATGGAAGAGAATTAAATCAGATCACCAGAGATCTACTAGTTTATTATTTCCCTTTCCCATTCTTGGATGGAATTGAGCTGAGATTTACATTAAATTAATCATCGATTAACCTCCTAATCCTAGTGGGAAGTATGTGATTTGGGAGACTGTTGAACGATTCCTGACATCGATGCATAAAATCCATATCAAGGAGATAATGAAAGTTGAATAGGTCGGGAACTTGTATGTCTATGAGGTTATATGGATTCATGGGATTACCACTTTGATTTCATATAATAGGGTCCCTAGGCTCACATATAGTTTTTGGAATGGTTTTTAAAAGGCGAGGAGTTTCTAGTTGAAATTGATCATGGAATATCATTTGCAAATGAATGGAATGGTTGGGAGGGATATCCATGTTTTTAAGGATATTCTCTCTAGGAATGTGGGTTTGTTTTTAGTGGTTATTAGGTAAATCATTTGACCCATATCAAGTTTTTCTATAAAAATAGTTATCAGGCCTCAATTATGATGTAACCCTTTAAGGATTTTTATGGGGGGAAATATATCTCCATTGTGCTAGGAAATGTTGGGAGAGTGGTCCTTGGTTTGGGTTAGTCTAGTTCCAAAAACTATAGAAAAGGTGCAGTTGATCTAAAAGATATTGATATCAGAACATATTCACCAGAAATCCTATGTGTACCATCAATGTTGTCTGCTAAAGTTTGAGGTTGGTGATTGTGTTTCTTCCAGAGTTTCACCGTGCATGGGACACCGTCGGTTGGGTATAAGTTAATTTGGCACCAAGGTTTGTTGGACCCTTTGAGATTGCGGAGCATGTTGGAAATGTGGTGTGTTGATTGGTTTTAATATCTTGTTTGAATTCCTTCCATAACATGTTTCATGTTTCCCAGCTGAGGAGGTATCAACTAGATGTTTCCCAGGTGATTGAGTATGAGGATTTTGATCTTGATCCTAGAACCGCTATGGTTAAGAAACCATTTAATATTATGGATCCTGAAAAGAAGGTACTATGTGGTCAAATAATTCCCTTTGATCCATGTACTGTGGTAATTTTGATGGTATAACCATGAGATGTGGGAGTGGGAGTTGTTTATGTGGTTGTAGTGGCCATCAGTTTTTGCAAGTCTGGGATCTTGAGGAATTTTTGGGGACATAAAGCTTATATGTTGGGGGAATTGTAACATCCCATTATTTTAGGTATTTATTGACCCTTATTTGACCTAAATATTGAGGATGTATGATATTTTGAATTAATAGAGTTTGGATATAAATGCATCAAAGGTTTAAGGGGGTTCTACATAGGTTTAGAAAGCTTTGGAGCTGGCTCATGATTTTTCTATAGAACAAGGACTGCATACTACCTACTAGACATATTCACACTATGAACTAGTTAAATGACAGGAATCAATTGGGGGATGATACTATGAGTCCCATTCAGAGTAAGAAAAATTACAGGCCTTGAAAACTATTAATTTTATGAATGGGTCGATCAATATTTAGTCAACCCAAGGCATCACCTTTTTTGGAATATTTATAAAATCATGGAATTTATGACATGAAATGGATTCAAGAAGTGAATTCTTTCAGTATATCAAATTTTATCATGATTCATGCCTGACCTATTTTTTCATTTGACGTGCAGGCCTTCCTCTCAAACCCTAAGGTGATTTTGGGTGATCTTAATCCTTTTGAATTGCTCCATTCAACATTTTATCCCCGTGTTAGTTGTGTTACTTATCCCTAGTAAGTATTCTTCATATTTCTTCTTTATATTTGGTTATGGTATCACCTTTTACATTGTTTGTGATTGGTTGGTGTTTTATATAGACCCTCTACCATTTCTCCTCATCCATTGTCTTTTGGTGGCCAGTCTTCTTGTTTCCAATCCCTATTATGGTAGGTTATTAGGTTTTCTCCATTCTTGAGGTAGGTGTATCTATAAAAGTGGTTCTAGTCCATTGTTTAACTTGATTTCTTATCAATTCCTTTGTATTAGTTTATTTAAATTTATTTATTCGATATTGAAATGATTTTTTGGAAATGATACACAATTTTAAAGGGATTGTCTTTAAAAACGGGTTTTCACACAACAAGTATTGGATTAAATTATTTAAAGGGTGGTTTTTGTTTTGAAATAATTTTTTAGGCTTGTAAGTAGAAAGTATTTTATGTGAAAATATTTTATTAAATGGTAGAATTTTTTTCAATGTTGTTTGTAAAACTGAGCACATTGTGAAACCTTGGGTACATCGGGAATTGCCTTATCACTCTTGGTGTGTGTAATGACGTAAGAGGTTTATGTAACTTTAGTGTTTGTAATTACACTAGAGGTTATATTGGTTGGATCCAACTTAAGCCTATATTGTGGATTTTGTTTCATTTCTAGAACATATACCCATAGGCTAGATCCCAAATGGTTCTCTTTGTCATATATGTATTTTTTTTATCACATGATGTTTTTCATAGTCATTTTCTAACATTCTTATCATATGCTGCATCCATAGTTTCTTACCTGTTTTATCTAATGCTTTACATAATGCAAAATTTTGGGAATATATTACGATTTTATGAAAACCAAAGGAATGTTTTTTATAAAATAGTTTTACTTTTTGAAAATTCATTGTAAACTATATTTGTTTTAAATCTAGAACTAATGAATTATTTATATTATAAATGGTATAGTGGTATCATACTGGACTTTATGATCTCGCCCTAATTTTTCCTTTGGGTGGTTGTAGAATATGATTTTTTGGTCTAAGGTAAAGGGAAGGGTGTTGTGTATCATGACAGTTGTTCTTGTTGATCATCATCTTCATAGTTGGATGGTTTGGTGGTGAAAAATGGTCACATAAGGACTTGTTTATGCTCTTGTTGTTTTATCTTTCTGGTTTGGATTGTTGGGCTTTAAATTTTTATGTCACATTGATATATTGTATTGATTATACATTATACCCTGCTAGTTTTCCTTATTTAGGATTATTATGTGACATGGTTCTTCCACTATGTTGTACTTCACCATGTGGCAGATCACCATGGGTGACTTGTTTAGTTGACCAGGGTTGGTTTGTCACACAAAATATTGTCACATTTTATTGAATTTAATGTTAAAATAAAATATTATTCTCAAATTATAGTATAATAATCATTCAATTATTATTGATGAAATAAATTTAATAATTATATATTCAAGTTTGTAATAGCTAAATTAAATTTATATCTTGTTTATTATTCATAAGAATATAAAAAATATATATATTTATTCATTAGTTTAGTTAATAAATTAATATGAATATTCATTTAGGTATTTGAATATTAAAATAAATATTTATTCCTGAGTTTAGTGAATATCATATTTATTTATTTATCGAATGATTAATATTTATTTAATTAAATATTTTATTATTTAAAGGTTCAATAGATTATATAGAGGATTGATGGGTGATGTTAATGACTTTATGGAAATGATATATATGATTTAATATCATTTAAATAAATATTAATTTATTTATTTAAAAAATTATATTTAAATATGTGTATTTCATTGAATAAAATAATAATATTATTATTATTATTGGACATCGAGATTTTCTTAGAATAAATATTTGATAAAGGGAAATTGTAAAATTAGTGTATATTAAAACTAAATATAAATTCTAACTAATATAATTTTTTAACTAAGAGATATAATGTACACAAATAAAAAAAAATATTTAGAATTATCTTAATCTATAGGGAGAAAATCCTCCACCCGACCTCTCAAGAACATAAAGAGAATAGTAGAACTCCTTATTGCGATCTACAATGAAAGACTTGAAGTTCTTGGTTCCCCTATTCTGGCACTCAGAATACTGGGAATGTTGTTTGGAGATTTGTGGAGCATATGTGGATACATATAAAATATTTCTATCTTTTATTGTCCACTCCAAAAACAACACAAAAGGAGTGTAAATTAAAATAGATCGAATAGAATTCCATGTTTTAAATTAATTATAAATTAAATATAAGTTATCATCTCTAAGATATTCTTGGGTTTATTTCATAAAGTTCTTTAGACTTATCCATTGAAACTAATAAAAAAAATTGTCACCAACCCACCACTTAAACTTTTTTCTATAACCTTTATGTTTTATTACAGTGATTATATTCTAGTTTATAATTTATTTGATCAATTTTAGGTAATTCTTTAGTAGTTTTTTATTTCAAAATTTCATTATTAATCTAATAATCGAAATAAAATGTTAATCCAATTTTATATGGCCAAGAACATTTAGAAATGCATGAATAATTCTTAGATATCCCTTTCATAGGTTCCCAGGTTGATAGTTGTATAACACATATACATGATGTGTAATGCTAAATTACAAACTGTGTACCCATGGTCAACCAAATAAGGAGAAGGTCATGAAAATCTTAGCTTACCATGTGGATCAATACATTACATAATTACACACCTTGTATTGACCATAAACATGAAATATGGTTCAATAGGGATTACACAATGTATTTTTGGCATATACATCATGTAACCCCACATAGTTTTAACCTCATGTAAATCATGATAAGCCACGAAATCAACTATGTAGTGTCATTACATGCTCTTTATTGACTACCAGATGAGTGACAAGGGTAGATATAGATTAAATAGTGTGTATTTGAATGTACACATCACACAACATGTGACAACCTAAGAGTGGTACATGATGAGACTTTAGGCATGTAGTGTGGATCAATATCTAGGATAATTTAAGAAGGTCACAAACTACACAGTGTGTAGCCAGATGTACATGTTGCATGATAGGTGTCATTTTTCACTTGGTACACTTCAAAATATTTTCGATATATCATGTGGATATAAATTCTTAATAATTAGTATCTGCATAAATTATACAACTACAATATGTTTAATAATTTTTTTATATGTCATGTACTTCACACACACGATTAATGGTACATACCATATATATTTATGGTATGTTTTGTGTTCATGCACATCATGCATACTATGAAACTTGACCAAAAAAATTTCACACCGGGTATATCAAGATATGACTTGTGGGAATATATTCCACGTTAGTACACAATACATGATAAGGAATATACATATCATGATACACATAGAATACTGAGTGATAATACATTACATGTGAGTATTAAATTCCAAAAATGGATTTAATCTAACAAATAAGTTATACATTGTGTTGCCTCCAGAGTACATGTTGGGTACATGATTATTTTAAAATTACAGATTAAATTTGTTTAAAATAATGTAGGATGATAATATTATTATATATCAAATAATATTTGGTTATAATATAAATATTAATTATAAAATAAATAATTATTTGATTAATTCATTAATTCCAGTAAATTTATCTTAATAAGAATGAATAGAAATGAATGGTAAAAATTATAAATGCATAGTCATTTCATGTTGTGACTAATCATGATCATGTATGATATGTGTATGTTTTGGATTTTTTTATTTAATTTGATTATTTATTTCTTGATTTTATGTGTTAATTTATTATTAAATTAAATATGAGTAAGGGTCTTTATGTCAAAGGGTTATTTTTCATAACCCTAAAACCCTAGTATCCCTTATCTAGGAGTGAGTAAGCATTTAAAAAGGATAGATATATCAATCAAGGGATATGGTTCAGGACCCGAAACAAGGTGAATCTAACTAAGAAGATACATAGAATAATGGATAAATATTACAACTCAAGCCAAGGATGGGATCAAGGAGTTATTTCTTGAAGTGTTAATCTTGGTTTATCTTTATTTGATAAACTAATTGGTAAATAAAATATCATTATAAGATAACATGTTTATTTTATTTTCTCGGTGTATGGTTATTCACTAATTTATGTGATGAATGGTTTATTTAGATGAATAAACACAATCACATTAAATAAATAAATTAGATATAATTATAATGATAAAATAAAATAAAATAAAATAATTATGCATAAATTATTTTATCAGACATGATTAATTAATTATATATATTTCACATAATATTAACAAATATATAGAGAATAAAATAATTAATATTTATGAACATGTTAAAAAAAATACCTCAATAAAAATATTAACTCAGTTTATGCATTCCATTTTCTAAGTTAAAAAAACCATAGTAAAAGTGTGAGGGAGTTTTAACAAAGGCAAAAGGTTGATTTTACCAAATAGGGTTTATGGGTAATGACCATAGTATACTTAATACAATTTAGATTCAATAATTAAGGAAATATAGGTATAGGATTTTCAGATTAGGAAGTCCACTCAATAGATCAAGGAATGATGGGTTAATATACTAACCAATGCTAACTTCCAAGAATAGAAAACACAATTGTGAGTTGAACTACACCAACAGAAGAAGTTTTTTGTACTAGATTACCAAATATTTTCTAAGACTTCTCAGAAGTTTAGTGAAGAGGGGGAAAAAATCTTTTGGAAACATGTAGATGATGCATTGGATATCCAATGCCTTATGTTATCATCCATGACTAATGGTATCTAGAAGCTTCATGATGATATGGATGTATACTCCATGTTGTCTCATATTTATTATCTATATTAGGAGAAAATATGATAATATTGGTATAAAATATCAAAGGAACTATTTACATGAAACTTAATGGAAAGAGTTCTGGTTGGACCTCATGTAGTTAAGATGATTAGATAGATTGAGCATTTGGAAATTTTGGGATTCAATCTGCCAAAGGAATTGTCCACAAAAATAATTCTCTCATCACTTACCTAAATCTTCTTATGTTTATTTTGAATTTAAAAGTGAAAACTTTAGAGGATATTCCCTTATATCTCTTGAATTATATTTGGTAAAATGATATATACGTAAAGAAAGAAAAATATTATATCATTATGGTGAACAAGAGGAAAGACATGTTAAAAAGGTTTATGATAGATTCCAAGCCTATGAAACTGTAACACCCCAAGGTTTTAAAAATAAATTGAAATAAATGAAATATCATTTTAATTATATAGTTATAACTTTCATTTAAACATAATTTTTCTACTTCTATGATTTGAATTTCAAAAACCTGTCATTTACTGTTGTGATCAGTACGTTATTTGGAGTCTGATAGAACAAACTTGTTTTTTTGGTGAATAGTAACATAACCTTATAAATAGTAATATGAACCTTATGATTATTAAATAATATTATTATTTTATCTTATTAAGTTTATATGATAATGAGATCTTGATTAATTTCTTAAGGTGTAAAAAACGAGTTATAGTTTTAAAATTATTATTTTTGAATAAATTATGATTTTAATTAAAAATTAATTTAGTAATATCTAGAAAATTATTTTTAAAAAATGGAGTTCATTTTTTAATTCTACACATCAAAAAATGGTTAGGGTGAATTTTTGGGATTTTTCTGCAATTCTTGAATTTTTGATGAATAGTAAAATATGATAAATTATGATAAATGCTAAATACTTGTTTTAATGAATCATAGGTAATGAAAGGATAATGTAAGAACACTTGGTTTGAATTATAATGAACTTATTACTATTTTGGGTCACATTAATAAATACTATTAATAGGCTTTAGTAAAAATATTAAACTAATGATTAAAATGATGTAACACCCCTCCTCTCCGCCGCTATAAATACCACCTTCATTCTCCTCATCCTCTCATGCATCTCAAGCATTGATAATTGTATAAGTTCGGCCCAATATCCTCCCCAAGTATCTTCCCCACTTCCAAGTCCTTCAGGTCTCACCAAAAGTCCAAAAAAAGGCCTTACAGAGGATCTCATAGAGAAGAGATCAAGAGGTAAGAATCCTCTTTCATTTTCTTGAGTTTTCTTTTCAATTATTTTATTTTATTATACTCTTTTCAACTCTCATTATCCAAGAGGCATGAAATATCTAGTATGATATATATTATTAATTTTTATCATGTTTATTGAAATATTATTCATCACTTTTTATCTTCTCTTCCTCTTATTCTAAAACTAAAAACACCATCCATGATGTGCTGATTTTCCAAAATCATGGATGATGTGTTTAAAATTTTCATTACTTCCTCCAAAACTGGTTATAAGACCATTTTAATGGATGGAATAGAATTTAAATTTTATGATATATCCTCTTTAATGTTATGTAGATAACATATATACATAATATTATGTTATATAATAAAATTAGTTCATGATTATCAAAGAATCACAAAAATGATCTAAACGGATATCACTAAAGATTTATCTAATGATTCATCCTCCCATCATATAAAAAAATGATTTATGTAATCATTTAATATTCTATAAACATATAAATACCATTTCATTCCACTTATATAATTTCATTTCCATATGATAATAAAATCAAATAAAAGCGGCCATGGAAATCATGTAAAGAACGCACCAGATACAATGGAATGAACAAAATAGTAATAATTTAAAGGTAAAATGATGTTATGAAATGATCATATAAGGTGTTATAAACACTAATAGGTTTATTTTAGATATTAATAACACAATTTTAACCATTATACAAGAGGTTTAAACATGTTTTAATTAAGACGAACCCGAGGTAAGGGAATTCTTAACTCAATTTCCAATCTTTGGGTTAACCTTATACTTTATTTATTATATGGTATTAAGATTATTTGTGTGATGAATATTTTTTTATATTATTTTTTATTATGTTTATTTACAGTTTATACACATATCAATTCCATTATATTAATTCAAACTCTAATTATATTTTTAAGGGACTTTCCTTTTAAAATCCTTTTAAAAGTCTTTGATAAAATTCTGAATGATTGTTCTTATATATATATATATGGAATAACTGGTTTCTCCTGATTTAATGATACCTTTTTACCATGATATATTCCTTGGAAATCGTTATGTTGGGTGATCCCATTTTTTCTCAATCTATGTTGGGTTGATCCCATTATAGCTCAAGATATGACGGGTGAGCCCCATAATAGCTCTCCAATGCATTGGGTACTCCTGAGGTGGAAGTTTAAAAAATGGTTACTCCATGAATAATGGTTATCATAATATTGATATGGAAAATATGTCCCAAGTCAGATACATGATGTTTCTATGAATCCTAATGATTTTTATGAAATGGGTTTTATTGGTTTTTATGTTATCATTTGACAAACAATTTCATTCTTTATATACCTTACTAAGATTTTTTGCTCATTCAAGTTTTTAAATGTTTTTAGAGGTTATAAGTATGTGTAATATAAAATAATGAATTCAATTCAAATGTTATGAAGATTTTTCAAAGAAACTATGTTTTTATTTAAGTTTTATATTTTTGGAAAAAGTGGATACTGTTTTAGTAGTATCCTCATGTATGATTATATGATGCTATGTATGTTTTATGTCCTGATTTATCTAAAAATTGTAGCCTAAAAGATCTTAAATGTGTTAGAATTTATTTTCTTGTATAAAACACAATATTATGTAATGTTTTAAGGCTGGGTCTTTATAGTTGGTATTAAAGGATGGTTTAGATAAATTTAGATGTAAGGATAAGGTTAAAAGAATACCATAAATAATTTTTACTCTATGGTAATTTGAAATGTTTTGGAATTTAATGATTGACATTTTTATTCATCTAAGATATGTCTATTTATAATTATTTTCCATAGAATAAACAAGGAATCTGAAGTAGGAAGGCACCAAGAGGCTGATGTCTGTTTGAATCTGCAACTTGGAATGGTGGGAATCAGAACCAATCAATTTGTGACAACAATGGATTAGTTTAATCAAGAAATAAATTTTTGTGGTATCCATGATAGAGAGGAACATGATCTAACATGATGAAAAATGTATTTTATGAATCATTTTACGGGGAAACATCCTCCATCATTTAGTGGAACCACATATCCAGCAATAGTAGAATGATGGATCAATTCTTTAAAAAAGATATTTGATGTCATGGGATTTTCAGAATGTTAAAATTTAATACTAGACATTTATCGTTTGTAAGGTGAAGTCAATAAATGGTTGTATCTGGTTAAGAATAAGAGAGAAATAAATAATATTGAAATTCTAGAATGGGATGATTTTAAGAGTCTTTTTCTTGAAATATATTTTCCTCAAAATATTTGACTCAAAATGGAGAATCAATTGTTGGAACTAAATTAGAAAGATGATGAATCTATGGAAGGATGTGAAGCCAATTTTAGAAGTCTCACCAGGCACATACTCGATTTTACTTGGGATTTTGATAGTAAAATTAATAGATTTTACTATAGTTTGAAACTATTTCTATAAAGATATTTAGCTTCATGAGAGTTTAAAATATATTATAAACTTGTTCATTGGGATGAAAAAGTTGAGATGCAGTTTGCTGATACGTACATTCCTTATGATGAAAAGAATAATAAGTGGTTAGGTTGGAAAGAATTGGGGAAGAATTCATCAATGAAATCAGAATGTAAGAAAATGAATTTTTCTTCTTATGAAAAGTGTGGTAAAAGGAATCCTAGTGAATGTCTAGTAAATTCTGGGAAATTCTATTGATGTGGAAAGTTTGAAAACATGTCTTGTGAGTTTAAGGAAAATGATATGAAAATTAATGAGAAGTCGATGGTGAGATGCTTTAACCGTAATGAATTGGGTCATTTTTATAATTTTTTTCTGAAGCTAGTCACTTAGGTAAGGAATCAGTAAGATTGGAAGCAGAACGGTGTGGTAAAATCCTCTACAACCACTTTAGAAGATGTTTAGCCCTCAATTTAGGTGTTATTAGGTACATTTCTTATTTTTACAGATTTTGAAAATGAGTTTTTGGATTTAGGGTCTACACATTTTTCCATTTCTGTTTAATTTTCAGAAAAATTGGGAATTCCACCTCATGAAATGAAACCAAAACTCATGGTAAAAACACATGGAAGAAATATTCTGAAAAAATTATAAGAATTTATGGATCTTTATATGTGGAACAATTTTACCTAAAAAACATGTTTTATTTCCTCTAGTATAGTTTGTTGTTATTCTGTGTATGGAATGGGTTTCTTCATATCATGATATGATAGATTATAGAGAAAAAGAAGTTGTTTTTCAGAAAGAGTTTCAATTTGTGTATAATAATGAACCCATACCTTTGATAACATATCAGGAATCTAAGAAACTGATAAAAGATATAAATGAAAGTTATCTTACTCATATTTTTTTAGAAAAGGAATTTATCAAGATTAATTATGTACGAGTGGTAAATGAATACCTTGATGTTTTTCCTGATGATTTTTCTAGTTTTATTCCTAAACGAGAGTTTGAGTTTACTATTGACTTAGTTCCTGATGCTAAGCCAATTTTTAAACCCACATATCGAATATCTCAAATAGAACTTTTGGAATTGTAAAAATAGTTATAGGAATTATTAGATAAAGCCTTCATCTGACCTATCACTTCGCCATGGGGTGCTCATATCTTGTTTGTTAAAAAGAAAGATGGTTCAATGATACTTTTCATTGATTATAGAGCCTTTAATAACATTTATATGAAAAACAAGCATCATGTTCCTCATATCGATGATTTTTTAGATAAGATCTAACGAGCACAATATTTTTCAATGGTTGACCTAAGGTTGGGGTAGCATCGGTTGAAATTAAATGAAGCAAACATCCTAAAGACTTCGTTCTGTACTAGATATGGTCAATATGAATTTTTGGTTATGCCTTTTGGGTTAACTAATACACCTGCCGCATTCATGGATATTATGAATAGAATATTTCATGAGTTCTTGGATATGTGTGTGGTTGTGTTTACTGATAACATTATGGAATATTCTATAAGTAAATAGAAGAATGAAAAACCTCTAAGGGTTGTTTTTCAATACTTAAAATAAAAGAAACTATATAGAAAATTCAGAAAGTGGGAATTTTGGTTATAAGAAATTTCTTTCCTTGGTCACAATTTTTCTAAAGATTACATAACTATTGATCCTGCTAAAATAAAGGTTGTTGATGAATGGATATGACCCAAAAATATAACCTAGATTAAAAGTTTTCTTGGTTTGGTAGGCTATTACTGGAGGATTGTAGAAATATTTTCATGATTATCTAGTCCACTGAATAAGTTAAGTCGAAAAGGAGTTAAATTAATCTGGACAAATGAATGTGATGATTGTTTTTAGGAATTGAAAAGAAGATTGGTGAATGCTCTAGTACTAACCCTACCTTCCATAAGTGGTGATGTTATCATCTACAATGATGCTTCTTTGAATGGAAGTGGTTGTTTTTAATGTAGAATGATCATGTAATTTCTTATGCTTCAAGATAACAAAAACCTCATGAGTTAAATTATCCCACACATGATTTGGAATTACCAGCTGTGATTTTTTCTTTGAAAATTTGGAAGCATCATTTATACAGAGCCAAATGTCAAATATATACTCACCATAAAATTCTGAAGTATATATTCACTCAGAATAAATTAAGCATGAGGCAGAGAAGATGTCTTCAATTGATAAAAGATTATGATTGCACTATCAATTACCATACAGGAAAAGAAAACAAAGTGGCAGATGCATTGAGTCAAAAAATTCATGAATCATTAACCATGTTACGTTTAGAACATGACTCCTTGATTGATAATTTAATAAATTTTGGCTTGGATGTTGTTGGTGCAAGAAATTGCTCTATTTTGTTTTAGGTTTTAGTGTAGTCATCTCTATCAAACAAAATTAAGAAGGTCTAGAAAGAAGATGGAGAGTTATAGGAAAAGGTAGAATTGGTTAAAATGGGTAAGTTACTAGAATTTAACCTTGATAAATATTGTGTTTTGAGGTTTGGGAATAAAGTATGTGGTCCTGGTGATTCTCATTTGAAGAAAGAATTGTAATGTGAAGCTCACAATTTTCCATTTTCAGTATATCCTCGTAGCACAAAGATGTATAAAGATCCTAGAGTGTATTACTAGTGAGATGGAATGAAAAGAGATATTGAAGATTTTACCGTGAAATGTTTGACATGTCAATATGTTAATGAAAAGTTGAAGTTACAAAAGGGGATGGTTCATCCTTTTCCAATACTAGAGTGCAAATGGGAAAATATATCTGTGGACTTCGTTGTCGAACTACCAAAGAATTCTCGAGGAAACAACTCAATATGATTTATTGTTGATCAACTGACTAAATCTGATCATTTCCTTCTTATTTGAGATACTATGTCTTTAAACCAACATTCTCAATTGTAACTATGAGATATTGTTAGGGTATATGGATTTTATCTTTCCATTGTATCTTACCGTGATCCCAATTTCGCTTATAACTTTTGGAAAGGCCTTCAGAAGTTGTTGGGAACAGATTTAAATTTTAGTTCAGCTTTTCGTCCTCAATAATATAGACAATTGGAACATAAGATTTAGATATTGGAGGATATGATTCCAGTTTGGTCAATGTAATACCAAGAAATTTGAGATCAATATCTTTCATTAGTTTAGTTTTCTTATAATAACAATTTTCATTCCAGTATACAGATGTCACCTTTTGAGGAATTATATGGGTAGTGTTGTTAAACTCTGAATTTTTGGGATGAATTTAAGGAAATAAAGTTGATGGGAGTAGAATTAGTAGAGGATGTGGCTGATAAAGTAAAGATGATCCAGCAACATAAGAGGAAACCTCAGAGTAGACGAAAACGTTATGCAGATAATAGGAGGTAAGACATTTCTTTTGAGGTAGGTGATCATGTTTTTCTTATAATATCACCATGAAAAAGTTTTATGCATTTTGTTAAGAAATGGAAGATGATTCCATGGTTCATTGGACATTATGAAATCCTAGAGAAAGTTGGACCTATTGCATACTGAGTATAATTTCCTTCATGTTTATCACAGGTACAAAATGTTTTTTATGTTTTAATGTTGAGAAAGTATGTGCCAGATTCATCTAATGTTCTGAGCCTAGAAGCATTTTTGTTGGAATAGAATCTTACTTATGAAGTGAGACCAGTTTAGATTCTTGATCATAGAGAGAAAGTATTGTGGAATAAGGTAATCCACTAGGTAAAGGTTTTGTGGAGAAACCAAATAGTATAAGAAGTAACACTGGAATATGAAAATGCTATGAGGGAAAAGTACCCTCATTTGTTTAATTAGTAAATAAAATTGTGAGGACATAATTTCTAGAAGGTGGTGAGAATATAACACCCCATGGTTTTAAAAATAAATCTAAATGAATGGAAAATTGTTTTAATTAGATAATTATAACTATATTTTAAACATAATTTTTTTGTTTCTAGGATTTTTTATTCAAAAAACGATCATCTACGGTTGTGATCAGAAAATTATTTAGAGTATGATAGAACCAACTTGTTTTTTCGGTGAATAATAAAATACCTTTATGAATAGTAGTATAACCCTTATGAATATTAAATCATATTATTATTTAACTTATTTATGTTATAAGATAATGAGATCTTGATTAATTTTTCAAGGTGTTAAAAAATAAGTTATAGTTTTAAAATTGTTAATTTTCAATAATTTATGATTTTATTTAAAAAATAAATTAATAATATTTATAAAATTATTTTTAAAAAATGGAGTTAATATTTTAATTATACATGTATTGAAAATGTTTAGGGTGAATTTTTGGGATTTTTCTAAAATTCTTGAATTTTTGATGAATAATAAAATTTGATAAATCACAATAAATGATAAATACTTTTTTTACTGCATCACAGGTGATGAAAAGATTATGTAAGAAAACTTGGTTCGAACTAACATAAACTTATTACTATTTTGGGTAACATGAATCAATACTATTCATATTGTTTAGAAAAAATATTAAACTAATGATTAATATAATGTAAAACCCCTCCTTTCATCAACTATAAATACCACCCTCATTCCAATCTTCCTCTCACACCTCTCAAGTCTTGAAAATTGTATAATTTAAACCCAATAACCTTCACAAGGTTATTCCCCATGTCCATGATTCCATGTTCTCACCATAAGGCCGAAAACAAAGGCATTACGTAGGATCTCAAGGAGAAGAGATAAATAGGTAAGAATCCTCTTTCATTTTCTTGTATTTTATTTTCAATTATTTTATTTTATTATACCCTATTTACCTCCCCTTATCCAAGAGGCATGAAAGATCTAATATGATATGTATGGTTGATTTTTATCATGTTTATGCAAATATTATTTGTCACTATTAATATCCTCTTCATCTTATTCTAAAAATAAAAGCGTCGTTCGTGATGTGCCGATTTACCAAAATCATGGAAAATGTATTTACAATTTCAATAACATCCTTCAAAACTGGTTATAAAACCATTTTAATAGTTGGAATAGAATTTAATGTGTATGATATATCCTCTTTCATTTTCTATAGATAACATATATACATAATATTTTGTTATATAATTAAACTAGTTCAAGATTATCAAAGAACCAAAAAAATGATATAAACATATATAACTAAAGATTTATCTAATGATTTATCCTCATAACATATAACCAAAATGAGTTCTGGAATAATTTAATATTCTATAAACAAATTAATACCAATTCATTCCACTTTTATAATTTCATTTCCATACAATGAGAAAATAAAATACAAATCGGTCAGGGAAATCATGTAAAGAACGCACTCGAAACAATGGAAGAAACAAAATACTAATAATATTAGGGTAAAATGATGTTATTAAATGATCATATAAGGTGTTATAAACTTGAATATATTTCCATAATATATTAATAACACTATTTTAACTATTATACATGATGTTTAAACATGTTTTAAGTAAGACTAACCAATGGTAATGGAATTCTTAACCCAATTTCTAATCTTTGGGTTAACCTTCTACTTTATTTATTATATAGTATTAAGATTATTTGTGTGATGATTTTTTGTCTATATTATGTTTAATTATTTTTATTTACAGTGTTTGAACATATACCTTCCATTATATTATTTCTCACTCCAATTATATTTTCAAGGGACTTTCCTTTTAAAATCCTCTTAAAAAACTCTTTAATAAAATTCAGAATGATTGTTATTATATATATATATATATATGGAATAAGTGGTTTATCCTGATTTGATGAGACTTTATTACCATGATATGTTACTTGGACATAATTATGTTGGTTTTATCCCATTATAGCTCAATATATGTTGGTTTGAGCCCATTATAGCTCAAGATATGACGGGTGATCCCCATTATAGCTCTCCAATGCATTGGGTACTCCGAAGGTGGAAGTTAGCCAAATGATTATTCCATTTTTAAAGGTAATTATAAGATTTATATGGTAAATATGTTCTAAGGAAACTACGTGATGTTTCTATGAATTATAATGAGTTTTATGAAATGGGTTTTATTGTTTTTTATGTTATCATTTGACTAACAATTTCTTTGTTTATATACCTTACTGAGATTTTTGTGATCATCCCATGTTTTTAAATGTCTTTCATATGTTATAAAGGCGTGTTGGAGAAATAATGAATAAAATTTAAGTAATATGAAGATTTTTTAAAAATATTATGTTTTTATTTATGTTTTATATTTTGGAAAAAATGGATACTGTTTTAGTAGTATCATAATGTTTGATTATGGGATATTATGTATGTTTTATGTCCAGAGTTTTCTAAAACTCTAAACCTGAAAATATCCTCAATGTGTAAGAATTTATTTTCTTGTATAAAACTTATAATTATGAAATTTTTTAAGTATGCGTCCTTATAGAAACTTTCAAACCACCCTTCTAGAAAGAGAAAGAATCCAAAGGAGAATAAAGAGAAGAATGCAGTGTGTTTTTCTTATGGAAATAGAGGCCACTAAAAGAAGAAATGCGACTCAATAAATAATTAAGACAAATCTTTAGGTATGTTAATTTTCTATTAAAATATATAAATTTCTAAAAATTTGGTATTATACATATCTTATGGTTCTCACATTTGTATCCAAATACAAGAACCAAGTAGATTGTAGAATGTTTCTAAATGTGAGGTGGACCTTTGAGATGCCAATGTAGTGAGACTTTTTGAACTAGCTATAAGAAACTACCATCTCACATTATTGATTCGACGAACTCTAGTTTTAAAGAATTATTATTATGTGCATAGTGTGATAAATAACATAATCTTTGTGTCTATTTTAAACATGTATAACATTTTTTTTGAAGTTTGTAAAAACATAATATTAATTTAATAAAGATAGAATATGTTATAGAATAACATATTTGAATACTATCCTTTAAATTATAAAATATAAAAATCAAGACTTGAAAAAAGACAACGAATCAAGTTCACATTACCAATATCACACCAAGTTATTGAATCACTAAATTGGTCTTGAAAATGAGAAAATGTAACAAACTTTTATCAATATGTGTATGTATATTATTTTTAGCTGAATCCCTTAAATATATTTCATGCTTGTTTATAAGCTAAAATCACAAAGGCTTCATTTAGTGGAAAAGGTGAAATAACCATAGAGATTCTAGAGTCATTTCATACCGATATTTGTGGAACTTTCCTAGTAAAATTTAGTGGAGGAGACTATTTCTTTATAATTTTTACTAATGAATTTAGTAGATATAAATATATCTACTTAATTAGCTATAATTTTGATTACTTTAAGAAATTTAAGGAATATAATAATGATGTTGAGAATTATACTAGTAGAAGATAAAAAAACTCTGATCAGAATGTGGTAGATATTATCTTAACAAAAATTCCATTGATTATATGAAATATATTAGGATATTAACCCAACTTACATCTCCTTATACACCATAGTAGAATAGTGTTAATCATAGGAGGAACCACACTTTCTTGGACATGGTGAGATCAAATGATGAATTTTGAAGATATTTCATTACCCTTTTGGGGATACACATTACATATTGTAATATACACACTAAATCAAGTTCCAACTAAAGTAGCAAGAGGAATTCCATATGAGTTATGGTATGAAAAGAAATCTATTTTGTCATATATTTGTGTATAAGGATACAATATGTTTTTAAAGATAATCTTAGCATCAAACTAGAATAACGAGGCACAAAGGGAATATTTTGGGGATATCCTAAATAAAATAAAGGATATTATCTACATAATATATAAGATAAATAGGTTATATCCAACAAACATGGCACATTTCTTAAAATGGAACACATATATAAGATAGATAGTGGGAGAAAGATTTACTTTAATGAATTTAAATCTTAGTATGTATAAGAGTTGGCATAAGA